>OU892279.1:51139016-53868255 GCA_917834065.1 Ceutorhynchus assimilis
TAAATTAAAAAAATGTTTAATAATTAAATTAACTTTTCTTTAGGCAATCAAATGTGGGAATACGCCTCAGTTTGGGCAGTCGCCCGACGTACCGGACTCGAGCCCTACATACCAAGATGTATCAAATTGAAACTGGACCAAATTTTCGAACAATTGTCAGTGCCGGCCTTTGAAGAGATAGCGCATTGTCCTGTCGAATTTAATACGTTTGTAAAGTCTATTGAAGAATGGAATTTTACCAATCAGGTATTTGTACTTACATTCAAAAATTTAAAAATTGGTTTAATTCTCTATGTGATTTCAGAGCATTATTCTACCAAGATACACTCTCAAACCTAAGCTGGTTCTAACGTGGGTCCAAGATATAATTCAAGAGTTCAGATTCAGGAAGAAACTTAGAGAAAAGTCTCAGCAAATACTAACGAGTCTTCTTAGAAAATTGCCACCGAGAGATTATACTTTTGTTGGTGTTCATGTACGAAGGACTGATTATGTAGGATACTTAAAAAGGTAATATTATGGCTTTAGGCTTGATTTAAAAATGGAAAAGAGCTACTGCATCCATTGTCTGATAGTCCAAAAAGCTTATGATTTCTACTCTATCAGTTAGCATGTGAACCAATTACTATTGTTTCTCTATAGAAAATATGATGAATCACCAGTAACTAAGCAATTCTTCATCAACGCAATGGCCTACTACAAGAACAAATACCGCGATTGCCTTTTCGTATTTCTCAGCGACGACCCCAATTGGTGCTATCAGCATTTCGGCAGAAAGCCGGACGTCTACGTGGCATCGTACAAAACGAAAAATACCCCGGCCTTAGATCTGGCCCTTATGGCGGCCTGCAATCATAGCATTTTCGATTACGGCACGTTCGGCGAGTGGGGCTCTATTCTAGCTGGAGGAGAGACTGTTTATAGCAATATGACGCAAAATATTAAAAAAGGTACTGGCAGGATTATGAAAAACTGGATGGCGATGGACTGACCCTTAGGTGAATGAATTATACAGGAGAGTTTATGACTGCAATGCAAAAGGGTAACTGCTTCAGGAAACATTTTCTTTCAAAGATTGTGATTGTTTCCGCTTGTAGTTTGTTAGATACTAAGGGTAGCTAAGGTTTAAAAATTCTATCGTAACTATTTTCTTACTGCATATTTGGATGTGGGAGAAAAATACTCTATTTTATGATTCATGTGAAAAATATTGAACTTGGAAATTTGTTTGTCATATTAGATTTGTATAAAAAACTACCTATTCCTGCATCTAACAGACTGCATCTTTCTAACAAATTTGAAGGAAATCTATAGGTACCTAGTACCTACCAAAGATAAAATGCCAAATCAAGTAGGTATTATGTCATTGTATTTTCTTTTAATACCTACATAAAAATAACTGATTTACTTATAAAATAAAGTTCTGAAAACATTTAAAACTTCAGCAAAGTGTGAAAAGGATTTTTGCAATAAAGTACTAGGATAAAATCGAATATTACTGTTACAAGACTTGTATATTTTTATCAGTAGAATATTTTCCCACTAAACTTATTTGTATACCTACCTATTATACAGGGTTGTAAAAAAATCTATATATTTTTGTTATTTTAGTTTTAGTTGAAAGGAAACTATTTACATGGATACGTTATCGGTTTTGTTGTATTAAAGAATTTATTTATTTACAACAAAAAAAAAAAAGAAATATATTTTTAATTATTCTATCCAAGGCTGAAAAATCTATCTCACAATTCGTAGCAGCGTTTATTTATTTTCTAATATAATATGAGTAGTTTTCTGGATTGGAATTCATGTTTTAACAATGTAATTAAACTTTGCACTGATATTTAGAAAAATGTGTATATAGAATTGAAAATAATGTTTTCATGATCAATTAAAATCACTTTGCAGTATCTCAATGTATTACCTATTTTTTCTGATAAATTAATATGTACAAAATAAGTACGTACTTATATAATTATTCATATTCATGTTCAATAGATTAGAATAGAAAATCTTCCAAATGTCTTTTTTCCTTTCGAAACTGAGTGCCAAAAAAACTATAATTTTCAAAAATTAGCCACAATTCTTTGTGTGCCAAAACATTTTTCAATCTGTGATCTTGAAAATTCTTTTTGAACAGCCTTTAATAAAAATTTATTATAAATTATATCCTATAAGAATTATATCCATTTCATAACATAAATACATATTTTTATTTATTGTTTCTCAAAAATCATTATGCCATAAAAGCTAAAAAGGTTCTAAATATTTTATGTATGCATCTTTTTTCACATGCCTGCTATAATACTGTTGAAATTATGTATCCACTACATTCAAAACCTGTAAATAATATTAATATCTCTGTGATAAATTTACTATATACAATCATGGTAGAGGAAATACACAAATTACCAATGAAAATTATAAATATGAAATATTCAATATCGACAATATTGAATGTTTTTTTTTTTTTTTTTCTTATTTGCAGGCAAATATAAACCAATTTCTATGTGAGAACTATTTAAGAAAAACAAAAATGTAGCATTGTGTAGGTATAATAAATGTATTTAAGTAATTTTTTGTGTCTTTGTCTGTTTCTTTATATAATTTGAAAATATGTTTCCAAAAACCCATTCGGCCACTTTTATGTGCCGGGAATAGGAAAAAATATATACCTATATATTTTTTTTTTCAGTTTTTGTCTATTCCAGGCGCTATAGGCTCTCCGAAATAACAAATATTTAAGTATTTTAGAGCCCTATATTGAAGCTCCAAAGTGTTCTAAATTGGTTCAAAAGAGTTCTAAAAGCTTTCCAGTTCTCAATTGAATCCTTATTGTTCTGAAATAACTCTAAAGTTTCTAAATTGTTCCAAAATGGTTCCGAAAGTTCTGATTTGGATTTGAACAGTTTTGTATGCTTTAAAGTTCTACAGCAATCTAAATTCGCGCTTGAACGCCTCCTGAAAGAGACAGAGAGAAAGGCGTTTTTCAAAATTTTCCTGGAGTGTTTGAGTGATTTGAAGCGTCCTAATAAAATGGGTTGCAAACTTCTGAATTGTTCTAATATACATTGGGAAATTGTTGTTTTGGGGCATTCAAAAATGCCTCTGAAGTTTCTAAATTCTTCTGAAGCGATACAAAATAGGTACTTTCGATTCTGAATTGAATTTTGTTGAACTTTCCAAAAGGCATATTAAAGTTTTAAAGTGTTATTCTGTAGCATTCTAAATGGTTTCCGTTCTTAAATTGAGTAAAAAACAAATTTTGTGGGAAATTTTTGTAGACATCGAAGTCCCTAATGGCCGTTTCCACCAACTATTTTAGGGGAGCCCTAACGATAAGTATTCCCTAAAATGACATTTTTACATGGAGAAATGTCAGTTTAGGGAATACTTATCGTTAGGGCTCCCCTAAAATAGTTGGTGGAAACGGCCATAAGATGTCCACAAATGACGTTCAAGTAGGCTTACATGCTTAAGGTGTCTTGAAGACATCTTGAAGTCTTTCAGAAGACGTCTGCCTGAAGCCGTCTTTAGGATTACATTCTATAAAGACGACTTCAACGAGATGTCTTAAAGACGTCTTTAAATTTCTTTTTTTACTACTTACCTGAGAAAGTCATTATTCAATCTATTTTTCTAGGAAAAAATTGAATTTCTCTCCCTAGGTTAATAATGAAAAAATACCTAGGTTGATAATGAAAATGACGTCATGACGCAAGGATATTGTAAAAAACAGGTTTCTGAGGTACCATCGTCACCAAAAGTAACTGGGACAGCATCACATTAGCTCTTGTCCTATTATACAAATTTTATTGTCAAATATTTGTCAAACTATGAATTAAATGCATTGAAATGAATGACAGTAGAATTAGTCCAGGAGATTATTATGCATTATTTGTGTCCCAGATACTTTTGGTGACGATGGTACATAGGAAGTTATCATAAGGTGTTGATAGAGGGCACCACTTTCAAGAAATGGCCATTAGAAAGATTAAGAAGAAAAGAAAATTCAAGATCCGGGAATAGACAAAATATGAGATGGAAAAATTGAAAAATAAAGAATAAATAAATATATACCTACTTAGATAATAATAATATTAATAATAATACCTGAGTAAACATCAAAAAATTTGCAAAAATATGGCGGCAGGAGCGTGGCTAACTTCTATATTCATATTCAAAATTTGCAAGAATATGGCGGCGGTACCGAATTTCTATTTGAAAAGGTTGTCAATGTAGGTGGGCCGGGGCTATTGGAAAGGGTTGAAAAGGAAACAACCAATCAAATACCTTGACGATACATAAACCCCGGAAAGGGGCGGGGCTCAACTAACCAATTAAATGCCCTGCTGATATCACTCGCATCTGATTGGAAAGGGGCGGGGCCTATATCCAACCTATCAAATGCTTTGTTGATATCCTTGCGTTTGATAACGAGTCAGCCACAGTGTTGCCAACTTGACGGAATTATCCCCTTTTTGAGGAAATTTTCTATTTTCGTTCGCAAAGGGTAGAAGCGGAAAGCGGAATAGGCTCATTCAGTGAAGTGTCATTAACCACGTTTTTTGATATTTTTATGGAGTATTACTCACATATATAGCACACAAAAAAAAAATTCAGCTAGATTGGATAAATATTAAAAAAGCTCTGCGGCTTTGAATATTAAAATATTATACCTCAGAAATTCATCGCTGGCTAAAGGCCGTCACACGACCAAGTGAGAGATGCAGTGACGTCACCGCGTGTTCCAAACCTTTCAAATTTGGATCGTTTTGATAATTTATTTAAATATGAACAAGGGCTCAGAAAATTATGAAATTTTGCACAACTGCTAAACTCAATACGCTCTTTTAGAATATGTAATAAAAAAAATATGCTGTACGAGCCTATTTTTAGTCTGTTTTTTTTTTAAGATAAAAGTCAAAATGACATTATGTTGGCAAAACAATGTAAAATTGTCAATGCTTTCAAACTTTTTATGTAGAAAAGGCTTATGTTGCCAACACAGTTACTAAATTTTTGTCTTGGGGAATTATCTTTAAAAAAAACAGACTTTATAACCAACCCCCCATTTCGTGTACGAAATGTACTCGAATGGTTTCGAAAATCGCACCCCTGTTCCTTGGTTTATGATTCTTGAATGGTGGGGGGCTATGACGTCACACTTGGCTGTCAAAGTTGTCAACCAAAAGAATAACCACGGTATTTACCGATAAATAATCATTCCAGGCTGAAAATCGCCTCAATACTTCAATAGTTGTATTCCCTTCACACCTAGGAGGAGCTCCGGAACAGCTCCGGGGCGTTACGTGCTTATTCCTTTTGAAAAGTGTTTCTTGCATCTGAAGTGCTCAAGCCCGAATCAAACCATTTAAATGCACGAAAGCCAGCGCATCTGTTTCTCGCAAATCGGGTTCGACTAACACCGGAGCGAGTAGCTCTAGTGTTCTAAACTCTTGAAAAAAATACAACTAATTAGATGCAGTCATGTTTTGGAATGATTCACCAATGAGAAATTAGACATCCTCGCATTTTTGGGCTTCTGACGTCACAGACCTAGCTCGCGTTTTGCAGTACCTATCGTTTAAAAATTCGATTTTTTGTTGAACAGGGTACAAAAAAATAGGTGCGCCCGAACTGAAGCATTGAGGGCTCGAAATTATCCAAAAAATCAACTTATTGGAAAGTCAACTTTGTTCGATTTTAGTAATGAAAGAATCAATTAGTCCTGAAATCAGAAAATCGACATTTTTTCGGATAGTCTATTGTTGATCTCAGTTGATCCAATATAATGATAATGGGTACATTCAGGCGGTCCCAGCGGCTTAGTTCAGCTACTCAGCAGGAACTTTATTCTCGAAACAGGGGAGCAGCGCTCTGTTTGGAACGAAATTTCTGTCTTTGTCGTCCGGCATAACACTGACAATGACAGAGCAATCGTTCTTATGAGAACGCTGTTCCTTGGTTTCGAGAATAAAGTCCCTGCTGAGTCGCTGAGCTTAGCCGCTGGGACCGCCTGAATGTACCTCTCAGTCCTACCCTGAATTACAAAAAATAGAATTCTATTTTATAGTGACACGAACTACTAAGAAATGCACCAACATTTATAAGCCCCCCTTAGCCAAAATACCAGTTATGACGTAGGCAGCATGTTATTTCTCGCCTTGACGTAGGCTGTTTAAACAGCTGACGACTTTAAGTTATGACCAATGAACTATAGGTTATATGGTTATGACATCGGAAATGGTAATACACAAATATGGCGGCGATTACCAAAAACGAGGCTGATAAGCAATTCTAGCAGGTGTGTATCATCATGGCTAGAACCTACCTTAACTTTTTAGCACTGAAGCCTAGTACTCATAACAGCGAAATTCGCACTTTTTTGACATTGCTTTGACAATTTGACGTTATGCGTGTATCAAACGTAAAATTGTCGAAGCAATGTCAAAAAAAGCGAATTTCGCAGTTATGAGTACTAGGCCTAATGTAGCAACCCTAGCGCAAGCGTCGAAAATTTGACGTTCCAAAGTAGGCCTAGAATTATTTTTATTTTTGACAGTCGATATAAAATGGCGTCTTTATGCTTTGGGCATTTTAGAGCAAAACTTTTTTTCCGAACTCTTAAAACCCTCGCCCTACGGGCTCGTAATAATAAAAACTCCGGCCCTCCGGGCTCGTAATCAATATGACCGACATAAGATGGTGGATCCATCCAGGTGTTTTCTCGCATCTCAAAGTTTTGAAACATTTTTCGGTCGTTTGAGAGAGGCAGGTTGCCTGATAACTTTATGACGTCATTTGAGGTGCCTCAACATAATAGAGGAATTCTTTCGATCTGAACAAACTGATCGAAATCACTTGAGGTTTGTTTCAAACAATTGTCATCTGAGGCGTTTTCTCGCGTCCACTTTTTTGAAACTGGTTCAAAACTGTTTTGAAACAGTACATTCTCGCGATAAACCCATGACGTCACGTCAAAATTGGTTCAAACCGTTTCGAAATACAATCCAATCCACGTCATTGAATGCAACAGATGCGCCATCTAGTTACTCATTACCAGACAATCTACGAACTTTAGAAACCTTGGTTCAAAACAGCTTCACAATGACGTCATAACTTCTCGTCCCCAGAAAATGGTTTGAAAAAATGGATTTGATTGTATTTCGAAACGGTTTCAACAATAGTTTCATCCAATTTTGATGTGACGTCATGGTACTTACACAGCTTCTACTTATTTCAAACTTGTTTTGAACTAGTTTCAAAAAAGGGAACGCGAGAAAACAGCTCAAGGCTCTAGGCTCCGAAGTGGAACTGTCAAAGTATTTAGTTGTATTCCTTTCACACCTAGGAGGAGCTCCGGTACATATCCGGGGCTTCACGCGCTTATTCCTTGGGCGACTGAACACCGGAGCGAGTAGCTTGAGTGTCTCAAACTCTTGAAAGGAATACAACTAATTACATGTCACTCGAATAGAATTCTATTTTTACGATTTTCGTCGTCGGCGTCATAGGTATGCAACCCAAAAATCATTATTGCCAAAAATCTACAAAGCTCCTTCGTAGCGTTTGTAGCAAAGGAAAAGTCGTAGCATCATCATATAGCGGGTTCTCGTAGCGAATATTTACGAAGTTCCGTAGTCGATTTCGTAGCGGTGTTTATGCCACAATTTGACAAACTGAAAACGCAAAAAATACTCGAAAATTAGGTCAGTTTTTTGTTGAAAAGTTTTTATCGAAAACTATTAGGAGTCCCGTTCAATTTCGGCGATCATAACAAAGCCGCTAGAAGGACCGTCCGAAAAAGGGCCGCCGGATTGTTGTTTTAATAAATTTAAAATGGCGATGTGTTAATCAATTTTTGTGGACATTTAAATGGTCCTAATTTACTGTATTCGTCAACGAAAAAGAGATTTTGTATTGAAACGTCCCGTGATTTGATCTGGAACAAAGTTAGGCTAACAACCATGCCCCACAGGGATCCTGGTTTTCTGGTAATTTATCCAGATTAGTATTCAATATTTAAAGGAAAAATGTCCCGAGGTTTCGGCAAGTATAGAAGAGGTGCAAGTCACCACAGTTTCCACTTTGATAGTCTCTTTAAAGAGAACAGTAATAGACCGTCTGCTGCAAGGTCTGCAGCTTCAGTCGGTAAATGGGGCATTACCAGTTTTACTAGTATTAGGACACTGAATGGGAGGCCAGAAAACGAAACCAGGTAAGAATTTTTATAAATAATGTATACTGTATGGTATGACCCCTATTTTGAGTGTAAACAAAATTAATAATGAAACTACTTTAGGCCTTTTTGAATCCTAAATCTATAAACATTTAAAAGAGTTAAGTAATCTATTTTCTTTTGTTTAAAAATACCTAAGCACTGCTAGACTTGCAGTGAATTGAAAATATGAGTAGTTTTTAAGACACAAATAATGATATATTTATCAAAAATTAAGATAAGATAAAATTTTCAGTCCTCGTTTTAGTCATTAGGTATTACCATGTATTATCCTAATAAAGTACTATTTAGCAAAAGTCTCAGCTGCATGCATGGCTAAAATTTAAAAACTATACACAGTGATTTACGTAGACTATGCATTAGAAGTTATCCACTAGTTAGCAGGTGGATTAGTAGAAATTGCATTTAATCCACCTACAACCTCCATTGCATTAGGCAATGTTTTGTTAAAGTTAAATTTAAAATTATTATAGGTAGTGATATTACAACAGATAAATTTTTGGATTACTTAAATATACTTTATTATGAAACATATGTTAAGGTACGATAAGCATTAATTTTTAACAAATATGCAAGAAAACATGTTTGACTTTTTTGATGGAAAACATGTTATTCAAATTTCCAATTATTAGGTAGGTACTTTAATAGCTGATAACAAAATAATTATTGGAATTTGAAATTATGCTGTTGAACTTTCGATTTGTGATATCAGATTTCATTTTGCACCTAAGTACATATTTCCAATATCCAGCATGTTGAAAACTTTTCATCCAATCACAAGCTCCGAAACTCCCCTCAGAACTGTTGCTGAGGCAATATACAGTTGATTCTATTTTTCATTTAGTTAGGTAAAAACTCGGGTAAAAAGTTGCTTAAACCAAGGCTTAAACATCCTCTTAACTAACTTGTAACTTAAGGACCAATACCTTCTCAGGTATATTTAGGTCAGCTTCATTACTTTATTGTGATATTTTGTTCAGTTTATACTTGAAAAATATCTACATACTCCAGATTGGTTTTTTGTAGATTTCTGAGAAGTATAATTAGACTCTGTCAGTGCCATATCAAAAAGATGACAAACCAATCCAATGTCGTCCGCTTCTCCTTGTAGTCCACAGAATAAATTTCTTCAGAAGCACTACTCAATTTACACAATTAAATGTTTTTGCCAGGTGGCAGAATTCTGTTGCAAATGGCCTCTATTTATTGATGTTAGGGTAAATCTTCTCTATGAAATAAAAAAGCACATTATTTGTATTCTTATTTGGCTTGAGGATACCATCCGAATTTTGTTGACCATAACAAGGAAATTGGGCAATAATTGGAAACAAAAATGTTCTTGTCCAGGTTCCTCTATTATTCAGAAGATAAACGCTTTGGAGAGAGGCTCAATAAGGCTTGTCATTCAGATTTTGTTCTGTGGCGCATGCGCGAGTCACATCAAAAGTGTTCAGACAAACACTAATACAGAGATCACCAATAAATCATTACATTTTATTTTGGCATTGACATTATCTGTGGACATTATTTTATCCTCGATTTCATCAACACATGTGCCAGTTGTTTATCTGAACAATTTTATTATACAGGGTGTTTCACGAACATCAAAACAGTAGCGTTTTGGGGTATTTCAAGGTCGATTTGAAAAAAACGCTCAAACTTGTCAATTTTATATTCAAGGGGGAAACTTTTTGACCCCATCGGTATTTTGCTAGGGTGCACCCCCTGGGTGGGGTGACTTTGACCCCTCTTTTTTTAGATAGGGAAGATGGGTCGAGTGGTACCTTGTTTTAAAGGTTTTTTTATTCTCATCACAACTGTGTACTTTTTTTGAACTTCGAATGATTAGTTCTCAAGATATTTACTGTCAAAGTTGCCATAGGCTACATAAGAAACAATCTTCTGGCCCGGTTATTCTCAAATTAACACTTTCCTGACTTTTCTTTCGAAATCTTAAATTTCAAAGTTTTCGGAAGCACACAAAAAAAAAAATTGAAATGTTCGAGAGGAAAGTCAGGAAAGTGTTGATTTGAGAATAACAAGGCCAGAAGATTGTTTCCTATTTAGCCCATGGCACCTTTGACAGTGAATATCTTGAGGACATTCAATTTTCAAAAAAAGTACACAATTGTGATAAGAATCGAAATACCTTTAAAACAAGGTACCACTCGACCCATCTTTCCTATCTAAAAAAGAGGGGTGAAAGTCACCCCACCCAGGGGGTGCACCCTAGCAAAATACCGATGGGGTCAAAAACTGTCCCCCTTGAATACAAAATCGACGTGTCCGAGCGTCTTTTTAAAATCAACCTTAAAATACCCCAAAACGCCTCTGTTTCGATGTTCGTGAAACACCCTGTATATATGCAGTGTGTCCACGTGAAACTTTTTTATTATCAATTTTATGAAAAAAAGTTATTTTTCATAAAAGTTTCTGCTTCTTGGAAAAATAGTATTTAACTATTAAAACTTGAAATAGCATGTACAGGGTGGTCAGAAACCAGAAAAATATACAGAGTTTTTTGGTAAAAGTAGAAAAAAAATCGCACGTCACTATTTTTTTAAACCTTTGATATTTTTTTCAGATTAAGCAAGTAATATTATTGTCAAAAGATACCTTTCGTTATCACAAACAAACCTGCCAAATTTGAAAAAAAAATTGGAATAGGGATTTTTGAGCTAAAAAACCGATTTTTTCTAAAACTTTGACACCCTGTATCCCAGAAACTACGCATTTCCGGACACATGTTTATTTTATCATAATATTGTAAGAAATCACATCCCGAAGTTACAAACCGTACTTATGAAACACCCTGTATATTTTTTCATTTTTTGACCACCCTGTAAATGCTATTTCAAATTTTAATAGTTTATTATTATTTTTTCAAGAAGCAGAAACTTTCATAAAGAATAACAGCTGTATGCAACATCCTCTTTTAGCTCAAAAGCGCTTTTTGAAACTGGTACCTTTAAACATTTGTATGGTTTAGAATACACATTTTTAAAATTGATAATTAAAAAAATTGATAATAAAAAAGTTTCCCATATGCTGCGAACTTAAGTGAACACACTGTATATGCGACCATTGTGACAAGCCCAATATACACTGACTTCTTCAAAGCGTTTAATAGAGTCAATCATACAGTTTTGATCAGAAAATTGGAGACACTGGGCATTTCTGGCTTTTTACTCTCCATGATAAACAATTTCACTTTCTCACAAATCCCAATCTCATTAGGCGATTCTCATAGTTCACACCTGGGATCTTTACTTTTCAAGATTTTCATCAACGAAATGGCATCTTTCTTCAGACAATGCCATTTACTTCTATTTGAAAACAATCTTAAATTATTTTTAAAAATAGCTACCCAAAATAACTGCCTTGCACCTGAGTTGCCAGACTAATAGCATGGAACTGCTTGAATGTGTTAAAAATGTGAATTAATTAAATTCTACAAATCAAAAACACATAATTAATAAGGCGGTTAGAATGCTGGGATTTGTGAAACACAGTACAAGGGACTTCATGGAATATTAGCTCCATCATTATATTTTTCCTATGTCCGTACTCATCTTGAGTATGATGCATCAGTATCCAAACTACATCTTCCATATACATCGATTTGAAAGTGTACATAGCAAATTCTTCAAATACCATTGTATATTTCACAGTAAATCAGAGAGTGCCCCTAAACCTAAGAAGTTCTTCAAAAGTCGAGACACCAGTCAAGATGCCAATACAACTCCTGCTTATCAGTCACCACCAACCAAATATGGAGCGTCTTCTAAAAGAGACAGGTCCGCCTCTTATGAACCGATTGAAAAGTAAGTCTAGCAACAACTATTTTCTAAAAATGTGTATTCAACCTAATTTTAAAGGCCCACAAAAGGCAGACCTCAAAGGAAGTTCTTCTCGTCTAAAAAACCAAAAGAAAAACGACTACCAGAAAAACAGTTGAGCATGGGCAGTCCGCCTGCAAAGAGAAGAAATTCCGAAAGGAGCGACTCTAGCGAATCTTCAAAACCACCGATAGTTTTAAGGATTTGCAGGGGCAAATCTCAATTGGTCAATGACACTGATGAAACTGAAAAAACTGTTACACCCAGGTAAGAATTCTATCATCGGAATTTCCAATAAATAATCCAATTTGCTAGTCCCCGTTCTGTGACGCCTGTTTCTGCTTCTCCTCACACTTTGTGTGAAACCTCAAATCCACAAACTACGCCTCCAAGACCATCTAATTGCCGCATTACACGTAGTGCTAGGAGAAGCATGCAAATGGATCCTGATAGTAGTCCTGCTACTGCAGACACACCAGGAGAGTTTACTTTATTTGGAGCATCATCAAAGAAAGGTATTTAGTAGACTAATTTTTTATTTATTTTTTTAATTCATATAATTTGTATATTTCTTAGATATCCCTGAAACTGACTTATCACCACAATACGTACCTGCAGAAAAATTCGAGGAACAACGCAGGGCGTTATATGCCAGCCTCCTGAAGCCTGATTCCCCAAAACTTCAATCAGAAGAAGAATCTGAAGACGAGCTATCCAAAGAAGAAAATTGTGAACCAAAAGATGAAGAGAAGTCAGCAAAGGATGAAGTTCCAGAAACTCATCAAGAGGCAACTGAAGAAAATGATTCGCTAGAAGAACCAAAGCAAGATACTTCAACAGAAGATACAAGTATTGAAGATGTTATGGCTGCATTACATGGAGGAGAAAATGAAGTAATATCAGAACCAAAGCTTGTAATTGAAGAAAATGATTCGAGCATGGGCCTTGACCAAGTTGACTCAGGGGAAAAATCAATAGAAAGTGATACTGAGGAAGAATCTATTGAAGCCAAATTGGCAAGGATGGAACAAGAAGCTTCTAAAGGAAATGAAAGCATGGAAACAATAGAGAATATTGCTAAAGAAATAGAGTGTAGCCAAGTGATAAAACCAGAGCCTGCAAAGAGGGCTACTAGAAGAAGAGGAAAGCAAAAAGAACAAATAATTGAGCCTTTAAAAGAGAAAAAAGTAGCCAGACCTCCACTTAGAGGTGGTTTAAGGAATAGAAATAAGGCAGCTATTGTGGAAGTTGCAAAAGAAGAGACTGAGCCAGTGATAGAAGAAATGGAAGAGGAACCAAAGGTAGAAGAAATGCCAGCTATAGAAGAACCTGAACCCATAGTTATTAAAATGAAAGATATATCTCCAACGCCAAGTCCCCCACCTGAAGAAAATTTAAACAAAAAAGTCAACAAACAAAGCATAGAAGAAGACTGGAGCACTGACAGCGACTCAAATAATTCAGCTCCAGACATAGAGGTTGGTGTTTTTGTTTATTTGGTCTTAGTTGGTTATTGGTTTTTATTTTTATAGCTGAAAGAAGTAGATCCAGATGTAGCAGACTCGCCAAGCAACATAGTGAGACACAGGGATAAGATTCTGGACAAAATTTTGGAAAAACCTCCAGATCCTCCACCAGTCAAGTTGGTAATTTCTAAGAAAAAAGGCAGTATATTCAAAAGTAGAGCAGTAAGTAGATATTTTTGTTGGCTTTATAAATTGTATAGGAATGGACAATAAAATAGATTTAGAGGGAATTGAGGAGGAAATACTTGAAACTTTTTTTTTAGGTTGATGATGGTGCAAAAAAACGTAGAGCCCGGTATGTACATAAATGGATAGATGACGGCAAGGGTGGAGGTGAAACTCCAGCCAGACCACCTCCTGAAAACACTGGATTAGAAGAATATTCTTTTGATGGTATGGATCACTATTTAAAAATTCCTTGGAGTATTTGAAGTAAATTTTTTGATTTCAGATGAACCTTTGACGCGGGTTAAAACTGTTGAAGATGATCAAGAGGTAACAAGCGTTAAGTGTTCAAAGACTGATAAACAGGTAATTTTTTTTTTTAAACAATTTACTGTTTATTACTGAACCAATAAATTTTTAGTACTACATGGTTGTGCGAAATGTTAAAAAAGCACATCAAATACAAGAGATTGGCGAGTTTCAAGAGTTTAATGATGATGTTGAGTATATTTTGGATGCTTTACAGGATAACAATCCAGTTAGTACAAGGTAAGTTTTTGACAAATAATTTTTAAAAAAATTAAACCTATGTCTTCCTAGGTGTTTGTCAGCTATTACTCTAGCCTCAAAGTGTATGGCACCTGCCTTCCGTATGCACGTACGAGCTCACGGCACAGTTGCCAAATTTTTCAAAGCCTTACACGACGCGTGCAGAGATCAGAGTCTTGGCCTTTGTACAGCCACAGTAATGTTTGTACTCAGCCAGGACAGGCTCAACATGGATTTAGACAGAGATTGTCTCGAGTTGATGCTCAATCTATTAGAGTCCGATGTCAGTTATCAACAGGCGTTGGACGTTTGTGGGCTGACATCGGGCCAACTAGAGAAAAACAAGCAGAAAGTGCGAGAACTCTGTGAAGAAATCCAGAGCAAAGGACACGCTATGCATTTGAACTTGGAAAATATCACCACAGGGCAACTGGCTATGGAAACGTTGCTGTCTTTAACTTCCAAGAGAGCGGGCGAGTGGTTTAAAGAGGAATTGAGAGAGTTGGGCGGCTTGGAGCACATAATGAAGACTATTCATGAGTGTTGCAGGCAAGTTTCTGACTATGTTGTTAGTTGGACTGATGCATTGTTGGATAAGCTTAAGAAAGTGGACAGGTGCTTGAGGGTATTGGAAAATGTAAGTAATCATTGTGTTTTGTGCTGTATACATTTTTCACCGTTGGTATTTTATGAACAAACGACTTCATTTACCAAAGTAAAAATTAATTCCTGCCTAGATAACTCAAAATAATGAAGAAAATCAAACTTATATCCTTAAATACAATGAGGGTATGATGATAGACACTCTGGTCAGTTTATATAAACTGTGCGATGGTGAAATCCCCCTCTATCCTGTCACAGACATTGCTGACAAATCTTCTACTGGAACAATCGTGCGCGAAGCCTTATTGGTCACTTTGAAAGTCCTAATCAATTTAACGCATCATTATAGGCAACAATGTAAGAAACTTTTTATGAATATATTTTATGGTAATTTTTGGTTTGTTTGAATAGCGATTGGTAGTCAGTTGGTCGGATCCAGATCTGGTATTATAGAAACTAGTTTACACTTGCTCCTTCAAGTACCCAACTACATTCCGGAGCAGAAAAAATTCGAATTAGGTGTATTGGTGAGTAATTTGTTAAAATGTTGGGTAAGCATTTATTTAACCTTCTGATTTATCTGTAGGTGCTGATGTTATTGATTAATCTGATCCAGGACCAGGAAGCCAACAAAAAATTGCTTATGGAAGCCAAAGCACCATCAAAATTGGAAAGTATATATTCAAGTAAGTGAATTCTTGGTCAATTCAATGCATTTCATATTAAATTTTAATTTAATTGAATCATTAACTTTTTTAGGAGAGGAAAGTGCAGTTGAGGCTTTAATCATTCAGTTTTATGAATGGGAAAGTTGCGCAAAAATAGCAGAAAATAAAACCAACGCCATTTTGGATGGCGAAAAAGATGAACAAGACCAGGAGGCTCCTGTGCAGCCTCAACCTAAAACCAATGAGGAATTTATTGAGGAGACTGTCGCTAAATGTAATTTATACCAAAAAAATATTTCACATCAATAATTGTTTTTTTTAGTGCTTCAAAAAGCTGGCACTCATATGGAATACACATTCCTAGCTTCTTATATTGTCATGCTGGTTGGGTTTCTTATTATGGACAGCTCAGAACACCAGGACAACATAAGACAATTTTTACGAGGCAACAATTTCAGTGATATGGTAGAACTACTAAAGAAATTCTTCAATTTTATGAATTTGACAGCATCTGTAAGCTTTAAAAATATTATTATTCAAGTAAAATTACGTTTTTTTTCTAGACTGAAGCTTCAAGTGTTTGTGCAGTGAAGGCAACCCAAAAAGTGATAAAATTCCTAGAATCTTGTGACCAGCAACCATCCGATGGAAATGTCAGTTCTGATGTTGAAAAATCTAAAATTGAACCTGTGGATATGGTGGTACCGTACTTATAATAAAAATGCAGTGCGTCTTTGTACATTTGTTACTAGACTTTAGGTAAGAAAGCAACAAAATGCTTAGGTCGCACATTTGTGGTAAAATTTTCTATTTCACTGGACTTGATGAACCTTTTTTGTTTTGCGATTGAACTTCTTACTGAAAAAACGCACTTTTTTTTGTAATGAAAGCAAGTGCCATAAAGTTCAATTTAGCCTTTATGTTTTATAAAACTACTTTTCAAAAATATGAAGTTTGATCGCTAAAAAAAACTGACACTGTTACCTCAGCAGATAGATCTATTTTTTAAGTTTAAAAAAATAATTAATTTTGTTGGTTTTTGGCCTATTTCATTGGTACATTGTGACATTTAGTATAAAGATTCATCCGAAGTGCAAAGCTCTCAATTTACCAAATAGAACACTGACAAATATAGATAAACTAATAGAGTTTTACTATAATTAAATATATAAAATGTTTTTAATTTTTACATTTTCTAGTATTATTTCTATAGGTATACAAAAAAAGAAGAGATATTTTATTAAGGAAATTGAAATGTATTTTTGCTGGTTTACAGTTATATTGTTTTTTAATATTATCATTTTATTGTGTAAATAAGTAATCCTTCCAAAAAAAAAGAACTCTTTCATTTTAAATCTAAAAAAATGATGTTATCTTTGTACAATACTGTGTAGTCAGATTTTATTTATTTTTTCTTTAATTGGACTGTTTTAAAAATTGTAAATATATATTAAGATTACAATTTTTTAATTGTCGTTTTATTTATCAAGAACTCATAGTTTTTTTGTTTTTCATGGACAGTTGGGCCATTCTGATGGCGAACTTATGTGGTAGAACTATGAAAAAAATGCTTTACCACAATGAGAACGAGTGTTGAGGCCCTTACACTCCTTACAGACTTTGGCCTCATTTTGTAAAGAATTTTTTTTAGCTCTGTTCCAACCAACATGAGAACTGTTCTAGAACAGTAATTTTCAGTTGCCAACTTATTTTTTAATAAGTTGAATGTTTATCTTAATTGATCGACTGGAAATTGTTCTGCATGTCGGTAGGAACAGTCCTTTCATATTCCAAACAACCGCGTAGATTCTCAGGTGACATGCAGTTGAGGAATGTAATATTCCTTCATTTAGCAAATACACACTATTTATTTTAATAACTTAACGTTCAATGTTTTCAGAAGATCCATAAACCAAGGTTTTATCAGCAAAAAGATGTAACCCCAAATTATCCTCATCATTAACTACATCCACCATATCGTTCACATAAAGCACAAACAAAATAGGGCCCAACACACTCTTTGGAAATTTGCTCAGACATTTTTCCATTCAATTTTACAAGTTGTCTTCTGTTTGTTAAGTAACTACGTAGTAGTTTGCCTCTATCTATTGTCTCAAAAGCTCGTTGGAAATCTAGAAACACTGCGATTGTACTTTTATTGCTGTCAAAACTATTTTTCCGTTCATCCAGAACAAACTGGATTGCCGTCTCACAACTGTGTCCTTTTCGGATCCCAGATTGATGTTCAGTAACTAAATTACAGTTTTCCACATACTCAACAAACTAAATATACACAGCTCTTTCAAAAAAATACAATACTGCCTAAATCTTCCAAGTTAATAGTTCAAAATCATAAAAAGATGTTGTTTTCCTGCTTGTATCTACACATTCATTTTCTAAATTGACTGTGTCAAAATCGTTACTATCAATTCCTGAAACAATATCATGAACGCTTTGAACATAAAACCGTTTTAATCAGGAAGGTAATAATAATGTATTCTCTTTTATTTCACCATTAAAGTCTATTTTATGTATTTTTCCTGATTTCTTTATTTTCAGAAAAAACCTGTCTCAATGTTGCCCACATACTTTTAGGATCATTCTTACACCGATCAACCTTGTTCTCAAAAAATTGCCTTTTTTCTTCTCTTATAATCCTCACTACCGCATTTCTATTTTGTTTATAGACTTTCTTCAGTTTTCTGATCTTTAAAATGCCTGTAACTTTCATCTTTTATCCTCACAGCATTCTCCACCCTTACGGTTTATAACGGAAAAGTATACAAAACCCCGAACATCGAGACGCATAATTTCTATTACATATATCTTTATTTAAATATATATATGGATAATTCCAAATCTATAAATTCAGTTTTAAATCACATATACACAATTTGAAAATAAATTAACACAACTACAAAATTATTAAACACTGAATAATTTTCCAATGTTTTAATTTTCATGCTTAAATTAAAATAGGTTGTTTATAACAATCACTGGTGAACAATCTTAGTTGATTTTTTTCTCTGATGAACTCTTGAAGTGTTTATTCTACAGTACTGGAAAAAGAAGCAAATTAATTTTATATTTTACCTGCAAAATTGAACAAAACAAACATGACTGAAACCCAAATGAGTGATTAATGGTATTTAATAAAAGCTATAATATACATTTTGTACAATACATTAGACTACATGCAAAATAAATGATAATGAATAAGATGTTTTTAGGAAAAACCAACAAAATCGCATGCAACAGATAAAAGAAAACTAGTCTGCTCCACAGACACCAATTTCCTCAGATACATACAGAATGCGCATGGTGTTGGTGAATCCGGATCCTTGTTTCCAGCCGGTGATCACAATAACGGGATCGCTAGTTTTGATAAAACCTTTCGATTTTCCAAAAGTAATACCAGTTTGGACGCGAGCGTCTACATCTTGGAGCCAGTCTTCAAGCCTTTCCTCTATAAGGAGAAATAACTGTTTAGTAATCCAAAATTAGGGTTCGAGTTTGAGTAAACTTTTAGAAAATCAATAATATTACTGTCAGTGTTTGTTCAAATCTAATCTCTAAACTTACTCTCATAAAAGATTGGTAAAACAGTTCTGTACAAGTGAGCTTGTCTGGCAGTACGTCCATTCCTAGTGACTGCAATTACTGGACACCTAAAAACCCAAGTTGAATAATATTTTTTGTTAAAATGGTTACAAATACCTTGGTCTATATTTGGAAACTAGATGAGCAGACCGGCCAGAAGTAGTGATAACAATGATGGCAGCAGCTAAACTTTTGGTAGAAGCTTCTACTGCAGCAATGGCGACAGTGTGACCGACATCGATTGGAGGAACAGTCTGAGCAAATAAATAATTAGTACACTAATTGTTTTGAGTCTAGCTGAAACTTACTTGGATGGACAAGTCACTGAAGAGCCGCTTGTGCCAGAAAGCAGCCTCAGCTTCCTTGCAAATACTAGCCATCGTTTCAACACAAACAACTGGATAGTCTCCTTTGGCCGTTTCACCAGATAACATGACACAATCTGCTCCATCTAAGATTGCGTTGGCAACGTCAGAGGATTCTGCACGGGTTGGCCTGGGTTTTTTCACCTTTGGAAAAATTAAAATAATCATAGAGTTCAGTTTACCAAGTGAAAATTGAGGTTTTTTTTCCGTCTAGTCCTAGAAGAACTCACATTAAATCAATGCTAACTCAAAGTCAAGACTACTTTTTTTACAATGTAATTTATAATGGATTATGTAAACACAAAGGGTTCTTACCATGGATTCTAACATTTGAGTGGCACAAATAACAGGTTTGCCAGCCTGATTACATTTAGCAATTATTTGTTTTTGGGCCAAGAAAACTTTTTCTGTGGGGATTTCGATACCCAAGTCACCACGAGCGACCATAATACCATCAGAAGCTTCAATGATTTCATCCAAATTGGCCATACCTATTCAAAAACTTATTAGGAAAATCCACCAAACAAAAAAAAACTCCTTTTACCTTGCTGGTTTTCAATTTTGGAAATGATCAAAATTTTCCTTCCTTTCTCACCCAAAATACCTCTGATCTCAGTAAGCGCAGCTCCGTTCCGGATAAACGAGGCAAAGATCATATCGACGTCTTGCTCGACACCAAATTGCAAATCGGATTTGTCCTTTTCGGAAACAGCTGGAAGATCTACTGGTACTCCAGGCAAGTTGACACCTTTACGGCTTCCAAGAGAACCGCCGTTTTCGATGGTGCAAGTCAAGAACGATCCTTGAATATTGGTGACAACCAGGGAAATGAGACCGTCATCGACGTAGATCCTGTTACCTACTTTCACAACTTTTTGGATGTTTTCATAGTCAACAAAAACAGTATCTTTGTTTCCTTTTTCTGCGTAGGCTTTGTCGGTTGTCAGCTTGATGGTGTCACCTCGTTTAAGCTCAATTTCAGCAGAACCACCCTAGAAATTCATATTAGACATATATTTAAATTAACAAAAGTTCTACTTTTACTTACACCTTCTAACAATCCAGTTCTGATTTCAGGACCTTTAGTATCCAAAGCGACAGCCAAAGGATAAGCCATACCAATTTTTTTACTGTAATTAACAACTGCTTGCCTAATGTTCTTGATGGTCTCGGCGTGGTACTCGTGAGAACCGTGAGAGAAGTTCAAACGGGCAATATTCATACCGGCCTCCATCATTTGTTCGAGGACATCCAAGTCCCTGGAAGCGGGTCCGATGGTGCAAATAATGCCACTGAGTCTGATAAACGAAGCCCTAGAATGGATGTCCAAACGGGACAAGTGCATGAGCTGCGTGTTGGCCTCTGAGGCCTGCAGTTGGAATGGAAGCACATTGCTGCTCATCTAAAATAATTTAAAATGTTTTGTAATGTGTTTGATGAGGTTGAGTGAAGAGGAAATCAAGCAAGCAATGGAAAAAATAAAAATTGCATTGTGTTGTCAAACTAGAAAAATATTCATGCGAAATATACTTAGTAAAATCAAATTACATGAATAAAAACTTGTGGACGTATGATTTTTTTCATCATACGACATTGTATTATAAAACTCATAAGGAACATTAGAAAGGTGCCGCTAGTCTATAATATCAAACACTTTTTCTGTCAGATTCTTTTTAAAATAATCTGTATTATGACATATTATAACAATTTCCAAAAAACAACGTCATAATAATGTAAATATAAATATGTGCATGTACCTACTTATTAAATCTAAAACAACATATTAATTTAAAAATCATAACTAAATAAAAAAAAGTTATGTATCTGTGTATATGGACCAAGCGATGTCTTCTATGTGGCTTGCAAAAAAACAAAGCTAGGAAAAAATCTATATACAAAAAAACAACGTGTCAGGCAACAAGCATCATCGTCTATGTGACTGGATTATCCAAACCTCCACATTGACGTTGGTAATCCTATCATTGACTGTGGGCCACACCATAGTTCTGGCACCGAATCGGTACTGTTCTCTTCCGGAAACAAAGTTACTGCGTCGAAGCAGCGGCTGGAAACACTCAAACTGGTACCTTTCGAAAATCCAAACGTCCGACACTGAACTTGAGACAACCTTATTCCAGTTGTAGTGCCTACCTAGAATTCGAAAAATCCCCCACCATTTAAACATGGATCTATGAATGTATCATGTTTGCTGATCGTGAAAATTTTCATATATTTATATGATAACTAAAATAATTGGCAAATATTTACATTTTACTAGAACAATAGTTACTTCTAGCTACAATATATCACGGTCAACAACTAAAAAGGCGGAAAAAAATTTCCACTTCGAACGCAAATAGAAAAATGATTACGTAAGGAGCATTTTTACGAGGAGTGGCTAATAATTAGTCCAAATTAACACTTATTTTATGCCTAAAAAAACTTATTACCAACTCGAATCTAGGTATATAAATTTCTAAACAACTTTTTGAAAAAAAATCTAAGCACATAACTTAAATTGGTCTATTTTTAGAACACATTCTATTTATAAGCCTGATGTGCAATGTGTACATTAATTTTCATAAAACTAATAGTTTGTGAATGTTATTGTGAATATTACTTCATAATAGAGGAAGTTTTTTTTGCAGATATTATGAAAATGTAAGGGAAGTATTTATTGGGAATTTTTGAAATGTCAATGGATAGCCAAAAAAGCCAATTGATTGAAAAAAAAAGTGGGTGCTACATATATCCATTGTAAAAACATACAATGTCTCGGGATCATTGCACACCTGTGCAGCAAATGCGTATGTTGCACTGATGTGCGATGATCCAGAAACATTGTTCGTTTTTATAATGGACATATGCAGCACAAGTCTATCTGCGCTATTTACTTCATGACGCACGTTACGTGTTGCATGTTTGATTGGTGTACCACACTTTTGTTTTTGTTTTATAAAACTTCAATTGTGCAAGAATCAATGCTGGATGTTAAAAAATTAATGCTCAACACATTGAGAATTTTTTAAATTTCAGCTTAGTCAATGAGACATCATACATTTTATTGAGACAAAAATTAAGTGCATTGGCCCTAACTTGGATACATTTTCATTTAGTTCTTAGTTGATCTAAGAAAATATGCCCTAAACCAATTTACAGATGCATTCATTCACATTCTTGACAGTATGTAACTTTTCTATTGGAGGAGTGTTTTGAATTTTCTCTTTAATTTAATTGAAGCAAAATAAAAGTACGTACTTACGTTAGTTCTTCATAAATAGCAATACAAAACGAATGATATAGTTTTTGTAAAAAGTTTTAAAGGTAATTTTTTTTTTTGAAATTGTCAAAATCTGATGGCCATTAAGGCTGTGTACCTACTATTCGGTCCATGTTGGTGGTTTATAGATTATGAGGGTTTCAATTGCAATATTTGAGAGGGTATATTCCACAGCAATGGAAAAAATCGATAGTGACTCCTCTATTCGAAAAGGGTGATCGACATAGATCAGAAAACTATAGGCCTATTGGTCTAACAGGCAATATATTAAAATGCATGGAAAAGATAATAATTGTTAGGGAACTGAAAGCATTTTTCTTTGAAGAAAATCTCATACCAGGCTCCCAACACGGATTTCTCTCTAAACATTCTACAACAACAAATTTACTTGAATGTCTTCAATGGACAGATAATTATGGTAATTCTGAAACCACAGATGTGATCTATCTCGATTATAAGAAGGCATTCGATAAAGTCCTACATAATTTACTTTTAGGAAAATTGGAACCTTAGAGCAGATAGAGGTAAAGGAGTTGTAACGGGGAGTTGGAAAATGAAGCCGTTTTTTTTTTCAAGTATTTTGGCACCAAAAAATGGCGGTATAGGCAATTTCAATGCTTTACCTGTATTTAGTGCCAAACACCTGCCAAAAACTTGGCTTCACTTTCTTTCATAGCAGAATGGTGCATTCCTACTCCTTATATTTATGTCCGTAGGACAGTGCTCTACCTGCTCTAAGGTTGAAACCATTGAGGTTGCCTGCTTGCTGATAAGAAGCGTTTATAAGCCCTAATAATTGAATACACGTTCAAATGCACCTGCATAGTCCAATGAGGATCATCTTCTAAAACTGGAATAGGTGATTTGTCCATACATGTAATTTGGTCTTCTTCGAAGGCAAAGGGCTTTTGATCTCAAATATATTGTAACAAAATAAAACTTTCATGCTTTGGAGACCAAATTCATGGTTGAAACGTTGGCATGATTTTTTGAAAAAGGGGAATGTTATTTTGTATCCTAAACCCATTATCTCTAGTTTACATAAATTATGAAAAATGTTATCTGTAAACAAATAATCATAATAATAAGTATGGCAAAATAAATATTGTGTTGACTCACTGCCAATTTATAGATTTGGTTCTATTTTGTGCTGTCTAAGAGTAATATTCCAATGTATTTTCAAAGGAGAAACCTCAGATACACATCAGAAAAACCCGAGGGGTGTTTCACCTAGTTAATCGGTATACAAATCACTGGTTAATATACAGGGTGGATCTGAAAGTGAGGCTTTCTTTTAACAGGGTATATATCTTGCTAAAATAAGTTGTTTGGCAAAATTTTTTTTACATAAAAAATTTAAGATAACGGAGGTACAGGTATTTGAAGATATAAAAATTATTAGGTTGAAAATGGAAAAAGGAGTTTTTGATTGATTTTTTTGATAAAATAATGCAAGTGTAGATTACCTTTATGGAAAAAAACTCATTATGCTGAACAAATAACTGTTTTTTTTCCGAGAAAATGTAAACAAAATGTTTTATAATTGGATGCCTATTTTGGAAACTGGGGAACAGCATTCTCATAAGAACGATTGATGGTCTTTGTCAGTGTTATGCAAAAATGAGTATGGGCAAGTAGGGCGGCGAAGATAGGACCTTCGTTCTCATAAGAACGCTGTTTTGAGAATAAGGACCATGTTTTGAGGATAAGGACCCTGGAGTCTTCTTAAGACCTTGAAATACCTATAACTCCGTTAAATTAAATTTTTTGTGTAAACAATTTTTTGCCAAACAACTTATTTTGGTGAGGTACAGGGTTATTGGTTATAAATGTCACCCCCCTCTATCTTTTTTATTTGACATTTTGGAAAAAAGTGTCCCAAATAAAAGTTTTATGGTTGAAATTAAAGTTTTCGAAAAACTCACTTTCACATATACAGGGTGTTTCAGAAAAGCTGGTCGTGTTCCGAATTTCTTGTTTGAAATAGTATATTATTGTATATTCGGATTCTACGTAAAATTCTGAGCAGATTTCATGTGATATACCCTATACCTAAGTTCAACTGTTTTCGAAATATTGACAGTTGAAAATTGACTTTTTTGCAACTTTGACAGGCTGTAAATCCTAAACGGTTAATTTTAGAGCAAAACCGATCTTACATTTTTATCTTAGATTTTTATAAACTATTAGTTGACTCCAGTATTTGACATCAACTTTGAATTTAATCCATGATTGAAAATTCCAATTAAATTTAATCTTCGGTTAAATTAAAAGTTGGCGTCAAATGATAACTTGTGAAAATCTTAGAAAAAAATGTAAGATCGGTTTTGGTCAAAAGTTAACGGTTTAGGTTTTACAGCCTGTCAAATTTGCAAAAAAGTCAATTTTCAACTCTCAATATTTCCAAAACAGTTGAATTTAGGTATAGGGTATATCACATGAAATCTGCTCAGAATTTGACGTAGAATCCGAATATTAAATAATATACAGGGTATTCAATTTCAAATAAGAAAAATAGAACACGACCAGCTTTTTTGAAACACCCTGTATATGTAAAAGTGAGTTTTTCAAAAAATTCAATTTCAACCATATTTTTTTTATTTGGGACACTTTTTTCTAAAATGTCAAATAAAAAAGATAGAGGGGGGTGACATTTATAACCAATAACCCTGTACCTATACAGGGTGTCACGAAAGGTTTGTTACAAACTTCTAGGGATGTTAGATCTCATAAAAATAAAGCTTTTTTCTTAATAAACATGG
Source organism: Ceutorhynchus assimilis (assembly GCA_917834065.1). NCBI lineage: Eukaryota > Metazoa > Arthropoda > Insecta > Coleoptera > Curculionidae > Ceutorhynchus > Ceutorhynchus assimilis. Next base: position 51,164,616 of record OU892279.1, read on the forward strand.
GTCCGTAAATGCTTCGTTTTCCAGATATACAGGGTGTAAAACTTTGTAAAAAAAATCAATTTTTACATTAATTCTCAGAAGTGTGTGCGTTTTACAAAAAAGTTTTTTGTTTTTTTTTCTGTTTATTTTGAAGCAACCGAGGGGGATTTCATTGTGGTAATTTAGTGTACACAATCGTGGTAATTAGTGGAAATTTCACGGGAAATGAGTGGTAATGACTGGAAATTACTGGTAATGACTGGTATTTAGTGGAAATTAGTGGAAATATAGTGGTAATTCGGGGTAATTTTTGGTAATTTGAGGCAATTTAAGGCAATTTTGGGGGTAATTAAAGGAAATTTTGTGGTAATATTTCAAAGTTCTGTAGTGATAAAAATTATGATATGCCTTCGAATTTGCTTTAATTTAGAAGTAACAGAGTTTTAACTGTAAAATATTCAACTAAGATTTAAGTAAAATATTCTTCTGAGTCCCTATTAATCAGTTAGAAACATCAACTTTAATTTTCTAAGGAATGTTCCATTTGAGGTTTCATTATATGAGAACTGGCAACCTTGCAGTTGTTCAGCACTTGGTTTGACATCATCTATGAACGCCGTTTTTACTGCTCATTTTAAAACTTTCAAGTCCTCGTCTCATTTAAGGCCCAGTTTTGTGTTTTAGTGTTTCTAAATCTAAGAGAAAAGGTAAATGTGATAGATAGAGTACATTCTTGTTAAATTATTATAATACCTTAAGTCTCTATCACACATTCGGCAAATAGCAACAAATATTAGGTGTTTATGTGTTTCCGTCTCTCTGTTTCTCAAGTTTCAATTTTCAAGATTTTCACCTATCCTAGATGGATGCCAAATACGCAAATATGTGTGAGGAACTGCAAAGGCGTGTGAAATTTCGTATTTTTTCATATTTTCGTATTCTAGATGGAATCCGAAATAGTGTCGGAATGTTCTAAAGTCGCTGATGGTGAACTCGGTTTGTTCCTCTAACATGAATCAAATGATTTTTATCCAGTTTCCAGAAGATGGAACCTAAGTTTTGCAGGATTTTGGAATCCTTTTTTCTTCGAGACATGTTGAAGTGTCTCCTTGAGTGTTTCACTTTTTCAACTTTCAACATCCTGATTTGCTCTTCCTTCAACATCTCGATTTGTTCGTTCATCATCAATCAAATAATTTTTATCCAGTTTCTAGAAGATGAAACTTCAGTTTTTGCAGGACTTTGAAATCCTTTTTTTTCGAGACATGTTGGAATACCTCCCTGAGTGTCTGCCTTTTTCAACTTCCAACATATTGATTTGCTCTTTTTTTAACATTTCGATTTGTTCCCTCAACATCAATCAAATGATTTTTATCCAGTTTCTAGAAGATTGAACTTGAGTTTTCCAGGATTTTGGAATCCTTTTTTCTTCGAGACATGTTGAAATGCCTCGAGTGTTTCTCTTTTTCAACTTTGAACATTTTGATTTGCTCTTCTTTTAACATCTCGATTTGCTCCTTCAACATCAATCAAATGATTTTTATCCGGTTTCTTGGAGATGGAACTTGAGTTTTTGCAGGATTTTGGAATCCTTTTTTCTTCGAGACATGTTGGAATGCCTCCTTACGTGTCTGTCTATTTTAACTTTCAACATCTTGATTTGCTTTTCTTTTAACATCTCGATTTGTTCCTTCAATATCAATCAAATGATTTTTATCCAGATTCTAGAAGATGGAACCTAAGTTTTGCAGGATTTTGGAATCCTTTCTTCTTCGAGTCATGTTGAAATGCTTCCTTGAGTGTTTTTCTTTCTCAACTTTCAACATCTTGATTTGCTCTTCTTTTAACATCATTTGTTCGTTCATCATCAATCACATGATTTTTATTCAGATTCTAGAAGATGAAACTTGAGTTTTTGCAGGATTTTGGAATCCTTTTTTCTTCGAGACCTGTTACAATGCCTTCTTGAGTATCTCGTTTTTTCAACTTCCAACATCTTGATTTGCTCTTCTTTTAACATCTCGATTTGTTATTGAGTTCTAGTCTCGGGTATACTTGAAAATTGAAATAAATTCCTGGTATTTAGTGGTAATTTCAGTGGCAATTAATGGTAATGACAGTGGTAATTAGTGTTATTGACAGTGGTAATTAGTGGTATTTAGCGGAAATAAGAGGTAATAAGTGGTAATTTGAGTGGCATTGAGTGGTAATTCCTGAGGCAATGAAAGGTAATAGAAGAAAAAAGTGGTAATTTAGAGGTAATTACTGGTAATTTGTGGTAATTTCTGTCAGAAGTGGTAATTTAGTGTACACAGTTCCACTACTGAAATCCCCCTCGAAAGCAACAAATAGCCTAATAAAATTTCAGGTAATTCTATGGCAATTTATTTTTTATTTATGGAGGTCAGTGACTTTCGTGGTTCGCCTGAAATAGTTTTTATATTTTATCTCGAAAACAAAGCAGCATACGGAAAAAAATGAAGAGACAAAAAAGCTGTATATTTAAGTGTTCTATTCAAAAAACATATCCTAATTAAAAATAAATCTACTGGACGATGTTTTTCGTGCAAAAAAACCCTCCGACAGAACCTGTGGCACGTCCCTGAAATTACTGGGTCAACTCTGAGCAATCCAAAAGATACCTCATAAAGGTGTCAACAAACTATGAAAATTTCATTTAATTTGTTCAACGCATTTCTAAGAATTAATAAAAAAAATTGGCTTTTTTTTACAAAGTTTAACACCCTGTATCTGGAAAGCGAAGCATTTCCGGACATATGTTTATCAAAAAAATAACTTAATTTTTACAAGATCTACCATCCCTAGAAGTTTGTAACAAACCTTTCGTGACACCCTGTATATCCCATTAAAAAAAAGCCTCACTTTCGGATTCACCCTGTATGTCAATACCAGGTAAATACTATGTCAATAGTGTCAATACTATGCAATACCTACTTGTTAATTATGTAGGTAATATATGTCAATACTTGTAGATATCTATGTAGGCAATATACATATTATGTTAATGTCATTGGTTGATACCCATTAATAACATGTAAATACCTGTGGGTATGTCAATATCTAGAATTCTGGCAAGACAAATATTTGATTTCAGTCTGTTAATAGCATGGCAATACCTGGTAATATGTGATAATACTAATACTAGGGAAATACCTGGCAATATGTGGAAATATTTTGTTAATACATGGAAATAGTTGGCAATAACTTGTTATTAGGTAGCATCGTCACCAGAAATATCTGTTAATACATGGAAATATCTCAGTACTGTTAATCGGTGTACAAATTTTGTTAGGTGAAGAACCCCTTGGAAAAACCCATCTACAGGTCTGTTCTCACAGAAATCACAAACCAGTTAGAGCGTTTTAATTGGAAAATGTTGAAAATACAAAAAGAGCACTGAACTTGAACTTGCTCTAAGGATCACTACTGAATTGGTATCTAGCCAAAACCTTTATTTCTATGTAAGTACCTACCTAGTTAATTGTATATAATTCAAATTCAGAACTGGAACTTTTTCTTTGATTTGTTATAAGATAGGTAAGTATTACTTTGATTATTAGGTATAGTTAGGTTTTTAATGATCTCTGGATAACATGTCTATATTTTGAAAAAGAAATGCTATCAAGAAAGCAGGTTTGCAGTTTGGATAAGAAAGCATTGTCAATAATTAAGTATATACCAAAATGAAATGAAGAACTGCCTAAAATAAATTTATTTTATGTTTTTTTTTTTTTTTTTTTCATTACACTATGAATCTTTAACTTTACTACTGATTTTCCTATTTTCCTCTCCTAATAAATAGAGACATAATTTGATAAAATATTGGATTGTGCATTTATAAATTATTATATACCTATGTAGTATTTAAATTTTAAAGGGCTTTTCATAAATACAAGTAATGCAAAAACCAGACTTATTTTATTACGTAAGGTAAGATACCTAAACACCTGACGAATGGAAATTAATTACCTTGTTAGATTTTTTTGAATACACTAAACACTAATTATTAGAATGCAAGAAATACCCTAATTTTCCACTTTTAGCAAAAATCAGCCGGGTGTCGAAAATCTGCCCACAGGGTCGTAGAGGTTAAATGAAGGTCGTAGTCTCGTCAGCTTGTTGAGAAAAATTCGTTTCAATAGAGTTCCTGTTCCTATTGCTCCAGGTGCGATGTATGTTTGAATGCAATAGAAAAGGACAATAATCACCTGGGCAGCGGACAGAAAAAAGAAGACATTTTGTGATTTAAGTGGAAAGGTGCGGTATATTCAAATTTCCATGAGGCAAGATAATTTGATGAAAAGAAACTTCTATTTCTATCCTCAATAAATACATAATTAGATGTTACCTTTTGATTTAAGGGCGATGTGGGTTTACGTTCAACAGCTTTCATTTTTGAAATCTCACAAAACTCTAGCACAGAAAAGAAAACACGATAAACTTTATGGAAAATACTGAAATTCTATAAAAATAGTAAAATACATTAATTACGTTTCAATTCTTGCGTTGTTCATTAATAACTGAGATAACACTATGATGAAAAAAATAAATCAAATTCCTCCTAATCTGGTTTTATTTATCCTTACTTTAACTTTCAAGATATTTATATTAACCCGTTGGAAGGTCAATAGTATTATAATCAGTGAATACTTTGTTTATTCTATTGGAATTTGATAATGTGATGCATGACAATCATGCTGTATCCAGCTTCCAGCACACGTGGAAAAATATCTCTCAAAATAATAATTTTATGAAAATTATCACACATACTTTTCCATTTCAAATGCTTTTTGTTGATAACATGATTTATTGGGGGCTGGAACTGGAAATTTACATTAGGACGGTTTTGTTTTGAAAACTCCAGTATCTACACCAAGAACGATTTTGTGTTACTTTAATAGGTATGCAGAACAAGATGATGCCTCTCTTGGAAGAGTCATTATTGATGGAAATTTTCATGTATTACATGCTGATGCGATCTCCAAATTAACTGGTTCTGTGCGACCCTCTATCTTCCTCATGATCCGTAATGTTTTTCAGATTTTTAATATACCATCACTAACACCAGAACTCCTCAAAAGAAACAGTAGTGAGTCGATGGTACGACTTCTCTAGTCTGTATAGTGATCATTGTTTTATTATTGCTGGCGAATTTACTTTACCTAGATGGATTTCTTGACTTTGAGCTTGACTGTCATTGATTACATAAATTTAAATAAATAAATTTATTCTCAACAAATAATTCACAATTTCAGATTTCAATCAATTTAAGCAATAGGTACACAATGGAGCACAGCACATGCTCTGTGTGTGTACGTAGTGGGTGTGCTATCTATGTACTATTATTTAATTACATCATATAACAATTTATTATATTATATCATTCCAAAACTCTTTATTTATTTTACAACAGCAAAAGAAAGATACCGGGTTTGACTATAACATAAATATAAATATATATATATATATATATATATATATATATATATATATATATATATATATATATATATATATATATATATATATATATATATATATATATATAATATAAATATAATATAAATACGCTACCAGCAAGAGGATTTGTGGAACGTCCCTCAAAATTCCAGTATTTCAGTGATTTCAAGTTTTAAATAACGAAGGCGATGTTGTTTTCAATCAACCAGATTTTCAATTTCTTTTTAATTTTTTTTGTAGGGAGATATCTTTCTAGTTCTTTAGGCAACGCATATTGTATATTTCCAGGCCCGTATATGTGAGGCTTCTCTGACATTTTGTAAGTCTGGCATTTGATACTTCTGCCATATTCCTAACTTGCTGGGTCGAGAGCCCATGATTTACTATTTGTATGTGCGTTTTATTTTTTGAAATATATAGGTACTTCTCTTGGGTACTTCTGGGTTATAATGATGAGCGGTTCCAACACATACCGACAGGATGTCCCCCAAGCGCCCAAGCCAACCAATTGTAGATAATTATTGATCATCAAGAAGAAGTAAAATAAAGTACTGGATCAAAAAATAAACTTGGTAAATAGGGTTTTTTGGATCAAAAGAAAAAAAAAAAAAAGTTTCGCCCGAGCAGGGACTTGAACCCTGGACCCTTGGATTAAAAGTCCAATGCTCTACCGACTGAGCTACCCGGGCAGATGAAAATATTTGAGCAAACACGGTATAAAAACCTGTCTATTGGACAACATTGTTCAATAGTTCCTTGCTTGATAAGTTTTTCGCTGACCCATAGGGTCATATGGATTGTTAGTTTGCCAGCAGGTTTATCAGAAGTTGATTAAACCGAGCGGAATAAATCCCTGAATTATAATTATTGCCCTCTAGTTAAACTTTCCCATTTTTTTCCCAACAAATAATAATAATAGGCAACCAATGTAGGTAGAGTTTTAAGGGTGGCTGAATTAGACAAAAGTGTGCCCAACAATTTGCCGTTGAGGAATTTAAAAAAATATTTCTGGTTTTCGAGATTTTTTGAAAAAAGTAAACATGGTACTACTAGATTTTAAATCCCACGTTTCGTCAGCTATTTAGGCCCATCATCAACTTTTTATTTTTTTAAATACGGATCTAATTTATTTTAAATTCAAATTTCGTAATCTACTTTACCTTGCGTTCGGTATTTTGCTCAAAGAGCAGAGCGTGCCGAGCGGAGCCATAATCACGTGACCAGTGAGCGAACAGAGCAGTTGAACGATAAAAGTGCCAGAAATTTTAATAAACGAACGCGAATGAGGCTGCACCGAGTACACTTTTTAAATAAACGAACGGTAAAATCAAGCTCGGAGAACTCGGACCAAAATAACGAACGCACGGTTAGGTGGGTTAGTGCACTGCATGCACTCGGAGTGACTCCATGCGCACTCCAGCCGTTCGGGTTAAGGTTCGGGTATTGCTTTTTACCGTATTAGGGGTGACTCCATTAGCTCTGTTCACTCCAATCCAACTCCGCGCTGAATAGCCGAACCCAGCTTATGTCCAGGCGGTTACACTCGAGCGTCGATGTCTGAAAACATGTACGCACATACATGAACGCGCAAACAAAACCATTATAGCGTTTTCCATTTGTCGAACCAGTGCAAAAAAATATATATATCCTTATCCTTACATGTTACATGCTCCTAGAAAAAGATACGGATACACTCAGTGCGCACTGATTGACAAATGAAAATCACCATTAGTTGTATTCCTTTCAAGAGCTTAAAACACTAGCGCTACTCGCTCCGGTGTTAGTCGACCCGGATTTGAAAGGAACAGATGTGCTGGCAATAGTTGTATTCCTTTCAAGAGTTTGAAATACTAGAGCTACTCGCCCCGGTGTTAGTCGACCCCGATATGAAAGGAACAGATGCGCTGGATTTCATGCATTTAAATGGTTGGATTGGGGCTTGAGCACTTCTGGAGCAACAAACACTTTTCGAAAGGAAGAAGCGCGTAACGCCCCGGAGCTGTGCCGGAGCTCGTCCTATAGGTGTGAAAGGAATACAAATGGTTTTGCTTAAACTTTTTGATCCATCGAATTTAACGGAACAAGAAAGAGCGCTCCGTGCGAGATATGAGAGTGTTTTATTGCTAAAGTCGAACAGTCGAACACGTGAATTTCGTCGAGAGCAACGCTTCGTTTTAAGCCGAACAGGTGTCGCGCTATATAGGTACTCTAGTGCAATCCAAATGGCGTCCAAATTAGACTCTCCAAACCAAAACCAAGAACGATATCGATAAACCACAGAGGGATGGTAACATCGGCGATTTTTTTCCGCCAGCTTAGCGCGAGCACGCGCTACTGTAGTGACGTAACCTGGCCTACTCGAAACAAGTTTTTATGCGTTATTAGTATAGGAGATTAGAGAGTTCTCGTGCTGTCCAAATTTCAAATACCGTAAAGTTATTTGACAAGTATGACAGTTCTTACAGTATTAACGTTAACGGAGCCCGTTACCTAACGAGAGTTAGCGGATGTCTTACCGTAACGCTATGCTATGTCAAAATTAGTTAACGCTCCATTATTACGTCTGCAAGAAAAGCAACTTCTAATCATTTCTCCATAAAAAACACAAAGGGAAAATTAATGAAACTCAGGAATCTTCAGTATAAATGAAAGTTAGCAAACAAGCACGTTTTTTTATTTATCTTGAGTTTATTCGGAATATTTCAGGAATTAAACAATCGTCCCGCCAAATTTCAATCTTTTTATGGAATGAGTACCTATACCTAAAAGCATTTACAAAATTATGTTCTATTGTTGGTCCCTAGTTGAAGAGAAACAGTGAAACTGGAACAGAAAAATAGACCGCGATTTATTTCTTGAAACATGTTTCAAGTAATAAAAATTTTTCACGCGGATAAAACAAATTCGTTTCATTAGTGGGCGGACTTGTATTTGTTTGCGCTATTCTATATTCATGAAACGTGTTATTTCACGTTTCATATTTTTGATGTTTCACGTTTCATATTTCTTTGATGTGCGGCCTCCCCAAACTATATATATGTCTTTATATTCAGATAATAAATGAATAACCCAAGTAGGTATGGCACCATTTTCATTGTTTGTCCATAGCCGCCATATTGATTATATTGCCCTTATCATGGCATGTAAAGTCGAAAATCGCCTGTTTCCAATCATTTCCAATAATCCCAATACACCAATGACAAATTCACGAAAAAAGATCCCTCAAGTTATTAGGCCAATAAAGTTCTTTGTTATCAGTATAAGCTCCGCCCCCTTCTTTTTTTCTTAGCAAAAAATGGTTTTCTGTTTATCAACCAATTCCCAATAGTCCCAATCCACTAATGACAAATTAAGGGGAAAAAATTTTTAAAGTTATTCGGCCAATAAAGTTCTTTCGTATCAGTATAAAGCTCGTCCCTTTTTTTTTCTAAACATTTTTTTTTTTGCCAGTTTCCAATAGATATCTTGCCGCCATATTGGGTGGTATGAATAAAAACTGAGTTTAAACTCGGAGTTTATACTCGTGAGCATGAGTATGAAGTCTGAGCTTATACCTACTCCATTTCGTAAGAATAAAAAAGATTTCGGTTTGATAAGTAGGTACATACTCCTAGTACATAGAGTAGATACTCAACATTTTATTTTGCTTGCCACCGCTCTTCCACCTCTGGCTGAGTTCGTTTTTGTCATCTTTTTCGTCGATTTGCTCCGAAATTTTGACAGACACGTGACTGGATAAGACAGTTCAGTTTACAAATCACGTGCCTGTCAAAATTTTGGAGCAAATCGATGAAAAAGATGACAAAAACGAACTCGGCCTCTCTATATCCTATTCAGAATCCGATGACCACAGGTACAGGTAAATTTATCACCTTTCCCTATCAAATAGCATTGAAAGGTGATAAATTTCACCTGAGACTCTCCACCCAAAAATTGATTTGATAACCACTCCACAATTTCTTTACTAAACCGGTACAACGTTTTAAAGTCCCGATCACACGTATTTTTTCTAGCTTTGTAAAATTTTTCCGAACGCAGGTTAAGATTGAAGAACTCTGCCATAGCTCTGCCTTCTACCGAGGGAAAATCGGTACTGAAATATCTTAAAGCAGAAAGTTGAGTCTACTGCATAGCAGACTCTAAAACCATGGAGTAGATTAGGAGGGTGACCATACGTACAGCATTTCGCTGTATTGTACAGCATTTTGGAAGTCTGTCCAGCATTCGATTTTGTACAGCAAACGTACAGCGAAAGTCCAATGTCCTATTAACACTGTGTTAATAGGTCATTGCGAAAGTCTATGCTAACGCCGCATATATACATTTGCGATTTACGTCATTTACGCGATCATCCAGAGTATCAAGCCTAGTACTCATAACAGCAAAATTCGCTCTTTTTTGAAATTACTTCGACAATTTGACGTTTTATGTGTGAATCAATTAAACGTCAAATTGTCGAAGCAATGTCAAAAAAGAGCGAATTTCGCGGTGTTGAGTACAAGGCAATAGATCGCGGATGACGTCATGAAAGTGGAATTCTACTTGTCGTGATCCCAGCCCTGGGGCCTTATTCTGTAAGGAACAACCGTTCGATTCGGTAGAATTTCTTCGATTGTGACGTCATTTTCGGTTTAGTTTTCGCTCGTTTTCGCGCTACCAAACCTAAAATGACGTCACAATCGAAAAAATTCTACCGAATCGAACGCTTCGTTCCTTACAGAATAAGGCCCCTGGGCTGGGACACGGACTTAGGGATCACGACAAGTAGAATTATACTAGAATTCTACTTTCATGACGTCAAATTGTCTAGTAGCCGTCATGATGGCCTGTACTGTACGCAATAAATGGGTCGCGGGTGACGTCATGAAAGTAGAATTCTACTTGTGATCCCAGCCAGGAACGATTTTGCAGGTTGCACTTTGTGACTTTGGTGTTAGTTTTGGTACTGTGTCTTTTTTTTCTTTCTCCTCTCACCTTTCCCAAAATTTTAAATGTGTACAGCATTCATACAAGAAAAATATGGTCACCCTAGAGTAGATTCTTCTGCCGAAGAGCACAAACAATTTTTTATTCATTCCAAAAGTGAGAATCTACTCATACCAAATTATACATAGGAGTACCTACTCAAGCGAAATATCTGCTCGTAGTTTTTATTCATACCACGTGGGGAGTATTTACTCCAAAATTTGAAGTAAAAACTAAATGCTCATTTTTATTCATACTGTATTATATATGTAATAATACACATACCACCCATTATTCTTACTTAGGTTTCAAATGTTTCATTGATGAATATAGAGCCTAAGTTCCGATATCAACTGTCAGTACTGAATTTACTGGACGCCGTTCCAATAATATTTTCAGTACACTGGATTCAGTCGATTCAGTACTGAATGACCACAAGAGTACGCTGTTGAAATCGGAACGGCAAATGACAGTAAAATCAGCACAGTAAATCCAGTACTGGCAGTTGATATCGGAACATAGCCTGAGTAAGCCATATTTTTGAAATTTTTGAATATGAACGAAAAAAGGACGGCAATTTGCATTTTCGACATGGTTGCCAATTTGTGAATAATTGCTCACTTGTGAGTAATTTACTTTAGTCTGTAATTTTATGAGTAGAGGACAATAATATAATATGTAATTCCAAAAAATTGCAAAAAAAACATCATAAAAATGTTAAAAAATTCCAAAAAAATCCCAAGAAATTCCAAAAAATTCCATTTGGACTTACCATCGTCACCAAAAGTATCTGGGACACAAATAATGCATAATAATCTCCTGGACTAATTCTACTGTTATTCATTTCAATGCATTTTATCCATAGTTTGACAAATATTTGACAATAAAATTCATGTAATAGGACAAGAGCTAATGTGATGCTGTTCCAGTTACTTTTGGTGACGATGGTACCCGCAGCCCTGGGCTCCGTTCAGGGCAGGAATCTTCCTTGGAGTCGCGAGTTTAGAATGGACACTTGCTACTATTTGACAATGACAAGTTAGTAAATTATTGAAGTGTTTTAGGCGGCGTTCCGTATCTTAACCAGAGTTACCGATTGGTAATGGAGCGGTTCGTCTATGGAGACAGTCTGGTTCCTGAGAATGCGGTTTATATGTGGAACCGCGTTTCATAACCTTACCAGATTTCGGGAGTGGTTAGGTTACGGAACGGGAACCGGAAAAACCAAGAATCTTGGTTAACTTACGGAACGTGGCCTAATTTTTTCTAGCTAGGTAAAGAATTTCTCTACAGGTTTGGAAATAAAATCACTTAGAGCAAAAATTACTGCTCCAATTTCCCAATGAAATTCCAAGAACCTGCACCGAAATGGCTAAAGTAACAAATATTGCTGCACCAGTTCGGCCAATGGAATTCGCTATTTGTTCAATAGGTGTAATCCTTTCACACCTAGGAGGAGCTCTGGCGGAACAGCTCCGGGGCGTTACGCGCTTATTCCTTTCGAAAGGTTGCACCACACATTTGTTCCTTTCAAATCGGGGGCGACTAACACCGGAGTAGTAGCTCGAGTGTTTTAAGCTCTCGAAAGGAATACAACTATCCTTGCGTTCGGTATTTGGACCAGCGAGTGCACAGAGCAGTTAAACGCTGTATCGGACAGCTATAAAAATTTTAATAAAAGTACGAATGAGACTGCACCGAGCACGCTTTTTGAATAAACGAACGGTAATTTCAAGCTCGGAGAACTCAGATCAAAATACCGAGAACGCACAGTAATGCTGCAGGATGCGTAGTTGTATTCCTTTCTACTCGCTCCGGTGTTAGTCGACCCCGATTTGAAAGGAAAAGGTGCGTGGTGCAACAAACACTTTTTTTCGAAAGGCATAAGCGCGTAACGCCCCGGAGCTGTTCCGCAGCTCGTCCTAGGTTGTGAAAGGACAACTCTACATAAACATAACCATAACCTTAAATAAAAATATTTGACATTCCAAGCAAAGCAAAGAAAAAGAAAATATAACAGAATTTAAAAAGTGAAATCTTGTCCCTGAATCTAAATTGCCTGAAATTTGAATAACAAAATTATTGTCTTATCTAATAAATAATTGGGACACGTAATTTGTGCATTAATTTGCTGCAGTGTTCATACTAAATTGTTTATAATCTTTTCAAGTGCAAGAGTACTGAAAATTGAAACAATTCTCTAATAGTTAGCTAAAGTATTGTGACCTTCTCATTATTTAAGCGTATTTTATGTAAGTGACCTGTTTCATTTTGTTTTTAAAATATATTTGTTGCACCTGTGAAAATCCTTACCTTTGAAATTACAAGCCTGGGCTTCATAGTTAAGATGGATCTGAATTATTGCATTTTAAAAAAATAATCTATTTTTGTGGCGTCATATTAGAGCTTGAATAATTATTGCACGCATTCTAAGGGCCAGTTTCACAAACCACAACTTATCTGTTTCGTGTGGTTTAGGCAAAATCGCTAGTCAAGCTTCAGATTATTCAACTCAAGTCCTAATCTGGAGTTTCATGCATACGTTTTCCGACGGTACGATGGAGCTCATATTATATGAAAATATGTCAGAATACAAGGTTTTTTGGACATCGTTCGTCGGAAAATGGATGCATGAAACTCCGGCTTCATTTTGCGAAATTGTAACTATTAGTTTGATATTTTGATAACCACCAATTGTGAAACTGGGCCTTAACTTTTCTTATTTAATTTTGCCTAAATGTTCAAAGTTACAGGAGGAATTGATCAAGAATTACCCTCAAAATAAACCAAGGAAGGTCCAAGGTTCAAGACAGGAATGATACATTTAAATAGGGATGATAAACATCTTTGATATCAATAATTTTCCACTCCTACACATACTGTTCAATTAGAATCCTGTGTAGATAAATAACCTAATATGTAACCTGTATTTGTAGCAATTAGCAATAAATATTTTAATTGGATTGACCACTTTTCACTTTTTATAATAGGGTTCAAAGAAATTACATATTACCATCAACAATTATTTAATTGGTTCCAATGAAAAAATAAACTTAATTTTATAAACCTTTGGACAGTGATTTGCAATTTATATTCTACTTTCAGAAAAAAAAATTAATTATGGCACTGAATGTTTTGAGGCGCACATCTAAATTTGGTCGATTATTAGGCTTCACTTCACCAGCAGTGAAAAATAATATGAGAATACTCTCAGTGGGACAACCTGCATTAAGTAAAAAAGAGTAAGTTAAAAACCCTTCAAGTGTTCCCACTTTATTGAAACCTTTATAGAGTCGAAGTAACTTTTATTAAAGCCAATGGAGACGAAATTAAGGCCAAAGGAAAAGTAGGCGATTCCCTATTGGATGTAGTCGTAAACAATAATCTAGATTTAGATGGCTTTGGTGCATGTGAAGGTAAATCAGAGTTTAATTACTTAAAAAAAGTTTTGCCAACATTTTTCTTTGCAGGAACTTTAACTTGTTCGACTTGCCATCTAATCCTCTCCCCTGAAAACTACAATTCACTACCCAATAAACCGTCTGAAGAAGAACTAGACATGTTGGATTTAGCTTACGATTTATGCGATACTTCTCGTTTGGGCTGTCAAATTATTCTCGAAGATAATTTGGATGGATTAAAAGTGAAAGTACCTGCAACTGTTAACGATGCTAGGAGCTAACGTTTCTAGTGATTTTAGGTCTTAAAAAATTTAGGTCAAGTTCAATGCAATAATAAATATTTTTGTTAAATGTTATACCTTTGTTTATTGAGAATAAAAATTTCTATTCTATGCATTTTCATGTCACATTTTCCAATAGATTTCAAACTGTGTAAAAAATTATAATTGATGGCTTAAACAATACCTGTTGCTGTTAAGATAAGGAAAAGCTGTTCATTTCACCCAGAATAATCTAATCTTTATTAAGGATCAAGTCAATATTTGCGATTTAAATCTGATTTAATCCCATATCTACTGTTACAATAAAAACGCAAATTTTAAAACTAGAGAATGATGTAGTGTCATAAAAATAGTAGTAAAAAGTTAAACATGGCTGGTGTAGGTTTGAGATAAATTTTCTTAATTTTTTTTATTTATTTTGCTATTTCAGGAGCTAGATAATAACCAAATTTTACTTATTATAAACAGTGTAATGGCAGCAGTGCTGGTGATTCTTATCGCCTGTGTTGTTTATTTGTTTTTCCGAATAAGGCAGCTAAACAAGTTAGTCAGCGCTTTGGATCCAATGAGCAAGTATAAGAAAGTGTAAGTGATAATTTTCCTTACCTCTACATTATTATTTACTGCAATAATGATTGAATTTTTGGTAAATATTGTATCTTACCAATGACATCATTAGAAGAATATTAAAAACATGCATTCAACCACAGACAAAAGTATATTTAATCTCAAGTTGCTCTTTCTTAGAATATCACCAATGCTTCAATATTAGATAAAAATAACACAAAAAAAACATCATTAATTTGACCACTACTTGGTCAAAATAAAAAATAAACTACCAAATTGGAAAATCATTTTCCTAGCTTCATAAATGTTATCCAAACCAGTGATCACCCATACACTCCCTGGTCCATTCAGTCTGACAGACCCAGCACCAATGAAATTGGCAGCCGGCTCGTGTACAAACCATGTGCATACAACCTCCATCCCTTTCCGTAGGTGTTTTACAACTTGGACAAGGTTTAGTTATAACCTTAATAGTAGTCCTAGAAGCATCATCACCAGCACCATTCCTATTATCACAATTCAATTCGGTACCACAATCTCCGCTTGTACCAGAAGTTTCTTGAATTTCTGGAGGGTCACATGAACCTATGTGATAGCCTTGTAAACAGTTTCTGCAGAAGACGTATTTGCAATTTTGGCAAGTTATTCTTATACACTCTGGGTCAGCTGAAAACAAAGAAAATAAAACAATTTAAAAAAAAAAAACTCTAATTTGCTTTACCCAAAATTCCCATTCCGCATCCTGGTTGAGGACATAGCAAACCTCCAGATTGCAAAACGAACTCTTCAGTAGCAAATCTATGATACCTTTAAATATTTTTTAAAATATATTTTCTGTAAATGGAATAAAAATACAGCAAACCTTTCATAGTGTTCATCATCTAGCAATCTAAAATGATGGATTTCTTTAATAAAAGAATTGGCACATCCACTTGGGCAAGCTAAAGTATATCCATATCTGTAAATTTACAAGTGCACAAACAGAAATTGAATTCAAATATATTTAATTACTCTGGATGTTGCCAAAATTGCCTATCTGACAACTTAGCTTTGCAATATGCTTCAAAGCAATCCAAACAAGTTACATGATCATCTTCACAAGGAAACGAAAATATTGTTTCAGTTATTTCAAAACACGCAAGACATTGTAGTTGTCTTAAATTTGGACGAATTAAGTCTAAGGGAACTGCCTGATCATTTTCACCTAAAATATGACTAATAGATGAAAACTCTCAACAAAAAGACACCTTTTTACCTAAAGATATATGTTCAGAACACTTAAAATAAAACTCAGCAAATGTTGGTTCCTTATTTTGCAAAATGTTTTCACAGAATTCAGAATCATTTTCACAAGTTCCAGTTATTTGTTTTGATTCCAGAACGTGAGACCAATTTTGAGGATCCGAGTGTACTGTGAAAGCTCCACTTTTGCAAAAGTGACACCTAACTCTTAATTTACCTTAAATAACCATTTTTTTTTAAAAATATATTACTTAACAAGTTCTTGTATGAATTTACCTTGTGTAAGTTTTTTGCAAGTAGGACAATAAACATAAAAGTGCACCTTTTTGGGCTTTGATTTTTCATTATTTGCAACCACCTCAATTTCATCCAATAAAGAATCACTAGTAGATGTTTCATTTCCAATTGAAATGGAAGCTGTTCTGCTACCAGAACTTGCAGAAAACATTAAATCATCCAAAGATTCACACAATGGCATCAAAGTTTTCGAGTTTGGGGTGCTGCTAGCGCTTATTTTGGATTGAACATTTCCAGGTTTTATTTTGACCACGTGTAAGATGCTTTGTTGGCCCAAGTCACATTCCTCTAAAATATATTTCTGTGCATCCAAAAATAAACAAACAAAATCTTTACCTATAATAATATCATCTCCCAGTTCTTTACCAGCAAAAATAACCTTTAACTCTTCAGGTTGAAGTCCTATTTGAGGTGCAACCATTTTTTTTATATGTGAAACATCGCATTTTGGGTCTATATCGATGGATATATTTCCACCTGTTGTTTTTATGTAAATACTTAAAACATTCTGGATTATGTGCTTTTTGGTTGTCAGTATGTGGATCATCATTTGAAATAAGCTACTAAAGAACGAAATGAAAAATCTTAACATACTTGGGACCAGTGCGTAGTTAGAATTTCTTAAACAAAAAAAAAATTGTTGGTTTTCTATTTAAATGAACCTAATAAAAATTGTTTTGTTTGTTCTAAGGAGGTTATCATTCCCTGCACTATTTGTACTTTCTTATGAAATTAGTGATTTGAGTTTTTCATAAATTTGTACTTTTGTTAACTTCGTAATAGTCTTTTTGAATAATATATTAGGAACTTACATTTGTTTCTGTACTTCCAAGCCACTGTGGCTTAATAGTGAGCTGCTGAGTAATGCACTGGAAGAAGAGAAAATAAATTAGCAGCTCTCAGCCCTGCAATTTGCAAAATAATTTAATAAATAATTATAATATTAGTTTCTTGCTAATTCTTACTTAACCTCACTTTTTATTTAGTAAACAAACAAACAAAGTGACATATGTCCATGTTTGAATTCTAATAGCGCTTTCGCATTTTGCACCAAAACTGCACCCGCTTGATCGAAAAGCGATCCGAAACGGATTCACATGTTCGGTTTATAACGGAGCGTTGCTCTCGGCGAGATTCAGGTGTTGGACTTGAACAACAGAACGCTCTCAAATCTCGCACGGTGCGCTTCTGCTTGCTCTGATTAAAAGAGATTTATTAGAGAATTCTCGTGTCTCAGACGCTACGCTAATACGGTACCGCTAACAATACGGTATTTCACATGGTGTTTTATACTTCTCGGACACAAAGACACAACAACATTTTCTAATCCCTTATTCTGTTTACATTTTGACAGCTGAGTTGAGTGATCTAACCCGACTTTTTTTGCTTGTTTTCTAACGTTCATTTATCCTGAAGATTCTTGAGCTTGATTAATTTTCCCTTGGTGTTTTTTATGGAGGAATTATTAGAAGAGACTGTTTTTGCAGACATAAATGGAGCGTAAACTAGTTCTGACATAGCGTAGCGTTACGGTAAGACTTCCGGTAAGTTCCGTTAGATAGCGGGCTCCGCTAACGCTAATACCGTAAAAACTGTCATACTTGTCAAATAGCGTTACGGTATTTGAAATTTGGACGGCACGAGAACTCTCTAATAACCGTTCAAAAATACGTTCGGCTATTGATTTCAAATGGTGTGCCTTGTTCAGATTTTAATTGCTCTCGAAGCACTCCTGTGACGTCACCGCTCAGACAAAGACCGCTTTAAAATATATAACTTTAGTGCTGTATTACAGAAGCAGAATGCATTTGCAAGACGCCTGCAAATTTGCGCAAGGCGAAACGGTCCCGTAAGTTCTTGCAGTCACTTTGACATTTCAAAATGGTAAATCAGTAGCGCCCAAACATTTTTTTTGATAAATAGGACGGACTTGCAGGTTTTTTACTGTAATTTGCTCGTTCCTGCAAATAGAGCACATGTAAAGCCAAGGAGAATACACACTCTAAGGAGTGCTTATCGGTCTCGTTTTTGGTAATTGCCGCCATATTGGTGTGTTACCATTTCCGACGTCATAACTAAGTCATCAGCTGTTTAAACATATTACGTCAAGGCGAGAAATAACATGTTGCCTACGTCACAACTGCTAATTTTGCGCGGGGAGAAAAGGCTGAGAAGGGAGGATTTGTTACACACAGGCCTTATGAGGATAGGCCATCCTGTAGTAGTAGTAGTGTGTATCATCCTTGCTGATGTAGAGCACATATGCAAGTCGGCCATATTTGCAGATGCAAATATACTGTAATTGGACCCTTAGCTGGTTTCGGCTGGCTCGCTCCATGCACTCGGAGTAAAGCAATAGGCGAACGGCTGCAGTAATGGAGTCACTCGGAATGCACGGAGTGAGCAAACCGAATCCATCTTTTATAATTAATTGATTCTTTTTTTTTCAGAGGCCCGTCAATTTACATCAAGAGGCCGCAACGAGATACGTCCTCAATAAGCTCCAGCTTCAAGCATTTTCAAACTAATCCAGGCAAAAGCAACTGTTCTGATGATGATGTTCTAAGTGAAACGTTCACAGAACCAATAGGCACTTTGGATCGAAATTATTTCTCTAGAAATAAGTTTCATTTTGAAAATCCTTTGGCTAGCAATAATATTGTCAATGAGGAAAAGAATGAAGACAATAGACCAATGAGAAAACTTAGCAATCAGAGAAGGTAACCACTATTTAATGGCGTTTCCGATTGGTAAATTCAGTGCGCACTGAGTGTATTTGCATCCTTTTAATCGACCTGTAGAGGAAAAAGACAGAAATAGAAAAAATTGCACTAGTTCCGCACTAAATCTACCAATCGGAAACGGCATAAGTTTAACGCGGTTGTGATTTAACTATAGCTGAGTTCGGGATGGTACTCTTTTTTACTCCACTCGAAAGTATTGTAGTCGGAGCAAACAGAGCAAGATTATTTGTGTTCAGACTTATAACTTTACTCCAGTAAATCCAATATCACGGAGAAACTACTCTACTCCAACGCCAGAGTACAATTCCGAACCCAATTCAGTTTTACAGTTTTAGGGAGAATTCTCATGAGCGTAAGTTGACATTTCTGGCGTAATCACGTGATAAAATGGTTGGGTTTTATTGGAAAAATATTTGACATGTTGGAGATTTTACCAATCAAATTACACCATTATTATTACGTGATTACGCCAGAAATGTCAACTTACGTTCATGAGAATTCGCCCTTGAACTACCCATTTATTTCATTAATTTATTTTTAGTCAAGACGCCCATAAAGATGTTATGGACGCCATTAAAAGCCTAGATAGGGTTTTGTACTGAATCAATTACCATCAATAAGACATATTCATGTGTGTTTTTCCTTAGTATGTATTGGTAATATATATATATATATATATGTTTTTTCAAATGAAATAATATCTTTGCTGATTGAAAAAGGACCCCGCAATATTTAAATGGAAATTGGTTACCCGTGATATTTGGATGAAATTTAAATATGTTATTGGGGATGCCGTAAGCAACATTTTTTACCATGGGCACAACTGTATATATGACAGGTGAGGCGTGGTTAGCTGTCAAATATTGGAATCTTATATCCAAAAGCAGAGTAACTATGGCAGATTTTAATGAACAAAAAATCTATTTCTACTAAATCGACCAAGTTAAGTCGAAAAATGTCAACCATTTTAACATCTGTCAAATCCTTGCCAAGCGGCAGCACTCATCTTTTCCAGTTTTCAATATTTTATGTTGTCATTTGACATTTTTAACTTATATGTAAATACTAAATTCAGAAATTGAAAAAAAAAATGACAGAACTGTCAAAACCTGTCATTTGTTTTAGTAGAAAAAAATACTCTAATCTGGTCCTTTCTCGTTTTAAGGTAGTTTATTGGTGATAAAACATTGAACAAAGTTCATGCACGTCACATTTTGACAGCTGTCATTTTTTTTTTCAATTTTTGAATTCAGAATTTACATATAAGTTAAAAATGTCAAATGACAACATAAAATATTGAAAACTGGAAAAGATGAGTGCTGCCATTTGGCAGGATTTTGACAGGTGTTGAAACGGTTGACATTTTTCGACTTAACTTGGTCGACTTAGTAGAAATAGATTTTTTGTTCATCAAAATCTGCCATAGGTACTCTGCTTTTAGATATCAGATTCCAATATTTGACAGCTAACCACGCCTCACCTGTCATATATACAGGGTTGTGCTCATGGTAAAAAATGTTGCTTACGGCATCCCCAATAACATATTTAAATTTCATCCAAATATCACGGGTAACCAATTTCCATTTAAATATTGCGGGGTCCTTTAGACGAGAGAAAGTGAATGCCTCCGTTTTCTATTGTTTTATTTTAACTTTAACCTGCGTGAGACAAATAATGCCAAGACATCAGAAGAATTTGGTTTGAAGTAGCATGTAAAGGCAGATATTTATTACAAATAACGCTCGAGTCCTTATAAACTCGCACAGTTATGATGTTTCTAAAATATGAAAATGTCCTGAGTTGGTATTGTTCCGTTCTTGAGTACTCCAGACTCGCTCGAAGAAAGGGCATTGTGCACGAATCAATTAATGAGCGCTTTCAATTTTTGCCTCAAAAGTTCACCCGATTAATCAAAAAGCGATCCGAAATAGAGTAACATGTTCGGCTTAAAGCCTAGTACTCATAACTGCGAAATTCGCACTTTTTTGACATTGCTTTGACAAATTGACGTCTTATGCGTGAATCAAACGTCAAATTGTCGAAGCAATGTCAAAAAAGTGTGAATTTCGCAGTTATGAGTACTAGGCTAAAGCCTAGTACTCATAGTCAAAAAAATGCGAATTTCGCAGTTATGAGTACTAGGCTTTAAAACGCAGCGTTGCTCCCGGCGAGCTTCAGAGCTGCTTTTCAATATGCACATTGGCTCGCTCTTAGAGCACCCGGGAGCGCCACGCACTAGATTTATTTGTGCCGTTCCAGTATTATGACGTGAGACGTTTGTCCGTAGGGAGCTCCAAGGAGAATACACACTCTAATAAGGGAGTGCTTATCGGCCTCGTTTTTGGTAATCGCCGCCATATTGATGTATTAATTACCATTTTGGACGTCATAACTAACTCGTCAGCTGTTTAAACAGCCTACGTCAAGGCGAGAAATAACATTCTGCCTACGTCACAACAACTGGTACTTTAAAGTGGGGAGATTTGTTACACACAGGCCTTATGAGGATAGGCCATCCTGTAATAGTTGTATTCGTTTCACACCTAGGAGGAGCTCCGGAACAGCTCCGGGGCGGCTTCACGCGCTTATTCCTTTCGAAAAGTGTTTGTCGTACCCCGCATCTGTTCCCTGCAAATCGGGGGCTACTAAACACCGGAGCGAGTAGCTCGAGTGTTTCAAACTCTTGAAAGGAATACAACTATTAGTAGTATGTATCATCCTTGGGAAGCTCCCCGGGGCGTTGTAGCTCCGAGCTTCACACTCCCATACTGGAAGGCGACTATAGCTGGGTTCGGCTATTCAGCGCGGAGTTGGAGTGGAGTGAACAGAGCTAATGGAGTCACCCCTAATACGGTAAAAAGCAATACCCGAACCTTAACCTGTACGGCTGGAGTGCGAATGGACTCACTCGGAGTGCACGGAGTGAGCAAGCCGAACCCACCTCATGTTGGACTTGAACAACAGAAGGCTCTCAAATCTCGCACGAAGCGCTTCTGCTATATCTGTTCCGGAGCTCCTACAAGGTGTGAAAGGAATACAACTAATCCGACATATGATTCCGACGAACGTAGCCAATCAAAAGACTGCAAAATATAATAAAATAACCATCTATCACCAGTCCCCCTCGTCCCAGACAAAAACAAAAATACCTCAATGACAAAAATAGAGGAAAAACACTGGAAGTGACTCGCAGTGAGCAGTGATACATGACAGCAGCACAGAACGACAGCAGTGTTCTTTCGGAACTTAAAATTGAAACATGTTCCAGTTGAACAAACGGATCATCTCGGTCAATCATGATTGACATATATTGCGAAAGAATGCGGCAGATTCGGAGTCGGTTCCGATCCGCGATGTTCCATAACTTTGCTCTGCTGCACTGGTTCTAGGTTGTTAATCTTTAAAAAAAGAAGACCCTAACCTAACCTCATAATTTAACTCCACTGTTTAACTCCCACTTTCCTGTTCGAGATTTTTTTCTTTTTTTAAATAAAATATCGATTTATTCAGTACTAAAAATAAACCAAATCAAAATGAGCGATACGCCTATAAATGGACTAACTGGTGCACAAAAAATGAATGGAACAGAAGAAAAAACTCCTTTTTTAATTGGGGTTGCTGGAGGCACAGCTAGTGGAAAGGTATTACCACCTAAAAATTAAAATTCAATTAAACGATTATTGTGTAATCATCAGTTGAATGTCTTTACATTATTTCAGGCATAAATTCTGTTCCAGAGTACAGTATGCAAACGCATTATGGAAAAGTTGGGTCAAGCGGAAATCGATAACAAAC
This sequence comes from Ceutorhynchus assimilis, assembly GCA_917834065.1. Lineage (NCBI taxonomy): Eukaryota > Metazoa > Arthropoda > Insecta > Coleoptera > Curculionidae > Ceutorhynchus > Ceutorhynchus assimilis. The sequence continues at coordinate 51,187,368 of OU892279.1, forward strand.
AGCGTCAAGTTGTGTGCATATCGCAAGACAGTTTCTACAGAGAACTAACTCCGTCTGAAATTTCTAAAGCTGCAAGGGGTCAATTCAACTTTGATCATCCAGATGCTTTTAATGAGACATTGATTAGAGATACTTTAATTGATATTTTGGCTGGCAAAATGGTACAGATTCCTACATACGATTATAGGAATCATGCCCTGTAAGTACAAGACTGAGGACTTTTATGTAGTTTTACTGTATTTTACATTGTTTTGATATTTTCTTTATCATTATTCCAAATCAAATCAAATCAAATCAATTTATTTGTGTTAATTTACACTCATGTGTTTACACTTGTCAATAAAAACTACTGTCTAATTCCAATTTACATATTAAAATAGTTTAAAAAGGTTTAAAACACAAGCTAAAAATTACATTAAAAAAAAAAAAAAAACAGGCTAAAATTTACATAAATTAAAATAAACATTTACCTTAACGAATTTTACAAACAAATTTCAAGAATAAAAACATTACATCAGGTTAAGATGGCACAATTACTATTATTATTACTTATACTATTTTTCACTGCAATTTACCATCCATCCAGCTAAGTGTGGAGTTGTTAAACTCTTGTATAGAATAAAAAGCCTTGGAAATCAAAAAGTCCTTTACTTTCTCTTTAAATTTAGACTTACTTAGATATTTCAGGGGATCAGGAAGCCGATTAAAAAATGTGACTGCATGGAACCCGGGTCCATTTTGGCACCTTTGTAACCGGTGAAAGATTGGTTGTAGGTGGTTTTTGTTTCGCGTGTTGTAGTTGTGGATGTCACTGTGGCAGGTATATCCGTCATGGTGGTCTTTAACATACATCAAATTTTGGAGAATATACTCACATGGCAGAGTCAGGATTCTGTTATTAATAAAGGCCTGTCTTACATCTTCCCTATAACCCAATCCCGCAACAATCCTCACAGCACGTCTCTGCATAGCAAAAACCCCCTGTGCACCACTAGAGTGGCCCCAAACGAGCAACGCGTAGCTGAGATGCGAGTGGAAGACAGCAAAGTAAGACTGTTTGAGAATTCTTGGAGACACGCACACCGACAAATTCCTTAAAACAAAAGTATTTCTACCTAGCTTCTTCGTAGTCATCTCAGTGTGAGCATCCCACAGTAATTTCTGGTCGAGAGCAACCCCAAGGAATACGACACTACCTGCCATCGGTTCTGTTCTTTTTAATGAGAAAACATACTTTTGGGTTTTGGCTTCGTTCAAGAAGAGTTTATTAGCTGAAAACCATTGCTTGGCTCTTGCCTGTGCCTCTCTAGACATGTCGGTTGCTGTCTGTATGTCGGTGTGTTTGACTTGTTCTGTTGTGTCATCTGCAAAATTGAAGATTTTTTCTGTTCTTGCTATGTTTGGCAGGTCGTTTATGTAAAGTAAGAACAAAATAGGCCCCAGGATCGAACCTTGGGGTACTCCCATTCTGACTTCCTGCTTATAGGACATTATATTGTTAAAACTGACTGCTTGTTGACGTTTTGTTAAATATGATCTTATAAGATTTATGCTTTGAGGTGAAAAATGATAAAAAGGTAGTTTGTCAAGTAAAATGTCGTGAGAGACACAGTCAAAAGCCTTGCTCAGGTCGCAAAAGATTGAGACTGTGTGTTGTGAGTCTTCAAAACCCTCCATTATGTTTTCTACTAGTCTTAGGATTGCCAAAGTGGTGTTTTTGCCCCCTCTAAAACCAAACTGGTTTGGGCTCAATATTTCGTTAATTTCAAGATAGTTTGTTATCTGGTTTGCAAGACATTTTTCAATGATTTTGGAAAGAACAGGCAAAAGAGAGATAGGCCTGTAGTTTCCAGGATCACTCGATTCACCCTTTTTATAAATAGGAGTCACCCTAGCTATTTTCATACAATCCGGAAAGGTACCTTCTCTTATGCAACAATTTATAAGCTTTGTAAGAGGAATAAGCAACTGGTTCTTGACACCCTTTATTAAGTTAATATTTAAGTTGTAAATATCTTTGCTTGTTTTATTTTTGAGCCTATCGATCACCCCTCGAACTTCACAGAATGTAACCTCCCTAAAAAAGAATTGCCCCACTTTTATATTTAAATGTAGGTTTTGCAGACTTGCCAGAGGATTAATGTTTTCATTGGGTATTTTACTTTGCAATTCAACTGCTATATTTACAAAGTAATCGTTAAATTCCGAGGCTGTTATGCCAGTCTCGTCATTTACAAATTTTTGTGGTTTACCTCTCAGCTCATTTACTATCTCCCACATGCACCTGCTTGGATTAACTGCATTTTGAATTTTTCTATCATTGCAATGGACCTTTGAATTTTTTATAGCTTTTTTGTAATCTTTTCGGTAGCTTTGGATATAAGACTTAAGTTGGTCATTTGGGAAGTGCCTGTAGATGTCATTTAGATGGCGCAAGTGTTCCCGCATATTTCTCAAATCGTTATTAAACCAATCTATGTTATTTGTGTGATGTTCTTTTATGTTACACATTTTTTGTGGAAAGGAGTCATTGAAAGCAGATCCAAGAAGATGCAGAAGGGTTTCAAATTTTTTATTTAGTATGATAGGGGAGTCAACAAAGCTCAAGTCAAAACCTGCCACCTTTTCAAAAAATTTGTTTTTCCCAATTTGTGTAATTGGTTGGCAGAGCTTTTTTATAGTTTTTGGTTTAATTTTATCGAATGAACAATTTATTGTAAGTAATTGACCCTCATGATCAGATTTACCTGGTGCTACAACTTGTGCGACAAAGTCACTCTCGGCAAAATTGATAAATATATTGTCAAGACAGTTTTCTCCTCGTGTTGGTTGAAAAATGGTCTGGAGAAGCCCATGAGATAATAGCATGTCTGTGAGTTCTTTGGACATTCGATCCTCAGTACAGAATTTGACATTGAAATCTCCTGCTAGGATGACCCTGCCTTGAGGACTAACCTGGCCTAAAATATGATCAAGTATGTCAATAAAGTTACCAAAATCCCCTGAAGGTGAGCGATATACTGACAGGATTGTTGCTTTATATTCAACGGACTTCACCCCACAGATCTCAATGCATTTCTCCACACTTAGCTGTTTGATGTCTGTCAGCTCAGTAAAATGAGTGTTTTTCTTAAGAAAAATTAGGGATCCCCCTCCTATAGATATTGTTCTGCAAAAGGATGCTGCTACTGTCATTTCTCCCATTCTCAAATGGTCCATTTCATTGATTTTCAGGAAATGCTCAGTAATACATATTATATCTATGTTTTTATCACATAAATATGCTTCTATTTCATCTATCTGGCTTCTGATGGATTGTGCATTGTAGTGCAACACTTTTAATTTTCCAGCTTTTTCTTTGTGGTTTTGTTTTATTGGGCTGTTGGTGGATAGGCCCTTTGAGTCAGGCTTCGTCTGGTGTTCCAGGGTTAGTAGAAACTGAAAACTTCTATTGGGTGTATACAAAATTGCATATTTGTTTAGTCAGTTTTGCACCTAAGAAGCTTCAAAATTGAATTTATTGAGCATAGATTTTTTTTTTTAAATGACACTGATATAGTTTTTGCTTCACAGTTCCATTAATTTTCATCCGATTTCAGTGTAGTTAAGCTCTAATTGAAGCCAATTAAATTCTCTACAAACCTATTAAGATTTTAATTTGGTTTTAAATTAAATTTATCGAGCATTGAATTTTGTTCAAAAATTACACCGAGACAGTTTTTGCCTCACAGCTCCATTATTTTTCATCTGATTAGGCTCTAGCCCAAAGCCCCCTGGGGCCCAATTCTGATCGCAGGGAGAGGAGAGCTCCCCGAGAGAATAGATTTTTTGTTCTTGTCAATGTAATCGAAAAGTGAAGGAGAATGATAAAGACAAAAAATGTGTTCTCTCGGGAAGCTCTCCTCTCCCTGAGATGAGAATCGGGCCCCTGGGCTATTGTTTTATTGGGTTATTGTGTTAAAAACCCTCTGGGTTTTTGTTTATGCAAACCCTGCATTATTATCGAGATTATTCTCTCATAAATTGTTTACTGCAATATACTTACTTAGTATTATTTCAGAAAAAAAGACGAGGTGTTAACCATTTACCCCGCAGATGTTGTTCTTTTTGAAGGAATCCTGGTATTTTATTTCCCTGAAGTAAGGAAACTATTTCACATGAAATTGTTTGTTGATACTGATTCAGATACCAGGCTTGCTAGAAGAGGTAAAAACATAACTTTACAAATAAAATGTATTCCAATTTTGTTATTTTAGTTCCCAGAGACATAAATGAAAGGGGCAGAGATTTGGACCAAGTCTTAAATCAATACATGAATTTCGTAAAGCCTGCGTTTGAAGAATTTTGTTCTCCTGTAAGACACAACAAACTATTTATTTATAAATATAATTTTCTATCATGCATTTCAGACCAAAAAATTCGCAGATGTCATTATTCCAAGAGGTGCAGACAACCTTGGTAAGTTAATTGTAAATATAACTCTATATTTCATAAGGATAAGGCAAAAAAAGATTTGAGAAATAGTCACTGCAATATAATTGTATAACAATGTTGGTGTACTTTTTAAAACTGTGTTGCCAATAATAGAAATCTAGTACGACTGGAGTGAAAAGAAGCATGTAATTTGTCTCATATTATAAAAGCATGTGTAAATGTTGTCTATTATTTGAATGTCTTTGCACGTCACTTATTGATATTTTTCTGTTGCAGTGGCTATTGATCTTATTGTGCACCATATCAAGGACCTTTTACAAGGCAGTCCTCGGGGCAGGGGACTGTTCGAAACCATCAATAGGCTTTAAGATTTAACATACTTTTCTGTACACTTTTGATTCTATTCCAAATGGCTTTCTATTTTTTACTTTACTTTATGCTCGAAAGAAAGAGAATCTTATTGCTGGTTTATTTTTTAATTGATGTACCTTTATAATTTTTTTCCTTTTTACTAGGATATAAAGAAAAATATTGAACCAAAATTATAAATTAATGCATTTATGTTAGATTAGGTAGGTGGTAGCCAAACTGGTATAATTTTTAGGATTAAAATTATGATGGCAGTAGTTTTGAGATACTTCTTAAACATATCTTCCATATTTCACTATGAATTTGGCAGTTTAGAAGTTTTCTTCAATAGACTTAAATTCTTAGGTTTGGTGATATTTTTTATTGACTTATTTGAACATTTCAGACTTTCAAGTTCCATTGATGAGATTTATAAAAATATGAACATTCTTAATTAAGCTTTTGAATGCACATTCATATTTTTTACAAAACAGGGATTTATTAATTACAATACAATTAAATCTGATATACGATACCTATACATTTTATATTTAGAGGATGTTCTTCCATGATTAACAAAAAAAAATGGATTTATTAGAAAAACAAGTTTCACAAATCAATGGAAATCTTAAAATAAAAATACTTGATAAGAAGTATTATAATTGTCCCCAATATGTTATTATTTTATAAGCTTTTTATGTTTTGTATTAAGATTTTTCCGCCTTTATTGAGACTATTTAGAGGAGGTTGCACAATCTATAATAATTACAATTTATATACTAATAAAATAAAACAATATTTTGTACTCAATATTTCACTTGGTAATTTTCTGATGACATAAACAGGATTTATACATTATGCAATCAATTGTCAAGTATATACAATATATATATATACATACATGACCAAAGGTTGTCACAGCTCACAGCATGTAGTAGATGTATTATACCTTCTATACCAAATTAAATATATCATATTATTAGACACGCCTACTTACTTAAATTATCTTATTTCTTCCTTTATTTTTCCAACCTTGATGTTGATTGCTCTTTTTAGTGGCAATCGATCTTATAGTGCAACACATCAGAGAGATCCTTTCAAGTAAACCGAGAAATTCTGAAGAACGGAGTTTACCTCAAGTAAGGGTTCATCCAGCAATGCTTCAATCACCCACAAAGAGGGTGACTATTAGCAATGATGTCTGTAAAAGACCACATTAGGTTTGTAGCTCACTTTGATAATTTGGCTTACTCAAAAAGTGTAACACAAACTAGAATATTTTGCAATAGAAGAATTATTAGATATAGGTATTTTATCCCATAGGTCACAATTTTCCGGTTTGATTAAAGAACTTATTTAACAATACTTTTGTTAAAATTCACTCCACCATGGTAATCACCTGAATTTTGGTGAATACAAAGAATATTTAAACATATGTATTTGTATAGGGACCTGCGGAAAAATACCTTTTTTTGGAGGCAACAAAAATCATAGAGTTAATAATTTTCCTGAATAAAATTAACATTTGGATTGTGATAGATTAAGTACCTATAATTTAAACGCTCAATAATTTTACTTAGATGATTTCTTTAATTTCTATTTTATGTTTTTACTAAAAATATTTTATTTTGCTTGTTATTTATTTAATTTAGGGCCGGTTTATTCACTTTTTGATATACTGTCAGGTATGCAATCTGATGGATAAAAACCGGACCTTAATCTTTTTCAAAAATTAATTTATTAACTAGGTTGGGTGTTATTAATAAAAAAAAACTAATTGTGTTTTGTGATATTTTTGCCAAAAAGTTTCGTTTTATTATTTATTAGGTAAATTATTGGTGCTAAAAAAATAGAATGTAGTGTTTAGATTTAATGCTCCACTATTTATTTCTGTTAACAATTTTAAATAAAACTATTTTGAAGAATGAAGGTTATACATTACTTTACTTTTCTTAACAAATAGGGACATGGAAGCTTCAATTGAGCTTTTGAAAAAGTCCAGTTCAGTTCAATATTTTCAGTTTTCTGCACACTTACCAGTGGCGTGTCCAGATAACGGATGGGGAAAGATGGTGAAAGTACAGGGCAGGAGAGACTTATAATTTCAGAACCAGTCAGCCATTCACAAGTTTCATATATTTCTTTTTGAAAATGTCTACATAAAGTTTAGTTTAGTGTTCTTAATAAATCCTCGAGGGGAAGCTGTGCTTCCCTAGTAAACACGCCACTGACACATTGATTTTCTCATGAAATGTTTGGGGAGTCATTTCTGCTTGTGCAATGTTGAAGGAGTTCAAATCCACTTTCAGTTTTAGATGAATGTAGAAATTAAGGCTTCAATTAACAACAAATGCTTGAAGTTTATGAATAATAAATGCCACTGATTATTCCAAGAATTTAAACTTAATCGCAAAAGTTTGATAAGAAAGAAACAATTATTAATACATTAGAAACTATATTACATTAAAAAATTGAGATTTACTTATCAATATTGGTACATAAAAACCACCGACACCTTTTTTTTTTAAATAATACCCTAAGTTTTCTGTTTGTATTAGTTATTGGTGTTTACTGGTAGTAGAGTTCTATATTCATCCCATCATGGATTTCATCTGGGTAAAAATGTTAAGGAAATATTTTTCATGGTGAGTTGAATCGTATTTTATAAATTAAGTTGTGAAAAGGATACAATCCTGTAGCTGTATATGATCCTTGAACGTGGTATACCATTTTTTCAGGACGATTTTGTCCCATTTAGTGCCAGTTTGAGCAGCGATCAGCTTTTTGAGGTCTCCTACTGTATCGTCGGGGTTGCATTTCACTCGGACTTTTTTGCCCAGTCGGTCGTTGCAGGTAATTTCAATCATGATTGGGTACTTGCCTCAATAAAAGTTTGGTCTTTGTTTTTCTGAATCTAAAAAATAGCAGGAAAGAAAAACACTGAAAAACGAAAGAATTTTTTTAAGGTTATGTTCATGTTGACGTTGACAGTTTCTATTCTTCGAACTGGTTTAAACTTTGTACAAGGCGTCATCACTTGTGAACGCGAGGGAAGGTTTGAACCACAGTCTTATAACTTTTTTGAACCAAGTTCAATGTGACGTCACTGGTTCAACACAATAGTGTACAGGTTCGAACCTAATTGGACTAGATCGAACCAGTTCCGCCGCGGGGAAACAACTCAAATCTGTTCTAAAAATTGATCAACAACCTGTTCCGAACTCGTTTACTATAAAATGAAATCTTGAACAATAAAAAAAATCCTGAATTATGGCGATTTCCGTTTGTCAATCAGTGCGCACTGAGTATATCCGCGTCTTTTTCTAAAAGCATGTAACACATAAGGCTAAGAATACAATTTTTTGCACTGGTTCGACAAATGGAAATCGCTATTAGTGTCCTAGAACACATTGAACTTACTCTATTTTTTGTTCGTTATTCAATTAGAACCGCTTTCCAACTAAAGTTCAACTAGAATCAGTTCCAAAACGTTTCTTTTTGTTCTGAAGACCTGTTTGACCGAATTTGTTCACAATAAAAAAATCTTAATAAAATGGCCCTGAAGCACATCGAATGTATTTTTTTTAATTCACAATTCATTTAGAACCGGTTCTAGATCGACTCTGAACTGATTCTGCTTACGCATTTGTTCATATCGAACACATAAAAAAAATTATTATTATTATTATTATTACATTATTGCGCAGTTTAATTCAGAACTTATTCTAAACAAATTGATTATTGTTGCGTTTTTCCGAACACATTGAATTGTTCGCAGTTTATTTAAAACCGGTTCCAGAGGATTCTTGAACTGGTTCTCAGAGTTCCAAGTAGTTCGATTGCTGTTCCGAGAGAGAAAATCATAAACTGGTTTATTATTATCTATTATACGCATATGGTGCACAATTATTGTTCTAAACCCCATTCAACTTACTATAGAGTATAGTATATTGATTCCAGATCATTTCTGAACTGGTTTTTAGAGTTCCGAGTAGTTCCATTGTTGTTCCAAACTAGAAAAAATTATGAACCAACTAAATATTTTTAAACGCACGGTGCACGAGAATCCTTAATTAGTGTCCTAGATCACATTAACAATTCATTTAGAACCGGTTCTAGAGCATTTCAGAATTAATTTTTAGAGTTCCGACTTCTACAATTGCTGTCCCGAATACGGAATAAGCTAAACTGAATTGTATTGGAGCACATGGATTGTTCGTAATTCAATTAAAACTGGTTCCGAATAGATTTTGGAGTCTTGAACTGGTTCACAATCGAACAATCTTTAATTTGGGTCCCAGATCATTGAATTTACTGTTCTTTGTTCGCGGTGCAACTAGAATCAGTTCCAAATACGTTTTATTTGTTTTTAAACCCAAAAACCTATTCCGAACTCGTTTGCCTTTATACTCTTCAACATTCGAACTTACTCTATTTACTTCAAAGTAGTAAAAAAATACAATTTTGAACGATTTGCTTACTCAGAGGACTCCAAATATGGCAAATAGACTAATTATGTTCATGTTTGAGTATAAGCAGAGAAATAAATACAACTTTTTAATGAATAAACCTACTCTATTTACTCGAAAACATTAGTAAGAGTGAACAGAGTTAAATTTAGTGCACTAAACGAGAATCTCATACCAAATGGAGTAACTGTTAACGTTGCCCGATTAGTTTCGAACATAAAAAAAATCTACACTGGATCCAGAATTGGTGTTCTAGAGGCAACAATAAACAAAATTTGAGTAAAAAATGTCAATTGGAACGAAATCACCTCTGAAAAGAACGCAAACATAACCTACAAAATCCGAAAATGCCGGTAATGCAGGCACCTGCAACGATAAATAGAATTCTATTTTGGTTAAGTCATTTGTCATTTTTAAAATAAAATTCTATCAATCAAAGGCGTTTTTTCGCGAGGAGAATGGTTGAAACTACGGTTTGAACCAATTTGTAGAAGACGTCATTACTGGTGAACGCGAGAAAATGAAAGGTTTGAACACAGTCTTATGTCGGAGAACAAGCCAAGAGTCCAGTTCAAACTTTTTTGAACCAGGTTCAATGTGACGTCACTGGTTCAACACAAGAATGTACAGGTTCGGACCGAATTGAAGCGGATCGAACCAGTTCCACCGCGAGAAAACAGCTCAAGTCTTTGTTTTCTGCGATAGTTGTATTCCCTTTAGATGATACGCACCTACAGGATTGCTTTATCGACCTCATTTTTGGTAATCGCCGCCATGGCTCATGACCTTGCTCAGGGCGCACTCGCCGCGCTCTGCCTATGACGTCACCGATATCCATGCTCATACCGTTCGACTTAGGCCCGTATTCATAGTCGATGCTCAAGGTTGCGTTTTCGCTCAAGTACAACTTGACGCCATATTTGCGTTTCCAAACAGCACGGAACGATGCTCACAACTGTCAAAAATCGGAGCTTGAGCCAAGCACACGCCTTGGCTTAGTGGAGTGCAAAGCCAAACTCAGTCAAAGAGTCAAGTAAATGGAGCTCACTCCAAAATGGTAAACTTGAGGTAAGCTCAAGAAGGGAGATGATAAAAATTTGTGACATCAACCGCAGACCTCAACTCTCTTAAAATGCATTATTCGAGTTTAAAACATTTCAGGTCAAAAAACAAATTCCGAAACGTTGAAATCATATTCTCTACATTTAAAATCGATGAAAAAATAAACTCACAAGCATAGCCCGAATCGAAAGCATTCCATTGTGTTTGCTGATAATGATGACGTCATCTGCAGACCAACTGCCACTCGAACAACAATCATTCTTCTGAAACAATCGAACGTAGTTTTTTTTTTTAATTTGCGAGGTTGAGATTATTATTATTATATATGTTCCGATTCAATCCTACTCTTCCTCGAAAGCAAGTGCAGGTTGAACATGAACTAAACAGTTTGGTACTAACCGCAATTCACAAACGAACGCTCGTCAGTTCATTGTCATAACACAATCGAACGCCCCAAAGCAGGACGTGCTGCTCCGAACAACACAAACAAACGAACCTATTTTCTGTTAATTTCAACAACCTTGAGTTATCTGTTATCTGTCACTATTTATTCTACACGTAAAAATAGAGATAGGTATAGATTTTGAGCTATAACATAACTGTTAAAATAACAGGAGAGATAAGCCGGAGCCGCTTTCCAGTGACGAATTTCAAGGTGCTCCACCCACACCCGTAGCTTCACACTCTCCAAGCAACTATTGTTCCACTGAAACGCACCCTACTTCAAGCGGCTTATTTTTGATGCATCCATAAAATTACTGGTGCTTGAGAGGGCAGGGGAGAGGAAAAGCGAACAATTCAGTTGCGCGAAACTCTAATGCACTGGAACGCCTATATTAACAGCCCGGGGCACTCTAGAGTGCGTAAAGTGCGTCACTGGAAAGCGACTCTGATTAACCATAGGTGGGTTCGGCTTGCTCACTCCGTGCACTCCGAGTGACTCCATTCGCACTCCAGCCGTTCGGGTTAAGGTTCGGGTATTGCTTTTTACCGTATTAGGGGTGACTCCATTAGCTCTGTTCACTCCACTCCAACTCCGCGCTGAATAGCCGGACCCAGCTCAATAACGTTCATCAGTTCATTGCCATAACACAACGAACGCCCCAAAGTAGGAAGTGCTGCTCCGAACAACACAAACAAACAAAGTGTAAAAGTGATTGATCCAGATGACGTCAGTTTTATGTCAACAAAAACTGACGGTGACAGTTTGTAATAAATCGATCCGGAAACTTTTTTCTTTCAAAAATGTTTAGGTAGCGTTTAGATTCTGAGCAGTGAGTAGTGGTAGACTGAAAAAATAAATAGTTTAATTGAATTGCCGATAGAATATTAATGAATTAACCGTGTGTGAGGGAATGTAGAATTGAATTAATTAACATATTAATAGAGAAAGCGATTTATGTGCTTGTAACATTATTATTATTGTTTATTTGAGTGCGAAAAAGATACAGTAATTTTTTTCTCTTATCTTTTCGATAACAAACTCATAAAAATAAATCGATCAATTAATTTTTCTGAAAAATAAGTAAACGTAACAGCCTGATTTATTTAACAAAATCATTCATATCGGCAGCTTTTGAAGTAAATGTTTGTTAAACCTGAATTTTTAAAGATTCCATAGTTCATTCGTTTTTCGATTTTTTTCATTACACTGGACGTTGTACCTATTGTATGTAGTATTCAATAATTTAAAATTCAAAATACCGAGCATGGCTGCTCTTCAATTGAGTGTCCAATCTAATAGTGTAAGTTCCAGTTCAGAAAGTGAGGAGTCTATACCACAATGGAAGAAAGATCTTATAGCCAGACTGAGGAATCAGAATAGGAAAAGCGATGTAAGTGTAATTTACTTTTTAGTTATTTAAACAACCACTTGAAATAAATACTCAATTATTATACTTATTGCTCTATTTAATGATTATTTTTGCACTCTATGTGGTAAAGTAACTTTAAATTAATTCATACTTTGCATTCTAGTTTACCGCATAGTGTGTGGCAAAGTGCTACTTTCCACTTTCAAATAAGTGCGGTAAAGTACACTTTCCGCGCGCTCATACAGATCAAAGTTTAAACTCTAGTATACCGTTTTCTAATCAAGAGCTCAAGAAATCCTTGCAGAAATCATGCTTGAGGTTCAAAGTTAGTTTTCATTGTAATTTTACAGAAAAATAACTATTTTGTGAAGCACCCAATTTATTCACTTGCTTCTCATTTATTTAGGACCATAGCAACATACTATTAATAATTTATTATCCGACCAAAAATATGGGTAAGTAGGAGTCGGATCAATGTTGACTGAGTAAATATTTATCTTAGGATAGGTATTATGCACGAGATTGTGTGATTCAAAAATCACAGTGAATTTTTAATGCTGATCAAGCATTAGAAATTTATGGAATACCCTGTATATAATAGGTACTTACTTATAAGTAAGCTCCTAGATAAAAACACATTCTATTTTTAGTAGATAAGTACCTGGTACTCTATATTTAAGTATTTAGAATAATACAATTCTGATTAAAAAGATAAAAGCTATTACAATAATCCTATTACGTTTTTAGGACAATAAACAACAATGTTGTTAATAAATATCAGGAAAAATATTAAAAACTATTTAAACAGCAACTAGCAACATTTAATTGTTTTCCAATAATTACTTGTTTCTCTTAAATAGGAAAAGATGACTGGCAGTGAAAGTTTCAACCTCATTCGTGCAGATACAATTAATTTTGCATGCCAAATTCAATAGAAAATTAATAAATTTTTGCTGTAAAGCAAATGAACTTGTAGCCAGATTTGGGTTAAGTAATATGCAAATTAGTTTAATTAGAAGTAGCTATTGTCTTTACTGTTTGCAAATGTGTTTAATTTTCAAGTTAGGGACTTAAAAAATGGTCCCTCTACTTGTTGAAATTTTGATAATTCGTCATGTATTTTGGAGGAATTTGGAAGTTTCCAGTAGGTAAGTAGATAAGTACTTAGGTCCCTAGATGACATTTTTATTGGACTTTTTAGCAAGGTATTGGGTGGTTGAGAATTTTGAAGAGAAATACAATTTTCTTCCTGCTAATTTTTTTCAGTGAGTAGTACCTAGGTACAGTTGCGATCAAAAAAAACTAGTACAAGAAAAATCTCCAAAATCTCCTGGTCTATTATACATTAATTTAATTCATAACCATTTTTCGACAAGTTTTTAACCTAGAAAGTTTCAGGTGACAAAATTTTGACATTTTTCCACCCGTTTTTAACCTAGAATATATCATTGCCTGTCAAAATTTTGTATGTTACACCGGGAGCTCAAATTGGGGTTAATAATTTTTGTACTACTTTTTTTTGATCGCAACTGTACCTATATCTCTTATGTTATCAGATGTGTATATCAATCAATCAATCAATCAAAAATTGCTATAATAACATCTTATTCATGACCTTAAGGTGAATAAAATTTTGTCTTAATTTTTGAAAAATACTTTTAGCTCTATTTTTGAAAGGGCATAACTTTTTTCCTATTATAGATAGAATGCTGAAATTTTCAGTAATTCTTATTCCAGTGTAGGACTACAATCCCTGAAGCTCATTTGGACGTATACTTCCAGAAATAAAATCGTGTTAAGCAGTTTCGGGTGATTTATCAATTTTACAATTTTTCTGAGTGCCTTTTTCCATAGAATCCGGCTGCAAATCACAGAATAATTTAGTGTATGGTGTTTGGGGCCTTTGGGGGATCCCAAAGGACCATTGAGGCACAAAATCTCAACAAAAAAAATGTTGAAATTTCATCGTTTTAGTACTGAGGTACTTGAGGTAGCTACCGAGGGGTGGTTAACTCCTCAAAATATGTACACAGATTCAAATCTTCATTGATTTTGTAGGATTTTGAGGATTTTGAAAATCTTCATATGATTTTACAGGATTTAAGGTGATTTTGGAGCATTTTAGAGAAATGAGAAGGGTTTTTAGATCCTGGAGGATTTTTAGAGATTTTAACGGATTTTTGGAAATTTTGAAAGAATATTTTTTTAGGAATACATATTAATGATTTTATCAGATTTTGTCGGATTTTTTTTGTTCTAATAAAATTTTGTGTGATTTTGTGAAATTTTATGCGATTTCAAATGATTTTTAAGGGATTTTGTAGGATTTTGGAAATCTTTACACGATTTTACAGGAGTTTAGAAGAATTTAGATTTTCAAAATTTTAGGTGATTCTGGTGCATTTTAGGAGTTTTTGAAAAGTTTTTAGAGATTCTTAATTCAAATGACAAATTTAAATGGAAAAACGGAAATTTCTAGACATTTTACTATAGGATCTCATAATACTTTTCTGAATTTCATCAAATGTTTCTATGGAATTCCACCATAAAATTCAATAGAATTCTTGGACGAAAATTCCTCGGAATTACACTACATAAGAGATTTCATGAAATTCTTCGGCATTCCACTAAAATTTCAAGTTATTCCATTGAAATTCTCCGAAAATTTTAGTCAATTCCATAGAAATTCTTTAGAATTTCACCAGAAGATTTTATAGATTTCTTCGAAATTCCATTCAAGTGATAAATTTGAATGGAAAAACGGAAATTCCTGAAAATTTTACTTTTACTAAGATTTCATAATATTTTTCTAAATTTTACCATGGAATTCCACAATAAAATTCAATGGAATTCTTGAACAAAAATTCCTCGGAATTACACTATGAAATTTCATGAGATTCTTCGGAACTCCACTAAACTTTCAAGTTATATAGGAATTCCGCGAAAATTTTAAGTAATTCCATAGAAACTCCTTAACATTTCACCAAAAGATTTTATGGAATTCTTGGACAAAATTTTTTCGAAATTACAGCATAGGATTTCATGAAATTCCTCGGAATTCCACTAAAATTTCAATTTCGAAATTCCATAATTTTTTGTTTTAACTTTACTGAAATTTCCCAAAATTTCACCACTGAAATATCCTGGAATTCCACAAAATTTTCATAAAATTCTTCGGAATTTCTTAAAAATTCTTTGGAATTCACTAAAATTTTATGAGAATATTTTGAAATTTCACGTTCATAGCCGAAGATTTCTGTCCAATGAAACTTCAAGGAATTTTTCAAAATTTCATTTATTTTCATAAGAATTTTTCGGAATTTTACTGAAATTCCCTTGTAATAGCCAGGAATTTCTGGGAATATTAATGAAACTTCAAGTAATTTCTTGAAAATTTACCGAAATATATTGAAATTTCATGTCATTAATTGGGAATTTTTCGGAATATCACCGAAATTCCATGTTTTTAGCCGGAATTTCCTCGGCATTCCACCAGTAAGAACTGAAATTTCATGGTGGGCATTTCGGTGTAATTTCATATAATTGTTTAGAATTCCTCCATGAAATTCATTTAGGATTTCGTGTAATTCGATCGGAATTTTACTGAAATTTCATGTAATTCGAGAGACTTTAACAGATTTTTGGAGATTCCTAAATTTTTTTGGGAATTTCAAAGGAAAGATTTTTTAGGAATGTTAATGATTTTATAAAATTTTGCAGGATTTTTTTGGTTTTAATGAAATTTTGTTAGATTTTGTAGGATTTTATGCAATTTCAAGAGATTTTGTGTCATTTTGTTAAATTTTTAAGGATTTCAAACATTTTTAGGGATTTTCAGTAGATCTTATGAGATTATCTGGGATTTTGACAAACTTGTACATTTTGACCAGTTAACCACCCCTCGGTAGCTACCTTATGATTTAGGTTTTGGAAAACTTTGAAACGTCATACATTTTTTTCTATTATAGATAGAAAGCTGAAATTTTCAGCGATTCTTATTTCAGTAGAGGACTAAAATCCCTGAAAATTTCAGCGCATTTGGACTTATAGTTCTAGAAATAAAATCGTGTTAAGCAATTTGGGGTGATTTATCAATTTTTCAATTTATCCGAGTGCCTTTTTCGGCTTTTTCCATAGATTTTGACTTTAAATCTCAGAAAAAATTGTGTCCATTTTTTTCCAAAATCGGTATGGTTTCAGGGTACTTATGGCCTTTATGAATTGAGAATATCGAAAAATTTGTTTCAAATTGAGTTTTTATTTTTTTTTTTCTGAAGATTTTTGATAGAACATATAAGGTTGTTTGAGAGAGGTAAAGTCTGTTTTTTTTTTAAAGATAATTCCCCAAGTCAAAAATTTAGTAACTATGTTGGCAACACAAGCCTTTTCTACTAAAAAAATTTGAGAGCATTGACAATTTTACATTTTATTGCCAACATAATGTCATTTTGACTTTTATCCGAGCTTTTATCTTTAAAAAAAAACACACTTTAGGTTGCCTGATAACTTTATGACGTCATCTGGGAGACCTCAACATTATGCAAATCTTCATAAGGCACCTAAAGGCTAAAATTTCAATTTAGTTTCAACAGTTTTGCAGCTGAGAACCTTCAAAGTTGAAATTATCGAACATTGAAAATTTGCCAAAAATGACACTGAGACAGTTTTTGTGGTTTTTAGGCACATATTTCAAATTTTATGTTTGAAACTGTAAAGTAAACCAAATATCTTGTGGGGGAGGTACATGTTTTCTTAAATGTCAAACACCGCCTGTTTTAAAATCATTCAAAATACCCAACTGACTCGAAAACAAAAATACATGAACAACATTATGTAAGGACCCAAGTGAAATTATCCGAAAGTGGGTCTTTTGTGCGGATATTCTGCATTATCCTGCTTAAGTGTAAAATGGATTATTATCATTCGTGTATGCAGTAATAGATTTATTATGCACAAATTCAGAAGTTTGAAAAGATTTAATAGATAAATAAAATTTCTATGCAAAAGTTGAAATTAATATTTATGCATCTTAAATACACTATGGTAAAAGTAATTCAACTACAGAAATAAACAAACTGCCAATAGATTATAGATTCAGTTCCAAACTCTCAGTTTGGAGAAAATTACGCTTATACTTCCTGATAATAATCATGAATAATTCCAACATGTACTATCCATTTAATTGCAACAAGCAGATAACCAAATGCATTGCCTAGAAATTACACAATTTACACTTGACCAATGCATTATCTGTAGCCATTACTAGTAAAGCAAAAGTATACAGTGCAATAATATGTATAACGTTCTTAAATTTTTTATACTCAAGATGAAAGTACTTTAGCCATTAGTATGTGTAGAATTTATTGGAACCTGATATGCACAACTTTCTTTAAACAACGTAATCAGTAGCTGACATAATTTGTATCTAAAGAGATTTTAATACAACTAGTGGATACCAAAGCATATGAAAATTGCTTTTAGTATCTACCAATTAGAATTTTGTAGTTTGACGCTATGAAACTTGAAAAAATCATGTCGAATCGATATCAATAAATAAATCAATTTGAAGGTTCTAGACCAGATAGTCAAGATGGAAACGGTACTTTTTCATGATTATACTTTGAGATAGCTTAAAATCGAATGTCTGCTTTGCTAAACAAAGAATTTGGCAACGTGTTATGATGATGCGTTCATCAACCCGATCATTAGCGCGACGGCAGCTGTCGATGCACCAACCGGTGTTGTCAGATCAGTACACAGAAAATTCCTAATATCCTATAAGCAAAAATCTTCCAAGTCTAAAAACAAACAGCATCATTGGAATAGTTGGTTCGTTTTAAGCCCTCTGAAGCTTATCAGTAAGAAATCTCTGACATTATATTTAGAGAGTTGTTTAGTTTTAACATGAAAAAACTCAACTGAAAATGTCACCAGACTGGATGTCAATATACAAAATAGACTACTTTCTATGTGGAAGTAGATGCAATTTTATGTCGAGAAAAAAGTTGTCCAGAAAACTCATTGGAAAAACGCCTGAAGAAGGAAAGAAAGTAGCAAAGAAGAAGTTTCCAAGAGATGAGAAACGCTACACAACGAGGGTTCTATTCAAACTCCAAAGATATATTTTAAGATGTTTAAAAACCATGGTTATTCTCATATTATGGTACCACTACAGGTACTTTGATCAAAAGCCGACAACGTCGCGGTACGTTCGCGGTCACCCGAAGCGAAAACCCAGTTCAGTTTTCCGGAGAACCAGCCAACCAAACTGGTACTGCCCCTACGAACGTTGGAGACGCGGCGCATTTTTAGTCGTACCTCTCTCGGTATTTCGAGCGCGTTTAGGTTTTGTTGCTAAGAGGTACTATCGGCACCTATCGATATCGGTGCATTAATTTTTAGTAGTTTTTGCGGTCTTGCGAAAACGATGTGTTTTGTTTCGGTGTGCGACGAGTGACTTTTTTTTTCTGTAGTCGGGATTTGGGTACCACTTTTTTTTTTTTTTGGTTGGATTATTTATAGACTAGCGGAAAGGGAGGACTCATGATGGTCCAGGTAGGAATTTTTGGTTAAAAGTACCTGTAGTTTTATATTGATGTTGCCTTTTCAAAAGTAGGTACTACTTTTTGACTGTCTTACTGATTGGAAGCTTTAGTTTTTTATTATTTTTTTTTTTAAAAGTTATAATAAATGTTTCTCCGTTTTGTCCTAGACAGTTTGTTAATTTTTAGTTGTTTGTCTGTTCCCAACTTTCCACATTTGAACAGGGATTTGGTAAATTCACGATTAGCCTCAAAATGTTCCATGGTAACTTGCCTATAATGTGTCAATATTTTTTTTTTTGAAAGATAAATAGACAATTGTCAACAAACAATTTACTTTTTCATTGTTCCATTAAAATTCAAAGTCACATCAAATATTTTTCATTGCTGTTCTTATCTGTATGTTTTGCAAAAAAAAATGGAAATTATACCTAATAATTAGTAATTTCATACAGCAAAATGTTATAGACCGGTGGCCCAGCGTCAAATTACCCCCCTCATCGGGCACAAAATTTTCATTATAGATACTCGAAACACTTTATCATTCGTAACCAAAAACCGCCCGTCTGCCAGCGATGGGTGGTAGCCCGCTCCCGTGACCGCCCCCCAAATAAGGGAATTTTGATCAAAAACCCCCCTTACGAGTACACAAATGAAATTTTTTGGGCATGTAGAGAATTATATTAGAAACCTAAAAACACGCGGCAGACGCCTTCCAGTGGTAGCCCGTCTAGGGCAGACGCCTTCCAGTGGTAGCTCGTCTAGGGTAGACGACCTTAAAAAAAATATATGACGTAAAACTCCCCTTACGAGTACATTCAGAAAATGTTGTAGACTTAAACAGTCAGATTGGTGTGCTAAAAATGCATGGCAAACGCCTTCGAGTGGTAGCATGTCAAAGACAAAATTACGCTGAAGCGTTTCTTATTATGGATAAAGACATTAGATAAAACTACAACATAAGTATTAGGGACATAAACACAGATTTATGTATTATTCGAGAGTACTTAGCATTTATAATGATAAATAGGAGTTACAGATTATATAGGAACACGGTAGAGTAATGAATTTCCCAGACCTAACTTCACTAGAGAGTCATTACGGGGGGAAGTCGATAATTTGTTGGAAAATTCGTGAAAAATTAATGATGCTTTGTAGGCATTCTTTGAAGTTTGAGGATGATGGAGTTGACCATAAGCAAAGTCAAGAATAGTTTTTGCAGTCAAAATTAGGTCTGCGAGACTCACTACGGAAGAAAGTCGATAATTTGTTTGAAAATTCGTGAAAAATTATTGATGCTTTGTAGGGATTTATTGATGCTTTTTAGGGATTTTTTGAAGCTTAAGGATGATAGAGTTGACCCTTAAGCTCATTCGAGAATATTTTCTCTAGTCAAGTTGATTCTGGTGGGAGAGTCGCTACGGCGGGATGTCGATAATTTTTTTGTAAATTCTCAGAAAATTAAATATAATAGACCTATCTCGCATGATCAGGAAAAGAGAGCTTGATAATTATTGTAATAAATACAAATTAGAAATTAATAAAACATGACATGCGCGCGCAACTGGGGGCTGCAGTGTAGCCAGACTCAATTGTTGCAGAACAAATGTAGACAATACAAATCGAACAATATAACATTAAAGAAGTGATATAGTGTCAAGTGTTTTACAACGCCTTAAATCAGACAAAAGAAGAGCTTTAAAGTGGATGAACATCGTTTGCACTTCTATTTTGATAAATGTTTCATCCGGCAGCATCGCTCAATGAAGTTGCAAAAACGACCCTGCGGTGACTTCAAGTAATATGTAAAGTATTAGTTTGCTCTTTGTGGAATTAGACGTTACAAAGAAAGAAGGAACGATTCATTCTGAACTATTCCCTGAATAAGAATATGACGCCAGCCTGTAACAAACTTGTTTCTCATTGGACGCTCACCTGCAGCCTACAAGCGACGCGCGCAGTCCAGGTAATAGGAAATCGGACTATTTAAGGGATTTGTTGTTTAGAAAGAATAAAAACTATTTTTGTAAAACTGCACTTTTCACAGTGTTTACACGCTTCGAGATTTTGTAAAAAATGTCTTCACAATTTTTTTATTTTATTTCTTTGAAAAATCTGAAAAAAATTCTAGCTTCGATGAAAGAAGAAAAGGGCTGCAAACTAAAATAATCCCAAATCGGTTCATTTGTTCAGGATTGGCAAAGATTCAAGGTTGCACCTAAAGTTAGGTCAGTCACATTCCATGACACTGAAAACCAATATCCAAAAAACATATTTATGCGTGAAGCTGAGAATTCTAGGAATTTGGAGGGATAGATTTATGAAGTTTATGAAATATCGATCAGGCACTTCAACTGATGGGCAAACAGAAAAAAATATCAGAGAGGGGAAAAACTTATGCGATAAGCGACCTTTTTAGTCCCCGTAGTGACTTTCCCAGACCTAACTTGACTAAAGAAAGTATTCTCGGGTGCGATTAAAGGTCAATTCTTTCTTTCTGAAATGACAAAAAATCCCTACAAAGCATTATTAATTTTTCAAGAATTTTTAAACAAATTATCGACTTCCCCCCGTAGTGACTCTCCCACACCTAACTTTACTGAAAAAACTATTCTTGGCCGTGTTTTAGGGTCAACTCTATCATCCTCAAACTTCAAAAAATCCCTACAAAGCATCATTAATTTTACCCGAATTTTCCAACAAATTATCGACTTCCCCCTGTAATGACTCTCTAGTGAAGTTAGGTCTGGGAAATTCATTACTCTACCGTGTTCCTATATAATCTGTAACTCCTATTTATCATTATTAATGCTAAGTACTCTTGAATAATACATAAATCTGTGTTTTTGTCCCTAATACTTATGTTGTAGTTTTATTTAATGTCTTTATCCATAATAAGAAACGCTTCAGCGTAATTTTGTCTTAAACAGGCTATCACTTGAAGGCGTTTGCCATGAATTTTTAGCACACCAATCTGACTGTTTAAGACTACAAAATTTTCTGAATGTACTCGTAAGGGTAGTTTTACGTCATATATTTCGTCTAGGTCGTCTGCCCTGGACGAGCTACCACTGGAAGGCGTCTGCCCTAGACGGGCTACCACTGGAAGACGTCTGCCGCGTGTTTTTAGGTTTCTATGCCCAAAAAATTTCATTTGTGTACTCGTAAGGGGGTTTTTGATCAAAATTCCCTTATTTGAGGGGCGGTCACGGGAGCGGGCTACCACCCATCGCTGGCAGACGGGCGGTTTTTGGTTACGAATGATAAAGTGTTTCGAGTATCTATAATGAAAATTTTGTGCCCGATGCGGGGGGTGATTTGACGCTGGGCCACCGGTCTATTATACATATATACCTTATTATTTAGATTTTTGTAAACTTTAAAAAATCATAACTTTTTTTTCTATTAGAGATAAAAAGCTGAAATTTTCAGCGATTCTTATCCTAGTAGAGGACTACAATCCATAAAAAATTTCAGCTCATTTGCACTTATAGTTCCTCAGATAAAATCGTGTTAAGCAATTTGAGGTGATTTATCTATCAATTTTTCAATTTTTCTGAGTGCCCTTTTTCATTTATCAAAGGACCTTGATAATTTCAGTTCATTTGCACTTATAGTTCCTGAGATAAAATCGTGTTAAGCAATTTGGGGTGATTTATCAATTTTTCAATTTTTCTGAGTGCCTTTTTTCATAGATTTTGGCTCCAAATATGAGAATAATTTAGTGTATGGAGTTTGGGGTATGTAGATTGACCATTAGGATACAAAATCTCGACAAAAAAAAATTTGAAATTTCATCGTTTTAGTAAGAAGGTACCTACTTTATGATTTAGATTTTGGAAAACTTTGAAAGGTCATAACTTTTTTTCTATTATAGATAGAAAGCTGAAACTTTCACTGAATTTTATGCATTTCAAAGGACTACAATCCCTGAAAATTTCAGCTCATTTGCACTTATAGTTCCCGAGATAAAATCGTGTTAAGCAATTTGGGGTGATTTATCAATTTTTCAATTTTTCTGAGTGCCTTTTTTCATAGATTTTGGCTCCAAATATGAGAATAATTTAGTTTATGGAGTTTGGGGAGTTCCGAATAATTATTTAGATTTAAAATCTCAACATAAAAAAATTGAAATTTTATCATTTTAGTACTAAGGTTATATGAAAATTGACTTTTTTAGAAAATTTCAAAATGTCTCTTTTTAGACCCATACAAGACCTTGATTACCCAATTCCTAATTCTCAATAGAACGCCAAACTTGAAAAATTCAACTTTTTAAGTACACACATCAAAATAGCCTAGGGAACAAGGTAACACCTATACTTATCAGAAATTTTTTGCTGATTTTATTTATAATATACTGTCGCGGCTTTGGGTTGCCTGCTGACAAAAATCTTGGGTTCGTTGTTCGTTTCGTTTATTCCAAAAATCAAAGTCCAATTAACACAGCAATAATTTATTCCACTTAACAAAACACTCTGACACTAATTACTTTATTAACAAACTCAACAATTAAACTCTTTACAATCACTATTTAAATCGTATCACAGTCGAACTGAAGACTTAACTTACAAATCAATGCCGGCCTTCTTATATATCTCTAATTCTATTCCTGTAAAATCTAGAATACACACGATAATCTAATTTTCCAGATAAAAGTAGAATAATTCGCTAGATTCTAGTATTTTTACCATCGATTCTTGACAGCCTGGCGGACGATATTGTAACAATACCTTTAAACTAAACAAGCTTGCAAAAAAAGCGGATATGGTAAATTTGATAAGATTTGTATAATAAATAATACTTAGATTATCTTTAAAATAAAAGTCGTTTTGTCTTAAAATTAAAAGACATATTTCTTGTTCCCTAGACTATTTTGATGAGTGTATTAGGGAATTGGGCCTCAGCTTTAAAATCAATTTAGCTAATTCGTTTTAAACTATCGATAAAGTGCTATTTCATATGGAATGCGCATTATCTTGCAATATTTATCTCGAGGACATTTATCTGTTTTCCAATCAAATAGGAAATTGTTTTTATCAAATCAAAATGTAGGAAAACATAAAATAGAAATTATATTTTTGATCCTTTTCGAGAGTCATTGGAAAATCCTCGCACACATTATTTACCAATTCGGCATATCTGTAATGGATTACATATTTTATTTCCGAAACCAATTTGTCCTTCACTTCTGACGACCTAGTCATATCAATTTTTTTTTATAGATAACGTTGATTATTGGAATAGGTATGTTGTATTTCATCAGAGATTAACTGGGTAGCTTAATGCGTCATATTGTAAACAATTTACTGAGACTTTTACCTTATAACAACTATTGAAGTTGTTCCTAAGCCCATTTCATTAGAAACTTCTGTTTTATGCTACAAGTTAAAAATACATCAATAATTAACCCATTAGTTAGTACATATTTAAATACCACCATCAAATGTCCAACATACAACTCTCATTATCAAGACAATACCATTTAACAAGCCATTTAAATTAAATTACAATTTTTTATAAAAGCCTAATGGGATTTGATGAAAAAGGTATTTAGCCCAAAAACCTGGTATTTATTTCGCATTATTCACGCATTTTACTTTCACTTTAATTCACGAGACTTGCTAAGAAAGTCGCTGAACATAATTTCAGAAACCGCTAGAAAAACTTTTTTGTTGTTGAAGAATTGACATTACTTACGGATGAGTGAGTTTTTTGAATGGAATTTTAAATTATAGTTAATTTTGAAGAAATAGCAAAAGAAAATCCAATAATAGGGATGAAGCTACACCAGCTAAAATACAAGTCTTTAAACACCCAGGAAAAAAAAAACATGCTTCAGTGATTTTGAAACAGTAATCAGCTCGCTAATAAAGTACAGCTGACGATAAGTACCGTACAGTGTTTATGTCAATGATTTTCAACTAAATAAATATCTTCACAAGCTTGACATTGCAAGAATTAATTTGGCCTAAATGTTATGATCTAATTTAATTTAAGGTAAACTCAAATTATATATACTTTTTTTAAAAGAGAAAGTGATTTTGTAACAAAGAAGCGTATTTTCCCATCAGTTCACAAAGCATCAGTCAAAACACAATTGTTTTATTTGTTTATTAATAAATAACAATTAGCCTATCGAAACCACGTAATCGACCTTTCAAGGACGAGAATGTAATTAGTATTCCTTGTATAAACCAATACAATATGTTTCCTAGTTAGTAAATAAAAGGTCGATGAACGTCCACTGAATTTAAGTTTCTGTTCCAGGAACGTTTATGGATCGACCACCATTCACCACACCACCACCCTCACCCCCGTACAGATCTAGTTTATCCAATGTCACCCGAAAATGGTTTTGGCAAAGATCCACCATCGGATTCGCCAGCTTCGTCCGATTCGGAAGACTTACATTATGGTCCTGGAATCGTCAATCGGTTGCGTAACAAATATTTAAGTTTAGCTTTGAGAGAAAGCAATAATCGACCGACTATATTGAGGAAAGCTACCAGCTTGGAAAATTTGTTGGACGATGATGGCGGCGAGGAAACGGAAAAAGAAGATATTAGGTTGTTTGCTAGGAGAAATGGTGGACAAGATGGAGGTAATCTTGGAAAATTTGTATTGGAAAGCAATAGAAATTTTTTTGTTGCAGCAAACAGATACAGATCGTCAAGTAGAAGGCAAGATATGAAAAGAGCACGATCTGTTGAGGTAATTTCGCGAACCAATCATGAAGAAGAACTAACGATGACTTCATCAGTCACTGCCAAAATTAACAATCGACAGTCTCTTCATGAAGATATGCTCACTAATATAAACGAAAATAAGGGAGTTTTAATAGAGAATACAAAGTAAGCTGAGTGTCTACTATGTCTAGTTTTTTTTTTACAGGAGAATTGTTTCAGATCTTACAAAAAACCAGTTTCCATTGAAAACGGAACAGAAGACTCAAGCGAAAAATATAGTAGAAAAATCAACAGACCTAAAAGAATATCTCCTTTGCTGAACGAAAGGGAGAAACCTCCTGTGGATGTAGTGAAACATGCCAAATTGATTTTTGAAAAGAGGCCAGAGACTCGAACCAAGAAACCTGTTCAGACTGGTAAGTGATGTAAATGTAGTCAACTGCCAAATTGTCTTAACATTTCTTCAAATGTCTCACTGATGAATTCCTTATATAATTGATTATAATTATGTTGCTATTTTTGAATTTATATGAAATTATCAATAACTGGTAAGTATGTAATCGTGATAATTTGTATTGTTGTTCTTTCAGGAGAAGTCTCAGCTAAGATAAACAGTTTTAACTGCATGATAGTTAAAACGAAATTAGCTGCTACAAAACCGTCTGCATGGAAACGTACTCCTAAACCGGTACCAAACGGTAAAATTAGATGTCACTCTCAACATGCGTGTTCAAATATTAACGATTAATGCATTTTACTAACTATCATTTTTTTTTGTCCGAAATAATATTAATAATTGTGTGGGATGTTTGGGCTACAGTTAGTTAACTTCCCAAACATCCACATTGTCTAGTCTAGCAGCTTCTATTGATAACAGCAAAGTAACATTATAGCCAATGGTGCACCTAGTATTGTGCGTATAATAGGTGTGGATTTTTTTTGTCTCCATATAATGCTAGAAATCACAATATTGAAAAGTTTTTTTATCAAAAATTTTATCAACCATAATGTTCTTTTTAGGAGAAGTTGCCGCCAAAGTCGATAGCTTCAACGACATTATCGTCAAAACTAAAGTGGCCTTAAAATCCACTAAGCCCGCCATTAAAACCCAAAAACCAGTACTTCATGATAAACCGAAAAGTAATACTCATCATCATGCAAAGCCAGTTGCGAAGCCTGTGATTATTAGCGAAGAACTTGTAAAACCTAAAACCCTGGAACTGAAATCTTCCAAACAAAAAGGATTCAATAGTTTGCCTAGTCCTATTCCCGATGTTAGGTAATAACCTCCTCATTTCATAATTATTAATAACTAAATTTTTATAAAAATGTTTCACAGAGTTGACATAAAACATCAAGATGGTACGAATCCAAGAAACAACTTGTTGAATTACCTAAGTGAAACTCCAGATTTAATTTTAACATCAAGCCCTTTACCAAAAATAACTTCTCCGACTTATAGAAAAAAGTCTACACAGACTTTTATTGAAGAGGAACGGAATCGGTCTTTAGAACACCCAGAAGCCACAAATAAGTTTATAAGCCCAGTTCACAGTCCCACAAAAATATTCAACCAAAAGCAAAGCTCATTGAATTTTAATCGAGAAGACGAATTGGATTGTTTAGGCATGAAAATGATCTCTCCAATATCACAAAAGAACATTACGAAAAATTCAGCATCTTCAGTTTTTAACTTTTTAAATGCTTCTATCGATCAAAAGCATTTGCCTTTAACCAAGAAAAATGGTGTGGAGCAAAAAAGTCTAATTGAGTCTGAATTGAATGGTTTTGGCAATTCAAATAAAATCAAAGTTATCTTGAGTCCTATTGAAGCAGAGAAAAACCTTAGAAATTCAGTGAAATTTTCAGAAGAACCTGTTATTGTTGTCACAGAAGTAGATGTCCAAAAATTGAGCCCGGATGTAGCTACCAAAAATTTAAATGCAAACAAAAGTTGGCAAAATCTTGGTAATATTGTTGAAAAGCAAAGTAGCATCTTTGAAAATCTTAGTAAAAACGAACATTTTACAAAAACCAAAACCGTTAGTAGTGATTCGGAACCAACGCGACAAGATTTAATTAGTGTAGAACCCAGTGAAGAAGTTATTTTGGAATCGGACAAGTTAGATAAAATCGAAATAATAATTGATCCAAAAAAAAGTGCAAGTGACAGTAATAAAAGTAGTATAGTGGACCCAGTAAGTGAAGACAAATCCAAAGTAGTGTTGCCGAAGAAAACGAAGTCCAGACAAGAAGAATCTGCGGTGGCAGTGTTCAATTTTACATCAAGGAAAGACGTTCCTGATTATATTTCTAATGATACAAGTCGGGCGCCTATGAGACCTGTTATTCCTAAGGTGAGTGATATGTATATTATGCTAATGCCTAGATCATCAATCATGCTAAGGTACTTATCAGTGGTATTAATATTGGTTTTTATCATCATCTTATGCTTTTAAAGTTTTCTCTTTTCTAATACACATAAATGCAACAGCTAATGTTAAATAAGTAATTTCCTATTACCTTAGTGTTTGGAAATTTAATTGATTTCTCGTGTCTTGTGTAATTTGGAATAATCACCATAGCTTATTTATATGTATATCAAAGATTCCTTAGAGATTAAAATTTATAAAACCTTTCAAATAAGTACCTTGATTTTAAGACTTCAAATATTCCATACTACCAAGCCCCAATCTATAAAATTGTTTACCTACTTTCATTGGCTTAAGGCAGATAAATAAATCACTATTTTATTGAAACAATAAGTTCTTACTTTTCAGCTAGCGGCACATAGTTTTAACTACAAATTAGATTAAAAGTGTCTGCTTTAATAAGATATAAAGATAATGTATTATTTCAAACATTAGATATATTAAAAAGCCTTGTAAGGACTCAAAAACAAAATAGCTCATAAAATAACAAAATGAAATTAGTTACCTACATTTAGTGAAACACAACTGTAATATTTTTGCATATATACTTATTATCCACACCTTAAGGCCACCTGTTGTGAAATGCTAATAATAAGCACTTGTGCAAAAATCTACTTTTCCTGTCTTGAAGCCATTGATGCCCTCATATCCAGAATAATCCATTCTATTATGCTACTATGTATATTACTCTCAAAAATCAATAACAATTTAAAGTGTCCAAATCAATAAAGGAATCTGATAAATCTCTCTGCAAATATTTTCTTTCAACTTTCCTCATGAAAGTGTGCCTAAAGCCAATCACAGTCTCAAACAAATCATTTATTTATGTTTATTTATGGTATGGTTGTTTTGTTTCTGATTTCTTCTTGATGTTTTTCACCGCCATTCAATTACAGTTTTATGATTTTTCATAGTTGATATTTCAGGGTTGGATTTCGTTTTGGTGTCCCACCGGGGTCAAATGTCTTTTTACATTATCTGTTTTGCTAGAGATAAAAATCCATTTTACTATGCTATTGGAAAGTTTTCCTCAATTAGTAAATTACCTATTAATAATTTATTCGTAAGCGTTTGACCTAGAAAGAAATCAAAACATAATTCGATATGGTTGGAGTTGATTATTTCGAGTATAATTTACAAGGCATTTAATTCTCACAAAAAAAAAACATATTACTTGCTTGCGAAGTAGTTTATCAATTTCCTGCCATCATATTTCCACTGCCCAAGCCAAATTAGATGAACGTAACAATAAACCGTTTTTCCTGAATGAATGGAACTCTTACGTTAGCAACATTCCATTTGCAACACCATCATAACACGGTGATTCTTGAAAAAAAAGCAATGCTTGCAGGTGCTTCACCAGAACAATAATGTTATTGTTTATTATTTTCTATTGTTTCAATTAGTGCAATTTTGAGAATATATCGAACCTTGAACCAATTCATTAAGTAAACAGTCCAAGTAACTAAATTGCTTTTCTATTTTCGAAAAATCTATACCTACTTATTTTATAGCTTTGTAATTATTCGTTTGAATTGATTTGAATTTTTAGTATGTTTTGCCCCTATGCCTCAAAAATATTCCCTCAAAATCTCCATATTTATTTCTCAAGTAGTTTTTGAGTAAATAGTCAAAATGTGGAAGGATGTCATCGAGGAGGGTGCATTTTTGCTTAATTTAGATTTTGCAAGTTGATTTTCATCAATTTTTCATTCTAATATTTTTCACTAAAAAAATTTGAAATTTTAGTATGATGAGCTTCTAACTTTCCTCTTTTTCTCCAGAAAGTTTCATAATTTTTCCTTCAGTAGTTTTCCAGAAAAATATTGAAATGTAAGTGGGTGCATTTTTGCTTAAATTCGATTTTGTGAGTTGATTTTCATTAATTTCTCATTCTGGTATTTTTCATTGGAAAAATTTTAATACGATGAGCTCCTACCTTTTCTCTTTTTTTCCAGAAAGTTTCATAATTTTTTTTACAGTAGTTTTTTAGAAAAATAATAAAATGCAAGATGGTGCATTTTTGCTTAATTTAGATTTTGCAAGTTGATTTCCATTAATGTCCCCTTTTTGTAATTTTTTACTGGAAAAGTTTGAAATTTTAGTATGATGAACTCCGAACTTTCCTCTTTTTCTCCAGAAAGTTTCATAATTTTCCCTTCAATAGTTTTCCAGGAAAATAATAAAATGTAAGAGGGAGCATTTTTGTTCAATTTAGATTTTGCAAGTTGATTTTCATTAATTTCTCATTGTGGTATTTTTCACTGGAAAAATTTGGAATTCTAATATGATGAGCTCCCAATTTTCCTCTTTTTCTCCAGAAAGTTTCATAATTTTCCCTTCAGTAGTTTTCCAGAAAAAAATTAAAATGTAAAAAGGTGCATTTTTGCTCAATTTAGATTTTGCAAGTTAATTTTCATTAATTTCTCATTCTGATATTTTTCACTGGAAAAATTTGAAATTTTAGTACGATGAGCTCCTGACTTTTCTCTTTTTCTCCAGAAAGTTTCATAATTTTCCCTTCAGTAGTTTTCCAGAAAAATAATAAAATGTAAGATGGTGCATTTTTGCTCAATTTAGATTTTGCAAGTTGATTTTCATTAATTTTTCATTCTGGCATTTTGCACTGGAAAAATTTGAAATTTTAGTAGGATGAGCTCCTAACTTTCCTCTTTTTCTCCAGAAAGTTTCATAATTTTCCCTTCAGTAGTTTTCTAGGAAAAAATTAAAATGTAATGCAGGTTTTCCACCAAACCGACAAAACAAAAACACAACTTAAACTCAGACAAAACTCCAACTTTTCCCAAACATTTTCAAGATTAGCGTGTTTTGCGATAGGTAGAATTTTGTTTTTCGGGTTTTAAAACATGTTTTAAAACAAAAACTCAACAGTCCGTTTGGTGGAAAACCGGCATAAGAGGGTGCATTTTTGCTCAATTTAGATTTTGCAAGTTGATTTTCATTAATTTCTCATTCTGGTATTTTTCACTAAAAAAATTTAAAATTTTAGTATAATGAGCTCCCAACTTTTTTCTTTTTTTTCCAGAAAATTTCATAATTTTCTTTCCAGTAGTTTTCCGGAAAAAAATTAAAACCTAAGAGTAGGGTGCATTTTTGGTAAATTTAGATTTTGCAAGTTGATTTTCATTAATTTTTCATTCTGGCATTTTTCATTGGAAAAATTTGAAATTTTAATATGATGAACTCTTTTTCTCCAGAAAGTTTCATAATTTTCCCCACAATAGTTTTCCAGAAAAAAATTGAAATGTAAGAAGGTGTATTTTTGCTCAATTTAGATTTTCATTAATTTCTCATTCTGGTATTTTTCACTAAAAAAATTTAAAATTTTAGTATAATGAGCTCCCAACTTTCCTCTTTTCCTCCAGAAAATTTCATAATTTTCTTTTCAGTAGTTTTCCGGAAAAAAATTTAAACCTAAGAGTAGGGTGCATTTTTGGTCAATTTAAATTCTGCAAGTTGATTTTCATTTTAGTATTGTGAGCTCCTAACGTTCCTCTTTTTCTCCAGAAAGTTTCCTTATTTTCCCTTCATTAATTTTCCAGAAAAATATTAAAATCTTCTAAGAGGGTGCCTCGGATGTCATATTCACCCTTATAGGAAAAAATGTTCATTTTTAAAAATCTTATATCTTTGTAATTTTTTGTTCAATTGACTTGCATTTTTGATATGTTTTACCTCGAAGATTCAAAAATATTCTCTCAAAATCTCATATTTTCTTCTCAACTAGTTTTTAAGTAGGTAAATGGCCAAAATGTGGAAGCATGTCATATTTAGCCTCGTAGGAAAAACCGAAAGGCGGTTCACTCATCACAATTTGTACATCGATTTCGGAAATCGCAGGGGATTTCGACAATTTTTAAGGGATATCGGATATTCGACTTTCAACGCTGTACCAGTAAGGATTTCGATAAATCTATAGGCATTTCAACAAATCTATTGGGATTTTGGGATTTCAGAAGAAGGATTTCGGTTGGGATTTTGGATAGGATTTCGCGATTTCGAATCGATTTCGGGATTTCCAAAGGATTTTGAAATAATTTCATGGGATTTTGGATGAA
Organism: Ceutorhynchus assimilis; assembly: GCA_917834065.1. Classification (NCBI taxonomy): domain Eukaryota; kingdom Metazoa; phylum Arthropoda; class Insecta; order Coleoptera; family Curculionidae; genus Ceutorhynchus; species Ceutorhynchus assimilis. The sequence goes on from OU892279.1 coordinate 51,219,237, forward strand.
AATGTACAGCAATTTCGGAAGTGAGCCGCCAGGATAATTCCTAGGTATTTGACTTCCCGGACGAATTGTATTTGCTTTCCGAAGAAAGTGGGGGGGACTAGATCGTCCAGTTTTCTTCTTTTCGTGAAGGTGAATATAGTTGTTTTGTCAGGGTTGACGCTCCTTTGACCAGTCTTTACAATTTTAAGCGCTGTTTGCATTTTCGCAGAAGTAGTTTGTAAATTTTTCCCCATGACTACATCATCTGAGTAACACTGGGTATAAATAGCTTTGTTATCCAGGTCTACTAGGAGTTCGTTTACGACCAGGGTGTCTATTCTCGAAACCGGGGAACAGCGTTCTCACGAAAACGATTGCTCTTTCTCTATCAGTGTTATGGAAATATTAATATAAGTGACTAAGACAGAACTTTCGTTATCATGAGAATGCTGCTCCCCTGTTTCGAGAATAGGGGCACAGGTCCCACAGTAGGGGGGATAGGTATCAAAACCTTGCACCTGCCATATTTAGTTCCAGGTAACAGCCGCTTGGTCTCTAAAACAGGGATTGATTAGTTTTAAGGCATGTACTTCAGTTTTAACAAATATGCCAGCTCTGAAGTCATTGGAGTTATGTTCATAAATAAGCTTACCTCTTATCAAATGTTACTTAATTTTATTCAAAAAGCCTACATATATTTGGAACCCAGGAATTGAGACAAACAATAAAATTGCCATATACATAGAGTAGGTATTTAAAGTAAAAAATATATGTAATTTGAAACTTACCACTTAAATTTAATGATACCTACGACATAAACAGGCTAGAAATTATGAGAACATTTTATCCCTGATAAAAACCCATTGTCAATTATTGTATTACTAACTGCCCAAATTACCCAGTCACTTCAACACTTGAATTAGTATTATTTAATTGTATGATGTAGAAAACTAGTCATTAAAACAGTTTAGTGAGGAAGAACAAATAACCATTTTATTTATACGATAAGACATATCTTTCAATTAGCAAAATATTAATATCTCTGAAATTTCATTATTCTACTATGCCAAACTGGATGGACAAACATGCAAGTGCCGGGAATTGACAAAAATTGAGAACTAAAGAAAAACATTTCAATTACTTCCTCTTTATGCATGAAATCCCAAATGATCTTCATTCTATTCTCAGACTCCACCTACCAAGAATATAATTCTTACTTCAAACATCATAAATTCCTAGTAGAATGACATTCGATTATAAACAGGTGTCATTACGCGTTCATTACAGAAAAAAGGAACGCGTTATAACGGTAATACAATACGGCATCTTGAGTCAATTAACTGAGTTAATAGTAAAAAACCAGGCATCACATACCCAACCAATTCTGTTAAGGGCAGGTATTATAAAACTATTTTAACTAAAAGTTACCATCTGGGAATCATGTTACTTCTCATAGTAATTCCAGAAGTTAACTTTTAGTGTATAAACTTTTATCAATCTAAACTTTTTTTTTCCTAGCCCGATGAACCAGGCATCAAACTCCTACCCGAAGCGCTTCTAACCAACTTCAAAGAAATCCAAGAAGTATGGGAAGAAGACGAACTGATCAAAACCCTAGAGGCGCGACCTCCAAGTCCTTGTGATGTCACTTTCATCAACGACAATGTGCTCATAGAAGGAAAATCTAGTCTTACCCAGTCTACCTCTAAACGAATGAAGGTAAGTGAGATTTTTTTTTTATACAGGGAATGTGAAACTGCATTATTTGCAATGCCATCCTGGCCCGATACGAATCGCCAACAATACGCATGTGTCTATACCCAGAACCAGAAAGTAGACCGAACCAATAATTAAATCGGATATATCAGATGTACATATCATGATCGGAATGCAATAAAAACATACATTTATTTGTAATAGGCGAAATTGCATTCCAATTTAACCTAAATTTCTAGGCAAGGTATAATTGAATATTGATGAGCAAAATTATTTGTAACTTATCAGTGTTTTTTTACTTTAAATACAAATTGTACATGAGTCACTAAAACGTGTTGCAAAAATAAATATTTAATGCAGTGAGTAATAAGGGTACACTAACCTGGTGTTTTGGTAATTCTATACCTATAATTATTAGGGTCGTGAAAGTTTTAGGACATGCAATGCAAATAAGTACATGTTTCATAAAGTAATACTTTTCTGAACAAAAAGAATAATTATTATATAAATATTTTAATAGTTATGTGGACAAGTAATTGCACTGTGTGCAAGGGTAATATTATGCAAATAAACGGACAAAGAAATTATTATCAACATACTGGTTTACTAAAGAAAATTCCACGAATAATTGCACGTCATTGATATGTGTTGGAATGTTGGGGGGTTTCTAAGTAATCCGAATATTCTTTAGGCCATGAAATTTGTACTATATTTCAGTGAAGGTAGATTTGTTCCTTGAAGATATGTATTTACTTCAGTTTTTACAATGATCTGTCAGTGAGGTATTTTTACTGCACTATTTGTACAATAGGGTATGGGATCAGGACAAAAAGAGTATCAAGAATTGTAAAAAGTTAATAATAAGTGAATCCAAGGGCGGTTTAAAGGGGGGGTAGAGGGGGTAATTACCCCTACCAGACAATTTTTTTTTTAAATATATTTATTAATTACAAAATAAAGCATTTGATGGCATTGTATAAATTGATAGGCTCACCAGTACCAAAGTTTGCCATAGTACCGACGTACCTACTATACAGTGAAATAAAAAAATCAGTTATGGTTGTTTGAAATGTCTGGTTTTGTGATCAGATTTTCATAGGACTCTATGAAGTAAATGTAGATATGCACTGACAACCTGCAAAAGATTTAGCTTAAGCATCTCAAATGAATGAAATGATGGTTTTTGTTGACACATGCAATTTTTTGGAAAAATATTAAATAAGTTTTTCAAAAATGGTTGAGTTTTAGTATAGGTAACTCCTAACAAAATGTATGTAGGATTTTTAGAACGATTCATTATTGTACTAAAATATAGGATGTTCCATTTTAAATAACAAAGTTCTGTCGCATACCCCATTTACGGAGTACCCTGCATATTCAAAAATATTTTTAACTAATGCACCTTACGGTTTTACTTTACAGAACATCATTATTTTAAAAAAATCACAACTCCATTAATAATAACTCAATCGCTTTTGAGTTTTTAGTATTTTTTACATTGAACCTTTAGGAAAAAGTCCTCAAAATTTCAACTTTCCACTCACTTTAGTTTTTGAGTGAAAAAATTGTATGTAAAGTCTTACTTTACAAAACATCATTATTTTAAAAAAATTATAACTCCATTAATAATAACTCAATGGCTTTGAGTTTTTAGTATTTTTTACATTGAACCTTTAGGAAAAAGTCCTCAAAATTTCAACTTTCCACTCACTTTAATCTTTGAGTGAAAAAATTGTGTGTAAAGTCTTACTTTACAAAACATCATTATTTTTAAAAAATCATAACTCCATTAATAATAACTCAATGGCTTTGAGTTTTTAGTATTTTTTACATTGAACCTTTAGGAAAAAGTCCTCAAAATTTCAACTTTCTACCCACTTTAATTTTTGAGTGAAAAAATTGTTTGTAAAATCTTACTTTCCAAAACATCATTATTTGAAAAAAATCATAACTCCATTAATAATAACTCAATGGCTTTGAGTTTTCAGTATTTTTTACATTGAACCTTTAGGAAAAAGTCCTCAAAATTTCAACTTTCTACTCACTTTAATTTTTGAGTGAAAAAATTGTTTGTAAAGTCTTACTTTACAAAACATCATTATTTAAAAAAAATCATAACTCCATTAATAATAACTCAATGGCTTTGAGTTTTCAGTATTTTTTACATTGAACCTTTAGGAAAAAGTCCTCAAAATTTCAACTTTCTACTCACTTTAATTTTTGAGTGAAAAAATTGTTTGTAAAGTCTTACTTTACAAAACATCATTATTTTAAAAATATCATAACTCCATTATTAATAATTCAATGGTTTTGAGTTTTCAGTATTTTTTACACTGAACCTTTAGGAAAAAGTCCTCAAAATTTCAACTTTCCACTCACTTTAGTTTTTGAGTGAAAAAATTTTTTGTAAAGTCTTACTTTACAAAACATCATTATTTAAAAAAAATCATAACTCCATTAATAATAACTCAATTGCTTTAAGTTTTTAGTATTTTTTACATTGAACCTTTAGGAAAAAGTCCTCAAAATTTCAACTTTCTACTCACTTTAATTTTTGAGTGAAAAAATTGTTTGTAAAATCTTACTTTCCAAAACATCATTATTTGAAAAAAATCATAACTCCATTAATAATAACTCAATGGCTTTGAGTTTTCAGTATTTTTTACATTGAACCTTTAGGAAAAAGTCCTCAAAATTTCAACTTTCTACTCACTTTAATTTTTGAGTGAAAAAATTGTTTGTAAAGTCTTACTTTCCAAAACATCATTATTTGAAAAAAATCATAACTCCATTAATAATAACTCAATGGCTTTGAGTTTTCAGTATTTTTTACATTGAACCTTTAGGAAAAAGTCCTCAAAATTTCAACTTTCTACTCACTTTAATTTTTGAGTGAAAAAATTGTTTGTAAAGTCTTACTTTACAAAACATCATTATTTTAAAAATATCATAACTCCATTATTAATAATTCAATGGTTTTGAGTTTTCAGTATTTTTTACACTGAACCTTTAGGAAAAGTCCTCAAAATTTCAACTTTCCACTCACTTTAGTTTTTGAGTGAAAAAATTTTTTGTAAAGTCTTACTTTACAAAACATCATTATTTAAAAAAAATCATAACTCCATTAATAATAACTCAATTGCTTTAAGTTTTTAGTATTTTTTACATTGAACCTTTAGGAAAAAGTCCTCAAAATTTCAACTTTCTACTCACTTTAATTTTTGAGTGAAAAAATTGTTTGTAAAATCTTACTTTCCAAAACATCATTATTTGAAAAAAATCATAACTCCATTAATAATAACTCAATGGCTTTGAGTTTTCAGTATTTTTTACATTGAACCTTTAGGAAAAAGTCCTCAAAATTTCAACTTTCTACTCACTTTAATTTTTGAGTGAAAAAATTGTTTGTAAAGTCTTACTTTACAAAACATCATTATTTAAAAAAAATCATAACTCCATTAATAATAACTCAATGGCTTTGAGTTTTTGTTATTTTTTGCATTAAGTCTTTAGGAAAAAGTCCTCAAAATTTCAACTTTCCACGTACTTTAATCTTTGAGTGAGAAAATTGTGTGTAAAGTCTTACTTTACAAATCATCATTATTTAAAAAAAAATCATAACTCCACTAATAATAACTCAATGGCTTTGAAATTTTAGTATTTTTTACATTGAACCTTTAGGAAAAAGTCCTCAAAATTTCAACTTTCCACTCACTTTAATCTTTGAGTGAAAAAATTGTGTGTAAAGTCTTACTTTACAAAACATCATTATTTTTAAAAAATCATAACTCCATTAATAATAACTCAATGGCTTCGAGCTGTCAGTATTTTTTACATTGAACCTTTAGGAAAAAGTCCTCAAAATTTCAACTTTCTACTCACTTTAATTTTTGAGTGAAAAAATTGTTTGTAAAATCTTACTTTACAAAACATCATTATTTGAAAAAAATCATAACTCCATTAATAATAACTCAATGGCTTTGAGTTTTCAGTATTTTTTACATTGAACCTTTAGGAAAAAGTCCTCAAAATTTCAACTTTCTAATCACTTTAATTTTTGAGTGAAAAAATTGTTTGTAAAGTCTTACTTTACAAAACATCATTATTTAAAAAAAATCATAACTCCATTAATAATAACTCAATGGCTTTGAGTTTTCAGTATTTTTTACATTGAACCTTTAGGAAAAAGTCCTCAAAATTTCAACTTTCTACTCACTTTAATTTTTGAGTGAAAAAATCGTTTGTAAAGTCTTACTTTACAAAACATCATTATTTTAAAAATATCATAACTCCATTATTAATAATTCAATGGTTTTGAGTTTTCAGTATTTTTTACATTGAACCTTTAGGAAAAAGTCCTCAAAATTTCAACTTTCCACTCACTTTAGTTTTTGAGTGAAAAAATTTTTTGTAAAGTCTTACTTTACAAAACATCATTATTTAAAAAAAATCATAACTCCATTAATAATAACTCAATTGCTTTAAGTTTTTAGTATTTTTTACATTGAACCTTTAGGAAAAAGTCCTCAAAATTTCAACTTTCTACCCACTTTAATTTTTGAGTGAAAAAATTGTTTGTAAAATCTTACTTTACAAAACATCATTATTTAAAAAAATCATAACTTCATTAATAATAACTCAATGGCTTTGAGTTTTCAGTATTTTTTACATTGAACCTTTAGGAAAAAGTCCTCAAAATTTCAACTTTCTACTCACTTTAATTTTTGAGTGAAAAAATTGTTTGTAAAGTCTTACTTTACAAAACATCATTATTTAAAAAAAATCATAACTCCATTAATAATAACTCAATGGCTTCGAGCTGTCAGTATTTTTTACATTGAACCTTTAGGAAAAAGTCCTCAAAATTTCAACTTTCTACTCACTTTAATTTTTGAGTGAAAAAATTGTTTGTAAAATCTTACTTTACAAAACATCATTATTTGAAAAAAATCATAACTCCATTAATAATAACTCAATGGCTTTGAGTTTTTAGATTTTTTTACATTGAACCTTTAAAAAAAAAATCCTCAAAATTTCATCTTTCCATTCACTTTAGTTTTTGAGTGAAAAAATTATGTGTAAAGTCTAATTTCAAAAAACATCATTATTTTAAAAAAATCACAACTCCATTAATAATAACTCAAGCGCTTTGAGTTTTAAGTATTTTTTACATATAATTTTCTCGTCATCTATTACCCCCCTCAGATAATCATGTATGGACCGCCACTGAGTGAATCAAAATCGGAAATTAGAAAATTTCCAAAGAAAATAGATGATAAATGAAATCTGGATTGCCTTTGAATCTGGATAAAATCTTAATTAAAATTTGAGGTATTTTTTTTTTGAGGTATGCTCGTCTCTTTTTTATTCAAAATTCTTGTAATCCCAATATACAGGGTGGAAAATTAAAAAGGATCCACCCGGATTTGCTCGAAAATTATCAGGAAATTAAAAAAACGCTGAAATACGTTGATTTTGTTTGCAAGGGGGACAATTTTTGGCTATTCCAAAATTTTCCTAGATTGCACCCCCTTACCGGGGCGAGTTGCACCCTTAAAAGTTGAATAGGGAAACTGGGTCGAGTGATACCTTGTTTGAGAGGTATTTGAGATGACTTTACAGAACTGTAATTTATTTCGAAATCTGACTACTAGTTTTCAAGATATTCGCCTCGGAAGTTATGGGGCGAAAAGAGAACGTGTTTGAACAGTTTTTGCCTCACAACTCAGTTAATTTTCATCCGATTTCAATGTAATTAAGCTCTAATTCAATCCAAATAAATTCTCTATTAACCTATTAATTAAAATTTCAATTAGGTTTCAACAGTTCAACAGCTGAGAGGCTTCAAAATTGAAATTATCAAACATCGAAAATTTGCCAAAAATGACACTGAGACTGTTGTTGCCTCGCAGCTCCGTTAATTTTCATCCGATTGTATTGTAATTAAGCTTTAATTAAACCCAATTAAATTCTCTACAAAGCTGTAAATTGAGATTTCAATCTGGTTTCAATAGTTTTACACCTAACAAACTTCAAAATTAAAATTATCAAACATTGAAAAACTTCCAAAAGTGACACTGAGACAATTTTTGCCTCGCAGTTCCGTTAATTTTCATCCGATTTCAAAGTAATTAAGCTCTAATTAAAGCCAATCAAATTCTCTACAAAACCTATTCATTAGGATTTCAATTCAGCCAAAAACCCAAAAACTCCCTTTTTCATTCCAAACCACTGAATTTTCTTTAATTTTCCTACTTTTTCGTTACAAAGAAAAACAAAAATTCATGAGCCTCGAATAGAGACAAACATTGAAAATATTGATATGAGAAATAAAGTAAAGAATATCTTGATGACATGATCTCAGTGGTTTTCTCTCTTGTTTCCGAATGGTTTAAAAATTGGACTAGTGGGAAAAATACTCGCCAATTCCTTTCCAAAAGCCCAACTTCGCTGCTACATTCTTCAAGGACTTGCAAATTTGAATAAATTTATTACTATGACATAATTCCACCCACCAGCCTGACATCAACATACAGACACACTACCAAAAAAAGACCATAAATATTATTATTTATGATTCTGAATTTATTTAGGTACATGACACCAAAGGTTATAGTTTACTCGCCTACTGGTCTAGTCTTGACTGATTTACACCCTATTATTTTTGATTTATTTTTGTTCTTGGTTCATTATTGAAAACATAGGAAATTCAATCACTTGAGGCCATCAATTTGATCGGCATTTCAATAAATGCAATTCTTGTTAGTTTTTTTTTTTTTGCTCACTAGTAACGGTCAGTAGCCGATCAGCTTTGTACCGTTTTACACTAGGCATCTAAACACCATAAATTCAGTTTTAATGTGTTCTAGTAATACCAGTAGATTTTCATTATTGGCTCAGGCACATGCTTTAACTGTTAATGTGCTAAAATTGAAGGTTGTTTACCGTTTTTTATTAAAAAAAATTTAAACGACCTCAAAAGTGATTCCTAACAAAAGCTCATTATAAACAAATTATATATGGAAATTTTGGGGACAATATAACTAATATTGGTTTAGTGGTTTCAAGATCACCTTGATCCTAATTTTGAGGATAAAATTATTGATTACAGGTAAAATTTTTTTTCTTTTTTCAACTGGCAAATCATAACTTGTTGATTGATATCGGCATTGAATGGACAATAAACCTGGTTTCCTGTTATTTAAGGCTAAGAAGAGGCTATTAAAATAATATAATCTCGAACATCTTGCTTTTATGCAAGGTCTTTACTTAAATACGCCTATATTCAATTAAGGAAAAAAATATAATCACTTCACTTTGCTCCAAATAACACTATTTATGCCATAACAAATAAACCCAGCCTAAGTGAAAAACCAGCTCTATATCCTCCAGATAGGTACCATGCAAATAATACCAATTACGTTCCGTCAATGGGTGGCTGTCCATGGTCAAAGCAGCTTCAACGGTATCAGATCGAGATGTTTGATAAGTATACAGGCCGACTGAAGACATTCACCTTATAATTATGTTGAATAAATAAAGTGCAATATCTTAGTTCAATTTCAACCCTTGTCTAGTTTAATTATGTTAAGATTTATGCGGGTATTTTACAAGCCCTGGGGGAGAAAAAGATTTAATTGGTAGCCTGTCCTTTTGTAATTAGTTATATCGCGTTACAAGATTGCTTTCATGTAGTGTTTACCTTTCGTGAAGGCACAATTCTTGTTGGTTTAAACCGGTTATCATTAAATAAATTGAACAGTGTAGGGAACGATAATAAAAATAATAATTTTAACTAGTACAATTTTAGTACCGGAAGGATGCATGTGTTTAAAATATCGTCGACCTCTACGTATAACACTTTCTATAATAGCAGCTTCCTTTTTATTTTTCGGTTTTTTTCATATGCAAATCGAATGGCCTCAATGGTAAAATGTTGTTCTCATTCAAAACTATAATACTTTTTGTGTTACATAAATGTTTCCTAAACTGTCCAGTAGTTTGTTTTAAGACAATCAAATATAATTAATTATACCATTTCACCGCAAACTATTTTTTTTTTGTAATTGTTAGTTCGGTAATGAAATAATGGGCGTTTTTTTTTTTTAATGGTTCAGTGACTGTTACAATAGATTCACGACCGAGAGGTGGTTTTTGTTACGTTAATAAGGATATAATTAAAATAATAATATTGTGAAAATTTGAAACAGGCAAAACATGTTTGAAAAGTAACTTGTATTGACACAAAGTTTAGGAGAAAGATAACATAAGATAAGGCAGATCAAAAAAGCATAGGTAATCAATCAGGAGTTTAATAGATATCGTTCAGAATCCTTATGAAACAAATAGACAAATTATCTTATTAGTTAGACATTTTTACACAACTTTAATAAATCATTAGATTTTTATTAGAACAAAAAATGAGCTTCAAGTAATCAGATAATAGTCGTTATCAATATTATAGGGCTTCTTCTTTGATTTTGGGTCTAGGTATTTAGGGTTTGTCCAAGTACGGCTTCAATCCTTGAAAAAAAAAGCCCCTGTGAAATATAATTTAGTTTCATTATACAACAGTGCATGATTCTTTGTGGGTGGCCCATGAAGAACCACAAAATATTGCATTATGAAACTGAATATATTCTTTTTATTTGAAACATTTTTAGCCGAGAGATGTTGCCGCTTTTATCAGAAAGTTGCAGCCTATCAACCAGAAAAATCTACGGAGACTGCACTGCACTGTGTTGTGCAAAGAATAGAAAAATCACTTTTTTATCGGCAGTCAACCCTAGGAGCTTTCCTTGATATCGAAGGCGCTTTTGACAAAGCAACTTTTAACAGTGTAGAAACTGCTCTGATAAGACACAACGTTGACCCAACCATCATCGGCTGGATAGGTTGTATGTTAAAAAACAGAGCAGTTCAACTAAATGCAGGAGGCGTGAAGGTAAGAGCGCTTGTCAGCAGAGGCTGCCCCCAAGGCGGCGTCCTGTCGCCACTACTTTGGAGCGTGATAGTTGACAGCCTCATAATCATGGCACCTATTCGACCGCGTATGCAGATGATATCACAATTTTGCTTACCGGAAAATTTGAAAACGTCTTGTGCGAAACCATGCAAACCGCTTAAAACTAGTAGAAAGATGGTGCGCAGAAAACTCACTCTCTGTAAACCCAGCAAAAACCGAGCTAGTGCTGTTTACCAGAGGAAGCGGGAAAAAAATCATAACTCCATTAATAATAACTCAATGGCTTTGAGTTTTCAGTATTTTTTACATTGAACCTTTAAAAAAAAGACCTCAAAATTTCAACTCTTCACTCACTTTAGTTTTTGAGTGAAAAAATTGTTTGTAAAGTCTTACTTTACAAAACATCATTATTTTAAGAAAATCATAACTCTATTAATAATAACTCAATGTCTTTGAGTTTTCAGTATTTTTCACATTGAACCTTTAAGAAAAAGTCCTCAAAATTTCAATTTTCTACTCACTTTACTTTTTGAGTGAAAAAATTGTTTGTAAAGTCTTATTTTACGAAACATTATTATTTTAATCTACGTCGGTGTCATTATGACACATTTAGCATTGTCATTTGAATGTCATTAGGTCCTTCATAATAGCACTAGTGCGTTTAAGAATTCATAATAACACCCAAATTTTGAAATGAAAAATATACAAAAAGAAAGTTAGTTGCCAGAAGAACCTTTTCAATAATGCTGTCTCTATATTCGAAGAGACACTTTCGAACTCAGAATCACCAATAATAATATTATTTTCCACTATAAAATTGAATTTATGGCACAAAAATGGACTCCAATATTGAAGCTGCCAAAGTCAAAATTCTAAAAACCAACAAGCAGGTTCTCGACTAGTACGGGCACCTGCTAAATTTCAAATTTTAATTTGAAAAGTTTTTGCTATTTCAAGGCAAATCAAATCTATTTGGACCATTGTAGATTAAATTTTGAATGATACACGTTCGATATGAACTTTATTAATGAAACTTGTGTAACTAAACCATGGCGTTCATATCGAACTTGTATCATTAATAACTATTAAAAAATCATAACTTCATTAATAATAACTCAATCGCTTTGAGTTTTTAGTATTTTTTACATTGAACCTTCAGGAAAAAGTCCTCAAAATTTCAACTTTCCACTCCTTTAGTTTTTGAGTGAAAAAATTGTTTGGATCGATCGGGGGTAGTGACGTCACTGTCAGTCCTCTCATCAGCCCGCTGCCACAGCTTTAACCTGTGGCCTCCACTCGGAAATTCAATTTGCCGAGCGAAATAAACACACAATTCGAACCGCGACATTTTTCCGAACACTTTAGAGTACTTTTTTCGATTGAAAACTGGAATATCCAACGAAAAACAAACAATAAACATACTACACTCGTATGTCACGAGATGGCGCTCCAATCGCGAACCCCAAAAAACACTAAAAATCGAGTAAAATAACTAATTAGGACTTAATTAAGGCCTAATTAGAATAAATTGCATCAAAATTAATACAATTATAAGCCTTCAATAATAGGTTTTATTCAAGTAGGCTTTGGAAATATCAAATAATGACAATTATGACATTCGACAATTGGCCATTATAAGTGAACGTGTTTTTATTTTGTCCGTCGAATTTTTCAGTTTTCAATAGAAAAAAGTACTCTAAAGTGTTCGGAAAAGTGTTCTGGTTCGAATTTGGTGTTTAGTTTACCCGGAAAACTGAATTTCCGAGTGGGGGCCACAGTGCAAAGGGTGACTACCAAGAAACTTGATTTATTATATTTGTGTGTATAGTTTATAGTAGTTTTATGTTAAAATAGGCTTTTTTTTGATCAAGCAGGCCTTGAAGAAAGATTTTGACAACAAAATTTATTTTTTTTTTTAATCCCTCTCTATACCAGGCTAAAAGAAAGAGTTGGACATAATGTAAAACGCCATTAATCAAATAGGCCGGTAATACAGATCCCTATAATGGTTTTACATAAGGTTTTGCTCGCTTATTTTTAACATATAAAACACTATAAACACGCAAAAGGCACAATTCTATACTAATTGAATTTTTTACACTCATCTTTTAAAACTTTGGCCCCCACTCGGAAATTCAATTTTCCGGGCAAAATAAACACCGAATTCGAACCGTGACACTTTTCTGAACACTTTAGAGTACTTTTTCCGATTGAAAACTCCTGGAGAACTGGAAAATTCAACGAAAAACCAACAATAACAATAAAAGCGTGTATAGTCATCTTGAAACAACAATGGAATTATGCTTATTTGTCACGAGATGGCGCTGCAATCGCTATTCCTAAAAAACCACCTATGTGTAACTCGGCCTTTCAAAAGAGGTCAAATATTTGGGAATCATTCTGGATAGTGTCCTCAACTGGAACAAGCACCTAGTTGAAAAGACCAAAAAGGTCACCAAGGCGTTCTGGCAGTGTAGAGGAGCCATAGGCAAAACTTGGGGATATCTCCCAGGATTGTTCAGTGGCTTTTCACCGCCGTAATCCGACCTATGTTCACTTATGGAGCAATTGTATGTTGGACCAAAACCAAGCAAATAGTAGCTAAGAACATAATGCAACAGCTACAAAGGTTAGCATGCCTGGCAATCACAAGGGCAATGAGAACCACATCAACAATGGCCTTGCAAGTGCTGCTGAAACTGCCGCCTCTTGATGCATATCTTAAAAGCGAAACAGAGAGAACAGCAACCCGACTGCATTCCATTGGATTGTGGTGTGGAGGAAGCGGGGGTTCAGGGCATGCCCGGGTGTTTCCGGAGGCTGTTGAACGACAACCACTGCTGGAACAGCGGACGGATGCAATGATTCCACGCTTCATCTTCAACAAGGCTTTTAAGGTAGAACTAAGCGGCCTAACACAACTAGGCATAAAAGCATATTTACACAGATTGCGCAAAAAAACCAGTCAGGAACTGGGCTAGGAGTGTGGATACGAGCTCGTCCTAGAAATAAGTACAGCTTTAGGCACTTATGTGTCAGTGTTCCAAGCAGAGCTGCTTGGAATAATGGGGATCGCCCCATTTGTGCTAATGTTCATTTGCTCTACCCACCCGAAGTCGCTTTCGGGCGGGACCGTCAGACGAGCCGAAGTCCGACCGGAGTATATCCCTCATCGAAACGAATGCAGTTGTCGCAGAAGCGGCTTGTGGCGCAAATGAGTACAGCGTTACCGTTCCCTCTCTGGCGGGTATTTAAAATAGAAAATAGAATTCTATTTCTATATTATTCAAGTATTGTGAGTCGGTGTGGTGTTTTGTTTACTTTAAAAATGGAAAATTTTAACTTTTAATATTTTATTGGTTAAATAATAATTTACTTTAAAAATTGAAAATATTAATTACATATCATGGTTCACAATTACATGGTTTTGTTTTTTGATTGAAATCCAAAACTTTTACCTTTTTTTTGCTAGCTATAGGTGGCTGTGGTTAGGTCTATTTTACTTGAGATAATAGACTTTCCTTAAATATCAGAGTTCTTTTCATAGATATATTCATCTTCATGTAGGTTCTAGCAATATAATAATAAAGCTCTCCTTGGTGGGTATTTCTTTTTCACCTTTTATTATTAAATAAGAACCTGAAAAATATTTAATTTCAAAATGTCTATTTTCAATATCAATTGGCATTTTATATACATTTGTTACAACATGGATTCAACAATAATAATGATAAATTACAATAAGTACCTACTTTTTAACAATAAATAATAAGTAGGAGGTGAAGTATATGTTTTTACTTGGTGAGTCATTAAGTATACTTCTAATTGTTTTAACTATATCAAACTTTATTGAGTGTTTCACTATTTTGGAACCATGCTTAGTTGTTAAATGCCTTCTCAACTCCTGGTTTGTTTTATATGATACTTGGAAATCCTCCATACATTTGAAGAAAGCATCGTCAAAGGCATATTCGGGAACTGTAAAAGAAGGGATTACTCTTTCTCCAGAGAAGCTGAGAGAAGCAATTGTTTCTCAAACTTTACCTATTAAATAAACGTTAACTTAATATAAAATACTATTGTGACTTCTTCCAAGTAATATCCTCACCATTTTTGCAATTATTACTGTTTTCCAAGTGTTTGTTGAGGTTGTATTTTGTAGAAAAAAAACCTTAGCACAAAATTTACAGGTAGCACTATTACTTGGTCCATTTTCCATTATTTCCTAATTCCCAATTACAATAAATTTATTGAAATAACTATTATATAGCTAGTCAATTCTAGAACACCACACCACGAACTATCGATAGTATTTATAGGATAATATTAATACTTAATTAATAATATTATTGAGATAAAAAGCCTACAGAACGCAGAAACAGAAAACAGTAATATCGTTAAACTTTGAAATACGCAAAAATATTCGCGCCAAATACTTTCAAATTCAAAAACAAAAAACATGACCTAATTTTCTCGGCTGTCATAGCCATTAACCCTTTTCACGTGGCTCCGGTTTAACAAACCGCAACATACCGCTCAAATTCGGGTGGTAGGTATCCATCACGTCACTTTGTAACCGGGTTAGAAAACGGTATGTCATTTCTCTAACCGTTTTGTAACCCGGTTAGCTAAACCGGAGTCACGTGAAAAGAACTATTGGTCATAGCAAAGGGAAGTTCGCCACGGCAAGGCTGTGACAGAGAGTTGGTTGTCTAATAACAAGGTTACAAGCAACGCGTCATCAGGTAGGCGAAAAATTTGTAAAATACGTTGTTATGGATGTTCCGTTTCAGCTGCCGGATTCTATTTACGAGTCGAGTCGAAATTCGTATCGAATTTTCAAAATAGCGATTCTTTTTAGATTTTTCAACGTCCGGTACGTCCGGAGCTGTCGTATTCGATATCGAGACAATTCGAGTTGAGTCGTAAAATAGAATCCGGGGCTGATTTGTTTTGTGATCATTCATAGGTGGGTTCGGCTCGCTAACTCCGTGCACCTCCGGTTGACTCCATTCTTACTCCAGCCGTTCGGGTATTGCTTTTTACCGTATTAGAGCCGTTTTACACGGCAAAGTTTCTTCACGAAATTACTTACGAAATTATTGCCGAAATATTTCGTAAGTTTACTATTCTTGGTTTCGCTTTTTCCTGTTTGACACGGCAAATAAAAGTCTAGCAAAAGTTTCGTGAAAATATTAGTCATACGCAGGCGCAGTTACGTTTTGCCATCAATAATATCAAATCATAACCTCATACTTTGATAAATCAAAACAAATAAAACTTCCGTTTTCTAATTGTTGTTGAATCTTTGTACCCTCCTGCAGTTTCATAAAGTTGAATTTATTTTTTCCTTCCATAAATAAAGTTTGTTTTTTTTATTTATTTGCCCAGCTGTTTTTGGGTGCATTAGTTTTTTCACAGATGAGAAGTTTATCCTTATCTATTACATAGGAAATTCAATGACGCATTCATAGGCTCCATGAAAAAGAATCTGCCTTTACTGTGCGCCGAAACTCACGCATATTTTCGGCCACGCCCACAAAAACTATATATCGAAAGTTTATTCGTGAAATATTTCGTAAGTTTTTCTTGTCGTGTAAAACAGGAAAAGTTGACTTACGAAATATTTCGGCAACAATTTCGTAAGCAATTTCGTGAAGAAACTTTGCCGTGTAAAACGGCTCTTAGGGGTGACTCCATTAGCTCTGTTCACTCCACTCCAACTCCGCGCTGAATAGCCGAACCCAGCTCATGTTATTATGTAGCTATTTCAAACTATTTTTAATGTAAACACTAACATACTGCATAGTTTAGTTTTGCAATTCTAGGAGTGTTTAGTGTGCGCATATTTTTATGGGTGATGTATGTAGACCTGCTAAATAGGCTCGTTGAGTGAGGTTTCATTAACCACGTTTTTTGATATTTTTATGGAGTATTACTCACATATAGCACACACAAAAAAAATCAGCGCAATTGGATAAATATTAAAAAAGTTATGCGGCTTTGAATAATAAAACATTAGGCCTCAGAAATTTATCGCTTAGAGATGGTATGACGTCATCTCTCGAGTCAAGATGGGCTAAAGGCCGTCACACGACCAACGTGAGAGATGCAGTGACGTCACCGCGTGTTTCAAAACTTCCAAATCTGGAGCGTTTTGATAATTTATTTAAATATGAACAAGGGCTCGGAAAATTATGAAATTTTGCACAACTGCTAAACTCAATACCTACGCTCTTTTAGAATATGTAATAAAAAAAATATGCTGTACGAGCCTATTGGTTTAAAGTTACGTGGCAACCTTGTCTACTATCCTTGTAGAGACAGACTATTTTGCTTTTAAGGCCGAGTTCGGCTTTGCACTCCACGGAGCGAAACGGTATGAACAGGGATATCGTGACGGTGACGTCATACGCAGAGTGCGCCCTGAAGTCTGTGTTTTTGTTTTTTTTAAAGATAAAAGTCAAAATGCCATTATGTTGGCAATACAATGAAAAATTGTCAATGTTTTCAAATTTTTTATGTGTAGAAAAGGCTTCAACATAGTTACTAAATTTTTGACTTGGGGAATTATCTTTAAAAAAGACAGACTTTAAGCCAAACACAGATCGAAACAAATCCTCAAACCCTTGCGCAGTCACTAAACTCAAAAAAAAATGTTTCGTTTTGATTTTAATTTTATTTTACTAGTAAACCGTAGTAAACGAGTAGGTGAATTAGTAATGGACCTGAAATAAAAGTAGAAATCTAGGAAAAAATCCGCGATAACTAATTTCTCTGGTGCTCCTCCATCCATCCATCCATCCAAAAGAGAGCAAGCTCAGGGTCAGAGTACGTGCTTGATTGTAACCAAAACGCAAAAGAGAACACTCTGAGAGCTAAAACAAACAGGATCTTATCGTTTCGAGCGCGCTTGAACTGCTCGAAGTTTGCCGAGTGTAAAGCCAGTGCATGTGCAGAAGCTAGCTTCTGGATAGGAAATATAGGAATTGGCAAATTAGCTATCCAAGTGCTCCTAAATAGTCAAAAAAAAACAGTCAGTCAGATTTTTTTTATAACCAGGAATAGGAATAGGTACTAGGGGATTACTGGTTTTACGTGTACTTAGGTGGGGAATTTGCAGCGAATCTGATGACAGTGGCTAGAATGTTGAATTGGATTTGGATGCTATTCGAGCAAGAACACTTATTGCTTATTGAGCTGAAAGTGTGTGCCATTTTAGCCGCAGGCCTCAACTCTTGACATAAAAATGTATAAGCCGAGTTTAAAACAGTATAGGTTAAAAAAACGAATTGCTAAACGTGATATACTTGTTAAAATCACCTTTTCTACATTTAAAATCCATGAAAAAACAAGCACAACCTGAATCGCAAGCATCCCATCGAGGCCTGCGGGTGACGTCACCACTATAAGAGGCTTTTAATAGTACCGACGTCAGTCGCAGGCCTTGCCGACTCGAGAATTGGCGAACGTACGCCTTATGAGGATAAGCAATCTTATTGGGATTCTTGCTATTCAAGTGTTTCCAAATGGTCAAAAAAATCAGTTAATCATTAAACTAAATAGAGATTTTTTCTCATTATTAGGAAATGGAAAATGGAAATTGTTGGCTTCACGTTTACCTATACTTGATGGTCAGAAACTAAAATGTTTCTGGATAGGACTTGGGTGCTCCTAAGGGTGGGTATTATAAAACTGCTTTGACAGTTAACTTGAAGTTAACTTTTTGAATTACATGTAATTCTAGAAGTTAACTTTAAGTTAACTTTCAAAGTAGTTTTATAATACCCGCCCTAAATAGTCGAAGAAAAACTTGAATTATTTATTATTTAAATTACAGATTTTTTTTTTTGCATTATTAGGGAACTGAACTACTGGCCTTACGTTTACTTAGGGGTGTAGAGATTTGCAGTGAATCTGATAGCAGTGGCTATAATCGTTAATGTTGTATTGAAATTAGGTGTTATCTAAGTGCTCCTGAATAGTCGAAGAAAAACTGCAACTTTTTAGGAGCACTTAAATAGCACCAAATTCCAATACAACAGCATTTTAGTCACAGTTATCAGATTCGCTGCAATGCAAGACATCCTCAAGTAAATTTAAAGCCAGCAATTCCTTAATAATGAAAAACAAAAATCTGTACCTACTTCAGTTAATAATTAACTGATTCAAGTTTTTCTTCAAATACCTATAAGCACTTAAATAGCACTAATTCCTATCCATAAACATTTTAGCTTCTGATACAGCACCAACTAAACGTGAAGCCAATAATTTGCCAATAATGAAAAAAAAATCTATAAATCATTTAATAATTAACCGATTCAAGTATTTCGTTGACAATTTGGGAGCACTTAAATAGTACCTAATTTCTATCCAGGAACATTTCAGCCTTTAACACACCACCATAAGTAAACGTGAATCCAGGAATTTCATAATATTGAAAAAAAATCTGTAATTCAGTTAATAATTAACCGATTCAATTTTTTCTTTGACTATTTAGGAGCATTTTAAAAAGTATAGGTACCTATTATGTAAATTCTGATACCAAAGAAAAATTTTAAAAAATATTTTCACTACAGGGGACTGCTATAGGTATTTCATGTAAACCTAGCAATCCCTTCGTTTTTTTCTACAATGGGACTGCTAGGTTTATTGACCTAATATTCTGGAAAATCAATAAATAACCTCATACAATTTCAAATCTGGGGAGATACCTACTTTGGATAAGTATATGTACTATTAACTTTACATTTATAAATAATTTTACATGTCTGTATAGACTCTACGCTTTAATAATAAGTATATATTTCTAAAATCTTGGCTCTACTGTAGTTAATAAAAATAAAGTCCACAACCATTCATTAAATAAATACAAAAACATTTAATTTATTTTTATTATTTATCAGCATCAGCTGATTACATGTTCCGCGCGCCCGCCGCGTACACAAACCCTTCAACTACTCTTTGTTACTCCTCCGCGATCATGTTAACTGATCCCGACCATAGCCGATCGAGTTCGTGAGTAGATCATTTGCGGATTAGCACAAATGCACAGTAGCACAAATGGAGCCATCTCGAATAATGCAGGGAGCTGTACGAATACAGGAAAGGAGGATAAGGGGAACAACCATCACCTTTCTGACAGATACCAAATAAGTATTTCAAGCCTTAAATAAGGTGAAAGTAACATCTAAATTAATCCTTGAGTGCCACGAGACACTAGAGGCGATTGCCCAAGAAAATACGGTCATGGTGTCGTGGATTAAAGGCCACAATGGCAATCGAGGGAACGAAAGAGTAGATACCCTAGCACGCACTGAAGCTAAAGGGAAACCAATCGAGGGGTTTCCGGGAAAAACAACATTAGTCACTTTTTGTTGAAATTGAGTTGGCAACGCTGTTGAGTTCTACATGTTTCAATGCTGCTCTCCGATGTTTGAGTTTCCCGTAAAAAGCACATATATCTCCGTCTAAAATGCGTTTAAAGAATCGTCGGTTCCATAAGAATGACATTAGTCAACATATATTTCCCATAAAAATAACACATCAGTTTTTGTTAATTTGCCACATTTTTTTCTTTTTGACAAATGTTGTTTTTCCCAGACACCCCTCAATCGGTCCCGAGCCTTTTGCGCCGTTGACCAGCAAAACTGTAAAACTAGAAGTCAAAGAACACTTAGACAGAATTCTTAGAGAGAGTTGGGAGAGTCAGGACTTCAGACACTCGAGAGCCGCTATCGGTGGCACTCGGGCAGGCCTGACAGATTGTCCTCGAACTGTCTAGGAACAAACTGACGAAACTTATAGCAGTACTTACAGGCTACTGTAAGTTAAATAAGCACCCTTCACACCTTGGGATTGATAAACTACCCAACATGCAGAGGGTGTTTATGTAACACATGTTGTGCCACTGCCCAGCTCTCGTGAGAATCTATCATGGAGGACCGGTGGCCATCAGTGGCCACAATTATAGGGTACTCCGCTGCCACATTTTTGAACTATATCAATACTGTTGGCAGGCGTAACGAGTAACACTCTAACAGAGGATACAATGGGCCCACTAAAGAGGCCTAAGTATAAGGTGATCCAAGTCACCCCTCCAAATCTCTATCAATCTATCTATATTATTTTTGTTGTGTTTAATAATAGTCCGAAAACTGACGCTTATAAATAAAAAAAACTTCCAATAAATTTATTGCAAATGAACTTGCTATTGATAAGTGTGTCACGTTCATAAATAAATATTATCCAAAATCCTCATAAAAATGTCATCTGGGTGCGATTAGTATAATCAAGAAACGAAGGTTTACTTGATAAATTATTGGTTATTTCACAATGGAACTATAAATAAACAAAAATGTAGTATATATATATATATATATATATATATATATATATATATATATATATATATATATATATATATATATATATATATAAAAAAATATTTGGTTTGATTTTCTATGCTTTTCCATCCATAGACGCGTTTCGACCTATCAGGTCTCATCAGTATGGCTAGGAAAAGCAAAGAAAACCAAACCAAGTTTCGTGCCTGTAGGCAATATATATATATATATATATATATATATATATATATATATATATATATATATATATATATATATATATATATATATAATCCTCATTCGTCATAAACTTCAAAATCAAGTTTTCAGCAATAGTCGATTTCTATAATATTTAAATTAATATCAATTTTACATAAACTATCAACCTCTTGGATGATTGAAAACATTTTAATGTACAAGAATTAATTATTGAAATTAAATTATGTTAATAATAGTACAATTTACTATTTTTGTTACAGTTAAAAATATCATTTATCGACGATGCAGAAATATACGAGTACCCATCAGAATCGTCAATGCTACTAGAAGACTCCCAAGAAAGGTCAATACCTGGTACAAGTCAAGTTGGTCAAACTATTCCAACACTTTCTGGTAAGTATCTGATACAATGATAAAGTTCTTCGATAGCTATAAACTTATCAATTCTGTATTTATTTCAACATCTTTTTTCTATGATGGTTAGGTTCTTCTCTATCCTCCTACACGCCAAAAACTACAGAGGATTTTCAGTTAGGCATCACCAAGAGCTTCCAGGAACCGCCGCCGTTGTCTCCCAAACCAGTTGAAACCCAAGAAGACCAACAGACTGTTCTAGAAGAAGTCGAACAACCGGTTCTGTTCAGTTCAGGGAGTACCAGTGATATACTTTTTTAATTTGTAGATTAATGTTACGAGTAAACGCCAATTGATAATATATGGACCAATTTGTGTATATTTTAAAAATAATTTTACAGCTTTAGTGTTTTTGTGTAATTGCTGTTCTAAGTGGGCGAGTTTTTGTAATCGTCCAAAAAGTAAAGCTTTAAATGTACGGATTTTGGACAATCCTTTTACCATTAAAAGCAATTTTAAATTGCTTCAAATGCTTTAAACATTCCATTTATTTTGTGCTAACAGTTACAATAGCATTCCAGGCTAAAAATTAGTTTAGTGTAAAAATATCATCATATAAGACTGCTTAACTTATAGTGGCCTTTTATGCCTGCCAAAAACCTTTTTTTTTTTAAATAAGAATATTTATTTAATAAATTTTTGGTAATACATATTTCTTGCTTTTAAAGGTATTTTTGGAAACTACTTCAAAGCATCACTTTTTGATGTCAGCACTTGTTTTACATCACATAAAATTTCAAATTTAAAATGCCCGAAGTATTTAAAGAAAGCATTTAATTGGTACAGTATGTCCTATAAGTCGTTTATTTTTCTTCAAAACCTAATTGTTATAATATTTGTATAAAATATCTGTGATTTAAGTAAAATAAAAACTATTTCTTAAGATTTTTGTCCTATTTTTTTTTTATAATAAATTTAATTTTGTGTGCAGCCAATAGTTTGTAAGGTATGAATTATACAGGATGTTTTAGAATCTAAGATTTTGCAAAAAAAAACTATGATTCAATTTTTTTTCTGCCTTGCTTTAAAGCTGATACTGCAGGCGTATTTTGTATGGATCCACGTTTTGAAGCTTGTTTTTTAAATGATAAGTAATTTGTAATAATATTTGAATAATGGCTACGTATACGTCTCGTTTTTAGAAATATATACAAGTATTATTTATTAATTTGGTTCATTTTATTTCATTCACTTTTTTTTATCTCGGACTCTAAACCAGTGTTGGGCAGAATTTCCATGGTTCCAAATAGGATCTTTCTGCGTTGGGGGTGGATTGATTTGAGACACAAAAACCTCAATTTTACAACTTTAATGTGAAAATAAGATGGTTTTTCAATGAAAGTGGACTGTATTTGTTGCTAAGATTTTATATAAAAAAAAATGTATTTTTTCTGTGACGGTAAAAAAGTTGATTTTTTGTACCTGTTGACAGGGCAAAAAGGTCCCATGGGAAAAAAGTGATTTTTTTCCCCACAGGAAAAAAGTAACAGGTACCAGTCAATTTTTTTTCCCAAGGGAAAAAAGTAATAGGTACCTATACAAGTCAAATTTTTTTCTCAAAGGGAATAATGTATAGATGGAAAATGTTGATATTTTCCTGTCACAGAAAAAAATAGTGTATTATACATGGGAAAAAAGTAAGATTTTAACGCTCGCTGCGTTGTCTCCCTCCACTTCCCGTCGGGAGACAAACCACACCTCACGCTAAAATCTAGTAATTTTTTCCCTTGTAAAATAAATAACTATTTTTCTTTGATTGGAAAAAGGTAGACTTTTTGTACCTGCTGACAGGGGCAAAAATATCAGTTTTTCTCCCACGGGAAAAAAGTGATTATTTTTTCCCCACGGGAAAAAAGTAACAGGTACCAGTCAATTTTTTTTCTCAAAGGGAATAATGTATAGATGGTGAGATTTTTCCGTCACAGAAAAAAATAGT
This sequence comes from Ceutorhynchus assimilis, assembly GCA_917834065.1. Lineage (NCBI taxonomy): Eukaryota > Metazoa > Arthropoda > Insecta > Coleoptera > Curculionidae > Ceutorhynchus > Ceutorhynchus assimilis. Next base: position 51,242,812 of record OU892279.1, read on the forward strand.
GTATTATATTATCCGTTCACAATCCGATGTCCACAGATACAGGTAAAATTTATCACCTTTCAATGCTATTTGATAGGGAAAGGTGATAAATTTACCTGCACCTGTGGACATCGGATTGTGAACAGGATATAGGTATATGGGAAAAAAGTAAGATTTTAGCCCTCGCTGTGTTGTCTCGGAGGAGACAAACCACACTTCGCGGTAAAATCTTGTACTTTTTTCCCTTGTATAATAAATAACAATTTTTCTGTGACGGGAAAAAAGTAGACTTTTTGTACCTGTTGACAGGGGCACAAATGTCACTTTTTCTCTCATGGGAAAAAAGTGATTTTTTTTCCCCGCGGGAAAAAAATAACAGGTACCTATCAGTCAAAAAAATTTCCCGAGGGAAAAAAGTAATAGGTACCAGTCAAATTTTTTTCTCAAAGGGGATAATGTATAGATGGAAATTGGTGAGATTTTCCCGTCACAGAAAAAAAATAGTGTATTATATTATCCGTTCACAATTCGATGTCCACAGATACAGGTAAAATTTATCACCTTCCAATGCTATTCAATAGGGAAAGGTGATAAATGTACCTGCACCTGTGGACATAGGATTGTGAACAGGATATACATATATGGGGAACAAGTACTAGATTTTAGCCCTCACTGTGTTGTCTCCCTCTGCTTCGCTTCGGGAGACAAACCACACCTCGCGCTAAAATCTCGTACTTTTTTCCCTTGTATAATAAATAACTATTTTTCTGTGACGGGAAAAAAGTAGACTTTTTGTATCTGTTGACAGGGGCAAAAATGTCACTTTTTTTCCCATGGGAAAAAAGTAACCGGCACCAGTCAAAAAATTTTCTCAAGGGAAAAAAGTAACAGGTAGCAGTCAAATTTTTTTCTCAAACAAAATAATGTATAGATGGAAACTGGTGAGATTTTCCCTTCACAGAAAAAAATAATATATTATATTATCCGTTCACAATCTGATGTCCACAGATACAGGTAAAATTGTGATAAATTTACCTACACCTGTGAACATCGGATTGTGAACAGGATATATATGGGAAAAAAGTAAGATTTTAGCGCGAGACAACACAGCGAGTGACGGCAAAAAAGTAGACTTTTTGTACCTGTTGACAGCGGCAAAAATGTCACTTTTTCTCCCACAGAAAAAAAGTGATATTTTTTTTCCTGCGGGAAAAAAATAACAGGTACCAGTCAAATTTTTATCTCAAAGGGAAAAAAGTATAAATACTGTCACAGAAAAAAAAATGTATAAATGGAAAATTGTGAGATTTTCTCGTCACAGGAAAAAATAGTATATTATAGACGGAAAAAATTAAGATTTTAGCCCTCCCTGTGTTGTCTTCCTTCGCTTTAACTATTATTTTAAAAAAAGTAAGTTTTCACTTTTCCAGCACAGAGCTTGCTCTCCCGGTTTCCGTTTGAATAAGGCGTTTTCAGTTAAACTATACAGAGGCGGAACATTTTGATAATATCTCAATTTCTAGGAAAAAGAAATGAGAAAACACAATTTGTGAAATAAAACGAGTCAATGGTTGAATAAGTCAAATATTGGAAAAATTAAACTGGGATTCACGGAACTTTTCTTTTGAAATGCATGGAACAAAACGAGGCTGTACCTATATAAACAAAATAGAAATAAAAACTGTTCAACCAGTTAAAAAAAAAAAACCTGTTTTCTTTGTTGTGCTTTTTTTTCTCCTTCAGTGGATTTCATTTATCAGGTTTCCAGAAGATTCAATTATTAGGACACATATTTCAAAAACAATAAAAATATAATTAGAGAGAAGAAAATTTATTCCATCAATTTTATCACAATTGGGTATTTCTGGCCTCTTGTAATCTCCAGCTCCATTATACAGTCCAGTGCAATACATTTTGCGTGAAGAGTCCTAAGGATCTATTAGGAAAAAGTAATTTTCAGTGAAAAATAAAAAAATCAAGTTCAATTGTCTCACCTTTAAAACTTCACCAGAAGCCCCTTTTTCGTTTTTCAAAACCATTTCTCTCAATTTCGCCAACTGTTCAGGTTTAGTATTTGCAAAACCCGTAACTACATCAGAATGTAGTTCCACTGTAAGATCTCCTGTACCGTCAACGACATTTATAGCCAAATAATAACTGGTTTCTGTAGTTTGTAGCCTTTCAGCGACCTTATTGAACTTAGCTTTGATTTTAAACTTGCCTTTAGTTATATTTGGTATTATTTGTTTAAGTTTTGTTATTGTCATTATGTTGATTTTTGGAATTGCTACACTAGTATTTGTATGTTGGGGTTCTTTAAAAGTTAGCGTTTCAGGAGAAGGTAAATTTGCAGGTTTTTTAAACGATGGTCCTGCAATATCAGGGGACTTGCTTTCACTTGAAGGTCTTTTTTGTGCATTCTTACTAAATATACTAAAAGGCTCTTCATCACTATTGCCTTTTTTATTAAGATTCCCAAAAGTTAATTTACTTTGAGCTAGTTTTTTTGGTGCAGCTGGTTTAGTTATTTTTTGTTTCAATATTGGGCTCTTAATTCTATTTTTAATTTCCACAACTTTTTGAGTACTGCAAGGCATTCCAGCCATTTCATTATCAATATTATCTAAATGCGAATCAATATCTATTTCATCAAAGCTATCGTCTAATGTAATTATTTCAGATCGATGAGAATTTTGCCCAGTATCTCTTAAATTTTTAGAACTAGTCGAAGGTAAACTACTACTAGGTTGATCCGATTTAGGAATGGACAAATCTATATCCATTTGATCCAAATGTTCATTCAGTAAATCATCATCAATATGCATTTCTTCAAATAAATCGGGAGAAGAAGTACGATTTGTAGTTTTAGAATTACTAGGAATATTGGTAATAGAATTTTCTTCAAAATCTTCTTCAAGCTCCCTTAACCAATCATTGTTCATTTCAAATTCTGGAGGAATTTGGTTGGTTCTCGATTGTGTTGGTTGGTTTAATGTAACATTTGTATTAATTCTTTGTTGATTCAATGTGACATTTGTATTATTTCTTTGTTGAGTTATTGTGGCATTCAACTGTGTATTTGAATTATTAGCTGCAAATATAAAAATTTATAAATTATATTTATAATAATTTTATAATCCTTACATTCAACAACCTCTAAAATTTTCTCATCAAACGTATGGGGATTGGGATTTTCTTCTAATCTTAAGGCTCTAGCTAAAACATTTTCTGCAGCATTTTTTATCAGTAGTTCATCAACGGAACCTCCTAAATTTTTTACATTTTGTTGTTCTAACATTAATCGGCCTCTTCTAACTTTAAGTGGACCGATAATTTTGAGTTTTGAACCAGGTTGATTATTTATACTTAAACATGGACAAGGTTTGAATTCCATTGCTTCTACTTCTTGTACTCCATCAGTGAGAGTCAGTTGTAAAACCTAAAGGATCTTGGTCTTATTTCCACCTTGGTATGTATTATCACAATGCAATTCTTACCCGTTTTCCAAAATCTTTTTCTACTTCAGTATTTTTACCGACTTTATTTCTAATTCTTTGCAGTTGCCATAATTTCGGCTTTGAAATGTCTATTATTTGCATTATTTGAACATAGAAAACTCCATTTAATAAATATGATATCTCTGCTGAGAGGTTCCTTGGTAGAGAGGCAATTTCAACTTCTCTCAAATCTATAAAAAGATTTGATTGAAAAAGTGTAAGTAAACCACTCATAGAAAATCTTGAACTTAAAGTGGAAATATTAAAAGTTCTTAGGCAAATTCGAACCAGAAATTTATGGACATTCCTTTAGGCTAGTATGTTTAAGCATGAATAATACTTACCTAATATCAACCATTGTTCATAAACCATATTCTGTAATGCTTTAATTGTATAATTAGCAGGCAAATTATCGCTTCTACACCATTCGATACAACTTTCCAGCCATACCATGTTGAGAGGAATTTGGTAATTAACAAAAATCTGTTTTACTTGTTCCAATTCCGAGGACATGATGTACCATTGAAACAAAGTATTGGAACAAAAAGAGAATTACTTTTAAAGCAAATTAATAAACACAAAATCAAAGGTTTAATATGTTTTAAAACAAGAAAAAAAAAAAAAACAAATCAGTTAAAAATTTAAGGTTAGGAAATAAGGCGGGCGGGAGTGATTTAAATTTAAAAGATCGACTGGTTCTTCGACTTCTTGCACTCTACGTACTCCATAGACACTCCGATCGGGTGAGTACGATGGTTAGCGTGAATAGAGTATAACTGAGTTCACGTTCTGCTATACAAAGTCGAGTAAATAGAGCTCACTCTAAAAGTGCCACCCCAGAACCGCTTTCCGTACGTATAGCTCGCGAGCTCAACGCTCCGAGTAGCTCCGGGCGTCACATTCCCATACTGGAAAGCAGCTCTGTTTGAAGAGATACCTAAATGTTAAATGCGAAAGTTGTAGGTAATCAAGGATCATACACAGTACTAAGGATTGCTTATCGGTCTCGTTTTTGGTAATCGCCGCCATATTGACATTTATATTAATTAACATAATGGGCAAATAGGAACCACGGATATGGGAAGATGCAAACGAGATCTGAAAAATAGTTGTTAGAATGTTAATTAAATGTAGTGAAACCAAGTATGCATAAAGCAAAAGCCTGCGGAATCATAACCTTTGGTGCAAAAAGCTTACGTCAAGGCGAGAAACGACATGCTGCTATGTCACCACTGGTGATTTGGTGTGGTGAGAGGCTTCAGATTTGCTCCACACAGGCCTTATGAAAATAGGCTATCTTGTGGTGGTAATGTGTGTAGTCCTTGAGGTAGGTTTGGGTGCAAAATATATGAATGTACCCATAGACAATCACCCAGTACACCAAACTTACCTACTCCTACCATTTAACGAACGCCACAGTGTCAATTAGTGTAAAAAAATTCAGTTGCTGTCCCAGTAGGTTCCTATATTTAGATTTCGTTTATTCTTTTCGTTATGAGAAAATCCAAAAGCCAATCATAAAATTTCAAATTCCGACCTCTAGGGGCAGACGCAGGTAAGGAACTCTCAAGGATGATAAACACCTACGATTGCTTATCGGCCTCGTTTTTGGTAATCGCCGCTATATTGGTGTGTTATCATTTCCGACGTCATAACTAAGTCGTCAGCTGTTTAAACAGCCTTCGTCAAGGCGAGAAATAACATGCTGCCTACGTCACAACTGGTAATTTGGCTTGGGAGGGTGGGGATAGTGGGGGAATTTGTTACACACAGGCCTTTATAAGGATGGGCCATCCTGTAGTAGTAGAGAGTATCATCCTTGCATACTGCCTACGTCACAACTGGTGATTTGGCTAAGTTTGGGGGGGAGAAGGGGGCATTTGTTCTACACAGGCCTTGAGGATAGGTCATCCGGTCATCCTGTAGTAGTAGTGTATATCATCCTTGAGGAACTCTGCCCTTGGAGCAAAATAATGGTGAGGTCAAAGTTCATTGAATCAAAATGATGTCCCTAAAATAGAATTCTATTTATCGTGATTCAGGCCCTTTTGATTTTTTTTTGTATACAGGGTGTCCCACGAGGCTTTTCCCAAATGATAACCTCGGAAAGCATCATCGTATCTTCCACTGTATAATTTCTTAACATTTTCTTTAACAAAGCCTTAACAAATATGGCAGTGCCAATTTTGTAATTTAATTTTATAACGAAAAATGTCATGATATCAAGGTTGTTTGAGAGAGGTACGCTGCCTGATAACTTTATGACGTCATCTGGGGTGCCTCAACATAATCTCCATAAGACACCCCAGACGCGTCATCAAGCTATACCCATTACCAGGCAACCTATTACCTTTAGGAACCTTGCCATGATATACCATAAAATTATGTACATTCAAGATTCGAAAGTCGATTTCACTTGACCGAAATTCAAGCAAATGTGGTGAAATTGGATGGCAAAGGTAGAAGCAGCGGAAAAAGTTAGCCCAGATCCAAAGCTCGCGTTCTGAAGTTATTACCTGGGAAAAACGTCGTGGCACACCCTGTATATCAAAGAATAAAGAAAATTTAAAAGTTCAAAAGAAACAAATAATGGAGTCTTTTTTCCACAATTTTGAAGTGAAAATTTCTTCAAGCGCGTTCATCACACTTTTTTCTGGCTACCTAATAAAACTGAGCCGTCACGCTCTAAGTTGTAACGCGCATTCGGGTAAAGTTAGCTTGAGAGTCGACTTCAGTCAATCAAAGGAAACAGTCATTACATTTTATTTAGGGCCAGTCTATTTACCTTCTGATAAACTGCCAGGCAATGCAATCTGACGGATAAAACGCAATCTGCAATCACATTGTTATCCGTTGACCAATCGGTAAATTTATCTTGCAGATGCAGATAGTTATCAGTAAATTTATCTGGAGATGAATAAACCGGGCCTAAGTGAAGAAAATTCAAGAATCTGGAAAGCAAAAAACTATTTCCCACTTCATTATAGTCAGGTGTTGGGAAAAAAAAATAAAAATTACAAACGCAAAATATACTTTATTATAAATAATATATTATTATTTTAATGAAAGTACAATCGAAATATTATTTTACTAATCTAATAAAAGTCAGAGCCAACTTGAAAAACAAGATCTAACAATTATTCTGTTGTCAGAATGATCTCTGTCACATAAAATAGCTCTACTGAAACACCTAGAATATAATTATATATAAAGTGCTTAGCCTTGTATAATAAAAAGAAATTGCTTATATTTTCACCAAAATTGATACATAAATAATACGTAATAAACTACATAATAATCATATAATATTCAAAAAAAAAATAATAAAAACAGAAAACTTCTATAGTCCTATGACATAAGTTGATACACTTTTGCAGTGTATGTCCAATATAAAAAAAAATTAATGAAAATATAAGCTCAACATTCATAACTGACCAATATAAAAGATATGAAGCCTTTTAATTTTATTTTTTGTTTATGTACAAAAGGTGTACATACATGATAACAATTATAATGTACAAAATTTGGAACTGTTCTAGTTTTACCTATCATTGAATGGGCAAGGTTATCAAAAACTATAGCTAAAAAATTAAATATGCAGTTATTGCACAACCTGGATCCACCTAATAATCAATTTTTACAATAAATTGCCTAATCTCACAATTTTGTTAAACATAACCCGGCCCATAGTACACCATCCATCCGTCTGTATCTCTACCCGAAAATGTACAAAAAAATAATTATTTACACTAAAAACTTACATAATACATAGTTCTCTTTTCTCACATCTCAGTCAAATCACGCGTGTTTATTGTCCGAACTCGAACTTGCCGAATCGTCATCGGGCCCCTTAAGATCGCTAAGGGTCGCAACTATGGGCGGTTGTAAGGGGATATCGTCGGAATTTTCGCTGGTGATCGATAAAGTTTCAGGTTCCGGCATCGAAGATATGTCGCTCGAAATTTCTTCTTCTCTTTGCCCGTCGAATTCGAACATGTCCGGCGGCGGTTCGCTTAGGGAACTACACATTTTTCCGCCAAAAACGGCCAGACCTCGGTCCATGCAGCGTTTACTAGACCAAAATTGGATGTTTGAAAATAAGGTCTTAGATCACTCAACCGTACTAGTTGGATTAGATCAGTATGCCTAATAAGAACCTTTTAATGAAGCTACTATTGTATTTATTTAGGAGTTTTTAAATTGGGATTTTTAGCGCAATTTTTCACGGATAAGTGGAGTCATAGTAGATACCCAACACTACAAGTTCCAACAAAATGTTCCTGTTTAGTAGACACTTGAAAATTGAGTATTTTGGCTATAAAATTATTAATTACAATTTATTGAAAATATGTCACTTTTCATCCGTAAGCTTTTTCTTCTTGTTAATTTTGTTGTGTTTGGCACAAGAGTTGTTTGGCCAGAGCATGAAAAAGGTCTGATTTTAATATTTTTCTTTGACTTTAGTACATCTTTAGGACAGGTTCCTTCATTCCCGGATATTTTTTATTCCTCTGCCGCATTTTTCATCCTCAGAATAACTTTACCAGTCAGTTAAAGGTCTATTAATTTATAGAATATGTTAACTGGCCAAATAACTTTTACCTGATAATTATCTACGAATGTTTTTCAAAATAAAATTATTATTTTAGACAATACATATGAGAACGGATCGATCATTTCAGTAATTAGAATGATTTCGAAGATTTCCAAAAGTTTTGTAGAACTTTTAAATTCATCAAGAGTCTCACTTAATGTCTTTTTTTTTTCACTTCACGTATTTTAATTGCCTACTACAGAAATGTCTAACACAATCGCAATGTTACATTATCATGCCATCTTTTTTTATGTCATGAATGATGAAGATATTTCCTAAATTGGTCTATAGGGGGTAAAATGAAAAATAAAAGAGTTACAAAAGATTTACTGGTCTCAGAAAATACTGGAGACCACTATGCGCTTAGCAATAAAACACTTTCCATTTCAGTATATAATACATATATTATTCCTTATAAATCAAAAAAAAAAAACAAAAATAACAAATTATTGATATCCATAGGACATCCAAAATATAATTTTCAAGATGACGTATTTTTGTTGGAATCTTGCGAATTCCGGCATCTGCTATGACCTTTTTTCTAGGCACCCTCAAACACTTGGCCGATCCATTTTTCAGATACTACTTTACTAGACTACCCTATTATAGATTACCTTGTCGATTTTCCGGGTTCGCTTGCCTGTCTATCAACTATAACGTCATCCTCGGTCATATTAAACATAGCCCCAATGAATTCATTGAAAGCACTAGTTTTAACAACTTCTTCTCGAGTGGACTCTATAGCGTCCGAAAGCAGTGGCATCGAACCGAAGCCTGAACTAAAACTTGTTGATACAACGCACAAGTCTTTGCTCACTGTCATTTGGTCCGATGAAGCACTGTTTCCACTCTAAAATAACACAGTTTTAAAATTAGACTATACTTTCTACAACATATTGCGTACCTCTACAGCATCTTCTGTCAACAGAGGCATGCTGCTACTAAAAGACTTCTGTATACCCGTGGAATCATCCAAAGTGGGTAAAGAATAGGAAAACGAAGGGCTGTTCATGCCAGTAACAGGTCCAACTTCGGAAATAGGTAGAGAGAGTTCCAAAAGACCCACAGCTTGCTGATGGGCCACCGTTTGAACGATATTGGGATCAGTAATGGTTATAGGTAAATCGACATTGGTAGGAACCTAAGTAACAAGAATAGAAAAATTGATTAATGGTGTCCCCAAAAACGCAGTTATTAATTCTTACCGTTTGTAAAATTTCAGCTTCATCATCAATTTTCTTATTATTATTACTGGGCAATTCCAATGGAGACATTATAGGCATGTTCAAAGTCAAACTGGTTTCTAAAACGTTGCCCGCGTTCATAGGATAAAGTCCCGGACCGCCTCCCGGGCTACTAGAGCCACCCGGTGGACTAACTTGCGCTCTAGATTTGAGAGGCGGTTCTAGAGTGGGCTGAAACACGTCAGTGTCGGCTAGGGCTGCCGCTAAAATATCTTGGTTGGGTCTATGTGTTGCAAACATTGGATTGCCACCGCCCTAAAAATTATATTTTAGTACTATTTTTTTTTTGGTGAAAATTTTTACCTCTGTAGATTCTACACAACCCAACGCGGCTTGTTGAGAGAAAGTAGAGGTCTTTATCAGCAGCTGTTGTCCGTCTGTTTGTACAATAACGCTACCACTCTCTGCATTAGCTAAAATACTTGCCAAATCTATGGAGCCATTTGAGAGAGATTCAATGAATTTTTGTGTAGCTATTTGGTTGCCTGTTATCATCAGTTGTTGGCCACCAGCATCTAAGGATTCATTACATATATTTTTGCAGAAAAAAAAAAGGATTATTTTTACCTCCTGGAAGCACCCCTTCACCTATAAGGACCTGTTGTTCAACGGTATTTGACGTTTCTTGTTGTACTAGCTGCTCAGCAGGAACAAGTGACTCATCATTTACGGTTGGTAACTGTTCTGAGTATTGCGCTTTTTGTTTTACAGGTGCGAGTTCTTGATTTGTTACAGGTGTCACTGCTCCTTCTATAGCTTTTTGTTGCAGATCAAACTTAAAATAAAAATAATTACTAGAATTTGGCCAAGAATTATTTATAACTAAACTTCTCTGCAAATAGAATACGAAAATGGTATAGAATACAAAAATGGTTAAGCAAACATTAAACAGCAACGCATCCGAGCTTGTGCTCAGAGAACCAATCACGGGAGAGATTATCTCTGATCCTCAGAAGACAGTTAACATATTTGCGGATCACTTTTTGAAGGTATACACCAGAGAAAACCTAGTAAATTTTCCATCGCTATTGCAGAATACTAGATCTATTCTATTCTATTCTAGAATCATTCACAACCACAGATGTCACTGAGGAAAAGGTTATTCAAGCAATCTCTACTCTGAAAAGAGAATCTAGTCCAAGCCCACATCAAATACTGGCAATATTTTTAATAAAATGTCAAAGGACGTTGGCTCCAGTGATAACCTGCCTCTTGTAGTCACTAAGCACTCAGAAAACTGTGACATCCCACCCACCCAACACGGATTTCTCCCCCAACGATCTACCACAACCAACCTACTCACCTGTATAAAATCATGGACGTTGGATGTACTGTAACTAGACTATGCAAAAGCATTTGACAAAGTGAGATTCAAGAAGTTATTATTATAACTACAAAACTTTGGAATCAGGGGTGAGCGCCTTGGATCGATAGGCAGTTTTCTACAAAACCGAACCTTTCAAGTGAGAGTAAATGGATATTATTTTGATGAATACAAGGTCCTTAGTGGGGTGCCACAGGAATCGATGTTGAGGCCACTGTTGTTTACCATACACATCAGCGATATTGATTCTCTTATAAAGAAAAACATTATTATTTATGCTGATGACACAAAAATATACTGCAATCCGTGCTTGGAGCCTCAGACGACCTGAAAACACTTGAGAAATGGATCAGCGAATAGCAGCTAACACTCAACTCCGACAATTGCACTTTACTGCACATTGACAATAACAATCCAAACATACCTTACAGCTTAAATGGCACTACCATGAGTCTGTCACTAATCAGAAAAATCGGGGTTTCATTATCTCAAATCACCTAAAATGGGAAGCCCATATTTCTTCAGTTGTCAAGAGGACAAACTCTTTTGTATATCTCATACAGAAAGCTTTTAGTGACAGATCTATCCCCATGATTAGCAAAATATATAAAACATATATCAGACCTAAATTGGAGTTCCTACATTCGGTTTGTAGCCCATACCTGGTTAAGGATATTGAGATCTTGGAAAGAGTCCAGCGTAGTGACAAAACTCCCCCCTGAAATCAGAAATCTCTCATACTATTGAGATACGACATAACAACCCTAAAAACTAGACGAGAGAGAGGGGACTTGATCGAGATGTACAAAATCTTTAATCATCATTATTCTCCAGATTTACAACTAGACATTTTCAGTCTTAATACTAACCACCAACTCCAAGGCCATACTAAGAAGCTGGATAAGGAGAGATGCTCGAAGCTGATCAGAAAGAATTTTCTAAGAAATAGGGTTGTCTATAAGTGGAACGCCCTTCAGGAAAGCACAGTCAGTACTCCTTCAAAGAACGCATTCAAAAACAGACTTGACCGGGACCTGTGGAGAAAGCTAGTGTGCATTAAATGTGACTCATAACAGTGAAGAAAAATATATAACAATACAGCAGTAGTCTCATCGGCGTTGCCACTTACTGCTGCTCAAACCTATAATAATAATTATAATAAAATAACAATGTTTTCACTAACCCCATCGAGAAGTTTACTTGCTGAAACAGTACCCTGGTCATGATCAACATCAAGTACTACATTATTGATGTCTGGCCCAAAAGCCAAGTTTGGATCCAGTGTTATTAGGGCATCATTATTCAATGGTTCTAAGGCACCGTTCTCATCCACTTTCACTAAAACATAAGTCTGGGGTTGGCCGTCCACCAAGTCGTTTGGAAAAGCTAAAATTTAATAAAATTGTTATCAAATCTTGAGCCTAGTAATTTTTTAACCCAACCTAGAATTTGTCCTACAGTGACTGTGGAAAGTTTACCAGAAGAATCTCGAAGTACCACATGCTGTGGGTCGAGGACTAATTCTTGTGACGCTTCAGTTCTAGGTACCGTCGTTTGCTGTCTCGCTTCTAGCGTTTTAGTGGATGGCAATTCCGTTTTTCGAGTCGTAGTAGGTTTGGCTGTAGGTAATACACGCGGTTGCGGAGATAGAGGCGCCAATGCTGGAACTATACCAGTGATTTCGGATGACTGTTGATTTTCCGCTTGCGTGACTGTGGAGGCAGGAATTTTTAATTTTTGCTCCACTTTTTTGGTAAATCTTCGTGCCACTTGTTTACCGGAGGTACTGGGAATACTACTACTAGGAGTTGTCCTATAAAAAAAATATTCAAAATAATTGAACTACACATAAACAAACGTCAAAGAATCCCATTTGCCAATATGACCCAAATAATAGCTGAGAACATTTCAGATATTATTTAAATGAAAAATGTGAAAATAGCTGCAGAAAAAAAAAAAATTGCAGTAATTTTTTTCACCTATTCAGATTACTAGTAGTCGCCTCTTGAGATCTGCGTGCATGCTCTCTAGCAACAGCCTTGATTGCTTCTAATTGTTCTGCAACTTGCCTGTCTAGATCCTCATTGTTGAGACCATGTATTCTCTTAACCTATAATAAAAATAAATAATTTTATTTGTTAAATAAATCTAATGATAAACAATAATAGTATATTACGAATCAAGAACAATAACATTCATTTACTACTTATGATTAGCTCTCATTCTTACCGTTTCTCCCATTTGATTCTTAATTAGAACAGTTTTTTGAGTTTTAGCTCTTGGGTTGACCTTTTTCGTTGTAGGAGTAGCTTTGACCGGCATAAGCAAGCCTGCTTGGCTGGTAACTGCCAGATTTGACACAGTTTTCGGTACTATTACCCCACTTGGTCCTGCAGTTACAGATGCTGAAGTTGCAGAGTCTAGAAGGGCCTTAGGAATGGCACCCTTGATAATGGTTTTTTTGACTCCACCCTGAGTTTGCATCCAAGCAATTTGTTGTTGAGGGGTCAGCATCGTCCTAGTTTGCTGACCCTGCGAGTTGGTTACAATCATGATTTTGTTGCCAACTATCTGATCTTGGGCAGGAGCTACACTAGAGGCCGCATTTTTTTGCTGAATGGGGGTTTGTTTTTTGATTATCGCCTTTGGAATTGTTTGCATCTGAAATATCAATATTGATTAGGAAAACATGTTTAGCAAAAAAACATCAAATACATACTCGCGAGGGTAGAGCTGATACAGTTCCGGCCGGTGGGACTAAAACATATTTAGCTTGTTTACCATCTGGAGTGGTACAAGTGGCAAATAGAGCAGGAGTGCCAGCTTTGGTGATTCTAGACTGTAGAGATGCATTTTGCAATAGTTTCGTTTTCGTAACCGTTTTACCGGTCATAGAATTAGAAGTACCAGCCATAGGTTGAGTAGTTTTGAAAATTATCTAGAGAAAATATAACCTTTACTCAGTAGTAGATATTAAGTGCAAAAAAAAAACAGAATGTCCTACTCATTTATAGAATAATTAAAATTAAAGGAGACTTGAGAAATGTAAGGTAAAGAGAACCCAGTTAAAATTACCTGTTTTCCTCCGCCTGGCACTAGTTTTTTTGATAAAGCAGCCATAAGTTTATCCTGATGTTGTGTTACAGGTGTAGCAACAGGCTTCACACCGGTTTGAGGTAAAATATCCTCAGATAGGATCACAGGCATATTTTGAATACACTCTGGAGTAAGATCCTCAGATAAAACTACTGGCATATTGCTTATGTCAAACATGGAGGCGTCTTGAATAGTTTGAGTTGGTTGTTGGAACTGTTTTGAAGTGGTGGCTGCGCCAGTTTGAGGGACGACTTCACTTTTTGGCTTAATAATGGCCGGCTTGGGTTTTATAGGCTTTGTCGCTCTAGCAGGTTTTTCGTGCAATTTAGACGCAATTGCAATTTCTGTCTCCGTTTTTTTCGAAATTTTTGGAATAATAAAAGCTGTTTCCACGTCTTCAATGTCTTCATATTGTCTTTTGTTACCTTGAGGTAGAACTGTTGTGGGTGTAGTAGCAGTTGCCGGCCTAAAAATTACACAAGATCTAAACAACTAATGTTTAAGAGATAAGCAATGCTAAGTTATATCAAATGTAAAATACATAAATAAATAAATGAAAAAATTGCCTTCTTACCTTAAAATTTGCTCTGATAATATTATAGGTTTGCTACCGACCATTTTTGGTTTTGCAATCCCACCAGATTTTCCAGTTTTAATAAAAATATTCTGACCTGTTTTAGGAACATCTGTAGGTTTCACAAGTTTGGGCATTACCAGTTTTTTGTGGACTTTAACGTCGCTTTGAACCATAACTTTCTGATTTTGTGTCTAGAGATGAAAAATTCAAATTACACAAAAAAAAAAGCTACACTTATTATTACTTCATAATCAATATTTTAATATTTATCTGGACTAAATTACCTTCAATAATAAAGTAAAAATATCTCAATTACTTACTTTTGATCCAGTAGTCATAGAAAGTCTCTCTAACAATCTCGGAGAATCGAGTAGAACATTATCATTGTCCCTATTGGTCAATACAATTTCAGATTTCGGAATATCATCCTCAAAGTCAATATTTCCTACCACTGTATTTGTAGTGTCATAATTGTCGAATGATGTCTTGAACTTTTGTTCTGATCCACTGGAGTTTGTAGAAGAGTTCGAATTCCCTTCCAAAATGTCCAAGAGATCGGATTTTCGTTTGGGAGCTTGTGACCGAAACGGCTGAGGATCAAATTCTTTGAGCATTGCTTTAGATGGGAATTTTGTGCCAGAACCTTCGCCAATCTTTTTCTTAGAGCTTCCGCCAATTTTTTTGCCACTAATGATATTTTTTAGGGTCGTTTCCAAAGACATAGGTGGGGTCTTTTTGCTTATAACTTCAGTTGTGGTAATTTCTACCTGGGTGTCGGCCAAATCTGTTTCTGTCATAACTGTGGGTGTGACGGATATTGGGACCAATTCAGCCTCATTCAGCATTGGAGGAACAATAATTTCTTCTTTGTTTATATCAATTAAAGCTTGGCTTTTGGTCGTTGAAGCTATGCCTGGCAAATTTGAGCCTAGCTCTATTTCACATTCAGATTTATTGAGCTCTGCTGAGAAGTCAGTTTCATTTTTTTTCTCTTTTTTAACTGTACCCGTTTCACAGGAAGACGACTTTCTCTTTTTTCTATTAGTCGCTATATTTAAAAATTCATCTACATTTATTTCATTCTTTCTAACATCTACATTAGTTTTAGATTGTTCAAGTTCTTCTTGTTGATACAGAAAACTTTTCTTTTTGGCTAAAGGAGACATCAATGGAAGTTCTGTGGCTGACTTTTCAATAACTTGACTGTTTTCAAAAATTTTTTGCATTTTTTTCTTTGGAGATTGTGGCATGTTCCCTACCGCTTTTTCAATAATTGAATCTTCAATCTTCTTCTTTTTTGGCGGAACACATTTAGCGACATCTGCTGACGCTGGTTCAGAACTGGTAGATGCAGTAGTATCAAATTTATTAATAATACCTTCGATGTTATTTCTCAAAGACGTGGACATAAACGAATCATCAAAATTGGGAAAACTCATATCAACATCAGACTTATTTTCAGGTGAAAAGCTAGATTGTAGGAAACTAGCTTCACTAATCCTTTTTGCCTTCTTTGGGGGCAAAATTATTTCACTATCCAGTGTGGTGGTCTCTTGGGGTGGTTGTTCAGTCTTTTCGCTAATAGTAAACTCAAAGGGATCTGATTTAATTTTATCACTAATTTCTTCAATGTCAGACTCTTTTTTAGCACGACTGTTACGTCTTGGCCATTTTTTCTTTGGAGGGACTGATTTTAATTTTTGTTCAGTTACTTTTGAGGAAATATCCTCTGTTTGGAAATATTTTTTAGATCTTTCTCGGTTTTCTAAAATAACAGAGGCTGCTGCTAATGTAGCCAGTGAAGAAGAACCTTTAAGTCCTAAATCTGCTGTGTTAAGCATAAATGATTCGTCCTCTAAATATGTTTCGCTAGTTTTGGCCAATTTGCCTTTGCAGGACCAGTCTCTAGGCGTAACAACTGATTCTTCTTTACTTTGGAATAATTGTTCCACTGTGTCTGAAATTACTTGCTCTACAGTTTGCATTCTTGTTTCTGAAACTTCGGGTATTGTAGTTTTCATAGTTTCTTGCTCTATTGATTCTATACGAGTCTCGGATTTCTCCTTTTTTATATTTTGTTGGATTTTGGGTGATTCTACTGGACGTTGCTCTACAGTTTGCGTATCTAATTTTGACGTTTCAGGTGCTATAGCTTGTTTAATTTCTTGCCCTATAAACTCTTCAGAAGTTTCAATTTTCTGCTCTTCTTTTTTTTTAAGTATTTCTAGAGCTGTAATTTCAGGTTCCATTGCTTGCACAATTTCAATTCTACTTTCTTCCTGGAGCGAACATATTTTGAGAGTGTCAGTATTAAATTCTGAACTTTCAGATTCAATAGCCTGAATAATTTCTTGCTCTGTGGTTTTTAAAGGAGTTTCAACTTTCTTCTCTTCTGTTTTTGGTTGGGCTTCAATTACATCTTCTTGAAGTTGGAGTTTCTCTACAATTTCAGTATTTGGTTCTATAACTGCAGGTTCTGTAGCAGGCATAATTTCTTGCTCTATGGATTCTATAGATGTTTCAATTTTTTCACTTTCTGTTTTGTGTTCAGTCTCTACCACACTTTCTCCACAAGGCTGCAGTTCTTTTAAAGTTTGAGTCTTGGACTCGGGTTCTGAAGCTTGCATAATTTCTTGGTTAAGGAGTTCTGCAGAAGCTTCAGTTTTCTTATTTTCTATTTTGTGTTGAGCTTCTACAAAATCTTCTATATTAACTTGAGGTTTCTCTACAGATTTCGTATTCAATTCTGAGGCTGTAACTTCTGTGGTAGCCAGAATAACTTGGTTTAAGGACTCTGCATCAGTTTCAATGATCTCAGTTTCCACATCTTGTTGCGCTTCTATTAAATCTAGTCCAAGGCACCCAACAGTTTGGGTATTTGATTTTACAAATTCAGATCCTGTAACTTCCATAATTTCTAGCTTTTTAGATTCCTCAGCATTTTCAATTCTTTGTTGAGCATCTTCGAAATCTTTTTGGTCAACTTGGGGTTTCTCTACAGATTCAGGATTGAATTCTGAAGTTGTAACTTCTGTGGTAGCTTGAATAATTTGCTCTATGGATTCTGAATCAGTTTCATTTTTCTCCTTTTGTATTTCTTTTTGAGCTTCCACAAAATTGCCTACACTTTGGGTATGCGATTCTAAATGTTCAAGATCAGAAGCCTGCATAATTTCTTGCTTTGTGGATTTTACATCAGTTTCTTGTTGAGCTTCTATAGCTCCTATTGCGCCTTCCATAACTTCACAAACTACTGGAGTCTCAGGCACATTTCCAATTATAACTTCCTGAGTCAAATCTGCTTTAGAAGGTAAGGCATCATTATTTGGATTTTCCACAGTAATTTCTAGTTTTTCTGCTGATATTTCAATAGCAGGTTGGTCAACTAATTTGGCTACAGATACAGATAGAGCTTCCTGTTCATTTTTCGCTTCTGATTGACAGACAGAAGATACAACTACAGTTTCGGTGTCACAATCTGGTACAATGGCATCTGGGGCTTCACATAAAGAATTGGCTACAAGTTCTAAACATTGATTATCTTGTGCAGGCAAAGGGACATTCTGAAGACCAGTTGCTAATATTTGTGAAACTGAATCCTCAATATCGTTTAATTTATTTTCCTCTGAACTACTTTTTCTTCTGTAACTTGTTTTTCTAGATTTGTGCTTTTTATGACTCTTTACAGGTGTTTCTTCAACTGGTTTTATTGGTTTGGGCTCTGGAGGCAAAGGAATATCTGCAAGTAATTCTGGTTCAATAATAGATACAATTGTTTCTTCCACGACTTCTTGTGGTGGTTCTGTTACCACAGTTTCAAAAGAAACAATATTCTGAGCATCTAAAATAGTTATATCTGAAGTAAAAGAATCTTCTTCAGATCGTACATTAGAAATTTCATCAAGAGTATTCTCTTGAATTATTGCAGGTAGTTCAGTCATTGTACCAACAGGTAATTCTTTTGAAATATCTTCATTAGTATCAGCTATTGGCTCTTTAGCAGGAGAAACGACGTCCCATCTAGTTCTGGATCTTCCTGCTCGACCCTTTGGTGACTGTCCATAATGTTTCTCAATAACAACGCCTGATGTTTTGGGGCTTAAAAGTTTACTTTTTTCATCAACTGTTATGAAATTTGATGGTTCAGCCTTGTGAACTTCGGGTCTATATACATCTGCTGTTGAGTGAGGGAGACTTTTAGCAGGAACTGCTGGCAAACATTCTTTTGATACATGTGATGATACTCTTTTAGAAGAACGCAATCTTCGTCCTCCATCATTTAGTAAAGTAAAATTGTGTTCAGCATCATCATGGGTTGGTTCCCATTTATCTTTGTTTGATTTGTGAGAAGATAAAGCTAGATCTTCTTTAGTTTTTAAAATATCAATATCACTATTTGGCAAAGGTATAGATGAAATGTCAATATCAGTGATTGTTCCATGTAATTCTACACACTTTGGAGCCTCTGCAGTTTCAATAGTTTCTCCATAAAGTTCTGAGGACTTGGCACATTCACTAAGGAAGTTTAGCTCTTCAATGGCTTTTTCTATATCAGTTTTCTCAATTTCCTGTTTATTTTGACTTCTTTGATCAACATCCATAGCATCTGCTACAATTTCAATGCTTGCTTCGGGAATTGACTCCTCTGATTTTTGTAAAGTCTCTGATGATGTATAAATGATTTGATTTCCAAATAAATTTTCAAGTTGCTGATTTTCTACTACTGTTTGTGAAGAAATTTCAGGTTCTATCAAACTTGCTTCTGTTAAAACTTCTGCGGGTTTGGCATCAATACAAACAACAGATGTGTCTTTCATAGATGAAGTTTTATCCCCAGAATTATATTTTGACTTATGATGCCCCCTTCTAGGTAATTTTTCAATTGAAACAGGTTCAATTATTGTACTGTGAATAACTTTTGAAAGCAATCTTACACTTTCTGCTGGCTGGATGGGTTCACTTTTGGCATCTATATTTTCTGCTGATTTTACCTCTTTTTCAACACGAGAATGTTTTTGAGATTTATTCGGTTTCATTACTGATATTTGTTTTTCAGTTTCACATACTGGTTCAGCAGAAATTGCAGACTCTTCTGATTTGTTTTTATGAGATTTTGGTGACAATTTTTCTCCATATGATTTTGTAATTCTTTTGCTGGTTGATGATGGTGTGTCTGAGGTAGCTTTTTTAGCTACATCTTTAATTTTTTCTGGAATTTGATTAACTTGCTGCAGCGATTTACTTTTTTTTGTAGCTGATCCTAGTACTATCTTGGTCGGTATGTCATCATTTTTAGTATCTGAAATATATATTTCAGATTTGTGGCTTCTATATTTACTTTTTCCTGGTGTGGTAGCTGGTACACTAAGAACTTCTTGCACTACAATATCCTCAGTTGCATGCCTTGTGTCGTGCCTTCTTTTTTCCACCTCAGGCACTTCAGATTTGTATTTCCTTATTCTGTAGTGCGACCTTTTTTTCAGAGATATGTCTACAATATCCTCAACAATGTCGTTAGTGGCTTTCACTAGTTTTTCTTCTAGTTGCGCAGCATCTTCACAAAACAAAGGCTTTCGGGTATCAGACACTGGGCTTTTTTCAGACTCGTGAACAATTTCTTTATTAGGATTTTCATTATTTGAGTCTAATTTGGGAAGTTCTTTAGCTTGGTTATCAAGACTCTTGCTTGATCTACCCCTTCTCAAGGATTGATTTGATGAATCCTTATGAGATGATTTGATTGCTATCTCTTGTTTATGTAAATCACGAGCCATGGTATTCAATTCATCAGTTTGATTTTCATTTTTGTTTGACCTGATGATTTTTTGTTGTTCTTGGACTGGTTTTGAAACAGTAGGATTGCTATCTTCTTGATACTTCGCTATAATCTTGGATTCATCTCTACGATGCTTATTGGATTTCGTTTTTTTATGTATGCTCTCAAATTTACCAGTTTCTTTAGAGTCCATATTATTTTGTCTATTCTTATTTTGATCTCCGTTTTGTTCAGTATCACTTGCTCCTTCCAAGTCTCTTGTCAATTGTTCCAAAGAAATTTCTTGTTGGTTAATGATTTCTTTACAAGCTAAATTCTGTTCAGTTTCAAGAACTTTACTTATTGCCTCCATTTGGGCATCAAGAATTTCTTTGGTCTTACCCTCACTTTCAACAACAATCTCTAAATCTTCTATCCTTTCACTGCCATATGATGTAGTTGATTCAGTGGTGTATTTTTCAAGCTTCTGTTGTATGACCTTTAAAATTTATATCATTATGTGGTATATGTAAAATTAAATATAAATTGTACCTGTTTTTCAGTATCCTCTTCATCTTCCATCTTCTGAAAAATCTCAAAATCATTCAGCGATGTGACAACCATTTTCCTTGAGGTCCCTTTCATAGTATCTGTACCTCCTTTGTCAGGAAATTTTACGGCCCTGGCATCATGAAAATTTTGTTCGGGCTTCAAGGTTTGGCTCAAATCATCTATAGCAGGAACTTCAGTCACTTCCATGATTTCTTTAAAAGTGTTTGCTATTGAATCGTCAATGGCCAGGCCGCGGTTGAAACTTTGGCTGACTCGTAGGATTTCTTTTCTGTTCGGGTCCGGATCGGTTTCAGACGACTGTTCTGGATTTTCTGATTTTTCTAGAGGAAAATTAATATCTTAAAAATAGAATATTTAATTTTAAGATGTTCTTGAAGGATGTACAAGTTGTTAGGAATCATTTCCAAAACAATAAATGCCTGTTTGCTAGAATTTGTTGTTCAAAGTTCCTATATCTTAAAAACAAAATAACTAATACAAATTATCATTTTTTTATTCTAAAGCTGCTTTTGTACTCAAAGCAGAAACATAAATTTTGGGCATGTTAGAACTTTGCCTTTCTAAGGTTCAAAAGGAATAGGCAGCATCGCGGATTATTGAAACACAAGAATAAATCAACCTAAAGTTTATTAAATAATATACAATGGATTTTAATACTAAAAAATAGAAAAATTAAAATAATACTTTTTTTTTGTGTGTGTGGAAGTAGAAAACATAAAACATCATCAAATACAATAGAATCAGGGTTCTACTGTATTTTATGTATCATTTATTAAATTTATTACTATTGAAAAACTATTATTGTTATTATTACCTGTAGCCACTAGAGTTATTTCTTTTGCTAGTTCATCCTCCTTCTCACTTAGCTCTAAAAGATTTGTTTTACTAGCTTTAGGTTTTTCAGGTATAACTCTAGGGATTTTGCGGACTGGAGACAACAAACCAAAATCAACTTCATCATCATCGTCAAAATCAAAGCAGTTTTTGATATCATCTATGGTACTTTCGTGTGAACTTGTAGAAACCACAGTATGATTATTTGCTGCCTGATTGCCAACTTTTCCAGAAGAAGTTTCTATGAAACAATGTCAAATCAAAAGTTTTACTTCATGTAATATTTTTTTAAACAAACCTCCAACACTTGCTGCAATCTCATCCCCTGTCTCCTTTGCTTGATGATTTAATGATTCCTGGCATCGGTCATTGATCAAAGATTTGTTTCCTTCCACTTCCTCATCAGAATCATTCCACTCGTCCAACCAATTCTCAACACTTTGCTCGTTTGTCTGTTTCTTAACAAGTTTCTTCCTTTGCTTTGGCTTAGATGGTTTTGGTGCTGGCATTTCAGAATCTGATTCTACGAAATCATATTCAGATATTTTGGATTTGCGTTTGGCTGCTGCAAAAGAACCTGAATATTTTGTTTTTTGTTAGGTTTTTTTTAAAAAATTGTAATATAAGTAGCATTACCATCCAAATGTGTTTTGCAATGATTCAGAAAAACGCCTGTTCTCTTTGTCTGGTATGAACATGTGTCACAGGTCAAAATAGTTTGTGGGCCATCATAAAATTTCTGGATGTCCTCACTGTCACTATCTGGTTCCCGATCTTTGCCAGGAGACTGCCACATTATTGTAGCTGTGTAGTCGTCATTTCCAAGAAATCGGCGATGAGAGATTGTTGGCTGGTAGGTTTCCTTTTGAGATTCTGAAAAAGACAAATTTAGTACTTATTTTGAAAAAAAAATCAAATGTGATGATTACTTTTAGGGGTTGGCCTAGGAGTTCCAAATATTTCATCCAAATCAATCTTTTTAGGTGGTAAAAATTCAGACTGACTCAGGATGTTCGGATTTCCATTAGTCTTTTCCTCTGCAATTCCAATGTCTTTTGGAAATTTAGACATGTGAGTCTGTTTTCCTCTATATTTTGCTATGGTAAAAAGAAATTTGTTGGATAAAATTTAAAAAATAAAAACATTTTGTGTAATACTAACCCATGCCTTTTTTGATAAATTCACTTTTCCTTTCGCAATTGTAAGGATAGATGTTGGACCATTTATTGATGTATTCGCTGAAAATGTTGAAAACAAAAATATACAATCATCTACATTATGATTATGTTTGTATTGATGAAATCACCAGTACCTATTACAAACTCTACTTATCAGTTATAGGTACATTATAACCAAAACATTTATTTATTTTAATTATACACTGTAATCAATAGGCTTGAAAGTCATTGTTAAAACAATTTGCTCACTATAATATTATCAATTTATGAATAAATTGAATGGGTAAAGGAATTTGAATTATGTAGGTAGTATACCTAATCTACTACAAAATAATAATGCAATTTATAAATACATACAAATAAGTTATTTATTTATCAAAGAAATCTGTAGTTTGGAAATATACAGGGTGCCAATTTGAAAACTTCCCACACCTATTATCTCGGAGTAGAAAAATTTCCGAAAAAATCCCTGGAACACGTCAACTATAATTTGAAGGGGGATAAGTTTTTATGCAAAATTAACCTCCCCTCTTTCAACCCCCCAACCCCCAGAGCCACCGCATAGAAAATCTTAAATGGGAAGAGGGGTCAAGTGATACATCATTTTGCAGGGTTTTAATTCCATACA
The DNA here is from genome assembly GCA_917834065.1 of Ceutorhynchus assimilis. Classification (NCBI taxonomy): domain Eukaryota; kingdom Metazoa; phylum Arthropoda; class Insecta; order Coleoptera; family Curculionidae; genus Ceutorhynchus; species Ceutorhynchus assimilis. The sequence goes on from OU892279.1 coordinate 51,266,091, forward strand.
TTTTGGTATCAAATTTCAATACCTAAGTTCAAAAAAATTTTTCTACTCCGAGATAATAGGAGTAGGAAATTTTCAAATTGACACTCTGTATAGTTTAATGTAGTTATTGTTATTAACAATGAGAAAATACAATAAAAGTTTCTATAGATTTTGATATCACAAGACTATGTTGATATCAGTATCAAAGCTATGTCAATGACCTTGGTTATTCATACTGAGGTGGATGTTCACATACTTTGTTTCTGATAGCAACTAAAAGTACATTGTACAACTGTTCTGAACAGTTCTAGAACTATTAGGTTGAGAAAATTTTTAATTATCTTCCTGTTGATATAAGACGTATCCAGAATGCTCCTAAATTTAAAGCGGAGACTAAGCGTTTACTTGTGCGGAAGGCTTATTATACTGTCTCTGAGTACTTTGAGGATCGGTTGTGAACTAATTAGCTATAAGTTGATATTTTAACATACCTTGTGCAGGTTTTATTAATTTTTAATTTTTGATAATTTTTAATTTTTATTTTTGTTACAGTTAGTGCTAGATGTATGTATGTATGTGTGTATGTATATTTATATATTGTTGATTTATGTACATACTTGAGTCTTATTTTATTATTGTATTACTGTGTTGTGTTAGTTTTATTATTGTAATTCTTAATTTTTATAGTTATTTATGATATAAGTGTTAAAAGTACATTTTTAAGGCACGCATGTGAAAGTTTGCAGAATGAGCGAAGCGAATTCTGCAATTCACATAAGTGCCTTAAAAATACTTTTAACACAAATATCATACAATATTTTTTCTACAAACGGCAATAACAAGCAATAACCAGTGACAAATTGAATTTTTAAATGAATAATAAATTGGAAGCATCTTTCCTACGTAAAATTATTGAATTTTATATTTGTCAAAAAATTCAAACAACCAGCACCTTGTTTTACAGGTAATGAAATGTCTCGTCAGTTTCTTGAAAGTCTGTCGTATGGTCTATCGTGGTCAGTAAGTTTTTTGCTAAAAATGCAACAAAATACACAAGAAAAAGAGGGTTGCATCAATCCCTTGAAAAATATAGAGAAGGCGGCCGATGGAGCTTCCTCAGTTGTTCAAATTTTACCATTAATATTAATGTAAATAATTAAAAATACAAACTTTTTTTGACGTTTGCTTTCAAATTTTGATGTTTCATTTTTAACACTAGTGCCTTAAAGACTTTTAACACTAGTGCAATAAAGTAACATTTTTAATCCTTCGAGGGGGTGTTAAAAATTGCATTTTTAACACGTTTGTAGAAAAAATATTTTAAGGTAGCTTTGTCAATGAATACTATATATTTTGGACAATAAAGCATGTTTTGATTTTTTTTGATTTTGAGATAGGGATCAACAATCGGAAGAATGCTATAGTGTAAAGTAGGGATGTACCGGAATTCCGGCGGTACCACTAAATCCGGCCGATCCGGCCTATAGCCCGGAACTACCGTTCCAGCCGGATTGCAACCGCGATCTGACCGGAATTTTCGAAAATTTTAAAATAGGTTAAATAATAAATTTATAAGCGGAAAGCAAGAAGGAACTTTATTAAAATTAAAGTTGTAGTAAACCATAACAATATTTTTTTTAAACATAAACGTTAAATTCAGGTATGGATTTGAAAAAACTTCCATACTTTTGACATTTTTAACTTAGTTGGATATACAGGAACACAAAACAACTGCAACTAGACTGGACTGAAAATCGTTTACGTTTTACATGCACAAGCGTTTGAGTCAGATGTCAGATAGACTCGGGGATTCCCCAATTCACTTGGAAGAAGCAGCCAGACTCAAACATAACCAAACTTAAGGCGCTTTCTTTTTTTCCATCGAGCTATTCTCCATTATGAGTAAGTCATCTTGATTTCCTATGTACTAGAAAGAGATAGACTGTAAAAAAAGAATGCGCCCTTTCAAATTATTATTAAATTGCAGAAAACTGTCGATCCGGCCGGAATTCCGGCGGTCCGGTCCGGCTATGAGCCGGATTCCCGTTCCGGCCGGATCGGCCAAATACCCGATCCAGAACATCCCTAGTGTAAAGTCAGTTGTTTTTAAGGGCCACTGAGGAAACGATGTCTGGCAAACTACAATCCATAAGTGTTTGCAACATGTAAATAACATAGGATGAAGCATAAGACATGAGATAAAAAGTTGACCTTATGGAAATCCCTTACTTATGTAGTTTATACACAAAATAAGGTAAGATAACATAAGAAATGTGGTTTAACTTCTATTTTTTATTTTATGTGAGAATAGATCTGCGCATGTTCCTTTGAGAATTTGTCATTGACATGACTCTTATGTGTTTGATCTTGATAGAGTGACAGAAAACATGGGATCCATTTCTTGCAGCTGATTGTTTCATTGTTTGTTATATTATGTTATGTGTTTGTATAAACCCAAGGTTTGTTTGAGAGAGGTTGCGTGATAACTGTATGATGTCATCTGGGGTGCCTCACCATAATGCAAATTTCTACAAGGCACCCCAGATGAGTCATCAAGTTACCCATTACCAGGCAACTTATTAACTTTAAGAACCTTTAAGAAACCCACCATTTGACTATTTTGATAGTTGGTAAATTTTTTGGTAATATGCATTGAAAGATGTAATGGGTGATTGTCTATATTTTGCACCCACACTTATCTCACCTGTGTGAAGCGAAGTTGTCGATATTTATTTATTTATTTATTTATTTAACTTTGTGTTGTTACTACTTTCTAGGATTTTAATTATTGATGTCGAATCTTGAAAAAAAAAAAATCGCATGAAAAGTGTCAGGTGTCAAGTAAAAGCAGTTAACAAAGATTTTGGGCGTAATCGACTTATTCACATGAAATAAAATTGTGTTTTTTCATTATAAAATGCCAGTAGAAAAAATCTTGTATACAATACGTTACGAAACGATGTCTTTTAGTCACTCAACGTGTTGTCCAACTTGGCTTTGCCTTGTTGGACAATTTTCACGTCGCGTGCCTAAAAGACGCTCATTTCGTAACTTATTGTATAAATAGCTATTTTATTGAAAATCATATACCGGGTGCCCACGAGATCAGTTTGCGGCTGCCATTTTTTTATTTGTCTATCAATATCAAGGAAACTTGGTAGGGTTGATATTCTAACCAAATGCCATTTTTATGCATTTATGACAAGTTTTCCTGACTTCACCGGAAATGAACGGAACTTTTGATTTTCAAATGGCACACCCTGCATATTTTTTGTTTTTCGGATTTTACAGATCGTTTTACGTCCTAATGCGCCACTCTTGTCCAAATTTTGTTTTTAAATTAAATTTTATTTTTTCAACTAGAGTGCCATGATCATCCTAAAATGACTCCACATACTTTACTTACTTAATTTCAGAAAAATACAAACTCAATTTCATCTTTGTAAACTTTTTTGATAGAGGGCTGTAAACTTCATTATTTTAGTATTTTTACCCCAGCTCAAAAACTAGAATAGAAACATATCACTTTCATAACATAACTAAATGCAGTATTTTAAAGTGAATCGAACGATATAATACACTACGACATTTTTCTTAATTTTCGTTCAAATATTTTTGTTTTATTATCTAGGTATTCATTCTTTTTTCTACTTAAAATTTAATTTCAAAACGAAATTTGGACAAAACTCGATTTAAAAGTGGTACATTAGGACGTAAAACGATCTGTAGAATCCAAAAAACAAAAAATATACAGGATGTACTATTTGAAAATCAAAAGTTTTGGTTATTTCTGGTGGAATCGGAAGTCCGGAAAGCTTGTCATAAATGCATAAAAATTGCGTTTTGTTAGAATATCAAGCCTACCAAGTTGCGTTGATATCGATAAACAAATAAAGAAATGGAAGCCGGAAAGTAATCTCGTAGGCATCCGGTTTTATAGAGACCACCAGCAAAACATAAAGGTAAGCATGTCACATAATCCATATTATTTCTTCAAAATGGAATATTCGGAGGCCGGACTATTAGGACTAAACCTTAAAAATCTAGTATATTTGGAATCAGGTCTGGAAAGCTAATCCAATAGGATAGGTCAATAATTTACAGGTAGTTCCATTTAAAAAAGTATAACTTTGCTTTGCTACACTTTTGTGACACACCCTGTATACTTGTAACTAACTTCATTGAACAACTTTCACAATTGACATTTCTCTGGGTATCTCTTCAAACAGGTGAGATAGATGTGGGTGCAAAATATAGACTGTTCATTTGTACTTGCTACCTGCTCGAAAAATCATGAAGATTTGCTATTTATGAGCTTATTACATGGGAGTTATGGAAAAAGTGATCACCGATCAGCTGCTGCAATCTACTTAAAGCAAGAAAAGCAGTACAAATGAACAGCCTAATAGACAATCACCTGGTACTTACATATAAAAAAAAAGGTCTGGCAGCTTACCTCTAGTCTAAAATAGGTCTGGCCCATACTATAAATTATTATCTAGATTTTTTAAAGAATAGTTTTCAACATATAGTATCATTTGGCAAACTTTTTTTGGTCCAAATGTGGTCTAGCGGCCGATCCATTCCTGGTCTACTTTTATGGTTCCAGGTTCTGGAACAGGTACTTTCATCTAGTAATGAGACTGTCCAAAAGACTTGTTTTTGTCTTTTGACACATTTGATCCAGACCCAGACCTAGTTTGGAGTTTAGGTGGGCTGCTAGACACCCAGACCATCTTTCTTAAACATTATTCAATGCCATAAGTACTATCAATAAAATTAATTTCTATTTTCAATAGAACTACCTATTTACAAAGCTGACATTTCTATCAACCTTGCTATCAACAAATTTTTTTCATTTTCTAAGGGTCGATTTATTCACCTTATAAACTCTCAGATATGCAATCTGACAGATAAAAACGCAATTGGTTGGCCAGTTATCCGCCGACCAAATGAATTATAGAAATGTAAATTAATCTTGCAGATAGTTAGCAGTAAGTTTATCCGAAGATGAATAAATTGGGCCTTAGTTATTTACCAATGGTCAATAAAGGGAATTTTCAGATAAGTCCATTTAAAAAAAGACAAACTATACTAAGTATACATAGATGTTTCTTCTTTCAATATAGCCTTTCCCCTAAAGTGTAAAAATTAGCTTATCAAATATTGTTCACTGGTAAGCTGTACTGCTTACCATTGAATGGCGCTATTCCGGTTAATATCCAAATTTTAAAAGTAAAATAACAATCTGAAAAACTTACTAAGAATCTTCATCGAAAAACTGTACTATGACCTTAGGGAGTTTTTTAAAGTCCAGTACCAAATCTCTGGATAAATCTTCTTCGGTTTTCACCTCGCCAGGCCACCAATAATTACTCAATTTCACCCAAACAATGTCCCCGCGCTTATAAACGGGGGGATCTCCTACGGAGTCACTAGTCTCATACATTCTGCGGCGATTTATGATTAAGGGAAGGAATTTAGCCTAAAAAAATACTGAATTTGAACATCATAATTGTCAGTGGAAAAAACAACAATGTAGTGTATTTGTTGTCTGGCCGATACTGGCTTCCATTGGGTTGGTTTGCGAATAAATACCTTATTTGTAGTGCTGGATCAAATCATCACACACTAAACTGTAGACTAAATGGCTGGAATCCTATTTATTGTAGTCTTTTCCAATAGTTTTCCAACCGAATGTTTATTTTCTGTGGAAAATGCGTAACTAACAAATACAATGCAACTTCCTTGCTACTTGTCAGTCAGGAGGGTCTTGATTTTCCCATGATCCTCCGGCTTACTTGGCGTCGCCACGTTGCCAACCCTAAAATTGTTTAAATAATTTCTAAAAGTTTATTTATAGGGTGAATTTTGATGTTCTATATAAATACTTATTATATAGATTTAAAATATTGTTTGTTTTATAACTCGGGCTCTATAAAATTGGGATAAGTGCCTTAATAAATTGAAAAAACTCACGTAAAAATTGGCGCACCTGACTGTCAGAAATGTCAATCTTACCACCACCTCCTGGCAATTTTGAAAATTAATTTTTTATTTTTATTTATTTCCATGTTCCCAGACTGTTAGGCGATTTCCATGTAAGGATTCATTAATTCGATTAAGAAAATACGCCTGGAACACTATTTGGCAATAGAGGCCTCCTGATTGTGATTTTCCTTTCAATTTAAAATATAAAATCTGTCATCTACCATTATACCAAAATGGCAGAAATTTTTGTTTTGCGCAAGTGCACGTGTCTTGCGCTTGCGCGGTACTTGAGATCTGACAATTAATTCGTATTCTTTTTACCCATTGAGCTACTCGGAACTCGTCAATGTCCAAAATTATTGAAGGTTCCTTTTAAAAGTGCGTTCAAGCACTCGAATTGCTCGTTTAGTGTACAGTGTACACTGCACAAAAATATACGTTCCCTTTGGAGTCAATCCGAGGAGCTCCAGAGCGACCCATTTGATGTAACTCGATTTACTACAGGATTGCTTATCGGCCTCGTTTTTGGTAATCGCGGATCAACCTTGATCGCGGTTATGTAGCACCATTGTCGACGTCATTAACTAAGTCGTCAGCAATTTGCGCCAGCGGTCATAGCTTAGAAAAGAAAAATGTTGAAAAATTATATTTTTCTATGAGTATTGAATAATATGCGTAATATACATCCATTTTCTATTGATCAATGTGAATGATTACTCATACCGTGAGTTTTTTTTTTTACTCAATTGTTTTCAACCAATGAAAATATCCTCATTACTCAACTATTTAAAGAGCCAATCAGAAAATTCGACAAGTTGACAACATACTTCAACCGTGGTATCGTTCAACCTTCCAATCGGTCATTTTGACAGCTTATTTAAACAAGACTTGTGATGACCTAACCTCACTTTCTCCTATAGCTGTCAGAATTGTCAACAAATTTTGGAAATTAATTAAAAATTAATCATAGAAAAAGTATAGTATTCTACTCGTGGGTAATGGCTACTACTCACTTAGATGATTACACTACTCGCCTGCGGCTCGTAGTGCAAACTTCATCCTTCGTGAGTAATAGCCATCATTACCCGCTCGTCGAATAATATACTATTTCAACATAGGGCGTGTTTGGGTTGACGCTCAACGGAGCGAGCAGAGCGATTACGGAGTAACGTGACGTCACAGGGAGTACACCGTGTCAAGCCGAATAAACTTGTGCAAAAATGCTGGGTTGAGCGATCAGTTGATTATTGTTTATTTTTCTTGGCATATATTTTTTGGAGTCCGAGCCCGCATTTGCACCAGAGTTCTCTCGTTTGTTTTGCATTTTAGTTGATAATTTTCAAACAGCCCCATTTTCTTTTGTATTTTGCGAAAAATGTCGGGCTACATAAACAATAAAACGGACCTAAACACTCTGAGGCTGCCAAGTTCCCTTGGAAAAATATGTTCAATAATACTAGTGATGAGGACTATCGAGAAAATTTATTCAAAAGCAAACAATTATGCAGAATTTACTAGCTATTTGATTGTTAACATTTAAACGAAATAGCTAAAACTATCCACCTAACAAGTAACAAGTATAATGTTAAAATTCAGGATTGTTTATTTATCTTATCATAGAAAATAGGTTAGGTTATACAGACATATTAAAGACATCTGATCTGCGCATGCACGCTCCAGCTGCCCACCCCACAAACTCGGAGTTTATCGAGCTCAAAATATGTCAAACCAAACACAATCAAGCGTTGTCGGAGCTTCAAAAATAACGAAAAAGAGACAAAAGTGCAAGCTCTGAGTGCACCGAGCGTGAACCCAAACGCGCCCATAAATATATTCTAAACTACGACCGCTGGAGCAAACAACAGGGGCGAGTTCAGGAATGACACACCCAGTACCCAGTGTGAGTGTGACACCGGTGCAACGCCCTAGCTGTTCAAAAATGCTAGACGGTGCTATGGGCCCAATGGCCAATTATCAATTCAGGCACATCCATAAAGTCGCACTCGCACCCTGTGCGTTATTTCTGTACTCGGCCCTGACGACGTTGTTGATGACGTCTCAATGGTGCCTCGAAATATGGCCGCGATTCTCAAAAACGAGGCCGATAAGCAATCCTGTGCAGTAGTGTGTAATATCCTTGATGATGACCACCCCTCTGCTCTTTCTATATTCATTATGGTATTGCTTTTTTAATTTCTTTTCTGTTCTGAACTGTGCAAGAGTACAATTGGCTATTAATTTCAAATAATGTGGTGCACTCGTATGGATTATATTCTCCCTTGGAGCACTAAATACCGCAGATATCTGTGACGTCACCGACTGGACGGGAAGTGCTCTGGGAGCAGTACAACCGAAAACGCTATTATTGTCTTGACAAATCCAACTGACATATTTTGATTTTTCTCCAAACCAAACAAGTTGGATATTCCAATTAAAAAATGCCACCTATGTATTAAACTTTTTAAAAATTAATCGCGAAAAGATAAGAGAAAAACAATCATTTTCAATGTGATAAATACCTGGCAAATAATTCAATAAAATGTACATCAAAACATTTTTCATCGGTGTGATTTTCTTCATAAATTCCTCTGTACAACATGATATCAAAGGCTTTGATGATACGGTTTTGTTCGATATCAACTTTCCAGGTAGTTTACCAGAAGGTTTGGAGTCGGAATATGGAGAAACTATCTTTGTAACATCTTCAATGAAGGAGAAATATAAATGTCTTTTACCCAACGTTTTGGAGAAGGAAGACGCAAAAGTTGAACCCTATTCAGGTCCTAGTCCTTTGGAACTGATTGCACCACTGTTTTCTCAAGGTATGTCAAGAATTTAGCAATTACAGCTTGTTTTAAATATTTGATTTATTTCAAGGTACATGTTCCTACCGTTTAGAAAGCTACTGGACCTATGAAGTTTGCCATGGCAAGTACGTCAGACAATTTCATGAGGAACGTGAAGGTAAAAAAGTCAAGATTCAAGAATACCTTTTGGGAAAATGGGATGAGAAACATTTGGACAGATTATTGGAAATAACACAGGCAAACAGGGACGATTTGAAACCTGAAACTGTAGTCCCTACAAAAAAAATTGACAACGTTAATTTGCCATATTATGAGGTAAGAATGGAAACAAATTGTAGGCAAAACACTTTTATTTCAATTTTAGATTTCAATGGAAAATGGCACAGCTTGTGATTTAAACTACAACAAACCCAGAACAACCAAAGTGATTTATGTGTGTTTTTTACATGGTAAGGTATACTACTATCAAAGGATCAAAAACTTGGAAAAACACAATACAATTCTTGTAGGAAAACACGAAGTATACCTTTTAAAAGAAACCTCGACTTGTTCCTATGAAATCATAATTTTAACCCCATTATTGTGTTCTCATCCTAAATACAAGCCAAAAGAAACTGGTGATTTGAAAATCAGCTGCGTTCCAACTGAAGATGCTGCAGATGAACCATACAGTCTGACTAAACTTAAAAGGGAAAGTGCTAGGCTTAAAAAAGCAGCTGAGTTGGATAGAATTAAAGTAAGAAAACATTCTAAATATTGTTGGATGAATATATAAGGTCTGCTTATTCCAGGTAGAATTAATACAATTCAAGTCAGAAGATGCCATAGCAGGAGATCCGAAATCACCAAAATTTGTCACAGATAAAGTGGCCGATGCCTCTCCTATAAAGTCGTTTTTGGAAGGAAACCATTGTTTGTATGGCGGCACTGGTTGGTGGAAATTCGAATTTTGCTATGGCAAAACTGTGGAACAATTTCACATTGAAAGAGACGGTTCTAGGACTGGCATAAATCTGGGAGTTTTCAATAAACAAAAACATTTGGAATGGATCAAAGAACATCCACATAAAAGACCGAAACCTGTAAAGGAAAGGAAGCAGTTGTCGCATTTTTATACTGATGTAAGTGATTGGATTTTAATTTGTATTTTAATTCTGTTATCTTGTTTCTTTTAAGGGAAGCGTTTGTGATAAAACAGGTCAACCAAGGCAAACTGAAGTCAAACTCAAATGTCTAGAGAAACCAAATAGCCCTTCAAGTGTTTCTTTGTATCTTTTAGAACCTAAATATTGCGAATATATTTTAGGGGTAGAATCGCCTCTAATTTGTGAAATTTTAGACAAAGCTGATGAAAATGGATTGGTACCAATACCACTTGATTTTAATGATGAGGAAAGCGAATACACTTCGTTTTCAATAAAGTTGTGAATGGTTTTTCGCATTTTTATATTAATTGAGATTTAATTTTCAATATTTGATTTGTTTTTTTTCATACATTATTCACTCACAGCAGTTGTAATATAGAATATCATTCCCATTTTAGTTGAAGTAATATAAATCAATCTTTTAAATAGACCAACTCAGTTGGAAATTGTTAATTTATTATATTTTTGTTGTAAATAAATTTTTTGATTTATATCTACTGTATTTCTTGTCAATGTACCTGTACCTACTAGCAGATTGTGTAACTTAATTCAAAAAGACTTTTTTTAAAAAAATTGTTATTATTTATGATGAATAATTTTATCAGATGTAGAGACTAATATTTGTGTCTTATACAGGGCGAGTTAAAAATAATCCGTTTTTCCATATCAAAATTTTCCACTATTTTCAATGGAACACCCTGTATATAACAACGTCAATAAAAAGAGTCGTGTTCAAAGTATCCATGTACCAATAAACATCGTCCTTTAAACTTGAAGTTTTAGCTGTAAAAAATCAAAATCGAAATCCTGGTATTTTTAATTAGCATATTTACAAAGCTTGGAAATTATATTTGCTTATAGCCCAAGAAATTTATGGGTTTTTCAAAAAAAATTGCGAGGGGCTGATTTTTTCAGGGCTGATTGGAGACTGTGTCCTGAGTATTGAGCCAAAAAATCACACTCGAAAGCCTTGTGCGTTCGGCCCTATTGGCCTTTTTCTTATTTATTTTTTTTCGACAAAATCACCTTAACAAAACTTGTAGATAATGCCTTTTTTTGCTAGCTATTTTAGTTTAGGCGTTTCGGCCATTTTAGTGCTCCAGAATTCGGAAAAAAATTAAATAGCAAACCTTTTTTATTTATTGTAACTTTAATAAAATTACTGGAAATGTACTCCATTACGTTTTCGGTTTCAGTCCAAGAAATGATACATTACATCACTAATCCAGTGAAATTATTTTCCCGGAGTGAAAGCGTGAAATCGAAATGATGTTTTTCTCCAAACGTCAAAAAAACGTCACTTTGTCAGCACCTGTCAAGATGTTAGAAATTTAATTTCTATGCTGGTAGGCAAATCCAGCGGGTTAACACCTGTCGAGGTGGTAGAAATTTAATTTCTATGCTGCTAGGCAATCGCAGCGGCAGTAGCGGCAAAGTAGTAAGAGCGCTTGCTTTTACTACTTTTTTTGCACCTGAACTATTTTTTATCAAATGCGATTGTAAAAAAAATTAACTGTGCATTTGCCAATATCAACAATATCTTTCGATCAACAAAGTACCACTTTGTGCTCTTAATACACAAATAGCTATTGTGCAATCGTCTTTATATCACATTTTACCTGCAAAATGTGTCAAATCCTTAGAAACGCTATGCATGCCACAATGTCCACCAGGTCAAATAAAATTTTTCAAATGCCTAAAAGGCCGTACAAGCGAAAGAAATAAAGTTACAATAAAATATCATCAAGCAAAGTAATAGAGAATTTTATTAGGTATAATAATCTGCAGGTTTGCTATTTAATTTTTTTCCGAATTCTGAAGCACTAAAATGGCCACAGCGCCTAAAGTAAAATAGCCAGCAAAAAAAGTCATGATGCAAAGTTGATCAGAATGTAATTATCTACAAGTTTTGTAAAGGTCATTTTGTCGAAAAAAAATAAATAAGAAAAAGGCCAATAAGGCCGAACGCACAAGGCTTTCGAGTGTGATTTTTTGGCTCAATACTCAGGACACACTCCCCAATCAGCCCTGGAAAAATCAGCCTGCCCTCGCAAAATTTTTTGCGGCTCAGGTATAAATTTCTTGGGCTATTACTAAAAAGGTAATAAAAACTGCATAAAACTATAAAAAAATACTGTATATGTTAGCTATTATGTTATAAATCAGTAAATGGTTGAATGGATTGTGTAACATTTCCTAGGGAATAGCTTCAATGACATTACGAATGTTCCACTTAGGATCTTCCAGACTATTTGGTGGACAAAGGATTACAGAATATCTCCTTGACCTAATTCCAAAGAAAAAAGTATGAAACTGTCAAGTCAGGAGAATAAGGTTTCCATATTCAATAGGACCAGCTCTCCGAATCTATCTTTTCCAAATGTCATATCTAGTGATTCCCTCGTTATTAAGCAATAATGACATAGGCCACCATCCTGCTGAAAATAGATACCTATCGTCCAGACACCATCCCGTCTTCATTATGGATACAAGACATTTCCCAACATATTAATTGTATACAGTTCCTGTTATCGTTGGTTCATTGATGAAAAATGGTCCCTATTTTTTCTCAACAGAGATTGCACACCTAACTGCTACTTTTGCGGTATCTTGCTATTCTTACTGGAACTCGTTAAATTATCTTGTATTTCAACTTGTTACTTGATATCTAACTTGACAGTTACAAAATAGTGATAGCAAGTACAGCTGTAGGTATGGTGCCAAATATAATCAAATACCCTGTACAGGGTGATCTATTATAAATGTCACACCCTGCTAACTTTTTCATTTGACGTTTTTGACAGAAGTGTCAGATACAAAATTTTTAATAAATTCTCAAAAGTTTTCAACGAAGTCAGTTTTAGGCATACAGGGTGCGTCAAAAAAGTGCAGCAGTGTGAAGTTATATTTTTTCAAATGGAACACCCTGTATATTTTGCGCTTATTTGTTAGTCCCCTTTAACCTGATTTTAACGATATACGATTTGATATGTTTATCTCTTCAGTCTTCATTTATCTCCAATAGTTATAGGGAGAAATGCGGAAATCCCTTCTTTTTCTATTTTCAATATAAAAACTTGAAAGGGGTTTTCATGTTTTTCCGCATAACTATTGAAGATAGGCATACCAAACTGTTTAACGTTGAAATCAGGTTAAAGGGGACTAACAAATAGGCGCACAATATACAGGGTGTTCCATTTGAAAAAATATAATTTTAAATGCTGCACTTTTTTGTCGAACCCTGTATGCCTAAAACCGACTTCTTTAAAAACTTTTGACAATTTCTTGAAACTTTTGTATTTGACAATTCTGTCAAAAAAGTCAAATGAAAAACTTAGAAGGGGGTGACATTTATAATAGATCACCCTGTACCTATAAACCCTATAAAAATACCAGGATTTCTATTTAAATTTTTTTCGGCTAAAACTTTAAGTTACAATTGGTACATGGATACCTACCTTTAACATGACTCTTTTTTTTTTGACGTTGTGATATACAGGGCCTATTGAAAATAGTATTGAATTTGGATGTTGAAAAACAGATTTTGTTTTAACTCGCCCTGTATAAAGTGGTAAAAAAATTTGCAGCCTACTACAAAAAACTTTAGGTCAAGAGAAATCGAATGGTGCAAACCGCAAGTGTCCAGCACACCTTGTTTATAAGTTTTAAGCATTTAAAATGGGTCACTCTCGGCTGGGACACCCTGTATTTTTCCAAAATTTAATCTCAAACATGTAGTTTGCATCTATTGAAACTTTATTTTAGAATTGGTTCAATGTTTATTTTCTTAGATTTGTCAAAATAATAGAATAACTTGATTGTTATAATTTTATTACCTATTGTCTTAAAATTTAGTGTATTACTTGAGCACCTGGGATCTTATTTTCGAATATTTTCGCATACGCAATTTGATACGATTTCGAATGCTCCACATTTGATTTACATTGCTGTCAGTCAAATTTCGTGTACAAAATGTACTCGAATGGTTCCGAAAATCGCACCCCTGATACAATGCAAGTTTGTCAATCTTTGAGCAACTCCAATTTCAGGTCGCTAATAAACTGCTACCTCTATTTTTGATAAATAGAAATAAAGATTGGTAAAAGTTCACACTCCAGTAAAAACACACATTGAGACTCCACAAATAAGAGAAAATATTAACTGAGCCTCCCTCACGAAGAGCTGATTATGTTGCCATATAAATAGATTGAATCATAATACAAGGAAACAAATAACGTTGTTAACCTTTTCAGCAGCTATTAACAAATCAGCTATGAGCGGTCAATGTCACACCAATCTGGTATGATAGATCATTTGTCCTTAACATTGCAATAGTAAATTAATTGAATAATCTAATGAATCATGAAAGTATGCCATATATAACTAACCAGAACTAGTTCATTTATATTTAGTAGTCATTGTTCAGTACTCATACAACTTGGAAAGAAAATGACTTACGCCTTCTTTTTTGGAAGTTTAAACATATAAGTACATTTTAAAAGACTGGAAAGTTGATGATTTTATTTTAATACATAAATACAAAAAATACACTTCCACATGACTGGTTTTATTTTAAATTGCAATCAAGTTAAGTGAAATCTAATCACAAAAGGTTATTGTCTAAAGCCAGTCTAGGGAAAACCCCGCTATCTTTGTCTGGAGGTTAATGTTCAGTTCACGATTATCATAAAATGAACCGGTAGAGTAAAAATTGCGTCACATATTTTTGTATAATAAAGAAACGTGCTATAGATAAATTGCCAGTGAAAGCTGATTAATTTATTGCACATGACTGGAGACGATTTATTGCGCATAATAATAATATCTCCTCTAGACTTTGAATTTGATATTCATGATCGGGATTAGGGTAATCAATGATAAAATAAAACATCACACATTTTTGTAGCATATTATACTTTTAAAGTTGAGTATTTGAGAGTTAAAAATTTTACAAGCAATATTTTGAAACAGTATTAACGATATTTTAAGATGTAATTTAAAAAAAATAATAACAAGAAATCAACAACCAATCGGGCTACAAGTTATAATAATTATTATTAAGAGTAACACAGGAGTCATTAAGTTACAATCACAGGTGGAAAATAATAATAAAATTATAAAAAGAGGGTAATAAATTAAGATATTTACAACACATACATATTATTTGTTTAATGATAAATGATAAAACACACCTTTATTTTAATTTTAAATATTTAAGCAATTCTTTTAAAAGTACCAGATTTCTAAGGTATTCAACAATGCAACTGGTAGTTTCTTGGAATTCACATTTAAAAATGACTCATTGAAAACATTTTACAGATCATTTTTAATCAAAATATTTTCCCATACATTTCCCTTTGTTTATAAAAATAAAAGTCTGAACTTTCTAAAAAGCGGTTTATTTAAAGTTGAGAAATTCTCAATAACATCATTTAAAAGATTTTAAAAAGTTTCTTTAAACTGTAGTGAAGTCGGGATACAGTGAACACTGTTCTGGATATCACAAACAATGTTTCCATTTATTTTAATGTAAAAAGGCATTGCATGCTTCAATATATGGATAGTTTGTTACCTGTATCTCTACTGTACTGTATTTAAAAATAAATAATCCTTGTACTACAAATGTAGGGATCCCACAACACTGCTTACTAAGTAAGTAGGTAGGTAGGTAGGTATATTTATAAGGAAAATCAAGCATTATAATATTTCAATATTCATTAATATTAGAGTCTTTTAGTGGATTTAATAAATACCTAAATGTAACAAAAAATCTTGGCAAATAGGAAAATTGAAATATAAAATATACAAACTAAACGAACAAACTAATAATGAGAGCAATTTTAAATTGCAGAACAAAATTGCCACACAAGTGTACAGATAACTAATTTACCACTGTTTAAATACAAATTTTAAATGCGATTATAAAACAGTAATTTATTATTTTAACAGACAAAGCCAATTATCCATTTCAAAAACCCATGATCATTATATATTTGCAATTTAATTAACAAAGCTCCAAGCATAAAATTTATTGCAGGCAAGTTTCCAAAAATCCTCGCCAACTAATAAATTCTATGTATGTAAATGAGTAATTGCCAAATTATTGCAAAATAGTAATAACTTTCTCTTTCATCATGGCAATTTTGCTTTGCTTCTACCTATCTAAGGACTATGTACATTATAAATTATCACAGAACCCATTGTTTAAACCTATATATTTAATGCGATCAATAATAATTTTCACAACATTAAAAAGAATGGAAATACTTACTTCTGAGAGGAATTATTTTCAATAGAGCTAATAAATAAATAAATTGCTTTTGCCTAATATTCTTGATCATCACGTCATATGTATCCCTAATATTCGACTTGAATATTCGTAAGTAACATAACTTATACTCACTGCGGGTATGGCTTTGATAAAATTGGGAGTTATTCCTCTGTAAAGCCCAAAAATTCCTTCTTTCCTCAGAATGGTTCGAAAAACATTAGACATTGTAGCCGTAGATGGATCAATAGATGTGTGGATTACTTGAGCTTGCAACCGTGTTCTAACCAATGCTAAAGGATAAGAACACATTTGTCCTAAAGTACTACTGGCGCTGCCACATGCAAGTAACGTCCAAAAACTGGGCTGTTCGTCACTCGAATGCGTTTTAAAATATTTCTTTTTTAATGTTTCATAAACTGCCAAATCTATTCCAGCATAAGGAACTATGCCCAATATATTTGGAACATAGCCTCTATAAAATGCCCTTAGACCTTCTTCAATGTAGATTTTGTAGGCCGCATCAGATATACCTTTGTACTGTCCTGTTATTCTCAAGGCAAGTCTTGTTTTCAGGACTTCTAATGGATAAATAAATGTTTGACTAACGCCTCCCGCTATAGCGCCAGCGAAAAATCTTTCATAAATGCTCAATGCCTCTTTGGAATTGCCTTTAATTAAACGTTTAATTTGTTCATATGCAGCAAATTTAAGAGCAGACTCTGGTGCTATTTTTAATATATTCATGCCATTGCCTCTCCATAGTCCTAAAAATCCTCCTTCTTTGACCATATTATTTAAACAATTACCTATTTTTTGCCTTGAAGGCTGCACTTGAAGAAACACTTTTAGCCTATCCAATGGTGCAGTACAAGTTCTGGAAACTGCTCCAGCTACTCCACCAGCTGCTAAATGTCTCCACCACATTCCAGTTTGCATTTCGCTCTGGGTAAAGTCATCAGGAATGTTCATGTCTTCACCGATATCCAAATAGGTGGAATGCCGCCAATATTTGATGAGTTCTTGAATGCTATTGCCTGGGGCCAAAAGTAAAAAGTCTCGCCACTCATCATAGCTTATATTGAGGCTACCGTCTTGGTCCATTCTTTGTAGTAAGTTTGTAGCTTCCCTCCGGTCTAGAGGTATTCCCAAGTCACTGAACGCCCTAATAAGTTCTTCCAGGTCAATTTTACCATCTCTATTCTTGTCAAGGCTAGCGAAATGCAGTTTCAAATTTTTTTCGTGTTCCCTTACATAATAAATGAAGTCGGCTAACGAAAGGTCACTACTACTGGTTGATCGGTTGCTACTTTTCAGGAACCTTTCGGCGTACTTTTGATTTACCCCGTGCTCGTGAAGGGCTGCGGACAAATCGTTAATGTCGATCCTTCCGTTGCCGTTTTTGTCCAGCTTGATGAACAGCTTCTCGAATCTTTCTTCGTCTTCCTGCGGCATCTCGTGAAAATAGTGTGGCGGGATCTTTGGTATATCTTTGGAACGCATTATTTATAGAGAAAAACCGTGCAAGCTGCAGTCACGCTGCAGAGAGAAACTCGGCCAGTGGTAAATTTTCTACATTCTCTGACCAACTGACGACTGACATCCGAACACATATGCCAAATTTTCGTGACGATCAGCTGACAATTGACATTTTTTTGACTCTTGAAAGACTTTAATTGCATCATGAGAGGATTGCGTTCGAGAACCTGGTTGTTGGTGTGAAAATTATTTCAAGAAGTAGGGGTCCGACACCGCACTTCGGTGTGCACTCTGTGTGTGAGAGTGACCCTAGAGTAACTCTAAACCGTTCATAGATTAACAGTTGCTTACTCGGAGCGTTACGCTGGAATCGTTCAGAAGTCGAGAGTTGACGTGCCCAGAGTGCGCCCAAATTACCCCACTCAGGGACTGAGTTGAAAAACGTAGGTAGAAAAACGCCCCGCGGTTTTTACGTTTTTACCAAGTTTGACGTGATTCATGACATTGACATTGGCCACGTTTAACATTGCGTTTAACAGATACAAAGGGCGCGTTCTTTTATTCAGCAATGGATCCATCTGCTACCAGCATTATAGGACAGACATCCCTATTTTGTATGAGCTAGACAAAGAAAGGCTGATTGCTGATGGATGATGGATCCACCGCTAAATAAAAGAAATCGCCCAAACGTTGGTAAGGCTGAAGACACAATAGAGAGTTCTCGTGCTGTCCAAATTTCAAATACCGTAACGTTATTTGACAAGTATGACAGTTCTTACGGCATAGAGTTAGCGGAGCCCGCTACCTTAACGAGAGTTAGCGGATGCCTTAAGGGGGTTTTACATGCTGCAATAAATCTTGCAGTTAGACGGTGCAAGTGCAAGTACCTGCAAGACTCTTTCTGTAAGATTTCTTGCGCCGTCTTGCGGTTTGGTTTTACATGTGTTTTGAAATCTTTCAATTGCTTTCTTCTGCCAACATAAAGAAAAAAAAATTATAGGAAAACAGAACCTTACTTTTCAATACCTATTCTTGTTGGTGTTGGTAGTTGGTACTTGTTTACTATTACTTTTGTTGTATGTAAAAAATGAAAATGAATCGTATTGTATCTCAAAAATTAATAGTAGAAATAGAAAAAGGTTATTGCTGCTAGTCTTTGCATCATTATTGGTGCCTCCACTATGTTACAAGAAACCATTGTATTTGCCTACGATACGTCGATACCTACGTGTTGATGATTCTCAGTATAATAAAATAAAATATCTCTACCTGCATATTGAAAATTAAAATTGATTCAAACAGATAATGTCATTGGTGCCTACCTAATATCATTATTGTTTCCTATGAAACCTAGGTACCTACCGAGGTATCTATCTACCTATAAAAGTAGATTATTTTCAGTGTATAATTAAATAAATAAATGATCTCTACTTAGATTTATTTGTATTTTAAGTCGATAGTTGATTCAAACACGGCTCTGATATAAGTGGGTATACCTAATCTATCCTTATTAATCTATAAAATATAAACATAATTTCAAAAGTAGTAACTTTTATTGAAAGTTGGCATGCCAAAAATTACCAAATTTTCCCCCAAAAATAGTCTTGCAGAGTCTTGCACTTGCAGAAATATCGAGCAGAACCGATAAGTTGCAATTGCAAGAAGTCTTGCGACTTGTCATCAGCTGGGTTGCAACTGCGCATGCCTTTTGCAAGAGTTCTTGCAACTTGCACCGACTTGCAGGTACTCTTGCAGCATGTAAAAGATCCTTTACCGTAACGCTATGCTTTGTCAAAATTAGTTTACGCTCCATTTACGTTTGCAAGAACAGCAAATTCGAATATTCTTCCATAAAAACACCAAGCGAAAATTAATCAAACTCAGGAATTTTCAGAATAAATAAAAGTTGGCAAACAAGCAAAAAGAAGTTGGGTTAGATCACTCAATTTAGCTGTCAAAATGTAAACAGAATAAGGGATTAGAGGATTTTTGTGTCTTCGTGCACGAGAACTATAAAATACCATTCAAAATACCGTATTATTACCTGTACCATTAGCGTAGCGTCTGAATCACGAGAACTTTCTAATAACCCTTTTCACGTGGCTCCGGTTTAACAAACCGCAACATACCGCTCAAATTCGAGTGGTAGGTAACCATCACGTTACTTTGTAACGGTTAGAAAACGGTATGTCATTTCTCTAACCCGGTTAGTTAAACCGCGGGAGCACACTTTATTTGCGTTTGGAAATAATTTGGTGCCCGAATGAAGTAAAGATGAAAGATGGTGGGTGGCGGTTCCTCCATAAGAGCACATGTGCACGTGCACTCCCAAATTAATATCAAACAACTTTAAATTTAATTTTATCATTCTTCAAATTTTAACATTCTACCTGTAAAATATTAATTTAAAAAATTAGTGGCCAAATGCGCCAGCAAAACAAACGCAACCGGCAACGCTGGAATCACAGCGTCCACCGCGTCGCTTGATCGCCCCGTTCACTGCACATTTCAATATTAAATCCAATTGGTGGAACTATGCCCCCCCGCACTCTTTGTTCCCCGCGAAGGTCTAGCGACGTTCGATGTTTTAAGCTGGCTGGTGTGCACATGTAGTCAGTGCACTTTGGGATCGGAAGATGTTGTTTTATATTTATTTCGATTCGAGCGCGATTTAACTGAAAACTGTGTGTAGAATGGCGGGATTTCTGAACCCCGATAGCCTTAGCGTGCAATATTTGAAAACAATTAAATTTTCTTCGCTTTCTTTGGAGGAAAAAATCCAAATCAAATGTGTCGGCCGTCCAAAGCCAAATTTAATAATCACCAACATAACAAAATGCAAAAGTCGTGATTATAAACGAACTTTTAAAATGGAAACTTACGAAAAAACTGACTGGTTGTGCGGTTGTGATGTTAGTAATAGTCTTTACTGTTTTCCCTGTTTGTTATTTGGAAGCGATGAAGCATCAGAATGGACAAAATCCGGCGTTAAAGATTTAGTACATTTATCCGAAAAAATTAAAAAACATCAAAACTCAAAATCACATCTTACTCTTATCTTTCAATACAAAACGTGTCTGTGAGAATTGTGAGATTGAAAACTATAATACATTTATGTATAAAAACAATTGTTAGACCAGGACGATGTACTCAGCGAGGTAAGTTACTTTGTTACTTAATTTCTAGTTTATTGATATAAGATCCTTCAATTTCCACGATTTGATAGACCGAAAAAAGTATTAAATTGAGCTTAGTTGGTTCTTTGGTAGGGTAGATATGAAATCCCTTAACAATATTTTTAATTATTGGTAGGTAAACACATCACATAACTCATACGATCACTTACAATAAATTATTTTTTTAAAGGCCTAAAATAAACACTTCTGGGCGTGGCACCCCGAATAATTTCGCGCCTCCGGCGGGCATCCCCCTTTCGGCATTTATTATGAATTACAAATTATGTGCACCCCCAATATGTTATACCACGAGCCGCCACTGGTGGGACACCGTTTACTCGGTACAAAATGATGGTGTATTCGATGTTACACCGCCGATTACACATTCATCACGTGATATGTGTGCTTATGGATAATCCTCTTTACAACCACAATCAATTTTTTAATGTAAACTTTTAAATATCATTTTGTGTATTGTAATGTTGGTTCATGTGATTTTGAATATTTTGTTATTTGTTGCTCTGCGTGAAATGCTATGTAGTACTGTGTAATTTGTTAAAAAAAATCAATTTATTGTAACGACAAATGTACTTAATGTGCATATCTTTATAAATCTGACATTTTATTCAAATTTATTTAATATTTATAGTAATAGCTTTAATGTTTATACTAGTGTAATCGACACATCCAATATACCAATGTATCAGATGGACTAAGGATTGAATAAATAAATAAATAAATAAATAAATAAATATAGCCCTGCACTACACGAACATCGCCCTAAAATCCCATTCCGAACTCAACTGTAATGACGTTCTATCATTGAAAAATTGATTCGTTCAGCAGAACTACAGTGACTTTATTACCACAGTGGCGACAATTGCGGTCTCATTTTTGATTGGTTCAAAAATCCCATATGTTTATATTGAAAATGCCGCCATCTTGTTCCCAACCTCTTGTTACTTTTAAATATGAATATATAGGATTTAGGTGAACATCCATCATAAAACATGGAAAACAACGTATTTGATGAACCTGATAATGGTCATCAAATATGCCGATTTTAATTTTTTATGATAGATGTCTATTTAAATCTTATATATTAATATTTGAAAGTAACAGGAGGTTGGGAACAAGATGGCGGCGGGAACTCTATTGTCGCCACTGTATGTAAAGCAGAACTAAGAGTTTACCAAACGTATTCTATTGGTATTTGTGAACTATTTAAAATCCTTTTTGGTTCTGGTGAACGTAGCCATTCACCGCAATTACTCAATACGTTCAGAAATAGCGCACTCCGACTGATGAATTCAGAACACTCTGACAATCAATTAGGCCCGTATTCATAGTCGATGCTCAAGGTTGCGTCTTGGCTCAAGTACGACTTGACGCTATATTTGCTATTCCAAACAGCATGAACCGATGCTCATAACTGTCAAAAATCGGAGCTTGAGCCAAGCACCCGTCTGATACCGGGCTTACACTACCTTCACACTCCATTTCTAAACACACTCCTACTGCAGCTGGGTTCGGCTATTTAGCGCGGAGTTGGAGTGGAGTGAACAGAGCTAATGGAGTCACCCCTAAATACGGTAAAAAGCAAAACCCGAACGGCTGGAGTGCGAATGGAATCACTCGGAGTGCACGGAGTGAGCAAGCCGAACCCACCTTGTGTGATTTTTATTATTTCATTGTTTTTATACGACACACCACGTTCTCGAACGCAGCCCTGCGCCACTTCCTCAACGTTAAAAATTGCAATTTTTTTTTGCGCCATTTCATTCGTTAATTCTGTGGTTTGTTTGTTTGTGTAATCTATGGTTTGTGTTGTTCGGAGCAGCACTTCCTGCTTTGAGGCGTTCGTTTGTGTTATGGCAATGAACTGACGAACGTTATTATGGTTATTCTGCCATAAGCCTAGTACTCATAACTGCGAAATTCGCATTTTTTTGACATTGCGTTGACAATTTGACGTTTTATGCGTGTATCAAACGTCAATTTAACGAAGCAATGTCAAAAAAATGCGAATTTCGCAGTTATGAGTACTAGGCTTTAATCTGAAATATTACAGAAACAGTTCAAGTTAGTGCAACACAAACAAACAAACCTCTGCCCCATAGAAAAGTGATTTATATTCTTTATATATTAATTATAGAATTTATAAAGCACTTTTCTATGCTCTACCCTTACGCTGCACTGAGCGCAGCTTCGTATAAAACACGTGCTCGGATCTGTTCTGTTCTGAGTGACTCAGTTCCGAGTTCAATCTTAAGTGAAAATGACATTTTTAACAATGTCCATTTATCGTACCTTACTCCTTATTTATGTGTGTATTTTCTTATTAGCTTACTTAATTGTCGTGTCTGCATTGTATTACGTTTATAGTTGTTTAGATTCCATGGAGGAGTAATTTGTTTTAAATTCGAATTTTGACAATAAGGTGAATTTTTAAGGAGTTTGACTGAGTGCTATTATTCTCCCCTTCTAACACATTTAGACAAAGTTGTCTTACTCTTTTCAACTTGCAACTTGTGCGCGCCACTTTGTTGTTTCGAAAATCTTTAGAACATGTGAATAATGGTTTTTGCTTGTGGACGTTATTTTGGGTTAAATAGCTGCTAAATATGAATCGAGATTTTCCAGTTTTTAGGAAGAATTTTCCAATTATCCAGTGATAAAAGGTAAGCAAAAGACTCGTTACCATGCGACAAAATAACAATTTTCAGTTGTCATCTTGTAGTTTTTGTGTAAAAGTTGAAATTCGT
This sequence comes from Ceutorhynchus assimilis, assembly GCA_917834065.1. NCBI lineage: Eukaryota > Metazoa > Arthropoda > Insecta > Coleoptera > Curculionidae > Ceutorhynchus > Ceutorhynchus assimilis. The sequence continues at coordinate 51,289,701 of OU892279.1, forward strand.
TCGCTCTCATGAATTTAGAAATTTGTTGAAAAATCGTGCTTTTTCGACAAGGTATGCATTCGGCATGAACTGAGGATGGTTTATCGTGTTTATTTTGGTAGAAAAATAATCTTTTTATGGGTTTTCGTTTGTAGATTTTTCGAAAATTCATCAAAAAGGTGCTTAGTGATTTTGACATCTTGTCTTGGCATACATCAGAGAAAAATCTTGGTGGTTTCCCGTAAGTAAGTAGATATTGCTGGAAAGCTTATTCATGCTTTGATTTTTTTTTGAAGCTGCTACATATTGACAGTAGAGGTATTTTCCAATGATATCTTAACACAGATAGACACCGCATCTCATTCATAAACTGATATTTGTTATGATGACAAGAGTAGACCCCCATGGGATAGGACTGATAGGAGCGGTAAGCTGCTCGAGAAGAATTAGGGTGGGGATGCATCAGAGGTGTAAACAAGACCCGTCTTCCCCTCTGAACTCTTCATTCTTTAGATCAAAATAATGGATAAATACACACTGGTGCAACTTTTTCATCTTACCTATCTGCCTTTAACTTATATGATATACGTTCGATAGGTGCCTTGACATGTTGATTACAGCGCGTAGTCCACCTGTTTCACAAAACCGGCGTTGCCAGTAGTCGTTTTTAATCTTGGAAGCAAAGTCTTTGTTTACTGTAATGTTTATCTGTTTTGAAATATCATTGGTATTACCCTAAAACGCAAACATTTTTTTTTCTTTTAATCAAGAGCTTTGAAAAAGATTATCAATACTAATTAAGTATAGCGAGCTAGCAGCAATATAAATGCTCATCTTTTTGACTAAAAGTAAGAGCTCACAGATGTAAATGCTCTTTGCAAGGTATCTCTAGCGTTAATTTCATTATTTACTTTATGTCTTTTCCTAGAAAATGTTTGAATCTTATGCCTTACTTCATACCAATGGCTGGGTTCGGTAATTGCATCTGCGAGCTAAATGAGCAAAATTTGACAGATGTCATGTGATTTGACATGTGAAAAAAGGTAAGTCATCACGTGACGTCCGTCAAAATCTGTTCTTTTTGCTCACAGATGCAATTACCGAACCCGGCCATTGACATCTTAACACAAAAAGACACCACATCTCACTCATAAACTGATATTTGTTGTGCTGACAAGACCCCCATGTGCCAGAACAGGTGAGCTGCTTATGGTGAGGACTCGGTTAGGGATGTATCAGAGGTGTAAACTAGACCCCAGTTTCTTCATTATTTTGAGTCACAAGGGGAGGGCGAGTCTTGTTTACACCTTTGATGCATCCCCACCATGAATCCCTTCGAGCAGCTCATCTCTCCTGGCCTATGGGGAGTCTTGTCATCACAACAAACATCAGTTTATGAATAGGATGCTGTATCTATCTGTGTTAAGATGTTATTGGTAAACATAGACTCCGAAAGAGGTCATGATGGGGATGAATTGGAGGTGTAAACAAGACCCGCCTTCCTTTCTGAACTGTTCATTCTTTTGGTCAAAATAATGAAGATATGCACACGTGTGCAACTCCTTTATCTACATGATAATGACATGCGGCGTTGTTCAATCGAGAGTTTAATTACTAAATAGCTATTTATATAACAAGTACATAAACTAAGGCTTTATTGTACAAATAATGAGTCAATAAAGGCTGTTTATGTAAGCGTTATATACATGATTTTATGTACGATTGCGACTGGTTTTTGTTAAAAATCGAAAAAATTCAATGAAAAAATTAAAATTCGGGTAGGTATACCTGTTTCACCTTGGGAGGTTGTCAGGTAGTCCAGGTAGGCAATAAAGTAGCACTTTATTTTACTAGTAAAATAAAGTGCTATTTTATTGACGCAAAACTGTTTTATAAATAGCACTTTATTGGTCAATCGGACATAAAAAAGATTACCAATACAAATTAAGTATAGCAACCTAGCACTGATATAACTGCTCATTCATCTTAATAAATATATAGAAGTGGATCAGGTTCAGTATGGTTTCGTCAAACATAGCAGTACCTTTGGTGCGACTGTAGACCTTGTTGACTATGTATCTAGGGCACTGGATGAGGGGCTTTTTGTGATTGCAGTTTTTGTTGATTTGAGAAAGGCCTTCGACGTAGTTAGCACTGACATTTTACTGAGAAAGCTGTATTGTATGGGATTTAGAGAGACATTATATAATATAATTTAAACCTACCTAGAGGGTAGAAGGCAGTACGTTAGGTTGGGTAATGTAAATAGTGACATGTTGATAAGTGAGTGCGGGGTACCTCAAGGTTCCGTCCTTGGTCCCCTTCTATACTCACTATACGTACTGAATTTGAAATTGGCTGGCATTGGAGCACAGTACTATACTTTTGCCGACGATACTGTCTTAGTCTTTAAGGGGGGTGAGGAGAAGGTACTAAACAATACAGTTAATGTAGATCTTAATCTCTATTTAAGTTGGCTATATTGTAATAAACTCAAAATAAACATAGATAAAACAAAATTCATAACATTTAAACAAAAAAACAAACAAATGCAAAATTTAAAAATTCGAATTAATAATCTAGATATTGAAGAGGTACAACACATAAAATACTTAGGCCTTTTAATTGATAATAAATTGAACTGGTCAGAACATATTGAATATAACTACAAAAAAATAATGCCAATGATACCAATAATATACAAATGTAGAAATTACCTCACTGATAAAACTAAACTCAGTATTTATAATGCCTTTTTCCTTTCTCACCTTAGATATTCATTGCCAGTCTGGGGAACATGCTGTAAAACTAGTTTCAACACAGTTCAAATACTTCAGAACAAAATTTTGAAAATATTATTTAATTATGATGCACTAACTAGCACAGACAAACTGTATAGCGAATTAAATATTTCTAGACTTGATGTAGTATTGGAGTTTGAACAAATTAAATTGATTTATAAAATATTAAACAAAACACAGAATTCTATTATAAGCTTTGCAATGAATAATGATGTACATTGTCACATTACTAGATATCAGAATAATATTTATCAAATAAACACACGAACAAATATAGGACTAAATAACCCTTTTTTATTTTTATTTTTAGGAATATAGGATAGGTATTGTTAAAATTAAGTAAATTTTTAAGTGTCCAACACTTATATACATATAATTTTAAGTATTCTCGAGGCCAGAGCTATATAGGCACTGTTTAGAGAATTTATTGTAAACAAATATGATATCAATTGGTGTGAAATAATAGTTATTTATTATACAAGACGGTAAAAAGATGCTTTACCTGTGAGTGGAAAATGTTGATTCACGAGCGACGAAGGAGCGAGTGAATTAATTCCACGAACAGGTAAAGCTTTTTTACCATCGCGTCTAATATTCTATTTTATTCTTGAGCAACTTCTTATTTATCACAATTACTAAAATCATAAACTAAAATGTGCTAAAATTTTACATAGATTATGACAAGTTGACAAAGTACCTAACAAACTGACACATTTCTGGTGTTGTCAATCATGCAACATAACAGATTTCTGTCAAAAATACTATAATTATAATAAAAAATTTGAACAAGTGGATAAAATTGACGTATGAGTGGGTAAAATTGACGTATGAGTGGGTAAAATTGACATATGAGTGGGTAAAAATTGTTCGATTTCACTACTTCAAATAAAGTGTTACTTTAACAACGAGTTTTGAGTCGATTAAATGATAGTTTACCATTAGCGATAGAATAAAGATATTTGAAAAAATCTTTTTGACTATAGTCCGTTCATAAAGTCTATAGACTTTATCAAGAGCGTGATCTGAGATTTTGGACGCTGATTGGCTTGATTTTGGGGTCTCACTCACTAGGGATTGGGTTAATCGTTTAACATAGACTTCAGTGAATTGGATATATTTCTCAACATTCAGTCATTGGAGACTAGGAGGTCAAATCTAGATGTATTATTCGCACCCAAAATTCTGCATCGTTCTATAGATTGCTCGGAACTTCTTTGTCAACTTGACTTTCACGTTTCCCCACAATCATTAAGAAATCATAAAAGTTCTCAAACGCAGCAGCATCGAACGTGTTATGGTCGAAACGTCGAAACACTGTGGTAAATAGAACATGGAGGGTTGCAACAATATTGATGTTGGTCTGTTTGAAGTCTCTGAGCTTTCATTGAGAAATGTGTTGAGGAGGCAGTATTTTTGTATTTGTATATGTATTTTGATTGTAATACCTACCCAACTGTTGTGGTGCGCCTATCTGGGTCAAGGTTTAGGAGTACTACTTATTGTATTAATTGTATTTCTGTTAGTACTAGAATTATTATTATAGATGCCTACCATGTAAATAATGGGGCTTCCGTTAAATAAATAAATAAATTGAGCGCTGGTCGCCCAAGTCGACCCCCTTTTGGCCAATCAGCGTCCAAAATCTCAGATCATGCACTCGAAAAAGTCTATAGACTATATAAACAGGCTCTAGAATTGTAAAGACTAACAGGTGTGAATGCTCTTTACAAGGTGTCTTTCGCATTACCTTATATCTTTTTCTAGTAAACGTTTGGGTTTTGGTGTGAGTAGTGGCATTCCATCAGAGGTTTCCTATGGGAGTGAAAGTATAGCTGGCTGTCAGGCCTTTGGAAGATACCGAGGAAAATACTTTGGCTCCATTTTTCAAGAACCAAATAATTTGAATATATTGAACTGTCAAGGGACTTTTTCTTTTTCGAGAATAACAGAAGAGCAGGTTCTACAGAGAATAAAAAAATTAGAGCCAAAGAAGGCGACGGGTTGGGATGGTGTACCAGCCTCTCTTTTCAATGGATATGCAGGGGCTCTATCTGTGCCTCTTATGCTCTAATGTATAACCTGTCAATTGAACAGGGCAAATTTCCTAGTATCTTGAAGCATGCGGTTATTACTCCCATATACATATCCGACAATCCTAGCTGTGTCGAGAACTATAGGCCTATAAGTGTTCTGAACTCACTCAGTTCACAAAATATTTGAGAGATTGTTTTATGATAATATTTTGCTTTTCTTTAGAGACAGCTTCTCCCCAGAACAGCATGGTTTTTTGCCGGGAATGTCTACTGTCTCAAATCTGTATGTTTTTGAAAACACGCAGAAGCTATTAATCGCAAAGCTCAGCTAGATGTCATTTTGACGGACTGTACCAAAGCCTTTGACAAGAGGGATCACTCTGTAGTGATTCTGTACTTATATCCTATTCACAATCCGTAGTCCAAAGGTACAGGTAAATGTATCACCTTTTCCTATCAAAAGGTGATAAATTTTACCTTTACCTTTAAACATCGGATTGTGAATAGATAATATTTAATAATTGAGCAAATTCAACTTTGGTGTTGAGGCATGTATTTATGTGAGGTCATATCTTTCTGGCAGGTTAAACCAGGTTAGAGTGGGAAAAAGCCTGTCTGAGTCTTTTGTATCTATGTTGGGTGTGCCCCAGGGTAGCAATTTGGGTCCCCTTCTCTTTGCTATATTTATTAATGATGTGTTAAATACTCAAAAAGCCTTCTATTTGCGGATAATTTCGAAATTTTTAAAGATATCTCAACATTGCAGGACTCACAGGAGCTACAATCCAATTTAGATTCGACTTGTCAATAGTTCAAAGATAATAAAATAATGCTCAACACTTCTAAATGTCATGTTTTTACAATAACACGAAAAAAACAACTTTTAGAGAACGAATACATTCAACAAAATTTTAAATTCAATGAGCACTATCAGATTATTTTTGGAAAGGCATACAGAACACTTGGTTTCATTATCCGGAACTCGAAGTATTTCAAAAGAACTGAAACAGTTATACTATTGTACAATGCACTAGTAAGACCTCACTTAAAATATGTATCTGTCATATGGGCGCCGAAAGCCGAATCCAGCAGTGATCTGATAGAAAAAGTTCGGAAAAGATTCCTGAGATTCCTCTAAACAAAGTTTAATGTTTACCCATATATGATCTCTTATAATAGCATGTTGACTTGTTTTATTCTCTCTCGGCTGAGCCATAGAAGAAATATGCATTTAGCCCTATTTGTTTATAACATAATAAATAGCATTAAGTATAGTATTTATAAAGTCAGTTGAAACAAGGTAAAGGTTTATTACAACTGGTGACTAAATATTTTCAAAAGAAATGCACTGCCACTAGTCAGCCACCAGTTACAAATTACCTTTACCTTGTTTCAACTGACTTTGTTAATACTATACATATATCCTGTTCACAACCGATAATAGATTGTTCCTTGATAAATAGTATTAATTTTTTTGTCCCGAAGGTGCACTTATGGATTAGCAACTTCGGACTGTTTTTTACCAATAAGTCTGATTGTTCAACAATGAACAAAATGTTAGGAGAATGTAATATTGTGATAGAAAAATGTGATATAGACTTTTTTAGTTCCTTGCTAAGTGAGATCAAACTTGCTCTTGAAGCTAACTGTTAGTCTTTTAAAATTGTTTTACCATATTGTATGTTGATGTAGTAGTAGAAAATATACGTACCAGAAGAAATCAAATCAAAAATTGCTACCAAGTATATTGATGATAAAAAACAAAAAATTTCAACTATTAAAGTTTTATTTTAAACATACATACACATTATCAAAATTTGTATAAAAAGTATAAGTAAAACTTCAGTAAAATTAAAACATCTTGGACGGAAAACTTAACTTTCACTACTAGTATCAGTATCAATAGTACACAGAATAAAATGTCCTTAATTTTAACTTAAAACTATAGTAAAAACTCTATAGTAGACGCTAGATATCAGGAGCAAAACTGAAAGTTTTTTGCCTAAAATCTGGACAAACGATACATGTCCAGAAAACCCAAGTTATGCTGTATTTAGGTATAAACTATTTATGGCATTATAAGCTAAACACAGCAAACAAGTTCAATTTTAAATGATCAATTTGTAAGTTCGGCATTTCTAAATAAATGTAGTTGAAATTATCGTGAATGAAAGCAGCCTTATTTGCAGCTTCTACCTCAATTCCTAATTAAATAAATTCAAAATTTATTAAACTAATGGCAGTCATAACAGTTAAGCTGGATAACTTATTACAGCTATTACTACAACTTGGCCGATATTCCACGTCTAAAAATACAAAGCATGGATGTTGCAAATTCAATGCTCCTGAAACTGAACTGAAATCAGATTTGCAACATTTGGTACAATTTTATCCTATAATGTTTAGGGATAACAAAAATATACACTGTAGGTAATATTTTTTTTGTGCATAAGATCATTTTCCTAAATCTCATAAGCCTTTCTAAAAGCCTAGTCAAGTTTCAATAAAGGTAAATTTAAGAAAAGTAGCTTAATTATTGTCACCAGAACGTGACATTCTGTAAAGCATGAAAAAATCCTATTCCGATTGCACTATTTTTGAAGCCAAAACTGTACTTACATACAGCGAAATAAACTATCTAACTTTTTTAATTGACTGTGTCAGGGATTTTTCTTAAAATGGATTTTAATAAACTAGACCTAAATTCTTAAACATCTAAATTAATATTTTGATTTCAAATTGTAAAGCTCAGGTACCTACGTCAAATTTTGATGTATTAAAAATATAAATGATGGATTTCAAGTATTATTTTTGTCTTATTTTACAAGTAAGTGGAATTTGACATTTACACATGCTTAAACTTAACATCCTTAGTTCCTAATATTACACATTCATAATTCAATTTCGCTTTGGACGGTCTGTATTAATATGAGATTTGCTTGATATTCACATTTCAAATGGAATAGTTATTTTCCAAATCTCATATTATCAAATCACAACTTTTATATTACATGATTACATTAGACAAGGCACACATTTAAAAAAGGCCACTGAAAATCCACAGTAATATTTACAGTCTTTTGTATGAGAGATTCTAATATTACCTCTGTACTAAACCTCCAAAAGAGACCATCAACAAAATCAGAACAATCAAAAAATTTGCTTGTATACTACTAGCTCCTGCCAATCGACATCTAAACATGTCAAATCTTGATTGATTATCATCCACCAGGTTGCTAAACTCAGCTTCAACGAGTTGCCCGTCATAATAAGTAATTGGATCTTCGAATGGGTATTCGAAACCTTGCTTGCATTCGCACTTGTATCCTCCAGTTTCAAAACCTCTGCCCAAAATAGGAACACACTAAAAATATTTAAAATTGTTCACAGTTTTTTAAATTGTATATTATTTTCTTACATAAGATGTTTGCTGGTCACATTTATGTGTATCCTTGAAGGCATTGTGCACATAATATTTATCTGGACATTGGTTCAAGTCTAATTTCAACATATCCATTGTAACTGCTACAGCTCCCCTAAGAAAACATTGAATCAAATCTTTGGTTTTTTTTTTGATAAAAAATGATTACTTACTTGAATTCCAATTTTGCTTTCAAACTATCCCATCCAAAGAACGGTGCCACATACTTAATTTTCCACATAGGCACTTTTCCATAACAATCATAATAAGGTGCCGTCCAATGTCCATGATCCAACTTGGCTCCTTTGTAAAAATTTGGAAATTTTTCATATTTCCTAGTGGTCTCTCCAGTTTCATTGAAACGCAAACGAATTTTTAGCCAAAACTTTTCCAAACTGTCAAAGTTAGAAGCCCATCTGTGCTTCAAGTTTTTAAACCAAGGTTCATTGAGGTAAACTTCTTGGGATTTGTTCAAGCGAGCCAAATCTTCAAGATTGAATTTTCTAGTGTTCAGTTGACGTTTGTACGCGTAGGGGGCAAATAATGTTTTGTTGGTGAATTTATTTCTTTCCCAATAGGTTCCAGCCGACCAAATACGACTGTTACCTAATATTATGGCCAACGTTTCTCCTATCATTTGATCTTCTGTTAGGGGTTCGTCAGCTATTTGTTTGCCTGAAAAAATTTCTTGATGGTCAGACACTTGAAGGAAGGCACTTATGAAGTTTGCCAATCTTAAGGCCATTCTTGCTTCATTTTCAAAGAATTCTTCCGCTCCAAACATTACACCTGAAATTAGGATTTTGATTGCATTGTAATTTTATTAATTTTTGTAATTACCTCCATGTAAAATTAGTTCATCTGGTTTGTATTTTTTGCATGTTTCTTTATTCATTCCCAAAATGAAATCTAAAGCTTTGTGGATGTTTATTACGGGTTGGTTTAAAGAATTGGGTCCTTTGACAGGATCTTTATATTCAGGATGCCTATCAAGCTCCATTTCTCTAATATATCTTGGTGCTTTTTCCCATTGGACTGGTAATTTTTGAATCCCTAAAGAAAATAATAGTGAGATTGTAGTTAGTTGTTTTGTGTTCTGTACTTACATCCAATCTTTTTGCAATCAAATCCATTGTAGTACTGTTCTTCTGTGGCTCTTTCAACTATTTCTCCTAGGTAGGGCCTCCGGCTTTGAAGCGGCAATCGATAGCCTGGTAGGCACCTGCACTGGTAACCTCCTCTTCGAAAGCCCCAACCATGAAGTGGTTCGCACTGCAATTGTAAATTATTTCTGTGGCGGATGATTTGGAAAATTAATGATTTTTTACCTCTGTTGTCCCTTTTTTGCATCTGGCAGTGTCTGTAAATCGGTTGGCACCGTCGTTACCTGGACCTTTTGGGCACTGATTAATGTCTATTCGGTCAAAATCCATTTCCACAACAGAAACGGCAGTGTATCTAAAAATTTGTAAGGGATATTGAAGAAAATGTATTGATTAAAATTTACATGCAATTTTTTTCCCTATGATGAATGACAAGCATAAACATCAACCCATATAACAGTTTTATTATCAAAAATACAGCTTGCAAATCAAGACCCATAGATAATTATTGCAAAACCAATCCGATTATCTGTCTATAGGCAGATAATTGTACCTTCATTAGCCCAAATGATGTTTGCATTTCCCAACGGCATCCCTCATTAACATAAATAACCCCCATAAATAAATTACCAAAAGGGTGAAGTCAAGTTATGTGAATAGCCTAGTTTAATTGTTTTAAAATTAGGGTCACAGCAGTTTAATTGCCTTTTCATCATGAGGGCGACCATAAATGCCGAAGCATTTAGGTTTTTGATATAAGCTATACTTGAACCCTTGTTAATAACATACGTTGGGTATTCGATGTGCCTAAATCCAGTATGTCTAGGATAAATATCAGCTATGGGTACTACTGCTGCCACAAGCCACCTGTTGGATCTACCACAATCGAAATAAGGCCTGGTCCATCTGACGGGTCCTGGGTTTTCGTCGGCTCCCCTGGGTCCGTGAAACGTGAACGTTTCATTTGTGTTGTTTGCATACCGTATTTCGACCTATAAAAAACCAAAATTTGATTTATTTAGATTGCTAGAATTTTCGTGACATACCTGATAAGTTGTCTTGGTATCGTGTCTGTTATTAAACAAATCGGGATCGGGTAACCATTTTTTGTACCATTCGTTTATCCTGTAATAGTCGGAAGTGTAATCGGCGCTAGTATTTGGCGGTACTGCTCCCAAATCCTGAACCGTGAATGTGTTTAATGTAGAGATGCGCTCCAAGTGCACGGGGTCGTTGAAATCGTCTGCACGGAACGTTCTGGGAGCGAATCTAAAATGTATTTATATGGAGATTGTTAGCAAAGGGAGCAATAGAAAACTTCAAAAACAATGACAACAAACTTAAAAGATAAGGAAGTACCTACTTAAGTGGACAAGATAAGGAAGTACCTACTTAAGTGGACAACCTTGACGACTTGAAAATGTAATGAGTAAAACAATTAATGACTCAAAATAATTAAGTTGACTTCTTATCCATGCATATAATAAAGTTGCACAATACCTGAAGACGGTTGACCTACCTGGGAAAGGTTTTATTAAAGAATCCCTTGTACGAACTCGAATAAGACATGTTGGGAGCAAAATAGATTGCACTAGCATTAATATGCTTATTCGTCGAAACATCAGCTACAGTGGACAACAGGTAGTACATCATCCCAGGATCGTACGTGTTATTGATAGCGGGCCTGATGAACCTGCTCTGTAAAATGTAGGACCAGAAAAAGGCCCTATTCAACGCCATGTTATGCAAGTGCAACAATTGCGTCCTGTTGGGAAACACGGGGTTGATGTTGACATCTTTAATGTCCGGCAGGTGGGAAACGGTGTCGTCCGGAAGATACAGGTCGCTCAAGTGTTGAATTTCGCAGTTATCCTTGTTCACGGCCCTCGTAGCTCTGGAGATTTCGTCGAAGGCGTCGCGACTCTGCCACTCGTATTGACCGTTTGCGATAAATAGATAACATAAACCGATAATAAAATATGACCACTGCATTTTCTTCCTATAGTTAAACTAAAATAGTAATTGGATAAAAACAAAGACACATTTTTCGCGGCGAAGACTTCTTTGTGCGTTGGTGGATTTGTACAAAGCCCTATCGACCTTTCAGCCCCATTGATTATCGCTTGACTGGAGGTTGAAAAAAAAAATATTCGACCCAACCCACCTAGAGCTCCACGAACGGGCAGGTATGGTCGTTGGGTTGTTATTTGTCCGTTTTGCGTTTTGCTGGGTTTATGCTGTGTTGTCAGATTTTCTTTAATAAATTCTTGTAAGAATGGACATATGTAGGTGAATGAAGAAGAAATTTTTTTTTTTTAGCAATTTATGAATTGAACCTTCTTGACAGTGTAACGTAATCTAATCGAAGTATTTTCCATGTGGAAAATTTACTGTTTTTTTTCCTGATTCTATGAGTTTAGATAGGTACTAAGATGTGTCCAATTTCAACCCCCATTGAAGTTGGTCAAGCTTCTTAATAGCAAAAGTTGAAACATGCTACTAGGAGATTTTTCGTCTGAAATCTTTCCTTAGCTTCAGAAATACTCTCCAGATCAAGTATAGTACCAATACCTTGATTTGAGTCTTTATAGGAGTACTGGTTTAGTGGAGGAAATCAGTTGAAGAGAAACCAGATATAGGTAGTGATAAACTTGTAGGTACCTATAATAATAACTTTCCAAAACCAAACTGACCCAGTCAGACGCATTGTAGATTTTCACGTTTCAAATTTCAATAGTCTCGAGCATTGGGTTAGTTTCTTATTCTATCTTCATCAAGGAGACAATTTACTAAGTGAAATCAAAAACTCATCAGCGTCTTAAACAACAAAATGATGGACATTTAACACCGATCAATAAATAATAATCTTCTAGCATTCTTAAGAATGCATGAAGATATACCTAAACGAAGTGAAGATCAAAAGATGCGTAAGAGGAGGCGGTATAATATCATCTAAGCTGTTCACCCTAGTCCTCGAAGATGTGTTCAAGAAACTACATTAGGAAAATAGTGGGATCAATATATCTGGAGAAAACTTCAATAATTTAAGATTTGCTGATGATATCAAAAACAGAGTTTACGAGAAATAAGCAGACAGACATAGGGTCACAATATTCATGGAACACCCACAGGTGAAACAAGTAAACTCCTATGAGTATCTAGGACAGGAAATAAGCAAAGTCAATCACATGGCCATTTGCACGGCTATCACTTAACTACCACTTAAGGGATATTCAATCTAAGTGGAACTTTAAATGTGACTTTTGTTTCTACAAGAGTCACATTCAAAGGTTCACTTGGATTAAATATCCCTTAAGTTATAACGGTGCAAATGGCCTACAAGAGCTTAAAATTGATAAGAGAATACGACTGGGATGCGCGACGTATGGTAAAATGCGCCACATATTCCAGTTCAAGTTACCATTGAAGCTGGAAACTAAAGTCTACAACGATTGTAGTCTGCCAGTAGTTGCATATGGAAGCGAAACATGGACGCTCACAAAGAGATCCTAAATAAGTTGCAAAGAGAGCAATCGGAAGGAGAATGATAGGGATCACAAGACCAACGAGTGGATAAGAAACACAACAAAGGTCGAAGACATTACACATAGAGATCTTCAAAATTTTCAGTTTTATAATTTTTGCAGTCTTATGTATAGAGACTTCTAAAAACAAAAACAATCCGATTTCCTCTAACTCTTGGCAACATCGCTATCATTTTCCATCGTCTTAATTGACCTGTGGCAATCTACTCATGTGCAGTGGGGGATCATGATTCACACTTTGAAAATAGGCGTGTTTGTATAACAAGTGGTCGGTTTTATTTTTTCGGATTTAAATTTTATGCTTAGGCAACCAAAGATGAGCCTTTTTTCTCTTCTTGATGGTATGGTGGATGTATAACTTATCGATTTTGGTTGTAGAATAAAGTCATAGATGTCGCCAAAGGTACTCATCCAAGGCAATATTTTACCGCCACTCAGTGTATACATTTGACTTCAAATAGAAGTTCCAAAATAAATTACCTAGGGTCCTACCGAGTCCAACTCGCGAAGCCACATACAGAGCGCTTGTCGCTCACAAATGCTTTGAGAAAGGTCCCCGGACCCCGGGTAGAAAGTACCGCCGGTTGCGACCGGTTAGCCTCGCCCTACGTCGTGTCATTGTCAGGGTGCAGTACCGGCAGGGGCGTTGGTGTTTGTCCGAGCACAGTTATGTTTGGAGTCCGGATCCTTTCGGGATCTGGATTACAAAACGGGGCCCACTCCGGCAGGACTCTTTTTTTTTTTAATTTGAAATTTTGGAAATATTCGTACATAATATCACTTGGCTTATGAAATAATAGCTCTGTTCCAACCGACATTAGAACGGTAATTTCCAGTCGATCAATTAATTTGTCAAGTAGGATAAACGTCCATTGAAATATAGGTGGGCAACTGGAAATTACTGGTTCTGGAACGGCTCTCATGTCGGTTGGAACAGAGCTATTGTTCCATCACAATTTAGAAAATCATTCAAACACAGGATAATTTCTAGAATATCTATCCTCTAGCTCTTATTTTTTTTTTCTACATTGTCCTCTACTCTTAGATACAGTGAATATTTTAATATCTTTAGTATTAAGTCAAATAGTGGTACCTATGATATCTACTTTGAGCTTAGAAATGTGTTACCTTTCCTTTAGTTTTGTTCTCTATCTCAAGATCTTTTCAGCCATTTCAACATCAACGTCAAGAAACGTAATGGCAGAACATGAAGGTATTTCTTCTCTAGCAGAACATTTATCAATAGGTCAAGAATGATGCTCCTTCTATGGTACTACCAAAGTTTGTAGCACGTAGGATAGTACCTACTATAAATTATATTCTTGAAATCTAAAGGAACATACTATACTATTATCTATTAGAAAACCACAATCAAAGTCTTATGATATTCTTATGATATCCTTATGAATAAATAAACCCACAAAAGTAATACCATTGTATAAGTAATACTGAATAACTGAATCAATAAATATAATTATTTAAAAAAGGAGAAAGAAAAAACCCAATAACAGACCAATAAATCTACTTAAAGTTATGTACTATCTAACTACTAACAAATATAATCTTGAACAGCACAGTCAACCCCATTCAAGCTAGTACCCGTTCACCGTTTGACTAAAACTGGAAATTTCTTGCCTTCCAGGTCGTTGTCTATTTTCTAGCCAACCTCACTTTGTTCTTTTCCCAAGCTTTCTTTGATAATGTCTTTGTCCGAATTTGTCTCAGTTTCGGTATGATTGGCCTAGAATTTTGACAGGCCTTGATCATTACCTCTTTATAAGAGCTGTTAATTCATTGTCTTTTGTCTTACCCACGTAATTTTTCTAACCAACGCGTGATTTGACGTTGTTGATTTCAGAAATGTCGAAATTTCTGTCTATAGAGGAAACTGATGTCTAATATGGGTCTTACTGTAGGTATACTACCAGAAAAGTTCTTTCGGTTGACAAAGTGATTTATCTATATCTTCCCAATATCCAATTATTACTTCTAAAACAGAATATTTGCCAACAAAGCACAAACATTTTGAGAATTGAAGATTCTCCTCTGAAAGTTCTATTTTGAAATTTTTGCACCACTTGCATTTTGCATGGCTTCGATGTATTATGTTCACTCGGTTACAGCTTCTATAATTTCTGAAATTTAACGCTTCGTGTGCTATTGACATCTCAAATATCGGAACAAGGTCAAAATATAAAAGAAAAATTTTGCCAGACAAGACCGTTTTCCGCTCAACTTTAGATAAAGCGTGCGTCTATCTGACAATAATAAATCGCGGTGTGTGTAATATTACAACATCTTTGGGGTATATTATATATCTCAGCTCAGCATGTTCGCAGACAGAGTCGCATTTTTGCAGTCTGTTCTGTCCCTCCGTCTTTGTTCAGTACGTTCACCTCTAACGAACATAGGAGGACTTTTGTAGCGGCCCAGACGAAACTTAAAGGCGACCTCCTTGCTGAAATTGCACCGCGGAACGCAGTGCCGTACGTCGTGGCACCGGCAATAATGGTAATTTAGGCGCTCCGATCTTTCTCATTAGGTGGGCTATTTTTGTTAATTTGCCCAGTGGCGCGGATGGATAATGAGAAATTATTCTTTTGTTATTTTAATTATGTTTATTTGGCTCTTTTGTCATTTTAGGTCTGGTGCGTGCATCTACATTATCTTTTGTAGAAACCCCAATTAATATTAAGGTGGTAGATTACATTAGATACCTACTTTAAATCTTTTTTGGTTTTTAAACTTTACTTGAATAGTTGTCATCATACGAAAGAGAATTTGTTCGCCATTGCCTCAAATATGAATAACAGTGGACTCAATAGTTCTTAATATCCCACCGACAGTTTTAATATTAGATTCTATTATCATGACTTCTAACTTAGTGCGATGTCACACTATGCGTTTTTAACGCTGCGGTAAGAAGGGATGCGTTTTGATCGGATGTGTCACACTATCCCATCGGGATCGGTTTTAATAGGATGTTTCTATTCATTGTTTGCGTCCACGGTAAATAAGCATTATGGAAAAAAGGTCGAAAGAATACTCAGATAGAAACTGTAGAGAGAAAGCCTGGGTGCAATTTGGAGAAATTATGAATAAGAATTGGATGGAGCTTGACTCAACGGAGAGAGATGAGAATAGTATATTATTTAACGAGCGGGTAATGATGGCTATTATTCACGAAGGATGAAGTTTGCACTACGAGCCGCAGGCGAGTAGTGTAATCATCCGAGTGAGTAATAGCCATTATCCACGAGTAGAATACTATACTTTTTCTATGATTAATAGAGCACGAGTTATGCGGTTTTTCATTCAATTTTCATAACAAAATTAATTGACAATTCTGACAGGTAGAGGACAAATTGAGGTTAGGTTAGCAAATGTTTAAATCAGCTGTCAAAATGACCAATTGGAAGGTTGAAGTATGTTGTCAACTTGTCGAATTTTCTGATTGGCTTTAAATAGTGGACTAATGAGACCAGGATATTTTCATTGGTTGAAAAAAATTGAGTAATGAAAAAAAAACTCACTGTATGAGTAATCATTCACATTGGTCAATAGAAAATGGATGTATATTATGCATATTATTCAACACTCATAGAAAAAGGTTATTTTAAATAATTTCTAATGAATACGCCATTAATCTACCAATACCAAAATTGGACTGGCGAAACATCCCGTTTAAATGGATCCCGATGGGATGGTATAACAAGTAGTAGAGTTCATCCGGTCAAAACGCATCCCTTCTTGCCGCAGCGTTAAAAACACATAGTGTGACACCACATTATTGCGGTCGTCTGGTCATGCGGTGCCGCCGCCGCATCCGGTTTGGGTGCGGTACAACGCTGTATGTGACAGCTCTCATTCAAGTCAATGGGTTCACACACCATTCCGGCATACCGGAGCGTTCTTGCCGCAGCGGTGAAAACGGTATGTGTGACATCACACTTAGAAGACGTTTCATATTGTATATGTATAATGACCGACCATTTAGGTTTCTATCAGACATCAAAAACTCAGAGCTCCGCATACGATTATTCTTTCGTAGAATTCTAACTTGAATTTTCTCCTTTTGTTGCCATATTAATAGCTCTATAACAAAACGACTTTGAATTAATTTTTTCTAAAAGAGTTTGGTTTTACCGTTAAAGAACCAGAGGGGTGCACGATTTTTCCTTTTTTTATTTCCCAGACCCTTTCATATTAATTACGAAACGTAATTGCGCTCATGAAAGGCCCTTTTATTGCACAATTTTACGAGGTTTCGTAGGCAGCCAGCAGCAGGCAGTGTAGGTACGCGAAAAATGGCGATACCCACTCATGTCGGGGGCCAGAGGGCCTTCGTGCATTTCCTCTCGGGGCTGCCATATGGCCGATATATACACTGCGATATCGTTGTAGGGAGGAGAAAAAATTTCACCATCCATCGTGGAGATCCTGCACACCAGCTTGCTTCTACTACCGTTCCGTTACTTTTTCATATTTTTACTTTGGACGTTTTAACCGGCTGCCCTGGTTGTTACATTTTTCACGTGCACCGTGCACGCAATGCAAATGGTCTTTGGGGCCTGCATTAATACGTTCGATTGAGCTAAAAATGGTGGACTTTCGAGGATAAAGGGTTTGTTGTTTTACGGCATATGTGTGCCCCAGATTGGCTCGTTTCAATTATTGTTGTATTTATCAAAACGTGTGTGAAAGAGCTCATTACTGATCGGTGATCTGATAGATGATAGACTCATCTTAGAGTAGGTTAAGTTAAGCCTCTGGAGATGAATAATACGAAGTTATCTCATTGAAGAAATTCTAATACTTGATTAACTCAAGCAATCGTCTACATCTGTTTCTATTAAATCAAGATTTCACAAAGGACATATATATATATATATATATATATTTTAATCTGTCCAAAGCATAATCGATCTTCTCTAAAGTCCTCTAACCCAACAGATCCCAGGTGGTAAGAAAACATACCCATACTAAAAGAAAAAACAAGTGATCTAGTCTTTTTGTTTGAATGAAACCAGTTTAATTCAGGACGTCGATGCTTGTTGGTCAGTACATAGGCGTCCCTATAGTATAAGGACATCAATATGATAGTGCCTTGTATGATTGAGAAATTTTTGGAAGATTACTTCCTACAAAAGTAGACGAAGCGATTGATTATTATATTATTGAAGAGAGGATATCAAAAGGATCAGCATTCATCGGTCGGCACTAAGAATTAAAGGAAAATGAGACCTTCAATCGTGACAGGCAACATGCTGGGAATGTATTATTGTACGCTACTGATTCTATTCACCCTACCTAAACACAACCCTATCGCAGATTTTGACACCTCGCTATTATGCTTTTTTTGGCAAGTTCTTTCATCCTTGTTTCGCGCATTTCAAAGGGGTGCCCCCCAATTTTGAATGGCACCGGACCTTTGCCAAGAAAAGAGAGAAAAAGGGGTCCCAGAGCGGGCGCAGCGTGGATTTCGCGAAAAGGGTGGCTGCCATCGGGCCTTCCGTTGATGAAACGTATGTTGACGTCACGCTGATGGTGACCTGTTGAGTTTTGAAATTCAAATGTTTTCTATTTTGGCCCACGAAATAGTTATAGGGGCCTTTTCGGCTCTAGTTGTAATTGCATGTTATTATTCGACGGAACATCGGAGAGCCGAAAGGTGCAGGTTGCATTATTATTATTATTACGTATTGCCAGGCCGGCAGGTAGTAGGTATGTTAATTTGTTCGGTAAATTTTTGCGGTCGTATTTTGTTGAGCTAAAATTTATGGTATCGTAAACGACTTCACAGATGGTCCTTTTACTTTATGGTTTTTGTGGTTTTTCTCAATTGCAATCATAATAATTGTAAATAAAATGTTGGCAGGCCGCGTTTGATCAAATCGCTCGCAATTATATAAAATACATAATCGATTCAATCAAATTCAACATAGAAAAACTTGTTGTCTGTACAAGAATGTCCTTTATGTAGATATGTTTCCAAAAATAACACTTTTTGCATGACTTTGCATGATTGCATGTTTACCTTTGTAAATTTTTTCATTATTGTTTTGATAGAATGATTGTTCAATAATAATTAATTTCAATTTTTGTTGCAGTTTTTGTTAACTGACCAAAACGTTTGAGCTCCGTAGAACGAAGACATTTCCAGACTAAAGTGGCAAATAATTATTTATTTTCCACAAACTCCAAGAATACATCCATTTTGTTTTTAAGTTTTAGGACATCAATTGAAACACATTAACTTTTAACACCATTGCGGCAATTACCCAAAACTATGTGAAATGTCTCAACTGATAGCGATATTATAGTAGACAGAAGTTTTAAAAAATTATCAGAATTTGGAACAATAATTAAATACCTAATAACAAAACATGCAAAAATTGCAAATGTGGTTTAACTATGGAAGACTCTCTTGTGAAGCAATACTTGGAACATTTTCAGTAAAGGAGACCGGATTGCTGGAAATTTTGAATTCCGAGTTGTTGATCGTCTGATCAATTCAATCAGAATCTCAATACGATTTACTGGGTGAAAGCTTTAAAAAATACTAGATTGAAAAGCTATCAATAACCACCACAGACACAGGATCCGTAGAAAGAAGGATCGATGTAAAAGGTAGGAACGCTTTAGCACCAATATATCTATTCCTAAAAGACAATAGGGAATCTAAACCAGATACATTCTAGCAAAATTAAAGGCGTTGCGTTAAACAAGCTTATACTCGGTAGGCGTTGCAGGAACTAAAATCTGGTTAACAGAGATAGACACAACTTTCACATGTTTAATTGAAGCTGATTTTTCTGATTTAGGAGATAGTATTTTGGGTTGAGCTTTGTGCAGATCTTTGATATGTATTTACATCCCATTGAAGACTCTTCTTAACTCGCCAGAATATAGAGAAATTCGATTTTGTGATAGTACCTACCTGCATCAAAAGTTGTAAGAAATATCAAAGAAATAGCTAGCGAAGCATCTCAACGCTTAAACTTTAAGACGAAAATCAAGTGACGAAAAATTCCAAATCTATAGGGGGACCTAAAGTTTATGAAACCAAATATTTATATAACTTTATCAAAGTTTGATAATGAAACTATAGATGTGTTACGACACATGCCACAGAGTTATCGATAAGTTTCCAAGTAGGTTTCACAAGGATCTCTTGCTTGGTGGTCCATTGTGGTAACAAAAAAGTACCTACTTAAGATGTTAAATCATTTTATAGGTAGAAAAATAATATTTCTGGCCATGTTAGTCAATATGTGTTACATAAATGCCAAAGCCTATCAAATTGTTTTTACGAAAATCGTCTAAATGTCAACTGAGCGCCACTCTCCAACCATTTATTTTCACACCAGACAAGAGATCAATGATGTGAAAGATTAGGCTGATTCTCTACTACAGAACAGCGAGCAGAATATAAGAAGGAACCCGTTTACGAGATTTTTAACCGCCTCCGCCCCGTTTCAAAATTAAGTTTTTATGCCAAGCAAAATCTCGACTAACCTGTTTGGCGACGACAAGAGCGCTATTCCCGCGCGTCGTCCTAGGGATTGTACAACCTGGGCTAGTCACTGAACGGCAAGAAGGGAGATGTACTGAGAAAATTACACGTGAGAAACGAAGATAAATATTGAATTGATCAGGGATGGATTTTATATTTGTTTCTGATGAAATTTGTCTTTTAGTAACATGTAGGCCTGAGTTAGGTATAGTTTGTAAAGATGTATTTAGATAATATGTAAATAATATAGCTTCAGAATAGCCATTGTAGAATATTTTTCCATCTAAATTTTACCACCGATTCACTTGAGTGCCCCTAAACTCTACGACAAATATCGATCAGCTGCAACAATTAATAGATCAACGTAGAATTGAATAGAACATCAATATTAGGTGTGAAACTTGAGAGACAGAAATACCAATGTTACCATATGAAATTGAACAGGAGTGACAGATGCAGTGGACAGTGAAGGTAGCTTTTCCACAAGATGGTCAGATTATCTGAAACCTGTAACTTTAAATTAGATGAAGGACAGGAGGCTAATTTGTAAACATTCTCGAATTTGAAATTTCATTTAAAGAGAGGACCTAGAATGTTCAGGAGTGAACAAACAAATAATAATTATTGTTAACCATTGAAAACAGAATGTTATCAGCAATCTTTGGTAATAAAGTATAAATTTACCACTCAGTTATTAGATTGGTAAGCAACAACTTTCAAGAAAGACCAGTTTCTTGCGAAACAACACAAAAATCTTCCATCCATGATGAAGTAGGTATAGCAAAGACAATTTAGGAAAACTCCATATTGGTTCAGACAAATTATAAATTAACCATGGTTCTTCGAAATTAGCTATCTCTTCGTCCTTCACATATTTGGCTTCTAAAGCCACTTATCGCAACATCATATTGTACTTTCTTTCTAATACGATTGTATAATAGAAGGGTATATACTTGACCCTGTATAGCCATATGCGGGCCGGAGGCCAAGTCCCACTCTGCGATAAAGGACAAGGACGGACACGAACACACACACACACATAGAAAGACGAGGGGAGAACCGAAGGAACGAACACCGGCTGGCCAAGCCAATGCTACCATACGAACATTTGCAATACGAGGCAGAGAGCATTTTTCTGGCGTCGCGAAATTTAAATCAACACCTTTTCATTGAAAGAGACAGCAATTATTTAAGTGGACCGGGACGGAGAGAGCTCTACCCGTGGGAACCGAACGGGATACAAGGGTCGTCCTGTGGTGGATAATTATTCGCGTCCTGTCTTTTTTTTTTGCAATGTTTGCTTAGCAATTCTTTTTCTCGGGCGTGGGGATGAAACTCCACGTTTTATTCTATGACCCCACAGGATGGACGGTACGATTTTTGTAGGACAGGATTTGAATCTTTGCGTTATGAGAAAATTTCTTGACAGTGTTCCATTACATATGGGAATTGGACAATTTCCTTTTTTGCTTTATGATTATTATCCAATTATTGGATCGAGTTTCAAACAGTCATATGCATGCGAAAAGAAAGTAATAAACTTAAAATAGAAGAGTTATAATTAGAAATGCAAAAACTTTAGATGTTCATGATATTAGTAACGATAAGTATTTAAACTAAATCATTTTTGCAGCCCTGGGAAAGAGACCGAAATAATCAAAAATCAACTTACAATGGAAGAGTTTTAATTACAAACGCAAACAGATAATTTTAAGTTGGAGACTTTCATGATACTACTCTAAACTTGATGTTATCTTCAGAAACCAAGATTTGAATAATGGCTATTAATATTTTACCCAGAAGCATTCTAAAATCAGGTCTATGAAAAATGACCCAGTAGCACAACTCAAATAAATACGATCCAAGGAATATTACTTGTCCAAAATAAACATGCATCATCATTAGTTATCAGAGTTAGCGAAACATATCAGTTGAGCTGATATAGTGGATGCGAGTGCAGGCCAGCGACGCGATTTCTATTTTTTCCTGCCGCAGCAATAAAAATCTAAATTGGAAAAAACATCAGAGGGAATTTCTAAATTGGCTCTCTCTCTCCCGTATTTCAGTAGAACAATCAGCCAAAGGGGACCTCTAAACGCGGCTCGGCTTGGCATTCCCAAAAGTGCATTTCGCCTGACGAGGCGCATGAATTTCGCGTACGCTATAAATATATTTGAGAATGTCTGCAATGTTAACGGCTGCAGGCCGGCTACTTCTAGAGGTCGTTGCAGGCCGGAGAACAATTATTTTATTGTTTTGAGAGGAAAATGTCCTGCTGAATGGTATTACTACAAGGCTGTGTAGACAGTAAAATTGGCACAGTTGAAGAGGGTTGAGGATAAACAAATAATATCCAATGCCATAAGATGAAATGTCTGAAAAATATAAACCAACAGACCGTTGAGAATGACAAAAGCACGAAATCGTTGAGCAGAAAATTAGTGAAAGAAAGAATGGTATGCTAAAAACTAAATAAAAATTGTCAGGCTATGGTTACTGATGAAGAGATATGGGCCATATTACGAAAATGTATATAGATTTCCATTTTGTGACGTCAATTTGACTTCACGATTCTGCTTTAGTTCAGAGGTTGGTTGTCAAATGTCGACTTGACGCCACCAAATGGTGTAGGTCAAAGAACAGATTAGAGCAAAGTAAAGTCCCTGAGGCAAATGCACACGTGCAAACGGTAAGATGGTATAGATGGTTGATGACAATACCTATATCATAGGAAGACAGAGGAGAGGCAAGGATTTGTGATCTAAACGAAGTCAGTTTGAAGGCAATTTCACGGCGATGTCTGATTTCTCCATTTATGTCTAGTGCCATCAACAATTAAATCGATTAGAGTTAACCATAAGAAACCTTGGCTAAATGAAAGAATTTTTAAGGAAATCGACAAGAAACGGAAGCTATGGGATTGATATATTCAAAACAAGTCAGTAGAGCCAGAAGAAAATTTGAAAATGAAATTGCAACATCAGAATCAACTAAGAGATTTTATAAATATATTAGCAGAAGTTTAAATTCCAGTATTTCACATATTTCTCTAAAAGACCATAACGACAAAATAATTGTAGATGACAATTTAATAGGTGCTAAACCTTGCAGAGCAATTTAATAAATAATTTTCTCATAATCCGACCAGCGCCCTCCCACATCTGGCTCCTGAAACAAGAACCATCAATGGCATTGAATACATAGAGTTTACAGAAGAAAAGGTATTCGCTGCATTAAATAAAATGAAGTCCGAGTCCAGTCCAGGCCCTGATAATATTCCGACAATATTTTTTCAGAAGTCTGTAAATTCACTTACTCCACTACTTGCGTCAGCGTTTCAGAATATTATTGACACAGGAGTAATGCCAGAAGATTGGAAACATGAAGTTGTTACACCTTTATTCAGGAAGGGAGACAGAAACTTAGCTGCGAACTTCCGGCCTATCAGCCTTACATGTAATATCTGTAAGTATATGGAGAGAATTAATGTTGAAGATCTGACTGCATTTTTTGTTGAAAACAATGTTATATACCTAGATTTTGAGAAAGCCTTTGATAAGGTTCCACATGCATAAATTTGGGAATTTTCGCGTGAAGGGCAAACTTCTAGATTTATTTCACCTATTGCTTATAAATAGATTTTATTGTGTAAAAGTAACTGGTACCTTTACAGCGAAATAAACAGTTGTTAGCGGAGTTCTTCAAGAGTCTGTGTTGGGCCCACTGCTCTTTCTTGTGTATATTAGCGACCTCTCGTGGAATATTCAGACCAATATGATATTTTTGACAGATGATTCCACCAAACTCTACAGAAACCCACTGAAGGCAAGCAAGAAGAGGACCTGTCCTCGGACCTAAATAAAATCGTGAAATGGACCAAACTGTGTGGTATGAAATTGAATAAAGAAATGCTCAGTGTTGCACATGAGTCCAAATAACCCATTAGACTAGCCAGCCTCAATAACATAGCTTTATCATCAGTTGAAGAACAAAACGATTTAGGTGTTACTACTTCAAATGACTTGAAATGCGAGAAGTATATCAATGAGATAATCAAAAGCAAATAACAGTATATTATTCAACGAGCGGGTAATGATGGCTATTACTCACGAAGGAAGAAGTTTGCACTACGAGCCGCAGGCGAGTAGTGTAATCATCCGAATGAGTAATAGCTATTACCTATGAGTAGAATACTATACTTTTTCTTTGATTGATAGATAATAGGCACGAGTTATGCGGTTTTTTATTTAATTTTTGTAACAAAATTAATTGACGATTTTGACAGCTGGAGAACAAAGTGAGGTTAGGTAAGCGCAAGTCTTGTCAAAATGACCGATTGAAAGGTTGAAGTATGTTGTCAACTTGCCGATTTTCTGATTGGCTCTTAAACAGTGGAGTAATGAGACTAGGATATTATCATTGGTTATGGAAACAATTTAGTGATGAAAAAAAAACTCACTGTATGAGTAATCATTCACATTGATCAATAGAAAATGGATGTATATTACGCATATTATTCAATAAGTCCTATATAAGACCCAAGTTGGAATATGCTTATAGCGTCTGGAATCCCTACTACGCCAAGGATATCAAGGCCTTGGAGATAGTGCAGAGACGCGTTTCTAAAATTCCGTTGGAATTGAGTGACAAACCGTATAGTGATAGACTAAAAACTCTAAAGCTAACAACTCTGAGAGAAAGAAGAATGCGAGGTGATGTTCAAAAAACATTCATTCATTTCAATAATACAAGAGGTCACTCAACAAAACTTCCCAAAGAGAAATCCGCGAAATTTCCTAGAAATAGTATATCTCCTAACTAGTCAGTGCGGAAAAGTAGAATACCTGAAATTTTAAGATATACAGGTACTTACAGATATACAGGTATAGTTACGAAAAAGTAAAAAAAAATATCTTAAATTGATAAATATGTAGGTAAAAATATTAACTTTTATCTCGTAGAAAAAATAGTGTTCCTAACTCGTGCGGAAAGTCTGTTTTCCGCACTTGATTACTTGCCGAACTCCGCTGCGCGTCGTTCGACAAACTGCAGTCCCGTGCGGAAAAGTGGTACTTTCCGCACTAGTTAGGAAATATACTATATTACTAATCGAATAGTGTATACATGGACACTTTGGAGGAGGATGTAGTTGGTGCGTCTAGTGACAGTTCAAAAACAGACTTGATCAGGAGATGCAGGAATCCACCTCAAGACTAGTCCATTATGGACCATAGAAATCGTTTCTGAGAAAGCCTTCTGTTCTATAGTGCAATACGTCAAATACGTGTACCTACTTAGACAATTTGGCAATAGCCTCATCGGTTTCTACCGCCTGCTATTGGACAAAAAATAATAATAATAATAATGTCTTACCCCCATAAAAAACAAACAGACCGTTAAGAGTAAAAATGAGAATGACCTATGTATTTATAGAACCGGGAAATCTCTTCGACGGAGATCTACTAAATGGTGTATTAGGAGAAAATATGAAAACGTTGAAGGCATAATCACGCGAAGGCGAAATAAGAAAATTCAAGGACAAAAGGTGTATATTGAGTTATTTATTAGAGAAATATTGATCCAGTTAGAGAAAATTGCCATTAAAGCCATACCTAATGACTGTGGACGAAAATTAATTGGCATTTTTCGTCTTCGCTAGGGAATATTGAAAGCTGGAATGTGGCCGGTACTTTCAATTTATGCCCGTCAGGTTTCCAAATATTGAAATTTGCCGAATTTATTATCCGGGGAAACTAATTTTCACTCATACGAAGACGTAGAAGTACCGCATATAAAAATATGACCCATTCCAAGTACCAACTTGGAACTTTTGAGAAAAAAACTAAAAATTTCGAGAAAAAAAGTCGATCGAAATGCTGCGACATTGAAGTCGAAGTGACACTTACATATTCTAGTCTTGTGTCCTGAAAAGGATCAGGAACTGGATTGCGACTGCCCAGAAAAGGGAAACCTAGGCCCTGTTTCACAAAAGTATCAAGTATCAAGCGGTCTATAATTTAAACTTTATTGTCATCAGCGCTTGTTACAGAAAAATCCATTATAGTATAACTTGTCGCCCAAAAATAGCTTCATATTTCGGTTTTTGAGTAAAAGCAAATCCTTTTCACAAGTGAAAGAACATGTCAGAATTAGTAGATTTTTGAACAGACCCATCTTAAAAAGTCTTGATAAGTGGATTGTTTTAGTTTTTATTATTTATCTGAAAAACAGTAAAAGATAGGAACGTCATTTTGGTGCCATTCGATAGAGCACAAAATTCTGCATAATGGCTATTTTCAAGGTAAAGACCCGCAAGAACAAAAATGTGGTGGGGATAATCACAAGGACACTTGTTGATCAATATCATTAAAACCGCTTGAAAATAGAAAAAAATAGAAGATACAAAAAATTTACAATAAAGTTTTCTCTATCGATTGGTGCATAACTTTTGTTTCCTACCTTCTAAAATAAAGCCACCAGTGTAAGTACAAGAAGGTAGTGGACTAAGAGGAATTATTAAAAATAAATATTTTTGGTTATGTGCATTTAAAATTTTTCAAAAAGCATTTGCATTTTGGGCCAAAAGTTCTGCATTTACATTTTAATACAATGTCGGATGATATTTTTTCATTTTTCTTAGTGGTCCATAGTGGCGTCGATTTATTGTTTTCAAGAATCCATCCCCATTTAGATGGCAATGGAAGTTTTACCATGGTTGGCACAGATTACCCCAACAAATCCTACTTGAAAAATACATCGCTTGATATGCTGTTCCAATGCATTCATTGTTGGGGGTAAATTCTCAACGGTACGGTTTTTTTGAGCAAAAAGTTGCATTCGACAGACGTCAATATAGTTGGTTTCAGAATGTTTTTCATAGACTATGATAACGAATTTTGAAATAAAATTGAGTTGTTCTGACGTAAGTTCTTTTGGATGCAGCACTAAACCAATGAACGTAGGTGTAACCTCCGCAAAAGTTTCCCAAGCTTCCCAGGACTTCTTTTTTCGTTTTCCAAAAAAAGAAGAGGTGGTGTCGCAACCGGTCAATGAGTGAAAAAAAAATAGAGCCAAACTTTTTTCATTAATTTTATTAGCAACTTCCATACAAGAAATATACTATACCTTAGGATTCTACCTACGTATGGATTGAGTTTGACATTGGTAGGAACCTAAGGTATGTATGTATATTTCTTGATGTTGATGGAAGTTGCTAATAAAACTAATGAAAAAGTCTAGCTCCCCCTTTTTTTTTTTCACTTATTGACCGATTGCGACATCACCTCTTCTTTTTTTGGAGAAGGAAAAAAGAAGTTTTGGGAAGCTTGGGAAACCTTTGCGGAGGTTACACCCAAGGATGATACACACTACTTAAGTCTGTTTTTTTTTAAAGAGAATTTCATACATCTGTCAAAACTGGTATTCCAACAATAAATTGACATGTTTTGATTGTTGATTTGAACCAATCAGATTGTAATTACGCGATAATTTGCACTAATGCAAATTATCAGATAATTGCATACTAACTCGTGCGAAAACTGGTGTTTTGACATATTTAAATTTTTGATTTATAAAATTCTCTCATTAAATACAACTCGTGCAATGGAAATATATTTATAATTTTCGACAAATTTGCACTCATGCACCACGACTCCGAAGGAGGAGTGGTGTTGCTGGTAACGCGTTGAGTATCAGGTAAAAGTATTAGGTAATCCTGAAACATAGAGTGGTATTCAAAAGGTTATAGAACGAACTAAACTTTAATACTTTATTAATTTTTATTATTATTAATAGCAAATGAACAATATTATTGCCACCAAGCGCGATAATCCCAAAAGGCTTATCACTTATTAAGCCTCTCGTGTCATATGGGAATAATGTACAGTCAGTTGTATAACCAACATAATGTCATTTTGACTTTTATCTTAAAAAAAAAACAGATTTTACTACAGAATGGCCTATCCTTATAAGGTCTGTGTGTAACAAATCCCCTCCATCCCCCCACGCCAAAATACCATTTGTGACGTAGGCAGTATGTTATTTCTCGCCTTGACGTAGACTGTTTAAACAGTTGACGACTTAGTTATGACGTCGGAAATGGTATCACACCAATATGGCGGCGATTACCAAAAACGACTAAAACGAGGCCGATAAGCACACCTTAGAGTGTGTATTCTCCTTGAGTTACACCTATATTTATTGGTTTAGTGTTTAGTCCTGCATCCAAAAGAACTTACATCGAAACAACTCAATATTATTTCAAAATTCGTTATCATAGTGTACGAACATTCTGAAATCAGCGATATTGACGTTTGTCGAATGCAACTTTTTGCTCAAAAAAACCGAACCGTTAAGAATTTACCCCCAACAATGAATGCATTGGAACAGCATATCAAGCGATGTATTTTTCAAGCAGGATTTGTTGGGGTAATCTGTGTCAACCATGCTAGAACTTCCATGCCCATCTAAATGGGGATGGATTCTTGAAAACAATAAATCGACGCCACTATGGACCAATAAGAAAAATGAAAAAATAGAAAGTTCTCGTGCCTCAGACGCTACGTTAATACGGTACCGCTAACATTACGGTATTTTAAATGGTATTTTATAGCTCTCAGACACGAAGAAACAAAAATCCTCTAATCCCTTATTCTGTTTACATTTTGACAGCTGAATTGAGTGATCACCCAACTTTTTTTTGCTTGCTTCCCAAATTTTATTTATGCTGAAAATTCCTGTTTCATTAATAACACCAAGGGGACTTGGTGTTTTTATGGAGGAATTAACTACTGTTAGGTAGCGGGCTCCGCTAACGCTAATACTGTAAGACCTGTCATACTTGTCAAATAACGTTACGGTATTTGAAATTTGGACAGCACGAGAACTCTCTAATATCATCCGACATTTTATTAAAATGTAAATGCAGAACTTTTGGCCCAAAATACAAATGCTTTTTGAAAAATTTAAAATACACATAACCAAAAATATTTGTTTTTAATCATTCCTCTTACTCCACTACTTTCTTGGACGCCACTGGTGGCTTTATTTTAAAAGATAAGAAACAAAAGGTATGCACCAATCGATAGAGAAAACTTTATTCTTAATTTTTTATTTCTTCTATTTTTTTCTGTTTTCAAGCGGTTTTAATGATATTGATCAACAAGTGTCTTTTTGATTATCCTCCACCACATTTTTTGTTCTTGTGGGGCCTTACCTTGAAAACATAAACAAAAATAAAGTCATAGCCATTATGTAGAATTTTGTGCTCTATCGAATGACGTTTCATCTATCTTTTACAGTTTTTCAGAAAAATAATAAAAACTGGGTCGGCATGACTTTTTGAGATGGGTCTGTTCAAAAATCTACTAATTCTGACATGTTCTTTCACTTGTGAAAATGATTTGCTTTTACTCAAAAACCGCAGTATAAAACCCTCAAGTCACTAGGCTATTAAGTATGGAAAAAAAATCGCCTCGTTGAAGCAAGTCACAGTGCAGTGCAGTGACGCGCTTGGTGGAGCTTAAGTGAGAATACCTACTTCTTAAGGAGTATTCCCACTGCACCAACTTTCACTGCACTGCACTGCAGCTTCCTTCAACGCGACAATTATCGTCCTAGGTACTTAATGGATTTTTTCCAGATCAAGATTGATGATAATAACGTTCAAATTATAGACCGCTTGGAAAAACACATGTTTATTTTTTGAAGCAGCACTTTGCGGCAGTGAAATTTGATGCAGCGTAAGTGCGAATATTCCTTCAAAGTCGAAGTGAGTTATTTTTTGTAGTACTTCTACGCCTTCGTACATTCATGAATGTTCAGTTCAAAGAAACTATTCATTTGTACAGGCATAGGAATAATAAGGTCGGGGCTTTTTATGGATAATCGACTAAAATACTAGTTGAATTTTTTAAGATGTTCCTACATCAACACACAGAAGATACACATTAGCGGGGATTTCATTGTATAGTCTGCGATTAAAAGGAGTATTAGGCCTCAGAGTTTGGCCTAGTAATGGTAACACACAAAGGAACTAGTACTTCACACATAAAAGTCGAAGATGTATTCAAATGAAAGTTGAGCGAACTTCAAACGTCAATCGTGAAAAATATCCCTTCTTTTAGATTACCGGCTGTACGTATCTTACGGCTCATATCCAAGTATCGAAGTACACAAGTGAACAAACGAGTATATTATATATTCATTTTAACAAGCTCGTAAAGCAATTTGCGAAAAATATCCGGCTCGGTTCTCGTATAGTAGGCAAAAGTTTTATTCGCGACCCTCGGTATATATGGCGTCTGCGCAGATTCGCGAGGCCTGCCCGAATGCAAGTTCGCTTGCCCAGACTAGACGGGCTGCAAGACAACGGGCGCTGCATCAATTGCATTACTACACACGCCGCGGGAGCCGGTAGAACAGCGTCAACACCCCCCTTTTTTTTTTCAAATTTCAAAACCAAAATTCGCTAACCCTTTTTTGGTTTTTCGAAAATTTTCCGATTACTTCAGGCTCGTCTAATACCGCCGAACGTTCAGTGTTTTGGATATTTTGTTCATCACTTTGGAACTAAAAAAACTGTGCAACGCGCTTTCGGACTACGAAAAAGTTTTCGAAATTTTTTTCTTCAGTTAGCAGTGCCTACTTAAGGATTGTTTGTTTTTTTTTACAAGTTAAATGTTAAGCAGTACCTATTTAGTTGTTA
Organism: Ceutorhynchus assimilis; assembly: GCA_917834065.1. Lineage (NCBI taxonomy): Eukaryota > Metazoa > Arthropoda > Insecta > Coleoptera > Curculionidae > Ceutorhynchus > Ceutorhynchus assimilis. Next base: position 51,320,804 of record OU892279.1, read on the forward strand.
GTGTTATAATTTTTAGTTATTTAAATAATGTTTGTTGTGTTTGTTAATGTGTAATCATAAGTGTTTGCATCTGACTTTTATTAAAAAGTGAGTGGTAAGTTTTAAGATAATAACGACCCTGGCTGGAATTAGATTAGATGCCGAATTTAAAAAAGCGCACTCGATTTTAATAATACCTATCAGGCGAATTACCGTGTGTGGCACTTTTCCAAATCAAGAAACGCAGTTGAATTTATTCTATTTACCTACACATTGTTGAAACCAATGCGCGCTTGGAATATCTTATGCAATAATAACCAAAAATAATCTTGATAGGAATGAAACATGAAAACAACCGCAAAAATTTTCCATTGCAAACAAATATCGCAAAGTTTTATATACAAGGAGAGTAGATAGAAGGTATGACCCAAACGCATTTAGAAATAAATATTGCGAAAAATGCATATTGCAAAAACGAGTCGCGAAACGTGAACCCGACCTAAGTTATCGTGCCTCGTATAGAGGCTATAAAATTGCGCGGTTCGCATCACTCGTCCGGTTCTCACGCGCTGCCGCTTTCGTTTGCCATTATTATACGGGCGGCCATTTTAAAATTTCGTATATTTTTTTACGTTTTTTAGGCGTTTTTAGTTTGTTTAACGATAATCTGCCATAATTCGGCGCCTCTGGTGAGTATCTGAATCAATTTTTTGCCGCTCCCGACGCCTAATTTTCAAAATAGGTGCCGGTATCGTTTCGCGATCTATCAACACACACACACACACACGCCTTCTTTTCCTTGTGTGTGGCGAAAAAAAAAAAATTGTGCCGAATTTGTGAAACGGTACTATGACGTCACTACTTGTTGCCAAAATATTATTGGAATAATAGTATACGATAGACTAAGCGATGACTGATACTATAATTTGTTTTTTTTTTCTATTCACTATTTTGAAGCCGGTTTCGCGACGTTGCCAATTTTTTTTGGCCGGTTGTCATGCAATTTACGCGGGAACATTTAAATGACGTTTTTTTTGCAACGTGATGCAAGTGCAAGTAGTGCAAAACAAGTTATAAATTATTCTGTTGCTGGGGTATTAAAGCTATTAATAAGGGGCTCGCTCGATTCATTATCATAATTAATTGTTTGTTATTATTCTTATCGCTAATATTTGAAATATAGATAGGAATAATAAATTATCTTCCTTGTCATATAGGTATAATCGTAATGAGCTAAATATTATTAGAATTATCTGATTTAAGTGCAATATACAGGGTGTCCCACCAAAATTATGATGTGAAAGAGGGTGAGGGTGGTTCTACTGTAAAAAAAAAAACAAGTTCCAAGCATGACGGAAAAAATCCTATAGGTATACAGGGCCTTAAAATTTCAAATCTAATTATTTTATTTATAATTTTAATGTGGTCTAAATTTGAGCCTTATCCCTTATCAAAATCAGATCTCGGAAACTGTGAGATACAAAAGGTCGATTAAATTATTGAGCATCTATAGTTGCTCCATAAAATGGCAGAATTTGAAAAATTCCGAATACTTACCGAAATATTTGGATAATTGAATTGCAATTTTCGGTTTTATTTTTTCTTGGTCTGGCTAAATCTTCAAAATTACGGTCGGGCGTCTATTGGAAATAACCAGGGATCTCTAGGATAAAGGAATAATGATCTATGCCACTTATGTTAAGAGTTCGAAGTTTTCCGCTGGCTCCAATCTTGGATTATTTCTAGGCCTTGTACCTATTATCCGGTATTTTAATAAGAAAATTCGTGTCGTTTATTTTAATTCTGAACGGAACTGATTTTACAGAAGTGCAACTGCTACAACCCGACTTTCGCGACCGATCTTACAAAACCAACTCCAATTCTAAAAACTGAAAAGTAACCTATAAGGGCAATTCTCACCATCTGGAATAATGAAATTAGATCTGGGAAAAGTACCTACTCTATCTTTGGCAGCAAGAACACCCTTCATCGGTTATATATATTTATATGTATTTACAATAATTTGGGTTCCTGCAATAGAGGTACCGAGAACCGACATATATGGAAACATCTTGTTGCGATATTGGTGCGTTTACAAGACATTGGTAGTAATAATAATTTCAGCCGGCACATCTTTAAAACCTAAAAAGCAATAAGTTATAAATTACCTAATTGATGAGGGACTAAACCAAACAGATGGTGGAATTTGTTAGAGAGAGGAAATGTAATGAACATAACATCATATTTGTTATAAATAAAATGATGAATTAACAGTAGCTAGTTCACAGTCATATTTTTGTAAGCCAGACTTCTCAAAACATGGCATAAGTATCTGTAGACATTTTAAGTATTTTGAAGTTTGACATCATCAATTATCCTAAACGCAAAAATAGCTTGTTTTACGCGATAACTGCATGTCATCTGTCACATTTGTTTACATTAGTCAAAATATTTCGAGAAATATTTATTTAAAATTACGTTAGAAAATTATAAATATATTATACATAATGGGCATTAAACGATCACAAAAACGTAAACAATTGACAAATTATCACCATTTTTCCATTTTCAATATACTGTCAATCCTCACTCTCTCGCTCAAGATTTTTGTTGCGTGTTTTTGAGGGCGCTCAAAATATCTTCAAGCTGCTTAAAGACTGACGTCATGTCTTGTCCGCGAATGACAGTTCTACTAAAATAGAGTCGGAAAGATTTGGCATAATAGGCAATAAAATATGCAAACCAATCACAGTTAAGAAAACCGCCCTAGAAATGTGAAAGACGTACGTTTTTCTTGTCACATGATATCAAGGAAGTAGAGTAAAAAGAGATAACTACTGTTTCTTAACGCTTGTCTAATTCGTACAGGCATCTCAGGTAGCGTCCCATTGGTACCCCTGGGTACACACCACCATTCCAAACGTACAACCCTATATTCAGGGTGTCGGTACTAAGCGATAAGGAAAAATAGTTTCTTTTTTCTTTTACTAAATTTATAGCATGTGACAACAAAAACGTCTTTTCACATTTCTAGGCCGGTTTCCTCAATTGAAATTGGTTTGCATATTTCATGGCCTACTATGTCAAATTATTCCGAGTTTACTAATCCGCCAAAATATAGCTTACGAGCGATTGACCGGTTAAATAACATTGACAGATAAACTATGCATTTAGAGTCGAATTGAACGTTTATAATTCACATGACTGACTTGTCATATAGTAGCAAGTGTCTATTCCAAACTCGCGACTCCAAGGAAGATTATATTATTATTATTATTTTTTATTATAAATTCGGTCCTTATATAATCGGTCCTTGAGGTTTCCTCGAACCTTAAAGGTACGGTTTGTTAGGAGAGTACGCGACGCACAACTGACAACGTAAACGTCGCCATTGGTTCAGGTATGACGTACACCCGTTTTCTGACGTCAGCGTCAGGTAACGGGTGTACGTCATACCTGAACCAATGGCGACGTTTACGTTGTCAGTTGTGCGTCGCGTACTCTCCTAACAAACCGTACCTTAAGAAAACCTTGGACGTTTAGAATTGACATGATAACCTTGTCAAATAGTAACAATTTGTCCATTCTAAACTATAAACGACCTCCAAGGAAGCCTCAAGGAACGAGTATAAATTTGGTACGTATAATGTCACCTATTGGGCAGATAAATGACGTTTGATTCATTGTTCATCTGTCAACTGGTGACCGACGGGGTCAAAAGCTTGTATGCCTAAAACTGACTTAGTTAAAAACTTTTGTTAATTTCTCAAAACTTTTGTATTTGACACTTCTGTCAGAAACGTCAAATGAAAAAGTTAGCAGGGGGTGACATTTATAATAGATCACCCTGTACTTCATGTTAAATTCATTCTCAAATAGCCCAAATTTCATATTAATAAACGGCAGGCATGGTTTATGTTCTAGTTTAGTACCTAACTTATTAACTATAAATATTCAGGCAGGGTTACTAATTCAATAACCTAAATAACTGGTTCGTATAATCTAATCGAGTTACCCTGGTCGGTATCGTATCGTATTAAATTCCATATCATACATGCATACATAACGGGGGTTTTTATATTTTTTAAATTTTGAGACAGGCTTTAAATCTGTTTTCCTATGACGGGATTATGAATACGCTGAGCTAGTTCGGAAACGACATCGCGAATGCGACAGGTTTTTTTGCACGTGACTAGGGCCGAATTCATAGTCGCACCTTCAGGTTTCCTCGGACCTTGAGGAAGCCTTGAACGGTAAAAATTGACATAACTAACTTGTCAAAAAGTAGCAAGGGTCAATTCTAACCTCACGACAAAGGAAGACTCAAGAAACGACTATAAAATTCGCCTCTAATACCTGTTTCCACCAACTATTTTAGGGTTAAGTATTCCTCAAAATGACAGTCTTCCATGGATAAATGTCAGTTTGAGGAATACTTATCGGTAACGATTTCCTAATATAGTTGATGGAAACGGCCCTTAAACACGTGACAATTGTCAAACAGTTTCTTCTATGTACTCTTGGTTTCTCAACTCAGCCCTTACCTTACGACGATCTGACATGTACCGACCCGTATTCTAACCTCATGAAAATCTCAATATGCCGTCTGTGTTGGCAAAGACACGTGGTTTTAATATTTGAAAATACACATCATTCGAAAATCTTTTTCACAAATGTGCATCCTCAAGCCAAATTATAACTACAATTTAATTAACTTAATCACGTGCCAATTTCAATTCAAACATCACGTCACCTTATAATCTAAATGAGTTTATTTCATACCGTAGGTAATTGAAAAAACAATCATAAAATGATAAATAAAACGATAACAAATCAATTAACCATTTCATATCCCAACGGTATAGAAACGGTTATTCATTTTTGGCGTAACTTGTTTAACTTTAAAATCGCTGTTTCAATTACTCTATCAGAAATTTTATCTTGTCAAAACGTCAATAATATCGTTACATGGTTCATCCCTCGATGACTCCATTATAGATTATTGTTAATTGAATCTTATTTTGGAGACGTTAAGAAGTCACCAATAATAAATTACTCAGTATCCCTATCCACACATTGAAAAAATCTCTACCTTGAGGCGGTGCCTCTTGAAATTGCACTTCTTGATTTTGTCTAGAGGATTCACCAAAAATGCTCATTATGTCAATAAAAAGCTTATCTTTGGAACTGACATTTTCTTTTTTAAGTTGGTTATTGGTTAGTCTTTTTTTGATTATAGGTGAGGATAGCTTTCCACAAATGGAGAGTTTATGTTCTTCTCCACTTCTTCTATTCCATTTCCATTTTTAATAGGTACATACGTAGGTCTTCAGGCTTTGATAAAGCCCCAATAAAAACACCTCATCAATCTTCAGGCTTTGTTCTTTACTATGACTTCCTATCCTTGCTTATTTTTCTTTATGTGTTCTTTGAGATTCCATAAAGAATCCATTCTATTGCATTTCGTTTTTTAGAAACCTACTTTCTCTCATAAATTTCCTTGTTTTAGAGCGTATCCTCTCCTTTTTTTTTCTTCTGCCATTTTGATACGATATTTTTTTTTCAACAAAACTCACGTTCATTACCTGCATATTATAAATTAAGATTCAAACATTTTAAATGTTCTTCATTATTGTCAGTATCGCTCACCAGAAATCTACTTTCTCCTTCGTTCCCAGCAACAGTAGAAGTACACCTACTACTTCTACTAGTGACCGCCTGATCAAAAAATTTAACACAAAAAAATAAATAAGAAAATGTCAGGTTTTCTGAGGTTTAGAAATACTTCTCTACTCTGTTCTCCTTCGCTCTCAACTAATGAGATTATATTCAATTTTCGTATGGTTTATGTTTGATAATGATAACCTGAAGATGTCCAAATGGTGTTCAAAATTAAAAAGCTATAGAGGGTGAAACATGCTCAATACCTTTCGACTTTGGAATGGAACATTCTGTATATTTTGGTCAATTTTCCGCAAATTCATCATTTTGTATTTTGTACCTATTGATATGCGCAAATTCCACTTTTATTCTTTTGTCAAACTTTCCTAAAATGTTCAGCATGGAATAAACTGGAAAATCACAAAATTTAAACCATGTGATCTGAATGGCCACACTTACGCATCCTCCAACCTATAAAGCTCGAGTGCCAAAGTAATCCAATATCCATATGATAACATCACTGGACTTTGACATTCCATGAAGTGGTAGAAATAGAAATTCAATCATGGAAGAACGCAAAGCTATCGCAAGCGGACAACGCATCATTAGGCTATTTTTCCTAAGATTATGTTCGAATATGTTGAGAAATCCAAATGTCATTGAGTAATCCTCAAATTATTCAACATAATCGAACAACAGTGAAAAGTTATACGCTTAAAAACTGTCAATCCATGTGAGAGGAAGTTAACTTATTAGTTCATCTTTGAGGCTTCTAGTTATGTAAACCACTCGGTGAATCGTTGAACAGGAATGCATGCCCAATGGTTTTTAGGTACCTACCTATTCAAAGATAAGTCTAGAGAGATCTGTTGTTTTAATGTAACTGCGGTGTACGACGCGACCAAAAATAAGCCACGTTTATTTTTAAGATGAAGCAAATCCAAGTCACCTTAGAAGAAGAAAAACGAAGAAGCATTTCTCAACAAATAACCTTGAATTACAAGCCCCTGTCTTATACCTGTTCTAAATATATTCACGCAACGAAATGCAAATGTCGGTGGACAGTAGTAGTGGTGCAAGCAGGCATCGGTGCACCGACTGATTTGCATTTGAAAAAAAGCCCAACCCGGCTATCTAATAGGTTCTGTTTTTCGCACAAATACTGGCACATTCATGACGGGTTAAAAGGGGAGTGCTTTCAGGGTTCAAAGGGCAACACGGTGTGCTCGAATTGCAAGTATTGATCGGTGCAGCGGCTGCATGAAAACATATAATAGTGAGCTCGCTTTCGCCATTGGTCGGAGGAGATAAGGTGGTTTAGCATTTAAATTGTTGTTTCCTTTGAAGAAACTCGAAAATACTATTTTAAATATCATTTTGATGAAGGAATCTTTTTAAAAACCAAATATTGTGGTTATCACAATAATATTGCTAAAAATCTGTGGGTGTGTAAGGCAGATAAGCAGAACGATTTTTAGTTTTTATCGTTTGCCAAGTTTTATCTGCTCAAAGATTGTCTGTCTCGCTGATTTGATTTATGTATTTTTGCATAATATGACAAATCTGCAAATGCTCCAAAAGAAAAATAAGGCTACTTTATAGAAGATTCTTTAATTCAAGTGGTTGTCCCATCCATGCCCCTTTGATAGCCCAGAAAATGTAGACTTACTCATTTAACTCAACTGTCTGGACATGTGAAACTATACCGTAGAAAAGACAATATTTTCCAAAAAAATATGAGAAGTCAATAAAGAATGTGGATATTTCCAAAAAGTTTATTTTTCACTCTTGGCTTGCTCCAGCTTCCTTCACAGACACTCCAATTTTTCATAGGATCACAGTTCCAGGTTCCAGATCAATCATCACAAAATATGAAATCGATATTCGGTTATTTTCCTTTGTATTTATGTTCCAAATTATTATCCACTGATGGTTTACGCCAGAGTGCACTAATAAAGAAAATGTTTACAATCGAAAACCGATTAGAGTATAACCTTGGTGCAGTAGATTATTATTGTTTATTTTTCGGTTGGTTGTTAACCGCCAAATAATTTCGGTACCCGAAAAAATGAATCGCGAAACGCGTCAACCCGTGTGGTGTGCCATTGACCAAGACCTTGGAAAAGTGTGATGGCCCCAACCGCTTTTTTTTCGATGCTATAATTTCTAATGTTTGGTCTCCGCTGAATAATTGCGTGTTATTGACTTGTAAACTTGAAGTATCGGCTCATGTAAATATTCACTTACATCGGCATGTGGGTTTGGGTTTATTAATTATTTATGTTTTATCCATTTGAAAATATGTACTTATAAAACTAAGAAAAGTCAATTTTATTTTGTGGTATGCATCTAAACATAAAAAAGCTCAGGAAAATTATACAGTCAAGTGTATAATTTACTACATAAACTATTCCTGATTTTATGCCTACTTGTAATTACCTATCATAAAATTAAAACTTGATTAGCAATAGCCTTTTATTTGTCTAATTCTCCATTATTCTATATTTTTTCTCTCTTTTGTTCTAGCTATGGCAGAAGGTAATGGTGAAGTCCCAGACGAACCAATGAAGATTGAAGATACAGAAAGAACTGCAGATTATCAAAAGTTAATAGAATATGGCCTTGATGAAAAGGTGAGTATCCTGCCATTATGCTTTTATTTATGCTACCTGCTGTGCAAGATAAAAAGTGCACGATACATAAGATGACGGTGTTAACGGATTTTGGTTTAATAATAATCATTTTTGAATGCAAAGTGGATGATTATGGCAACATTGCCCTCAGATGTTTTTCAAGAACCAGTTAATAGTAAGGCAAGAATACGCATAAAAGAATTACATTCCTGGAGATTGGCGAATGGGAGTAACTAATAGGCTAACAGGGTGATAGAAAAATAAGTATATGTATAGATTTTAAATGAAATATTAGACAGGCTAGAATATACATAATAGGGACAGCCCAGAATTATAACATCAGAGTTGCTTCTCCATACCCCTGTATACAAAGAAATTAAGGATTGCAGTTATGGGTGACTTCAATACTAGGAAACATTGGATAAGTTCTATTGATCAAACCAAAAACGAGATTATCGATTGGTAATCCAACAGAACATGTAAAGGTCCTGATATTTTGTATTTCCTGTTTAGTCTCCTCTCCTTTATTCTCTGATAGCATTTTCGGCAAGTTCCATCCTTTTCAAATCGGACATACCAGTGAAGTGTTTTTTTGCGCTCCAAGTAGATCAGCATTTCCTGTGGAATATTTGTGGAAATCCATGGATACCCGGTGAAGATATGTGGAGATTCATGGTGATCCGGTGGAAATACGTGATGTTCCAATAACTTCGGCTACAATTGTGTGTAGAATCGGAAAAGCGTAACTGCGTGCGCATATTATGTTAACTGGTATACTGCGTGGTTATTAATGTATATGGAGGTCCGGAGGAGATACACAGAAATGCATTGAAATGCAAATGCTCCATGGAAATCACAGGATATCCATGGGGATCTATGGAGTTACAAGAAGATCTTGAGAAATAGAGACTTTCTGTCCTAAAAAATTGCAAGTGAGTTTCTTCTGTCCTATGGAATGGAAATCTCATAGAGATCTGTGGAGAAAAGTGGAGATTCGTGAAAATCCTTGATATCTGTGGAGATAAGTGAATATCCGGTATAGATACACGGAGATTCATTGAAGATACGTTAAGATCCAGTGGAGATCCAAGAACTTCAGCTGTAGTAGTATAGAATCGGAAAGCGTTATTACGTACGCATGTCACATATCAATTTAATAGGTCCGGAGGAGATACACAGTAATCGATGGAAATGCAAATGATCTCTATGGAATTCCAAGGATATCGATGGGGATTTATGGAGTTACAAGAAGATCTCCACAAATGGAAATTTTCTGTCCTAAAAAATTGCAAGTAACTTCCTTCGAGACGGGTAGCCACTTGGAAATCTTTTGTCGTACGGGATGGAAATCTCATAGAGATCTGTGGAGATACGTGCAAATCCTTGATATCTGTGGAGATACGTAAATATCCGGTAGAGAAACATGGAGATTCATTGAAGATCCGGTGGAAATACGTGAAGATCCAAGTACTTCAGCTGTAGTAGTGTAGAATCGGAAAGCGTAATTCGTACGCATATCACTTTAACAGGTACCATGGTTATTATTGTATATAGAGCTCGATATAGAGGTCCGGAGGAGATCCATGGAAATTCATTAAACAATAAACCATCAGGCCTATGATGTATCATTTTCTGTTATTTTAACAGGAACGTTAAGTTATCTGTCACTGTTTATTCTACACGTAAAAATAGAGACAGGTATAGATTTTGAGCTATAACACAACTGTTAAAATAACAGGACAGGATACATCATAGGCCTGCATATCCCGTATTCTCGTAACCGGGAAACAGCGTTCTCAAGAGAACGATTGCTCTTTGTCTTTGTCAGTATTATGGAAATAACAATATGGGTAACTAAGACAGAGCAATTCGTTCTCTTGAGAACGATGTTCCTCGGATTACGAGAATACGGGGGCATTGTTGAGAGAAACCCACATGTTGAAATACCACACGCCCTATATATGCACGACTCTACTCGTCAAACTAAGATCAACTACAAAGTCAACTTAAAGTAGTTAAGTACTTTTAGTGACGCCATGAAAATGGAAATGGGAATTAAAAAATGTGAAAGACTTCATATAAGTAGGGGAAAATTAACAGAGCTTGAAAATTTGAACTTGATGGATGATACAGTAATACCTTCCATAGAGCCAGATGTTTCTTACAAGTATCTCGGTATCCAGCAGAGTATGTGCATCGAGCAAAGAAAAATGAAACAGATATTCCAAGATAAACTTGTGGAAATAGTGAGAAGGGCTCTCGCAACTCGACTGGTATCTAAAAACCTATTTCAAGCTCTAAGCAGCTGGTGAATCCCCACAGTCATCGGCATAATTGAGTGGTAACTAACAGAGATAAAAACAATGAACAGAACTATAAGGATACTTCTCACTAAACCACCCAAAAGCTGAAACCGTCTGTATGTTCCCAGAGCTCAGGGAGAAAAAGGACTGCATAACCTTGGAATGACATGCGGCTACCAAAGTTCAAAACTCCCTAGATACTTTGAGCGTTCTCACTGATCCTCAGTTAGAACAGACACCAAATTTTCCGCACTGAGTCTGACTGGCAAAATTCCTATCCAATGACATCTTAACACAGATAGACACCACATCTCATTCATAAACTGATGTTTGTTGTGATGACAAGACCCCCCATGGGCCAGAAGAGGTGAGCTGCTCGAGAGGGGGTCATGGTATAATGGTAGAAATGCATCAGTGGTGTAAACAAGACTTGTATACTTCTCTGAATCCCGTCATTTATTTGACCAAAATAATGAAGAAATGTGCACGGGTGCAACTCGTTTATCTATCTGTCTACCTCTAACTTATATGATATAAGTTTGATGGACGCGATTGCAGGTGTGTTGTGTGTTCCGCCTGTCTTACAAAACCGACGTTGCCAGCAGTCGTTTCAAGTCTTGAACCTCCAACTTTTTGAAGCAAAATCATAACAGGATAAAATATCAATCCGTAACAATTTGGCAACCAAATTGGAGGGGATACACCGGTGGTGGATTGCTCCCCTAGATGTTGGCGACACAAAATTTTGTTTACTGTAATGTCTATCTGTGTTAATATGTCATTGTTCCTATCCCAGTGATATCTTTTGCCGAACTCGAACTGCACTGGTCTAGTTAAGAGCTACATGGGAGATTTGCCACAAACCTGAAACAAATACACATTAGTAAACCTTTGTCCAATACTTACCTTAAAGCGAGGTACCTTTTCCTAGAAACAGAAGTATCATTGATGACAATCCAAGATCAGGTGGTGCCTACAAGAGCGTACCGGAAACATATCTTGAAAGAAAATATCGGCAGTGATTTTTGTAGAAAATTTAAGGGAACAACAGGAAGTATCCAGCATATAACAGCGGGATGCTCCCACCCAGCCCCCAGGGAGTATCTCAAACGAAACGATGAAATGGGGAAAATTTACCATACAAAAAGGCGTTCTCGAAAATACCAAATTCAAAATGTATTGGGATACACCGATGATTACTGCATTGTTATACGGGCCTGTTAGCCAGATATAGTGCTGTTCAACAAAGAGAAGAAATTAGTTGCCATAATAGACATCACAAACCCTCTGGACAAAAATATCCAGAAGGTTTTTGAGGAGAGAAAACGAAAATACGCTGACTTTACCTTTGAGCTGAAGCAGGTTTATCAACTGAATCATGCAAAAATAGTTCCTCTCTTATAGGCTGTTCTTTTGCACTTGCTCTACCTGCTCGATTAGAAAGATCTGCTAGAAGCTGCTACTTATGAGCTTATAATATGTGGGACAAGTGTACGCCAATCTGCTGAGATTTGCTTGAAGCATGAAAAGCAGTAAAAATGAACAGCCTGTTAGTTGTCAGTTAATGGCCAGTTTTAAGCTAAAACTGTTCTATTAGCCATGGGTCAATTCTTAGTATTTTCTCAGTTATCCCATAGAATTTAAATTTAGAAGATGTGCCAACATTGTACAGATATTTATTCTCTGGGGCCCCTGAAATGTAAACTCGATAAATATGAACAAACTATAGGTAAATTTTAAAAAAAGGCGGAAGTAATAATCTACTGAAGGGTACAGTATAGGGTATGGCTAGTCCAGGAACGAAATCCTTTCTTGCGCCTTGATTGAATTGAACTCCCCAAATTGGAGAAAAACCAACCCACCATTCATCCCGAACCTTTTTTTTCCAAAAAATGAAGAACCCCACAGGTGGGTAGAACTAAATATCCAGGATCTTACACCGATAATCCGGCAGCAATAAGGATTCTGGGCGTGGCAAATGATTTTTAGAAATTGACATTTTGTATGAAAGTATCCATTGAACACCAAACCCAACTAGAATGTAGTATAGACTTGACTCCATAAGATTCTAAAGCAAATATTTCTGTTTCAGGTGGCGTCTAAACTGGACGACATCTACAAGACCGGCAAGCTAGCCCACGTAGACCTGGACGAGCGCGCCCTAGATGCCCTTAAAGAATTCCCTGTCGAGGGCGCGCTCAACGTGCTCGGCCAGTTCCTCGATTCCAACCTGGAGCACGTCTCCAACAAGTCGGCGTATTTATGTGGCGTCATGAAAACATATAGGTAAATATTTCTGTTGACATTTGATCTTCCTCATTATCTACTGATAATATCGTCAAAAAGTCTAAACTTCGATACTCCAATTGTTGGAGAATTATCACTTGATTCAGTGGCACTGCTGGCAATTCTTTCCGAGCTAATCAATGTGGGTTTTCTGGAGCCTTTGACGAGCTTTTCTTGAGAATTTTTGTATTTTCTTTAGAACCATAGCACATTCATCATTCATCTCTTGCTACATTAACACTATTTACTGCGGACTCCCTAAAGCAACAATCTCTTCCACATTTACATTTCTGATAGGGGTAGGTAATGAAATATCTTTCCGCTGACGAATCCTACTGGAATCTCAAGGATTCTCACATACATTTTAGAGATACTCTATATAACCATAACTTACTGCAAGCAGGTTTCATATACAGCAAATTATTATAAAACTATTTTCCGTTTGTAGACAAAAAAGCAGAGCTGGTTCGAGTCAGGGCTCGACAGCAGCCGCGCCAGTTCCCGCCAAAGGCCCCGACGAGGAAAAAATAAAAGAAATATTAGATAGGACTGGATATACTTTAGATGTTACAACAGGTAATATCCCACCAAAAATACATAAGAGAATCAAAATGGATTTTGATAAATCAATAAATAGATAAGTACTTGTAGTTTGAGCTAATTTTGGTCAATATAGGACAAAGAAAATATGGCGGTCCCCCGCCTGGCTGGGACGGTAACACGCCGGGTTCCGGTTGCGAGGTATTTTGCGGCAAAATTCCAAAAGACTTATACGAAGACGAACTGATTCCTTTATTTGAACAATGCGGAACGATATGGGACCTCCGGCTTATGATGGATCCGATGACGGGGACGAATCGGGGATACGCTTTTGTCACATTTTCGACACGAGATGCCGCTCAAGTCGCTGTACAGAAGGTAAGAGAGGGACTTTTTCGTCCATCGTTGGTATAATAGAGTATTGAAACTGTATTGGTAACATATTGGATTAAAGTATAGGGGGTAATCTAGAATCTTGTTGGTATACCTACTACATTAAAGTATTTTGAGGAGTGCTGGTTTTATATTGATTGATAAAAATAGTTTAGACTTTATGCTCGTATATAATGTTAATTGTTTTAAGTATAAACAATATATAGTTTTTCCATTTTGTGGATCAGACAATTCCTTAGAACTGATAAAGTATTTGATTAAACATTAATCCAAAATACATCCTATGTTACCATAAATTTTTTCCTCATTTAAAATATCTGAATTAAATTTGGAATCTAATCCACTTCATAAAAGTGCATTAAATTCCAAACTATAAATACTTTTCTCAACAGTATTCTGCATACCATATATTTGTAAGAATTAATTCCAAAAATTATAGAAATCGCAAATGGAAGAAAAGTATTTATAAAATTCCTCTAATACCTAATTGGCAATTCTATTATAGATGTGTCTTGACAGCTGTCGTCATAGCCCGCAATTTCAGTATGTGACTTTTGTTGCAGCGGCTCTGACAACGGAGCTTTCTCACAATACAATGTTCCTGTAGCTTTTATCCTTCACACTCTTTAAATTCGATCGAATTTTCCAAGAGAGCCCATCACAAGGTTTAAAATTTGCGGGGGAAAATTATATAACACTGTCTCGGTGATATTTTGGCAAACTTTTTTATGGTCAGAATTTTCTGAAGGTTTTCCTTGACAGGTCTCCTCTTTGCGGAAGGGGCAAAATTGAGACCGTACGTTGTGTGTTTTTGTTATTCTTTTGAGAATAATCCGTAGACGGGACCCCGCACAAATCTTATGGAAATTGGATGTATGTCAAATGTGCTGAATTTTTGATATGTTGTAGAAGTCATGGTCCTTATCAAAAGTTATCAATGCGCTAAATTCGAAACATGGACAGTTTTTGAGAAAATCCATGTTGAAGAAATGTGTATCATTCATGAACCGGTTAGCGGTGTTTCGTGAATCGATAGAGTAGTTATCCTTCTCTTGCGCATGTTTTAAATGCCAGCAATAGAGCAAGACCACCCCAATTATAAAAAAAAAACTATCTTATATCAAAAGAAAAAGCAAATTATATTTATACTTCGTTCAATCATTTACTTTGTCTATCCATAATTATGTGCTTCTCCACAGTTTTTGTGTTGTGTGTAAATAATGGAGCAAAAAAAGCAAAGAAAAGTTCTCCAAACTACGAATCGAACCGGCAATTCCATGCAGGGGCGAGTTCAGAAATAACTCACGCACAGGGTTTGAGCACTTAAGAACAGCTAGAGGGTCGCACCGGTATCATACTCCCACTGAGTGTGTCATTCCTGAACTCGCCCCAGTGCAATGTTGTGACTCTACCGATTCACCTGAACAACCGATTTATAAATGATAGGCATTTCTTTTTTCATGGATTTTCTCAAAAACTGTCCATTTTTCGAATTTAGCACAATGATAACTTTTGATAAGGACCATGCCTGCTACACTAGGCACTACTAAAAAATTTAGCACATTTGACATAAATTCAATTTCCATAAATAAGATTTGTGCTTGTTCTTATATTTTTGTTTATTTGTTTATTATTTCTTGTTATTATATTTTAATACAAAACAAATCCTTTCAGTTTGCTCAAAGTAGTATTGCGGCCTAGCAAATAGATAGAGTGCGATTTGTATCGTAGTTGTTGTAAATATATAGTAATTTGTATCAGTAGGAATAATTTGCTTTGCCCGCATTCTACAAATTAAAATTTGTAGTCCGTTCAAAATTTTTGTGACACTAAATATAGCTTGAAAACAATGTTATTCAGGCTGTATCTTGAGTCATTGCAAAATTTAAACAAACAAAAAGTCAAAATTCGTTTTTGGAACTATTGGTTTAGTTTGCAAAATAAATAGCCAAAATTTTGATTTTTAGAACCAAACAAAATTTTACCCATTCTGGCATTTTGTGTTTTTTTTTCTTTTCGGCGCAGTTGGACAATTACGAAATCAAACCCGGCAAGACGTTGAAAATTAACATAAGCGTGCCGAATCTGAGGCTTTTTGTCGGCAACATACCGAAATCTAAAGGCAAAGAGGAGATTCTGGAGGAGTTTGGTAAATTGACAGGTAAAGTTGATTTGATTGAACGCTATAATTAAAAAAATCAAAAAAATTAACATCTAAATTTTGATGGGGGTTTAAGGGTGTTATATTCTGCTGCTAAAAACTAATATAGCAAGGCTTATTGCAATCAAAAACTATACAGCATAATATAGCAGCCTCAATTACCAAAAACAAAAAATTGACTTTCGTTCGCCGGGCTCTATCTCTTATCACACTCATATACAACACTCCCTATCCCGTCTTCTCCTTCGCCTCTCTCTCAGCCCCCTTGCCCAAGGCACAAATATGGCTACCCTTCCACTGTTCTTGCAGCTGAATGATTATGAGATACGGAAAGGCAAAAAGATTGGCGTTACCATATCCTATAACAACCACCGGTTGTTTGTGGGCTATATACCGAAAAACCGGGATCGTGAGGATCTCTTCGAAGAGTTTTCAAAACATGCACGTAAGTTGAGCCTGCGTTCCTCCCCATCAACATCTAATGATATGCATCGTGCTGTATGTTTTTACACGGTGCATATTAGCAAAATTGGCTATAATAGTTGCTGATCTCGTTGAACTTTAAAACGAAACTGTCAATGTAAATGTAAACTGTAAAACTTATTTTGGTTTGGTTTTATTTTCCACGAGTTCTTTAGTGAATCAAAAAAAAAAAATTCTGGAATGTGTCAGTCAATAAGAAGCCTATGAGCATTGGGTAGGGCAGGGCTGCCAATTTATATAGCAAAACAATGATATGGGATTTGAATTATCATCCCAATCAAAAAAAAATTATGTCCCTGTTTCTTCTTCCAAATTCCAAATTTTAACATCCGACGATGCAATATTATGCAATAGTGGTTGCTTTTTTTTTCTAAATATATTAGGCTGTGATTGAATTTCCTGTACAGTTACAGTCGAATATTTATTTAGAATAATGTTGAATACACATATTATGAGTTAATAAATTGATGTATTTTTGCACAGCTGGCCTTTTAGAAGTCATAATCTACAGTTCACCGGACGACAAAAAGAAAAATAGGGGTTTCTGCTTTCTCGAGTACGAATCACACAAGGCTGCATCTCTAGCAAAACGAAGATTAGGAACTGGTAGGATAAAAGTAAGTGTTTGAGCAACACACAGAAGAGGTGAAGAGATTAGTAATTTTTTTCTAATAGGTTTGGGGTTGTGATATAATCGTCGACTGGGCGGACCCTCAAGAAGAACCCGACGAACAGACAATGTCCAAAGTCAAAGTGCTCTACGTCCGAAACCTGACCCAAGATATTAGCGAAGATAAATTGAAGGAATCGTTTGAGGCGTTTGGTAAAGTCGAACGCGTCAAGAAAATCAAGGACTACGCTTTCATCCATTTTGAAGATAGGGATAACGCAATTAAGGTAAGAATTCTGATTTAAAGTGTAACAATCATAGTATAGGAACTGACAGGTTTTTCGGTAAACGAGATTTATCAAAATTTTTATCAATAAATAATCATGATTGTAAGTTACTTGGACATACCAAAACTGACCGTTTGAAAAGGAATGAATTTTCATTTTGCTAAACGATATTTATCATGACCGAAATTTTCGGAAACGAAAGAACAGCTTGAGGATTTATCAAAGTTTTAGTGAATGACATTCAATCATTTTTTTTTTTTTCGCAATTCGATTCCTTTACTAACGTTAGATAAGTACCTTCTGGGTCTGACAAGACCAGCAAACAGCTTCTACTACAGCCACGAACTAACAGACATAATAAAACAGGCTCTGAACAAACAACAAACGCTGGAGGACCTTACTCTACTACTAAGCAAGATGTTCCCAGTTAAATCCTATAGAGGAGTAGGAGGCGGATTGAATATGCAACCACCCAAAGGCGGATTGAATATGCAACCACCCAAAGGCGGATTGAATATGCAACTACCCTAATTAACTGGCGAAAGCATCAATCCAAGTGAGGCGAGGATGTCAGGGAAGGAGATAATAGAGCCCTTTTGGCAAAACGTTATGGAGTCGAGAACTCACGTAACACCCCCGGATGAGGTAATCCAGCAAGATGTGTAGAACGTATGGGCGCCGATCACCCCAGAGTAGGATTGCCAGATTTTCAAAATTGAAAAGCGGGAGGTAGTGAATGGGAGGGAAAAATAATTTTTTTGAAGTGCCACGCCCTAATTTTGCCATATTTGTCACAGAGTGTACGGAAAGTAACGGGACGATCCATTATTTCTGAAACCAGTGGTGCAATTTGAAAAAAATCTTATGAATTCAAAAATGTATCGACGTTGTTGGTTGTTGCCAGTCTTAATTACCAATAACAAACTTCTGGACAATTGCTTTCGAGCAAGGAAATTTTTTCACCTAACTTTCAAGCTCAATATTTTTGGAACCAGACCAAATATCGCCCTCCGGTTTTCACGGACTGACAAATTGACTTTTTGTGAAAAAAATTGTGGAAACCAGAAACCAAAATTTTGGTTCCAAACATATCGAGGCGAAATTTTCCTTTTGCTCGAAAGCAATTGTCCATCAGTTTCAAGTAAGGCCCAGTGGGGTGTGCGCAGCGTCCAAGGCTCCAAGTATACTTGGACCGTGTAAACCGTACTTGGCTTAAATAAAGTGAAGCTTGGCAGAGAATTTTTGGAGCTCAAACCTCCCTTACAATCTACAGTCAGCGTCACAATACAATACCTTCAGTTCAGATTAGATGCCCAAACTCTCAGGCTTGAGTTGTTCTGTCTCCATTTGGAATGGGAGATGAAGAAAGATGCAAATAATATTATTAAAGTGCGCCCGCCACTGAAATATTTTCTTTATTAATCTCCATAACAAAATAAATAGTAGTTGATGATTCTTTGATTTTGGAAAACAAAAATATACCTAAAAAAAAATAAACAAATTTATACTTATTTTAAACGCTATAATTTACCGCCCGGAAATTACGTCACAGCTGTTATGTCTAAGGCATTCCGACATTCATAAGTGTGGGCGAGAGCGTGGTCAGTGCGTTCTTATATTTTACATGCTTCTAGAAAAAGAAGCAGATAAGCTCACTGCGCATTAATTGACAAATGAAAATCTCTCAAAAAGTGGGGTTAAGTTGAGGGTGCGCCCTTGGGTGCGCCTAGATGGAATGACACACAGACGCTGATATATCTCTCTTTTTTGCACTAATGAGTAAGTGTGTGTCGAATATAGGACGAAGGTTTAATTCATTTCATACTCAAATACAACAGCTATGACGTAGAATCAAGGCGCGAAATATTTTCGTTTAAATAGTGAGTCCCAAAACTCTACTTTTATAATCGTTTTAAACCAAGTTAGCAATTTTTTCTGAAATTTCTTTCAATGGAAATATTTTTCATTTACTCCATAGATGAACAATAGATCATCGATTTCATTGAAATTATACCTTGTCCACTACCCTATTCTGAATATTATTCTCTGGCTGCCTTTGGAGCAGAGAAAGACAATAACGACCTTTATTCCCAAGAAGGCCAATTCCAACGAGCCTGGGGACTTTAGACCACTTACTGTACTATCGGTCATAGCAAGACAGCTACATTTCATCCTGGCAAGTCGGTTTAACAAGTTAGGCCCAAGACAAAGAGCTTTTATCCCTACTGATGAATGCGCGGACAACACAAGCTTGCTGGACCTAATTCTCAGAGACCAACACAGAAAGTACTCTACATGCAACATGTCCTCTTTGGACGTGGGTAACGTCTTCGACTCTATATCGCACGAGAGTATCTACAGCAGTGGCTACCAAACTGGAGGGCGCGTCCCCCTGTGGGCGTAAGTCTTCTAAAATATTAGTACAAATTTTAAGCTTTAAAATAAAAAATCAGTTAAGACTTAAAAAAAGATGTCTACAATCCGGCAGCAGCGCATACCTAAGCCAAAGCAGCTTTGCCATGCGATCAGTGCTACAGCGCACGCTCGCTGCCTACTGTAATGGCCATTCCTCCTCTTCCAAAGTCCAGTTCAGACGAGTTACAGTACGTAAAAAAAGGGATGGAACACTCCGCCTTCGGCGTCGTGTCCCAAACTTCCCTTTTCACAAAATAAAATGTCACTTTTAGCACTTATATCATAAATAACTATTTTGTATAATGGGGGCAGGAAGGGGGACGCGACCACTTCTTGATTTCAGAAAGGGGGCGCAGGAGCAAAAAGTTTGGGAACCACTGATCTACAGGGACCTTCGGTCTTTTAGCTTTAAGCTTGCCACAGCCTGCAGTTGAGTATCTAAGGCAGTACTACTGCGGCTCTTCCACAAACATCAGAGGCGAGAGCTAGACATAAGAACTTATCAAGCCTAAAAGAGGTGTCAAGCAAGGAGACCCGCTATCCCCCTTGCTGTTCAACATGATTATAAATGGGTTACTCAGGAAGCTCCTCAAAGAAACCGGGGCCACAATCGACACTACCAAGATTAGTGCCCTCGCCTTCGCAGACGATCTTATTTTGATGGCATCTACTTCGGCTAGATTGCAAGACCTACTTAATAGCACAACGGACCATCTGGAGTCATGCAGGTTGCTTCTAAACCCAGCTAAATGCATCTCCGGTAGCATCGAAGGGCAGCCGAAGCAGAAGTACACTATACTGGAAGAGAGACAGTTTAAAGTGGGCATTAGGCCCTACCTCATCAAGGCGGACAGCTGGAAGTATCTCGGCATTGACTTCAGCCGAACCGGACGTGTTAAAGTACTATCCAAGTGCAGACATGAGCTCACTCCTTAATAGGCTATCGGCAGCCCCACTCAAGCCACAACAGAGACTTCATGCCTTCAGAGTTAATGTCATTCCAAAACTCTTCCACAAATGGCTCCACCTACTGCACGATACCCCCACTGCATTTATACATGCCAGCACAGAGAACGGCGAACTTGCAATCCCGTCGCTTAGATGGGATCCCTGTGATCAGAAGGGGGAAGCTGCTTAACCTTCAGCTGCCGTTACTCGATGGCAACTACACAATCAACTACTTTTTGGCAGCTGAATTGGACAAAGTGGGAAAGCAGTAATGAATTGAACCTGAGGTCCACAGCAGACATCAATAGAATGTGAAAAACCAAATTGTGTGGCATGGTGAACGGCCATGGCCTGAGATAAGCCATCAAGGTACCACAGGCACTCAGATGGGTCAGAGAGCCGACCCGGCTCTTATCTGGGAAGGACTTCCTGAACTGCATGAAAACAAGAATTAATGCCCTGCCTACTCTATCTAGAACAACTAGAGGCAAGCCAGAATTAGACGGCTCGTGCAGAGGTGGATTCCAAGTACCAAAAATATTGAACGACGTCCTCCAGCAATGCCTGATACCCCATATGGTCATTAGAAGACACGACGCCTTGGCGGCCTACCTGAGGAGAAATTTAAACACTAAAGGCTACGTAGTAGTGGCAGAGACGAAAATTGAAATGGACAATGCAATCCTGAAATCCGACAGTGGTCACTGACTCTATCGATCTGGATCTCGCTCATACAACAAAGAAAAATAAGCGTTTTATAATCTCGTCAGAAAAGCGACACAGGCAAAAGATTCAAGAACGACATTGACAGTGAACTGGAAGGGAATTTGGTCTGGGAAATCTTATGCCGACCTAATTGAAAAAAAAATTATCCAGCCGACGGAAGCAGCGGTAATCAGCGTCCGTGCTATAATGGGGAGCATAATGATACACTCCCTTTTCAGCAAGAACACGCAAGTCTGGGCATCTTAACCGGACACGTTTATGGAACGGAAACCCTGCCGTCTGGGGCATCATGATTTAATAATAAAAATTTTGATAAATACTGTTTACCGAAAAACCGTGCCAGCTCCTATACTATCACTATTATACAAGATTTGTATGTCACTGGTCCGACTTGAAGAACTCTCTGATCCTGGACCAGCCTGTACAAATACATTCAAGTATAGGGTGCTTCAATTATTCAATAAAGACACTTTTAATAGCAATAGGAAACGTCAAGTTCTTAGCGAGATACTCTCAAGATTTTATGGATAATGAACATCAGAGTGATGGGCTCATTTTTTTCGTCTCGTTTAGAACGCTGACGTTTCCTATTTCCTATTAATGGTGTCCAAATTGGACCACCCTCTACACATAAATTCAAGTACAGGGTGGTCCAATTTAGAGACTTTTAATAGGAAACCTCAATCTCTGAGCGACATACAAAAAAATGAACTCCCCACTCTCAAGATTTCATGAATAATGATTCTCAGATTGTTTCTCGCTCAGAAATTGACGTTTCCTTTATTAAAAGTAAATACATACCAGCCTAAAATGTGCAAGATTTTGTATTATATCGTATTTTTATCCAGGCAATGGAAGAATTAGATGGAAAAGAAATGTGCGGTTCAAATATAGAAGTTTCACTAGCCAAACCTCCGTCCGATAAGAAGAAAAAAGAAGAAATATTGAGGGCACGAGAAAGACGTATGATGCAAATGATGCAAGTTAGAGGAGGGTAAGTTGCGACCTGAAATTTTTGTTGCAAACCATTTTTTGGCACCTAATCAAATCTTATAATAATACGCACTTGTTTTTCTTATAGTGCTCAGGATAGGTAAGCACGTTTTCGTAGGATTATTTTAACAGACAGATTAAGCAAAGGTTTGAATTTTTCCAGAATGATGCCAGGAACGATGCCACTTCGCGGACCGCCCGGTACCAGCGGTAGTAGCGGCGGTGGCGGCGGTCCACGTTCGGGTCCCGGCATGCGAGGAGGTCCCATGGGCCGAGGCGACTACGGTAAGTACCGCACCAAATTTCAGTACTTTCGCCAATTTATATCACCCGGCGATAATAACGATAGTGCGCCTAATAACCGATCAAACGATCATCTGTCGTCCCTAGTCTGCTTGCTGTTTTTCACCCATTCGAGTATCATTTACAGAATTTTATAAGACAGTGAAGTTAGTTTAAAGTTCAAGCACATTACTAACACCACTAACTAAGGGAGTAAAAATGTCTTTAATTTGAGTATCGCTATATTGGCTTTGACTAGTTGGTAGTTTATTTGTAAATAATAAGGAAAAAACACCAAGCTGGCTAGATCGACTACGTTCCAATTTAATTTGTGTCTAACTTTTATCATTTCAGAGCAAACAGTACTAGAACTTCTTTTAAATATTATGTGCTTTTGCAGAGTGAGCGTTAAAATCTTTAAATTCAAAAACCAAATTTGTACAAATAAAATCATAGCTCACTCTGCCTTTGGCTGTCAAGCTAAAAAATTTTCCTTCCTAGATAATTGTGTTACTTGTTCATCATTAACATCTACTAACATTATTACCCAAAAAAAAAGTATTTTAAATTGTGACGATTTCCTTAACATACCTTGTAGTTGGAACATACAAATTCAATCAAATATTTGTATAATCCACACACACACATACATGTGTGGCTTTGCAACAAAAAAAAATCCTTTTTAATAAAGACCACGTTGTCCGATATAGAACTGGTCCAGAGAGGAGATAACAAATTACCGTGAATCAAAAAAATCAAAGAATAACAAACCCGTTCTGTGTCAGTCGTGGGAAACGACCCTCCTTAATAAAAGTCCTCAGATGGATAAAAGAGGCACTCTCTTTATGATATAAAGGGGCGAATGTTGGCAAAAAAAAAATTGCTGCCTTGAAGTTTTTGAGGGACAAAATTTGTTCGAAATGTTCTCAGCATTGAACGATGGACAAAGAGCAAAAGTAATCTTAAGGTACGTTAAGGAAATCGTCCTCTGCAGCTTGGTTTTTCTGACAAAAATTAATAAGCACTTTGTGTACTTTCATCATCATTATCATCGGAATAATCCAAACTTCAGTTTACCTACCCAGCCGGGGCACCGCAAAGAGGCAAAAGGGCTAAACGTAATCAGCATATTGCACGCCGGCCTTCGACTTGATTTTTAAAATTGCATGCGTCTTTTTGTCTTTCAATTTCCCATTCCCTCCACCCGTAATTTTTTAGTTTTATTTTATCGTCCAGATAATTCGTATTAACGACGAGCTAGCAGTGAATCGGATCAGGTAAGTTTGATTCCTTGTTTCCTCTCATCCACTTTGTTCCTTACCAATCGCACAGGAGCTGTGGTGCAGGGGAGGATCCATTGGTTTTTTTTTTTAATTTTGAAAAAAACTTAAGAGTAACATTTTATTGGATGCGTTCGTGTTTTGTGGTTAATTCAGAATTACAGAGCTTAGGGCCGGTATTTCAGTGTTATCTTAAAAGTTAATCTAAACTTGACATTAGTTCCTTTAGGTGAATTTCAAGATTAACCTCTGATATTTTGATATTCGGTTGAACTCGAGGGGTAAACCACCTTGAAAAATGTGTATGTACACTAGAATGTGTACACTAGAATCCCACGATATCCTACTGGAATCCGATGGAATCCTAGTGGAATCCAATAGAATTCCTCGAAGAATTCTATGGAATTTCTTGTGAATATTTAGAATTATTTTGCAGCAACTCATTGATGAGTCCTTCTGATGTAAAAATTAGGAGTTTTAACCAATGAGTAAAGATTCTGTCCTGAAAATTGATTCATTTTTGATTTATTGAGTGAAAATTCTGAATTAAAAATTGTTATTATTTAATTATTGAGTAAATTAGAACTGCACAGCAGTACTACTGGCAATTGATGATGAGCAGATATGTAAAAACATTAAAAATAAACAATCCCAAGATCCATGCATGAACTGACTCAATGATAACCCTAGGTTGGGTAAAAGGGGATACTACACGGTGAAATACATTAATCGCCAATCGAGTCGCAGAAATCTCAAAGAAAATACCGCCGACACAAGGGAGTCACGTTAAATCAAGCGAGAATTCAGCCGATGCCATTTCACGAGGCATTAAAAAATTCAACCCTGTGGTGGACAGGACCCGAATGGCTAATTAATAAAGTTCGCTAAAATACACCTACATCCGGAAAATCACAGAATGAACCAAACTGGCACAATGCCACCAGGCACAAGTTGCGCTACAAAATGAATTATAGGAAAGATTTTCAACATCAACGAAAATGACGAGGGTATTGTCATATTGCAGAAAAATGAGGAAAAACACACCAAAAGAGAACTTGTCTCCCGATGAATTAGAAGAGACACTAAAAGCGATCATCAGATACGTACAAGAGATCAAGTTCGATGAAGAAAAAAAATGCCTTGAAGAAAAGAAGAACATAGACAAAAAAAGTAGGTTAAAAACTTTGAATCCAATATTATACCAAAAAGGCATACTACGAGTGGGAGGCAGATTAAAAGACGCAGAGATCCCGTACAACGAAAAACACCTCATTATTCTCCCAAAAAATAATCATCTCACAAAGGCTGATCATTCAAGAAGCCCACGGAGGCAATCAGCTCACTCTAGCATATATTAGACAAAAGTTTTGGATAATCAATGCAAAAATAGTTATAAGAAGCATCTTAAACGAGTGCATTTAGTAACTCCATCACCACCATTTCCAAATACAGGGAATGACTACGCAGGGCCCATTCCAGTTCGAGCAACCAAAGGGAGAGGCTACGTCATACAAAGACTACATTGCTATTTTTTTGTATGTCTGGCAACAAAGGCGATACACATAGAAATTGTCAGCA
Organism: Ceutorhynchus assimilis; assembly: GCA_917834065.1. NCBI lineage: Eukaryota > Metazoa > Arthropoda > Insecta > Coleoptera > Curculionidae > Ceutorhynchus > Ceutorhynchus assimilis. Next base: position 51,346,362 of record OU892279.1, read on the forward strand.
ACATGACAACAGAAACATTCTTAGCAGCCCTAAGGAAATTCACGGCTCGGCGAGGTCAGTGTTCGAACATATACAGCGACAATGGCACAACATTCGAAGGAGCAGCTAATCAACTCAATGAAGAAATATTAAAATAGACCTATCTCGTATGATTAGAAAAAGAGAGCTTAATTGTAATAAATACAAATCAGAAAGCAATAAAAGATGACATGCGCGCGCAACTCGTAGGCTGCAATGTAGCCAGATTGTAATGTTGCAGAACAAATATGTAGACAATACAAATCGAACATTATAACATTAAAGAAGTCAAAGAAGTGATATGGTGTCAAGAGTTTTACAACGCCTTAAATCAGACTAAAGAAGAGCTTTAAAGTGGATGAACATCGTTTGCAATTTTATTTTGATAAATGTTTCATCCGGCAACATCGCTCAATGAAATTGCCAAGGAATATGTCAAGTATAATCTAACACAACCTTAAACGAAACTGCGGTGAGTTCAAGTAACATGTAAAGTATTAATTTGCTCTTTGTCAAATTACACGTTACAAAGAAAGAAGGAACGATTCATTCTGAACTGGTCCCTGAATAAGAATATAACGCAAGCCTGTCACAAACTTGCTTCTCATTGGACGCTCACCTGCAGCCTACAAGCGACGCGCGCAGTCCAGGTAGTAGGAGATCGGTCTATTGATGAAATCACCAGAATGACAGAACACTGTCAACACTGTAGGTACAAAATGGCACTTTATTCCACCAGCATCTCCACATTTTGGAGGGCTCTGGAAGGCAGGTGTTGAATCCATAAAGCATTATCTGAAAAGAATCATCGGAGAAGCAACATTGACATAATATGAAGAACTACAATGTTCGTATTGTGCATTCCTAGCAGCATCAAAGCAAACTATACACTACATCATCCAGAAAAAGGATTATTTATTGAATACTTGGGCATATTCAGAAGCAACCGAGGGGAATTCAGATTACAGCTAAATATCAACAAAACAAGAACCACAGACGATGCAAGGAAAGTAACAGAAGTGATAGACAACATTAAAAAATTATGCGACCAAGCAAAAAAATTTGTATGGCATTTCTAAAAGTGACCAGTATTAAAAAGCGCTTTTAAGTTAAAAGAGGATGTTGCATACAGCTGTAAGTCTTTTTTATTTAAAATTGTGTTGATGTTGTTGTTTCTATGGGAGCGTTGCGACGATGGAGCGGCCCTGGTATGATATGTTTAGACAGGATAACTGCTGATGAAGCGTCTAGACTTTGCGGCGGGCTTTGTACGACTGTGGTGTTGAGACGCGTCTGGAGGTCATTGTATTCCTAGAAACCATAAACCATGGATGGATACCCTTAAAAAATGTGTTGTTTTGTAATGAAATAAAAATCGTACAGTTTAGATACTGGAAAAATAGTATATTATTCAACGACCGGATAATGATTGCTATTACTCACGAAGGATGAAGTTTGCACTACGAGCCGCAGGCAAGTAGTGTAGTCATCCGAGTGCGCAATAGCCATTAACCATGAATAGAATACTATACTTTTATTTTGAACCATATATGTAATTTTCACATTCCTTACTGGTATTGAAGGTTCGAAAATGTCACTTTACTTTTGTTTACTCTGAAGCAGGTCGAAAGTGACTGTTCTCCTGGGTCCTTATTCTTGAAACAGGGGAGCAACATTCCCAAGAAAACGAGTGTTCCGTCTTTCTCAATGATATGCAAATGATAATATAAGTAACAAAGATGGGACACTCGTTCTCCTGGAAACTTTACTCCCCTATTTCAAGAATAAGGACCCTGTCACTTTCGGCGTGGAGGACTCACTTTCGGCCCTGATAAATTGTTCTTTCAGACCTAAACACAAATCCAGGTTCAATGTTTGTATTTAGAAGTAGATGTCACATGTGTTTATATTGTTGAAATATTATAAGATGTCAATGTCGGTGTCAGACTGTCAGTCGAAATTCCATTTTTGTCATATTTCTACCTTATTTTTTTCAATAATTAATGGTTCAAAATAAAATAGTATACATAATTCGGTGGAAAGTTTTCTCATTATTTTCTCGAGAATTGGTTGACCTCGGCGCTTCGCACCTCGGTCAACCATAGTATCTCTCGACAATAATGAAACACTTTCCACCTCCGCATGTAATATACTATTTCTATGATTAATAAATATAATAGGCACGAGTTATGCGGTTTTTTATTTAGGCTGTGGTCCGAATATAACCAGGGTTGTGGTTTCGCGGTTCAAAAGTAATCAAATTACACTGGTTCCTGGAAAAGTGGTTAGTTTTGGACCTCGGCATTTGCCCCCCCTAGAAATAGTCTTTTGAACAAGAAAGCAGTAAAAGAGAGTATCGCTAAAATATTTTTTTTTAGACTCAGAAGTTACTTCCTTTGTTCTTGCCTATGCAGTTCTAGAATTTTGTAGTTTTATTTTTGTTAGACTGTCCCGTTGGGAAAAATTAGGTTTTTCGTTCCTATTTTTGTAAAACTTGTAATTTGTACCCACTTGATTTGTGCAATAGTATCTGTAGGTATTTTTTAATAAAACATATATTTTGATCAAAGATTAGTGATTACCTAATACCTATTTGAGTAACCTTCAATGAATACGCTGTGCTGTGAAAAATTGGCTGACTTTTTCATTACATTACAACGGAATTGAATTTCACTTGACTTTAGGGCTGGTATTATTAAACACTGAACCGATGGTAGAGTTTCAACCTTTAGTTGAATCCTATCAATTTGCATGGAGTCTCAACCGAAGGTTGAAACTCAATCATCGGTTCAGTGTTTTATAATTACCGGCCATTTGAAAATTACCTTAACAAATGATGCGGACAGTGAATTTGTTGCGGAAAAAAATATCATCATTTTTAACTAAATATCGATATCATATAAGTTCATTAAAATGCTCAAAAAGGGGCGTGGCATCAAAAAAAATTAGCCTGCGGCGCTAATGGAAATGGTCTTATTATAATATTGCCCCCCCCTGGGAAACCTTGTAACGACGCCCATGGCTGTCAGCTTGTCGAATTTTCTGATTGGCTCTTGAATAGTGGAGTAATGAGACCAGGATATTTTCATTGGTTGAAAACAAAGTAATGGAAAAAAAACTCACTGTATGAGTAATCATTCACATTGATCAATAGAAAATGGATGTATATTACGCATATTATTCAATACTCATAGAAAATAGTATATTTCCTAACTTTGACGAGCCGCCATTACTGCAGGTTAAACAGTAGCAACTTAAAACTTCGTATGTATTCTTTATAAAAATAGCAATTGAATGACGTTTCTCTCGACCCCCACTTCCATTTGAAATGTTGGGGGCACAGATTTCACCCCCGCTTAGGGGTCGAAAGGTATAGGAGGTGAAAATGATAATAAAATGTGTCCCTTAAAAAACAAAAATTGACGTGTTTGAGCGATTTTCTCTTAATCACCTAACACCTTAAAACTAGGTGGGAAGTTTCTCGTGCCCCACCCTGTATATCGGAACTCAGCAAGTATTACTCCAAGCTGTTTACAGTCATTTACGAGGGATGATCAATATACATATTTCTATCACCTGTCCATCGTACATGCAGGATAATCAAAGAGGCAAATGGGAAGCTACCATCACATCTGAGTATATGGCGGATTCCGGAGAGAACAGTCGTGAAGGAGGCGGAAGGGCAATGGTTTAGGATATATGCATACTTCACCATTGAAGATATAGCAGAATACGCATTGATAAAAACATTTCCGATACCACTTGGCATAGAAAACAAATCCTATTGGGCATGAGACGTCACAAACAACATACTTGCAGTCGACTACAATAACCATCACTTCTACCAACTAATTCACGAAGATATGCAGTCATGTACTAAAAAAAAAAAAATTACGTTTGTGAACCAGTTACTGTTAAGAATATTGAAGCATGCCCAAACTGTGTAATTGACGACATTTATCAAAGACATCAAGGAACAGAATGTCCAATTCAAAAGACTAAAATAACCACAATGATATGGAAGCAGCTAGTATACTGTATACGCCAAATAGCTGGATATATGCTCAGCCAACATTGTGATCACATGCAACGGAATCTGCGAAGACATTCTATTAAACAACACCGGTATATTAAAAATATCAGCAGATTGCATCATTGAAACAATACATAACATACTGGAATCCCAAATGCTTGTACACTATAATAGTTCCAAGGTGGTTTAACTTGTATTAGGGATGATTTAACGTTATTCTGGGATCATCCAATTCAGGTGACATTGAAATAACGGCCCTTTTTTTTTTAATCCAGTTACCAGACAGAATTGCTATAGTGATCTCATACAAAATCAAAATGTAACATAAGAAAACTCTGAATTGATTACAGAACTTCAAATTCAATATTTTTGATTTTAAAGTAGTCGTGGTAGTTAGACGTAAATATTTGGAGCAAAACTAGCTCAAAGTACTTGTTATTGGTATTGTTTTCTTTGTTCTGTTTATTATTTTTAATTAGGATTTAAACTTTTCCCGGCATGCTCACAGTATTTTACCATTGGTGATTTGAAATAAAATCGGGCCCGACGTAAGACATAACGGCCCGAACTTTAATAATTTCAGTTGGCTTAAGAGGGCAATTTTAGGCTACTCATAATGGTATTACATCATTCATTGTTAAGATAAATCTCTAAGGGTACCAATATTAGGATGTAATACCGGCAAGAGTGGCATCTTATATCTCTTTTGTAGATTATGATTATGACTATTACGGTTATGGGGATTACCGAGGCGGCTACAGCGATCCCTATTACGATGACTATTACCGATACGAGGACTATACGTATTATGACTACCAGCAGCCCGCGTCGACTACAACGGCGCCACCTGCGACGCAGGGGCGCAGTCGCGGTGCGCAAGGCCGAACGCCAGCACAGCCGGTGGGTGGCCAATAATAATAATTATGAATAACTTCTTTTTTTTTGGCGATTTTTTTTTTATTAGCTTATAGACGTTTGTGTCACATCAAATATTGACTTTTTCGTGAACTTGATAATGTTATCTTGATGGGGCACTCGTTGATTTATTCAAAATTAACCAGTTAGCGATTTGCAATGGTAAAATCTAACAAAATGCTTTTCAATGTAAAGTTGAATAATTCTTGTTTGTAATTACCTATTAATACCAGCATAACTTCAAAACTCTTTCGCAATTAAGTTTGGACTATCTTTCATTGAAAATGTGATTCTCATGCAAAATCTCGACCTTATGACTAAAAATTATGTTCAGTTGATCAGAAAAGTTTTTATCTGTCATAACATTAAACCTGTTAGATCTCCAAACTTAGTCGTTCCAACTTGCTAAATCGTGTTTTCTCCAACTAACCTAAATACTGCCTTATAACACAACCTTGCAAATCGCTGAAATTGGTCGAATAAAGGTTTTTGATTGTGGCGGTATAACGACTCTGGCAAACTTAACCTGTAACTATAGCATACATGCACCTGCGCATCTCACATCTTTTGTTACTAATCATGGTTTGTATGATATTATTTATAAGTTTTGCAATCGATGCATTTGATGTCGTGCTCTAACAACAGCTAATTTTCAAAAAAAAAAAAAATATATATATATATATATATATTTTGCTTTAGCATGTATAGCGTGTTTGAAAGATGACGAATGAGAGAATGTGACAGAACCAATTTCTAACAACAAAATCGTAGCCGCCACAGTCAAATACCATCATATCTGAGTCAACTTCAAAATTTGTCGCTGACTGCCGGGAAAAGTGTGTGTTAAAATTGCCGTCCAAAACTAAAAATTTCTGCGAGCCTGCTACTGACGAGCTGGCTCAGATATGATGTTGCTCTTAAGGCAGTGTTACACTTTAATCAGGAGGAAGATGGTCCTTAGTGTAACACAGCCGCTTGCAGGGTTATCCAAAAAACTGGGACGTGCCACGCCGATCCACACTAACCCATACACCATCTGATTGTGATTTTTGTTTTGATACGCCTCAATGTCTTTGATCTTCAGTGTTGAAGATGGCAGACTTTTATTTTTAGGTTGCTTAAAAGGAAAACTATATGTACTGCAGCTGTCAATAATGTTTTCCGTTTATTTTTGTTTTATGAATTTGTGAGTTATTGTCTTATTTTTGTTGGGCCGTGTTTTTTTTATTTTTGTTGTTCACGCTTATTAATAATATTAATGACGTTGTGTCCCTTTTTAATTCCTTTGGCTTGTTTTAATTAGTCGCTTTTAGAACGCTTTGCTTTTGCTTTATGCTTTTGCTTATATTTTATGTTATATATTATGAAGCGAGGATTTTGATGCCGCGGCGTACCTACCTCAGTTATTATTGCACTAATGGCATTATTTTTTACTAGTTTTGCCAAGCTATTTTTATTTTATATTGCCAATATTTAGAGGATAATTTTTATACATTTTGGATAACCCTTTATGATTTTTTTTTTAAGTTTCAGGTAGACAACCGCATGTGTTGTCTAACTGTTTGAACACCCATCTTTTTTTTTTGATGAATAATTAAAAGGTTTAATGTTGTTATTTTGTTAGGGACTTGATGACAATCGGTGCAATCCAGAACTCTTTTATTTTGAAAGAAGTGAAAGAAGCATAGTTCAGGTTTGTTGATGCCCCCTTTCTGCCTTTATTTTATCCTCAATCCTTTCCTGAATTTATTGTAAGTATTAAAATACTATTTAATTATTTTTGTTAATATTTTAAATTTTATTTTTATATTGTGCACCTTTTGAATCAATAATTTTATTATAAATGACTTGATTTTATTAAAAATTTAATACCATAAAAATCCCAACAAATCCATTTCGCCCACTCGTATTTCGATAAAGAATACATACTAAATATTAGCTGTAATACAATATATTTTTATGCACCAGAAAAATTGTATCTACAGGGTGGTCCAATTTGGACACTTTTAATAGGAGTGAGATACAAAAGATGAAAATGAATCACCCACTCTGAGGCTCACATTTCATTCTTCGTTTTCTGTTTTTTTCTATTTGTTCCCGATTCGAAATATTGACCAATGACCGATTTTTTTAAATAGGACACATACCTATATTAAAAACTCATTGTTTATGATGATATAATGATAATGTTTATCTGTAACAGTTTTTGAGGAAAAAAATTGTATCTGAAATGAGAATGAAAAAGGTCTCTTTCTAACACATCATTTCTTATGACTAAGGCCCGGTTTATTTATTCAGATAAACTTGCTGGTAACTATCTGCCAAATAAATTAACTGTTCTATCATTCTATTGGTCGGCGGATAACTCGCAGTCGAATGGGATTACAGATTGCGTTTTTATCCGTTAGATTGCATATACCTGACAGATTTATCAGAAGGTGACTAAACCGGTCCTGAAAAAAAGATAAACTTAAATCTTATATCATTTTTTTTTAAACCAGCACAAATAGAGCTATCCAAGTATCCAATGAGGTGTTCTATCAAAAAAAAAAGATAGGCATCTGGAAATCGAGTACGTACGCTATTGGATTCTGCCTTTTAGTGGCAAACCTGTTGAAGATATCAAAATGCGGTTTGCATCAATGAAGATTTCATGAAATTTGAGCCTCGGAGTGAAATTGAACCACCCTGTATGTACATTGACCGCAATGTTTTGTTCGAGTGGTCAACAAATCACTGAATCAGTTTTGTACACAATCCTTTTTTTTATTACTAGTCCAGCAGGCAAGTACTTTCTGATGGAAAGTATTCCGACGTTAATGTTATTTTGGCATGTCATTTGTTGGTAATCTGTGGAGCAAAATCTCGGTTTTCGACCTCGAGGACCCTGTGCTAGCTTGGGAGCAGTCGAAAAACCACGAAATTTTCGGACTTTTTCAGTTTTTTGCCTATATTTTCTAAACTATGCGTTTTAGCGGAATACACCTAATTATAAAGTTGAAAAACATTAAATTTCCTTCAAATTTCAGTAGTCAAACGTATTATTTAACACAATAGTAAACGAGATACAGTGGTTCATAGATAGAGAAAAATTCTCTCGAAATTATCGGACTTTTCTAGTTTTTTGCTTATAACTTCTCAACAAAGTTGAAGAACTTCAAATTTCCTTCAAATTTTACTGGCCAAAAGTATTCGATCCAATAGTTACTGATGAGATATAGTGATTCAAAAATTCAAGTAATTTCTCAGATTATAAAAATAGCATAGAAATGCAGGTTTTTGTCCCATAACTTTGGAAAACACAAACTTTGACTATGAGTGCAGCAAAGATCGTCGATATCGTTCTACTAATTTGGTAACTTATGCCAACAGACACCCATCAAAAACCACTATAGCATTGCTCCCAAAGTGTCTTTGAACGTAATCGACGTAATTCTGGCACAATTCAAATGTCGTATCTCTTGATTTGCTTCACACAATCTCATGTAGCAGGTATCCACCATAAATAACTGCATTTGCTGCTGCCAAAGTCTACTGGTTCTTGTATAGGAGTGAATGCCGCATACAACATTGACTTTGTGCCCTTGTGCATACCTCCCTCTGTGAAGTGAGACATCGGGAAGGAGGCTAGTTCGTATTTCAACAAGTTTCCAAGGTCATCATCTGATTGTTTTATTATGTGAATCCGTTAAAAGAGAGTGAGAGGGTCTATTGTGAACTTTTTGTCTTTAATTTTCACACAACAAGAAACAAATGCTAAAGAAACAACCTTATATTTCTGTTTCAATTTCATGTCTTGAAAATTCCCTTTTTCCAAACAGGTCTTTATACAGGTGATACCAATAGATCGAGCTAAGTGACAGTTCACAACAGCTCCTAGTGCCTATTGAGAATAGCTCTTTTGTATCCAGGCAAGGTGGATGGTCATTAGATAGGCGAGTTCAGTACAGATGACATCAAAATTAAAAAAGTTCTATTTTCCAAAAATAATTATTAAAATAGGATACAATAAAAAAATAATTCAGGGGTACAGTAGACTGTGAGTGCACGTGAAAGAGACGAGGATAAAAGATGTTTATCCCATGCTTGGTTTGAATTATGTTCAGATGGGAAGATATTTTTGACAAGTTGACATTTTTTTTTGTATCTTTAAACCACGTTTACTATTGCGATAAAGAATATTTTTGACCTGTTAAATTTGAAGGAAATTTAATTTTCTTCAACTTTATAAATAGGTATATTCCGCTAAAAACGCATTGTTTGGAAGTTATGAGCAAAAAACTGAAAATTTTTATGTCTTTCGACTTCCCCCTAAGTAAGCACAGGGTCCTCGAGGTCGAAGACTCAAATTCTACTCCACAGACTATCCACAAACGACATGCCAAAATATCAATAACTTTGGAATAGTTTCCAGTACCCCCTTTATTTATTACTTGCCTGCTGGCCTATACTTCCTTCAGTGCAATCATACTTTCTCAAAATTCTTCGTACTTTTTTTTTTTAATTCTCGTGTACCTTATTCTTCTTAATATGTACTTATTTCCTTTGACGTTGTTTTTCATACTTTTCCGTATTTCCTTGCCCTTTCTGAACTTTCCTCTACTTCCTTATACCTACCTACTCTTACGGAGATTTACCGCTTGGTTTTTTTCAATTTTTAGAACTAATTGATACTTGAAAGTATTTTTTTTTATATATTTTATTTGTTTCGACAGTGTGTTAGGAAATCAAGTATATTATTAAAATATCAGTAACCTATTTCCCTTGAAACTTTATCCTTTTCCATCTACGGTAGAAAAGAGTGGCTTTTCAGTTGACGTGCTACAGGGTGTCCGGAATAACTTGGAAGTCAATGAACTATAAACTACACGTGTACCAGGAATGTCACCGACTGTTGTCGGAGATGGCATTTGTTATCTCTCTTGTTCGTCCAAAGATAGCTTTATAGTGGGGAATACCTTTCTCTCTTTAGTTCATTGCTGTTAAGTTTGGTATACTCCTAACCTCAAATATAATGTTTTTTAGACAAGAAAAAAATTTTCATAATTGGCCCATAAGATAAATAAGATCTATCTATCTATCTATCCCCCACATTCTCCATCTCAATTTGCCTCATTTTATAGATAGGCCGGGCCATTTTAGGTACGTGTAGTTTGTAGTTCATTGCTTGAAGTACATAGGGATTTGGGAAACCACTGACGATACAGAGTGGACCAAATGGAGAAAAAGTTGCGCAATCGGGCACCTACAAATAATCTGTCATAACAACTTTTCTCCCATTTGAGCCACCCTGTATATCTTCAATGGTTTCTCCATGTACCATCGGCACCAAAAGTATATCTGGGACAAAAATAATTATAATAATCTCTTGGTCTAATTCTACCATCTTCATTTAATTCATAGTTTGACAAATATTTGACACTAAAAATCATATAATAGTACAGGGTGTCCACGATTCGATGGTTTTGAGGGGGGTTTCGGGTATTTCTAAAGGAGTTGATAAAGATCTAACCCTCACTTGCGAGCGTCGACTTTCAAAGAAAATTGACTGGTGAAAAACGCATCTCCGATATGCCGAGTCGTTTTTATGTTACGAGGGGTTTTTGAAAAGTTCGGAGTTTGGCAGGGGGTCTATAACTTTTATATTTATGAAAATTTGATCAACTTTTTCCCTTGTAGCTTAAAAACGAATCGAGATGCGGGTTTTACCGGTCAACTTCTCTTGAAAATCGAGGCTCGCAAGTGGGGGTCAGATTTTTTCAAACTCCTCTAGAAATACCCGCCAAAACCATCGAATCTTGGACACCCTGTACAAGAGCTAATGACGCTGTCCCACTGCCCAGTTACTTTTGGTGACGATGGTACTTCAAGTTATTCCGAACACCCTGTTCAATAGCAGGACAAATTGAGCATTTCATGTAATCTAATGAATGAAAAGCTGTTCGTGGACGTTTATTGAACTGGTATTTCACTGATATTACTCTCTGAAATAAAAAAAAACACACGTAACAGGCAAAACAGATATTTACTATAAATAAAAGATAATTTGGTTTCGAAGGATCTCAAAAGCCCTAACGGAAGAAGCAAAAGACTGGCAGGGAAAATCTTCACAATGAACAGAATAAAATGGGCGACTGATAACTTCAGACCCTACAAATCTCCAGGCAATTTCCCGCATAACTGCAAAAAGGCTACGAGGACTTTACCTTTGAGATCTTAATTCTTTTCACACTATCATAGGCCTTCGGCCCGAATTCCGAACCCACGATTCGATAATATCGTCTATTTTATATGGGACGATACTATCGAATCGTGGGTTCGGAATCCAGGATCCAGGCCCTGTATTGAAAATCTATAAACAGTTGGTGTATCTGCCTATTGAACTCCCAGCTTTTTTTTTAGCAACTGTCTAATTGCGAATAGTTGGTCGGTTGTTAATCGGTTTATCCGAAAGCCGCACTGATACTCTCTTTTTATCAGGATTAGGTATATTTCATAGAACTTTTTTGCATATCATTCTATCTCCTTTTTTGTATTAGGGGATTTTTATGCTTTCTTTCCAGTCTTCTAGGATCGTTTTTCCAGATGAGTTCATGTAGTTGGGATGTGGCTGTGTTTCCGGCATGTTTCAAGAGTTCGGCGGTATTCGTGTCTACCAGGAGATTTATTGTTTTTCAACTTTCATATAGCGCCCTCAATTTTCGTTCGTAGTTTGGAAGGTGGCCGGTTGTTCGTTATTTGTATAACCCTGGTTAAGTAGTTGTTCAAAGAACTCTTTCCATGTTTTCAGCATTCAATTTTGCCTGGTTACTAGATCTCTATTGTCGTCCTTGATGATGTTGTTGGTTCTGGGTCTGAAGCTATTCTTTCTTGTTCTTATTGTCCTATAGAATTTCCTGGTAATGTTCCTTCCATCGACTTCCAGCTCTTCCAACTCCTATCCATGTTGTTCTCTTTTTTTCCTTAGTAGTTTATTAACCTCTTTTCTTAGTTGTCTGAATTTACTGTTATTGTCTTCAATAGGATATTGCATCATTACTAGTTTTTGCATTATTTCTCTCCTTATTCCTCCTTCTTATAATGCGAATTGTACCAGTGGTTTCTATTTTTGTCACTCTTATTTCGGATAGTACTTTCCATCTCGTGTCGACGTCATCTGTGTTTGTCATTTCTTAGATTCGGTGCTCTATTTCCGCCTGGAAATGCTTTTTGATTTTTTCGTTTTCCAGTCTTTCTCCATCTTGTTTGAATTAAACATTTTTTCAGCATGATATTGCGAGTGTAGCATTCGTTTGGTGAATAATTTAACTTGGTAGCGGCTTCTGGATCAAAAATTTGAGCGACTATAAAGCACGGAAAAATGCCAAATTGACAGTGTTGACATCTGTCATTGACATTACTTTACGCACTAGTGTATGAAGTGAATTACTTTACGCACTAATGCGTGAAGTGAAATTTTACGTCTTCTGAACAGTGCGTAAAGTGAGTATTTTACGCACGGTAATAGCAAATAGTAGTTATTTATGCAACGAGTGTGTATAGTGAACCTTTTTTCACGAATGTGGATTTTGACAATCACATGAGTGAAAAAAGGTGCTTTACGCACGTATTGCATACAAAAATGTTTCTACTACCAATCAGATATGTGTGAAAAAATAGATTTAGACAAATACTTTACGAACTAGTGCGTGAAGTATTTTCACCTTACGCACTAGTGCGTGAAGTAATTTACCAGAAAAATACTAAATTGACAGTGTCAACATCTGTCATTGAAATTAGTTTACGCACCAGTGTGTGAAGTGAATTACTTTACGCACTAGTGCGTGGAATTTTACGTCTTCTGAATAGTGCGTAAAGTGAGTACTTCACCCACGGTAGTAGAAAAAATATATTTTCAGAGATGTTTCCCTTATAATTATTTCTTTACTTGTTTTTATTTATCCAAAAGAAAGATGGGTGTTTTTATTTCGATTAAATTTATGAAAAGCAAAAAAATCACTTTTCTATAACATTATTTTGCAAAACATATACAGGGTGATTCCAAAATGGCGCATAAGCTCTCCGTTACGTCGTAGGGGACCCTTCAGGGAACCCCAGAAAAATAGTGAAAAAATCCTCCTCGACCAAGCTTGCTGATATGAAGGAGTAAAGTTGAGAAGTCAACTTCTTTATTTCCGAATTTTGTTAAGACTGCGATATTCCCTATAAAGTTCCAGATGTCTTGTATTAATTTATGACAAAAAAAATCACATTATTTGGATTCTACCTTTTAAAATGAACTTTGCAAGCACAAGGTTCATTATTAGAACAGAGGTGTAATCCAATATAGGTGGAAGTATTTAGGATGTTGCCAATTTCATCACTGCGTGTTCTTCTAATAACTTTGTCAAGAGTAACTTTATATTATTTCAACTATTAATTCTTCTGGGGTTCCTTGAAGGGTCACGTCATAGTGGAGAGCTTATGCGGAATCACCCTGTATTTAATGTTGTCAAAGACTTATTATTTTCTGTTACTAAATGAATTTTTATTTTTGAGTGCAATATTATTTTCATAGTTTTATTTTTTCTTAATTAAGAAAAATGACAAAAACTAAAAGTGAACTTTTGTCATTTTTCTATCAACAAAAATTCTGTTTGCAGACCAATCGTAGCGAACGATTTCCGATTTGTCTGCAAACAGACGCAATTTATTTATTTTTTGTCGTTGTAAGACGCTTCGTTTGACTAACATGCAACTATTTTTTTCTAATATAGGCTGGCCGTGGGCGTGGGGCGGCGGCACGTGGCCGGGGAGCCGGTGGGCAACCGGCCCGTGGGGCGGCACAGGTCCGGGGGGCACGGGGCGCGGTCGCGGCCCGTGGGGCGGCGCGCCAGGCCGCTCGTGGGGTGGCCCGAGGCAAGGGGGCAAGTTTACAAGGTAACTAATGCTGCATTAATTTTATACTAATCGAATTTTGCTAGTTGTGCTTTAGAAAATACATTTAATTACATGTAATTTTCTGCCATTTAGGAGTTTCCTATCCTATATGATTCATAATCAACATTTTTATGTATTTTCTAAATCATTCTGCTTCTGCATTTTTTTTTTCGCGACTTTTATGACAATTTGCCGTTTGCATCATGGTTCATTCAGCAACGATAGAAGATGAACATTATTGTGTAGAACGATGGGAGACTTTCGGTCTTGGCGCCATCTATGAATCGAATACCAACATTATGCCGTTTTAATACTGATTTTCAATAGGCCGACCAAAAATCAGTTGGTTGGTGTGACCCAAATAGGAAAAACGTCCTTTTTCCTATATACACAGAATTATTATATAGAATAAATTGTACAATGTGTCCCATTTTGGTTGCACGGGTTTTTGTTTTTTTTTTCTCATTAGTGAAATGTAATGTGATTCTGTCACGTTCATATGTCCACCAGGCAGCTCTAGCGTAACGGACTCAGGAACAGCAGGCAACGTCATCAAATCAGCACACTTTAAAGGATAGAGACGTTGCAGTGGTCTCAACATTTCACCTCTGGTAGTCTCTAACCGCACTATTGAATATCAATTAAATTGTTCACGCAAAAACATAGAAGGAGTAAGAGGAACCAAGTCTTTGGATTATTCCGAACAATGAGTTAGAGGCCGAGCGTTAACAACTGCCTCATAATCGCACAATACAGTCAACAAGTCCTCAAATTCCAAACTAGCGCGACCCAGCCTTTTCCGTAATAACTGTTTAACAACGCCAATCAAGCGCTCCCAAAAACCACCTCCATGGTAGGGGTGGCGGGTAAAATTTCCACACAATACGTTGAATACTAGTGTAACATAAAATGTTGTCCCAATCAAGTGCAGAACAGGATTTTCGGCACTAACGAAATTAGTTCCATTGTCCTTGTAAAAAACTCACAGTCGTAAGTGATGTAGTTAATTCCAAATGAACCGTGCAGAAGACTGCACTGGTGGAAAGACCTAAGCCTTTTGTCCATTCCTGAACAAAATCGGACCCGCAAAATCAACATCAGTGACCTCAAATGGGACGGCCGTACAGATAGAGGTGGCGACTGAACCACAAACGGCTTTCCATTTTGCCTCTTGCAGATGGCACACTTGGATGTGACATTTCGAACACTGCGCCGTTTCCCAAAATCCAGTACCTCTCTCGAAGAAGATTCAATAGACCTTGGGTCTCCACATGGCATGATTTCTTGAGTTCGAACCAAATCAAACCTTGAAGGGTGCTTAGGGGGCAAAACTATCGGTAATCCTCGATATCTTCCCTGTTAGACACTCTTGACTTCAGCCTAAGCACTCCATTTTCATCATAAAATGGCTGAAGATTGCTAATGTTCTTGTCGGTTTCTCCAGAAAAATATTGTTGTTGGATCAACTTGAACGCAAATGACTCTACAGCAGCAAATTCTTCAGATTGTAACTCACCATTTTTCTTCTCACGTGAATGCTTGATATTGTGTCAAAAACGGAATATCAAACCAAGTATCCGAACAGTCTTGATTTAGTTGGAAAAATACAGCAAATTCCATTCTCCTCGGATTTTTACATCAGCGAGTGCCAAAACCAACTGTTTCCGACGTTCTTGCGCAATTTCTTCCTAATTAAACATTGCGTTTTCTGAAGGCCATTGTTTAGGATCCTGGTGCAGCCATGCAGGGCCCCTCCCACCACTTCAGATCAAAAAGCTGCTTTGGAAAACAACCTCTAGTAGGTAGGTTTGCTTCATTGGAAACCCCTGTTATATGCCTCCATTTTTCTGCTGGATTTAATTTCGGGCACCCGGTTCCATACAAGGTTCCCCACTGGTCTTTTCCTTGAATCCACGAAATTACAGTAGAGGAATCATTCCAGAAATAATATTTTGCTCTACTGTTCAAGTTTTCTCTAATATGGCTGAAAAGCCTTGCACCTATGACAGCAGCCAGCAGCTCAAGCCTAGGAATTGTCATTTTTTTCAAAGGAAAAACTCTAGTCTTACTTGCTAATAGAAAAATATTCACTTTGTTTTGCACGACGACTCGCAAGAAAATTATACGATTCCTTACTGGCATGGCAAAATGTATGTATGCTGACATCTTGAACTAAACTCCTCCACTCACGCTCCATCTTGGAATTTCAATTTTAAACAAATGTGGTAGGTAGTTCATGCATCCACTTCTCAAAGAACTGCGCAGTCTCTTCATCCACAGGTTAATTGTTTTTTCCACAGTTTTTGCAACAACTAAAATTGTTGGCGTCCTAAAACCGATAGGATCAAACACCTTTTGAGTCACTGACAGAAACTCTCTCCTGGTAATTACCAAATTCTCAACATTAGTAGTTAAAAAGCCTTGACTAAGAGCCAAAAAATCTTCGTGGGGGTGCCAATCTAAACCAAGCACAGGACAAAGTACTGCATCTGTATCGGCGTTACCCATTCTAGAGGGCTCCCACCCTTTCAGGTTGAACTACCCTTATGCCATGATAGTCACCGACTCTCGAATAATTGATGTCAAGGTGTTGTCATCTTGAACACTTGTGACGCAATTGTCCACATAAAAGCTGTGACGTCGGTAATCTCTCAATGGTGTCACGAGAATAATCGCCAATTTTTTCAAGAGTTTGATCAAGATGGTACTCAAGCGTCACACCTAACAAGAATGGGCTGCTAGTCACTCCAAAAACGACTCGCCTGAATCGAAAAACAACTTCATTGTGCTAATCATCCTCCCATAGAAATTTCTAAGTCATTATCGTGCACGCTGATTTGCAAAAACGCCTTGCGTATGTCGAAAACCACTCCCACTTTGTACTTTCGAAATTTTAAAAGCAGTGAGTTCAACAATATTTAAGCCCTTTTCGAGACAATGATTAAGTGACGGCTTATCTCTCATGTGCAGGCGTATCGAACACAGGTCTCAATTTAATAGTGGCACTATTCTCCTTGACTACTAATAGCTGCCTTTATCAATAGAAACTGGTGAGTCCACTTGTTCAATGATTTTCTCCGCCTTATTCTCTTCTTTGAACACTTGGTCACATTGATCGAACAAGCCATCTCGTTTCAGCTTCGAAATATTAGACCTCAACCTTTTTTTGAGGCCATCTTGTGGTGCCCATCTACCCATGGAAGCCTAACCTCATAAGGACCCTCCTCATTGATACGAATAGTTTCCAAAAACAAATCTTTAGCTGCTTGAGCCATCTCTTCTCTGCTTGTGTGCTCAGTTGGATCTTCAATACGAAGGACCTAAAGTCGCTCTATTGAAGCGTCTTTCACAAAAAGATTGATAGCTGCACTAGTATTTCTCTCCACATTACTGGCCCCTTTGCCCATAAGAGTCCATCCTAGCCTAGTCTCTATCGCTGTCAGTCAACAGGACAAATATTTATGACCCCCGGTATACAATATGCCAGCAACGTCAGCACCTAACAACAATAACTGGATCGGCCCAGGATCTCGGGAATCGGAAAGTTCAATGGCCAGACTGGCTAACTCGGTTGACTACTGACCACTAAAAAAGGGGGAAATATCACCACAAATAATTGGCTGATCAAGGGTGTCAATGATAAAAATAGACTTTTCACCACACACTATGACGTCATAATATTTGTGCTCATAAACTCGACCTCCAAACAAACAGTGGATCACATTTTCTGAGCGCTTTGGTATATATCCGAGCTGATGCCCTTACTGACTTGTACCCATTTGAACCTTTCAAATTGAAGGGTTTGCAAAAATACATGTGTGTTAGTGTGATTTGCCAAAACCTGATCGGAGTTCAGCAGTCTTTTCTTCTCGACTTTCATTGATTTGATAACTATTACCACGTTGCTCTTGCTTTGAAACAGCTATATTGACTCCCAAACTAGGACCCATCAATACCCAGTAGAAATTCTCACATAAAATATAGTGGAAGCGCCCTCTGCATCTTTGTGCTGAGTGACCTATTTTGATGATGATGATTGAAATATTTCGTTTTTCCTCCATGGATAGTTTTTGAGTCTTAAAACATGAGTCACTTTCATGTAAGCCACTACAAAAAATACATTTGGCAATATCACAATTTTCAAGACCCCTGGTGGTCGGAACGACAGTGTCATTTTTAGCAGATCTTCTTTTCCTCAAATTATCTTCACTGACTCCCGACATACGCTTTGTCAAACCAAAACTCTCGGTGACCAACTTAATACTTTGCTCGTTCTCCACTTCATTATTGAGAAAGCTCATCAGCCCTCAGTCTTAACGCCAACTCAAACACAGAGACATCAGGACTATTGGGGGCGCTGGCTATGGAACAAGGCGAACGCTGCCAAATTCTAAGTAGATCTAGAGGTAAACAGGATTCAATTAATGGGAAAAAGCATAGCAAAACAGCTACCCGTTGTGATACCTAGCGTCTCGAGTGCCCGCAGCTGCGTTTCAATCTTATCGTAGAGCGTAGCAATATCAATTTTCTGTTTGCAGGTATAGCCTTATCCAAAATTTACTTCAACAGCTTCTCTGATGTACACTTCAATCTGCATATCCTTGTTGTCAAACTTACTACACATGCTATCAACAATTTTACCATAATTTTCGCTAATTGAAGGAAAACCTTCCACAAGCTGTCGTGCTCTGCTTCCAGGGACCGTAGTCTATACCAAATATTCGATTTTATCGTTATTGTCAATATCAGGGTCATCATGGATTTTTTGGAACCGTCCCCAAAAAGACAACCAACGCGAGGTAATTTGAAATTTTGCTTACCTTGGCTTTCAGCTGCTACCATACGCACAGTTCTCACCTGACTGCAGCCACTCTACCCAACTCATTAAATTTTAACAGATCCTCCATCCTCGTAAAGCCTAGAACACTTTAGATTCAGCTCAATAAAACGCTTGGTATACGCGTCACAACTGTCTACCTCTGCACCAAGTTCCTCCTCTTTCGCGGTTTTCAATAAACTTTCGAAAATCGCACTGTCCCGAACTTTCAAATTGTCAGATTTTGGCTCCAAAGAAACTCAACTATAGCCGGCTGGCAAGTAGGTCTGTGCTTTCAACGAACTCTTCGATACTTAACTTTTTATACTGACAAAATAAAAAAGTACATTTCTTCTTAAAATCTAAAAGTAGGTCAAGAGAACAAAGCAAAGATAAGAGAATAACTTGTGGTGGGAAAGGCCCGAAAGGGCCACAAACACACAGGCACGGCGCGGCGTTGCCGTTAATAAATTTTCCTCATTCTAAAGAAAAAAATTCAATGTCTCGCGGATACCATTAGCAACTGCGATATCCCTTATGTACAACCAAAATGGGACACACTGTACATCATTATTTAGGAAATATATTATTTCTTCTATATTGTTGCTGAATGTAAACTATTTTAGTAAATCAGTTTCACCTTTTAATATTCTTTGTCCTTTTTTCCAGTGACTTGTGTGTCCTAGAACATTCCACCCATCCAGTATCCTCCTAACCTATTGTTCATCAGTTTTTATTCTTTTTGTCCTGAAGCGATGTTTTATTGGAGTGCAGCATGTACGTTATTTAGCTTTGAGTAACTAAAAAAAACCTCTAACTGAACAAATATTTTAAGTTTTGCATTTTTTTAACTAACAAAACTGTAAATATGTAGATGGGATATCACAAAAACAAAATTAACGTAGAAAATGCAAACCTCGCCCAAATCTAAGGGTTTCATACAACTGTGTTTTATGTCTGGTCATTAGCACTGATTTCCGATGACCAGATATGACGTCGTGACATGGTTCACTTGCCTACACCAATTTTAACTGACGCTATAACTTTATAAACTGATAAATTTTTTGTTTGTATATAGCAGGTAAACGAAAGTTCGATGGGGGTCACCAGAATCAAGGGGAGACTAAGCGACGCTTCCAAAGTGGCGGCGGCGGACAGGGGGCTTGGGGCGGCCAACCCCTGGCACAACAGCCCCTGAACGGCGACCATTGGTACCAAGACTCGTACGGGGCTTGGAGTTAGGCAGCGCGAGGCGAGTGCGTGAGAGAATGGACGGCGAGAGAGAGTGCGAGCGTGAATGCGAGTGAATGCCGAGCGCTGTCGGCCGAGACGGTTGAGACCATTTTGGACGAACGCTTTCGGCACGAGGGAGTTTCAAATTGAGCCAATCCATATTGCGTTTTTGATTTTTGGGGTTCTAATATGAGCTCAATTAAAACTTGTTGTTTCCTTTTTGGATGTTTTTACCAAAAACCTTTATTTTTTGAATTTTTATGAAAAATGCTTGTTGGATTTTAAATATAATAGAACATTTAGAGCTTCTAAATCAAAAATGTCATTACAATATTTGATCTCCCTAGAAATTTCAAAATGCTCAATATTTATACACTTTTCCAAAAAATCTAATTATTATCGGCATAGCGTTTTTATTAAATAAAAACATTGTCCACTGCATGTTGCATAATCTTAGGTGTTCTAATAATATTATTGTAAATATTTGTGACACAATTCCTCCACAAATTAGTAATGTTTCGTCCTAAATTGGTTCAAACTGTCTCGGACTCTAGGTCACCCAAAGTTGCGGTGTCTCCAAAAAAAAAAACTGCTACTAATAATTATTGTTAAAATAATTTCAAATAATGAAAATTGCCTTATCTGCATTCTTTTATAATAATCTTTATATACTTTTTGGAAAAAAAAATTGTTATTTTTGGGGTTCCAAATTTGTTAAATTAATAATAATACGACCTGTTTAGTTGTCTAATATTAAATTGTATGAGTTGATTTATGTTTTCTTTTTTTCGCCATTCTTTATATAATGATAATAATAATTGCGTTATTTATATCGTTCCAAGATTGACTTGGGACTTGTTTTTATTGTTTAAAATACTAAATAATGCCCTCTGTTCGCGCCTCATCTTATACAGGGCGTCCTATTTGTTTGGATAGCTTCAAAAGCGCTGTTTTAAGTGAAACCTTGTATATAAACTTTTAGCGAGGTTCGAGTTAAACGCTGCTGATTGATGTAACGTGCCAAATTAGGTTTAGGTCTGAAAAGAGTATTTATTTTTTTAATTTTTTAAAATTTTATTGGAAATTTACAGGATGGCAGAAAAGGTTGCAACAAGGTATCGTAAGCTATAAAAAAATAATAATTATAGTTTTCCCACATTTCTGACACTTTTTACAAATCTATAGAAGTTGCAATCTGTTTTGCCAAATTGTCGTATCGCTTGCATCAATTAGCAGTGTACAAGGGCATAAAAAACTTACACAAAATATAACTCGATTTGCAAATACTACATTTTTATAGTAGCGAGTAATCTTTTTTTTTTTATTATGTATGTATAATATGATTATATATTTTATCTTTGGTAATGCATTTTTTGCATTGTGATGATTGTATTTTAGCAGTATGTAATTTCTTACGACATATACTTCTGTTTCTCCCCCACCACACACGAAATTACACCACAATTATTATATCTAGATAATTTTGCGCGCGCATATTCCCCAAAAGTCTCAGATGTGGCCCGGAATTTAAAATAATAATAATTATTACAGCTGAAACTTTCATTTGATTGCAATTTTAGTTCTACTTTTTTGTTTATCTTTATATTAATCGATATTTTTTTAACTTTTTTTTTTGGTTTTGTATTGTCCGTATGTTATTTGCTTTTTATTATTTACTTTTCGCTTCTCCTGGCATTTGCCCCTCCCTATTTCAACTTATTATTGGTAAAATAATTTTTTGTTTTTAGTGTGATGTAGCTAATAATAATTTTTATGTTCTTTGACTATTATCATAGATTTGTACGCCTACATAGTAACACAAAATATTCAATTTTTTTTTTTGCAACTACTACAAAAACAAACACACACCATACTACTGTGGCAAAAGGCATTGGGCGATTTTATTGTGCCGCCCCCCTCTGTACATTATGTAGTTTCTTGGTAAATTAACTCGGAGTTTTTTTGGCTCTGCACTGCATTGTTGTTAATAATATCGAATAACGTCTATCAAAAATAATTTGACAAGATGACTGATGATTTAACATGTCTCAATAAACAGTTGTATGTGTATTACAATTTTTAATTAGTGTTTTATTTTGAAATTACCTCTCATTTTCTCTCTAATTACATAGTAAAAATGCAAAGATACTTGACAATTTATTTTTCTATAGGAATGTAATTTCGAAGAATAGGAGAATGGACTCTGAGTCCATTACTATTCCTCGAATGAACATAATATTCTATAACTAACAGTTCTACTTCTATAGACCTGGGCCGGTATTCTCGTTCCCGAAAACGTTCACCGCTTTAGTCGCTCGGCACTTTCAATGTAAAATTACATTAGAAGTGCCGAGCGACTGAAAAGCGGTGAGCGTTTTCGAGGACCAGAATACCGGCCCAGGACTACACCATTTCCAACAGTATTTCAAAATCGGTAAAATGTATTTCAAAATAATCACTTTTATTTCAAAAATTTATATTTTAATTTCCAAGTTGTCACTTTTATTTCCAAATATATCATTTGTATTTCAAATTAATCAAATGTATTTCAAACTGTACCATTTATACTTCCAAAAAAATCAGATGTATTTCAAAATCATCATTTCTATATCATCAAAAACTGTAAACTGTAAGGGAGATACAGGGTGGTACGATATAAGAACCATACTTTATTTTTTAACCGAATTGGTAATCATTGAAATAAAACTGACCATTTTTGGAATAAATTTCACTAATTTGAAATACATTTGATGTTTTTCGAAATAAATTTGGTTATATTGAAATACATTTGATGTATTTTGAAATAAAATTCATAAAGATTGAAATCAAATTTATGCTTTTTGATATTCAATTGATGACTTTGAAATACATTTGATATTTTTTGAAATCAACTTTTTCTATTTTGAACTAAAACTGGAAATGGTGTAGTCTGTCACTGAAAATTACAGTGAAATGGATGTATTCGCATACCTAAATCTTTAGTAAGTCGTTCTCTAAAAAAAATTGAAGCAAAAATGTTGCATGGTTCTGTATTATTTATACAATGGTATTATCCTCTATGCTCGCGCTCGCCATGATACTGTCCACATTCGCACCTTGTGGAAATTTTCAACTTTGGGCATTTTTTGTATATTGGGTTTTAAGTTGAATCCTGTTCATGTACAAATTTTATTGATTAGGAAGAACCCTAGTTCTATTTTAACCATTTTTAATGGATTTCAAATTCGCAAACTCCCAATAGTGTGGCAGCTTAGGTAGAAGATATTTCAATATATTGTGCACTTTTTGATAAAAGCACCAAATTTGGCACAGAGGTAGACCGATGTAATATGAACAAATTTGGATGTGAAGGCATCGGCCAACTGCCCCCCGTCGGTCGTGGCGGCGATTTTTTAGAATAGCCGCCAGTGGACATTCCCAAAGACAACGAAAGTAAGATAAAGTTTGCTACTGAAGGTTTTAGTGAATGTTTACTGATTGTTTTGAAGGAAAACATGCCAGATGGTTTTTGAGTTATACAGGGTGGGGCACGAAAAACTTCCCACCTAGGTTTTCTCAGGTCTCGTCTCACAGGTTTTAGATGATTAATCAAAAATCACTCGAACACGTTATTTTTCGTTTTTTTGGGGACACATTTTATTGTGATTTCCATCCTCTACCTGTCAACGTCAACCCGGGCCCTAAGCGAGGGTGTCAGGTACCCGCAAAATTTCAAATGGAAAAATGGGTTCGAGTAATACAATGTACTTTTCCCTAACTTCTACAAGCCGCAATTTTGGGAAGGCAGCTGAAAATTTCGAGGATAAAAATCTCAATAAATTCCTATCAAATTACGTATCACCCGACCCCCCTTTCGGTTCGAAATTTTAGAGGTACCTGTCACCACTGCTCAGGGGTTGACAGGTAGGGGGTGAAACTACCAATAAAATGATCGAGCGATTTTTGATTAACCATCTAACACCTGAGAAAACCTGGATGGGACGTTTATCGTGCCCCATCCTGTATATACAGAATGTCCCACGAGGTTTTACCTAGGTGATAACTTCGGAACGCATCATCGAATATTCCGCTTCGTAATTTTTTATCATTTTCTTCAACAAAGCCTAAGCAAATATGGCATTGCCGATTTTGTAATTTAATTTTCTAACGAAAAATGAGATAATACCATAAGTTACATTTAAGATTCTTAAGTGGCCGTCACTTGACCGAAACTGAAGCAAAAGTGAAATTGGATGACGCGTTTTTTTTCAGATGTTAGGTGAATAATCAAAAATCCCTCAACCATTTTATTGTTATTGATATTTTAACCCGCCTACCTGTCAACCCCTAAGCGACGGTGACATGTACCCACAAAATTTCAAATAGAAAGGGGGGTCGAGTGATACTTCATTTGATGGAAAGTTTTATTATAAGATTATATTCTCGATATTTCAAGTTGCGACAGGGTAAATAGCAATAAAGTAGTGAAAAGGTTTGGACTCCAAAACACTCAAACACTCTTTCTTGCTCCGTCAAATTCGAGTGGGATCAAAACAATAGATAATACCCCTCTTCTTAATATTTATATTATTTCTATTTTGAGGCTTTTTTGCGATTTTGTCAAGCAATTTTCCGCAAAGAATCAAGCATAATCTGTCTCCTTCAAATTCTGGGCCTGCGAGTGACGTCACCATGAGCAGTTTATAGTGATGGCTTCACCCGCAGACCTCGATAAAATGCTTGCGATTCAGGCTGTTTGCTATTGAGTTAATTTTTTCGTCGATTTTAAATGTAGAAAAGTTGATTTTGGTCTGTTCTCACAGAAAAAATTGAGTATTCTAGATCCTGGAGTATCCGATAATTTGATGATAGGGCAGTTAGGGGATTGTGACACAATTGACACATCACATAATCCAGCATGATTATTGGCTTGATTATCCTCGCGAAAAATTGCAAGAATCCAAGCTGCCCCAAGGATGACTTCTGCTACAAGATAGCTTATCCTCATAGGGCCTCAAATCTCAAGCCTTTCACCTCACCTAAAGAACCAGTGATGCCATAGGCAGCGTGTCGTTTTTGCCTTGACGTAGGGTGTTTTCACCACAGGTTATGATTCCGCGGGCTTTTATATTTACTGTCCTTGCGTGCGTTATTTTGCTCAAAGAGCAGAGAGTGCAGAGCGAAGCCGTAATTACGTGACCGGTGAGCGCACAGAGCAGTTAAACGCTGTATCAGAGGTCTCGAAATTTTAATAAACGAACGTGAATGAGCCTGCACCGAGTACACTTTTTTAATAAACGAACGGTAAATTTATGCTCGGAGAACTCAGATCAAAATACCGAACCCACGGTATATTCCTTTCACCAGTTGAGTTACTCGGACCTGCTCAATGTCAAAAGCTTGTATGTTTCTTTTAAACGCACCTTAGCACTCGAGTCACTTGAAAGGAGAGCGGAGTTTAATTTGGATTTTCCACTGCCCTTTTCCTCCAAGAATATTCACTTTTTCCACAGGTAGCCGATACCTAGAAACCCTATTGTTGATAAGGAAGGGTTTGAAGGATTTTTTCTAAATAAAACACTTCAGCTTTTTCTGTTCTTCGGACAACGACGTGCGACGTTGCCTATGTTGCGTTTTTAACTGCAACATCGCTCATAGTGCCTCTCTTTTCCCTGATGCACCAAATTTGCGGGGGATGCAAGAAGCCTGGATGATGTTAATTAAAGGTGCTTTCCAGTGACCCATTTGAGTTACCCTGAGCAGCTCAGGGGCCTTATTCTGTAAGGAGCGAACCGTTCGATTCGGCAGAATTTCTTCGATTGTGACGTCATTTTCGGTTTGGTTTTCGCACTACCAAACCGAAAATGACGTCACAATCGAAGAAATTCTGCCGAATCGAACGGTTCGTTCCTTACAGAATAAGGCCCCAGGAGTGCTCCACAATTATTTTGCACATTCCAGTGCTTAGAGTGTCGTACACTTGAACCACAGCATCAGTTCTGTTTTCCCCTGCACCCCTAAGGCCAACCTTTATTTCGGTGTTCCATGCTCCCGAAGTCCGAAATGGTGGGGGTTAAGACGAGAGCATTCCAGTGTTGCTTATGTCGAACAGTTCAAGAGTGTCACACTCCAGGAGCACGATACTCTAACAATTTAGGCACTGGAAAGCATCTCAGAGAATAATGATAAAGTCTGGTGGGGGATTCTCATCCTCTAGTCGCAACCTATCGGCCCGATTATCCCATTGCCTTTCTACGGGTGAGTCGGGACGATAGGTTGCGACCAGAGGATGAGAATCCGCCCCCTGTTTTTTTTTTTAAGATAATTCCCCAAGTCAAAAATTTAGTAACTATTGTTGGCAACACAAGCCTTTTCTACATTAAAAATTTGATAGCATTGACAATTTTACAAAAAACAAATTACTCCTCCATGAAATCTAAGCAACTATAAACGTAATACAATGCAGACACGACAATTAAATAAGCTAATAAGAAAATACACACAAAAATAAGGAGTAAGGTACGATAAAAGGACATTGTTAAAAATGTTGTTTTCACTTAAGATTGAACTCGGAACTGTGTGACTTAGAACAGATCCGAACACGTGTTTTATTCGAACCTGCATTCAGTGCAGTGTAAGGGCAGATTAACGAATGGAATGGTGCAAAAAAATTTTGTAATTTTTCGTTGAGCAGGTTGGCGCTACATGAGCTGCTTTCCAGTATACACATTAGTTGTATTGCTTTCACACCTAAGAGGAGCTCCGGAACAGGTCCGGGGCCTCGCGTTTATTCCTTTTGAAAAGTGTTTGTTGCACCCCGCATCTCACCCTTTAAAATCGGGCAGTGGATAGAGGTCCGAAAATTCGGATCTCTAGTGTTCATACCAATGAACTATAACCAAAAACTGGAATGCTAACACATAAGGGCGAACGTGAAGCCCAGTGCAGCTGCTGCGGAGGGGATACCTGTTTTTGTCGCACTTATTATGTTAAATGGCGAAAATTGCTTCCCACACGTATTCCAATCGATGAAATCTGTGAAGGGAAATATGACAAAACTTTCGAAAACGTCATATGACAGCGAGCAACAGAAAAAAACAACATTCCCCCTTGTGGCATCTGTCTTTCCATGGCTTCATTTTTTTGGCAGATATGGCACTGTGTGTGCATTCCAGTTTTTAGCTATAATTCATTGGTTCATACTAATGGCGTATTCGACTACCGGCACTAGTGCGCACTCGGCTCGCATTTTGCGAGTGCAGTGCAATAATTTATGTTCGGGTTGATTCAGCTCATAAGCGAGCAAACATTTCTCGTGTTCGACTACCCGAGCTAAGCGCGGGCAGGGCAATACTTTATGTTCGGATTGTTAGCGTGGCTCATCCAGCGTTCGAACTTTTTGGAACTGTAATTTTTGGCGGTTCAAGTAGATTGCACTGGATTTTTTGAAAAAATAACCTCAAATTTCCAATCCGTCTTTTGTTTTACTAATTATTTATTTTGCGTTTTTGAATGTTTGTTTGTTTACAAAAAAGTTTCTGAAATATGAATAATAAAAAAAGGAAATTGTTGTTATTATTAGCTGCAGATGTATTATCATCAAGTAGTAGTAGCAGTAGCTCAGAAAGTGATGATGATGATGATGATGATGAATCAATTATGGCTTTTAGTTTTCCTAAAAAGAGACCAAAGATTCAAAACTATTTGGATGCCGACATTGCCGGAAATTGAATCGGAAATCTTAAATAAATTTCAAAATTTATCAATTTGAGCTTTGAGGTTAAGTGAAATTGAGAAAAAAGTAAACGCAATCCAAGTGCAATAATGGGGCACATACGAACGCTTCAACTCGGATTTTCACGGAGCCAGTTCACTATTTTTGATAATTCGCTCTGACCCAGCGCGCGATCGAATCGCCAAATACCCGCTCTTGATTTTAGTGCAATTGCACCATCATTTTTCGAGCTTGATCGGAGCCAGCGCTGGATAGTCGAATACGCCATAAATATCCGATAATTTTCGGATTTTCAATTTGTATATTAGGGGTCCGAAAATGCGGATCTTAGTGGTAATATGTATTGAAGATCCGAAAATAGATGTTTATTTCTAATTCCGTCTAATAAGGAATATTATCGTCGCAAGTATCTACAAAAAATAATATTCGAGATCAGTCTGCTTTTGCAGAAATCACAAACCAGTCAGAGCGAATTTCATTGGTTGAAACTACTTTTCTGACTGTTTTCAACCACTGAAATTTGCTCTGACTGGTTTGTGATTTCTGCAGAAACAGACTTATCTCGAATATTATTCTTTGTACATATTTGTGACGCCATTTTAATGGAACTAGCCCAAAAACCAAATACTACAGCACAAAACCAGTTAGGTAGAAGAAAAAATAAAAGGTATTAAATTTCCTTTAAAACTTGCCCATAAAGGAAGACCCAAGGGACATCAATTAACAGCAATTGGACTAAAAAGGTCTAAGAAAAATAAAAGTCTTTTATTCAAAAATGAAGTTCATCCCAAACTAAGGCACCAGATAATCCTTAATGCAATAGGGAACTTTACAAATTTTTTTTTATTTTTTTAAATCATTTATTTATGCCTTGAAAGAGTATTCCCCAAATATTATTCCCTAAAACTCAATAATAACTTGGTGAAAAATGTTTTATATCCTACTGAACTATTAAAACCATATAATACCTTGGTTACGATAATCATAAACAGGGTCTTAACTCCCAAGGGAGTTAAGGATTTTCATAACTCCCAAGGGAGTTAAGGAAGGGAGTTAAGGATATCATAACTCCCAAGGGAGTTAAGGATTTCCATAACTCCCGCTTTTACCTTGAATAGGTAACACTTTGACAAAAAATAGAAATTTTGATTTATGGCTTATTCCTTTATAAAAATAAACAGAATACAGTAAATTCAGTAGGATATAAAATTATCTATGTACCACGGGAATTATCAGGAGTTAATACCCACGGGCAATTGGTGTCCCTCGGGCCGGAGGCCCTCGGGACACAAACGTTGCCCTGGGGTATTAACACCTGCATAATTCCCTTGATACATAAATAACTATAAAGTTTCGCGCGAATTAAAAGCATTTCAAACGACCTTAAATCTGGATGACGTCACTTAGTATGATTTTGCGTTAAGCCGGCGCCACACGATGTGTCCAACCATTGGCCCCAACGTTGGGTACAGTGTTTTTTGCTCTAGCATTCGGCAAATGCACATATAGTATTTTTAATACCTATTTAGAAGTACCTGTCGTTTTAGTGACAAAACGTATGTCGCTTCTTGACACACAAATAAAATTAGGTTAGGAATTTCCTATTTGTAGATGAAATTGACGTATTAGCAATCGACGTTCGTTTTTGTTGGTAATTTTTTGTTTCATCTGATTCGTGATTGATAAATAAGGATGGGGTTATTCTAAATGGGTATTACAAATGCTATACCTACTTACTTTTGTTACTATAAACATATCACAAATTATAGATTGGCGGATTGCCCTTTGGAATTTCCTTCTTTGGTCATAATTAATAGGTACCATATCGTTTTATTTATATAATGCTAGGCTAATCATTGAATTTAAGCGAAGTAAACCAATTCTAATATTGATAAAATTTTAAAAAATCAGAGAAAAACGTAAATAAACACAGCTAACGGGTATTTATTATGTAGAGTTCGAGTAAACGCTCGGAGTTGCTGTTTTGTTCTTTTATCCCTGTTCTTCTCATCATAAGAAAAAAAGACGGAAAATGCTCCGAGTGTTCAGTGTTTCAAGACGAACTCACGGTGTGATGGACGGTTGCTGACAGACACTGACAAATCATACTACATGACGTCACGACCAGTACCAGAGCGTTTTTTCCCGCTGGAAATAATTTGAATTTTTCTGCATTTTCAATTCCTTATTGTAGCCGTTTGCGACAAAAAAAAATTGTTTTTTTCGCTGATATAGGTTTTAATTAATGTATTCTTATGATTTATAGTAATATTTTCATGTTTAAATTTTTTGTCAAGTTCCCTATTCTAAATACAGATGATTTGGTAAGCAAAGCATTACCTAAAAACTTTAAAATTGAGAAAGAAAACATTCCTCATAATCAACAAATTGATATACACTTCTTCTTGAAGAAGAAATATCTTTAGCAGAAATAGAAGCATACTTTTGTCCCGATTCTTATGTTTTATTACAAAAACGAATTGAAAAACAAAATAGTATTCTGAAATGGATTTATGATATATGTAACAAAGTGATACATGAAGATTGCTTACGGGGTGATTCAAGTCTTCAGTGTAAACATGAAGCGTGCTGTTCAGTAACAAAGCTGCCTTCTAGTAAAGCTTGGTTTTGCATGCAGTGCAGAAGGAACTAAATCACACCTCCCCTATCAACCCTTAAAATAAAGAAATATTTATTTTCAATTATGTAATGTTTTAAAAAAATAAAAAGGTAGGTAAGTTTACTTAGTTTTCTTTTTTGTACTGTTCTGTTTGAAATTGGACCAACCAAATATTTTCGAGTAAACTTGATTAGCTATTCTACATAAAAAGGATTAGATGATCCATTTTTTCTAGTATAAATCCTTAAAATACAAGCATTTTATCAATTTTATTGGAATATTCCTGAATTAACAGAATTAGAAATAAACATATATTTTCGGATTTTCAATATTACCACTAAAGTTCCGCATTTTCGGATCCCTAATATACAAATTGAAAATCCGAGAATTGTCGGATCTTTAGTATGAACACTAGAGATCCGAATTTTCGGACCTCTATCCACTGCCTCAAAATCGGGGTCGACTAGCACCGGACCGAGTAGCTCGAGTGTTTCAAACTCTTGAAAGGAATACAACTATTGGAGTGCTCTGGAGCACCACGGAAGGGACCCGCATTAGATTTGTACCGTTCCAGTATCATCATAGCTTATCCTCAAGAGGCCTGTGTGAAACAAAGAGTTTTTTAAATTACATTTGTCTTTTGCTTTTAGCACTCCGAGCACAGATTAACAGAGACGCGAACGCACCTTAATAAAGTTAGGTTAGAAAATCCAAAACAAACTAAACAAAGATTTCCTTCTTCAAAGATTTTCCCGAAAATGAATAAACCAGAGTTAGAAGGAACTGCCCATTTACTTGATGAATTAGACAGTAAGTCTTCAATACTGCATTCTAAAAACAAATCTATTTAAATCACTATTGTCTAGAAAAACTTATGGTCTTGCTCCGAGATGGTAGGACTCTCATAGGATACCTACGAAGCGTAGACCAGTTTGCTAATTTAGTACTGCACAGGACGATAGAACGAATTCACGTGGGCAAAGAATATGGGGATATACCTAGAGGTGTCTTTATTGTTCGAGGCGAAAACGTAGTTTTACTAGGCGAGATTGTAATTCGGTGCCCTTTTTAAGTTATATACAAATTAGCACATTGTTTTGTAGGATCCCGATAAAGAAGACAAACTGCCTCTGAATGAAGTAACTGTAGATGATATTTTGGATGCACAAAGAAAAGAACAAGAGCTTAAAGTTGAGAAACAAAAACTTATTACAAAAGCGTTAAAGGAAAGGGGGTTACAGATAACTGCTGATTTAGTTCATGATGATTTGTATTGAACATGTATTTATTCAAAATAACAATTTTTTATAAATGATTTTTTAAGTTTAGGGGATTTTTCTAGAAATAAAACAACTAAAATTATTGTGTAATTACATTTTTATTATTCGTCTAGTCGCTGTGAGCAGTTTGATATAGTATGTTACAGATCGCGACCAATTTATATTAACTCTTAACAGTACTTAACAGCTTTAAATTTAACAAATGACATTATGGAGATGAGGATTATTTTATCGAAATTCAATAATACAATATTTGGTTTGGCTATAAAAAAAAAACAAAACAAATGGGCTTTTTCTTGAGGAGTTTTCAGACTAGGCTGAGTATGTTTTCTGAAAAATCTATAACAACAAACATTTAGGTTTTCAGCCCTTTCAGTGTATGGGGATTCTTCCTGAAGAAAAAGCTATATTTCGCCCATATTAAAATGTTTTTATTTCAATGTGGGCTTGAACGGTACTAGACCAGCACAAGATGATTTTTTTTTTCAATCAATATTTCTATTTTTATTGGGGCTCGCGCCGGTCTAGTTCCTGTATTTCGCCCAAAAAAGGGCTACTACATTATTTCGATTCTTAACAATACAAGTTAAAATAATCGCGATTGTACAGGGTGTTTCGAAAGCCGGTTTTTGTTGTGCTAAAGGAATATATAAGTGTTAAAAATAATTGTGCCAGTTATCAGATTTTTCTTTTTGCTGAGATTATGTATTATTTTAGGTTTCTTATTTATTAGAAGGGGTTTGATGAAGATTCAGATCAATAGATATTTCCACAGAATTCATTTCTCATTCAATTTAGAAGTTATTGGAAACCATTGAAAATGCCACAAAACGCTCACCGCTTTTGATTCGCTCGGCAGTTTATATGTAAATTTACATTAAAAGTCGGTCAACGTTTTCGGGAACGAGAATATCGGCCCGGACGATTTCAGAACCACTCTGATTATGCAGACGTCTGCATGCAGGATGTTGTTTGTGGGCATTTTTAAGATCTCTCTGTGATGTCTGGGAATAGAAGGCTACTGAAAATTAGAGAGGAAGATAAGTCAAAGTTTAAAAACTTAAGGGTTTTATTTTGAAGGGGTAAATTTGACCCAAATCTGACAACTAACTCAATTATTAAAAGCAAAAAACCTCAATCATTAATTTTTTTCTCTCAAAAAAATGGCATTGTTATTTTTACAAATACATTTTAAATTACCGAAAAATCACCATAATCGTCGGAATAATATAGGTTTTAAAAACAATCCTATAAACGTTTAATCTAAATAACAATGTGAAGCCTTTTTGGAGCCATTTTTTTTTTTAAATTTAATTTAATTTATATAGGGTGCAATTTTGCTACAATTTAATAATAATTGATTTGGTATTAAGTATATTTATTGTTTGTTGTCAAAGCTAAAGAAGTTGAGAAGATATATAATGTTAACTTGAAATTAAAACTTTAATAATGTATATTCCAAGTTTTCTTCAACTCATTTCAAAAAGTAATTATCCTGAAAATAATAAAATAGATTCCTTCAAGAAATCCCTAAACATTAATATTTTAAAGTAAAAAAAACAAATTGTGTCAGTAATAATGTCTGAGCCTTGACAACAAACTCAACATACAAAAACCATTTTCTCCCAAACAAAATCATTGCACAAAATACAGCCAAGGACATTAATAATTTTAGTAGTACATGGTAATTTTTTTTTCGAAATTCTGGGATAATTTTTTGGGAAAATTTGACACATTGATTACTGTATTATGATTATTCACTTGCGTTTTTCTTCATAAAAGTACCCTGTTTTATTTAGTGTTTTTTTTTTTTTATTGAAACATTTAACAAAATCGTGGCACACTATTTTCAAATGATTTTGATTGGCTTGACTAATATAAATTTGGCACTCGAAGTGTTTTATTTTCAAATAGTGTAAATTTTGAGCCTGAATAATACTGTTTTAGGCCAACTCCAATCAAAATCTTATTTTCACAATAAGAATAAACAAATTTCTCACTACTTTAACTTAAAAGACAATTTTTTTTTTTAGTACCTATAAAGAATAAAACACAACAATTGTCGGGAAGACTTACATTTTTTTTTTTTCTTAGTTTTTCTTCATTAATTTTAAAATATTAGATCTATTTACTTGGTGTTTTGTCTTTAAAAAAAATTTCTTATATTTAACTAGAAATTTTTATGGACTTTTGAGTTTACAAACAATATAAACATTTAAACAAATTTTAATTATCAATCGCTGTGTTTTTTCTATTTAATTTTTTTTTTTAGCACAGACACTTTTACATTTATTAGTTTTATTCAATATATTTTTTTTATCTCTATTAACATACTTAATTTGAGTTTCAGAAATTAAAATTAATTAAAAAAATAAATCGGCATGAAGGATAATTTACATAAATATAATATGCTGTTATAACATAAGGAACTTGCAGCATAATCATCGTATAAATCCACTAACTTTATTTCAATATAAACTAAGAAAAATACAATATCGATATTTACATAATTTGTATTCAAAAATTATTATATAATTGCTGCAAAAAAAAAGTAGGTACACATTATTTTTATTAATAAAAATCATACAGTAAATTTCAAGCTACTAAAAATTGTAGCAAGATATTCACTGTACTAATGATAATACATATTATGGGCTATTATAAGTTACATATATTTGGTGTTTCGGCGCCTAGTTTCAATAATGTAATAAACAATTACCAATAACTAATAGGGGAGATGAGAATTGATGACGAAAATACCTTCATGCTTTTAGTTTTTATGACAAATATAAAATATCTTAGTTATTTTACTACTTACAGACAAAACACATAGCTAATAGTTCAAATAATTGATGAGACAATGGGTGTGGATTTTGTTGAAACTTGCAGTAGTTGAGATAATATTTAGACAAATTTTGGTTTTCTCTTCAAGCTAAACCTGAAAAATTACTGTACTGGTGTTAAGTTTTCCATAAATAGCAAAAGTAGGTACACGCTTGTCTTGTCACTGAATACGAGTTTCTCAAAAAATATTCTCTGAAGGATTTTCACTACTTGTAGCAATGACAATTTTATAAATCTTCTTTTTGCAACTGACACCTCCAACATATACATACATACAAGTTATTTTTCAATATTTTCCACCTTATAGCTATCATATTCATCGTAAAGTTACTTTACTCTTAGCTGTAGTGTACTTTGGATTATTGAGAATACCTACATATTTCAATATTGACAGGTGTTGTTTTGTCAATTAAATTCATCCTTAATTAATTTCAACAAACTTCCAACCCATCGACTCCCATTTTATTGTAATTCAATCAATCAATCAATTACACAAAAAGAAATAATTTCAGTCATTTTATAATAATAATCATAATAATAATAATAATTTTTTATTAATATTAATATAAATAACAACACATCGGACAGAGTCTTCCGTTTATTTATTTAATTTCATTTTTAAGTACACGAAACACTACTTTAAGCAAAGTTCTCTTAACACGGCAGTAGAATTTGTTTCCGTATTATTTATTAATAATAATTTGAATGTCTTTTTATTTTAAACTTACGCGCACTTAGGAAGATTTATCCATTCGTTGTCGAAATAAAATATTTTATATTATTTATTAAAGCACCCCCCCAAATTTTGCTATGCGCTGGTTGGCAGTAATATGAATAATCAAAGTAATGAAATAAATATTCCTATTTTCTACCCACCAACTCAAAACGGTCGACAAATACAGGGGCATGTTATATTGTGCGGATAAGTGCAATTCTATCTATTATTGCATTTTTCGAGTGAATTTTAAACGTAAAAAATTATATCTTGTTTTATATATGTACCTCGATTTAAAAAACATTTTTCTTATTTTCCGTAAAGTTTAGCATCACTGTTTATCGGTTAACAAAACACTATAGGATTTGTAGCACTGGTGCTTTTAAGAGTTTATTTTTTTTAGTCTCCCGCTGTCACTAGTTAAGTTCTATTTTATTATAAAATTACGGTTAGCGTATATAAAAGTTGTTTAAATGGTGTCTGTATAAATCTTAGGTTAAAGTTTGTTGATAATCGACAGTAAAGTACAGGGTATTTTTTTGATTGTCCTACTATTGGATAATTTTTGTTGTGCTGAAAATTATAAAAGAATTTTCAAATTTTTTAAATGTAGATATAACTATTGTCCAAGAAACAAAACATTTTCAAACACCCTGTATTTTTTGGTACTGTCGTTTATACCTACTGTCCTCTGTTGATTGCCTCAATATTTTGATATTACTGGCATATTTTGCTATATAGGTAAGTATATTGCGAGGAAGGATAATTATTATCAAAGACCACCCAAACAGGCAACAGTTGTTTATACATCTCTCTCAAAAACTTAGTTTTTCAAACAAACAACATGCAGCAATATCAATTTATAGAGCACAATATTATCCGAAAATGCCCGAACCGAGGTTATTCAATATATGTATATTTATTTTTTTAACAACGACAACTACCCTTTTTAAAACACTGCTCTCCGCACACTCGTACTCTTTCGATCAAACCATTCGGTCGTGTTCGGCAAATGGAAGTAAGGTCTGGTAGCCTCGGATAGGCACCTGAAGAGCCAACGTTTCGCCGTCGACGGCAACAGCCGTCATCAGACACTGTCGACTGAGGCGAAACGTTCGCCGAGCTCGTCGCAGAAATGGGGCACCTGTTGTCTGGAAGTTCCTGGAATGGCTACCTGCAAAAAAAAATTGAAAATCGAATCTCAAGTACCTGGAATTTGAAGATTGTTAAGAGATGCGTTGTAAGAAGGTATAGAATTGACATGGTAACAAAGAGCTCTTAACATGGTCGAAAGATGGTGTAATTATCTTGGGCAAGATGAAAGTTGTACCATTTATAAAGCGAAGAAACGTGGGAAATATCTAGGAGTCATATCATTAACTCTAGGCTGCCCTCGAAAGATCACGTCAACAGGGTCGTCCACTGCTAGCCTTTGGGCTTGTAGAAGATCCATCGGACGCACCTGGAGCTTACAACCCTACATATAGTCAACTGGCTTCACACAGCAGTGACGGAAGCTTAGTTTGGTGAAATGCGCTTAGCAAATCCGTCCAAAGGGCAAAGCTACAACGATTTGCCTGCATGGCTACAATTGAAGCCTCCAGATTTACCCCAACGTTGGCAATGGAGGCCATACTGGGAATAATGCCTCTTCATCTCTTTGTGGAGGCACGGTTCCGGAAGGGCTTAACGATCGGGGACAATGGGTTCATGGTAAGCTGAACATGGGACATGCAAGGGCCTGGACTGATACTCAGACAGGACCCCCTTCCAACCAGAAAGGATGCAATGCTGAAAACTTCAGCCCCCTTAGACAATACAAGGTCGTCATCCTTGCAACGGACGACTGGCTGAAGCCTACCTCAGGCTCCTCAAGCTGTAGGGGCTCATCTGGTACACAGATGGGTCGCTGATAGGAAAGGGTGCAGGGGCTGCGGGCTAGTGTTTATGGGAAGAGACCTGTGGCGCGAAAATCAGTATCGCAGTGGGTGGATACCTAATGGTATACCAGAGATCTACGCCATACAGGTGTGTGCTCAAGAGAATTTCCAGGGCAAGCATATTGTCAACTACTTGAGTAAATACCACTCTGTACACTAATTTTACTAAAGTGTGGACGAGTCAGCATTTATTTGGTATAAATACCGCGCCGAAATCCATTACCGGCAGACTAAGGCTAGTGCAAAGTACCTCAAATGGGAAAAGCCCCTCTAGCTGAGTCTCCTCCCAGTGCAAACTACCTTTATTGAGAAACGCCCTTCTGGGAGTATTGAACGCAGCAGACTAGGTCCAGTGTAAACTACCTTCAATGGGAAACGCCCTTCTGGACCTGTTTCAAACAAACCTAGCTTCTTCTGGGCTGGGAGTATTGAACGCAGCAGACTAGGTCCAGTGCAAACTACCTTTATTGGGAAACGCCCTTCTGGACCTGTCTCAAACCCAGCTTCAGTCTTCAGTCAGGCCAAGTGTACAGAGGGTACATAATACAGAGTGGCCTATAAGTAGTACGTCCCTCCGGAGAAGATACGTCATGATACTATTTCTAGGGTACCTAATATTATTATTATTCAATACATATCTTATTATACCTATACTAAGCAGTTTCTCTCTACCTGAACCCCACCTTGGCCCCCAGGTCACGCTCCTGTTGTGACGTCCCGGGACGAAACGTATAGGAATTGTGACAATATCTATATATGCAACGACAGTCGGGCAGCACTGAAAGCCCTTCATTCAGATAAAGTCTTTATCGAGCCAGAACCTGCACTTGGGACTGCTATCTGCTTCTGCCACAGGTCTGGTCTAACAACCAGTTCCAAGACAAATGACTGGACCAAAGAGGCCTCAGACAGTCAAAGATCTTTATACAAGCTCCTTCAAACTGCAAAGAGGCAAAAAGCCTCCTAAAACTAAACAGGAGTCGACTAAGAGCTATCACAGGCGTCCTAACGAGGCACTGGGTAGTCAGCATATAGTCTGCGAATGTGATGCCCTCGTCAGTCGCAGACTACGATACCTCGGTTACAGGTTTATGGAACCTGATTAAATAAAGCATGTCCGACCTGGAGCGAGTCTGTCTTTCTTAAAAGTTGCAGGCTCCTAAAGTAACACAAGATTGCACCAAGAGGGCCACATGTGCGCCTACGTGCTTTCCTTTCAAATCAATCAATAAACAAGCCCATTGATGAAGATGATCAAACACCAAACATCACAAGGAAGCCTCGTTGAAAAACGTTTATTAACAAAAAATACTTTGAGGACATCAAACTTCAACTGCCGTAAAAAATAAAATAAAACGCATCTCTTAACAATTGTTATGCTACCAGAAAGGAAAATAGATAGTACATTGAACACAGACAGAGAAAAACCCTGGTTGACAGCATCAGAATAGAAATGACTCTACTCTAAAGTTATAATAATAAAAAATTTGATTGACTAACAGTTACCGGTATGTGGATGCTGCGACGCATCGCCCTCTCCCTTTCTTTGCGTCGCCGTCGCTTTTTATGGCAGATGACGCAGAAGCAAATCATGGCTAACAAAACGGCGCCCATAATAGCCACCCAGGACAATCGAAAGGGCGTCTGAGGCTCTTCAGAAGGAAAACCTGAAAATTAAAATTATTATTGTTTTTCTAGATGTACACTTACATTTTGGGCAATTACAACGTTTTCGCAATGATATTCTAAAACAATTAAAAATGATTCTTCTAGGATAATATACCCTATAAAAGTTTTAATTGATAAAGCACTTTGTTTGATTAAAAACTTACGTGCAGATTAACAAATGACAAATCAATAACTAATGTAAATAGGTATCTGATCATTTTGATGAAAATGCCAATAGGTGTATAAGCAGGTGGGTGGCTGGCCAATGAACGAAATGCATGCAAATGATTCTATGAAGGTAACATAATGAATGAATTCTTACTTAATAGTTCAGTTTGTCGATAATTATATCGTCAATACAAATCTTAATTTGAGAACAGGCGACTTTGAATGATTTAACATGCAAAGATAAAAAACCTTCAAGCTACCATAAACCGACAAACTAGACCAGCTAAAGTTTGTCTTTGAATGCACAAATGAAAAAAATGACAATCGCACTCCTAAGCATTATGTAGGAAATATAGAAATATAATTGCTAAAGCCTGAATTATGAATTGCATGCTCTGTGTGGCCACGATGCAAAACGAAAAAAACCGAAGAAGAAAAAGGTTGTGACTCACGCCTTTAGACAGAGCAGCGGAATGAACGAGGAGCAAGAGGGCGAGGGTACCGCTACAAGAGTAGCACGAGCGACAACAGCTCGGCCAGTGGGGCGACGCCCGGCCAGGTGGGGCGCCGCCCGCGGGACGCCGATGCCGCGTTGACCCGCGACGCCGCGCCACCTGTACATACACACACTTATTTTGTGTCAAATGATCAAACATTAATGTAATCTCCTCAAAGCTTAAAGTTTTATTTAATTTCGCCTTTACGAAAGTTATCAAAGAGGGACCAGATAGTGTGACGTTGAAAAGAGCAAAGTTCGAAATAAGCCATAGAAATTCTATCTTGAAAGGTCGTCTTATTTCGTTTGGGGTTTTGCAATTTGAAATTCCGCTACATTGCTAGCGGTAAAAGACATGAGAAATATTTAATGGAAATGTAATTCTTATCAGCATTGGATTTTCGCGATACAAGTTTTGGTGATATGAAAATCTGGAAATCTGTTCAATATTGAAATTAACGGACTTGATCTTTTGACACAAATATATTTCGTAATTTTTAACTAATCTACACGTAGTATAAAATTCTAAAATTTGCTTTATTGTAAGCCGCCACTGACATAGCTGTCGCGAATTAGGAAGAAAATTCACTTCAAATAACATTATTTGGCTCAATAATGCCCTTTTAAGTATATTCATTTTCATTTATCCATTAGAAAAATGCGTGCAATGCAACAGAAAAAAGTATAGAAAAAAGAAGTTAGTATTTGACATTTCATTTCATTTACTACCTACCCAAGCCTCAAGAGGGTATTTTCATGTGTGTTTCAATTAAATATCTTCTAACTATCTTTTCAATTAATCAAGATTACTTACAATTTCTTTCGTCAGAGTCATCTTCCGTCCCACAATTAGGAATGTTGTTGCATTTTAAGTGAAACGGTATACAGAAAAGAGCTTTTTCGCATTGAAACTCGTCACAGGACGGACCGTCCAAAACTTCCGTCCAATAGGCTTTAAAACCCGAATAACCAACCGCCTTATCCGCTGTGATGAAACTACAATAATTTATATATTATTTTTTTGTTATCATTTCAACTCAATTTACCTCAATCGCATTTGATTCGATGCGGATATATACTCCCATTTTTCACCTACAGCCTTTTCTCCGCAAAGTTCTTTTCCAGGAGACGCGATGTCAGTCCAAATTCTTAAAACGGCCGCGGGACATCCGCGTCCGCTCGGTTCCCCTTCGATAGCGAACTTATCGAAAATGATTAAAATCCTGTGCTGAGGTCTGACGCTAATGTACCAGTTACAACTTTTCGATGCCTGATTTAGTTTCGGCGCGTCGTAATTTTTCGGAAAGTTCGGGCTTAGGATTTGTCCGCTGTCAGAGCTACTAACGTTAGCTATTTAAAAAAAAAAATGAATCTTTCAAGATTAATTCCAATTTTCTTAGAAGTACCTAATGAGAATGAGACTTACCTCCACAGTCTCCAAAAATCGACTTGGCCACCTCAAAGCTGTACCTGGCCTTGAACCCGCTGGCTACGTGTACTTCATTCGAATGAAGAATAGCTTTGAGGCCGACGGCACCGCGATTAGATTCGATAGGTCCCGGTGCAGACACGTGGCAGTACCTTCCTATTATTGTTTCGCTACCATCTCTGTAGACGTTGTATATTTCTAGCCAGTCTTCTTGACATATTCCAACTCTGAAGCAGGTGAGACAACGTTATAATTTGAAAGTGTTCTTAGAGGGAATTAGTCATGTTTGAAATGTTTAAACTTATTTTATTTTTTGATTCCCTTTTTAGTTTATAGAGTTTTGACTTCTGAAGGTACGGTTTGGTTGCCTGGTGTACAAAGGTCACAAAGACCGTAGCAATCAGATTGTTTCGAAGTATGTGGCTAGCCTATTTATGTATCACGGTGGTCATGAAAATAGCCCCAACCGCAGCCAAGGCGGTACTCTGCAGACTAAAGACCAGGGTCCAATTATAAAACATTAAAGGACCATGAGCTGGAAAATAGAGGAGGAGCTAGAAGTCAGCTCCTTGTTCGAGATGCCTTCATATAAAACAACGCCTATTTTCATCTTCAGTAGACACTTCTGAGATGCCATACCAGATAGGGAAGACTGGAAAGAAAGTCCCTCAAATAAAACAGACCACTTCTGGGACACCGAAGTAGATGAACTACAAGAGTTCTAGAGCGGAAGTGACGTCACACTCGTTCTGGGGCCTCGCGTCCGTCATCAGAGAAGCCCCAAATTGAAGGGGCATAACCCAGGTGGGCCTGTGCCCCATTTTTTCGTGGGACCCATTTTTTGGCAAGTCCCAATTTGAAGAGGCCTAACCCAAGTGACGTCAGCAAAGGGGCCACATGCGTGTCCCCGCTGCTAGACCCGTGGCCCCATTTTTGGGGCCCCATTTACATGAACTCATAACCTGAAATGAGATACTCCATACAAGATGACAGGTACGTGCGACGTTGGCGAAACTAATAATGTGCGACGTTGCCAATAAAATGTCCCTAAATCTAGAGAAAAAATCGGAAAGGGGCCTCTTGTCTCCGCTGCTAGACCCGCGGCGCCATTATCCGTATATGAAACCAATATAACCTAGAACTCATAACCTGAAATTTGATACCCCGTATCTCATGTTGGTAACCTGAAATTTGTACCACGTACCTAGAACTCGAAACCTGAAATTTGATACCCCATAACTCGTGACTTGTAACAAGATACATCGAACTAGGCCCCCCAATTTTCGGGAGCTCGAAATTTGGTTTCCCGCCACAGCCGCCGCCGAGATCCAAACCATAGAAATGCGGGGCCCCAATTTGGATCCCATTTTTCGCAAGCCCCAAATATTATTTTTAAATAATTATAATTTCTGCCGCTGATAACAAATTTTGCGAACTTGCTTAATTTATTCGAAATCCTGTTATCTCATTAACAGAAACCGCATTTCCTGGCGATAATAATTATTGTTGTTATTCATTCATTCAAAGTCTAGTTAGTTATTCCAGCCTCCTTAAGTAACACAATGTTTTTTCAGTGCCCCATTTTCAAAACATTTTTCTAGGAAAATTTCATTCAAATTTAGGCGTTGGCTCATTTATAAGCTTTGTTCGCGGGTCCGATTCCGAATCGGTTCAGGGACTATTCGCATGCGCAGTGTAAAAAGTGGCGTTCGCGGATAATAAAATTCTGAATTTTTAGTAACAGTTCTACGTACGCGGATCACATAGAATTGGTTTTAATTGATTCGGAATCGGTTCTAGCAGTCCCAGGATTTTTGTTAGGACTAAAAGTTCGGTTCGGCTGATCATGCGCAATTTCGTCAGACTTGTCAGCTGACTGGTGTTTATTTTTTTTTGCGTTATTGAAATTTGGGTTTTTTAATTGTTTATACGCTGAAGCGATAAACTATACGCTAGTTTTTTCCTACGGAGTTTATAGTTTATTGAATTTGCTGTACAGTAT
Organism: Ceutorhynchus assimilis; assembly: GCA_917834065.1. Lineage (NCBI taxonomy): Eukaryota > Metazoa > Arthropoda > Insecta > Coleoptera > Curculionidae > Ceutorhynchus > Ceutorhynchus assimilis. The sequence continues at coordinate 51,389,172 of OU892279.1, forward strand.
TGTAAGTTACTTATCTCTATTTAATCTAATATATTTATTAATATGCACAATTTTAGTGATATTTTTTCATCTAAGTACCTACCTACTAGTCGGACCATTTGTCATCTAACGATGAGGACAAGGCAGAATTAGAGCTTGATTAAGTTCCTAAAAGCAATGTAGGGGGAAGTCGGGTAAATGTGCGCAGCGGCTAATGGTGCGCACCATAATACCATACGAAAACGCCTATTATTTGATCAAATTCGTACACGTGGCGCCGTCTCATAGATGTCTTTGAAAGTAACGCTGATTTTCGTGCGATTTGCTGCTTAAACATATCGGTGATCGTGTTTGGCGGTTTATCCGACTGTTTATATTAAAATTTAAGCGGGTGAAAACAAGCGATAACTTTGAAAATAGGAACATTCCTGTTTCGGAATTTTCACCAAAATAATCAGTGGGGCTCCTACTATTACTGGAGAAATTTTTCCATGGTAAATAACGTACAATTTCATTTTTGTGAATTTTTATTACAATTAGGTCCATGTTGGCTAATTGTGCGCATCGCGCACAATTATCCGTCCTCTTACAGAAATCCGAAATTTTAACGGAGACACCCAATAAAGAACTTTTGATAGCCTGCGAGTCAGAAAAAAAAGATAGGCAAGCAAATTTGGAAAAAAAATCCGTCAAAAAAAGGTAAAGCGAGTGCAAAACATCCCGCTAAAAATAATAAGACCGTTAAAAGGAAGGTTTTTGAGGAAAGTGAATCTGAAGAAGAAGTCTCAGACAGCCAGTTATGTGATGATGATGAACTTGATGACACGGAGGTCAATCTCGGAGACAGATGAATGAAAGACGAATACTGGTTTCAGTGTGCGATCTGCGGCAAAAGGGCCCATGAGCTTTGCAGTGGGGTAGACTTCCCCGAATGTTACATCTGCGACTTTTGCGACCACTAGTTCTGGTTTTTATGCAATAATTTAGTTTAATATTGTTTGCAATAAACGTATTATGTACTTTGTTTCACTTGTTTTTAATCCACCCTTTATATACGATAGTTTTCAATAGTTTTCTGTTGCGCACAATTGCCCTGACTAGTGCGCACCATTAACCGCATAGGGTGGATAATCGTGCGCAGTGTCAGTTTTTATCTAATTTTGTCCCTAGGCTCAGAATATTTTTTTTGTGATCTTTGGTTGATTTGGGCTGTCAGCTAAAACACAGAAGAATATCTATGCTAAATTTCAGAGCTCCATGAGCCATATTTTAGAAAATATCTTTCTTTTTCCTTAGGTGCGCACAATTCACCGACTCTCCCCTAATTAAAGTGATGCCATATTTCAGGGATGAACAATGTAGGTATAGATCATTTTTGAATTTTGAATAAATATAAATATTATATCTGTTCTGTTATTCTTTTTGACTTATGGAAATCGAATAGCTAATAAGGTTCACAAATCACATAAGTTAAAAGTATTCAGTTTTCGGTTCCAAAATCGTTCGCGGTAAAAAAAAATCCTGAACCGATTCTTAACTAGGCATGCGCTCTACGACAATCCCGAATTAGTTCTGAACCAATTTGGTATCGGACCCGCGAACAAAGCTATAGTTAATTGTGTTTAGTGCTAAAAAACTATGTAAGTAATTTTTTCATTATTCCTAAAGAAACTGATAATAATACGTTGACAATCATGAATTTAGATCAAATAAAGCCGGTGGCTTGTATTGAAAAAAAGCTCTATTTGAAATTGAAGGACCTAGTCCCAAATCATCTGTATCCCATTATAAGTATGACAATTGTTAACTCTAAATTTGGAGAGGGCTCCAAGACCAACAAAAAAGTCGGAGCTGGTATCTACGAAGACAAACTAAGGGTGGAGATATCCACAAGTCTCGGACAGGACGTCACGATGATTCAGGCGAACATCGCTGCAATAATGCACTGCGTCATACTAATAAATGAAAGGAAAATTGAGAGTAAACACATCGTTATTTACTCGAACAGCCAAGCAGTCCTTAAGGCAAGCAGCTCCCGGAAGATCAGTTCCAAGCTGGTTGGGGACTGGATACGTGCCCTAGAGGAGGTGGGCCTATCGAATAAACTTACCATATCCTGGGTACCAGGCCATGAAGGGCCACCCAGGAAATGAAAAAGCCCACGACTCAGTCAGAGGAGGCTCAGTTACTGTGATGATGGGCCCAGAACAATTTTCGGAATCTCTGCAGGTCTATCAACACATAGAAGGAATGGACCTGGCAGAAGATGTGTGGTATCACTGCGAAACGCTATGCTTAAGTTTGCGAGGCTTGGAGAGGAGAAGTCCAATCTGGCAAGTTATATAAAGTGGCCAGTATCATGGCTCTGTAGTCTAATAAAAAAGACAGGTCTAGAGAACACACTAGGGACAAATAGGAGACACCACAATAAACATAGGCGCCGGAACCATGGGGGCAATAGGGGCAATAGGGGCAATAGGGGCAATAGGGGCAATAGGGGCAATAGGGGCAATAGGGGCAATAGGGGCAATAGGGGCAATAGGAGCAATAGGGGCTTGAGCCCCCGTAGTGAATTTGTTATGTGGGCGGAGCCCCCATAGTGATTTTGGCATTGTATGTACTACGTGTAGTGAGTGGATACAAAAATATTGAGTGCCTGATCCTAACATTCCTAACTATGTATTTATTTTTATATCAAACTTGTGTGTTTTATGCTTTTGTTGTTTTTGATATACCCACTTTGACAAACAGTTTGAATATTTTTTTGTTTAGTATAGTAAAGTAAATTTTGGAGGCCTTAATACAAAAAGCTTAGATGACAAATACCCATTACCCAACATAACGGATCTCTCGAAGAAGCTGGGATGCTGCCAGTATTTCACCGCCTTAGATTTAGCTAAAAGTTTCCATCAGATCCAGATGCATGAAAACGACATCGAAAAAAACGCATTCAGCCTCAGAAAACGGGCATTATGAGTTCTTGCGAATGCCTTTTGGTTTGAAGAACGCGCCGGCTACATTCCAAAGAGTTATGGATGATATTTTATATCCTAATATATTGAGCAACTTTAACACCGAAAGATGGAACATCCCATCAATAATAGTTATTCATTATAAGTACAAGGGAAAAAAGAATTAGATTTTAGAGCGAGATGTGGTTTGCCTCCTGTCGCGAAGCGGAGGGAGACAACAACAAGGTGGCCAAAGAGCGCTGGGAATGCTGGAGGTGGAACAGGGGAAATCGTTATATTTCGTTCTCTATTCAACCCTAGAGTTTTTCTAGACATTTCATTCTATTGCATCAAAATTGGCCTATGTTGAGCTGTCAAACTTGTATATAAGTAGTTCATTTTTTGGCCATGCCATTAGCTTATTTATAAGTTTATTTCGTGCCATAAGTTGAGTTTTTTTCAATTTGTTTTGAATGAAAGCGAGGCATCATAGCGAGGGAATGTGCTGAATTCAGTCTTGCCCTTTGAATCAGACAATCAGGCTTCAAGCTATTTGCTCCCCGTAGTTCGAAGTTTGCTGATTGCACGTTACGGCTGTTGGGGACCCCAAATATCCCGGGGCCCTCCCGCACCGCGGGCCCGTCAGGCACGCCACTGAATGGCACTGGCCTCTTAACCTAGTTTATCATGGAAAATGTATATACAGACCGGAGAAACCAAACCTACTAGACACATAGGGAGTGAAAAGTCGAATTGGCTTGTAGCCGGTTAAGGCGAATCAAGTCGGCATTTGCCCCCTTACCCCAAAGGCCTTCAAATTTTAACATTAATTCAGAACGGAAAATACTCAAATACATTAGATTATAATATAAGTAACCCCATTATTAGAAGCCCCAAAAATACCGTGAAAAGACCCAAAAATTTCGCCGGTATGGCGCTTTTCTTCCCGCTGCGCTTGCAACGAAGTTGCCACTGCTATAAGGATCACTTCCTGCAAATTTGCTCCTTTCCCCCCAAGATCAAATCTTGACTACGCCCATGGTACTGTCGAAGCCGAGTATAGCCGAGATTCCGAAGATGCACGAATTTCAATAATATGAAGGAACCTGCGGGGACAATCAATGATCCATAGTGGTGATCCTGCAGTGAAATGGTTATCTGTCAACTGGTCCCATTTAAGTCTATGTGTCTAGTAGCCTAGTCCTGTCTGTCTAATTAATTCTACTTATGTTAATTTTTGGAACCCAAGACCCCATAGTAATTTTGAAATTTCGGCGCCTATGAACATAGAGGAATCTTTAGTTTTCATTTTTCAACCTGACACACTCCCAGTATTCCAAGAGACCGCATCAAAAAAAAATTAAAATCTAATCGTTCTTACCCATAGGAGCCAATAGAACTATTAATATTATCTGCTCTAATTTTAAAATTGTCAAAGACCAGAGTGACTTGCTCGTTATCCGTTGCCAGGAAGTGGTACGTGCAGTTCGTGAAACTCGGATAATTGGTGGGATAACGAGGCGAGTTAAACTCGCCCTTTTTCCTCGACGTACTTCGGTATGTAAACGAACACGAGCCGTCGGGTGCTGCTGTACCTGGGATTCGATATTCTAAAAATAAAACGCAAACATTAATTAAATGCGTGTTGTGATTGAATTAGGACAAGGTGCTACGCCGTTCCTACTACGTAGAGTTAAAACGTGATAGATTTGTGTTACGCATAAACTTTTACTGAATTAGGTTTCTTTACATACCAGTCTCAAACGTATAGTTTGCCTTAAATCCTCGGCCCATCAATTCACCCGAACTGAACACCATTAACAATCTAGGCCCGTCTGATACCATGCTTGTAGGTTGGGCTTCTTCGCCGCATAATTCGTGATCGAATTTATCGTAAGCGTCTATTACTTCTTGACCTTTTAGGTATATTTTGAGGTAGCCATCGGAGCAACTAAAAATATTCACCGTAATTGATGTAAGGTTTATTTTGTGCGATACTTACTCTCCTTTACTTCCCTTGGGAATTTCAAACATCAAAAATTCTAATCGCACCCTTTCTAAATATTGAGCATTTTGCATTCCGTAGATGAAGTATCTACAGACCAATTTAGGCATATATGGAAATGGATAGTTCGGACTATAAACGAACCCATTGGATTCTTTTTTGCTAAAAATCCTTTGATCGCACTCGGTTCCCCGTATGTGCTCACCGTCGTTTTTACTTATAAAATCTACAAGAAAATTACTTAACCCCAATGCATGTAGACATTTTAAACTTACCTAATTTAGTAAAAGAGTTAGAAAACTCAAAGATCCCTTTAAAACCCCTATTCTGAGTATTGGCAGTGCGTCTTAAAGTGACAAAAGTGACGTAGAGCGTCGACTCCGACGAGTAGATCACCAAGTTACGTTGCTGGCCGCAGTAAGTACCGATAATGGCAGACGAATTGTCGGAGCCGTCGTATATCCTCACATAGTCAAATGGACAGCTGAAAATTACAATATATTTAGTCCAAATGATAATAATAATTCAATTTTACTCACTGTTGACCTCCGTAAAACAAATCGAAATCCCGAAATTCAAGCCGTATGCGTTCGCCGGGGGCACCTAGGAACTGATAGGAGCAGAACAGGTTTTTGGGGTAGGCTCCAGGATACGTTGGAGACACTATACTGCCTGTATGTTTTGCGGCTCCTTTTACCAAGAAGTTGCATGGTCCAGCGCCCGTTAAAGCACCCACTTCGAATTCAGCTGAAAGAACGGACATTATAATTATGTTAGAGATGGCAGTAGACTGGTACACTTAAACGCTCGTACTGTGTATTTTCTTATATGTAGAGAAACATTAAATGAGATTTATTACTTACAGTCGTTGATAAAGGCGTACCGGCCAGCAAACAGTTCCGGCATGGAAGAATTTTTGTCCGAATGGAAGGAGAAGGCGAGAGCGCGATACAGCGACAACCTGGTGCGGGGTGTGATAGGACCGCAGAAGCGCCCGCCGAAGGGCGAGTTGACCAACTCGCTCACTTCCGGCTGCGTTACCTCCGAGTAGATGTCCATGTACTCGTGCACGCATCTGCAGAGAAAAGAGTTCCAATTAATAGTGAAATGAGGCTTGGCAGCGCAATAAAAAAAAGATATTCAAAAAGGTGGAATAGGTTCAAGAAGTTAGAATAAATATTTGTAGGTGTTGTTAGCATTTACAAGGGTATAAAGAGTTATTCATATATCTTACCTTTAACTACATTTGAATAATTGAGGAGATTCTATAAAATGTTGAGCACAATTTATGGCCGACTTAGCCTTCTAGAATCTCCTTAACGTACTAATTATCAAATTCAATCTAATTTTTTTTTTATATTGTAATACATTGATCACCGAGTGGTGTTATATTTCTTTCGGTATTATTATCTAAACATGCAATATCTATTATAAAGCTTAGGCTGCAAAGAAATATTTATGCGAACGGAGTAATTTGTATGATAATATTTTATTGTAAATTATGTTGTATATAATGCACAGAAAAATAAGGGATAGTTACAAAATAGCAATGACATAAAGTACAAATCAAATGTCAAAGCTAAAGTGATGATTGAAAAAGGACTCGTGCAAGACAGGAAGCAAAAAAGACGTATGAAAGAAAATTGAAATAAAATGGGGGAAGAGAAGGTACTCACGTAGGGATATCCCCGACTGCGGCTCCACTGATGCAGCAGGCAACACAAAAATACATGTCAAGTCAAAACTCTTTAACATAAGTTAATTCAATAACCAGGTAAAATTTAAATTGATATCGAGAATAATTCAATCAAATAATTACCAAACACTAAATCGGTTATTGAATTAATTTCATCTACCTACTGGTTTTATATCTATCTAAAAATTAATCTAGCTGCAACACGATTGGATTTATCAATTTTAATTCACATTCATTCACTAACTAAAATTCCAAAACTGATATTACATATTTAAATTTCGTGCAGTTAACGTACTTTTGTAAAGTTTTATAATAAATAAAGTTTTCATAGTGATAATTTTTGCCCAAGGCAAATTCATCCTACAATTCAAAAAAGGAATATTTATAAGTTTCGTGTTCCTACATCTGAACTTTTTCATGAAATATCTCTTTTTTGTCCTCGACGATATCTTGAGAAATATTAATTTCTGTCCTGTATTCTTTTCCTAACTTTAGTTGATTGTTTCCAGAAAGTTCTAATTCAAACTGCATCATGAAACAAAGAAACGTGTGTCATATCGAGTCAAGTGTGATTCATTAGGAGAAGAAGTTTTAGAAAATAAACAAAATTTCGAAAAGTTTTAGAGATAAACGGATGAGCAAAACAAGCGGAAGTTGTCTTACAAAAGAAATATGAATGATTTTTGTAAACCTGCCTACTTTACACAGAGGACGTTTTCGACGAATCTGGTTTTGATCACAGGTTGGAAAGAGAACTGCCAATTTCTGTCAGAAGTTCGGACGAGTTCTGCAGAATTTTGGAAAGAAAAATTAGCTGAGCATTTTTGCGTAGATTCTCAGGGCTGGGTATGCCGCAGAGCTTTCTCATATTCAAGAGAATCTCAGTTTGTGGAGTAGGTATTTGGCAAATTTATTTTGCACTACTTCTATCTTTCCAATGTGGCATACATACATAATCTATTCACAATCCGAAGTCCGGACTAAAGGTAAGATTTATCACCTTTCGGTTGGTAATAGATATTTACGATACAAGTGAGTTAACAGCATCATTAAGATACGCGTGTGGAAGTTGCACAACGAGTGCGTAGCACGAGTTGTGTAACCACACGCATGAGTGCAAATTTGTCGAAAATTATAAATATACATATTTCCATTGCACGAGTTGTATTTAATGAGAGAATTTCATAAATCAAAAATTTAAATTTTTTGTCAAAAAATGTCAAAACACCAGTTTTCGCACCAGTTAGTATGCAATTATCTGATAATTTGCACTAGTGCAAATTATCGCGTAATAACAATCTGATTGGTTCAAATCAACAATCAAAACATGTCAATTTATTGTTGGAATACCAGTTTTGACAGATGTATGAAATTCTCATTATAATTTCAAAAACCTAAGAGAGAGTGCGGTAATGAAAATGCGTGAGTTAAGAAGCTCCTAACTCACTCAAAATGTGTGAGTTAACAGCTTCTTAACTCACTGGGTCCGGTAATGAAAATGCGTGAGTTAAGAAGCTCTTAACTCACTCAAAATGCGTGAGTGAAGAGCTTCTTAACTCACTGGCGTAGATAAACATTTTTTTATGTTTTAGGAACGTTATGATGACAAACTGAAAAATAGCAGGACTGAAGCATATTTTTATACTTTGAACAAAAAATATGTGATTGACGAAGTTCTCAGTAGATGTAACAGAACGGCCTAAAAATCCTTTTTTTTTGCTTCGTAATGCAATTAATTAGCTGTTTTACCCAGCTAGATTAAGTCGCTAAATTTCTGACGAAACCGTGTCAAGAGCCAAAGGTTATCAGTCGGTTTCCAAAAGAGTGTGATGACTGTGTCTTAAAACACGACTCTTGACCCCTGGTTCCTTGAAAAAATCGCAAGTTACTTTTATTTGGTAAGGTAATATAAATATAAAATGCAATAGGTAAGGCAAAATAAAAATCACTATAACTGATAAATATAGGTACCCATGTTTATTCAGCAAAACATAACATAACATGGAAAATACTTCAAATAACTCAAAACACTAATTATTAATTAAAAAGAGCTGTACAGGGTTTGTCCTTATATTTTGACCCCTACCTACAGCTTTGGCTATACGAGGTGGAAAAAAACTTTAAATATGAAAAATGTAGGGTTTTATGTCTTTTATCTTTTGCGAATGTCAAAATGGGCAAATGACAGGTGCCAATTGTCACAATGACGAACACTTGCATTTTTCAAATGGAACACCCTGTATATTTTTGGCTAGAATGATAGATTTTTTTCTTCTGATTCCAAATATACCATATATGTTGATATTTGGTTCAGCTGTTTCTACGCTATTCAAGTTTAAAAATGCATTTACATTACCCTTAATTTAATCTGTCCTGATCAATAATGAGGCTTGCTCAACGCAATTTTAAAATTAAATAGCTCAATAACAACTGAACCAAATATCAACATATATGATATATTTGGAATCAGAACAAAAAAAGCTATCATTTTAGCCAAAAATATACAGGGTGTTTTATTTGAAAAATGCAAGTGTTTGTCATTGTGACAGTTGGCACCTGTCATTTGCTCGTTTTGACATTCGCAAAAGCTAATAGACATAAAACCCTACAACTTTTATATTTAAAGTTTTTTTCCACCTCGTATAGCTAAAGCTGTAGGTAGGAATAAAAATATAAGGAAACACCCTGTACATGAATATTTTAAAAAATAGCAAAAAAATGGTGGAAAGGAGAAACTATTGAATAAGTTTTGTATAAGGTCAAAAGTATTCGATGTTAAAGAGTATTCGCTGTATGCAACATCATCCTTAAACTTAAAAGCGCTTTTAAAAACTGGTACCTTTAAAAATTTGTATGGCTTAGAATACAGAATCTTAAAAGTGATCAGTTTTAAAAAGCGCTTTTAAGTTAAAAGAGGATGTTGCATACAGCTGTATATCTCAAAGCTCAAATAGATATGGGCAGGACATGTCGGACAACTGACAGATGGTAGATGGACCGAAAGAATTCTCGAGTAGCGGCAGAGATTCACGACTTGACTTGATTTTCAAGCTACTTGACTTGACTTGATATCAGTCAAGATCAAGTCAAGTATTTGTTTTTAAAATTCAAGTCGAGTCAAGTAGTTATACATCAAGTAACTTGAAAACCAAGTTTTTCAAGCTAACTACTTGATTTTTCTTGAAAAAATACTTAAAAAAAAAAATAGCACTCGACCGCGACAAACGGACAAAAAGAACCACTTTGCTCCATGGTTTAGGGGTCCAAAATGATGCTTTTTAGTAAGGTAGTAAAAAAAATATGTAGGTATTTGACAGTTATTTACTTTCAGTTTAGTCTCTGTTCTGTTCAAAACTGATTGACCCAGTTCCCCAATCGAACACAAAAGGTAACTCGAGTTGTCCCAATCGAACACAAAAATTGCACGAAGGTTGCTCTAGTGCTGCCCGAATTTACCTATCGGAAACACTTTAAAATTCTCTTTTTGGGCGTGGCACTCCGAAAAAAATTTCGCCTCCGGTGGCGGGCTTTCCCTTGTACAACTGACCCCCCCCCTAATATGTATTTCAATTCTTTTTAGTTTATTGAACTAGGAGTTAGGAGTATGTAATGGGTATGGTTATTAAGTTAATACAAAGTTGGAAAATTTGGGTTGCAACCCCCCAATAGGATGTGCTTTGGTACGCCCCTGCCTAAAGGGCGGAATAAAAAATCCTGCACGTAGGCGCTTGACCCCCCAGGAACGGGCCTGGCTGTAACCTCGGTGAATCCCCAATTTAACCTGGGTGAATCCCCTATTTTAACGCTTCACAGATCGCTATCAAGTAATTTGATTTTACTTGATATCAAGTCAAGTAGTTCAGACCAAAAATCAAGTCAAGTCAAATATTAAATTTTCAAAAGCTTGAGTTTTCAAGTCAAGTCACGTATTTAAGAAAAAATTCATGCTACTTGGCTTGATGAATCCCTGAGTAGCGGCCTAGAAGTGACAAACGCAGCCCTGACTGACCTTCCACTCGCTGGTCAAACAATATCAGGAGGATTTCGACAAACTAGATTGCAACATCACAAAAATAGAGAAAAATAGAAACACCTTGAGGTGTCTTACAGTGAACGCTGAATGACGATGGTGATGATCTTATTCGAGCCTGAGGTCAAATTTTAGCTTCAACTATTCTCAACTTCCATAATTTCTTCATCAGAATCAAGAATTAAACTATCAAGTTTTCGGAATCAGAATCCGACTTATTGAAGCGAATGATGATAGGAGGAACGTTTTCGAAGCTAGTGTTTCCCAATAATTTCTCCCAGTCCTCGTGTATCAAAGTTTCACAATGCCTTACAGAATTTTGCCTTTGCCACATGTCTGGAGTATTTTGGCATTTTTTCATAAACTTCATCGAAAAACAACTCTGTTTATCGACGAAGCCTCCGCGTTTATGGGTTTGTTGTAAAAGTTCTTAGTAAACCCACATGCCATCTCAATAGAATTATATTGACAATGGTATGGAGGTAATCTAAGAACTTTATGGCCATGTCTATGTTACCACCGCCACCTGATTATGACGATTGGGTACTGGTAACGGCCTTTTTTGTACTGCGGTAGCCTGCCACCAGGGACTTTGTTCAAAGTCCCACTGAAAACTAGGTTTGAAACTTTGAACGGATACTTTTTAGTAATCTGATTAGATCGCCTCTTTCAGTGTGGGTTCTCGCTACCTGAGCTGTACGCAGTTAGCTGGAATGCTAGCTCGGGGTTTTCCAAAGGAAATAAAAGAATCAGTTTTTATTACTAAACTCTAAAAATGGTTTATTGAACAACTGGTGAAACTCGGTAAGGAAATGAAAGAAAAGCAAAGAATATACAGTAAGTTATTAACAAGTTATACTGAAATGAAATGAAAGAAATTACATACAGAGCTTTTAGAATGTTAGGGAGTAAAATTAATAAGCGTCCTGTATACGGTGTTCCTTGATGGTACAAGTTACATGAGAAATTAAGGATTAAAAGATACAGAAAATAAAGACTAGGTTATATTTCTTAGTGGGTAAAAAAGGCACGGGCGTCCTCGACAAGGGAATGACAAAACGGCCTTGTTATTCAGGGTAAGATACATGTTGGAAAAGAGATTTGAGTTGTGAAGCTAACCCAACGGTTTTGTTCTTTACACAGGGGAGAAAATAAATAATAGACAGACAACAACAATCATGATGAATAAATTTAAAATACTTGAAATTGAAATATAATCTGAGGTCTCAGAAAGAGAGTCCGTAGAGAGACGTCAACACTAAACACCAGAACTTCGTTACAGAAGTGAATGAATCTAGGAGGCTCACAGGCCTATTTATATTGATGACGCTTTTCGAAGTCCTGTCGGTCGCACAACTTGCGATTTTTTCAAGGAACCAGGGGTCAAAAGTCGTATTTCAAGACACAGTCATCACACTCTTTCGGAAACCGACTGATAACTCTTGGCTCTTGACACGGTTTCGTCAGAAATTTAGCGACTTAATCTAGCTGAGTTAAAACAGCCAATTAATTGTATTACGAAGCAAAAAAAAAGGATTTTTAGGCCGTTTTGTTACATCTACTGAGAATTTCGTCAATCAAATATTTTTTGTTCAAAATATAAAAATATGCTTTAGTCCTGCTCTGCTATTTTTCAGTATGTCATCAAAATATGACACATGCGTAACCTCCCAAAGACATATCAAATTGTTACCAACTTATACAGATAATAAATAAAATAAAATCCGTATCAACTACCAACTGAAACGTGATAAATCTACCTTTACCTTTGGACTTTCGATTGTGAATAGATTATAACTTGGAGTCCAAATTGAGTATTCTAGTGTGGAACGGAAATCATGTGTTTGCACTTAGTAACATTGAGTTTGAGATTTTAGTTGCACCAACCTGTCCAAATCTAACTGGAGAGAGGTAAAGTGCCCGTCCACAACTGTGAAAAACTTCAAGTCGTCAGCTTATAGTAAGCAGAGGTATAATTGGATGCATTGGATCACGTCATTTATGAAAAAAACGAGCAGAATCGGTCCGATGTGCAGTCCCTAAGGTACCCTGGATGGAACTATGAATACGTGGGATACTGCACCGTACACACCATCTTTCAACGATTTTGTAAATGTTAAGAATCCCATATCAGAGAGTTTTTTTAGTAACAACCTATGGTACACACTATCAAAGGCCCTTGAAATGTTCGCCTCTATAAATATTCACATCAGTGAATGTTGTTTTCTGGTTAGAGAAATATGTTGAGGTTTTCCAACTTCTGGGAAAAATGCCAATATCGAAAATATGCTTCAGAGGTTCTATTAGAGATGTGCAACAGCCTTTAAGACAACCTTTAAGACCATTCGGTCCAGGAATCTTTGAGGCATCCAGAAATTTAGAAAACTTCCATCTTGCGGACTCATTTTCCTAGGGATAACATTTCGTCGTTCAACCCCATCTCTGCAGTTTGTTGTCCAACAACTAGATCTTACATCTTTCCAAACAAGAGTTCAACCTACTCGCCCTTGGTGATTCATTAATTGCGAATAGATCATCACATCCCAGAAGTATTAAGAAATATTCCAACTTAAGATGCTTGTTGATGTTAAATTACAATAATCTAACTTAAACTGCTAATAAAACAGGGAGGAAGCAAATGGCTTATTATTTTTGTAACAGCTTCCTGTTGATGATCCCAAACTCGTTGAAATGCTTTATCGCTCTCGTAATCGACAATAGTCACCGGCAATGACATACGACAAGTTCTCGGTGAGTTTGCCAAGCTTATCGTTGTGAAATGTTCGATAAATCGTCGACAACATTGCCACCCTAAAAACAGTCCATCGCTATTACGGTGCCAACATTAATGGGTTGCATAAGGCCTCTTTGCATTAAACAAGCTGAAGTGATTTTAAACGGCTCTGTGCGATTAGCTCTTTTAGTCCTTTAACGAACCGTTGTTTCAATCTGGTCTGAAAACTTCTCTAATTACTGACTTAGATTTTTTTTGGTAGTTTGACGTTGAAAGAAATTTTATTTACAGCATAGTAACAACAATATCTATTGTAAACTAACATCAGCCGAATTACAAGCGAGAAAAATTTCTCATTTTACCGGAAAATACCTTTCTACATCTCTCATTTAGTAGCAGAAAGGGTAATTACACTGTTTTAAGGATCAGGTTGCTGCTGCCGGGGTCCTTCAAGTTTAATGAGAGCAATTCATTGCGATGACGTAAGGTTCCCATCATCATCTAGTATTATAGAGTTAGTTGCGTGCCATTTCGTTTTGAGGGTATAAAAAAAAGCACTTGCGGTAAAAGACTAGTTTAAAATAGAGCATGGCATTTTTCCATAAAGAATTTGTTTGAGGAAATATCTCATGACATTCATTGGCTTGCAAGATTACCTATAAACAACAAATTATACAAAGCCGATCTAATGGGTCATAGAGACATTTTGTGTTTGTGCACGTTCACCCTAAACTCTAACAGCGAATGGTCTATTAAGTCTAGTTAGTTTGCCTAATTGAACATACCCGAAATTCTCAGAACTGTGTATGATATAGGACCTTGTTAAAACGCCCTGCAAATTTTGTATGCAAATTGTAATAGCTACAGAGTTGTCAGAGTACTTGTTTCAAATAGTTTCGGAATTATGGAAGAAAAGCAGTATTTATTAATGTAATGTGAATGTTGCATTACATAATCGATGGGCTCTTATATTGAAGTAAAGAATCTTGAAATACGTCAACATTGTACAGGTTGCAGTCACATATTTCATTCTACGAAGTCGCAATTATCTTTTGCTAAATTCATTTGCATGTTTGAGAAGCTGATTAAAGTAAACGAGATTTCCGTTTCTGAAATAATTGTGGTGGCTCAAGATGGAATTAGAAGCCAAGAGATATGTATGTAGCAGTGATAAGATTATAAATTTATGTGTCAGTATATTTGGAAATCATTTGCTATCCTGTTTTGTTTATTATTAATAAATTTATTGTTTAAATAACATCGAGTAGGTGTGTTGGAAATTTATCGCTCAGGGTGTAATGTTTCTCCCTGAATTATATTTGTTTTTATTTGTTCAAGCCAATTTTCATTTATACTTTATCGAATTATCCGGATTTCAATGGAAAATGTGGAAACAAAATCCATTCAAAAATCATCCAAACAAAAACCAATACATATATTAATTATTTATAACAAAGCCATAAAATAGTCAACGGACCAGACGCGTAAGATCTATGTTGACTTCATAAAATTTTGCTAGGCAATATTGATCTCTTAGTTGTTATATATAAATATAAAAGATTCTTTCACATCTGATTCGTAAAACATTTATCATAAAACGAACAAAGAAACAACTCCTACACACCATAATAATAATCTCGAAAATGTTTAGATTTAACGAGTCAACTTACTCTGGCGGTGTGCCCCTCAACCGAAACGAATCGAACGTGATCTGGACGCGTTGGCCCGGACCCCCGAGGAACGTGTAGACGCAGCTGATGGTGAGGGCGCGGGGGTTCGAGAACTCGGGACCTGCGAAAGTGCCGTTCATAGGACCTCCAGGCCGACTCACGAATGTCTGATGACAACCTGAAAGGAAAAAAAAAATCGAAATTAGTAAAATAGTTTAGGAGCAATTAAAAGTAGAAAATATATAGTGTAGGTAAGACCTGAGGTTAGGGGTCTTGAGGAGAACACACAATCACAAAAAGGAGCTTCACGTATATTGTCTGGTAGTGGGTACATCATCAAAAGGGCACTACCTAGGTGCGCCACATGATTCTCACGTTCGGGGCTCCCATATACGGAGATGCAACTGGTTCCCGCACGTATAGAGTTGAAGGGCAAGACTATCTGGGGTAAGGCAACCCTAAAGAGGATTGCTCCAAGATTTTCTGGGGTAAGGTGACACTGAAGAGAAGTATAGCTACTGCTCCTTTGGGTAAGGAGACCCTGAGGAGAGAAGAACTAAAATGGGTACCGATACCATGGGCTGCATGGGGTTTAATATCCATTTCGTGTAAACATTAGTTTACGCGTTGTTCTGCTTCAACTGCTGACTGTTCCGGTAACGACGTATCATCGGCTGAGATAAGGCCATGTCCGTGTCCTTGACACTTCGGTGAATGTCACTTTTATGAACAATTGTCAGTACATTCAAACATCATTCTTGATACAATTGGCGCCCAACGTGGGGCGCCAATTTGTTACGAGTCTTGAAGTGACAGGGGGAATCTAAGGGAGAAAAGAGTGAAGGGATGGATATGACTTTTGAAGGTGGTCTAAAGAAGAAATCCGACTTATAGGAAAGCTCCGACTAGCCCACAGAAATTTCGGTGAGTGGGGTGGGTCTAAATAAAGGCGCCACCTGTTTTCAACCCTGCAGTAAGTCGGTTTCTTAACAGAAGATATTTCAAAACAGGAGACAGCCTATAGCATACAAAGAATCAAATCAACACCAAAGAAAGGAAGGTTCAAAGGCGATCATCTTAAACTGAAATCCCGTAGGATTGGAGAACTCGTGATCGCACCGCAATCTGAAAAGAACTGAAAATTACAAATGTCAAAAATTAGCTGTGAAGGGAAAATAGAAGAAAATCATTGAATATCAAATTATATGGTTTTGTTTATCTTGCTTGCTTGATTCGCTTCGTTCAGGATTTAACAATGATGTTTATCAGTTTAATAAAAAAAAAGGTATTTTGGCATAATTTTATTATATGTTGAATATTAGAGATAACCTTAGATTTAAAATAAATTCAAGACACAATCAAAAATGTTGCTTACCCTAGAAATAGGCCTATTTTTCCGGTTTACAGTACCTTTACTATTTTAGGTTAAGCCTAAAACTTATAATAAGAACATACAAGAATGGATAATAAGGTAATAACTCCTATAATTGAAAACAAAACACCAAAGTTTTTTATTGGTAATTTAGGCCTCTATCTGGTCATACATTGTCCTGATTGTTAAAAACCCTTGGTATGCTGAACGCTGAACAATACTTATGATGGTAATAATTATGGAGTGAGTATTTCTTTTGATCCCAGAGCTTCACTACCAATCAGCTGGAGTGTAACCATCTGATTTCAGGACCCAGGACAACACACACATGTGACCCAACTAACTTACAGGGCGTTTCTTGATTGTTTGCTGTTTGCAAGTCTTACAGCGACCCAGGAATCTACCTGACGTGGAGTAAAGATCGAGGGTCCTCCCCAAATCTTCTTGGTGGTTAGGGATGTTCTAGCAACTAGGAGGGGGGCAGTAAGGCGGACTGGAGTGGTTCACAGGGTACCTCTGGAGTACGAGGGGTTGATGGGCAACCGGTACTCGTGTATCGGAGGAAAACAAGACCTTCAATAAGGAAAAGAATGAAAGTGAAGAGAGACTAAAGGAAAAAGGCCTAAAAAAAAAAGAACAAGATTTTCGCACATGGTAAGCAAATAGCAAATATAGTAAAGAAGTATTCTAAAAGAACTTTAACATTGTAGAACTTATCCAAAAGAAGAATTGCAGAAAATGAAAACTTACCAAAATACTTTGGCCTTTTACAGACACGGCACACGAAGAAAAATGGCTACATTTGAGACTTAACCCTTTAAAACTCACACAACCAAATCTGCCTATAGTGGCACTGTGGTGCTAAGTCAAAGTCAAAGTCACCACAGCAAGGGTACCTTTACGCGTCCGGTGGTAAAGATATGCCCTTTGCCAACCCAATAATTTTAGGTAATAGTTCGTTAAGTAGGTATAAGATATAAGATTATAGTGTTTGGGTTTTTTTTTTTGGTTTAGTTTAGGATATCGGGGTGACATATTGGTGGCATTTACGGATGCAAAATTTAGGTCACATATAAGGTTTAAATTTTATAAGTAGTTACTCTGATTTGTAGCCGCCCTTACGGCAGTAATTTTTTTTGTATATAACTTATGGTCCTTCGATGTTTGATCGGCAATTCTGATAAAGATTTTTTTTTGTTTTTTTTTTCCTAATTTTGATTTTTTTGGGGTAACTCGAGTTTGCTAAAAAACGGATTTTTCAGGGTCGGGGGTATGTTTGCGCCAGGGTTTTTCAATTTAGGTAAAAATGCTTGGCAACGCCGCCTGCTGAAAAATTTGTGGGTACCAAAAAGATTTAGACCAGTAATAAAATATTAGCGACGGAAAGCTAATGCAAAAATATAATTGATATTTTTCGGGTCGGCAATTTTCGGGAAATTAAAGTATTTTTAAAAGTTGTGACAAACTTCTATCGGCTCACGATCTTGAGAAGAAATTTACTCGTCCTCTACGCATCCTTTTTCCTCTTCCTAGCTATTCCAAATATCTTTCCCTTGGGTAAAAAAAATGAAGTTAACAAATTAAGTGCAACGAGACCGGTAAGCATTGTTTTAATTAATTATATTTAGACCGATTGAGCTACGAAGGAACAGCATTCTTGAGCCAACAAAATATATTGACCTCGATAAATTAGGATATTGCGACATAATTATTCGATTTTTTTAAACTAAGAATCTTAAAAATTTCAAGGAAATTGCATCATTTTAGGTCGGCCAATGGAATTGTCGGATTGCTAGGCAAACGACCGCCTATTGACGATTTGGAGGATAATTAATAATACTTTGCGGGGGCATCGATTTATTATAAATACCGCGGTTTTAGAAGTGGAAGGCAGTTGTCAGTTGAGAGATGAGTTCGCAGTCCTGTCCAGTTTGTGTTAAAGTCTACAGTACCAATGAGTCAGTCTGAGTAAAAGTCGCGAAGCTGCCTCGGAAAACGAGTTTAATTTAACTTAGAAAAAGTACGGAAAATCGTCTAAGAAATAACATTTGAAATTCGTTCAAAACTTATGTGCGGGCTCTAAGTACCTAATCAAAAGAATTAAATTAGATTAGTTTTGTGTTTTATGGACAAAATGTAAGTAGGTATTCTATGCTGACAAGATTTATTTTTGAATATAAATGATGAACATGAGTTTGTGTGATTAAACTTTGAATTTTAATGCCTAAAAACTTGAGTGATTTTGACTAGTAAAACTTCTGACTTATATCAATGATTCTGAATGATAAGAAGTGAATTAACAAATAACTTTCAATGCCTAAAAACTTGAGTGATTTTACTAGAAATACTTCTGACTTTATAAACTTGAGTGATTGTTACTAGAAAAACTTTTGACTTTCAATTAAGTGTGGAACTTTATTGCATAAATATTAATAACACGAGTGTTTTATAAATGGAACATTATTGCATAACTTTAAATGCCTTCAGATATAATGACATTCTAATTTAATTTTGCACCAACAATATGAAGGGAATTTATAATGCATTTAACATAACATAAATAGTTTCGATTTGAGTAGGGATTATTAAAGAAGTTTGAACTGGATTGTCCAATTGAAGATTAAGGGCTATAGTAACGAACTAATAAGAAATTAAATAATTTTGTATGTTAGCCAGGATGGAAAAATAGTAATCGTTCTAAATAAATGGAATAGGAAATTTCGATGTTCATGAAATAGAAATTGTCTTAAAATCTTGAAAAGTTGTTAAAGGAAACTTATAATAGAATTGTTCTGATTAAATCAACACTATTAAATGGAATAGGAAATTTTGAAAAGAAACTTGATGTTCATGAAATAGAATTGTCTTAAAATATTGGAAAGTTGTTGTTCATGAAATGAATTTTGAATTAGGGATTTTAAATTTCATGTAGAAATTATTGTAAAGTTTTATAAGAATAAGTTAGTCATACCTATATTAATAAATAAATAGGTGATTATTTTGGGTTTTTCATAAGCAGTCAGTAAAGGACTTAGAAATTTTAAAGAATTTATATAATTGGTGAAGGGTAGTTTATTAGGAATGAATCGGAAGTGTTGAAATGAGTTAACTTATAAGTTATTAGGAATAGTAGGAATAGGGCGTTTCTTATTCAGTGGTCCGTAATAATAACAATTTTAGAACGGATGTGGAGTAATTGAATTTATAGAAATAGATGAGGCTATCTGAATTGGAAGATATTTGGCTGATTAAAAATTTTTGGTTTTATGTATAATAAAATATAATTTAGTACACCTTAAAAGTTTGTTTCTCTCTCTTGCAAATAGACCCTTCCACAGATTTTAGATAGCAGCTCCAAGTAAATAAACACCATCAATATACCGCTCGCCATTCACCATCTAACTAATTACATAGAGTACTTGGGGCGTTTTGCTACAAACTGATTCTATTAGGGTTAGTGTTAAGCTGAGAATGTTTATAACTTGTATAATGACGCTTAAAACGACATTTCAGAAGAATTTTACCTTCTCAACCCACTTCACTTATCCTAGAGGGCTACAATTACTCTGAACATAATTATTGACGATCAATAATTCACTCGATTCCTATCGTTTTGACGTTTCCCATATGGCCCAAACGTATAATCAGTTCGCCAAGGTGATTAGCTAGAAAGCTGAACATTTCAATTAGCTACAATTTACGGCAGTAATTAAGCCCATAATCTGGTACGAGAGGGCGCGGCCAGCGACCAACCGATCGTCCTCCGGTTCGTTGGAGCGCCCGGCAATCGTTATCGTTTCGTTAAATAAGTAAGCGCGATGCCGGCCGTCTTGAGTTCGACAACCGGAAGTTGAAAGTATCGATGAAATGTCTCGATAAATTTTGATGAATTATTTTGTAATTATATTTCGGAACCTTAGGGGGAAATGACATGGTTTTGTTCTTAGGAAGGTCTATTGTTCATTTTGTATTGAGGGGTGAAATTTTTCCAAGAAAAATCTAAAAGAGAATGAGCCATTGACAAAACAGGCCAATTATTCTGAAACAGGAACCTACAAAAACAAAATCAATGGTTCAATTTGGAGAAGAAAGACAAAGTTTGCGCCTCTCAGTAGGATTTGAGCCTTATTGGTATCCTTTTGTTGCCTCTCACTCATACTTCAAGAAATGAAAATGCAATTTGATGAAGAAAACTCAACAAAGTCCGCCTTCTTATTCAAATAATATATTCGACACTTACAAAATCAAAATGAAATTCAATCTGATGAAATTTCCTCGATTTCCTTTCCTGATGTAGCAATTCTTTTGTGTTTTACGGCCATCGCGAAGGAGAAACAGACAATATACAAAACTACTATAGACAAAACAACGTAATAAATATCGAAGGCCCGTTCTATGGCAAATCTATATTGCAGTCGGGCCGCCTGTCAAGTCGTTCTTGTACAATGGTGCATCAATTATTCACCATAACGACGAACGGATGAACTTTATCAATTTCAGTTTGTATTAATTTTAAACGATGGCATAATAATAGAAATATGTAATAAATATAGAGCCTATAGACATATAATATGCAAATCAAATTGTCTTTATAACAGTATAAAATATCGTCTGCCATTTTCTATCGTAGGCCTCGTGCATACATGCCAAATCCGAACTTCAACAGCAACTTGTCCTTGCCGTCCTTTTTTGGTTATTGTCGCCCCTGATCCGTTGAGAGAGATATAAATCGATATCTTGATACCGTCTACCCAGGCTCGGCTACAAAGGATTACGTCCCTTAAAAATAAGTTAAAGTCTCGCCTTGCTTCGGAGAGGAGCGAAGGGAAAAAAAAGATTTTCCAGAGAAAAAACCCGAGTAATAAGAAAACATTCGCGAGATATTTCTCGATAAGAGCGATTTATTGATTTTGCTTTCAACGCGATTTTAGAATGTAGAACGAATATGGTTCCCGTAATAGGATCATTATTTTTTAACGATTATAAATTAGTTGAAATTATTCTATTTCACCAACGAAAACAATTTTATTATGAAATCGTTTACATAAATAGATTTCTTTGTTGAAACATAAAACTAAATGTTTCATATTGCCCGCAGGGAATTGCCTCGTTTTCCTCCTATTCACTCCAAACAAATTGAATTCCTCTCCGATGGCTTCTAATCAGATGCCATTGAATAATCCAGCTTCAATTTACTGATATAGGTAACGTAAATATTGTCGACGAATAAATATGTCTTCATGTGTGCCAATTTTGCGCACCGGTAATTCAATACGTCCAGTTGGTAAATGAAATTGTGCCAGCGGCGATTTTGTTTATTTGAAACGTTGCGGTGGCTAACGAATTACTGATGTTTGGAAGCTCTCGTGGGCTGACGGTCAACAATATTATTTGGTTTATTATTGGATGAATTTTTTCATGATTATATTTATTCATTTATTAGATCCAATGGTAGTTTAGGTGACAGAAAACATCTATTACATCACGAAGTCATTGGAATAGTCATAAAAACTAAGTAGCTATTACAACAAAGACTCATTCTTCTTCTTCAAGTGCCGTGGTACATTGTCGACTATGCTTTTCTGAATAGACTTGTAGTGGTTTCGCCATACCAGTGACGCAAATTCCTCAGCCAAGATATTCTTCGACGTCCAGATACTCTTCTGCCTCCGATTATGAGCTTGAGAAGTAGGTATTTGTTATTCCTTTGAGTATGTGTTCGAAGTACTCTATTGTGTGAACCTAACTTCAAAATCATTTAACATTTTTGTTAATACATCTTCATTACCCTGTCCGTCCAAGATATTGTCACAGCCTATTTTGCTGTAACTGGGGGTTTGGGAAAAAAATATTTTAAATTTTCCTAAATAAAACAGAAAGCATATAGAGTATCCCAAAAAGAGAGGGAAATAATAGACAGTCAAATATCGGAAATGGCTAAATACAATGTAATTAGACCAAGCCATTCTCCTTGGGCCAGCCCTGTAGAACTAGTTAAAAAGAAGTCGGGAGAAAATAGTATCCCCAACATAGACGATATCCTCACATATTTAGGAAAGGCGCAGAACATGGTCTATGGGAGTTCAATTTTATGAGTTTTGGATTATGCAATGCGCCGGCAACTTTCCAGCAATCAGCAGACACAGTTTTCCGAGACCTCAAATGGAGGTTTTAACTTATCTGGATGATATAATCATATTTTCCGACACTATCGAAGAACATCTGCATAAATTGAGAAAAGTTTTCACAAGACTCAGAGATACAGGAATGAACCTAAAATCTAGGTCGTTGGCTCTAAGCTTTTTGCTAACATCTTGATGCGTTTGCTTTATTCAATACAACATCCGTTTTGCCCAACTAAATTGGGACATTACTTGTCAATGAACTTTGGTTATTTTGTATTGAAATAATAATGTTGTAAAGGGTTATATTTTTTGGCTTGACAATATTTTAACATCCGTCTATATGTGATGTCCACATTTGAAAAGTCTCTAGCTTTTTACACATGGCGTCTGACAGAGTCCACGCCTCTATCTCATAATAGAGAATACTGAAGACGTAGTATTCCAGTGCGAACCGAGACCGAGACACCTCGATTACACAACACGAACCTCCTGCATGTTATCCCAGTCTTCATCAACATGACATGCTAGCTATCTGTATGATTGAAACCGATCGAGTACCTGAAGAATACCTCCTCCAACCTGGTTCTAACTATTCACCATCCATTTAGTTTTAATGGCGTTAAATTCGAATCCAAATTTTCCACCTTCAGTAGCCATGTGACAATTTAATTTCTACGTGCTTTTCTATTTCGCCAACCTATCCTGAAGATACTATATTTGAAATTTGTTGATGTTGTCGTTAGGTTATTTCGAATGAGAATAAGTAGGTATCTGCATATTTCCGCGTTGGATCAGCGACGTTGCCAGGTTTTATGTGGTATTTCGAATCTGATCAATCACTGGCCTTAGGGGTATGTCAAAAGTCACCTGATATGGAATGCCCAATTCTAAAGAGGCAGGCAGGAATATTCAGGGATAGGGTTCGTTTCCTTTCTTCGCCATTTTAGAAGAAGGCTGATCACTCTTTCACCGGTTTACAACGTTAATTTCCAATCCGCTGGCATCTTGGCCAACTTTATTGGATTTGGGCTGGAAATTAGTTAAATATCATGATCCATATCTTGCCTTTGCTTCAAAAATTGTCTTGGCTGGGTTTCATTTGAATTTTCCTTGGGAAGTTGAGAACCACTTTGTGGGTTTTTGTAGTTGAAATGGTTTCATCTTAATATCAGTGCCGTACAAGTGAATTGTAGATAAATATTAAATTCTGGAAATTGTAATTCATGGGTTAATTGGGGTTTCTATCTACTTATATTTTTCTTTTAAACTGATGAATAGCGAATTAAATAATTTTTTTTAATTAATTGTTTACTATTCATTCTTCAAATCATTTAAGATGGGGTAAACAAATTTAAAGGAATTTTGAGTGGAAACCTGAAAATAGTAAATAGTTAATGTCAATTTTGGCACGTCACAACCCCCCCCTGTCCTACAATAGGAGGGAAAGTTAGAGAGAAACTTTTCCGACGATAATCTAAGCAAACTCGAGAACTGAGATAATATAAAGAATGTAAAATATATGTACTTATAACTTAAACTTAAATGAAATCAAAATTACTATCAAGGTACAAAAATTAAAAGATAGATAAAAAGAAAAGTAGTAAACGAACATCTGCTTACTTTGCCTTGAAAAACACAATGGTAAGATAAAAGGTAAAATAACTAAAGTCGACGAAGCTAAAGGTAAAGGCAAAAATAAGCAAAGTCGTGAAGGAAAGAAAAGTAGAAAAAGTAAAGGAAAGAGAAGAAGTTATCGAAGCTTTGGCTGTCCCGCGACAGAAAATACTAGGCAACCCTCTCGCTGTATCCAGTGTAGATAGAAAAATTCTAGAGCATTTTTTTTTTTAAATGTATTAATTTTATTTTGTTGCAGTTATAGTCCAAGAGCCGGCAATACTAACGGGCATGTGATCGTTGCAATGGATAATTTCTACATGAAACAATAGTTCATAGTAACCATTACCAAATGGATGGGTTGCCTCGATTCTCATGGCCGTAAAGTTGTTTTATAAAAAGATACTTCAAGAACCATAAGCGCAACAAAAAAGAAGTACCTTGCGGTGTAGGGGGTTCTCATCATATGCGGCAAACACTTTATTAACACAATTTCATGTTTCTTTTTTTGTCTAAAGACCTACAGCTGTATGCAAAATCCTCTTCACAGAGTCCTCTTTTAACTTTAAAAGTGACTTTGAAGGCTGTCACTTTCAAAAATTTGTATTTATCAAGCAAAATAACGCGTGCCCTCGACTTTCAATGAGGGTTGCCATCATTTCCGGCCATCAAAATCGAGGCCACGTTATATATTATTTGAGAAGACATATTAAAGAATATATCTACCAATTTTCAGCTATTGCAACGATAACATTGTTCCTTCGGAAAAAGAGGGGTAGCTTACGCCCAGCCATCAAAGGGTTGCGGCCATGAGAATCGAGGCCACCCATCCATTTAGTTTAAAGGTAACTATGAGCTATTCTCTTATGTGAAAATTATCCATTGCAACGATCACATACCTGTTAATATTGCCGGCTCTCTTACTATTATTAGGTGAACTTTCAGCCAGCGTTACGTTATCACCTATCAGGTATTGTGGAACCTCTTGCACTAGCCTTACACCAGACTCCAGCGAGAGAATCCCCCAAAGCTCTCCACCACGAAACAACCAAAGAGTGGGTTGAAGAAAAAGACAAGAGAGTAGAGATTGAAATTCAACCAAGAGACCCACCAAACAATCGGAGCATGTTATAGCACATCCAGACATCGCAAGTTTTAAAGATAATATTTAAAGTACTGCTAGACTTAGCGAGTAAGGAAGTACTGCCAACTTGAAAGATACATTCCCTACAGTGAGTGTGATGTACCCAGTGGTCAAAAGAAAAGTTAAAGTTAATTAGGGTGTTCCGAAACGAGTTACTGTGGCGTATGATCAAGTGAAGACCTTCCAGAGAATCAACGATTAAAACAATATCGTCCACATACCGAAGATTGTTAATGTTCACGCCGTTGATAGAAATTCCCTTAGTGCAGTTCTAATCCTTTTTGAAATATTTTGTTCAAATAAATATTAAAAAGTAATTGTTAAAGGATGCAACCCTGCCGGACACCTCTTTTTATCCATACTTTGGTGATCTACCTTGATTTGTGCAGTCTGATTCCAGTTGAGATTTGCGATTATTTTGAGGCCTCTATCATCTAGGCCTACAAATTTCATAAGCTTCCTATGTTGTACCTTGTCAAAAGCTTTCTCATAGTCTACGAAGCATGCGTATACAGCAACAGAAACATCTCTACATCCTTGAAAGCAAGGAGAATACACACTCTAATTGCCTACGTCAAGGCAAAGAATAACAGGCTGCCTACGTCACAACTGGTATTTTGGCCTATGAGGGAAGGGGGGGGGGACTTGTGACTTGTTACACACAGGCCTCATGAGGATAGGCCATCCTGTAGTAGTAGAGTGTATCATCCTTACCTTAAAAGGGCCTCTCTTGTGCCAAAACCGTTATGAAAGCCAAAAATTAGGATTCGCCCGTGATTCATTCATAAAATTGAATTGCGTAGGATTTTAACTTTGATTTGATGTTTCTTGAAGATGTCAGATAGAGGATTTTTTGAGATTCTTGAGTTTGTTATAATTCAATGAAAACAATGCTATCGTATACATACGAATTTTCGAAAACAATTGGTATTATATTGAGAGACTTTATAGTTTAGATTACTTAGATGATGAGTTACTCCTGTAATGACTGAAAAACACTCATTCTAATTTATTAGTTTTATTTCTACATATAGAGCAAGACCTGTAAGTAGTTTAGGTAAGGTAACTTTGAGGAGCTGCAGGTACACTAGTTTATTAAAAACGACTTGTTCAAATTCAGCTTCACACAATAATTCCAATATATTTTCAATCATTTTACAAATCGATTCACCCAAAACATCAAAATCCTTGAATGAAAAACAAAGATTGCACTAACTATAGTTCTAATTAAACACATTCGGTAAATTGAAAGCTAAAATTAGAAAATTCGATAGCGCTACTATGCCTCCTACTCGAAGCCCGCTGAGTGAATGTAAACTG
Source organism: Ceutorhynchus assimilis (assembly GCA_917834065.1). Lineage (NCBI taxonomy): Eukaryota > Metazoa > Arthropoda > Insecta > Coleoptera > Curculionidae > Ceutorhynchus > Ceutorhynchus assimilis. Next base: position 51,415,812 of record OU892279.1, read on the forward strand.
GCAGTTTTCTCGGTCCGGTAATGAAGTCAGATTACGCGGCAGTTATATTTGATCACTCGCTGGAAATTTAGCTTGCTCATTTCCTGACTAATGACTGTCGGATTTATCATGTCATAGGAATTAGTAGAGGAATGGTTTTCTTGTCGGATTCCAGCACATTTCTTGAAGTCTTACTAACTCAATATCAAAGACTGAGCTAATTATGAGCGACTTGTTATTCCATAACAAAAACAAGTTGGAGTAATTTTAGGTGGTGGTACGAAAAAGTTATAGAATATTTGACCGGACTAGAAGAAACAACAGTAAAAGTGGCGATGAACATAAATAAAACTGAACTGATGCCAGCCGCCTGTTCTATTTTTGTTGTGATAAAGATCGACGGAAATTAAATCCAGAGAGTTCATGAATATGTAAATAGGAACATACGATAGCATTGAACAAAACAAATAGAAGGTTACCCCAGTTTTCAATAATCATCCCTGTTCAATATCATCATCAACCTAAGGAACTTCTGCTCGTCTTTGCAAGTCCATATTGGCCGAAACGAGTGTCAAAGAGCGAAAGTATCATCTGCCATCAGAAAACAAGTAGAAAGATAAACGCGGCGATTGATATGGATCGGTGCCCATTCAGCCATTGTTGTATGTGAGCTTTGGAGGGAAAGATCGATGACCCGTATCTCTTTTTTTGGCCCTTAGCCATTTGGGGAGATAATTCAAGGCCCCCAGATGAACGAGCTTGATTCAATCACCCAGATTGGCCAACGGCCACTAAAAATCATTTAAGCTAGAGATTGATCGTGGGAGAATGGGAAAAAAAGTTTGTATGGAATTCACTTTATAATGAATTATTATTATTAACTTCAAGTTTCGTGTTAATTAAGCGGTAATTACCAACTTCTGCAAGCAACACTAACGCCCGACCTAATCCTCAATTAAATGCGTGTCGTAGTCCGAGAGATAAATTGTCGGATGACTACAAGTAGTTGTTCCTAAAATATTATAGTGCTTATGATTATGCGGGGGCACGAATTTTATGGACTATTAAGGACCGTCGTCGGGGTAGGTACCTACTCGCAGTTTCTGAATTCTGTGAAGTGTCTCTCGGATGAAATTAAACTGCGTTCCGAGAATTTGGAATTAGTTTTCGGGGGGTTGGGATATTAATTTTGAGCTGCTACGTAGTTGGAACAAAATACCTGTCGCTGGTTAAATAATTTCTATTGTTTTTGTTAATTTGCCTTATAGAAATTATTACAACAAAGTATATTAAAATATTTGTAGGAAGATATATTTTTGAAATTATTACCAATAGGTATTAAATCAAGTTACGAGTATTACTCCCACAATGCTTAGATATAAATCCCAATGAAAAAATCATAAAATTTATTGAATTAACTTTTTTGCCCATTCACTTCTCTACCAAACGGAATATTAGGTACACAAGAATATCGATCTAATAATAACCGAGCTAAGACCGAATTAATGAGGTCGGAATATCAAATCGGAAATAGATCCGGCTTTCGTAGAGATATCTAGTTTTTTGTTGACCTTCTAGTAATCCATTACTTGGAAATATCATCACATTTGGGATATGATGAAACAAAACTGGCATCAACATTTCCGTATTTATTGAATGTCACGTCGAAACCAGTCGGTCGTCGTGGGACTTTATGACAGAGTTCACCCTGATCATAATGTATTAGTACCTATATGTTTGATATTGGGGACGTGGTAAATAATTCCGAAATTAGGCCACAACTGAGTGAAATATGATTGTAATATTTCCCTTCAAAATCGTCATTCATATACAGACCTTTCAAAAAAGGATTGTATCAAAAGAGCAACTTCCTTTGGCGAAAAGCAGCAACAAACAACTCGATATAACAAGGCGTATCCTAGGCTCGGTGCTGTACACAATCGTAACAGGAATATCAAAAGGATTTCGCCTCGACTTTTGTGTTATTTTCGCTTCCTACGTAGCATCACGAATCGATAACGTTCCATTTCATTTATCTCTCTACTTTTCTGTTAGGTTTAGATAACTGCTTCTAGAAATGCAACCAGTTCCTGTATTATTCGGATATTTATCGATGTAAAACGACTCTATTTGGGATAACGTTTCTTCATTACTAAAATTGGAAAAATTGCTTCAACTCTAATTTATTTTTCTATTATCAAGATAAAACGAATTTTTATTAGTTCGCAACTGGGCCGGCAGGAATACTTTTAAAAGCAATTTCTGTTAGAAAGAGAAAATGTAGGCGGCGGGAGTGTATGAAGAGCCTTTAGCGAATTTAAATTCTGTGGGGTAATCATTGCTTTGTGCTTTAACCGTGTCACGCGAACTGCGGGAACGGTATTCTGGAGCTACCAAATAGGGCGCGGGCGGATCGACCCGACAAAGGTTTGAGTTTTAATAAAAGATGTAACAAACTTAAAATACGAATCAAATGTTTTAGTAGTGGGTGTAGCGTTACATAGTTTTGTATGTGGTTCGTTTTTTGATGAAGAGGCATGTGTCACTGATTGCAATTCCTTCGCTGCTATTTCTTATAATATTCACAAAATGTTTCACGATAGAGAATACTATGAAAATGCTGACGATGTTGCTTTTAGGATGAAATTATCTTGGATAGATGTAGACAGGTATAGAATCCCAAATATTTACAAAATAACTGATATGCTGATCTAAATATTGATAACGAAAAAGGTAAATTCAGATTGATAAAAACGTTTAAATTTACCTGGTTACAGATTGGGCTAGTTGAACAAAACGTGCTCTCTTCTCGCATCGACAACTCAACAAAATGGCGTAGACCTTTGTCTCCAGAAAATTCCGAGTGGTTGGCTTACAAATACGGGGACTTACGACCAAATCCAATAAGCTTCACCCCAAAACCAAATAAGCCAGCAACCACTTGAGTTCCCAACGCCTCCAAAATCCCACAAAAGGTGGATGTTCCAAGGAACGTAGCAAAGAAGGACCGCTGGTAAAATCTGCCACTTGTTGTTTGCTCAACGTGCGAATTTAAAAGAGAACGATCCCTTTCAGCAAATTTATTAGGCGAGCTCAATATGAAAAATTCCTTAGAATTCTATTTTTTTCAAGATGCCCTCTGGTGCCAGATTTCCGGTCTTGACCATGAAAACGGAACAATCAGCTTGAAACGGAACAACCCAAATCACATTGATGACAAACGAAACCCAAAGTTGTTATCCAATTTTCTCCTCTAACACCAATTGACGTGTCTCGTAATACCACAAGAGCTTGGTGGTAGCCCCGAAACAATTTATATGCGACGTTGCAATTTTTGGCATTTTCATGTTTGGACTGGAATCAGCGCCACGCCACGCCACCACAGTTGTTTATTATTATTAGCCGGTCTTTTGAGTTTTGAGTGGACACAGAATATAATAATCTTTCATAATTTGATTATACTGCTTATGATTGAATAAATTGAAAATTGAATAAAATTGAAACTACAAATTTTGTATTTTGAAGAATGCCTTTTGGTTGGAGTGGAACTGGAAACTCGTTTGTTCTCCTACAGGGCGGAAAATTTTTTCATATCAAATTCGGAAAAAAATAGTTATTTTTCTAACAAGTGCGGGAAATACCATTTCTCGCAAGTGTTAAGTCTAGTACTCATAACAGCGAAATTCGTTCTTTTTTGACATTCCTTCGACAATTTGACGTTCTATGCGTGAATCAAACGTCAAATTGTCGAAGCAATGTCGAAAAAGAGCGAATTTTGCTGTTATGAGTACTAGGCTTAAGGAACACAATTTTTTTCAAGGGTGTGCGGAAAGATTACTCTTTGTGCTTGCCAACAGTTTTTTTCCGCACATTCGTAGGAAAAAAACGGATCATCTTAGTTTCAGGTGTCCAGAAAATGGCAGAGATTATCCTGTTTTCAATCCCTAGTAGGACTGCTTATTGAGCTGAAAGTGTTTGCCAACTGCTATGTCAGTTGCATGGGTACTTCAACTCTTGGAGTAAAATGCATTATTCGAGTTTAAAGCACACAAAAAAATGAATTCTTGAACGTTAAAATCTTGTTAAAATCACCTTTTTTACATTTAAAATCGACGAAAAAATCAAATAACGAGCACAGCCTGAATCGCAAGCCTTCCATCGAGGTCTGCGGGTGACGTCATCACTATTAGCAGCTGTGGCGACGTCATTCGCAGACCCTGCCTGCTCAAGAATTGGTGAACGTACGCCTTATTAGGACGAGCAATCCTGTTTACGATTGTTGTATAAAAATGTCGAAAGTCCCAACAAAGCATCTGCAAAAAATTTTTCTGACCATTGAAAAATAAACAATTCTCGTCAAAAATCATTTTCTGTAACTTGAAAACATCACCTACATATTTTAAAAGCTGCTGTTTTCGTCACTCTTTAAACAATAAACATTTTCCGCACCTGTTATGAAAATCTAACCCAAACAAAATAATATACTTTGATGTCAATTTGGCAACGCAGCACTCCTTGCCTTAACCTTTTAGAATTGTTTTGGCGCTACCACCAAGCTCTTATCGTAATACCTGGTGTGCGCGCGCAACTCGTGGGTTGCAGGTGAGCGTCCAATGAGAATCAAGTTTGTTACGGGCTTGCGTCATATCCGTATTCAGGGACGAGTTCAGAATTAATCGTTTCTTCTTTCTTTGTAACGTGTAATGCGACAAAGAGCAAACTAATACTTTACGTATTACTTGAACTTACCGCAGTATCGTTTAAGGTTATGTTAGATTATACTTGACATATTCCTTTGCAATTTCATTGTGTGATGTTGCCGGATGAAACATTTATCAAAATAATAGTGCCATCGATGTTAACATACACTTTAAAGCTCTTCTTTTGTCTGATTTAAGGCGTTGTAAAACACTTGACAATATATCACTTCTTTAATGTTATAATGTTTGTATTGTCTACATTTGTTATGCAACAAAACAATCTGGCTACACTGCAGCCACGAGTTGCGCGCGCATGTCATTTTTTATCACTCTCCAACTTGTATTTATTACAATTAAGCTCTCTTTTTCTATTTATGCGAGACACGTCAATTAACACTAATTAATTACTTATCAACCAACATCTACCCAGTCTGTAGTACATAACTATCAAAATGACCATTCGTTACGTGGTCACAACTACAGTGACTCTATTACTCTCAGTGGTCAAGAAACGTCAGCAACAGCGCTGCCTGAAACGAAACAACAAGTGTCACTTAACCACACTTATTCTGCGGAAAATAAACAACCGGAAAATGTGGAAAATAGAGGAAATAAGGGTGGAAAAGCGATTTAAAGGCTGTGAAAGTGATGTGTGATGTTGCAGAATTTTTAATAATGAAAAATACGTGACTCGAAAGTGTTGCCAATTAATATTTATTTGGAAGTAAACAAACCTTTTCATCGACATTTAGGGCCTTTTAGACGACTTTCGAAAGCTAAATAAAGTAGATTTTGATCCTAACAGTATATAGGGCTTTATTATCCTAAAACTACCCTGTCATCTGAATACAAAGAACTTATTCATTATTACCTCGAAAAATATACCCTTGTTCAACAACTATTTAGATATTGTTTCGCATTCAAACAAAAGGTAGAAATCTAATAAAATTCTATGAGAAACCTTACAATCACTGAAAAAATATTAATCCCCAGGTATAAAGCTTCATCTCAGTTACGTATTAGGCAAAATTTGAACGTAACAAACAACCAAAGAGTGGTTAGGAAAAAAGACAAGAGAGTAACAAGCTTAAATTCAACCCAACAGACTTACCAAACAAAATTGGTAGCATCTTATAGCACCGCCAAGCTGAATGATGCTTTCTCTTTCGGGTAACGCACCAAGCAGTAACCTAAGGTCTAATAGGCAAGCTGAAGTGGAACGCAGTAGTAACTGCGCAGCATTTAGAATCCATGTTGTGAGGGTGACTAAACACGTCCCACTAGGAATACCATCCCTACAAATAACCGCGACTTCAAGACATCAAAGAAGTAAAGTGCAAAGTTAGGCTTCTGAAGAACAGGCACGATTTTATCTAAGATCTGAAAGTCTGGCAAGTATGCTTGAGGTGTCAATGTTTACTATACTAATAAATGAATTTTATAATAAGACATTAATTGTCACCGCGCTTCCTTTAAAACTTTATTGCCTCAGCTTTAATTAATTACAATACCTTTGATTTTCTTCTACTGACATTCCAGTAAATACCGATTTATTATAATTAAATTTGTTTGAAAATACAAAACTTTTCATAGCTTTATTGTTCCACAATCGCGATTAATTTCCACCATAGTCTCTCTAGCTACGGAGGATTTATACGATAGTAAATTATCAAATGAAATTCTGATAAGCCCGTTGCCCCAAAATTGAATATAAATCAGAATCATAATGGCCCCGGAGCGATGAGATAATTTTTGAAAAAAGCTTGTTAACATTTGCCAGTATACAATTTGACAATTTTACGAATTTAATTTTGAAATTCTTTCCAACATTTCTGCTTTCCATTGTCTAGAGTAGAAAATTTAAATTTCTAACAACGACTATGATTTTGCACAGTATACGTCGGTAACACGCCGACAACTTTTAGAAGCGGCCGGGAATTTTCTGAATAATCGCTTTTCCGAAAAGTTGGTCGCGATGCCTTTTAAATTGCTTTTGTTATAAAGCACTTGCGGAGCAATACTCTCTGACTGCTACTGCTGAAATACTTTGACTTTGTCGGAGAAATATATTTTAAATAAAATCTGTATCGTATAATATAAGTTGACTGAATCTTCAATCCAATTTGTGCCTTGGTCGAACAAACTCAAACAATGGCTTTGTCGAAAAGCCATTGTCTGAAAGGATCCGGCACCTCCCGGATTAAGTTTCACGAAATCGTCGGGTTGAAGACAACAAAGGCACAAAAAGCTTCATTAACCGCAATTAGAATTTTCTCAACGCCAGGATCAAAACGCAGGGGCATAATATCAAGACAAATTTTATCCGATTCACCAAAAGCTCTCACATCGGTCTTGATCCAAACAAAACAATTTAACACGGCCAGCAATTTTCTCTCTGGCATTGTGCTGTTTGTCTCTTTCCATTTCTGCTCGAATGCGATATGTTGGCTGTAATTAATTTTCACGCTGCTTGCCCTAACCCATTTCAAAGTCAATTCGTCAATCAAATTGCTGTACAATGGCGCGGCGTATTAATTTATTTGAAAGGGTACGGTTAATGCGTTTATTTTTGAATCTATATAGTCAATAAGGTAATCTAGATTTTAGTTAAATCCACATCCAAATTGAAATAGATTGGTTTATCGTATGAGTTAGTTAGCTACAAATAAGGTCAGATTCCCACCAGTTGGAGGATGTGAATGTGGTCTTCATTCCAAAAGCTAGTAGGCGCCCTACCATACATCAACCTAAATCATTCAGACCAATTAGACTCACCTCATTTCGTCTAAAAACTATAGAGAAAATCGTTGCATTAGTAAATTCCTAATGGAAAGTTCGATTTCCAGCTCTACACAGTCTTGTCACTAAGATTGAAAAAGCACACTCAAGTCAAGAAACCGCTCTATCTATATAGAGGGATCTTTCGATAACACCTCACATGAATCGAATCCATAAGAAGAGCGACTAGAAATAAGGACTTTGACGTCATTACAATTGCATGGATTGGAGCCATGCTTGAGAATAGAAAAATCAAAGCAACTATTGAAAGTAACCCAATGGGGTTTACTGTCCCCACTGCTGTAGTCACTGGTAGTAGCTAAGTGCCCAAGGTATCACGATTGTGGAGAGTTGGGGGTCTAGGCGAAGCCAAAGGTAAGATTATTTATGATCATAACTCCAATGACGCCAGAGCTTGCATATTTGTTAAAAATGAAGTAATCCTCGCTTCAACCTACCTACCATGTGACTCTATCCAACCACCACCATCCAACGAACTCTGCACGCTGGAGCAATACTGCAACCAATTGAAACTGCAGATGATAGTGGGGATGGATGCAAACGCACACCCCACTGTGTGGGGTAGCAGCGACGTCAACCTTAGAGGGGAGTACCTATTAGACTCATTTCAAAAAATGTGGAAATTCTCAATAGGAGTAATGTACCCAAATTCTGATAGATAACCTCTTGGCGCGTGTCAGGAGAATCGTCCCTGTCTGATCACAGACATATCTGCATGGAAATTTCACAAGATGATAGACCAGCAGATAGAGCAGTTTCGTGAAGGTCTGCTTACTAACTGCAATCGGTCAAAACTGATATTAAAAACGCTACTAATATAGAATTGGCAGCTAGTAAACTACAGGAGGCTATCATAACCTCTTAACAGAACAACTGTCCCCAGAGAAAGTAAAACTCCAGATGTAGCATTTTCAATTTCTCTTCAAGTATGCTACTTTGTTTTGCTCTGGTGAATATGATATAGTACTATAAAAAAATAAATGAATAAACGACTATCTTTTCTGTGCCCAGATTTTATTACCTTGAGTACTGCCTTCTACTAAAAGTTTTTTGGTTCAAGTTTGCAATTGTAGTTAATTGATCTGGAAAGGTTTGATTCAGTACGGCAGGGCCCGCTGTTATTGATTAGAATCTTATAAAAATGAGAGAGTATCATCATCTCTAGTTGGCAAATCCAATCAAATAATCTGAGGTTATGATAGTTGTTGTTGTTGTTTACTTTTTTCGATTTTTCAGTTTCATGATACATCTGTCATTTAACAGCTGTTTTGTCTAGGCGTTTTCTTTAGACCTGTTCTACTTTTTGATATATGTTCTATAGGCAATTTTCAACATTCACCGGTTATCTGGAGTCATTTATACACAACCCACTTTTCAGTTCGTATTTTTGGGGTGAAGCTTAACACGCCCTTTTCTATAATTTTCATCAATGTCAAAATTAGAAGTTTGACAAATGGAAGCCTTCTTCCCAAATCTAAAATGAAGAATCTGCCCTTTTGATTTGAGACCTCATGCTGTGAGGTCCGGTTTTGGCTCTAATAATTTTTGGGCAAGACTTTTTGGAATTTTGTGCCAGGGAAACTCCAATTAGACTAATTTCTTCTTGATCATTGTCCAGAGTTGTCCCTTGGTCATTTTGGATTTTGTTTCGGTAAGTGTTGAGATTTTCTTCAGGATTATTAACCTACAACACGTGTTTCATTTCTTCAATAGGATCGTTCCGAGCAGCTTTTGGAAGTTTAAGACTTCAGTTTTGGTCTAGAGCATCCCTCAGTTAGAGGTAAGATTATTTCTAATGTTTGAGGCTCGATCTGCTTTTTTTTATACGAACATCGTTATAGGGTCCTAGGCTGTATTTAGAAGATCCTAGGCTGTATCAAGAGAGATTCTAGGCTATATCTAGACAGCTCCTAGGCTGTATTTAGAGATATTCTAGACTGGATCTAGATTGCTCTTAGTTGGGGCTTTGGTAGCTTCCCTTTAGCAACCCTTTTGGTACCACTCTGATAGAACCCCGTTGAGTTCTACGTTAAACAGATAAAACGTGGATAGGACTTCCATAAGACTCACGCACCATACCATAGTCTGGAAAAAACTTAGAACTGCTAACTGCTTCTGTCTGGATCTACAGTGAGACCAAACATGTAGATAACCTCACTTTAGGAACTTCGGAGTTTACACATACATTTGAAGATAACTAACACTTGTATTGTTTGCCCAGCGGTTCTGAGTCTACGAAAGGAATTCGGACGTAAATGTGCGATGTTGCAACGTTTAATTATAAAAAAGCGAAAATACTAGGCATGAAGTAGGTATAGCTCATTTGAAAATCCATTTTTAATAACAAAATATAGATACCAATAAAAAGTTAAATATTTCAACGTGGTTGTTAGATCTATTCTTATTTGAATAACTGATTTCTTCAATTTTGTCCATTGTAAAAAATAAACATTATCTAAAGACACCATCAGCTTTTGATAATTTGGCAAGCATCCGGCCTGGATGAACCTGATTGGTGGAGTTTTTGGCAGGATGGCCGTTGCCACGGGGAACCATGCAGTTGTCAATAGGCTAACGTCACCTTACGTCTCGCTATTGGCCAGGGCTCTTGTCATTTTATCCTGGAATTGTATTTACTTGGATTTATATTGGTTGGATTGAAATATCCAGTGGCGGGGGTTTGGTCATTGTCGATTTTCGTGTACGTACGATAACACTTCCAAAAAGTTCCGCACGCAGCTGGGTAATTTATGAATGAAATCAGTCATTTTTTTTTACAACTTCATTCCCCTTACCGTTGCCCCGTAGACACAGAGTCACTGGGCAGACATTATACATGTAAGTTGCACTTTTTACTATTTAGGCAAATCTTATATAAATCACCTGACACTGAATTACGTCAGTACGTGCCCCTTAAGGCCGCGTTAATGGCCGCCATGTTTAAACTGTGATTGGTTGATTTTTCGAAACTTGTTTTAAGGTCTTTAAAAAAACGGCACATCAGAATTGGCTCAAATTTGGCATAAACATTATTTGATCGATCATCTACAATTCTATATTTTGGTTTTTCGATATTCAGCCTTTTTTTTTTTAAATTCAAAAATCATGTTCGCAACCACCAAAACAATTAAATATGTTGGTGGTTGCATATTTGCATGTTTATCAAGCTTAGATCCGTGAAAAGTATATTTTATTAATAACCACGAAAAACTAAAAAAAGCTAATTGTAGAGATTGTAGATAATATATCAAATAATGTTTATGTCAAAGGATTTTGGAAATTATTGCGGATTTTTTGAGATGACCTTAAAATGAATTTTGAAGGTGAAAACAGTTCAAGCAATTTCAAGTAGAAGGCGCCACGGCAAAAAAGCTACATTGGGAGCATCACTGTATATTTGTCTTTCTCTGTTACGAAGTGTTTCACCGACAAACAGATTTTGTTTTGGACAAATAAAATATTGAACCCTATGTGTAGAGTGACGCAGTCGTCATTTTAAAAAACTAAATTTAAACATGGCGGCCATTAACGCGGCCTTAAATAAAATTCTAGAATTTTACGAGAATTTTACCCTGAGGTTGCCCTAATAATAATGTTTACCTTTCTGGTGTTAAATTTGCCTCTTGGTAGAGTGCAGAGCTGTCACAAATACTGGTAAATAGTATTTCAAATACCAAGTATCAATTACGGGAAATTCATGTTGCAAGTACAAATACTAAATACTTTCAATTTAAAAAGTACTTCAAGATTCAAGTACTTTAATTTAGTACTTGATTTTTTCAAGTAAAATAAACGTGCAATCATTTAGCGCCCATTGCGTACCTAACCTATAATTCAAATTTGAGCCAAATTCCTCAAATATTGCAGGAGCTATAAAGAAAAAACTAAAAAAAAATATTGAAATTTCAACACCCTGTAGATTGGTAACCAAGCGTGTGCGGACCTATGTTTATTGGAAATTTTAGTCATAAAATAAGCCAAAGAATCCACCCCTTCCGTTTGTACATGATATTTAGGAACCCCTGTATATTGTAATACCTCTAAAAAAGTACTACAGAGATTCTAGATTCCAAGATTCCAGTTGCAGATTGTAGTTACTTTCAATTTAACGATTTAAAATTTATCTAGAAAAGGTTGATTAAGAAATAAAGTGCAGTGGGATTGTTATGCCTTCGAGGTGTGTTCACTATTTCTGCAAAACTAAAAAGTCTTTCTACAGGGGCTGATGACGGAAGACACGTATTGTAGGTACCTATGAAAAACTTCTTTTATGACAGGAAACCTATCCAAGCATTTTATATCTATACTGATATCCTTTGCATATTGAAGAATTTCCAGTTCGAATTTTCTTTTCATTTTAAAGACTCTCCAAGGCGTGGAGGAACCATCCAGTTCATAAAAATCGTCGGTCATATCTCTGCTGTAGGACATGTTGATTTCACATTTGGTGAAGTATTTGGCTTACTTTCTGAGGCATTTCAAATACCTTTTATTTTTTGGGGTATTTGAAATATTTCAAGTATTTCGAGTACAAATGTCCAGTATTTGAATTACTTTTTTTGTAAATCCAAGTACCAAATACAAATACTTTATTTAAAGTAATTGCAGAATCAAGTACAAATATTCAAAAACAAAAGTATTTGAATTATAGTACTTCAAATATTAAAAAGTAATTGAAATACATTTTCCAAGTAATTTACTTGAAGTACTGACAGCTCTGGTAGAGTGTAACTACTGAAATTGTGGTCCTAATTTTTCACAAGTGTAAACAAACAGTTAAAACTGTTTATTTTAAATTCATATATACCTATATTATTTACAATCATATTTTTTTTTTATAATCAAATATTTATAAATTGGTACAAGCCATAATCTATACACATTTTCAACAACGTCCTGGCTATCCCTATTTAATCTTGTTATTATTTTTAATAAAGAAAGCCAGATACATTATTGTACCTAATTAGTTGTTTTATTGCTAAGCTCTCCAATTGCAACAGTTTTGTTTATGACATCATTAAGTAATCTTCCTAGTTAAGTCACAATTAACTTGGTGACGCCCAGAGATAAGATGTATACAAGGAACCCATAAGCCCATGGCCTCCGAATTGATGCTGACTAGCCGTAGGCAGTATAATTAGGCAATAGGGTAGTGGACAAGGTATAATTTCAATGAAATCGATGATCTATTCTTTATCTATGGAGTAAATGAAAAATATTCCTATTGAAAGAAATTTCAGAAAAAAATTCTAACTTTGTTTAAAACGATTGTAAAAGTACAGTTTTGGGTCGCACTATTTAAACGAAAATATTTCGCGCCTTGATTCTACGTCATAGCTGCTGTATTTGAGTATGAAATGAATCAAACCTTCGTCCTTTATTTGACACACACTTACTCATTAGTGCAAAAAAGAGAGATATATCAGAGTCTGTCGGGCGCACCCTCAACTTAACCCCACTTTTTGAGAGATTTCCATTTGTCAATAAATGCGCACTGAGCTTATCTGCATCTTTTTCTAGAAGCATGTAAAATATAAGGACGCACTGACCGCGCTCTCGCTCACTCTTATTAATGTCGGAATGCCTTGACACTATAAGACATAACAGCTTTGACGTAATTTCCGGGCGGTAAATTATAGCGTTTAAAATAAGTACAAATTTGTTTATTTTTTTTTAGGTATGTTTTTGTTTTCTAAAATCAAAGAATCATCAACTACTATTTATTTTGTTATGGAGATTAATAAAGAAAATATTTCAAAAAATTGTCCACTACCCTATTGCCAAAAGAGTACGTTATTCAGAAAAGGTACCTCCTGGTGGAACAAAGAACCTTCAGATCTCAGGACGAAAAAACGCAAGCTTTACAACAGACCGAAAAAAACGGGCAGGTGGGACGACTACCACTCCACCTTAACCATGTATAATAGTCAGATCCGGAAGGCAAAATTCATAGAGGAAATACTGCCAAGAGTTTGAAAATACCAAGGTAGCAGCGACACTCCAAAAAATTATGTCCAAAGATCCCTTAAATCCAGTTGGGACCCTTAAAAAACCAAATGGCACCTACACAGATTCTGGAAGAGAGACTCTGCAGATTCTACTGCACACTCACCTCCCAGAATCAGTCGAAATCATAACGGAAAGAAACTTACCAATTCATAGTAATCACAAAATCCAGACTACCAAAAAGAACGGGGACACAACTCTTTTGATTTATTTAAATCGCCAGGGCCCGATGGCATTATATCTGCTCTACTCCAGCAGGGCAAGTCCATCATAATACCGCCACTCTGCAGGCTACTAAGAACTAGCCTAGCCACAGGATATATTAGTATCCGCCAAAGATATTCGAGATTCGTACAAAAAATTATGTTTATATTATCAGCCGGCCTGCATTTAGTCAGGGAGCACGTATCAGGACCCATTTGAGTACAAGATTATATTAGTTTGAAATTATTCGGTTCAAATTGTTGTAAATAATGTTCGAAATTATTTTTCAATTTTCTCAAAAGATCTTTCAAAGATTTAATGCAAGAAATTAAGTACTTTAATCGAATCCAAAACATAATTTTTGTAGGAATCTCAAATATCGGTGGCGGCGACTATACCCCAAACATGGACAAAGGCCAAATGGTCTTTATACCAAAACCTGGGAAAGACTTCTCGCAGGCAAAAGCATTTAGACTAATTACACTATCATCCTTTATTATGAAGACGATTGAAAAACTCATTGATAAACATGTCAGGGAAACTTCCCTTAAAGAAAAGCCACTACACCAAAACCAACATGCCTATCAATTGGGTAAATTTTGCGAAACGGCCCTACACCAACTGGTGGCAAGAATAGAGCGCCCAAATGATAAAAAGGGTAGCCCTTGTAGCATTCCTCCACATAGAAGGGGCCTTTGACGGAATCTCATTAGAATCTATGAACAATGCTTTGTCCAAACACGGAGTCACACACACCATCAGCAGATGGATTGATAACATGCTTCGTGAAAGTCAAGTTCAGGCTACTCTAAATAATGGAGATGTCGGTTGCCCGCAAGGTGGGGTCCTATTCCCCCTACTGTGGAACCTGGTCGTAGACAAACTCCTAGTAGACCTCAATAACAGAACTATTTATACCCAGGGTTACTCAAATGATGTAGTAACTATAGTCATGGGGAAAAATTTACAAACTACTTCTGCGAAAATGCAAATAGCGCTTAAAATCGTGGAAGACTGGGCCAAAAGGGCAAACCTGAGTGTCAACCCTGAGAAAACAGCTATAATCCCCTTCACGAAAGGAAGAAAACTGGACGATCTAGTCCCCCCCACTTTCTTCGGAAAGCAAATACAATTCGTCCGGGAAGGAATTATCCTGGATGCAAAACTAACCTGGAACGCGTATATTGAATACGCCACCAACAAAGGTAAAATAGCGCTTATGGCAACCAAAAAGAGCATTGGGAAAAAACATAGGGATTTCTACTCCACATAGTATATTGGATCTATACAGCAGTGGTAAGACCTACGGATCAATAGTCTGAGCTCTGTCACTAAGATCAGGCTCCAGCAACTGGCGTCTCGCAATAGACTCACCCTGTCATGGGTACCAGGGCACCAAAAAGCTACAACACCATTCTATGGACCAGAACCTTGCCTCTTTGTCATATAATAGGGGAAGTCCAGAATTGGCTAAAGACTCAACAAGCCTCTTTCTGGAACACTCTTAGCCTTTGAGTCTGCGGAAAACATACTTTGCAACTGTGAGACATTATGGCGCAGAAGACTCTGGAGCAGCCCTACTTAACGGCTGTGAATTTGAAAGAAGCCAATCCCAGAAACATTATAGGCTTGGGGAACCCACTGGATATAGTGGGGCACAATATATCCAATCAGATCGCAGTGCGGAGAGGTCCATCAACCATATAAGAATCTACAATCGTATGAGTTAATTTTTAATTGCGCAACTATACTGGCACTCAAGAAGTTAATGACGAAAGATGGAAACAGAATCGATATACCTTTCTGATAAAGTCATCGATGTGGTTGGAAAGTAGGAAATTAATTTCGGCATATTACCGATACTCCTTGCCAGCACACATGCATCTATGCTTAGCGCACCGTGGCCTAACCAGCTTCCAAATCATATGCCACCTATGTCATAATTTTACGAAAATAGTGCAAATTTGCACGAGAAGCTCTTTCACAACTTCATGAACTTGCAACAGATCGAAGATATGAGATGGTGAGATTGTGTTTGAATGAAAATCCAAACTCTGGGTCTGCATAGGAATTTGAAAAAAAATGACGTAGTACATGAAGACCCAAGTCATGGGCATAAATAAAAAACCAAAAGCTTGAAAAAAATTAAACGATAAATTCCATCTTCTTTGATTTCCTGTTTCAATTTCCAATTTCGCCGGTATCAATTTATTATCAATCAATTCGAAAGTGTTGAAAGATAAAATAATAAATTCCACGGCTGGATGCAGTCAATTTTGACCGTTAAATCGTTCTGCAAATCAGAATATCAATTATTCGGAATCGTCTCTTGCCAGAACGACGCGCTTTTATAGAAATGATATCGATTTCTCTGCTCTGCTTCCTGTAGCTATTACCGATTCAATTACGTGATAGGTGAAGATGTTTTTTTGTTTCGAAAAAATAAAACAAATATGTTGCTACAAAATATTATATTTCAGTACCTACTCGTTAATATATTCATACAAATATAAAATTTACAAATTATACTGAGTAAGTCAGACTCTAAGTTCGACGACGAAACAATTCAAGACATAAGTTGCTAATGAATGGGACTCATTAGTGGAGATACAACAAATGAAATATCCAGATAATTTTAAATATTTTTTTAATTTTGAAATGTTTTTGAAGCAGCAATCATCTCTGAATATTTTACTTCAATTTTGGGTATCCAAATACACACACAAAATATTCGTCGTCATTTAAAAAATATACATATATGTCATCTATATTGTCGACGTAATAAATTAATACATTAATATGAGTAGGTACAGGATGTTTAATAATTAATTGACATTCCTTATAATATTGCAGTAATTTCACATCTCAGTACCTACATAATTCTTATGTGATAAATTGAATTTTCAACATACAAGCATTGACAAAATTCATCATCGTTTAATATAATATATTGAACACCCTGTATGTCATTACAGTCTAAAACATCAAGTCTAATCAAATGGATAAGCCACTAAAATGTAGTTTTAACATATAGCCGGTTTTGATTTTGATAAGATAAATTTGATTTTATGTGGAGACTAATTTTCCTGATATTGGTCAACTCTTTTCACAAATCGCACTGTCTTATATTCTAATCCATCTTAACAAAACATCTTCCGGCCTATGACATTTAACAACAACAGACAACAACAAGTTCCTCTCTATTTTAAGATTATAGTGTTCGAGAAAAAACGTTTACATTCGCTAAGCAGTTTAGCTATCGTTTTAACAGGTAACAACTAATTTATGTATACAGCAATTTACATAGTTTTTGTTTGATTTTATTCGAAGTGAAACATTTGCCGAAAAATGGTACAATTTCTTCATTTAATTTCTGTGTAAATTTGAAAATATTATTTGGGTCTTGTATATTTTTAACAATTCCTATAGGTACGTCAGTAGTTGTAGCAAAATTAAAATTTTAAATAAATTTAACAAGCATTATACTTATAGGGATATCTCATGGAGTTTCAGTTATAGAGGTTGGGTTATCTAGGCAAAAACATAATTTTTTTGGTTGATATTACTGATAATTACTAGTCGATATTATAACAAAATCTGTGCTTTAATTAATTGGTGATTCTTTATAGTGGGTACCAACTTAATTTCAATCTTATTTGGATTTAAATTTTAATAACAGGCAATTTGAAGACAAGGCAGCTTTGGGATAACAGTAAAAAAGTGAGTAAATATCTAGAAAAACAGTTTGATATTTTTGGTATAAGCAAGCGAATAAATTTTGACTTTCATGTATTCCATTCTCTTTTTAAAATTCTATAATTTATGAAATACTGTTTTGTATGACACACATTTTGTGATTTCAACTGGAAATCCCAAACCCCTCTGAAAATATTCACTTCGTTTATGTCGCTGAAACTGAAATATACACATCAAAACTTTTGACACACATTGAAAATATTTCCACTCAGTTAATTCACTTGCATCAGAACTGAAAATTTAGCTCGCTTAATTAAATAAATGAGATATAAGCTCTGTGGACTACGTTACAGGCAGAGAAAAGACAGAGAAGGGCAAAAAAAGCGGGAGAGCTTTTAAATCGTTTAAAATTCTACTCGTTGCCAGCGAGAAAATAGCCTTAAGAGGTTTTTGAGCTGCTACACCGTCGGACGAGATCGATCCGAAGGGCGTTTGCTCTCGCATACGAGAATTTTTGCAGTAACAATTTATATTAGGCGTGGTTTTTATTTGAACAAATGTTCAAGGGGTTGTGAATGACACATTCACGGCCGAAACATGTTTGTTCGGTTAAAAACTGGATTTGCAAACGGAATATTAAGTGGTTCTTTCATATCTGGATGATTGATGAGATGTGCGAAAAATTTTGGTAAACGTCGAATTTGTATAATGCAAATAAAAATTATGGTTAAGTAGAGATGATGTATCCAGTTAACCAACGTTTTTTGAAGTAACAAATCGATAAAAAATATGATTGATCATTTTGTGTGAATGATTTGGCAAAAATATTAAAAACATATACGGAAACGCAACAAACACAGGATCGTTTTCCTGTGGGGTTTGGTTTCTTAAACGTTCTCTTTTCTCGACAGAAGTCTGGCAGGCAAGTCCTTTTTATTTTTTTTAATAATTTTTGGATTCTCCCTTACGGATTTTTCAATATATTTTGCTATCAATGCATATTATCATATCATTATTAAGTTTTTACCTGATAAATCTTATCTTATCTTTTCTTGAAATATAAATATTATATTTTAATTTTTTATCTAATTATTGGCTTCTATTTTGTGCGATTGGTAGTGCCACGTTTATCTGAGGTAAGTCATAATCAATAAGGTACTGCTGCTCTGGTTTTCAGAATTAATTGTTAGTGTGGGAATACTGGACCATTTGCTCTAAATAGAGTCGGTGAAAACCAAATTTGTGTGTCCATCCCTATCAACTCTTTATTGAATCCAGTCAGAGGCCTGAATAGCCATTTTCTGTTTGACTCCGTCAATTATTATCTGGAATAAAGGGGGTAATTTTTTTTAATAGAAATCCAGATAGGTCAAAAATTCAGTTAAAATGTTTTAATTAAAACATCTCAAGAATTTTGACATATTCTGGATTTGATTGATTTCACCGTCAGGTTTATCTTGTAGCATCTATTGTAGCTACCTCAATTTAAATGGAAAATTTTGTCTATTTGGGGGAGAATCCAAAGATATAATTTCTTATTGTTTCACCTTATTTTGTTTATATTTTTGCCTGCCAGAGCTGCTGTCAGGAAAGCAGCATTTTACTCAATCATAACGAGCATTTTAATTTAATCTTGTTGTTATGATTTTAATTTTATTATTATCTTACCATTATTCTCAATTATTTGATTGTATTTTTTTTATATTAAAATATTTTTTTTTTCAACTTGCAATAGCTGTTTATACCTGATTCTGTTGGAAAGGCAGACACTTCTTTCCAACAGAATCAGGTATGAACAGCTATTGCAAGTTGAAAAAAAAATAATATTTTAATATAAAAAAAATACAATTAAATAATTGAGAATAATTTCAATTTCCTTTGCAAGACACTCACTTTTTGACAGAATTCAGGGATATAATATTCCAAATATTGGTCAACCTGATACTGCCTTATTAACCAAGCATGCGAATTGACAGAAAGAATAACCTTGGAATGAACAGCATTCGGGAAAATGGGGAATGTGTTTAGGGCTCCCTGAAATGAAAAGCATTCAACCAGTGTGTCCTCCCAATCCTAACCTATGGTGCGAAGACATCGACTCTCACCAAAGCATCAGCAGAAAAGTTGAGAGTGACACAGAGACGAATGTGGAAAGATCCATGCTTGGATAGACTTTAAAAGACCGAGTAAGGAATAATGAGATTCGCATAAGAACTGGGGTGGATGATATTGTAGAACATATCGCAAAACAAAAGTGGAAATGGGCAGGCTACCTCGCAAGACCTGAGGACAGGAAATGGACGAAAAAACTCATTGAGTTGAGACCAAGAGCCGATAAACAAAATCGAAGACCACCTAAAAAGGATCTCATCAAAGGAGGCCTATGTTCAATAATGGACGTGAAAAGAGGCTATTTGATGATGATGATGATATAGAGGTAGAAATTGTTTCTGAAGATAAAAGGCAATTTATAAAAAAGTGCAGGAATCGAAACAATGTGCATGTCTTAGAGTTTTAATGAATATTAATGCGTCCTAATGAGTCTTTTTGGATCAATAATTATGTGACTATATAAATCATACATACAAATTGCCTTAAGGATCAAATTATGGACCAACTGGTAAGTGTCTGGTCTATTATCTAGAGTATAGAAAGTACCTGCTAGGTAACAACCAGACGTTTACCAGTCAGTCCATAATTTGGCCCTTAAGAAGTCAGATATATTGATAAAGGAATTCCATTTAAAAAAATAAATAAAAAGTAACGGCTAACATTCGAACAAATTAATAAGAAATTAGTTTATATTGCAAGCCACGTTTCTTTTCTAATCTCACATTCCTTATCATCGACCAATATTTAAATTAGTTAATTTAGTTGCACAGCCGATTTAATCACTTGCTTATACCTTCCAAGAGACGGAATAATGATAAAAGATTAAGACCTATATAAAAGCAACGATCTAAGGCAAGTCGGACAGAAAAATTAATAATAATTGTATTAGCATTTTTTTTTTATATCACATTATTTTGACGTGCAAAAACCCAATTATCGTTAACATTATTATTTGATTTTAGTGTCAACTTTCTATTAATAATTGTTTAAAAACAACAGCCAAATTCATAGTTGCTAAGTAGAAAATACCTACTGTAAAATCGTCACAAGTCTACTAATAAGCTACTACTAATAGTTAAAGTTATAGTACCCACAAAAACTAAGTTATAATTAGTGAAACAGGCCTAGTGCGCTGATTGATCGCTAGTGCTAGATCCTCCATTCTGTTGTCCGATGACAATTATGCTGATTATAAAAGCAGCTAAGAAAATGAATATGCAACACACCGCCACTAGAAGCATTTTGTGCGAGAAAAGAAGGTTTTTCAGAAAGAAGAGAAGTGTGCGTGTCCAGAAGCTTCATTTTCTTAGTAAAAGTGCTCAAGAGTGTCCTTCAGATTGACAGGTAAGCTTTAAAAGTGACAAAGTACACTTTGGAAGTGTTCTTTTTCTATCAGTCTTTAATTTGTTTGTTTTTCTGTTTCATTGTGATATATTATAAAACATTATTATTGACTATTTTGGTCACAAAAATTACGGTCTTGATATGAGCTTTTGCGATAATTGAACTTTTAAGATTCGACATTAAGTCCGACCATAATTACCGTTACAATAAACACAATTAGAAACAGAAAAATAAAGCAAATGGCCATAAGAACCATTTTTTCCATCTTTGTGAGATAAAGTTAACAGACTTTCTTCCACCATGATTCGTTTTTATCATGACTAACTATTGTAAATGTGCTTGTAACAAACCTCATTCAACCAAAAACATTTAACAATTTAATCTTCTGGATGTTGATCTCCGACACTTTGACCGACAACAATGATGATCACTATAAACACAGCTAAAAACACTAAAATGCAGCAGATAGCTACAGCCACCATCTTGAAATGTCGCTGGACCTGGTTTTGAAAGATAAACGTGTGTATGAGTTATTCCTAGCACTGGTTGAGTCTTTAGTCGTAGCACTTAGCATACTAGAATGATTTCAAATTGGTTGAAATCAAATTATGTAATCAACCTATATAAGTCTCTCCTTTGAAGGTTTTTCATAGGCAAATCTCGATGCTATCCAAATCTGTTTGTTCAAAGAGTTTCTTCTAGGTTTCACTGAATTTTTAGATGAACTTTGCTTGTTCTGATGCACCAGCTCTACTTGTATTGCCATGCTACATCTAGCATTCGTGTTACATAAATTCGCACAGTGATATGAATTAGTTTTGTCCTCAAAAGAACTTCACTCGAAACGGCTTGTCCCCGCAAATATTCAATATAAAATCACGAGGTTCAATTTCGAGGCGGCATGTAACATCCCGATTTCGGAATGGAGAGCGAAGAACTGGTCTCCCGGTTCCCGACGAGACGGCGTTGTGGATGGGGCGCGCGCCCAGCTTTTCGGGATAAAATATTGATTCGGTAAAAACCCCGAGCGCCTACTATAGGTGGCAGAATGGCCGGTCTGGGTGCCACCGATGTGTGACGTAACACACATGGAAGTTTTTGAGATTTATATACTGATGGGCACTTTAAATATTTGACTAATGAACCAGACAGTTTACTAGTTTGTTTAATTTATAGCTTATATTGTTGTGTGATGAATAAAGACAAAAATGGACCCTGAACCCCGCTGTATGTCTATCAAATTCTGACAGCATGAAATTAATCAAATATGATTGCAATCAGTCCAAAGAAGTTTCTAGTAGTTATCACGTTTGCCTAACATTATCTACCTACAATATAATCAAATTTTTGAATAGTTTTTTTGAACTCCTGCTTTCAAACTGTACTTTGATTTAGATATTTGAACCAAATTTCTATTGCTTCTCCCCCTTTTCGCCACATCGAGGTCTATACGTAAAATCTAAAATTATATTTTTCGCCTGCACTTTGAGCTCACGCAAGCCGATCATTCAAAATTGGGTTACGGAAAGCTGAACGCGGGGGATGGAAAAAGAAGGAAAGAAATTAGGGGCGCGAGCTATCAAGTGAAAACAATCAAGAGTCAAGGCCACGGTGGGATTTTATAGGTGAATGAATTTATGGGGGAGGTCGCTAAAAATAGCTATAATCGGCGCTAGTTGAAACCTACTACATTATTCTGACCTTGTTCAAAAATAAAAACAGGTCTCATTCGTCTAAAGTTGTGTGGATAATTCATGTTGATAATGAGGCAACAGTTAACTATAGTATTTCAATTATCAACATGTTTGCCGCGACTTTTGGAGACATGCCATCTGTAATGACCCGGGAAAATAGACCCGTAATTTACAATGTTTTTACTGTAAACATTAAATGTAATCAAATAATCAAAAATTGAATCTCTAATAATTAACATCAGTATCAATAAATTGAAAATGAAACCAATAAAAATTGACCCAAATTTATTGAAATATCTAAAAAACATTTAATTTCTTATTATTTAGTCATCATCTAAATCAAATCCATAAGAATATTAAAAGCGAGGCCAAAGTAATTAAATCGGAGATTTATGGCGCACTTGTGTCGGTCTTCTTTGAGTTATATGTCCTCTCATTCGCAAGAATGGGAGCGTCTACTCCCTTCACTGTGCCAGAACCATTTTGCGGCGTCGGAAATGCGCACCTCCAAGAAATCCTCAAAAAAAAAGAGAAACGGCTAAGGAACAAACAATGGCTAGAACAGCCACAACTAACGACAGGCCAAATATATATTAGGCAACTTCAACCAAAAAAGGTAAGAACTGCTGGTCAATCTTAGCAAGAAAAGTCTCAAGACTCTAACCGGGTTTCTCTCGGGACATTGCAGACTTAAGAAACACCTGCAGAAGTTGAGGTTAGAAGAAGGTGACACCTGCAGATTCTGTAAAAACGGGGAAGAGATCTCACCATCTTCTGGGAAGCGCCCTTATACAGTTGGAAGACATTCCAGCCTTGGAACCGCTGGATATCCTAAAATTCCTCAAGGACCTAGGACTGGAGGGGCTACTTAGAGCAGGAAACCAGAACTTAGCAGCAGAAAAAGGGGTACAATAGATCAACCTTGGTCTCAGTGCAACTGACACCTCCATCAGAGGCCAAAGTAATTAAATCGGTGATTGATGGCGCACGTGTGTTGGTCTTCTTTGAGTTATATGTCCTCTCATTCTTAAACCAAATCTGTTGACCCCGATAAACCAAGAAATTGCGACAAAATTATTTGATTTTAAACAAATAGAAAAGGAAGGTTAATGAATGATAGATAGGAATTTCTCTCTGTGAAAACGGGGAAGAGATCTCACCATCTTCTGGGAAGCGCCCTTATACAGTTGGAAGACATTCCAGCCCTGGAACCGCTAGATATCCTAAAATTCCTCAAGGACCTAGGACTGGAGGGGCTACTTAGAGCAGGAAACCCGAACTTAGCAGCAGAAAAAGGGGTACAATAGATCAACCTTGGTCTCAGTGCAACTGACACCTCCATCACATACATACACATGAAATTTGTTTGGTTTTCCAGATGTCAAGACGTATTTCACCTGATGTTTCGTTTCCTATTTCAACTTTTTTTCTTAATGGGATGCTGGTAACCCATATCTTTGAAAATCTGTTCAAAGTCATATATGACCCAAGCATGTGGCAGGAAGGAACGCATCACATAATAAGAGGAGTCCTGGTCTGGTATACAGAACGGCTCCAAAACAGGGGATGGAGCTGGCGCTGGCGTATAAGGAGAACGACCAAAATCAGAACTAAGCATCCCTCTGGGGCTTAACTCCACAGTTTACCAGGCAGAAATTCATGCAATCCAGGCATAGGAGATTCTAAGGCTAGGTGAACCGAACATAAGCATTCTCTCAGACAGTCAGCCTGCTCTAAAAGCGCTGAACTCCCATCGAGATAACGATGGAATGCCTACACGACCTGGAAGCTCTGTCGTCAAGTCTGGGTTCCTGGGCATTCGGGGATCGAAGGCAACGAAAAGGCTGACGAACTGGCTGCACCCTACACAAGACAACCCGCATTTGGGATGTCGAAGTACTCTATAAAGACGGCAGTTGAAAAGTGGTTGACCCATTAACATCTCGAATTTTGGCAGTCCATACCTGGAGGAAGAAACTCGAAGGGGATAATTGGAAACCCCTCAAAGATGCTCAGCTGAAGTACTGTCAATAACGTGTTTTCAGATAAGACGGTTGGTAGGACTGGTAACGGGACACTGCCATCTTAAAGCGCACATGCAGAAAATGAGAGTCTACAATGGCCCAGCGACATGTAAATTGTGTGGTGAACATTTGGAAACCGAGTTACACCTTATATACGTCTGTGAAGCACTGACTCGCATTTATTTGGAGGAAAACAACGCATGAGAAACTTGTCAGCAAGCTGTTAGATCTCATCAAAGGGATGGAACTTACTTGAGCAAGACAGGAGGTAGCACAATAAGCCTTAATGCAAATCGAGGCACGAGCACGCCTGACCCCACCTTAAAGCAATCAACAAACCTACCTTACTGGCACTTTTATTTAGAAAAAAAAGTACCGTTTGAATAAACATCGTCTCATATGTATCCCAAGCCTACTACACAACAGTGAAGACTATGACGGCAATTTCAATAATCCTTTATCGCCAGTAAATTAAACAGATTTCAAACGGATATATTTGAAATTATCCCTTTTAAAGCTATGATAAAATGAGTATAAACTTACCAATAATAAACTGGATAAAGATGGCTTGGAGACAAATAATCGACAGTACGACTCTTCCCTTTGAGGTGTGCCGGTTATCTGAGGCCATACTGTGTCCTGAAACAACCAAATATTTTTCTACTTTAAGTCCAATTTAGAAACTTATCTATTAAAAAAAATCTTCATGTAAATTACCATATACTCGTAACCTAAACTAGGTTGATCCACTTCACCGTCAAGTATTTTAATTGCATTTTCCGTCCGACCGTAAAACCGCATTAGCACCATCTTTAATAAGAAAAGTTAGGCGTAATTTAAGTGAAACAAGATGGCGAATAAATTTTAATATATGTATATCGACGTCTACTCTCGGGAAATTTCAATGTTGTTAAAGTTTGCGCGGCGGAGTGTTTACCTCTGAGATAGTTTTTAGCATAATCGTATTGATATATTAATGAAAAAATATGAATAGTTTTGCATAGCTGAGCCAAAATAATAACAACAAACCTCATTAAAGTCAAATTACTATTTCCTCTCGTCTCGTACAAAAAGAAACAATCATATTAGTGAACTTAGTAGGGATAGGAAAATACATAAACTTCCTGACGTCTCGTTCTGGCTACAGCAAACATCAAGATTGGAGCAAATATTTGAGCCATTTACAAGCAGGAGATAGATTTTGGCCATATTTCAACTTTGTTTTGCTTGTTGTTCGTTAAACTTAAAATTAATGTGTGACTGTGCATAGTTTATAAATTTTTTGTTGAAAATCCCCTCGAGGAAACAACACGCAACATAATAAACATCCGCCAAGCAAGTTTCTCCGCACTCGAAACTTTTTAAACAAACCCAAGAAATATACGAGCCAACTTGTTTCCTCTAGTAGTAGTTAGGTTAGTTAAGGAAAAGTTACCGTCGCTCTTTCTATTTCGAGGAAAAAGAAGCCCCTTTGAAATTTCACATGATTAAAAGGCGACGAGTTTAAAAAGAGAAAATAAAACTAACTAAGTGGTCGGAAAGATGTACAGTAGTTGAGGGAGTGTTTTCGTTCTTGTGTTGTTTCCGTTTACGTCCCTGGGTGATTTACAATCCGGATCTAAGCTTCAACACTAAAAGTTCCTCGGAAATAAATTTTGACTTTCAACAATATAATTTCTAAAAAGTAGGGACACATAATCCCTTGGCTTTTAATTTATATGTCCCAACTATCCCTATCTCTGTTCATTAATTATTGGGTTATCCGATTCTAGCCTCGGCCTGTCAGCGTAAAGTCGTTGCAAAAGGGCATTTTTATCTTTTGTCGTCATCTAAAGCAGTAATTTCTCCCCTTGTGACCCTACACAACGTTTGGGGTCGCGACATATCTTATCTAGGAATGGTCCGGCCCGCCTAATCGATCTATCGATAAAAACAATCCCAGAGGTTTATAAATTTTGGATGTGAAGTGATGTGTATGTGTGTGTGTGTTTTGGAGGTGTCAGTTGCACCGCGATCCCTCCTCCTGCTACTAAGTTCGGGTTTCCTGCTCAAAGCAGCCCCTCCAGTCCTTGGTCCTTCAGGAATTTCAGAATATCTAGCGGTTCCAGGGCTGGAACTGGAATGTCTTCCAACTGTATAAGGTTCTTCATTCTTGAGCGACTAACGTCATCGCAGTTCAGTAGAAGATGGGGAAGTGTCTCTTCTCCGTTTTCACAGAATCTGCAGGTGCCACCTTCTTCTAACCCCAACTTCTGTAAGTGTTTCTTAAGTCTGCAAACCCGGTTAGAGTCTTGAGACTTTTCTTGCTAAAGTTGACCAGCAGTTCTGATCTTTTTTGGTTGAAGTTGCCCAATAGATCTTTGGCCTGTCGTAGTTCTAGCCATTGTTTGTTCCTTAGCCGGTTCTCTTCTTTTTTTGAGGATTTCTTTGAGGTGCACATTTCCGACATCGCAAAATGGTTCTGGCCTAATGAAGGGAGTAGTCGCTTCCGTTCTTGAGAGTCTGTCTGCGCATTGGTTGCCTTCGACACCTTTGAGTCCGGGCACCCAGAGAAGGGTTACTTTATTTTGTTTCCCCAGTGCATTTAGTTCCTGTAGACATTTCCATACTGTCTTAGAATTGATGACTGAGGATCTCAATGCTTTGATAGCTGCTTGGCTGTCAGACAGTATTACAAACTCTCGTTTCCGATAACTTCTGTTCAGGTTGAACTGCACGCATCTTATGATCGTATGAATTTTCGCTTGAAATATGCTTGGTGATTTCCCCATTGGCTTCGAGTATCTGGTCCGTGGCCTGAATACTTCGGCTCCAGTTCTCTCAGCAGTTTTGGAACCGTCTGTGTAACATTTGATGGTGTTTGCTTTAAGGAATTGTATAGATTCCATGTGTTTTTCGTACTTAGTTCGATCGAAACTGAATTTTATCAACAATCACGCCTTTTGGTAGAGGAAACGTTCTGCCAAGGTATGTTTTCCTTTGTAGACCTATCTTCTTCAGTCTGAGACATCATCCACTGCCAACCCGCTTCACTATTATGTAGAGTGGTGTGAGGTCTAAAATGACTTCTAGTTCCGCTGTAGGGCATGATCTCATTGCTCCTGTTATACAGAGACACGCGAGTCTTTGCACTTCTCGTAGGGTTTTCCTAGCTGTTACTAGCTAGGTTCAGCTACCGCTCCGTAGGTGATGATAGGTCTGACTATCATAGTATACATTGTAACACTCTTTTGTCGAAACAAAAGAATGTTCATAATTTGTGCTCGACTATTGCTCAGTGGTTGTTTAGCTTGGGGTGGTCCTTGGTGTTGGTACAGTAGAGAGAGGGCGCCACTAGTTTGTATAAATAATTTTGATTACCAAGGAATAGCCAAACTAGGCACTATTCCATTAATTAGTTATTGTTTAAAAACATAAATTCAAAAAAATCTGAAAAGGTAAAATAAATCCAAAATCCAATAGCTATCTGACATTCAACCCATTCAACAAAAACACAAGCTTTGGAATTCTAAACACAATTATTTATTAATTAAATGTCATTAAAAATTTGTGACAAGAAGGCGAACTGTTGTTCTATGGTTATGTCATTAAAAATTTGTGACAAGATTGGCGAACTTTTTTTTTTTGATTTAAAGAAAATTATTGTCTAGTATCCAAGTCTTTTTTTAAAAAAATCATTAAGCAGCTTTCTAAAAGCAAAACTTAATATAAGTATTGTAACATTTGAAATGTCACAAGAACATATTTAATTGTTCTTAATTATTTCTATGTGTATTGGATTCATTTAAACAATGTTTGAGAGTACTATTTCATACACCTAGCGACATCTATGATTCCTCTGACTAGTTTCCTAACCTAATACCGAAAATTATTTTATTGAAAGGTGGTTCGGTTTGCTCACTCTGTACAATTCGAGTGACTCCATTCGCACTCCAGCTGTTCGGGTACTGCTTTTTACCATATTAGGGTTATTTTTTTGAAAACCGGTAGCGCTGTCATTTTTATAATTTCGACAGGCTGGACAGAGGAAGAAAGACTGAACCACAGGGGTACTTTGGATTTTTCTTTCGATTTTATAGTTAGACTGAAAAGGTCGTCTCTGGAAAATCCAAAAACTTTGGTTTTCATTCTTGGCCATCGAGCCCAAAATTATATTAATTCAACTAGCCAGAGTAGTGAGTAGTTGTGCCAGCTGGAACGTTTCCTGAAAAATCAATAGATTGTTGATTTTTGTGTAAATTTTTGAAAGTGAGGTTAATTATCTGCCGTTCAGGTATGTAAATCCCTTTTTCCCTTTGATAAATGAGTCCTTATATTTCTTCAATCCGTTCAGGCAATTTGGGAGAGTATTAAGAATCCACGCCTACACTTCTGGGTGAAAATTTGACAAGTTTGAGACCATGCTGTACTGCATTTCCAAAGCAAGTCTGGGCCCCCTCTACAAGGAAAGTTGTGTCCTGTAAGAGATTGATCCCCGACCATTGTTTGATTGCCTTCCGTCAGTTTGGTGCTTCTGGATCTCAAATTTATGAAAATTTCCAAGGATTTCGTCCAGGCTTGTATAATTACTTACCTATGGGTCCCGTAACTGTGCCTTATTAATTACCGTTACCTATTATTATCTCTTTTCTACCGCTCCCTATCGATTAGCTTTATTAGCTAATTATTATCTTTATAATATTAATTACTGTTAATTATTATTATCTATTCCTTAGCATAATTAGCTAATTCATAACTGTATAAAATCAATTACCGACTCATTTACCGTATTGTAGTATTTAGCTAGAATAGCTAACTACAAATTAAATATAATTATCCATTCAATTAATTAATCATTATCATTATTAGATTTTTACTTTTATTATTGTTTTCTCAATAATTATTTATTTTCAATAAGTATGCATTATTACAATTATTGTAAATTTTGTTTCCTCTATATCGAGTACTGATCGATATAATATAAGTGGGTTCATTAATCTTTAAAAGGTTGATTTAACTTCTGATTTCAAATCAATAATGTGGTAGTTTGACAAGGTGAACTAATGTAAAATCTTTAGGTAGTCAAATTTAAGTTTTATGGTTACCTATTTTGAACTTTAAAGGTAAGAAGGTAAGAGCTCTTCCGGAAACCGTGAACCCTTGATTTCATGTAGCAGGTTTTAGATATTTATAACTGCCTAAGGATTATTTATTACCTTTCTGCATTGAATAAATTGTTTTCTATTGATTTGATTGACTTTGAGTCAAAAATTAAAGGTTAATGATATTGTGACTCCATCATTTATACTTAGGTAAATTTTATCATGGATATCTATTGATTGTTTTTAAATTTCAATCCTATTATACTTATATTAAGTTCTGCTTTTAGAAAGCTGCTTAATGATTTTTTTTAAAAAAAGACTTGGATACTAGACAATAATTTTCTTTAAATCAAAAAAAAAAAAAGTTCGCCATCTTGTCACAAATTTTTAATGACATTTAATTAATAAATAATTGTGTTTAGAATTCCAAAGCTTGTGTTTTTATTGAATGGGTTGAATGTCAGATAGCTATTGGATTTTGGATTTATTTTACCTTTTCCGATTTTTTTTGAATTTATCTTTTTAAACAATAACTAATTAATGGAATAGTGCCTAGTTTGGCTATTCCTTGGTAATCAAAATTATTTATACAATCTAGTGGCGCCCTCTCTCTACTGTACCAACACCAAGGACCACCCCAAACTAAACAACCACTGAGCAATTATGAACATTCTTTTGTTTCGACAAAAGAGCGTTACAGTATAATAAGATTGAAATTTAAAAACAATCAATAGATACCCATGATAAAATTTACCTAAGTATAAATGATGGAGTCACAATATCATTAACCTTTAATTTTTGACTCAAAGTCAATCAAATCAATAGAAAACAATTTATTCAATGCAGAAAGGTAATAAATAATCCTTAGGCAGTTATAAATATCAAAAACCTGCTACATGAAATCAAGGGTTCACGGTTTCCGGAAGAGCTCTTACCTTCTTACCTTTAAAGTTCAAAATAGGTAACCATAAAACTTAAATTTGACTACCTAAAGATTTTACATTAGTTCACCTTCTAAAACTACCACATTATTGATTTGAAATCAGAAGTTAAATCAACCTTTTAAAGATTAATGAACCCACTTATATTATATCGATCAGTACTTGATATAGAGGAAACAAAATTTATAATAATTGTAATAATGCATACTTATTGAAAATAAATAATTATTGAGAAAACAATAATAAAAGTAAAAATCTAATAATGATAATGATTAATTAATTGAATGGATAATTATATTTAATTTGTAGTTAGCTATTCTAGCTAAATACTACAATACGGTAAATGAGTCGGTAATTGATTTTATACAGTTATGAATTAGCTAATTAAGC
The DNA here is from genome assembly GCA_917834065.1 of Ceutorhynchus assimilis. Taxonomy (NCBI): domain Eukaryota; kingdom Metazoa; phylum Arthropoda; class Insecta; order Coleoptera; family Curculionidae; genus Ceutorhynchus; species Ceutorhynchus assimilis. The sequence goes on from OU892279.1 coordinate 51,446,782, forward strand.
TAATCGATAGTAAGCGATAAGGAATAGATAATAATAATTAACAGTAATTAATATTATAAAGATAATAATTAGCTAATAAAGCTAATCGATAGGGAGCGGTAGAAAAGAGATAATAATAGGTAACGGTAATTAATAAGGCACAGTTACGGGACCCATAGGTAAGTAATTATACAAGCCTGGACGAAATCCTTGGAAATTTTCATAAATTTGAGATCCAGAAGCACCAAACTGACGGAAGGCAATCAAACAATGGTCGGGGATCAATCTCTTACAGGACACAACTTTCCTTGTAGAGGGTGCCCAGACTTGCTTTTGAAATGCAGTACAGCATGGTCTCAACCTTGTCAAATTTTCACCCAGAAGTGTAGGCGTGGATTCTTAATACTCTCCCAAATTGCCGGAACGGATTGAAGAAATATAAGGACTCATTTATCAAAGGGAAAAAGGGATTTACATACCTGAACGGCAGATAATTAACCTCACTTTCAAAAATTTACACAAAAATCAACAATCTATTGATTTTTCAGGAAACGTTCCAGCTGGCACAACTACTCACTACTCTGGCTAGTTAAATTAATATAATTTTGGGCTCGATGGCCAAGAATGAAAACCAAAGTTTTTGGATTTTCCAGAGACGACCTTCTCAGTCTAACTATAAAATCGAAAAGAAAAATCCAAAGTACCCCTGTGGTTCTGTCTTTCTTCCTCTGTCCAGCCTGTCGAAATTATAAAAATGACAGCGATACCGGTTTTCAAAAAAATAACCCTAGTTAGGTTCGGAGTTGGAGTGGAGTGAATAAAACTAACCCTAATATGGTAAAAAGCAGTACCCGAACAGCTGGAGTGCGAATGGAGTCACTCGAATTGTACGGAGTGAGCAAACCGAAACCACCTTTCAATAAAATAATTTTCGGTATTAGGTTAGGAAACTAGTCAGAGGAATCATAGATGTCGCTAGGTGTACGAAATAGTACTCTTAAACATTGTTTAAATGAATCCAATACACATAGAAATAATTAAGAAATATTAAATATGTTCTTGTGACATTTCAAATGTTACAAAATCCATCTTAGAAATGATGGGTTACAACCCCATGTTATACCCGCAATGTCTTTGCAGACCATGAGTGCCGAAATTGCTTTGTTTTTTCTGTTCTCTACATGCCGGTTCCAGAGAAGATTAGAATCTAGGGTTATTCCTAGGAATTCAACTTCATTTTCCCAATCAAGTCTGCTTCCATCGAGGCGAATGTTTCTCAGGTTTCGTTCTTTTTCTAAATGTTACCAGTGTGGTTTTTGCTGAGTTGAGATTCAGCCCTGTCTGACACCATTCCTTCGTGGTTCGAAGTGCTTTTTCTATAAGGTCTTAGAGTATACCTTCGTATTTGTCTCCTGGCCATCATGACAATATCATCGGCGTATCGGTGAAACTCAGATCGGTCAGTACATTTAGGAGGTCGTCAACCACTAGACTCCACATCATAGGTGAGAGTACCCCTCCCTGAGGACAGCCTCTAGTGGTGGAGACCTGTATGGTTTGTTCACTCCATGTGAAGTGATGCAACATACGAGAAGAAGGTAAGCGAACAGAATTTATGTACCCTTTTGATTTTTCACAAATTTTAAGATTTTTCAATCACGCCTATATGTAAATATAAAATTACATAAAGATGTCACTCATTTTATATTTTAGTGCTCTGAATTTGAACAAATAGATGCTTCTCTGACAGCTCGGTATATTCGGCCTTGATATAGACTAATTCGCCTTATTACTCCCTATGTGTCTAGTAGGTTGGTCCGTTATATGGATACGTTCAGCTTAAGTAATATCTACTACATCTTATGCCTCCAAAAGTGAGTCATTTTCCGTGAAAATCTGTTATAATTCAGCTAAATCTTTGCTCTCATACCACCCACGCAATCCTAGAATCTCAGAAAAAGCCCCGACTAGAACCCTATCATTAAGCCAGCAAAACAAATACCATTTTCCAGCGTAATCTCATCGCATCGCCGCCCCCTTTTTCCACGAAAACTCTCTCACTGAAATAACCTCCCACTTAGCGCCATCTATTATCCGTTCGCTCGGGTTTTTTCTGCGACGCCCTATCTCTTCCGATAATTCCTTGACGTAGCGACGCGTCCCCGGAGGCAGAACGCCACAAAACTGTCCGGATCCGAAACGATTTTCGATAATGGCGTCGCGGCGCCATGACGTACGATATAGCGGAGGCGAGAGATAGAGGGCGCCTCTGGGAAAGCGCTCCGATATTTATTTATTATGAATTTTGTAGGAGTTTTCTCGGGATAAGGCGAGGCTGCTGGTTTAATGTTCGAAATATCAAGATCGTTACAGTTTACTAGGCGGTCTAGATTATTTAGATTTTATAGGCAATAAAATGTTTGAACACCTTTTCTTGGCTATTGATATATAATCAATCGGATGTTCATTAAATGAAGTTTAGACGTACATCATTAGTTCTAAAAGTAACTCGTAAGGTTTCGAGATAGGAAAGCTAGGAAATCATTTTTTAATGGCCTTTTTGAGCTTTCGATGAAATCAACTAAATTAAAACTACTTTAACTTTTTTTTTATAAAAATACCTTCTTTATCAATTGAAAGTTTATTTGTTTCTGCCATATTAATCATTTCATAATTTATTCAAGGAAAAATTAATCAAAAGAATTTCTCAAGACACAATGGATATTGCCGTAATCATATATTTTCTAACTAAAATTATCTCATAAGTTTAGACTCAACTATACAATAAACTGGCAATCATAACCTATAAAAGTATGGAAATGAGCTGTAGCTTTCTACCATTGAGTCATAACATAAAATGGAAGTTAGTAGTAGTATTAGCGGTTCACAAACAAGAATCTACTGATATTTTCAAAAGCATAATCCAATTAGGGTTTCTGCCTACTCAATTTGAAAGCCGAACAGTAAGGGCCTTTTAACAAAAAATCTAATTATTACAAAAATAATAATTCGAACAAAATGCGGCGAAAATATGATGTTTATTTTGGCTTCGCCGGCGAACGCAAAAGAGAAAAATGGGTTTGTGCGGTTTTTCTTTTTAAGTCATTTTTTTCCGCAAGTTTTTAAATTATATTCCAGAATGTATATCTTATTATTCAAATTTATCCAGCCCACGATTAATGGATTCTTGTCATATTACCAGCAGCAACCAGCCCAGACTCCGGATACGTAACCGGATATTAACAGATGCCGCGAGCGTTTTTTATTTTTTAAATTAATACCAGATTTTTGATTTGCGGTTGTAATTTATTGCTGTTTGTTTTGTTTTTTAATACCTTTATAGCAACATGATAGCCACTGTTTCATTGTTTATTTATATTTTTAATTTGGGGTATAGGTTTGAATCAATATCGGTTTATTCTTGATTATAGGGCGCCAGTATATGATTAAATCTTGGACAGTGGTTTGAAATTGTGAGAAATTGTTTTACTTTCTTATGAAATATACTAGGAAAACTTTATACATAAGAAACTTGTTATTTCAAAATTCATTAATAATAGTTCTTATAAAGGAAAATTGTCTGAGTGCTCCAAATAGGTACGTTTCATACGTATTCTGCTATCAGAATAAATATACGAACTGTTTGAAGAAAAAACAGGTAGAAGTATCAAATTCTGTTATTTTTGAAATAATAACTCCATTATTTCCTGAATAATATAATAAAAATCATCACCGCTATTATTTTTCTTATACTCTTCTGGTCTATGGAATTCATCGAAACATCAAAAAAGCTTTTTATCCTTGTCTCTGGAGAGTCTTTTCATCGCGAGGAAAGAAAGTAGAGAGGATGCAACTCCAAACGAGATTTTCCTTATAACATCGCTAACAATTTTATTTAATTACAAGTATTTCACCTCTCTCTGGATCCGGTGTGTGAAAATAATGGGTCAACAATATTTACAAGAAGAATCTTCATATACTTACACTGTAGGAATTAATTGGAAGTTTATTAAAGAAATCTAAAATTAGTTGACATTCAAACAAACGATTGTAAAAATTAATTAACCCAAGAAATTTCCGCAAGGAGCGAAAAGTCGTCGGGCGAACGAAAGTTTTGGTAGCTTCAACTTTTTTTTCTAGAGAGGATGAATTCCTTTTGTGGCTAATGATCCAAGAATTCAATCTCTGAGACAGCAAATTGACACTTTTCAATATTAATGGATATATCATATTTGTTAAGTTGTTCCAGAAACAAACGGACATATTCTTTGTGCTGCTCAATTGTTTCACTGGCAATTAAACAGTCATCCAAATATGTGAAGCAAAGTAGAAGGTTACGAGTTAATTCATTCATGAACCGATGAAATGTTTGAGCAGAATTTCTTAACCCAAATGGCATACTAATATATTCGAACAATCCAAATGGAGTACAAATAGCTGTCTTTGGAATATCTGCTGGGTTAATTGGAATTTGATGATATGCACGTACCAAATCTATTTTTGAAAAAAAATTCTTCCCTTGACGCTGGAAACTGAAATCATGAATATGAGGAATGCCGTATCTATCAGGCTTCGTAATGTTATTCAGTGCCCTATAATCTCCGCAGGGTCTCCAACTTCCGTTTGATTTAGGAACCATATGTAATGGAGAAGATCAGTTGCTTGATGATAGTCTGATAATTCCTAAATCAAGAAGTCGACTGAATTCTTTTTCAACAATTTCAAGTTTCTCTGGTGAGGTTTTGAAAATACAGGAGGACCACTTGTTTCAATAAAATGTACAGTTTTATGTTTAAATTTTGAGGGTGTTTTGTCCTGCCTCAAAAGCTCTGGGTATTCGAATAAAATGTGTCGGAAGTCAGTGGGAATTTCAGTCAGGACAATTGAACATTTCATTGACTTTACGTCTGATTGAGTACCTTTCGCAATTATTGACCTAGATGAACTAAGTAGATTAGACTTATGCATATCAATTAATAAATCGAAATATGTCAAAAAGTCTGCTCCAAGGATCGGATATTTGACATTTGCTATGATGAACTTTGTTTAATCAACATAAAATTTGAATTACACATTTCGAAATTTCAACATAAAATTTAATTAAGTCTGAAATTTCTACATATTATAAATTCCACAATTTGTTATAAATTTGGCAAGGTAATCAAAGTATCACAAACCTTGCCCAAATTTACTAAAAAACCACGATTCATCATTCACGGCGTCAGTCACCTTAATTTCCGTAATGATAAGTGTAGCGCCAATGTTTTAGATACCTGCCTAAACAAGGTCAACACACAGTTCATTGTTATTAGTTATGATAAATATAATAAGGTTCAAGTTGAAATGTACAATATAAATAGGAACCAATTTGATTAATAAAAGCAGTATTGAACAATATTAGTTGGGTACTCATTTAATTACGCAAATTAATCATTTGTGATAATTATCCACAAAGTCCTTCTCAAGAGCTTTGTACTCGTTATCTTGGTTAAAGGTAACTAGTGATCTTCAGGGAATTATTCCTGAACGTCACGCCCAGAGATACGGACCTTGGAGGCCTTACAACCGTCTAGTGAACTACAACAAAGGTCCCAACTCTGTTCAAACTTCCATTCAAAAATGTCGTCTGTATCAAATTTAAGTTGCAAAAGTTTATCACCGTAAATTGAAATTTTAGATCTATTTTCAGCAGAAATAAACGAAAACATATTTTCATTTATGAAATCATGCGTTTTTGGTGGTAAAACACTTACTTCACTTCCAGTATCAACCAAGAACGAAATATTGTTGACGAAAATTAGGCGACCACAAGGTTCTTTCGCAGCATAACAAGTCGCCCCTATTGCTTGCTGCTTCCCTCGTTTTCCTGCCATCTGCATGGCTGAACGCACTTCTTTGCCTGCTTCACATAATTAGTATGATACCAACTCTGTCGGACTTGTTGAATTGCCTGATCTTTTGGATTGTCTTGTAGATGATTCAACAAGTTTCTTCAACTCAGCTACTTCGTTTGATAGTTTCTCAAATTTTTCATTGAATCCAGATGATTTATTAATTCCATTTGCAGATATTGATGATTGCTAATCAAAAGATTCAAAAATACTTTCAGCCATTTTTGCCATTTTGTCTGAACTGTCCTTTAGAGCAAGTAACCCTATTTTGATATTTGGCGGAAGATGATGGAGAAACATTTCCTTTAGGAAGGTTTGATCTAGGACAGGAAATTTGTCTGTAAGGGATTGTATCTGACTGAGCATCCTTGGAGGTCATTCTCCTTCAAACTTCGAATGCATAAGAAATCGCTTCCGCTCCGAGTCAGATAGAGTCGTTCTCATGATTTCATTCTTAAAATCATATGAGTTTGAGAAGGTATTATCTACCAAAATATCTCTCAGATAGCTAGCAGTTTCAGGCGGCAAAGCAGAAATAATGTGATTATATTTGATCTTCGAGTTGGTGATACCATAGTTCGAGAAAACTGCTTCAACTTGAACAAACCATAACACCGAATCATGGCTCCAAAACTGAGGTAGTTTTATGTTGATCGCCTAACAGGACTGGCAAATGGTCTCGGCACTTCTCGAAATCTATATACTTTTTGTTCCAAAGGTAGCTGTGTCAAATGAAAAATCCATTATAAGACTTCGTCAAAAATTTCTCACCAAATAAATCAGTGAAGGTATTTTCCATCAGCCTTTTCCTGACATTTTTCAACGTCACCGGCGACAATGGCCTTTAAAAGTGCATTTCAGATCTCTCACGGCAGCCTTCCTTTTCTTACTTAAAGATGTGTGATTGATTGTTAAAATATAAGGCGACCCATCAAAGCTGGCGACGTATCGTCGCCCCCCTATTGAATTTTTTATTAATTCTTCGATGTAACGAAGTGAGGTCGCATAGTTTGGCGTAAGTGAAATACTTATAGGGCCATTGAATTAAAATGTTTGTGGGATTTGATTGTTTAGAATGTTCAGAAAAATTAATTGAGATTTTTACTGAGCTAGCTTGCTTTGTCCCTCGTACACAAAACTAAGAAGCGTAAATATGTAGAATAAATATTGTAGAGTTCATTCCAATTAAGAACAACGAATAAAAACAAGTACTCAGCAGCCGAGATTTCCAATTAAATTTTATTTTCTTGAAAAATCTCCTGCGTAGAAAAATTACAAAATATATTTAGTTGAAAATGAATTGTTGGTGTTTTCTTGAGAGGCTTATGTCAAGGCGCAGTTGAGTAGAAAAACTAATTCCCCTTTTTGATTTGAAGTAGTCTTGAAAATTAAATAATAGTGCTGGAGACACACATCAGGGAAGGGTCATTAGGACACAGCCCATCGAGTGTTTATTAGTACTCCTACCAGAGTAGCAAATCGACGGAACTTGCTCTTCAGAGATTGGTCACAAAAATCAGCCAATCCCTTGACAATCCTCCATCCACAAAGAAGGAGCCTTCAACAACACTCTTAGTAACTCTCTATGAATCGGCTATTTCCAGAGGAATTGTGCCTCTCATCTGTGACTGGATTTGCAAGATGTTTGAGAATAGGTATATAACGACGACCCTACAGGGGGAAATAATACAGTTCAGGGCAGGAGTTATCTCTCCTCTTCTATGGTCTCTCTTGGTGGACAACCTGCTGACCATAATACAACTGTGGGAGGTCGATTTACAGGCTTACTCGGACGGTAATAAGGCGAAAATCGGAACGTAGATTCTCCGAAATCCTCCAGGGAACAATAATACTTCCATGGTGCGAGAGTAAGGATATGACAATAAATCCTCACAAAATAACTGTAGTGTAGGAAAAGGAAGCTTGACCATCTGCTACACCTCAACCTACGAGGGGAGGTGGTTGCAACTGTTCGCTATGGACCTGCCGCAGGATCTGGGGAAATAATGGGGAATAGGATTCAAGCAAATATACCTGTTTGTATTATGTAACCCCTTTTGTTAATGAATTAACAAGAGGCCCATAATATGCTCACTTTGCTCAGCGAATAATTATTTGGGGTGGGTCAATAGTTTAATAAGTACAGAATGGCAAGGGCGCCACTGAATTTGTGAAAAAATAAATAATAGGCTCGTTCAGTGAAGTTTCATTAACCACGTTTTTTGATATTTTTATGAAGTATTACTCACATATAGTACACAAAAAAAAAAATTCAGGTCAATTGGATAAATATTGAAAAAGTTATGCGGCTTTGAATATTAAAACATTATGCCTCAGAAATTCATAGCTGAGAGATGCTATGACGTCATCTCTCGAGTCAAGACGGGCTAAAGGCCGTCACACGACCAACGTAAGAGATGCAGTGACGTCACCGTGTGTTTCAAAACGTTCAAATTTGGATCGTTTTGATAATTTATTTAAATATGAACAAGGGCTCAGAAAATTGTGAAATTATGCACAACTGCTAAACTCAATACGCTCTTTTGGAATATGTAATTAAAAAAATATGCTGTACGAGCCTATTAAATTACATAAAATACTGATGAGTGAAAATTCAGAAACACACTTAAAAAAAATATTCAGCAAACCGTAATAGATAATTCTGAAAGGGAAATAAATAAGGCATACAACTCAACCAAATCTTGACATAGGTAAAAGTTAACTCTCAATCAGATTCATCAAATTCAAAATAAATTAAAAAAATATTAAAGTTTATACGAAGTCACTTGGACTAGCATAAAAACTAAATTCCGGCATCAGTCGGCTTTTTCTTTGTCAAACATGGACGGCGTAATTTCAAAAAACACTACTAAAATTGATAATCAATAAACTAATCGAACAAACTAGAGTAGGTAATGCACTGCACTGTCTCTCATCCGACAATCATATCGTCCCACAAAGCGGCATGAACAGAAACAGTATGTCGGCCAATCAAAAATCGGCAATGCCCAATCAGATCTATCGAGTCCACGTTGACTGGCATCGAACGTGTGTTAGGCGCCAATCAGATATATCCATCCCTACTTGTCTGGCTTTCAACGGGTACGAGGAACAATCAGTAACTTCGTATAGACTATATAATGTACCTCAATATACTTGCCATATAAGTTCATTAACAGTCGCTGGCCATATCATTATCATGAAATGAAAATATAAAAGATTTAAGTTTCCAGAAAACTAATTTAAAAAAAATGAAGGATTGAAAATTGTATTAACAAATATGCTGACCATATTTCTGCTTAAAGAATAAATTCAATAAAATCGACTTGCACCTGTATGAAAACGAAAGTTGAGTTGAATGGTCAGGAGATATAATAGAAACCCTCGAATATATAAGCATAGGACCCAAGTTAAAAATTGATCAATTTTCGACGATGTAGGTACTTACTCAATAATTTTAAATTTAGAACACGTGGTCCAAATTTGACTTCAGTTCAGATTATTGATTATGAATAACATTTACATTCCTAGAGCATGGTGATAAAAGTTCCAGAAAATCAATTATTCCACCATCACCTTGATGTCAAGAATGCGAAAATAAAATTTTATAAAAGGTATTAATGAAACTTTATACAAGCCTTCATTCCAACAAAATATGGATTACGATAGCCATTCAGCCATTTATTTTTCGACGAGGGAAGTTGCACATGGAAGTTGCAGATTCTAGCTTTGAATCAAGGTAGATAGAAACTAGAAGTTCTCAGTTGTCGTCAAATGTTATTATGTAATGAAAAAAAAAATAATGAAATTTAAAAAAAAAGAGAGAGAGAGAGAGAGAGAGAGAGGTGAGAGTGAAAAGTGTAAATTTAGAAAGGTGGCCACAGTACTTCCAGACGAGAAAGGAGACTCCGTTTCTAAAGGCTGCCGACTAACTCTTAGTGGAGAGTGGTGTGGGTTATTAACTAAAAACCGCCACCTGTTTTAATGCCCTTCGGTTAAACGGAGTTTCGAAATTTCAAAACAAAACAGGAAAGCTCAACAGCTAAACGGTATTGCACCTGTCAAACTAAAATTGCCTAAAAGGGTAGAATGAAACGCTTCAATTCAGATCAATAAATGTAAACAATCTGCCCTCAAATATTACCTTTTATAACATCAAACTGAAAATTGAAAACAGAAATAGTCACCGGCGAAAATCAGCTGGTAGACTTAAAAAAAAAAGAATAATAATTAATAATAACTGATAAGGTACACTAAAAATAGACTGTACCTATTTGGAATAAATATACACACTCGTTCAGATAAGTAGACCAAATCCACACTCAAAGGTGGTGGCTCTATAAATGTTCCTAAAAATATATACAATACACCTCAAAATACCTAAAATACCATTTTAAATAGATCCTGGTTTACAGTGAGCAGTGGAGATAATTAAATGTGTGATAATTTTGAGTGTAATTATTGTGATTGGCATATACTTAAAGGTAAAGAGTTCAATTAATATTATAAGCCTGAAGGGTTGAAAAAAAAAATAATAATAATAATCTTTCAGCAAAATAGGACAAAGGTTCGCTGGTCTTGAAATCCAGAAATACCCTGAAGCTGTTGGTATTTAAATGAAGCTCCAGCTCTCAATGAGATGGATAGTCTCTATCAAATGATCAATTTAGAGGCTTGAATGGTTCCCAAAGACAGCACAACAATACTCAAACCTTATTATTATAAACTGGGTGTGTCTAGTTGGTTCTTAGAAGAGTGAGAGGGCAGCAAAGTCCTCAAAGTTCTTCGGGCTCCGGGTCCAGGTCCAGGACTACTGGCCGGAAAAATAACCAATCTCTGAGTAAATTCAAGGCCTCTGTAAATGCTTAGCTTCAAGATAGGGTTGGATGTCACTTGCTTAGTAGGGTGTAGATACAAACAAAAAGGGGGACCAAAACGTAAAAAAAAAGGCCTGAAACAATGAAAATTGCGTCAGGATTCTGAAGAATAAGGTATGTACGATTTATTTGAATATTTCTAGCAGTAAAGCCTAAATTTAGTATTAAAAAAGTAAGAAAATAAGGAACTTACCAATGGAAATTGGCCTTTTTTTCACAGACTCAAAAACGTGGAACCAAAGCTTTAGATTTTTCTCCCTAATTCGTCACTAAATCAGCAAAACAGTGCTTCGGTGCTATAATCAGAGCTAATAGCCACCTTTTAACGAATTATTTGGGATCTAAACTTTCGAAATCGGCTAAAAGCCACGAGAAAAGCAAAAAACGTTGCCTCTTTCTCAACGAAAAATTTGGTTCTGTCACGAAATCGGTATCTTAGCGCGGGAATTTTGGTTCTGGGGAAAAAGTTAGGGATTTTCGATTTTTAGGGTTTATAGCTTCAAATTTTCGAGCCAAAACTCAAACGACATCTATGAAACCAAAAGGAAACTATCATTGAATAAATCTTTCTTGACAATTTGACGTTCTTGATAATTTTTAATAAATTAAATTCCTTTACTTTCAGATAAATGAATGGAAATGACTGATGATGGAGATTTAATTGTCTTAATTAATGAATTAATGAAGCACTGAACAAGGTAAGTATTTATTTAACATTCAAAACAAAGGTACTTGACGGTTAATTTCATTCCAGGAGGGTTTGAGGTCCATGAGAGAAGATGTTCGGAGGTTCTTTAGTTTTTTAATTATTTTGTAACGACCTATTATTTTGACCCGTAACAATGTGGAGGAACAGGAGTCGATACGTGAGGGACTTGATTCCTCTAGGAATCCCTTCAAAAGCTCTATGTCACGCTCCACGAAAATGGCGTTCTTTTAAAAATGTGTGCTTTTGGAGATGGCTTCGTTTAGAGAAACTGCTCCTCGAAAAAACGGCTCCTCGGAAAAACGGCTCCTCCGAAAAACAGCTCCTCGGAAAAACTCTAAGTAATAGAGGCATTCCATGAACAACCATTACTTACATTACTTACAGCACACACCAGCCATGGTGCTTCTCCTAAGAACTCCTCCTTTACATATCTATCTGAAAAGGGAGGCCCTGAGAACAACCTATAGAAAACGAACCACACGAACAGAAATCAAGTGGAGCTGTCGGGATCCTCTAAGCAAATCAGGGACGGAAAACAAGGATGAAGGTTGATGTAGATACACGTTGGCCTTAAGGGCAATGAAATGGGAAATTTCATTGCTAGTGAGCAATGAAATGATAATTTATCAATCGATAACAAAAATCCTGAAAAATGTAATATTTCAATTCACCTGCTTTATAAACACAACCATATAACACACATCTATTCACTTACTGAAAAGCTAACGAAAGCAAATGTACCATCAAGCCATACTAATTTAACTTCTATGGCTGAACCGGAAATTAAAAGAAATGATATTAATTGAATACGTCAATTCGAAACAGCAGCGCAAATGGGCAGTAGTTTAGTATCTCGGTTGACTAATTAAACTAGACTTACAGTGTTCGAAGTTTGATTACATTAATGGACACAAGCTTGATATTAAGTTACGTGTTCGATGTTGAGAGCAATTTACGGAACTTTTGAGATAAGGATTTGACGAAGGAGTCATCAACGATGTATTATCGGAGAGGTTGAAATATTTTAATGCCTTCGCTATAAAATTTTTATATATCCGCGTAAAGCCGAGGTATTTTTTTCAAACACGGCTGCGAAACTAATTAAAAATGTTGCTTATCTTACTCACTACCTCTTTTGTTCCGACTTTCTTTGAAACTACTTTTATTTTAAGCGTTTCAACAAAGATCGTCGGCATTGTTAGAAGTTTAATTTTCTTCTAGAAATCCAGGCAGAAAAAAAAAATAGTAGTTAGTCTATCTACTATGAACATGACTTGGGCCAACTTTCACGTTCTCGTTAGATGCAAATTGCCAAATATTATTTGATTGCTTATAATTTTTTCTAGAAGGTGGAAATGTTCAACTAACAACACTCGAGTGTCTCAGCTATGATTTCGTCCTCCCTTCGGGTTTTTCTCTTTTTCATCTAGGACAAGGCAAGTTCCCTTTTTTTCTGTGGTGATGTCTGACAATTCTTCATCAACGTCCAAGATATATCATTTTAGATAGATTTTGTTATTGCCCCCATATAATCCGGTCTCTAGATTGTGTATTCGTTATTTGAGAAATGAAGTTTTTGGATTGAGTTTTGAATTTGCTTCGCAGAAACTTCTGGGAAGGTAACTCAATACCAGAAAATATAATTAGATGGTAGTAGACCATGTAGGACAGACATCAAGAATTGAATTGAGACATTTATTTCTAGTAAGTAATGATTTTTTTTTAGTAGAAGCAACACAAAAGACAATGATTGATGATATAAGGCAACATCAGTGTTGCCAGGTCTACTGATTTTGCCACTGGTCTACTGATATACTGATATCATTGTATATTCTACTGATAGAAGCCGTTGTCATTGTTTACCTGCCAACCTAACTGGGGAATCCCCGGCGTTCGTGCGTGTTTGTGTTGTGTCTTGTTTATTTGCCAGTTGCGTAAAGGCATGCGTTGTTGTTCGTTAGTCAATTGGTCACATAGCGTTATGCTGTACAAGTAATTACAGCCTATTTTATCTGTTTTTATAAGACTAGACTACTGCATAGTTACTCCCATTTGAAAAAAGCTGAAAACATGCAACATTTCACATTTCTGACATTCAATTTTGGTTTTTGACCATGGTTTCTAAAAATTCAGCCAAAACTGTACAACTTTTGTATTTTCACCTTTCATCTACTTGTAAAGGTGAAGGCGGTAGGTGGGGTGTCAATATATAAAAAAACACTCTGTACTTGAACAATAATTTATTATATAAAGTCAAAATTTTTAAGATTATCCACTTTTTGTCAATTCGCTTTTTAACAGGAATTATTAATGTTACTTTACCACACTAGTAATATAATGTGACAAGTTATTCAAGTACAAATGAGTGGATTGTTGCGGCACTGGTGGGTGGACCTCTGCGGGACGAGCGCAGCGAGTTCCGCAGCCATCTATGCATCAATATGTTGTTTAATTACGATATTAACCTGACTCACTCAAATGTGAGTTATTCTCATTAGTTTAAAAACTACATGGTTGAAGTGAATGTCTTACTTGAACAGTTCAGCAGTATATTGGTGAGTAGATGGCTGCGGAATTCGATGCGCTCGTCCCGCAGAGGTCCACCTATAAGCAGTGTTGCCAGAGGAAATAAAAAAAAATTGTGAGAATCAAAAAAGAAAAATCGCGAGAAATCGTGAGACCTAAAATTGCTTGTAAGAAAATAATGCACAATGTTCTTCTATAGATTTTTGATAAAGTAGACATGATTTTACATCCATAAGAAATAAAATTTTTAATATTAAATCTTGTATCCTTGTTTTTTCCGTTTTTTAGCAGGTGTTTCTGAGAGCTAAACCTCATTTTCATTATCGGCAGGATTGCTTATCCTAAAAAGGCGTACGTTCGCCAATTCTCGAGTCGGCAGCTGGTCTGCGAGTGACGTCACCACTATCAGCAATTGATAGTGTGGCAGACCTCGATGGATTGCTTGCGATTCAGGCTATGCTTGTGAGTTATTTTTTTGGAAATATCAAATTAAGAAAAGGCGATTTCCATGTTTATGAATTTGTTTTTTGGACTCGGATAATGCATTTTTGCCAAATGTTGAGGTCTGCAACTGACGTCACAAATAATGGGGTCTCGTGGACTTTGCAGACACTTACAGCTCAATAAGCAGTCCTATTAGAAAAACAAACAGCAGGTTAACTCTCACGCGCATCTCTTCTGCATACGCCGCCATTCGAGGATACAGCCTACGTATCTTTAAATGGCAGAACAATGAGAAATGAGCCATCTTGGGATACAAAGCTCAAGTTAGCCTGCTGATATTATTAGCCAATTTTAAGCGATTGACCGGTCGGTCATCTTGACAGATAAGCAATGCATTTAACGTCAGTTAAGACCAATTGGTTGACAAATGACGCTTAATTAATGGTTTATCTGTCGAGATGATTGATTGGTCAATCGCTTAAAATTCAAAATTGTTTTTGTATATGCATTGTACTAGGTTAAGTATTCTTGGGCGCGCATGTACCGCAGGAGCGGCGTAACATAACTAAATATTGTATGGTAGATTTTTATTTCGAATATTTCCGATTACATTATATTTGATTACTGATTTGTATTACTGCAGAGAGAATTCGTGAGAATTGCTACCTCATTCGTAAGATCGTGAAATTCGACCAAAATCATGAGATCTGGCAACACTGCCCATAAGTTCCGCAACAATTCACTCATTTGGACTTGAATAACTTGTCACATTATGTTACTAGTTTGGTGAAGTAACATTACTAATTCTTGTTGAAAGGCAAATTGACAAAAAGTGGATAATCATAATCTTACAAATTTTAAATTTATATAATAAGTTATTGTTCAAGTACAAATAAGTGGATTATTGCGGAACTTATGGGTGGACTTCTGCAGGACGAGCGCAGCGAGTTTCGCAGCCATCTATTCATCAATATGTTGTTTAAGGCCGCGTTAATGGCCGCCATGTTTAAACTGTGATTGGTTGATTTTTCGTAACTTGTTTTAAGGTCTTTAAAAAAACGGCACATCAGAATTGGCTCAAATTTGGCATAAACATTATTTGATCGATTATCTACAATTCCTTATTTTCGTTTTTCGGTATTCAGCCTTTTTTTGTAATTCAACAATCATGTTCGCAACCACCAAAACAATTAAATGTGTTGGTGGTTGCATATTTGCATGTTTATCAAGCTTGGATCCGTGGAAGGCATATTGTATTGATAACCACGAAAAACTAAAAAAAGCTAATTGTAGAGATTGTAGATAATATATCAAATAATGTTTATGCCAAAGGATTTTGGAAATTATTGCGGATTTTTTGAGATGACCTTAAAATGAATTTTGAAGGTGAAAACAGTTCAAGCAATTTCAAGTAGATGGCGCCACGGAAAAAAAGCTACATTGGGAGCATCATAGTTGTATATTTGTCTTTCTCAGTCACTAAGTGATTCACCGACAAACAGATTTTGTTTTGGACAAATAATAAAATATTGAACCCTATGTGTATTGTGACGCATTCGTTATCTACAAAAACTAAATTTAAACATGGCGGCCATTAACGCGGCCTTAATTACGATACTAATCTGACTCACTCAAATGTGAGTTATTCTCATTAGTTTAAAAACTACATGTTTCAGGTGAATGTTTTATTTGAACAATTCAACAGTATATTGGTGAGTAAATGGCTGGAGGTCCACCCGAAAGTTCCACAACAATTCACTAATTTATACTTGAATAACAACTTGTCACATTATATTACTAGTTTGGTAAAGTAACATTTCTAATTCCTGTTGAAAGGCGAATTGACAAAAAGTGAATAATTATAGTCTTACAAATTTTGACTTTATATAATAAGTTATTGTTTAAGTATAAATAAGTGGATTGTTGCGGAACTTATGAGTGGACATTTGCGGGACAAGCGCAACGAGTTTCGCAGCCATCTACTCACCAATATACTGCTGAACTGTTCAAGTAAGACATTCACTTGAACTATGTAGTTTTTAAACTAATGAGAATACTTACATTTGAGTGAGTCAGGTTAGTATCATAATTAAAGAACATATTGATGAATAGATGGCTGCGGAACTCGCTGCGCTCGTCCCGCAGAGGTTCGCCCATAAGTTCCGCAATAATCCACTTATTTGTACAGGGTGTTTTTTTATATATTGACACTCCACCTACTTCCTTTATCTTTACAGGTAGAAAAAACGTGTCAATACAAAAGTTGTACAGTTTTGGCTGAATTTTTAGAAATTATGGTCAAAAACAAAATTTGAATGTCAAAAATGTAAAATTTTGCATGCTTCCAGCTTTTTTCAAATGGGATGCCCTATATTTCATTTCATATTCTTGAAGAGCACAATGCCCCGATTCCAAAAATATATAGCTTGTCTATATTTGATTGAACAGTTTCTCATATATTCGGCTCCAAAATTGTAAAAATACTATCCTACTACTGATTTTGTGAACTATTCTATCTGTACAGGTGAAAGCTGCAGGTAAAATTTAAGGTAGGTTCTTGGTTTCTCTGATGGTATTATTAAAATTTTTAGAACTAAATATGTTGGAGCCGGCTCAACCAAATATAGACAAAGTATATAGTTTTGGAATCAGGAACTTCTTCTCTTCAAGAAGATAGAAACAAA
Source organism: Ceutorhynchus assimilis (assembly GCA_917834065.1). Taxonomy (NCBI): domain Eukaryota; kingdom Metazoa; phylum Arthropoda; class Insecta; order Coleoptera; family Curculionidae; genus Ceutorhynchus; species Ceutorhynchus assimilis. The sequence continues at coordinate 51,463,892 of OU892279.1, forward strand.
TGTAGGGTATCCCATAGGTAGTGTATATTTAATAGGAATATCTCATGTGGCTTAATCTTAATAAACTATTTCTCATAAGTAGTATTGGTGTTTGATTTTCTAATGCAAGTATTCATAGTCTAATACACAATCTAATGATTTAATGATTTGAAAAAACGTAGTTAAAATAAATAATTGAGTATACTTTGATGGCTTACCCCCGACTTTAACAAGGCAACTTATTTGTTTACTGATTTTTACTGATATTTTGACTGATAATCTACTGACAAAACAAAAAATGAATTGGCAACACTGGGCAACATTGCAGAAAGCAAACTTGGAAATAACAGGTTCAACTGGAAGAGGAGTATATTATAACTCATCCCCTCTCACACACAATTGTCCCATTCCAAATCTATATCCCATGTACCAAAGTATCGTAATTAACTTTCAGTTATTTCATCTACAGAGCGCAATCATAATAACTGACGACTTTTTCGATTTTGGATTCCATGACACAAACATAATAATTCCCTGTTCTTTGAACAAAACAATTTTGTCAAACAATAAATAACAAACCAATTTCCAATACCGTGGCAATTTTGAAATTTTATAGCCGCACAGAAGAGAAGATGAATGTAATGCTACTGACAGTGCTATTAAAACTGGAAATCATATTTCCCGCTGAGCCCTACAGTCAATGCCTAAAACTTTCCCTCCGAAACGATCATATAAAAATCTTTTGTTGTTCAACTGAAACAAAAAGAATTTAATGAATCTCCGGAAAGACGAGCGATTAATCTTATAGGCTAATTTAGTTTTTTTTTTTGTTAAATATTCCTCGGAGAGGCTCAGCGTTGAGATAAATGAGAAAATTGCAAAATATTAGAAATTATTATCTTAAAATGGCTGCAAGCCAAAAGTGCACTCCATCAACCACGAGAAAATCAAGAATGATTGAAGTTATTTGGCATTCAACAACTAAAAAGATCCCTAAAATTTGCTAGGAAAAAAAAAAGATGGAAGAGAAATATTGAAATATTATTACACAATTCTATAAGGTATAATTGTCATTTTATTGCGGGCTCATTTTAATAGCAGTTACTCACAGATGGGTTTGTTAGACTAACACTTTCCCATAAATATTGCTTTACAGGCGAGCGTGTGATACAGAAGCATAAATAACTCCAGACCGAAACTAAGTCAATGGCGGTTTTATTGGTGTCATAAAATTGCTTTATAATGGTTATTGAAAAAGGAATATTTTTGTGTTCGGAAGAAATCATCTCTATACATTTCCAACTGGTGGTATTTCTGTGTTGTTATATTTTCGTGAAGTTTATGAAGAACATGGCGGATTCGATCAGTAATGCAACTTTTTTCTAAAAAGAACTTTCATTTGATATTCTTTGCGCCACTCAATGAAGAGACCTGAACCTCTGTTCAACTACTATCCTGGACTTTATTGGGAAATAGGCATGAGTCACAATGAATTTTAGTGGAGGTCCATAAAACAGGAATTTTCATATGTCATGTCAGATAAGATGTTTGCTTCAAAGAGTAGTCGACGACAGGACTAATGGTTTCTGAACAAAAAAAACTCTATTACAGATAATTTACCTAAATACATTCAAAGTAGAATCGGTTATTCAAAAATATATCCCAAAAGTCCAGTGATATATATCAAATGAGGATGTGGTAGCCAGTTCCACAAGATATCCGATCACAACCAGCATGAATAAAGTGTTGTTAATGAAACGTTTCGCTACTTGCTCCAAGTTAATAAACCGGTAAAAAAATATCACCTTCTCAGTGAAAATATTCGAGATTTAGATCGTATATCATTCCAAACGAGTAGAAACAAAATAAAAAAATACTCATACGAAATCTTCGGGATCAAAACAAATTCCTTCGCTAAAGAATAAACCACTCACGATCCGGCCATCCATCGGAATAAATTCCGCCCGGTATTTATCCGGCAGATAAAGATAAAAATGCCAGCCTTATTACCCGAATATATCTTGCTTTATTCAAAGTGGCTGAGCGGCGGAGAGAGGACGAATCGGTGGGCGGGGGTGGTGGTATTTACTACTTACATTTGACGAGGAGTACAAAAGGACGGAAATGGAAAGAAAATAAATGGCCGAGGGGGATGAGGGAGAAAATGAAAAACAATGCAGGATTTCGGTCAGTTTCGACTTTTTCATTGTAGGAACAGGCTTAGTTGGGGGGATTTTTCACGAGACGATGATATAGTGACAATGGATTGGTTTATGTTGTGCTAAAGCAACATTTTTCTAAACAAAATTAATGGATGATGCACTGATGGAGACGTGCAAGTACACCAAAACACGACTGTAGTTGGCAATACCGAACTATCGTGTCTACTATCTAAGGATAGGAGAAGCAGGGAGGAGCTCTAGAACTATCTTAGAATTCTAGGCAAAGCCTCTCTCCAGAAAGATGGTAGCGATATCGTCTCATCCTTTGTAAGAAGAGGGGAACTCTACGAATGATTCTAATTAATCTATGGTGTCACTAGTTAGCGTGGGCGAAGGACCTCTAATGGAACCCTATCCCAGTATATCTGGGTAACGGATGACTGAGGTGTTCCGAAAGCTAGTAGGACAAAATCCCCGATTCTGGACGTTGTCAAGGAAAAGGGACGCACCTATTGAGCCCATTTAACACAAGGAATATATTTAAATGTCGACCACATTCCTACACCGCTAAAACTGCTCGCCGCTGTGCTGATTCCAGGGCTCGTGGTTGAAAAGCACAAGCGTGTATTACTTGAGATGTGAAATTTTTTTGAGTAAATTGCAATGTTGCTAGAGTTTATACGTTGTCTGGTAATGGGTAACTTGATGACGCATCTGGGGTGCCTTATGGAGATTTGCATTATGTGGCGGAGTGGCATAGTAGAACTAGGTCGGCTTCGCTCATCTTGGGGGCCCGGCAATACCGGATCTATATCTTTTTTAAGGTAAAAAATAACGCATTCTGCATCATAAACAATTGAAAAAACTTATTAATGGTTAGTAACCGTCACGCAGACTACTGAACTCAGTACACGTGCCTTTCGGGAACGTTTGTTGCGCCCCAACAATATATGTATGACTGGGCTGCTTGTGTGATAGTGTCCACTACTTGTGCGAAATAGAGAAGTTACGTGCACAGAAATACTACCTTTCCACCCCGTCGTGCGTGGTTACGCACACCACTCCGCTTACAGAGGGTGTAAACTTGAAATACAAATAGTCATCAGAAATTAAAGAAAAAAATTCTAAGAACTCTCGTGAAAATCTCGCATCGCTACTTAGAATAATAAGGTAGATGGTAGATACTCCTCAATAAAGTTTTGTCTATTCATCGCGTGACGTCATAAATACACGCAAAACGTATTTAAACTGACGAAGCGATAGGGGTGAGAACGCCTGGTCGTAGCAGTTTAAAAATTTGTTCTTAGATTTTTTTTCTAAAATTTCTATTTTTGGGTCATACTCCCTTCAAGATCGATGCACTACATGACCGGTAATAAGGATCCCGCTACTCTTCCATTCTGAGTCTAATGCCACGCCCCTCAGAGACCGACAGCAATTGCGATGGGTACCGGTAGCATCGCCCGGTGGGCTCCCCATCTCCGCTGAGAATTCTGGGATAGTGGCGAAACAGTGGCCCTGCTGTTTTGCCCAACTGGTCAAAACCTTTCACTAGGTAAGACTTAGCACCCTCTGTTGCCAGAGTGCTTGTTTGAACGAGACGAGTCGCCGTTCCGTTCTGTGACCTACTATCTTGTGTGGGAGAGAGAGAGCCCTTATTGCCATCAAACACTGCCAGAGCTTTCAAGCAGCATACGGATATCAATGCAAACCATAAGGCATAGACTTCACGAGCGTGGACTTATGGCTAATAGCAGAATGGAGTAGGCGCATGTTCGCAGATGAATGTAGGTTTAATTTATGTGGTAGTGATAGAAAAGTTTTAGTATGGAGAGGGAGAAATGAACGATATCTGGATCCCTATTCTTGAAACAGGGGAACAGCGTTCCCAGGAGAACTAATATTCTGTTTTTGTTACTTATATGATTAGTTGCATATCATTGAGAAAGACGGAACATTCGTTCTCCTGGGAACGCTGCTTCCCTGTTTCAAGAATAAGAACCCTGGAAGGAAACATGGATGCAAGGGAACTGTTTGTAGGTGTCGGTGTGCTTGTTATGATATGGTTGTTTTACTTCGGGAATCGATGAATGCGGAAAGGTATTGAGACTGTATCAGTGATATTATTATTCCTTTCCATACAACTTTGGGGACGATTTTGTCCTGGTGGACGACAATCTCGTACTTGTGAAAATTTTTAATAAAAATTTCTACAGTTGATTTTTTTTTTGTGCGCATTTATAGTGTCTTTTTTACGTCCAATGATTTACCCAGTATTTAAGGTTTCCGTGCTGGATACCTATTTGTCTATTGTTGGCCTGGTATGATGTTAAAATTGAAACCTTGCCTAAATTTCTTAGGTCATAGAAAATCTACATGAAATAGGCTTTCCGAATTTGAAGCACTCGTGAAAATCCGTCATTTCGTTTTCGAATTATAGCATTTTAAAGATTGCATTACCAAAATTTGATGTTTAGTAGTGTATCTAAGGCCAAAGGGCCTAAATCCAAAAAGTGACAAAAACGTCTAGAGATATTGATGTTACCTTAGTAACGAACCATATTGTAGCAACTAAAAATATTTTTTCCACAAACGTCACTAAAAGTGTCATTTTTAACGGATGCTGTCAGTGTCTAAAATGCCATTTTAGGACACTGGTGTTAAAAGTGATTACTTTTAGCACTGAGTGCTAAAAGTAATCACTTTTAGGCCCATTGTCACAATGTGCAGTTAATCTTAAGGTAGCTTATACCCTAAGGTTACCATAAGAGTACCATTTCACCAAACATTTGTGACATCTGGTTAAGTTCACCGGAGGTTAAACTTTTTTTCTAGGGTTGGTAACGCAAATGATGCGTTCAGTGTCCGTTTGCAGCAGTGGCCAGTGAAATTGATAAAACAAGAATTACATAATATGTCAACATTCTGTGATGTCAACTTCCAACTTGTCATTATCATAGAATGTCATTATCTGTGTGTCATTATTTATTCCTTTTAATTTGAAAAAAAGATCCTCAAGCCCAGTACCTCTATACTTGGGTATTCCAAGTATTAAGAAGCAAGGAAATTTGAAGCTATTCAGATTGTTATTCAGTAATTATTTGGACTAAGGCCAGCAGGTTTTTTTGTGTTAAAATAATTGTCTTCCAAACAACGTGTAGTATTTTACTACAATAACTGTTCCTGGCCCAAGCGCAGTAGTAATATAGGAACAATTCCTGGTTTTTTTCAGCACCAAGAACAAGCACTACTATTGAATTGAACTTTTGCAGCAGACTCAATTATCACTCTTGATACTACAAACTGTACTACAAACTTTGATAATACTGTATTTGGCCGGAGTCTAAAATCTAGCAAAAAACTTTTGCCCATCATATGTATTTCAAAATAATTAGATCTCTCTCTAAAAACTCTTGCTTTGGGTGCCCTATCTCCAACTTCAAATACCCCATCATCACTGTAGTCACTTCATAGGCATTTATGTTATCATGAATATTCTTGTTTTAAAATATACGAATTTTTCATTAAAAAATATACAGTAGTTGTAGGTTATTTTTTGAGAAACCCTAGGGTAAACCCAAACATGAAGCGCTGGTAAAGTATACTAGCGGTTAACCAAAGGATTTTGGTATATCTGAGATTGTGGAACGAAATTTTACTAGTTAACCCTAATCCGTCAGACATTTTCTGGTCACCATCGATTGTGATAATGGGCCTTAGTGCGTTTGTAGAAAAAATAGTGTATGATATTCGTGCTAAAAGTGATTTTATTTTGTTCAAACTTCCCTTTTCACAAAATAAAATGTCACTTTTAGCACTTATATCATAAATAACTATTTTCTACAAACGTCACTAAAAGTGTCATTTTTAACGGATGCTGTCAGTGTCTAAAATGCCATTTTATGACACTGGTATTAAAAGTGATTACTTTTAGCACTAGTGCTAAAAGTAATCACTTTTAGCACTGATCAGAAAATGTAAAAACATAGGAAATTTTATATCAAAGTAAAATATTTATTTAATTAAATTAAAATTAGCGAAACTGCAATTAGAATAAGAAACTCCATGGCCAATCTCATTGGTAGCAAATACTGAATTTATTTTGGTAAAACTTGTACCAGGAGAGTAAAGAGCAATGTTATTCTCCGAACTTTTGGGCAGAATTTGATCCGCAATGTTCTTTTGTATGAAAACTCGTACTGTTGCTTTGACTTGCTAGGCAATAATTCGAAAGTAGCTTTATTGGCAGCTTCTTCAATTTCCGCCGGGAGAAATTCATTGTCTTGATCACTTTCCATCGCCCAGAAAATAAACTACAATGAAACTGGATGAAACCACGCAAAAGCCAAAAATTGTGCAGAAACCGTAAGCAAAAATTCGTGATTATTTGACGTTATTAATCAACAATGACAAACAGAGATGACAAATAAAAATAAACAAATTCGTTTTTTTTCTTGCCAGCAACCTATTTCATAAATAAATTAGATGAAAGATTTGAAATTGAGGATTTCAAGGATGCGTTAATTTGGACTTTTAAACAGTGTTTGTAGAAAAAATAGTGTATGATATTCGTGCTAAAAGTGATTTTATTTTGTTCAAAGGGATGGAACACTCCGCCTTCGGCGTCGTGTCCCAAACTTCCCTTTTCACAAAATAAAATGTCACTTTTAGCACTTATATCATAAATAACTATTTTGCCAAAGTCTCACACACACGAAAATTTTGCTTTTTTGCATGACATTGTTTATCACCCCGTATATCATGAAAATAGCTTTCCCACCAAAAATGTGTGACATGCAGCCTAATCTAGAAGAGACGCGCTGTTGAATGCCGCAAACCGCGTTCAAAAATATTTATTTTAAAAAAAGTTACAGCTATTTAAAAATAGGGCAAAAAATTGAATGGACCGAACTTAATGTTGACCAGTTTAGTATCCCACTATACCATCACCATTTAGCCTATAGAATACTGTCGAGCAGTTTTTTTACTGATTTTTATACATAGTATACTACCCCATTAGGTGCTTTTTAGGTGCTAATTAGGGTTACTAATTAAAAATTAGGTGCTCCTTTAGTTTTTGAGATAATCAATAAAAATAAAAACAAAGGGACTGCTAGGTTAATGGAAACTAGCAGTCTCCTAAAGTAAAAAATATTTTTTCAAATTTTTCTTTTGTATCAGAATTAGGTGCTTTTTAGGTGGTCTTAAATAGTCGAAGAAAAAATAGAATTGATTAATTATTAACTGAGTTACAGTTTTTTTTTTTAATTATTAGGGGACTGCTAGCTTTACGTCTACTTGTTGTGTGTAAGAATGGAAAAAAACTTCGGGATCTATATAATAGTTAGGTGCTCCTTTAGGTTTTGATAAAATCAAGAAAAACTAAGGGACTGATTTTTAGGTGCTCCTAAATAGTCGAAGAAGAAATTGAATTATCACCTGAGTTACAGATTTTTTTTTCATTATTAGGGGACAGCTAGCTTTCATAAACCTAGCAGTCCCTTAGTTTTTTTTGATTTCCCTGAAAACTAAAGGAGCACCTGATTTTTGATTAGAGGCCCTTATAAGCACCTAAAAAGCACCTAATTATTATGAAGATTTCGAAGTTTTTTTCCATTCTGACACACCAATAGTAAACGTAAAGCCAGCAGTCGCCTAATAATGAAAAAAAAAAATCTGTAACTCAGTTAATAATCAATCGCTTCAATTTTTGCTTCGACTATTTAGGAGCACCTCTAATTCTGATACAAAAGAAAATTTTAGAAAAATATTTTTCACTATAGGGGACTACTAGCTATCATAAACCTAGGAATCTCATAGTTTTTTTTGATTTTCTCAAAAACTAGAGGAGCACCTAATTTTTAATTAGAGGCCCTAATTAGCACCTAAAAAGCACCTAATTATTATATAGATCCCGAAGTGTTTTTGCCATTCTGACACACCAACATTTTAACGTAAAGCCAGCAGTCCCCTAATAATTAAAAAAAAATCTGTAACTCAGTTAATAATTAATCAATTCTATTTTTTCATCGACTATTTAGGAGCACCTAAAAAGCACCTAATTCTGATACAAAAGAAAATTTTGGAAAAATATTTTTCACTATAGGGGACTACTAGCTTACATAATCCTAGCAATCCCTTAGTTTTTTTTTGATTTTCTCAAAAACCAGAGGAGTACCTAATTTTTAATTAGAGGCCCTAATTAGCACCTAAAAAGCACCTAATTATTATATAGTTCCCGAAGTTTTTTTCCACCTTGGGACTGCTAGGTTTATAGACCTCTTGAAACCGGCTGCTTTAGGAAGGTTATTCGCCTAGGAAAAAAGTTGCCTAACAAGTTTAGGCCTCTGCGGATAGTGCTTGACAGCCCGCAAAGTTGCCAGAAAATATTGCAATCAAGAAGGAAACTCCATGATCAGGGTCTTAACGTGAATTTTGACAGAACCAAATTGCAGCAAGAAATTCATAAGAAGGCAGTGTTGGAGCTTAGGCAAAGATTGGCAAATGGAGAGTCTGATCTAAGAATCATATACAAGAATGGAACTCCTGCAATAATAAAGTCCTCTCGAGCCGTACCAACAAACTAAGTAAGCTAAACCTTTCTATTTACTTCCATAATATTGGTGGGATGAGGTCAAAATTTCGGGACTTTGCTGAGGGTGTCGCAGCTTCTTTTTTTGATGTGATCATTATAGTTGAGACTTGGTTAACTTCAGAATTTAATGATGCCGAGCTTGGTATTGGCAACTATAACATTTATCGCTTGGATAGGGAACAAATAACCAATGAGTGTACCAGAAGTGGCAGAGTTATGATTTGTGTTAAAAACACGTTGACTTTATTGCTCATTCCATGCATAATGAACACTGTTGAACATGTTTTTGTTCAGCTAACATTTGGTAAGGTGAAATTAATATTAGGAGCGGTTTATATTCCATCAAATTCACCTAGTGAAACCTATGCTAACCATTGCAGCGTGGTGGAAAACATAATTCGCAATTACTCTTGTTTATCCGTTCATTTATTTGGTGACTATAATCTGCCCTCCGCTTTTTGGTTCTTGTCAGATGCAGGTGAACAGCTAGTACAATGTCCCAGTTGTTATCCTGCAGAAACAATTTGTGACAACTTTTGCTTTTTCGGCCTAAAACAGAAGAATCATATCTCAAACCCGCACAACAAATATTTGGATTAAATTTTTTGCTCTGGAGACTCTGATTTTTGCATCAACATAGCCGATGATGCCCTTTTTCCTGATAGTTATCATCATAGGAGTTACTGCTAGCCTATTTGTTCCTCTTAAGAGAAAAACCTCTTCGTCTTTTCCTGTATGGTTCACCGGGGAACTAAGACAGCTTGTTAGAGATAAAAAGGCAGCTCATACCCAGTATAAGAAATCTAATAATAAAAATGATTATTTACATTTTAGTGATCTTCGAGCTGGGTGATGTAAACAGTTATCTGATGCATGTCATAGAGATTATATAGCTAATACTGAGAACAATATAAATACCGACCCTATAGGTTTTTGGAAATGGTTTAATTCATTAGGGTCAAAAAACTGCATTCCCTCTACCATGAATCTCAACAATGTGACAGTTTCAAATGGTTCTGATATTTCAAATCTTTCTGCTACTCATTTTTCAAACTGTTATAGTGATAACTCTAACACTGATTTTAATATTAATGATGTTGTTGTGAATATCGGGCAAATAGAATTTAGTTTACAAGAGGTGTTCGTTGGGATACAATCATTGCCTAATAAACTCAGCCCAGGTCCGGACAAGCTACCACTTAGAAAGATATGTTTATTCTCTTGCTAAGCCTCTGCATTTTTTGTTTAATGAGTCATTATCAGAACACAAGTTTCCAGTAGTTTTGTTGTCTAGCTACATTTTGCCAATATTTAAGACTGGGGACAGACATGATATTAAGCATTATCGGCCAATAAGTATTTTGTCGTCGGTTCCTAAACTTTTTGAAAAGCTCCTAATACCCTATCTACAGTGGCATTGTAGGAGTATTATTGATTCACCTCAGCATGGATTTGTACCCCAAAGATCTACTGTGAGTAACCTTTTGGTCTACGTGCAAGACATTCTTCCATCATTGGATAACTTGTCACAAATAGACTCAATATATACAGATTATAGTTAGGCTTTTGATCGTGTTAACCACTCAATTTTACTGGCAAAGCTAAAGGCAATGGGGTTTCCCACATACTTATTAGAATGGCTTAAAAGTTATTTGTCAGGACGAGTGCAACTAGTAAAAATTCATAATTTCTGTTCACGAGAAATTTCAGCTACGTCAGGTGTGCCTCAAGGGTCTCATTTGGGTCCATTACTTTTTGTACTATTCATATGGACTTAACTAAATGCTTTACTTTCTGTAAGTTTTTATTTTTTGCTTTCATTTCCATAATTCCAATATGTGTTGAATGCAAGTCTTTAAGTCGTCGCCAAATTGTTATGTTTTCAATGAACAGTGTAGTTACCTTAGTACTAAAATGATGAAATTTCAAATATTTTTATGTTGAGATTTTGTGTCTAGTCCTTTATTAGGACGAGAATCGCTGAAAATATCAGCCTTCTATCTCTAATAGGAAAAAGTTATGATTTTTCAAAATATTCAAAAATCTTAAATTATAAGGTATCTTGAATACTTCTATCTTCAAATTATGAATTATATTCGACTTTCAATTAGAGATGACAATAAATATCATGATAAAGTTATAATACAAAATAGATAACAGTAGATAATACCCCGGACTGCCTACTATTACATTAAGAATTTGGCATTTTCACTAATGAAAGCTGAATTTTCGATCGACTACTGTAGGCATATTCCTATTGTTATATTTAGAAAGAAGAAAAAAAAAACCTATTGAACCTTAAGAGCGGCGCGACTGGAATGAGAAAATGGATAAAGCATCTTTGCAAAGAGATGTAGGTCGTAGTCTTACGGGTAACAAAAAGGATTGGAGACTCGATACAAGAATGAGTTATGTATTGTAAGTTGTATGTATCTCATTTGTAAAATTATAAAAATCCCAAATGGAATGACATTAACCAGTATTCATGAATACTTTCTAGTTTAGCATTTAGATTAATATTCTCGGCAAATCGGTTTAAGTGCACTAGAATAAGCAGCCACGTCGAGGATTAATTAAAGCTAATTATGCTGTTTAACTGACATAACCGGTCATATTTCAACCAAGCAACTTTCGGTAAATACAAATAAATTGTTTTGGCAATAATTTTCTCATAATATTAAGAATTTTGAGCAATTAATTATTAAGTAGGCTTATTCCGTTTCTATTTTTAGTTTATACTAAACAAACTTTGCTGCTTTTCTCCACTATTTCTACATCAAATTAGAAACTGCATTTTCCATGTAGCCGTAACCCTCGGGTCGTAAAGTTTAATACTTTTGCAACAAAGCTAACTAACAGGTGAAAGTTCCTATAAAGCCATTTTATTACCGCCGTAAACCCTGTTATGATGTAGCAAATAACTAAAGAGGTCAGGCAGAGTAGAAAATGCCCGAGTTTAACTGGCTTCTTATATAGTGTTTTATACCGTTTCAAGGACATTGCAGTGGATTTTCGAAATTGACATTGATATATATTAAAATCTAGGCCTAACTTTGTTACGGGATGATTTTTCCTGGGTTAAAATGGAAGGAAATAAGCGTATTATTCGCCTCAATGAATAGCATACCTTCGTCAAGCCACTGTTGTCTTTTCAATAGTTGTAGCCAAACTTTTCATCAAACTTTTCATGCTTTTCAGAATCATTAAGTTAGAGGAATACTGTCGACTTTTGACAAATTTCTACTTCATAAGAAATGTCGGACTATGATGTCGAAAAACAAGAAGAAACGGAGTGCAAATGCATCAGATAGGTAGAAAAAATTGCTCGTGTATGTGAAAAAGAAGCCGCAACTAATTAGCGGTAAACAAACGCAAAGTTATACAATGAAGTCTGTATTCCGCAGTGCCGGACGGATGTGAGATTCCAAAACATTCGATCAAATATAAAATAATATCTTTCGTTAATTGAAATAACTTACTAAGTTGTTGAGGGTTAAATGCTCTATGCTCTATGAATGGATCTCGAGGGTTATGCTATAATGCTGATGTGTATGTATTAGTATGTTTTGTCGATTTTGTTGCTCTGCTATTTCCATATTGCGTATTGCGAGCACATTTATTAGTTCTCCCATCTTAACTGACTTATATTTATCACGACCAGAAACCACAAAGTTCACCCAACATTGAACAAATAGACAGATGAAATAATATAACAGCCGATTTAACCACAAATGTAGGTACGTCAGCGCATACGCAACACATCGGCGAGTCTCTCGCCGCTCGCAGTGAAACGGATAAAAATGTGCGCATGCGTAAAGATGCGAATACTCAGAAATGGGATTTTGTAATCTTCACACATTTACGTATATTTTTCAAAGTTACGAATGGTCAAAAATTGCCCCCCTGATCCGAGTAGATTGTCTAGATTGACAGCGCTCCAAATAGAGTCAATGACCAGTACTAACTTAATTTGAATAAGTCCCATGCCCCAACTACCATCAAAATCCCCAGAACCCTTCAGCTTGGAGTTGTGATAGAGCCTTTTTAAAGGACATTGCAGGGAGAAGCAGAGGTCATTCAGGTCGAGGACTTTCCACGATTAAGTGTTCGGGAAAATTCCTCAGGCACATTTTGCCGATTTTCTGAGTTGTCTAGTTTTCGCTCATAGAATTAGGGTGGCTAATCCGTTATTTTAGCACCCAATCGCCTTGTGCGGATTTTTTTGTGAGTCGAAAAAGAGCAACGTGACCAATTGTTTGTTCCTAAAGGCCAAAGTATTTTGGTAAGTCGTTTTTCTTATTAGTCTTCTCTGTGTTTCTCTATTGCCTATGTAAAAGCATAATTTTCTGTTAATTATATGGTTAAATTCCGAATATTGGACATACCTACCTATTGCTCTACGCCCTGTCTCATAACGTCCATTTGTTTCAGGCCTTTATTCATCACCTTTGGAAGTTACACTTTAACCTTTACCTTTAGATGTCACCTTTTATTCGTCACGCTTTAGTCCCTAACTTTCAGTAAAGAGTTATACGTTAAGCTTACTGTATACTTCAAGTAGGACCTACAATCTTCAGCCTCCTCTAGACAATTGGACGCCTTAGTGACTCCTGGTTACTGAACTTCAGTACCCAGGTCCAGTGGCTTCTTGTTGCGGCCTTGATTCCATCCGTCAGGTTCCCCCAAGAGATTAGGGACTACTCAGGTTTGATAAGTGTGTTGTATTGTCTTAATATCAAACCTTACCAACTCCTTGTTGGAGTAAATCACCACAACAACGCAGTTCTACTACAATATTAAATTACCCTTCAAATTAGATGTTGTTATTTCAGTTTCAATTAATTATTACCTTTATTATATGAAATTTTCCATTCAGGTTATGTACTGTTAGGTACTTCAATTTTAAGTATTTATCTATACCTTCTATATTACTCCATAATATTGAATTCGCCCCTCAGGCTATGTATTGTTACTTCAACTTTAATTATTGATCTTTATTTCTCTAATAACTATCCCATAATTACATGCTGCACTGAATACAGGTAAATACTTCTACACTGGGGTTAAATGGCCATTTACGAAGGTACTGCATGTAGTAAGCTTATTTATTAACTTATATTTCAGGTATTATTGCTGTTAATTGTTATACTTTTTATTTCTTTATTTAGGGACTCAAGTTGAGTGTAATTAATCATTATTGTAAATACTATTTTAAGAACATATGGTTAGATACTTCTAGACGATTTCTTTTCTTGTTCTGGTTCCAGTGTAAATAATTTTCAGTGTTCTAGGGCGGTCGGAAAACCCACTCCGAAGCTGCTCTGGAATCAAACCTGTCTTGTTCTGGTTCTAATTAAAACCCGTACCTGATTGTAGCAAAGCGTTTCACTTTTGTTTACGTTTATATTTCAGGTTGTGCTGCTATAGGTCCGCTAGTTTCCTGCTTTCGTTATATCGGTTGATTTCGTGTACTACAGGAAAAAAGCAGGTGGCGCTCTATATTTAGTTATTTAATTGACCCACACCCCTCTCCGCATTGGAAGCTAGTCGGCAACCCTTTACACGAAATCACGTTTCTAAATTTCAGCCACCAACCAACCCTCTCTTTCTATATATTTTTTTTTGTCTCAGTTACCCGTTCACTTCAGTCACTCCCTCAAAGTTCATTATTTACTTCTCCCTCGCGTTTTGCGGATAACAAAGTGGCAGTGTCCGTTTTGCCACCTAATAACTTATCTTGGAAATTAGTAGTTTTGATCGTCCGCATGAATAGATTATGGGTGAGACAAGTGAGAGTAATTTAATTATTGATTCACAAATGAATTTTGAAATTTTTCCAACAATTACCAAACTAATAAGCCAATCTCACCACAATATCGTCGATTGAGATAAAACCCCTTCGGAAGCGTCGATGTCCACTTAACCAAAGCTTTCACCGGGCTTCTGAAAACCTCTCTTCTGAAATTTTATCGGTTTCGTATCTCCACTCGAAACCATCTCAACGATGTTCCGCAGGGACCACCCTGCTGCATTATTCAGACGTTTTGGATTGTTGCAATTCGCTTTTCCTGGCTCGGACGCCCCCCTCTTGCCCCTATCATCCTGTTTCCCGTCGTCGATATATCCAGGGAGCATTTCCAGAAAAACAAACTTGATGTAATGCGACAAATAGCGAGGATAGACGGGTTGCTGGTTTTCCACGATGATAGATCGGCGATGTTTTCTGATCCTCTAACGGTGTTTATTGGTCGAACGTTGTGTCGGTTTTGCTTTTGCGGTTTCCTAATTGATTGCTGATTTATGTATTGCCGATTGTGAATCAGAAAATGCCTATACTGCAGTATTTATAAACCGAATTTCATGATTACTTTCCATTGTTTGGCAAAAATTTAAAACATCCTTCGACTTTTTGATAGGATTTTGAAATGGGTTTCTATAATCTGCTGTTTGCGTTTCACTTTCGACGAAAGACTTTTTCTCCCGAGCCGCTTTTCATTCTATTAAAAATAAATTATTCAATAGGTTCCAGAACAAACTATGGCACCTAAGAGGTAAGACGCTACGACATTATTTAGATGATAATGCGGGATTTATTATTCACCCGCTATTATTTTTCAATTTAAATTTCGACAGGTTATCTTCCTAAGGAAATTTACTTTTCTGTATTCCACCTCAAAATTCTTTTATATATTTCAAGGATTCCCTGCTTCAAATTGAAATCAAGCTTGTTTAGTTTATATGATCTTAATTCGAGTACCTAACCAACTCAGAAATTAGGCCCGTTTGATCTTTTGCCGTCCATGAATTAAACCTTTAATATCGTACTTTCAATAGTCAAAAATAATATTTAAAACATTCTCCATTTCTATAACTATTGATGCTTCAATAAAGGATTATGAACGGGGATCTAATTTTTATGTTGCTCAGTTCGTGTTAATCCTATAAGTTTCGTCACACACTCAGCTCTCTCATTTTTCTTTTATTTGCGAAAACTTCCTTAATTTTCGTGACCGGATATCTCCCAATACATCTCTACATTAAACCGCCAGGTCAGCTCGTGTCTTATTAGTCTGCCGTACGGAAAAAAAAATCCAATTATACTTTCGGCCGTAATCAGTTTCCCGGCAAATCAAAGTGAACGGGGCCGCATAAGAAATCCCCCAGGAAAGCAAATAATAATGAAAAATTCTCTCGTTTTTTTTTTTTCTCGGAAAGCAAACAACGAGAGTTATTTGTGCATTCGTTAGGACCCTACCGAAAAAGTGCAAATCGGGCCAATCGAAAAGGAAAAACAAGCAAAACGTTTTGGCGTTAAAAGCTGACGTAGCATGCGATTAGGTAAATTTAGCTTCTGAATTAAACTTTCTTATTCGTGAATCACTTTAGAATTCGGCATTCCAAACAATTCCACAGCGGTCTAGAAGCTAGGAAAATCAATCCAAAACATTCTACAAGAGAGGAGAGTCCACATTCACTATACAGAGCTTTAGAGGCTAGGAGAACCATTCTGAAACGACTCCACATCGTCTTACAAGCTACGAAGATCCATATCCGCTCCAGCAACTCCACCGCAAAAATAAGCCAAAGGGCCCTACAAGCCACAGAAAAATCCAAATTCACTACACAGTACTTTAGAGGCCAAGAGAATCGATCAAAAACGACTTGACAAAAAATTGGAAGTCAGTAGAATCCAAATCCTCCCCTTAGACCTCCAGAAACCTAGGGAATAAATTCAAAACGACTTCCTACAGCACCCTCGATGCTAAAAGAGTCTAAAGTCACTACACAGAGCTTAAGGAACATGGAGAATCATTCTAAAGCGAGTCCTGTAACATTTGAAATGTCACATGAATATATTTATTGTTCTTAAATATTTTTATATATTTTGGACTCATGTAAAAGTACTATTTCGTACGCCTAGCGACATCTATGATTCTTCTGACTAGTTTTTCTAATCTGATATCATTCTGTTGTTTCCGAGAAACCTCTAGCGCTGTCATTTTTATGATTTTGATAAGCTTGACAGATTAAGAAAGAAGAGACAGAACCAATTTGGGTACTTTTGACTTGCTTTTTTTCTCTTTTGTTTTGGGACCGTCCAGATTTTTGGAATTTTAAAAATCTTAAAACTTTGTTTTTGGCCATCGAGTCCAGATTTTTGAAAATTAACTAGCCAGCAAAGTGCTTGCTCATGTCTACTAGAAAGTTTCTTGGAAAATCAACCGATTGTTGATTTTTGTGAAGATTTGTGAAAGTGAGGTTAACTATCGGCCGTTCAGGTATGTAAATTTATTTTTCTCTCTGATGAATGAGTCCTTATATCCCCTCAATTCATTCAGGCACCTCCGGCAGGACGAAAAATCCGTGCCTGCACTTCTCCAAGTGGAAATTGACAAATTTGAGACCACGCTGTCCTGGAAACTCAGATCAAATCTGGGCCCTTTTTTCGAGGAAAGTTTGCGTCCTGTGAGAAGTTGATCCCCAACCATTATTTGGTTGTCTCCAGCCAGTTTGGTACCGCCAGAGCTCAAATTTGTGATAACTTCCGAGGCTTTACAAGGATTCCGTCCAGGCTTGTATAATTACTTACCTATGGATTATGGATGTCTTAAACGTGCCATCATAACTACCGTGACTTATTTTTACCTTTTATTTATCGCCCCCTATCGTTTAGCTTTATTAGCTAATTAATTTCTTTGTAAATTCAATTACCGACTATTTGTTTACCGTATAGTAGTGTTTAGCTAGAATAGCTAACAACCGTTTAAAATTAATTAATAATTTAATTAATTAATTATTATCAGAGTCACCTATTGGCTTTTATTATCGGTTTCTCAATAATTATTTATTATCCAATAAGTATGCATTATTGTGATTATTATAAATTTATTTCCGTAATATCGAGTACTGATCGATATAATATATTGTGGATTCATTAACCTTTAAAAGGTTAATTTAACTTGTAATTTCAAATCAATAATGTGGTAGTTTTACAAGGTAAACCAATGTAAAATCTTTAGGTAGTCAAGTTTTAGTTTTATGTTTACCTATTTTGAACTTTAAAGGTAAGAAGGTAGAGCTCTTCCGGAAACCGTGACCCCTTGATTTCACCTAGCAGGTTTTTGATATTTATAACTGCCTAGGGATTATTTATTACCTTTGTGCGTTGATTAATTTGTTTTTTATTAATTTAATTGACTTTGATTCGAAAATTAAACATTGACACTTAGGTACGTGTCATTATAGGTATCTACTTACCTAATTGTTTTAAATCTCAATATTTTTATATACCTATTTAAATTAAGTATTGCTTTCGGAAAGCTGCTTATTTTTTTTTTAATTGGATACTGACAATAACCACCTTTAAACAATTTATTTGTGTCAATGTTAATGAACACTAAGTTCGCCATCTGGTCAATAAATTATTGTTTTTTAGGATTCCAAAACTTGTGTTTTTATCGAAGGGGATGAATGTCAGATAGGTATTGAATTTGTTTTATATTTTCAGATTTTTGAATTTATCTTTTCAAATAATAGCATATTATTCGAATAGTGTCTAGTTTGGCTATTCTTCCATAATCAAAATAATTCTATACAAACAAGTGGCGCCCCCTCTTTACTGTACCAACACCAAGGACCACCCCAAGCTAAAGAACCACTGAGCATAGTCGAGCACAATTATGAGCAATCTTCTGTTGCATTCTTTTGTTACGAAAAAAGAGCGTTACAGTCCACATCGTCTTACAAGTCAGGAAGATCCATATATCCGCTCCACAGTGCTCTATATGAAAGTAGAATTATTCCAAATCAACTCCACTGCGAAGATTAACCCAAAGTGCCCTACAAACCACAGGAGAATCCAAAATCACTACACAGAACTTCAGAAGCCAAGAGAATTGATAAAAAACGACTTCAAAATAAATTAGAAGTTAGTAGAGTCCAAATCCTCTCGTCAGCCCTCCAGGAACAGAAGAAATGAATTTGAAGCGACTTTCTACTGCGCCCTACAAGTTGACTACACAGAGCTTTAGGCACCAGGATAATCATTCTGAAGCGAGTCAACATGGTCCAACAAGCTAGGAAGATCCATATCTGCTCCCCATTGCTACAGAAGCTGGGAAAATTATTGCAAAGCAACTCCACCGCGAAGATTAACCAAAAGCGCCCTACAAGCCATAGCAGAATCCATATTCACTACATAAAACTTCACAAACCAAAAGAGTTGATCCAGACGACTCCACAATAAATTAGAAACCAATAGAGTCCAAATCCTCTCCTTAATCCTCCAGGAACCGAGGGAATAAATTTAAAACGACTTTCCACAGCACCCCTCCAAGCCAAAAGAGTTCAAAGCCACTACACAGAGCTTTAGGAACCTGAAGGCTTAAAGCAAATGAACTGAGAGATCATTCTGAATATAGTTCACATAGTCCAACAAGCTAGGAAGATGCATATCTGTTCCACAGTACTCCAGAAGCTAGGAAAATTATTCCAAATCATCTCCAGCTCAGAAACAACACGAGAATCCAAATTCACTACATAGAACTTCAGAAGCCAAGAGAATTGTTCCAGAACGACTCCGCAATTAATTAGAAGCTAAGACAGTCTAAATCCACTCCACAGCACTCAAGGAAGGAATAGAATAAATCCAAAGCGACTCTTTACATCACTCTAGAAGCCAGTTAAATCCAAATTCATTCCACTTCGTTTCAGAAGCTAGGAGAATCAATCCAAAGCGACTCTATGATGCCCCAGAAACCAGATAAGTCTAAATCTACTCTACTCTAAATCGAGTCCACATTCGTTTACGAGTGCTTTTTCGATTCAACCTAATTCCTACAGATGTTCAATGTGGCTCAGATTCAGTTCCTATTTTCACAAGTAATCATTGATTTTTTGGTACATGCAGTTCCAAAATTATCTATTCCATGCTCTCGCGTAATTGAGTCCCACATACTTGCTGCTTATGCATTAAAGATTGGTTAGGTGACTTTCTCGTCAAAGCAAATGATAATTCCTTGATTAACCTTCATGTATTTGAAAATGCAAGTCATTACACATCCATAGAACCCGATTATAGTAAAAGCACCGTAATAGATAGCAACACTTTCAACCGTCAATTGTCGTACATACAGATTGGTACATTATTCCGAAATCGCACCAGAATAATAAATATCGTTCGCGCTTGTGCTCGGTGATGGTTTGTCGTCGCTTTGCAAAAGTGAGGGATATAAAATCAAAAACATCAACGCCCCGCTTATTTACGACGGCAATAAAATATAAATTATATCATTTTTACGTCGACGACATCCAGCAACGGTCACAGTAATATGCACACGCCATATATTTATTGTTTGATGGGGATCCCAAACTTGTATTTTGCTGGTTCGTGTTTGCGGTTACATAATTTCGGTTTCGTTTTTGTTTATTAATTTATCATGAATCAATTATTTTGGCTAACTGGCACTTTGACCGAGATTGAATTGAAACTCGCGATAGGTACTGTCAACACCGAGCCTGCTTGGGAAAATACCACACTGTAGGTACATGATTTCAATACTGAGTTTATTACGAATTGACAAAACACAAGTCATAATTAACCTGGTTAATTATGATGAGACAAGCATTAAATGGATATAAATTGCGCCGCGAGCCGCAGCAAAGGCAGACTTAAACCAGTGCAATTACCTCTCGTTGGGAAAGCCTCTCTGGAATTAAGTCTCCTCAGTGCAAGTACCTCTCGTTGGGAAAGCCCCTCTGGGTATCTTCAGGCTTAGCGTTGTCCCTCGCAATTACCTCTCGTTGGGAAAGCTCATCTGGACAAGGTATAAGGGTGAGGATAACTAACCGACAGTCCCCAAAGCAGCGGTAACGTGTGTCTTCCTATAAGGACCTCAGTGTTGGAAAGGTCATGCATCCTAGCGTATGAGTAAGGGTATATTTGGGTATATTTGGGAAAATATATATCTATACTTTTATACAACTTGAGTGAGTTTCTCTCCATCGACCCCCAAAGCTACAAACCCCCCCATGTCACCCCCGTAAGGCAGGCAGTTGTGACAGTACTACTTGTATATGATTGAAGAGCTAATTATTCAGTAGTATAACATTCAGGGTTGTGCGGCACATACACAGAGGCTCAAACAATTGTGGCTAGAATATGTGCAAACAAAATGGAAATTAGAATTTGTATAGTTACATTATTTTGTTGTTCGGAAACTTGAGAAATATATTAAGAGTGGCCTCAATTGGAGTCAATCATTAATATAAAAAATTTGGCATCATTTCAGACTGGGAAGGATTATTTAGATTTAGATCACCTTTATCCAGTCGGCAATCGATCACCTTCAAAAATACGGATTAAAGCTTCTCGAAAGCATTAAGCGCCGGCTAAATCCCATTTAAATCAATCGTAAAATACTGAAATACTTTTTATTTTTAAATTTGCACAACAAATGCTGCCTCTTTTTTTTGAAAACCATTTTTAATTAAAATACACACTGGTATGTAAATTTAACAAATATTGCATACAAATCAGATTAAATCAAATATAACATGTAGCCGTAAAGATCTGATGGATTAATGGAATATTATGATTAATTTTAGGTTTTAAAGCATTATGATATATAGATTTCGATGTGCTCTGCTTTCAATAAATATGAAAGGACAAATTGTCAACGTTAACAAATTTTAATTAAATTTTCTGGAAGAAGTAATTTGAAAAAATCTTATATTTATTGTATTTTATGAACTGTTTTCCACGTGGATAGCTACTTAATATCACTTATTTTTGATGTTAAGCCCTTGACAAAACTTCATAGATGAAATCCAAATAGTTTTACCAAAAATTCATCCAGTCGAGTCGTTAATTTAAATTAGACTGCTTGAAGTTGGGGGATTTAAACGGGAAGAATCCCGAACGAAGACAATGGCACCCGTTTTCATTAAAACAGTGACATTTGCATAAGTCCTAAATTTACTTTGATAGGATTGTCGCTTGATAAAAATCGGTGTTAAGATTGATCGTCCAGAAATGGCGTAAAAGATAAATGTTGTATTTGCTCGTACTCAATAATTCAGCTCCCGATATATCGCGAAGTTGTTATAAAGTGTACCGATATTCTCCCAGATGCCTCCGATAAATTTCGAATAAATAAAACGGGCTTTTTCATGAAACATTGACTAATTCGAACAATAAAGTTTTCCCATTCGGAAAAGGGCCGTTGCTGTCGAAAGAGCCGCGAATCTCTCCCGAAGAATATTTATCTTTGTCTCTCTCCGTTTTCCACGTTACGTTACATCACGAACAATCGAGGTGTGGCCGACACGAACGAAACATCGATATCTCGCGCCAAAAACGAGAAGAAGGAACCCATTATCGCTTCTTGTTCTTAGGGAGGGCCAAGGGCTAAAGGACAGCGCACTATTTTAATGGACTTCGATGACTTTATATCGGAAAAAGTATTAATAAAAGTTTTCATTGGTAGTTGAAAACATCTTTTTTTTTCTGATTAATAAGGTTTCAGTTTGAACTCGAACCGCACTTAAATGGTTCAACGAAAATTCAAGAAACGTAAACGCGAGGATTATATTCTGCAACTCACAGAAATCTGATTCTGTTCTAAAGCCCTCCAATCTAATAGGCTTCCGGCCCCTTTATCCTCTGCACATTTAAATTTAGATTGCCGAGCTTTGACTCTACCAAAAGCTAGATATATTCTGCGGGATATGATACGACTACGTGAACGCTAGTCCTACCGCAAAAATATCATTTTTATTGTCGCTTTGTATTCGAAATAGTCGTAGTTAATTTGAATCGAATTAGATTCAATTTTATTTTGTAAACATGTGGCAAATAACAAAGACGCGTACCCTGCAAGCTTCTAGATCAGACGCAATGAAATTATTCAGATGCTGAATATATAGACATAGGTACTTTATTCGCTAGTTTGATCTAATCGCCCACGTCTTGTGGAAAATTAGAAAACTCTTTTCATGAATCGGTCTGATTAAAACTTTTTATTTATATGTTTAGTTAGAGTTTTATTTGGTAAATAAAATCGGAAAGAAATCTGAGAAGATTTCAAACTTTCAGAATCTTATACTCAGAGTCTTTTTTCAAAATAATGGAAACCGGAAGTAAATTAAAGGCGCAGAAAGATACAACGATACAATGTCTGAGTAGTTTGAGTATCCACCAAGTACAATTATTTCTTTAGCGAATCATTCGGCTATTCCGATACAAATTAAATTTCTCACTAAACTATGTTACGATAAATTTATCATTTACGTAACATGTTCCATCTCTTCTTATTTTTATTATAAAGTTGTATTTTTTTCCATTTCAGAATCAGCAAAATAATAATTCCTAATATTCTAAAAATATCCACAAAGTTCAAAATAATACAAGTGCTGCCATCTTTCCATCATGTGCGTAAAATGCAAATATTTATTAAATGAAGGTACTGCCATCTAGTACCTGATGGATTTATTTTTCAAAGTATGAGTTTATTTATTTCGCATTTGACAGTCATTTGTATTTTCATTGAAAGAAATTATATTTATCTCACTTTTAGCAAATGGATATATTTCTGTCTTTCTCTAACTTCTGATTCTGAAATAATCATTTTTTGGTTTAATGACCTAATTAATTAACAGTTTTTTATTTTTGACATAACCTTAATTTGAAATATTATAATTTGTAAACAATTAAAATAATTCTAGTGGATTTTTATCTATTCTCTTTTATTCCACGTGATTTTTCATTGTGATTTCAACTGAATATGATCTTTTGGGTGTACTCGTCTGATTGGTTGAACTGGTTAAAATGCAGTTAAGTATAAAAAAACACAGGATCGTTTTCCTGTGGGGTTTGGTTTCTAAGACGTTCTTTTTTCCTCGACAGTAGTCTAGCAGGCATGTCATTTTTATCTTTAATAATTTTTGCTTTACATTTTTTAGATTCTCCCTCATAAATTTTTCAATATGTTTTGCTATCAATGCATATTATCATATTAGGTTTTTACTTGATAAATCTTATCTTATCTATTCTTGAAATATAAATATTATATTTTAATTTTTTATCTATTTGTGGACTTCCATTTTGTGCGATTGGTAGTGCCACGTTTATCTGAGGTAAGTCAATTCAGATTTTTGGACTAATAAATAAGGTACTGCTGCTCTGGTTTTCAGAATCAATTGTTAGTGGGAATATTGGACCATTTACTCTAAATAGAGTCGGTGAAAACCAAATTTGTGTGTCCATCTCTATCAACTCTTTATTGAATCCAGGCAGAGGCCTGAATAGCCATTTTCTGTTTGACTCTGTCAATTATTATCTCGACTAAAGGGTGTATTTTTTTTAATAGAAATCCAGACAGGTCAAAAATTCAGTTAAAAAGTTTTAATTAAAGCATCTCAAGAATTTTGACATATTCTGGATTTGATTGATTTCACCGTCAGGTTTATCTTGTAGTATCTATAGTAGCTACCCTAATTTGAAAGGAAAATTTTGTCTATTTGGGGGAGAATCCAAAGATTTAATTTCTTATTGTTTTACCTTATTTTGTTCATATTTTTGCCTGCTAGTACTACTGTCAGAAAAGCAGCATTTTGCTCAAACATACCGAGCATTTTAATTTAATCTTGCTGTTATTATTTAATGTTGCTATTATTTTTTTTTTATATTAAAATATATATATTTTTTTTCAATTTGCAATAGGAAGGGAGTGTCTGTACAACAATAGTTTTACATTAAATTTGAATTTCAATTTCCTTTGCAACACACTCACTTTTTGAAGAGTTCAGGGATTTAATATTGCAAATATTGATGAACCTGATACTGCCTTATTCTTTTCTGGGTACCTACTCAACATAAAGATCACTGTTTGGAGTCTGGATCAGCTGGAGTGACGTCACCCCAGCAATCTATCCTCTTTCCTGGATACAGGAAAAAACACGAAGAGCTCCGGATTGGAAAGGTACATGGTATCAGATTCACCGGAAAAACCAAGCTGTCAACACTAAACTACAGAAAGTAACATTGACTGTTATTATATGTTACTATATAACCTTGTAAATCAAATACAATTATTGTTTGTTAGATTTTGAGGGGTTTAATTTGCACATAAAAGGACTACACGTTATCTTAATTTTTTTAATTCCACCACCCTAGGTTATCTTGTATTAAAGTTCAAATAATCAGATTATTTGTAACTCATTGGCGCCCAACGTGGGGCCTGCCAATTTGTTACAAATAATCATATTATTTGTAACAACTAAAACTAGAATACTCACCATATCGTCTGAGTCGGGGGCGAGGGCTGGATGTAAACGACGGGCCCAAACCTCCAAATCACCTGCAATAATTTTTAAATTTATACAAAAGGAAAAACAAAGTTGAATAATTTTTAGTTAGTACATAGGAAAACTACAAAATTATACTTTTAACATGTTAAAGATCAAATTTTTTTTTTTAGAAATTCTGTTATTGGCTCTTCTTTTACATGTGTCAAGAAATGCTGATACTTTCCCCCCCATGTGCATCTGTATCTGTATCGGTAAGTTTGGAAGGGTGATCAGAGTGTATTCCGTGCACCACATTTCTATAACCATGCGCTCGCAGATCGAGTTCCCGAATTTAAGTCAATAAATTCTAAAAAAAAAATCTTCATATTTGAAATTATATAATGTGTGTATCGTATTCTTCTGATGATGACGAATGAAAGGGATTAGTTCATTCGGGGTTAGCCGTACGTCTAGGTTCTCGAACGAACAATGAATAATTTTTTGGCACCAGACCAGAAATCCGGTTTTGAAATACACATAAATAGCAACCCAGCGTCCGCGTGTATTGAAACGGACGCCACGGTAATATACTTGTCGATTTGCATAGTGAATAACTCCGAAAAAGTTGGAAATATTTCAAAACGCCATTACTATATTTTTCTGTTGTAAAGAATTATTTGACTGATTTGGGAAGACAGTAAAGTTTTGGGAAAGAAGCATTTTTAAGTCTTTCATCCATTTGCCAACGTAGAGATTTTCATGCAAGGGATAAGTCTAACATCATCACATCCCACAAATGAATTCCAAAAGGTCAAAAAAAAAAAAATAGCAAATCTCATAGTTTAACCCGCGTTCACCCCAAAAACCTAATATTAAATTCCAGCAGGCCGAATTTTCCCGATAACGAGCATCTTAAGCAAATACATATTCATAAAATCTTATGCCCGGATCCCAAATATAAATCCGGAAACTTACGGGATATTAAGCTGACTTCTGGTTTCTTGCGGCAGAGAGATCGGGCCTTCCGGATCCTCCGTCATTATTGGCAAAGTTTGCTTGCCACTGTTTAAACTTAATTTTGCACGCTCCGAAAAACCGCGAGCCATCCGAGCGAAAAAAATTTAAGGCACTTTTCTTAAAAAGCTAGGGAGGCAATGGAGAATTAGGAGTGAAATACGATTGTTTGATCTTTGTCGCCAGAAAATTGCACGATTCGGAATTTAGTCTGTGTACTTTTTTTTGCGGAGCAGATTCATTAAAAATTGAATTTGCTTGCTAGTTGGTGTTTCAGAGAAATTTGCTTCTTGTTGGATCAAAAATCTATGTAACAGATAAGGATGTTCCCCAGTAACTTTATACATAATATGTTATAAGACCCAAATCAAAACAATCTAAGTTGGCATTTCCGCTGAGTGGTGGAGAAAAAGTGAAAAAGGAGACAAGAATAGATGTCTATAGGCTATTCCAAACAAAGATTTAAACCTGGTGATCTGAATGGTCACTTACGCATCTTTCAATCTAGGAAGCTTGAGTGCCAAAGAAATCCAACAGATCATATTGTCACAACCCCTATACTTTTCGTCCTGGGACGTCACAACAAGAGCGTGACCTGAGACGTAGGTGGGGTTCAGGTGGAGAGAAACTCGCTTGGTATAGGTATAATAAGATAATGTATATCTGTATTATGTACCCTCTGTACACTTGGCGTGACTGAAGGATTGAAGCTGGGTTTGAGACAGGTCCAGAAAGGCGTTTCCCAATAAAGGTAGTTTGAACTGGACCTAGTCTGCTGCGTTCAATGCTCCCAGAAGAAGCTAGGTTGGAGACAGGTCCAGAAGGGCGTTTCCCATTAAATGTAGTTTGCACTGGACCTAGTCTGCTGCGTTCAATACTCCCATAAGGGTGTTTCCCATTAAAGGTACTTTGCACTGGGAGGAAACTTAGCAAGAAGGGCTTTTCCCATTAGAGGTACTTTGCACTAGCCTTAGTCTGCCGGTGATGGATTTCGGCGCGATATTTATACCAAATTAATGCTGACTCGTCGAGACACTTTGGTAAAATTAATGTACAGAGTGGTATTCACTTAAGTAGTTGACACTAGCTCCAGTGCAAACTACCTTTAATGGGAAACGCCTTTCTAGACCTGTCTCAAACCTAACTTCAGTCTTCAGTCACGCCAAGTGTACAGAGGGTACATAATATAGAGTGGCCTATAAGTAGTACGTCCCTCCATAGAAGAGACGTCATGATACTATTTCTAGGGTGATATTATTATTATTATTCAATACATTATCTTATTATACCTATACCAAGCAAGTTTCTCTCTACCTGAACCCCACCTACGCCCCCGGGTCACGCTCCTGTTGTGAAATGCCAGAACGAAATGTATAGGGGTTGTGACAATATCACTGGATTTTGACATTCCATATAAAGTGGTTGTAAAAGAACGCCAATCATGGAACACGGTCAAGCGGCTCTAGTGCAATTTGTAGCTAGTTTGGGAGTGTAAAAATATCCTCAAGCAAGCAATTATTCAAAAACTGCACATAGAAAACTATATGATTATTCAAAAACTGTACATAGGATTGAATTCATACTAACATGGAAAGGTTGAGGGTTGAGGGGTAGTCAGAAACAGGAAAATACCAGTGACGTACACTCGATCGACCCACGAATGAAGAACCATACAAAAATATACATAACTGTATGATTATTCAAAAACTGTTAATAGGAAACTGTATGATTATTCAAAAACTGTACATAGGATTGAATTCATACTAACATGGAAACTCGCATGGAAACGTTGAGGGGGTAGTCAGAAACAGGAAAATATCAGTGGCGTACACTCGATCGACCTACGAATGAAGATCGAACCATACGAAAATATACAAAAATGTAGGATTATTCAAAAACTGTACCGGGTGATGTCTATATTTTGCACCCACATCTATCTCATCTGTTTAAAGAGATACCCAGAAATTTCAAATGTGAAAGTTGTAGTTTTACGTTTCTTGATTTTCAATGATGTTAGCTACAAGTATATAGGGTGTGTCACAAAAGTGCGGCGAAGCAGAGTTATACTTTTTAAATGGAAAACCCCGTATATTATTATTGTCCCGTTGGATTAACCTTTCAAACCTGATTCCAAATATACTAGGTTTTTTAGGTTTATTCCTCATAGTCCAGCCTCTGAATATCCTATTTTGAAGAAATAATATAGATTTTCTACATAAATGATTACCTTTATATTTTGCTGGTGGACCTATTGACATTTCTGGGCATAGGCGCAACTAGGGGGGTGCTTGGGGGTGCTAAGCACCCCTAAAGCAAAAATTAGCACTCCTATTCGGCATCCCACCATAGCACTACCTAACACTTATATAAAAAATTAGTGCAACCAAATTATTTTATGTATTTTTTTTGCACTTTTTGTACTTACTTACGTCATCGATGACGTCATAATTTAGAAAAAAGTATTTGTCGTTAATTAATTCATAGAGCACGTTCGCAATTATTATTATGGAATAAAATTTTTCAACCGGGGCCGGTATTACAATATTACCTTAAAATCAAGACTTACCCTAAAGTATAGGGTTTTTATGTTATATTTAGAATGACGTCATCGAACAAGGTCAGACAATGTTGTCAATGTCTATGTTTATTCTATATCTTAAGGTGACATTGAAATACCGGCTCTCAAATCATTGGAGTCCCAAATATATAAATTAATTAACTGCGTATTATACAGGGTGTTCTTAAATATCATGTACAAACGATAATGGGTGATTCTTTTTTTTTACGACTGAAATCTCAAATATGTAATTGACTTATTTAAGCAATTAAAAAAAATTCACCCTCTTACATTTTAATTTTTTTCTGGAAAACTTGCAAAGAGAAAATTTTGAAAATTTTCCAGGAATAAGAGGAAAATGAGGAGCTCATTTTACGAAAATTTCAAAATTTTCCAGTAAAAAATCACTCTAGGAAAAAATCTGAAAAATTGACTTTTTTAAGTAAAATTAAGGAAAATTCACCTCTTACATTTTAATTTTTTTCTGCAAAATTTGCAAAGAGAAAATTTTGAAAATTTTCCAGGAATAAGCGGAAAATGAGAAGCTCATTTTACGAAAATTTCAAAATTTTTCAGTAAAAAATTAATCCAGGAAAAATTTTGAAAAACTTACTTTTCAGCAAAATTAAGGAGAATTCATCCTCTTACATTTTAATTTATTTCTAGAAATCTGGCAAAGGGAAAATTGTGAAATGTTTCCAGAAGAAAAAGAAAAGTGAGGAGCACATTATAGAAAAATTTCAAAATTTTTCAGTCAAAAATCACTCCAGGAAAAATTCTGGAAAATTGACTTTTTTAGGCAAAATTCACCCTCTTACATTTAGATTTTTTTTGGGAAACTGGCAAGAAAATTGTGGAAATTTTCCAGAAAAAGAAGAAAATAAAGAGCTCGTTATAGCAAATTTTGTAATTTTCGAAGACTCGTAATTTCCGTAATTTTTCTTTAGAAATTTTTTAATTCCTGTCATTTCTCAAATAATTCTTATAATTTTTTTATTAATTCCTGTTGTTCTTCAAATTTTCGTATTTTTTTAATTCCCGTAGTTCTCAGAAAATTCCGTTATTTCTATAATTCCACGTTTTTGTATATTTCAAAAATTAGTAGGTAATTCCCGTAATTTCCGTATTTTTTCTGGGCATTTTTCAAAATTATTTCCCGAAAGCCTTTGTAATTTTTAATTCTCGTTATTCCCGTAACTTTTTCGTAATTCCCGTAATTTTTTATAATTCTCGTACCTTGATAGTTTTCGTAATTTTCAATTCAATTTTCAATTGTCGTAATTTTTTAAATTTCTTGGACGTTTTTTGAAATTTTATAATTTCCCGGTCTTTATAATTTTTGTAATTGTAATTCCTGATTCTTGTAATTCTTGTTATTTTCTAACTTTTTGAAAATCATCATAGGTTTTTTCGATTTTTGCAATTCGTTAATAAATTTCCGTGATTTATTTCCAGAATTTTCGTAACTCTTGTAAATTTTCTAATTTCCATAATTTTTTAAAAATTTAATTATTTTCCGTAGTCCCGAAATTTTTCGCAATTTCTGGAATTTTTGCAATTCCCGTAATTTTCGTTAATTCCTTAATTTTTATGTTATTTCCGATATTTTTTTTTTTCAATTTTTCGTAATTTCCGTAATTTTTGCAATTCCTATAATTATATTAATAGTCCTAATTTTTTTTATGATTTTCCTAATTTCCGTAATTTTTTATGATTTTCGTGAATTCTGTTATTTTTTTAATTTCCGTAATTTCTTTATTTTATTTTTCAATAATGATAATTCCCGTAAGTTTTTGAAATTTCCGTTATTTTTAAAATTCAAGTGATTTTTATTATTTTTTCGTAAAACGTAATTTCCAATAATTTTTTGCAATTCTATGTAATTTTTGAAATTCGCGTAATTTTTTTCAATAATTTTCATTGTTTTCCGTAATACATACTCGATTTTTCTCTAATTTTATAATAATTCTTCCCTCAATTTTTTTAATAATTAATGTAATTTCCATGATTTTTTGAAATTTTTGTGATTTTTGTTAATATTTTTCCATATTACGTAATTTTCCAATAATTTTCATAATTTTACATAATTTTTGAAATTTCCATGATTTTTTTTCGTAATTTTATAATTCTCCTAATTTTTCAATAATTGTAATTCCTGTATTTTTTTGAAATTTCCGTGATTTTTTGTAATATTCGTTATTTTTCATTTTTATAATTCCTGTAATTTACGTAATTTATCGATGACTTTTGTAGTTCTACGTAATATTTGAAATTGCCAATAATTTCCATTGCTTTTGTAATACTCAAATTTTATAATTCTCCTTTTTAGTTTTTAATAATGTGGTTTCCGTAACTTTTTAAATTTTCCGTAATTTTTGTTACTTTTCCGCTATACGTTATTTTCCAATGTTTTCGAAATTTTAATAATTTTTGAAATTCCCGTGATTTTTTTCGTAATATTATAATTCTCCCAATTTTTTTCAAATTTAATTTTCGCAATTTACCCATGATTTTCGTATTTTTGAAATTCCCGAGATTTTTGTAATCCTCGTGATTTTTGTTTTTTTTTCGTAATTTCCGTAATTTGCCAATGATTTTTGCAATTTCACGTAGTTTTTTATAATAATTTCCATTACATAAGTATTTCCATTCCCGGTTTTTTTCGTAATTTTGCAATTCTCATTTTAATTTTTCAATAATTGTAAGTGTAAGTAAGTTTTCAAATTTTCATGATATTTGCAATTTCAATGATTTTTGTTATTTGTTTGTAGTTTCCATATTTTATGTAATTTTTCAATTATGTTTGTAATTTTACATAATTTTTGAATTTCCAGTATTTTTCAATTTTTTTTTTATTTTCATTGCTTTTGTAATACCCGATTTTTTTGTAATTTTTTAATTTTCCTCTTAGTTTTTTAATAATCAATGTATTTCCCGTGATTTTTGCAATTTTTCCGATTTTTTTCATTTTTTTGCGATCCCTGTAATTTTTGAAATTTCTATAATTTTTCAATTTATTTTTACTAATTCTATATTTTCGGTATTCCTGTATTTTCCATAATTTTTTAATGGAATGTTTATAATTTTCCTAATTTTTGTGATTTCCTTAATTTTTTGAGGAATCTTCGCAAGTTCGGTAATTTTTTGATTTTTTCGTAGTTTCTAATATTTTTCAATTTTTGTAATTCTTTAATAAATTATTTTCGTTATTTTTTAATTCTTTTAATTTTTATAAATCTCATAATTTTTTAAAAATCTAGTAACTTTTTGTAGTTTTGAAATTTTTGTAATTTCTGCTAATTTCAAGTTTTGTAATTTTCGTAAAATTTTTCGAAATTTTTGCAATTCTTATATTTTTTAAATTATCATTTCAAAACCATAGGAATTATATACATAATTCAAAATTTCAAAAAATATTCTGAAATTACGGAAATTATTCGAATATTACAGAAATTACGAAAAATAACGGAAATTACAAAAAAATAGGGGAATTACAGGAATTATTCCAAAATTACAGGAATTATTTGTAAATTATGGAAATTTTTTCAATATTACAGAAAATTGAAGAATTTACGAAAAATGGAAATTATGAAAAATTACGTGAATAACGAAAAATTACGAGAATTAGGACATTACCAAAAACTATGAAAATTACACAAATTATTGCAAAAATTTTAAAATTTTCAAATGAAAAATCACTCCATAAAAAATTCTGGTAAATTGACTTATTTAAGCAAAATTAAGGAAAATTCACCTCTTACATTTTAATTTTTTTCTGGAAAACTGGCAGAGGGAAAATTTTGGAAATTTTTCAAGAAAAAGAGGAAAGTGAGGAACTCATTATAGGAAATTTTCAAAATTTTCTAGTAAAAAATCACTCTAAGGAAAGTCGATAGGAAAGTTCTGGAAAATTGACTTTCCTAAGCAAAATTCATCGTTTCACATTTCAATTTTTTTTTGAAAAACTGCTAAAGGGAAAATTTTCCAGGATAAAGAGAAAAGTGAAAGTTCGAAATTTTCCAGTGAAAAATCACTCCAGGAAAAATTCAAAGAAAATTGACTTATTTAGGCAAAATTAAGGAAAAATTCACCCGCTTACATTTTAATTTTTTTCTGGAAAACTAGCAACATGAAAATTTTGAAATTTTTACAGGAGAAAGAGGAAAGTGAAGAGCTCATAAGAGGAAATTTTTCAAAATTTTCCAGTGAGAAATCACTCCAGGATAAATTATTTATATATTTTCGGATAATTGAATAAATTCTATTCTAAGTTAAAAAATGTATTACAAAACAATAATTCCAAAGGTGCTCCATGAATTAATCTATGACTTAACTTTTTCTCTAAGTTATGACGTCATCGATGATGTAAGTAAAAACCTTCATGCCATGCAACGAACTATATGTTTGTTTGAAATTTCAGACATAAAAAAACCTATTTTTCAAAAAAAAAAAGGCAAATGATGACGTAAGTACTACCCTTGTGAAACTAACTTTTCTTACGCGTCTCATTTCCTTTCCATCAAACCCCATCATGAAAAAAAAAAATGGTGCTGTAGCACCCCTCAAATTTGGAGCCTAGTTGCGCTTATGTTTCTGGGTATCTCTTCAAACAGGTGAGATAGATGATAGGTGTGGGTGCAAAATATAGACAATCACCCGGTACATAGGATAGGAAACTGTATGATCCTTTCCAAACTTCGTCATTCTTTAATCAAAACGTCTATATTA
Source organism: Ceutorhynchus assimilis (assembly GCA_917834065.1). Lineage (NCBI taxonomy): Eukaryota > Metazoa > Arthropoda > Insecta > Coleoptera > Curculionidae > Ceutorhynchus > Ceutorhynchus assimilis. The sequence goes on from OU892279.1 coordinate 51,497,214, forward strand.
CTCTAAAATAAAAGGCTTTTTATTTTAACAGACTATACTGCTTGCTATACTCTCGTACACATACACACACCAAACCTATTTATGGATGTGTATTTGAATCCGGGATTTCTGGTTTGATGCCAAAAATATTCGCAGTTCGATCGAACACCCATCCGAGAAATCTACGGGCTTTCGAACTAAAGCCTCGTGGCCCGATGTGCAGATTTTGAATTGTTCCGAGAAGGGTTCATTTTTTTTCCAGTCAATTTTAATAATTCCGGGAATTTAGGTGCAGCATATTCAAAATGTAATCTAAAACCAATTCTGATTTAACGCGGAGGCAGTAAAAGTCGAGCCAAATGCATATCTAATGCGTCGGAAAATAGATTTCGTAACGAGATTTTAAATATCCATAAAAGCCGTTGTATCAAACCAGCCAGACTGCTGTTGCAGGTAATCAGACAAATTTTATGATTATTTGAATAAAATCTAAGAATTTTCCACTGCAAGCCTGTTTCGTATTCATAATGGACCTCGTAAAGCATAAACACCCTTGAAGGGCAGCAATTCATCCTGAAGATTGCCAGGCAACGTAGCAGGAGCTTACTAAACAAAGACATTAGGTCTTTGGACCTTGAACGTTTAATGGCGGCCTCTATATAAAAGCCTTTTTTCGGTTGTATTTAGGTCGGCAACTTCGCTTGAAAAACAGATTATTTTTGTCTCCTCTCCTCTTTTTGACGTCTGTTTATTTGGATAGTGAAATGCCTGCCATATTTTGAAAGGATAATGTTTATAACTTGATATCCATATTCGATTATACTCTGAAATTCTTGGATATGGGTTACAAATTTTGTGATGTAGGATATTTACGCATTTTCTGGAAGTTTCGGACAAAATTTCCAGTGAGAAGCCCAATAATTCAAAGTTTATAGGTAAGAGCTGTTGCATTCCTCATAAAATAAATGAAGAGAAGAATTTTCAAAATATAAACATGGAAATTTCCAGTTTGAATTGAAAACTCTGTTAATAGAAGTTACAGAGGATCTAACAAATTAACAAGGAATCGATTATTATTCAGTTTCCATATCCGGGATTGAAATGAATGGTCCTTAAAGGGCCTAGTTCCATTGATCCTTACAGAACTTGGCCTGAACCAAAAGTTTAAACTTCCCGTCTCTTGTTACAAGCCTATTTCGAGTAAGATGAAAATGCAGAGAGCGCTTGGACATTGCGGAGGGCCCTGAAATGGTCATTAGGATGTATATATCTTTGTTTAAAGTTTTCAGTGGACAAAGTTTCATCAGGATACCAATCTAATCACCCTTGCTTTATGTTCCATAAGGTTAGGGTTTTAAGTTGAATTGAATCAATAGTTTGGAGAAGTCAATGGAAAATACTTCCAATAATAGGCATAGTATATAATTTTGTATCCTACAAAAAAAACTTAATGAGAAAACTACATGAATGATTCGGTGTCTAGTTTTTTTGCGTTCTACGATGAAGACTGCTGGTTTCTCAATACAAATGTGAAAACCACTTTTTTATGAAAATATTTCTAATATTCGACATCGGCCGGTGAGTTATAGGAATAAAGATTTTTGTGAAAAAACTTTTTTTTAGCCTTGAAACATCTTAATGAAAGGTCTCAGCTAATTTTAAGAAAATGCTACACTAGTGTCTAATTTATTCATGCAAATGCTTTGTCTTTAGTGTCTGGTTTACACAACTCCATTGGATATTGTACATCATTTCTTTTTTTCTCAGGATAATATTGCATCAACGCTTTTTTGTTAATGCATTGTATATTGTTTGATACTTACCCTTAATCAGCTCCTTTTGTCGGCCTCTCCAGTCTCACAGTGGCCATAATCAAAAGTGTCGATACTTTCTCAGGGCGTGTCCATACACTATTTCGAGCACAATAACAACTGGAATGGAAGAACTTAATGAAAAACCCCGAATTAAATAAAGATATTTTTTGTGTAAGCCTTGACAGATTATAAGCGTAAAATGGAATGATCTTTTACTTTATTGGCAAATATTATTATTGCAACAATTAACTAGTGATTTGATGACAAGAATGTGCGATCATCCAGTTGTTCAGCTGGAATATCTAGGTACCTACTTCCGCTATAGATCCAGAAAAAAAAGAAAGAAACCTGTGAAGACTTCCCCAAATCCATATGAGCAGGAAGATAATATCTTCCTGCTATATTATATACATTGTGACGTTGGCTTATATAGTGCAGAGATGATCGCTTTTGTTCCATGATCATTTTAGAGACACTCTGTTTTTATAAGACATAGATGGGGTTTAAAATAATTTCAGTCCATTGTCGTACCTTAAGAGCACCAGATTACATTATGAACAATTTCGATAGGATGTTGGGTAATGCCGAGTGTAATGCTGAAATGGAACTCATAAGTGAATATAAGCGATGCTTTTTTTTTTTTTTAGTAAAAATGCTACAAAATAAAATTTAGACCAATATTGATCGATATTCTTAACTGATACATTCCTTCCAATTGCCACCGCTGAAAGGGTCATTCAGTAAATTAAAAATACTGGAAAAATTCTTGAAAAATTTCATGTCAACATGGACTGCATGATCTTTCAATATTGTCTATCAGATACCTATAAGAATTATCCAATGGATGAAGACGCCATGGATAATTAAAATTTGAACTATTACCAGCTCTTGATTCTCTGAAAAACTCTCCTAGAGCCAATCAAGAGCCGATAATAGTCAAAATTTGAACTTTTATCAACTCAAGATTCGCTAGAGACTTTTTCTAAAAACATTCAAAGCTCAAGAGCCGATAATAATCAAAATTTTGAATAATCATTAGCAGCTCTTAAGTCGATATTAATGAAAATTTCTACTTCCGCACCTTCTAATTGGCCCAAGAAAAACTATCTACTGGATCAAGAGCCACAGATAATCAAAATTTGAATTATTACCGGCTCTTGATTCTCTGGAAAACCTTCCTGGAGCCAATCAAGAGCCGGTAATAGTCAAAATTTGAACTTTTATCAACTCTGGATTCGCTAGAGAATTTTTCTAAGAGCATTCAAAGCTCGAGAGCCGATAATAATTAAAATTTCGAATGATCATTAGCAGCTCTTAAGTCGGTATTAATCAAAATTTCCTTTTCTGCAGCTTCTAATTGGCTCAAGAAAAATTATCCACTGGATCAAGAGCCATAGATAATTAAAATTTGAACTATTACCGCGGCTCTTGATTCTTTGGAAAACCTTCCTAGAGCCAATCAAGAGCCGGTAATAATCAAAATTTGAACTATTACCGGCTCTTGATTCTCTGGAAAACTCTCCTAGAGCCTAGAGCCGGTAATACTCAAAATTTGAACTTTTATCAACACTGGATTCGATGGAGAATTTTTCTAAGAGCATTCAAAGCTCGAGAGCCGATAATAATTAAAATTTCGCATGATCATCAGCAGCTCTTAAGTAGGTATTAATCAAAATTTCCTCTTCCGCAGCTTCTAATTGGCTTAAGGAAAATTATCCAATGGATCAAAAGCCACAGATAATTAAAATTTGAACTATTACCGGCTCTTGATTCTTTGGAAAACCTTCCTGGAGCCAATCAAGAGCCGGTAATCGTCAAAATTTGAACTTTTATCAACTCTGGATTCGCTAGAGAATTCTTCTAAGGACATTCAAAGCTCAAGAGCCGATAATAATCAAAATTTCGAATGATCATTAGCAGCTCTTAAGTCGATATTAATCAAAATTTCCACTTCCGCAGCTTCTGATTGGCTCAAGAAAAATTATCCAATGGATCAGCAGCCATAGATAATTAAAATTTGAACTATTACTGGCACTTGATTCTTTGGAAAACCTTCCTAGAGCCAATCAAGAGCCGGTAATAATCAAAATTTGAACTATTACCGGCTCTTGATTCTCTGGAAAACTCTCCTAGAGCCAATCAAGAGGCGGTAATACTCAAAATTTGAACTTTTATCAACACTGGATTAGCTAGAGAATTTTTCTAAGGGCATTCAATTCAAAGCTCAAGAGCCGATAATAATCAAAACTTCAAATGATCATTAGCAGCTCGTAAGTCGATAATAATCAAAATTTCCTCTTCCGCAGCTTCTAACTGGCTCAAGGAAAATTATCCAATGGATCAACAGCCACAGATAATCAAAATTTGAACTAATACCGGCTCTTGATTCTTTGGAAAACCTTCCTAGAGCCATTCAAGAACCGGTAATAACCAAAATTGAACTTTTATCAACTCTGGATTCGCAAAAGAATTTGTCTAAGGGCATAAAGCTCCAGAGCCGATAATAATGAAAATTTTAAATGATCATTAACAGCTCGTATGTCGATATTAATTAAAATTTCCTCTTCCGCAGCTTCTAACTGGCTCAAGAAAAATTTTCCAATGGATCAAGAGCCACAGATAATCAAAATTTGAACTATTACCGGCCCTTGATTCTTTGGAAAACCTTCCTAGAGCCAATCAAGAGCCGGTAATAATCAAAATTTGAACTATTACCGGCTCTTGATTTTCTGGAAAACTCTCCTATAGCCAATCAAGTGCCGGTAATCCTCAAAATTGAACTTTTATCATCAACACTGGATTCGCTAGAGAATTTTTCTAAGGGCATTCAAAGCTCAAGAGCCGATAATAATCAAAACTTCAAATGATCATTAGCAGCTCGTACGTCGATATTAATCAAGATTTCCTCTTCCGCAGCTTCTTCTAACTGGCTCAAGAAAAATTGTCCAATGGATCAAGAGCCACAGACAATCAAAATTTGAACCACTACCGGCTCTTGATTCTTTGGAAAACCTTCCTAGAACCAATCAAGAGCCGGTAATCGTGAAAATTTGAACTTTTATCAACTCTGGATTCGCTAGAGAATTTTTCTAAGGGCATTCAAAGCTCAAGAGCCGATAATAATCAAAATTTTAAATGATCATCAGCAGCTCCTAAGTAGGTATTATTTAAAATTTCCTCTTCCGCAGCTTCTAACTGGCTCAAGGAAAATTACCCAATGGATCAAGAGCCACAGATAATCAAAATTTGAACTATTACCGGCTCTTGATTCTCTGGAAAACTCTCCTAGAGCCAATCAAGAGCCGGAAATACTCAAAATTTGAAGTTTTATCAACACTGGATTCGCTAGAGAATTTTTCTAAGGGCATTCAAAGCTCAAGATCCGATAATAATCAAAATCAAAACTTCGATTACTCATTAGTAACTCTTGAGTTGATAATATTTAAAATTTCTTGAACAATTTGCCATTAATAAACCCCAGGGGGCCTAAATGTGATATTTAACTAGGGGACCAGTGCATCCAAGCGCCGCCACTGAACTCACTTTTAGCTTTTCCATCTGGGCTCACCCAATTTTTATAGAAAGAATTTTACAGAAGGAACTCTGCTTATAATATTTTCTTTCAAATGTAGTATATCGACGCTGAATTTAAAAACACTTTACAAAAATGTAGCTAATGTAAAGCGGAAAAACATTGTAACTATTATTGGAAAATGCAGACAAAACAATAATTGAGCTCATGCATCCAAGTAACAAAACTAGTCAATAAAAGTTTTAATTTAAGTAGGTAAACAACTGCAACAATATAGTGATTGAATTTGAACTCTGTTCGCTTTTATTATTTAAATTAATTTCCATTTGAAACTTTATGTATACACAACAAATACGATATACACTTTACTTTTATCGTTGTAGGAAAACTAATAAATAATTTTATGGATTAAACTCGAATACTCTAATATTTATAATACAAGCAATCAATTTTTACTGTAACGTCTAAATTTTTATGTTGCTGTAAGTTGAGTTAGTGGAAGAGTCGTAAAACGCCCTTTTCTGCACTGCTAGATCCAACTATTTATTAGTACAATGACTCCTAGGGTGGGGCAAAACTATACCCAGCCCTAGTTAGGTTAAGGGCACAACTTACTCTGATAAGTTTGGATATTGATAATTATTTGTAATAGAGTAAATATTTGAATCAACATGCTATAAAGTAATATTGTTGTGGTCAAAACAATTTAACAAAAATAGAAAATTTTAATTGATAAACAATAATATGTTGATAGTATAAAAAGCAAACATGTTTCATTATTAGAGAGTTAAGGTGTGTCAGTAGTGTAATGACTATTGTTTACTTTTCTTATTTATCGAAAATTGATGTGTTATTGAAACATTTCACATATAAGATTTTATTGTTGATAATAAAATGTGTGTCATGAACTACTAAATATTGGAATATTTCTGAACATAAGGTAGTTTATTTCAGAAGGGGTTAATACATACATGCCATGACAACAAATACTTACATGCTTCAATTGAAAATCCCCTTTTTTTTGAAGCTTACTAAAATGTTCCTTTAACAAAGTGTGTAACCTAATTTCGATTAAAATAAGGGTGTGTTTTAGCGAGCAATAAGTAGTTTACAAGTGCCGAAACAGAGGGAACCGACAGAGGTCAAAATTCAGCGAGACAAGCCCCTAGCGTAAACAGGTCAACAGACAACCTTCCGGCCAAAAAGCAAACAATATTTAATCTGTCAAGGCACAACACTCGACCAAAACATGATTTAAAAAATAAGATAATTACCGTCTCAATTCCCGTTTTGGGGCGGCACTCGCGGCATCGCGGACCGTCAGGCGAGGGCGACCAGACGTCGCCCCGCCCCTGCCCGGCGCATCGTGGTCGCTCTTTCGCGTTTTCGTTACGAGGGCGACGAGCAGCTCGACGCGCGAAGGCGAAATGGGAGCGGTCCGTGTCGGCGCCGCGACGGCGATGCCTTAAGGGATGCCGAGGCTGCGCAGTTAAGGTAGGGCTGTGTCTGGACGGCGTTGTCACGTCGACGTTTATATACGGTTATTTGGCAAAATTGGCTTATCAGCCTCCCTAAGATCTTTCGAATGTGTAAGTTAGAAAAGTAATTTATTGAATGTGCAATTTTTGATGAGACTGATAAATTATTGGGTGGTATCTGAGTAGGGAAACTTCTTTAGCTTGAAATGTTTCGAATAGATACATGAAACTTTTTTTCAATAAAGCAATAGACCCATCTATTTGTATCAGGTATGCGCGCGCAACACGAGGCAAATCCCTTTTTATTGGCTAACTAGTACAGGTGTGAGGAGTTCGTTTTGCACTCTGGGCATCTTCTTATCCTTCTTATCCATTGCCCATGATCTGACAAGAATAGAAGTACGGTTGATATTCAACTTGACATTTAAAAGTTGTTTGAAATTTTCATCGACAAATACATTAACCCTTTTCACGTGGCTCCGGTTTAACAAACCGCAACATACCGCTCAAATTCGAGTGGTAGGTATCCATCACGTCACTTTGTAACCGGGTTAGAAAACGGTATGTCATTTCTCTAACCGTTTTGTAACCCGGTTAGTTAAACCGGAGCCACGTGAAAAGAGCTATTGCACTGTTGCACAACACGCGGTCTTTCTCCTTCCCTTTTATCTCATGCAAAAAAGAAGAACGGATTGCTATACGTAAGTCTAACATAATTTGGTACGTTTTGCCTCGCGCAATGAGCGTTCTGTGTCTTGTTTTATCTAATGAAGTTTTCGTATTATTACCTCTTTGTCTGGTAAAATAAATAGGTTTATTATCGTGTCACCCACAATAGGCCCCTTGCATCTTTTTTTTTTATTGCTGATTTCGATAGTCCATGAAAAATAAGTCAGCACGTGTTTTTTTTTTCTTCTTAGTCAAAAATTGACGGAGATGCAACGCTATGAAATATACCTATGACGTCACTTATCATATAAATTAGTCACGTCGCACATGCTCAGTATATCTATACATACAAAACTTAATATTTGTATAACTTCCAGAATAATCATATTTGGGCGAAATAAAAAAAAAGTAACGATTTTTTTTCGATTTCCTTCAGTTTGCAATAAACAATAATCAATTTAATTTTCCTTGCAAGTACCCTAATGCAAGATGTATAATATACAGATTGCCATAATTATTCTCCTTCTAGACGAATTCCGATTTTGAGTTTCTAAACTTACCTAAGTTTTTTTAGCTGTATCACACAAGCTTCTAATCTGCTTATTCTTTCACTTACAGATCTTATTTACGGACACTCGCTATCTCATCTGGTGGATTTTCATCTGATTCTACTTTTCATGTCGCATTTTAGACTGATTTCGGACTACATTTCAGACTGATTGATCTCTGAACAATCTGGTCCTCGCCGTTTACAGTTTATTTAGTTACCCCCTTGAGCTAATTATTTGTATGTCTTTTTTCATATTGGCGTCTACCTATCTTCCCTAGAAAATTGATAGTTTTTGTACGTGTCCCTTGTAGTGCGATTCCTTGTTATGTGCGAAGAAATCAGTGCACTTTGGATATGCCATTGATGAAATATAACGCCAGGTTGACACGGTTCCAGCGTACTTGGATCATAAACCCTTGAATATTTCGCGCGCCTTACTTGGATGTGTTAGTGTTTATCCAAGTCCAATTGGATAGGTTGTAACATTTAAGTGAGTATTACTTGGTCCAATTTGTCATCCAAGTTCGCTTGGACCAAGCATTTGGATGCAAACTTGGATCAAGGGCGGTTTAAAGGGGGGGTAGAGGGGGTAATTACTCCCCCCCAGACAGAGTTTTTTTTTTTAAATACATTCATTAATTACAACAAACTTTCAACAAAAGACAAGTTCTACGAAGTAAGTATAGCATTGAAGGCATCGTATAAATATGATAGGCTCACCTATTATCTTTGCTACTACTATACAGTGAGATAAAAGAGTATTCCATTTGAAAATAAATGGGCTATGATTGTCTGAAATGTCAGGTTTTGTGTACAGTATTGCGAACATCCTGTAGAATTTTATCAGATTTTCATAGGACCATGAAGTAAATTAAATGTAGATATGCACTAGCAACCTGCAAAAGATTTAGCTTGTAGGATCACCAATTAATGAAATATGTTGGTTTTTGTTGACACATGAAAAAATATCAAATATTTCAAAAACGGTTGAGTTTTGGCATAAGAAATTCCCAACAAAAAGTATGTAGGATTTTTTTAAAGATCCCTTAATGTACTAAAATATAGGGTGTTCCATTCAAAATAACAAAGTTTGGTTGCCTACCTCATCTACGGAGCCGCCTGTATATTCAAAAATATTTTTAACTAATGCACCTTAGAGTATCAAACAACTTTGTAATTTTTTTTTCTTGCATCACCCTGTAAAGAGATATCTTCCGATATCACACTAGGATACCCTGTATAACTATTTTAACGGCATCGGGATGCATTTTCAGTAACAGCAGACGCGCTAGATTTCCGGCGACGGTTCGGCTCTTTTCGGATTTTCAGTAACAGCCGACTCCTCGCGGTTGGTTCGACTTGAAACATGCGATACAGCAGACGTACTACGTCCTGAGTCGTGTTTCACTGTTTTTACGTGTTAGCTAATACAAAAAAAATGTATTTGTTACCAGATAATTATAATTACCTATAAGATATTTGATGATAAAACTATCGTTAGATGTAATTTAACATCAAAAGCTGACGTCGAGGTAAGTTTTAGTTTTATACTGATCAGTTTTTTTTTCTTGTATGAACACATTATTATCCCTTGATATGAAATTCAGGCTTTATGAAATAGCGTGTGGAGACAAACCAAATCCGGAAATATTTCTCCCACTTTAACCATAAGCCAGCCTACACCTACACATTTGTCCGATATTGGTACTGCGTCCAGTTCAATATATAAAGGTGGAGCAAGTGGAAGTTCCGCGTGTCCTATGAATGTCAATGTTCCTACGATAAAAGAAGTTAATGACTTTAAAAAAGAATGGAAATCATTTTCTGATGAAATCTTGAAACATATTGGTAATGATCCAATAGCCTTTTATCCAGCAACTTCCACTTTCTTAAAAAACAGGCGAAAGTGTGCTGAAAGTAATAATTCCCTTATATCAGGGTTGCATAATAATTCTTTTAGGTACCATGGAACAGCTGCTAAATTCAAACGTCAAGGTATAAGAAAAGGTAAAATGATAAGTGTGCAGCCAACAAGTGCAACTAGACGAAAATCTACGATGGGCGACAAGAAACATTCCTGAGCTAGTAGAAAGGTGAAAAGCTTATTTTACCAACTATTAATCATGAAATATCTTCTCAAAAATGTTTTAATTCCTTTTGGCATAATTATTTAACTTTCGTAAATAATCAATTCATCAACTTTTTGTCTTATTTTATAAAGATTACAAATTTCCTTTTTTACAGTGTAAATGTACTTACAAGATGTATTTATTACTTTAAAATTCTACTGGCACACACGTAATTACTGAAACGTTATTTTTACGACTTGACTTTATGAACCCGAAATTTTCACACTGCCTCCTTAAAACTTTTCGTACTATCTTCGATAGGGTTGTCAGATTGAAATATCTACAAATCGGGTATACCAATCAAAAAGCTGTTAAAACATCGGGACTTTGAATAAAAATCGGGACACTTTTTTTTAAAGGAATAATAATTTGGTATAAAAATAATACTGAATAATAAAATTTCTGATAAAATTTAAAAATAAACTGGGAAATGTTCCACACAAAAGCTTTGTTTTGGTTCGAAAAAAGGACGGTTCTAGAACGGTTCAAAACAATCATACAGTTCATCAATCAACAAAATGACAACGGCTAGGCTATCACAAATTTCAACAATAAACTGAGTGATTGTTTTGAACTGTTCTAGAATCGTCCTTTTTTTGAACCAAAACAAAGCTAATGAGAGAGAGGTATATGTAGGCACTGGACAAATGGGGCTTAAATAATGAGAAAAGGGCTGAAATCTGGATAAAATGGAAAATATGAAACAAACCCAAATTAAATTATTTCCAAAAATGTTCACCTTTTATTAGTAAGAATCGAAATGGACAAAAATTCTATTTTTTTACACTAACAGAAAAAGAACCTGGATATCTCCAGACTCCAGGGCCTGTATTCTCGTAACCGGGGAACAACGTTCTCTCAAGCGAACGATTACTCTGTCTTTGTCAGTATTATGGAAATAACAATATGGGTGAATAAGACAGAGCAATCGTTCTCTTGAGAGAACTCTCTTCCCCTATGACGAGAATACGGGCCCAGGCAGTATGATGTCTCACGACATGACTAATTATGCTTTGTAGATAAATCTTCTAACAGATCCACTACATACAGTGATTATCAATGACGATTATAGAGTTCTGAGAAATAAAATCAAACTCGGGGGGTTCACAAGTAGGTACAATTCAAAAATAAGGAAACTTTTACTTTTTTCTAACTTTTTAAAGAATTTTATGAAATCGGGACATTTAGCGTCCCGACGTATAGTCCATCGGGACACGGGACAAAATCTCCAATATCGGGACTGTCCCGTTAAAATCGGGACGTCTGGCAACCCTAATCTTCGACTTTGGACTCTGCTTGCTGCGTCTGACACTTGACTGACCGTTCTGACTGTTCTCGACTGACACTTTTGACGGTTCTTGACTGATACTTCTGAACCGACACTGCTATTTTATCGCAATTCAGGTTTTTTATATAAAAATTGTCTTCTCCCTTCCTTTGTTCTTTCGGCCTAATTTCTCCCCCAATTTATGAGTGCTTTAACATCAAGATTTCGTCATCTCGGCTCTCTTTTTAGTGGAATGCGGTACCGTTTCTTTGTTGGCATACAGCACGCGCCTGATTTATGGTGCTCTGCCGGAATTTGGGTTCAGTGACAGATGGCGTCATGTTAGTAAAGTGCCGCATTTCAGGGACACATTCCAATTGAATCATCATTTTTGAGTGACCCCACTTATCGGACCTTTGAAAAGGGATTTCAGTTTCTGTTGTTTCTTTATTCGCTGGTCAGATCATTTTACTAGAAGTTCCGGCTGTAACTGGTTGAGTGTTGTGGTCTCCTGGGGTGTTTAATTTTCGGTAAGTTGTAGTTGATTTTGATTTCATTTTTTCAGTTGGGTTTATGTTTTGTTTGTTGTTTGTTTCATTTTTCAACAAAATAACCAGATCTATTAACAATTATTTTATTCTTGGCGGTTTTTCTTGGTGGTTTACTTTTGCGTCACTACACTATCTATACAGATTTTTCCAAGGCCTTTGACAGTGTTGATCATGGTTTGCTCTACGGAAACTGCATCAGTTTGGGTTCCATTCAAGCATAATTCGATGGTTTTCTAGTTCTTTTACTGGTAGAGTACAAAAAGTTGAGATTGGTGGTTTTTTGTCTGAAAATATTTTAGCAATATCTGCTCACCATTTCTTTTCAATATATTTATCAATGATATTACACAAAACTTTCATCATAGTATACCATTAGCTTTTTCAGATGATTTCAATTTTTTTAGAATAATAAATAATGATTTTGATACTGTATTATTACAGGAAGATTTAAGCCGATTAGTCACATGGTGCGAGGTAAATAAGCTGATGTTAAATGTTGACAAATGGTAAACAATAGGTTTTTTTAGATTCAGCAGAAAGATTAATTCTAATTATCATGTCAATAATAAAGACATTAAATATACACCCAAAATTAAAGACCTTGGTGTGATTTTCGATGAGGGACTTAAATTTGTTGAGCATATTGAAAATGTGGTGGTGCAGTCCTCTAAGCTGTTGGGTATTGTTTTAAGGAATTGTAAGAATTTCTCAATTATTTCTACTAAAATGTATTTACACAAGTTTAGTGAGGTCTAAACTGGAATAACTAAGGGCAGGTTTATCAAGTTGTGTGATAGAGAGTGGTTGTGTAGCCGTAGGAGTTATGATAGTTGCTATATAGTCAGTAAAATTTTGGGTTTCTTTAACTTTAGAGACAGGAAATTGTAATGAATTGTCTTATAGGTATTAATGAGTATAATTTTAGCTGATCACATTCAGTTAGTTTCGGAAAAATAATATATTTTGTTGAATTGTAATATTGAGACGGAGATAGTCCCTTCAATAAATAAATAAATAGATAAATTTTGAAATTACTTGGATAACTAAGTGCTAAAAGCAGGTTATTGAGTTATATGATAGGGTGGTTTGTGTAGGAGCTGGAATTGTTACATTATTGAGTTTCCTTAGCTTTTGGTAATATGAAATTAAATTGTTTTATTATAAGTATTGATTAATAATGGCTGGATCACATTGGGTTTTGTATACATACATAATAATATTTTGGAAGATTTTTTACTTTTAATGGGGTATTCCCGTCAATAAATAAATGAACTTTTTGATCGTACTGATTGTTTCTCGGACCCTCTGCTCAACTAGGACAAACCCATCTATTTTATAGATTGTTTAATTGCCATTTTGACCATATTTATCGTGGATAGGATAATATTCTTGTGTCAGCTTCAAGTTTTTTTTTTTGGTAAAGGTCTCGAGAGCCATCAGGGACTCTAGGATGTTAAAATATGCATATCATTGACGGCTTGAAATTGGTTCAATAATTTGTATCTCTGCGGTCTTCCCAAAAAGTTGCGAAACTGCGATTAATTCTGTGTCTAAAAATTTTTCTCCGTGGATTTCTTAACTGGATGCAGATTCTCAGTAAAAGGTATTCTATGGTAAAAGGGGCTTATGACACTTGTAAAAGGCTAGATATTCAGTTAATCAAACGCCTGTCACACTTCCACAAATTGTAGAAAATATTCTTGTAAATTGTACTTTTGCGAAACCTGGTCTCACTCATCGTCTGAGGTAATCATTAAATTCATGACACATCAAGACCAAGATGTTTTTTGTACTGGCGGACCCATAATCTAACTACTTCCAGCTTTTGCATTGATAGATTAATTAATTTACAATTCGTGCCTGGTATTTGGCTGGATCGAGGATCGAATACAATAGGTAGCTCGAGATACGGATAACTATTTTTCCTACTGACGTTTCATAATAGCGACTTTTCGATTGTCATTTTAGTTTTTAAATGGCATTCTTTTAAGCACTAGTGTGTAAAAGTGACACTTTTAAGCACTAGTGCGTAAAAGTGACACTTTTAAGCACTAGTGCCTAAAAGTGTCACTCATTGTTCAGAAATAAAACACACAGATTTGAATTTTGTCTATTTTTTCATAAATGTTGTCAATGCAATTATTTGAACTACTAAAGTAAACGTTTGGGTTACTCAAAACAGAACTTTCTGTTGTTTTTTTCAATAGGATTTCAATTTTCAATCAAAAAAACCTCATGAAAGATGTCAATCAAAAGCAGGTGCCAAACTTTTTTGGCGCGATCGGCTCTTATTTACGAGGAATAAAATTATGTTTTTTTTTTTCAGTATGAAACGCCAGTAGAAAAAATCTTGTATACCAACACGTAACGAAACGATGTCTTTTAGTCACTCTACGTGTTGTCCAACTCGGCTACGCCTCGTTGGACAATTTTCACGTCGCGTGCCTAAAAGACACTCATTTCGTAACTTGTTGTATAAATAGCTATTTCCTACGAGCGTGCGTAAAGTATTACTTTTCCGCACGCATTTCCGTGTTCAAAGTTACACTTTTCGGCACTCCGTGCGGATAAGGTCCACAGCATAAGGTCTGTATCTGCACTGAGTGCCGAAAAATAAAAGTAATTGTCCAGCAACACTTCGCGTCGTTCGTATAACTGTGTTTGCGTGCGGAAAAGTAACACTTTGCGCACTTGTTAGGAAAATAACTATATACATATATCCAACTGACTATAACATTGGCTGATTTGTTATTGTCTTCATTACATTTTATAAACGTAGGTTTTATATTTTCTTGGAGGGTTAAACTTTAAAATTATTCATTTATTTGATAATTTTTTCAATATTTATGAAAAAGATACGAGTTCACTTAGTGAAATCGAAATATCATGGCCGGTATGTATTATGTAAGTATTCTTTCATGGAATTTAATCCGATACCAGACTAGACCAGGGTTGCCAGACGTCCCACCTTAGAAGGGACAGTTCCGCATTTTGTTAATCAGTCCCGCCTTTTTTCTATTAATTTCAGGTCCCGCCTTTCACGTGAATTGCCCCGATTTTCCCGCTTTTTCCACCCAATCTTCACATTTATTTCAAAAAACACGCTCATTTTACAACTTGTTACATAAATAGCTATTTCTTGATTTAAAATTGCCGCAAAAATCTAATAACGAGCCTGAATCGCAAGCATTTCATCGAGGTCTGCGGGTGACGTTACCACTATTAGCTGCTGACGTGATGACGTCACTCGCAGACCTTGTGGACTCGAGAACCGGCGAACGTACGTCTTCTCAAGATGAGGAATCCTGTTAGTTTTACGATTCTTGGGTTTTAATAATAAATGTTGTAGGTATAAAAATGTCGAAAATTCCAACAAAATCCAAATCTTTCATTGCACAAACTAGCATTTGCAAAAAACTTTTTTTCTGGCCATTGAAAAATAAACTTTCGTCATATTTCACCTTAGCCGAAAACGTCACTTTCGTCACTAGTGATAAAATATCTAGTGACGAAAGTGAATGATTAAGGATTTTACGTGTTAAAAACATTCTTTCAAATCTAATTATAACATACAATGACATAATGTTATAAAAGCAAAATAATAGTAATAAAAATAATTAAAAAAGAGAACTTTTTATAGATGGCGTTTTGATTCATCTACGTTTTCAAGCGCCATCTATTAAACGTAGGAACCCTTGTGAAAAACATTACATTAGTTTAACAGCAAAAACCATAACATAAGAGAATTTTTGCACCCCTTAAAATAAGATAAGTTATGGTTACCTTTATCGGCTATAACAATTACCACGAACTTCAAAATCAGAGATTTTGCATCGCCTAACCTAACGTATACATATTTCCGTTATTTCTATTCTGCCTCTGGGTCATGAACTGCGCCTTTGGATGTAAACCAATTTTATAACATCAAAATGATAATCCACATTTATTTTTTCAGAATTTCAGATGATTTTAATTATTTATATACAGGGTGTCCTTAGATAAACTGACACATTTTGCAGGTGAATATCTCGAAAACGGGAAAAGATAACTAGATGCGGTTTGTTCTGGGAGAATAAGGAATTTTTAAAGTTTTTTTTCACATTATTGCCGAATCCTAAAATTTGCTGAAATTTGGTTTCACAGACATGCGATTTTTTGAAATAAAATGACTGCCCTATTTTTAATGAAACACCCTGTATATTTTGTCATCGTCAAAAAGCCTGTTTTTTCTACTTTACCAAAATGTATAATTTTTTCAAATTATCTTGAACTTTCATCGTAAAAATTGCACTTTGTCGAAGAGAACACCATCGACTAACCAAAAAAAAAATTGATGATTAAGTTGTGTTTCATACTTTTATTAACTAATTAGCGCATAATTAATTAATAATACAATTATTAAACACAAATAAACTAATAATGCAAGTGCATATAAAACACAAATTAATTATTATTATTTTTTTGGCCAGTCGATGGTACACTCTTTAACAAAGTGCAATTTTTACGATCCAATTTCGAGATAATTGAAAAAAATTATACATTTTTGTAAAGTAGAAAAGTCACGCTTTCTGACGATGACAAAATATACCGGGTGTTTCATCAAGAATAAGGCAGTATGTAATTATTTCAAAAAATTGAATGTCCTTAAAACCAAATTTCAGGATTTGTCAATGCCATGAAAAAAAAACTTTGAAAAATCCTTATTCTGCCAAAACAAACCGCATCCCGTTATCTTTTCTCGTTTTCGAGATATTTACCTGCAAAATGTGTCAGTTTATCTAAGGACACCCTGTATTAAAACGGAATGAAATCTATTCAATTTTCTTCAATGTGGCATCCACGCAGTTTACCCCCCCCCCCCCTTATGCTTTTGGCCGTGGCACCCAAAAACAAATTTTCCCTCTGGTCAAAGCATCAGTCCCGCTTTTTTATTTCATAGATCTGGCAACCCTGGACTAGACAGGGTTGCAATGACTTGCAAAAGCTCTTTCAGTAAAGACCCATATTGCTTATGTTTCCCTTCCGAGAGGTAAATATATAAAGTTTGTGTTGCAATAAGGTTGAAATAGAAACCACAGAAACTTTGAAGTATCAAATACCAGTTTCGGTTTCAATTATAGGTTTCAATGTGAATACAAAGACTATGTTCCGATATGTCAGTACTGAATTTACTGGACGCCGTTCCGATAATATTTTCAGTACTGAATGGCGTTTTGAATGTGCCAATGACGTCATTAATATTTACTGGACAAGATCTCTGCTGGACAGAGATTCTAGAATCACGATTCGACACACGACTTGAAAACGAGATAATTTTATCCGACGATCATAGGTTGAAATCTCATTGGAATCATACCTTTCGAGACAACAGGGTCGGTATCGAGTCGTGTGTCAAATCGTGATTTTAGAATCTCCCTGCTGTACCTTTTTTTCCAGCAAAACCAGTACGCTGTTGAAATCGGAACGGCAAATGACAGTAAAATCAGCACACTTAAAAACTAGTACTGGCAGTTGATTACGGAACATAGCCTCGAGTATGCTTGATTATCCTCGCGAAAAATTGCCTATTGTATTCGATAGGGACTCCTCTGACCTCTAGTGCATATTGGTAAAAAAAATCCCCGATTCCAGGCAAAAAACGAAACCCCAAATTTCCTCAGTCTCATTTCGAATTTCAGCTTTCCAGTGACGAATTTTAACGTGCTCCACATACTCTGGTGCTCCAAACAACTGTTGTTTCACTGGAACGCACCCTACGCGAGAACGAGAGAGGAAAAACAAAAAGTTTAGTTGCGCGAAATTCTGAAGCACTGGAACGCCTATGAAGAGCTCGGGGTGCTCTAGAGTAGTTCAGGAGTACTTGAAATGTGTCACTGGAAAACGACTCGGTTTTGAAGATATGAAGGCTGGGATCACAAGTAGAATTCTACTTTCATGACGTCATCCGCTACCTATTTATCGTGTACAGTACAGGCGATGATAAGGGTTCTGTCGACTTTTGGGGGCCGATTCTCTGGCCATGGAGTAGAGCTCCCAGAGAGAACAAATTTTTCGTCTTTGTCGTTCTCTTAAACTTTCCGATTATGATGACAGGGACAAAAAATTCGTTCCATCGGGAGCTCTACTCCCTTAGACCAGAATCCGGCCCCTGAGGATAAAACGAAAAAAAATCTTTCTCAATTATATTCAAGTGTCTTTGAAACATATACAATTTGTTCAATTATCAATATCCATAGTAGATTCAGTAGGAATTTTGTCACTCTCAGGTTCATTGGCAACTTCAAGATTTGATTTCTTTAAAGTAGATTCCTCCTGATTAATAATTTCCTTTTTTTTGCTGCTATTCACCAAAAATGATAAACTAAACCTTCTCAATTTGAAATTTTGTAAAAACCTCAGTTCTCCATTCCAGTTTTTCAATTGTTTCAGTTGTACCGGATTCAATAAATCGCACAGTTCTAAAAATATTTCAAATAATTTCAGGGATTGCTGCGTTTATGCACTTACCAATTCCACAAGTTTTAAACTCTTCTTTTTCTCCCTTTACAGTCATATTTATTATATCTTCTCGGTTTGCATGTTGTCTATTCTTTCTCTGACCAATTGAATGTTTCAACTTTATTTGTTCCAATTCATCGTCAAATCGACCTGAAATAAAGTTACTTGTTAAGAATAATTGGGTCATGCCCAAAAATCGTAAACTAACAGGATTGCCCATCCTAATAAGGCATATATTTGCTAAGTCTTGAGTTGGCAAATGGTCTGCGAGTGACGTCATGATCAGCAGCTGATAATTGTGACGTCACCCGGAGACCTAGATGGATTGCTTGCAATTCAGGCTGTGCTTGTGAATTAATTTTTTCGTCGATTTTAAATGTAGAAAAGGTGATTTTAACGTTTTTTGTGTTTTAAATTCGGATAATGATGTTCTTGGGTCATACCTAAGTATTTCAAAATCAACTGTTCAATCTCAGAAGGCGAACAAGTATCTTTTTCTTGATCCAAATTGTCTCTAAACCAAACCAATTTTTCGCCAAGCAGATTTTGTTTGATGTTCGAGGAAAGTTTCGACTTTTCTTTTGTAGTTTGTCTGAAAATAACAAATTGAAATAAAATCTTATTTGATTATCATTTTACTTTACTTTTTCATCTGTTTGGCTAGGGCTTTGGTTTTCCTGCTGTTCGGATGCTTACATTTCTCCAATTGTCTTAGTTTCGGCTAGAAAACAAAGTTCTTATTGGTTTTTTTTTTGTGAAATAAATTTAGTTGCTTACCATGTTATTTTAAAAAATTACAGAAACTGTATAAACAAACCAAGATCCAACAGAGCAACAACATGAAAAAGTTAACCTAAAAAAATTTCACATCTTTGTGATATTACAGATTTCTGCAAATTACCTCGTTGCTTTCGTGTTTTGATAATAGGAGTTTAGATCAGGCTCAGAGTTATGATGTTTGGAGCAGGTCTAGCAGATACAAATGAAAACGTCTAAAGAGAAAAGGAATCATCTTTCAGCGTTATTTGTTTGCTCATTGAGAATAATCTTGGGTTCTAGCGCATTACCATACGCTTGTTTGGAGTAATGGGGTCCAACTTGGAGTGGATCTAGTAGATAAATGAAAACCTGATGTTCCGCTCTTAAATGTCAAGAGTGTCAAAATATCAAAAATTAAAAATTAAAAAATTCACAAAAATCAAAATCAAATCTTTTCAAAGAATTTTATTGCAGTAATTTACACAATTTTATAAAACACTTTCAAGGTAACCCGAGAACCAACGGAGTCAGGTTTGTGTAACGTAGAATCAATTATTTATTAGTACACTTTAGGTGTTGTTTTTCATTGGAACTTGAAAAATTAACCTGGAAGTAGTATAAAATCTTATTAATAATTCTTTGATCATCTAAAACAAGAAAAATGTTGAAGACGTGGATAATTTGTATAATAATAGCAATAGCCCTACCAAACCCTGGCCTTGGAGGTCCTGTGCCTGAACCCCAAAAAATACCGAACACAACTCTCGATGTTGTATTGCAAAAGTTTCCCAGTTTGGACAAAAGCAAGTTAGATCCAAACCTTATCGATGTACTGAATAAAACGTGTGCAGATTGGCAAGCAATAAATTCAACAAGTTCTGTAACTAGGCCGGGAGATAGAAATGCCCAATGTCTTGTCCTATATGAAAGTTTGGCCACGTTTTGTTTAAAATTTGGCGAGTCGTTACCTAAGTACTTGGGTTACATTCCAAGCCTTGTGCCCAAAAATTTGAATGTTACAATACAAAATATTTGTTCAGATACAGACGGTTTATATTCTTTAAAAGATGCTGAGCACAATATTTCCAACATATTACAGCCAGAAACGAAACCTATAAATTGTTACTTATTATGTAGCGGTTTTGGATATAAAGGTGCTACAATAATACATGATACTTGTAAATATTCCTACTTTTTCACATCATTTGAGGCTAGTAAATTTTTGGGAGATATAAATGCAAGGTTGAATTCAACAGTCTCACAAAATAAAATCGAACCCCAGCCAGTAAAAGCTGAAGTGCCTGAAACTGCACAAGAAAATCAAGTAGTGCAAACCACAAAACAAACTGTAAAAGTAGATATAAATGCACAAGCAGTCAAAGAGGATCAAAAAAATGCTGAAGTAAAGGTCGAGGCTCCTGCAAAAAGTAAAAACATAAATGATGTACTTGAAGAAGTAGCTGGAAAACCAGATGTATCACCTGAAAATGTAAATCCCGTAGCTGAAAACCCAGATTCATTGGCTGAAAAACCTGATAAAATAGCAGATGCACAAATACCAGCCGCAGTAGCTGAACCACCAGCTGCAGTAGCAGAGAATCCTTTAGAAGCAGAAGAAAAAAAGTAAGTATATTTTTAATGACAATAATGAGGTTTTCATAAACTGTATTTTTTCAGAAATATCCCTGCACCAAAAGTTCCCAGTAACAAAAATGAACTACCAGCTGATGCTGCAAATAACAATTCTTTGGAGAGCAACGCGAACCAAGACGATATGGAGAATGAAGAAGCAGAAGAAGCAGCTCTAGCTCAAGAAGAAGCTAATGGCAAGGCTGAACCTGTTATGCCCGAAGAAATTGGTAAGGATTGATCAATTTTTAGATGTTTTTTTTTTCAAATTTGCTATCTTGTAAAATATTTTTTAAGTCATATAAAATATTGACCTTTTTAATCTCAGTGACAATCAATGTGAAAGTTGTCACAAAAGAAACGATAATGAACATGATGTGTATTTGTATAAGCGGCATATTTGTTTTTCTCTTATCAGTTCAAAAAAAGGCTCATTATTTGAAAAATTCAAAAAGTCAGCACAAACATTTAATTTCAAAAATAACCAGCTTAGGGGCCTCTGACAGCACATATGAATGACATTATATCCACAGGAGATTTTCCACAACATTGGAAAAAAGCAGTTGTTATACTTACCTATATTAAAAAAGGGTAACAAAAATCTAGTAAAAAACCACATACCACATAGCGAGACCTGACACTGATGTGAATGTATGAAAAAAATCATTGCTAAAGAACTCCTTGAAGCTCATATTTTACCACTCTAACGACATGGTTTTCCATCCAAAAAATCCATTGTTACGAATCTCCTAACCTAACTCAATATGTGGACAAGGGCAGATGCTGAGAATGGTCAAATTGATGTAGTTTCTTTTTCTACTTTGATTTTGATAAGAGACCATATACATAGGGACTTATCATACGAGCTATATCATTCTGGAATCAGAGGCGATTTTCTGTGACTTCCTGAGAAATTCCCAAGCGGCAAACCACCTAGGAATTCTTTGCCAAAAATGTGGGGAATTTAGAGGAATTTGTGGGAAATTTAGAGGAATTTGAAAGAACTCATCGGAATTTATGAGAATTTGGTGAATTTATAGGGAATTTGGAGGAATTTATGGGCAATTTGGGAGAATTTGTGAGGAATTTAAAGAAAATTGGAGGGTCATAACGTCACTGAGGTTCACATTCTTATCATAAGAAATAGTAATAAATGGAAATTCAAAAAAAAATCTATTTTTGTGTTGGACGTTGGATATTCATTTTTATTAAAGAAATCCTCCCAAAATTAGACTACATGATTTACAGATCCAAATTTAAAAAATTCAAAAGTTTTTGTAGGTTGATTTCCAAGATTTTTCATGTTGCTGTTTTCCACTGAAAAATGTTGAAATTTTGGGAAAATGAGCTTCTCACCTTCCTCTTTGCATACAAAAAG
Source organism: Ceutorhynchus assimilis (assembly GCA_917834065.1). Classification (NCBI taxonomy): domain Eukaryota; kingdom Metazoa; phylum Arthropoda; class Insecta; order Coleoptera; family Curculionidae; genus Ceutorhynchus; species Ceutorhynchus assimilis. Next base: position 51,519,447 of record OU892279.1, read on the forward strand.
TTTCAAAATTTTCCCTTTACTAGTTTTCCAGGATAACTTTAAAATGTGTGAGACTGTATTTTCAACTAATTCAGTTTTTATAGGTTGATTTCCAAGATTTTTCATGTTGCTGTTTTCTGCTGGAAAAATTTGAAATTTTGGGAAAATGAGCTTTTCACCTTTCTCTTTGCACGAAAAAAGTTTCAAAATTTTCCCTTCACTAGTTTTCCAGGAAAACTTTGAAATGTGTGAGACTGTATTTCCAACTAATTCAGTTTTTGTAGGTTGATTTCCAAGATTTCCCATGTTGCTGTTTTCCACTGGAAAAGTTGGAGATTTTAGGGAAATGAGCTTCTCACCTTCCTCTTTACATTCAAAAAGATTCAAAATTTTTCCTTCACTAGTTTTCCAGGAAAACTTTGAAATGTGTGAGACTGTATTTTCAACTAATTCAGTTTTTGTAGGTTGATTTCCAAGATTTTTCATGTTGCTGTTTTTTACTGGAAAAATTTGAAATTTTGGGAAAATGACCTTCTTACCTTCCTCTTTACATGCAAAAAGTTTCAAAATTTTCCCTTCACTAGTTTTCTAGGAAAACTTTGAAATATGTGAGACTGTATTTTCAACTAATTCAGTTTTTGTAGGTTGATTTCCAAGATTTTTCATGTGGCTGTTTTCTACTGGAAAAATTTGAAATTTTGGGAATATGACCTTCTCAGTTTCCTCTTTACTTGTAAAAAGTTTCAAAATTTTCCCTTCATTAGTATTTCAGGAAAACTTTGAAATGTGTGAGACTGTATTTTCAATTAATTCAGTTATTGTAGGTTGATTTTCAAGATTGCTCATGTTGTAATTTTCTACTGGAAAAATTTGAAATTTTGGGAAAATGACCTTCTTACCTTCCTCTGTACATGCAAAATGTTTCAAAATTTTCCCTTCACTAGTTTTCTAGGAAAACTTTGAAATATGTGAGACTGTATTTTCAACTAATTCAGTTTTTGTAGGTTGATTTCCAAGATTTTTCATGTGGCTGTTTTCTACTGGAAAAATTTGAAATTTTGGGAATATGAGCTTCTCAGTTTCCTCTTTACTTGTAAAAAGTTTCAAAATTTTCCCTTCATTAGTATTTCAGGAAAACTTTGAAATGTGTGAGACTGTATTTCCAACTAATTCAGTTTTTGTAGGTTGATTTCCAAGATTTTTCATGATGCTGTTTTCCACTGGCAAAGTTTTAGATTTTGGGGGAATGAGCTTCTCACCTTCCTCTTTACATGCAAAAAGATTCAAAATTTTCCCTTCACTAGTTTTCTGGAAAACTTTGAAATGTGGGAGACTGTATTTTCAACTAATTCAGTTTTTGTAGGTTGATTTCCAAGATTTTTCATGTTGCTGTTTGTTACTGGAAAAATTTGAAATTTTGGGAAAATAAGCTTTCCACCGTCCTCTTTACATGCAAAAAGTTTCAAAATTTTCCCTTCGCTAGTCGCTAGTTTTTCAGGAAAACTTTGGATTGTGTGAGACTGTATTTTCAACTAATTCAGTTTGTGTAGGTTGACTTCCAAGATTTTTCATGTTGCTGTTTTCTACTGGAAAAATTTGAAATTTTGGGAAAATGAGCTTCTTACCTTCCTCTTTACATGCAAAAAGTTTCAAAATTTTCCCTTCACTAGCTTTCTAGGAAAACTTTGAAATATGTGAGACTGTATTTTCAATTAATTCAGTTATTGTAGATTGATTTCCAAGATTCCTCATGTTGTTATTTTCCACTGGAAAAATTTGAAATTTTGGAAAATGAGCTTCTCACCTTCCTGTTTACATGCAAAAAGTTTCAAAATTTTCCCTTCACTAGTTTTCTAGGAAAACTTTGAAATGTATGAGACTGTATTTTCAATTAATTCAGTCTTTGTAGGCTGATTATCAAGATTTTTTTTGTTGCTGTTTGCTCGAGTGTTTGCTACTGGAATGATTTGAAATTTTGGGAAACTGAGCTTCTCACCTTCTTCTTTACATGCAAAAAGTTTCAAAATTTTCCCTTCATTAGTATTTCAGGAAAACTGTGAAATGTGTGAGACTGTATTTTCAATTAGTTCAGTTATTGTAGGTTGATTTCCAAGGTTGCTAATGTTGCAATTTCCTACTGGAAAAATTTGAAATTTTGGAAAAATGAGCTTCTAACCTTCCTCTCTACATGCTAAAAGTTTCATAATTTTTCCTTTTTTTAGAGAAATTTGTGGGGTATTTGGAGAAGTTCGTGGTGGGGTATTTGGAGGACTTTGTGATGAGAAATCTGGAGGAATTTGCAGGAATTTTGAGGAATTATGCATAAAAAATTCCCATTTGAGGAATTGTTTGCACCAATTTTGGGATGGTGGTTTACTCTTTGGAAATTCCTTACTTTATTTATTTATTTATTCAATATCCTCTACATCTTGCATTTACAGAGAATGTCTAAAACTACAAACTATCCAACAACCCTAACATCCTAATCTACTTTGTACCTCCTTCTTATATAAAATATCACAATTTGTTTCATTGATTATATCACACATTCTTACTATAGGTGAGGTAAATTGTAAACTGTCTATTTGTTCTTGGTGCATCATAAGTCAATATCTGTGACTGTCTAGTTCTCAAATCTGGTACTCTTATATTTATCAGGCTCAACAGATATTCATCTTTCCCATGATAATGAAGAAGTTTATACAAAAACATTATGTTAAAATATTTTCTTCTTACATCTAACTTACTGTAACCACGTTGAAAATACACACAACTGGGTAAACCCTGAATCTCTTAAAGTGTATTCTTTTCGAAAATTTCTTTTGACAATTTTCTATTGCATAGATTGACCTCTGATAACATGGATCCCATAGAACTGATCCATATTCTAGCTTTGTTTGCTAGTGAATTATACAAAATTTTGACTGTAGAAATGCCTATATCTTTTGTGTTACGATAGATAAACCCTATAATCTTAAGTGCCTTACCCACTATTTTGTCTACATGATCATTAAAGCTGTCATATAAAACACCAAAGTCTCTTATTGAGTTTTCCTCTTTCAACTTCAACAACAACTTTATTGTTTAAAAAGTACTACTTGATTTTGTCTATTTTTTGCTGTAAGCCTTTTCAAAATTTCAAATTATTGGATGTACCTTTCAGGTAAGAACAAGAATATCATTCAGTTGAGTAGTCTGTATGCAGTGGCGTACATACGACAAGGCTCAGTGTCTTGAGACCCTTGCTTCTCTTGACATATTTGTGTGATCTTTACCAAAAACTGAAGACCAAATATGAATTGCTTGCAAATGACACAAGCCTATTCTGCAATCCACTATCGCAGTTTGCGGACCTCCTACTTGGAAATGCCATTGAACGACCTCAAGTGCACAGTTCTACATATTGGCCAAAATAACCCTGAACATGATTACGTCCTCCAAGAAACGTCAATTGAAAAAAAAATTGTGCCACAAAGACTTAGGAATAACAATCACATCAGACCCAAAATGGGAACAGCACATTATTGAAATGACAGAAAAAGCTGATTCAGTAATTTACCTATAAAGAAATGGTTCTGAACCTTTACAAAGCTTATGTAAGACGGATACGCAAATGGAACCCATATTACATCAAAGACATTGAGTGGTATGGATAAAAAAAGAATTACCTGCTACTACAAGATTAGTATATTCTACGCAGTATTAACTTTAAAAAGAAAAATTTACTAATTTCCGGTAGTTTCGAAATGTAGTAGTAGCAGATACTTCGTTTTTATACCTGATGAACTCAAAGGATGACCCTACAAGAGCCGCCTCAACCAACTAAACATAACTACGTTAAAAAAAAAAAAAAGAATGGCCTTATCGAAATTTACAAAATACTGAATGGTCACTATGCATGTGACATTAACTTCTTCCTCACCACCAACACCAGAGGACGTAACCAGAAACTTGAGAAGGAAAGATGAAACAAGTTACTGAGAAGAATTTTTTTGACAAAGAGTCGTTTATCAGTGAAATAGACTTAGTCATGACATAATTAGTGCAACATCAGTAAATTATTTCAAAAACTGTTTGGATCTAGAAATGAGGGCACATGAGGTTTAATTTGAGAACAAATTATGAAAAACTTAAAGACTCATCTGTTACCCATCCGCCTACCACTGACATCCCTAATAAATTATTATAAGCACCTCAAATTTTTAATAAATAACAAAAATTGTTTACATCATTATTTTATTCCAGCTGAAATTAAAACTCCATCTATCAAAGGAAAACCAAACACCGTCGAAGATGACTCAGTCAGCAGCTACAACATCCCCGAAGACGATATGGACGGAGATTCGTATTTCTTTTCCTATTTCACAGTGCTTATGTGCTTGGTGATTGTTGGTTACGTAGGATATCATAACAGACAAAAGGTATGATGTACTCTATATGTTTTAATTTTTGTTATTTATTTCTTCTTTTTTCTCCAAACAGATTCTTGCTCTAGTTCTGGAAGGAAAAAGAGGCAAAAGAACTGGAAGGCAAGCCAGAAGACCAAACTCTTCGAATTACCATAAGTTAGATAGTAATCTTGAGGAGGCCATATCATCTTCTTGTACAAAAAATGCCAGCAATGTAATTTATTAGTTTTTCTAAGGGGTCTACATTGAAATCATTTTTAGCTAAAGAAAAAGAATTTTCCACTTATTTCTCAAATCAGTTAATAATTTTTGACTATAGCTAAAACATGATATTTTGATGTAGTGGTATTTTGAACAATAATACTAATGATTTGCATTTATTTTGGGACTGAAATTTTGATGTTTATAAGCGAGTTTTTTTCACAGCTAATTATCATTCTTTTTTTGGTTGGGCCAGTGAATACAACGTTGCAATAAAAAGGGCGATATGTTGCCTTGACCACTTTCCTCTGGCATAGTATTGATGTTTTGGTTTTATAAAAAAATAAATACAATATTTTTTAGAATATTTTTCACTGTTCTACTGCTCAATGTTCTAAAACAATAAACATTGAAACTCGAATTGAATGGTTGTTACACAAACAGTTTAATCATTGCTGTTGTATTGGAACCCTCACTGCTTTTGTGGCAATTGCATATTTCCAGTATATCGTTTTTCAATTTTTTAATAAATTTGGCAGGTTTGTTGGTGAATATAATTCATTATTTTTTTGGGTGGGATTATAATAGAAACTGAATTGATCATGGGTTAGGTACTTTATAATAAAATTTCCCTCCAGTTTTTTGTTTGTATATTTGTGATATAATATCTTTAGATATGCCTAGATTTAATAAAAATGAATGGAAAAAATGGGATAATTTTAATTTTTATTTATTCACACACGGGACTAGCCCATTTCATTTAACAAAATGGTATAAAAATTGAGTTAATTCTATATAAAATGTAATAATAACAATACATTTGAAATGAAACTAAGTCTATATGGTTTACATTCTAGCCAATGGCAGAGTTTGTAGTACCTACTAATGATGAAACATCAATTTTTCTTGTGTCGTGAAAATTTGATCATTTAGGACCTACCTCTCTCTTCAGGGTTTGTGATCCTCTACTAGAATAACATTCACTTAAAATTTCAGATCTGATTACCTTATAGTTTATTAGAAGGTAAATAAACCGGGCCCAATTGCACCTAACAGGTACAAAAACCACATGCATTATCATTTTTGTCAAATAATTCAATCAGTTGACATTTTTTTTTTGAATTTTTTTTCCACTTTTTGTATCCACAAAAGAGTTAAAAATTCAACCAAAAACCCTAAATATTGATGATTCAACAACAAGTATTAACTATTCAAACAAATTCACAGTTGATTTTTCCAATAACATAATGGACGACCATCGTTACCACGACGGATGCATCCGCAATATCGTTAAAGAAATTATGCGAGAATGTAACGCCAAAAAAATCCATGTTAACAAAAATTTCGTACTATTTTTGACTCAAATGTTGCTTCTGGATCCGAACTGGGGAATCGACGAAAACTTTTTCCAGCAAAGAGAAAACGTACAGTGTTTCGTCAAATACGTGATAGAGAAAATTATTTGCAAACAGGACTCCGTAAAAGTGGTGACTTTGAGAATGCAGTTTTATTTTACATGCAGCATTCAAAATCTGCAGTACATCATTGATATAACCAGAATGGACATTAAAAATCGTTTAAAGGTATTACATGATGATATTTTAGCACATGATAAAGTGGACAACAGGCAAAATATTGACACACTTTATAAGAAGATTATTTATTACATATGTTTTTTATCTGGATTAGGTAATCCAGAAGTTTTCAGAGTCTTCGAGGAAGTAAGGGTTGCATTAAAAAGCATAATAAGTGATGAAGATCTAAAAGACTTTGCGAACAAATCAAAAAATGAGAAATGTATTCAGTTGGAATATTTTATGAAAATTGTAAGCGGCATCAGATTATTTAACAAATACTGCGATAAGGGAGGCCAAGGAATTACCAATTTACCTTATTTAGTAGCACAATCTTTGGATGTTTTAAAAGAAAAATCTGAAGATTCAATTTCGTTTATTGCGAAAAAAGTTAATTTGCTAGTTATCGCAGTTAAAAAAAGCTATTCATTTCAATCGAGCTACAGGAGTTATAAAATGTGCTTGCAAAATACACTTCGATTTAATGAATCATTGAGACTACCTGATATTCATTATATGCAAAATCTTTTGGTTTTCTTCAAACAATATGAAATGCTAGTTAAACGCATCGAGGTACATTTAGATGTAATATTCAACAGATGTGATTCAACTTTAAATGAAATAGAAGATTTAATGAAAACCATTTATGATACAGTCTATATGAAAATCGGTGTCCTTGCAGAAATAGTATTTCCATTGTTTGAGAAGCTATGGTTGTTCTGGGAAAAATTTCAAAATGAAACTTTTGTCATAGCTAGGCTCAACGAAATCATGATAGAGTTATTCGCTTTTTCAAAACTAACAGGTTTCCATAAATTTGATATAACGGTTACACCAACACATGAATCGGCATTAAGCATTGACAATGTTTCTGTAAACATAATATCATTTAATCCTGAAATAAAAGTCATCAGAAACTGTATAAGCCAATATAAATTGCAGTACCTGGGGTTTTGTTGCTGGATGCTAGTAGAGACTGATGGCGGCCTAATACCAGGAAATACCAAAATGGGTATAGTGAAATATCATGGCAGATATTATGCATTTTCTTGCTATGAAGCCTATTATATGTTCTACAAAAATCCGTCCATGTATGTAAATGGTGTTCTTGAACTCGGCAGAAGGCATCCAGAACTTATCAATTTATTTCACCTACAACAAGATTTACAAAAATGTTCCAACACTAAAAAACTTATGAAAGCTAAATTGGAAATCAAAAATCGCGAAGACAAACAAATTGAAACAGAGGACAGTCAGGAATCTTATATCGATCCCAACTATAAATGGAACGTTTGGGACTTAAAAAGGGAAGTATTAATCCAGACGAATTTGTTACGTTGTAAAACCCTTTCCACCCAAACTATTAAGACAAATAGCCAAAATAACATTAGAACACAAACTTATAACACTGAAAAAGCGGTGGCTTGCCAAACACCTCAGGACATTACCACTCAAGTACCAAAACCGTCAGTATTTTTACATGGTTTAAGAAGCAGAAAGGATGACAAACAATGGAAAATAGATTTAACGTTGTTTGAAGATGATAAGGAATGTCTGAGTTAAATTTATTGAAACGTTTTTAGGCATATTTTAAAATTGATTGTAAATTATTCAAAATAAAAACTGTGTTCTATTCTTGGTTTTCAAGAAATTGTAGATTATAAGAGAATTTTGCTGTTAGAAGCCAAAATACCTTATTGATTTTTGGTGCAACTAGTTCTGCTATTGTCAACTACTTAAGTAAATACCACTCTGTACATCAATTTTATTGAAGTGTGTCGACGAGTCAGCATTAATTTGGTATAAATACCGCGCCGAGATCCATTACCGGCAGACTCAGGCTAGTGCAAAGTACCTCAATTGGGAAAAGCCCCTCTAGCTAAGTCTCCTCCCAGTGCAAACTACCTTTATTGGGAAACACCCTTCTGAACCTGTGCCAAACCCAGCTTCAGTCTTTAGTCACGCTAGGTGTACAGAATGTACATAATACAGAGTGGCCTAAGTAGTACGTCACTCCATAGAAGAGACATCATGGTATTATTCCTAGGGTAATATTACCTACTCTATATATTTAATACATATCTTATTGTACCTATACTAAGCGAGTTTCTCTCTGTTGTGACATCCCAGGACGAAACATATAGTAGAGTGCTCCTTTTTTGACTTTTGTTAGCGCGTCGGAGTTACAAACTGAAATTTTCACAGAATGAAGGTTTTATTATGTTAATTCAAAATCCCAATATAGATCAATCGAAAAAGCGGGTCCAAATTAGTGGAAAACAACTCAATTCCAAATGCCCATTTTAAACAGAAACAAAAATGAAAAGAAAATCCTATTTTTGGCTCTGGAAAATTTTAAAAATCCTGACATGGTCATGAAGAATTGCCCATATCTTTGGTAAATTTCGAGCAAATTGAAATAAATTATACATTATTGGAAAGAGCCTTAAATTCTCTATAAATCTGTGGAAAATTGAGCTCGATAGCTCGGATAGTTTTCGAGCAATAGAGCCTCAAAGTTGCCTTTCAGTCCAAATTTTGTCAAAAACTTCAAATTTAATTTGCTCAAAAACTAGAAATCTGGAAATATTGTAAATTAAAGGCCATTTAGAACTTGATAAAAGCTACAAATTCTAGAAATTTTAATGCAATTTGCTCAACGGTTACCGAGCAATTGAGGTTTGAATATTTTGAAATCAGAATTCAAAGGGGTACCCTTATGAAAAATTCGATTTTTTTATTTTTCAGTTTTGCTCAATTTTGACTTTATGAATCGATAGAGCGGGTCAAAATTAGTGGAAAACAACCCTGATATCAATTCCAAATGGCCATTTCAAGCAGACACAAAAATAAAAAGAAAATCCTATTTTTGGCTCTGGAAAATTTTCAAAATCCTGACATGGTCATGAAAAATTGCCCATATCTTTGGTAAATTTCGAGCAAATTGAAATAAATTATACATCATTGAAAAGAGCCTTAAATTCTCTATAAATCTGTGCAAAATAGAGCTCGATAGCTCGGATAGTTTTTGACCAATCGAGCCTCAAAGTTGACTTTTAGTCCCAATTTTGTCAAAAACTTCAAACTCAATTTGCTGAAAAACTAAAAAATCTGGAAATATTGTAAATTACAGGCCATTTAGAACTTGATAAAAACTGAAAATTCTGGAAATTTTAATGCAATTTGCTCAACGGTTACCGAGCAATTGAGGTTTGAATATTTTGAAATCAGAATTCAAAGGGGTACCCTTATGAAAAATTCGATTTTTTTATTTTTCAGTTTTGCTCAATTTTGACTTTATGAATCGATAGAGCGGGTCAAAATTAGTGGAAAACAACCCTGATATCAATTCCAAATGGTCATTTTAAGCAGACACAAAAATAAAAAGAAAATCCTATTTTTGGCTCTGGAAAATTTTCAAAATCCTGACATGGTAATGAACAATTGCCTATATCTTTGGTAAATTTCGAGCAAATTGAAATAAATTATACATTATTGGGAAGAGTCTCAAATTCTCTATAAATCTGTGCAAATTGAGTTCGATAGCTCGGATAATTTTTACGCAATTGAGCCTCAAAATTGACTTTTAGTCTAAATTTTGTCAAAAACTTCAAACTCAATTTGCTCAAAAACTAGAAATCTGGAAATATTGTAAATTACAGGCCATTTAGAACTTGATAAAAGCTACAAATTCTGGAAATTTTAATGCAATTTGCTCAACGGTTACCGAGCAATTGAGGTTTGAATATTTTGAGATCAGAATTCAAAGGGGTACCCTTAGGAAAAATTCGATTTTTTTTATTTTTTAGTTTTGCTTGATTTTGACTTTATGAATCGATAGAGTGGGTCAAAATTAGTGGAAAACAGCCCTGATAACAATTCCAAATGGCCATTTTAAGCAGACACAAAAATAAAAAGGAAATCCTATTTTTGGCTCTGGAAAATTTTCAAAATCCTGACATGGTCATGAAAAATTGCCCATATCTTTGGTAAATTTCGAGCAAATTGAAATAAATTATACATCATTGAAAAGAGCCTTAAATTCTCTATAAATCTGTGCAAAATAGAGCTCGATAGCTCGGATAGTTTTTGACCAATCGAGCCTCAAAGTTGACTTTTAGTCCCAATTTTGTCAAAAACTTCAAACTCAATTTGCTGAAAAACTAAAAAATCTGGAAATATTGTAAATTACAGGCCATTTAGAACTTGATAAAAACTGAAAATTCTGGAAATTTTAATGCAATTTGCTCAACGGTTACCGAGCAATTGAGGTTTGAATATTTTGAAATCAGAATTCAAAGTACCCTTATGAAAAATTCGATTTTTTTATTTTTCAGTTTTGCTCAATTTTGACTTTATGAATCGATAGAGCGGGTCAAAATTAGTGGAAAACAACCCTGATATCAATTCCAAATGGTCATTTTAAGCAGACACAAAAATAAAAAGAAAATCCTATTTTTGGCTCTGGAAAATTTTCAAAATCCTGACATGGTAATGAACAATTGCCTATATCTTTGGTAAATTTCGAGCAAATTGAAATAAATTATACATTATTGGGAAGAGTCTCAAATTCTCTATAAATCTGTGCAAATTGAGTTCGATAGCTCGGATAATTTTTACGCAATTGAGCCTCAAAATTGACTTTTAGTCTAAATTTTGTCAAAAACTTCAAACTCAATTTGCTCAAAAACTAGAAATCTGGAAATATTGTAAATTACAGGCCATTTAGAACTTGATAAAAGCTACAAATTCTGGAAATTTTAATGCAATTTGCTCAACGGTTACCGAGCAATTGAGGTTTGAATATTTTGAGATCAGAATTCAAAGGGGTACCCTTAGGAAAAATTCGATTTTTTTTATTTTTTAGTTTTGCTTGATTTTGACTTTATGAATCGATAGAGTGGGTCAAAATTAGTGGAAAACAGCCCTGATAACAATTCCAAATGGCCATTTTAAGCAGACACAAAAATAAAAAGAAAATCCTATTTTTGGCTCTGGAAAATTTTCAAAATCCTGACATGGTCATGAAAAATTGCCCATATCTTTGGTAAATTTAGAGCAAATTGAAATAAATTACTCATTGGAAAGAACCTCAAATTCTCTATAAATCTGTGGAAAATTGAGCTCGATAGCTCGGATAGTTTTTGAGCAATTGAGCCTCAAAGTTGCCTTTCAGTCAAAATTTTGTCAAAAACTTCAAATTCAATTTGCTCAAAAACTAGAAAGCTGGGAATATTGTAAATCACCATCCACTTAGAGCTTAATAAGAGCTATAAATGCTGAAAGTTTTAATGCAATTTGCTCAATGGTTACTGAGCAATTGAGGTTTTGAATATTTTGAAATCAGAATTCAAAAGTATATAATACGTAAAAGGGTTTATTGTATTGTACAATTGGCGAGAGAGAAAGGGAGCAACGGAGAAAAGTAAGAGGGAAGAATACTGGTGCAGCAGGAGAGCGGGCTGTCGCGGCTCGAAGAAAATTACTTTTTTCTCCAAACGTCAGAAAAACGTCACGAGAGGTCTGTTCCTACAGGAGTCTCTGACAGTTTGCAAACTGTCAGTAAGCATCGCCCATATATGTTTTCAATCCTGTCGTTACAAGATAAATCTGTGACTCAGCTGAGCGATTGTTTCTGACAGGTTGCAAACTGTCAGAAACTCCTGTGGGAACAGACCTTTTGTTAACCCCTGTCAAGATGTCAGAAATTTGATTTCTATGCTGCTAGGCAAATCCAGCGGGTTAACACCTGTCGAGGTGGTAGAAACTTAATTTCTATGCTGCTTGGCAACCCCAGCGGCAGCAAAAGTACTTTTAGTGCCGCTGGAGCGGCAGTAGAAGTACTTTTAGCGCCGCTCGTACTTTTACTGCCGCTCAACCATTCACTTGCCCCCGAGCTTACCCCATTCGTTTGGAGAAAAAATAGCGTGTTGCATACGGAGTAGAAGCACTTTTTTGTGCTTCAGCAGTAAAAAAATAAAGCTTCTACTCCTAATACAACAATATACGATTTTTTATACTTAATTCTATATTTCTCTTAAAATTTGAGACAAAAATAATTATTCTTGCACATATATATTTTAGATACATGAAGCAAACTTTTTGGAAGAATAATTTTTTTTTATTTGAGCCTTTATTTCGGAGATAATGCGAGGTGAATGCAAAAATTAATATATTTCAATCAGATTTTGCTCAGGTTTGAACGGAGATATTTCAATTTTTAGTTATATTTTACCATAAGGGTCAATGTATTCGGCTCATTTCAAGCAATAATAAAAAATATAATTTGTACAAAAATATAGATAAATTTTCCATGAGAACACTCATAAATTACTATTCTTCACGTTTATGCAATAATCTAAATTTTTAAGTATACTGCCCTTTTGCCTGTTCTGATTTTGTATTACCTTGGGACTTTGAATTAGCATAGTAAAACCTTCATTCTGTGCAACTTTCAGCTTGTAACCCCGACGCACCCACAAAATTCATTTTAAGAAGTCTTTAACTGCGTTGGGCACTCTACTAGTATAGGGGTGACACTATCTTGCAAGACTAGTCCTTTACTGCTAAAAAAATCACATTAAGAATTTTCCATAGTCTCTCGCATTTGCCAGGATTCTTTTGTAACCTCTATGTCTGCGTAATTTTTTTTCATGCTTTGAAATTTTCTTCTCACATTTTCTGGGCTTAATAAATTAATGAAAAATACCTACTCCTTAGTTATAAAAAAATTATTTAATAATTCTACAATATACTAGCTAAGTCTATTTCATCACAGTCTGTTTTAACTTGGACAAACGCAATAACATAAAAATATACCTGACTAAGAAAACAATAAAATAAATTTGAGAAAAAAAAAACAACAAAATCAAATAAAAACAAACCTAAATGAAAATAATTGACATTGACCACTCTCATCCATGTGCGAGTATTTAAAAAATCATTAGAACAAACACTAAAAATAATTTTTGGCTATAATAAAGGTTCAATGCCCATTGACCATACAAGAAAACCATCTGTAGTGACAGTAACAAATGGTTCTCCGTTGTAAGTATTTGATGTACTAACCAAACCGCCAAAGCTTAACTTGGTTTCATCTGTAAAACAATAGATAAATATAATTGTTTAACAAAAATTTCAATTACCTAAATTCCATTTTAATCCCTTTGAACTCACTATGCAAGGCTCTCCAATAGGAATCAGAGAACACCACGCATTTTGATCCCTAAGAGTTTGTGGTATGGTAATTTTATGATTACCAGGCGCTAATAGCCATGTAAGTGAAGTTGAAGCTATTTGATAGATATTTTTGTTTTCCATAAATGCTGCAGCCTTAAATAAGGTATTAATATTGGCTAGAATTTGGTCCAAACGGCCTGAAGTATCCGCCAAGACATATATGCTATCTATCTATAAAAAGAAAATACATAATGCAAAATATGTTTGAAAAATATTAAACTACTCCACCTCTATTCCCTCATCATCACAGTGCTTTTGCAATTCCTTCAAACTTTTAGTGAAATCAGTTTCATTTTGTTCCGGTGTCTTGACAATTTTAGAATCTTTATTTTCAAAATATTGTAAAAGGCCTAGTGACAGTGAATCCATATCGCCAGTAATTAGATCTGGAGCATAAACATCAGACACCTGATATTCATGGGCTTGTACCCATGTCAACCATCTATCGAGGCCTCCATCTACAGTTACCCTAACTTTGGCTAAAAATTTATCGTTCAGAGGGAAAAATTGTTAAATATTATTATGTTTCTACCGTGAGCCCACAAATAAAGAATACGCCTATGATCAATGTTTAAGCTTATGCGGCAATTAAGTATTACAATGGCATAGTTTTGCTTGGCTCTGCAAATACTATTGAAAATGTCTTCACAGGGCGACCACAATTTTATATTGTTTTCAGTGGCATTCATTTTATTAAGTCTTAAAATCTGAAAATAAAAGTTCAAAAATGTGTAAAAAGAAGAATGTAGGTTTAGGTAAAGAAGAATAGAATAAATAAGTTCTATCATTATACTGGATGTTGAGATACAAAGGATGGAAGATGTAAGTTGTAAATAAGTAATGGAAAAAAATTCAAAACAAAATGCAATAGTATCTGTTTGTGACTTAGAGTGACCATCTGCATATAAATTGAGAGAGCCCTGAAGAGGTATGTATGACAGTAAGTTCATGTAGACTGGGAAGAGTGTCAGTCCCACAATTGAACCTTGGGGCACTCCGTGTACAATGTTTTCCATTTTACTTCGCATTCAACATAATGTAGTCTGCCCAACATAATCCCTAAACCACAATAGTGCTGAACCCTCGGCTGAACCTCCAATACCAGCTTTTCAAACTCCTATATGAGATTTTGTGATTTACTGTATCAAAAACTTTTCTTAAGTCCAGCGAGACAAGTACACACCCATAATATCTCTGATCAACCTTTTCATAAATATTTGTAATTAGGTCTGTAGTTGCTGAGGAGGTATGTGTTTTCTGAATCCATATTGACCCGTATACCAAAAATTTACTCCTTCCAAATAACTGGTTAATCTCATATTTACACAGGTCTCCAATACCTTAGACAAAGCTGGTAGCAAGGAAATGGGCCTGTAGTTTAGTTCTGTGCTATCACCACCCTAAACAAAGGGACAACCTTTGCCATTTTAAACAGACTTGGTACAGATGCAGTATTAAAAACAAGATTTATCAACTTACATAAAGTAGGCGATATTTTATTTTCCAATTTCTTGATTGTTACCTAAGATTGTTACAATGCCAAGGCTGTCAGTTCCAGGTGATTTTCCTGGTTTTAATTTGTTTATAACTGCAGTGACCTTCTCTGTAGTAGTCACAGGTTCCCACTGATTTATATAGGCATTAGAAGTTGGTTGGAATTGAGGGGAAAACATTGTTGAGGTCTGTTCTCACAGAAATTCGGACCAGTCAGAGCGTTTTTAATTCATGCAAATCAACCAATCAACAAACAGTTTTCTGACTATTTTGAACCAATGATAGTCGCTCTGACTGAACTTAACTTTGTACCAATGAGTGAGCGGTAAAGTGCATTCTAAAACACTAATTTTCAAGTGGTAAGTGGCACCCTTTACCGCATAGTGTGTGGTAAAGTAAAGTAGAGACTGCATAGTGTCCGGTAAAGTAAACATGGGTATTTACCCGGGTATTTAGAATCAAAAATCCCTCCTCTTCCAGAAATTTCAACAATATCTCCTTTTTTTGAAGACGCTCATAGGTAAACTTTTGTAACTAACAAATACAGAAAGTATCTCTTCCGCTGTTGCGTGCGAAAACTTATCACTTTTTGCATTTGTTAGGTACATAACTATTTCAAAACACATTGCAAAAAAATACGTTATATTGTTTACTTACAGTATCAATGGCACCAACCCTTTGTAGAGTAGAGACTATAAGTGAACGACAACCAATAAAAACAAATTTTACAGTCGAATGAGTTGTTAATTCATTGCCTATAAATATTTTCTAATTATTTTTTCAAAAATTTAGGGCAAATACATGACAATTGTTTGAGGTTATGTGGTTATTGATGTTTTTTTGACACTTCACTAGTGCAAGTCGCGAAATGAAATACCCTAAAATAGGCAGGGAGTTTAGTGCAAATGTGGAGTAGAACAAAGAACAATATTTGCAAACCTAGTGGAGTTGTGCTTTTAGAGTAAAAAAGTAAAATAACATTTTCGGCTTTACTGCTCCCAGGGCGCTGCCCGTCTACAAAAGGTAACGTCACAGATCTCTGCAGAAGTGCTCTGGGAGCGATTATAGTCCACAGCATTTGAAATCAAAAGCCGAACTCTACTTTTGATCAAACTCTCTGATCCATCAAATTTGACGGAGCAAGAAAAAGCGCTCCGTGCCAGATTTAAGGGCGCTCTATTGCTCATATCGAACACGTGAACTTCGCCGAATGCAACGCTCCGTTTCAAGCCAGAATTCATTCCGGATCGCTTCAAAGTCGAAAGCGCAGAGTGACAAAGTAAAAATAACAGTGTTCTACAGGGTGACTCATAAGCGCGGGGTGTTCGTTCGACCGCTGCTCCATGCTTACTGATAGGTGCGTTCGGAAAGGAAAAGAAAATTTACTCTGAGTCACCCTGTACTACTCTTCAAAGTGTAAAATCTTCAAAAAGTAAGCTAAAAAGTAACTTTTGGCTAAAATACTTTTGACTCTTTCTAGGAATACTCTTCTCATATTCTCATCTCATCTGCTTTTGCTTGTCTGCTTTTGACCTCACTTTTTTCTCTTGATTTAAAATGTTTGAAAAAAAAAAGAACGATGAAATCAGAAACCAGTCAGAGCGTTTTTGATTGGTCCAAATCGTCAACAACCGCAGTTTCCTGACTATTTTCAACCAATGAAATTCGCTCTGACTGGTTTGTGATTTCTGTGAAAACAGCCGCACAGCTTGTATTAAGGGCGGGTATTATAAAACTGCTTTGACAGTTAACTTGAAGTTAACTTTTTGAATTACATATTTTCCAATGAATTCTCAAAGTAGTTTTATAATACCCGCCCTAAATTTGTCATGTTTCGCTTTAAATAGTCCTTTTCACGTGGCTCCGGTTTAACATACCGCTCAAATTCGACTGATCTCGATGACGTCGCTTTGTAACCTGGACTGGACTGGGATCACGACATGAGACGTATTTTAGTGACCAGTGAACATCTTACTACACATACCATAGACCTAACTACTTCGTAGTAGTTAGGTCTATGCACATACTACGATTCATGACGTCATAGTTACCCAAATGACAGGTGTAGTATTTGACAAAGGGTTTAAAAGAGGACGCCATGATCGTTGTTTATTTGGATCTGTTGAATTTTGCAAAAATTTGCGTTTTCAAGTTTCAATATAATTTCTCCAGTAAAGATTTTCGAATATTTTCCAATAGATTGTGGCATTTTTGAATTTTATGGGGACCCCATGCCAAAAAAATAAATAAATAAAAATGCACTTTTGTGCACAAGTGAAGATCTTTTTTTTTGCAAGAAACCTCTAAAATAAAATCACAGAAAATAGAAAACCATGGCAAAATGGGAAAAAACAATCCTCTATTTATAATGGAAAGAACTGTGTCGGTAATCGTAGTCAGCTGTTTTACGCATATGCTCATTTTCGTGGATTAGAAAAAGATGCACTGACATACTACAACCGCAGTAACTATCCCCCGTAAAGCCTAGTACCCATAACTGCGAAATTCGCATTTTTTGACATTGCTTCGACAATTTGACGTTTGATACACACATAAAACGTCAAATTGTCAACGCAATGTCAAAAAAATGCGAATTTCGCAGTTATGAGTACTAGGCTTAAGATGGTTACCTACAAGTTTATAGCCGAGTTTTATGTTGTGTTTTATGCTGTGACGTCATAGTATGTCGGCCATGATCGCTAGAATGTAGTATCACAAGAAAATACAACATACTACTGGGTTAAAACTCTCGCTAAAATACGCCTAAGAAGAATTCTACTTTCATGACGTCATCCTCAATCTATTTATCGCGTACATTACAGGCGATGAAGGCGGTTGCTAGGCAATTTGACGTCATGAGAGTTGAATTCTAGTAGAATTCTACTTGTTGTGATCCCAGCCCCGGTTAGGAAACGGTATGTCATTTCTCTAATGGAGCTCTCTGGGTTACGTTTAACGGTGAGAACCTTGGTGAAATTTTGGTGCCGTTACTTAGAGGGTACATCAACCTATTAACACAGCACTGACGAAAATTGATAAATCAAAAATTAAATGATTTCCAAACCGTGCGTCATCACTTGACATACCGCTAGTACTAACCGTAGGTAGTAACCGTTTTGTAAGTCGGTTAGTTTAAGCCGGAGCCACGTGAAAAGGACTTTTGTATTTTATTTTATTTTCTTCGAAATTATAATGGAACAATGCCTTGTACCTCTGTGATTGAACTTTTTAACCAATTTATAATTGTTTTTTTTTTTATGTAGTCCTTTAGGTTTTTTTCGGACTTGGAACTGAACTGCGCTTGCGCGCATTTGTTCATATCGAACATATACAGGATGTCCCAGAGAAAACAGTAGTCCACCCCGCTTCATTGGATTTGGAATTAAAATCTAGAAAAACGCTCGGACACGTCGATTACTCCCACTAAAACATTAGTCTATTTCCAAGATTTTGATAAACTGTCATTTCGTTACGGATAAAAAATAATGAGACGAAATAGGCTCGTACAGCATATTTTTTTTAATTACATATTCTAAAAGAGTGTGTTGAGTTTATATCCGTTCACAATCCGATGTCCACTGGTACCGGTAAAATTTATCACCTTTCAATGCTATTTGATAGGGAAAGGTGATAAATTTAACTGACTGCACCTGTGGACATCGGATTGTGAACAGGATATATGCAAAATTTCATAACTTTCTGAGTCCTTGTTCATATTTAAATAATTTATCAAAGTACTCCAAAGGACCCCGCACATTTCTTATGGAAAAGTGATCTATGTGGAATTTTGCTGAATTTTTGATATTGTGTAGAGGAAGTCGTCCTTAACAAAAGTTACCATTGCGCTAATGTTTAATCCCGAACAGTTTTGATGATATGCATTAAAAACTTTTTAAAAGTGATACCCTTCAGTATGATGTCATCAGTTAGCTCACAGCACCGAAAATTATCACTATCCTTTCCACTTTTGACTTTGACTATATTCTTCTCCTTTTAACATTAAGAAATAAAAAGAAACAACAGGTACAAATGAAATTGCTATATGACTGACATGACAGCTGCTTTTTTTTCAGGGGCTTGGGCGCCCCAGGGCGCCATAGATCACGATTTTGGAATGTGTCAACCGTTCTTTTTAATCGGGGAGTCAAGCGTCCAAGGATGATATAATGATGATATACACTACTAGAGTCCGCGTCAAAACTAAAGAGTACGGTGTCGTCATATGCGCACAAACCCAATTTTGAAGACTAACCGAACTATCGTATTGATGAGTGCTGCTGCCGAACGCCAAGCACGTTGTTCATTGTCGTACGGCCAGCAGGCATATTTGTTCAGTTTATTTTCTATCCAAGTTTTGTCTAAAAAGATACCCCGCTGCTGGTTTCAGCTCACGACCGAGGTCACCGCAGACAGCGAGAGATAGACGAGGGAGAGAGATGCGACCCGCTTCGCGCAGCTTTCCGTGTCGTCACCGTATTCTTTACTGCTGACGCGGACTCTACTACTAAGAGTTTGTATTCTCCTTGGGGGTCGTCTATTCCCACCGCTAGCGCCTCAGCGAGGCGTCGAAGCTCTACAGCTCCAGTGTCCGAACTGTCACTAGTGTCAAATAATTATATGTCTCTTAGTTACCGTTCTTTTCAGAGCGTGCGCTGATGCGCCCCAGGGCGTCGAAGCCCGGGGTTTCAAAGCTGTGAAAAGAAAGCACCTGACATAAAGTTGAAGATTGCGGCAGGAGCTAGGTGTTAAGGGCCCATAGCACCGTCTAGCATTTTTAATTGATATCTTCAAAACTGTTCGGTATTAAACATAAGCGCAATGGTAACTTTTGTTAAGGACGACTTCCTCTACACAATATCAAAAATTCAGCAAAATTCCACATAGATCACTTTTCCATAAGAAATGTGTGGGGTACTTTGAAACACGCGATGACGTCACTGGATCCTCTCACGTTGGTCGTCGTGGTGCTGGTACGCCAGTCACTTCGACAATACGGGCATTGTTTTGCAAAATTTTGGTTTGGCATCGTTTAGACAAGTTTCAGTTTGGCATTTTATGTAGCTGGTAGAGGTTTGATGTTTTTCTTCCAAATCACTTTTGTTTATTTGAATAGTTCCCTGAGTTTCAATATTTTATAAGCACAATTATGGAAGTAGCACGCAAAAAGAAAAATTTAAAATATTCTATAGTTCCGCAAACTGTGTGCCAAACTGTCAATAGAAAATCAGTTGACATTGCGTTATGCAAAGCCGTGTATGACGGCCTTTAGCCTGTCTCGACTTGAGAGATGCTATGACGTCACAGAAATGAATTTCTGAGGCATAACTGTTTTAATATTAAATAACGCGTAACTTTTTTAATATTTATCCAATTGTGCTATACGTTAGTAATACTCCATAAAAATGTGAAAAACCGCGTTAATTTTTTTTTATTGAACGAGCCTATCTTTTAAAAAGAGGTATCGACACGACTCGATCTATCCCCTATTAAAATTTGGGGGGGTGTTCTCCCCCTATAGCTAGGGGGTTGAAAATACGGGGATGAAAAAAACTGAAAAATATTTCCCCCTCAAATCAAAAGTCCGAGTGTTTTTTCAGATTTTCATTTCAAATCTAAAAAATCGGGGTGGACTGTTTTCCCTGGGTCACCCTGTATAAATGAATTGCGCTTGCGCATTTGTTCATATAGTCCGAACAAACCTAATAGTATTTTTCGAAAAATGTTTGTTATAAAAAAATCATTATTTTTTTCTTCAACCTCCCAATCATTATAATGAGATTTGGTTTTTTAATTTTTAATTTTCATATTGACTTGTCTTTTTGTTTGTATTACCCAGACAATACACAAAGTCGAAGACGTCTTTTTCAGGTCTGTATTACGTCTGAACGTCTAAAGACCAAAAAAAGACATTTAGAATAAGATGTAAATTCACATCAGACAACTATTTGGTACAACTGTGCCTAAAACTGAATAATGGTTTCGTTGAAGACGTTTTTAGAATGTCTAGTCCCAAATAAGACGTCTTTAGGTAGACGTCTCTGTGAAATGTTGGGTTTTGCAACATATGACGTCTTTAACACGCCTTGAAGACATTTTAAAATGTTGTTTGTAGACAACTCAGGTCTCAGGGACTCCCACTCCTACAGAATTCGTTCCTCATTCAATTTAGCACTGGAATGGAAACCATTTAGAATACTATAGAAAACTTTAACTTTACTGAGAATTTTCAGGAGCATTTTGGAAAAATTTAGAAACTTCAGAGATATTTTAGAACAATATGATTCAATTTAGAACTGGAAACCTTTAGGAATTCTTTTAAACAGGGATGTGCCGTAGACTATGAAATCTACGTTACGAGGTTTGTCTACTCGTTGTCTACGTATTGTTTACATCCACTGTTTTCCATGTAGACCATGTAAACTATGTAGACAATGTAGACAACAGAAAATTTGAATTTTGAGTAAATTTTTTGAAAGATTGCATTGCATTAAATTTATATTGTATCAAATTAGACGTAGACAATCTTTGTTTACGCGTAGATGCCCATCTCTGCTTTTAAACCAATTTAGAACACTTCCAGCAGCATTTTGAAAGGCTTCAGAACAATTTAAAAACCTCAGAATTACGTCCTTAAGATGTCTTTAGGACTTATTGAAGACGTTAGATGGTCGTTTTGGACATCTTCAAGATGTCTGTGTGCTGTTGGGTAATGATATACAGAGTGGTCCTTAACTTGAGACAGACTAATATCTCGAAAACGACCGAGACGGTGCGTTTTTGTAAATAAAAGTTGAGATAGTCGAAAATCATTGCTATCGTTTTCTTTTTCTCGTGATATGTACCATATAAAAATTTTTTTTACGATGAGATATAAGTAGACTGTCTCAAGTTAAATGGACCACCCTGTATAGTGTACCTATGGCCATAAAGCATTATATATTTTGAATTTTTTGTAAGTACCTTACCTACCTTATCCTCTTAAAACTATAATTATATGCTCAACATTTAAAAGATTTATTCATGTAAACATCATCGTGAATAGCAATAAATCATAAGAAATCTAATTTTTAATAACATCAGCATTAATATAAAACTTCTTACTTACCACAATCTAGGACAGGTTGACATAGGTACGTACAATAATTTTTGATATTTTTAAATTAAACTCTAGCAGCGACTTAAAAAAACAACAATAATGCCGCAGCAGCATTGATTTATAAATATATATTTCCCTGACATTGATAACTGACCTTTTAATATAAGTACAGTACAATCAATGAACCGATAGAATAGGACCACAATAACGCCGGTAAATAAATACGTATAATCAAAACCAATGAGGCAAATTTCCTTATGATGAAGCAGAATTAGATATAATTCAGTCAATAAATCAATGCAGTTTGATCGGTATTTTTATGTTATTAAAAAATTTAATATAGTTACAATCTTTGAATCACATATAAGCATGGTTTAAAATATTTAAATTTGTCCAATATCAAAAAAATAAATAAGAAAAAATGGTTCGATTTTGTTCCATAACTATCACTGTTAGAAAAACATTTTTTTGAAAGTTTTGTAGCTTGAATTATTATCAATATAAATAAAATTATAATTTCAAAAAAGTCCTAGAAATTGTAAATATGCTATTGCGGAATATTACCATAAATAAAACATGATAAAAGTCACTGTATATGGATAATAACATTTATGAAAGGTCATTATTAATAGTTGAATGATACCAGGGGAACATTAGCACATAAAGAAAGTTAGATGTTCAAATTTCGTCTGATAACAAAATAGGCTTCTAGGATATCTTGCAAATTTAAACATTTTTATAATCAGTAGTTATCAACTGAACCAAAATATTATAATGACAAAGCAAAAAAGACCGTCGGTGTATAAAGTTACGATAAACTTTTAATTTAAACCTCGTACAGTTTCATATAATCTCATTCAAAACAAAACAACTCAAGCACATTTTAATTGGTAGCCAACAGTGCAATTACTATTAGTGCATGTATTAAAGAGAACAAAGAAATGGAAATTCCACCACCTGTAGAACTGAAACTACCCCTAATCGTGCCCCACAAAGTTCTAATGGGACCTGGACCTTCAAACGCAGCTCCTAGAATACTACAAGCTTTATCGCAACCGGTTTTGGGTCATATGCATCCAGAACTTTTCACAGTAAGTAACAATAATGTCTAGAACAATTAATAAAAAAACTTATTCGAAAGATAATGGACGAAATTAAAAAAGGAATCCAGTACATTTTTCAAACCAAAAACGAATTAACGCTTGCGATAAGCGCTTCAGGACACGCGGGACTTGAAGCTGTTATGTGTAATCTTTTGGAACCTGGAGATACAGTTTTGGTATTGGTTAATGGGATTTGGGGAGAACGAGCTGCTAATATTGCAGAAAGAAATGGTAAAAGCTATATTTGAATTATCTATTGAAGGTTTTTAAATTGTTTTTATTCCCAAGGTGCGGTGGTTCAGAAGCTTCAAAAATCAAACTCTAACGATAATTTTTCAATAATAGAGATAGAAAATGCAATTAAAGGATATTTGCCAAAATTGGTGTTTGTTGTTCAAGGGGAAAGCTCTACAGGGATTTATCAGCCTTTAGACGGGATTGGTGAAATTACTAGAAGGTATATATAAATATATACACGGTGGTCCTAACCATTAAGACAGTCTAATATTGAAACGGCACGTTTTTGGACAAAGGAATCCAAATTAATAAAAGTTATATGAATATCTAAGCATTTGATTTTCTTTTTCCAGATATAACTGTTTACTAGCAGTAGATACGGTCGCTTCTTTAGGATCAGTACCTATGTTCATGGACCAATGGAAAATCGATGCTTTATATACAGGGTGTCAGAAAATTATAGGGGTACCACCTGGGGTCACTCCCATATCGTTTAGCCAAAAAGCACAGTAAAGATTTTTGTCACAAATTATCCATGTTTTACTAGTTTTTTTGCAGCAATGTAATTTTCAACAGAAAAACTAAAATACCAGTTTACTACTTGGATATGACACTTTTGGGACAACAATGGAATTGTTTTGAAAAAAATTTGCCCAGGCTGTAAGTATCAACTTAAAAATTTATAAAAACATCATATTAATTTCCAAAATCCAATAAGGTATCATCATACTACATCAGCAAATCTACTGTATGCTCTAAGAGAAGGGCTAGCAATTGTTGCAGACGAAGAACTAGAAAATGTAATCGAAAGACATCAAAGGTGCGCTGAACGATTGTATAAAGGCATAGAACTATTGGGACTGGAATTTTACATCGAAGACGAAGTTAAAAGACTGCCCTCGGTAACAACTATAAAAGTGCCAAAAGGTGTGGACTGGAAAAATGTTGTAGATTATGCTATGAAGAAGTAAGAAAATGAATTTCGAATGTATGTGGGTATTATTTTGAAATAATTATTGTTTTAGCTACAAATTTGAACTGAGTGGTGGACTGGGACCGACAGTTGGGAAAGTTTTCAGGATAGGAATTATGGGATACAATGCAACTCCTGAGAATATTGATAAAACATTGCAAATATTGAAAGAAGCGTTGGCTTATTCTAAAAATGATTCTAAATTGTGAAATACATATTTAATTAAATCTAAATGTATATACCTAATAACACTTTATACCATATAGTTGTGTATAAAAAAATATAAAATTTAAATTTGAATTATTTCGGAATTATTTTGACTACACGGTTTTTGAGAAAATCGAGTTTGAAGTTTTAGACAGCAGTGTGAATAAAAAATAAGTGTTTACTTAAAGAATTAAGTTATAGCATAAGTACAATCTTATTAGATTCAGCTATAAGTTTAAGTACATTCTGAAAAATTTGTGAATAATATTTTGCTTATACTTATAAGTGTATACTAAAAAATTTAAGTTTGAACTAACAATAGTAAACACATACTGGTTTTCTTATCCATTTGTTTTCTTTTTTTTTTAGTGAATAAATTATTTTTTATTGAAATACTTCCAAAAAAACTTTGTAAAAAGCGGCCGTATTCAATATTTTTGTCAAGAGATTTTTCAGTTTATTCAGTTATTACCTACAACCATTAGCAGACACACGTTTGTGAAATTGTTGAAAATGAATTCCGAGTCCGACAGTGAATCTCTTGACTCCGAAGTCGGTGAAGAACAAAGTGGCAATTTATAGAGGCTTTATCTAATCACAAAGTATTATTTGATAAATCGCAGTTGCCATTAATAAGAAAAAAGAAGGAAAATTCCTTAACTAAAATGCAGGAATCATATCAAACAATTTATGGCAAAAGTATTACTGTGAAACAGTTGAAAAAAAAGATTCAAAATATGAAAAACGAATTGAAGAAGAAAACAGATATGAAAGCAACTGGAAATAAAAAAATTATTTTGAAAGATTGGGAAAAAAAATTGCTGGACATTATTGATAAAGATGACAAAAACCCAACATTGCATAAAATTCCTGGAGCGGCGACAACGGGCTTGAAGCCATTGGAAAATATAGAAATGCAAAAACCAGCGGAAACAAGGCACGTTTTAGTCAGATCTCCTCCTTCCTCTAATATTACACCATCAAAACCAAAAAAAAAATAAGCTGGAAGGGAAAGAAACAGATGAGACTGCAAACTTATGCACCGCAGATCTACAAATATTGGTTCTTCTTGAGCAATTAAAACTCACGCGCATGCAGATCGAGCGAGAACAACTTTTATTGGACAAGCTACGTCAAAGTCTATCCGGAACCAAAGTTCTCGAAAGCCAAGATCCTGAAAGCCAAGGTCCTGGAAGCCAAGATCCCGAAACTTCAACGTACAGTTTAGCTTTAGATAAAATATATACAATGTTATAAATTATGAAACATA
Organism: Ceutorhynchus assimilis; assembly: GCA_917834065.1. Taxonomy (NCBI): domain Eukaryota; kingdom Metazoa; phylum Arthropoda; class Insecta; order Coleoptera; family Curculionidae; genus Ceutorhynchus; species Ceutorhynchus assimilis. The sequence goes on from OU892279.1 coordinate 51,545,229, forward strand.
ATTTATTTTTTAAGTTACACACCCTGTATATTTTTATTTGTTTCAACAGTTTTTGAATATCATAATTTTGATTTTATAATTATAACAATTTATATAATTAAATGTTTAGTTGGTAAATTAAATTTTTGATTTCTTCTCTCCGTTGGAATCCCCTTCTCCTAACATTTTCATCGTCATTTTCCAAATTGTATTCCTCTTCTTCTTCGTCATTCATAACATCTTCTTCTTCTTCGACAGGAAGTGGATCATTCAAATACTTTGATATATTATGAAGTATAGCACAACTAATAATAACAGATGCAACTCTGTCTAGTTTTACCCTAACCATATATTGCAGAATTGGAAACCTTCTCTTCAGTTGACCAAAGCACCTTTCGATGATGACTCTTTCTTTCGTGACGAGCGTGTTAAACGCAATTTCTTCACGAGTTTCGGGATTTCTGTATGGCGTCATCAGCCAACGACTGATTCCATAACCAGAATCACCTAATAGCACCATATTATTATGCCGGATATTATTCATTTGGACATAAAGTGCAGAATTCTTTAGTATTCTACTGTCGTGTACTGACCCAGGCCACTGAGCGTCTATGGAAGTGAATTCTTCTTTTGCATTACATGATGCCTGTACATTTATGCTAAAGTAACCTTTTCTGTTATAGTATTCGTCTCCATACTCAGATGGTTTCGGAATTCTTATATGTGTGCAATCCATAGCACCAAATGCACAAGAAAACTGATACTTAGAACTCCACTCTTGTTGTGCTTCTTCAATGTTATTTAAAGGAAAACGTAACCAAATATGTGATTTTTGAATTATTTTAGTCAAAACAAATTTCACATTTTTACTCACTGTTGTTCGATGAACGCCTTCATCCTTTCCAACTCCAATTTAGAATCCAGGATCGCTTGAAAATCGAAGAAATATCTGCATTTTTTGTCTGGAATTTAATGCTCCTCCCCTTGTTTCTCCAGTGTCTTCGAGGAAATGTTCTGCTAACCACTCAACATTAATTCTAGAAAATCGATATAAATTATGATAGTCCTCATCCCGACACTCAGTTCGTTGAGAATAATATTCTCGACGTCTGATGTTCATAAATTGAGCCATTTTTAAACGTGATCGATTGAAGTTCTACACAAGACTTAATTTTTAAGCTGCACATTAGCTGGCTTGAAAAATTCGAAGTTATTACTTGAAAATTGTAGTAAATGCTGTATTTTATTCACATCTAAATTAGCTTTTACTACGAAAAAACAGAACATACTTGAAGCAAACAGAATAAACTTATAAGTTTAAGCTAAGACTTATTATTATTCACAAAAATGTTAGCTTTTGCTACAAAAAAGGTAGTTTAAGTTCATGCTACAATTTTATTCACACTGCCCAATATGTCGACTAAATTTCAACTTTCAGGCTCGATATTTTGGAAACCCCAAAAGTTATGGAAACCATGTAAGGCAATATAGAGAATTTAATGCTCTTTCCAATTATATATGGTTGTTATTAATTCGCTAAAAAATAATCGAAGATATAAACAATTATTCATGAGCTTGTCAAGATTTGCAATTGAGAACCTTGTTATTCTAGAATAGTATTAGAATTCAATTTAAAACTGGAAACCTTTCAGAACTTTTTTGAACCAACTTAGAATATTTATTGGAGCTTCAATAGGGCTCTAAAATACTTAAAAAGCAGTCAGAACAATTTAGAAACCACTGAAAAACTTCTAGAACTGTTCAAGCCAAGTTAGAACACTTTAGAACTTCAATAAGACTTTCCGGCGACATTTTGAACAATTTAAAAACCTCAGAATTCTTTTAGAACCTGGAATAGACAAAAATCAGGTCTGTTCCAAAAAGCGTCCCAAAATACGATTTCGGAGCCATTCTTTATACGAATTTTTTGGTATTGCGGAAAATCATGACGGTTCATTGTACAGTTTTTTCTGCTTTGTTGCAACAAAGCTAAAATAAACTTAAAAAAAAAAATTAACACTAATAAGGTAACTAACTAGAAACAGGGGATTTACATTTACACTTGCCGTCGGGATACTAATCTATTACGCAGTTAGTTTTTTTTGTCCATCTCACTTATTCATTTTTATTACTTTATCTGTTTCCTTTTTTTTTTTGGGGGGGGGGGGGGGGTTGTCGGACAAGGGATTTAGATTAGTCAGATTTAGTCGAGTACGGATCGCCGGAGACGAAGCACCGCCAGTCACACAAATTAAAATTTTCCGATCATTGTGTCGTGTGCCCATAGTGTATCAAACAAACCGCAACATACCGCTCAAATTCGAGTGGTATCGATCACTTCACTTTGTAACCGGGTTAGAAAACTGTATGTCATATTTGACTAACCGCTACTAACCATTTCGTAACCCGGTAAGTTTAAACCGGACCACGTGAAAAGGACTATTGATTTCTGAATTTTGGTAAGTACCTAGTACCAACGATTATTTTTTGATAATTGGAATTTATTGAATTTTGAATGAACAACCCTTGATTTTTCTAATGTCTGAGTCTGGAACAGTCCAGAACTATTTTATTTATGTTTTTTTATATAGTGATTTATTTGATTCTCTATAACTGGACAATTAGTAAATTATACAGTGTCCAAAAATTAGTTTTCCGTAAAATCTTTCGAGCCTATTTTCATCATAAATTTTTTTTTTATTTGGCTTTCCAAAAGTGCGTTAATGAAGAAAGTATATATGAGCTTGTGTGAAGGATAAATGATCCAGGGATGTAGACTGTTATGAGATAGAATGCTGGGTTCTGGATATGTAGATACTGTTGGAATAGGAATGCTGGAGGTATTGTTGTAATAGAATGCTGGAGTGTCTCAAAAAAATATTGATTTTGCCCAGTTTTCAATTGAATGGCTGTTTAAGCTACTTTACTACCACTAGCAATAACCCAACTAACCCAACACAACTAACCCATATTAACACCTTGGGGTAATTGCTAATGGTATATATAGTCCACTAAACATTTTCAGCTAAAATGATACAAACATCTACAGGTGCATTACACAATAATACTCTATAACTGATTGCTATAAATATAGTATATAGCTATCAGGTTATATAGCTATATTTTTCAAAAAGGAATTTGAAAGTTTTAAATTTTTTTGAGATACTCCTGGAGATGCACTTTTGGAAAACCAGTGATTAAAACGTACATTGCATGTCGCGTCGGGCAAAACTGCCCGACAGTGATGTTTCCATTTAGGCCACGTCGGACATACAGGGTGACAATTTGACACTTAGACAAAAAAAACTATATGAAAAAGATCTCATTTATTTATTTATTTATTAAGAAATTGCCATTTTATAACATAGGGATATATTTTACTTAAAAAGAGTATTATAATGAAAATTAGCTTTCGTAGTGGATCTCAGCCTTTATTTGCATTAATGATTTTTAGTTTTTTACATGATTACAGTTCAAGTAGTTGCCTTTTTGGCTGAGCAACTATTGTTCGTCGATTTTAATCTGATACTCGGACGGAATGTAAGCTGGTGGCTCCCTACATTAGAATCCCAATGGTTACCTGACGTCACACCTGTTTTTGCCATATGAAACACCCCCTCGCTCCTCATACCGCAAGTGTCAGTTAAAAATCGAGGAACAATACCATTTATGGTGGAAGGAATTTTTATTACAGCAAAAACTAATCTTAGATATAGTTACAATATTAACTCCCAAGAATCGTAAACTAACAGGATTGCTACCTACGTTCGTCGGTTCTCGAGTCCACAAGGTCTGCGAGCGACGTCACCACGTCAGCAGCTAATAGGGGTGACGTCACCCGCAGATTTTGGTGAAATGCTTGCGATTCAGGCTCGTTATTTGATTTTTGCGTCGATTTTAAGTGAAGAAATAGCTATTTATGTAACAAGTTGTAAAATGAACGTGTTTTTTGCACTAAATGTGAAGATTGGGCAGAACAAGCGGGAAAACCGGGACAATTGACGTGAAAAGCGGGACCTGAAATTAATTTAAAAAAAGGCGGGGGACCGATTAACAAAATGCGGGACTATCCCTCCTAAAGCCTAGTACTCATAACTGGGAAATTCGCATTTTTTTGACATTGCGTTGACATTTTGACGTTTTATGCGTGGATCAAACGTCAAATTGTCGAAGCAATGTCAAAAAAGTGCGAATTTCGCAGTTATGAGTACTAGGCTTTAAGGTGGGACGTCTGGCAAAATCTAGCAACCCTGATTGAAAGCCACAATTTTACATTGTATTGTCAACTAATGTCAGACTTTATCGTCTATGTAAATATTTAGTTCAGTAGGACGATACTATCGAATCGTGAACAAGGTGAGTTCGTGGTACGTACAATAAGTCCGAACTACTGACACTTTTTACCCTGACCCGTCAATAATGTCGCACTTTTTTCACCATTCGTACTGTTCAGCATTCCATTTTCCGGTGTAGTTTAGATGGTTGCATTCCAAAACATAACTGCACTGCACTAACGCTACCGGTTCACACAAATCGTACGCACCATTGGAATGGTAGAAAGTGCCGACACTTTTTACACTATTGACACTATGGCGTTCGTTAATTGGTAGGAGTGTTTGGTGTACACTTTTTTTGCGTTTGGAAATAATTTGGTGTCCGAATGGTGTGAAGATGGTGAGACACCGTTTATTCGGTACAAAATGATGGTGTATTCGGTGTTACACCGCTCATTACACCTTCATCACTGCACTACACCAACACCGCACTAACACTGCACTAAAATCCCATTTCGAACTCAACTACAAAGGAATAAATAAGGGAACAGGAAACCCTTAAATGTGGCGTTTTTGACATTTAGTTCTACGCTGCATTATCTAACTCATCCTCGAAAGCAAATGTAAGTTGAACATGAACTATAAGCAGTTTAGTTTGCTACAAACCGCACTTCACAAACGAACGCTCTTCAGTTCATTGTCATAACATAAAAGAATGTTCCAAAGCAAGAAGTGCTGCCCCGAACAACAGAAACAAACAAACCTCATACACTCAGTTACGGTAATACACTACCTTTCTTGCACCGATTCTATTTCAGTGTTTCATGTTCCGAAGTAGTGAAAGTTTGCTCCGAGATTTTGACATGCACGTGATTTGTAAATTGAAACTGTCCGAGTGAATCGAACCATAGAGTGGTCAAATCGAAATCGCTATAGCTTGAATGTCAATGATCCGACTGACAAATGATGACAGTTTGTTATGACACAAAATCGTACACGTACGCTTTTTTGTTTACCTGGCCAAATCATGAATTTTTGATTTTAAAAGGAGCCGTAAATTTGCAAATAAACTCGGAAATAGTTGCTAGAAAGTGTTTTAATTTATTACTTTTCCTTGCCAATAAGCTAACAGCAAAATGACGAACGTAGAACAGCCCTGTTACACCCTAATCAACGTGTCTTCCGATACAGAGCCCTACAATGAAATGCATCTAAAAAGTGATTTAGGTAATTTTTTGGAATTATATGGGCTTATACTTTATTGAGAGTACTAAGATAATAATCAAGAACATGTTTTTACATTTATTTCAATAGAAAAATCTCTTTGAAATTCCCATATATGATTTCTACAAGAAAACATGTTTGATGGACCTGTTCATCTCTTCAATCATAATATATGCAAATAAACTCTATTTTAGTACCACATTTGAATTTCTATTATAAACCTAAGTTTTTTTCGTAGGCCTGAATAACCAATTTCCTTAATTTTTCAATTTTTGTCTTTTATGATGTTTGAAAGTTGAATCTATTTAACATTGGTGTTTTCACCTAAACTAAAATTTTGATTCTTAAGGTATTACCATTCCATAATAATTATTTTATTGATAATTATAATCCATTTTCTCATCTAATAAGACTTCTACTGAAGGTTTAAAGTTACAACTATACAAGATAAAATATGGAAACACCAACACTTGTTTCTTATTCCTCTTCCCTTCCATTTATTAAGGACACATAGGTATTAAGTATTTATTGTAAATACTAAAGGAACAAGAAATGAAGTATCTTTCTAAACATTAAATGCAACTTATTTTCAGAAAAAGGTGACACAGACCAAAAAATAGAAGCCCTCAAAAAGACTATTCGCATGATACTAGCAGGAGAACGCCTACCGCCAGGTTTCCTGATGATAATTATTCGTTACGTACTTCCTTTACAAGACCATACCGCCAAAAAATTACTACTAATTTTTTGGGAAATTGTTCCTAAAACAACACCAGATGGTAAACTTTTACAAGAAATGATTCTGGTTTGCGATGCTTACAGAAAAGATTTGCAACATCCAAACGAATTTTTGAGAGGGTCAACTCTGAGGTTTTTGTGTAAACTTAAGGAACCTGAATTACTGGAACCACTTATGCCATCAATCAGGTAATGTAGCAATTAATAATGCAATTTTGTATTCCTAAACTTTTTTATTATAGAGCTTGTTTGGAGCACAGACACAGCTATGTCAGAAGAAATGCTGTTTTAGCAATATTTACTATTTATCGCAATTTTGAATTTCTAATTCCTGACGCTCCAGAACTTATTTCAAATTACTTAGATAGCGAACAAGATATGTCGTGCAAAAGGAACGCCTTTTTAATGTTGCTACATGCTGATCAAGACAGAGCTTTATCTTATTTGAGCTCTTGCTTAGATCAAGTTACTTCTTTTGGAGATATTTTACAACTGGTTATTGTAGAACTGATTTATAAGGTATGTGATTTTTTGTGGAAGTCGGCAATTGATTAATAAACATTGATCAACATTCAAGGTTTGTCATACCAACCCATCAGAAAGATCCAGATTCATCCGTTGCATATACAATTTGCTAAACTCTAGTAGTGCCGCAGTAAGATATGAAGCTGCAGGCACTCTTATTACATTATCTAGTGCCCCTACTGCTATCAGAGCGGCGGCTTCTTGTTACATTGATTTAATTGTCAAGGAGAGCGACAATAATGTTAAACTAATTGTTTTGGATAAGTTGGTTGCCCTTGGCGAACATCCAACCTATAACAGGGTTTTGCAGGTAATAGCTTTTATGGCTTATATTTCCAAAATAATTTTTTGTTTTCAAATTCAAAGGATCTCGTTATGGATATACTAAGAGTTTTGAGTAGTCCTGATTTAGAAGTGAGAAGGAAAACTTTAAATTTAGCCATGGAACTAGTGAATTCTAGAAATATTGAGGAAACTGTTTTGTTTTTGAAAAAAGAAGTTTCAAAAACTTTAGATTCTGAACATGAAGATACAGGCAAATATAGGCAACTTCTTGTAAGAACTTTGCATTCCTGCTGTATTAAATTTCCTGATGTTGCTGCCACAGTGATTCCAGTTTTGGTGGAATTTTTGTCTGATACCAATGAGTTAGCTGCTGCTGATGTTTTGGTGTTTATCAGAGAAGCTATACAGAAATTTGAAAATTTGCGAGCACTTATTATTGAGGCAAGAATTTTATTCCTAATTTGTATTTATTTTGCTTAATTATTTTTATTTTTAGAAACTTCTTGATTCATTTAAGGATATTAAATCTGTCAAAGTACATAGAGCCGCCTTGTGGATTTTGGGTGAATATGCCACATCTGTTCCTGATATTGAAGCAGTTATAAAAGAGGTACAATGCCTATAAAACATATAATGTACAAATTGTTTATTTTTATTTTTAGATAACACTTACTCTAGGAGAAGGCTCACTAGTTGCAGCAGAAAATCGCCTTAACCAAGGAGATGTTGCGGAAAATAAACCAGAAGGAGCAAGCAGTAGTGGCCCTGTTGTTACTACTCTAGTAACTTCAGATGGCACATACGCTACTCAATCTGCATTCAATTCTGTCCAGTAAGTGAAAATGATTCGCCCTCTAGATAATTTTGAATTAATTATTGTCATTTGTAGAAAGTCCACAAAAGAAAAACGTCCACCTATTCGCCAATATATGATCGATGGGGATTTCTTTATTGGGGCTTCTTTAGCTTCAACAATAACTAAAATAGCTTTAAGATATGGCAACCTTGTGACACCTGAAAAACGTAACCGATTTGATGCTGAAATTATGCTTATTATGAGCGGCGTTATTCATTTGGGACAATCAGGTATGATGATATAAAATATCGATAGTAGGCTTTTGTCCTAAGTAGAATTGTTGTAGGTCTACCAACAAAACCAATCACCAACGACGACCGCGATCATATTTTATTTTGTCTCAGAGTTTTATCTGACAGGTCACCAATCATTATTGAAATATTTACTGAATATTGCAGAAAGGCACTTAACGATATGCTGTTGGCCAAGGAATTAGAGGAAGCTAGCAACCAGAAAGCTAAAGAAAAAAAAGGTAGGAAGGAACTGCTGATAGAGCCAGTATGCTAATTAACAATTTTCTTTTTCAAGGCACTAAAATCCATACAGACGATCCAATCAATTTCTTGCAACTTGAAACAGACAAAGGTGGAGAATTGGGAGAAAATGTCTTTGAAACCTCTCTGTCACAGGCATTGGTTGGTGGACGAACTGGCGGCGGGGATGGTTTAAGTACCAACAAATTAAACAAAGTCACGCAACTCACAGGTTTCTCAGATCCTGTTTATGCTGAAGCCTATGTTCACGTTAACCAATACGATATTGTATTGGATGTTTTAATTGTAAATCAAACTAATGACACTTTGCAAAATTGCACATTAGAATTAGCAACACTGGGTGATTTAAAGTTGGTAGAGAAACCACAACCTGTAGTGTTGGCACCTAAAGATTTTTGCAATATTAAAGCAAATGTTAAGGTACGTAGTAAATGGTAATTAGTTATTAAACTACAAGTGGATTATTCTTAGGTTGCATCTACAGAAAATGGTATAATTTTTGGTAACATTGTATACGACATCACTGGAGCCGCCTCAGATAGAAATGTTGTAGTCTTAAATGACATACATATTGACATTATGGACTATATAGTGCCAGCCAACTGTAACGATACTGAATTTATGCGAATGTGGGCTGAATTTGAATGGGAAAACAAGGTAAGTTTTTATTATTTTTGCCTGAATTGAATTTAATTGGGTGGTATTTAGGTTACCGTGAATACTCAGCTAACAGACCTAAACGAATACCTAAAACACCTAATTAAAAGCACAAACATGAAATGTTTGACTCCGGAAAAAGCATTATCTGGTCAGTGTGGATTCATGGCTGCCAATATGTATGCAAAATCTATTTTTGGAGAAGATGCTTTGGCTAATTTGAGTATTGAGAAGCCGTTTAACAAGCCAGATGCTCCTGTTCAGGGACATATTAGGATAAGAGCCAAAAGTCAAGTAAGATTTTTCAAGTTTTGGTCCAAGTTTTTCTAGATGAGATTGTCTTTTAGGGTATGGCGTTAAGCTTGGGAGACAAAATCAACAGCAGCCAAAAGGCTCAACAACAAAACAAAGTTGTTGCTGCATAAAACCAGATACAGTTGATGTATTTTTATAGTATTTAATTTTTTTTTATTATTAAAGTAGCATTCTTGTTGTTATTGTATTATATTCTCTTATTCGTTTCAAACAATATTATATTATTATAAGTGTCGAAAGAATGCAAGGCGCCTGTAAATAAAAAATAATTGCTGAGAATTTTATATTTCCTAGTTTTTCCAGGTTTATTATTTACCAATTTTACAATTAACAAGGAAGGAAACTTGCAAGAATTATATTGAAACCAACCAATAATGGTGTTAAGCATTAAATTTAATAACAATGAATATTCAACTTCATTCGAAACTTAAGTTGCACGCGAGCAGACCACCCGTCGGATTCCAGAGGTGAACTGAAGTGAAAAATGAAGTTGAAGAACATCTTCTGAAAAATCGTTTCAGCCCCTCACCCAGTATTCAGGAAGTTGTGGAAGGTTGAATATATCATCATATATTCTAATTAGTTCATGCGTTGTCTTTATACAGTTCAGTGCGTTTTCCTGCAAGACTGTCATGTCTTTGTCCAGAACGAGGTTTATTGCAAGTTTTGATGAAGACCTCTGAACCAGTCTTTACAGATGGTCTGACAAAAAAGTTCTAACAATACTTTTTCCGAGATCTACAACATTTCATTGGATTCAGTTGACTAGAGGTCGAGCTAGTCTGAGATAAAGAACCGATGTTCACTCCATGTAAAATTTAATAGAAAGTTCCCTGGGAAGTTCGTATTTTGATTTTGAAGACAAGACCCAGGAAAATATAAATCTACCACAAAATATGAAAAGAAAAATTAAAAGCCAATGCCAAAAAAAAAAGTAAAATGATGAAAATAAAAAGGTGCTAAGTCTAAATGATTTTATTAAATGACAAAGGATTACATTTTACTGAAAAAAATTAACACAAATTCTCAAATAATGATCTAAAGCTAAATGAACAATGAACAGTCTGCATTATCCAATACGGTTCAACGAAGAGTCTTTGTACCTAGAAAAATAATTTATTAAATTGAGTATCAGTTGAACAAAGAAAATTAGCTTGGGTAGAAAGTTAACAAATTCGGTCAGAAATGTTTTATTTATCAACACACTAAAATCTACAAGACTAAATTTTGAAAAGAAATATAAATTCATCATTTAGGATTTTTTTAATCTCTCTACGAAAAATACTTTGTGATAGGTCAAAAATAATTCTGGTGAAGAAAATTTGAGTTCTGTTCAAAAATCAAAATATACTTGGTAGGCAATGGGAAGAAAATATAAAATCATCAATAAACAATAACAAATATAAATATTTTGAACAATGTAACAATAATTTTTTTAAGATTTAGACCAAAATTTTCCAGTATGTTTACCTTTGCCAACCTTTGAACCTTTCTTAAGTAGCCTATCGCCACTAGGTGCTGCCTCTCTACTATCGACTACCATTTCTTCGACTGTACCATCAGGTCTGTCTTGAAGCTGATTCTTCAAAGTTTTCTTGATATTAAGAATCTATAAACAAAATATTAGAAAAAATAAAAACCAATATTAAACAAAAAAACCTCTTGTTCTATATCAATTTGTCTCAGCATTGCAGTGTTTTTCTCAGTATTTGCTCTGCAAACTTGAGTTTCGATGCATTCGAGGACTTTTTCACAGGCATTACTCCACTCTTGTAGGCAGTTGACAATAACGTTGGTATCTTCTGGACGAATGTCCCTGCCAATAGCATAATCGATTTCTAATTGGCTATTTTTCTGATCCAATTTACCGTGAATGATATCTGCATAAATAGCTTCGATGATTAAATCCTCCAAATCGCGGACGTTTTTGATTTTTAATTCTTCAAGTAAAACTTCGTAGGGGATACACTGGAATACAACCAAGAATCAAGCCATATAAATTTTTTTTAGTATAATAGACCGTCAGATAGTGACATATTCAGGTGCCCCATTTTCGCATACAAGCCTCGAAGAGGGTTGAAAAGTACATCGATTTTGAGTAGGATGAAGGTATTTTCATGGATGGCTCTTAGAATAGAATAGAATAGAATTTTATTTACGGACATGCCATTTTACAATAAATAAATAAACAATAGTAATATAATAATATATAAGAGTTGCTTAAACCTAAATTCTCACAAAAAAAGTGTAGGTATATTATTATCAAAAGAATTTAACCGCATGTGCAACATGCCAAATAGAATCTAGAGAAAAACATTTAACACATTCAAAACATTTAAAACCATTTGAAAACTTTAACAATTAAAAAACTTTAACAACAGATATGTGGTAACTTCTTACAGCTAGTATTAAATAAATGTAAAAACAATTATAAATATAAAATATGAACATATAAAACTCTCAACAGGATAAAAAGCACTATGACTAGATGGATTTGATTTTGTTTTTAAAGCTATGCAAACTTATGTTAAAAATATCTATATTAAGCATATTTATCACAGAGTTTGCCAGTCTAGAGAATCTTGTTAAAGGAGAATAGTAACCAGCATATTTATCACAGAGTTTGCCAGTCTAGAGAATCTTGTTAAAGGAGAATAGTAACCATAGTTAGTACGGTGATTTTTAATAGAAAATAACCTGTTGCTCCTAATATTACTGCGGGGAATGTTTAAACCTATTACCGATAAAAGCTCTGGTGAATCAATCATGTTGTAAATTATTTTATATAAAATACACAAGTCCTGCTGGTCCCTTCTTTGTTGTAATGTCTGCATATTTAGAAGAGTCTGAAGTTCATCATAATCAATAGAATCATACTTTATACTCAACTTGTAAGCAATAAATCTTAAAAATCTCCTCTTCTCTAATTGATATTTATGTTTATCATAGTAGGGTGACCAAACAGGGCTAGCATACTCCAGCACTTGCCTGACAATAGATGAATAGGCATTTCTTAAAGTAAATACATTATTAAAATCCTTCAAACTACGCAATAAAAATCCTAACAACCTCATAGCTCTGTTGGAAATTCTTTCAATGTGCTCTATGAAATTCAATTCTACATCCAAGTGGACACCTAAATACCTCATGACATAAACTCTCTCCAGATTAATTCCCCCAATTGAATAATCAAAAATAGAAGGTCTTTTCATTCTCCGAAAGGACATAATTTTGCATTTGTCTAAATTAAGGTTTAAATGATTCCTTCCACACCACAAATAAAATTGATTAACTTCATTTTGAAGGATCTCACAGTCACTCATATCTTTAACAATAAGAAATATTTTTTTGTCATCAGCAAAATTTAGAAATTTGCAACTTGTGAAAACCTTCGTAACATCATTCATGAATTAAGAGGTTAAATAGAGAGATAAATGTCCGCCTTGCAAAACTCCAGAAGGTATATCAATCTCAGTTGAGATAACATTTTCTACTTTAACCTTTTGCTTTCTTCCCGAGAGCTGATCAACAATCCAATCCAAGAAACTACCGTGAAAACCTATGCATTCCAGTTTATTTTTTAGAATCCTATGGTCAAATGCCTTGGAGAAGTCTGTATAAACCACATCTACCTGATACCCCTCCTCCAAAGCGCCAAACAGAGTCTGTTCAAATTCCAACAAATTTGAAGTCATGGACTTCCCTTTTCTGAAACCATGTTGTTCAGGAATTATTAAATTTTTAAATAATGGTGTTATTTTGTCCGTTATTATCGGTTCCAGTATCTTAGAGAAAATAGAAATTCTAGAAACAGGCCTGTAGTTCTCAATTAGGGACTTATCTCCACTTTTGAAAATTGGAGTCACAAAACTGGTCTTCCGTGCTTTTGGAAAAATACCCCTGCTCAATGCTATTATAAATTTGACACAATAAATAGGAAAAAATGCATATGCATTTCTTCACGATTAAGACAGGAATGCCATCCGGTCCACTACCTAGATTATCTTTTAAATGAAAAATCTTATTATAAACATCCATGACATCAATAGTTACACAGCTCAAGTTAACAGACAACAAATCACATGAGACATTTACATCTGACTCGTCGTGCTTTTTGTATACAGAGCAAAAGTGTTTTTTAAAGAGCTCAGCAATGTCTTCAGGAGAATCTGCATTCTCATCTTTCAAAGTCATTAAACTGGGAAAACTATTTGCATTTTGCTTTGACCTAATCTAACTCCAAAATCCATTCCGATCCTGCACCCTATCCTCTATACTATCTAGGTAATTTCGATGGCTGATTGAAACATATTCCTTACATTTTACCCTTAATTGGGAAAACTCAAGATAATCCTCTAAAGAAGATGTTTCCTTAAATTTTTTGTGTGCAGCTTTCTTTATTAAAATCAATTCTTTCAGGGTGACATCCATTCATTTTGGAAACTTAAGGTTCTTATGCCGATTCACTGGGGTTGATATTTTGATAGCATCATAAATGTTCCCATAAAACACTTCAATTAAGCGATCCAAGTCCTCAATCAATAAAATATTACCCCAATCAACCATCGATAATGCCAATTCGAGATCTCTAAAGTTACACAATTTGAAATTATAATAGTAATCAGCTGACAAGTGATCTATTGATTTGTCTATGTTCACCACAAACTCTAATGCAGGGTGCGGTTTATCTAATTTCAGGAGGGGTTTATTACATGGAACAATTGACTTGGGGAAAACATATGGAAAATTGGATTTTCCATAACAGAAATGAAAGACGTCCTGATGCCCATATTTTCTCGCAAGCCGTGTTCACCAAAAGATTACATAATAAATCCTGGCTTCATGAAAACAAAGAAGGGGGTGTTGCGGGTGGCTAAAGGTTTGAAATAAGGGCCTAATGTAAGGAAAAATCGAGATTTTGGGCGATTTTTCCCCATTGTAAGGATGAAAATCTACAAAGTTGGTAGCAAGAAAAGATTGGCTTGAGTGTCGCGAATGGAAAAGTACATTTTAGGGTAATATAGTACAGTCAATAGAGACAAATAAATCGCATTTACTAAAAAAAAATACTTAATGGCTGGAATTTTGAGGGTGTGTTCGGTGCATGTCCTGAGGCTAAAACTGAGTTTTCGTATTCGAGGGGGTGGGGGAAGATACTACCACCTCTTTATGTAGGGTTGAGTTCGTTTTAATTCCTTATCTTCGGTGCTATTGCCCATACCGTCAAGTCCGAGAGATCAAATTTGTGGGAAATAAAATTTTCTATAAATGAAATGATCTCTCGGACTTGACGGTACAGGCAATAGCACCGAAGATAAGGAATTAAAACGAACTCAACCCTACATAAAGAGGAGGTAGTATCTTCCCCCACCCCCTCGAATACGAAAACTCAGTTTTAGACTCAGGACATGCCCCCGAACACACCCTCAAAATTTCAGCCATTAAGTATTTTTTTTTAGTAAAATATCCCTATTTACTGTACTAATATAAGTAAAATCGAATTTTCCATATGTTATCCCCAGGGGTCCTATTTTCGAATATTTTCGCACACGAAATTTGATACGATTTCGAATACTTCCCATTTTAATTTACATTGCTGTCAGTCAAATTTCGTGTACGAAATGTACTCGAATGGATTCGAAAATCGCACCCCTGGAGCCACTCGTGAAAATACCTCCATCCTACTCAAAATCGATGTACTTTTCAACCATCTTCGAGGCTTGTATGTGAAAATAGGGCACCTAAATATGTCACTATCTGACGGTCTATAAGCTCTGTTCCAACCGACATGAGAACCGTTCCAGAACCAGTAATTTCCAGTTGCCAATCTATTTTTCAATAAGTTGAACCTTTATCCTACTTGACAAATGAATTGACCGCCTGGAAATTACCGTTCTAGAACAGTTCTCATGTCGGTTGGAACAGAGCTCATAATTTACCTTGGATTTGGTAGCCAAAGTCACGATAGTAAGATGCTGTAGCTTCTTCTTCTGAATCGCTGATAGCTCAATAAAGTTGCTTGTGTTGGCCAAATAATCTTTGTAAGTTCCATAGGCAAACAGGTTTAAAGTATTGAAATAAACTTTGTGTGTGTTGTCAAGCTGGAAACTTGATTTTGTTAATAAAATAAATTTATGCTAGGACTCAAGTTTACCTCTAAAATATTTGGATTGTCCAAAAGTTCTCCAAAAACATACACTCCGGGACTTTCCAGTGCTTGTTTCACTAGTTCAACACACGCTGCTCCTTTAGCAGTTTTGGCTAATATCACAAATTGTTCTAGAGCGTTTGAAGGGGTGGTATTTTTGTCTGCAACCATTTTACTAATTGTGGTTTTTGTTTTCAAATTTTAAATGAATTGATGAAAAATGAACTACGAACTACTATTTATTTATAAACATCAAATTTGACAGTTATCTTTGTTGTGACGTCACGCCGGAAAAGTCGTTCGAAAACTGAGCGAGTACTATCTAAAGGTTTTCAATTGTATCGGCTAGACCTGCTCTAAGCAGATCTGGAATTCGATTCTCCAGGCCAGAGTCGCTTTCCAGTGACGCACTTCTGAGCTGCTCTAGAGCGCCCTGGGCTTTATATAGGTGTTCCAGTGCATTAGAATTTTGCACAACTGAACTGTTCGTTTTTCCTCTTGCTTGCCGTCTCAAGCACCTGAGTTCCAACTGTTCCAGTGAAGCAACAGTTGTTTGGAACACCAGAGTGTAAAGTTACGAAGCAACGTGCACCAACAACTATTTTTTTTTACAATCGCCTTCCACTAGAAGTCCTGGTGCAGCCTCTTTTGAACTCGGATTGTTCTCAGTTGTCCACAGGGCCAACACTGAGCAATCAACTGGTGTATTTTTTTTCCAATATTTTCACGCACTCGGGAGTGTAGTGCAATAATTCATGTTCGGGTTGATTAGGGTCAACTTTCGGTTCGGGATTACCTGAACCGAGCGCGGACATAACGCGAAAAAAGTTCGAACTTTTTAGCACCGTGGTGCAAGTGCGTTTTTAATAAGCACGAAGTTATATAATGAGGTATTAAGCCTAGTACTCATAACTGCGAAATTCGCATTTTTTTGACATTGCGTTGGCAATTTGACGTTTTATGCGTGTATCAAACGTCAAATTGTCAAAGCAATGTCAAAAAAATGCGAATTTCGCAGTTATGAGTACTAGGCTTTTTGCCTCATTCTCACTTGCGCGAAATTCGCTCTTTTTTGACATTGCTTCGACAATTTGACGTTTGATACATGCATAAAACGTCAAATTGTTGAAGCATTGTCAAAAAAAAGCGAATTTCGCGCAAGTGAGATTATTTAAGCCGCTTTTTAGCTGACCATTTTGAGCACGCAATCGAGCTTTTGCGCGTACAAATACTTCAAGCTCGTGTCCGTTTTCCAGCCGTACTACGTTTCGAGAACTGCTAACTTTTGCGTTTCAAACACAGAACACTGTGCTGCACCGTGTTTGAAGCAAACAGCTGAAAAGCGGCCTCAGTTGCATTTCTTTCACACCTAAGAGGAGCTCCGGGGCGTTACGCGCTTATTCCTTTCGAAAAGTGTTTGTTGCACCACGCATCTGCTCCTTTCAAATCGGGGGCTTTTAGCACCAATGCGAGTAGCTCGAGTGTTTCAAACTTTTGAAAGGAATACAACAAATGGGGCATCTCCGGTCGTCCATCCCGAACCCAGCGTGTACAGTGACTATTACTGTATTCCTTTTATACATCGAGTTACACCGAACGAGCTCCTCAGAGTCACTCCAAAACACACAATTCAAATTCTATCATTATTTTTTAATATTAACATTACCGTCATCTTAAAAGGGCTTCTTGCAACCCCCGCAAATTTGGTTCATCAGGGGAAAGGGGAATGCACTATGAGCGACTCGAGTGCTTAACGCACTTCTAAAAGGAATGTTCAAGCTTTTGACATTGAGCAGCTCCGAGTTGTTCAACGGGTAAAAGGAATACAGTGAAGCGTCACCTATCAGTCAGAAGCTGAAAAGAAATTATTACTGTTTCTGCAAAAATTCAAAAAGGATAGCGCGATTATAGGAAACTTTTTGTTCGCTCCCGAGTTGCTCTTTTCCTTAGTCTTTTCATATCATCCATTTTCTGGTTATTTTTTAAAATCCATTAATCAAAAATTGATTTTATTTGTTGTAATGCAATACTAAAACACTTGGTTTTGCTTGTTAGAATTTAATTATTTTTAGGTTCTATTTATTTATCACAACACCCTTTTACAATATGATATGGATTGTATTATACATCAAAAAGTAATTTCTAAAACACTTATTTAGTGATATGTATATTGATATGTTTGGATTTCATTGTATATATAGCCTTATAGAACTAAATAATTTGTTCGCTAAATAAAAATGTAGCAATTTTTCTTTATATTATGTATTCCTTTTGTACAAACAAAAGTACCTAGTATGTAATTAGAAATTATTATGGATTTGGGTCACAGACAAATTCTTTTTTATTTTACTGCATTTTTAATTAGGTTAATAAACTATATGATTTACCTATCAATAAATTATATTTCGAAGTAAATGTAGATGATATGTATTTAATTACTACTTCACCAGTCTATTTGCATAATACTTTTACTTAACTATCCTATACGCTTTATTATCTAGGTGGGTATTTGTAGTTACACATATAAATACATTAACATGCACAAAAAAATCTTAAATCCATCAATTATTGTAAATATTAACCATCCACTTGCTAGTTGGATAGGTAATTTGAATACAATTAGATAGGCGCATATACAGGGTGTCCTGTAATAATTAGTACCTATCTCAATTTTGCTTAGTATACATTATTAATTCTAGTGCAAAAATCGCACATTTTAAGACTAAAGTTAGGTACTGTTGACGCAAATATGGCTTGTTTTCCTATACGTTTTTATGAACTAACTATGGGACACCCTGTAAATTCACAGACAGCACTTTAAAGACGTCTTTTTTAGGTCTGCATTACGTCTGAAGAACAAAAAAAGACATCCAGAAGACGTTTTTTTGAAGTCCATGTCGTAAATTAACATTTCAAAAACAACTATTTGGTACAACCAGGCGATTGGCGAATAATGATTTATGTATTGAAAAAAGATTGAAAGACGCCCTTTAGAAGAGTTTAGAATAAGACGTCTTTATGCAGACGTAGAGCTTTGTAACATACGGCGTCTTCAAGTAAGATGCTTAAAGATGTAAGCAAAACGTCTTGAATGTCGTTTATGGACATCTTAGGGATGTTTTTAAGATGTTTACAAAAACTTCCCACAGAATTCGTTTCTCATTCAATTTAGAAGTTACTTACCGGAAACTATTTAATATGTCACAGAACACTTTAGAACTTTTATAGACCTTTTGGAAAGACAAAGAAAAACACTTAAAAAATTCAATGTACGATTTCCAAAGGCATTCTGTAGCGATTCAGATTTCAGAATCTTTTTCTATTTATGTGAGACAGGTCAATTAACCAAAGCTTATGCAATAACATGTATGGGAGACTCTGTCAAATGCCTTGAAAAAGTCAGTGTAAATCGTATCCATGTAACAGAATTAATAGTAAATTTCAAATCTCGGTTCAAGTACGTATTTCATGGGAGTTACCAGAGACGGTTTTTAGAAATAGTTAAAATGTTATCTTAATGGGTTTTACAAACATATGGCGATTCTGGAAACGATAACTAATCTGGTCGGAGAATTGAGGGAAAGCACTTAAAGCAAAAAATGTATCAAATTTTATAGTTTCAAGTCAAATATAAGCCAAAATTGACAAATTTAATAGGCAAATTATGTGTTCTCCTAGATAAACACCAAATGTGATTCTAATCTGTACCTAGAATAATTTAATTCATTTCACACCGTTGATTAGGCTAAGTAATTAGGTTTATTACTCAGTTACATTAGTAATTAAGAAACTGTTTGTTTCATTTAACTAGGTTAACAGAAGGCATATAAGAAAGAAAGATTTTCCAATTAAAGGAAAAACGGTAATTTTCAGTTATTAAAATTATATTCTTCATATGACTAGCGAACTCTATTGGAAGACTTTCAAACTATGTCACTAAAGGTGTAAATAGGGTGAACGATACGAGAACCAACAAGGAAAGAGCAATAAGGAATATTGAGAGGGCTAGGTACTAACAGCTAGCCAATGAGCTGCTAAGAGCAGTACCCTCAAGAAATAGGGGTTGGTTCTCTCTCGCTTGAAGTTATCGGCAGTTCTCGTAGGAAATTGTTAGAATAAAACAAAAACTTAACGAGTTAGTGTTCGTCACAGTCGTCGCTCGATCCGTTCTCCTAAGTTCATCTAGTGTTCATCAGTGATTAGTGGAAAAGCTTTCCAAAGAAGATTATGGTTTATTTTAGTTCAATTTCTTTTAAAATCCATTTTTTTAGTCTAAACCTTTAATTGGAAATCAAACATTGTCTTCATTAATTTTTTTTTATTTTTCATTCTTTTCTTGAATAAATTAATTTTATTCTTTTAAAAAAAGGAGTTTTCATTTTTGGTGTCATAAATTGCTCTAACACTGGTAGTGGCCGAAAAAGATCTTTCGTGCCGGTTTGTGCAATTGGGGAGGGAAGTTAGCAACTTTGGCAATAAAAGGGTAAGTCATCTTGAATCTATAACCCTTTGCACTAACCATAACTGAAGAAGAGAAGAAGTGAGGTTTTTGTTTGGATTGCCTTCGGTTCGGAAAATTTGGTATTTAGGATCCTTTTCAGATTAAATTTAATTTTCAGCATAATTATATGGTACCCACGTAAACTTAAGATGTGACAGAATTATTCACGTTACCAAAATATTTATTCTTCTTAAGATCTCAATTTTGTCACATCCATTTGAAATCCCTTCTCCAAGGCATCCAACAGATATAGTCAGATTGTGTTAAAAGATTTAATTCCGTAGCTGAATTGTTCCCTTAACATAGGCTCTATGAGGGGGGTCAAAATTCAAAAAGTCACATACTAGGCTCTCAAATAGGTACTTTAGGGATTGTGCTGATGATGCTAATGGGTCGGTAATTGGTTACCACAGATTTATTTTCGGATTTAAAGATGGGCTTGATGAAACTCTTCCTCCAAAACTCCGGGAAAACACCTCTACGTAATGAGAAGTTGAAAATGTAGTAAAGGGAACTTGAGAAATTAGAAATATGGGTAGTAGGTACCACATCCGGACCAGGGCCCTTGGTAACATCTAGCATGGATAATTTAGTGTATATATCGGATATTAGTATATGATGAGTTGGTATATGGACGTTTAAAAGAATTTAAGAGCCTAGCTTTTGAAATAGACAAAAATTGAAAGTTATAAAATGGTTAATAATAATGAAATATTAGTCTTAAAGACGTCTTTAGGCAGATGTGTACGTCTGGAAGAGGTAGAGTTCTGTAACATACGACATCTTTGAGACGCCTCGAAGACGTAAGCAGACGTCTAAAAGACGTATTGAATGTCGTTTGTGGACATCTCAAGGACGTCTTTAAGATGCCTCCTGTGCTATCTGGGATGTAATCTCATTTTCTTATTACAAAATTCAGGTAAATACTTTGTGAACTCTTGGCATGTGATTTCGCTAAAAAGCCTTATCCAATAGCGAGTCACCTCCGGGTTGGTTTAAACTAATTTTGAAATATGCACTATACTTATTTATGTAAACTTAATATTTTCAAGATACGAGAAAAGTAAAAAGATTTTATATTATAAAGTAGCTACTTACACTTATTAATCTAAACTTGTCAATAAATACAAAGCAGTTAATCATACATATAGGTAAGTATACCACTGCATATAAATTCAAACAAATACAAGTAATAAAGCCATAAATAGGAAAGCGATGAGATCAAAATGAAGCTTTTCTACTTTTTGTCTAGTATAGTGTCCAAGTGTGTCCACATTAAAAGGACTTACCATACCTGTAAAACCATTTTATTTTATTATTTTTTTTTATCCCAAGGTGCATTTTGAACAAATTTAAACTTAATTGAAATCAGTCAAGAAATAAAGCTTGAGGATGGTAAGTCCTGGACACACGGTATATTGACAATAATATTGATAGAATAATAAATAATTCATAGGTAATTAAGAGATTTAAAGCTGTTCCAGCAACAAGAAAAAGTGGATATTGGTACAGAGTGTAGGTATACAAAATTGCAAATAAATTTAAGATCCTAAGGTGTTGTCTAATAATGAAATTAGATAATTAGTTAGGTATAAAGGTATCTACTGCTTGAAAAGTATATAAGTATAAACACTCAGTGTTTTATGCTTTCTTTAAAATAAAACCTATTGGATCATCTTTATTCAAGTCTTGAGTGAAAAGTTTAGGTTTTTGCATTTCTTTTCGTTACTGAAGACCATTAAACTTTAATTTGTGGTTTTAGTGTCTTTCAAGTAAAATTAGATAGGTTCAGAAAAGTGGTAAAACTAATATTGAAAACTCACCCATTACCCCTAGTAGAAACTTTTATGTAACACAAAAATAACTTCTGGTTTCTACTGCGGTATGGGCATTTTAATACCCGCTTTCTTGCCTGGGCCTACATAAGTAATATTTTTAATATAATTTTCGGTGCAAATATAGGTATTATTATTTACATAGAAAAAATATTACATGAAAACTATAAAACTAAAATTTGCATATTTAATTTCATATTTGTGTAAATTATACAATTTTAATATTGCTAATACACGACATTTTCTACATTATTATACAATAATTAAGTGCTACTGTTTTCTAATAAAAAACCATAGATACTAACAATCACTACAGTATTTGTTCAAACAAGAAACGGAGAAATCAATGAGCATTAATAATTTTTGATTCTTAAAACTATCACTTCTTGAAACAGGGTTGCAATTTAGGTACTTCACTGTTTGAGAGTGAGATTATGGAATTACTTCAGTCAAATTTCTTTTACTTTATTATTATTTTTTTTAAATGGGGTGAACCGTGATTCAAGTGAAAGTGGTCCTCATGTATAAATTTAGAACTCTTCAAGTTAAAAGAAGTTTGTTATTAGTACCTATTTTATTTCCTACAATATTATGGACTTCTGTGTCGTAAGTTTTAAATTTATCTATTTTACCTATGTAGCTTAATTTATTTAAAATATTTCAGATTAGTTTACAACACATAAATTCATTTTATTTTATAATAACTTTAAGATACTTACATTTAATGATATGTTTACAATAATCACACCATTTGACAATAGTTGATATGTATAGATTTTCCTCCAAATTGATAATAATCAATGTAATTAACGATAATTAATATAATAGAACAGTGCATTTATAATTAACTCTAACAAATATATTAGATATGTCATTTATTGTTTATACAGCTCTAGGTTGATATGTTTACGTTTCATTTTTTGAATAATTTTTGACTTAAGTCTATGCTCTATCGTAAATGGTAAATATATACTTAGGTATTCTACTAATAGGTAAAACTTAATTCGCATGTGTATAAATAAACAAATATCTAAAAAATCACAGACAATAATAAAATAAGCGTATAAAATAGCGACTAGAAGAGTAACACTTGGAGCTAGCTTAGGGCCATATTCTCCGTAGTTCATAAAGCCTGGCTTAGTGGAAAAGATTGACTTTTTGTGTGACAAAGCCGAGCTTTTCTACTAAGCCAGGCTTTATGAACTACGGAGAATATGGCCCTTAATGTAACAATTTTCAATTTTGACAGCTTAAATTATACCTATAACAGTTAAAATATATTCAGGTTGGTTTTTTTTGAAAAAAGGTTGGATTTAGGTCAAAAATAAACGGCGTTGAAGAAGATAGTGTGTATTTGCCGACGTTTCGGCCTAAATTAGGCCATCCTCAGGGCACTAAAAACAGGATATTCATGAGTCTAAAATCATGGATTATTACATAGTGAACAGTGTAATTGTAAAGTAGTAAAACTGTGTGAATACAACAATGATAAATTTTAAAAAAAATTGAAAAGGAATTTTATATAAATTTACTCAGTTATCCTTATGCTTTGATAGTGAGCAATTTCCCACGAAATAAAATTGAAAAAATGATCGTTGGGTTACGTAAATAATATTAACAATTAAAAATCAAATAAATAAATAACATATAAATAACATAAAACAAGGTAAATTAGATTACAACAGGTATTACTTACATCCAAGTTACTTCTCCAGTATTATTAAATATAATGTTATATACATAAGGAACATAATGTTGCTTGACTTCGTTCTTTGGTTTACCTTTATTAACAAACAGGACATTAACATTAGACAGTTACAAACAAAAATAAAATTTAAAATCTTTGGTAGGTACTGGCTTTATCATTTCTAACCATTTGTTTCTTATATGGGTCTTGGTTAGTATCGTATCAATAAGGAACAAAAAAAAAAGGGTTTTGGTATTTAGCACAATCGCAAACACAACCATTAAAAGAAAAACACTGTATTATGATGGATTTTGGATGGACTTTAAAATGTTATTATATATTATGCTTAATTTTTCAACGTCCTGTCTTTTATTAATGTTATTGGGATGCTTTTTAATCTCTATAATTTCTCCGACAACTCTTTTTTTATAGTTATGTTTTCCTAAAATAGCTACGTTATTAAAATCCAAGTAATGAAGTCTCTCTTCAAAATGCTCAGCTAATGCTGTTTTGTTTTTTGTTTTGATGAGGTTGGACGGTCTTATGCTTCGTTGGTGCTCTGATATTCGTGTTTTTAAATATCTTCCTGTTTGTCCTATGTACACTCCATTGCACTCGTTACATGGTATTTTATATATTATATTGCTTTCCAAGTTTTTTGGAGTTTCTGTTTTTTGTTTGGAGAATAATTTTTTGATTTTATTTTCATTCTTGAAGGCAACTTTAATGGTATCGTTGTTGAGTTGTCTAGCTATTTTTTCTGATAGATCTTGTACATAAGGAATTTTAAAATATCTTGTTTGGTCCTTTCTTGGTATATTTGTCTTATTATTGTGTACGGAGCGACAAAATAGAAGTTTATTAATCAATTTATTAGGATAGTTATCTTCTAATCTTCTTCAACGCCGTTTATTTTTGACCTAAATCCAACCTTTTTTCCAAAAACCTGAATATCTACTGAGATCACTAACTATAACAAGTTAAAATATCTTTTTCTTCAACAACTAAACTTTTTAGAAAACTCAACTTTCATAAAAAAATATAACTTCATGTAAATATACTTCAGGTTCCATTAGGCCTATTTAACAATACCTGCATCGCGTTCAAACTTTCCTCGAGCGATTGTGCAAATCTGCTGGTGCTGGTCACCTCGGACGACCAAAAAGCGGACAAACAAAAAATTATGTGATCGGTTTTGATGTTGTAAGATGCCCCGTATCCATCGGGCTCCACAGGCCCATAACCCATAAAGGAGTTCGTGCTGGTACTTACTTGACTGGTTGAAAGTAGGAATTTATTTGCTAGCCTAAAATTAAAAATACGTACCTATCTGTTTTAATTATAAATTATTAAATTATACCTATAAGAAGGATCAGTAAACAATTCTGGCAGTGGCGTAGCAGCTGTAGGACAAGTATCTTTAGCTGCTTCTCTAAGACCCAATAAATGAATATCAATTCCATGACCCAGAATATTGTCCACCATTTCCTTGGTTTGCACTTTAACCGCTTCACACCATAGTTCGTATTTTCTGTCGTCACTTACCAGATGAAATGTAACCTTTTTGTTTCCTATATCATAATCTGTTTCTTCTTTAGGTTGTGACATGGCCATAACCCACTCGAGCGCTTCTGGTGTAGCTGACCTAATACAGTCAACTCTACCAAGTAGAAACCTTCTAGTGCTAGCACTCTCATATGTAGCTGTTAATTTGCCGTAGAGCTTATAATAGGCCAATTGAAGCGCTAGCTGGACAAAAACGTCTGGACTAACTTTACAAGATTTCATAAAGTCTTTACCGTATCCGGTGAATCTGAATACCTGAAAAGATTAATTTAAAATCAGGTTGCATTAAGATGCAAATTATTTACTTGGAAATCAAGATCTTTAACTAAATTATCGACAACTTGGCTAGCATCTTCTATCCTTTTCAAATCCGTGGCTTCCAAAAACCATTCAAGTTTTTCTGGTGGTGGTAAGTGACTTCCTACGTTTGATGGCACTTCTGAAGCTGTTGGTAGTAACTCAGCTTGCTTCCATAAGTTTTCGATTAATTGAATTACAGCAACCCCTATAGAATAAGGGAGGTAGGAAATGGAAATGAGAAATTAATTCCGTACCTTCAGCCATTGAATGTTCGTAACACAAACCACAAGCGCCATCTCCAGAGATTATCAGTTGGACTGTTTTATCAAACCATCTATTTGCTGAATTAAATTGAAATCCACCTCCGTGGATCATTTGGTGAGCTAGGTTGCTTTCGTCTCTGTTTCCTGCCATAAATCCTGAAAAGAAAATATTGCATTAGTAAATAATTATTTGGGATTTGATTTGGATTTAACAAACCCTTTCCTCCTTTTTGCAATCTACAATTAAATGAAGCCGGAAGGGCCTCATCTAAGCAAACAATCAATAGAGATTTTTCTATTAGTTCTAGATTTCTTCGATTTTTCTCGTCTCGCATTAGGTCTTCACGAGCTTCAGCCCACAAAGCCCTTTTCCATCCTAAAAAGGCTTAATCAGATACAAATTTTAAATTTGTGCAAACTTACCAGTTAGTATTCCAACAGGAGTAATATTGGATTGACATGGAGCATCGTCTAGAATATATAAAAGCTGAGCGCAAATTTCATCTTCATTCAATCGACCTCTATCGCCTGCCTGGATAGGAACACAATATTGTTGATTTCTGCACACAATTACCACATGTTCGCTCGCTTGTTCTAGAAAATAAATTTTCCAAAAACTATTCACTTATTATTGTCACTTACCGTTGTCATTGGGCAATTCGGCTACGTACTGAGAATCCGTTACTTTACCAGGCAACCTGCAACAACCCAAAATCCTGTAATACTGGGCCATACATAAAGGTTGTCCGGGTTCGCGCGACGTCGCCCTTTCTATTGGTAAGGCTTTTCTATTGAGTATGTCTTTGTGACTTAAAGCTGCGTCGATGAGTCTTGCTGTGAATCTGGCAACGTCTAGAATAGTCGTGAATTTCCTTGGAGGAAATACCATGCCGGGATTCGAGTTGATTACAATGGGTTCTCTGTAGTTTAGGTACAAGTCTTTTAGCCAGTATTCGTAGGCCTGGGAAAAAGGAAGTAAAATTTGTAATAGTAATTGGAATTGGTTAGAGGAACAAAGAGAAAAAGTGGAAACCAATCAAACAAGGAAAAATGAATAGCCGCTAATTAAAGAAAACACTTCAGAACATTCACAAAGTGAGAGTACGAAAAAAAAAAGGTAAGTAATATTTATGTTGGCCAAAAACTGCTTTTTATTCCATCGATAGTTTTTTTTTTCGAATCCCAAACATTTATAACTTATTTACCAGATGCAAATAAGCTTAGCGAGGCGCTTATTCAAGCAAACAGCCCCTCGGTAGTATTTGTACGTCGATGAATGGGAAAAAAAGACGACGTTGACGAGGGAGGACGACGTCACCGTGTTAACTAGGGAACGCGACGTCGACGTCGGTCCTAGTGGAGGAGCCCAAGGTTTACTTTCCGATCCGCTGATCAAACAATTTCGTGAAGTAACGAGATCAGTTCAGGTCGGCGAAACCCATGTGCACGCCTCGATGCTTGCATATTTCATAATTGGATGTTGATGTTACAGGTTTAGGTATCCTGGGGGGATGGTTTCTTGCTTATATGGATGGAGTTTTTGAAACATTTTTTACTTTTCTTCCGGCTATACTCAAACTCAGAAAAACCAATAATATGCTGTAGTTTGCCATCTTCCCAAGCATAATTTTAGATTTTGTATTTGCATAAAATTTTTGCTATCTCATTACATCCCTACTGTTCCTAAGCTTGTTTTCAGGAGTTTTATATTCTTCACCATTCATCCATCTTCATTAGTGAGTTCCCTTTATACATGAGAAATTATTTTACGACGAATTTATGATGCAAGATTTTTATTATAGTTTTGGTATCGGAATTTTGTTATATCTTAGAATTTTGCATACAGGGGAAAAATCGGAACAAATATCCAAAAACAGAAATGAAAAAATAAGAACTACTTGGAGTGATGCAGAGAAAATCTGCAAAGTGGTCAGTATTATTTATTGTTAAGGTTTGATAACAAACAAACTACTACCATTTAGTATAACCAGCTATAATATATTTGTCGTATTCTATGGTCATATTTATGTTGAGACACTTACCATATAGCATGATAAAGTAGCAAACTGACCTAAAAGTCCTTTTTTGCTTCGTAATACAATTAATTGGCTTTTCTACCAGTTAGATTGCCAAATTTCTGACGAAACCGTACCAAGAGCCAAGGGTTATCAGTCACAAACACGATTCTTGACCCCTGGTCTTGAAACTGATAAACCAAAAGTGTCACTAATTTCGCTAAATAAAAGACGCCTCACGTCGCCCTTGGTTCACTCAGTTTTGGTCACAGATTCTGGTGCTTACAGTGTAAAGTCGTTCGTTATAGTTACAAAGCAGGTGAGGTTTCAGTTTCCACATATTTCCCATTGTCAATTTATTATCTTATTCACTGTATGTTTTTTCTACTTATTGTCAAATCGTCAAACTATTTTTTTATCTTATTTCCGCGTAGGTGTTGTCAATTACCAACTTATTTTTTCATGAATCCTTTGGTGTGACTTTCAGTTATTTTTACTGCATTTTCGCTACTTTTCCTAGCCTGATATCTAACAAGGCGAATTTGTACTACCCTGTCGAGGATGTTTTCTAGCATTAATTGTAGATTATAACCAGCATAATTAATCGCTTTTCATAGAACTTAGCTTACATGTACACTAATTTTCTCCATTTTGATCCTACATTTAAATTCAGTATTGTCATCTAGCTTACTCTTATATTATTATAAGCTTATTCTTTTATTGTACCTATTCCTTTCTTTCAATCATTTTACTGATTTTCCATTGTCTTTAGTTGTTACCTATATTATCTATAATAAATTCCATATGGATTTTTATCGTAAGAGAATGCTTCTTTGATTTATTCTGACAACCGATTCCTCTCAAAACAGGTTAGAACCCAACTACGTACAGCTCGGGTAGCAAGAACCCGGACTAATAAGGGCAACTGAATCAGTTACACAAAATTACCCTATTACGATTTACCGAGAATAGGCTACTTGCATGGAAAATTAAATTGATTATTGTTTATTGCAAACTGTAGGGAATCGAAAAAAAATCGTTACTTTTTTTTTATTTCGCCCAAAAATGATTATTCCGGAAGTTATACAAATATTAAGTTTTTTATATATAGATATACTGAGCATGTGCGACGTCACAACTCACAACGTATTATACCTAAGTTATGACCTGGGAAAGACATTTCAAAGCGTTGTATCTCCGGCAATTTTTGACTAACAAGAAAAAGAAAAAACATGTGTTGACTTATTTTTCATGGACTATCGAAATCAGCAATAAAAAAATTTGATGCAAGGGGCCTATTGTAGTGCGACTTTAATCATAGTCCCTGGTGGTACGCTACCGAAATACGAGAAAAGGCCTTTATCAGTCCTAAAGCAAAGTCTCCCTTACTCACCCGTCACATCCAAGTGGCGGCCGGCGGTAACAATGAATGTAGGTAATAATTTTCATTTTCATGAATATTACATCTAACGTTTTAATTGTTCAATTTGGAATAATGAAAATATAACAAAGTTTAAGCACAAAGAAAAGCTAGCAAAGACTAAAAACTGGACCCTGAGTGTCTTGAACAAGAAAACATATCATGAAAGCTGTTGGAAAAGACCCCCACATCCAGGAGTGCCAATTTGCCGAGAGAATATTTACCTATTTCATTATTTTTGAAATTCTACGCCAATTTTTCATTTTCAACAGTTCCATAATAAAATTACCTTCCTTTCCAACATAATTGCAAATTATTGTGGAAAGTCTAAAACAAACGCAAAATTTTCAAGGGAGATTATAAAATCTTAATTGGATCGTGGAAGGATTTATTATTATTTACCGAAGAGATTAAAATTGTTAGGCAAGTCTTAAAAGCCCAATTTAAACACTGCGTCCCCTTCCGCTGTTTGCTTAAAGCTTTACGGAATTTGTCTCTGGTGAAGTTTATTTTAGAGTTTTATGTGTGGGGACATAAACTTACCCAATTGTCCAGTTTTTCTCGTCTTGCCAACAAATAGAGCTGCAATTTCCGTCCAAGTCCACCTTCGCCGGCAAATTTTTCCACGATTTTCTTAATTTTTTCATGTTCGTCTTCGCTTAACAGAGGTTGCAATGTTTTAATGTACTTTTGCATAGTAGTTTCTAAAAGAGGAACTGGGACTTTTGGTAATTGAACGTCCTGAAACAAGAGAGAAAAATGCTTTTAAAATATTCCTCATTTCATTAAATGTAACTGTCATTCCTCATAAATCCATATTATTCAATCCCAACACTGGGTTTTTAAATGGGGCTAGTTTGCATATATTAGGACATTCAGTGGGGATAAAGCCGTTCAGATAGCGTAACGTGGGCACGTATCGCTTTGTAGATCTCTCGTCTGTAATTTAGTTTCGGAATCATCCATATATGCATGCCAGGGGAGTCTGTAGCGGAAAATATTTTGCGCCACCGTTGGCCTATATTAAATTTTGTATTGTAAAAATTGTATTCGTAACTGTCCTGACAGTATTTGGCCCGACCATAAAAATCCCGATAATTTTGCCTTGTGTTTGGGATTTATATGCCACTGTCAGGCATATAGAAAATTATAGGAAAGTAAGAATCCCAAAATTGTTGTCAAGAACTTATAGCCAATAACAATCTTTGCCGTTTGAGATCATGAACAAGTCTATAGGTATAAAAAACGTGATTCATCTGGTAGGTACCAATTTCTCAAAAGAAAACCGATGGCGGAATTATGCCGTATCCAAAAAGGTTACAGAGGGTGGCAAAAGATCCTGGAAAAGGGGCGCTCTACCAATTAACAGCCCCTGAATCATTCGAATAGCACGGTGGTCCCAATTAGTTTTGTTTGCCCACCGAATTATGTAGTTTGTTACGCGTTTCAAACCGTTAGAATTATTTATTCTTTTCAGTCTTAATTTTGTTTGTCTTTCGTAATTAACAATATTCTACATTTGTGTTTTTATTTTATTATTTTATTTGTCATCACTTATCAAACATTTGGACACCAAATCTCACCAGTATGGAGTTTGAGCAGGGTCCCAAATGATGGATTCAACATTTTAAATTGTACATTAAAACACCATAAATTGCTAGGTAATGATTACATCTAGGCACTTCCTAAGAAACTTATGCATTTAAGTTTACAAGTTGGTTGTCATGCCACATATCATCGATTTAAGATAAAGAATAATTCAAAATTTTGCTTCGTAATAACTTGAGTGTCTACTTACCTAAATGAGTATCAAAACCTTTCAAAACAAATATATTTTTTTGAATGTAGAGTTTGAACTCCCTTTATTGACTAGATAGTGATAAAACCAATATCGATATACGTTTAATGCAATAAGTGTTCGATTATTAAATAAAAAAAACTGTATTATTCTTATCTATTCAATATAGGTAGGTGCATATTATATATATATTAGGACTTAGCTATTTAGAATCATTAGTTGATTGGGAATCCAACAAAATATCAAAATGTTTAAAATTTTATTCTGCTGCCTTTTTCTGTATTTGAGCGTCAGCGCCGTCAGCGTATCTCAGCAGTCAGTACTCCAGCAAGTGAACTCAGAATATCATGTGTCTAAAATTACAGTAAGTACCTAAATTTTTGTTAAACGTTGCGGTAAGTAGAAGCCTATGTAGTCCTTGGTTAAACAACTTTATTCTTCTCTTAAATTAAATAATTGTTCTGATAGTTATGTTAAGAGTAATGACGATTTTTGCAACTTTTGGTAGTAGGAGGTTATATACAATCTATTTTAACATATAGTAGGATAAACGTAGCTGCATAACATAGGTGGGGGTGCAACAAATTAGCAACAAGCTGATTTCAGCGGAAATGTTTAGTAACTGCCTCCTATTTAACCTCCCAAAAGTCCCATTCAATCCTAGGAGTGGAAGGTTGAAAAAAATGGCCGCCATCTTGGATTTTCTTGTTTTTTTTTTTTCTAATATCTCAGTTTCTATTAGTTTTTTCAAGAAAACTCAAGATACCTTTTTTATGGAGAATTTAATTCTCTATAAAAAGTGCCTCTATGTTTTTTTTTTTGTAACATGAAGGATAACGGAGATACAGTTTTTTTTAGAATCTGATTTATAAATCTTTCCCTTTTAGCGCAACAAAACCCTCATGGGGGTTTTGTTGAAGATTCAAAAAAGCGATCCACCAAAGTAAGAAGTAGACATTTTGTTTGTGAAATTGTGATCTTTTTAGCCTTGTAAAATTTTTTCTGGACTTCATTCTTGGTGAGCCAACAAATCCAGTTTTATTATTGGGACTCAAATAGGAACAGAAAAAAAAAGATAATTTGTATTACTTATCAGCAGCACAAAAATTTGCAATTTCATTGGTCGGCCAGTTATCCGCCAACCAATACAATAATAGAACAATAAATTTATCTTGCAGATAGTTACCAGCAAGTTTTTCTGAAGATGAATAAACTGGGCCTAAACCAAATAAACATTCTGTATTAAATTTTATTCCTACCATAATCAATCCTGATATGGATTTACCTGGGATAAAGCCTGCTTCCAAAAGGAGGACAAAAATTAGCTTTTTGGCTAATCATGTGACATTTGTCGCAAGATTCTATGCAGAAATTGCTCTGGAGTAAGGAGCTCTGAGATTCGAGTTCTCATAATGAAAGAACGCTGCCTAAGATATTTTTGTCCAAGCTGTATGGACTGTTTCCAAGTACTACCGGGGTTGAGCTCAAGACTTCACGAATTGGAAGCAGAGATGGAAAAGCTCAAAACCGATCAAAGAAATGTGCTATCCAATCACAAATGTGTGTTATCGAGGATGATGAAGTAAAATTAGATAGAGGGTTTTCTCCTATTCCTGCCAATGGCCAGCTCACTATGGATGGTATTAAAAACGGAATGGGCTGGAAGGCACCTGCAAAGCCATTCTATTCTAATAAGGAACTTGTTGCATTTATGTCCAAGTCCTATACACGCCTAGCAAGTAAACATCTTGCATATCAATTTTAAGGCGATGGAATGAAATGTCTAAAGAAAGTCTAAGGTTGAATAAAGAACGAAAACGATTTCCCCTGTTCCACCTCTAGCGTTCCCAGCGCTTTATGCTGGAGGTGGAACAGGGGAAATCGTTTTCGTTCTCTATTTAACCTTAGACTTTTTTTAAACATTTCGAAAGGGATAAAAGTAAAGAAATGTTTGAAATATTTACTATAAAAATCTCTGTATCTCCGTTATCCTTTATGTTACAAAAAAAAGGTGTAAACACTTTTTATAGAAAATTAAATTCTCCACAAAAAAGGTTTTTTGAGTTTTCTCGAAAAAACTGAGATATTTGAAAAAAACAAAAAAATCCAAAATGGCGGCTATTTTTTTCAACCTTCCGCCCCTAGGACTGAATGGGACTTTTGGGAGGTTGAATAAGAGGTCACTTACTAAACATTCCCGCTGGAATCAGCTTGTTGCACCCTGACCCTCTAGATTGACTCAGCAATTGATTCTGCAAAACCTTATTATCGGTTTTGAGTTTTGGAAAGTCTTCATTTCGTTTTATTTCGATCATTCTTGAAAAAGCATTCAGATTGATGCATGTGGACAATGCATAATGTCATATGATGAATATTTTTTAAAGAAACTTTCTTTAGTATTTATTTATTTCTGATGATTAGTAATTTCTCATTAGATTGAGGAATAATGTTCAAAGAAAGTTTTGTTCAAAATAATTAATAACCAAAATGGCTCAATAAACTTCAGATCAATTTATTACTAAGTGTAGTTAAATCCATTATTACAATTTTTCTTTTATAGGGGACATTATTAAAAGCATTGGCTATCTGCCAGGATTTCGGTATGAAACTAGTCACTGCACCGAATGCTGAAGTACAGGCTGAAGTACATAAGGTGTTGAACGGAACAACGAACGATGGTGAGTAGAAAAAAAAACTCTAAAAACCACAAAACAATGTCAATGTTTGAGCATAATACATGGACCAAAATCAATGTAGATATAAAAATCAAAAGCTATGTTGTTAAGTATAAAATCTTATTGTAAAGTGGCAAAAATAATCAGTATCTATAATATCAAATTTTTTCAGCAACTTGGTTAGCTGGATTATATCTGAATTATGATGGTTTATTTCAACCTAAATGGGTCTGGTTGAATAGTGAACACCAGTTTAGTAACTATACGAATTGGGGAGAAGGAGAACCAATCTTATATGTAAGGGGCTTATTGAATTGCGTAGTGATGCAATCAAATGGTTTCTGGAAAGTGGATAGATGTGACGAGGATGAAAACTATTTTATATGTTCAACTAAATAAAATTTAACATGATGGTCGTTGTCCTTATTCCACGAAATTTTCTTTAATGAATAAAATTAATATTTCCTTGTATGTAGTGTTTTTTGTTTATGTAGGTACCTACTTATTATAACGTCCCAATCCTAATGTTATTGTCACAAGGGCCTTGCAGCTAGTGAGGGTTTGACTTAAGGTTAGGGGTTGCTCTTCAAGAAAACGAGGAAAACACACAACTGCAAAAAGGAGCTTAACATACATTGTCTACTAGTGGGTACATTCTACCAAAGGAAGATGCGTCACATGGTTCGGCTCTATGTACATATAGGGGTGCAACTGGTCCCCACAGGTATAGGCGGCAATGCCCTGAAGGGCATTGCTCCAAAACTTTCTGGGGTAATGCGACCCTGAAGTTTAGCTACTGCTCCCTTAGGTATAAGAAGACCCTGAGGAGAGATGTGCACCATGAGGAGACACTGCTTCCTGGGGTAAGGAGACCCATGGGAGACCCTGAGAAAAGACAGACTCGAAAGATGCCGATACATCGGTTTTTATATCCATTTCGTGTAAGCATCAGTTTTACGCGTTGACCTGCTTAAACTGCTGATTGTTGATAAACCGTGTTATAGTTTTGTTTATTTGTTCACTTCCCAACCAACTAGGTGCAACGTTTATTGAACATATGATCTATTAATGTTGAATTGTTCTGCCTTTTTCTTGAAGGGACGTTTCTATTACACAATTCAAAGTTATTAGTTTTGTAAATGTCTGTCTGATTGAATTGTTACTATTTTCCAGAATATCAATATTCATGTCAGCAAGAAAATAGTATATTATTCAACGAGCGGGTAATGATGGCTATTACTCACGAAAGATGAAGTTTGCACTACGAGCCGCAGGCTAGTAGTGTAATCATCCGAGTGAGTAATAGCCATTACCCACGAGTAGAATACTATACTTTTTCTATGATTAATAGAATTGGCACGAATTATGCGGTTTTTATTCAATTTTCGTGACAAAATTAATTGAGAATTCTGACAGCTGGATGATAAAGTGAGCTTAAGTTAGTACAAGTCTTGTCCAAATCAGCTGTCAAAATGACGGATTGGAAGATTGAAAAATGTTGTCAACTTGTCGAATTTTCTGATTGGTTCTTAAATAGTGGAGTAATGAGACCAGGATATTTCATTGGTTTAAAACAATTGAGTAATGAAGAAAAAACTCACTGTTTGAGTAATCATCCACATTGGATCAACAGAAAATGGATGTATATTACGCATATTATTCAATACTCATAGAAAAAAACAAATTAATTATTCTGTTTTTAGGTTTTCAAGCTTATTATCCAGGAATTCAAAGAAATTATTTTATGATAATGACGGAGGTCTATAGATTCCGCATATTGTAATTCCAAAAGATTTAATGCAAACAGCCATATAGGAAATTTAATTTTCAATTTTTTCAACAATACTAAATTCCAATGTTTTATGAACAAATATTCCCAGTCCTCCACCTCTTCTATCCCTAGTAGCATAGACGATAGGCCGATTAATAATTTCGAGAATTGTAAAAATTTATTTCATTTATTTTCATCCAAATTTCAGTTATAACCAATATATCTATATGTTCATTATTTATTAATATTTCAATTTCTTCCATTTTATTTTTAATAGATCTTGTATTCATATACAGGGTGTATCAGGTTTGAATACAAAAATTGTGAAAATAAGGCCCATTTTGAACAAAAAAAGTTTATACTACATGGGGTCCAAACTCAACCATTCTTAAGCCTTTGAAGTTTTGAAATTTTTTGATGAATATTTGGAAGATAAAGAAAATTTTAATCATTATGAGATGTAAAAAAATTTAGTTCATTCAATTATGAAGTAATTATGCATTTTTAGTCAACAACAATAATAAAAAATTGAAAAAACAACATGAAAATTTCACTCGTAAATCAGTATCTAAACATCTGGCAACATAGCACAACACACACACTTGATTTGTCTTTTGTCAAGTATTGAAGCATTGGAAACGCGTGTAATTCACGTCGAATATACAGATACTTGTTGAGACATAATCGTTGCAAAATGCCCATTTAGCCGCCAGAATTTACAGGGAAATATTTCCCAAGAGCGCCCACCTGATGAAATAACATTGTGTCCGTTTTACAAAGATTGCGTGATACGGGAGGTGCGAGTGTGCAAAATCTGCGTGTTGATTTCAGTGTTTTGAAAACCTTTTAACAAAAATTTTCATAATGAGGATTTGGCAAGTAGCTAAGTAAGTATTATTTAATTTTTCTCTTGAATGCAAGTTATTATTTATATTATTTGGAAACCAATAACAAAACAAAACGTGAACAGATGGAAATATCCTAGGTATATCTTGGCAGAGATAATAAATGTACGATGTTGTCCCGTTGTTAACATTTTCCTAAATTTAAATTCTGCGATAACTCCGAAAAATATTTGTTATCATACCTGATACACCCTTTATAGGTTTTTGATATTTGTATTTTAAAAATAAAAGATGAATTGAACACCATTATTCATGCGTGTATGTGTAATTGGTTTTAAATTTTGTGTTAGATGTAACACAGTTTATGCATTTTGGTGTTGCTTACATGTCCAATAGATATGTTCTTTTGAATAGACTCTATTTACATACTTTCTTTTTCAAACATTTTTCTGCTTTATATATCCATATTCGCAACATTTGAAACAATAATGAATATTGAATATATTATTTAAGTTTTTTAGTAGAAAGTTCTCTTCTTTCAAATTTTTCTACAGGTTCATTTTCATTTTGGGGTCTTCAGTCGATACATATCCAAGGTACTTTAAGTTTATCGAAGTCTGATATGTCCTTTCTTGTTTTTCGAGCACATATTAGATAATACCATTTTGAGCATATTGAGCAACTAACACAATAAGATTTTTTATTAAACTTAAAATTGCACTTTCCACAATTCTCTATATATTGTTGAGTATGTCATTGACTTGAAACGTCTGCTATTTCATATGAATTTCCACAATCTAATAAGTCTTGTGTAGATATGTCAAAATCTCTTAAATGTTGTGGCAATTTGTTGTCAGTTGGGTATTTGTATGTTAGATAAATAGTTTTACTAAAACTTTTATCACTTGGGTCAGGGTTTTGTTTCAAAATTTTCATGTAAATTCATCATGTTTTACATTTTTTTTTTTTTTTTTTTTCTTGAGCCCATTTTTCAAATCTGGCAGCGTATGGATAGTTTCCAAATATAGTATGGGTTCAGTTATTTATTTATTGCTATTTTATTCCTGTATGGAGAATTTAATTAATGGCTTTTTGATATACAGAGTGGTCTTCATTTATAGACTAGTTGATATTATTTTTATGTTAAGCAAAGGGTGTTACAAATTAACTGATATTTGTTACTTTAAGACGAGATAACCTAGGGTCGTGGAATTCAAAAAATTAAGATAACGTGTAGTCCTTTTATGTGCAAATGAAACCACTCAAAATCCAACAAACAATACTTTTATTTGATATTTAACAATGTTATATGTAACATAGAGTAACAGTAAATGTTACTTTCTGTAAAATTTTAGTGTTGACAGCTTGGTTTTTCCGGTGAATCTGATAGCATGTACCGTTCCAATCCGGAGCTCTTCAATGGGTGTTGGGGCTTTCCTTTCGTGAACTGGAGCTCTTCGTGTTGTTTTCTGTATCCAGAAAGAGAATAGAATGCTGGGGTGACGTCACTCCAACTGATCCAGAATCCAAACAATGATCTTTATGTGGAGTAGGTACCCAGAAAAGAATAAGGCAGTATCAGGTTCACCAATATTTGGAATATTAAATCCCTGAAAATGAGTGTCTTGCAAAGGAAATTGAAATTTAATATAAAACGGTATGAACAGCTATTGCAAGTTGAAAAAAAATATATATTTTAATATAAAAAAAATACAATTAAATAATTAAGGATAATGGTAAGATACTAATAAAATTAAAATAATAACAAGACATTAAATTAAAATGCTCGTTATGATTGAGCAAAATGCTGCTTTCCTGACAGTAGCTCTGGCAGGCAAAAAATATGAACAAAATGAGGTAAAACAATAAGAAATTAACTCTTTGGATTCTCCCCAAATAGACAAAATTTTCCTCTTAAATTAAGGTAGCCACAATAGATATTACAAGATAAACCTGACGGTGAAATCAATAAAATCCAGAATATGTCAAAATTCTTGAGATGTTCTAATTAAAACTTTTTTCTGAAGTTTTGACCTGTCTGGATTTCTAATAAAAAATTACACCATTTAGTTAATTGACGGAGTCAAACAGAAAATGGCTATTCAGGCCTCTGCCTGGATTCAATAGAGTTGATAGGGATAGACACACAAATTTGGTTTTCACTGACTCTATTTAGAGCAAATGGTCCAATATTCCCACACTAACAATTGATTCTGAAAACCAGAGCAGCAGTACCTATTTAAAGTCCAAAAAATCTGAATTGACTTATCTCAGATAAACGTGGCACTACCAATCAGCACTCATACAAAATGGAAGCCAACAATTAGATAAAAAAATTAAAATATAATATTTATATTTCAAGAATAGATAAGATAATATTTATCAGGTAAAAACTTAACAATGATATGATAATATGAATTGATAGCAAAATATATTGAAAAATCTATAAGGGAGAATCCAAAAATTAAGAGCGAAAATTACTAAAAATAAAAAGGACTCGCCTGCCATTCTTCTGTCGAGGAAAGAGAACGTTTTAGAAACCAAAGCCCACAAGAGAATGATCCGTGTTTTTTATACTTAACTGCACTTTAACCAGTTCAACCAATCAAACGAGTATAGTCTGGCTAGCGAAACGGCGAACTGCAAAAGAATTTGCTAATTTGCCAAACTTGACGGAAATAGTGATAAACAAGTTGGTGAAATTATTTTTTTTGCTATATGGGCATGTGTAGTATTTTGAAATAGAAAAAAATCCGGCAACATTGCAAAATGATAGATGTGGAGAGGCGTGATTATTCAGAGGTATGATTCTATTGGTTAGAGTCTGAACGACAGCAGGCAGTGGCGTGGTTATTGGCGAAACTAAAGAATTTTTTTTTCTAATAATTTTATTGGTGTTTCCGGTGCCACTGAACCGAAAGACATGGCTGTCATCAGGTGGTGTCAGTTGAGGTGTCAGTGAATATTTTTAGGTCACGCCCCACTTTTCTTCCCCCTTTCGTCTCTACCAAGTTACCACTTGCCAGACTATACACTCAAAAGATTATATTCACTTTACAATGAAATTTACATTTTACGTGCATGATGGATAGATGGCAGCACTTGTATTATTTTGAACTTTGTGGATATTTAGTGCCGGTACTTTTGCTCTCATTTGACAGCCGTTAAAAATAATCAAAGGTTTGAATGTGCTCTAACCACATCATACTTATAGACCTTTGGCCCATGCAAAACTTTGACGACATATCAAATTCGTTAATCGAGATCAAAAGTATCGGCCCTTAGTATATTAGGAATTATTATCTTGCTGATTCTTAAATGAAAAAAAAAAAAAAAAAAAACAATTTTATAATCAAAATGAGAAGAGATGGAACTGTTACGTAAATGATAAATTTATCGTAACAAGGGTTCGATTCTGTTAGCTCACATTTTTCTCGTCCATCAACATTACAGTAATTCTATGGGATTATTTTTAACAGTAGAACAAGAAAAGTTCAACTTACCTTTCAAGATAAAAAATCGGTTTCCAATATACTACAAGCGCACTTTGGCAAATGATTTGGAATCGTAACTGAAGCGTAGCTCAAACTTTAATCATCGTAATTACCATAGATCAGTCAGTCAGTCAGCTTTAAAAGGGAGTCAAACGCTTTAATTTGTCAAATTAAACACGGGGACCAAAAGACACATTATCCATGTCTTTGCTGCTTTCGTTCGTTTGCTTGCGGTGACATAATTAAGCTGTTAAGCTGATGAATTTCGTCTCTTTGAGGCTTCCTATTAACTTTATTAAACTCAGGGGGACAAGACCACCAGAAGAAAACCTTGATCAGGCAATGAGTTTTTGAGTATTTGCAAAATACGCTATTCTATTTTTTAAACGAATTCAAACAATAATTATATTCCAAAAGCTTCCCCCTGGAGTTTCAACCAACACAAAGTTATTATAACTCAGCAGGACACGACGATATCCCTGCAAGGGGCACGACGAAACAGTGAGAATTGCTATGTCAAGTGCAGGTGCTTGCTTTTGTATCAAAGACCCTATAGACTATAGACGAAGCGAAATCTAAAGGGTACAAAAAAGGCTCCTGTTTTGTCAATGTCGAGGTAGCTATAACACCAGGTTTGATAATTATTAAGCGTTTTTGTTGAATTTTATATAATCATTTCAAAATCCCGAATTAGAATAATTAAACGTTAATGAATAAAATCTACCTTGCTTCAGCTTTATAATTTTCCCATTGTACGTTCGGATGAATAAATTTACTAATTGGCACTTTATGAGTGGCAAAATATGCTCTGGTAAATTGTAAATTCAGAGTGCCGTAACTGAATTACTTTTGTTATTAGGTATCTCTAACTTTGGATACAGAACAAATAATATTTGTCCTGAAATTGTCCATAACACCATTTTCTAATTCTAGCAAATCTATAGATCAGCTGAAATTATTCTACAGTAGAATGAAATACACACATCAAAATAGTCTAGAGAACAAGATGCAACTGAATACATTTATAAATTGAACAAAATATACTTTTAAAAGATTTTTAAATTTTGTTAAAGCCGATATGATAAATTTGACAAGATTTGTTCAACAAATACCCATATGGTATCTTTTAAAAAAAAGTTATTCTGTCTCAAAATTAAAAGACGAATATTTCTTGTTCCCTAGACTTTTTTGATGAGTGTATTTGTTTTGAAGTTTTCGATGCGGACTCAACTACAGAAAACCAGTTAACAAGATGATTGACACAGATTTTGGCTGAGTTGGTTATATTTGGTCTACGAACATACCAACCAACAAATAAGTTTTGTTTAATCAACCGAATTCTCTCGATTTTACGCAAAACTTACATTTACGACGCCTTTAAGTGGTTCAAAACCCGTAAAAGACCGCGCGAGGCTCACTTATATAAACCAGGGGAGTGAAAAGAGAAAAGATAAAACAAACCTCGACACCCCATGTGAACTCGCTGGTGGCCTAAAACGCAAAACAACACAAAGGGATGATGCGGACCCTCTTTCTTCTTCTCTCTCAGTTACGGCTTATGTCACTACGCTAATAACAATGCAAACAGCACGGAGATAGGTATCTGACTTTATCCTCTGCTTTATCCTCCGGAATATTTAAATGAGAATAAATGGTAATATTCTTGGGGAAAATGATGGTGCAGATATTTATTTATGCATTTGGCAATTAAGGATTTTAATGGAAGTTTCACAAAGTTAAGATATTCATGAAGCTTATAACCTCATTTTAGAGCTAGAACAAATTTAATCCAAGATATACCGAATCAAATTCAACAATGAAAGACTGTCATTTCAAATGACTGAGATCTGGTATCAATGAATCAACAATAATAATAAATAAACATTCTACAAAATAACTGGAAAATTCTTGCCACAAAAGAGAAATTACAAAAGAAACGGCCGACAATAAAAAAGAAAGGGGGCGCAAAGTGCACCCCCTAAAAGTTCCACGCCTGTTTGTTTAATGACGTGGTGCCCCATTATGCGTCTGGCAGTCGCCGGTCCGCACCCCCGCGTAGCCAGAGAACTCGTAGTCTACCTGCAGGAAGCGGAGTAAATGGAAAATAATTTATTATTAATAAGACGAAGAGCGTTCCGTTCCCCCTGTATACCCGTCCAGTAAATATTTGATGATTTTTGTTGGGGGGGAGATTTGATAGGAAAGTATGTTTGGCATGCTGATGGAACTATTTTGGATGTTGGGGTTTCGATTTAAATTAGTTGGTAGGTATATTTGACATCTTTTGATTGAATTAGTGATGTAGGGGAAATCCAAGAAAAATAATTATAAAGACTATGGTTAATTGAAGTATTGCGCCAATGACAAAAAATCCAGCATTGAAAGAAAAGTTACCGAAACACTTTCCATTTTTCGCAAAAATTAAACGTGGGTTGCTCTGGATCTACTGAAAAGCGACGAAAACTACTTACTCAAGAAGACTCCCTCATAGATTGGTCTCATTTGAATTTCGTTTTACATGTTAAACTTGCTATTCCAGATAACGTTGTAGCAACAATTAAGCTACTTTGTCATTCTATTATTATTTTAAGCATGTAAATTTATTATATTTCAGGTGTTTTTAATTGTAATCACCGGTATTGCTGTATATATTAATTATTGTAATGCATTTAAAGCAAGTATACTTATTTCCCATTAAATTTAGGTTTAGGTTGCAATTAGGAGTGAACCTGATTTTTATGTAAGTGCTACTTTCATTCAGGTGGCACCATACTATCTCTATTCAATGATTTTCGCCCAGCTCTATATCCTTTCGAATAATACCAATCTTTCCGGTTGCTAAAGCCACCTTTTTCGGCTAGCTTCATACTGCAATTATTTAAAATGCGCACGGCCTTGCTTTAGGACGGGCCACTCTTTCTTGGCGGCTTGGTTAAG
Organism: Ceutorhynchus assimilis; assembly: GCA_917834065.1. NCBI lineage: Eukaryota > Metazoa > Arthropoda > Insecta > Coleoptera > Curculionidae > Ceutorhynchus > Ceutorhynchus assimilis. The sequence goes on from OU892279.1 coordinate 51,587,831, forward strand.
CGGAGTCGACGTCATTGACGTTAGCGAGCCCTTTTGTTTTTTGTCCGAACGTGCTAAGTTTCCTTGAAAATCTCTTGAAGGGGTGAATAATCCTTCAAATTTCTCTCTGTGGTTCGCAGTGATATTTATGGCTAATTGAAGAAATAGTTTATTCGTCCACTGGGCCACTTTTTTTGTGATTTTATTGGAACATGCCAGGTATGTGACAAATCCTTTTATACCTTGAACATCCCTTGAACAGCCTATCTTTATCTGCAACCACCTCTGGTGAGGCCAGTGCCAGTATTGTGTACCAAATCATGGTATAAAAGCCCCTTGTTCAGGGTGAGTCATGTACTTTTGTGTCTTATAAACTTTATCAGTAGACAAGCTTTTTGTCTATTTCACCTTTCTTTTAATAGAAAAGAGACCATCAGGCCTAGTATTGGTCCAATTCAGTAAAGACAGTATGCTTTCCTAAGCTTGATATACCCTTACTTCTGAGGTCATTCTCATGGTCCCTGATGGATAGTGCCTATCGTCCTTGATGACACCTCGACTTGGAAGTAGTAACTACAGGTTCCTTTACGTTTAAATTTTACCTTTTATTTTATATTTTTTATTGAGCATTACCCAATTGAGATGTCTCATTTCCATGTTCAGTTTGCTGTTCGGCTGAGCATGTGAATTGTCAGAGCAGAAGACTCAACGAAGTCGTTTTATGTTTTTTATTATTGACTCATTTCCATGTTCAGTTCGCTGTTCGGTTGAGCATATGATTTTCAGAGCAGTATATTGTATATTAAATGTATATACTCCATTTACTTTGACCAAAAATTTATGATTGCCAGCATGGGTTTTCTACAGGACGCTCTACTGCAACGAACTTTGACGACTATCAGCAGTTTCTTATTGAAGGAAGGCTGACAGGTTGAAGCAATTTAGACATTGCAGATTTATCCATAGCATTCGATAGTCCATATTAAAATGATAAATAATTAAAGTGATTACCACTTTTGTTACACCATTTCACTGAGAGCAAACAATAAAAAATGGAAGTCGGAACTATTCTAAGTTATCGGGAATCCTCTGTTGTTTGGAGATGATAGTTAATACTATAGTTTTTGTATTGGTTTCTTTTACACCGTTTTCGGTCAATTTGTGAAGCTATATACTGATATTCGAACGTATTATGACAGTGGCGATTGGATTCACATTAAATTATATGGTAGATACAAACACTGAACTGCGTCGTGTCATTTTTAACCATCAAGCTGAAGACGTATATCAGCGTTTTGTCACGTCACAACTTCAGAAAATGACGCTGATCTGCGTCTCTGTCCTTCAATGTGTTAAAAGTGAGCTAAACACGACCCAAGATGAATGTCAGCATTACTGGGGAATGAAACCACTATTATATCGAGCAGAAGTCTTCGCTATACATGAGCATTACGCGAGGGTGTATTCTCATCTCACGGATATCCAACCAACAATAAAAGCTCTGGATTCCAATCGCATCACTTCCCGCATGACGATGGAGTGCCTCACTGACCTGAAGCAGATTGCTAAGGAACACAAGGTTCAACTCCTATGGGTTCCTGACCACTCAGCGATAGAGGGCAACGAAAAAGCAGATGAGCTGGCGGAAGCTGGAGCTGCAACGCTATTAATAGGCCCCAAGCCCAGTTTCGGAATATCAATCAGAGTCAACACTGGATAAATGGTCCAAAAGACAACATTTGACCCGATGGAATACAAGATCTGGACAAAATCACGCAAGGGAGATGCTAGGAAACCCTTCAACGAGAGTAGCAACTGACGTGCTACGACTTACGCCCATACACATGAGACAAGTGGGCTATTGACAGAACACTGTCACTTGAAGAAATATCAGCACAGGATGGGGATATTTAGTTAACCTACTGAATGCAGACTATGTTGACAGGAAGACGAAACAGCTTATGCTTATCATACCAAAGATATAGACTTTTCGGAGCAATACAGACCGGGGATAGACTACCGGTTGGAAATCTTATCCAAGGGCAATTAGGCCTGATACAGGGAACAGGAAGAGTCCAGGGCAAGAAGGAAATTGGGGAGCACAATAAGCGAACAGGCTGCAGTACATGAAAGGTCTCAGCGCCTAGATCTCTCTACAATCCACCGACCAACCAAGGCTGAAATAGGTAATTAAACTGTGAAAACCCACGTGACAGATTCATGTAAAAAAAATATTGATGACCGACTCGAGTTTCCGTTATCCTTTGATAGATGCGGCCTCACATTCTCATGACATTCATTCGCCCAAATAATCAAGAAATTGCGACACCTTCGGTGGAACAAATAATTGTATATTTCTAAGAAAGGAGAAGGTGGAACCAAAAGTATTCAAACAATCAAATCGGAGTCGAAAGTCGAAGGGTAAACGGTCATCAGTCCAGTGAAAATAAAATTCCTCGCCTCGGACATCAATTTGAATGTGGGGTATCTACACAAAAAGTACAACTGGTCATGGATAAACTATAATTCCTAAGCAAAGGCTAGGAATCAAGAAATATTGAATTTCTGCAAAAGCTACATATCGGAAATTGCATATTTCTATGTAGAAATGCAAGCGGAATATCTCTGGTGTTAACATTTGAGCAAGAACGAATTATTTAGTTGGTAAATTGAACGTGAACCACAAATTTCAAACCGAATTAATTCCTAACCAAGATTGATTATGCTCAGATCAGACGAAATGTGTATCTATTATTTTGGTTAATGGACGAATTTGGCAAACCCAACTGTTTGGCAAATATTAAACATTAGAGACATGGATATACAACATAAATCTCCCAAAACACGAAGTAATGATACTTTTTTGGCACAAAACAGAAATTATCGCGTAATATAGAGGAAAAAAAATACAAGCCATTTGGAAGATGAAGCAAAAGGTTATTTTTCCAGCGTTGTAAGAGCCATTTTTAGCGCCCCGTATTGATCCAGGTTAGTCGAGGCCTGGCGGAGTTACCTGGCGTGACCCGTGCGATGATTCCAGAGGCGTAGTTTGTTGTTTTTACGTTTATTTCTGGAATTTATCCAGAATCTATGACGTTATTCACACGATATGAGTTCTTATCTGAATAATTACCAAGATTATTCTAGCTATTTTCTCATCTCTGTGCTATATTCAGGCATGCACTGATGAAGTTCGTGCTAAATTCTTTCATGATTCCATATTGTTAAATTATTGAATAGTCAGGTACAAGTTTCCTTAAATCCTTCCTTTTGTTCTTTCAAAAACTCCTATTCAGTACATGGCTGATTCAAAGAAAGAGCTGCCTTTGGGTATTTTCCGGCCCCTTTTCTCTGTCTATAGATTTTTGTCACGCACAACTTAAATCAATCCGAGCGGTTTGGCTCTAACTAGATTTACTTTTCAAACTCCAGTTCCAATCAAATTTGATAAACTACTGGAGGAGGTATTTTATTTTGCTCACAATGTTTGGTTATAATTCAAGAATATTCATGATTTATTTCTACATACATACTCTTAGAGACCGATAAGGAATACGAGTTTTTCAAAATATTTCCAAACCAGAGACATTTCAAAATCGTCATTTTAAATTTATTTATTTTTTCATTCCATCTAGAGTGATTTTATCCAAAATTCCATCACTAATTTTTCTTGAGAGCCATTCTCATCAAATTGTAGAATCTTGGCTAAATAGCAAAGATATAATATTAATAACGATCAAGAATCCATAGAGTTGAAATCTATTATCTGTACTTAATCATGAAATAAATTTATCATATTTGTACCTTCAGCCACGCGATACGCACGTGTCCAACAAAAATCACTAAGGGGCTGGGACAGGCGTTATTAATTAACCCCCGGGTCAATATAGCGTCGAATTGGCCCCTCAAATTACACGTAGCACGTTCATTTATCAATATTCTGTATCTCTATACAGTAAAGCCGTTGATGACGTGCCTAATTTAAATGGATGATTTCCCGTGTTCTTTCCATTAAAATTACCATTGATTCGGACAGGGAGTGATATTTTGCTTTTTTATAATTCATTGTTGATTTCAAACACTAGAGCTAAAACTAACAGATTCCATTAAGCAATAATCCGAAAAGAATCCTATCAATTTAAAACGAAATCCCGAAAGAATTTCGAAGATTAGCTTCCGATGCGATATCCTAACAAGCCACGTGATTTATGCTCTGTAACAGCCGTGACAAAAATGCCGAAGCGAAACAGAGAAAATCCATCTGCATGTTTGATAACCCAAGAGGATTGCCGTGACATCGATGACGGTATCGGGGTGCTATTTTATTCAAATGACATTATTGAAAAAGTGTGGTAGAATAATTCAGTTGCAGTTGAACACAATTATTATGTTTGACAAAGTTTGTAGGTCTAAATGTCGCAAAAGGAAACTGCCTTTTTCTGAACTTACGAATTTCGTCGAGTGTTTTTATTCAAGAAAGATTGAATGTCAAAGTACAGAAAACTGCAATATGCTGCATTGATATTCTTATACTGACTTCTACAATGTTATCATTTTTAACTGTTTCCAATTATCTACCTGTGGACCTTCTTAAGCCTTTTATACTTTTATTTTTGTCTATAGCTTCCTTTAGATTATATACTTGAGATTTTAGTTTTATTTTTTATAAATTATTCTTTATTCTTATTGCTGAAACTTCCCTGTCCACCTTCAACAGTAGAGAAAAATAAACTCAAGTATTTGTTTGTAGACAAAAATTTTATTCCAAAACAAACAAAAAAAGAAGTCTAATATTTCATTCCCTTTTCGCCAAGATAACACTCCGAAAACACACACCACACTAATATTTATGCCGTAGATCATCATATCTTGGGGACAAAACCACATGTTTAAATGTATTTTCGGTAGGGTCGAAAATGCTTTTCTAAGGGGAGGCCGGAACGTGAGAAGTTTTCCATCGTTAGCAGGTGGCCTTGCTGTGTAAGGAAAATACATAATATCGATGACAAGCCGCGAGTTTGTTTGCTTATACTTGCTTGTTTCTCTGGTTTGTTGAAATGTAATATTATATCTATTTGGGAAGGCGTTAGATTGTTTTCACTGCATTTATAATATATTTTATGAGAGCCAATTATTGATATCCCTACCTGAAACGGATCTTTTATGTGCGGCTTCTTTATTTACCTGAGATTTACTATTGATCAAAATCTCCTGTTCGGTTAAGCTCTCAATAAAATGATTTGATTTTGTAGGCTTCATTTTATTAAAACTAACCCCTTGTATGAAAGGGAAAGAAAATGAAATATTAAAGCAGAGGGTAAATATCACTAAGGAATTCGTACAGCATATCCGGAAATATAAGAAACTCATAGAAATATTTCACATTTTCTTGTTTTTTTTTTTACATAAAACCACTAGACTTCCTCGTACCTACTTCTTAGGTAAAGCCCCCCTTATGGGTCTTTTTGTTGATAGGATTCTCACTCAAAGTACCTCATCCAGCCTCAGACCTTTGATGAAAGCAAGTAAGTAGAGTGTTTTCACACCTATCAGAGCAATACTCACCTCTACCACGTAAAAACCCCCCTCCAGAGCAGCCATCATACCACTACGCACCTCCATGTAAACTCCCTTCCGTGGAGCTTCTACCCTAAAATCTCCACTTTGAGTCCCACCACACTCTTAAGAACCTCAAGTAAAATAGAATTCATAGTTATTCAATTCAGTTCAGTTGTTAGTTTACTGATAACCAAAACAAATGTTGCCTCCAGCATTAGTGATACAAGCTTGAGTTTGGAATCAAATATATTCGCAAGACATAGAGATTATATGATATTTGAGAAATATACAGGGTTGACGTTATGTATGAAAACGGTCTGATATTTCAGAACCGGCTCGAAATAAAATTACAATATTTCCTACCTGAGGGTTTTTGGGAATGCCCGATTCAATGGTGATATTTGCAATGTTGTCAAGCTTACCGTTTCTAAGATGTCGTATGTAATTTGATTTTTTTAAATGAATGCCCCACTTTATTTTTACTGTAATTCATTCAGCGTTTCAACATTAGTAAAACCCCTAAATGCCAAAACTCCATTTTACTTGGTTTTTGAAATATGGCAACACAGATTTTTTGTTGAAATGTATGGAAACAGTCTCGTACTTCAAAAAAGACTTTAGCAAAATATACAATATTCCCTACCTGGGGGTTTTTAGGAATGCCCGATTCAATGGTGGTATTTGCAATGTTGCCAAGTTTACCGTTTCTAAGATACCGTATGTAACTGCCCGTAGAGGCATGAGCCATTAAAAAAAAAACAAGTTACACACGACATCTTATAAACGGTAAACTTGGCAACATTGCAATTACTATCATTGAATCGGGCATTCCCAAAAACCCATAGATACGGAATATTGTACATTTTGCTAAAGTCTCTTCCCATAGATTTTAACAAAAAATCTGTGTTGCCATATTTTATAAACCAAGTAAAATGCAGTTTTGGCATTAAGGGGTTTTAGTAATGTTGGGACGCTGAATTAATTACAATAAAAATAAAAAGGGGCATCTATTCGAAAAAATCAAGTTACATACGGCATTTAGGAAACGGTAAACTTGGCAACATTGCAAACACCACCATTGAATCGGGCATTTCCAAAAACCCCCAGGTAGGAAAAATTGTAATTTTTTGTTCACGGCGGTTCTGAAATATCAGACCGTTTCCATACATACATATTAACGATAACCCTGTATAAGAATTTATATTAGAACAAATCAAAATTTCTCATAATGTTCCAATATTCCAATGTAGTAAAACTTTGACTCAAAAATGTAGTCTTAGCCGACATAAGAGAGAATCCTGAAGTCAATGAAGACCATCTTCCTCCAACATTTTATCATTTTCACAACAAATTTTCTTGATGAATAGATGGTTATCATATCCTGTTAAATTGTAGAAAACACAGGAATGAAACTGGGAAGCTTGTAGTTTAAATTACAAATATTATGTGCTACAACTCGGTATTTTCCAGTTAAATGATCATGATCCCTTACTTTTTCATCTATAGGATTGAGTTTTTCCTCACAAATACTGCAAATGATACTATTTTCAAGTTGAAATTCTTCTCCATTTGTTAGACGAACTATCGGTACTACACGTTTTAAATAATTATTATAAATTCTATGAGCATGAGTTCCAATTCGTCTGAAAAATTCATCAGCTGCATCAAGACCAAAATAATAATCTACTTCGGATGATGAATCCTCATATGAACATTTAATGAAATGAGCGAAAGAATATGGTTCATGCTCAACCTTCCATTAGTCGCGCGTGTATCTGAGAGATACATGCCTATTATTTTTGTAAATAAATCAAAAAGGAAAAACTCTATAATATTATGGCTTGTAGTAGTCCTTAGGTACCCTATACTTATTACTTTCCCAAAATTACATGGTCGTACCTCTACTTGGAAATTTGGAATTTCCAAAAAACTAGGGGTGCGCTCGGCTTTATACCTCACTGATACAACGCGACTTTTCTTGTTACCATCGATGCTCTTCAATTGTAAATATTTTTTTTGGTATTTTTTTTACTTACATATTATGGTACAAGAGGCGGTTCATCTTAGGTGAAGATGGAACTTGAAAACACAAAATTCCTCCCAAGCTGACTCGGAAGAGACCACATAATAGTATGGTAAAGCTGCCGGGCGTGGTTGGCCAAACTAAAACGACTGTAAAAACAGAATCCAACTTCTGGAATCTTTTTTTCAGTGAAAAATTATTGTTGAGTACACGAATAAATACATAGAAATTGTAAAACCGAAATTCATCAGATGGTTCAATTTTTTTATCAATGATTTAGTACATGTATCTCTGTGATACAGCGCGACTAATGATGTTATAAAAACTCGCGCGCCTAATGGAGGGTTAAAACTTCATAAATTTCTCACCAACTTCTTCAAAAAATTTGTCTACAGTGGCTTTATCTCCAGTGCCATTATTTGGCTTTGAGTCTAACTAACCCAACGCAGTGAATCCAGGTTTTTCGGTATTCTTAGCAGTTTATCCACCACTAAGCTTCAAAGCAGGGGTGAATATACTCCGCCCTGGGTCCTTATTCTTGAAATAGGGCCGCAGCGTTCCCAGGAGAACACGGGTTCCGTCTTTCTCAATGATATGCAAATGAAAATATAAGTAACAACACTCGTTCACCTGGGAACGCTGCTCCCCTGTTTCAAGAATAAGGACCCTGAGGAGTGCCCCGAGTAGTGCTCACCTACGATTCATGAATTGTGTTAAATACAATACAATCGTACTGGTATCGTAATAGATAAGTACATACTTTCAAATCCCTAGAAAAGGAAAATCGTGGATCTTGTCCCACTTTGTTTATGTAAGTAAAAGTACTGAAACCATGAAAAAATTGTAGAAACAAAAAGTTCCTTCAAGTTCCTTTTGGACTTTTGACTTACCTCTTTTCCGACCGCACTTGCGTCGGAGTGTACCAGGGAGGTACCAGAAAGAAATTTCTTTGGCAGAGATAAGAGGGATTGACGCCATCCTGAAAATAAAAACAAAAAGTCAATTTTACAAGTTCCTTTACAACGCCGTCATCCCAAAATTTCCGAAAGCCCCAATATATTTTTCATCGTCCAACGTCCAATCTGACAAGGCTACAAATTGGCAGGCCCGAATAAGAAAAACCACCGGAAAAGTGATCGATGTCTTTCTTTTAGATGGGCGTGTTGCCAAATCAGCGGATCATGTTTTCCCCGGACGCGGACAAAACCCACACTCACACACAGAGAGAAAAAAGGACAAAGGCGAGGATTCAGAAGAATTGACCGATAAATTGGATGATTTAATAGAAAATGGGGGCCGTTTGTTCCTCTCGTGAATCTGGTAAAATGTATTTTTTCAAATCTTTTTCAACAGAAAAATAATTTGATTGGTCAATGTTATCATATTTTGAGTGTTATTGGCAAAAAGGCTCTTTGAGTTTTGTGTATCGTAACTTCCAAAATTAAGAAGAAGGAGAAGAAGAAAAAAAAAGAAGCCCAATTAATAAGAAAAATATATAATTACACTAAGAAAATAATATATATTTATATCAAAGTTGCACCACGTCAATTATCTATTATAACGTGAGGATCAACAGCAGCCGCCCATTCCACAAGCCAATAACGATAAATGAAAATCTTTTCGGTTCATAAAATACCGTCATAACTTCAGCAGACGCTGTTTTGACATCTACAGCCTCGCTTTATTAAAGTTCCGACAAGCGGCCTTATAATAAACTCCCCCGCGTCTCATCCCCCCAATTTAATTGACGTTAACAGGGTAGTCGGACCAGGGCCCCGTTTCTAATGTTATTACAGGGTATTAATAGATTAAGGCTGCTTATTTAGTGTCGCAAAGTAATCTTATTGCCAATTTGGTTTGTTTGAATTCTTTTGTGGTATTAGTGAAGATTAACACCGTTTTTTTTTTCTTTATAATATTATTGCAACTCAACGCCTCTACTTTCTGTTTAGCTATATAACTTTGGGTAGATATAGAGTTACCGAACACATTGTGAAAGGAGAGAACTTAGATTATGTTTTGGATTTATGTTCGGCGGAGGTCTTAGTTTAATAAGGCTTTAAGTTGAATTTATTGTCGTAGGAATGTCGTATTTGTTTCAATTAGGATCGTTTCCCGGTTGTAAACATTGACTATACCTATGTATTTGCAAAGAACTTTTAGACCTGAAATTGTTTCTTCAAATCCTTACTTTGAGATTAGTATAATTTGACCAAACAAAAGTTCATAGGTAGGTATGTGGGTAAATTCAAACATAAAAATCTAGATGGATATAGAGAAAACCTTTCCAAATCACCACAAAAATCTAATCTCTGATTTCACGAAAGCAAATTTTCCACATCGCCTGGCTTGTCTTCGAATTCAGAGCAATCGTTATCATTACGTAGACACAATCATCTCCTTGGATCCAGACATTGCAATAAGAAAAGACCCCCTATTTCTTGTCCGGATAACACTAATCCCCGCGTTTTGGTTGCCTTAAAGCCTGGTTAGGTCTTGTCATCCGGGGTGATATATCTGAGAGAACTATTTAGGGTTTGCTGGAAAAAAAAGTTACAGTTACAATTTTGTTATTTGTAACTTTTATTTGCATAGTAAGAGTAAAGTTCAAAACTACTTATTGAACTTTACGCTTATAAAAAGGATCATTTCTCTTTAACACACCATTTACTTTCATTTTTTAAAGGAAAACTGTTTATTACCTACTGAACAAAAGTTCATTTAATATAATGCCAACAGCCTTCTTCAAAACGATAATGTTTTGCCATTTATTTTGCACGCTTGAACTTTATTTTTATTTGCGTTGGTGTATTGTTTGTGTGGATGCTAGTTCGTGTGGAATAAGGTCGAAATGTCCTTTGCATGTATTTCCTTAATAAAAAAAGTCTTTGAGTCTATTTATATATTATTGAGAACAAATGTGAATCGTATATTATCAAGCTGTGAACATTTGATAGGAACATAATTTAATATAAAAATCTTGTTGTTAGATGTATTTTTTTTTGAACCACCTCATATAAAAATACAAGCTCGTAGTATTTTGACCGACAAAAGGGCAGCTTTAGCTTTTATCTTCTGCACAAATCCCCACAAATCGAGCAAAAAAATGGAAACCGTTTATGCGATTTGCAGACGAGAATCGAATGAAAAAAAAAGAAAAGCGAAAGTTTTTTTGACGCATTCGAAGTCGGCTCACGTAACATTAAGTCTGCGTGATCCTTAGGGAATTTCGGGGCCTGCGAATAAAACGTTCCGCCTTTGCAAAGAAACTTTGTGTCGGTACACAAAAGAAACAAAAAAGGGGACGCGATGAATTCCTCGGGGAACCTGGGCTGATGAATCAGTGGTGGCAGAAGTGGGTGGGGTATAAAGAAAAACAACACAATGATATCAGGTTTGCTGTAATAAGAAACTACCTAAAAAGTTTTAATGTTTTTTGAATTAGATGCATAAACTCCTTTCCTTTCGATAAGTCTATCCGAGTATTTATTTGCCCTGCTGTGCCGCAGATTTTGATTGGACCCCCAGAAAATATTATCACATACCCTGTGGTACCTTTGCGAGTTGAAATATCTGCTGCAAAATCCGAGTCACTATAAGTAATCAATCTGTCTTCACTGCTACCTTTTTTATAACAAATTCCTTCTTGCTGTGTCGATGACGCATTATTTTCTTTACATCTGTCACATCTTGATCTGTAGGATCTTTCATTATTCTTCTACAGTAGTTTACTGAAAATGACAAATCAGGTCTAGTTTTATCAGTTAAGTAAAGTCAATTTCCAGTTGCTTCTCTGTATGGAAAAGTTTTAGTCAAAGTTTGGTTTTCTTCACTCCTCAGGTTATAGTCCATTTGTGTAGATGCTTTCTTAGCATTTTCCACGCAAAATCTTTCTTAAACTGGTTTCACATATTTTGTCTGTTTGAGTCCAACATAATTATTTTCCTTGTTTTTCTCTATATATAAAAATGATGAAAGATTTTTAGTGACTGTGAATTCGAATTCTTTTTCCAGCCTTTTTAATAGTTGTTCTGCTTCCTTCTCAGCACTGCTGACTAAAATACCATCATCTACATGAATGGCCAAAAGTAAAGTAGGTACTTGCCTGATTTTTGAATAAACATTGTTCACTTTTTAGAGATGTTAAACCACTGTCTCTCAAAAAAGTACTAAACCTTTTATTCCATCGCATTTAGTAAGCAAATGTTATTTTTATTTTCTTTCTCCTCGTAAAAATCTGGTACTTCCATGTAATTCTCCTCTTCGAGGTTGCCATTTCAAAATGCCGTTTTAATGTCATATTTATATCATTTTTCAATGTCAAGGCTAAAATTAAATTTTTCTAACTAATGTTGCATACAGGACTAAATGTGTCTTTGTAGTCAATACTATATTTTTACTGGAACTACGAGCATTGCTTTATATTTTCCATCATCTTTGATTCGAAATACCCCGCCGGACCGCTGCTTTCATATTTTTCGATCCCTCCAAAAATTCTTCATGTCCATTCATTAAACTTCCTCATTTTCTAAGAAATATAATTATTTGTTTAAAACCGAATACCTATGTCGCAATAGGGAACAATCATATTTTTCAAATAATTTTTTTTTTCCTATTTCTTATGTTTTCAAATATAAAATATATCCTGTTCACAATCCGATGTCCACAGGTGCAGGTAAATTTACCACCTTTCCCTATCAAATAGCATTGAGAGGTGATTTTATCTGTACCTACATGTGGACATCGGATTGTGAATGGATAATACATATGTTTTCTTTTGTATTATATCCTCATTAGGATGAAAAGAACATATAAAATTTCAAATTTCTTCCATTGGTGCGAAAACGATTCTTCAAGATGTCGGTATTTGTGACGTCAACTGTTTGTAAATACAACATTAAGGTCTGTTCTCACAAGTCTCTGACACTTTGCAAACTATCAGAAAGAATCGCCCTTACCTTCGACTACATCGAATGTGATTCTTACGTGGTGTTTCTGTATTTCGCGTATTGTGATATTTTGTGTTTCAATTAGTTTGTCATGATTGAATCATTAAGTGTGTCTATCTGATTGTAAAAATCGTAGCTCAGTTACCCTAAACTATTTTTTCGTAAAATTATAGTATGTTGAAGCTGAAAGCTTCCTAATGGAAAATAAAAAATATTTGGTTAATCTAGGTTTCCAGAATTTTCAGAAAAAAAATCAGGAATGAGGCCATTAGGCCATGGCAAAGATACCACTAAGTGTGTCTATCTGATTGTAAAAATCATAGCTCTGTTATCCTAGGCTACTCTTCCATAAAATTTTCAGAATGTTGAAGCTGAAAGCTTTTTTACTTTTTTAATAAATAAAAAAATATTTGGTTCCTCCAGGTTTCCCAGATTTCTATAAAAAAATAAAAAATTAGACCATTGACTCTAAAGCAGAAATATCACTTGGTGTTTTTATCGGATTGTAAAAATCATAGCTCCGCTATCCTGGGCTATTTTCCCATAAAATTTTCAGTATGTTGAAGCCGAAAGCTTTCTTAATAAATAAAAAAATATTTGGTTCCTCCAGGTTTCCCACATTTTTAGTAAAAAATCAAAAATTAGACCATTGACTGAGGTAGAAATATCACTCAGTGTGTTTATCGAATTGTAAAAATCATAGCTCCGTTATACTGGGCTATTTATCCATAAAATTTCAGTATGTTGAAGCCAAAGACTTCCTTAATAAATAAAAGAATATTTGATTAATCCAGGTTTCCAGAATTTTTAGAAGAAAAAATCAGGAATGAGGCCATCAAGCCATGGCAAAGATATCACTAAGTGTGTCTATCTGATTGTAAAAATCATAGCTCCGTTATCGTAGGCTATTTTTCCATAGAATTTTAGTATGCTGAAGCTGAAAACTTCCTTAATAAATAAAAATATATTTGGTTAATCCAGATTTCCAGAATTTTTAGAAAAAAAATCAGGAATAGGGCCATCAAGCCATGGCAAAGATATCACTAAGTATGTCTATCTGATTATAAAAATTATAGCTCCGTTATCCTAGGCTACTTTTCCATAAAATTTCAGTATGTTGAAGCTGAAAACTTCCATGATAAACAAAAAAATATTTGGTTAATCCAGGTTTCCACAATTTTTTTAAAAAAATCAGATTTGAAGTTATCAGGCCATGGCATAAATATCACTAAGTGTGTTTATTTGACTGTAATGATCATAGCTGCGTTATCCTGGGTTATCTCTCCATAACATTTCAGTATGTTAAATCTAAAGGCTTCCTAAATAAATGAAAAAATATTTGGTTAATCCAGGCTTCTAGAATTTTTAGAAAAAAAATCAGGAATGAGGCTATCAGATCATGGCAAAGATGTCACAAATGTGTCCATCTGAATGTATAAATCATAGCCCCGTTATCCTGGGCTATTTGCCCATAAAATTCCAATATTCTGAAGCTAGAAGCTGTTTTAATAAATAAAAATATATTTGGTTAATTCAGGTTTCCCAGATTTTTAGAAAAAAAATCGAAAAGTGGACCATTGACTCTAAGGCAGAAATATCATTCAGCGTGTTTATCGAATTGTAAAAATCATAGCTTTATTATACTGGCCTATTTTTCCATAAAATTTTAGTATGTTGAAGCTAGAAGCTTCCTTCATAAATGAAAAAATATTTGGTTAATCCAGGTTTCCAAAATTAAAAAAAAAAAAAACAGGAATGAGACCATCAAGCTATGACAAAGATATCATTAAGTGTCTCTATCTGATTTTACAAATCGTAGCTCCCTTATCCTAGGCTACTTTTTCATAAAATTTTAGTATGTTGAAGCTGAAAGCTTCCTTAATAAATAAAAATATATTTGATTTATCCAGATCTCCAGAATTTTTAGAAAAAAAATCAGGAATGAGGCTATCAGATTATGGCAAATATATCACTAAATGTGTCTATCTGAATGTAAAAATCATAACTCCATTATCCTGAGCTATTTTTCCATAAAATTTTAGTATGTTGAAGCTAGAAGCTTCTTTATAAATAAAAAAATACTTGGTTAATCCAGGTTTCCAGAATTAAAAAAAAAAAAAAAAAAAATATTATTATTATCACAGTAACTAAAAAATTAATAATGACATAAAAAATAATTTTTTCAATGTATTTCTGACAGGGGGTGCAAGTGCACCCCCTTGCACCCTGCTAGCGACGCCCATGTGATTGATACAGGATTTACAGAAGTGCAGCCTGACAATCTTCCATATAGAGATATAGACCCATTTATGGTAGTTCAATATCAGTCATGGCGTGACGTGAACTGATCGTGGACCAATCGTTTTTCAGCACCCAAGAGTGAACCATGAAAGCGTATGGACCACGTTCGTTATTCAGAATCAGTGTAAACTACCCTTAACCTTGGTTTATGAACAGTTGACGTCACCGAAAGCGGCCATGTTGAACGTAGCTTTTCCGCGCGAAACTTTTCAATTTCAAACTAATAATTGCCGTATGAGAATAATATCGATAAATTAAATGCAAAACTGCTCATATTCAATATTTCACAGAAAAATGTACACCATAAAAACAAAATGAACCATATTTATTTATCATGAGAATTCCCTATTTCCTAGATTATCAGGGTCAACAGATTTGGTATAAGAGAGTGAGGACATACCTATAAATCAGTAAATCAAAGGATGCCGAAACTCGTGTCGGTCGTAAATGATAAAATCTGTCACTTTGGAACCTAATTTAATTTTAACCTGACCTTGTATAATCTTTTCCGGGTTTTGATTTATGAGTTCAACATGATGACACAGGCTTGATGACTAACTATTAAAAATTGAACGTATTTTGAATAATTTGGATCAATGCTGATTTGTTTCATTATTTTTCAATTTTTTATTGATCGTCCAAAATAGTTGATCCAGACTTTTTTTCATTCCATGTTGTTGGTTCTACTGGTACACATACATCGGTATGTATGATTTTTAATGGTCTTGTTGTTCTTTGACGAATACTTCTAAAAGGCAATCTTGGCTTTTGAACAAACTTCACACAAAGATTCCAATTCACTTAAGTCTGTTTTACTGAGATTTCTGCCAGGAGACATATTTACTATAGTTTCTTCAAGTTTTCGAATCCTAAATGTCCAAGTTTTCTGTGCCAATTTTTTACCTGTTCTTTTCTTTCAGTTAGATAACTTTGTTTACTGTTTGTTTCTAAATTTATTACATAAAGTCCATTTTCCTTTAGTCGTGAAAATATTTCTTGATTATTTTTCATGATTACTACTTTTTCTTTAGTGGAAATAACTTTTCCTTCACTCTCAGTAACTGCATTTACTGATAAAAGGTTTTTGGGCAATTCGGCACGTGAAGTACATACATTTTTCAAAATACAGTTCTCACTTTCTATTCTACCTCTGCCGTATTTCAGATGAAACATAAGTAACCAAAACCTTATCCATTAATTTACCGAGCTATCAACATCCCATAATCCATCCATATATTAATTCTTCCTCTCTACCAAAACTCCAATATTATAAGCATTGTGTTAATCCTGGCCCATAGAGCCTTTTAAGCACCGAAACACCAACGGAAGACATTCGGTAATAAACACGTCACAAAACAATTTATGACAATGACACATTCCGGCCCTCCGTGTCACCCCATTCTTAGGGCCATTGTGTCTCTATGGCCTACGTTCTTTAAAAGAACTTCCTGTGCGGTAGCGTTTTTATTCTCATAAAGTCAATTGAGCGTTATGCGTAGGGTACTTAATGTAATTTGAAGTATTATCTGATATTTATGTCTGTCGTGGATTAAGTAATGAGGTGATTTACATAAGTGTTACTTGAGTCAATTGCCAGAAATAATTGCAAACCAACTTTTTTTTTTGTGAAATCTCTAGGGATCCTATTTTATTAAATTAAAATTTTTGCAACAGGACTTTCTAATTAGTTTCCTTTTTTTTTAGATGTGAAATAAAAGGCGAAAATCTATGAGATGAACGTTTGACAATAAAACAACCTGACGAAGCAATCATGCGAGTCTTTCTTTTCAGTTCAGGGTTGGTTGCAGAGAGGGGTGAGATTAGCACGATACATCACGGAAACACGGAAACTGGTGCCAAATTGACCGAGCGGCTCTCATAAAGATGGGGTAGATTGGGTCTGTCGAAGGGTCCGTTGGATATTATTACAGTATATTAGGCCTTCATAGGCGAAAGGGGTCCATTATTTTTCGAGCATATTAGAAAGCTCATTAGAAGTTGTGAATTATAAAAAGTTCCAATCCAAAGTTATTTCATATTATTTTATCCAAGTTTGATTTTGAGAATCAATCAGTGACCTCTGTAGTATTTTTTTTTTTAATTTACTTCGCCCATCCTTTCATCAAAATTGCACCCCGAAAAGCTTGCTACTTAGTTCTCTTCGCCTGAAAAACCCGAATACAAAACTCCGAGCAAAACTTCCAAACGATTCGGAGGGGTTTTTCCCGAAAAGGGAAACAAATTAGATTTTTCTCACCCAGGAACGCTTTCTATTAATGTTAAAGATTACCTCTCGAAGAAGGCGCATAATACGAGTTTTTTTTTTATGACATTTCGGAATGAGTTTACCCAAATTGAAATGGCTTTCTTTAAAACGAAAAAACATTGTAATTTGTTTTTTTTTCTAAACTAATGGGGTTTTGATTGCTTTAAGATTAGGATCTAGGGGGGAAGAAAAGGCCAGGGCTTTCCAATTTAACATCCTGATTAGATTCTGATTTTTTTTCTTTTGTGGGTAGTTGAAATCAAAACATGATACTTAATCCCAAGTGAGTCATTTTACAGTACCACATTATTTGTTACTTAAATTTTCTCATGCGCAAGTTCGAAATACCCGCAAACTTGGCTTACAAGCACCTCATTAAAATCAACCACAATCCAGATATTGTTCGGCTTGGGAGAGCGGCACTAACGAATCCAATCAAGCGTAACATAGAAGTAGGGCATTTTAATGAAGCCCAATTTTGGGTTTAATATCTATGTAACTTTTCTTTTTAAGAAACTTTGAATAATATGATTGTCTATACCTGTAATGTATTATATTCAGCAA
This sequence comes from Ceutorhynchus assimilis, assembly GCA_917834065.1. Lineage (NCBI taxonomy): Eukaryota > Metazoa > Arthropoda > Insecta > Coleoptera > Curculionidae > Ceutorhynchus > Ceutorhynchus assimilis. The sequence continues at coordinate 51,605,472 of OU892279.1, forward strand.
TTGGATATATTTAGATCAATATTTGACAGTTTCTGTATCCAAAACCATTAATTGCAACTGTCGAAAAAGTAAATTAACTTTATTCAATTAGCCGAAACACGAAACTGCAACTCCAAATTGCATGTAGCCTAATCATCATTAACTCAGAGGCTCGTGCAAAACTATGTTTTCCCCCTGGTGACGGATAAAGTTTTACACTCTAGTATATATCTCTAGCGGCACTTTCTGCAGATACGTTTCGAGGGAAAGTTTCCAGAGGCTACCCGCCGTAATAGCCTAGACGCATTACTTTTTACGAAACGTTCCCTTCAGGGCTACTTTTCGAGCCAGGAAGAATAGTTACGATCATTTAGGGAAACATCAATTTTCGGCCGAGGTGTACGGAAAAAGGGGAGGAAGTTATGAGACGAACGATTTCTTTTCAAATGTATTTTTGGATCAAATCAGAAATGGCTATTGGATGAATATATTTTTTTTGAATCCACACTTGTCCAAAGATATAATGTCAAATGTTGCTATTCTATAGGGCCTTTGCAGCTGGCTATAATCCACTTTTTAATATTTCAATGTTCTAGGAGAGAAGCAGTATTTGACCAGTGCTTCACTAGCATATTGACAGATAAATGCTCAAGGTGGAATTCTAAATGAGATGCTGTGGAAGTGGTTTTGTTCTCAAAATAAAGTTTGTAGGGACATGGCTTCAGCATAGGGGATAACAGGAGGACGAAAAGGATCATAGAGTGGCGTGAGATCATCATCTCGAGGCAAATTCAACTCTACAGTTAGGGAGTGAATTCAAGATGCTAATCACGGATCAATGAGCCCATATATCCGGAATACCACCGAATATCATTGAACCCATGGCTCAGCAGCCACAACCCGATATAGCAACCTAACTCCGATTAAATTTGATTACTAAGCTGAGCAATATTTTATGTATAAATTGTAGGCAATTAAATGTTAGAGTTAGTTCCAATTTACATTGTATTCTCGTAATAAATATTAATTTTGACAAGTCCAGTCATTAGCGCGCAGTTGGATCTTGATCAGTTTCATAGCTACACCACGGATTTCTCAAGAATTTCCGTCATCGTATGGCAAGATTCCTGAAATCAGAACTAATCACCTAAATTCAGAAGAAGAAAGAGCAATACGAAATTTATGTAGGAAGTATGCAGACATTCTCCATTATCCAGACATGTCTCTGACCTTTACAAACCAGATCAACCACCATAATTAAAAAAAATTATGAGATTCCAGTGTTCACCAGTCATATACATAGATATCCACATATTCATAAAGAGGAAGTGAAAAACCAGATATCTTCCATATTGTTTCGAGGAATTATCAGACCAAGCCAGTCACCTTGGTCTTCCCCGATATGGATAGTTCCAAAAAAACCAGACGCCTCCGGAAAAATAAAATGGCGGATAGTAGTAAACTATACGAAAGTGAACGAAAAAACTATCGACGATAAATACCCAATTCCAAACATAACCGATATCTTAGACAAACTTGGTAGATGCCAGTACTTCACGACCTTGGATCTGGCAAGTGGTTTCTAAATGGCTGAGGAAGATATATGCAAAACTGCTCTCAATGTCGAAAATGGCCATTACAAGTATGTCCGGATGCCGTTTGCACTAAAAAACGCTCCAGCTACGTTCCAGAGGGCAATAGATAACCTTTTGAAAGGCCTCCAAGGAGAAAATTATGTTGTATTCAGCACATCACTTCAAGAGCATCTGGTTTATCTTTTAAAAAAATTTCAATTTCTCAGAGAAACTGGATTCAAAATTCAAATGGACAAATGCGAGTTCCTAAAAAAGAAGTTGCCTTTCTTGGTACATATTGTTACACCAGAAGAAATAAGACAAAATCTGGCTTAAATCAAAGCCATACTTGACTATTCAATACCGCGAACCACGAAGGAAATCCGAGAATTTCTAGGATTTCTTGGATATTACAGGAAGATTATCAAGGACTTCGCTAGAATTACTAAACCTCTAACTACCTGCCTCAAGAAGGATGCTTAAATAGAACCGACTCCAGAATTTTTGAAACTTTACTGACAAATCAACCTCTTCTGCATTATCTAGACTTCAGCAACTAGGTAATTGGAGCTATACTATCCCAATGACCAATCGGCAGCGATAAGCCCATTGCATACGCTTACAGGACACTCAACGAAACCGAGTTGAAATATTCCACCATTGAAAAAGAAATGTTAGCCATAATCTGGGCCACCAAGAGACTTTCAGATCACAGTCCTGTCCAATGACTTTTTTCCATGAAAGAGAATAGTTCCAAAATAGTTAGATAGCGCTTAAAGCTAGAAGAGTTTGATTATGAAATATTCCATAAGAAAGGAAAATTAAACACCAATGCGGATGCTCTGTTCAGAGTCGAAATCCATAACAATCCTCGACATAGACCAAGTTCTAGAAAAAGCCGCTTTGCAAGCGAATATACAAAAGATCATCAGTGAAATCCTTAATAATTCAGAACCCACGCAAGCCAACCCGGAAGAAGATGACGAAACTAGACACACTCAGTATTGCCAGGTCATATTTTGTTTTATCAGTAGATTACCAGTCTAAATATCAGTAGAAATCAGTAGACAGATAAGTTGCCTTGTTAAAGGGGTAAATCATTAGGGTATACTCAATTAATTAGTTTAACTACGTTTCTTCAAATCATTAAATCATTAGACTGCGTATTAGACTATGAAAACTTGCATTAGAAAATCAAACACCAATACTACTTATGAGAAATAGTTTATTAAGATTAAGACACATATAAATATGCACTACCTATGGGATGCCCTATATTTGGTTTTATGTTCTTGAAGAGTACAATTTCCCGATTCCAAAACTATATAGTTTGTCTATTTTTAGTTGACCCGGCTCCAACATATTTGTTTCTAAAAATTTTGAAAATACTATCAGAGAAACCAAGTAGGTACCTACCTCAAATTTTACCTGCAGCTTTCACCTGTACAGGTAAAATGGTTCACAAAATCAGTATAGTAGGATAGTATCTTTACAATTTTTGGAGCCGAATATATGAGAGACTGTTCAATCAAAAATAGACAAACTATATATTTTTGGAATCGGGGCATTGTGCTCTTCAAGAATATAGAATTAAATATAGGGCATCTCATTTGAAAAAAGTTGGAAGTATGCAAAATTTCACATTTCTGACATTCAAATTTTGTTCCTGATCATGGTTTCTAAATATCAGCTGAAACTGTACAACTTTCGTATTTACACCTTTTTTCTACCTGTAAAAGGAGGTAGGTGGAGTGTCAATATATAAAAAAACACCCTGTACAAATAAGTGGATTATTGCGGAACTTATGGGTGAACCTCAGCCATCTACTCACCAATATAAGTACTATTGAACTGTTCAAAAAAAACACTCACCTGAAACGTGTAGTTTTTGAACTAATGAAAAAAATTCATAACTGAGTGAATCAGGTTAGTATTGTACTTGTACAACATATTGGTGAATAGATGGCTGGGTCCACCCATAAGTTCCGCAACAATCCACTCGTTTGTACTTGAATAACTTGTCACAATCTGTGACTAGTTTGGTAAAGTAACATTACTAATTCCTGTTGAAAGGCAAATTGACAAAAAGTGGAAAATCGTACAAATTCTGACTTTATATAATAAGTTATTGTTCAAGTACAAATAAGTGGATTGTTGCGGATTTTATGGGTAGACCTCTGAGTTCCGCAGCCATCTACTCATCTACTGTTGAATTGTTCAAATAAGACATTCACGTGAAACATGTAGTTTTTAAACTAATGAGAATAACTCACATTTGACTGAGTCAGGTTAGTATCGTAATTAAACAACATATTGATGAATATATGGCTGCGGAACTCGCTCCGCTCGTCCCGCAGAGGTCCACCCATAAGTTCCGCAACAATTCACTCATTTATACTTGAATAACTTGTCACAATATATTACTAGTTTGGTAAAGTAACATTACTAATTCCTGTTGAAAGGCGAATTGACAAAAAGTGGATAATCTTACAAATTCTGACTTTATATAATAAGTTATTGTTCAAGTACAAAGAAGTGGATTGTTGCGGAAATTATGGGTGGACCTCTGCGGGACGAGCGCAGCGAGTTCCGCAGCCATCTACTCACCAATATATACTGTTGAATTGTTCAAATAAGACATTCACCTGAAACATGTAGTTTTTAAACTAATGAGAATAACTCATATTTGAGTGAGTCAGGTTAATATCATAATTAAACAACATATTGATGAATAGATGGCTGCGGAACTCGCTGCGCTCGTCCCGCAGAGGTCCACCCATAAGTTGCGCAACAATTCACTCATTTGTACTTGAATAACTTGTCACAATATATTTACTAGTTTGGTAAAGTAACATTACTAATCTTTGTTGAAAGACGAATTGTCAAAAAGTGAATAATCATAATCTTACAAATTTTGAGTTTATATAATAAATTATTGTTCAAGTACAAATAGGTGGATTATTGCGGAACTTATGGGTGGACCACTGCGGGACGAGCGCAGCGAGTTCCGCAGCCATCTACTCATCAATATACTGTTGAATTGTTCAAGTAAAACATTCACCTGAAACATGTAGTTTTTAAACCAATGAGAATAACGCACATTTGAGTGAGTCAGGTTAATATCGTAATTGAACAACATATTGATGAATAGATGGCTGCGGAACTCGCTGTAACATTACATTCCTGTTGGAAGGCGAATTGACAAAAAGTGGATAATCTTACAAATTCTGACTTTATATAATAAGTTATTGTTCAAGTACAGAGTGTTTTTTTATATATTGACACCCTACCTACAGCCTTCACCTTTGCAAGTAGATCAAAGGTGTAAATACAAAAGTTGTACAGTATTGGCTAAATTTTTAGAATCCATGGTCAGAAACAAAAATTGAATGTCAGAAATGTGAAATGTTGCATGCATTCAGCTTTTTTGAAATGGTAGTACCTATGCAGTAGTTTAGTCTTATAAAAACAGGTAAAACAAGCTGCAGTTAGTTATACAGCATAACGCTATGTGACTAATTGACTAAGACTAACTAACAACAACGCATGCCTTTAGGCAACTGGCAGGGCAAAAGGCAAATAAATAAGACAACAAGACACAACACAAACACGCACAAACACAGATAAATAATGGCAACGGCTTTTATCAGTAGAATTTACATTGATATCATAATAACAGTAGACCAGTGGCCAAATCAGTAGATATACTGATAAATCAGTAGACCTAGCAACACTGGACACACTGCTCAGGAAGAACCTATACTCGTCATTCCAGTTAGATGAAGAGCCATGTCCAAGTAAGCAAGAATAACTAGTATAGTATAGTATAAGAATAAAAGTATGCAATATTATTTACGGACGAAGATCTTCATGTTCCTCTATGCAACATCCTTAGAGAACTTTTAAAAATTCCGCATTCGACTCTATCAAATGCAACTTTCTTCTAGAAGACATCAATAGCAAAGAAAGACAAAGTGAAATAATTTAGGCCTACCATCAAGAAAAAACCACCAAATCGAAATGGCTGAGGAAGATATATGCAAAACTGCTTTCAATGTCGAAAATGGACATTACGAGTATGTCCGGATGCCGTTTGGACTAAAAAACGCTCCAGCTACGTTCCAGAGGGCAATGGATAACGTTTTGAAAGGCCTCCAAGGAGAAAATAATCTAGATACCTTTCAAGCCGGAGGGCAAAAGTTTTCAATAATTATTGATTCCTTCTCAAAATATGAAGAAGCCTACCCAGAGGGATCAAATTCAGTGAATGTTCTTAATGCCTTCCTAATTTTCATAACTCATCATGGAATACCACACATAATAGTCACCGATAGTGGAATAGAACTTAAGAATAGACTTATACAGAAATTTGTAGATACACATAAGATATCTATCCATTATATTTCTCCTGACAACCCACAATCCAACGGGATGATAGAAAGATTCCACTCCACCATTATCGACCACCTGAGGATACTTCGAGAAAATAAAAAATCCTTAAGCGTTAAAGAACAAATGCCATAATCATTTTTATTGAAGGGCTTTTTGAAAACACCCTTTTCCAGGATTCGCTTTAAACAACGTTCAAAAAAAAATATATATATAATCAAAATGAGAGTCGTCTGCAGCTAGATGCATTTTAAAGAAATGTATCTAGAGTGATTAGGATGAAGATTTGTTGAATTTATATGTAATCAATGTTTCCAACACATTATTTTCCCAGTTTTCTTCTACAGACAATTTTTTTTTTCATTTTTGTTTGCTGATCAAGCGTTTGCCAATTAATTGGTTCCATACAGCAATCGGAGTGCGACAACAAAGAATATCGGAAAAAAAAGCAAATCACGTGGCTTCTTTTTCATCATTAAATTACCGTCGGTCGGCTGACCGCGATCTGTATAACAAAAACGCTGGCTGCAACACGAAAAGGGCAGAAAGGCTAACGAAGCCAATATTCCTTTAGTCTGCCCTCCATCACGCCCAATTGACTTTACGGGGGGATAAAGCGACTTCAGCGCTGCGGAAGTTGTAAAGAACTCATTGAAATATCGGGGGATGAGGGTGGAAGTATTTCAATCGTGTGTGTGCACTTTATTAGGCGAATATGTTGCTTTTCGGGTTTTTAGAATCGGAAAATTGGATCGTGTCAAGTTCTTTCTTAATTGGATCTATCCTTCACAAAACATTTATTGCAAAATCAACCTAAAAAGTGTAGCAAAATAATTTTCGAGTTCAAGTTCGAAAGGCGAACAAAAACTTTTCCATCTTGGAAAATAAATATCACGTTACTTGTTGAACAAAACATGCAGTGAATAAAGTTTACGCAAGCCATTAAAAGTCTTATCAGGTTTCCAGCGAGATAATATACATGGTTTTCATTTTACTGAAAAAGAATGTTTATTTAAGAATTCATGGTGGTGTTAGTTGAAAAGTTACGTTGATGGTTTGGATTACGAAACGTTAAGATAAGCTCTAGTTGAATTTCGCTTCAACCTATGACATATACATTTCCTTCTGTCGTCTTTAATAAGTCACTTAGAAATTTATTTGGGAAATAAGAGATAAACTTTTTTTGAATATTTCGTTTGAAAAATACAAACTTGAAACACGAACTTGTCCTTATAATTAATTCCATTTCGCTGGATATTCTATACCTTTAATTAGGAAGTTGAAGGAAAAGTGAAAACTTCAGCTTAACAAAATTTGCCTTTTAAAAAGCCAGGTGTTTTTATGTAAAGTTGTCGGAGCAATATGAATATGTATCTACTTCGGGTACTCAACTTTCTTTAAAAACAATATTTTGCTCCAGTTCGAAGGCTTTTCTATTTACATTTACAATTAATATTATAACGTCCAGACAACTTTACTCTTGCGCTTTTCATCAAATCAACAAACACAGGGGCCCACTTTCTCATCTTAAATAAACCCCTGAAGGCAACCTTAATCGAAAAAGGGACCCACTCGACTCGAATGCGGCGATGGATGCTTCAAAAAAAGCGAAAGAAAAACTTCTTGTCAGCTCTCGTGGAGTCCTTGGGGACTCTCGATCTCCTCAAATAACAACACTCCCGAAATAACTCTCCGAACGAAACGGTATGATTGTGTACCGAGAATATTTCAAATCATTGGCGGAGAAAATTGGATTACAAAATTATCCACCTTCTGAAACTGGACAAAGATAAAGGAAACAGATTTCTAAGTAAAGCTTAAAATAATAATATTCTAGACAATGTTCTAAAGCAAACAAAACATCTTCAATTCCGTATCCACTTCACTGATTCTAGTGTAACGACAAACACTCCAAAGTCTGGGGGGGCAGTCAGCGTTTGCTCTAATTGCTCTCCAAAATAAGTAATTGGAGAACAGTTCGGGGGTTAAATTCTGTTTTCGTAACGAAGGGGGTTTCGAATGATCAAAAGAATATTTTATTGCGACAGACTAAGGAGATATTTTATTCAGGTGCTTCAAACCATGAAATAGGAGATGAAAAGATTTTTTTTCCGAAGGAATTTTTTGAATAATTTGTAGTACCTTTCATAAATAGAATAATCTATCTTTGATTTTCACTTTAATGTATGGACGCAAATTATAACATAATTTGTCTATATATGATCCACCTAGTTTAAAATTAGTTACTTCTAAGCTGTCCTGTTATCGCATTAGATTTCCCCAAAGATAAATTGATCTTAATTTGTATTACAAGCGGGAATATCTGCCAAAATGGCCTAATCCTGTATGTATCGATTATTTACAGGCACAGCATAGTGGGTCAGAGCTCCCTGCTGTCCCAAGGGGCTCCTCGGTTTTCGGCTTTTACTAAACAATACTGCCATGTGGCCTTTGGGGGAATATTGTACAATGTACAGGACAATGTAAAGCATATAAAAAAATTGTCCTATAGGTACCTAATTGATATTTACTTTGTTTGGCTAAGATTTCGTGTGAGAAAAGTGCTGTTAATTTTCTATTATTGAAAAATGACAATGGACAAATTTTCAAACTTCATAAACAAAAAAAGGTCGATGTTAAATCCCAACCGATCAAGATTTTTATGTTGATCCGCCAAAATAGATTGCGGATAGTGCCGTGAAAAAGAAAAACCCTCCCATAACGGGAACTCGTGTGAAATCTCATGGGCATTTCCCCCTCATAGAGACGGAAAATTGGATTACATTAATCGAGGGCCGCCACGGCAAAAACTAAAAATTTATTCCCTTTCGGGATTCGAATGGGAACCGAGGAAAATTTGAATATATACATATTTTATTTCGACAAGTATTGTTCTCTTGTTTTCAATTGGAAACAAGTATTAAGGAAGAAAACTTGAATCTTCATCATCTTCTCATCTTTCTTTATTCCCACAAAAATCAAATACACAAGACAAAGTCATAAGAGAACGAGTAACTTTTGCTAGCTTTCATTGTTTGGATTTCTCGAGACTACAAAATCCCCAACCGATGATAAATTCATAACTCCCAACTCTGAAGACGTGGAGTGCTGTAAAGCGTCATTTCGTCGAGACATAAACCCACATTTGATATGGACCCCTACCTGTATTACAAGTTGCATTACGAAACTCGACGGGTGGGCCCCCAAGGGAAAATCTCCCTACGTCTGAGATGGAAAATTGGATTAGATTAATCGACAACGCCAGTCACGTAAATGTTATAAACGTAAACGAAAAATATTCTGATGTAAATAAGAAAACATAAATATATATTTTTTTTTGTAAAAGTTCTAGAAAAAAAGTAAATATAAATGAAGAATTAGTCATGAATAATTATTCATTCATGGTTTCAGGAAAAAAAAAAGCGACTACATTGAATTATCAGACCGTAATTAAAATATAGTGCAAGCGGGGCCAGAGTAATTGGCTAATTCTGACAGGCACAACACAGGGTAACCGCGGGGCAAATCACCCCTCTAGGTCGTTATCTGTTTCCCCCCCTTTATTTCGCAAAAGGTCGACGAGGGTTCGAAAACGCGACCCCAACCCGAGGGCCCGCGGTAATAAACGGAAAAGGTGGGTTGTCGCGTGAGTTGAATGACAAATTTTTGAAGAGATTACAACGATTGTTTGATAAGAAACGCATTTATAATAAAGCAGAAGGGGTGGTTTGATTGTATGGCACTTTTGAAACAAAAAGATACGATTTATTACAATAGAGGAGGTTCAAGTATGGTAATTATTGTAGTTTTTTGCTTTTCTTCAATTCTACTTAGGATCACTTCAAGTTATAGAGAAAACACCTCGACTTTTCTATTCATTTTATTGATGTTAACTAATAGCTGCCCGCAGGGGGGTGTACTATTGCCTAGTGCTGGATTTGCTGCTCCGCAATCTGAATGAGGAAGGTATGTACATTAAAGGCTACGCGGGCGATCATCGCTTTCTGATATAGTATGTTGGGCTGTTTCAGTCTCTGTTCTGCATAGTCTGCAGCTCGTGTCTCCGTTGTACAAGCCCATTGTTTACAGGTACTTCTTTACTGGGGCATACCCAGTAAGAAAGCCGGAAAGCCGGACAGTTCAACAGCAAACCCCATGTAAATCTCCATAAGAAAACGCAAAGGTCCATTATGCCACTTTTTCGTACAATTATAGGAAGCCCCGCCCACGTTCCAGCGCCCAGGTCTGATTTACTGGTCGCGCTACCTCACCAGCCGCCGCCGCCCAAGCAGGGTCATTGACCCCAGCAGCCACACATACAGGCGACTTGTTACCTGATACAAGGTGCCTAGTACTGATGATGGCGGAGCTTGCACCTCGCACTTGTCACTTAAGGACGCTGGAATAACTAACTAGACTTTGAATGAATGAAGAAAAACATGTATTATCGCCAGGAAATGTGGTTTTTGTTATTGAGATAACAGGATTTTGAATAAATTAAGCAAATTCGCAAAACTTGTTATCAGCGGCAGAAATTAAAATTATTTAAAAATAATAGTTGGGGCTTGCTGAAAAATGGGGCCCGGAAAAATGATTATGTATATGTGAGTGAGAGAGAGGTATGAGGCTTGAGGTATGAGGTATGAGAGCAAGAGAGCGAGGGGCAAGCTCCGTCATCATCAGTACCATAGAGAATCAGGTACCTTGTATCAGGTAACAAGTCGCCTGTATCTGCGGCTGCTGCGGTCAATGACCCTGCCTCGGTGGCGACGGCTGGCGAGGTAGCGCTACCGGTAATGCAGACCTGGGCGCTGGGACGTGAGCAGGGCTACCTGGAAATGGAGATTTACATGGGGTTTGCTGTTGAACTGTCCTAGCACCTTTACTCTCGGCATTCTATTACCAGTGCAGAGTTTGCCTTGGGGTTCGTCAATGCCCCCAGTGCTGCCTGACTGTCTGTGAGTAAAGTGATTCTCCTGTTTTTGCAGTCCCTTTATTATTGATTCTAGCAAATTGTGATATTACATATACCTCTGCCTGGAAAACAGATGAATGTGACTCTAGAGAGAAGCAGGTCTCGCATCTTCTTTCTTGACTGTAGATTACTGCGCCTGTGCCATTCTCAGTGTTTGACCCGTCCGAGTACCAGATCTGGCCTTTGAGATTAAAGAGTGCATGTTGGTTTTCCCATTCCCCCCTTTCACTAATTAGGATTGGAAGAATATGTCAGGTGAGTATTTGGAAAGTGCAAAGTTAGTTATCTTGTCGAATACTGTCAGATTTATGACTTCCCTTATTTGTGTGTGGCCTGATCTGACTGTTAGTTTGCTCAGGTTGTTTCGTTGTCTGTGGAGGCCCAACCTGGCTTCCGCCTGAATCACAATGTGTAGCGGAGGTAGGTCTAGTAGGACTTCCATAGCTGCTGTTGGTGTGCGTTCCATGCACTCTGTAAACCCAGACAGGCAAGTCTTTGCACCCTGCCAAATCTCCTTCTGGCTCTGTCTTGTTGTGTTTTTGTCCACCATATCAAAGACGTATAGGTTATTGCTGGCTTTACAACCGTTGTGTATAGCCAGTGTATCATGTCCGGCCGCAGCCCCCAGATTTTTCCGAAAGCTCTCTAGCTAGTTTAAGTACCAGTTCTGACCGTTTAATTACTTTGTCCAGATGTTTGTTCCAAGTTAATTTTGAGTCTATGATTACCCCAAGATATTTAACTTCGTCCGACCATGTACCTGGGTTTCCATGAAGGTGAAGAGGTCCAAGTCCCTTCATTTTCCTTCTTTTGGTAAAGGGGGCAATTGTTGATTTGATGGCGCTACAGTCTCTGTCCACCTAGAGACCATTGTTAGAGCTGCATGTGATCTCTAACTGTATGGTTGAATTTTTTCTGGGATATTATGACCAAGTCATCTGCATATCCCACTACTTGATGTTTGCTGCTGTTCAGTAGCTCTATCAGCTCGTTCATCACCAGTTTCCACAGCAGGGGTGATAACACTCCGAACATCCTTTCGCAAACTGAGCCGTTACTGTTTCACCTAGAACGTAGAGTGGATGACTCTACCTTGAAGCATGAGGTCCATTATTCTACAGCATGATGTATCATCGATACTTCATCGGCGTAGAGCTCTCATGATTCGTTCGAAGGAAGTGTTGTTAAACGCTCCCTCTGTATCTAGGAAGGCTCCCAACATAACTTCTTCATTTTCCCACGAATTTTCTACCCTCTGGACGAGGTGAAGTAGTGCTGTTTCAGTTGAGGTTCCTGTTTTGTAAGCATATATTGGTCTGGTAGCCAATGCACCACCCCGAGTGTGGAGCTCAAGCAGTTTTTCTAGATCCTTCAACCAAAATGACACGAGGCTCATGGGTCTCAGAGCTTTTACATTATCCTGACCTATTTTGCCAGGTTTGGGGATGAAAACAACTCTGATTTCTTTTCAGGCTTTCGGTATATGATTTAGTCCCAATCTTGCTCTAAATATGACCAGAAGCCTGGAATATAGCGTGTTATTGCCTTTTTGTTTGCCTTTTTGTAATGATACTCGATAAATCCCATCTGGTCCTGGCGATTTATTTCAGATCAGGAACTGGTCCAAAAACCAGTTCCAAGACTAATGGCTGAAGCAGGGAGGTCTCCAACAGTCAAGGATCTTTATACATACAAAGAGGCAAAAAGTCTCCTAAAACCATCAGTCGCAGAAAGGGTACAGCTTCGTGGAACCTGAAGCCGGATATGCTTCAGGCGCGTCTTCAACTTTCCTAAAAGTTGCGGGCTTCTAAGAAATCAATCATTCAATATAGGTCTAAACTACCAGGTGGGAATAATAAAAATACAAAACTTGGATAACAATAATTTAATAGATGTCCATTGAAAAGGATCAAGGGTACATTTAATCTAGCGAAGATGTCCTTTGGGCACTAATCAAACCAGCCTAACTATAAGTTATCTACATATTTAAAATCTTAATTTCAATAGTACAGAAACTTTTTCAAACAAATTATAAAATAGATGTGAAAATTGGTTGTTTTCTGATTAAAATTCTGTTGTACCTCTCAAGAACATCATCCGATGACATTTTACATACATTTAAACATGGGGACGTCTATATTTTTTTTAGGGAATAATTTCTTCTAATACAGCTTTTAACATTTTCAACGAATATAAACCTATAAAACAATAAAACATGCAAGGGTATTTACAAGAAACTAGCAGCTTTTTACATTTTTTTTTGTGTGTTTGCCCTTGTTACATTTAATTAGTATAAACCTAGGACTAAAAATGGTGAAAGTTAGTATTGGAAGAATTTACAAAACAGTAAGAATATATAATACCTACAATCTACACAATCACATATCTACAATAGATATTGTTTGAGGAAATCGGATATTCAATGGATATTTGATAATCCAAGCTTGCAAAATTGGTTTTAGAACTTATCCGAAAATAGCTAATAAGAACCTGAATCCATGAATAATTTGGATAAATTCCAAAACACACTTGACTCCTCCACTGAAAATATACAGAAGAATGCAGTCTTCTTTAGATAGATTCTACTAGGCACCATTTTTAGCTACTTCTTTGAATTTTTACCATACATTTAAAAATAAAATTTCGAAGCAACTATAGATATAATTTTTTTTGTTATGCCATTTGCAGTAATTTTATTTACAATTTATAACAGCCATAGGTGCTTACACAATGTCTTTTTTACATTTATCTACATTTATTTATATACTAATTATGTAAGTGAACATTAATTATTATTAAAAGCTACAGTAAATAATTTTTGTTGTGCTTCTAAAAAGTTTGAACTGTAATTTTTTTTTTTTGTGCATTGTTTCAATCAATTTATAAAAAGTTATTTCGAGTTAAAACTTTTTAAAAACCTATTTCTACTATTACCCTCAAACATCGCCTAAGAATTTTATAGTACACGATCACGTCATTAAATCGATGTTGTACAGTTTTATAATATTATAATGGTACTTTAGGAGAACTTTGGTCATTAATAGACAAATTTATTGCTACAGGTTTTTATGTTATACTTCTACAAAGTGTAAAAATAACTTTTACACTCAGTAGGTATTTTTGTATAAATATGTAAATAAGGGGCCAAAAAACGAAAATTTTTTATGGTTAAATTCGTATTATTATGTAACATGGCCCTGTATATTATATTATATTATATAGGTACTAAATAGGTTATTATGTTCTTATATGTCTATTCCTACCCATCAGAGTGAGCAACAATTTTTAAATCGTACAATTATGAATTATGTATAAAGTTATGTAGTTCTACTAAAGTAATTTGTAATAGTAAATCGAGGCAAAACTTGGATATGTTTCATTACAACGTTTGTGCACGCAATTATGTACTTTTTTTTTCATTGAAATTGACACTAAGAGTCTTGGTACTGTTTATGACAAAATGAAAATTTATCAGGAAAATAGCAAAATATGTTTAAATTTAGCAGGTATAGGAAATGAAATTGCAATTGGGTAAATATTTTCAACAGCAGCAAAAATTAATAATTATTTACACACACTTAATTCATTTATTCACAAAGCATTAAAATTATTACTGTAGAGGAAAAAGCACAGTATATCTTTCAAGTGATATATTTAAAAAGTGCAATAGACGGGGTGATAGCGGGCTAGAGTTGTGACCTTAATACTAAAGAGGCCGTCCATTTTTATAATTGATAAATTTCTTAATAATAGACTTATAGATACTCAGCATGTATTTTTCAGTTATTTTGATAGTTATTTATGTATCTAGAAATAATAATTTGAGTGCAAATTACGATTGAGATGCACGCAATGTTTTACGTGGATTAACTAATATTCTCTAGTTAGGCTACTTCTGTTATTCTGAATCAAGAAATCTTTAGCATAAACATTCAGCGAGTCATTGTGTTTATGTACTTATTTTCTAAATGGTTTTCTTTCAGATATACAGCTATGGAGATTGTTTAAATGTACCTCTTCTGAAAAATAGTAGATTCTGCTGTAGAGGGTGGGATCGACCTTTTGCCTCCCAAATCATGATAATTGTAAAAATGTCGATCATAAAATATATTTTTCAGAAGTTTTTGACGAGTTATTCTTAATGAAGAAAGTTGCCTTGTTTTAGGAGTACCTACGTGACACTTTAAGTTGGAGAGACCTGCAGAAATCTTCTAATAGATGGTGAGAAATCCTTGCCTAGTTAAATTGTACTTTAAAGCCCGCTCGTGCATGAAATAAATTACAATGCTTTTCATTCCGAAATCATTTATATAGATTTAAAGATTCATGTGGATTATTTTCATTTATCAAATAGATGCTGTTATCTAAAAGTCCACATTTTATATAAAATTATGTTCAACATTTACTTCTTTTGAAAAATAATGAACAACAGTTTTAATTAGTAATTGCACTATGTTGTCCCAGATATAGTATAGAAGGTACACTTACATTGATATGCATTAAAATTTATAGGCATGTTAAATTTTTATGTACATTTACTTACCCATTTTTTATCCTAGAACTAGAATTGTTGAAAATTTAAAAGCAAAATGTAATTATGGAACTATTTAGTAAGCATCTTTGCTCTATTCATTACTATATTATATTATGCTACTTGAAAAACTCACCTCCGGCATCAATATATGAAATAAAAAATTGACTTCATTTGTCCAGATCGTACAAATACTTATATCATCTAATAATTTGACTTTGATATTTCTCTTAATTGCCCTTTTTATTAAAAACAGATGTTCTCATAAATTTCCGTAATATTAAGCTATGCATTATATTAAGCTTTTTTTCCGACTCTTAACCAGAAACATTGATCTGTGAGACTTGTGATATTTTTAAGCAATTGTGACTTATACAGTCATAGTAAGGTACTCCTTATTAATATCGATATATTTTTTCCCAAGTTGAATATATTCAGAGAGGTAGACATTGACTTGCAAAGGTTTCAGATTTTAACTATAAAGACTGCTAGAAGAGCAATCAATTTCTTGATCGTACAACAATGAAAACGGTAGTAAAAAGAAAGAAAACCACAATAAACCATGAGTAATAAACCATTTAGAGATTGTGTAAATGTAGAAATAAATATTCTGATAAAACTTTTCTCAGTCTCTCGTTGTTGATTTCTGGTTACGGGTCGATAAGCCATTCAATAAACCCTGTAAAATTACAATATGTATATAAAAACGGACGTCCCGTATATCGATATATAATTAATATATTATATGCTTAAATCCTAAATTATTTATACCTAAGCTAATGTAAACTTAAGTCTATT
Source organism: Ceutorhynchus assimilis (assembly GCA_917834065.1). Taxonomy (NCBI): domain Eukaryota; kingdom Metazoa; phylum Arthropoda; class Insecta; order Coleoptera; family Curculionidae; genus Ceutorhynchus; species Ceutorhynchus assimilis. Next base: position 51,621,718 of record OU892279.1, read on the forward strand.
ATCACGATATGTTTAAAATGGCGAACCTTCGGCTCTGATATGTAAGTGATCTCAGTTGATATATTATCTTATATATAAAAAAATTGTTTGAAATAAATATACATTGAAAGTAAAAAGACGCCTATCCTAAAAAGTCTATATACAACGATATATTATAATATACTAGATATACAAATTAATAGAAATTACTTACAACGTGATTTTGTAATAAATCGAAATATTATATGTAGCATTTGTTGATAACAAACCCTATTAAAATGTTTTATGAATATTGTTTTTTCTATTTTGTCTTGTTTGTTGTTATTATTCCATATTCGAATATTATTATTAGTTTGTCTATTTTTCTTTCTCATTAAATCATCAAAATTCGATAAACATTTAATAGTTTTACTTCTTTTTTTATATTTAATACCTATTTTACTAAATTATTTATGCTTTAGAAAGACTCACTAAGAAATTTTAGAAACTCTTTTGTTTTTAGTATATAATAAGGAACGTCTGGGCGTGATTTTTACACACTAATAATAAAAATAATAATAAAACAATTATAATTTTTTTATACAACCTATTAGATTCAGGACTTTTTAAAAATAGAGAGATTGTAGGCTTTTTGTTTTGTCGTTACAACTTTCCTTATTGTGAGTTTAGAAAATACTGTCCGTATACTTTATTAGTGATAAGAGTTTCCTTACTCGAAAATATTCTTTTTAATTTCTTAAACCATTGATGTTTTTTTTTTAAATCTATTGTACATGTTTTTTTTGTTAGATATTTATGGCTTGCCCAAGAAATTTATACCTGGGCCGCAAAAAATTTTGCGAGGGCAGGCTGATTTCTCCAGGATTGATTGGGGACCGTGTCCTGAGTATTGAGCCAAAAAATCACACTCGAAAGCCTTGTGCGTTCGGCCCTATTGGTCTTTTTCTTATTTATTTTTTTTCGCCAAAGTGACCTCTACAAAACTTGTAGATAATTACATTCTGATCAACTTTGTCTTTTGACTTTTTTTGCTAGCTATTTTACTTTAGGCGCTGCGGCCATTTTAGTGCTTCAGAATTCGCAAAAAAAAATTAAATAGCAAACCTACAGATTATTATACACAATAAAATTCTCTATTACTTTGCTTGATGATATTTATTGTAACTTTATTTCTTTCGCTTGTACGGCCTTTTAGGCATTTAAATTTTTTTATTTGACCTGGTGGATATTGTGTCATGCATAGCGTTTCTAAGGATTTGACACATTTTGCAAGTAAAATGTGACGTTTCGCGAAATTGAATTTCGCGGACGGTTGCACAATAGCTATTTGTGTTTTAAGCGCGCAAAGTGGTACTTTACCGATCGAAAATAAGGTGTCAATAAAATATCATCGAGCAAAGTAATAGAGAATGTTATTATGTACCATAATCTGCAGGTTTTGCGAATTCTGAAGCGCTAAAATGGCCACAACGCCTAAACTAAAATAGCTAGCAAAAAAAGGCATAGGGCAAAGTTGATCAGAACGTAATTATCTACAAGTTTTGTAGGAGTCATTTTGTCGAAAAAAAATAAATAAGAAAAAGGCCAATAGGGCCGAACGCACAAGGCTTTCGAGTGTGATTTTTTGGCTCAATACTCAAGACACAGTCTCCAATCAGCCTGCCCTCGCAAAATTTTTTGAGAAACCCCCTGAGCTAAAATCCTAAGCTTGAAATCTCCTTATTATTACCATCCAACAACAACTATATTGCACTTAATTTTTGAACAAATTTTAATACATCTTCAAATATAATACTAACATAACATTTTAGTCCATTTACAAACCTTGCCTAAACGGATTGCCCCCCGTGGACATTGGTGCTGGTGGTCTAAAAGGATTGGACACTGGTTGCTGTGGCAGAACGCGACCTTGACTCTGAGGCCTGGCCGGTACTTGGGGACCTTGGTAGGTTTGATTCTGATACGACTGATTCTGATCTGGATAATTCGGTGCTTGCGCTGGAAAGTGTTGTTGTTGCGGCTGCTGATAATCGCTCTGGTATGTTTGACTATCATAATTATCGTAGCTATTGAAATTCGTTTCTTGCTGTTTATAATCCAAATGATTTTGTACGTTTTCATTGACGGCTTTTTGTTCTTGCATCGAATACGTTTGATATTCTTTATTAGGTGGATCTGACATGAGGATATTTGCTTCGTTTTCAAACGGTTTAAAGTCGTAGATGTGCTTGAGGTATGTCAGTACTGGTACGTACGCCAGGTTGGATATGGCTATGCCTATGTTTAGAGCGGTGAAGCCTATGGCTTCCACTACTCCTCCTGCTATAATCGGTCCTATAGCGTAAGCTACTGAATAAGAAATGTCTGCTATTGCATAAATGCTTCCGTATACAGAGACATAACGTACGTCGACCAGATAACCTAGAGTTGGCAGAAGCGCTGTGTCGATTAAAGCAACTCCAAAACAAATTCCGCATAGTGGGATCATCAGTACTACATAACTTGTCGAAAATGGTATTATAAAACAACATAAGCCTTCTAGGGCTAACCCTCCAGCGGCCATTAACCACTGATAGTGGGGGTACTTTTTTGCGATTTTTACGGTGATTACTACTCCTATAACGTGCGGTATAAACGCTGGTAGCCATACCATTCCTATTTTCCAATTGTCGGTTGTCAAATTGTCCTCCATCCATAAGGAGATGGTTGGTTCCAGAAAAGCCAAAGCCACATTTGCCATCATTAATGCTCCCGAACAAACTGCTATGTAAGGATCCATAAAGAGCCTCCATATTGGCACTGATGGCGGTTTGACAATTCTCGCTTCTTTTATTACCTCTTTTATAGGTTTCATAACTATCAGAAGCATGAAACCGTCTAGAAGAGAAACGAAGGCTAAAATGAGGAACGGCACTTCTTTGCCTGCGAATTGGTATAGTGCGCCACCGAACGGTGGTGCCACTAGACACCCGAAGCTTATGAAAGCTAGAGCTATGCCTAGTGCTTTTGAACGCTCGTTTTCTTCCGTGAAGCGGTCTGCGATCATGGCTAGACCCGATGTGTCTGCGAACGCTGATCCTACGCCCTGTAACAAATTTGTATTCCAATTGAAACTTTGTTACTAATTATTTGGATAATTTTCTTACCTGTAGACTTCTGGCGAAGAAGAGGAGCCCGTAACTCCGGCCACAAGCGAACACTGCTGTTGATAGGAACATGATGCACAGGCCAACCATCATGGGGATGTCGTATCCTATTCGGTCGATTAGGGCCCCGGAAAAAGGGTTCACCATAAGCTGTACGATGGCCTAAAAATATATTTGTAAAATTAGAATCAGTGTTCGAGGTTGATTTCTGGAAATTATTACTTTGGAAGCGAAGAGGATGCCGGTGGCCGAGTCCTGGCCGTGATGGTCGTGCTTGAAAGGGGTCCCGGGGGGCAGCGTGGAGTTTTCCGGAATGGGGTCATCTTGATAGGCTCCAATATATCTACAAAATTATGTATTGAGGACCTCGATCCATTGGGTCACCAGGCATATAATATAGAATTTAATTTATAAATTCAAGACAAGGTATTGGCGATATAACGTCAAAACGCAGGTAACCAATATTTACATCTTAGGGTAAGAGGTTCAATAGATGTAACTAAAAAATAGGATATTCGTTGATTTACTGGTAATACAAGCAAAATCATCGACTGGTAATTGTTGATTTGTTTCATGGACATTTGGTAGAAATGCTTTTCAAAATCTGCTGGAATGTTTGAAGTTGATGAATGAATACTTCTAGATAGTTTATTATTTGAATCCTTTTTTACACATAGATATAATTGAGGCAACGTAGTGTTTGCTAGGAAAACGACCTACAGGAAAAGTGCGCAAAAGGAGAGAAGAAGGATATATCCTGATGATAAGCAAAATAGCTGATATCTATCATAGACAAGTCTGACTGGATGATGCGCCCTCTATTAGAGAGATATATGAACCACACCATCTATAATCATTAGAATTTTATTGAAATACTGCAAACGAATGATATTTGATAAGCAACAAACAGACGTTATGATTTGACAATATTTCATCTGCGTCAACCATAGAAGCTGCAGAAAGAGACTGAAATTATCAAGTCAGGCAAGATTTGTCCAAGAACATTAAATTTCTTAATGAAGATTTCGGAATTAGTATAACTGATTGGTTGAAGAAACTCTAAAAGTATGCAAATATTACAAAGTTGCTTCGACCTTTCATTTTAGAAAATACATCTCATTGGATGTGAAGCAAGATTGATGATATTAGGATTTTCAATGATTCGGAACAAGAAAACCCTTACTGGAAAAACAAAATAGAGTAAAACGGCGACCAGATGAGACAAGAAAGAAACGAAAGCTTAGCAACTTATTTCCATGAGAAGAATGAATTATGAAACAGCCTGAAGTTATCATTCTAAGAAACCCGAAAGCAAATGTCAATAATTGAAATATTCAATACATACAACATTAGGTGACTTATCATCAGGAAAACTGATCTATATCATTCCCTAGAGGCATTTGCAAGTTTCCAGGAAGGATGAAATTCTAGATTCGGCGCAAAAGTGAGAAAATAGAGAGCAACCAAAGTGAAAAGTATCGATCTTCGCATTCTACTCGAAAGTCATAATGCACAAATGATTTGACAATGAACAAGAAAACATTCAGAAATATTATCAAAATGCTTACATTATTGTAAGGTAGATTGAAGCCTTTATAGATTTTGGTAGACAAGAAAATTTGATCCCGACAAAAATTGCAGAGGTAATACAATTAGAAGTTTGGCGACTACAATGAGCAATGAATGTTTGTGAGTTTGGATCGAAAAAAGCTGGAATCTAGAAAGAGCAAATACCACCGTATAGTAGACCAAGTTTAAGCAGAAACTGACTTTTTGATTGTCTCAACGAAGAAATAGCATTAGCACTATTGAGAATATTTGAACACTGAACAAGATCACATAGTTACAGTGAGAGAGAAAAAGTTTTCTTTTTACTATGACCGTTATATAATTTCAATCAAAAAGCTTCTATCTACAACAGAAAAGCTGTACCTACCACTGGCATATGTACCAATCATCGAAATATAGGTAGGTACTCTGTCGTGGAGGTAGGAAATGATCTCAAAAGAATCTCCACCATCTGTATAAAAACAGCTCAGAATAAAGAGCAGTGAAAGCAACTGAATGAGGCCTATGTCTAGCAATGGACGAAGATGACTGGTTTAGAAACTCAGTAATCTCATAAACGTCCTATAATTTATACCCATAGTCATCTTCTTCTTGTAGTATTTTAGGATATGACTTTTTTGAACTTTCTTTTGGGTGGTCGACAATCCAAACTTTCGGTGAAATACTGTGCACAATTCATTGATGGAGTTATGGCTGTAAGTTTACCATCGTTGTGGACTTTAGAAATCACGAGATTGATCGATTTACTTAGGAACTATCGCAAACTAAGCCCAAATTTTAATAAATAAATGTTAATTACATAAGGGACATAGCCTTTTCATTGATTAGGTTCGATGGAACATGATAAATTCACTTTTTGAACTGGAATTCGTTTCAGAAATGATTCTAGGTGATGAAAAGATACAATTTCCTGAAAAATGTATAATGTACACGTACAAGCATGTAAGAAGAATGCCTTATATACCTACAACATATCTTTGGAGATAATAATATTTTTAGGGTCATGAAGATGTAAAGCATATACAATAAAAAATCCACTTGTCATAATATAGTAAAATTATTCTCACCTTAAGTAATCCGGTATAATTGGAACAATTACCATATATAACATATTATCCAGCAACAGTGCTATAGACACTATCACTAGCACCAGCTTTCTTTGGGCATTCGGCTCTTGAAGCTTAGTCCACACGATTTCCCTGAGTTCAGAGAACTCAAGGTTTATTATCGGTATGGGAGCCATATTGTGACTGCGTAATCTAGTTAACACACATAATTCTAAATCACTATCACTGGTTTTTTGTTTTCACATTGCACAAAATCTTCGCCGCCGTAGGTAGTTCCAAGCAGGGTGCAGGTCCTAGGGTTTCAGCACAGTGCCTTCTCTTCCTTTAACCTGGACAAAAAAGGGTGAGTTTTAGATTTTTTGAAGGACGAAATTGGTTCAGGGGGGATGGGGCAGGCACTGCGCTGATACCCCCCAGCCCCCTTTAAGTCAATTGGAAGGTGGAGGTCATTTTCGCTACCTAATTTTTCCAAAATGTCAATATTTAGTTGGACGTAAATAAAGAACAATCTTATTTATGTACATATAGTTTTTTTTTATGGAAAGCAACATAGTGAATGAATATTACTTTTTATAATTAGCAGCATCGTGAAATGTAATCTAAATATTGTTTGTTGGGGACAGAAATGTTATTCTCTGCGGATGTACTCTAATGAATGAACGTTAAGTAATTTGATTCCAGCTAAGTAGGTATATTTGTTTAGTATTTCAATTAATTTAATTACTTTCTCATTATTGAATATCATTTTTGTCTCATTTTACTCATATCAGTTGCTTAAAACAAATTGAATTTCTACAAAGAGATCAGCAAAAAGAAATCTCAAACCTAATAAAATGAATAGACAGGTACCTAATATCAAAAAAAACAAAAATCAAGGAAGTTGATGTGTTTAGGCCCGGTTTATTCATCTTCAGATAATCTTGCCGGTACCTATCTGCAAGATAAATTTAGCGTTCCATAATTCTATTGGTCGGCGGATAACTGGCCGACTAATGGGATTAGAGATTGCGTTTTTATCCGTCAGATTGCATACCTGACAGTTTTCTAGAAGATGAATAAACCTGCCCTTAATCGAATAAACTTCACTAAACTCAATACGAGGTGTTGGGTTAATAATTGATCATCCGCTAAGTGGGTTTAACATATAGATATACCTAGTAAAGCATTTTGTCGGAAAATCCTGATTTGATAAAATAGCGACCCGATAATAAAATTATACAATGCTTTGACCTGAAATTGAATTACGTATGGCTAATTGGACAAAAATATGAAAATATAAAACCAGGGGCGCATATTGATTTTCTCCATTTTGTTAACACATGCGCCATTTTCTTTTTATCCATGTTTAATATCAGGAAAAAGCGCTTTCGTGACATGGAACAAATTTATATGTAAAAGCTTGAGGCAAAGTCATTTAAAATCAAAGATAAAATGCATTTGAGACTTTGATTGGAGCTCGTATGCACGGAATACTAAGTAGGGGATTTGAACAGCAAAGCAGTAACCTATTTCCGACATTGGTTAATATTATGGACGACAAACTGAGGCAAAAAAAGTTGAACTGGCAACATAGTTTGTGGACTTTAACGCCATATTCTAATGAAGTTTTTTTCACAGGACCGGCAAAATGTGTAAGTAAAAGTTTGAATTTGGACTCTTTGCCATAGCCAATGGGAGCGAAGAGACGTTAACTAAAAACTCCTACGAAATACCGGCTTTAGTATCAGACACAGATTATTGGTAAAGCGCAGTAGGCTACTTGCGCAGTAGATAATATTCGGTGTTGCCAAGTGTGGCCCGAAATCTCTTAGAATTGTGAAAATCATAATCATTTACCTATACTGGTGATTGTTGTTAATATCATAATATATAACATATTGCTTGTAGGATTATGATAATAACTTTCTGATGCACATTATAGTTACCTAACACACATCACACATCCATATTAGATTCTTTGCATTAAAGTTTGACATAAATAAATTCGTTTTTCCTCTACCAGAAATCGCATGCGCACAACCAATTATCCGACTTACCTGTATCAGGAAGAGCGGATCCAATCCTCGTTCGAAAAAACCCCCGAATATTGTTAACACTGACCCCTCGTCCGCCAAAGAACTGAAAGGACCCTTGCGTAGGGCCCTCAGCGGACCTTTCCCCGTTCAAAGCCACGATTACGACCCCCCAGGTACACTTAGTTCTTTTTTTTTTGTGTCGGTCGGTGCAGCGACGCGACGCGGCGTCCTCCAGGTGAGACGTTGGAATGAACGTCCAGGTCAACAAGAAGTCGATTTTGGGGCGGCGTCGCTCCAGAGTGGCGGCGCCGCGACGTCATCGGCTCATTGGTGGATAGCGGGTCCCGGAGGCGGCAACTGTACGGGAATGCCTGGGGAATAGGGGAGGTTTGAGTAATTTATGGGATTCTTTCGTAGGGGGGTTCCAAGAAAGTGTTATGAGAACTGGAGGCTTTTTGTGTGCGTGTCTGGTTAATTTTAGAATTTTTGATCGGAGTCATGGGATAAGCTTTGTCTTGTTTGGTAGGGTAGAGAGTCGGTATGAATGTGAAACTAATTTCAATTAAATTTAGAGAAAAAACATGCACAGGCTAATGGCTGGTTATTGGGTTATGATGGATTGAAAAGATGGTTTTGAAGCTGAATTAAATATTTGAAAAAAGTTACTCGGTACGACAAGGACATTGACTGTCTATATTGTAACCTTCCAATAATATGTTATTTAGATAGTTGTTGTGAAAAACTGTTCGAATACATCCAGACCTGTTTCCTATTTTTGAAGCCTGTTCGCTTTTGGAAGTAGATTTCTTACTTCAATATTTTCTTTGTGTAGTATTTAATCATTGCTTGCTTGTTCTGAGCCATGTGCTTTAAATTCCCCTAATTACTTATATTCTTGGTAAAAATATTCAATAGACTTTTCACTCAAAGTCAGTTAAATTACAATAATGTTCCAAAGACAAAAATACTATACATCTCAGTCATTGCAATATATGGTTATATACTCAAATTCCTACATGTACTTACAATTTTTCCTTACTTTCACTAAATTATTCTGCCTAATGTAGTTTAAACGTTTTAAATTTTCTTCAAACCTCTGGCGACCGCCAACTGATAATACTTTTCGCGAGTTAGGTTTTCAAATGTTTGTTAAAAAACAAAAAACTATTTCACCTCTTCCTAAACGTCAATTGCTTTGTCTTTGTCCGGGTTTTTATTTCCTTATTTTGTATGTCCATATGTTCCTGACTTAGAGTTTAGCCAATCGCATTGCAATAATGTCTGTGTCTTCGGCTCTTTAACTCATTTCTCAGTTCTGGGCTCAAAAAAGTAGGAGACCCTGAGCTTCAGTCGTTTCATAGTTTTCTGTATAAAATTAGGCCAGTCCTAGAAAAAGGAACAATGCACCCAGAGAGCTCATAATCCTCACTAGACTTTCGAAAATTTGAATTCTAAACTTGAAACCTTCGAAGATTCTGCAGTTCCCTAACAAACCCTTTTAATTTTCAAATTTATACTGTTCTAAGACCTCTGGCGTGCCCGAGGGTGTCGTAACAAATTGAATATTCAAATAACCGAGAAACAAAAAATCGTTTTCAACACACTTTCATGGGAGTTTTGATATGCAGTGCCTTCAGGATTATAAATTCCCATGAAACTATTCGTAGTCTAAGTTTTGGGATCATAACTATATGTTGAAAATTGGATTTCAAGTTTGGGCCAAGCCCTTTGGATTCGCGACACCCTAGGAAAGTTAGTTTATAGGGTTTTCAGGAATAAACGACATCAAGGGTACCTACCTGCGAAAATCCTACCTAAGCTAACTTTTCTTTTTTCAAAATATTAATTTAGGCACAATGTTAATTCCACACATTTAAATTACATAGTAGGTATTCACAATAATTGAACTATTGATTTTTAGATTAGCTATCCAAATTACCCGAGCAATATGAATTAATTTTGATAATGTCACGTATCAAATTTACAGCCCATCAGAGACTGGGAATTTGATCAAATTATTGCATCAATATTTAAATTACAGCAATATATAAGTACATGGTTAGCCCAAATCTAATTTATCGGGAAGATTACATATCCCCAGATGTTGATCTGAAAATTGTTTGGGTAGCTGCTGCTATTGAAAAAGCTAAGGTGGAAAAACAAAGAGCTATATTGTTATATGTCTTGGGTGATTATGGACTAGACACAACACATTATCCTTCAGGTACTGAAAAAGATGATGAACTTACTGTAGAAGTGATTTTGAATTAACAAAAAGAAAACCAATCAAATGATGAATATTTTACTGAATCAAGACAGAAGCGGAAGATTGTGAATTTGAAAATTGATTAAGGAAAGAGTTGTATGTGTGATAACAAATGATATTCCTCGAGAGCAGTTGCTTAGTACGAGGGATCTCGATTTATCTAAATGTATAGATATTTGCAGTTTGCAGGGCATATGAAGGATCACGAAAACAACTATGTCTGGAACTTCATCAAATAGTAATAATTTAGGGATTGACAGGTTGAATATATTTAACAAATACGAAGCTAAAAATCCAAACTTTTTGGCAGATACCATTAGAGGAAGATAGTTCGGACCTATGTTCTTCTATAACATCTTTTGGTCGATACAGACTACCATATGGCTTATCAAATGCACCAGACATTTTTCAAGCATGTAGGTATGGTTTGTAGTTTGAATGACATATATGGATGATATTCTTAGTTTTGGCAATTCATTAGAAGAGCATAATAACCGCTTAATCAATAATTTTATCAACTGCTCAGAGAAATTATGCACAAATAGAGAAAGAGTTATTGAGTATAGTTTTGGGCTGCGAATATTTTCATTATTACCTGTATGGTCGTCCATTTAATGCTATAACTGACCATAAATCTCTGTTGGGGATAGTAAATAAGGCGATTGACTCTTTATCTCCGAGATTGCAAAGACTGACAATAAGATTATTGAAATATGATTTTATTTACCTAGGAAAGATATGTTTATTCCAGATACATTATCAAAAACACCACTAAATACTGAAAAAACAACATATTTTTTTAGATGATCTTCTAGTTAGAACAATCATAATGGCTTTAGATGAAAAATTCAATGATACTAATGCAAATCCAGAACTTGTTGCAGTAAAATATTATTTAAGAAATGGTTGGCTTAACCGAATGTCTTCAGTTAAACAAGAAGCAAATCTATATTACCAATATAAGGATGAAATTTTTGAATTGGATGGATTTTTATTTAAAGAGGTAAGTGTTTTTAAAATCTCATGGTTTACCAATGACAATTATGTCAGTCAGCACGGTATCACTCATATAACATCTAGTCCAAAATACAGTCAGTCTAGTCTAATGGACTAATTGAGAGGCATATTGAAACTATAAAAGGGATGATAGTTAAATGCCCAGAAAAAAACATCCTTCTATTATTGTTATGGAATATAATAGTACACCTAAACAGTTTCTTGAATCACTATCGGAAATGTTAATGGAAAGAAAGTTTAGAACCAACTCACTTTACTCAAGGAACAAATTACAACCAAAATTTAATGCTGAAAAACATATTGAAATGTTACATGCAAATCAAGAACCAGAGCAGCACTACTACAATGCAAACAAAAAACCACTCGCTCCATTATCTAAAAGACCAGTAATGATTCGACAGTCTGCAAGGAAGTGGGTCTCTGGTAAAGTTCTTAATGAAAACAAAAATCCCAGGAGTTACGTTGTCCAGTCTGAGGATGGGGGTATATATAGAAGAAGAAGATATCATCTTCGTCCACGTCTCATACCAAATGTACTTTTGAACTCTTCCACTAGAACTGGTAAACCCAGTACCTTATGAAGTTTGGAATAATTATATTTAGATATGGTTTGTATTTATTTGAACATATTATTTTAACTTTAGGGAGGGCATGTTACATAGGTAATTATTGTGAACCTGTTTTTGGTATTTTCTACCAGTGACAGAAATCTGGTTGAAGAATTGTGATTAGGAACTAGCTGACACATTGAGGTAGAGCTGACAATTGAGCTGACATCACACACATAACCTCAGTTTCGATAGGGGGACAGAAAAAGCGTTTAAGAACTATTTACACACAGGCGGCGCTAGCTATTACGTATTACGTCACAAATCGCCTAACGTCACTTTGATAGGGGGACAAACATTGCACAAATAAACTAACCAAACAATACAAAGAGGAGTAGTAAACATGGAGTTGGAAAATGAAGCGATTTTTTTCCAGGTATTTTGCCACCAAAAAAATGGCAGCATAGGAAATTCAGGCCGTGTTCGTTTTTGTCATCTTTTTCGTCGATTGCCTCCGAAATTTTGACAGGCACATGACTAGATCAGACAGGTTCAATTTGCAAATCACGTGCTTGTCAAAAGTTCGGAGCAAATTGACGAAAAAGATGACAAAAACGAACTCGGCTTTTTCAATACTTTACCTGTATTTTGGTGCCAAACACCTGCCAAAAACTTGGCTTCATTTTTAGTTTTATAGCAGAATAGCGCGTTCCTACTCCCTATGTCCGTAGGACAGCGTCTTAACTGCTCTAAGGCTTTGACTATCCAAGGTGCTGTCAAACTTAAATTAAAATGTCCGCCAAGAGGCACACATACCCCCTGTTTGCTTGTCAAAGTCACGTGTTTTGGATAGGCTAATTAGGCAATCCAAACTACGTGACATTCAAGATGGCGTGGCGACCACACATGGACAAAAAAACACAAAAAAATATTTAGTTTTTGCCCGACTTGAAAGTTTACGTACTAGTAAACAAATATTTTATTGAATAATCAAAATCAAAGCTGCAAGCAAAACTCGAAGCAAAATAATTAAAATATGCATGAAAACACATATGACATATGACTTTGACAAGCAAACAAAGGGTTTGTGTGCCTTTTAGCGGACATTTTTATTTAAGTTTGACAGCATCTTGGATAGTCTAATAAATAGAACTTAAACGCTTTGTTTTTCCGCCGATCGAAAGTGAGGTTATGTGTATTAGGCTTTCCAAACCACGTGATTTTTCAATATGGCGAGCGTGGAAAATTTGACGTTTGTTTGTTTATCTTGAGTTTATTTGGAATTTTTTCAAGCTTATTTACAGTTTACTTTGCTATAATATACTTTTTGAGATGCAGAGTGCATGTTTAAAGACTTAAATGCAGGAAAATCGGGATGTGGGCGAACGGTTAGTTTGAAAAAATGTTCAGTTGACATTTTGACCCACAGTTTTCACAAATTTCATATAAATGAGCAAAAGAAGGCCTACAAAAGCTTAGATTCTCACAAATATTTTGAGTCTGGCTTAATTTTTGATGCAGGAACAGAGGTAATGAAAAATGTTCACGTTTTAATTGGAAAATTTTGAAACAGAGGGCAATGAAAAAAGCCTGACATCATCCATGTTACCTTGTTGAAACTACTTCCACAATCAACTACAAGATACGTTTGTGGCATTTTTTAATAGAAAAAACACTAATGAAGTCAATAAAATAGAAAAATAAACAGAGTTCATTCATAAAACAACCACAAAATGCACTTTAAAAAGCTTTAAATTCCATACTCTCATATACGGGATAATGAACTTCCGCCACAACGCACTTTTTGACAGGTCGTTGGAATGCCTAATTGTCAATACATGATCTTATCTTTCAACTGTAAAAGTGTTAAAAGAACATTTTTAAGGCACGTATGTGAAAGTTTGCAGAGTCCTTATTCTTGAAATAGGGGAGCAGCGTTCCCAGGAGAAAAAATTGTTCAAATTTTACCATCATAAATATCTAAAAATACAAACTTTTTTTGACGTTTGCTCTCAAAATTTGATGTTTCATTTTTAACACCAGTGCTACAAAGACTTTATGGCACCAGTGCGATAAAGTGACATGTTTGTAGAAAATAGTTATTAACATTACAAGTGCATTTATGAACATAATTATAATAACGAGTGTAGAAGATTAGAATGACGAGGTCGTAGACCGAGTCATTCTAATCACACGAGTTTTGTAGTCATTTTTAAATTCACGTGTGATGTACAACGTTTTATCTACAAAGCGAAAAAGAGGAAAATGTTCTTGCAATTTTCGTTTATAAGTAGTTATCAACCTTTATTTAACTTTTACAGATTTATTAACTATGACATTTACCAAATCACAAAAACTAGTTGTGTTATAGAGTCATAACCTAGTCCATAATACCACTAGTTGTCTTATAGACTCATAACCTAGTCCATAACACCACTAGTTGTGTTATGAGTCTCATAATATAACGAAAAAATAGAAAAATAGTAAGGTATGTAAAAACGTCATAACCAAACGCTTGTAGATAATAGTTATTTACATTACAAGTGCGTTTATGAACATGATTACAATAACGAGTGTGACATATTGTCGTTCTAATCACACGAGTTTTGTAGTCATGTTTAAACCCACGTGTGATGTACAACGTTTTATCTACGCTGGCAAAGTATAAACAACCGGCATAAGTTAACGCGAAATCTATTTCCAGCAATGAGCATCGATGGTTGTTGATAAATTTGGTCGAAAGCGTGTAAGTGAGTTGGGAATTTACATCAACCTGTGAACCCCTACAACAATTATCGACAAAAGTGTTTACATTTGTAATCTGCTTTGGTTCAACAAAAAAATTCGCTACACACATGTTTTTCCACTATTCTTCCATTGAAATATTTACAACCTCGATAGTTTAATATTCATCAAATTCATTCAAACTCATCTATGGGATTGAGAATTGAATGGGGGGAGTGTTCCGGACGTATAACTTCAGGCCAACTCCGGCAGTTCTTTGAATTTTCGATTCGAAAACGCCACGGGCGACATTCCAGTTATTTTAAGGGGAAATATAGGCTTTGTCTCTCTGGGCTTGCAAATTGCTTTTCCGGATTCTCCTCTCTCTTCACGAGAGGAAAACGTAAAATGGCAGAATTAGATAAAACTCCCGAGGGGTTTGGTATTTATTTTTTTTTTAGTGTTATGTTTTTGTATTATCTCGATTGTTTGCTGTTTGTGTGCCGGTTCTGAAATAATCGGTCACAGACTGAATGAAAGACTGAGAATAGGATGGCAGGCCACCTTAGCTACTAATTTGATGTAGATTATAATGATATTGAATATGCCAAGCGAAAAGTTATTAACCTAACCCCAAGCCAATTAATGTTTACTTGAAATAATACTGATCTACCCTCGTTATTCCACCTGAATGTATACACGGGTAAAGGACCCACCCTGTTTCAGGTCGATACCAGTGCTGACGTGTCGCCCCATGAATATTTTAGCATCTGTTTGTTTCATAAATGAAAAATCTTTACCGGGGATAGCTTTTTTTAGATACGGATCGATTCGTAAATGAATGAACTTTGATAGTGACCTGAAGAAACTTTTAAACTTCAGAGGTAGGTAAAAGCAGACTTTATTTCAGATTATTTTTGATTTTTTAATCCTAGCAAAATAAAAATTTTATTCGAGTGAGCAGCTAGAAATTGCGTTTCCTTTAATGTTCTATTTCAAGACAAGAGTATATTCTGCTTTTCATGTAAGAGAGGCATAACTGTTCAATAATTCATGCAGAATGCAGAACATTCTTAGACCTTTCAGAGTATTTTATCGACCTTAAGGATTTCGTTAATAGAGCATTATGCGAAGCTTTACAGCTACTTTTCTAGGCAAATGTGGCAGGAGCAATTTGATTTTCCAATAATAGCATTTTTTTAAAAATTTACAGCATAGAATCCAGTTTTACAATAAAGTAGTAGTAATTTAGAAACCGGGGCTTGGGATGCTTGTGTTACAAGCATAGTTGATTAATATTCAACTAGCAATCAATATTGAATTTAAACTAAAAATTACTGAAGAATGCATTAGGTAGAGTAGAGTGTCTTTTTGAATTCCTCTTTTGAATAATAGGTACATTGAGAAATCTAAGTCCAAAAACTACAAATCAAAGAACAACTTTGTAACGTTTCAAAATAGTACAACTTGGCATTAGATTTTTTATCAATTCAAAAAGCATCTTATATGGAGACAATAGATGAATATAGGCACCTAATTGAAAATTATGCAATTTTTCAAAAGAAGCTTTTATGGTCAGTACTATAAAAAATCACAATAACTGAACTTTGTAGTTGATTCAGTAATTTAACCTAAACAATATAATTTGTCACGATTTCAATTTTACTTGTGTCTGGGCTACTGCTTCTCAACTTACCACTCTCAGAAAAAAATTATACAAATAATAATAAAATAACTTAGCAAGATTCTCCATAGAACGTCTCATAATTCAAAAATATCATAACTCCATGTGCGTAAGTTTTTGTTATATAGTAAACGTAAATCATCGCAGTCCCGTCCTGCAAAATAATCTTAATTCATCATGTCTGAAGAATGAAGAATAATGCAACTAGATACATAAACTGCAAACGTGAGGAAATCATAATATACGGTAATAAATATACGCAGAAACAACAAGAAGAAGACCAAACACGAAATTACACCAACCATCTAAGAGGACATGCATGAGCAAATAGCGGATTTCGACATTCAATCTTTTGCTTTTGTGGTTGAAGACTGCTGAATTATGTTTATCGCATTTGGTTTTCGATATATTGTCATTTCAATGTAGGAATAAATAAATAGGTATCCTTATTCTGTTGGGGTTGCAAAATTATTCACAAATTTACAATTTTATGGAACAAAAGTAATCGTTCACTATAAATATTTATTTATCCATCATCTACGCAAACTAGCACCTAAAGTACAACCATAAATCCATTTAGGGTAAACGATTTCTACAATTCCATACAGACCCAGAAATATTGATTCCAACGTATATGGACGTGCCCCACCAGAGCTCTCTTGGAGTAGGCGGTTCTGGCAAAAGGCTCGTTGCCGCCCCCCATTTTCTCTGGATTCGATCGACCGCGACGAAAAAATTTATAAAGGTCAGCCAAAACTTTAAATACACGCGATAACTAAGTATTTTAAGTTTCAACTTCTTTGCTGGAGGGATTTAAGAGGAGTCTCCAAGATAAAACTGGAAGACGAGTTAAGGCCTGGATGAAATATTTGATCAGTAATGGCGTTAGTAGTAACGCATGGATTTGATAAATAGATTTATTCTTTGAACAAAATGGTATTTAATGGGAATTTACAGACCATAACACAACGATGTTGCTGAAAACATTATTAAAAGTCAATATGTTTGATGCTGAATGCATTAGTGAATAAGATTTTTCAATCAAAAGCAGCTGAGATTGCGGTTTATTTGGTGAGTAGAAGTTCAATCAAAGCTCTGAAAGATGCAGCTGTCCAGCAGAGTTTTAAGTCTTGTATATCTTGATCTATCAAGAGAGCTGGACAATGGAAGTTGGCTTACTTTTCTAAGAGATTCAGATCATGTTGTTCTAAAGAGGAGAAAATCCATCAAAATCATGATCATATCTCCCATTCTGATTCCACTGATGAAAAGCTGAAATTTTCAGCAATCCTTATCCTAGTGGAGATTTCAATTCATTTTGACCAACAAATTCAGGAGAAGTAAGAAGAGCTATGTTTGAAGTTGATTTTGTCAATGAGGAAAAGGAATCAATTATCCAGAACACAAATCAAAGAAGTATTGCTAGAGAAGTAGAAGAAAATGTACAGAACAGTCAAAAAGCTCAAGTAGAGTCTGGAGAAATTGAAGATTTTTATCATTACTATATGGATATCAGTGGTAGGGGGATGGGTAAACGACAAGACAACTAAGTCTTTTAGTTTTTCACAGGCAGAGAATTGATCCGTAAGTATATTTCACTGATAAACCACTCTGTCGAGTAATTTCTTCCTAGTAACTTCAGCAACTTGTTACATCTTTCCTTCTGAAGTTTCTGGTTATGTCTTCTGGTTTTGGTGGGATAGTGGCGAGAAAGAAGTTAATGTCACATGCATAGTGACCATTTTCAGTATTTTGTAAGTTTCAATAAAGTCTCCTCTCGTTCTTCTGTCTTTTAATGTACCTAGTTAGGCTTAGTTGGTTAAGGCGGCTCTCGTGTGTAGAGTTCCATCAAGACGAGAAATCTTGACTTGAACGTAATTTCTTGAAATTCAAGATCAAAAAATTGAACATGTCTTGACTCGATGGGTTCTTGAAAGCAAAAGCCTTGACTTGAATTCCAGATATCTTGAATTTTCCTGAAATTGCTTGAAAAGAAGGTATCTTTGTTTTTTGCCGTCGCGTCGCTCTCGATACCCCTTTGGAAACGCGTTGCTCAGCCTTGCTGGCATTTGGCAACCGTGTTGTGCTGTCCGAGTGAGCGTCTGGCTGACGGGATCGCCCCATTTGTGTCAATAGGCAATTTTTCGCGGCATAATTTTTTCAAAGATTATGTTTGATTATGTTGGGTAATAGGGTAATCTAAATGTCATTGGGTAATCCTCATATTACTCAAAATAATCGAACATAACCTTTAGAAAAATTATCTATCTACTTGAAAAATCAGGAAGATCTGCTTGGAGTCGCTATTCAACATCTTTCAAATCATCTAGAGTTCAAACGAACGCTTCGGTCCGCAGTTGGGTTCGGCTTGCTCACTCTGTGTATTCCCATGTGACTCCGTTCTATTGGAAGGGTTATATAGTGCGCACTGAGTGTATTCGTGTCTTTTTCCACCAGCTTGTATAGGAACAAAATACTGAGATACCTTCATACATATGGGAGTATCCCGATCGCGTATGTACATTCTATACCATACAGTATGATTTGTATATGTGCAACGCACGTATGTTTACTCTAAATCATACCACGATACAGATGGACATCACTCTATACCATAGTAGAATATGGAGTTACAATACGCGCCTATTTCTACTCCAAATCATACCGCGATACACAGTTTTCTCAACAGTATACAATGAGATGCAGAATGCCGCCACTCCATTTCCTAAAAACGTGAACAAAAATTGGCGGGAGTTGTTAAGCCAGCCATGTGAATTTTAGTTCGCTGCAATTATGGCTACTTATTAAAATATTCTGTGTTAATATAAACATCGTTGAAATCGCAATTTCAGATTCCATCGTGGTATGATTTGGAGTAGAAATAGGCGCGTATTGTAACTTCATATCTTACCATGTTACAGATTGATGTCCATCTGCATTGCGGTATGATTTGGAGTAAACATACGTGCGTTTCACAGATACAAATCATACTACGTTATAGAATGGAATCCATCTGTATAATGGTATAGAACGTAAATACGCATCCCGGTCATAGCCGAAGGCTTGTGGTAGTCTGCATCTTATATTTTAATATATTATTACAGCCACGTATAAAACTGTCAAGAAATTCAAGAATTTCTTGGTTTCACAAGAAATCTTGATCTTGAAATAGGGAATCTTGACTTGTCTTGAAAACAGTTTCAGATTTCTTGACTTGAAATTTTCTTGAATTCAAGTCAAAATCAAGTCAAGAACAAGAAATTTCCTCAAAATCGTGAAACCCTACTCGTGTGGTGACTCTTTGAGTTCATTATTCCTTGTAAAATAATGTCTGTTCGCAGACAAATCACAAACCAGTCAGAGCGAATTTCATTGGTTGAAAACAGTCAGAAAACTAGTTTCAACTCTGGCTGGTTTGTGATTTCTGTGCGAACAGATCTACTATTTCTAGGTCTTTGTGACACAAAACTTTTTTAATTGACGTTTGTTGGAGGAGGTAATCATGTTCAGGGTTATTTAGGCAGAACTATGCACTTGAGGTCATTCAATGGCATTTTCCAAAACATTGTCTACTCTTTGATAGTGACAAGTCTCCCTGGAGGTCTGCAAACTGTAGTACTGGATTGCAGGATTGATGTATCATCTGCAAACCATTCATATTTGATCTTCAGTTTTTAGTAAGTCGCAAAAATACGCCAAGAAAAGTAAGGATCCCAAGACTGAGTTTTGTGGTAGGCTGCTGTGTAGATAGATACAGAGTATTCAACTCAAAGTGATATTCTTGTCCTAACCTGAAAGGTACATGTAGTAAGGAATTTCTCAAGAAGTCGCAGTAAATCTGCCCTGAATCCAAAATGAGATAGCTTGTATAATAGGTACCCATATTGTTGGTATTTTATCAAATGCTTTTTTCAAAGTCAATGAAAACTACATGAATTGGATCATTCTCATCATTCGCCTTTGTCCACATATTGAGTCTAGTAAGGAGGTTCGTAATAGTATATGACATGCGAAGGTGGAAATTGTTTCATTATTGTCGAGAGATACTATGGTTGACCGAGGTGCGAAGCGCCGAGGTCAACCAATTCACGAGACAATAATGTGAAAACTTTCCACCGAATTATGTATACTATTTAATTTTGAATCATTAATTATTGAAAAAAATAAGGTAATAGTATATTTCCTAACTAGTGCGGAAAAGAGACTTTCCGCACGAGTTAGGAACACTAATTTTTCTACGAGATGAAAGTGAATATTTTTACTTACATATTTATCAATTTAAGATATTTTTTTTACTTTTTCGTACCTGTACCTGTAGTATACCTGTATACCTGTAAGTATACCTGTATACCTAAAAATATCAGGTATTCCACTTTTCCGCACTCAGTGCGGAAAAAAAGCCGAAAAGCACTAGTGCGGAAAAGTGGAACTTTCATGACCTCGTAGAAAAAAATAATAATATTACAAAAATAGAATTCCGACTGACAGTTTGACACCGACATTGACATCTTAGGAAATTTCAACAATATATACACATTATGTGATATCTACTTCTAAATACAAACATTGCACCTGGATTTGTGTTTATTATCCGTTCACAATCCGATGTCCACAGGTGCAGGTAAAATTTATCATCTTTCAATGCTATTTGATAGGGAAAGGTGATAAATTTACCTGCACCTGTGGACATAGGATTGTGAACAGGATATAGGTGTGAAAGAACAATTTATCAGGGCCGAAAGTGAGTTCTCCAGGCCGAAAGTGACAGGAGAATAGTCACTTTCGGCCTGCTTCAAAGTAAACAAAAAGTGACATTTTCGAACATTCAAACCAGTAAGGAATGTGAAAATTACATATATGGTTCAAAATGAAAGTAGATTTCTTGGGGAGAAAACCATGTTGTTTGGTGGTATAATATGAGCTTCGAGGATAAAGCTTCTGAATTCCTTAGCAATGATTTTTTCCATACATTCACATAAGGCGCTGGTCAGGCTGACTGATCTGTAGTTTCCTACTAGCCCTTTTTGAATAAAGGTATAACAACTTTCTTTTTGAAGGTTGTGGAAAATCTCCTGTGGATATTATGTTATTCATAAGTGCTGCCAAAGGCCCCTTTAGAGTGTGCTACTAATGTTTATATAGGAGAAATCTCAGCAAGTCCAGGGCTAGAGTTCACTCTCAGCGCGATTTCTACTTTTCTGGGGTGAAATTTATTATGCTTATGGATTTCTGTTCTGTGTTGGTCTAATATCTATAGGGCTGAGTTACGTGAAAACACTCTGGAATTGATGTGCAAAACACTCTGCAACACCTGGTCAGATTATAATGGGATTAGAGTTGCTTTGTCAACAATACCGAAGTGAGTGTGTTTAGAGTTTAGTATTGTTCAACACATTTTGTTCATATGCTTTTCTTGCTATGTCTGACTTTATTATTCTGCTGCTGGCACTGTTGGTAATTTTCTTTAGTCTTGTTGTGCGAGATTCCCACTGTACGTATTCACATTTTCGATGGCTTGGCTCGCTGGTGTAATTTTGTTAATTCCATCGAACTATTGTGTCTATCGTCTCACGATAGGGGTAGGAGGGAGGAACTCTCGAACTATCTCAGTCTCTGGGCAAAGTTCCTGAGCCTCTTTCCAGAAAGATGGTAGCGGTACTGTACGTCTTCCGCAAGAAGAGGGGAACTCGTTGGACGATTCCAGGTTTCTGACTGAAAGTCCGATGAGTCCAGCTTCCGGCCAACGGTGGGCGTGCTTTACTTCGAACTGCAACTCGTCCGGTTTACGAGGACCATGGCACGGCCGGGAGGTTAAAGGTACAACCCAAGTAATACCCATTGTCTCACTAGTTGGCATGGGCGAAGGATCCCTGATGTCTACCATATCCCAGATTTCTGGGCAACGGATGACTGGGGTGTCCGAAAGCTAGTAGGGAAAGAACCCAAACCCGCACCTTGTCTGGAAAAAGGAACTTTCAGCCCTTTTAATATAAGAAACTACGGGCCGAGGAGACCACATTCCGGTTCCGGTGAAAATATATGCCTCTGTTGCTGATTCCAGGTTTCGTGGTTGAAAGGCACAAGTATGTATCAACCCACATGTGGTAGCATTTTCACAAAAGTGAGTGCAAATTGGTGTTGGTCTCTGGGGGGTAGTTCAGGAATTAGCTGATAGTTCGGGTGGGCTGCCTTGGACGTGCTATAAGCCGGAAGGTACAAAGCATAACGCCCCTGAGTATTGTTGTGCCTATATTTGTGCCGCAAATATATTTTCCTTGGTATTGTAGATATACATAAAACGAAGCAATCAAAAGGAACCACAACCAAAATATCCAGATAGGTAGCTATTGCTCCACTGGGAGCAGGAATCGTTTTCAATAAACATTGCAAGGGTTTTGAGCTGAGCTCAAATTGAGAGAATAATTTGATACTTATATAGAAATTTCCAAAAGGTCATCGTATTAATTATGTGCCTTTCATGTAATAGACTCCCTGAACCAATAAAAAACTATAGAAAAAAAAACTTGACAAACAATAACGTAACATCAATTCCTATAAATAATTAACTTTTAAGCGTTCTTTATTGATCACGACCACGCATAAGACCACCTAAAAAGGCGAATTCCATTATCTAATTTTATATAATTGGCGTTACATCCGTTCACTTTGATGACCATCAAAAAAAAAACCAGACTTTCTGATAGTAACAAGAGTCTTAGTATAATATATTAACATTTAGAATTTTTACCTCGGATTTGTAATTTTCTTCATCTACTTTGAAGTTGACTGCACCCCTTTGCCCTTTAGTAACAACCAAAGCGACATACAAAGTAAAGGGACGTAAATTCACCCCCGGTGACGAAACGAGGGGGTAGGTCAAGTGTCGTTCAGCTCCGGAACAATTCAAGTTGTCCCCGAAACCAAAAGATGAGTGGATTTACATAAATTTCATAAGGCCCTTTAAGTATAATCCGTGAAGGCTTTGAATTTCATTTCGAGCGGATTAAAACTTTGGTTATATAGCGAATTGGTTTTTCGGGGCACTTTATTAGTTTTTCCTTCTTTTGTCCTGGCGTTCGACGTGAGACAATAATGGCACTTTTTAAAATTATATTAGATTGTGTGTACCTTTTATATTGCTATTTTTATATACAGAGTGTTTCAGAAATGATGCTACAACTGTTTGGGGTTGGATAATATCATTTATTAACACATCTACTGAATCGTTCTTTCAACTTCTCTTTTTTCTCCTCTTCGTCGATCATATATTTTCCATGTTTTTGGTTTTTATTCTGCCTTGTTCTCTTTTTCTAAAAGTTACCTTCTAGCAGACTCCATTAGGCAATCTTTATCAACCTATCTGATGTCGTTTCTTCTTCTCTAGATCGAGCTTCGATCTCTTATTCCCATTTTCCAGCTCAATCAACATAAAGTAGGTAACCTTGCAACAAAACACAATGAATTATAGATAAACTCATGCATCTTTGAAATCACCAAGAATTAAAAAATAACAGTAGGTTGCGATACATCATGCATCTTTAAAATTACCGTAAGTAGAGTATTTCCCAAGTCACGATTAAGATGTTAGATTTAATTTAGCAACGTAAATCAGTTAGTCGACCGTAAAGTACACACATTACAGGCGAAATTGTCGCCTTCGCTTTGTTTATTACCGGCAAGATGCAATTCATTGAACGATAAATAACATCATCTGTGTTATTAGGATGGCTTCAGTCTATTGTTAACCTGTGAGAAATGGCTTGAAATTATAAATAATTCATAACAAGTTGGACCTCAGATTTCTTTCAATTATTATCATGAAAAACTTCCTCTGGTCACGTATCAACTTGTATGCATAGCAATAAAAATCAAAATAAACTACGATTATCCAATCTTAATGGCTTCTTTAAATAAATACATTTCATTTCAAATTAATAAACCTTGAGCTGTAGGTACTTAAATTATAGTTTGAAAAAAAATCTGATGAAAGCCCAATCAATGAAGTGACTTGAAGTCATCTTTAAAACCATCACTTAAATTATCTAAGGTCAAATTTTGTAACTGCAAGAAAACCTCGCACGAATTACACGTTATGAAATTGCATTTTGTAAAAATTATCTCGAGAAGGCATCGATGCCTAGTTATCTACGAAATGTAACGGAGGTTTGCTCAATGAACGTACATCTCTGATGAAAAAAATTTAGAAATGTAGGTAAGGTAGGTACATAACTTGTGTATACTAAATGAAGAAGATATTTAGTTGAAAAGGAAAAAATGTTTATATAATATATATATTAATATTTAAAAGTGGGTATAAATACCTAAATCTTGAAGTTCTGCAAATTCATAATAGTATATAATTGCAAAACTTCAAAGCAGATGAAATTTCAATACTGAACAATAAGCTAAAAGAAATAAGCGAAGATTTCAAAAATTTAGTTTTTCAGCAAGAATTGGTATTTGGATGTCGGCATTTTTTTTCCAGCTACGTTCTTCCTTACCAGAAGATTATTTGGTGCCCCTAGGTCTCCAGACCTTGAACCATGGGACTTTTTTTGTTAATCTATGGAGGATACTGTCTACTGATATAATTACATGCTCATTGAACCTGTATTCATACGTAAAGAATTTTTTTTGCTCGCCAAATTACAATTTAACTTGAAAGACGTCAGTCAATATTTAGGTACTCCCCTATTATTAGCTACTTTCCGGAAGAAGTTGATTAGGTATTACTAACTAAAAACCTACTTGAATCACAGTCTATTTATTTCAGCCGCGTAAATACCATTAACCAAATCATATCCCACAACCGATGACTTTTTAATGAGTCTGACCTTACCAAATTCAATTAAAACACTTTACACGCCATTTTTTTTTCAAAAAACCTATGTGAGCCCACTAATAGGTGATTTATGTTTTCACTAATTACTATGAAGTGTTTCTCTATTAAATATTTAGTCATAATTCTAAAAGGTTAGTTTTTATGATGCAAAAATCATCCTGATGATTGAGTGCCGACAGTTTTTAAGTCCGGGTGCCAAAACATTTTTTTTTTTCCTAAAATTCTTTTAGTAGTTTTGCATTGATATGAATAGCGACTATACAATTACCCACCCGTCTCCAGAACTAATTTGAATGTTCGCGTTTCCACTATCAACCTTTCCAGAACAAGAACCATTACCGTGACCTCCAGAGATGACGTCGCAGTAAGGACCATCGGAATGTTTCAGTTGATATTTCCATTAATGAAAAGTACAATGAATCCCTCTATTGGAAGCGATCATCAGTTGTCGAGTTGATTTCCAGAAACGATATTTCTGAATTCTCTCTCTCCAATGATGCTATAGCCCAAATTGGGCCCTGACCTGCTATGTCTTCCGCCCCCACACGTTAGGGTCCAAGGCTTCTCTTCTCCATACTCTGACGCCCATTAGTTCCCGAGCATCCTGTGCTAATTCATCTTCCCATTTCTTTCGGTTTTTTTCCACACATTAGGCTGTTAAGAGCTCTCTTTGGTAGTCTCTGATCCGCCCATCGCAGTCTTTGCAGCCTGATGAATTCTAAGATGGGAGCTTCTTTGAACAGTTGGTATGGTTGGTGATTGTAGGGTGTTTCCCATATCCCATTCTCATTTACGTCTCTATGTATTTTTCGGAGGATTTTTCTTTCAAAAATCTCCAGCTTACTTTTCAAGTTGTGAGTCATGACCCATGTTTTGCATCCATAGCATATAAGTGGTCTGATGATCGTTTTGTAGTTTCTGATCTTGGATTCGCGATGGATGGTTCCTGAGAGATACTTGCTACAAAACAAAGAGCAGAAGTTCTTATTTGCCGTCTGTATTCTTTTTTTTTGTATTTCGTGTTCCTCGTTCCTCGATGTGCTGAATTCAACTCCCAGGTATTTGAAGCTCTCAACCGTTTCAAGGTCGTCCTCAACCCCAGGTAGTGTGTCTGTCATTGTTGTTTCTTCTTATTCGAGTCTGTATCAACGTCCTTGTTTTTTGCGTGGTTATTTCGAGTCCGATATTTTGAGCTTCTCTCTTCTGAATGTTGAAAATGGGAGACCAGCGATGTTGACAGATCCAACCGTTGGTACATGTACCATTATCTTGTCGTCTACATTGGAATTATTTGTTAGACTACTTACCATCATCGCTTGAATTGAAAGCATAGGACCACATATTTTACTTATACCATCATAGGAATGTGTTAACATAAAACCAACAGCAGCTTTGTAGGCCTTATCTTCTTTGTAGTTTAAAGTAGTTGTCCTTCTTTCAGTGTCAGGATTTTCAATAAAAACTGTAGTATCATAGCCGGTTAATAGATCCCAATTTTCTAGATATTGCAGAGAATTGTTACCTCTAAACCATCTGGATATAGTCATAGTAGTATAGTAGTATAGTCATTGTTGTGTACAGGATCGGAGCCTTTATTTGTAAATTTGGTTCTGAGTTAGCCCAAGAAATTTATACCTGGGCCGCAAAAAATTTTGCGAGGGCAGGCTGATTTTTCCAGGGCTGATTGGGGAGTGTGTCCTGAGTATTGAGCCAAAAAATCACACTCGAAAGCCTTGTGCGTTCGGCCCTATTGGCTTTTTTCTTATTTATTTTTTTTCGACAAAATGACCTCTACAAAACTTGTAGATAATTACATTCTGATGAACTTTGCCTCATTACTTTTTTTGCTAGCTATTTTACTTTAGGCGCTGTGACCATTTTAGTGCTTCAGAATTCGTAAAAAAATTAAATAGCAAACCTGCAGATTATTATACCTAATAAAATTCTCTATTACTTTGCTTGATGATATTTTATTTCTTTCGCTTGTACGGCCTCTTGGGTATTTGAAAAAAATTATTTGACCTGGTGGACACTTCCTCCAGACCTGTACCTGTACCAGTAGCAGCAGCTATATGATTTATAACTATGTAGATCAACGTAATCTCTAAAAATTAAATAAACATTTCTTTGGAAAGCAAACCAAAAATGAGTTGTTCCTAATTCCAACATTGTTGGATCTTCTGATCATATCAACCAAGGTAGCTTCATCTCCATTTCTACTGTTAAGCATATAGCTTACTAGTTGGTACTTTTCCCACCATGGTTTACCTTGACATATTACATTTTCACTAGGTGGACAAATCTGTAAAACAAAGTTCAGGGTTTAAAATTTAAAAAAAAATCTGGAGCAGAAGAGAATAACTTAAAATTGATTACCTATCAATTTCCAAGTAATGCTATTTTTTAGATACTTGACTATGTTTATTATTATTGGGAATAAAAAAAATTCAAGTGCTTATTATTATTGTATACCTACGATGATAATATTTCAAGTGTTTGTAGATGTATTGAGAAATGATTTGCAATAATAACAATGTTTCGCAATCGTTTTGGATCCATCGAAGATTGCTATTTAATTTTCTCAACCCTATATCAGCTCACATTGTACTTCTTTCGAGTATAATTGCACCTCTATAATTACCGACTTCTACATGCAAAAAAATATCTTATTTCTATCACCATGTGGTGATTCTCATTAGGCAAATAATGTTCATTGTGAAAATTGATCACACCACCTAAATCCAACTTAACCCGTGAGAAGTTTCGAATGCCACAATGTACACATTCGCATGACCCACAGGATATTTTTGATGATAGAAGATGAGATGTAATGGGAAATAAAATATTCCAAGAAGTTTTTAGATAAGCCCTGGGTGCCAGACCCTATCGAAGGCGCGCTCCATATCTAGGAGCAAAAGACTCGTGTTCATGCGCCTGTTGAATCCTTGGAAAACAGAAATTCCAAATTTTGGCTGCAAGAAGTAGTGTGTTATGGGGACAGAAACCGAACTGTTCGTTTGAGGGTAGGAAAAAGTTTTCTACGATCCTGTTGAACCTGGCCAGGATCAACTTCTCCACGAGCTTGAAAAGTTTAGAAGGAAGCTTGGGCGGTAGGAGGATGGGAAAATGAGAAGTTTTTTCCGTGTTCAGGGATCATAACCACTACAGCCATTGCCATTCTCCATTGAGATGGAAAATGTTACAGTTTTTCGATGCCGTTCGATACTTGATGAGGAAAATAGAAGTGATGACAAATGAAGCCAAAGAAGAAAGAAGAGTCAAAATTGAAATTCTCACTTCGAAAGATGTCAGCTAATATGAATACCTAGAACAAATAGTGAAATTTGATAAAAGCAACTAAACAGAGGAAATTGCATGCATAACGAAGCTTCCATGAGAAAGTCTTGACCTCTGCTTTCATGGATATCAAATTGCAAAAATATTCCACATTACCTGAGAACCAAAGCTTTCAATCAATGAACTATCGTAGGTATTTCTACGATTAACAAACCAAGGATCGTGCTGAGCTAATACAGAAATAGAAACGCTCACAACTACTATAATTTGAAGTACCAACTCCATATTGCTTCGATTTGTTTTTGATATTTTTCCATTGGAATTTGGAGCTTGCATTTTTTTTCTAAATTTATTTGCGATTATATATGTAGTTATCAAACAATTGAAGACCTTGGCAGAAGAAGGGGATATGCCCAAAAAGTTAGTTTTGAGAAAAATGCATTTTAAATATCCAATCAAATCCTGAAATCATGATTTTAACTGTACAAAATTGAAACAATCGTCATATCATGACAAAATTATTTACTTTTGAACACATTAATAAAACAAACTTAAAATTCATTTTTTTTTTTAATAAACCGGTTTTTCTATAAAAAAAGTGGCTTATCTTTTTCTTGCCTTAAAAATAAAAACATTTCTGATTTTGCCAAAACAGAAACCTTTAAAGAAAACAAAATAGAAAATATACAAAAACATGAATCATTCTTACGAACTTATCTAATTTTTCTAAAGTAAGAAAATGTACAATGTGCATTACTCATAAGCGTCGCCGTCATCGTCGCTCTTGTTTTCTTGATCACTGTCAACATCAAGGTCCTCACCATTTTCCTCCGAATTCGGATGTTCAACAACATTACATGCTCCAATCTCTTGATAAAAATGAATATATGCCGGTGGAATAAATTTTACTAGCTCAGAAAGATTAGATATCTTTTTTTCATTTAAAGGAAGCAGTTCTTTATATTTCCTTTTCAAATCTCTTAGAGTCAAAGAAATATTATTTCTCATTCCTCTTTTTTTCATTGTGACACTTCTGAAATCTTCGTTAATGACATGTTTAATGAACATTTTATTTGGATCTTCTTGGCATAACTTGAAATGGCTAACCTGACTAAATTTTAGTTTTTCCTTGTCATCCAAAACACTTTTCTTAACAATTTGATTTTGTAAATCTTTAAATGATAAAATATCCTCTTGCTTAATAACAGTCACAACAAACGGATTTGTTCTTTTTGCTTTTTTGACAGCTTGATACCAATCATTCGGTTCATAAACTTGTTTCATGCCTTTTTTGTATTTTACTATTAATGCAAAATCTCGATCACAAGGAAGGTGAGTATGCCCCACCACCAAAAATCGATGCTCAACTGATTTAAACCATCCATCTATTACCAGTTGCTGCCACAAGCACATAATAGTCCAGTTTTTGTTTTGCCCGGAACAGTTATCAGTATAAACTATAAGATTTTTGTTACTCCCTCTAGTCGTATTTTCTCGCAAATGTTTATACACTATGCTTGCTATTTCATCGCTACCTCTCTTGGCAACATTTTCTGGCCACATGTACATGTAACCTTTGCCTGTGACACAATCATGAATCCCTAGATTGTATACCCAGGCTTTACGTAGATAAAAAGCAGGCCCTACTGTTAAATTTGGGACAGGCAATGCTTGCTGTAAGTCAAATGTAATGACAAAAGTATCTCCGTTAGTTTTTGCGTTTTCTATTTCCGTTTTCAAACTGTGCTGCATGGCTTCTGCCCTCCTTTGATGAAGTTCTAATTTTACTTTATTCCGATTTATTTCTTGCGCATCGGCAGAGGGATCGTCAATTTTAATTCTGAGCATATCACAGGTACTACAGGTGTCACTTTTTGGTAGTCTGAAGCCAATATTATATTCGGTACAGAAAATGCGTCTATACTTATCCTCGGATACAGGTGTCAGTCCACGTTCCTCACACCAGTCAATGAAATAGTCTTTGTAAAGTTTCGAAATATTTAAATCGTGGTCAATAAAAACTTTTCCTGGATTTTTTTGTCTACTATAGTGACTGGTATATTTTGGAATAGCTTCTATGTGATTTCTCACCGATTCGAGACGCTCATCGGAAGTTTTGTTTGGTCTATTTTTGTGAATACCACGTTTATCTTTTTCAGGTGTTACTAACCCTCCACTGGACAAAGTTTTGTAGAGTAATTCGATCCTTCTTTTGCTTTTCTGGAGGCCATGAACAGAGAGAAACTCTTTTTTGCATATCTTAACTTGCTCCCCATTTACTTTGACAAAATATTCAACTGATATGTTTCTCGAAGAGGCTTGATTTTTTGTTTTCTTTGGATAGGATCGTTTTTTAGGCAAGGCTTTCATGCAAGCGTATAAATAAATATTTTGCTTATCGTAGTCACCCAGGTCCCAAAATGATTTAAAAATACTCATTTCGCTTCCCCTCAGTAATTCGCGGCATTTTTTTTTGCACGAACATGGTGCTCCCAACTCTCTGGCACTTATTTCATTTCCTTTCGAGCTCTTGTAACTGTACCCTAAATTTCTTCTTATTTTTGATTTGTCCTTTTTTCTCCATTCTTTTCTAGATTTCTTCCACCTGGAGGGTGTCGCCTTTTCTGGAGTTGGTAGTGTTCCCCTTGAGGTTGTTGGAATAGGTGCAGGGTTTGTTGGGGCGGGTGCTGGGGCTGTTGGAACACGTGCTGGTATTGTTGAAGCAAGTTTTGGTGTAGTTGTTGGAATAGGTGCTTCTACGGTATGATCATCTTCCTGCAAAATTCATGAAATTCTGCAATGAAAAAGCCACAAAAAAACGTGAAATATTGGCCAGGCAAAAAGGGGATAAGCCATTTTTAATTTTTTTCAAGTGCTTAAAATGAAGATTGTAAAATTTTCATTCGAAAAGTATAAGAAACTAAAGTTCTGTAATATTATAGTAAAGAAAAAACTTGCTTAAATTGTCTATGTTTTCAGAAAAAACCAACCAAAAAAATCAAAAGATATGCCACAAAAAATACGCCAAAAAGGAGATAAGCCACATTTTTTTCTACTTACCTGATCTGATGAATCCAATGAAGAACTATCGCTACTTCCACTTTCCACATAATCTCGGTCCATTACGCTATCATCTGAGCCATACACATCACTATTTTCACTTCAAGAAGTATCATAAAAAAATAATTTTCGCTTAGCTGCACGAGCACGTGGCTCCGCCATTATTAAAAATGTGTGGCAATCCCTTTCTTGCCCAAAAAATATGCTACTTTTTCCTTTGAAGAAGAAGAAGATTTTGAGATCCTAGCGCCCTCTGTCGCCTGAACGCTATAATATTTTTTGGGGACCACAGACATCAAATTTATGATAGAACGGTGATCTAATCTCGATTTCGCCAAAATGTGGCATATCCCATTCTTCTGCCAAGGTCTTCAATTGAGGTTTTTGGAAAAATACAATGCAATTTCAAAAAATAAAAAATATCACATTTTATTTCAAACTTTTTATAATTTTGCATTCACATGAATAGCTACAGCGGCTTCACTATCGCCAGAACTAATCTGAATGTAAGCTTGTCCGCCATTAACATTTACAGTTTTTCCACTACAAGATCCATTTTCGTAACTTCCAGATATGACGTCGCAGTAAGTACCATCGGGCAAGCCTGTAGGAATGTTTGAGTTGATATCTCCATTAATAGAAATCGCGATTAATCCTTTGTCTCCTCTGCTGAAAGCGATTTGATTGTCACCTCCGGTCCACCAGTTGTTAAGTTGAGTTCCGGCAACGACATTTCTGAATTCTACCATGTTGAATATAGGTGACCAACGATGTTGACAGACCCAACCGTTCGTGCAGGTACCATCCTGATTGAATCCAGGACTAAGGATGTTGTCACCGTCTGATGGTGGAGCTAAAAAGTAAACAAATAGTTTAAAATAATTCTATAATAAAAAAAGATTTACTCATACCTTGGTCGCTGTAATCAAAGAAGTAGGAAGACATCACTTTGGTAAGACCATCGTAAGGATGCGCCAACATAAAAGCAATTGCAGCCTTGTAATTTTTACCTTCCTTGTAGTTCATAGTGGAGCCTCCTCTTTCAGTGTCGTGATTTTCAATAAACACTAACGTATCATAGCCATCAAGAAGACCCCAGCCAGTACCCCAGTTAGTTAGATATTTCAATGGATTATTACCTCTGAAACAATTGGCAAGTTGAGCACCGAACTTGAATTCGCAAACTCTGCCAAAGCCAGTGTATTCGGTGTTGGACACTGGATCAGAACCTAAATATTTTTTCCAATAGAAATTTGTTTCAAGTTAATTAATGTTAATATTTTTACCGGTATCGATAACTTCTTGGTAATAAAGTGCTCTGGAACCGCCAGGGAAAAATTCAGTGTTCAAGTCATTTACACTACCAAAGATAGCGGCTAAATCAGTAGGCCACATATGTTTGGCTGCATCGACACGGAAACCAGCAACTCCTAAGCCAATCAAATGATTAATGTACTCGATAATTTTGCCTCTGACGTAGTCTTGACTTTGGTCGAGGTCCTTAAGACCTGACAGTTCGCAGTTTCTGATAGATGCGGCGTCGCTGTAATTAATATCGCAAGAAGCGTGGAAGTTTTCATTCGAATAGGATACGGCTGGATAAGATTTGGATCCTGGATCGCAGTTGTTGCCCGCAGTACCTTGACCAGTTGAGGTAGCCATGTGATTTACTACTAAATCGGCATAGATTCTGGAATAATAATATTCAGTTGCAAGGTAATTATTTTTCTTTTTGGAGAATTGCATACCTTACTCCAACATTGTTACATCTTCTGATCATGTCAGCTAAAGAATTTTCGTCACCACATCTATTGTTAAGAACATAACTGACAGGTTGATATTTTTCCCACCACGGTCTACCGTCGCAAACGGCATTTTCACTTGGAGGAGAAATCTATGTAAAGTTAATTAATCATTAAATAATTATAGATAATAGTTACCACTTCAAATATGATGTTTGAAAGGCCCCCCAATAAACTAATTTATTTTTAATGATGATGGTACTTGTAATAAAATAATCTTAGAGAAAGCGTTTGATTTTTGAAGGGTGTCACACCTCCATTATTGTATAAGCATTTTTGAGTAAAAGTTTTTTAGAATTTTTCATTGGAATCACAAATTGAAGAATTACGGGTATTCTTCTATGAATCTCTGGGATATGAAACAACCTTAAACAAATATTATTCTCACCTGAACACCAGCAAATCCTTTCTTACTCAAGAAATTTTCACATTCGGCAGCAATGTCTGACCATTTCCATTCGAAAAGGTGCACGATGGTGTTTCTACCATCGACCCAATGGGCATCGTGCTGTGCTAAAGCAGCACTCGTACAAAAAAGTAATGCCAGTAATACCTTCATCTTGCTGTATCTGTAGGACACTGGCCAATTTCTAGAATCGTTGCAATTTATAGGAAAAATGGTTCCATGGTTTTATATCTGGATTTTTCATCACACGTGTTTTTTTAAATCTTATGTTCGAGTGTTTTAAAGGAATCCAAAAATTATGATAAGTGCTTGAAAGTACTTTGTTTTGAACATTTTTTAAATAGGAATTTAATCAAGCGATATTTTTAGGCATTACACTCAAGTACCAATATTATATTGATTAAATCTTTTCGCTCTTGAGAGAAGTACTTTGTTTAGAGAATATTGATTTAGTACTTTTAGCTGGTCCAGTTTTTTTTGAAAAGGCACGTTTCTTATAGAGATAACATTCAGGTAACAGAGGAGGCTTTGACAAATTGTATTCGGAAAGAAAACCTTATTTTGTTTCTACTTCTTATGTTGTTTCTTCTTCCTGTTTTTCTTCCCACCTCTATTACCGGACAAGAAGATAACGAAAAAGCGGAATAACTTGCAAAAGTTCGATCTGAGCTTAACTTCATTGGATAGCTTGTGCTGCTATGGTCCTGCTTCAAATCTGACCCCGGCAACACCAATTATTTTCGAGATACAGCGATTTATTTTATTTTTTTTGGTTGCTAACTTCACCCTTGGGCAAGACACTGGAAGCAGGATCGCTCAAACATGTTCCTGCTTGTGTTACTATGGTCCTGCCTCATCCTGCTTCAAATCACACCCCGGCAACATGTACTATTTTCGAGTTACAGAAATTTTCATTATGGTTCGTAAGATCATCCTTCGCTAGGCAACACATTGGAAGTGTTGCTATGATCTTGCCTCATCCTGCTTCAATTTTTACCCCGGCAACATCTTATATTTCTGAGATACACACTAGTAGCATTTCAAGAGTCTAGTCGTAGGAATAAGAAGGGCTCGATACACTGTTGCCAAATATATCGCAATGAGTGCTTGTCTCTGTATGTTGGTATTTTAGACGAAAAGAGCTAATCCAAACTAATTCGTCCCTCTGTAATGAATGCAAGCCTCTATATCTTGGTATTTTAGGTGGAAAGAGCTAATCTAAGGATTGGATTGAAACCAATCCGTCCTGGGATAGGTGGCCTCTCTGCGCTTCCGTAGAGTTTTTATTTTTCTTTTTTTCTTAAAAATTATTAAGAGGATTAGTTTCAGTTCAATCCTTGGATTAGCTCTTTTCGTTTAAAATACCACCATACAAAGACTAGCATTCATTACGGAGACGGGTTAGTTTGGATTAGCTCTTTTCATCTAAACTACCAAAATACAAAGAATAGCATTCATTACGGGGACATGTTAGTTTGGAAAAGCTTTTTTCATCTAAAATACCAACATACAAAGACTAGCACTTAGTATGAGGACGGGTTACATTGGAATAGATCTTTTCGTCTAAAATATCAACGTATAAAAACTGGCACTTAGTATAAGGACGGGTTAGCTTGGATTAGCTCTTCTCCTCTAAGATACCAACATACAAAGACTAGCATTCACTAAAAAAGTACGGATTAGTTTGAATTAGTTTGGATTAGATATTTTTTGTCGAAAATACCAACATACAGAGACAAGTACTCATTACGATCCATTTGGCAACGGTGTCTCGAGCTTGCCGTATTCCTACGACTAGACTCTTTTGAGGCTACCAGTGTGTATCTCAAAAAAATTAGATGTTGCTGGGGTGATTGGAGCAGTTTGAAACAGGACCATCAATGCAAACAGAAACATTTTGGAGCGATCCTGCTTCCAATGTGTTGCCAGGTAAAGGGTGAAGTTACCAACCATAATGGAAATCCCTATATCTCGAAAATAGCAAGTGTTGCCGAGATGTGATTTAAAGCAGGATGAGGCAGAACCATAGCAACACAAGCAGGAACATGTTTGAGCATTCCTGTTTCCAGTGTCTTGCCAAGAGTGAAGTTAGCAACCCAAATAAAAATCGCTGTATCTCGAAAATAGTACGTGTTGCCGGGGTCAGATTTGAAGCATGATTAGGCAGGACAATAGCAGCACAAGCAGGAACCTGTTTCAGCGATCCTGCTCTCAATGTATTGTCAAGGGTGAAGTTAGCAACCAAAATGGAAATCGATAATTTCAAAAACGATGGGTGTTGATGGGTTGCGGTTTGAAGCAGGACAAAGCAGTAGTGCATTTTAAAGATCCTGCTCCCAATGTGCTGCTAACTGTTAGAAATAAATATTGTTCTATTGTGTTCTAAGTGCTCTGTTCAAAGTGTAGAAGAGCAAGAGTATTGAAAGCACCTTAGGTTACGTATTTATATGGAAACTGTCAAGTAATTTGTTTAGTTTATTATTGACATGTGTCATTACAATTATTGCAGTCTAAAAGTTGTTGTTGTAAGCCTTGCACATGTTTAGTTGATTTTATACAAGAAGAATAAAATCCAAGATTATTATAATCAGTAATGATTGTTTCATTTTGATCCACTGCGAAGATTAAAACATTAATACTAACTTCCTCAATGTCTAAATATGGCCTACCACGCAATCTTAGGTCAATTTAGATGAGGCCAAACAATACTGGGAGAGGTTACCAGGTATAAACCATGCAAAATTCTTTGTACCCAGCACAAAAAGGAAAAAAGTGGCGAACATACTTTTGGGAATGGGTAGGGAAAGCCTCAAAACCTTGCACACACTCTGTACACTGGACACTGCAGATTTCGGCATCACATGCACAGGATCGGATTAGCACAAGATGTTCAGTGTCGCCTGTGCATGGAAGAGGACAAACATGTCCTATACACGTGTCCAGTAATAGCCAGAATCAGGCACGCTGTATTCGGAGAACCAGCTGTTCGACCCGAATACATAAAGCATGCTTTTCCCACCTTAATCAGAATAAGGGCTGGACTGATTGGAGAAATCTTATTTCTAAATCTGCTAGTTCAGATTCTAAATTATCAAGAATGTTAGGTTAACTTTGCATTGTTGTATAAAGATGCATTGCCTTGGTCCTGTGTGGGCTGATCTACTTTTTTGGTCAAGATAGCTCAGAAACCCTCGAACTCCGTTAATCGTGTTTTTGTGTTGGATAATCAAATAAGCTTTAATTTAGTTCAAATCCTTTTAGTGTAATGTTTAATCCAAAGACAAGTCGATAATTTGAAGCTCGTAGAATCGATATTTTCAATATACAAAAACTTCGGGCATACCACCATGCAAATTAAAACTTAAAACCCCACAAAAAAATCATCAACACCAGTAAAAAAATCAAACTCACTTATTAAAAATATGATTCTCTCCCGAGTGTAGTAACAATTTTTTTGCCGACAAAAATCTAGAACAAACACTTAGGTAATTAAATATAATTACCAATTATAAACGTACTTATGAATAACATACTTAAATATTTTGAGATGTTATCCTATCGTGTTAAATTACTTTTTGCCCAGAATTCGCGTGGGATAGATTACTGGCAATGTTTTTATTTTTATTGTTCTCGTTTACGTACATGTGTATGAAAATTATATTGCAACAATAACGCATCTCTATTGACCTCGACCCATATCCTGTGGTGATGAGACAAAGAAATAATAATTTGAATTACATGTTTTTTGGGAAAACATAAATTCAAATAATAATCATGTATATAACCTTTCAACTATTAATAAATATTTGAATTTATAATATTTCAACCCACTCAAACATTGAAACCCTACTTTGATGAAGTAGGAATTATTGTCTTGATTTTGAAGACTTATTGTTCAATCAAATTAATTTACAATACGGTGCTAGCAAAATGTGCGTACAAGTTGTATGGAGGTCAAGTTTAACAGGGGCATTCATTCTGATACGAAAATGCGTTTAATCGGTTGTTTTATTGACGGTGGCCAGCCCTTAAATGGTTCTGTTTACTTGTACAAATTTGGACAAGAAGGACGTTTGTGTAGATCTTAAAATATTTAAGCAAGTATACCTACTTATCAACCCGGTAAAAGATTTATAAAGCGATTTTTTTTGAATAATATTTGAGTAGGTTTGTATTTATCAAGCAAGGTTTGCTGCTTTACACGCATCAACATTCGACTGACCTGTGAAATATTTATATTTTTGCCATACCCAACCTTTTTTCCTATAAAAGAATGAGATTTCCATATTCTCACACTGTAAATTTTGTAAAATCAGTAAAAATGTGACCCTATTTAGGTTACAATTGAAAGTCATGACAACGAATAGTACCTTTTGTGGTACCTTTCGAATTTTCATGGTATCATAATAGACAGCCACCATTTTCCGTCATTCCAGACAAAAGTCAAATCAAATTTTCAAGCTCAATTAGTATTCCAAATTTCCAGTTGAAAAGATGTCGTGGAAACCTCCACCGCCACCGTTTTGCACATGCGCCCCAGCTCTGGCCACGCCTTGCTATCAAATTCCATACGCATATCCAGCTTTGGTAGGCGAAATTAAGTACGTTTTGAGACCTTGTTGTCCTCCGTGCGGAAGAATAGAATGTCCTTTGCCCAATTACAATCCGCCAAACTGTGATTATTCCAATGTTGATCCAACAAAAAATGGATGTCCATCATGTTGTTAGGTTACAAATTTTTGTTCTGTTTTGGAAAGAATAAAACTATAAATTGTTGTCCGAAACTGCTTGTCTTATTAATTTTTATTAAAATATAGCACTATTTCCTCAAAGTACTCCATGTTCCAGTCTTCTGATCCTTGATCTTTGCTTGCTGCGTAAGTTTTGCCTGCTCGGAAGTTCTGGATTAGCACTATCGTATTCGTTTGGAACGAGTCAGAATTGTTCCAGTTGACTATCCATAGAGCGGCTGAAGCTCAGTCCAAAGGTATGCTCCGAATCGAAATGGTTGCTCTGGAATGAGGGAGGTCTGTGGTTTCTTGTTTAATCCTGCCACTCTATGATATATACCATCTCTTTGCAGCCTTGTAATGATTATTCTCTCTATTTACAATTTCTTCTGCCTCTGTGCTGAGTTCCTGATTCTTCTAGTTACTTACATTTGTTGTTCCTGAGTTTTTGAAGACAGCCCCAAGCCTTGGACTATGCGGATTCAGTTCTATTCTGCCTTGAAATCCAGTATTCTGTTCCAAGTCTTTTTTTTCCTCGAGTTCTTGATCATCTTACTTCATGATTGTGTATCTACTACTTGTTACAGTAAAACTTCTATCGCAAAATTCATTATATTGATTGCAAAATTAGGTCAAGACCACCTAATTAACCTAATCGATCAAAGTAAAAACGAAACAAATCTACACGATTACTAGTGCACCTATGACCCATAATGATCTTATGTATGATTTAATAAATTACACATTGTATGTTGTACAATTATTGTTCATTGAATATGATAATCCATCACTAGAAACTTTAAAAACTTATTTGAAAAAGTATGTAAATGTCTGCAAACTTAGATTTCTTATTTTTTGGTGAAGCAATTTAATTTATTAATGTAAGCTATTAAAATAGTCTTGCAGTGATTGCATAAAATCTTCAATTGCCTCCTTTTGTCTAGTTAAATTTATAATTCGTATTCTTTTGAATCAAATTTTTCGAATAGCAACACATTGAATATTATTTAATTCACTATAATTTTGGATCTTGACCCATATGTTCTTGATATTGAATTACCAAACATTTTCAATTTAAATGAAAATAAAATCTGTCGAAATTGCGTAATTGTGCGTAATTTTATTGGTTTTGTTAATTGACTTTGAAAATTATGTGAACTATTTTGAAATCTATTTTCGAATAGGCAAGTTTATTTGAAAATTGAATTAATTTTTCGATTTATTCATTTACTTATGTAAAATTATACGTAATCAATTATTAGTGAAACGAAGAGGTCGAAATCAGCAAAATACAAAATAGTTAAAATAGAAATCCGAGAATTCCGGAAATTTAATCATTATTATTATTTTCTTGTTTCCTGCTCGAGTGGATGAACCCAAAGTTAATCTTGGATCTTATCGGATTTATAATAATTAAAAGTGGTAAAATATTGGTATTGGATTAGGAAAGAAAAAAATTCTTGAAAAAGTAGATCATCAATGTTAAAGTTATATTCAAAGATATGGTGAGAGATAATATAAATAATAGAATTAGATTTGATGCAATTATTGAAGTATTTTTTAACATTATGTGGTACGCTTACCTGATATCAACTACTGGGCTCTGCGCCGAGGGCTGCTATCCCGACTCTCGAGCGGCACTGCCGGCTAAAGTACTCTATGCCACATCCTCCCATTTCACCAAGTGAGTGTCTTTCAACGCGACTAGGCTTAAACTATTGCTATTTACACTGGGTATATTAATATTATGGATAAAACTACACACTAATTCACTATATACACTGTACAATGTTCATTCTCACTTTTGTTTTAACTAATCTTCACTACATATTCCAGTGCAACGACGTGCAGACTTGACTAGTCTTCCTGATCTGGTGGTGAATCTCTGGTGAGTGAAGTTATAGACTTAGGTCTTCTCCTCGGAGCCTGGCTCAGATATTATGGAGTGGTTGGAGTCGTTGTCACTTTTGGAGCTATTGCCTTCAATTATTTCTAGTCTGCTGCTTTGTGATGCGGCTGAACCGTATTCTGTGTTCATATAATCCCCACCATCCTCACCCTTTGATTCTGAGCTTGACTCATCGTTGCAACTTTCGAGGAGTTTCCAATTGGACATCTCTAGTCGAGTATTTATCTTATCATCGCTTCTGAGGTTACTTCTATAACTTGGCTTTTGTTTCACCTGATGACGTTATTTTCTGCGACGATAATGTATGTTCCAGGTCCATTACTTTCCGAAACATTTTCATATCGGGTATCCAAACCTTATCGTTATTTTTCAAGGTAGAATTTGATCTTGCTCTATGTCGCTTATTGAAATTCAATGTTTGAACTTCTTTTTCGTTGTTTCTGACTTCCTTGAAGTCGTTTATGTAGTTCCACTTAGGAATAAATCTGTCTTTTTTAGGTGAAATTGAATTCCTAGATTTTCTTCCCATGATCAGTTCTGCTGGTGAAAATCCACTCTCTAGTTTTGCTGTTCTATAACTAAACAGTCCTAAGTTTCGGTCTTTCCATTTTAGAATTATATTCTTGGCTATTTTCATAGCGGATTCCGCCTGCCCATTTGATTGAGGATACCTAGGACTGCTTGTGATGTGACTGAATCCATATGTCTGAGCAAATTGTTTGAATATGTGGCTAGAAAAACAAGGCCCATTGTCTGTTCTAATAGTCTCTGGTATTCCTCATTTTGACAACATGGGTCTATACAGCATACTGTTCATCGATTTCAATTCCTGAATCTGAAACGCTATGGCCTAGCTATAGCCATTTTTTTCTTACCAAATTCGCATTTTGTTCTATTTAGTTTTATATATTTTTTTCTTGTAAACGTGTTAGCACGGCCTTCAAACGAGAGTCGTGTTCATCCTTGTTCTTACCAAATACTAATGCGTCATCTGCTATATTGACTACTCCCTTTAGTCCTTCCAAAATCTCTAACATTTGTCTTTGAAACCTCTCTAGTGCCGAAGTGATTCCTAACGGCAAGCGTTTAAATGCATAGCAAACAAATGGCGTTATAAATGTTGTTATCAGTAGCGATTCCTTATCCAGTGAAATGTGGTAGAATCCAGATGTGACGTCTAGCTTGCTAAAATACTGAGAGCCTGCCTTAATTTGGGACAATGCTTCTTCAACGTGAAAATGTACTATTTTTATCGGTACTTTTCGCCCGAAATACGAAAAAAATAACCTATGTCATCATGTAGCAGCCTGAGGTACCTGATATCAACTGCTGGGCCCTGCACCGAGGGCTGCTATCCCGACTTTCGAGCAGCGTTGCCGGCTCAAGTACTCTATGCTTAGACATTTTCTTTAACTTTATGCCAAATTAGGTTCCAAGAAGAATTCGAAGAGAAAATTGGCAAATAGAAATTGTTTTTTTTCGACAAAAGGATGAATTTTGATTCTTATCTGTTGAAAGTATGCGGGGACAATTTCGAGGCTGTACTTGAAAAAGACATGAAACTAAAATGAAAAGTAGATGACATGAACGACATCAATGATAGATTAAAGGAACAATAACAAAAAGAAAAAGAAAAAGAAACAAAGGTTAAGACTTGATGAGGCAACCAAGTAATCTTCTAAGCTATCAGGAATCAAATTGTAATATGAATAAATCAACTGTCAAATAAGACATGGAGACAAACAATGAGATAAAACCAATCAAAGAAGAGAACAAATGCCTACAATATCCTAGGCCAAGAATCGGTACCTACAAAACCATGAAGATTATGGAACACTTGGAACAGGAGAAATAGACAGAAAAGGAAAATCTGTTCAGAGCAAGATTGCGACGTGGATATTGGTCCGAAAGAGGCCGAAGAATTTAAGATTCAGTAGGCAATTATTACGGTGGAGGCTTTTCCGGTGACTCCCTACCAAACCAGCACAGTTCTGAGGATGAACCTGATCTAAGATCTACTAAATGTTTTTTATTGCAAATATTTGAAATCACTGAAAATTTGATTCTGCTATCAAGGATAGATTTCATACAAGTTTCTCACATCATATACCTTCTGGCGTTCATTTAGATATTAACTAGAAACTTCTCGGTAAATCTCATCTTATTTTGAGTTTTTGATGAATGATGAGATTTGATGCGCAAAATAATGGTTTTTCTACTTTCAAAACAGGGATCGAACTGCAAGACCTACGAAATGGCTTGATACTGTTGCTAAATCTATCTACCATAAAGAAATAATCTTCAAGAATACTGCAAAAGTCCAAAAATCGTCATATATATCAATTTTTGAGGTTTCAAGGAAAAAACGCCTTATACAAAAATGTTCAATTAATTGACTAACTAAATCAAAATTGTTCAAATTACCTTAACTACCCTAGCACCCACACACGCACTTCAAGAAGACCTTCAAAATTGTCGATCTTCAAAGCACCGACTCCTGAAGATTCGTCCGCATCACTTTCACTTGAGCCCGGCCGAAATGTATAAATAAAGCTACGAAGATGTTCTTCACCACAAACTTGTGGATCTTCATTAGAGGTCTGCAATTTTCTTTTAATTTTTTAACGTCTGTCGAGTGCATTTACGATCATGCGTACTTACGTGGTAAGTGTACACCCAGTGTTTATTTACGTTCGGATTTTGGATTTTTTTTTTGGACGCAAGTTTGTGTGTGGATTTAGGATTTTACAGGACAGTGATATATTTTTGTTGACGACTAAGTATTTTAGATTGAGCTCAATCACTGCTTGAAATATTATAAAGAGTCTGAGGCAAAAATATAATTTTCTTCAAAGT
Organism: Ceutorhynchus assimilis; assembly: GCA_917834065.1. Classification (NCBI taxonomy): domain Eukaryota; kingdom Metazoa; phylum Arthropoda; class Insecta; order Coleoptera; family Curculionidae; genus Ceutorhynchus; species Ceutorhynchus assimilis. Next base: position 51,664,635 of record OU892279.1, read on the forward strand.
CACTGTTCTAAAAATTTATCAATTTTGTTGATTAAAGCTTAGGTAGTGAGAGAAATTATAACTGCATTGTGACTTTCAAAGATATACCAGTAGGTAATATTATAACTATTTTTGGAGTTTTTTTTTAAATGATTATTGTCGATTAAAAATCAATTCAGAAAATCTCTATATACAATTTATTTATTGAGAAATGAATCTAAGGAAGTATATAGAAAAATGATTTCATCATCATCTCGACAATTTTTCACGGCAGTGTGCATTGAAATCAAAATTCAATGGACAAATTATAAAAATAAGAAAGCCAGATTTATTGTTTGCAACTAACAGCTTTTACTTAAGGATAAACAATTGTTACGTCGAGTGTAAATAGGAAGTTAATGGTGATAATTTTTTGATATTATGAAGTCAATTTTTACAATATAATTTTATTTATGTAAATATTTATTACAAATTATTTTTAACTTATTTTTTCAACGGGCTCTCTTGACATTTTTGAATAATTTTTCCCTTTTTTTTTTTAATAATTTTCTGAAAAAGTCCCCATAATTTTAGTTTGTTCCTTCTAATCCATTATTTTGGTGTTTCGTATATTTTTCCTCTCTTTTATAATTCTCATAAATAAGTTCCCATTTACCACTACAGTTTTTTGAGTTTCTTTCTGATATCTAACAACCCTGTGCTGCACCATTCCTAGATCCAGTATTTCTAGAAAAATAGCTTGTGCTGACTGTTTGTTCGGTTTTTAGATTTTGCACTTTTTGAAAACTTCTACCGATTATACCACATCATTATCAGTATGATGACAAATGATCATCTTTCCCGTCTCTTCCTTTCTTTGCACATTATTGTTGACTTTCTCAGTTTATACTATTCTATTTTATATTAAGATTAGAAGCCTTGAATCTGATGGAGCTTTTCTAGAATATTTCTAGTTCTAATAGGCAATAACTAATATTATGGGTGGGTCAGCTAAGTTAGCCCCCTCCCATAGAAAATTTCTGGATGAAAATTATCCCATAATTTTGCTCTCATTTTGCTCCATTTTACTCCATTATCGGCGAGTTTTGCTCCATTACCAGGAGATACCTACAGAGCTCTCAAGAATCTCTTCCAGCCCCCCCAGTGAAAATTTTGAAATTTGATCATGCTCATTTTGTTCTCCGAGTTTTGCTCTATTTTGCTCCATAATCGGCGAGTTTTGCTCTATTACCAGGAGAGACCTACAGAGCTCCCAAAAATATCTCCTAGCCCCCTCAGTAAAAATTTTAAAATTTGAACATGCTCATTTTGTTCTCCGAGTTTTACTCCGTTTTGCTCCATTATCGGCGAGTTTTGCTCCATTACCAGGAATGACCTACAGAGCTCCAAAGAATCTCTTCTTGCCTCCCAGTGAAAATTTTGAAACTTGAAATTACTCATTGTGTTCTCCGAGTCTTGCTCCATTTTGCACCATGATCAGCTCGTTTTGCTCCATCACGAGCCGTTTTCGAATGCCACGCTTTGAGCGCTCAGTGCTTTCGAGTTAGTCCGAAGTACTCCGGCTACAATTTTACACATTCGAGCGAACAGATTTTGGCGCTCTCAAGCTGCTCTCACTTTCCTCGCCTGTTTTTTCTGTAACTGATTTTCAAGTGTTCGAGTGCAAAGCGCATTGACTATAATGGGCGTGAAATGCTCCAGGTGCTTCGCACACTGCACCCAGAAGCGGTTCTGGAATGAACTACACAGCTCCCAGGAATCTCTCCTTGCAACACGTTGGAGTTTCTATATGCGCATTTTGTTCTCCGAGTTTTGATCCATTTTGCTCTATTTTGCTCCATGATCGCCGAGTTTTGCTCCATTACCTGGAATGACCTACGAGCTCCTATTAAGAATCTCTCCTAGCTCCCCCATACCAGTGAAAATTTTGTTTGATCATATTCATTCTGTTCTCCGAGTTTCGCTCCGTTTTGCTCCATGATCGGCGAGTTCTGCTCCATTACCTGAACTGCTTTCGGGTGCCACGCTTTGAGCACTCACGCGCTCTGAAGCTGCTCTCATTTTCCTCGCCTCTTTTTCCTGATGCACCTGTAACTGATTTACAAGCGTTTGAGTGCAAAGCGCATGGAGCATAATGGCCGTGAAGAGAACGGTGGTCCCTGGTTTCACTAGCTTTGTTTGTTTATTTGCACCAACAAGGCACCAACCGACACTTTCTACACCAAACGTGTTTGGTTATCCAAGGTTTAACCCTATATTTTTTTTTGTATGGGTTTGACAGAGACAATCTGACTTTTTGGTGCACCTGGTGCAGACTGGTGTAATTTTGGTGCAAATAGACAAACAGAGCCCGCAAGAAGCCCTATTAGTGCAAAACTTGGTATGAGTAATTTCAAGTTTCAAAATGTTCACTGCGGGGCGAGAAGAGATTCTTTGGAGCTCTGTAGGTCATTTCTGGTAATGGAGCAAAACTCGTCGATTATGGACAAACAAAATGAGCATGTTCAAATTTCAAAATTTTCACCGGAGGGGGCTAGGAGAGATTTTTGGGAGCTCTGTAAGTCTCTCCTGGTAATAGGGCAAAACTCGCCGATAAAGGAGCAAAATGGAGCAAAACTCGGAGAATAAAATGAGCATGATCAAATTTCTGAATTTTTACTGGGGAGGGGCTAGCGTTAATTCAGCCCCCACCTAATAGACCACATAGTCTCTCCACTGCAATGGAGCAAACATCGAAATTAGTGGAGCAAAATAAGAGCCAAATTATGGGATAATTTCCATCCAGAAATTTTCTATGGGGGATGGCTAACTTAACTGACCCATTATGGGTGACTTTAGTGCCAAATCAGGTCGTAATTATGAAAAATGAAAAAGTTGAAACTTTGGATACCTTGCGAAGAAATGGGAAACGTTGAAGAAGCTTGAGCTATCAATAGATTCACCAGGCAGTGATCATAGAATTCCGAAAGTTAAAATCAAATTTAGATTGAAGTTTGGACGAAAAAAGTTGTATAAAAAAAAGTCCAACCAATCAAAAAAGCGTGGAGAAGAATTTCGAAGCTGACTGGAATAAGGGTGGATTTTCATGCATCCGTTTGTCCGACGAAATATGTCCGTTAAATCTTCTATTTTGACATATTTTTATACGATTTTGTCAGAATAGAATGTTTAACGGATATCTTTCGTCGGACAAACGGATGCATGAAAATCCACCCTCAGGCAGTAGATGAAAAAGTTATTGATATATTGAAGGAACCACTTTAAAACCGAGGATAGTAGCTGAAACAAGGGAATTGATGAGGCGAAGAAGAAGACAAGTTTTCCTAACGATGGGAAAAAAACTCCAGAAGAGGACATAGATATGGACCAGAATAAGAGAGTGAAACTTCATAAAAGCGACGAAATGCCAAAAATTGCACAAACAAAGCCATCATGACCAGGTTTTGGAAAAGTTTCATGGATACTGAAGAACTGAAAGTTTCCTCTTCACCTGAGAAGCAGAAGTTTCAAAAAAATGTATATTATCCATAATGATAATTATATGGTTGACAGACTTGGATATTTGAAAAGGACAACGTCAGCAAATTATCTAAAACTCAAAGTATTATATCCAAAGATAGATAAGTTAGAGAAAGCTTCAAAGATCCATAAAACCTTTTGACTTACATAAGAATTTCAGTGTGCGTAAACGCATAATTCCATCTTAAAATTAATTAGATGCTCACTGTTTTAATTTGTATAAATTTAAATTATTTATTAGGACCTCCCATTAAGTAGGTATACTAAATTTTTCGCAACAAACTCAAATGCCTCGGTGACAAAACTAAAATCCAATAACTTTCCTTGGACTTGTCATTGATCAACCAAGAAAAAATAATCAAATTTTGAATACGATTCTTATTCTAAATTTGCATATTTATTGAATTAACAATCAAACACTAAGCGTACCATTGACCCCTATAATTCTTCTCGGTCACGTCTCGGTAGTACCGAGAGTTTACTATCAAGATGAAAAGTGATAGTACCTATACTAATTGGAATCTCAACCTCTATCGTAATAGTACTTTTACTTTCTTCGCCACTTGCAGCATTGTATTATTATTTATTATGGGTGTCAACCGCAATAATAGATATTAAATAGGAGATATTTTATGACAGGAAAAAGGGTATTCTTTTGTTGTGATTTTTGATTCAAGTACTACCTATTATTAATAGTTCAAATTGTGAAATACATTATAGTATCCTTGATTTTGCCATATCAATATCGCAAATGATGTAACGAAACTAATCGCCTTGTCCTTATTGTCAATTATAAGAAATCGTTAGAAAAAATCCTTTTAAAGTTATTAGCTATATTTGTTAATTCCTTAAACTATTAATAGCTGTTTGTTGTTTGCCAATAAATTTTATCTAGACCTACTTATTTGGTAATTTACTGAAAAAAAAAATTGTACACATGTTGCGTAACTGTCTAAGTGGTCAATTGATGGGCCAATATTTTATATTGTACAACAAATTTAAGATTCAAACTGAAATTCTAAGTACCATCAATACAATTGAAAGTAATTGGAAAGTAGGTATGCATCATTCATTTCTTTTAGCAAATAAATAACAAAAACAATGACTATAATATTAATTCGTTTATCACCATGTTTAGGTAAAAGTAAAAGTCTTTTATATCCTCACGAAGTTTGAAGATGTGCGGCATTCCAACTAGTAGTAGTAACAGGGTTATATGCAAATAATTCTTGGTTAGGTAATAAAATGTTGAAAATAACTAGCAATTATTATATATCCACTACATACATAGTGATTTAATGAGTTCATTGAGGAACTTTTATTTTAATAAGGTAAAAGGGATTCTAGTTGTACTTTTTAATTTTTTTCAAAAATAATAATTTCAAAACTTCAATCATCCTGTATAATGCTTTTATTACTCACAGACGACCATTTAGTATACCATAAACTCGAACCTAATTGGATTCACAATAATAATTGCATTAACCTTTACGCAAAAATGAAGTAACACTTTTAGTACACATTATTTCAATTGTAAATGATTAATTAACAAGTCAAAGAATGTTTGTAATTCTAATTGGCCGAGATTTTATTATGCTACCCATAGCTTAAGGTCACGGAAGATGACTGTTCGAAAAAAACCCAAAATAATAAAATATTGGAAAATGTCATTTGTAGCCAGTAAATAGGTAATAGTAATGTCATTGAATATGCGAAATGAATATTGATTAATTTGTAACACGTAACTTTATTTCTTATGTTATTTCTTTCCCAAAGATCTTAATATTTCTAACTTGGCATGCAAATTTAAAGTTACTTTTGGAAAACTATCAAGCAAGTTTCTTCCCAGCAAACAAAAACCTTCTACTCTAAATGACAAAATGAAATTATACTTACTTTTTAAATTAAAAACGAGCAACCAATAATTATTTATAGAAAGTAACACAGATTTATTTCAATTTTCCTATAGTAAGTAATAATTATTTTAATTTTAATTTATTTCGACTTTTACAGGTCACACTCGCATTATGCTGCCTGCTCTCCACTTCGCTGGCAAGTCGTCTACAGAAGCGTGAAGGTGAGTACCACCCTATAATTTATTGTGTTTTGATATATGAAATTTATGCAATACCTACATAGCGAATTAAAGTAAAATTGGATTCAATCAAAATCAAAAAATTATGGCTATAAATAACCATAGGAATGTTTTTATAGGTATATTTCAACGAAAATGAAATTAATTAAACCAATATTAGTAGGTATAAAATAATAAGCGAAAGTTATTATAATTAATAATTTCATTGTCATTGTTAATTAGTTATTTAAAGAGCTGTATAGTTTCAATTAGTTCAACATTGATAATTATTGCTGTGAAGATGTTATTCCCATAGTTAATTAGAGTGAAAATTGTTCTACAATAATTACTTTTTCTTTGCACACAATTAAAATTTCCCAGGTAATTTTCCTCCTTGCCTATCAGTACATGAATACTCCATAATTCAAGCCTCGATCCGATCACTACAATCGTTTTGTTCTCTTTAGCTCCTCTTGGTAACGGATACCCATCCGGAAGACCCGGAAACAGCTACCTGCCACCCTCAAACGGGGGCGGATTTGGAGGAAACGGAGGTGGATTTGGAGGTGGATTTGGAGGCGGCGCTCCATCGTCGAGCTACGGAGCACCGCAAGCTCCTTCTTCGTCATACGGAGCTCCGTCGTCTGGCGGTTTTGGCGGTGGCAATGGAGGCGGATTTGGCGGTGGATTCGGAGGTGAATACGAAATAAAATGCAAATTTATTGTTACATCAAGCAATTTCACAGACGTGTATTAACAATAAACAGCAAAACTGTGTTAGGACAGATTTTATAATACATGTTAGCACAATATTTGTAAAGCCATTGTTACACAACCGTTACAACTAAATTAATTACTTGACAGGGTACACAATCATCTATTTGCACAAGTTTATCCAACTGGGCTTTCTTGTTGGGATTTAATTAAATTAAAGCAATTATAGTATAGGAGCATTAATTAATGTTAAATGTTGTTTTAAATGGATTAAATAAAAATCGGTATTTAGTGGAGTGCATAGATAGGAATATATTATTGAGGAATCACTCTAACATTTCAAGTAAGAAACAAAATATTTATTCAATATATTTCCAGGTGGTGCTCCTTCCAGTAGTTATGGCGCTCCTGCTGCTCCCAGTTCCAGTTACGGAACCCCAGCGCAAGCTCCCAGCTCGAGCTACGGTGCTCCATCAGCTCCGTCTTCCAGCTACGGCGCTCCATCTTCAGGGAACGGTTTCGGTTCTGGTGGTTTCGGTGGCGGTATCAGCGCTCCCTCGTCCAGCTACGGCGCTCCATCGTTCGGTCCGGCTGCTCCTTCTTCCAGCTACGGCGCTCCTTCGTCCGCTCCTTCTTCTAGCTACGGCGCTCCATCTTTCGGTGGAAACGGTAAAGGCAGAGGCAATGGCGGTGGAAGAAACGGAGGTTCAAGCTTGAGCCAATATTTGCCACCCTCTACTAGCTATGGGACTCCAGTAGGACCTTCAAGGTAATAACAGGTTTTATGGTACAAAAATGTGTGTGTCAAACACACATATGTGATGCAATTTTTTGTGTAGCAAATTAGGTAATTATTATTATGCACTATAAATAGGGTGTAAATTTCCTTTGTACAAAGTGTTGGATCCACGAAAAACTACCCGTTCAACGAATAAAATTACCACCAAAGTTAACGCCGTACTAGTAACTTTGTCACTCGAACACCTCGCGTAGTTTTTGCGGCGGGTACTCTGCTTTGAACACTCCCGTTTACTGTGATAGACGATTCACTCACATTCGAAAGGGGTGCTCTGCTTTTCATACTTCCGATCGCGATTTTCGGCTTGGTACTAGTTGGTCCCGATGAAGTTGTTTCCACTTCTGCTTCTGATGGCTAGGTCCCCAATTCTACAGATGTACCAGTCTCCTCTAAGGTATACACTCTCTGCACAGGACGTAGCAACATTCCATTTACAGTAGAGACACGCACCAAACGTATTGCACCATCTTTGTCCGGCAGAACCTCGGTGATCCGTCCAAGTGGCCAGTCAATTCTTTTACTATTATCATCACCAACTAGCACAATTTCGCCTTAAGACTAGTGGTGTTTTTGAAGTGGCTCAAGGTATTTATTCCGAAATCTAAATTCCAAATTGTTCCGAATCTTCTGTATTCGCATTACCTTTCGACACAATAATGATCAGTCTACCACTTCACAATCAGGCAAAGTACCTACGGACAAGTCACGCGTAAACATAATTGGTGTTAGTGGTACCAATTCACTGGCGTCTTCTGAAATATATGTCAGAGGTAGGGAGTTTACTATTTGCTCACAGTCAAATATCACGGTTAGTAAGTCCTCATAAGTGAGCGCCGCCCGTCCAAGAACTCTCCGCAATAATCCTTTCAAAATATCGACGAGGCGTTCCAGAACCCACCCACCAAACTGCTGTTCGACGGCTTAAACGCCATGTTATCCACGGCTGCATATTTTTCAACTTCGCTCCATAACAGTTTCTTGAATAAATTATCTGTGTCGACAATATTGATTCCATTGTCACCATTATACTACTTTCGGACAAATCTTCTTAGGGTTTTCACAAAACACTCAGTTGACAATGAACTGCCTAGTTCCAGGTGCACCGCTCTATAAACAGCACATGTGAAAATACAGATCCAGATCTTTTTACCATAAGGGACCAGTAAAGTCCACACCAGTGACTTCAAAAGCTGACGCATCCCCAACTCGATCTGCAGGAAGTGGGTGACTCTGGACTTGGCTACTCTTGGATGCCTGAAATTACACTTTTGATGTACTTTCGTCCACTCAATATCCAGTACTTTTCTCTCAGTAAGCTCAATAAGCCCTGGACGAGATGGCAGTACTATCGGCATGCAAAAAAATTGGGTATTTTCACGATTTGCTATACGAGACTTCGAACGTACAATGCCAGAATCATCCCAAAATACGTAAAAAGTTTTCAGGCATTGATCATTTTTGGAAAAACTTTCTCTTTGTACAGTTCCCAAAACGAAAACTTCCGCTAGGTTTATTTCTTCAGCAGATAGATGACCAACGCGTTTATCCTCTGGACATTATGGACTAATCTGAATATCCAGTCAATCATACGAATAGTTTAATAAAACTTGAAAAAAATATCAAAAGCCCATTCCGTTGCTGCCTTAACTATTTTGGAGTCAGCTAAACTAGTCACAATACCTTTTTTCTTTTCAGCAAAAATCCTTACTTCATTAGGGTTTTCATAAAGCCAATTGGGATCCTCCCACCATTTAGATTCGTACAGCTGTCGTGGTGAACAGCCTCGTGACGTGATGAAAGGTCGGCTAGGTTTTGGGATCCAGGAACATGACGCCAGCTGTCCGTTGTGGAAGTCTTTCTGATCTCAGTCACTCTATTACATACAAAGTTGCACCACTCTTCATTTCTCTTAATCCATGACAATACTGTTGTTGAATCTGTCCAGAAAAAACACTGCAATGATTTGAATTCAAGAGCTTTTTTCACAGAATTGCACAATCTAGTGCCAATAACTACCGCCAGCAACTCCATTCGTGGTATAGTCACAATTTTTATTGGGGCAACTTGACTTTTTGCAGCTAAAAGAGTAGTATGAACTGTATCCTGATAGGCACACCTCAAAAAGACCGCCGTCCCGTAGGCCCCTTTACTTGCGTTCGCAAAACGTGTGTTAGCTTATTATAGCTCCTTCACCAAACGCATCTATCCAACGAGGAACTTGCATGTCAACCAAAATGGGCAAAGCTTTTATCCAATTTCGGAATGACTTCTTGATGTTTTCAGCAACTTCAGTGTTCCACGCCAACTTTTCCTTCCAAGTTTTCTGGAGTAACAGCTTCGGAATCAATGTAGTCGGACAGGCATGGGATTTAATGGGCTCAAACACTCTCTGAGCCAATGATAACATAATTATCTTGGTAACTGGCTTAGTCATAAGTAGCTCCAGATCTCCAACTGATACTCAAAGTGTCATCACGATTATTCCAAGCAAGTCACAGAAGAGGAATGGGTTTATCAGAACTATCTGAAACAATTAGTGATTGACAAGAAAACTTCCACCCTCTCAAATCAAATTGTGCTTGTGCCAAAATCATGCTGGATTTACGTCTAAAAGTTTGTAGATCCGGTAGACTAGTTACACAGTTGTTCACATAGAAACTTTTCGCTAAAATTGAGAGCAAGGAATGGTCAAATCCAGAAGTACGAAACACAACTCAAGATTTCCTGGCGTTCACACGGTTCACAGTCTATATTTTTCCAGAAATGTTTTTCGAGTCCTGTCACAATCACCAAAAAATGTGGGATCCACGAAGAACTACCCGTTCAACGAATAAAATCACCACCAAAAAATAAACTCGAAAACGCATCTATTGGATAATATAAAGTACACTTATGGGGGGTTCTTTACAATGAATAATAATTCTCTATCGCGGACGCTAAAAACAAGACATTGACAATCTATATTCCCTTATTTTTTTCTTGAATCTCATTTGAAAGAGCAATACAGTCTCTGTAGTTTAAAATCAAATACTTTCGATGGTATGCAGCAAGTGATATAGCTTATATTCAAATAATTTTTAGGCCATCCTCAAACTACGGTGCTCCTTCCAGGCCAGCTCCATCAAGACCATCCAGCTCTTACGGTGCCCCATCCAGACCATCAAACGGAGCACCATCAAGCTCTTACGGAGCCCCATCCCGCCCAAGTTCTTCTTACGGTGCTCCATCCAATGGTGGATTCAGCGGATCCAACGGTTTTGGTGGTGGTGCTCCATCGAGTAGCTACGGTACTCCATCCGTACCATCCTCAAGCTACGGAGCTCCATCATCTGGTTCCAGTTTTGGAAGTTCTTTCGGTGGCGGTGCTCCATCAAGCAGCTACGGCACACCATCTCTGCCATCCTCAAGCTACGGAGCTCCATCATCTGGCTCTAGTTTTGGAAGTTCTTTCGGTGGCGGTGCTCCGTCTAGCAGCTACGGAGCTCCTGCTGCTCCTAGCTCCAGCTATGGTGCACCGTCAGCTCCTTCGTCCAGCTATGGAGCTCCTTCGTCGGGCAGCAGCTTTGGTGGATCAGGCGGATACAGTTCGGGAGGATTTGGTGGTTCGAGTGGCGGATACAGCTCTGGAGGAAACGGCGGAGGTCAAAGTTATGCAAGCAACGGTGGATACTCGTATTAATTTTAAGGAAAAATTGCCTTTTTGTAAATAAACCTCAAACGTATTTATTGTTTAGATTGCCTCAGTATTAGTTTAATTGAAATAAGTGTGTTCATATTTGCGATGCAGTTCAAAAGGAATTTTATTTTCATGTAAAATAAATCGGCGATATTTTTTTATACAAACCAATTAACGATTTAATTAAAAAAATTGAGAATAAAAAAGTTTTAAATAAAATAATTTATCTTATTTTGTTTTTCAACCTTAGAATTTTCATGAAGCAAGAGCTTAGAGGTTGAACTGATTATAAACTACATGTTAGCTTTGTATTATAACATACCCAGGTTCGTTCATTGAGATTGAACGATGAGAATTTTTATTACCTTTTAAACAATAATTCTTCTGGAAAATAAAATGAGAAACAAATAGGACCTACGTTGTGGAAACTTACTTAATTTTACTTACTGGATATGCGCCCGACAGCAAATATTTGGGAAATTTAAGGGAAGTTTTGATATGTAAAAGAAACGAAAAATTTGTGAAACGTCTACTTTATTAATTAAGTAAATCGTACCGTTCTCATCCTGGAACTAACGAGGGAAAGAGCACGGCAGAGAAACCCTCGATCTAACATTCCTCAAAAATCGAAACATACTGTGTCATTTTAATAATAATTGGGAGTGATTAAATGATAGTTTAAATTAGGTACCGCCCCTGTTCTTGTGCTAAAATTTCAATTACACACACTATATTCAATCAACACTACCTATTATCAATACTGAAGAGTTTTTGTCAGTTAGCCGGTTTGCCGGAAGGTACTGAGGTCCCATACGAGATGCTATAGTTGTTATTTTGAGCCAATATCTCTCTCCTTTCTTCGGTAGGATATTCGCTCGTCAGGGTAGGAAAATGTTAGTAAATTCAACAAGGCCCTAATGCACGTTCTGAATACACGAAATCAAAATCTCAGCACAAAAGACAGCACATAGTTTCTTAGGTTTTAATTTACTTCTTCATCTAGGTTGTTTACAGCATGAAACAAACGATTTTTGTTAAATACATGAACAATGCACATGTTATAAAAAATGTTATGAACAAACAAAAAAATACATGAAAATGAACAAAATAATAGGTACTTGCATAAATTGAACTCTCAAAAACAAAATAACCTGTGAACGCTCCTTACACAAACTAATCACCAAACACAAACTTGATTTTACTATTGTAAATAATTACGAAAACCATGAGTCACAAGAATCTACACCCTGTACATCGCAGCGCCTACGTGACCGAACAATGCCTCTCGGGATACAACCCTCTGGTAATTTTCCACGGGTACAAAATGGTAGCTGGGATGGCATCGAAAGGAGATTCGTATTGAATGGCAGTCTAAAATGGACGTTTCTTGTGGTCAAAGCTTTTGCGTTTTATTTTTTTGGCATTTTTCACGATCGTTTATACTATGAATTTCAATTACAAATTAAAAAGAAATTGGAAGACCCACAATTGCGGATCTAAGCTCTCACTTGGTTTCTCTTCGTTTGTCTTCTACCTTCTTCGGTACCTACGCTCTCTCGTGGCGGCGCGGCGCCTGCGTTCCTGTTTTTCCAAAACCTTAACTTGAGGGCGCATTACATGGTTGCAACATTAACTTTTATTCAGTAAATGCTTTTTTAAAAAGTTGAGATTTGAAGAAATAATATTTTAAATAGGTGGTTTTCATCAGCTTCAAATATTCAGCAACCATGATAAAGTTCTGGCAAAGTGTTGAATATGCATTTTCAGGCTGTCTATGAAGATTTGAATGATTCTTTTTTGGTTGATATTAGAGGTGTTATTATTAAAACAAATTTATTTCATGCCTGCATTTTATTCTTCATTTTACAACAGTAATAGATCTAACCAATCTAAAGTTTCTTTTTTTTTACATTAAATTGATATTTTTATACAACAACTAAAGGTTTTACATTTGGATGAATTAACAGTCTATTCATTTTAAGGTATACACAGAATAGATGACCTATTATGCTATAATATATATATTTTTTTTTATTATCTATACATTTATTTATATGATTCGTTAGTATCTTATTATCTTAAAAAAATAGATACAATAAGATAACAACAGAGTTTTCTTCAAAATAGTGAGTATAGTACACAGCAATGCAACAACAATAATGATATGTATTCTAGATATGTTACGTTTCAATCGATTTTATTGGCTATAATTTCAAATAATACTTTTTATAAGCCTGATTTTTTAGGACATTCAGCTTAACAGTTCAAAACCGCATCTATAACATAATACCTTTATTGACACAACGATTTTAGAATTTGCAAATAAATTTTAATTTAAAATGTGTACTAAGTAAATTACATAGTTCAACAATTGGCTATAATTTATAAACTTTATAGTTAAAGCAACTAATATATTCATCTAAATAAACTTGTATAACAAATTATATTTATTTTCTGTTTTTTTTTTTCGTAACAAGACTTCCACACTTGATTTGCCATACTAACAAAAATTAAATCCATAAGTATAATATTGATATGCTTGGTATAATTTTTAGTCTTTTTATATGTATCGTTTGTTACAAAACTCGTAGCCTGAATCCGTTTTCATGAAAATTTTAAGTATGAAGCCTAGTTTTCATAGTGCGGAATTCCGCATTGCTACAATGAAATTTTTAGAAATATTTCGCACTTGCAATGCGGTTCTATACCTTCAGTACTAAGCTTGGGACTGATTTCCTAATAGACCTAGTATTTTTTTGTGTGGTGTATCTATTGTATTTTTTATTTCACAAAATTGTACATGAAAAGGGATATTATGGTGATGAGTAGGCCAAATTCTATTAATCAAATCATTTCTCGTTGTTGAATGCAACCAACTTCAAAGGCTGCACTTTATCATAAATCAGTTTATGTTCAGTTATTGCTTTATATGAGCATAAAAATTAATACATAATTTATATGAAATGAATTTTTCACACGAAAAAATTAATGAATTTCAAAAATACAATTTTATTTAAAATAGACCTTTCACGCACCATTATCTAAATATGGAACTAATGCCGGTTAACTGAAAATTAGATCATCTCTTTATTCAAGTTTTTCAATAAAAGTTGACTCATTATTTACAAAAAGCTCTTCACAATTATTGAATTAAGTAGGCATCAGAAAATAATTGAAAACCTTTCCAGTTTCAAACTATTTCGGGAGAAATTGGGATTACTTCATTAAAAATTTGTAGCTGCCAGATAAGCTAAAATCAAGTCTGAAAAGTATAAATTTTAACGAATCTATATACTGGCAGCTAGACCTTTTAAAAATTTATATTTTCATTATTCTATCTGGAACCATGCCAGACAGGAAGTAAGTGCGTCTGAAAAAGTTTCCACAATTCCCAAGCTTACGATTCACCAGATGAGTCAAACATAAAAAAAACCATTCTCACTTACAGTTTAGTTTGGTAGCTGTCTAATGGATTAGTAGCTGGAGCATTTTTACTACCGCCTCCGCCTGCCGAACTGCGCAACCTATCAACTTCCGAAGCAGGTATATCGTCATCAGCCTCCAACGCCGGATTAATCCTTCCATTACGTTCGTCTTTGCCCACAAGCGTTGCAGCTCCATACATTTTACCCATAGGCCCGGTCATAACTGACATTTGTTCGCCTTCTTCGGCAGGTTCTTCAATTCTCTGGACATCCGCAGGAATATTAACAACACAACGGAATATGTCATAGCCTGGAGCAAGCTTGCCACTTTCGAATACGTGCTTGGTGCCCCATGAAACCAAAACTAATGTTATCAAAGACAATAACATAGCCATAGTTCTAAATGGGAATTTTTGGACATTATTTACTTCGTCGTAGCCGGGGAAGTGAATGAGGGCTGGAAGGAACATTAGAGGTTCTCCTCCAGATACCCGAACCAAAAAGGCTGTAATGTAGGCAGCTAGACTTCCATAAGTGTTGCAATAATTTTTGAAGTGAACTACCATTAGAAGTTGTGGAAAAAGAATTACGTAGACGAGATCTGAGCACATTGACCTGAAACAAATACAAGAAAATTTAATAAATATATTACTTGTTTATTGGTAAAACTTGCTTACCATAGACCATAAATCGATGGTATTGTCAATGCCATTACAGTAGCCAGAAAGCCAACAATTAAAATAGCCACTCTCATTACCCAAATAATTTCCATTTCTGAAGCTTTTTGTCTAAATATCAATTTATAAACGTTTCTGGCAAACATTGAACTTGCCGATAATACACTAGAATCTGCTGAAGACATCACAGCAGCTGACACAGCACCAAGTCCGAGGAAGGAGACAAAGTCGGGAGTGAGGTATTGTAGCACCATGGGGAGAATCATTCCGGTTTCTG
Source organism: Ceutorhynchus assimilis (assembly GCA_917834065.1). Lineage (NCBI taxonomy): Eukaryota > Metazoa > Arthropoda > Insecta > Coleoptera > Curculionidae > Ceutorhynchus > Ceutorhynchus assimilis. The sequence continues at coordinate 51,679,775 of OU892279.1, forward strand.
CTTCAGTCAAGGGATAGGGACCTTTATAGTCAGTTTCATTCCAAGCTAAATAAAAATATTTAAAAATAATCGTCCATAGACCGAAAAATATTATTACCAGTTCCTTTTGCAATAGCACCAATTAAAATAGGTGGAATAGCCATTAAGAGGCACCCAAGAGCCGCTACATAGCTAAGCAACTGAGCTCTATCAGCTGATTTGCTGGAGAGCACCCTTTGGAAATACACTTGCCAAGGTATACCACCAAATACCAACAACAAACCATAATCGATATAGGACCATATATCGCTAGAGTCCACCGATCCTATCCAATCATGGTCCGTTGCTGATAAAGATTGTACGTGCTCATTGGTCCAGGCAAATGGAATACTCATCCATAAGCCGATGAAAATGCAAAACAGTTGTATGACGTCAGTGTAGGCTACTGCATAAAGACCGCCGAAAAGAGTGTAGAGTACTGCAATGACTGCGCTGAAAATTACACTGGTGCGGTTGTCCATGTCGATGATGACTGCGAGGGTGGCTCCAAGTGCTGCTAGGATTCCAGCTGCCCAAAAAACCTGAAATTATATTTTTGGTTGTATATAGAATATAATATAAAGCACGTTCACATTCCAAGATCGATAAAATACCGAGATTTTTATTTAGGTCAAAGATGGCTGTTTAGGATTCAAACACCAACCTGATTAGAAATGCTCCGGCACGTTATGAACCTAATTACTTGAATAAGATTTTTAATTGGTACTGACAAGGGTTGAATCTCAAAAATATTTCTTACCTCACCACATAAAGCGGGCAAAAATAGCAAACCGCCCATTCTTTCGCCGAAAGTGTCTTGGAGTGGGTCCAGCATGGTGATGTAGCCTTGTTGACGCATCTTGTTGGCAAAAAATATTCCACCGAAAACTAAACTTAGAGAGTATCCGAATGGAGCTTGGCACCAGACTAATCCAGAGGTGTATACTGCCTCTGCAGTACCATTGATATAACCTCCACCTACCCATGTTGCTATAAAGAAAATACGGAAATTTAATTTTCATTTCTCAAAAACAGCTAGATTGAGAAAAATCGTCTCAATCTTATTATCTCTTCGAGATATGGACGAAATAGATTTGTACCTGTCATTGTAAAAATTCCCACAAATAACCCGATGTTACGGCCAGCGAGCATAACTTCTTCTTCCGAATCATTTCCAGCTTCTTTTTTTCTTCCCGCCCAAACTCCCACCGCAAGAATTACGATGTAGAATAAGACAATGGATATTACTCCTGCTATGTTGATCATTTTGGATGGATGCTATCGATGTTCTTTACAATCTGAAAAAAAAACATACATGTTTAAAGCATTATATAAACATTGTTTTAATCTAGAGTGCGATAAAGGACGCGAGTTGTAGAAAAATTCAAGCTTGCTACTGATATGTTAGAAGAGTAGCATATGTTATCGGAGCTCAATTTCCACTAAATTTCTTCCATGTATTGAACGACACTTTAATGGGATTTGGCAACGGTTCAAGATTTTTCTCCGAATTCAAAATATCCTGGGTGCTATTTTATGCTATGAGGAAATGTCTGCCGAAACTACACTGATATTTTTCTCTGCGTGTATTTTTTGAAAACGACCTGTCATACAATAAATGGATGAAGACTTTTAGATGTTTTCCTTTTTTATTCGATGATTGATAACTCTGAGTAATCCCACCCAGTCACGCGATTCATCAGACCTTCAAGTTTAAATATAGCTTTTAGAATTCTTTCACTTTATTGTAATAACTTTATGGATTATTGTATAGTATAGATCATTTGAACTTCATCAAACTTATTATTATTTCAGCTTTTGAATTCTTTTGAATTCAGTATTGCATATGATAATGAAAAAACTTCTGGAAATTTGTTGCTATTAAGTATAGAGTTTCAATTTGAAAACTTTCAATGCGAATATCTTTGAATGTGAAAAAGTTTGAAACACGTAATTTGGTACAAATGTTCTAAACCACCATATTTTGATTTTAATGACCTCTTGGGCCCCATATGCACCCCAACCCCAATATTTTAAATGGTACCTACCACCCTTTTTAATTAAATATTTTTTGAAAAAATTCTTGTATAGGTGAATACCATAGTCAAAAATATTTAATTTTAGGTATCACAAAAGAATTCGTGCAATTCAAAATTTTGAGGTTGGGGTGCATGGGGCCCAAGGAGTCACTCATCCCAAACCAAAATATGATGCTTCTAGTTCCCCCTACCTGTATAATATTTGTACCACATTACGTTTTTCTAACCTTCTTACGCATTGGAAGTATTCAAATTAACACCCTGTATGAGTATATTTATAATTATTTGGTCATCATTTGGCCTTCATCAAAATAACACATCACCAATCCATTAACGAAGACATTTGTTCATTTTTCACATTATTTTCTTTTACGGAAGGTGGTAGTAATATACGAACCTTTCTATTAAATTGATACTTCAAGCTAGAAAATAAATAATGAACTGTAGATACTTGATATTTGAACAAGTATTGCGTGTTATTCGATATTTTTATGAAAAAAGAGGAAAATAATGCTAGCTATAATAGGGTAAAGAAAAATTGAGTTAAAGGGGGCACGAAATCTACAGAGAATTAGATAAAGCACGTAGTAACTTTGTGTGATTTGTTAAAAGCAAGCAATATATTATCGACTTTGCTATTCTGGCTTTGTTGTAGTTCTTTGGGACCCTTGTTGACAAAATGTTTGATGCTGGCACATCAAATTCCTATCTTCATGTATCACTAAAGGAAATCCTGAGTTTCTCATCTAAATTTACGTGTGTTCCGATCCTGACTCCAAGAAGAACTGGACAGGAATATACAGGATGTTTCACAAACATCGGAAGTTTTAAGGTCTTTGAAAAAACCACCCCGATACGTCATTTTTGTATTCAAGGGGGAAACTTCTAGACTTCATCGGTATTTCACTAGGGTGCACCCCGTGGGTGGGGTAACATTCACCCCTCTTTTTTAGAATGGGAAGATGGGTCGAGCAGTACCTGGTTTTAAAGGTATTTTGATTCTAGTCACAACTGTGTACTATTTCTGAAAATCAAATGATAAGTTCTCAAGATATTCACTGTCAAAGGCTGGATTAACGAGGTTCCCACTGTCCCTACCCACATTTTCTGGTTCGCTGGTGCAATTTTGTTAATTCCACCGAGCTATCGTGTCTACCATCTCACGATAGTCGAAGGAAAGAGAAGCTCTCGAACGATCCTAGAATTCTGGGCAAAGTTCCTGAGACTCTTTCCAGAAAGATGGCAGCAGTATTGTCGGATCTGCGCAAAAAGCAGGGAACTCGGCGAACTATTCCAGTATATCTGGCTGAAAGTTCGCTGAGCCCAGCTTTCCGGGGATAGGCGATACTTCGAACCGCGACTCGTCCGGTTAAATGAGAACCCGGGCACGGCCGGGGGGTTAAAGGTATAACCTGAGTAATACCCATAGTTTTACTAGTTGGCATGGACGAAGGACCCCTAACTGTCTACCCTATCCCAGGTAGGTATCTGGGCAATGGATGACTGGGGTGTTCCGAAAGCTAGTAGGGGGAAACCCCGATCCCGGACCTTGTCAAGGGAAAAGGAACTCACCTAGTCAGCCCTTTTAACACAAGAAACTACGGCGCTGAGTCGACCACATTCTGGTGTCGGTAAAAATGCTCGTCGCTGTGCTGGTTCTAGGGTTCGCGGACCGTGGCTGAAATGCATAAGAGTGTATTAACCTAGATGTGGTAGCTACCCATGAAAATGGGAGCGAACAGTGACTCCTTAAACGTTGCTGGGGGAACTCGGCTAACACGAGTACCCAGGAGAAAGGCTTGCCCAACCAAGTCCAAAAACCTGGTGCCTTTCGCAGGTGTTAGACTCTGGGGGGTAGTTACTGCTAGCTGGATAGTTGGTGGTTAACAGAAGTGCGAAAGCAGAAAGGTAGGACGCGTAGGATAGCTCAGTCAATGTCAAAGTTGCGATGGGCTAAATAGGAAATAATCTTCTGGCCCTGTTATTCTCAGTTAACACTTTCCTGACTTTTCTCTCGGACACGTCAATTTTCTTTTTTTGTATGCTCCCGGAAAAATTAACGTTGACGTGTCTGAAAGGAAAGTCAGGAAAGTGTTAATTTGAGAATAAAAGAGCGAGGAGATTATTTCTTATTTAGCCTATGGCAACTTTGACAGTAAATATCTTGAGAACTAATAATTCGATTTTCAAAAAAAGTACACAGTTGTGACGGAAATGAAAATACCTTTAAAACGAGGTACTACTCGATCCATCTTCCCTATCTAAAAAAAAAGGGGTAAAAGTCACCGTATCCAGGGAGTGCACCCTAGCGAAATACCGATGGGGTCAAAAAGTTTCTCCCTTGAATACAAAATTGACGTGTCCTTCCTTTTTTTTTTAAATCAACCTGATCGTGAAACACCCTGTATATAGTTTGAGTATGAAGCATTGAAACAAGATGTGGTTCGTCTGCTAAACGAAAACGCCAATCTCCGCCAGGCAGTAGAAGCCACCTCTAGCGAAAATCAAAAATTGAACATCGCTCCCAGTTCATGACATATCCTCCTATATATTATTGCATTTACTTGACAAGCCTAAGTTACAGGAAGAATTTGGTGACAATGATTTATTAGTACGTTATATAAAGTTCGACGGTGAGAGCTGTTAGAGAAACTTAGTCAACCGCAATATCTACAAAAATCCATGGTGAAACTGCACGGAAATCGATAGCATAATTATTGATCGTGGCGTCAGACAAGAATATCTACGAAATCCTTGAATGCAATTCTGGGTCCTTATTCTTGAAACATTAGAACAGGGTTCTCAGGAGAACGTTGCTTCCCTGTTTCAAGAATAAGGACCCTAATGAGTACATTCGAGCATTCCAGCGGATCTTTATTCTTGAAACAAGGGAGTAGCATTCCCAGGAGAACGAGTATTCCGTCTTTGTTACTTATATTAGCATTTGCATATCATTGAGAAAGACAGAACACCCGTTTTCCTGGGAATAATGCTCCCCTGTTTCAAGAATAAGGACCCTCTGGAATCAGACAGGTTTGATCATAGATGTAAAATACTTGAACAATGTTCGCTTTCCGCTTGTTTTGAAGATACAAACCTGATTTTGTAAAGGTGGCTTGAAGATCATCATGTCGAAAGAAACTTTAGCATAGGAACGAAATTGACATCTCTAACGATAATCAGAGAAGCGATATGAAGAAAAGAGTAATTTTCTCTTGGGATACGAAGGAAATACTTGTTTAGGAGTGGTGACTATCGCATCTATGATGCAACTTGAAAAACTAGCGTTAATGATCTCATCCCTCAAGCATAACACAACAGAAGAGGATATGATGGTCATGTGATCAAAGATCATACCAAATAATTGAAAAATTGCCTACGTGTAAACCAATTTAAATGCAATTAGCCCAAGCCATAACAAAGAAGAGAAAACTAGCTTCAGCTGTTTTCCAACACTGGTTGGAAAAGGCTGATTGATGATGATGACTGGTAAATATTTTCTATAGCGATTTGAAATTATGCATGAATTTGAGGGGTTGCGATAGTTTTTTGTCATCTAGGTATTTATGAATCTACTAATTTGCATGATTGATAATAAAAATTATTTTGAATATCATTGTTTGTTGCACACCTTCTTATCCTGCTCTTGAGCAAAAGCAAGTAATGTTTCTAAGCTCTTGAAGTAATTTATAAACATTTTAGGTTATTATGTAAGAAGAAGAAATAGAAAATATAAAGTTATTTATAGAGACTTTCATACTAAAAGAGATAGACATCTACTATTATAGCCAGCTTTAAGTTTGCAGTTTATGGCAGTCGTTATGGTAAAGTCGTTATTTCCATTCATAAAACACACTGCAAGGTAATCAAAATGGCTGCGATGTATTTCCAAGTCAGGTAGATTGTTGCAATGCTATACGAGTTATATTATTGGTCTGCTATAATATATTTATTTTTTTTAAATTTAATGAAATTAGTTTTGAGAATCTTACCAAAAAAATGCAATAACCCAAAAACCAGAACCAACTTCCCCAGAAAATCACCACCTAGGTGAGCAATCCCCGTACCGTTTCGGTGGGACAGCAGTCACCCCACCTGAGGGATGTTTTTTGCGAGGGGCTATTTCTGGTTCTAAATCTTAGCGACAACATCTGCCCCAGAGCGTGACATCCGTATCGTACATACACGAGAATTATCGTTATATGCTATGACGAAATTTCCAGGACAATCGGAATCCTTCGCGACGGCCGTGCAAGAACTAACCTTCCAGGAGTCTGGATATCGATCCGGAGCCCGTGACGTCACAGGCGGCACGTGGCCCATTGGCTGGCCGTAGAATTGAGAGGCGGCTCCCTTGGACCACCCACTTATGTACAAGGTCGACCTGAAGGACAGGGTGGGGGTGAGCCAGGGGTAGGTATATCATTTTTTTATGCGTTAATGAATTTGTTAATTGTTTAATTCATTAATTTGTAACATTTTGTTTGAGTTTTGAAAAATAAATTATTTTGGATGGCGAATGTTGGAACGAGGCTAATGAAAATGAATGTCACGTTTGAGACTTAGCGGTGGAGATATAGGTCCTTAAATTTGTTATCGTCTAGTTCCGGGTTAATTCTAGTAATGGTGTTGTTATGAATTATAAAGAGATAGAAAACGTGCTCGAAATATCAACCAACATAGCTAAAACGAATTTAAAAGGATAAACTTTCCTTAGAAGTTGTTTCTATTGGTTAGTCCTACAATATGCCATGTTTGAAACAATGGGTTCTTTCCTTTTTCTATTATGAAAATTAACTGACTGACAACTTCAAAACTAAAACAAATGTACCTAACCAAGCCAGAAGAGACATCCATATTGGAACTTGGTTTTAAATCTGCAAATACCTTCAACATTCTCCTTTCTCTACAGCATCATGTTTGCATGGCAAAGTTTTTCGCTATTCGGTTCATATAAGTATGCCTTTGTAGTTGTCTAAATTTAGTGCAGATTGGATTTTCCCTATAGTAGGTGTCTGAAAAAATCTGGAATCTAACGGTGTTGATAGTTGTTGAGCCCAAACAGCAACCTACAAATGAAAATCACATTCTTCGGATAAATATTAGCTATGCAATTTCAAGTTTAAAGAGTTCGTGAATATTATCGTAGTTATGTAGCATTAACTTGTTCATTTTCCTAATTCTGAAATCTGTTTTTTTAATTTTCGGAATTTATTTGGAAAGCTTTGGAACTTAGAATAACGCAAAGAAGCCTGGAAAGGACTGAGACAAGGAACCAAGTTCTATGGTCAGTTATATTATCTGGACAATCTCAATGAGAGAGAATTTTTTTTTGGAGCTACCGTCTGTAATTTCTTTGCCAAAATTCTTCAGAGGATGAGGCACGTTTAACAAAGGATTCTTGGGCTCTATGGATTTTGCCAATTTGAAACTGATCCAGTAAAAAACAATAACATAAAAAATTCTGGTAAGTCAACTTTGGCACCCTTACACATTTTGATGATTTTTGGAAAACCATAGGAAGGGAATATTTTGATACTTTTGGAATCAAAAGAACAAGGTTAGGAGTTCCTCATACTAAAATTTGGAACTGATCCAATGAGAAACAATAACATGAGAAAGTTTGGAAAATCCACCTTTAGAAACTACATTAAGTAGAAGATAAATGTACCCTCACACATTTTGCTGGTTTTTGGGAAAACAAGTTAGAGAAAAAAAAATGCACATACACATTTTGATAGTTTTTGGAAAACCAAATAAGGGGAATATTTGGAAACTTTTGAAATGAAAAGAATAAGGTTGGGAGTTTTTCATATTAATATTTGGAGCTGATCTAGTGAAAAACATAGAAAATTTTGGAACATCAACTTTTGAAAACTACATTAAAAGAAATATACACCCAGTCACAATTTGATGTTTTTTGGAAAAACAAGTAAGGGGGAAATTTCGAAATTTTTGGAAGATAAGAGTTCACCATACTAACATATACTGCTCCAGTGAAAAACACCAAGATAAGAAATTCTAAAACATCAATTTTCAAAAACTACTTATATTGAAACAAAAATGCACACTCACACATTTCGATACTTTTTGGAAAAGCAAGTACGGGGAATATTTTAAAATTTTTGTAATGAAAAGAAGAAGGTTGGAAGCTCATCATGGAACTGATCCACTGAAAAACAATAACATAAGAAATTCTGCAAATTCAACTATTAAAAGAAAAATACACCCTCACATGTTTTGATCAATTGTGGAAAACCCAGTGAGTGGAATATTTTGGAACCATTTGGAATGAAAAAAAAGGAGGTTTGAAGCTCATCATACTAAAAATTGTTTATTTCTTCTCCGTCCTTGCTTCTGAGTATCTATCATTGCCTAGCAAATAGGGAAAAGTACCTAATTTTAATTTGAAAATCTTTGTTAGTTAATTTGGTCTTTTTTTTTCAGTCCAAATTTATTCAAATATTTCCATTTTCGAGTTCCACATTCATTTGAGTAATCCCTAAAGACATCTCAGGGCCACGAGACACTTCTTTATATAAATTCCTAAAAATAGAAGCTACAGGAATCCTCGTATCCTTTAGAGTGTGACATCTTGTGGCTCACATTGAAATAAATCCAGACCTACCTGTATTTTTAATCGATCGACTCCATATACTTCGAGCTTAGAGTTTCCTCGCAAGAGATCGCCAGCTGTTGTGTTTTTCATCGGCAAAAGTGAAATCGATTACAGATAAAGGAAAAGCAAGGTCTCTGCAACTGTAAAAATCAATATTACAAACCCGCATTCATGATATAAATACAGCATTTACCAGTTCAAGTGATTGACCAGGGTGTGCTTTCCAGATATTTCCATAGAGGCTCTATGGAATTTAGATCTTAGGTGGTCATTCCATAATTACAGCATTCAAGTGATGATCTGTATTTCTTCATTTCGCAATCACAGACATCACGCATACTTTGTGTGATTTGTGAAGCAGATTTTCTACACTAAATATTAGAAAACTGTCTCCAAAACCCTTGGAAAAATATTGTAACTTGTAGATCTCTCTTCAGTAGGTAGGTTTATTTCGCCAGAATACTTGAGGCTAACCGAAAAGTAATCTTTGAACTTTGTTCTCTATATTGTCAACACAACTTAAGTACAGGGGATCACGGGCTACAACATTTATTTTGCAACTAAGCAGAAAAGTGCACTTGCACTAAAATAACCTAAATTTCCGCCGAGACTATTGCAAACCAGACGTGTCTGAGTGCTTCTCTGTATCAGTAGGTGCAAGTAAACGCTTCAAGTTGGGAGTTATCTGCCTGATTGTTATGAGCCTTATCTTATTTCTGTCAGGGCAGATATCTGCTCGACGACCTAGGCTCTATCCTACAGTACAGACTTCCTATGTGGGACGCAGAGACAAACTAGCAAATTCAAGCATTTTGATGAAGATGACGACTCCTTCTACTCATTCGAAGATACTTAAGTTGGCGAAATAGTCGAGGAACTCGAATACTGCATGGAAATAGCACTAAAAGTTCCTGAGGTAGAAATATCTTTCAAGATTGACACAGGTGCTGACGTAACAGTTTTGAGTAAGACATCGTACGATAAGCTAAAAGGAAAACCAACACTGAAACGTACTAAAGTATCAGTTATAAGGGTGAAAATAATAAAATCAAGGTATATGTCATGGAAAATTAAGAAAATTTACTTGGCAGACCTGCAATATAGGACTTGACCCTGCTAAAACTGATTAATAGCATAAATGCCCAGAAAACTGTGAGTACTGAACAACTATGTTTGAGAAAAATTACAAAATCTTTCCCAAAACTTTTCAAGAAAATTGAGGAATCAAAAGACTATGAATACAAGATAAAAGTGAGAAGAAGAATTCTCGCAGACTCGAGTTCTTTTGGAATTGGTGGCTGTTTAGAACAATTACAACCAGGTGGGTGATGAGCTCCTGTTATTTATGGTGGTTCAAAAAGTTTAAGTGAAATACAACAACTCTATGCCCAAATTGATAAGGAAGCATATGCTATTACATGGGGCATGTGAAAAACTAGAAAAGTACCTACCTAATAGGTAAATCATTTACTATACAAACCGATCATTCACTTTTGAGTATCTTAAAGAAGAAATCTATAAATGATTTGACTGTAAGATTCCAACTTAAATGGACTTAGATTAACTAGATTTACATTTGAGATTAGGGCTTCACGAGACCACAAGACTAGTCTTGGTCTTGTCTTGGTCTTGGTAGCAAGACCAAGACCAAGACCGAGACCAAGACCTGATAAATCTTCTCAAGACCAAGACCAAGACCAAGACTCTCTCTCAAGACTCTCGTCTTGGTCTTGAAAAGAAAAATCGACTCAATATTTATAAAAATATGCAAATTCCTATATCTTCTCTTAATGTCTTTTAATTAAATCAATTTATCAAATTTATTATTTTTTGGAATTCACGAGAAGGTATTATAAGTTTTCAAAATACGTACATACAACATAGTGTAGGGAACATTCATTTACACAGAATACATCGATATTTTCCTATCCCTACATAATACAATACCAAGTATTGAAATTTCCAAAGATAATTTTTAACTAACTAACTAACACAAACTAACCCAAATCTAATTATTGTGAATAGGCCAATAAAATTCAAATGAGGTATGTGACTATATTAGGGTACTCGAAAACCTTTCTTTGGCCTGAATGCTCAGGTAGGTAAGGTAGGTTTAATCTATGTTTCAAAAAGAAATTTATTTTTTTCCCCGGTACAGAATGGCAATTTTATGACGTATTTGTCAACTTTCCTGTTCCGTTAATAAAAATCATAATTTAAGAATTGATATTTGTTTATTCCTCTGGGTTGTGGGCATAGTTGTGGAATGCTTTATGCGGTATTTTTTGGCATGAAACGCTCTTGCTGGTAAAAATAGCCTGTGAAGAAGACCAAATGCATGGTCGAAACGTCGGCATAATTTTTTCAAAAAGGAAAGTTTATTTTTTATTTTTGAAGTCCTAAACCCATTATCTCTGCTTGAATTATCAAGACCAAGACCAATACCAAGACCGCATTTATTTTTCGAGACCAAGACCAAGACTGGCCAGTCTTGGTCTTGGTCTTGCAAAGCCCTATTTGAGATTGAGCATGTCGCTAGAAAAAAATTCTATGTACCTGATACGTTATCAAGACAGCCACTGAAACAAATAGATAATGAAAAAGATGTATTGGAAGAAGAAGTTGAATGCTATGTAATTGTTATAAGGAAATAAATTGAAGATAACTTGAAGTTCACACTGCAAATGGTTGAAAAAGCACAGCAAGAAGAGTTTCAAAAACTTAGTTAATACCTAATGCAGAAATGACCAGAAAAAGTATCACAAGTAATTGAGGCATGTTAAAAATATTTCAAGTATCGTAATGAAATTAGATATTATGGCAGTATGTTGTATTACAAAGACAGGCTTATAATTCCGTCATCTATGTACCTACAGAGAAACCATAAATCAAATTCATATTGGACATCAAGGCATAAATACTTTCAAATCTAGAGCAAAACGTACTGTATGGTGGCCCAATATTAATAATTATTTCATAGAAACAGTACGAAATTGCTATGAATGTTTGAAGAACCAGAATCGGGCGACAGATCCTATGACACTTCAAAAGTTGCCAGACTTACCATTTCAGCATGTATCAGCAGATTTATTTCAGTACAGAAATCAAGCTTACCTTATCATACAGGATGTATACTCAAAATATCCAGAAGTTAATATACTAAAGAAAACTAAAAGTGAAGACATTATTGCAAAATTAAGAACAATCTTTAGACGTTATGGAATTCCAGAGATATACTCAGACGGTGGACCACAATTTGATAGTAACAGTTTCAGGAAGTTTGCGAAAACTTACAACTTCAACCTCATAAAATGTAGCCCCAGATTTCCACAAGTAATGGTGAGATCCTTATTTGGGAATATTAGCATATTGCAATACACCACTTTCATGTGGAAACTCTCACTCAAAACTACTATTTGGAAGGGAACTTAGAGGAATTTCACCTACACCACAAAGAAAAACCTAAAACCAAAACTGGTTGACCATGCAAAATTTAGGAAGAAGCAAAGAGAGGAACAAGAAGAAACAAAGAAAAATTATGACTGTAGACATAAGACAGAAATTTTACCAAAATTGAATGACAATGACCTAGTTACCTAGTTTACATAAATGAAAGATATGAAATGTATTGGAAGACAATGTCCAGACCAAAAATGATCTTCTAAGGAGAAACAGAAAATTTTTGGTGAAACTACCTGGAATCAAGGGAGAGGATTTAAATATTAAGATAGAAGAGAAAAGCGGAAATACTACATAGATACAAGGATATGTAGAACCTAAAGAAATACAAAGACGAGAAAAACGAAGACAAAAAAAATTTGATGATTTTGTTATGTAAAATTTGTTTACTTTAATTCAAACTTCTTTGTTGTTATTGTTAGTTGACATTCTAAGGTTCTAAATATTTAATGTTATGTTAAACTCCGTAAATCTTCCTTTGGTAATTTACTATATATTTTGGTTTGGTTTCTGAGCAATGCAATATCTTAGTTTGGGGTTTATAGCGAGACAATTCGTGTGGTGACAGACAACCCTATTGGGCACAACTAGCCGAAGGGACGTATGTCTCGTATCTATGGTCTCGTACCTATCGCATTCCACATATGACAATCAGAACATCAAAAAGACCTACCTAAGCAATTCACTAGGATCCACTACATGCAATCACTACCAGAACGGCATAACAAGAACAAGCCATTAACCAGAGAACTACAAGATGGAACACTCCCAGAACAGGTAGAACGGTAAGACCCTACGCCAGAACATCAACAAGATCGACCTAGCCAAACCACTATCTAAGATCGACAACTTAGATCAACTGCATGTAGAACCAGAGCGCCTACAAATCTAGGAGAACCATCAGCCTAGATACCACAATAGGGACATTGCCAAAACACCAATTAGATCGACAGTATGCCAGAACACCAATACAATACCAGAACGACCTGAGCAAGACGAGAACCATCTAGGTCCAGGGTATCGCCGGTGGAAGTACAGTTACCATAATCAAAAAAACAATTTACGAAAAAAATAAAAAGGGAGCAGGCATACTTGAGACCAGGAAAGACTGGGTGGACACAGAAGACCAACCCTGTACCCTGCCCTTCCAGGTCTACTTTCAGGGTGACTAGTATAGCTAAAAAAGCAGCGAGCGTGACATTATGGTATGAGAAGAATCACTTCAGTTCAAATGCTTCGTTTATTTTTAGGGCAATCACTAAAACCATAATAATCAATCTCAAAAGTTTCAACGTTGTAAAAATACTTCATCGGAACACAATTTTTAATTTGTATTATGGATTTTATTTTTGCAGTGGGTTTATTGCATTCCAGACAATGTTAAGGCCTTAATACATAAGTACAAATACAGATATTCAATTTATTATATTTTACTTTTTATTAAACATTAATATGCCACTTATACACCTATAATTTAAAATAACGTCTTGGGTAGGTGAGTACCTACAAGGAATGTCACAATAATAGGTAGAACATTTTCGTATTATGTATAATTTTTAATATATTAGGCCATTAAGTTAGTCCAAGAAAAATTTAACTTCTAGGTATTTTAAAAATACTTTGTTTTGAATATTATAAAACACTTATATGTTGATTTTTTCGAAAATATTGAACACCGATAGCAATATAGCAACATCACAGCAAATATGGTCAATTTATATTACAAATATGTATTTTTTAATTGAACACCCTGTGAATAATATTTCTTTTAAAAAATTTAACACTTAAGTATTACAATTTAAACGAATGCTTAACCATCTAGAAATCCATTATAGTAGAGCAAGCAAAGATCCTTAAGTCTTCACCCCCAAGGGTGTAATTGTAACTGTCGAGTTTTCTTGCTCTACCATAAAGATTCGCATAATAGTGTTGAAGTTAAATAAACCCAAAAGGTTTTTCTTTATAAAGCACAAAAAACCTATTTATATTTAGGTATAAGATAGACATTTTATACATTTAAAAACGCAGTATTATTTCCCCATATTTTTAAGGTAATTTACCTTACATTGTTTGTTACCAACATTTATTCAATAAATACATATTATTTTACAGTTTTTAATAAAGCCACTATAGAGAGTGGAAGTTTTTTTTTATTTAAACACAGAACAATTGCCATTTCTATCTCAATAGCTTGCATTACTTCCTCTCATCGATATACTCATGCGTCTGTCAGTTTTGAAAAATGCTGGAGTATCGGTCGAATTTGAACTGCCAGGCCTATACCTGCAAAAGAACAAATAAATTCATACAAAAATAAAATGCTAACTAAGTAAACACAACATTAACTAAAAGCAAAACGATGTTATTTAATTAAATAAAACACCCATTCAATCAATTTTATTTGAGGTCAAACAAATATTGAAAACAAATATGTTTCTAATCCTAATACCGCCCGTAATTAATAATGTAAAAGTTCCTTTTGGATCAAAAACCAATTACTCACCCTCGAGCCTCGAAAAAAAAATCGTTTATTAAATTGCGGAGATTAATAAATTTGCAGGCAAAATATTATTCTGAATTAAAAAAAAGTTTGTTTTGACTCTATTCGTACCTCCATCTCCAAGGTTTTTGTTGTAAATGTCCATCTGTAGAGGCCCTTTCTCTAAACGGTGTCGATTCACTCGAACTAGATGTGGTGCTGCCTCTCGGTTCAGATTCGTTCTCTTCTTCAAGTTCTTCGTCAGTCCATCGACGACCTGGATTTAATTTGGATAAAATTGAATTGAATTTGCTTAAGATGGTTTACCTAATATTCCAGTTGTTTGAGAATTACCCAGACTGCTGGGTGAAACTGCATTGGAACATAAAAGACGAGTGCTATCGGCAGGACTTTCGGCTTCTTTGTCGCTTGCCGAACGTCGCACTTTAGGGTTTTTGCTTAGAACTCTCCAAAATCGACAAGTATCTCGAAAAACATTCCAAACCTTAAAGAAAAATTAATTTTTTAATGAGCAGTAATTTAGTTCAACAACTCAAACCCTCTAGACGCAATAAAAGTTTCTCCACTGGAGCTGAAAGTCTAATTTAAATTCAGAGAAGCATTTTTAACCGCAGTTAATCTTAATTACTGCGCTATAGACGCACTCAGGTTAATGCTAATGCATTGAAATAATCTTCATTTAAATTTAGTTCACTCAGATTTTTATTTGGTTTGAAGTAAGTATGTAAACTTTTGCTTTTAGACAAAATTTTCAAATAAAAAGGCAACTAAGTAAAAAAAAAAAAATCCTTTCTCTCACAAAAAGACTCGTTTATTTAGGAAAACTACCCCAGTTTTTGATGGAGTAGAAATTTTTGTTCTGATTAAGAAACCGTTAAACCATGTAGAAATTCTTGTGAGAAAAATTACTTTTCCTTGTTTGCATTTTTGGATAATTGGGACACGATAATAGGCGACATCCTTGAAATTTATTTACAAATTATATTGATGTATTTTCAAAGTTTGGTTGTATATCATTGTGAAAACTTAATTTTAGATTTTTTGGAAACTGCTAGCGAATTTAAATAAATGGTGGGTTTTTCAATGTCATCACTCTACAATACGAAAAAACGTGGGTAACGACTGAATGACTTCATATTTTATTTTAATTTTAGTCACAAATAAATTCTGATTTTCGGAAAACTTGATCACATTGTTTGAGTTTCTGGACTTTTTTCTGGAAGAAGTAGATACTTTTTCGAGCAAATAAATATTTGGGTAATTTGTTGAAAAATACAAGATATCAGGTTGAAGTTAAGTTTGTTTTTTCTTATACAGTTCCGTCTCGTAATGCAAAAATATCCTCCTCCAGCTTTCAATCACCTGTCAGGTCATCAAAGATCGATACCATATAGAGCTTCTAAAGTGCTATTATAATTGGATTTGCATCGAAGATCGGTCGGAGATTTTAGGCGTGATTTAATATGGTTGAAAATATTTTTGTATCTATAAGTACGATACCATTTTAATTCAAATAGAAACAACGACAAATCTTTAAAATTATTCATTAATCTGTGGTAATGACCGAGAAGAATATAATTAAGATGTTGCGGAAATAACCCACAACAAGTTTAAACTTTTATTATTTCTAATTTAATATAATCTCAATTTTTATTATTTACCATAAAAATAATATTCTAAAAATAGATGCCTGTAAAACCGGCAACAACAACCCTTTGAGCCGATAAAATTACAGCCACATTGTTTTCTAGATTTTTGCGACCTGCTCCGAAAAAACTAGTCGACTCGCATTGGGCAGTAACAATAGAACAAGCGAAGAGTTCGCACCCTCGTGCCCTCTGAACGCTCTCCAGAGGCAAAAACCCCCAAAAAACCCCCGTTAGTACGCGATTTATAGTATAATACTACTCTAAGTGTCTCAAGACCTGACATGGTCTATATTATTGATTACAATTCATGTAATTAACCCCTAATTGTTGCAAGTCACCTCGGACGAGCAAAATTCTCTCCTACACCTGTTTTTTGGTTATCTCTCTCTCACTCTCGACGGGCTCCAACTCACCTGTATATCATTGTGTTTTCTCTCTCAGTGGAAAATTCCTTAGCTGTCAGTGCGAATAGTGAAAAAGGGATAAATAATCGCCTTATGGATTTATCTGTATCAACTGGATTAAGCAAGTAAGACTGTTACAATTTCTCTAAACAGTCGAACAATAAGTTAATAAATACTGATTAGTGATTCGCTTGAAATGCACTATAAATTGAAGTGTTTTTCTAACCTTTAATGTAGAAATTTGGTTTTCACTTTCGTGAAATTAACATTTGTACATTTGTATATAGAAACTGAGCATATTTATAAAGACTTTTCTTGCACAATATTTACAGACTTCAGCAGAAAAGTGCTCAAATTGTTAACTCTCAATAAATAAAAGAACGTTCAAGGATCAATAAACATTTTGTTATTACAGTGAACTGATTGAAGTTGACGAATTATTTATGTTGTGCTCTCGTGGATTTAATTAGTTAATTTGTGTTCTCGTTCATTGAACATTTAACCATAATAGTTATTTTTGTCACAAGAATTCTTCAGAACGCTGCAAAATTTCCTCAATTTTTGAAATCATAAGGGTGCACCCAGAAAGAAAAAAAATCCTGAAAAAAAGCATTTTACGGACTTAAATGAGTCCGTAAAATAGCTGTTTTTGGGAGCGTATGACAAAAATGATATTATTATCAATATCATATTTCCCTACTTTTTATAAGTCAAGATACTTTAAACTTTTAGTATAGATTAGTATAAAATTTGCAGTTCGACTGGACGTCCAATTAGGAATTTTTAGATAGGATTTGATCGATCTATACTGAATTACTTTCATTTATTAATTAAATTGATAACTATTCTATTTCAGCGTTTTATTTGTATAAATGAGAATCAAGGCACCCCTTACCCAATACAAGGCTTAAATGTTCCAACACCTAATGGTTAATTTTTAGTCAGTCAAAGTAAAAACTTTTGGCACCCCTGGTGCGGTTTAACTAAAGCCCAAAAAGGGGCAATAGCTAGTTCTGTCACATAAGAATATGTTTCAATGTTACTAATGTTAAAATTCAAAATAAGGTAACTGTATAGAAATGCATGAGCATAAATGTGTAGGATTTCAAATTATAATCTTCTTCACCTGTTCAATGCTCTCTCTAACGGAAATTTCATAGAAACAAACACAACCTATTTCCTTGCTACGCTTTTGTCCGTCTTCTAGAGATACCATTCTATCTTCTACCTAAAATTTAATGTAATTACATTGCTGTTTGATTTCTCTTTGAATTATTACTTGGTCGATTTTGTTTCCTACTAAAACGACAGGAACGTCGTTGAGGTAATCTTTGTTGCTATTCCCTATACGTTTTTTTCTTTTATTGTAATTTATAAGAAACTTGAACCTGTAGCACTCGTCGAAGGAACATTTGTCTGTTACTGAATACATAAGAATGAAGGCTTCGGCCCATCGGATGTTGGCTTCTAGGCCTAAGCAGTCGTTTTCCTAAAAAAAAAAAAACAATCTTAAATTAACAAATTTTTTAAGTTTTTGCAGAGTATTTTGTCTTGTAACATTCAATTGTTTGTGCAGAGTTGATGATATATTATTGTAGATGGTGTGATAAAAGGAAGAAATCGAATAGGAATAGGAAATAAGGGATTCATTCAGGGGAAAATAAGGTTATTTTGAAATGTGAAGATGAGCACAAGCAAAAATATCTCAAGGAAATAGCTCAGTCTTATAAGTTGAACAATAATATTGTAGTATAACATACCCAGGTTCGCTCAGTAAGATTGAACGATGAGAATTTTTATTACCTTTTAAACAACAAATCTTCTGAAAAATGAAATGAAAAACAAATAGGACCTACGTTGTGGAAACTTACTCAATTTTACTTACTGGACATGCGCCCGACATAGCAAATATTTGGGAAATTTAAGGAAAGTTGTGATATGTAAAAGAAACGAAAGATTTGTGAAACGTCTCCTTTATTATCAAAGAAAAACGTACCGTTCTCGACCTGGAACTAACGAGGGGAGAGAGCACGGCAGAGAAACCCTCGGTCTAACATTCCTCAAAAATCGAAACATACTGTGTCATTTTAATAAGAATTGTGAGTCATTAATTCAATAATTTAGGTCAATAAAAGTTTAAATTAGGTACCGCCCCTGTTCTTGTGCTAAAATTTTAATTACACACACTACATACAATCAACACTACCTGTAATCAATACTGAAGAGTTTTTGTTAGTTAGCCCATCTGTGGCGGGTACTGAGGTCCTGGTTACGTAACTCACAGCTATAGTTGTTTTTGAGCCAATATCTCTAGATTGATTTTTTTGAATTTGCTAGGATATTCTCTCATCAGGGTAGGAAAATGTTAGTAAATTCAACAAGGCTCTAATGCACGCTCTAAATACCAATGACATCAAAACACAGATAGACGGATCATCCCATTCATTAACTATTATTTGTTGTGTTGACAAGACCACCCATGGGCCATGGGAGGTGAGTTGCTCGCGGGGTCGGGGTAGGGAGATATCATTGCTCAAAATGGTGTAAAAAACCCCGCCCACACGTGAATATATCTCGAAATTTAATTGGATGAATAAATAAAATAACAAATTGACAAATAAACTGAAAATATTCGATACGAGCCCTTTATTCTGGGCCAGTGTTAGTCGTTTCTTGTTTAACGCTAATGAATAATCCCTGTTTGCAATAAAGATAGCTAGCTACTACAATCAACACCTGCCTGCCATTCAACAAGCCGCTTCTGGGCGGTGTTTTGCTATAATCTGCTGTTGCCAAATTGAGTTCAGAAATAAAATTGAAAATGTTAATTAGAGGAGAAAAATATATTATTTAGGGATTCAAGACAAAATTTGGCATTCTCAGTGGTGGGGATAGCACAAAGACCCAAAAGAGACAGAGAGATGTTGTCATACGAAAATTTTGTTTATTGTTCGGTCTATCTGTGTTTTGATGTCATTGCTAAATACACAGAATCAAAATCTCAGCACAAAAAGATTTCTTTTAAGTGCTTTTCATTCTTCATTTCATTTTTCTTCTTTAGCAGCCTTTACTGTCCACTTCTCTAAAGTACACTTATCGTTTGGAAAGTCGCCCTTAGTTAGTTAGCCGGTCTGCCGGAAGGTACTGAGGTCCCATACCGGATGCTACCCAGCTATAGCTGTTATTTTGAGCCAATATCTCTTTCCTTTCTTTGGTAGGATATTCGCTCGTCAGGGTAGGAAAATATTAGTAAATTCAACAAGGCTCTAATGCACGCTCTAAATACACAGAATCAAAATCTCAGCACAAAAAGACATCAGATAATTTCTTAGGTTTAAATTTACTTTTTATCTGTGTTGTTTACAGCATGAAACGACAAACAACAAATAAAAAACATAAAAATGAACAAAATAATAGGAACTTGCATAAATTGAACTCTCAAAAACAAAATAATAATTGAACTTCGTTGACCAGTCAGAAACAACTACTCCGAGGGCAAATACCCCTACCGGCGTTGAACTACACTGATTGGTCTGAGCTTTCGTTGGCAATGAAAATTGTTAGAGAGATTTTTTTTTTTTCAGGTAATGACCAACGTGAATACAGGAACACAACGGTCCTGTTTGGGAATCGACCCACTGAGCAGTGGACCCAGACTTCCCGTGCCAATCCTTGACGCGTTTCGTCCTTGTTAGGACTCATCAGAAGGACATAGGCTGAAGCTCCCTGTCCAAGCAAAATTGAACTTCGTTGACCAGTCAGAAACAACTACTCCGAGGGCAAATACCCCTACCGGCGTTGAACTACACTGATTGGTCTGAGCTTTCGTTGGCAATGAAAATTGTTAGAGAGATTTTTTTCAGGTAATGACCAACGTGAATACAGGAACACAACGGTCCTGTTTGGGAATCGACCCACTGAGCAGTGGACCCAGACTTCCCGTGCCAATCCTTGACGCGTTTCGTCCTTGTTAGGACTCATCAGAAGGACATAGGCTGAAGCTCCCTGTCCAAGCAAAATTGAACTTCGTTGACCAGTCAGAAACAACTACTCCGAGGGCAAATACCCCTACCGGCGTTGAACTACACTGATTGGTCTGAGCTTTCGTTGGCAATGAAAATTGTTAGAGAGATTTTTTTCAGGTAATGACCAACGTGAATACAGGAACACAACGGTCCTGTTTGGGAATCGACCCACTGAGCAGTGGACCCAGACTTCCCGTGCCAATCCTTGACGCGTTTCGTCCTTGTTAGGACTCATCAGAAGGACATAGGCTGAAGCTCCCTGTCCAAGCAAAATTGAACTTCGTTGACCAGTCAGAAACAACTACTCCGAGGGCAAATACCCCTACCGGCGTTGAACTACACTGATTGGTCTGAGCTTTCGTTGGCAATGAAAATTGTTAGAGAGATTTTTTTTCAGGTAATGACCAACGTGAATACAGGAACACAACGGTCCTGTTTGGGAATCGACCCACTGAGCAGTGGACCCAGACTTCCCGTGCCAATCCTTGACGCGTTTCGTCCTTGTTAGGACTCATCAGAAGGACATAGGCTGAAGCTCCCTGTCCAAGCAAAATTGAACTTCGTTGACCAGTCAGAAACAACTACTCCGAGGGCAAATACCCCTACCGGCGTTGAACTACACTGATTGGTCTGAGCTTTCGTTGGCAATGAAAATTGTTAGAGAGATTTTTTTTCAGGTAATGACCAACGTGAATACAGGAACACAACGGTCCTGTTTGGGAATCGACCCACTGAGCAGTGGACCCAGACTTCCCGTGCCAATCCTTGACGCGTTTCGTCCTTGTTAGGACTCATCAGAAGGACATAGGCTGAAGCTCCCTGTCCAAGCAAAATTGAACTTCGTTGACCAGTCAGAAACAACTACTCCGAGGGCAAATACCCCTACCGGCGTTGAACTACACTGATTGGTCTGAGCTTTCGTTGGCAATGAAAATTGTTAGAGAGATTTTTTTCAGGTAATGACCAACGTGAATACAGGAACACAACGGTCCTGTTTGGGAATCGACCCACTGAGCAGTGGACCCAGACTTCCCGTGCCAATCCTTGACGCGTTTCGTCCTTGTTAGGACTCATCAGAAGGACATAGGCTGAAGCTCCCTGTCCAAGCAAAATTGAACTTCGTTGACCAGTCAGAAACAACTACTCCGAGGGCAAATACCCCTACCGGCGTTGAACGGGGGTATTTGCCCTCGGAGTAGTTGTTTCTGACTGGTCAACGAAGTTCAATTTTGCTTGGACAGGGAGCTTCAGCCTATGTCCTTCTGATGAGTCCTAACAAGGACGAAACGCGTCAAGGATTGGCACGGGAAGTCTGGGTCCACTGCTCAGTGGGTCGATTCCCAAACAGGACCGTTGTGTTCCTGTATTCACGTTGGTCATTACCGAAAAAATCTCTCTAACAATTTTCATTGCCAACGAAAGCTCAGACCAATCAGTGTAGTTCAACGCCGGTAGGGGTATTTGCCCTCGGAGTAGTTGTTTCTGACTGGTCAACGAAGTTCAATTTTGCTTGGACAGGGAGCTTCAGCCTATGTCCTTCTGATGAGTCCTAACAAGGACGAAACGCGTCAAGGATTGGCACGGGAAGTCTGGGTCCACTGCTCAGTGGGTCGATTCCCAAACAGGACCGTTGTGTTCCTGTATTCACGTTGGTCATTACCTGAAAAAAAAATCTCTCTAACAATTTTCATTGCCAACGAAAGCTCAGAACAATCAGTGTAGTTCAACGCCGGTAGGGGTGTTTGCCCTCGGAGTAGTTGTTTCTGACTGGTCAACGAAGTTCAATTTTGCTTGGACAGGGAGCTTCAGCCTATGTCCTTCTGATGAGTCCTAACAAGGACGAAACGCGTCAAGGATTGGCACGGGAAGTCTGGGTCCACTGCTCAGTGGGTCGATTCCCAAACAGGACTGTTGTGTTCCTGTATTCACGTTGGTCATTACCTGAAAAAAATCTCTCTAACAAAATAATAATTATTCAACTGACCTGGTGATCGCTCCTTAACACACACACTAATAACAAATTGTATTGAACAATTAATTTTAATGCAAAATAGAAATGAAAATTGAATAATGAATAATTTCAGACACGCGTCTAAAGGAACAGCGCCAGCTTCTTCTCTCGTTTTTCCAATGCCTAATCGTCTCTTCTCTTCTAGCCTCTTCGGTTTTCGGTACCTTCATTTTTCTGTGGCGCGCTCGTTCCTATAAACTTGTACGGCGCATACATGGTTGCAACATTTAATTTTATTCAGTAACCGATTTTTTAAAAAGTTGAGATTTGAAGAAATAATATTTTAAATAGGTGGTTTTCCTCAATATTTTTCAAACATAATGATTCACATCGTAACGACCGTGTTAAGAGCTCTCATAAATACAATATTACTTCACATAAGAATACAAGAATAGAAGAATCAAGAGTCGTAAGACAATGAACGAAACATGTAAAATTATTGCACGAACACTTACAGAACTATTAATGGATCGTAAAAACAAGAATAAAAAAGAACACAAATAGCTAGGTACTGAGGAAAACCACCTATTTAAAATATTATTTCTTTGAATCTTAACTTTTTAAAAACCGTTCAATGAATAAAAGTAAATGTTGCAACCATGTAATGCTCTGTGGAATTGATGAGAACGAGAGCGCGTTGCAACAGAAAGGTACCGAACTGAACGGGAGATAGAGAATACGCAACTAGACTAGAGAACAAGCTGAGGCTGGTCCCTTAGACGCGTATCGCACGTCTGAAATGATTCATTATTCAATTTTTATTTTTATTTTACATCGAACTGATTGTTCAATCCAATTTGTTATTAGTGCGTGTGTCAAGAAGCGATCATAGGTCAGTTGAATAATTGTTATTTTGTTTTTGACAGTTCAGTTATTTATACAAGTATCTTTTTTTTTTCATTTTTATGTTTTTTTGTTTGTTTTTTTTTTAACATTTTTTATAACATGTGCATTGTTCATGTATTTAACAAAAATCGTTTCATGCTGTAAACAACACGGATAAAGAAGTAAATTAAAACCTAAGAAATTATGTGCTGTCTTTTTGTGCTGAGATTTTGATTCTGTATATTCAGAACGTGCATTACAGCCTTGTTGAATTTACTAACATTTTCCTACCCTGACGAGCGAATATCCTACCAAACAAAGGAAATAGATATTGGCTCAAAATAACAACTATAACTGGGTAGCATCCGGTATGGGACCTCAGTACCCTCCGGCAGACCGGCTAACTAACTAAGGGCGACTTTCCAAACGATAAGTGTACTTTAGAGAAGTGGACAGTAAAAGCTGCTAAAAAAGAAAAATTAAATGAAGAATGAAAAGCACTTAAAAGAAATCTTATAAAATTGAAAGGCTCAAATACTTAAGTAGTAGGCGAAAGGAGATATTTTGTCATGACAACCTACACAAGATAACTTTTATATATTCCATGTATTCTCAAAGTTTGTATCGAATAAATTTGAAAGTGTGCACCTGACATAGCACATAAGCACATCTTCTTTTTTTTTTGTGACTAGCTTTTATGTGAAATTGAATTCGTTTATTATGCTGCTGATTCTGAAAAGATGTATCGTATCGCTGGAAATCCTAACTGGAAATAAATCTCTTGAACTTTTCAAAAAGAACTCCTTGAAATCCATTATATTTTTCTAGAAAACTATCCGGAATTTATTTAGACTTCAGACAAAACACGAAACTCGTTTTTCCTGGTAATAGAAATAATGCCACAGTAACTAGTAAGATAAATGGTATTAGTTCGCCTTACGGATTTATAGATTGCTTAGAAAATGTTTCCTTTTCCACAATGATAAAAATTTCAATACTTACTGGCGGTTGACCAGCTGTATCCAGGATGTCGAAATACACCATCTCGTTGTCGATAACAGTGTGAAAGGAGTAGATTTTTTCCAAGGTTGGATCGTATTCGCCAATGTATCTTCGTGTGATGAATCTGACAACCATTGCTGGAACAAAACAGAACTTTTTAGTAAAATAAATGTTACATTTTCTGGTCTACGATCGATGACTATGCTACATTTTCAAGCCAGTTTTAGTTAAGTATTAGTAACAGCATTGCCTCAACATCATGATTTACCCATTCACCCCGTGATTATTTCGCTGACAATTTTTTTTTCCACTAGCAAATATTATGTCGAGATTATGAAACTATATAGATATGAGAAAGATCTCGAAATTTTAGACAACGATAACAAAAATTATGATATCGATGACGCCGACTATCATGTTAGTAATAACAACACGTGCGTTTAAATAAAAAACAAAAGCATGCTCATGTTGAAGGTTAAAAGTGAAGTGCATCGCATCATAATTGAATTTAAACTATCTTTGGGTTCATTTATTGTGTTTAATAGGTTGGTAGGTATGTGAAAAAATTTCATCAACTGATGACTACCAAACTGCACAATCTTAGAACGGAGAGGCAAGGCACATGAAACATGATACTGTCCAAGAAAAATTGCTAACAATTACCTTTGTGCAAGGTTCACATGCTCTGAGCAAACCCTCTTGGAGAAAGATTTTCTATTTAAATTATTTAGGTTAGTCATGGTGACAACTGGGATACTAATTGAACAAAACCACAACAAAGTTCATAATCAATCAGTTTCGGCATCACAGCAATAGCAACAACATGGCAAGCATTCACTCTCCATCGCTGCAAAATTGTATCCATAAATCCTAAACTAACCCGAAACGCCAACAAAACTTCGACCAGAAATCAAAATATGGACTATGTAAAACGATCCAAGATTAAATTGTCATTTAGAGTTCAAGATCTTTCAGGCTCTCTGACTGCAAAACAAAGACAAATTCACAGCTGGTGGAATTGAATAGATATGGGAAACTGGATACCTATTTTGTTTGCTCAAATTTTGAGGTCGGCACAAAAAGACTCACTTCTTGGCTGAATGACAGAAATAACTATTGTTATTATAATCAATTTTTTGGGAATATATAGGTGAAAACTTGCTTTTTTGTTTACTATTCTAATTATCTCGATAGGATACTTACAGATAACTGCTACAAAAAATATAAATTGAACAAACTGCAATAACAGAGATTAGAAGTCAAAATGAATTCGTTTATAGTGCTTATTTTTGCTTGTAAGTTTTAGCTCTGACTTATTCAATGATGAGAAATGTATTATTTTAAAACAAATAAAATAAATATTTTCCAGTGGCAGCCTATGCCTGCGCCGAGCCAGAAATCGTTCCAGTGCCAGGAGGCAAAAGCGGTTCCGGAATAACAACGCGTTACTGGGACTGCTGCAAGCCGAGCTGTGCTTGGAGGGAGAACCTTGGACAAAGCGGAAAAACGGTACCGGTACGATCCTGCACTAAGGATGGCAGAAGTACCTGCGATATCGAACAAGAAACTGGATGCTATTTGAATAGTACAAAGGCCTCGTATATGTGTTCTGATCAAGGACCGTGGGCTTATAACGAAACTATCAGCTATGGATTTGTTGCTGCATCATTCAAAGGTGATATTCTCAAAATTCATCAAATATTTGTACAAAATCTACATAATTTTCAGGTGGTGACGACAACAGCAAATGCTGCTCCTGCGTCGTGCTAAAATTCCAAGGAGCACTTCTAGGTAAAAAACTAATCGCGCAAATCACCAACACCGGCGGACCTTTGTTCCAGAATCACTTTGACATTGCCATGCACGGTGGCGGAGTTGGACCAGCCACTTTTGGCTGTTGGAATCAATGGAATGCTCCGTTTGGAGGATGGGGACAGCCCAATGGAGGAGTATCAAAAATTGAAGCAAGTTCAGATGAAATTTTGAGATATTTTCATTTGATATAATGGTGTGATTATAGGAATGTGACCAATTGCCATCAGATTTTCAATCAGGATGCAGATGGAGGTTCAACTGGCTTGGAGTGGATAATCCGGATGTGGAATTTGAAGAAATTTATTGTCCTCATGAACTCACCAGGATTACTGGATGTAAATAGTTCAATTAATTGAAATAAATATTTGTTTTATTCCACCACATCTATTAAATCTTTTTTCCAAAATTGACATTATTATGTTTCGGTTGCTAGAGAATCGATGACTAATCAACCGATCTACTTACAAAATTTTTGTATTGAGGAAGATTTTAATTTATTTGGGATTCAAAAAGAAGGAACTTATTTTACCAGTTTCCTGAAAGAAAACAAAGCACTTTTCGAAAAGTTTAATCAACATAGCTTGAACCTGAAATTGTCTTAAGCCGGTTATCTTCCAGAAAATTATGTAAACCGTGAAATTTATTGGCTCAAAAAAATTTGCAGCTTTAATTAACTAGCTTTGCTTATTTAAGATTTGTTAAGAAGTTTTAATTAGTTTTGTATAGGAACTCGAAAAGGGCTTTATATTACAAACGATGATATAATGAATGAGAAATTTATTATATTTTCCAATTAATATTTTAGATGTTACCTACCGTTTTTCCTTTGATGTGATATTCGAGATTTCATGAAATATTAATTGGACTACCTATCAGCCTTTGTTAAACTTTTGAAAATATCAATTTGTTTTTTAAACTCATTGTATAAGGCTCAAACTTTGAAATTGCAACCAGGTTAACACGGTCCAAGTGTACTTGAATCAAGTATCCTTGGCCTCACTTAGACAATAATATTTGGATCGTATATATCAACTGTTTATCCAAGTCCAATTGGATAGGTCCTAACGTTCAAGTAAGTAGACTGGCTGCCAACTTACTTCGGCCAAATTCCCATCCAAGTGTGTTACGATAAATTTATCATTTTCGTAACATATTCCATTTCTTAAAATTTTCATTATAAGATTGTATTTCCGCCATTTTTCTTTAAATTGTGATAGGTTTCTTTAACTATTTTTATTATTCATCATTGACAGTCATTGGTATTTTCATTTGAAGAAATTATGTTTATCTTGCTTTCAGCAAATAAGTACATTTCGTTTCGAAAAATAAATATTACATTCATTTTTTCTCGATATTAAACTGAATAATAATGATACGAATTCTACACGCTCCGTGGACTCCAAATCAGAATCCACGGTCTGTCGACCAATCAAATTCTCCGTATGGGCCGCAACGAGATAATACAAACAAAATATGACTGACGTCTACTGTCAGATCACGGAACTTTCGTTTTAAAAAAAAAAGACTATTGATGATGGTTATTTCTTACAAAAATTAATGATTTTCTTTCAAGAAGTTCGAAGAGAAAGTATAGTTTTCTACTCGAAAATAATGACTATTATTCACTCGAATGATTCCAACACTCGCCTTCGGCTCGTTTTTGAATTTTCATTCAGAATATATTATTCTGTCTTTCTCTAACTCCTGATTCTGAAATGATTGTTTTTAACTTTGTTCAGTTTCGTCTACGCGCCCTGTATATAGTTATAAGTTAAATTGGGTATTTAGGATGTCAAATCCTATTTGGGAATGGAAATTGATTCGTTTTGTTTTTTCTCTTTATTTTTGTTTTCTTTTATTCTAATTGAATTGCGCGTGCTATATGCCATATGCCTATAAAAATTGATACGGCTTTGCTAAATTTGGCTTTTAAGAATGCGCGCGTTAAACACTGAAAAAGGATATCTGAAAAGTCCCTACACTACCGACAAGTAAATCAGTCGCCAAAAACACTCCGTCCGCTTCGTATGATACGAGAAAATAGACCTGCGGTTTTTTCGTTTTCCGCGACCCGTTGAATCAACATGGTTTCGTTTGTACTCCTTCACATTGGATTTGAACTTCCTGAAGGAGCTGGCTAACTGAGTGGAGTTTGGAAGTAAAGCCAGGTAGGGTGAAAAAATATCCTTTTCAGTTTCGATATCTTTCAATTTCAACTTAAAATCTTTCATCGATTACCATTCTATCAGCAACCTGTGGATTTTCCAGTTTTAATTTCGCACAAACTTGATGACCTAATAACTTAGTGGTTTTGTGTTTATAATTTTTTAAACAATCAGAATGATTCTAGTGTGTTTTTATCTATCCCCATTCAATCAGCGTGATGTTTCATTGATGAAGTGAACCGGACTTTTGTGTGTGTTGAGTGTTGTCTTCTGACTGGTCGATGGTTACTACGCAGTTAAGTATAAAAAAAATACGAGACTGATTTTTTTCAAGGGATTTGGTTCTAAAAAGGCCTCTTCCTTTCCAGACCGTTGATCAGGCAGGTCGATTTTCACTTTTTTTTTTTCTTCAGATTTCTGGATTTTCCCTTAATATTTTTTCAATTTATTTCATCATCAGTGTCTATTATCACTGTTGGGTTTTTATTACGTGATAAATCTTATCTTAGACGATTTCGCCAAGTTTTGGTTGGTAGGTAAATTGGTTAACCGCTGGGTAGGCTATTCGTCACAACAGTGAAGTCGCATACCATTTTCAACCGGTTTGTCAAATGTCACGTGTATGACGTGAGGGTGATGGTATGCCTGAGAAAATAAAAATAAACAAACTACTGAAAACTTTTTATGGTTGAAAATTAAAATTGGGAATAGTGAAAATTAATTGTGTTCATCTGTTGTGTTTAATTTCTAATATAAACAAAAAAAAAACCAATTCAAATAACCGTGCTCCAAGCTCGGTACCCAATTTGACATACCAAAATAGATACCAAAGTTATCGTGACGTCATTGTTTTTTGTGCCGAAATTGGTTGGTACATTCTTGACCAACCAAAGTGGGTTACCAAAACGTGGCGAAATCGTCTCTTATCTACCTTTAAAATATAAATATTATAAATTGAAAAAATAGTCCATTTTTCTCACAGTGGAGTCTTCTCTACAATTCTTTATGTAAAATTCAGTTTTGTAATTTTACTACGAGTACATGTTCCGGATAATGTTTATTCATTTTCAGCTCTAAAATGAAATGAAACTGATATGAGTTTGAGGAAAACTCAGCTAACAAATGGGTTTGCAGGTTATCACAAACATCTTGTGCCTTAGTTTTCCTTAAACTCATATCAGTTTCATTTCATTTTAGAGCTAAAGATGGATATACATTATCCAAAACATGTACTCGTAGTAAAATTAAAAAACTGAATTTTACATAAAGAATTGTGGAGAAGACTGAGAGTTGTTTCTTGTTGTTCTTGATAAATAAATATTATATTTTAATTTTTTATCTATTTTGAGCCTCCATTTTGTGTGGCGTCACGTTTTCCTGAGGAGAGTCAATTCAGAGTTTTGGCAAATAAATAAGTGTTGCTGGTTTGGTTTTCGGAATCAATTGTTAGTGTGGGATTATTGGACCATTTGCTCTAAATAGAGTCGGTGTAAACCAAATGTGTGTGTCCATCCCTATCAACACTTTGTCGAATCCAGGCAGAGGCCTGTATAGGTTTATAGGAGAGTGCTGAAAGAGTAAAATTTTAAGATAGAAATCCGGATAGGTTAAAATTAATTTAAAAAGTTTTAATTAAACATCTCAAGAATTTTGACAATTCCTTGTATTTGATTTACCCTCAGCTTTATCTTGTGGTACCATTGGTGGATGCATCAACTTGGAGGGAAAATTTGTCTATTTGGGGAAAGTCTAGAAATAGTATATTACATACAGAGGTGGGAAGTGTTTCATTACTGTGGAGAGATTAGTTTTTTAGTTAGCTCGAGTGTGCAGGTCTCTAAAGTTAGTTTCAATGCAGCTTTTGTCATACTTGAAAATAACCAATTTTATTCAAACATCCTCTGTGTAGGGTTGAAACTTGGGAATCTCATAGGAAACTTATTGGATTTTTTCGAAACAAAAATTCTTGTCCAAGTTACAGGGTGATTTTTGAAAAAAAAATAGATTTTTTTGAGACTGGTTTATGAGTTTTTGAAGTACATAGATTCAAGATGTTTATGATAACCTGCAAACCCATTTATTAGCTGAGTTTTCCTCAAACTCATATCAGTTTCATTTCATGTTAGAGCTGAAGATGGATATACATTATCCGAAACATGTACTCGTAGTAAAATTACAAAACTGAATTTTACATAAGGAATTGTGGAGAAGACTGAGAGTTGTTTTACTAATTTCTTAGCCATTGTGAGCCTCCATTTTGTGTGGTATCACGTTTTCCTGAGGAGAGTCAATTCAGAGTTTTGGCAAATAGATAAGTGTTGCTGCTTTGATTTTCGGAATCAATTGTTAGTGTGGGATTATTGGACATCTAAATGGAGTCGGTGTATACCAAATTTGTGTGTCCATCCCTATCAACACTTTGCCGAATTTAGGCAGAGACCTGTATAAGTTTATAGGAGAGTGTTGAAAGGGTAACATTTTAAGATAGAAATCCGGATAGGTTGAAACTCGTTTAAAAAGTTTCAATTAAACATCTCAAGAATTCCTTGGATTTAATTTACCCTCAGCTTTATCTTGTGGTACCAATGGTGGATGCATCAACTTGGAGGGAAAATTTGTCTATTTTGGGAAGCTCTGGAAATAGTATATTACATACAGAGGTGGAAAGTGTTTCATTACTGTCGAGAGACGAAGCGTCGAAGTTAACTATAATCTCGAGTCTGCAGGTCTCTAAAGTTAGTTTTAAATGCAGCTTTTGTCATACTTGAAAATAACCAATTTCATTCAAACATCCTCTATGTAGGGTTGAAACTTGAGCATCTCATAGGAAACTTATTGGATTTTTTCGAAAAAAAAATTCTTGTCCAAGTTACAGGGTGGTTTTTGGAAAAAAATAGATTTTTTTGGGACTGGTTTATGAGGTTGTTTTGGAAAGTTCCTAATAAACCCTCTGAAAAATTATAAAATGCTCTATCTAGGAAGGTATTGAGTTTGGGAATGAGCTTGATACGAATAAGGTAGGTTTTTTTGTTAAAGTGAAAAAACAATATTAGAATCGATTGATATGCATTTTTACAATTCGATCTTTTGTTTATGCTTTCCATTTTGAATTATCTCAATAGGACACTTAAAGATACCTACTAGAAAATATAAATATGAACAATGTATGTCATAATAGATTCGAAATCAAAATGTATTCGTTTGTACTGCTTGTTATCACTTGTAAGTATTAATTTCGAGTTTTTTAATGATGAAAAATGTATTATTTTCATTTTGCATAAAGGCAATAAATTTCAATAAATCCCACCTGGCTTTAAATAACGATCAACCTTTAAACTTTAATGAATGCTATTAGTATAACTCTGAATTTATTTTTAAATATTTTCAATTTTCACTCAATTAAGTTTCTTCTTACAAAAATAATTGAGTTAAATTATTTTGAACTTCTGCAAAATATATTTTCTTTCCCGTAAAGATGAAATAAAAATTAAACGAATAACTCTCAAGTTTCACAATTAATTTCCCATTTATTTGATGCAACTTGATTTTCACTGAAGTATTTCTTGGTATGTTGCCAGAAAAGAAAATATCGTTTCGTATAAACTAGGTTCATTTCTATATTAATATTGTGTTTTCTGCAACATATCGTAAATTCAAAATTAGAATTCATATAAATTTCCAATAATAGGCTAATTATTTCAAAATACATTTTTGTGTGGGCCTAGATATACTTTCCAAAATATTTACATAATCTCCAATTACATATGTGAATTATCTTGTAATAAAAATTTGTGTTTATTCAATATATTTTTCAGTGGCAGCTTATGCCTGCGCTGAACCCGAAATCATTCCAGTACCAGGAGGAATAAGCGGTTCCGGAATAACAACCCATTACTGGGACTGTTGCAAGCCGAGCTGTGCTTGGTGGGAGAACCTTGGCGAAAGCGGAAAAACGGTACCGGTACGATCCTGCACACAGGATGGCAGAAGTACCTGCGATATCGAACAAGAAACTGGATGCTATTTAAACAGTACAAAGGCTTCGTATATGTGTTCTGATCAAGGACCATGGGCTTATAATGAAACTATCAGTTATGGGTTTGTTGCTGCATCATTCAAAGGTAATATCATAAGTATTTGAATCAGAAAATTAACTTCAATTTAAGCTCAATGAAGTTAAGTTTTCTGTAGCCTTGAAGTTCTCATATCTTTAGCTCCAATTTCGAAATGTCAGGTGGTGATGACAATTCCAAATGCTGCTCCTGCGTCTTACTAAAATTCCAAGGAAAAATTCTCGGCAAACAATTAATCGCCCAAATCACCAATACTGGTGGACCTTTGTTCCACAATCACTTCGATATTGCAATGCACGGCGGCGGAGCTGGACCAGCTACTTTTGGTTGTTGGAATCAATGGAATGCACCGCTAGGAGGATGGGGAAGCCCGATTTCAGGGGTAGCAACAGTTGAAGTAAGTTTGGAATATTTTTATGAGACATTTTGTAATAATGGGTGATTATAGGAATGTGATGAGTTGCCATCAGATTATCAAGCAGGTTGTAGATGGAGGTTCAACTGGCTCGGAGTCGAGAATCCGGATGTAGAGTTTGAGGAAATTGTTTGTCCTCAGGAACTTACCAGGATTACTGGATGTAGTTAGTTGAATTGTCTTAGTCAATTCCATCTTATATATTTATTAACCCTTTTTATCTTAAAATGTTTTATTTTCCACGCTACTACGTATTTTATTAAGGGCTCTCATTTAGCGAATCTGCCCTTGGGACAGGAAGTCGTTTCGATGGCTTGGAACTTTAACTTTATTAATCAGTCTACTGAGAAAATGCTGATATTGAGGAAGTTTTCAACTTTCTGTAACACCTTAGTATATTAAAACGATATTATTGCAGTTTCTTGGAAGTAAATAAAGTTTTTTTAAAAGACCTAAATTACTGTTTAATCATCATAGTTTGAACTCAAAACTATTCAGCTTGAAATATTCACAGTTTTAATTAATTTTGTTCCCTTGTTTTTAATTTTTTGAGAAGCTTTAATTAGTTTCGTATAAGAACTCGTAAGAGCTTTATAACAAAAATAGAAAGATACTGGGTGAGAACATTATTATTTTTCCAGTTGATATTTTATATTACTATTGTCAACACTTTCCTGAAAGCAGAGCATCCATGAATCCGTGAATAATATAATTATCATGTTCCCAATTCCTCAAGACTGTTTCTTCAAAACTAAGTATGTATTACCTACTTTTAGAGCAGCTGTATAATATTCAGGACATAATACAAAAGGTTTTGAGCCAAGGCGGCAAACAAAAGTTTGTTTTAACAAAGTTCTTTAACGCTATTGTACAAGTTTAAGCGCTAGCGTTGTTTCCATTAACATATTTTCCTAAAGTTTAGGCGGTATTCGAGTGTGAAGCATTGTGGAAAGAACCCTTGAAATTGTATTGGAAAGTATTTGAATTTGATTGGGTAATTCAATAGATAAACAATACAGTTTTTAGGAAAATAATTTGAGGATGTATAACATTTAAATTCAAATCTGGTAAGGCAACTTTAACCTTTATAAGAAAATATTGAAAAGTTAAATTGAAACCACTCTTCAATCTCCTTTCAGCTTTAAAATTAATTTAAATAAAGTATCCTGCAATAATTTCCAAGTATAAGACATTTTGTTTTGATTTCTATTGGCTTTATTTTCTTCCCAATGTTTCCGAGTAAAATGAAAGCCCCATAGCGAGACACTTAATCCTGGTTTTTCAGACGAGACTCTACTGACAAAGTAAACAGGCTTTTGTAGATTATATGAGTTTTACTAACAAAAGAAAATGAAGTCTGTCTTAATAAGCTGCATTTTGTTGTAAAAGTAATAAATTGTTGTGATTGATTTAAAATGTGTTAAATACACCATATTACTTTGGAAACATATCGACACATTATAAAAGCTTTTCAACGTGTGCACGTAAGTATAAATATTATTGACGAGAATTTATTTTTTTATTGAAAATGTTGCCAAAGTTATATTTTCGGAAGCAATGTTATTCGCTGTGATACAACACAAACAAAATGGCTTATTTTTCTAGAATTTCAATAGCAATTAACATTGTTTCTTGTTTCAGTTACATATTTCATTTAATTTATGAAAACATTATTTTATTCCTTGGGTAATTCCATCGTAATTGGATATAATAATTAACTTAGCCTCTAAACAGGAGTAGGTACCTATATTGGCTAGCTTAACTGAGCAACAGAAAGATCCAGTTTCTCGCTTAATTGACAAGACACAGTTTCTTGGAAAGTCGGGCAGGTCCTCATATAAAGATATTATGCTTTACCTTGTTTGTAAAGAATTACGTTTTACTAAGACGAGCTTGGTTTATCTATTAATTAATTATATATTTTCATTTCTCTTATTTCCCGCAAAACACGATTGAAAAATAAATAATAAACTTTGAGGAAGTGAGACAGTGAATGGGTAACTAAA
The DNA here is from genome assembly GCA_917834065.1 of Ceutorhynchus assimilis. NCBI lineage: Eukaryota > Metazoa > Arthropoda > Insecta > Coleoptera > Curculionidae > Ceutorhynchus > Ceutorhynchus assimilis. The sequence goes on from OU892279.1 coordinate 51,714,800, forward strand.
GCAAAAAAAAAATAAAAAGAGAGGGTTGGTTCGTGGCTGAAATCTAGAAACGGGACTTCGTGTGAAGTGTTGCCGACTAGCTTCCAATGCGGAGAGAGGTGTGGATCAATTAAATAAATAAATATAGAGCGCCACCTGCTTTTCCCTGCAGTAGGTACACGAAGTCAACCGATATAATGAAAGCAGGAAGCTTCTACGGACCTATAGCAGCACAACCTGAAATATAAAAGTACACAAGAAGGAAGGACAGAAGTGAAACGCTTTGCTACAATCAGGTACGGGTTTTCAATTAGAACCAGAACAGGTTTGACTCTAGAGCAGGTTCGGAGTGGGTTTTTCGAACGCCCTGGAATACTGGAAATTATTAACACTGGAACCCGAAGAAGAACAAAATAAATCGACGAAAGCTTGTTTTTTATTTAAAGATAATTCCCCAAGTCAAAAATTTAGTAACTATGTTGGCAACACAAGCCTTTTCTACATAAAAAAATTGAAAGCATTGTCAATTTTACATTGTATTGCCAACATAATGTCATTTTGACTTTTATATTTAAAAAAAAAAACAGACTTAGGAGTTCCTAACCTTACGTTCTAAAAATAGTATTTACAATAATTTAACTCAACTTGAGTCCATAAATAAAGAAATAAACAGTATTGTATAACACTTATAACAGCAATAATACCTGAAATGTAAATTAATAGACAAGCCTACTAAATGCAGTACCTTCGTAAATGGCCATTTAACCCCAGTGTACAAGTATTTTCCTGTATTCAGTGCAGCATGTATTTATGAGATATTAGAGAAATATAGATCATTAATTAAAGTCGAAGTAACAATACATAGCCTGAGGGGCAAATTTAATATTATGGGATAAAATAGGTATTATAGATAATTAACTAAAATTGAAGTGACAATACATAACCTGAAGGGCCAATTTGATATAATAAAGGTAATATAAATAATTAATTAAAATTGAAATAACAACACATAACTTGAAGGGCAAATTTAATATTGTAGAAGACTGCGTCGCTGTAGGGATTTATTCCAACAAGGAATTGGTAAGGTTTGATAGGTTCCAGATATTAAGATAATACAACACACTTATCAAACCTAAGTAGTTCCTAATCCCTTGAGGGGAACCTGAAGGATTGGATTGATACCTTCCAGTGTTTCCGATGGCCTGGGACTGGATCAGGGCTGCGACAGGAAGCAACTGGCCCTGGGCACTGAAGTTCAGTAACTAGAAGTCAATAAAGCTTCCAATTTTCTAGCGGAGGCTGAAGATAGGAGGTACGACTTGAAATATACAGTAAGCTGAACGTTTAACTCTTTACTCAAAGTTAAGGACTAATAATAAAAGGCCTGAAACAAATGCACGTTATGAGACTGGGTGTGGAGCGATAGGTAGGTATGTCCAATACTCGGAATTTAACCATATAATTTACAGAAAACTATGCTTTTACATAGGCAATAGAGAAACATAGAGAAGACGAATAAGAAAAACCACTTACCAAAATACTTTGGCCTTTAGGAACAAACAATTGATCACGTTGCTCTTTTTCGGCTCCCAAAAAAATCCGCGCAAGGTGCTTTGGTGCTAAAATAATGGATTAGTCACCCTAGATCCATGAGCGAAATCTGGACAACTCAGAAATCGGCAAAATGTGCCTGAGGAATTTTCACGAACACTTAATCGTGGAAAGTCCTCGACCTGAATGACCTCTGCTTGATCCTTCAATGTCCTTTAAAAAGGTTCTGTCAAAACTCCAAGGTGACAGGTTCTGGGGAATTTTCATGGTAGTTGGGGCATGGGACTTATTTCAATTAAGTTAGTACCCGTCATTGACCTTACTTGGAACGCTGTCAATCTAATCAATCTAATCGGATCAGACAATCAGCTGTTCTAATGTAAATATTGTAATTTTTTTCATTAATAAATCAATTGACTATTTACTTAAACCCTACTAAAAGGAAACCAATTCCATTATTCAACCTCTAACTCAATGATTCTGGAAGGAATAAAAAGTTTGATGAAAAGTGTGGCCTCAACTATTGGAAAGAAAACAGTGGCTTGACGAAGGTATGCTATTCAGAGAGGCGAATACGCTTATTTCCTCCCAGGAAAAATCATCCCGTAACACTCTTTAATGACCACTAATGTTATGAATATTATGATATCGGTTATATACATAGAAATAATGTTTCCCATAATATTTTCGTCAATCTCTTAACTCGAGGAAATTGTGCATAATGTAGCAACACTGCCTGATGACTAGGACATTTGCGAATCGGATACAAATAGAAGCGAAGTTATTGGAAAATTCTAGAATCAACGAAGCACTATAAAGCGGAGTCGACCGCGAAAGGAGTCACTGTGTCAAGAATCAGTTGGGATAGGAAGACAGTGTAGATTGTGATGGTTGGGGTTATGGACCTCTCCGCACTGCAACCTGATTAGAGCTGTTATGTCCTGATTTGTAGATCAATGATTTCTCCATAGTTTTCAGACTTATTAATCTGAATAGAAAGACAGTGAGTTAGAATTTACTTTTATGAATAATAAAGCATGTTTGTAGTAAAATGAAGTGCTGTAAATTTTTGTGTTGTCTCGAATAAAGATAAATCAATAATTTAATACTAACATTATCACCTCAATATTATAATTTATGAAGTATTAAATTGTATAACAAATTTCAACCAATTAACTTTCACAGCCCGTTAAATAAAAGATGAGAACTGAAGAGTAAATTCAATTTTCAAGAGCTCACAATTTTTGACGCGTAAATAATTAACAACGTAAAATTTGATTTATGCAACGTTCTGATGGCGCATAAGATTTTGGGATTTTGCAAACATTGGCAACTTTAAATCTATATAAAACTTATTTCTTTTGAAGTAAAATAAACTAATTAAAAAGACCCATTCAGTACCTACTTGCTTTGATCCTCTCACATAAAAAAAAGCAGTAACTGGTGAACTCAAAGGAAATTAACAAAGGTTAAGTAGAGTTTGTCGAAAACATATTACATAATTTTATCAGTTGTATTTGGGATCGAAAAGGTGTTCGTTTTATGTATCTATTTTCAGATTTTATTTCAATGAGAAACCAATATTGGAAATTTCTGGTTGCAAGTCATGTTATTTGGCCTCTCTTGTCAGGCTCGCTTTTTAATCAAATTTAAAATCCGGGGGACCCGGAACGTGGTGAAAATAGGCTTTGTTGACACTGGAATGTTTATATCTGTTTGTTTTTGGTTTTGATTTTAATATCATCCAATTTTTCATGTTAAAATGTATATTTAGAGACTTTGATTTAGGTAATATAGCTACAAAACAAATGGGGTAGAGAAAATTTGGTTTTGATAAATTTGTTATGTCGCCTGAAAAAAAATACATGAGCAAGATAAGTAAAGCAAATTTTTTCCTATCCTTGAATATGTCTCTGTTTCAGGATTCAGAATTGAGGATTTTTTTATATTCATCAAAATCAATTTTAAATATTTTGCACAAGAAATTGGATTTTTTTTTCGTTGAAAGTTCTTTTATCCCGATCCATCTCTACCTATCAAATCTTATCAGTTTGATTAATTCGCTTACATCGAAAGCAATATGCAATCCAGAAGATTTTATGTAGTTTTGGAAATACTCGGCAACGCCATATATAAAATCCAATTATTATTTCAAGTTGAATTTATATTTATTGACATTATCAATGCCGCAGGTAAATTGAAGCCTCGAATAGTCTTTCCAGCTATCGTGGTTTTGATTGAATCAGACTTTGAGAATAAGGTTTCATGTTGCTGTAAGAGTTTCGCAGAAAAACAAAATATTGATGAAAAGAAAGGTGCCTGTCTATTTATTTATATGAGGCTGAATGAGCAGCTACTATATCCTCTATATCAATTCAATTAAAGTCTAACAGTTATTTGAATTATATTTCTCTATCTATACTAAGCACAAAAATATTCAAAGTCAATTCACTCGAAGGTAATAGTATTTATGCAATAAAGTTTCATAGTCAATTCACTTCATAGTCATTTCAACATTGATAAAGTCAAAATAAAATTTGTCACTAGAGTACTTACATTTCGTCCTTAACACACCAAACTAATTTAATTTAATTCTTTCGATTACTTAGAGCTCGTACATAATGTTGAACGAATTTAAATGGTCTGTCTTTCACAATTTTCCGTTACTTTTTCAAAGATTTGATTTAACGCGTTTTCCCGAGGCAACAAAAAAAAAGAAACTCTCGCGAATTTTATCCGGACTGACTCATTAGGAACTGTAGACTTAAACTCGAGACTCAACTGGATTGATGTGAAGACTTCTAAAACCGCTGTTTTTATAATTTTCGTTCCTCCAAAAATATTCCGGCTCATGTCAATTCGTTGACCGTTCTTTTTTCTAAGAAATATATTTATTTGTTTTAAAACCGAATAATTATGTCGCAATTTCCTGGATTATCGGAGTTAACAGATTTGTTGTGAGCATGTGACGACGAATAACTCAAAGAATGCCGAGTTATATGATGACACACGCTTGGTGACTAACTAATAAAATTTGAACGCATATAAATACAGGGTGTCCCAGCCGAGAGTGATCCATTTCAAATGCTTATAACTTTTGAACCAGGTGTGCTAGCTACCTGCGGTTTGCGCCATTCGATTCCTCTTGGCCTAAAGTTTTTTCTAATGGGTTGCAAATTTTTTTGATAGCTATATGTCGAAATTCTCCACTATTTCTAATGGAACACCCTGTACATCACAACGTCAAAAAAAAAGATTCATGTTCAAGGTATCCATGTACGAAGTTTTAGCCGTGAAAAATCAAAATCGAAATCTTGGTATTTTTGCAAACGCATATTCACAAAGCTTGGAACTTATGTTTGCCTAATAAAAAGTTTATAAAAACTGCATAAAACTACTGTATATGCATGCCTTTCTGTTCCAGGCAATTATGAATCAGTAAATGGTTGAATGAACTGTGGGACATTTCCTGGAGAATCGCTACAATCATATTACAAATGATCCGTTCAAGAATTTCCAGGCTATTTGAGCAAAGGATTACGGCATCTTTCCTTGACATAACCTAAGAAAAAAAAAGTCTGGAACTCTCAAGTCAGGAGAATAAGGTGTCCATCCTATAGGACCAGCTCTCCTTATCCGTCTTTCCCCAAATGTCATATCTAGGGATTCCCTTGCTATCAAAGAATAACGAGTTCTCATTGAATTCTTCTCTATTTCGTCAGTTATTTCCTTATTATTATAACGGTCCAAGTCTTGGGTAGTCTACTCGCAAAAGTTTGAAATGAATTTGAATCCCTTTACCTTTGCTTGTATTTAGCTGTGCGTGAAGCTCGTGGTCCTTTTTCTTTGAAAACATTCCGCCGGTGTCTTTGCTAACAAATCCTTATAATTAACGCAAGTAGGTTTAAAACAATATTCGTCATTATCTCTAATCGGTTTCCGCCATTAAAGGCTCAAAGCATAATATTGCTTCAGATTGTATTGCTCCTTATCTAGTATGTACAAATTTGATTGAATTCGGGTTGTCTTACTAGAATTACGTATTTGCCTTCTAGGCAATGCTCTTGTTTCAAGTATGGAATTATGTGTAGTGTGACAAATATCTGTTCCTGGACAACAATGAATATACATACAACACAAATGAAAAATTTGAATCAGAAATAAAATGTATGTAGGTACGCGATTAACAATTCTACATAGATAGCTTAACCCCTTATATCTTCCTGAAAACCACGCCAGCACGAAATTTATGCTCCATTTCCCAAACCAGATATGTTTTCTCTCAAGATTTATGAACCTTTTTTTTTCCTTATATTCAAATGGAATTTTAAGCATCTGCTTTAGTATTTTTTACGCATGAGAATGGGGATATAATAGATGTTTTCAGTAGGGTTTTTTGGTTTTAAGTATATCAATTCGAAAAACATTTTGTAAAGTGAAATGTGAGTATGGCCCACCAATTTTTTTAATTCAAAAAAACTGTTGATGTAATAATAATATAGGAACAGTGACGTATATGGGCTAGTAGAGATAGTAAGTTCATTCACCATCACACCGCGCACCGGTGCAAGGGGGTGCAACCATCTACCAGTTCATCTGTCAATGCCCAACCCAAGTGACGCCATCTATCAATGCTTAACCTACTCCGGAATACTTAAACTAAAACCGAATTTTCGGGACGAACTACTTCCATGATTTTCTGAACACAAACGCTTTCGCGAGAAACTCATGACATTATATTGAACGTAGTTCGACGGAAGCTTGGATGCAACTTCTAGCCAGCGTTCAAACTCATGACGTCACTGACCCACTATGGTTCGTCTTTGTTGGATGAACTACATTCGTCGCGAAAATTCGGTTTAAACCGAATTGACGTTATCTGTCAACCCAGCGGGGTTGCACCTGAGCCTGGGAAATTTTTCGATACCGTGGGAAAATCTCTAGATCGGCGGCGCCTTTGATCTGAAATTACATGGATTTCACCCGGACTAACTCCAAATATTTGGCGATTTTTTCCGGAATTTGACCGCAGCTCATTATCTCATGGTGTCATCTTCAAACCGTAGTTATTGTCCATTCAGGGCGTATATTATTTAGGCACCGAAAAATCGGTGTGTTGGATAAAAAAACACACACGCACACACACACGTTACGATAAAATCTCATTTATTGATCCTAATTACATTGATTATCCCTATAAAGGGTGTTATAAGAACATTCTAGACAATGAAATACCAAAAACTACAGCTATGGTTATTATACAAGTATTAGATTAAGTAAGTATAGGCATCAGGTCTCTAATCGGAAATATTTTCTGTTGTAGTGGAGTTTATAGTCTGGTTTCTGCAGAAGATTCCAAATTTTGGCGAGGGTTTCTTGCTGTGGTCCAATACCGATAGTTATGCATTCCCTGCTTGTTAGAATACTTTTATTTTGAAATTCTACTTACAATTTATACTGGTAGAATTTATTCTGGAATGTTGTAAGTATTGTCTGGAAAGTAGGTGTACGATCGTTGTCCATAAGGCGGTAGTAAAGCGGAATCCATAAATCGTTGAAATAGCTATCCGTTTTCAGCTGAGCCTTGATATTTCGTACGTCTGATGGTGCGTGTATATAGAGGACATTTTGAACCACTGCGGCGAGAAGCAATAAAATGGAACTGTGATACAAGAATAGAGAAATTGTGTTTATATAGGTATTACCCCCGCTATTTCATTGGTTTAAACTTGCAAATGAGCCAGGCAATCTAAGAAATCTAGTTTCAAACCACATCTTTCGTTTTATCGATCCATAACTGTTGTGAGGTTTATCAAATCCCAACCATTTCGCAACAAGCTTATTTCCTTTCTTTCGTAATACTTTTTCAACGAGAAATACATCAGATTGTTTTGTTTTCTGTAATTCTTCTTCATAAAAACCCTCACTAATAGGATGGCCTTGCAAGTCTTCTAACAGATATGTTGTTGGATTTTAGCGATTCTAGACAATTTGGAGTATTTTTGGAAGACATGTTTGAATATGTGAACTACGTCACCAACCTCGAACTTTTGTTCACCAACAACCTTGATATGGCGGTAAACAGAATCAAGTAATGCCTTGTCATTATTTTCATTGTCACTTGGGTTTAGTTGAAGTTACCTCATTGGTGGAAGTAGTCCAGAGTAGGTTAACCATTGATAGATGGCGTCACTTGGGTTAGACACTGACAGATGAATGGTAGATGGTTGCACCGGTACGCCACGTGATGGTGAATGACCTTACTATCTCTACTTGGGCTTCATATTGGCAGTAAGATTATTGATGCCGCAATGTAATAGAATCAAAATTACAATGAAACTTAAGCCAAATTATTCAAAACAAGCTCAGAAAAAAATCAGTCTCCGTGAGACTGAAATACAGGCAAAAAACGTCACCAACGAACATTCCCCACAAAGCAAACTTTTTCAATTTTAAGTATTTTCCACCCGATATGATGGCTCGTGGTAGGAATACGAATAAGGGATTTCGAATTCATCACTCATCCCATCTCGAAATTAAAAAAGTTACACTCTCGTCGCATATTTTCGCTATCTAGTTAGTTTTTTTTTTAATGTATATTCTTACCCGATTTTCCAACGCCAGCCTGTCCCAAAATCATGACTTTCAAAGTTTTCGGTCTGGGATATAATCCTAATTTGGCCAGAGATAGTTTAGGTGAGGTAGCACTCATTTTATGTCATCTGAAAACAAATAAAAACAAATTATTATTCAAGGTAGACTTCATTTAATACTAATTTTCGGTCAAGCTTACATCTATCCTTTTTGCTCTAGTAGTGCAAGTCTTCAATTTTCTTTTATTGCTTTTCCGATAACGAATTCTTTCCTTTCAAGTATAAGCTACTTCAAGCACGTTTCGTTTATAAGTATTATGTTATCAAAAGATGCTACTTTAAAAGGAAAAATGTTTTATTATATCGTTTATAATATTGTCAACTGGTCTATAAATGAAACCACTCTGTATATCAAAAGCCCATTAGAACTAGAACACGATTCATCATGGCGCACCTACGTAGTGCCCCATTGGTGATGTACCCACTAGGAAGCAATACACGATAAGTGCCTTTTGTAGTTGTGTGCGTTTTCCTGAAGAGCAACCCGTAGCCTTAGTTCCCACCATCATGAGCTGCGAGGCGTGTGACATATGGTGGAGGCGCCGTTCGAAGAACCAGTGATGCTGAATCTTCCTATTTAGTGCCCAAACGAAATTATGGACTGTCGCCATTGTATCAGGAATGTTTGAATGTACTGATAGTTCATAAAAGTGACATTTACCGCTGTTTCAAGGACATGGACATAGCCGTATCTCAGCCGATGATACGTCGTTACCGAACTGAGTAGGACATAGAAAGAAGGCTTCGCTGCAAGAATAGGAGGGCACGTGACAGCAGCTTTTAGGAGCAAGAGGTGGTAAGAGTGATATTAGTGTATTTCCTGACTTTTATTCAGGAGATAAAGGTTATTTTCATTCAACCAGTTTTCAATGATTCTACCTTTCTTATTTGTGCTTACAGAACCCCATATAGTATTATGCGCATTTAAGTCGCCTGTAATTATAAATGGTGAAGGTAGCTGATTAAGTGAATTTTCCAATTATTCTTTAGTTAGATTATAATCAGGCAGTATGTAAATATTACAAATGGTTATTAATTTTGGACACCATGCTTTGACAACAATCACTTCGTGATCGGTGGTAATCAACAAATCTTGAAAAAAAATATCATCAGATATGAAGATAGAAGTACCACCACTTGTTCTGTCACAGGCTAGTTTTATCTGATGAAAGCCCACATAGGATTTAAGATACTTTTTGTGTTATTTCTTGAAATTAGTTTCTTGAAGACAATTGATGTTCGGTATAATATCAGATACCGACTTTTCTTTCTTGTATAGTAGGGTAAATGTCGTGCATAATTTGTGATTAACAGCTTGACTTCAGGAGAGAATTTGAGAGCTTCTTGATAAGGATCATTGTTATCATACGTGTTTTCTAGGAAAGCAATAAAGTTTTCAGCAGAAAGGGCGAAATCATTGGTGGATAAGCTATATGCTTCATGTATATCCTTTTTACACTTATCAGATATTATAGGCATATAGGAATCACTAGTTGTTTCACGGTTTTTCTGAATATGCGTCAATTTCCCAGAAGGTGGCGGCATTATTTTATCAGGGCAATCTTCAGCAACAATCAAAATATCGGAACCACAATAACTAGGCGTTAAGATATCAGATATATTTCTTTTTTGCAATATTTCTTGGCTTTGGGGCTGAAGATCGGCTGCCTTTTTTGAATCAATACTTTAACTAGGTGCAATTTGTATTGTTAAACTTGGGCATTTATTAGCAATGTGGCCTGTTTGTTTACAAATGAAACACTCCATTTTGTCAGTGGACAGAGAAAATCTATACTCCATGTCTTCACACGTAACAATTGTGGATGTATGTAGTTCGAAATTATCTGAAGTAGGAAAGACATAGGCTTGTCTGCGAAAGCTGAGAATATGACTATATTCATCTCCGGATATACTTACCAGCCTCAATGAAATTTACTGGAGATGCAAGATTTAGGCCTATATGTTTCTAAGAGAATTTTCAATAATCTCATGCGGAATAAAGCGAGGCACACTCGACGGCTGATAAACCGAACTGAAGTATGTTTTGATGAAAAAATATTTTCAAATAATCGAAAATGTTTATAAAGATAACCGATAAAAATTTCATTAGGTAAGTACTCTTTCTGTATATTCGAATCTTTGATTATAGGTACCTACTGTTGCGGAAAATATGAAAATTGTTTAGTGGACTGTATGATTTGAGAGAAAATGAAATGTATGTTTAAACCCGGTACACAAAGATCACTTACCTTAAAGGTTTCTGCTGGTTTTCTGGGTACTGGTCCAAACTGAAGCGTGTTGACTGTAGCAGAGTACTCTGTAGCTTCTTAGGACAGTAAAATAGGGGCAGTTTCGTTATATTGACCGAACCGTCCGATACGACACGAATTTGTATAGCAGGCTTATTCTCTATGAACAGCAACTACATAGCAACTAGCAACCGGTCGCAAGTTGCTTTTTTTAAATAGAAAACTCGCGTTTGACAGCGACTTGACAGCGACAATTGCGCAATTCTCTGCGGTCGCAAGTTACAGAATAAGGCTGCGGGTCGCGTAGCGAGAGTGTGCGTTGTCTACTCTGCAGTCGAGAATATATTATTTTTAAAATCTCGGACAAGACAGCATAAAAATGCAGCTGCTTCCAGCAAGTGACGTGTGCGCATATGATAAACGAAAAAAGTCGCTAATGAAAAATATAGGCACAATCGAACTTTGTAGATTGCTCTACTCTACACAAACTAAAATAGGCAAAAAGCCCTTTTGAGAGTTTCCTAAGCAGGTACCTACTTAGGGGGTATACAAGTTTGCAAGAATAATAGCAGAATTAAAACACCTCATAGTAAGAAAAATGGATTATTATTGTTGCCTTCTTTTATTTCACATTCATTTTTCTAAATGTCCACTTCGCCACTTCTAATGCGACCGTATATCAAACTTAACGAGGAAAAGTTCATGGCAAAAGTATATAGGAAGTTGAATTGTGTCGTCTTGTGTCCGAGGGTCCTTAAACTTGATTTATTAACTTTGAAAGTCGATATTATATACCAGGCAAAAGTACATGGTTAAAATAACAAGTAGGTAGATACACTTTTATGAATTGTTTTGTTGGAAAATGTTTTAAATATATTAAGTAGATACAAATTCAACTTTTGATGGGTGGAGAAAAAAATATTTACAGATTGGAACTTTATTTCAGATACCATATCCTCCTTAGAAGGAACGATGTGAGGCTCATTGGTCTGAGGGTTTTGGGGTCTGTCCCAGCTTTCTTGCCTGCCTCAGGAATGAAAGTGACTCTTGCCATTCTCCATAATATCTTAGTTTTTCTTCTTTGTAGGAGTGCTGGAAAGATCTCGTCCACTCCCGGTGATTTAAAAGGTGTTACTAATTAAATGAACATTTGTTACTTTAACACAAGATAACCTAGGGTCGAGGAATTCAAAAAAAAATATGATAACGTGTAATCCCTTTATGTGCAAATGAAACCACTCAAAATCCAACAAACAATAATTTTATTTGATATTTAACAATGTTATATGGTACATAGAGTTACAGTAAATGTTACTGAAAAATTTCAGTGTTGACAGCTTGGTTTTTCCGGTTAATCTGATACCATATACCTTTCCAATCCGGAGCTCTTCATTGGATGCTGGGGTTTCACTTTCGTGAACTGGAGCTCTTCGTGTCGTTTCCTGTATCTAGGAAGAGGATAGATTGCTGGGGTGACATCACTCCAGCTGATCCAGACTCCAAACAGTGATCTTTATGTGGAGTAGGTACCCAGAAAAGAATAGGGCAGTATCAGGTTCACCAGTATTTGGAATATTAAATCCCTGAATTCTGTCAAAAAGTGTCTTGCAAAGAAAATTTAAATTGTAATTTAATATAAAACTATTGTTGTACAGACACTTCCTTCCAACAGAATCAGGTATGAACAGCTATTGCAAGTTGAAAAAAAAAAAAATATTTTAATATAAAAAAAATACAATTAAATAATTGAAAATAATGGTTAGATAATAGTAAAATTAAAATGCTCCCTACAAATTGAGCAGAGTGCTGCTTTCCTGACAGTAGCTCCGCTCCAGCATGCAAAAATATCAACAAAATAAGGCAAAGCAATGAGAAATTAAATATTTGGATTCTCCCCCAAATAGACAAATTTTCCTTTCAAATTAAGGTAGCTACTATAGATACAAGATAAACCTGGGGTTGAAATTAATCAAATCCAAAATATGTCAAAATTCTTGAGATGTTCTAATTAAAACTTTTTACTGAATTTTTGACCTGTCTGGATTTCTATTAAAAAAATTACACCCTTTAGTCGAAATAATAATTGAGGGAATCAAACAGAAAATGGCTATTCAGGCCTCCGCCTGGATTCAATAAAGTGTTGATAGGGATGAACAAACACATTTGATTTTTCACCGACTCTATTTAGAGCAAATGGTCCAATATTCCCACACTAACAATTGATTCTGAAAACCAGAGCAGCAGTACCTTTTTAAAATTCAAAAATCTGAATTGACTTACCTCAGATAAACGTGGCACTACCAATCGGCACTCACACAAAATGGGAGCCAACAATTAGATTTAAAAAAAATATATATTTATATTTCAAGAACAGATAAGATAAGATTTGTCAGGTAAAAACTTAATAATTATATGATAATATGCATTGATAGCAAAATATATTGAAAAATCTATAAGGGAGAATCCAAGAATTAAGAGCAAAAATTATTCAAAATAAAGAAGACTTGCCTGCCAGACTTCTGTTTAGGAAAGAGATCGTTTCAAAAACCAAAGCCCACAGAAAAACGATTCTGTGTTTTTTATACTTAACTGCATTTTGACCAGTTCCACCAATCAGACGAGTACACCCAAAAGATCATATTCACTTCACAATGAAATCACAATGAAAACCCACGTGGAATAAAAGAGAATAGATAAAAATCCACTAGAATTATTTTAATTGTTTACAAATTATAATAATTTAAATTAAGGTTATGTCAAAAATAAAAAAACTGTTAATTAATTAGGTCATTAAGCCAAAAAATGATTATTTCAGAATCAGAGGTTAGAGAAAGACAGAAATATATCCATTTGCTGAAAGTGAGATAAATATAATTTCTTTGAATGAAAATACAAATGACTGTCAAATGCGAAATAATTAAAATCATACTTTGAAAAATCAATCCATCAGGTACTAAATGGCAGTACTGGTAAATGAATAAAAGATATTTGCATTTTACGCAGATCATGGATAGATGGCAGCACTTGTATTATTTTGAAGTTTGTGGATATTTTAGATTATTTTGCTGATTCTGAAATGGAAAAAATACACGACTTTATAATGAAAATAAGAAGAGATGGAACATGTTACATAAATGATAAATTTATCGTAACAAAGGTTCGAATGTATTCCCACTCACTCTGAAATAAACTAAATAAAGTTCTAAGTTTGGTAGTACAAAAAGGAAATGGAGAATATGGAATGATTCATTTAGCTTAGGATTCCATGATAATTCTTTCACCTAACTATTTTTAAATGATTAAAAATTTCAATTTGCTAATGGTAATGAAACTTGGACGTTATCATTTAGCTTTCTGGAATTTATAGAGAAATTAATTTTGCTGATATAAGGTGCTTTCATTAAAATTGTAATGGAGAATCAATGATTATAATTGCATATTAATATACTGTGTGACATAGAAATTTCAACACCTAGTATATTTTATTAATATTTTGTGGTAGGATAAATATGAATAAAATTTGATCACATTTTCAATTAAAATTATTGAAAGGAATTCTTAAAACAATTCAATAGTTAGTTGCGCCTCCACGTAAGTTTGGACATTCTGTAACTCTTCATGGCATGCTGCGAATCAGATGATCCATATTTGCCTGTGGTAGGTTCTCGCAGGCTAATTTTATCTCACGAAGTAGACGTTGTACATCTAGTAGAAGATATGGCAACTGCCGCAGCCTTCTACCTATCATGTACCAGACATGTTCAATAAGGCAATAAGTCTGGTAACCTTACAGTTCATGGAAGAAGGGTTAAATTAGCTTGTTGGAGGAAGTATTAGTGTTGTTGAAAAATTGGATCTTGCAGTTGCTGAAGGTAGGACAACGTAGAAGAGTCCGTCGCAAACGTGGAGAATTCAATTCAATTTTGTATGGAGCGTGAGACTGCGCTTACTAGGGGCGTTATGGCTTGGGATGCCATAGCAGTTGGAAGTAGGTCACCTCTAGTTTTTTTTTGATAGAAACATGAACGCTCAATCCAACATTAATAACGTATAACAACCTGTCACGTTGCCCTACCTTCAGCAACTGCAAGATCTAATTTTTCAACAACACATATCGCTGCAGTTACTAGAAACTCCCTCCAACAAGCTAATATTACCGTTCTTCCATGAACTGCAAGATCACCAGACTTATCGCCTATCGAGCATGCCTGAGATGTGATAGGTAGAAGGCTAAAGCAGTTGTCACATCTTCTACAGGAGGTACAACGTCTACGTCATGAGGTAAGATTATTCTGGGAAAACCTACCACAAGCAGATATCGATCATCTGCTTCGCAGCATGAAAATGTGATCGATTGTTTTTCATATTATTTATTCTAACTACTTCCCAAAATATTGATAAAACATATTCACATTCACTGGGTGTTGCAATTTCTATGTCACACAGACAACATACAACCCCTCTTACATTTACCCATCCCCAGTCTTCCGGAATCAACTGTTCCACGCCACATTTGAACCTGCAATCAATGTGAAGCTGTGCTGCTCAGTAGTTGGAGTTGGTGGTAGTGTCGATAACTCAAAATACAAATATTTTCAGCACATTTTTCCCATTCTTACTAGAGAAGTTACCTACACAAAATATATCCTAGTTCATGTTACCAACAGTAGAGTTTCCCTGTTTTCCAACGTGACCGGCGTAATAATAATAATACCCGACCACTCGGATTAATACCCGACCACTCGGATAATACCCGACCACTCGGATCTCCGGGCGTCGGGTGATCCTGGGGGTCCTTCATGCAAAGATATAAAAAGATCAAAAACTCAACTCAGAATTGATTTTAGCAATATAAGAGGAATAAGTACAAATATGAATTCAGTTCACCAACATCTTGAAGAACAAAGACCTGACATCCTTGTTCTCACTGAAACTAAAATCAGTTCTGCAACACCTATTGTGAACTATTTTTATCCCGGCTATGACCTACACCACCGATTTCGACATAATTTTGGGATCTGTGTGTACATTAAAAATGACCTTTCATGTCATCGAGAGGAGAAGCTAGAACCAGCGAACCTTGATATCATATGGCTAAAATTCACCTCAAAGTCATCGACCAAGTTTATCTGCTGCCTCTACCGACCGCCAAGTAACACCGATTACCAAAACTTTTTCGCGACATTATCCGAAAGCTGTGATAGTATACAGTCAAACTATCCACAGGCGGAAATTGTCTTTTTAGGCGATTTCAACGTCCATAATATACCCTGGCTGAAACACCACAACAAAACAGATAACGAAGGCAGAGAAGCAGAAGCTTTTGCCATAAGTTGTGGTCTAACGCAGCTTGTCGATGAACCTACCCGTATCTCAGAAAGGGGCGAATTTGCAGCGCTTTTAGACTTGTTCCTAACCACCAATCCTGACTCGTACACAATTCAAGTAGATGCTCCACTTGGTTCGTCCGATCATAAACTTATAATAACAAAGTGCGAAATGCTCATCCCACCAAGCCTACAACCACTTCCTCGTAAAATGTGGCACTATAAATCGGCAAAATGGAATGACCTAAAACAGTATTACCTGGATTTTCCATGGCAAGAGGTTTGCTTTAAAACAGCTGATCCCACTATTTGCTGTAATGAAATAACACAAGTAATCTTATCTGGAATGGACGCATATATCCCACATACAACTAAACGTAGAGCTAATGCAAAACCTTGGTTCAACAGCCAGTGTCAAACGGCTGTACAGAAAAAACACAGAGCATATAACCTTTGGAAACGACAACAAACCGCTCAAAACCACACAGAATTTATAGAAGCCAGAAATAGTTGCAAAATTACTATTGACTCCGCTAAAGAAACATACAATCAAAGAATAAAAAACAGGTTGCTGAATTGTCCAAGTAGTTCTAGGTCTTTTTGGTCTCTTGCAAAAGCTGTTGGATCTAACTTCACCAAGTCATCCATACCACCACTTACAGATAAAAATAATCACTTAGCCACAACATCAGAGGAAAAAGCCAATATGCTTGCCCAAATGTTTTCCTCCAACTCCAACCTAACAGTGCCAAACGGAAAAACTCCACCGTTCATTGAAAGGGTTTCCCATAGTATGCCAGAGGTACACTTTTGTCACAGAGAAATACGAAAATCCCTAAAAAAGCTGGATACAAACAAAGCAATGGGTCCGGATGGCATTCCCGCAATAGTACTCAAAAATTGCGCCAACGAACTCACCCCAACTTTCGCTAAATTATTCAATTTGTCTTACAGGCAAGGAGTATATCCATCATCATGGAAGTCTGCCGCAGTACAACCCATTCCAAAGAAAGGAAAAAAGACAGATCCGTTAAACTATAGACCAATTGCTCTACTTCCGGTGATATCAAAAGTAATGGAAAGAGTTGTGAACAATCACCTAACCAAGTACTTGGAAAAGTACAAAATTATCAACGATAAGCAATACGGATTTCGAAAATATAGGTCAACTGGCGATTTACTTACATACGTCACTCACTTATGGCAAAAAGCGATTGAGTTGCGGGGTGAAACAAGAACAATTGCCTTAGATATATCTAAAGCATTCGACAAAGTTTGGCATGAAAATCTGCTCAACAAGCTCAAAGCAATGGGATTATCGCCGAAACTTTGCACTTGGTTTGAAAGTTACCTAAAGGACAGATCCATTTATGTTGCACTGGATGGCCAGAACTCCAACTCTTACCAAATAAATGCTGGTGTGCCACAGGGAGCAATCCTTTCGCCAACTCTTTTCCTGATTTACATAAATGACCTCATAGATAAAACAGTAAATCCACTTTATTGCTTTGCAGACGATGGCAATGTAGTCTCCTCACTCATACCACCCACAGGTCTTTCCGCACGTGAATTCCATGATCTTAGACTAACTCAAATATCGCAGATAAATAACGACCTGGAGATAATAGAGGACTGGGGTAACAAAAACCTTGTACAGTTCAACGCGCAGAAAACCCAAGCAGCTCTGTTTTCAAAAAAGACCAGCACCGGTGAGCCAAACATCATGCTATCTGGAAGTGCTGTCACATTACAGAGTCAGTTGAACATCTTGGGGGTTACTGCAGAGACCAACATGTCTTGGCACAGTCACGTGGCAGATATTGCTAAAAGGGCCTCCCAAAAGCTGGGGGTGCTATTTCGTACAAGACATCTGTACACACCAAGCCAATTGCTGACACTCTACAAAGCCCAGATTCGACCAACTATGGAGTACTGCTCACATATATGGAGTGCAGCACCCAAACATACCTTAATGCTTTTGAATACCGTGCAAAAACGAGCTATCAAGCTGATCAATGACCCCGCACTTACTCGTAACTTGGATGGTCTCGAACATCGCAGATCTGTGGGCGATTTATCTCTCTTCTACAGGTACTATCACGGAAAATGCTCTGAAGAGTTGGCACGTATGATTCCACCGAGAGTAGCACCTACCAGGCGAACCCGTCAAACAGACGGTAACCATGAATTTACTGTCAAACTAGAGGCACCAAGAACCTCATTATATCAGAATTCATATCTCTGGAGAACAGCATCGCTGTGGAATAAACTCCCTGCGACGGTTTTCCCTGCAGGTTACAACCTGAACCGTTTCAAGACCAACATACACCGACATTTCCGCGCACTTGCCGCTTCTCGAGCGTGATAGGACATTTCCTTGCGAGTGCGCATATCCGTAAAAAAAAAAAAAAAAAAAAAAAAAAATAAAAATTAAATTCGTATTTTATCCACGAAAAGGCTTTTGCTTCTGGACTTTTTTATTTAGTTGGAGAATTTAATTATTTTCCAATTAGGGCTTTCACATGGCAAAGAAAGTAGTTCTGTGTAAAATGTGCGACTGGGGTTTTAATGTAAATAAAAGACTATGGAAATAAATTGAGTCAAAATTAGGTTACCATCAAGTTTTGCATATTTCAATTAAGTTATTTACACTTTTTATAAAATGTTGATACACTTTGAAATTCACATTTTACGCACGCCTAAATGGAAACTCGAACATTATTTACTAGCATTCGCGTATTTATAGGTTTTAACTACATGCGATTGAAAATGTTTATCAATTACATTGCACTGGTTTTATATTTTATTTGGATGTTAAATGATTGGACAGAAATATTTATCATTTGAATCAATTTATTAAGCAATGCTGATTGGAATCCAACCGAGTTTTATCTTAAGCGCCTATAAAGTTTTCCATTTCCTCCACAATCAGTGTGAGCTTTATTTTATAGGAAATACCTTCGACATTTATATATTTTATAGGTTCAGGAACACCCACTATAAAGAACAAACATTTAATAGAAAAATAATACAATAATTGGCATTTATGTGAGTCGCAGATGTCATTGTGTGCGTAAAATTCAACTTACTACATATATGGGTGATTTACGTAAGTGGACAATGATTTTTGATATAGTCCAGGTTTTATTTATAATAAATTTCAAATTAAACCAAATTCTTTGATGTTATTTTCGAAAAAAACAAGCAATTGACCGATATTGGTTTAAAAATCAAATTAGGGCCCTTTATTTGTTTTCCAGATTGACAAGCTTCACCCTAATTGGAAAATAAATACGCTGCAGCTTATAGGTAACTTTTCAATTTTCGCTAGAAACAGAAACAAAATTTTCCACCGAAACAATACAACAGCAAATTAGTTGATATAATCGATTTATTTAAATTATGCAAACCAAAAGTATTGGGAGCAATTATTATAAAATTTAATAAGTAGATATACAAATACAAAATTAACTTTAAGGTTTTTTAACATATCGGTTTACTTTTGCTAAGTATACCTACCATATTCTTAGACGATAGAAATTGTTTATAAGAGAAGCCAAGCAAAATTGTTACATGAACTTATCAACTAATTTAAAATACTTACAAGTTAAATTATCAAATGAAATTTACAAAAAAAGCAGTCACATAAGTACACAAATCACCCAGAAAAAGTTACTATTTTCAATTTCAAACAAATAAATCACAGTTTATTTCGCGAACGGAAAATGTATTCGATGTTCGACAAAGTCAAGTTCGGACCGTTAGAGATCGCGCGTTAAACTGATCAGTTTTCCTGAAGGAAAAGTCCCGATTTTCCCGCAATTTTCACTTCCTGGTCGGGCGCATGCCTCCGCAAAACTTTAATGAATGGTACGAAATTGTTTTTTTATATTAAATTAATTTTCGGTATTGGACGTCACATGGATTAGGTATTTAGAAAAAAAATGTATCATTGTTTGGGGGGTGGTTTATTATTAGAAATTGCATTCTTGTAAGACCTCGAATAAACACATAAAAAAGATATTTTTGTCTTACTTCTCAGGCATTGATTCATAAATTGTTGTTCTAAGTAAAGTGGAATTGATATAATATGTATTTTAAAACCAGGATTTTCACATATTGACTAGTGATGTAATTTAACGGGAATGGCGGTTTAGAAATTGATTAAGCCCCAACTAATAGCGGAGAAACTTTAATTGATACACACGAAGCACACGCCAATTTCTGTGCTGCTTGGTTATCCACATATAACAATCTTTACTGAGAACTTTCAACCACGGAGCCTCTTGTGCTGCCATTGCCATGCTCATAATATATTCAGCCTCTGTTGTAAACAACGCCACAGTAGGCTGTTTTTTTACTATTCAATGATATCGGTGAACCATTTTCCATGAAAATGTAACCTGTACCTAATAGATCATTGATCAGATGGGTCATTTACCCAGTCAGCATCACAATAATCATAAATGTTTGAATTTTGGACTTTAACTCCATTAAATTCGAATATGTAGTTTAATGTTCCCTTTAAATACGCCTAACTGCTGACCAATATTCTGATCATAGTTGATGGTTAAAACGACCGACACTACTGACTGCGTAACATATATCAGGTCTAGAGATTTGTGCCGCAGATAGCAAACTTCCCACAGCTTCATGAAAAGGTTTGCTTTTTAATATTTCAACCTCCTCTGTCTTTGGAGATTGTTCTTTGGTTAGCTTTTCTTCTGCTACCATTGGCGTATATATTGTCACAGCTTCTCTGTGACGGGGATTGTATGGTAGGTAGATAGAGAGAAACTAGTGATGGGACATCGATACGAAACATCGATGTTGGCCATCGAAAGTCAACATCGATGGTATGAAAATATCGACTACCAAACATCGATGTTTATCAAATATCGATGTTCGATGTTGGCAATAAAAAATATTGCGATTGTAAATTTTAAGAATTGCCAAGACCAAGTTTAAAGCTACGTTCGAGAACCTGGTTGTTTGTGTAAAAATTATTTCAAGAAGTGGGAATTCAACACACTTCAGTGTAACAATCTTGCTCTAAATACCCGCACGGGCCGCATGAATGACTCCCGGGCGCACTCCGAGTAGTTTCACAAATATGTTTGTCTTCGTTGAAATCACCAAATAAAAAAAGATAGAAAATTTCCAAGGGGCGCCCGACGGCAACCGTGAACCGAACGCGCTTTATCTAATTGCAAATGACAGGTCACTGTAATGACAGGCAATAAGCATAGTACTCATAACTGCGAAATTCGCACTTTTTTGACATTGCTTCGACAATTTGACGTTTGATTCACGCATATAACGTCAATTAGTCAAAGCAATGTCAAAAAAGTGCGAAATTCGCAGTTATGAGTACTAGGCTTAAGGCAGAGCCTTCTTATGGCAACTTCCATTTGTCAATCAGTGCGCACTGAGTGTATCCGCATCTTTTTCTACAAGCATGTAATATGTGAGGATAAGGATACATTTTTTTTGCACTGGTTCGACAAATGGAAACCGCTATAAGAGAATTCTCAGAACAGAATATTGATCGATGTTTTAAAAAAACATCGATGGTAACATCGATATCTAGTGCCATCAACATCGATGACAAAAACATCGAATATTGAAGACAATACATCGATGTTTACAGAACATCGCCCATCACTAAGAGAAACTCCCTTTGTTTTTATATAGAAAGGTTTTTATTTGCTAAGAGGTCATTATGTCATGAATCCTTGATACATGCTCTTATGTGGGAAGGGCACACGTCTGACGCTTCTTGGGAAGGAATATCTGTTAGTTATCGTCACCCTTATACCTTGTCCAGAGGAGCTTTCCCAACGAGAGGTAATTGCGCTGGACAACGATAAGACTGAAGATACCTAGAGGGGCTTTCCCAATGAGAGGTACTTGCACTGGGGAGATTTAATTCCAGGAGGGGCTTTCCCAACGAGAGGTAATTGCACTGCTTTAAGTCTGCCTGTTGCTTGGCTTGGCCCACTATTTATATCAATTTATTGCTGAAATGCAATAAATATCCGATCGAATCAGCAATTAAATTAATAAGGTTGAATACCGGGTCCTTTTTTCCTAAGCAGCTAGTTGACAATATACTGGGTGTGCATTTTTCATATTGAACCTCTTGAATAGTTTTTCAATATGAAATTTTTGATCAATCCATATTTTTCTACGTTTTTTGTCCCTTGTTATCTGCATACCCAATATATGTTTGACTTTTCCAATAAAATTCATTTTGAAATTCCTGTGTAGTTAATTTTTCAGTTTCTGTTTGGCCTTTTGGTTATTTGACAGAAGCATAGGGAGGTTTCTTTTATTCAGCAATGGATTCATCTGCTGCCAGCATTATGAGACAGATATTCCTATTTTCTTTGAGCTAGACAAAGACTAATCACCGATGGATCCACCGCTGGATAAAAGAAAACGCCCATAATATAATCCAAATAAATTTCAACTATTAGTTTCACTCTTACATTAATTTTATAATATATACAAGATTCTGACTGACTGACTTTGCTTTAGGGCCAAATTATGGACCAACTGGTAAGTTTCTGGTTGTTACCTAGCAGGTACTTTCTATTCTCTAGTGCATAGAAAGTACCTGCTAGTTAACAACCAGACGTTTACCAGTCAGTCCATAATTTGGCCGTCAGGGCCAAATTATGGACCAACTGGTAAGTGTCTGGTTGTTACCTAGCAGGTACTTTCTATTCTCCAGTGCATAGAAAGTACCTGCTAGGTAACAACCAGACGTTTACCAGTCAGTCCATAATTTGGCCCTTAAGCCCATATCTCAAGCCAATATTTAAAAAAAAAATGGATCTTCGACAGATTTTTCTGAAGTTTGGATATGTTGTGGTTTTTTAAACTCTGATTAAAAGCCATCATTGGCCGAACCTCGTGCGGCCTCCAGAGGGCGCTAAAGTTTCATATAACTAATATAAACTTGGTGTAATCGGGTAACTTCCCCTCACAGAAATAAGGATTCAAGTGTCTGAAAAATCACTTTTAATAATATGTGGTCGTTACTTTTGCGATATTTATACAAAACATCTTAGATACCACATGTTCATAATGATCCTAAATTATTTATATTTTATAACTTATAACTACACCAAGTTATATAACAGTGCAAAGTTATATGAAACTTTATCGTCCTCTGGAGGCTAAAGTATAAACCGCACAAGGTTCGGCAATGATGGCTTTTAATCAGAACCTTAAAAATAACAGCATCTCCACATTTTAGAAAAATCTGTTGGAGATCCATTTGCCATAAGAGAAGTGCCTCCTTCTTTGTCCAACTTCTGATTCCACACTATACTTGCTTGCTTTAATCCATAGATGGACTTTTTTAATCTGCAAACTTTTTCAGTTTCATCAAAATATTCTGGAGGTGTCATGTAGATTTCTTCAGTCAACTCTCCTTGTAAAAAAAACTGTGACTGCATCCAACTGGTCTATATTTAAATCTTCTTCAACAGCTAGTGCTTAAAGAAGTATATCGAATTACTGGTGAGTATGTTTCCTCAAAATTGATGCCCTTTTTTGTGAGCACAACCTTTAATGACTAATCGAGCCTTATACTTAACTTGATTTTCTTCCATTTTGGTTTTAAACACCCATTTATTTTAAAGGGGTTTTTTGTCTAATTCCCATGTGCCATTTTTAATTTGTGCATCATATTCATCTCGCACAGCCTTTTTCCATGGTTCTTTATCTGATCGATTAAGAGCTTCATCAACATCAATAGAATCTTCTTCTTCTTTGTTAATAACTCCTTGGTATGTAACTCTTTTAATATTTCTTGTTCTGGTTCCAGAGTTCCAGGTCGTTCGGAAAATCTGCTCTAGAGTCAAACCTGTTCTGGTTCTAATTAAAAAACCCGTACCTGATGGTAGCAAAGCTTTTCACTTATGCCCTTCCTTTCTGTTTAAGTACTTTTATATTTCAGGTTGTGTTGCTGTAGGTCCGTAGAAGTTTCCTGCTTTCGTTATATCGATTGATTTCGTGTACTGCAGGGAAAACCAGGTGGCACTCTATATTTAATTATTTAATTGATCCACACCCCTCTCCGCATTGGAAGCTAGTCGGCAACCCTTCACACGAAGTCCCGTTTCTAGATTTCACCCACCGACCAACCCTTTTCTTTTATTTTTTTTTTGTTTTAGTTACCCATTCACTGTCTCAATTGCTCAAATCTTATTATTTACTCTTCAATCGCGTTTTGTGGGTTACAAATTGGCGCCCAACGTGGGGCCACGTAACAAACCTTTCTCTCTCTGTGGTCTTACAACTGAATCTAAATTATTAACTTTTACCACTTTTTGTTTGGTAATCTGAATCTGCGTTATCTTCTAGTAAATTTTTTTCTTAATCATTCATTTCTTCTGAATAATTATCTTCCACACCATTTTCTTCTTCCACTAGCTCTTGTTCAACTTCATCAAAGCAGAAAAAATCTTTTTGTTCCTTTTCTGTGTTGTTCTTTCCCAAAAAGTATGTTACCTTTTTCCTGTTCGACAAATTGTAGGTACATCTCTGGATACAAATAAAATAGTTTTTCTGTAGATCATAGAGCCTGTATGCCTTTGACTGATTCGTACATGAGCAACACTTGTTTTTCTTCCAGTCCAGAGTTCATATTATGGTATCTTTTCGACACATCGACTAGGAATTCTATTGAGTAAGTACACAGATATGTTTACTGCCTCTGCCTAAAAAATATGTGGTAAACCAGCCTCTACCAGAAGACAACGAGTTTTTTCTAGAATTAAACGATTTAACCTCTCTTTACCATTCTGTTCAGGTGTATAGGGAACTGTAACCTGATGTTGTATTCCAGCATTTTCTAAAATTCAAGAAAGCTCAATATTACAGAATTCTTTTCGATTATCGGTACGTAGTATTTTCATTTTTTGCCCTGATTGATTTTCTGCAAAATTCTAAAATTTCTTAAAATATTCTGTGTATTGACTTTTATTTTTGAGAAAATAAACAAAAATTTAGTGAGTGTCCAGAAGCGTAAATATGTAAGTACTGGGTGATTGTCTATATTTTGCACCCACACTTATCTCACCTGTTTGAAGAAATACCCGAAATGTTGTAACAAAACGGCCCTAAGAATCCTTTTATTTTGCTTCTTAATACAATTAATTGGTTTCTTTACCCAGCGAGATTAAGTCGCTAAATTTCTGACGAAACCGTGTCAAGAGCCAAGGGTTATCAGTCGGACCTCGAAACAGTGTCCTAAGTGTGTCTTAAAATACGACTCTCGACTCCTGGTTCCATGAACAAATGGCATGTTTTGCGACCGATAAGAATTCCAAAAGCGTCATCAAGCTGCCAATATAAATAAGCCTGTGACTCGAGATTCATTCAGTACTGTAACGAAGTTCTGGTGTTTAGTGTTTTTGCTGGCTCTCTTTCCGAGACCTTAGGTAATTTCAAGTATTTTAATCTATTCATCATGATTGTTGTTTTCTGTTTATTATTTATTTTCTCCCCTGTGTAAAGAACAAAACCATTGGGTTAGCTTCACAACTCAAATTCTCTTTTCCCACATGTATCTTACCCTGAATAACAAGGCCGTTTTGTCATTTCCTTGTCGTGGACGCCCGTGACTTTTACTCTTTTACCCACTAAGAATTATACCTAGTCTTTATTTTCTGTATTTTTTCAATCTTTAATTTCTCATGTAACTTGTACCATCAAGGAACGCCCTATACAGGGCGCTCATTACTTCCACTCCCTATCATTCCAATAAAGCTCTGTATGTATGTTCTTTCATTTCATTTCAGTAACCATTGTTGATAACCCACTGTATATTCTTTGCTTCTCTTTCATTTCACCAAGATTAACCATTTGTTCAATAAACCATTGTTAGAGTTTAGTAAGAAAAACTGATTCTTTTATTTCCTTTGGAAAACCCCGAGCTTGCATGCGAGCTAACTGCGTACAGCTCAAGTAGCAAGAACCCGCACTGGAAGAGGCAATCTAATCAGATTACTAAAAAATATCCGTTCAAAGTTACCTAGATTTTCAGTGGGACTTTAAACAAAGTTCCTGGTGGCACGCTACCGCAGTACTAAAAGGCCTTTACCAGTGCTAAAACAAAATCTCCCTTACCCAACCGTCGCAAACAGGCGGCGGTGGTAACAATGTCAAATATGAAAGTTTTGGGTAATATCAGAAAGTTTTCAATAATATTAGTTACAAGTATACAGG
This sequence comes from Ceutorhynchus assimilis, assembly GCA_917834065.1. Taxonomy (NCBI): domain Eukaryota; kingdom Metazoa; phylum Arthropoda; class Insecta; order Coleoptera; family Curculionidae; genus Ceutorhynchus; species Ceutorhynchus assimilis. The sequence continues at coordinate 51,740,801 of OU892279.1, forward strand.
GTGTGTCACAAAACTGTGGCGAAACAAAGTAATACTTTTTTAAATGAAAAACCCCTTGGGAATCTTTTCAAACAGGTGAGATAGGTGTGGGAGCAGAATATAGACAATCACCCGGTACCTTGAGCCAGAAAGTGATAGACAGTAAATTAATTTTCAAATTTGGAACTTAATATATTATTATGTCAATGTGAACTATATTTTTATCCACATTTACCTGTAATCTGATATCACCTACGGTCTGAGTTGACATTTCTCCATTATTTGCAGCTACTTCTCTTTCCGTATGAAATATATCTCTATTTGGTGGCATGTGAGCTGAACACCCTGAATCGAGATACCAAGAATCTACATTCCTTCTACATTCTACAGAAAAAGCTGAAAACAAGGCCTATTTTGATTTCTCCTATTCTTATTTTGATCAAAATTTGATGCAAAATGACCATACTTGTTGCAAGCTCACTTCACAACAAGCCATATTTTGAAACAATGTTCCTCTTAACGAGACTAACAGCTGTATGCAACATCCTCTTTTAACTTAAAAGCGTTTTTTAAAACTGGTACTTTTAAAAATCTGTATGGATAGAATACAGGATCTTAAAAGTGACCAGTTTTAAAAAGCGCTTTTAAGTTAAAAGAGGATGTTGCATACAGCTGTAAATATTTTAGGCGTTTTATAAAACGCCTGTAAGATCTTATGCTGCTTCTACATAAGAACTGTAGATTTACCTGCTGTTGCTTCAATAGTTTTCGCTATACTTTGCTGCTGATGAGCAGCCATCAAAATGTTGCAGTTAATCTACAAAAGCAGTTACATGGTCGATAAAGCTTTGTTTTGGTTCGAAAAAAGGACGGTTCTAGAATAGGTCAAAACAATGGGCGAACCGCCACTGCAGTCAACAACATCAATAGAGCAGAAGCAATGGTGAAACCAGAAAATTATACTCTGAAAGTAAATAGTTATTAAACGCTATATACAAAAAATTACCTTCATAATATTTACGACTTCAGTAAAATTTAATACCAATTCCTAAAACACCATAAATCAAGATAACTTTGATGGATTCTACATTTAAAGTCAAAATTCGCGTGCCTTCCTTCAGGCATCCAGAGAACTACGCAGTTAAAATGTAGTCATAAAGTCAAACAGTAAAGTTTCAAATGGTTTGGAAAATAGAGTCAGGAAAGGTAAAATATTTAATAAATTGCAATTTTGCTTTCAAAGGAAACCCTTCAAACTTTAATTATACACGTGTCGTGCGTTCGAAAGTGATGTTGCATCAAATTAACAACAAATATAGCAACTTTTACCTCTGTCTGTTTCCTGATTACTTCAACCTTTTGTGACAACTTGTCCAGAAAAGTTTTTAATCAATCCTGAATTATTACGGATTTATCAAAACTTTTGGAGCGTGATGTATGTTGTTTAATTTGACCTATTTAACCATTCGGTGCAAAGATATATTAATTAACCCTAATGAAAAATATTCCAGTTCAATGATTTTAAACTCGATGAATAGAAGTAAATTAGGGAAAATATACAATATTATGATGATTAGTACTTAGTGCATAAACTATTTTTTTCGTTCGTCATAGTATCAAGGTTTGCGATAGATAAAGGTACAATGTCTTGATTGAGTCAACGATTGAGTGAATATGAATTAGTTATCTACTGTCTAATATGAGATGAGAGTGATGAGACAAATCTGCTTTGAAGATTTAAAATGTTAAACTCTATTTTTAACAGATAAACTCAAAGACATGTATCAATATTCAATGAGAATACGAAAATATCCGAGTTATGTTTATGTGAGAATGAATTTTTAAATAGTTTTGATGCAAATTTTCTAAGATCCATATGTACTAAACTTAATCCTCAATCCTCCAGTGGCAACAGTACGGGTAACTTAAAATGCTAGTACAATTAAAAATTTAATTTCAACAATTGCCTAATTTGATGTTGACTTTGTTGAGATAAACGAAGCAGTGGGCTCTACCCTTACAAATTGAAAACATAAATAACTTACGTAAATTTAAAAGCAGATCATATGTGATACAAAATATAGATATTTTGAAGGACATTTTAACATAAGTCTGACTGGCATTTATGGGTCTGCTTCCTGTTCTCTATAACTTCTGGTCTGTTGAGTTTATTCCATATCCTATAGTGAGTTAGATTAACTTGTTTTTGTGTATTTTATTTTTCTGTTTGTTTTAATTTTACTATTGAACTCTGTACAATTACTTGTATTGCTGCTCGACATCTTAAATTATTATACTGTAAATTGTGCTGTCGTTGAATTATTTTTTCTGCTTTTTAGACATTTTCCTTAAATTTCTTCTGTAAATTTCTGAATTTTTACGGCTCAATTTTTGTCTATTCCCGGCTCTTGAATTGTTCCTTCTAAATATCAGTAGAGTGTTTTCACAGCTATCAGACCACATACCCACCTCTACCACGTAAAACCCTCCACCAGCACAGCTATCATACCACTACCCACCTCCACTGTAAACCCCCTTCCGTGAAGCTCCTGAGCACTTTTTTGACTTAATTGCCCCCAGCCATCAATTCCCACCTCTTCTACGTAAATGGTTCACCAGATTCAAAAATTTTGGAGTTGGCCCGGGTCAAATTTCCAAAATTTCAAATCAAAGGCGCCGATTTTTCCATGGTATCGAAAAAGTTCCCACGCTCAAGTGTCTTCAACTATCAAACCAATACCCACCTCTACTATGTTAAAAAGCTTCTACTCTGAAGACGTACCATATCCCTTCACTTTATTGAAAACCAAAGAATACCTAAACAATAATTCCTGACGTAAAACCCCCCTCAAGCACAGCCATCATACCTCTACCCACCTCCACTGTAAACTCCCTTCCATGAAGCTGCTGAGCACTTTTTTGACTCAAGTGCCCGTAGCCATTGATACCCACCTCTGCTACGTAAATGGTTCACCAGATTCACAAATTTTTGGGTTCGCCCGGGTCAAATTCCCAAAATTTCAGATCAAAGGCGCCGATTTTCCCACGATATCGAAAAAGTTCCCACGGTTATCCCGGGTCAAATTTCCAAAATTTCAAATCAAAGGCGCCGATTTTCCCACGGTATCAAAAAAGTACCCACGCTCAAGAGCCTTCAGCTATCAAAGCAATACCCACCTCTACTACGTTAAAAAGCTTCTACTCTGAAGAGGTACCATATCCCTTCACGTTCTTGAAAACTAAAGAATACCTAAACAATTCCTGCATTTGCATTCGTGAATTTTGGAGTTGGGCCGGCTCAAATCCCCCCAAAAAAAAAAGTTTTGCGGTTCTCAATATTTCTGAGTGGAAGCAAGTGGTGAAAAACCTTGCTAATTTATTGATACATCTTCGAAAAATATGGTTTGATTTTTCATTGAAACACAATAAAACAATAAATCAAGTTATCATTTTATTGAAAAAATTATACAAGTTGGAATTTTGAAAATCTTTTTTCTTTCCTGTTGTCTAAATTTTTTTTGCTCATCTGCTCATTTTTGGCGGGGGACAACGGATTATGGGTTGGATACAACATCTGCTTCTGGGTTATTGCTATCTACCACAAAGTCCTCATCTCAAGAATCGTCGATGGTAGGGTTTTTTTTGTTTGAATATATTTATAGGTTTATTATGTCTGATATGCTCGACTAATTTAGTTGATCTGATGACACCGCATTGTTTATGGTAGTGGTATGATGGCTGTGCTGGAGGCGGGTTTTACGTGGTAGAGGTGGGTATGTGGTCTGATAGCTGTGAGAACACTCTACTAATATCTCTATATACAGAAACTCCAAGAGCCTGGAATAGGAGCAGCATACTTAAGTCTACTTATCTACTCGATTTTCTCTATATTTGCTTTTCAAATCTTAAAGTTTTCTGTCTAAATTTTTATCTATTGCCGGCTCTTGGATTGTTTATTTCTAAATATCTCTACATAAAGAAAATTCAAGAGTCTGGAATAGAAACAACATATAGGTACTTAAGTCTACTTATCTACTCCATTCTCCCTGAATGTCTGCCTTTCAATTCTCAAATTTTTGTCTATTCCCGGCTCTTCAAGAGCCTCTTAATATATATAAGAGCCAGTTTATTCACTCTCTAATAAATTGTCAGGTAATGCAATCTGATGGATAAAAACGCGATATGTAATCCCATTGGTTGACCCAATTATCCAATGACCAACAGGATTATAGATCTGTAAATTTATCTTGCAGATAGTTACCAGCAAGTTTATCTCAAGATGAATAAACCAGGCCTGAAATAGAGAACATTGGATGTTAGCGAATACAATTTTAATACAAAAACAGATCTGCAAAAATGTCGTCTGATCCAAATCCATTCAAACATTCAAAATGCTGGAGGATGTTTTTCAGCAGGTCTTTTTTCCTATTCCAACAAACATTCCAAACAGCAAAGGTTAGTCATTATGACGTCGATTTTAAATAGATTTACATCGATGAACCAAAATTTGACGTCGGAAAGAGGTTGCAAAATATAACTTGTTTGGGACGTCACGTAGTGGACGTTCATTTGACCATGACATGAACCAACAGGTTCAAAAGTTACCATGTAAAACCTAATATGACCCATTCAGAAAAAATACCCTATATTAAGACGTCTATGAAACGTCCATTTGGCGTCGTTGAATTGGAGGTATATTTGGTCAGTGTGGATCGATTGAAAATTTAAATATCTACATAATAATACCAGTACATATTATCTGATGCATAATAAGTATACAGTGGGTACCTACATAAAAAAATATAGGTAATTGTTTTGCACTAAGTAATTTTGGCAATTTTTGCCACTCGAATAATGATCATTCTCAAAAGGTTTTTCATCACATTTTCGAAACAATCTGAAATTGGTGTTTTGTGCATTTCAACGAGTAAAGATGGAAGGATTTGTTTATCTCAAAATTATTATACCTAATTGATAAATCATCACTGAAGTAAGAAAAAAAGGGACCAGGGTAATGTAAACAAGCTATTGTACCTTTCTTTTCTTATCTATTTCTATATTCGTCATTCGGCAGTAGAGTATTGTGGAGGAACAAGGTATTAAAAAAATTAAAATTACCTAAGCTTTGATCCTAACTGCTCTTCAAATCAGAATTTTGGTAAGGTACTACTTCTAGTTGAGCATGTTTGGTAATAGACTTTGAGTATTTGGCTGTAGATATTTTCAATATCTCCCTCTTAACAATTGAAGTTGCGTTTCACTGATATCCAGGGCAACAAATCACGGTTTGATTATTTCTTTTTGGTAATTGGTGTCCCCTGGGGAAGCCGTCCACCATAATAGGTTAGGATCCCATTTGTTGCACGATTATACTATTAAAGGTAAGTGTAGCAGTGGGGCACTACCGAATACCGGCGAGAAATGGTTGAATTATGATTTGCTGTTGGGTGTCAGCTGCGCAACGTGGTTTCAAGTGAATTCAGCCTAATGGGGCTTTAATAGAACAGCTGAATGCTCTTCAACTTTGCCAGGTGAAATTGTTTCTGTGTTTTCCAGATGAAAAGTTAAGTGATCATGTTCTATATTGTAGCTGAAATAAATTTTATTTTTATTTCATATTTCAAGAGCTTCTGATTTCCCAAAACCTATGACGTATCGCATTTATTCGAAAAAATATATTTTTTACTTTTTGGTAATATTTTCCTACCAAAATTCTCTTCTCTGTCTCTCTCTAACACATAAAGTTCTTATGGAAAGTGCAAATAGTATACATTTTTCGGATAAGTGCAATACGTCATTGGTTTTGAGACATCAGAAGGTTATAAAATCTGAAACAGAAAATAAGGGTCAGTATTTAAAAAAAAATATTTTATTTTTACCCATTGCCGTATCTGCTACCGTTTACGAGATCCCCATGATAGCCATCCTTATCTTGGACACCCTGTATATTTGCCTTATAGAATTAAATTTCGTCAATGTCATCGAGGATAAAATTATTACAAGAGAAGCTTTTATAAAATCAATCATGCAAAAACAAATTTTCTATTTAATTAAGAAATACCTCCACAAATTTAGAATCCGGAAAATGTTATCCTTAACTAAGACGGAGTTCTGCGGAAAACCATCACTGGGAATTCGGATTTTTCCCTTTTACAAAGGGGAAACTCAATAAGCAGGTTGGGGATTGAAAATCAAATGTCGGTATATTTAGGATTCTTTCCATGGAAAATACTGCGTCGTATTTAATGAAATATTTTGTGTGTTCTTGATACATTTTATGTATTTAGTTTCCCAACGTGTAAAAAAAAAATCCATATTAATGTATTTTGTACTTTCCTTGCTGTCTTCTAAAGTTGATGTTGCTTTTTAGATCAACAACAACTAAAATAATATTCTTATTCAGGCAGCTTTCAATTAATTTCATAGCCTTATGAATAATTATGTCACTCAGTTGATGTTCCAATTAAAATCTCTTAATTGATGAAAGGCCTACTCGTTTTACTATAAGCGAATAAAGCTTTCAACTTGTTAGTTTATTTTTGACTGGACATTTCTAGAACAAAGTGTGACCCATGTAAATGGCAATTTTTTGCAGCTTATTTAACAATTTTGTCTTAAAAGAAGATAAGTTTTGTAGGAAAATAACAAAATATATAAATAAGTTCCTTCAACAATACCTACATTTAACGGATAATCACTAAATCAATCATTTTCATAATGATATGTCGTATGGAACATTTACTATTGTTGTATCCTAACGATACAATTATATTTATTTTTTACCAATACTGGAAAAAATATCATTAGAGCAGGAAAACATTTTATTTAGGTGATTACTGGTTTGACCTATATTTCTAGAAACAAACAACATTTCAAATATTTAATATAACGAATGCTTTTAGAGCATATGGTTTCACTAAATATTCATGAAATTAAATCGTACATTATAAAAAATTGATTACATCGAAAAATGAATATTCTCGCTGCTTTATATACAAAACAGGATTTTGTAAAATTAGCCCTTGAGAACAATCGTAACCTAATTAAAGTTGCATATTGTTGCGGAAATAACCCACAACAATTTTCTTCTCTATTATTTACCATAAAAAATAATATTCTAAAAATAGATGCTATTGCTGGACTATTTATCCTGTAAATCCGGCAACAACAACCCTTTGAACCATTAAAATTGCAGGTTTCTTCATTGCCTTATAAGAAAGTGGACCTTTCTCGCCGCTGTGATTGGTCAGCCGCCACATTGTTTCCTAGTTTTTGCGAACTGCTCCTGGCAGAGCTAGTCGACGCACATTCTTCAGTACTATTAGAAGAATAAGCGACGAGTTCGCGCCCTCGCGCCCTCTGATGCTCCCCAGAACAAACCCCCAAAACCCCTGTTAGTACTCGCGATTTATAGTAAAATACTACTCTCTGTGTCTCAAGGCTTGACATGGTCTATATAATTGATTACAATTCATGTAATTAACCCCTAATTATTGCAAGTCACCTCGGTCGAGCAAAATTCTCTCGTAAGTACCTGTTTTTGGCTCTCTCTCTCTCTCACTCTCGCCGGGCTCCAACGCGCCTGCATGTGCATATCGTTGTGTTTTCATCTCGGCGGAAAATTTCCTGGCTGCCAGTGTGAATAGTGATGAATAGATAAATAATCGCCTTGTGGATTTACGTAAGACCGTTACAATTTTTCTAACAGTCGAACAATAAATACAGATTAGTGATTCGCTTGAAATGCACTATAATTTGAAGTGTCTTCTAACGTTTAATACAAAAATTTGGTTTCACACTCGTGAAATTAACATTTGTACATTTGTATAAAGAAACTGAGCATATATAAAGACTTTTTTTGCACATATTGTTTACAGACTTTCGCAGAAAAGTGCTCAAATTGTTAACTCTCAATAGATAAAGGAACTTTCAAAGATCAATAAACATTTTGTGATTACAGTGAACTGATTAAAGTTGACGAATTATTTATGCTGTGCTCTCGCGCATTTAATTAGTTAATTTGTGTTTTCGTTCATTTAACATTCAATCATACATGATATTATTATCATTATCGGATTTCCCTACTGTTTATAAATCAAGATACTTACTTTAGATAAGTATAAAATTTGTAGTTCGACTGGACGTCCAATTAGGAATTTTTAGATAGGATTTGATCGATCTATACTGAATTACTTTAATTTATTAATTAAATTGATAATTATTCTATTTCAGCGTTTTATTTGTATAAATGAGAATCAAGGCACCCCTAACTCAATACAAGGCTTAAATGATCCAATATTTACAGTCAGTCAAAGTAAAAGCTTTTGGCATCCCTGGTGCGGTTTGACTAAAGACCAAAAAGGGGCAATAGCTAGTTCCGTCACACATATGCTTTGCTATTATGTATCTTGTATTTTGAGTAATAAGCAAGATTTTGATTAAGTATTTTACACTAATCCAGAGGCATTCAAAAAATTTTCAGTATAAGACCAAATTTGTACTTAGCGATTATATAAGTGATTTTTTATTAATAAAACATACAAAAGTAAAAAAACTACACCAGTGTCAAAATATTTAGCTAATAAAAGTGCGATAACATTTGCTCAAATTGAATTTGCAATAAGTAATGGTTCACTTTCGTAATAATCTGCAATACCAATATTGTGTTTGGGTACTTTTCTGGATAAAAGCATTTTCACTTTCTTTTCCTCCTTAAAATATAACATTTATGTTTAAACATTTAAGGTATTTGAAAGTACCTACCATAATTCTATTTTTCTCACAAGCACATGTCCTTTTATTTCTTCTAACGTGTTTCTTCTTCCGAACTTTTTTTGGTGGTACCAAAGCACTGCCATTTATTTTAATTTCATCCAACACAGTGCCGGTTATATTTTGCTTCAAATTCCTATAAAGTTTCAGTTCCGATTTTCCAAAAACATTCGCCAAAGCTTTGCTACAAAAAAAAATTGAAATGTTTTCAAATAGTTTTCAATATTCACTCACTGTTTAGGTTTTTTGCAATACGATAATACAATATACAATAAACTGCAAGGCTCTTTACAACATTCATCAGTTATTGCATAATTTGTGCCATCTGAAAAAAAAAATAATGTTTTGAAGAAAAAATTGTCGAAGCTGGTAACTTACGATCTGCTGATGGACCATAGAATGTTTCACAAAAATCGTGCAACTGTTTGGTAAGTTTAGAACCACAATATTTGGCTGGTTCCCTGAAGGATTTTGCTTCACTGGCTTCAATGACAAAAATCAATAATAATGCATAAGAAAGAAATCTGAAAAATATAAGTTCCTTGTAGCTAAACCTTATTTTCAAAGACATGGCGCATTAGACACAAAAAGCACTAAAAGAAAATGTCTCTAGTCTAAAAGGGTTATTTATATCCATTCTATCAATTAATGCACCCTTTATAACAAGCCATGAAAATACCTTTTTCATATCAAATATCCAAAAATTGGTTTCTCTAATAATAAGGTAATTTTATAGATATCGATATCAAATTACGGCCGAAAATAATTTTCCATCCCCTATCGGGTTACATTGTTTGAGAAGTCGCCCATTTTCCAGACGATTTTCCCAACTCCTTTGTATCACATACAAAAGCGAATTATATGTGAAATTTAATAATCGTGACGAATTTTCTTTTGTTGCTTTGAACGGATTTTGCTAGAGGGTCGAAAAGGAAAAGGGATCAATTTGACATAAGAAATTTTACTTATTTGAAAATTCAGCATTGGATATTGTTTGCTAAGGATTCTAAAAGTGTTTGCAAAATTGATAATAAGAACCTCAATTTGCCAAGGCTTAGAAATAGGAAGGCCCAAATTAATTTGGGTAGTTTGTTAAACGGCGGAAGCAAATTATATACTTTAGTCCCTAGGAAGATAATGAGCCTTTTTAGCTTAGTCTGCCTTTTTACTAAACAGTACAATAATATAATTGAGTATTGAATTAGAAAATATGTAGAAAATATAAATAGAAAAACAATCTAGAAATGCATATTTGTCATATTTTTTCAGCTAGGTAGGTATCTTTTTTCAGCAAACAGTATTGGTATATGCAACTGATCGACTGGTTTTACTAGGACAAGCAACTCTCTTCTGGTGACACAATAATTTCGTTCTGGCATTGATAAGGTTCTGCTTTAGTACTCTATGACATGCTCTTGTAAATTTTGAATTTGTGAAACAATACTGTTGCTTGCATCAATGTCCAAAATCAACATGCCCTTCTGATCGGGATAGGACGACACTGAGCTTGTACATAAATGCGGAATCGCATTCCTGGGTCCAATTGAATGTTGATTTTTTTTCCGTTAATCGATGAAGCGGAGCAGCTACATTGGCGAATCCTTCCATAAATCTTCAATAATAAGAACATAATCCTAGAAAACTCCTTAGTACATGTTTGTCGCGTGGTTTTGGCCAATCCCTGACAGAATCTATTTTTCCTTCCATAACTTGTAAGTATACCATCTTCAAATACCACGTGACCTAAGAATTCCACTTTCATTTGAAATAGGAAACACTTATTTGGATTGAGTTTTAAGTTGGCATTCTGGTAGCGGTCAAAAACTTCTTTCAGGTTATTGAGATATTCTTGGAACGAATTTCCCATGATCATGACATCATTTAAATATACCAAGCAAGTTCTCCATGTGAGGCCTCGCAAAACAAGATGCAACAGTCGCTCAAACGTAGCTGGAGCATTACACAATCCGAAAGGCATTACGTTAAACTGATATAACCCGCTTCCGATACTAAAGGCTGTTTTCTCTTTGTCATCTTTGTGTATCGCCACTTGCCAGTATCCACTCTTAAGATCCAAGGTAGAAAACCATTTGGAGCCCGATAGAGTTGTTAATGTATCGTCTATCCTCGGGAGAGGGAATCTGTCCTTCTTGATGACGTCATTAAGCTTACGGTAGTTCACACAAAATCTAACGGGTCAATTCTGTGCACATCTGTAAGCAAATCTATAAATTTCTATAAGCCTGTAAATACTGCAAAACTCATCGATTGCCAAACTCCCAATCGGAAGTATTTACGATCTTATAAGATATTCTGTAATCTACAGGAAGTACAAAATTGCAAATTGTCTATAGACAGCTATGGGTTTATAAAAATTTATAGATTTGCTTACAGATGTACACAGAATTGACCCATAAGATTCCATGCATGATATAGAAAACACGTCGGTGAAGTCAAAAATTCGATATCTCCCTTGGTTTCGAAATATAATTTTTTGGAACTTACTTAAAGATTCACTATCACAGTCAAAATCAGGTGTACAGTCACTCAGGGGCGCCGGGTTTTAGAAAACCTCGTGGGTGCTGATGCTCATGCACCGGTAACTGGGAGCAGGGGTGAACAAACCGCCGCAGGCGCCGCCGGCGGCGAAAAATCTTTTTCGGATGCCACGCCCAAAAACGTTTACATAAGGCTATGGTCAAAATATAACCAAACATTAACCATTAACTCTGTCCCAACAGACATGAGAACCGTTCCAGAACCAATAATTTATTTATTTATTTATTTATTTATTTATTTATTTATTTATTGGTGGCGATACAAGTGAATGTTCACACACGTCAAAAAAAGTAAAAATAAATAACATTAATTAATACATGTCACAATTAAAATATTCCTCAAAAATATAGAATGCTTTCTTAATTGAATATGCCCTAATCCTAGTTTTAAACTGCCTTGGTGGTAGGTTTCTTAATGCATTAGGAAGTTTGTTGAAAAATTTACTGTCCAGGTACCTAGGGCTGTCCTGACACCTCTTTACTCTACAATACCCTGACACTAGCTCATTTTGATGTCGAGTATCATATGAATGAACACTACAGTTTGTTACATACTGGTACTCATTTTTCTTGAGATAAAGTAAGCACTCCAAGATATAGACAGATGGCAATGTCATTATACGAAGCTGATGGAAAGCAACCCTGCAGTCATCCCTGTAACCCAAACCCTGCATTATTCTAACAGCCTTTCTTTGAAGACCATAGACTCTCTTAGATTGGGCTGCATGCCCCCACGCAAGAATGGAATAGGTCATTGTGGAATGAAACAGGCTAAAGAAAGCTGTTCTTAGAGTATCCAGGGATACAGAATTCAAGACGCTGCGAAGCATATATAAATATTTTGCTAACCCAGCTGTTACATTATCAATTTGGACATCCCAAACCAGACCAGGATCAAGCTGGACGCACAGGAGCCTTACCCGCTGAACGATATTGGCATCACCTATGTCCCTCAGGGAAAACACCAATCTCTTCATCTTATTCTGATTTAAAAGTAGCATATTTGATGCAAACCAGGTCTCGACCCTTCTCTCCACCACTGCAGACTCCCTGACGGCTTCCTCAAGTGTAGATGCCCTGAGGGATATTGTTGTGTCATCGACAAAGAGTGTAAACTTAGCATTTGGAGCCATTAAAGGTAAGTCGTTTATATATATTAGGAAACGAATGGGACCCAGAATAGACCCCTGTGGGACTCCAACAGTTATGTCACTCCTGGCCGATTCCACTCCTTCAACCCTCACTGTCTGGGTTCTATCAGACAGGTATGAACTCAATAAAGTTAGGCTATTAGGATCAAAAGAGTATGCTTGAAGCTTCCGCAGGAGAATGTCATGGGAGACGCAGTCGAAGGCCTTACTAAGGTCGCAAAAAAGAGATGCAGTATACTCCATCTCATCAAATTGAAATGACTGCAATACATAGGAAACCAGGTCAACTATGCTCAGAGTGGTATTTCTGTCCTTCCTGAAACCAAACTGACAATCTGTGAAGAGCCTACCATGTTCAAAAAAGTCTGTAATTTGTTTAGCCGCATGCACTTTTCAAAAACTTTAGACAATGCAGGCAATATAGAAATGGGACTGTAATTTTCAGGTAGATGCTGATTTCCTTTTTTGTGTATAGGTGTAATTAATGCATGTTTGAGAACTTTAGGAAAAATACCCTCACGAAAGCAACCGTTTATCAGCTTGGTTAAAGGAATAACCTCGGGAATAACAATTACATTCATGACAGACTTCAGCAGTTTGGTGCTCAAACCGTACACATCAGTAGTATTTTCACTTTTGAGGCTGGAAATTATATCTCTTACTTCATTGAGCGTGACCTCCCGAAAAGAAAATGGTTGCTCGGGCAAGGAGAGGCCCCTCAAGGCTACCACAGGAGCTACATGGGTCTTTGGTATATCCTCTATTAGATGGTGTGCCATGTTGGCAAAGTAGGCATTAAATTCATTGGGAGATATTTCACATTGTTCATTATGTTTTGAAGATAAACTATGCTTATTGATTAAAGACCACATGCGCCTAGTTGGATTAGCACAGAATTGATAAAATGGTCATTTGAATTTTTCTTAGCCTCTCGAATGATATTTCTCTACAAAGTCCTATATTCCTTAAACTCCTTTGAGAATACTAGATGATCACACTGCCTACTCAAACTGCCAAGTAAGTTAAGCTGCTTACGCATAGTCCTCAGGTTATCATTAAACCAGGTGATGTTGCTATTCTGGTCCGTTTTTTCAGGGAATGACCTCAAGTAGGCCCTCTCGAAAACATTCATAACCATAGTACACTTTCCCTCAGCATTCATCTCGCAAGAGCTCACAAAATCCCATGCCTCTGCAGATATACACTCATGGAACACAAACATTCCTGACATTGTCATCGGTCTACATACCTTTCTTCCCAGTTCAAAGGCTCTGGGTAAGGTGGCCACATTAAATTCAATCTGTTGACCCAGATGATCAGAAATGCTCAGATCAACAACAGAAGCAGGAACAGAACTATCTGAGAAGTTCACAAAGATATTGTCAAGACAAGCTAGTGATCTTGTAGCATCGTTTATTGTTTTTTCAAAGCCAAAGCTCTTCAGCATATAACATAGAACTACCGCTTCATTCTGGACATTAAAATCACCTGCTAAAATGATTCTTTTATTCATACCCAGTTTATTTAAAATTCCTTCAGTGTTTCCCAAAAAGGTGTCAAAACTTCCCTGAGGAGGCCGGTAAATTGCTAAAACATACAGATTTAAACTTTCTACATAAATACCACAACATTCAAGACACTTTTCTACATTAAAACTATCCAAAAAATCCAATGACATTACATATTCCAGTTGCCCACCTATTTTTCAATAAGTTGAATGTTTGCCCTAATTGACAAATGGCTTGATCGACTGAAAATTACAGTTATAGAAAGGTTCTCATCTCTGTTGGAACAGAGCTAAAGTAACCGAATCGGTTGACAGATTCCAGTTAGGTACTTGGAAAACGCAAATACTTTTGACATTTGGTTAACTAGATTTCAGGAAACCGAAGTATAAAATCGGTTCCAGGAACCAGTGAGGATTATCAGTTTTTATGTCTATGCTCGTGGGTGCTCGAGCTCCCGAGCACCCACGTAGTCGGCGCCTCTGCAGTCACTTCCGGGGTACACAATCAGTTGAGTCTCTTTTTGTGATTGTCACTGCTTACAATGACTTATTATTCCAGTGTTTACTTAGTGACACTTAGTATCCGAAATAGTGTCCACACTTCTTTGCAATCGAATTTTACTGTGCAGTCCTCGAATTATATCCCACTTCTGACACCAATGTCTCGATTCTGGGATGCGTGACAGAAACCTTAGGTACGTTTATTCCAAAATCAAAGTCCAATTAACACAATAACAATTTATTCACGTTACTACATACTCTGACACTAATTACTTCACTAATTACCTCAAACAACTTTTACAAACATCACTATCTAAAACGTATCACAGCCAATCCTAAACTAAAAACTACTAACTATAATACCATCCTTTATACAGGGCTTTCATTTCAAAACTTGCCACCCACGTTATTTGCGTAAAGAAGCATATTTGCGGAAATCGCCGAAACACGTCAACAAATGTATTAAGGGGGGGCCCTAGGGCTACCAATTCAAAATTTTCAAATGAGACAACGAATCGAGTGATAGATCATTTCACAGGACTGTTTAATCTGTACATTTTGCCGTCCTATTTTTTAAATTTGACCTCACTGTTGCAGAATAACACCCATTTCAATGTTTAAAAATGCCTATTTATCCCTAAACACACCTGTTGCTGTAATGAAAAGGTAGGTAAAAAAGCAGGTGTGTTTAAAAATAAATTTGCATTTTTAAACATTGAAATGGGTGTTATTTTGTAACATTGAGGTCAAATTCAAAAAATAGAACGGCAAAATGTACAGATTAAACAGTCCTTTAAAATAAGCTATCACTCGACCCCCTGTCTCATTTGAAAATTTTGGGGAGGTAGCCCTAGGGCTTAGGGGGTCGAAGGGGCGAAGTCCAGATTTACGTAAAAAGTCTTCCCTCTCAATAAATTTGTTGACGTTTTTCGGCAATTTCCGCAAATATTCCTTTTTTACGCAGACTAGGTCATGAGCGCGCTTCGCGCGCTTTTTTTTTAAATCAAGTCCATCAAAATAATTATAAAATGGAAAATATTTATTAGGTAGGTGTTGTACAAAAAACAGCATAATTTTTGATTTAAATGTACATTATACATTAAATGTAACAGTGAGATAAGTTGTATAGATGTTATTCTAGTGAAGAAATTTCAAATGCGATGGATGGAGTTGGTGACTAATTATTTTTGTATGGTATATCATAATGATTTTAAATCGATCACATTTCTTGAATGTACGGTGTGCGTATGTCTACTTATCTCATTCTGTTTTATGGAACTCGTAGGTGTAGGTATACATTATTCGAAGTGGTTTATTTAAAACAGAATAATCATAACCATAATCAAGGTGTTATTATAAACCGAGTTAGTAACTATTTATGTGCTGTGGTATAATACGAGATATCGAGTCTTAATTTTTTTTTTACATTTTCATGAAGTTCCTTTTTTTTTATTAGGCCAGTTATTGAAGTCTACTCGATCAACATTTTACTGCAAACAATCGAAAAAAAAAATTTTTTAAAAGATTTTAAATTCAATTGCTCAATTATTCAACTTACATTTTTTGTTTGTACCTACGTGGTAGACATAAATTTTAAATGTGATCAAAGTAGTTGGTGAATTATTACTTTTGCGGTACATCGTAATGACTTTAAATCAATCTTATTTTTTGAATATACGGTGTGCATATGTCCAGTGGAACTTATTCTATTTTATGGAACTCGTAAGAATCCAAAGTTTAAAGAGTGCTAAGTCTTCATGTCGTTCTTCGTTATTTTCAATCATTTATGTTTATCCTGTTCAGGTTTTTGTCTTGTGATCTTCAAATATCTTGTAAATAAGTTGTAAAGATCTTCTGAAATCACCTATGACTGCGAAATTTCAAAATTAAATTATCAAAAAAACAATTCTTTAAAAACATGGTTTTTGACAACACTATTGCCTCTTTGTTTCCCTGAATAAAGTTTGAATGAGTCCCACGAACGAACTCTGAAAAGCGCCACATAAAGTTGTCCGTGACTAATACATCCTTTCTGGAGATCAATTACTATCCTATCAAATGTTTGTCCTTGAGATTTGTTAATCGTAACTCATTGCAAAGGCTAATTTTATTTTAAAATTGTCTTTGTTTGAACGTAAAGGGGTAGACGTTTTCGCAGTAGAGTGTTATTCGATTTATGAACACTATTTCTCCCTGTTTATCTACAGTCAATATCTCACAGCGTAACAGATTATCCCCAAGTTCCAGAACTAAAGGCCTTGTGCCATTGCAAAGGCCTGCACTGATGCTTAGATTTCTAATAAGCATACAATAGAATTCGTTTTCAATCGTAAATCATGGAGCGGGAATTCGGCGAATTAAGCGAATTTAAATATTTTGGAAGAATAGCATCATTTAGATCACTATTATCACAGTTCTTGACACTATCTATACTGGTGTAGAGTTTTTCGGTCTTGACGTCCAACAGTTCGACAACTTATTCGTTTATTTCTTCGACATCAACATTTCTTGCAGAAAGTATTGCAGATTTGGTCAAGTCCCTGAATCTTCCTTCTTTTAGTATTGTTCGTCGACTTTTCGTATGAGGAGCGAGGGGGTGAAGCGAAAACCAGGGGTGACCTTAGGTGACCATTGGCGTTCAAATGTAGGGTGCCACCAGCTCACATTCCTTTCGAGTATTAGATTAAAATCGACGGACTTTACTTCTCATAGATGTTTTCAACAATATCCGAATTATCAATACATTTCTCCGACAATTTTAGATTGTCGTTAGAATCATTTAGTGTTCGTTATCGCATAAAAATGGCTCAATTTCAGCAATAAGTGCTTAATATTGGCCTTTAAGGCGGCAACCGTTCGAGATTTGTCAACATAGACTTTGGATTTTAGAATGCCCAGAGAAAAAAATCCAGTGACGTTAGGTCGGCCAATTGTGGATTCTGAAGGACGATCGTTGACATCATAAATTGCACGGAGTGCACGAAACGTTTTCCGAATAGAACATTGGTTTTGATAATGATAATAATTTTTAACAATTCCGACGCGTTGCTCAATCGTGTAGCGCTCCATAATAAAATGCAGAGACTAATTGAATACGGCTGCCAAAGATAGCACCTGTGTGACTATCGAGTTTTTCATGGGCTATTGTCAAACATCGAGCGTTACTATTGGAAAACCCTATACATACCTAGATTCTTCTATTGGACCTAGAAAAAATATTAAACCACTTCCTTGCTTTGAAAAACAACCATCTACAGAGCAATATCTAATAGCACAGCTAATAGGCATATTGTCAGAGAATTGTCACATAAGTAACAAATTCACAGTCCTTCACAAAGATGCAACCGAGGAGAACATTGAAAATGCCGAAGCAAACTTCAACGCTAATGCTTGTGATTATTGTGAGCTTTGAGATCCGCTAAAATTCAACCCTTTCCAGATTTTCCAGAATTTTTCCGACCCAATCCAGAAATTTCCATGCGTTTTCCAGACGTTTCCAGAAATTTCCAGACTTTATCCAGATTTTTCCAGACTTAGCTAGACTTTATGCAGACTTGTCAAAATTTCTCCAGACCTTATCAAGCCTTTTCCAGAGGTTTCCAGACATTTCCAGACTTTCCCAGACTTTATCCAGACTTTTCTAGACTTGGCTGGATTTTTCCAGACTTTATCCAGACTTGTCTAGATTTCTCCAGACCTAATAGAGCCTTTTCCAGACGTTTCCAGAAATTTTCTGGCTTTTCCAGACTGTATCCAAACTTATCCAGACTTTTCCAGATTTAGCTAGACTTTATCCAGACTTGTCTAGATTTCTCCAGACCTTATCCAGCCCTTTTCTGACCTCTCCGGACTTCTCCCAAACACTTTCCCGACTTCAAATACACTTTTCCAGACTTTATCCAGACTTGTCTGAATTTCTCCAGACCTTATCAAGCCTTTTCCAGACGATACCAGAAATTTCCAGGCTTTTCCAGACTTTATCCAGACTTTTCTAGACTTGGCTAGATTTTTCCAGACTTTATCCAGACTTGTCTAGATTTCTCCAGACCTAATAGAGCCTTTTCCAGACGTTTCCAGAAATTTTCTGGCTCTTTTCCAGACTTTATCCAAACTTGTCTGAATGTCTCTAGACCTTATTAAGCCTTTTCCAGACGTTTCCAGAAATTTCCAGGCTTTTCCAGACTGTATCCAGATTTTTCTAGGCTTAGCTAGATTTTTCCAGACTTTATCCAGACTTGTCTAGATTTCTTCAGACCTAATAGAGCCTTTTCCAGACGTTTCTAGAAATTTTCTGGCTCTTTCCCAGACTTTATCCAAACTTATCCAGACTTTTCCAGACTTAGCAAGACTTTATCCAGACTTTATCCAGACTTATCTAGATTTCTCCAGACCTTATCCAGCCCTTTGACCTCTCCGGACTTCTCCCAAACACTTTCCCGACTTCAAATACACTTTTCCAGAACTTATCCAGACTTGTCTGAATTTCTCCAGACCTTATCCAGCCTTTTTCCGACGTTTCCAGAAATTTCCAGGCTTTTCCAGACTTTATCCAGACTTGGGTAGATTTTTCCAGACTTTATCCAGACTTGTCTAGATTTCTCCAGACCTAATAGAGCCTTTTCCAGACGTTTCCAGAAATTTTCTGGCTTTTCCAGACTTTATCCAAACTTATCCAAACTTTTCCAGACTTAGCTAAACTTTTTCCAGCCTTATCCAGACTTTATCCAGACTTGTCTAGATTTCTCCCGACCTTATCCAGCCCTTTCCTGACCTCTCCGGACTTCTTCCAAACACTTACCCGACTTCTATTATCCTTGCGTTCGGTATTTTGCTCGAAGAGCAGAGCGTGCAGAGCGGAGCCGTAACCACGTGACCAGCGAGCGAACAGAGCAGATGAACGTTGTATAAAAGTGCCAGAAATTTTAATAAACGAACGCGAATGAGGATACACCGAGTACACTTTTTGAATAAACGAACGGTAAAGTCAAGCTCGGAGAACTCGGACCAAAATAACGAACGCACGGTATGTATAAGTAAATGCCTATCTATGAGTCGGCACTCAATGTATGCAAAAGCGGTAACAACCTTGAACTAACATAAACATATCGATTTTATATTCCGATTGCCTTATTTGCATAATTAAAGCGGTGACAACCTTGAACTAACATCTCGATTTTATAGTCAGATAACGTGGGTGGCAAGTTTTGAAATGAAAGCCCTGTATATCTGTAATCCATTTTTGTAAAATCCAGAATGAACGCGATTATCTCTTTGCCCGAATAAGGCAATATTTTCTAGATTTCAAGTTAGATTCTGCTCACCATGGCGAAAGCGCAGCGTAACAGTATGTTGTTATGGGTTAGTGTATAAAATAACTTCTATGACACCTGAGTTCGAATTAGTTGATTAACAAAGCCAAACAAAATATATATGAAACAAGAGAGAAAAGTTAAGGTATGTTTTCGTTTTCAAAGCACAGTAAATTATTTATGCCGATAATTTTAATTAGTCTATAGAAAACAATTTTCCAATAAATAATATCAATAGTAGTGTTAAATTTGATATTCGCTCGATATTACCCTATGGAGAATTATGTAAAGAAAAGCTAAATTGGAACAAAAAAGTATTATCAAAGACTGATAAGAAACTTTGTCCTGAACTAGTAAGTACCATTTGATTATACTTACATGGTCAGGGCAAACAGGGCTCAATCAAGCCTTACATGCCAAAATATACCAAATCATCACTGGATGCTGTTTATGAAGGGCTGACAATACCTGGTTTTGAAGAAATTTCACATTGTTCATTGGAATTAAATACATTTGACAAAACCGTGGAAGAAATTTTCTTATATGCATTAAATACTCACAAAAAGTTTTTCATCCAGGAGTTTTGTATCCAAATTTTTAACTTTTAAAGCATAATTTTCCCAAGATATATTTCTGATCATGAGTTGGCCTAAGGATATTGTTCGAGAATTTCATTTTAAAAAGTAGGTATCTAAGAGATAAAGTTGAGGAAACTTTCAGTGATTTTATCAAGGAGTTGAAGAAGAACTATATTGAATATATTAAAAGGTAATAATAATACACGGAGTTTGAAGTCCTACTCCAGTAGTTAAGGCTTTATTCTTTTAAACATATTTGTTCTTACCTATTGATAACCTGTATTGATTTTTTTTTTAGGAAATATTGGAATATCACCGGTGAATCCTCAATTTTTTCTAAATGCCATGGAATACTATAAAAACAAATACTCCAATTGCATTTTTATCATCGTAAACGACGATTCCAAATGGTTCTCGACTCGATTTGGAAACCTGACAAATGTCCACGTAGTTTCCACTACCGGATTACAAGATTTTGCAATCATTCAATTTTCGATTATGGAACTTTTGGGGAATGAGGATCGATTTTGGCTGGCGGAGAGACAATTTATAGTAATGTAACGCCTGGCGTGAGACTGGGAACAGGGGACGATTTTGAAAAATTCGGTCACGATTGAATGGAATTTAGGATTCTAGTAGGTACATACTAATTTATCTACTAAACTAAAATTGAAGTTTATCTGACTGGTAGGTATACTTAAAATACTTAGATAATAATCAGAATTTTTCGAATTGTTACTTAATTTCCAATAGTTTGGTGATTTATATATAGCATGTATGGATTCAAGAGTGAGAAAAATGGAAAAGTAGGTGAATTATGAAAAATTATTATTGCATTATTGTTATATTGTATAATAAATTGTAAACTTCCAGATGTGTATAGCTTAATATTTACGTCGATTTGTTACAATAACACGTAAATTATGAGGCCCGGCTATTTTTAAAACCGAGGCGTCTTCAATAATAACCCAAAGACTGTTGCCAAAAATGCGACAATTCACTAAATAGATCCAGGTTATTGTGAACAAAATAATGAACTTTTAATGTGAAATATTTGTGCCAGAATAAACCAAAAGTTTTTTGGGTCATATCAAAAAAATCCTAGATTGCTTAATACTAATATCCATCTCTGGTTCTAATAGTCAAGTCCTTGTAGATCCTCAATACAAATTATAAATGGAGCCAAATGTAAATACGGCATTTACAGACATGGGTGAATGATGGAAAGCCATAATCATTAAGTTGCAACTCTAGAAGCATCACTCAATTGCAGTAATCTGTTATTGTTCTAATTAAGATAAATGGCATCATGTATCAAAATCTCTTTGCTCCGATGTTCTGTTCTCATCTCTACGATTTCTTGAAATTAAATGCAGAACAAACGTATGATATTCCAGCCAAGTCAAATCGTTGGCCAAAAATGTACAGCGTATTTCGTTTCTAGCATAAGTAACGTAACTCTGATGAAAAAAATCGGCGGTTTTCCAAAATAACTCTAGAACCGTGGGAGTACTGCTGGATACGTTTGCGTGCGCACCGTCCAACTAAGGTCCCCGGTTTCCTGCAGGTTTTTCGGGAATTTTACGAACAGTTACTGCGGGCTCCCAGAGTTAAGTGGTGCTCCTGGATACGCCACATTTTTTTTACCTGTTCTTTGTAAGTTTTTGTGTGCCGTTTTTGTCTTACCTGTCAAGATCCTGCTTACCTTTTGTGTGTGATTCCAAGTGTATTTTGTAATGTAAATTTACGTTAAATCGGAAAAAGGACATTCAAATTTTCAATATTTAAATGTAAATTTACATTCATGTGGGCCTTAAAGTTAGAATCATCCTGCTTGAGTTAACTTAGAGAGCTGATATTGATAATTAAAAATCAATATACCATGACCTAAACTAAACTGCCAGAGCTTCACTTGTGCTTGAATCACTTTTGTTCAAGTTCTACTTATAAAACAAACTACGAGCTTATAAAAACTAATTTTTCAGACAACTTTTGTATGAAATTAAGCACAAAGTTTTCTAGTTTTATGAACTTGATATTAGAGTTGCAAATTATCAGAATACCTATTTCTGCTAAAGTAAAAGTCTGCAAAAGAAAGTTTTATTGAAGTTCAAATAATAATATTGATATTTGAACAAGAATAATAATTTTGGCCTTTCATCATTTACACGATAAGTAAATAGTGAGTATAAAGTTTAGACTCTTTTTATTTCATTCAGGAAGCCAGGAATAATGATTCTTTTGAACTTTTCTATGCTAGTTGATTGCTAACTCTTGATGATGAATGCGCAGTAGAACAATAGCTCTGGATCACCTGGAATGATAGTAATCTGTAGAAGTTATATTTAGAGCTGAGCTAATTCGGAACTTGACAGAATAAACGTAAAACTTTTCAAATTCTCTATAAGAAAAGCTAACTGTAAACTGCCTGCCCCTCTATTGCGAGCATAACGCTTTACTCCCATTACTTTCTGTCGTCCCTATAAGCGATTCTCGCACATAGAGCTGCCCAGAACTCTATCTAGTTTAGTATAACCAGCCTCAAAATCGTCGCCTCAAGTTTTCTGTAATCCTTGCAAATTTGCTTTGAACTCTATTTTACGCCAAAGCTTACCTCTAATAATGAGGCCTGAATACAACGTTTCCACTTCTCTGCTATCCTTGTAAACGGTGCTGACTTAGAGCTGCCTGGATCCCAATTTAGGGAAAACTTTTCCGGAAATCAGCTTCGCATTCCCCCTTGTTTTCTGCTATCCTTATAAACGGTGCTGACTTAAAGCTGCCTGGATCTCAATTTGGGGAAACCTTTTCGAGAAATCAGCTTCGAATTCCCTCATCGCTTTCTGCTAGCCTTGGAAGCGAAGCTGATTTGGGGCTGCCTGGGTTACTTTTTTTTTGCAACCGCCGCACAAGAATTTATCTTCTATAGTTTCTGCGATCCTTGTAAAGTGTAGCTGACGTAGAGCTGCCTCAAACTCTATCGTCAGTTAGAGGATTTTAGCTCTACCTGTGTGTGACGTCAAAAATTGCTCTCCTCAGCAATGTTTATTGGATGATATTTTTTGTTTTTAATAGTAAATAAAATGTCCAAGTAAATCCTTGATTAAAATTAATATTCTATTTTTCAGCAGTGACTAATTTTAGATCTTATGTCACGATTTAATAGCCATAATTTTAAAAAGTTATTTTTAAAATAGTTCCGATTTTTAAAAGAAATATTTACTGGAATGATTCAGTTTGCACGGCCTACTAACCAGGGAATTATTTTTAGGTTTTTGTTTTGTGTAGCGGATGAATAATTAGATTTTATATCATACAATTCTCTTAGTACTTTCTAGCATCCCTATAAAGAAATCTATATTGAGACTCAATTACATCTTAGCGCTCAGCTTCATAGTCTTGTCTTACCTTCTGTTAGCCTTATGATCGTAGCTGACTTAGAGCAGTTTGAGACTCTCTCGTAGCTCAGAGAAATTTACCGGGACTCTAAGATGGAAATACTCTAATTTTTCTCTATGCTCTCCTGATAGTTTGCAGTCTTCGGATTGGGCTGAGTGTCTTCAAAGTGACGTCAAATCATCTAGAGTCTCTCAAAAGTCAAAAGGAAATACTTTCTAGATTTTGGGGCAATTTTAGGGCGAAAAGTCTAACAAAAATTGAGAAAAAATTTTTGATTTTGACTCCAAGAAGACATTCAACTATACAGTAGAAGTTTTTTCTTAACGTGTCTATTGAATTTCAGAAATATCGATTTAGCCTTATTTCTCCCAATTCCTGGAACACTCACCTCCTTTTACTCTCTGCTCTCCTGCCAGTTCTGTTTTCGACATTTTGCCTTACCTGTTGACCTTTAACCTTAAGGTACAGGTGTAATGTCCTAAAATGAAATGTCACTGAGGGCCTCCAATAAAAGTGTATCCTACTTACTTCACTCAATGTTCTGCTCTCCCAGTACAGGGTATTTTCAAAGAGATGCCTCCGATCCCTCAATGTCCATTTGGAGGGATAGAGTTGCCCTATATAGGGCCATATACCTTGTATAATTTCTGAAATCCTGTCACTCTAAAGATTCCAATGTCTTTCCTAATGTCTTCTCTGGAATTTCAGAGGAGGGATGTACGTTTGGTAACGTCGTTTGGGGCTTCTGAAAAATTAAGAATTTTTTGAGGATTTCATGAGCCTGTACTATTTTTGTTAATATTTGATAGACAATAAGGTGGCTTTTTTAAAAATGTAATTTCCAAAAAAGAAATAATAAAGGGCTGCCTTTACTAGATCAAACGTCACAAATGAAAGAGTTTTTTTTGTAAAGTAGGCCTACCCAAAAAAAGCAAACAAACACAAAATCAACTGTTTCTATATTCTTGATGACTTCCATTGTTTTTTTTTAAATTTTTATATACGATTACTGATCATTTTTTAAATCAATTTGACGTACGTCAACTACACCACAAACACTAAAATTGTAAACTATCAGGACACCAAAGATGAGACCATAATTTAGAGCCAAACAAAATCGAGGCTCTAATTCAACACAGCGTTTCAGGCACCTATACGTTATCAGGATACTAGAAATCAGAAACATTGAAGATTTTCTTGAAAGCTATTACAGAATAAAATAAAAAAATTAGCTAGGCAACCCCAAATCAGCTTCGCCTATTAGGCTAACAGAAACCGAAACAGATATTTAAAGCCAATGTCTGAAAAAGCTTCCAAATTGGAAGCCAGGCATCTCAAATTTGGGCTCCTTTACTAGGACAACAGAAATTTGAGGCCCAAGTTTAATATAGAGACAAACTTTGACGTAAAATAGAGCCCCCGTTGACAAGGATAACAGAAAAAGTACAAACACATTTCAATATAGAGACAAGCTCTGGCATAAAATTGAGGCTCAAAATCGACATCATTTATAAGGATTACAGAAGGCGTAGGAGATTTTGAGGCTTAAAATGTGCCGCTTGAAATAGAGACTCTATGTGCAGAAATGCACATTGAGGGTAGGATCGAAGAATGGGATCTGACCCATAATAGAGGGGCAGGCAGCTTCAAGTCAGCTTCCTTCATAAGGGTTGCAGGAAATAGAGAAGTTTAAACGTGAAGCTTTTTAGAGGGATAAATGATTTGACCGTAAGGGAGGACTAGGCAGCATTTTGGCAGATAGAGTTAAAAGGGGAGTATAAATTGTGGGAGAGATTTAAGAATTGGTTTTGAGGCCTTATAGGATATAGGAAAGATTTATTGAATAAATCAAATACTTACAAGGTATTTAAATGTAATTTTCTTATTCGGTTAGGTAGTCATAGTCATAGTCATAGTCAATCATATTTAATTATCCAAAAAAAATTATTCTATTGACAAAGCATTAATTTAAAAGTAAAACAGAAAAAAAAACACCAGTAGTACAACAATGTAAATACAAACAAGTTATAAACAATTTGATAGAACGGCGATCCAAGCAATATTACATATACCTGAAACTATACTAAAATTATAGAATGTAAATAAAAGACAAAAGTACTCAAAAACAAAAAAGGTCATACAGTGTCACTATAGTAGTCCTTCAAGCTGTAGTAAGCTTTTCGCAACAAAATATCCTTTACACCCCCACGAAATAGTTCATTACTTAGATGGTTAAAAAAATGTTTGCTCTCATAGAATATTGAGTATTTTGCTAAAGCAGACTTTGTTATAGGTAAGCCTATATTAATGTTCGAACTTACTCAAGTGTTGTACCCAATATCCCAAGTTTCCAAACCTGAATATTTCCTGTGCACAGTTTCTATAACGAATAGACATGGTACAGTTGAATTTTTTTCCCTGATAAATAACGGTTGACAATGTTCACGACCTGCAACTTTACATAAATAACGAATTGCCCTCTTTTGTAAAACGAATATCGAGTTAAACTGTTGCTTTAGTAAATTCCCAAAAAGCTATACCATATCTTACAAGAGATTCAAATAGTGAGTGATAAACCATTTTTACGGTAGAACAAAACTATTTTGATTGCAAAGTAACCAGCAGACAAATATTTACTTAGTGCCCTCAAATTTAAGTTTATTGTCTATGATGAGACCTAAAAATTTTGTAAGAGGTTTATTTTCTACAATTTCATTATTTAATCTACTCTGAAAACATCCTACTCTATAAATAGACACATATTTTAGTTATTTTCTTTTGTGAAGTTTCAACAAACAAGCCCTCTTATATATTTCAATCCCTCTGTGTTCCTCTTACCGACTGTTTTCGTGAATTCGCCATGCTCCCGAAATCCCAAAGCGGGAATTTCCAGGTTTTTAACCCCTGTGCAAGATAGGGTGAAAATTCACATACACATTCCTTGTTCCGCCGCAGTTCATGCGAACCTGCTACCGTGAGTTCCTTATTGCGGTGCAGTAAAAACCGATGACATTCTTTTTCAAGGGGAAGGAATTTTTATAGGGCGCAGACCTAAAAAAAAAAATTGGAATTTCTTGTGTAAGCTAAGCTGTTAATCATACCCTTGCATAAGTTTTCAATCGCCCAAAGTCCAAATTTTCAAAAAAATATCTAATTTTTTTAAATACATTTGTCGCCCAATCATTCTCTTACATCCCTGTTATTCGCAGTAACCTTATAGCACCTTGATTTTCCCTAGCGCAGCCTTTCTTTGGCCGACACGAAAGGCTCCAAACATCCCCCCAGTTTGGGGAGAAAACGTCGATTCACCTTGCAACATTTCTGCGAGACTGTTACAATTTCTCCCGTTTCTCCCTCTTAGCCTCAAAATTGAGTTTCCCCAAAAGACACTCCAACGCTTCGCTATTGAGGAGGGACGCGTTTCCCTTCTACAATCCTAGTAGTTGTAGCTGGTATGTTGCTGGCGAGATTGCTGAGTTTTGAACTGACAGAGAAATAATTATCATTATTAGTAATATTGGAGTTGTTCATTTTTGAAAAAATTTAAAATTTTGTAGTAGGCAATTCAAATTGTTTATAACTACTTTGGGGATAAAAATCAAGCGAAAACTTCTTATTATCTATGGGTTCCTAGTAGCAAAAATTTCACTCCTTAAGAAGCATTCTCAAAGCAACTTAAATCAATAGGGATTTTAACACACATGCACATATATTTATTTTGTTATAAAACTTATCTATAATTCTGTTAATATTTTTTCAATAAATAAACCATGTAAAAATGTGAAGAAGAAATATATTCGAAATGTTGTTGTATAAAATTATTTATATAATAATTACCTGTGAGAATTTGATCCAGTATCGTTTCTGTTATCCTGATATCAGGGACCAGTTTTGCACCCTTATCCAGGTATTTCCAGGAAAACAGTCGAGTGGATTAGGGCTAATCCGTTCATGAAAACAATAAAAAAAATCAAATAAATAAAACAACAAATAAAAATTAAAACATTTCGAAACCAAATCAAAATTGCTTCTCCCTTGCCCAACTCGATCAATAACATCCCCCACGGCGTGAAAAATGGGAAAACTCATGCGCCCTTCTGTTTTCCTGTTTCCCGGTGTTTGAAAAGTTTTGCCCCTCCTGCATAAGGGTGTATGACTATTATATTAGAGCCAGGGAATGAAAAACCCACTTTCCAGCTAGAGTGAAATCGAACCCAAACCTAATCTTAATTCCAATAATCATCGACAATTTTCTTAAATCTGACGTGAAACTTTTCCATTAGGGTTTGCTATCGGTACACTTTGGGGTTAACAAGAAATGCGCACCTAGTTTAAAGTTTCATGGATATTCTTTCATCTGGAATGGAAAAATTGGCAATTAACTAGGAGCAAATGGATTTCATGAAAGTTCAAATCTTTATGTTCATTTTATCGTAAAAATTTACTGCGGTTTAATAGATGATTACAAACAGTTTTATTATGGAAATATATTTTAGAGAATGAAGGTCAAGTTCTCTTTCAGCTACGCCTGGATGTAGGCCTTTTCCAATAGCTTCCGTATGTTTTTTTTTTTGTTAAGAGTAGTCTGGATCCAGTTCTTGCTTTTGAAGATCATTTCCCCATCGTTTCCGAAGTCTTATTTCTACGTTGCGTCTTGTTATACCTATTATAAATTTGTTGGTTCATTTGCATTTTTTACTTGTAAAGTTACTTCAGCTACAAATTCAATTTCTAATCTTTAATCTTCTAGTTCTAAGCTCAAGCATATGTTTATGTAATACCTACTTCCCCAATCACCATTAAGATACGAAATTATTATACATATTCACACCCTTTTAAAAATCCGCATCCCAAATAAGGCCCTATAAAAGATCCTATCGTTGCAAAGGGAATTCCCAAAGGGTTAAAATAGTATCAGGAATCTATAAATTCCAAGCAGGGTTTTGCACTATCCTAGCTATCGATTTGGGACGGGGGTGGCTAGAAAAGAGGGCGTGAGGCAACTTTCGGGGGCGGCACGGAATATTACCTTCCATACAATTCACAATGGAAAATTAATATGTTGTTTTGATTTTGTGGGTTTTCATAAAATGTACAACAACAAAATTGGTTTTCTTGAGGTCGCAAAACATTTATTTCCTTTGAAAATACGCGTGTGAAGCCTTTGAAAGTTTCACAGGAAAATGTTTTCACCGATCTCGACTTCAAAACAAAAAGAAAGTAAGGGAAGATTCTAGCGAAAAGAAAAATCGAAAGGAAACAAAAATATATATTTTTATCGTTTGTTATATAATTTACAGTGTGTTCAATTTTGATGGCATGCAGACGTTTCAATTAAAATTAATGGAAAATTTTCTTGCCTCGACTAGGATTTGAACCCAGGACCCTCGCATATCCAGTGCAACGCTCTAACAACTGAGCTACCGAGACATGTTTCATTTCTACCTTTTCAATCAAATTTTTCATAAATGGGAGTGAGCTAGAAGGTACCTATAAGGGGAACACATTCACAATTAATGGTTGTTTGGAATCCATTATCCCTTCAACCACAGATGCGTCGTCGACATATAGCGACATCAGCCGACCATTAATTGTGAATGTGTTCCCCTTATACCTTCTAACTCACTCCTTTACCAACGATAACCGCCGAAGGTTGCCGTTGGTCTTCAGAACTAATAACTTAAAATTGATGAGTCTTGATCGGTAAGTTAGAAATGAAACAGGTCTCGGTAGGTCAGCTGGTAGGGCGTTGCACTGGATATGCGAGGGTTCTGGGTTCAAATCCTAGTCGAGGCAAGAACATTTTTCATCAATTTTAATTGAAACGTCTGCATGCCATTAAATGCCAGGAAATCTAGGGCAATCATGGGAAATTAGAGAAAATCAAGGGAAATCTTAAGGAACTCAGGGAATCATGGGAAATCAGTCAATCTCTAGATCTAAAACATGCGCAGTTTTCAAAATGCTCTATAATTTGAGGTTATGTTATCCAGGAAAATCTTAAGAAAATCAGTTATTCTCTAAATTTAACGCATGCGCAGTTTTCAAAAATCTTTATAATTTGAGGTACCTAATGCTAGTAGTGAAACTTTCGGGCAAACTTACTGGTAATCAGAAGAAATTAGGATGAATCATGGAAAATCATTCATGATTTGCTATAAAACCGCAATCTGATGTCCAAAAACTGACTTGTATTTCACTGCTCAGGGGTAAACCGCAAGGGAAGTATGGTGTACAAATTAGGAGAAATGAAGAGGAAATCTAAGGCAATCAGGGAAACTCATAAGGAAATCATGAGTTAATCAAGAGAAATATTCATGAACACAGGGAAAATCTTAATGAAATTATGGGGAATCTTAAGAAAATCAGTCAATCTCTAAATCTAACCCATGCGCAGTTTTCAATAAGCTTTATAATTTGAGGTACTTAATGTTAGTAGCGAAACTCTTGGGCAATCTTACTGGTAATCAGAAGAAATCAGGATAAATCATGGGAAATCATTCATGATTTGCCATAAAACCGCAATTTGGTGACCAAAAACTGTCCTGTATTTCACTACTCAGACGTAAACCGCAAGGGAAAGTATGGTGTACAAATCATGAAAAATCTAAGGCAATCAGGGAAACTCAAGGAAATCATGAGGAAATCAAGGAACACAGGGGAAATCTTAAGAAAAAATCATAGGAAATCTTAAGAAAATCAGTTAATCTCTAAATCTAACCCATGCGCAGTTTTCAATAATCTTTATAATTTGAGGTAGGTACTTAATGTTACTAGCGAAACTCTTGAGCAATCTTACTGGTAATGTAATCAGAAAAAATCAGGGTGAATTATGGAAATTAATGCACAATTTGCCCTAAAACCGCAATTTGGCGTACAAAAATTGATCTGCTATTTATCTCTCGGAAATCAAACAATCGCTTTTAGTGAAGCAAGTTTTGAATCAGGTATATTAAACTTTCTTGCTCCAAATACTTTGTTGAGCTTGTGCCCACCCACAATTAATATCCTATTGCATATAAAATCTATGTTTAAAACAGTTTCAAGAGTTCGGTGCCAAAATTACGTAAAATGACCCCGCTTTAAACGAAATCTAGAAAAAAAATTTCATTGGCAACACACAAAAAAAACCCATTTCGAAAATTATCGCATTCCAATTTTACAACTCCATTCTAGCATCCGATCGTGTCGTCTTTTTAAAAATCCACGCGCCCAGTAACGAAATAGCATCAGTAGTTTATGTTGAAATAACGTTATTTTTAGCCTGGATAGACTTGGCTGCTGAAAATAGCCCAAAACGTCTCTCTGAAAAGTAGCTGACGTTGCCAAATACAGCCAGGGACGATGGCGGTTTAGATTTCAGCTTTAAGGATTGGTTTTCCAGTAAAATACCGCGTAAAACGTTTATGTTTTATTTTTTCAGGGGATAACGTTCCTGAATCAACATTTTGGAAAATAGAATTTATTATGGAAAAAATATACATTATGAACAAAGGTTTTTCAAATGTTGAATGAAAAACCATTTAGATCAAGTTCGCAGAATTCAAAAAAATTTCCAATATTCTTTGTCCCTTATTAAGAATCTTAACTGTCTCTTCTTCATCATCAGTACTAACAGAAAAACACTATTAATGGACAAAAAGTAGTACCTATGTTTTTATTTTTGAAACTCATCTCTATTAAAAACTAGTATATGAATACATACTGAGTTTTAAGTTTGGAATGACTCAATTCAGAACGTCAATAGATAGACGTCCTATACTTGAAACTCACCCTGTATATGAAAAATAGGCAATACTCGGCCAGTGGAAAAACTATTTTTAATTTTATATTATGTACTAAAATTCATCAAAAATGAAACGTTTGCACCAGACTGGCGTTTGTAGGAAATTGTTTTCAACTTCCACAATAGGAATTTAGTTCTTGAAACTTCAAAACCAAAAGTAGTATAGGTAACTTTTACCCTGAAGCTTAACCGTAAGGCTTGAGGAAAATTTAAACTAAAACAGATTGATGCAAATTGGTCAAATTTCTAATAATTTTTTTCTTTTTTGTTCTAGAGGTTTTTAATTCCCTTCAATCATGTCCGACGACGAAGAAGTCTACTCGTAAGTACAACATTTCTAATTAGTCCTATTTTTTGAAATTTGTACCTATTTCTCGAAATATAATAAATTGTATTTCTTTTCCAGTGAAGAAGAGGAGGAGGAAGAAGTTGTTGAAACGTAAGTGACAATAATTTTAATTTATTTAATGTTTTTCAGCTTTTTTATACCAAATTGTTATTTCAGAAAATTCGGCAAAAATGTTTATCAAAATTCCTGTTTCAAGGCCCATTATTTTATTAAAATAAATTATTTTTAAATAATACCCTGTATATTTTCTTTCTTACAGAAAAACGTAAGTTTAATAAGGCCCTTCCCTGTACAGAAAACCTTATACCTCTAGAAAGAATCCAGTACCGTATGTGTTTTCAAATTAGAATAGTTTTTTTCTATAGTCCACCATCCACCAGTGTTTCTTTTTTTTGTTCTTGTGATTACCATTTATACACAATACAGGGTGTCCTAAAAACACCTTGTATAAATCACATTTTTATATGTTTGTGTCTCTGACAATCATGTTCTAAACCACACAGAGTGTTTTTTTGTTAATAATCATAATTTTATTTTGACTTACCCTTATAAGTATATGTTGTTTTTGGAAAATTTCACCACCCTACCAGAAAATAGATATTTTTTTTTTGTGTATATAGTAATTTTTTGATTTTTCTCCTTATTTCCGCGCCTTCCCCGTTGCCCCCTTGTGACGTGTATCCCATAGGACCACCACCACCACTACCAAAGTCGAGTAAGTCCCCATTTAGAAAATGCTGATATTTTTTTTTAACTAGATTTTTCCCTAATCATTTTTGAGGAGATTTTTTTTCGAGGTTTTTGAGCTTAACCCACACCCTTCTGAAAAACTTTGTATGATAGTTTGAAAATTGTGGATTCTATTACACCACAATGATGCTTTTTTGAATTTTGGCTTAGCTTTTTGTGATTTGTATTGCGCTTGAAATAGATTTAAGGTCATCACTCATTGTAATGTAATTAGATTCCTATTGTTAGATACATTCTGATGTAAAATATACGAGCTAGTTATAAAATGTTTTAATTTTCTACAATAGTGTTGGATCTGTAAGTTTGGGAGGGTGGTATGCAACAGCACTTAGGTCTACAGTATCCCCATTGTGTAGCGATTTAACGTAGGCGATGACGTCACCGAGGGCGGTGCCTCTGATCTCTTCTAGGGATTTCGGATTCTACACACAAATTTTAGGCTATGCGCAGAATCGTGATGGTACATTGTATGGTTTCCTGATGAATTAGAACAAAGCTTATCTCATTCTCAAAGCAATTCTTTAATTGCCAAGAAAACAAAGTTCGCCTTAATGTCGACAATAGATAAACAAGTTCTATTTTCTGCAGCTGCAATTAGCATTGGCAGACATGCTTTGTTTACCCATTCCTTTAGCTATTATTAGCTAATTTGCAAGTTTATTTTAGAATTCCTATACTTACCTGAGAGTTCAGAGGAGCTAAGATTCAATTTTACATTTTTCCACCACAATCTCAAAGAGACAATTTTATTCGCTGCAAGTGAAACTTTCATTGATTGATTGATTTGATCAACGGCAGCAAGGCAAGGTTTAGTGATTCCCTAACACTGCAGCTAGTTAGCTTATTGTATCCCTTGCTGTGTGAATTTCTGCTAAAATAGGTTTGACACCTTCGCTAGGTGCAGTAATCCTCCAGTAAGCGAGTGCAGGGCACTTGAATAAGATGTCTGAGGCTGATTCTTCGTCCTCGTCGCTCTTGGTACAGATGGGTTCATCTTGGTAGATTCCCATCTTATGTAGATGTTTCCTCAGTGTATGTACAGTAACCAGTTAACAGTCCTCTCACGATTCTGATCTGGTTCCTCGTGAGCTTCAGGATCTCAGAAGCTAATCTTGCTGTAGGATAGTTTACCATTGCCTTACTGTAGTGTTGCATCGGTTTTTGATACCAGTGGTTTTTCTTGTCCTCTCGGATCCATTTGTCCGAGCAGCCACGTATCGAAGTACCTATTTGATATTCCGAATACGGGCTTAGGGCGCATAAACTGCCTTTTCTGATCCTTGCCTAGCTAAGGAGTCCGCGTTTCCATTGCCAGCAATGTCCGTGTGCCCCGGCACCTACGCAAGAGTTACTTGTCTGGCTAGGGTTAAATGGAGTTGCAGGCAGTCCCACACTAATTTAGAGTTTATCTGTTGGCATGCTAGAGCATTAATAGCTGCTTGGCTGCCTGAGAAGATTGTGATATCCTTATGCACAAGTTCCTGTATCAGATTTTCCCGCAGGCATATCTATTGCATGTATTTCGGCTTGGAATACGGTGGTGTGCTTCCCCAGTGGGAAATACCATTTTGGTCTTGAGGATAGGCCATATACTCTGGCACCGGTTCCACTGTCGGTTTTGGAACCATACCATACTAACTTTCCATTCTGGACTGAATTTTCTGTTTTGTTTTCCCAGTTAATCTGGGTTTGAAACGGTTTGTGACTATTTATTCTCAAGGTCATATGATGTAACTTCCCATCTGAAATAGCGAGTTTGTAACAATATTTTTCAAATATTGTTTTCGTTTAAATTTTGCTTTGCAAGTGTCGCATTCAAAAGGAAAAATATACGAGTAATTCACTTGGTGACGCTTCAAGTCGAGTTTTCGTTTAAATTTTGCCTTGCAAGTGTCACGTTCAAAAGGATAAATATCCGAGTGTATTATTTGGTGACTCTTTAAAAGGCATTTTTGATTAAATTTTGATTTGCAAGTTTCACATTTGAAAGGATAAATATCCGAGTGTATTTGTTGATGAATCTTCAAAAAGATTTTTTGTTTGAATTTTGCTCTGCAAGTGTCACATTCAAAAGGATAAATATCCAAATGTGTTAGTTTGTGATTTTTCAAAACGCCTTTTTGTTTGAATTTTGCTTTGCAGGTGTCACATTCAAAAGGAAATTTATGTCCGGATGTTCTACTCGGATTCCAGTTCTAGCTACAATTGAGTCTGTAAACTCCCATTCTTCCCTCAGCTTTAATAATGATATCAAGTGGCAGGAAGTTTAGTATGGTTTTAATTGGAGCAGTTGGAGTGCTTTTCATTCTACCCATTATGCAGAGACAAGCCAGTCTTTGAAGTTTGGATAGCTCCATTATTGCTTTGCTCTGTTCGACTTTTGGCCACCAGACTATTGATCCGTAGGTTATTCTGGGTCTCACCACTACTGTATAGAAAATAAAATATACTGTGATGATCTCTTTTGCTGTGTCCCAGTTCTCTTAAGTAGTCTAGATTTTCTGATTACTATGAATTGGTAAGTTTTTTTCTGTTATGATTTCGACTGATTCTGGGAGGTGAATGTGCAGTAGAATCCGTAGTCTCTCTTCCAGAATCTGTCTTGGTACCATCTCAAGGATCCCAACTGGATTTAAGGAATCTTTGGACAGAATTTTTTGGAGTTGCTGCTACCTTGGTGTTTTGAACCTCTTGGCAGTATTTCCTCCATAATTCGATTTTTGCCTTCCAGATCTGACTATTATTCATGGTTAAGGTGGAATCGTTGTCGTCCCACCTGCCTGTTTTTTCCACTCTGTTGTAAAACTTGCCTATTTCGATCCGTCCTGAGATCAGAAAGTTCTCTGTTCCACCAAGAGGTATCTTTTCTGGAGTTTTTCTTTCTCAAGGGATAGTTGTTCTGATAAGAGGTTAATATAGCCTCCTGTAGTTTACTAGCTGCCACTTCTATATCAGTGAGGTTTTTAATTCCAGTTTTGACCTGGTTGCAGTTAGTGAGCAGACTTTCCACATATCCCTCCCAGTTCGTCCTCACCGGATCACGAAACTGCTTTGCTGGTCTCTCATCTTGTGAGATTTCCATGCAGATATGTCTGTGATCAGACAGGAACGATTCTCCTGACACGTGCCAAGAGGTTACCTGCTTACGAGTTCTTGTAACAAAAGTAGTTTCATTACCCCTATTGAAAAAGTGAAACCTACTAAGTATTTGAATTGTCATCATTTATTGAGTCGTTATCCAAGATCTTTCTGTCAGCGCTTTTTTCACATTTCTTGTTGTTGTTGAGAAAACATTTATTCAAAAAGATTCAAATTACAGGAGCGACAAGATATTGGCACCCAAATAAATTTAGACAAAAATGCATTTTTTTTTTCAGGGGTGATTCTTTGACTTACCTAACTTATTTTTGATGCGTTTTTTTTTATAACAGGACAGCTTTTTTGACTAGCTAAATATAATTGAATCAAAGTCAATAATAATTAATCAATATGATCTATTAGAGAACAACCATCAGGCGATCCAGAATTCATCAAAAAGCAGGACCAGAAAAGATCTGATTTGGATGAACAATTGCGTGAATACATTCAAGAATGGCGCAAACAACGTGCCAAGGAAGAGGACGAACTCAAAAGGTAGTCACTTCTTCTAACATTGAAACTTTGAACTTTATTGAGAAAATTTGATTTTCAGACTAAAGGAAAAGCAAGCCAAGAGGAAGGTCACTCGTGCCGAAGAAGAAAAGAAATTGGCCGAACGCAAGAAGCAAGAAGAAGAACGTCGTCAACGTGAAATTGAAGAGAAGAAACAAAAAGGTAATAACTGAACAATTTTAAAATGTTTTTTCAATATAAATATTGTAAATTTTAGATATTGAAGAAAAGAGATTGCGTCTTGAAGAAGCAGAAAAGAAACGTCAAGCCATGTTGCAAGCCATGAATGCTTCCAACAAGAAGGGACCCAACTTTACTGTTAGCAAGAGGGATCCCAATGTATGTATTAGATATTATATGTATATTATATTAATTGGTACTCCAGCCTGGGTGTTATGTAAGACTTATACATTTAGAAACATTTGGAGTGTGAGATCTTTAAATGCCTTGTGATGAGTTTGAATTCTTTGGGATACCCTTGATATAGTTTTTCCACTTCATGTTTTCAATGACACAATTCCCAAACATTTTGTTCACCAACACAGATTACCTGGATAGACCCAATGAAGTATTGCATCCTGGGGTTGTTTTTGCTCAGGTGGAGAATTGTCATTCAGTGGCATTTGCCAGGTGGTTCTCCACTGTTCGACTTCATGCACCTTAATCCTGAAACTGTCGATCCTACAAAAAATCTTGGATTGGGTTTAGTAAAAGTTCTCCTATACCATAGTGATCGGAGTTTATGATCAAAATCAGTGTAGCCAGAGGTGGTACAATTGTACCAGATTTGGTAGCATTCGCTTTGAAAAAGTACGCTGGTATGACGTTGGCATATTTGGTACAATTTTCAATTTTTTTCTTTTTTCCAAATTCTCAAAGAGTTTCAGCTTACTGCCTACTTAGTCTAATGTCTTTGTATTTCTGTAAATAAATTCGATATAACAATAATTTTTGATTCTTGAATAGATGGCGCCACCAATGTAATACTCGTTTTGTGGTTCTTGGTTGACGTAGTTTGTGTTTAGTTTAGGTTTTCACTTTTCATCAAATCAAAGCAAAACGTGCTTTTATCCTACTGGATCAAAAATAATCCTCATTTTCAGGAAGCACATACGCATTATAAACTGGTACATTTTTACTGAATCTGGTACAATTTGTCTTTAATTTTGGTACAAAACATTTTTGCTCTTTGGCAACACTGATCAAAATCCAGATAAAATACATCAACAGACTGGCCAGTCATTCCGCCCTTGTCCAGCCATGAATATTGGCAAGCATGTTCGTGGAAGTGAACCTGCCAGGAACGTATTGGGAAGTTGGGATTTCAGAACAAAAATCCAGTCACCTCAGATATCAGGACTTTCTCCATGCATTTGCAAAGGGTGATAGTTAAGATTATGGGCCTATGGTTTTCAGGCAGGAGTTTGTCGTCTTTCTTATTGTGAATAGGCATTTTTCCATTCCCTTGGTAGTTTGTCCTTCCTAAGAAAATCATTCATCATGGTTGAGAGGGCATGTGATAGAACTCAGCAGCTCACTTGTCCAGGAAAATGACAGAGATTTCACTCTCTCCGGGACTAGAATCTGGATTCAGTGATCTGAGTGCAGTTTCCAATTTCTCAGGTGTAAAAGTTACAATTTCAAGTCAATTAGCACAGAATGTATCAGATTCCAGGTTGGGCATATGGCTTAGATCTTCTCTTGTAACAACACTCTCAAACTGTTTGGCAAACAAGTTGGTAACTTTTTTCTCATCATTAAGGATGGAGTTAGTGGTTACCAGTGGCGGACCATCCCATTTGGAAAAAGCTGGAATTCAAATTTTGCTTCTGTCCATGGTTTCTAAAAATTCAGCCAAAACTGTAGAACTTTTGTATTTACACCTTTCTTCTACCTGTGAAGGTAAAGGCTGTAGGTAGGGTGTCAATATATAAAAAAAACACCCTGTACAAATAAGTGGATTATTGCGAAACTTATGGGTGAACCTCTGCGGGACGAGCGCAGCGAGTTCCGCAGCCATCTACTCACCAATATACTGTTGAACTGTTCAAATAAGACACTCACCTGAAATGTGTAGTTTTTGAACTAATGAGAAAAATTCTCAACTGAGTGAATCAGGTTAGTATTGTACTTGAACAACATATTGGTGAATAGATGGCTGGGTCCACCCATAAGTTCCGCAACAATCCACTCGTTTGTACTTGAATAACTTGTCACAATATATTACTAGTTTGGTAAAGTAACATTGCTAATTCCTGTTGAAACGCAAATTGACAAAAAGTGGATAATCTTACAAATTCTGACTTTATATAATAATTTATTGTACAAGTACAAATAAGTGGATTGTTGCGGAAGTTATGGGTGGACCTCTGCGGGACGAGCGCAGCGAGTTCCGCAGCCATCTAATCACCAATATACTATTGAACTGTTCAAGTAAGACATTCACCTGAAATGTGTTATTTTTAAACTAATGAGAAAAACTCACAACTGAGAGAACCAAGTCAGGATTGTACTTGAACAACATATTGGAGAATCTTACAAATTCTGACTTTATATAATAAGTTATTGTTCAACTACAGGGTGTTTTTTTATATATTGACACCCTACCTACAGCCTTCACCTTTACAACTAGATGAAAGGTGTAAATACAAAAGCTGTACAGTATTGGCTAAATTTTTAGAATCCATGTTCAGAAACAAAAACTGAATGTCAGAAATGTGAAATGTTGCATGCTTTCAGCTTTTTCAAACGGGATGCCCTATATTTGGTTCTATATTCTTGAAGAGTACAATTTCCCGATTCCAAAACTATACAGTTTGTCTATATTTGGTTGAGTCGTCTCCAACATATTTGGTTCTAAAAATTTTCAAAATACTATAAGAGAAACCAAGCAGCTTTCACCTGTATAGGTAGAATGGTTCACAAAATCAGTACCTATTAGTAGGATAGTATTTTTACAATTTTTGGAGCCGAATATATGAGAGACTGTTCAATCAAATATAGACAAATTATATATTTTTGGAATTGGGGCATTGTGCTCTTCAAGAATATAGAATGAAATATAGGGCATTCAAATATTGTTTCTGACCGTGGTTTCTAAAAATTCAGCCAAAACTGTACAACTTCTGTACACCTTTCTTTTACTTGCCTGTAAAGGTAAAGGCTGTAGGTGGGGTGTCAATACATAAAAAAGACCCTGTACCTACCTATTTAAAATCACCTTATTCTCCCAAATAGTTCCCCCAAACCGTATCTTGCACAATGTGCTGCCAAAACTAACCCAATCTGGCTTACTTTAACTTAAACTGCCCCCCCCCCCCACCCCTTTCAAAAGGCCTGTAACCGCCCCTGGTGGTTACATCCCTGAGTGAGAAATGTGTAAGCCTTGAACCAAGAGATCTGTATATGTAGGAATAAAACTCCTCGTCAGAAGAGGCTAGCAATAGCAATTCTTATTCATATTTACTTCTAGACTGTTTTATCTTGCGTTTGAGTAAGTTATTTTGGTTGCTGTAGATCAACTTGTCATTTTCAGAGTTGCTTTTCAATGGAGAATTCTTGCATAACACAAATCAGCATGCCCAATTATGAACATAATTTATTTGTAAATATTTTCAGGCCGCCAACCTTTCACCCGCTCAAGTCGAAAGGAACAAGACCAAAGAACAATTGGAAGAAGAAAAGAAAATTTCCCTTTCAATTCGTATCAAACCTTTGAACATCGACGGATTGAGCGTGGACAAATTGAGAGAAAAGGCCTCCGAATTGTGGGCAGCCATCGTCAAGTTGGAAACTGAGAAATACGATTTGGAAGAAAGGCAAAAGCGTCAAGACTATGATGTAATTAACCTAGATTTATTGAATGCAGTAACTACATCTTAATTTTTTTATAGCTTAAAGAATTGAAAGAAAGACAGAAGCAACAATTGAGGCACAAAGCCTTGAAGAAGGGTCTTGACCCTGAAGCCCTTACCGGCAAATACCCAGTAAGTTCCTATAATCATATCATATAACTACAATTACTTATATTATTATTTTTTTACAGCCTATGATTCAAGTAGCCTCCAAATATGAACGTCGTGTCGACACGAGGTCGTATGGAGACAAGAAGAAACTCTTCGAAGGTGTAAGTGTTCATATTCATTCAAAATTTATATACGTCCCATAACATTAAATTAAATTAAATGAATTTTTAATTAGGGCTTTGATGTCATAACATCGGAAGAGCTTAACAACACTTGGGTTAAACGCGAAGAAGATTTTAAAACAAGATCGCGTTGTAAGTCAACGCCCCACTATTTTGTTTCTTTTTTATTCCCCCCCTGTATATATTTATGTCGTTTGCTTCTTAGTTGTTTGTAGTAATTTTTGGTTTTCTTTATTTCCTTCCAAAAATAGGGATATGTAGATACTGTTAAGGAAAATTCTGAAAAGGTCTGGAAAGAAAGGTTCGGCCAGTTCGATTCCAGACAAAAGGGTAAGTTGAAAACTATAGTCTTTTAATGCTGCTTAAAAGGCATAAAACAATTCAATTGGCACCGGTCAAGTTCTTTGCAATTTCTTCAGATTTCTAAAAGTATGTACCTGGGTATTTATTGTTCTAACTACACAAAAAATTATTCCCTATTAACATTCCAGTAATTTGAACATGTTTCTTTCAAATAGGCAATATATATATATATATATATATATATATTTTTTTTTTAAACTCGAAGAACAAATTGTGACTTGGTTCCTCTGTGTTTTTATCTGCTTTGATGCTCCTTGCCTCTTTTCGTTCTAGTATTTAAGTTACGGGTGCTACATTATGCGATTTCTTGTACTCCCACAGCCAGACTACCGAAATGGTTCGGCGAACGTCCGGGCAAAAAGGCCGGCGATCCAGAAACGCCCGAAGGTGAGGAAGAAAAACAAGTCGTAGACGACGACGACCTTAAAGAACCAACCTTCGAACCTGAACCGGAAGAGGAGGAAGAGGAAGAGGAGATTGAAGAAGAGGAAGAAGAAGAGGACGAGGAGGAAGAAGAGGAATAAATGCGTCGTTCTATAAAGGTGAGTTTCTGATTGATTTGGTTATTTTGTTAATTGATTTTTTTTTTCAGAGGTATTCACACAAGTTGTATAATATATAATCCATCAGAGCCAGATCAACGGACGTTAATATATTAATTTTTAAGTTATTTTAATTTCCAACAATTACCTATATTTACCTACTTTGTCTTATATGTTAATTGAATTAAAATATCTGTTTTGTTGAAAATAATAATAAAGTTATATTTGTAATTGTATCTGCTCTATTGGGAGTTTTATTTATTTTATTCTTTATAATTTTTATTTATGCTGTAAGATTTAATAAAAACTTATTTGAGAATCACTTTTTTTCTTGTTAATCTAATAGTTTTAGTTCA
The DNA here is from genome assembly GCA_917834065.1 of Ceutorhynchus assimilis. Classification (NCBI taxonomy): domain Eukaryota; kingdom Metazoa; phylum Arthropoda; class Insecta; order Coleoptera; family Curculionidae; genus Ceutorhynchus; species Ceutorhynchus assimilis. The sequence goes on from OU892279.1 coordinate 51,782,499, forward strand.
GGAGAACCTCACAATAAAAATAGGAGAAAACGGGCAAAATTATTAATAAAGAAGTAGGTATCCAAAGTGAAATTTTACACTTAAACTAACATCTCAAAGTTCCCTTGCTTTAGTGCTGGTTGAACAAGGAAAAAGACGATTTTTTGTGAATTATTGGGCGATTTGCTCTTGCTCAAATTGCAATACATCAAGGGTTTCTCTGGCTTATATCTATATTGAATAAAGCAGCTCAATTGAAACATTCAAGGGAATAAAGCTTTTGATTAAACCTTCTTAGAGGATTCCATAGAAGAAGGATAGAGAGCTGAAATGTATTGTAGGGATTGTAAAGGATCGATCCCTGATAAATTCAACTCAGTTGAACCTAAAGTTCCAGAGATAAAGTCGGGTTAATAAGCAATGTGGAGTGTAGATTTATCAATTTTTCTATTTTTCTGGCGTTCTTTTTTCAAAGATTTCGGATTCAAATCGCGCAACAAAACACTACATGGAAGTTAGGGGGTCCCAAATGAGCATTTAGAGAGAAAATCTCTACATAAAAATTCCTTCAGAGACATTTTCTAATAATTCAAAAGCCAGTTATCATCAAAATTGGAACTATTCCCGGCTCTTGATTTCCTCTGCAAAAAGTTTTCTAATAATTCAAGAGTCGGTAATAATCATAATTTTGACTAGATAAATATTCTAGCCGGTAATAATCGTAATCTGAACTCTTCTTGCCTCTTGATTTCCCTCAGTGAAATTTTCTAATGATTCAAAAGCCAGTTGGCTCTTGATTTCCTCTGCAAAAAGTTTTCTAGTGAATCGAGAGCCGATAATAATCATAATTTCGGAAAGAAAAATATTCTAGCCTGTGATAATCGTAATCTGAACCCTTCTGGTCTCTTGATTTCCTTCAGAGAAAATTTCTAATGATTGAAAAGCCAGTTGTCATCAAAATTTGGACTATTCCCGGCTCTTAATTTCCTCTGCAAAAAGTTTTCTAGTGATTCAAGAGCCGGTAATAATCATAATTTTGAATAGAAAAATATTCTAGCCTGTGATAATCGTAATCTGTACCCTTTTTGGCTCTTGATTTCCTTCAGAGTAAATTTCTAATTATTCAAAAGTCATTTATCATCAAAATTTGAACTATTTCCGGCTCTTGATTCCCTCTGCAAAAAGTTTTCTAGTGATTCAACAGCCGGTAATAATCATTATTTTGAATAGAAAAATATTCTAGCCGGTGATAATCGTAATCTGAACTCATCTTGGCACTTGATTTCCTTCAGAGAAATTTTATAATGATTCAAAAGCCAGTAATTATCAAAATTTAAATTATTCCCGGCTCTTGATTTCCTGTGCAAAAAGTTTTTAGTGTTCAAGAGAGGGTAATAACTACAATTTTGACTAGAAAAATATTCCAGCCATTGGTTATCGTAATCTGAACCCTTCTGGGCTTTTGATTTCCTTTAGAGACATTTTCTAATGATTCAAAAGCCAGTTATCATCAAAATTTGAACTATTCCTGGCTCTTGATTTCCTCTACAAAAAGTTTTCTAGGATTCAAGACCCGGTAATAATCATAATTTTGAATAGAAAAATATTCTAGCCTGTGATAATTGTAATCTGAACCCTTCTAGGCTCTTGATTTCCTTCAGAGAAATTTTATAATGATTCAAAAGCCAGTAATTATCAAAATTTAAATTATTCCCGGCTCTTGATTTCCTGTGCAAAAAGTTTTTAGTGTTCAAGAGCGGGTAATAACTACAATTTTGACTAGAAAAATATTCCAGCCATTGGTTATCGTAATCTGAACCCTTCTGGGCTTTTGATTTCCTTTAGAGACATTTTCTAATGATTCAAAAGCCAGTTATCATCAAAATTTGAACTATTCCTGGCTCTTGATTTCCTCTACAAAAAGTTTTCTAGTGATTCAAGAGCCGATAATAATCATAATTTTGAATAGAAAAATATTCTAGCCTGTGATAATTGTAATCTGAACCCTTCTAGGCTCTTGATTTCCTTCAGAGAAATTTTCTAATGATTCAAAAGCCAGTTATCATCAAAATTTGAACTATTCCCGGCTCTTGATTCCCTCTGTAAAAAGTTTTCTAGTGATTCAAAAGCCGGTAATAACCATAATTTTGACTAGAAAAATATTCTAGCAGCTGATAATCGTAATCTGAACCCTTTTTGCCTCTTGATTTCCTTCAGAAAAATTTTCTAACGATTCAGAAGCCAGTAATCATCAAAATTTGAACTATTCCCGGCTCTTGATTTCCTCTGCAAAAAGTTTTCTAGTGATTCAAGAGCCGGTAATAATCATAATTTCGAATAGAAAAATATTCTAGCCTGTGACAATCGTAATCTGAACCCTTCTGTTGCTATTAAAGATATTTTATGTATCCATGAAAAATCCAGGAAAACTGGTAAAAGGAAATTAAGCACTTTCCTGAAAATTTATGATATTTTTACGAAATCTCAAGTAGTCCAGAACAATCCAAATTTATTCTACCTGGTCAAAAATTCTTAAAAATTATATCACATCTGAGATTGCAAAACATGAAGGATTTTTCAAATAATATTCATACAGAACACTAACTGAAATTTAAAAAAAATAATAAAAAAATCTATGCCAAACATACCTGTCTAAAATAATCATCACTACTCATTCCTCGCACTGATTCTCAATCAAACTATTTCGATATTGCAGATACATGGCCCACTATCTAAAAATACCCTCAATTGTCAGGCCCTGTGCCCAAATTTCTTAAGAGTTTCAAATGATTATTAGTTTATTTCTAATTACACTTCTTGGCATTTGATTAGTCCGTGTCAATCGGGACTTGGTGTAACATCTTTTGGATAATTTGCTAATATGGATGAGGAAGAGCAGTAAGTTTTTAATTAAAATTTTGTTTGTTTAAATCAATCACTTATTTCACTTCAGAGGAGATACTGGAGATCCAGAATTCATTAAGAGACAAGAACAAAAAAGATCTGAACTCGATGAGCAATTACGTGAATACATTGCAGAATGGAGACTTGTCAGGAAGAAAGAACAAGACGAGTTAAAAAAGTAAGCTAATTCAGTTTTTTCTTCACTTATTACCTAATATTGTGTATAGGCTAAAGGAAAAGCAAGCTAAACGTAAAGTAGCAAGGGCAGACGAGGAAAGAGCAACAGCAGAACGCAAAAAGGCAGAAGAAGAACGAAGAGTAAAAGAAATTGAAGAGAAAAAATTGAAAGATGCTCAAGACAAAAAACAAAGACTCATCGATGCTGAAAAGAAAAGGCAAACGATGATGGCAGCTTTGAAAGAGCAACACCAAAATAAAACTTTGAATTTTGTCATCAAAAAAAAAGTCTTAGCTGTAAGTAGTAGAACCATCTAATATTAAAATTACATAATAATATTTCAGGCTAGTTTATCAGACGCCGAACTAGAAAGAACTAAAACAAAGGAACAGCTAGAAGAAGAAAAGAAAATCGCCTTATCCATTAGAATAAAACCTTTGGCATTAGATGGAGTTCCTATGGACAAACTCAAGGAAAAAGCAACTGAGCTTTGGGACGTTATTGTAAAATTAGAAACGGAAAAGTATGATTTAGAAGAGAGAATGAAGAGACAAGAATATGATGTAAGTGTGACTAATAAAAAAAATAAAAACAAAAAAATAAATAAAATAATTGGTTTTAGTTGAAAGAACTTAAAGAACGCCAAAGGCAACAGTTAAGGCACAGAGCTTTAAAAAAAGGTCTGGATCCTGAAGCCTTGACTGGACCTCATCCACCAAAAATTCAATTGGCGTCCAAATATGAGCGCCGTGTTGATATAAGATCGTTTGATGAGAGACAAAGACTGTTCCAAGGAGTAAAAATGTAAAACAAGAAAATTCTTATTGACTAGAGATTTATTTTTTTCAGGGTTTTGACACGCTCTACTTAGAACAGCTCGAAAAAGTTTGGAGAGACCGAGTGCAACAGTTCATGCAACGTCCAAGAAGTGAGTCAATTTATTTTCAAATTGTTTTAGGGTACACATCTGATTAATTTTTATTTTATTTTTTCAAAAGAAAAGCTTCCCAGATGGCGTGGAGAACGTCCTGGCAAAAGACCAGGTGACCCAGATACACCAGAAGGTATTTAGTTAGTCTAACTTAACTTAAATTGTGTTTGAATAATGTTTTTCTTTTCTAGGCGAGGAAGACGTTAAAGGCGAAGACGTTGAAGGCGAAGACGTGGGTCCAAAAGAAGAAAAACCGAAAGAAGAAATTGAAGATGAAGATTTGGAAGAGGAGGAGGTTGAAGTGGATGAAGAGGAAGATGCCGACGATGATGATGAGGACGAAGAGGAAGAGGAAGAAGAATAAATTATCGATTTTTAGGCAAATATTTACAAAAATTTATTTAACAAATATAATGTATAGAATAATATGTAAACTAACACTAAGAAGAAAAATTAAAAGAATATAATTTTAATACAGTTTTATTTCAATTTTCTAGATTTTTATCAAGGCGCATTGAGATTCGAGTAGGTATTCTCTGGCTAGAGGAAGGCTTATTGATACGAATTTGTCATAAATATCGATAGTCTTGCAAAAATAAAACCATTCTCCAACGTCATTAGTTACCTAATCGTTGAAATAAACTTCATGCTGCCTTCGTCACAACTGGTGATTTGGCGCGGGGGAGGTGGATTTTTTCCACACAGGTCTATCCTGTAGTAGTAGTGTATATCATCCTTGATATACACTACGTTTTATTGCGATTTTTTATTTGTGTAAAGTCTCTAAAGTAGTAAAGTGTTGATTTTTTGGGAAATGCATACATTATGTATTATACTTAGTTGTGGGAGCCGTTCTAATCGTGATAAAGTCTCGTTTCATGTTGATCCTGTAGAGGCAAAAGACAGGCTTTTACCGAAGGAAAACGTCTGTACTTTGTAGGGCTTCATGGATTGTACCAAAGGAGAAAAATTCTGACGAAATCTATATTAAAAAACCACAAAGTCACTCCACATAAACGGTATATGGATTGTGTAGATACCTTGAATAGCAGACAAATAAAATAAACATCAGGATTCAGGATTTGGTTCAGAAAAAACTAAACAGGAAACATATCCTGGATAGTACCTACTTAATTATTTAGTAGGAAAAGGTTTATCAGAAAGAAATATTATACCTTTTTTCAGTACCTAATTGCCAGCATCCGGGTTTTCCACCAATAACTTCTTAAAATAAAAACTCTCCATCTTAAAATAGGAACATTATCCTTCCAAGCACTGAAAAATCACCATGAAACACCATAAAATATACAGGCAACAGTGTTTTGATAAAAAAAAAATGTCACGGTTGTTTGAATTAAATTTATGGCTCCAATTTAATTGCTTATCGCTTGGCATCGGCCGCCATTTTGATTTGATTGCCCTATACAGGGCTGTGCCTATACCCAAGGATGCGATTCACACACACTCAAGATCGAATATCCTCATCAGCAGGGATGTCATTGTCTACTTTACGTGGAGATAATCACGTAATAGTTATTTAGGTACCTAACAAATGCGGAAAGTGATACTTTACCGCACGCAACGGCAGCCGTTAAGGGCGGTAAAGGCACTTTCCGCATGTGTTAGGTACAAAATTTTACCTATGAGCATCTACATCTGCAAAAAAAGGCATTGATAAAATTAATTAATGAATCAGAATAATTAATGAAATAAGATTAGATTTAGAAATGATCAAAAATCCATTTTCTGAAAAAGACAGGATTTTTGATTATAAATATCAAATTCTACTTTACCGCACACTATGCGGTAAAGTGCTACTTTCCATTTTCAAATACGTGCGGTAACGTGCACTTTACCGCACGCTCGTAGGTAAAATAGTAATGGCCATTTCCACCAACTATTTTAGGGAAGCCCTAACGATAGGAATGCCTTAAACTGACATTTCTCCATGTAAAAATGTCATTTTAGGGAATACTTATCGTTAGGGCTCCCCTAAAATAATTAGTGGAAACGGCCATAAACTATGTAGACAATGTAGACAACGTGTTAACAAAGTAAAATAATATAAATGACGTTTCATAAGGCTAGTGTGTAACAAATCCCCGGAACAAATCCTCCCTCTCCCCCCACCCAACAAATCACCAGTTCAGACGTAGGCAGCATGTTATTTCTCGCCTTGACGTAGGTTGTTCAAACAACTGACGACTTAGTTATGACGTCAAAAATGGTGACACACCAATATCGCGGCGATTACCAAAAACGAGGCCGATAAGCAATCATGTAGGTGTTTATCATCCTTGCCCTATACCAGCGTTTTAACCAAAACGTTGCTGGTGTACATTAATGTTACACGCTTGTCATTACAACCAAGGATGATACACACTACTACTACAGTAGGATGGCCTATCCTCATAAAACCTGTGTGTAACAAATCCCCAACAAGCCAAAATACCAGTTGTGACGTAGGCAGCATATTATTTCTCGCTTTGAAGTAGGCTGTTTAAACAGCTGACAACTTAGTTATGACGTCGGCAATGGTGGCACACCAATATGGCGGCGATTACCAAAAACGAGGCCGATAAGCACTCCGAGTGTGTATTCTCCTTGATTATATGTTACACTCTTCTGCGGCGAGAGTTTTAAGGCGCCTTAACTAAAACACATCTTGAAGACGTCGTATGTTAATGTAATTTTGAAAAGTGTTTGTTGCACCTGAGTGCTCAAGCCCGCCGACTCAAACCATTTAAATACATGAAAGCCAGCGCATCAATCGGACATAAACATGATTATTGGCTAAATCATATTATCCTCGTAGACCAATAACGCATAAAACTTGTTTCGAGTGGGTCAGGTGACGTCACTACGGCAGCGCGTGCTCGCGCTAAACTGGCGGAAAAAAATCGCCGATGTGACCCAAGGAGAATACACACTTTAAGGAGTGCTTATCGGCTTCGTTTTTGGTAATCGCCGCCATATTGGTTTTCAACCATTGCGGACGTCATACTGTGTCATAACTAAGTCGTCAGCTGTTTAAACAGCCTACGTCAAGGCGAGAAACGCCATGCTGCTTACGTCACACCAGGTTGTTTGGCGCGGGGGGTGAGGGTAGGGGAAATTTGTTACACACAGGCCTTATGAGGATAGGCCATCCTGTAGTAGTAGTGTATATCATCCTTGGATGTGACTAAGGATGTGACCATCCTCTGTAGTTCATCGTTCTGAGTCAGAACCGCTGGAGTGCGTTTAGAAATGGAGTGTGAGGGTAGAGTAGTTGTTTGTCGGAGAGTTCTGTAAAAACCACGGGGCGTTTTTCAACCCAGTCCCTTGGGGTCATTTGGGCGTACTCTGGGCGTACTCTGGCGTCAACTCTCGATTTCTGAACGATTCTAGCGTAACGCTCCGAGTAAGCACCTGGTAATTTATGAACGGTCTAGAGTTACTCTAGGGTCACTCTCACACCCAGATTGCTATTTCTAAACGCAACCCTAATTCTCTTTATTTAGTCTCGAGAGTCGAGATGAGAGCAGTCAATTCTATTTTTGAAACGACTCCACCAAAATAGAATACCATCAATTTTGACTCTGTCAAAAGTTCACCATAACCTTACTTTTTTCTGTCAATGTTTGTTTGGTTTGCTTTTTCTGAGTTTGTATGTAAACTTTGGTCCAATTTCAATTATTCGCATAAATTTCCGTAATTAACGTCCAGAAATGTTCAAAAACACGTTCCAAAGCGGCTTTCTGTCCATATTATACAGTATCGGAAGCAAACCGTTGCAAATTTGGGACAAAAAAGTGAAAAACGGTCACATCAAGAGGATCACAGACGAGGATATTCAGTCGTTGGTGCTGGAAATTGTGGGCTGTAACGTCAGTACTACTTACATAACTTGTCCCGCGGATCCTAGGAAGACTTTGGGAATTAAATTGCCTTATTTGGTGATGATTGTGAAAAATTTGAAGAAGTATTTTACTTTTGAAGTACAGGTTCGTTTATTCAACAGTTTAAGCACCTGTAACTAATCTGATCATAAATTTAACTTTCATTTAGGGTAATCTGCTCTTATAAGTATTATTGAACATAACTATGGCACTCCAAAACACAACTGAAACAAAAATAGACACCGGTCATCTCTGATCTTTTAGTGTCTGTAGATTTGTTCAGAGCCTGTCGATAGATCATGAGATTTTAATGCAAGAGGCAGAAGAAAAGTGTGTTAGACAAATTTCTTAGCCATTTCTTCTGAAAACATAAATGTACTGCAGGGCTGGGACTCTGTAGTTGTAGTAATGAAAAGAGATATTTTCTTTATCTCTATTGGCGTTCCCTTTCTATTGATTTTGAAAAGAGAGAAGAGCATAGCAAGTCAGTTACATGGTCCCAGCCCTGAAGTCCTATCTGTAGTATATTTACATTTTCTGAAGAAATTGCTTGGGCTCTGGCTCTGATGAAATTTGTCCAACACACTTTTCTGCATACTCTTATGTGAGAATGTAGCAATGCAATTGCTGCCATTTCTTAGAAGTCTACAATTTCCTACATTGTCATAATACTGGGTCATATACATAAAACATGAGCATATGCTTTTGCTTGAGTTTTTTGGGATAAACATATTCAGCTTCAATGCAGTAAAAAGATACTGAGATAGAGTAAAAGCATTTGCACCACTTTATGCATATGACTGACTAATTTTCAAGTATAAAAAATCGCAGCAATCCAGAGAATGAATTTAATGTTTCAAACAAGGGTTTAAACCATAGAAAAGTCAATTTGAATTATTATGTTATTTAAAAAGGGCCTATGAATAATTTTAAGTTATTTCAATTTTTATTTCAGATATTAGACGACAAAAATGTCAGAAGAAGATTTCGAGCCAGCAACTACCAATCGACAACCAGAGTCAAACCTTTCATCTGCACCATGCCCATGAGATTAGACGAAGGCTGGAATCAGATACAATTTAATGTGGCAGACTTTACACGAAGAGCTTACGGCACTAATTACGTGGAAACTTTAAGAGTACAAGTCCACGCTAATTGCAGAATACGCAGAGTGTACTTTTCGGATAGGCTTTACTCTGAAGACGAATTACCAGCGGAATTTAAATTGTTTTTACCTATTCAAAATAAAACTAGAACGGCGGTGGCTCCCAATAGTTGATAATACTATTTTGGTATAAAATTAATAAATGTTTTTGTTGATAATTATTATTGTGATCTCACTTGACTTTAATGTGTAAGGCTATATTAAGAGCACTTGTGCCTTATGGTTTATTCTTAGTTGGTAATGATAATTTTTTTTTCGTAATGATGAGTTTTGTGGTCTTGAAAATTTGGTAATAAATAATACAATGATGATAAGTAATTTTATTTTGGCTCTTACTTAATATTAAAAACTCTCTTCTTGTGTTGGAGAATTTAATTAAGTTTCAACGTAATAATAAATAGTAGGTAAAAAGTAAAAAGGTAGCTACCTTATGATTTAGATTTTGGAAAACTTTGAAAGGTCATAACTTTTATTCTATTAGAGATGATAGAAAGCTGAAATTTTCAGCAATTCTTATCCCAGTAGAGGATTACAATCCCTGAAAATTTCAGCTCATTTGGACTCTTAGTTCCTGAGATAAAATCGTGTTAAGCAATATGGGGTGATTTATCTATTTTTCTGAATGCCTTTTTTCATAGAATCTAGCTCCAAATCTCAGAATAATTTAGTGTATGGAGGTTGGGTGATCAAAAAGGACCATTAGGACACAAAATCTCACCAAAAAAATTTTTGAAATTTCATCATTTTAGTAAAGTCACCTTATGATTTAGATTTTGGAAAACTTTGAAAAGTCATCTTTTTTTCTAAGATCGGTTTCAAGGTACTTATGGCCCTTATAAGTTCAAAATGTTATAGAATTTGCTCCAAATTGAGTTTTTATAGTTTTTGTAATTCTTTGCGATCGACTACCACATCCATCTCTTGTCATGTGATTAATACATGTATTAACATTGTGTCTTTTTTTTTCAAGATCGGTAGAGTTTCAGGGTACTTATGACCCTTATAAGTTTTTACATAATTCCAATAATAATAACATAATTATAGAAAATTAAGCACGTCCCAGAAATTACCTTCTCTATGGGAATGGTGATTCACTTTACTTAAAGTTTTATTAATTATCATTTTGACCCTTAACACAGCACCATCCGCCTACACCAAGCTCTATTTATTCATTTAAAGTGCACCTCATTTATAAAATGATGTTGCTTTTAGTTCATACATTTTTTTAAAACTATTGCTGTACTTCAAAAAAGCGCTCTGTATTATTTACTAAAGTGTGGGTAATGAAAAATAAGAAGGACATGGAAAATGGGTGAGTTTAGAGACAAAAAAATAATCATAATCATGATTTAAAGAAAAGCATTTATGTATGTGTAATTAACAAATACAAATTTTGCACCCTCTTCTGCGACGGTTCTTTTTATTCTATTCAAATTGTAAGTTAGCGAATTTTTTTTTTTTTTCATTCAATTTTTTCCGTGGAAAACTGTACACTGGACCTATCTTTTTAGATAAATTTACATAATTTTTGAATTCTTTTTTCTAGAATTCCAACTTAATGCTTTTTTAATTAAGGCATATTATGAGTTAAAAGAATACTATGGTGACACTATTTAACTTTTAACTTATTTGGAATATATTATTGTATTTTTTGTATAGTATTTCAATTTCACTATTTGTCTGATTTTTAATAATTGTAAGTTTTATTGTATTTTTAAACCGTTTTACTTCCTGCTTTCTGTTGAGTAGGTATTGATTTGATCTCTCCTGTTCATCTGTTGCTTTTTAAAATTAAAATTTTATCTTTTTTTGAAGTTTACCAATATTCGTGTTAGACTTAGACTTAGTTGTGTTTGCTTGTTTTATATTTTGTATGTTGACCTTAGGACCTGTAATGTTTGAATCTATTTCGACCTTTATTATTGCACTTATACTTATTATGTAATACTTTTTTTTATTATTTTTTTTATTAGCTTTGTCAACAAAACTTGATTTTAGACAATAAAGCATATTTTGATTTGATTTGAATCAATTATCTGATGATCTGAAACCGACCATAATCTATATGTTTGTCTACTTTTCAACCTATATTTACTCTTTTTGAAAAAAAAAATATATAGAGCTGAACATTGCAGAGATGTAAACGATGTAATACTCAGATCTCGTAACGACAACAGTTTTTCGCGAAGGTGGGCAAGATGTAGCAAAAACGAAAGGAAAGGAACTTGTTGCATTTTGGGATTCGCTATTACCGTATCTATTGGCGTGGGAGTCTACTTTTTTCTCTTTTCCGGTAGGTCACAAAAAACTACCAATATTTCTTCAATAAATTATTTCTTTAGATAAAATCGTGATCTGCAAAACCTCAGAATGCCATGACGCTTCAATGGAAATTTTAAGTTTCATTGACGAACGATACAAGCCTTGCGACGATTTTTATAGGTTTGCTTGTGGCACTTTTTTAAAAAATAACTCTTTTGAAGATCCATTTATGATGCAATCTGTTAAGCTGCTCATGGAAGAACAAATACAATTAGACATCAAGTGAGCGATTTTATTCTCAAAAACTTAGATAACATCAGATCATTTCAGTAAAATGTTAGAAGAAGACATCGATAAAGACGATTTAGCTTCAGTGAACCTCGCAAAAACCTTTTACAAAACTTGCATGAATCTTCCTGCCATAGAAAAAGCAGGTTTATCGCGTTTGGAGCAACTCTTTAAACAAATAGGGGGTTGGCCAATTTTAGAAGACGACGATAAAGAATGGGATAATTTCGTTTGGAGTAAAGCAGCAGGAGTTTTAAGAGCTTTTGGTGTTAATTTTGACTTCTTTTTCAATGTCACTGTTGAAGTTGATAGGGAAAATCCCGAGAGATACATCTTAGGAGTATGCAATTGAAGTAAATAAAACTTAATTAATAAATATATATATGTTTACAGATACACGACAGGTTTTTCAGCCCTTCAAATATTAGTACAAATACAAAAATAACATTTTTGAATTATATGTATGAGGTTGCTTCGCAGTTTAATGTGAAAACGAAAAATCTTCGTCAAGACTTAAACGACGTTTTAAACTTTATGGTGGAGTTGGGAAGGGTATGTATATACAAAATACACACATCAAAATAGTCTAGGGAACAAGATGCAACTGAATACATTTATAAATTGAACAAAATATACTTTTAAAAGATTTTTAAATTTTGTTAAAGCCTGCTGGAAAAGCCGATATGATAAATTTTAGAAGATTTGTTCAACAAATACCCATATGGTATCTTTTAAAAAAAAGTTATTCTGTCTAAAAATTAAAAGACGAATATTTCTTGTTCCCTAGACTTTTTTGATGAGTGTAAATAGCTATAATGTTTTCATAGTCAAAATTATAGATTTCGGATGTGGCAAAACAATACAATAAAACCAATTCGTACAATCCGCACAGTTTAACTGATTTATTTGTAAATTATCCAACAATAAGATGGGCAGAATTCCTGCAAAGTATTCTTTTGAGTACTACTCAATTAAGGCTAGATGATATAATTAATGTTGCTGACCCTGTCTATCTTCAGCAGTTGGAGACCCTTTTAAGTCGCACTGATAAAAGGTTTGTAAATAAATTTTCCAATTATTGAATTTCATAATTAATCGTATGTATACATCTACAGAGTTTTGGCAAATTTTATGGGTTGGCATCTAGTGCAATCTTTAATAAATTATCTTCCAGCCAGAATCCTGGATAAAGCTTATGATTTTTTGAGAAAGGTCAATGGGCATTTTTACAGAAAGCCTAGGGAAGGTGTTTGTGTTGAAGCAACTAGGAAAAGGTTTTTTTTTTTTTTTTAAATCAATTAAATAATAGTTATATTAAAAAGTATTTCTTAGATTAAGTGCTCCCATCAATATAGGCTACATTGAGAGGTATTTCGATGAAGATACCAAATACAATATGACGATTTTAATTAAAAATGTTAAGCAACAATTCAAAACGAATCTTCTAATGATGAATTGGCTCGACGAAGAAACTAAGAGAAAGATAATGAAAATGTTAATGTCAAGTCTGACGAAAATATACTCGGACATGGATTTTTTGAATTTGCTTCATGAAATTTCGATTTATGATTCTGTGAGTCATAAAAATGTATGTTAAATTTTAAAACTAACGTAAAATATTTGAATTATTTCAGATTCATATAAACGAAAACAATTTACTTAATGCAGTATTGGATTTAGATTCGATATCTTGGGACTTACACTTTGGACTGTTAAGACAACCTGTTAAGGACGATTGGATGAAAACTGAAAACTTTATTAGCGGTTTAAAAGTGATTTATTCTCCTTCAGAAAATACTCTTAGTAAAAAATATCAACTAAAAAACTATTCATTTGTAATTGGTTATTTTGCAGAATTTCCTCTAGGTCTCTTCCGAGGTGTCTACTACAACAAAAATCGTCCAGATTACATAAATTACGGTCTCCTAGGGAGTATGCTAGCCCATCAAATATCTCATATTTTTGTGGACGCAGAAGGTGCTAAAGTTCCAGAATCCAAAGCGGCTGAACAAAGGCTTTTTAGTAAGTGGTCGGCTGAGAGTGTAAAAAGGTATTCAAAAAAATTGGAATGTCTTTCAAATCAATATGCCCAATTTGAATTAAGGGATGTTGAAAATATACGAGTAAGTGTTTTTAAGGGGGGTTTTGTTGTGGATTAATGGGTGAATTTTTAGGCTAACTCTCAAATAACGAGAGATGAAGATATTGCAGATTTAGCTGGTTTAAAAATTGCTTATGATACTTATGTAGAAAAGGAGTGGAGATATGGACGGGATCAAGCTTTACCAGGTAATTTTTTTTACACTAAAAATGCAATGGCATTTAAGTTAATTAATAATTTTTTTTCTGTAATAGGGCTGAAATACACACCAAAACAATTATTTTGGATTTCAAGTGCCTTACAATTTTGTTCAAAATATCCAGCGCGTTACTTGAAAGACAAATATTCTGGAAATCGTTATCATCATTCTCCCAGTGAATTTAGAGTAGGTAATTTAAATTATTGAGAAATGCGGTGATTTGATCAGTTTTATTTCAGGTGAATGGACCACTGCAAAATTTGGAAGAATTTTCCAGCGATTTTGGATGTCCGTCTGGTTCCTATATGAATCCAGAAAATAAATGTTACATTTGGTAGTAGTTGAATAAGATTTAATATTTTTATTAAAATTTCTTTTTTTTTTACCCAAAGTATCGTAGCTAATAAACCCCCAATATCAATCTTCATGATGGTAGATTTTTGGTCGTGGTGCCATCTATGACTAGAATGCGGTACCATATGACATTTTGCTGTTTTTAGCACTGATCATCGAAAGGCCGACCAAAAAATCAGTACCATCTAGTTTGCTTAAGGTCGGTTTCTCAGTAGAGTCACCTCCGAGTTGGTTTTAACATCAGGGTAAACATTTGTCCAGTTATCTTTACTCTGGAGTTATGCTTAACCCGGAGGTGACTTGCTATTAGGAAACTGGCCCTTACATGCATGAAGCTTGAGCTGTTTTCTCGCGTCTCAAATGTTTTTCAAAACTGGTTTAAAACAGGGTCACATGACGTCATAACTTCTCGGCTCGAGAAAATGGTTTGAAAACGTGGACTGGATTGTATTTCCAAACGGTTTGCGATGGTTTGAACCAATTTTGATGTGACGTCATGGGTTCATCGCGAGAATATAGTTTCAAACCTGTTTTGAACCAGTCTCAAAAAAGTGAACGCGAGAAAACCGGCTTGGATTTCTTTGCTTTCCTAGCCACACTGATGATTTCTGATAGAGCGAAACGCGTCTGTGGATGGAGAAGCGAGGAAAAACAACCCACATTTTCATTAATAATTATTTTTTTTCGAGTTTCTTGAAAATCCTTTGCAACTCAAATCAAATATTCCCTGACCCTAAGGGCTGGTTTCCCAATAGCAAATCACCCCCGGGTTAAGCATAACTCCAGTGTAAACATAGCAACTGGACACGCTTACCCTGGAGTTAAAACTAACCCGGAGGTGAGAGATTGAGAAACTGGCTCTAAGGAGGAAGAAATTTTTCGACCGCAGCTCGCATCATCTAAGCATCTTCAGTGACGTCATTGGTGTTTTTTACATTCCTAGTTCATTCATAAAGATAAAAAAGAAGAAGACATGTGTAAGTAACCATCATAACCTAACTTTTATTTGTTATGTTTTGGGAAAAGAAAGAAAAGTTCTAGAATCCACAAAACTTGCTTCTAGAAGTTCTAGAAACAAGAAACTCTAGTATCTTAAGAATCGATTAGTAAAGTATATCGTTGAACAACATTTAAATAACATCACAATATAAAACATCAACAAAACACTGAAATCATGTCGGAAGAAAATTGCGAAATAGATCCTGAGGCGGATCAGGCCCAAGCCGAACAAGAAAAAGTGAAATCCACAGCTATAGTTAAGTATTCGGCCCCAAAACCGGCTACTTTTGCAAAACTCCAGTGCAATACAGACCTTAATTTGCCACCATCCAATTGGCTTAGCAGTTCTGCAGACTCATATGGGTTACAGAGGGTTATCTACCATCAGAAGGGATTTTCTAGGTAATAAATTGCTCTATAAGGTCCATAATATCATTAAGGGCTGAATTATTCACCTTCTGATAAACTGTCGGAGTCAAGTGTATGCAATCTGACAGATAAAAACGCAATTTGGCCTAAGACCCGGTTTACTCATCTTCATACATACTTGCTGGTAGGTAACTATCTGCAAAATAAACTTTATAATTCTATTGGTCGGCGGATAACTTGCCGACCAATAGAATTGCAGATTGCATTTTTGGCTGTCAGATTGCATGCCTGAGAGTTTATCTATCAGGTGAATAAACCACCCTTAAATCATAGAAACTAGCACAAAAAAGAAAACGATAAGTACATGAGTGAAAAAAGGGGCTTTACACACATGTTATATAAAATATTGAATAAACAAGTCTCATTAGTCTCAATGAGAAAAATTGATGACTACTTCGAACTATATTTCAGGTTTGAGAGTAATTGGGTACTTGCGAGGTTGTAACCACTCTCGCAATACGTGTATATTTTTTGATAAAATTGCGGGCAATCCCTCGCAGTCGTAAGAAAATCCCACATTCTCAATGGGCAGTCGCCGCAATCGCCTTCGCAGTCCCATAATCGCAGCCACAGTGGAGGAAATCCCATGAGAGGTGTTTTTATTGATTGTGGCAGTTGCGGAAATCACTTTAACAATCTCACAATCTTTCGACAATCACGGGAAAACCTTGACATTTTGAATATCAAAAAGTTATAGTGATAAGATGTTGAAAAAGACCAATGATATTTCTAGATTGAATATCACTGATAACGCAACGGAAATGCTAGTTGGTTATTTTTTGATAAAAAAGGAAAACTTTCATCTGATAGGCAGATTCGTTGCAGAGGGATGACAGCCTCCTATGAGAAACCGAGAGAAAAGTATAACATAAAAAAAGAACCTGTCTCTACGCTCTAAATCTTGACCTAATAGACATCTCAAGAAGGACTTCACTCCAGATTCTGAATTGGCTCGCTTAGATAACTCCTTGGACAACAAAAAAATCAAGGAAAAAATTGTGCAATCCAAAACATCTGAAGCAAAAGACATCCATTGTGAAAAATACTATGCAGTGTATTATGAAACATGATACATGGGCCACAAAAACATTCAATATGGCGACATAGGTCAAACATCTGTTATCTGTGATGTGTATTTGTTTAAAAACTAAGTTTTATTGATTTTTTTCCTCTAAATTGCTGTTTTTGATTGGTATGAAAGATTAATTTTTTGAAAAATGTCTGCGATATGTGATATGTATTGTAGTTGTTGCGGAAGCCATTCTTATATTGTGATTCGTGATAATAAAGTCTCGTTTTATGTCATTCTTGGAGAGACAAAACACAGGTTTTTAACGTTGAAACACGATTTGTTTTAGAGCTCATTATGCCTTTTTTCGGTCATCCGCAAAAAGGCAGAACTACCCAAGTCTTTTGGTTAGTTTTTCAGCTCTTTAATTTTTTGTTTGGTTGTATAAACAGAGAGGTATAAACGTAAATGAAATCCTTATGGCGTCAATTTTACTGTTTCCTTTAGGCCACAATATTGATTGGATTGCCCTATAATAGGTAGTTAGGTTTTTTTTTTCATTCAATACTGAAATCCGTACCAAAATCAACGAGTAGTACCGAGAGTAATACACTGATTAAAAAGAAACGACAATTTTTAGTAAAAACCATACAGCAGAAATCAGTACTGCCAGTTAAAAAAGAGCACAGCCATTATCAAGATTATTAATGTCGGCTTTCTGGAAGTCCCTCAAGTTATCATTTTGACAGTCTCACAATCATTTTACAGTCTCACAATAAGTCTCACAATCACCCGCAATCAGCAGGAAATCTATGACAATCCTTGGAAATCACTGCGATTTTCATGGCAATCCTCAACAGTCGCAAAAATCGCAGCGACTGCCAGGAAATCATAGGATTGTCGCAATACGTGTACATTTTTTGAAGGAGTGGTTACCCCCTCGGGTACTTGTAAACTAATTGATTACCTACATTGTTTAAACAGCATTCTCATTAAAATTATTAAATCGAAATCATTTTTAGTTTCCGAATGGCCCATATGTTTCCAGATTGCGTGGGTGAAGTTGATGTCGTCTCAGACGCAGAAAACATCAAAAACCTTTTGAAAATCCCTTACAGCAAAAGTCACGTGAGTATGATGGTCCACCGAGTTGAAAACACTCTTTTCCTAGACGATTTCGACATCTACAAACATTTATTGAAAACCTCAGAAACCGAATGGGAATGGCTCAAAAAATTCTTTTGCGAAAACATTAATAGAGAAACTTGTGAAGAGGATAGGCATTTGTATATTAAAAATAGGTAAAACAATTACTATAACAACTGAAACAAATTATTCAAGATTTAAAATTACAGGACACAAAAAGCCCTAAAACAAAAAAACCTTATTTCCAAATTCCTGTACCACAGTTTGGTTGAAGGAGAAGATTGTGATAAAAATGACACTAGTAATAGGTATCATATTTATAAGATATTGAAACATAAATCTAAAAAACAAGTTTCAGTCCCCGTCATAATAATTATCCGTTACAACCATCAACTAGCTACACATTACAAACACCCCCTCTACCAGATCCGTCACCAACCACAGAATGTCCTGGTGATAATCCATTCGAGTTCAATAGAAACGTAGTGTGGACTTTTGAGGATATTGAAATGCTTCTTGGAACTGATATGCCTATATTTGGTGGTGGTACTCATCCATGTATTTCTTTGAGGTAAAAATTTGTTTTTTTTTTTAAATTTATTTCCATAAATCAAATAAATTACAGACTGAGAGATATGAACAAGCCAATTTCAGTTTTAACTGGAATTGATTATTGGCTGGATAATTTAATGTCCAATGTGCCTGAAGTTGTTATGTGCTATCATTTGAATGGTATAGTTCAGAAATATGAATTGATCAAGACAGAGGATTTGCCCAGGTGAATTTAATATATATCTAAAACTAATATAAACTAATTTATTTTTGATGTTGCAGATTGGGCAACTCAAAATTTTCACCTAAATTGATAAGGGACGTTGCCCAAAGTATTCTGTCATTTTTAAAATCTAATGCAACAAAAGCTGGACATACATATTGGTTATTTAAGGGAAAAGATGAGGAGGTAAATATTACATAGATTTCATATAATATTATTTGATTAAACAGTTTGTTTCAGGTTGTAAAACTTTATGATTTGACATCTTTATGTTCTGAAGAAGATGTTCAAAAAGGTCAAAACCCGTTTACTATACCTGTTGCTATGCTGCTTTATAGAGTAGCTAGGAATATGAAAAATTCACTGGATAGGTAAGGTCCATATAATATATTTAAAAAAAAATATATATGTATTATTTACCCATCTGAATTATTATTTTAGTAGGCCTCAACCAGGCACAATTCGTATGCTTCTCAAAAACACAGTAAAACTTTTGTCAGAAGAAAAATATCCTGAAATAGTAACCTCATCCCATTACATGCTGTCAGATTTGTATATTCCGGCTGAACTTAATCCGGAAAATCCAAATTTGGAACAATTCCAAAAGGATGATGATGAGGGTAGTGTTTATGATGATGATGACGAAGATTTAGGTGAGAAGTTTTTGGAGTAGGACAATAATTAGGTGTTTATTTTAATTTTTTTTTTTTAGGAAACTCAATTTCTGTGCTTGATCTGGAAAAACCGAATGGCACGGAGAAGTTTACAAACTTTTACAAACCTCCTGCGCCTATTGTTGGAAGTCTAGAAGAGAGATGCATCCAATCAATAGGTCATGTGGCGGCAGGTTTAAATTGTTTGCAATATTTTATTGAAAAGAATGGCGATGGAAAACCTGAAGTAAACAAAGAGGAGGTCAGTTCAAAATTAAGTTTGCATTGCATGGTTATTATATCTTTCTTCTATAGGTGCCAATGGCTAAACCATTTGAGCCTATTCCAATGCCTTACGGAAAACTGAATGAAGATGGAAAGTCTAATAGTTTAACTGAAGCTGAAGCTTTGCATCGCAATAGTTCTAAGAGATTAAAGAAAAAGGACAAAAAGAAGAAAGATAAAGAAGGGAAAGTGCTGGAAGATAAGATGTAAGTGAGAACTTCTGTGTTACCTACTTTTATTTGTTAAAACTAAAATATTTTAGGGCTCTATTACCAAAAGACCCAAATGATGCTGCCTACCATCCCAAGTGGCCTACATTTGATCCAAATACCATTTCATGGAAAGGACATTTGAAAACCTTACTTTTGGAAAAAGCTGTTTTGGTTTATGCTACATTGGCAGAACATCATATTTCACAGGTGTGAATCAAGTAACATATTTCTACTGTTGTAATTAGAATACTTAATTTATTCAAATTTAGGGTAGATATGGGGAATGTCTCAGGGTCTTAGGCCTTCTGGCCAGATGTCAATTGGCATTGGATCGCACCCAACTAGAAGGTGCAGGAGGTGCGTTAAGACTGAGTTGCTTATTGGGTAGAGCAGGAGATGCTTGTTTCATGATAGTCCAACACTGGAAAGATGTGGAAAACTATAGGGAACAATTGCATTCTCATCACGATGAAGATGTTCGATTGTTGGAAAAATTGGAGCAAGATGAGAGGTAAATATCTCACTTTGTTATGCCCGTATTACATTTGTATATTTTTCCGTGTATTTATTCATGTAGTTCAGGGTGACAAAAAACTTCAAACGCAACATAAATCAGCATTATGAACAACAAAATAATGTTGGCACCCTGATCCACATGAATAAATACACGGAAAAATTCACAGATGTAAAACGGGCATTAGCCAAATAATTTGCCTGTATTGATTATTTCCAGAACATATAAAGTGAATTTAGGGGACAGTGAAACTAAAGTGGTCTTCGTCCATGACATAAGAACCATAGAACAGATGTTGGTAAAAACTGTAGAATGTTACGATGGAGCTAGTAAAATTTCGCCTTCAGAGAGCATTTCGTTCAGGTTAGCCAACAGTCTAAATGAAATTTCAAGTTACTACTTGAATGTGGCAAAAGCAGCCAAAACGCCAAAAGATATGATTGATGCTTGCAATAAAAGCGAACCTTATTTATTCAGAGGCCTGCAAATATTTGAAAAAATTAACAACAATGCTAATATAGCTCTTTTGAATTCAAATATGGGACATTTGCATCGGTTATTGGCTCACGCTCATACTCCAGAAGAAAGGTAATAACACATTATAGTCTAAAAATTTTTCTATACAAAAAAAATTGTTTATATTAGGGGGGAACTGACACCTCAAGAAAGAAAACACTACAATAAAGCTTTTCAAAGCTACAAGAGAGCTTTACGTGTAATTGGTGAAAGGGAACAGTGTCCTGGAATATGGGACGCAGTAACTTGGGAATTAAGTACTGCCTTGTTTACAGTTAGTTGTATTTTATATGAGAATCCACCTTCAGATGTGGTAAGTGATAAAAAGTAGATTTGAAATTCATTTATTAAAATAACATGATTTCAGAGTAAAGCTGAAGCTGAAAAGCAAGTGCTAGAAGCTTTACAAATGGCCTTAGAGCACTGCGACTTGGATGAATCCAACACAAAATATCCTTTGTATCAGTACAGGGCTGGCATTTTACATTTAAAAATGGGTAATAAAACGATCTTTAGGGTTAAAAAAGAACATACTTGAACTTTCTTTTTAGGATCTCTTTTGCATAGTCATGTTTGGGATGGCCTGATGGATCCAAAAAGAGTCGCAGGTCCCCTAGCACAAAGACACTATGAAAAAGCTGTAAAACTTTTTTTGCAAGCTGGTGATGCTTTTAATTATCTTACATGTCAAATGAAGAGAATAGCATTGGCGGAATTCTCAGCTGAAGGCAAGTTTTTAGTTATAATAATTCAAATACTGAACAAATATTTATTATAGCGAGTACATCTCCAAGTTCTAAACTCAAACACCTCCAAACTTGTCTCTGCTACTTCTTAGAACTCGATGAGATGCTCCAACTGCTCCTTGACAAAAAAGTCGAAATACCAGAGGATCAAAAAACCTCTCACACCAAAGAGGACGAGCCCTTCAATGCGCATCATTCCTTACTAAAATTAGTAAAGAGTCAGCTCCAAAATGTTTTAAAATTATTAGTGAAACTTTGCCTTGCCAAACCTGCCCCAACTAAAGATTGTCCAAAGTTAGCAGAGTTTTACAAGGCTTGTTACAAAGCTACATTTGGGTTAACTGACGAGTTGGCTTGTGATGAACTTCTAAAAAGTTTGCATACAGCTTTGCTGAAAATAAAAAATTTGAAAAATGAGGTTGAGAAGTTATAAACTTCCAATTTATATTATTATGGTTATTAGAGAAATGTTTGTTTTAATTAGGTTTATATCTGAAGCCAGTATTTAGCTAGTTTATTTTAGATAATGATGCCTTTAAGATGAGAATCTACTCAACTTATGTAAGTATAATGTTACACAAAATTTGTATTTTTTTTGTGCTTTTTTTTTATTTTCACATTTTCAAGAAGTTATTATTCCAGTTTACTTTTGTTTGTTTAAGTCACTTGAATTCTGTGATATTTGAATGAGAATGTGTTAAGCCTTATTTAAAGTTTGATAAATAAACAACAAAAAATCAAAAATGAACAATTTTATTTATTTGTATACATAATAAAAGCTCCCTCTTTCTACAAAAAAAAAAAACTAAACTTATTTCAATACAAAGTCAATTTGACATCACAAAAACGAAAATCAAAAAAAAATAGTTTCTAATGAGAATTATTGCTACAAAAATCAACCTCCATTAACAAAAATAAATATGTGATTCTTCTCACAAAATCCAAAAATAAACAAAAAACCTAACTATAAACAATCAAGAATAGCCATTTTATTAAATTTGAAATTCAGCCAACTGGTAGGTGCAGGAAAATCTTCTATTGTAGTTGCAGGCAAATCTTGTACAATAGGGCAACTTGCATTATTATCAGTTGTTTCATTGAACACCAATTGCCTCTTACTATGTTTCCTTTCACGTTTTTTAGCCGATTGCCTCAATGTTTCATCATTCTCAACTTTAGGAGTACTTCTACTCTTGTGCTTACTAGCATTCAATTCAGTTTCACTTAAACTTGAAGACTTTTGCCTGTATCTCCTTGGAAAGTAAGCCCCATTACATATCAACTTGAGACGTTTAGTAAATGGAAGAACCATAAAAAACGCACTTGCGTTTACTCCAATTTTCACTCTCGGAGTAGAATCTTTTTTATTATTAGGAAGATCAGTAACAGCAAACCAATTACAGGCTTTAATCTCGCAACGGGTACGAGGTTTGAATTCAGTAGAACGTGGGATATTTTTGATCAAGTAAAGCCTCACTAATTGGTCATTAACAACAGACTCCAAATATTCGTCAGGATTTAAATATGGGCTAATGTCAAAGCCAGTTTCTTCTAAAACTTCACGAATTGCACAATGTGCTGGATCTTCATCTTCGTTTACTTTGCCCTTAGGAAAACCCCAGGAAGCTTTAGCCCAGTAGCTCTGGACTAATAGTACATGAGTCAAATCTTCAGACAAAATTATTGCTCCGTACGTTGGTACGCTTTGTTTATACTCTTTCCACTCTTGAAGTATGTCGTGCAGACGTGGTATTTCGGATTTCAGTGACGGTATATGCTGGAAAACGTGCGCTGAAAATTCGTACATGCTGCAAGGTCTGCAACGTTCGTCGTTGGCAACATAAAAATCCAAATAAAACCAATGGGCCAGTTCGATTTGGAAGCAAATACGAATTAGGTTTTGCTTTGCGGCTTCAGGAACTAGGATTATGAATCGGGTTAGAACGTCGTTGAGGATGTCGTATGGGATGGTGTGCTTGATTACTTGGACTGGCCTGTCTTCTTCCATTTTGGATCGACGATGGTTTTGATAATAGGCTCCTATTTCTTTTTGGAAGAGTCAATCAATATTTTCTGAAACAAAAATTTGTATTTGATAATTTTTGAATAATAAATTTGAGTTTTGTTCCCCTTCTCTTCATAAGGTGCTCCACAAATTGTTTAAAAAATAGAAAACAACCAGTAAAGGTTTGAGTTTTCATTTAAAAAATCTAGGTTGAAAATAGTGGAGTTTAGATATAGACTAAAGATTACTTAATACCCATGTGAAGACTGAAGTGAGCTCCTTATTGCCAGTAACAAGGAGCCAGCAACAAAAATTTTACAGTCAACCGTTACTGGTGATGATTATTTTGAAATGCAAAATCCTATGTATCTTCTTTTAAATAGTTTAAAATAGGCAGAAAATACATGTCCCCAGGGTTATTCACCATTAGCTTGCCAATTTACTATAAACTATAGATCTAATCCAACATGTCCAAACGTTTCCAGGAACGGTTTCAAAACCACTCTGTATACGAATTTCAGAGTTTACGCACTCATTTTAGACATTGTGCAGAATCGTGACTATCCATTGTACAGTTTCTTACTATGTTGGAACAAATGTATTAATTGATAAGTTTGATATTGACATGCACAATGTGGATGTCCAAAAGCTAAAATCTTGTTTTAATTTATATTGATGATTTGTAGTAGTGTATTTTTGGTAGTTTTAGTTTTAGGTAGATTCTAGGGATTCTATTAGTTATAGTAACCCTTACTTGTCATTATCAACTTGCTTGATGTTTGTAAGATGTACCATAAATAAATAAATAAATAAATAAATCTTATAATAGCCGAATAAATTGTAAAAAAAATAGTGAAAGAGTTCAATCGTTTGGTAAGTTTCATTAAACATCAAATAATACAAACTCGAATATCAAGGAATTATAATTGTTAAAAATCAACATGAAATATTGCAAAACTTAGTAGTTATTGAGCTAATTATCATAACTGTTTTGTCACACAATCTGATGCTTGATCTTATATTTCCTGGGAATGCATAATGTGTCAGCTCTTTTCAGTTGAAATGGTAGGTAGGTTACCTATAACTTAATAGGACCATAAAATATGTATGATTTATCTACTTCAGAAATGTTGTCTAACTTGGACCAAGTAAAAGCATCTACCTCAGATTTTAATACATCTACCAATATAGCATTGATGGTCATAGGCGACAGCGTAATATTTCTCCATTATGATTTCTGAGATGATTCCATCTGAAGTATATTCTACTATACATGAAATTTCTAAATGCATTACGCGATCTGAAGAATCGTAAATTAAATGCTTCATTAGAATTCATCCTCAGATGTAGATGTAGAGCTCAATGTAAATTCTGTCCCTACAATATTTTCAATTTTCTTTATCTCTTCAATTCCTTTTTTGGGATTTCTTGTGAGTTCTAGTATTTTTGGTGCGGCTAGTTGAAATAGATTTAGGCAGGTTTCTATTGCTGGAATAAAATGTTCGGAGTTGGTCCGTATTTACTTAACTTGTTTGCTCATCTAGAAGCAAACATAAGGGAGATTTTTCTGTAATTTCAGCTTCTGTGAATTTATTGGAGAGATTTTTCAAATCCGAGGAGTAAACCACTAGTGGAAATCATTCTCCTAGGACTCCATGGGAATAACATAGGAATCAATTGGCAATCGCTGAAAATCACGTGGTAATTGCTGGGAATATCATCTCATGTTCAACCAGAAATCGCATATCATACATTTTAAACGATACAGCGTACCGGTCAGTTGTGTATTTGCCATTAAGACCTAAAGTATGACAATGTTGTAGATTTTAGAGCATAAAAATGGAAACATGACTCTTGAAACATCTGTCGAATCCGACTTGCCAGAAGAAGACACAGAATTTCTTCACACATCAGGGTTTAGCAATTGCGATTCGCTACAATTTAGAGATTATTCAGGGCGCAACTTTAATTTGGTTCTTTCCAGAGAAGCAGGGACGTTTGTGTAGTATTAAGAGCTATGGGAATGACCCTGAGGAAGATACAAAAGAAAAAGTCGGAAATCCAGGGCGATAAGAACTTGAAAAGGACAAAGAGAAAGTAGAATAAATACTAGGCAGTGTGAGAAGCAGAGACGATAGCACATCTGAATCAGAATCAGAAATAAGTTTGTTGAGTGAAACGCTAACTGAAGATGTCTCTAATTCAGATGAACATCCTAGTGAAATCAAAGAAATATCCATTATTTTTTTATCCATATTATGCAGTGTAGACACGCAATGGTATCTAGGGCTCAACAACTATTTATACCTACAACAAAATTGTTGTGGGTCTGGACAACCATGAAAATAAAAGTTGGTAACTTTTGGAAGATTTGCAAATACATAAGTTGTCAATTCAGTGAAAACGTGTTTTTATAAGAGAAAATACTGTTTATTTTGGTCACATTAATGCGAAGCTTAACAATTAGACATCATATTGATAAAATCAGCTGGAAATCAGATGATTGTAGGAAATCATCAAGGTAATCAATTGAGAATGATATAGGAATCCCCAGGAAAAATGAAAATCACCTAGTAATTATACAAAAATATCTGAAAATCATTGACAATCGGTCAAAATTCTTGGGGTGGGAATATATGAGATTCATTGATCAGTGATTGCCAAATATGGAAAGCCATATTATGGTGTCATCAGTAAGGTTTTCAAGTTCGCCTATTTCAATTTCGTTAAAATCGACATATTATTATGATGTATCATATGTCTTGGTCTATGATTAGTGGCAAATCTAAATTAATGCAGTCATTTTTATCAGCAGTAATTTTCAAAATAACAGTATTCTGTTGACAATAATATCATGGAGAACGACATTTAGATATCGGGTCTTCAATAAAAAAACCAATCAAAGATTGCTATGGTTTTTCAAACGTATGCCTTAGCAATATTTTTCTTTAATTTTGTCAATGAACTTAATGTCAAAATGTCATGTCAAAAATCCTGACCAATAAAGAAACAGTAGGCCTATTCGGGTTTGGAAAAAGGACGGTTCTAGAACGGTTCAAAATAATCGTCCAGTTTATTGATCAACAAAATAACAACGACTCGACTATCACAAATTTCAATAATAAACTGTGCGATTCTTCTGGACCGTTCTAAAACGGTACTTTTTCCAAACCCGAATAGGCCTAGTGATGCGACGTACGTTTTCGTAATCAAAGCAATCTTCGATTGTTTTTTTTTTTGAAGACCCGATATGATTCTTTTTATCCTTGGGCATGGACAAAATGTCTCCTGAGGTTATAATAGCAGATTGCTGGGAACTTATATGAGGAGTTTTTTTCCTCTCTAAGAAAACAAAAATCTCATTTAATGTTTTAATTTTATCTAGCCATTTCATAAAAATTTTGATGCTGAAATTGATTACTGTGAAAAATGTTGAAGTCATAGATCTGGCCATTCTGAGGCGGACTGTCCATATTTGGCATATGGAGTTCATAGGCAGGTGATTGTTCGGAGCACTGAGAATAACTTGATGTTGAATACAGTCGAGAATACAAAAGATACATAAGAATACAAAGGAATACATATGAATACATAGGGCATACATAAAAATACATTAGCGGTTTACGCCTCAATCAAAACCTTGAGTTCATAATATCTCAAGCCGAGTGTCAAGCATACTTTGTTCAACTAGTAGTGAACTAATGTTATATTTTTATAGTTTTTTTTTGCTAATAAATAAATAAATAAATACTTTTATATAAATCCACAAAATCAAAGAAAAAACTGAGTAAATAGAAAATTGTTTCAAATATAGGTACCTCAAGATTTTTTTCAGACTTTTTAATAAATCAATGTTGCTTTCAGCTGTAGGTGGCCAATATTACTGAAGCATATTCTAAGTAAGGTTCCAGGTAAGCTCTGACAAGATCATTGTCCAGTTTCATTAATGTGGTAACATTCCGAAATTCTTTACTATTTTTGATTAAAAATCCCACATTACGCTTTATTTACAATTTGCTTGTAATGTAAATTTCGAAGGGTCAACCACTCTGTAAAAATGTGTACACGTATTGTGAAAATGTCGGTATTTCGTAAGTATTTCGCGAAATTCAAAGTATTTCGGTGGTGGTAATTCGAACCTACTTTTTTGTGGTATTGCCGTACTTCGAAGTATTTGGAGGTAATTCGAAGTATTCCGTGGTAATTCGAAGTATTGCGCGGTAAGCCGAGGTATTTCAAGCTATTTAAAAGTAGTTTTTATTTATTTACTGAGAACAATTAATTCCTTATCACCTAAAATTGGAATATTATAGAATGAAAACTATAGTCCATCTTCGAACAAACTAAATATGTTGACATAATTAGGAGATACTGCAGATTGATTGAAACAAATGGAGAGATATACTACCTGATATGTATAAGTGATCAACTAACCAGTGTGTGTCAGTTAGTTAATAGTACAGGGTCATTCAACAAGGACTGAACAGGGAATTATTTCTGACTTTCCCTGTATTTTTGAGAAAATTTAAAATAGCCATTTGAAACATTTTTTTTTCTGGAGGACTCAAAAATAATGGTACCAAAAAATCATTTGAACCAAAAACCAAAGAATTACGCCCATGGATGAGCAGTTTTTTAAAAGGAACACCCTGTTTTTTGTATGATTTTTGGAGAAGTCTCATTTTTTTTACATGTATCTATTAAAAATATGTGATGTTCCGATAGCTGTTTTTATTTTATTTTAATGTTTTATTCTTATTAATTTTGCCTTCACCTGTTTAATACATGGCAAGAAAATTCAAAGATTTCATCACCTATGAACACTGGCGTAGCCAGAGGGGGCACGGGGGCATTTGCCCCCCCAAGACCTTATAATTTTTTAAACAATTTTTCAAAATTAAAATAAACAGTCCCAAAAATAGCGGAGAGAAGCCTAAAAAAAGGGCTTTGCACCCGCCGCTTTGCCTCTGTCAGCGGTCGCGGAGGGGCCGCACCCTCCCCCCCCCCAAGACAGAATCCTGCCTACGCCAGTGCCTATGAACCAATTAAATCCAACAGGTGAAGCTAAAATTATTAGGCATAAAACATTAAAATAAAATAAAAACAGCTATCAGAATATCAAATATTAGGTTCCACAGAATAGACGTAAAAAATGAGACTTTTCTAAAAACACAGTGTTCTATTTAAGAAACACTTCAACCATGGCGTAATTATTTGGTTTTTGGTTCGACCGATTTTTTGGTACCATTTTTGAATTCTCCAGAGAAAAATATTCCAATTGGCTATTTTGGATTTTTTCAAAAATACAGTAAAAGTCGAAAATTGCCCCTGTTCAATCCTTGTTGGATGACTCTGTACCTAACAGCAATGTAGAAGTAACAGTCATCTGTATCACTAACTATTGATTCAATTGTCTATCCTGTGTGTCCGAATAAAGTCCATCATATCAAAAGACACAAAAATCCGAGCAAAAATTCTTCACTGCGATCCACAAGAATACTTAATAGTTATCAACGAGAATTTTTTAGAAGTATTGCGGGCTTTCAAGGGTATTTCGCGTACTTCGACGGTAATTCCATGGTATTTCACGTACTTCGACGGGAATACCTGGTATTTCGAGGTACTTCACGGTATTTCTAGGTACTTCGAAGTATTTCGGAGGTAATTCGGGCCAAGTGTACACGTATTTCGGGAAGTGGTTGACCCCTCGGTAAATTTAAACCTAAATTAAGACTGTAATGTGACCCCCAGATCCCAAGAGATTGCAATGGCTATGCTGTAATCATATTGAATTAAGAAAATGTTACAGTAAAACATTTGTTGATATTTAAAAAGGTTTTATTTTTTGAAAACCCTGAAAACACAATTCTCTTAAAGAGGACAGGAAACACAGATCAGTCCAGGGATTCCTCTTCTCTTGAGTAACCTCAAAACAAAAATCATGTTTTCTTTACCTGCCTGAAACCACATTCACCAGTAAATCCACTCTGTTTTAGACATATGCGTTTACCAAATAGTATTTTTAGTAATAAAGGCGACTCTGCCTAGAAGAGACAATGCTACTCAAGCAAATACGACAAAATCATCGCATAAAGTTAGTGAACTTTACACCAAAAAAAATTTTTTTTTAAATAATTGCAAATTATAGGGTGACCCTAATTTTATGCTCGGCAGTGTATAAATAAGGCAACAGTCTGAATTATTGATTGTATAGAATCGACATTCATGTCACAGTCTCCAGAAACCTCATTAGAAACTCATAGGCCAAGGCACATAGCGAAATAACAGCCATATTTTAACATAAAATTTAACAGCAAACTATCGATGCAATATTGTTAAGAATCATTTATAGATGCTAAAAACCAAAAATGCAACATCTAATTACTTTTAGGGGATTTTATAAACAATATTTTGTTTATTTCACTGTATTTCGAAAACTAAGGATCGGATGGTTTTGCTACTGTGGCAATAGTGGCAATAGTATATCAATCTGGCCCCCGTCAGGAGGATAGAGACTACAGTAGCTCTATCCGCAACTCAAATTATAACAGTAAAATTCAAGTATCTAATAATAATAGTAAAAATCCTCAAATTAAAAGAAAATTGCATCTTCGTATACCTGGACCGCCTGGTTTTGAGGAGGAAACTAGTGGGAGGAGTGACGATGATTCTCCTTTTGTTTTTCCTAAAAATCGTGGTTTCAGGCGCAAAAAACGACTGGGAAATGCTCAAACAGAAGTAAACAGTGACTTTGTCGGTGGTGACAGGCGTGTATGGCTCTATATTTATAGAGTCAAACGTGAATGTACAGAAAACACAATTGTTAACTACATAAAGAAGAAAGATGGCTACGAAAATGTCCCTATTACTGTCAAGGAAATTCCGTCCGATCCCAAATATCTCAAACGTTTTGCTGTGATAGCACCTTTTTCTAAAAAGGATGAGTTGTACAACCCCAGTTTTTGGCCAAACCTTGTTGGAGTGACTAGGTTCAAATTCGATAAGCACACCCATTTTCTGCAAACTGCTGGTGATTTTTTCGCCGACAACTAATAGTTCACCTAACCCATCGGAAGGAAAAACATGTGAGACAAACATTCTAAAAAACAACCACTTTGTTTTAGCTCATATTAATATTAGGTCATTACTTCCATCATTTGGTGACCTATGTGACATGGTTCTTTCGGAGGGCTTTCATATTTTGGGAGTTACCGAAACTTGGCTGACTACAAACTTTCCTGATTCCTGTATAAATATTCCAGGCTACCAAGTGTTTCGGAATGACAGGACTACTAGAGGAGGAGGAGTAGCACTCTATGTGGTCTCTACAATCGAAGGTACTATAATTGACCTTGGTGCTCTGGCTGAAAATAACATTGGTGTGGAACAGCTTTGGTGTGAAATACAATTTAAGGGACTAAAGTGTCTAGTTGGAGTAATTTATAAGCCGCCATTGGTTGGCTATAAAGAATTGGAAGTGGTGGAAAATATTCTATTCACACTTGCTCCTGCATATGGCTATACTTTTTTGATGGGTGACTTAAACATAAATTTGCTTATAGAGAGTGTTGAATCAAAATATTTGAAGTCATTGTTAAATCCCTTTAATTTGATACAAATAATTAATGAACCCACTCGTTTAACTAGAAACACCGATAGTTTAATTGATGTTATTTTTATTGATAAAAATCTAATAGCTAGTGAAACAGGAACTATGGAAATGTTTAATATGTCAGATCATAGGTTAGTATATGCATATATAGATTTAAATATTCCGAGGTCACATGCAAAAATGGTAACTTATAGGGATTTCAAAAACTTTGATTTGCATGATTTCCATGCAGATATGTCTGCTGTAAATTTTAACTTAATGAATCAGGGTACTCCTGATACTATGATTGAAAACATAAATTCAGTTTTAATTAAGAACTTTGACAAACATGCTCCCATTAAAACTGTTAAAATTCAACGTAAATATAAGCCTTATATAACGGAAACCATAAAACAAATAATAAAATTGAAAAAGAATGCTTTCAAGAAATATCTTAGAACCAAAAACATAGGGCATAAGAATTTTTATATAGATTTAAAAAATTACTTAAATTTTGCTATAAAGAACGAAAAAAAGGCGTATATGACGTATGAACTGAATAAATTAAATAGGGATTCTAAACGTATGTGGTCAAAACTCAATGATTGGAATGTTCATTGTAAACCTGTATATGAAATACCCACACACTTGAAAAATGTAGACGCGATTAGTGCCCATTTTGCAAGTGTGCTTCGAATGAATGTACAGGTAGATCAGGAAGTTGTCGAGTTCTTTAATAATGCCAACTTTATGGGAATTGACGTTTTGGAACAATTCTCTTTTGAAGAAATTTCCCAACTCGAAGTATACAATGCTTTTAGGAGAATTAAATCCAAAGCATTCGGGATAGATAATATAACATATGACATGTTACTTTTCAGCTTAGATTATGTTGCACCGACAATCACCAACTTGTATAATTCATGTCTGCTCTCTGGAAAGTTTCCTAAAGTTTGGAAAAAGTCAATAGTTACTCCTCTTCCTAAAAATGCTAAAATTGGTACTCTTAATGAACTGAGACCAATAAGTAAACTACCAATTCTGTCAAAGATGTTTGAAATTATTATGTCTGATAGAATGAATAGTTATATTGCAAACAAAAATATTTTGCCTCCAACCCAGTCGGGTTTTAGGGCTCAACATGGAACTGCGACCGCTCTCAGTAGGATATGCACTGATATTTCGTGTTCCATGGATCAATCATATGTTAATTGCCTGGTATTGTTAGATTATAGTAAAGCTTTTGATTTGGTGCCACATGATCTGCTGATAGCTAAGTTAAGATACTATGGGTTTTCTGAGGCGGCCTGTAAATGGTTCAGGGGCTACCTCGGGGGGAGACAACAGGTTGTGGAGTTGGATGGGGCGAGATCTGGCCTTGTTTCTGTCACAAAAGGCGTTCCACAGGGCAGCATACTTGGCCCACTCTTGTTCAACATTTTCACTGCTGACTTGCAACGACAGGTCAGTTTTTGCGGCATCCACTTCTACGCAGACGACACACAATTGTTGTCAGGTTTTCCTCCAGAGGTTGCCAGTTGGGCAATGGAAAGGGTAAATCAGGATTTGAATATTGTTTGGAAGTGGTCGTTGAATAATGGGTTGCTGTTAAATGTTAAAAAATGTCTTTATTTAATTATAGGAACAAAAACGGCTAGGAATCACTTTTTCACTTGCAACTTTACAACATTACACTTCAATAGTGTTGAAATTCCGCTTGAGGATTGTGCAAGAAACTTGGGAGTTTATTTTGATAGTAATTTAAATTTTGAATTACATGTGGAAAAAAAAAATAACATCTATTATGATTAAACTTAAACAACTGTGTAGTTTCAAGTATATTCTGCAAAGTGAAACCAAAGCGAAACTAGTAGATTCTCTATTGCTATCTCAAATAGACTATTGTAATGTGATTTATTATTATTACCTGACAAATGAATATAAAACCAAAATTCAAAACTCTTGTTTGCGATTTACTTATTGTATCAACAAATATGACCACATAACTCCAATATATATAAATAATAAGATTTTGAAATACAACCTCCGGGTCGAGTTGCACTTTGCATTATTTGTTCAAAAAATCTTCAAAAATGGGCTCCCAAGGTACCTTTACAGTTACTTTGATCTCCGTTTGGATTTGCATGGTCTAGAGTTAAGAAATATTGTTAGATTTGCTATTCCACAGCACAGAACTACTAAATTTGAAAATTGTTTCTCCTATAGAGCAATAAGCCTACTTAACTCCCCCTTATATTTTAAATTAGCCAATGTTTCTAAGGGCGCTTTAAAATTATATTTGAAAGATATTTTATTACTTGAAATGTTGTAATAATTTTATGAACCCCTAATGTACTTTTGTTGATGAGTTTTGAAAGCTGTGTAGTGTGTATAGCTTTGCTATATATTATTTTAAGGCAACATGGAAGAACGCTTGAGCGAATGTTAGCCGCTTGTGTAATAATGTATTTTGTATTTTATTTTATTACGCAATAAATATTTTTATTATATTATTATTATTATAGTTTTAGAGCATTGAACAAGCTTTAAAATGAGCCATCATACAACCCTGTAGGTCTTTTAGTCTTCGAGTCGAGAAATGATTTTTTCCCCACAAAAAAGAGATTTTCGTAAAAAATTCCTAACTTTTTTAATTTTCATGCTAGACAATTAATTTTTTACACATACATAGTAGATGAGGCAGGCTTTCTTGAGCCCAAGTTTGGGCCCGGTCCGATAGGTCGTTTCGGCATAATACCCTTGTCAAACAAAATGGGGATATTTCTAAAGCAGTCTGTCGAATTGAGGATAATTTTTTTATATTTATTTTGCAAAGTCCACTGATAAGTCGAAATGCCAAACTATCGATCCTCTATCTCAGATTTTCCATTAAATTTTTTTATCGCAAGTAAAACGGCTTCGAACATGACTGAAAATGGAAAAAATTGACGGGAATTCAAACGGAGTGACAGCGAGCTCCCCCCCGCCCACGCAAATTACATTTTTTTTTCCATTTTCAGTGATGTTTGGAGCCGTTTTACTTGCGATAAAAAATTAAATGGAAAATCTGAGATAGAGGATCGATAGTTTGGCATTTCGACTTATCAGTGGACTTTTCAAAATAAATATAATAGTACATTGTTGTATTAGGAGTAGAAGCTTTACTTTTTTGTGCTGAAGCAGTAGGCTCACTACGTTCGGCTCGCAATGCTGCTGAAGCACAAAAAAGTGCTTCTACTCCGTATGCAACACGCTATTTTTTCTCCAAACGAATGGGGTAAGCTTGGTGGTAAGTGAATGGTTGAGCGGCAGTAAAACTACAAGCGGCACTAAAAGTACTTTTACTGCCGCTCCAGACGGCAGTAAAAGTAGTTTTTCTGCCGCTGGGGTTGCCAAGCAGCATAGAATAGTTATTTGTTTTACTAGGCAGAAAAGTACAAGATTTAATGCCGCGGCTGGTGTTTCATAGCCGAGGCTAGGAAACCAGCCGAGGCATTAAATCTGCTTTTCTGCCATGTAAAACATATAATTTTTTCTCCAAATATTCAAATTTACACATGGAAATCTTTTTTATATTTATTTCATTCATTATTTTTATCCAAATAATTAAATTATTTTGACAATTGTCACTGTCACCATCAATTTCAAATACCAAATTGAGTGAAATTGTTACCTGGAACGTTGTGACAATGTCACTTTTAATACCTAGGCAGTAAAAGTCCACTTTTACTGCCTAGGCAGTAAAAATACAACTTTTGATCCTGTCAAGTGTCATTAAAAGGCCGCTTTTACTGTCATTCGGAGAAAAATTAAATTTCTACCACCTCGACAGGTGTTAACCCGCTGGATTTGCCTAGCAGCATAGAAATTTAATTTCTGACATCTTGACAGGGGTTAACAAAGTGACGTTTTTTTGACGTTTGGAGAAAAAAAAATTATCCTCAATTAGGTAATCTACTGACCTGTCAAAAACGAAATTCAATATGGAAGTTCGGGTCAAGCATTGGGTCAAGCACTGTGTTGTTTATTCTGTATGTCATTGATTCTGTCACATTCTGGACAAACGTCAAGATTTGAATTATCGGATTCTGTGTTTTTTTGTGTGTTTAGGTATTGTGTTAATAAAAATGCCAGCGATTTACATCGTAATTGGTTGTGGAAGTCGAGGTAACAGGGAAAATGTGAATTTTTATTCAGTTCCTGCTATTTTAAATCATTGGCTTTTGATCTACAAATATAAATTATCAAAACAACGCAGGGCTTTATGGATTGCTGCAATTAAAAGGAAGGATCGTACAGAGGCTCGATTATTATTATTAATAATAATATCTTAAGATATTCACTCTCCATCCCAGAATTTATTATCTAATAAATTAAAAAATACCTGGAAACACTATAAAATTCACTTTGAAAACAACAAGGGCCAGAACACTAAAAAATACGTAGAAGTACTAAAGACTATAAAATTCACTTTGAAAACAACAATGACCAAAATTAAAACCAATGAAAAATTCACTTCGAAAGCAACAAGGGCCGAACTCAAATCTCCTTATGAACGTCACCGGCTTGTCACCCCTGTCACCGCAATATTTGACCCGACCGGCCATTATAAAATCACGTGATTGAGATTGCCTAATTCGACAAACTGCTTCAGAACATCCCCATTTTGCTTGACAAGGATATTATGCCGAAACGACCCATCGGACCGGGCCCAAATTTGGGCTCAATAAAGCCTGCCTCATCTACTATGTATGTGCAAAAAATTACTTGTCTAGCATGAAAATTAAAAAAGTTAGGAATTTTTTACGATTTTTTTTTTTTTTGGGAAAAAAAAAGCATTTCTTGAAGATTAAAAGACCTACAGGGTTGTATGATGGCTCATTTTAAAGCTTGTTCAATGGCCTATCAGCAAAACTCAGCTCATAAAATATAAAGGACTTCTCGAGGGACTTCTGTATAACACTTGGTATAACATGTTGGCAGTCTGTAAATAAAATGTCTCAGTCTCATGTACCTCGCATTGTACCTACACACTAGCCTCGGGATCTTGTAATAAATGCTCCCAATAAGATTTGGATAGTCTATTTTACCATGTGAAGGTGTTATATGGAAACTTGATAGCTTGGACCTTTCCAAAGACCTTTCTTCTCCGAGTTAAAGACACCTCACCAAACTTCAACAGTAACGCAGTATGGTCAAAACCAGGAGGTTGTAGTTTAAATTTTTTGTATTTATTGGGCAAACATAAAATGATTATTCCATATTCTATTAGTATAGATTTTCCAAAGCATGCAACTGTAGGTGTAAGTATATAGGCACTTGGCTCTGATTTGGGATTTGTGGTACGTACATACATTAGGCTAGCTGCAAGCTGCAAGGCTAGCTGACTAGGATCTACATAGATGGGTGAGAACAGTCCTATTGCCCCATACAAGAATGAACGCATTCACAAGTTGCAGGCTAATGTTGATAGATCACAAATATTTATATTATTTCCAAACTATGTGCCTAGAAGCATGTGCTTAATAGATACTACTAGACAATATAAATACTTACATCTCAGCTTCAAGTAGGGGTTTTTGAGAAATTAGCTTCCACTTCTAGGGCTTCCAGTATTCCAATACTTTTTGAAAAAAAAAATGATGAAATGCACATGAAATAGGCATCCTAGCGACAATATTTCTTGTTTTGTTTTGTAGTATGGTAAAAATATGCAACCGAGATTTGAGAATCCAACAAAAGTTTGAAAAAATTCTGAAGTCGAACTGTCTGAAGAAAAAATCAAAGGAATGTTTCTACTGCGGAATGAGAGGAAGTGAAATGGAAACAATAGTTTTTAATGAAAGAGAAAGAAAGAAACAAGATGTCATGTCATGTTGATGTCAAATTCTGAATTATTTTG
Organism: Ceutorhynchus assimilis; assembly: GCA_917834065.1. Taxonomy (NCBI): domain Eukaryota; kingdom Metazoa; phylum Arthropoda; class Insecta; order Coleoptera; family Curculionidae; genus Ceutorhynchus; species Ceutorhynchus assimilis. Next base: position 51,819,523 of record OU892279.1, read on the forward strand.
GCGTTTCGATCGACTTATCACATAATCTTGCGTTCTCTTTTCAACACACACGAAGGTGAGCAACAAAACAAGATGACAAGTCATTAAATGTCACTTCTGTCGGACCACGAATGTCAACAAAAAATTCTAACCTCAGAATTTGATAAAGTAAATAAATAAAAATAAACTAAAAACTTAATAAAAACTCTCATGCCATCCAGTAGTGCCATCATCCACACTATCATAATCCCAGAGGTCCCTTTTATCAGTCAATCAATTTTACTGTTTTTTTTTTTGCTGCTTCTACGTAGGAAATGTATGTTATCTCTTATCAATAGTAAACACATGAATTCTAGGGCTGAACTTGTATGTCAGTTCCAAAAATCTATGATTTAGATTTATCCAGAGATAAAGGAATATTTATTTAAGGATCTTACATTATTGCTAGTTTTAAAAATGTTTTTTGAAGACGAGAATATGTATGTTATTGGGGATAGACCAGCTCCAACACCGAGGAGTGCTTGTTCATCTTCATCCGATGATGACTACAATGACAATTGCCAGATAACGGTAATATGATCAATAATATCAGTTTATTTTTCTTAAGAAACGTACAAACGGTTATAGCTACCATATTAATTCGTATATCGCCCTGGTTCTTATAATACTAGTGCTGAAAGTTTTTTCTGGATCTAGTAAGAAGGAAACTCTCTATGATTTATAGGTACTACCAAGGTTACAAGAATGATGCATTAGGTATTCTATAGAAGATGTAAGATCAATAACTTCATTTTGCCAAATTTGTGCTGAAGTCAGCTCAAAGTTTGTTAAAAATACTGGAATTTTTAGAAAAGTTACTTATCCTTTTGAAGAATTAAGTCTCATTACATTCCTCTAGAAGTTCTCCTTCCAATTTCTGCTCCATTGTATCAATTACAACAATGGTTGTATATATGTATATAGGTATCATTCTCAAATAGTAAAAACTCTTCGCACAGGTTATTGATGAATATCAAAAAAATTGGATCCCTTTCAATGTCATGTCATCCATCCAAAATCTTGGTATAACTTTATACTGATATAGTCCTTTAGTTTATCTGCAAAAGAGAGTGAAGATTGATCTTGCTCAGGTCATAGATCTGGGCATTCAAAATAAAATACCCTGCTCTCCTTACTTAATGATAACAGGATGTTTTATAAAGTAAGCAAATTGTCATATGATACCTAATAAATCAGATAAATTTTATTTGTAACATGAATAGTTTAGATCTGGATAGGAAATTTCAATGTTGGGATAGGGATTAACACTTGAGTTTAACAATCAATTATTATCAGTAAGGCATTTGAAGCTGCTTCATAATAATTAGATTGAAAAAGTACAAAATGGACTCCCCACGTCTACCTATAGAATATCAGTAAATTTTTATAGGTTTCAATATTCAGCAAATCAAATAATTCTTATGGTGAAAAGATGTAATTGCATATAAAAACTCTTCCATGCAAATATTTCACAAAATACATAAAATAACTAGTAAAATAATTATTATAACATTAACTACAATTTATTTCCAGATAGACAACTCAGAAAACATATTAAAAGTCCTCAAGAAGTTATGGCAAGAACAAAGTATGTGTGATATTTTTTTGAAGGTTGGTAACAAACAGTACGGAGCTCACAGATTTATCTTATGTGCCACAAGTGACGTTTTTCAAGTAAGTAATTTGCATCGAAAAAAATAATTCTAATAAAAAAAAATCCCTAGGCAATGCTAATGAATTCAGCCTGGTCAGAATGGAAAGAATCCCACATAGAACTTCAAGAGTTGCAAATATGCGAAAACGTATTCTACACATTCCTAGAATACTTTTACACAGGCAAAATTCTTATAACGCATACAAATGTTATGCCAATATTAGCTTTAGCTGACAAATACTTGGTCAAGGTAAATTAAAATACACCTAAATTTTGATTCACAAACGATTTTTTTTTAGAGCCTTACCCGCATGTGTACAATGTACATGTGCCGACACATACCTCATGCAGCATATCACAATCAACTATCTTCGTGGCTCCAGTACAGTAACATTTGCGGTCACGAGAGAATTTTGAATTGTTGCAGAAATTATTTCAAATGGAACTTTGAAGCTGTGGCCAATACTTCGGATTATAGTAATTTTGACTGCGATACATTTATCAACATTATACATGCAAATGATATTGTTGTGCATAACGAAATTATGTTGTATAATTGTATTGTTAGGTAAGAAATTTGGAATTCATCTGAACCCCTAACATATGTATTAATTTTTTCCAGATGGTTAGACTTACAAAGGATAAAACTTGGAAATACTGAGGATTCATTAAAAATGTATATAAATTTAGTAGAATCCGTTATGATGTATGTTAGATTTCCTATGATGACTCCTAGAGAATTGGCTGATTTATTATTATCTCCATTAATTAAGCAACATAAAGATTTTTTCCTTGATAGAATGGCAATCGGCATGAAATATCATTCATCTGGTATTTACCTTTTAAACACAATCTTTTACCTACTAATAAAACAATTTTTTTAAAGAATACTCTGAAGAACTACATCCTTACTATGAAAAAGAAGGCCACCTATTTACACCACGACTATATACGTCTGAAAGTTACTCTGCATCATTGAACATCGAAAATTTCTGGGATATACAAAGTTATCATACAAGTACTTTTGTTTTTTCATCCCATTTATCAGCTGCTGACCATGAATCGCACAAAATGAGTGAGTGGGTGGTGGAATTGTACCCCAAAGGGGTCCATTTCAAAAAGTGTTTGTGGATTGTATGGCAAGGTAAGCAAGTCTTAACGGTTCATTATTTTTTTGCTAAAATTCTAGCATTCACCAGGAACTTTAGAGGTGCCCGAAGAAATTCTACGAACAGTCAGACTTTCCTTGACCTGCCGCGATTCGCCCGTACCTGATGAGATGCGCGTAAAAGTCTCGGTACTGATCTATGGTGTACAAGGAGGTGTCGAACATGTTATGGAAGTCATAGAAAGGGTTCATCATTTCACGCCTCAACATAAAATTTTGAACATTGACGATTTGCTTCCATTTCATGAACTGAATACCAAAGCCTCACTTCAACCAGTGCATGAGACGCCGTATTTGATTGGACCTACAAAGGATCAGTTAAAATTGAACATTGTTATAACGCCTATAAAATAATATATTGTTATTTTTCACAAGTGTTTAAGTTGTTTTATTTTTTTCTGATTTATCCAACATAAAAGAAATAAGGGTCATAGAGAAATTATTAATGGAGAATATATTTAGGTGACATGCACCTTCCTGAAACGCTGTTCAGTTTAGTCCTCAACAAATAAGTTTTTTTCTGGTGGTTTTGGGAATGCATATTGAAAAATGATATCAAACCGTAACCACTAAAAATATATGAGTTTTTCAGGGCGTTGTCAATGAATTCATTGTACAGGTTTTAAAGGGCAGTGAGAAAATAGTTCCAAAAAGCAACATTTTCACTTTTTGTCTGTTACAGAAGCCTCTATAACTTAGAGGCTTCTATAACAGAGTTCCTAACTTGTCAAAGATGCTCTGCATAGTATGCAATAGGATTTTCTTGTATTCCAGAGGTTTCACCAGCATTCGGTCTGGATGTAAGTATAAAAGTTTTTGGATGCACCTCACTCCCACATTCCACACACAGTATAAAGAAAAGGATCTATACTACAAGAGGCTATGAGTATAGCATAGAAAAGAACGAAAAGTATACCTAATAGTGGATATAGAGACTTTTTTTCAGCAAACATAAAATTTTACTATATACAAATTAAAGATATAAGTGGATTAGATTTGGGAAAATGTTGAAGGTACAGAAGAAATAAATGTTGATACCGATACAGAAAAGAAGATCCAATTTCCAGTGATAAAGAACGAGAAGAATAAGTAAAGTATCTATGTTCTCAGAAAGTTCTCAACGATATGATGATACTATGAACTTTGATGTTTGATGCCTTATCCTAAGAAGTTGCAGGAAGTGTAAAAGTAATAATGAATAGAGAAGATAAGAAAATGTAAACTAAAGCAAGTGGTTGAATCAATTATAGATAAGATTAATACATGGATCAGAGCCAAAAAAAGAAAAAGCAGAAATCTATGACAAAATGAATCCCAGATGGCATACAGACATCCTAAAGACGTCCCGAAAATGTCCACAAACGACATTCAATACGTCTTTTGAACGTCTGCTTATTACGTCTTCAAGGCTTCTTAAAAAAATCTTAAAGACGTCGGCGTCGTTACAAAACCCAACGTCTTCCAGACGTCTACCTGAAGCCGTCTTCAGGACTTATATTCCATTATTATTAGCAACCTACTCATTTTATAACTTTCAATTGTTGTCTATTCCAGGCGCTAGGCTCTTTGAAAAAAAAATCGAGGATTTTAAATTGTTCTGAAGCCTTTTAAACTGCAAATGATGTATGATAAGCTACAAATGAGCTTCATCAGTGCAGAGCATGGGTTCGAAAGGGTGACAAAAAAAGATATTCCTAAGATGTTCACAAACGACATTCAAGACGTCTTTAAGCGGCGTTTTAATGTTAAGGATAACCTTGAGACATTCTAAAGACAGCTTCAACATGATGTCTCAAAGTTGTCTTTGAATCTATTTTCAATACATAAGCCATTATCCACTTTTAGGCCTGGTTGTACCAAAATAGTTTTCTTTAAGATGTGAATCTACGACATCTTATGGAAATCTTCAAAACAAACATCTTCTTTAGACGTCTTTTTTTGGTCTTCAGACGTTCAGACGTAATGCAGACCTGAAAAAGATGTCTTTAAGACTTTGTATGCTATCTGCGTGTTGAATCTGAACTGGAAAAGTCTAGTAAGTTGGTGTTTGAAAAGATCAAAAATAGAAATGAATTTTACTAGAAGTGCACTAGAATATATAGAGAGGAATAGAATATATTTTTTTTTCAATAGATTTAGATATTATAATATCCTATTATTTCCCAAAAATACCCTTGTAAGATCTGGGCCTAAGTTTAAACTACAAAACTTCTAAGAAAATGGAAGCGCCTGCATTCATATTTAAAAGTTCATCTTCAACACTATTTCAAGGCAGGCAGGTAGGTACAAAGCAATAGAAAGAAATCGAGAAACGCACAGCCCAAATCTCGCAAATGCGCGCTGAAAATTATCGATTTTCCTCCGCGATTCTGGACCTTTCCAACATCCCAGCACCAGAAGTGATCCGGAAAACGGGCCAAGATCTGTGCTATAAATGCACAAAATATGCATTAATAATGCGAACAAAATATCCATACAAAAAGCGAATATTTCAAATCGACCAAATATAAAGATAGTATGGTGTTTTACATTTGGCTGAAGCTATGGATATCTGGATTTTTGAAAAATAAAGCTAATTTATTTTTTTCCGAATTTTGCAAAGGTTGTTTAGGAAAATAGCGTAAGTACATCATACTATATTATTAAATTATGTTCTTCAGGCTTTCAAAAACTTTCAAAAACTGCAGAGATTGTTCGTAAATAAATTTTGATCATCATTGTTGATTTTAGTAGGTACCTAATTGAATCTCTTTTTAAGACAAAATTTCTACCAAAATAATTACTGAACGCCTCAAGATGATGCTGGGCCGTAAGCAAAGCCTCAAAGGCGAGCCCGTTTTGGCCGATTATGGCCCTGACGAAGCTTTCAACGAGAGTGCGGACATCGACTGGGTAAATAAGGTAAGTAAAAATAAAATTTCGATATAAATATTTCATTAGTCTCAAAATGTTTAGAGATGGGTTCGTCGCATAATGAGAACTTGTGCACTTTTAAGCTTGGCCTCGGTTTGCAGCAACACCCCAAAAACGTTCCAAATTTTCCCTTTTATGCAAACCGCCACCATCTCCGTCGATTCTTCTGTAACTCTTCTCTTTACGGCCGAAATGATTGCGAAAATGCACATCAGAGGCATCCTCAAGGTTAGCAAAACACAATTTTAAAATGTATGATTCACATTTATTAATTTTCAGGGCGAAAAATCCTACTTAAAAGATCATTGGTGTCAATTCGACGCTAGCATGGTGTTTTTCCTTTGGTTATCAGTTATTTTACAAATTTTTGAGATATTAGGAATTGTTCCTGCAGCTTCTTACATTTCAATCATACGAGCACCCCGACCTTTAATAGTAATCAGATTTTTACGAGTATTTCTTAAGTTTTCAATGCCTAAATCCAGAATAAATCAGATATTCAAGTAAGAATTTTCCTTCATTTAAATAAGACAAATTAATTTGTGTATTTTAGGCGATCGAGTCAACAAATCTACAACGTGACGTTGTTTTTTCTGTTTTTTATGTCGCTTTATGGACTTTTAGGGGTGCAATTTTTTGGCGAACTCAAAAATCATTGCGTCATAAATTCAACTAAATCACCTGAGTAAGTAGCAATAAGGTCTTTGCCTCCTTTAACATCGATTTTATTTTTCAGAGAAGTTACCATAAACAGCCTGGCAATTCCTGACACTTTTTGTTCTCTGGATCCAAGATCTGGATATCAATGCCCCCAGGGAATGAAATGCATGAAAATGGAAGGAGTATCTCGATATATTATTGGATTTAATGGATTTGATGAATTCGGTAATCTATTTTGTGTTTTCCTCAAATAATAACAAGCTCATTTTTTTTTAAAACTTCCAGTTACAAGTTTTTTCACAGTCTATCAGGCAGCATCTCAAGAAGGTTGGGTTTTCATTATGTATCGAGCAATAGATTCTTTACCTCCCTGGATGGCCGTATCATATTTTAGTACTTTGATTTTCTTTCTGGCTTGGCTGGTGAAGAACGTTTTCATTGCAGTCATCACAGAAACTTTTAACGAAATCAGGGTTCAGTTTCAGCAAATGTGGGGAATCAGAGGCCACATTAGCAACAGCTCAGCTTCACAAGTGAAATTATTCAATATATTAAATGTGTATTTGATTAAGAAAAAACCTACTGTTTCAGATTCTTATGGGTGACGATCGAGGTTGGAAACTTGTAACATTGGACGATAACAAACACGGTGGCGCAGCTCCGGAATTTTGTCAAAAAGTCCTCCAAAGTCCCTATTTCCGTAGCCTAGTGATGGGCATCATACTGGCTAATGCTGTAGTAACGGCTTCGATGAGTTTCAAGCACAACACAAAGCCGAGAAAAGTGTTTTACGAAAAACATTATTTTTTAGAGTTGGGCTTCACTGCTTTGATGAATTTGGAAGTTATGTTTAAAATTTGGTGTCTGGGATGGAGAGGCTATTGGAAACATTCGATTCATAAGTTCGAAATGCTATGCGCTATTGGAACTACCATTCATATCATTCCCGGTAACAATAAATAAGTATTGAATATGGTGAAAAAACATACATTCGATTAATAATTTCAGGTTGTTACATGACTGGATTCACATTCTTCCAAGTCCTCCGTGTAGTGCGTCTAATTAAAGCCTCGCCTTTACTTGAAGACTTTGTCTACAAAATTTTTGGTCCAGGCAAAAAACTAGGAAGTCTCATCATCTTCACCATGTGCTTGTTAATAATTTCCTCCAGCGTATCAATGCAGTTATTTTGCTTTTTGGATTTCACCAAGTTTGAAACTTTTTCCGAAGCCTTTATGTCTATGTTCCAAATCTTGACTCAAGAAGCATGGGTTGAAGTTATGGATGAAACGATGTTTAGGACCCCGTCTATGATTGCCCCATTGGTGGCATTTTATTTTATTATGTATCATTTGTTTGTTACTTTGGTAAGAATTTTGTATTTATATAAAGTGACCCGAAATGCTGATTTATCCCTTATTTTACAGATTGTGTTGAGTTTGTTCGTAGCAGTAATCTTGGACAATTTGGAATTAGATGAAGACATAAAAAAATTGAAGCAACTGAAATATAGAGAACAAAGTGCAGAAATCAAGGAAACTTTACCTTTCAGGCTGAGAATATTTGAAAAGTTTCCTGACAGTCCTTTGATGGTAACTTTGCATCGGATTCCTTCAGATTTTAATCTTCCAAAGGTAATAGGGGAAATATTTGGAGGCAAAACATTAAAAAAATCTGTCAATTTAGGTGCGAGAGAGTTTCATGAGACAATTTGTCTACGAAACTGAAGACGAAGAAAATGCCGAAACTGGTATCAAAAGATTAACAGCCGAAGAAATGTTTGATTCTAAAATAGTGTATAGAAAACAACGTCCTCTGAATATTTTGAATAAACTACCCAAAGTGAGAAGTGTGAATATTAAGTTAAAGAAAACCACAGTGTCTCATATTATAAGGTAATAATTATTCTGGGGTGTCGTTTATGTAGGTAGATACCGATAATTCTTTCTGATTTCAGTGATTCCAACAATCAAAGGCTCATGCTGGGAGATTCGTCCATCATCCCGGTACCAGGAAGCAAGGGTCCGTTAAAACCGCAGGGCACTGTGAATAGCGTCAAACAGTTACGTATTGATCACAAGAAGTGAGTGCAATCGACTTAATTGGCCATAACAAAATTTAATTAGTAATAGCGATGATTGGCATGCAAAATTATCTATAAGGATTTTGTAGTGAGAACCTGGAAAATTTCTAGGTAGAAATTGGAATGATCTAGAAGTAGTGCAATAATAATAACTAATTAGAAATTCAAATTTGATTGCCTAAAACGAGCTTAAAAAACACGTACTATTCAATTAAATTATTTTTTGCGTAGGTTTGGTTCTAGATCAATAAGACGATCAGTGAGATCAGGTTCCATAAAACTCAAGCAAACCTACGAACATTTAATGGAAAATGGAGATATTGGGGTCAACAGAGTAACATCTAATCGAGCTAGGCCTCATGATTTGGATATTAAACTTTTACAAGCGAAAAGACAACAGGCGGAAATGAGAAGGTAGAAATTTAAATCTAAAAGTATATCCTAGTATAAATACTAAATCATCTTAGAAATCAACGTGAAGAAGATTTACGCGAAAATCACCCATTTTTTGATACACCTTTGTTTGCTGTGCCAAGGGAGAGCCGATTCAGAAAGTTTTGTCAACTGATTGTATACGCAAGATATGATGCCAGACTGAAAGATCCACTTACTGGAAAAGAAAGGAAAGTACAATACAAAACCCTTCAGTAAGTAATCAAAATTAAATGTGATCAATAAAATCAGTCGTTTTCTATTTTAGTAATTTTTTGGGTTTGGTCACGTACTTAGACTGGGTTATGATAGCTATGACAACACTTTCCTGCCTATCAATGATGTTCGAAACACCTCATTACAGAGTAATGGAAAATCCTAGTCTCCAAGTGGCTGAATATGGATTCGTAATTTTCATGAGCATGGAACTGGCATTGAAAATTTTAGCTGATGGACTATTTTTCACCCCTAAAGCTTACGTTAAAGATGTTGCTGCAGTTTTGGATGTTTTCATTTATCTTGTAAGAAAATGCACTTCAATTTGGTAACATTGTAGTCAAAGTTCTTTTAGGTAAGCTTGACATTTTTGTGTTGGATGCCTCAAAGTGTACCACCCAATTCTGGAGCTCAACTACTCATGATTTTGCGTTGCTTGAGGCCTCTCAGGATTTTCACTTTGGTTCCTCATATGAGTAAAGTTGTTTACGAGTTGTGTAGAGGTTTCAAGGAAATCTTGTTGGTATCTACGTTATTGATATTGTTGATTTTTATTTTTGCTAGCTATGGAGTTCAGTTGTATGGTAAGTAATTTTATATAAATAAAACATAAAATATGTGGTAAGAAAATTTCAGGTGGTAGATTAGCACGTTGTAATGATCCTAACATCACCAGAAGAGAGGATTGTCATGGTATATTTTGGAGACGAGTGTTCGTTACCAAAATGAAAGTTCAACCAGGAGAAAATGAAACTTATCCACAGATTTTAGTTCCTAGAGTTTGGTAAGTAGGTAAATCAAACATATAAACTAAATACATGTTGATTTGATTCAGGGCCAATCCTCGGAGATTCAATTTCGATAATATCGGCGATGCAATGTTGACATTATTTGAAGTACTTTCCTTTAAAGGTTGGTTAGATGTGAGGGATATTTTAATAAAATCACTTGGCCCGGTAAATTGGTTATTTGGCAGTTGAAAAAGTGAACACAATCGAACTTTTTTCCAGGTTCATGCTATCTACATCCACATCTACATTTTCCTAGGTTGTATGATAGGACTTACTTTATTTGTCGGTGTGGTGATTGCAAATTACTCGGAAAACAAAGGTACTGCCCTTTTGACTGTAGACCAAAGAAGATGGTGCGACTTGAAAAAAAGACTAAAAATTGCTCAGCCTTTACATCTACCTCCTAGACCTGATGGGAAGAAGTTTAGGGCTTTTATTTATGATATTACGCAAAATTTGAAATTCAAAAGGAGTATTGCTATATTGGTCTTAATCAATTCTGCTCTGTTGAGTGTAACGGTAAGTAACTCTTGAAACATAAATTGTCTATAAGATGACAAATGCTAAACTCTAAACATTTGTAAAATATTTGTTTACTTGAAATTTACATATTTAAATATGTACCTAATTAAAAAGACTTTTTTAGTGGGAAAAAGATGATTCCACAACAGACACTTTGGTTACCATTTCCATGATGTGCACTCTTATATTTCTGGTAGAAGTTATCATGAAAAATATCGCTTTCACTCCGAGAGGCTATTTGCAATCCAGAAGAAACCGTTACGATTTATTTGTGACTGTTGTCGGAGTTATATGGACATTTTTCCATATTATGTTCAAGGTAACACGGATTCTGGCAAATAGCAATAAGTTGCTAAAGAAAAGAATACAATTGTTGAATAAAATTGCTTTTGTTACGTAGTCTAGTCTGGATATGGTTTTAGGTTTGCAATAATTGAATTTCTTTTAGAATGACCTAACATACTTCATTGGTTTCATGGTTGTAGTACTAAGATTTTTCACTATAACCGGAAAACATGCAACACTAAAAATGCTCATGTTAACCGTTGGAGTTTCAGTATGTAAAAGTTTCTTCATTATTTTCGGAATGTTTTTGCTCGTTTTCTTTTATGCATTGGCGGGTACCATTTTGTTTGGTACCGTAAAGTATGGAGAAGGAATAGGGCGGTAAGTACCTACTATCACTTGTACCTTCTGCATTAAACATTTTTTTCTTGTATTTAGGAGAGCAAACTTTCAATCTCCCGTTACTGGTGTTGCTATGTTATTCCGAATAGTTACAGGTGAAGACTGGAATAAAATAATGCACGACTGTATGATACAGCCTCCATATTGCACTCCAGCTGCTAATTATTGGGAAACAGATTGCGGCAATTTTATGGGATCCCTTATCTACTTTTGTACATTTTATGTAATTATTACTTATATCGTTTTGAATTTACTTGTGGGTGAGTTTTACTCTTGAATAATTTATTTTCTGATAAAAATGTCAAAATTATATTCCAGCTATTATCATGGAGAACTTTTCATTATTTTATTCTAATGAAGAAGACGCTTTGCTGTCTTATGCTGATATAAGAAATTTCCAAAATACCTGGAATATTGTGGATATACATCAAAGGGGCGTTATTCCAGTGAAAAGGGTAAATGTTGCAAATTCCATTATTTACTAATTATTTCACAATTATTGCAGGTAAAGTTTATTCTACGCCTTTTAAAAGGCAGACTAGAAGTTGATCCTCAAAAAGATCGAGTTTTGTTCAAACACATGTGTTACGAACTGGACAGATTGCACAATGGAGAAGATGTCACCTTCCATGACGTTATAAAGTAATTTTTATAGTGAAAATACCAATTTTTTTATCAATTACTTTTCAGTATGTTATCCTATAGAAGCGTAGATATAAGAAAAGCTTTGCAACTAGAAGAACTTTTAGCAAGAGAAGAATTTGAATATATTATAGAAGAAGAAGTGGCCAAGCAAACTATAAGAACTTGGTTAGAGGGTTGCCTGAAAAAAATTAGATCAACAAACGTGAGTGAAAAATTGAATATTTGAAACTTATTACAATATTCACTCTTTAGAAGCAACAAAATAGTCTTATAGCAGGACTTAGAGCAACAAATGAAGCCCTAACGACTGCAGAGCAACTAGAAGAAATGAAGAATTCCAAACCAGCCGAAAAAGACCTGGAAAACAATCAAGAATCTAAAGAAAACGAACCACCACCAGTAGTTAAAAAGCAAAAAATGGTTACTTTGCCAAGGTCTGATAGTATTGGCAGTACTTCTGGTAACAATATTGCTACAACAATAAATAATTTTCCTAAGCTTAGTATGTTTAAGGTCGCAAATACTTGGCACCGACCCTCTCAGATCCTTCAGCTAGACAAGAAAGAGAAAAAGTGCAACAAACCAAAAAGAAGGCTAATACTGTAAGACCGAATCCTACAGTCAGTAAAAATATAGTACATTTGAATGACAGTGAGCAAAATAAAATGCCGAGAGAAGTAAAGTTCAAATAGTTTTTTTTTTAAATTATTTTCTCAAAAGTATTTTTCAAGGTTCAAAACAATAAAACTTCGGTGCCAAAACCAACAAATGCACTGCAAGAAATCAAAGATTGGTGGAATGATCAACTAGCATACCAATCATCTAGTGAGGAAGAATAAAATTTATTTATAATACACAACATACCTACAGTATTTTTTGTAACTTTTACTTGTTAATAACAAAACATCTTTTTTTTTTTTTATTTCTGTTAAAATTCAAATGATGAATAAAAATGTTGTACTGTGATCAACAAAATAGCGGTGTTAAAATTTTAATGTAGATCAATTAGGGGAAAATTGCCTATCTGTGCGTAAGACAAAAAGTAGGTACCTACTTTAATGACCGATGTAAACAAGAAACTTATAAGACGTAATACAACTTACCATATTATATAATTGGTTTTTGGAATTTTTTTTATTGGTTGCCTTACAAATATGTACCTATCTAGTTAGTGGATAGATATTAATAGAGGTGCTGGTTATATCAAAAAACTATTTATATAAGAAAATTATATATGGGATTATATACTAGGAAATTTGCTTATTTCAATTCCCTCTCGTAAAATTACGATTGATCTGAGTAATAGGCTGCTGCTAAAAAAATATTACCTGCAATAATAATGAGATTTTTCAATTCAAATTAAATTTCATCCATGTGTAATTTTTCTGAGCAAGTTAAACATTACCTACTCCAAAAATATATCATTATTACATACAAATGCCTTATGATTATCTATTTTGTACCTATTATTTTATTACCAAAATGCTTAGCAATTTTTTATGTAAATTATACAATTTAGAATCTTTCTAAAGGAAATTGAGTTTCGTGTAGTAGAAACGGAAACGTTTACCTGGGTTGTCCATTATAAATGTCCAAAAATATCAAACATTAGTATTTCAATTTAATTGTTATTATAATTTTCAACTCGTGGCGTATAAAAAAAATTGATGGATAAAACAATATACAAACAACTACGTAGCTAAGATAAGCATCTCCAAATTCATCAATATGTCCCTATTCTATGACGGTATTTTATTTGACTTTAGTCTTCATTGAATAATTTTGCACAAACGATCAAACTAGCCAAGTTGACCAAAGTCAAGTAACATTGAGCATTCCAGGGACGTAAAACCGATTAACCTTCAATGGGTCTAGTCTCGTCTTTTCTTTCTTTTTGTGTTGTGGACTGTATTTTTCTTGTTTCAGGTTTTTCCCTTTGCACTTGCAGTTATGCACAAATCTGAGCATTATATGCTGCTGCTCTGTTAATTCGTGAAAATGAAGAAAAGTTAACAAATGGAATAACTTTTTTTTTTGTTTCAACATCGGTATAAGCAGTGGGTACGAATATTTGGAAGCTCCTTAATGGGAAGGAGTTTCTTCTCAGAAATTTCAGCAGGACATTTTGAGCCAGGCTGGTCTATAGAACCATGTAGAAGAAGTAATTAGGTCTCTTGGAGACATTCCTCTCGACAGAATATCTGCTGAATTCAGTTTTGTTGAAACGTGTCTCCAGCTTCTGATTGGCGTCAAGCTTTGGATAGTGGAAACATGATTACCCACGAAAACTTGTAAATTAGCTGGGGGACAGAGCAACCAGACTAGTGATACAGTAATGTCAATGTTTAAAGTAAGATACGTTGTTACTTTATCGTACAGTTGAAGAACGAGGGATGCTTATGGTTTCGAGCGAAGCAACCCGTCCCTGTTCTCGACGTAAGAAGATGCACATGGTTAGCGTTATTCGAATCAACTAATGACCTGATGTATATGTAGGCTCCATACCTACCCACTATTCGACGCATCTGAAAACCCATGAAGCTGCATTAACTGTGGACTTGCACAAACAATTTTTCGTGATATATTTAAAGAATTGAGTTCATGTAAATTATTTCGCAGTTGACTCCAACCTTGTGCTAAATCTTCTGAAACTGCTTCGTCCCAGGATAAATTTTGAGACCATAGAGACAGGAGAATGATTTTTGCTTTTCTTATTACTGGACTAACCCAACTAAGGGGCTCATGAATTCCAGCAACCTCAGACAGAATCAGTCATTTTGTGATTTATTTCATAGGGGGTGATAGACTAATGCGAAAAGAAAATTCATCTGATGCACTTGACTACTGCAACCCTAAAATTTTACATGTGTCTGAGGACTCAAAAAAATACCCTTGTTCTGATTTAGACGAGTTGATCTGATCCAACAACTCCTTATTATTAGCCTTCCATTTCCTCAACTCAAAATCCCTGTTTTCAAAATGTCCGAAACGTTCCTGTATAACTGCACTGCGCCTTCGACTGAATTAGTTCCTGAGAGAATATCATAGACATAAAAATCCCTTGCAATCACCTGAGCAGCAGGATTTCAAGTCTCATTTTCAATGGCCAATTGCTTTAGGCAACGGGTTGCTAGAAATGGTGAACTTACAGTTCCGTACGTTACTGTTTTAAGAGAGAATGTTTCAATTTCATCTTTTAGGCGGTTACACACGGACGTGAATATCTGAAAACATGTACGCACATACATGAACGCGCAAACAGAAACATCAATGTGTGTGACGGAACTAGCTATTGTCCCTTTTTGGGCTTTAGTCAAACCGCACCAGGGATGCCAAAAGTTTTTACTTTGACTGACTGTAAAACTTAACCATTAGGTGTTGGATCATTTAAGCCTTGTATTGGATTAGGGGTGCCTTGATTCTCATTTATGCAAATAAAACGCTGAAATAGAATAATCTAGAAAAAAAATGTGGCGGCTGACCAATCACAGCCACAGCAGCAAAATAGCTCCACTGTCTCATAAGGTAATGAAGAAACCTGTAATTTTACCGGTTTAAAGGGTTGTTGTTGCCGGTTTTACAGGCATTTATTTTAAGAATATTATTTTTATGGTAAATAATAGAAATTGAGATTATATTAAATTAGAAATAATAAAAGTTTAAACTTGTGGGTTATTTCCGCAACAATGTGTTTGCATAATACCGTCGCATTTTTGAATGTGCAAGTGGTAGAATGACGCTCATGTGAATTCTGGAATCGCTAGAAATTTTGTATGCACACTCGAAATACTGTAGCAAGAGTAACAAGACTGCAGTTTTGACAGCTGTGTGCGAGCGTCTGTACAAAGGCGACATGCACATTGTTGTTTGCACATTGATGTATGCACGTCGTATAATTATCAAGCCATCCACGCCCGTGTGTAACCGCCTTTAGGACCCGAACGCAAAAGAATCAACTGAAGAACGGAAATCCTTTTTCACCTGTATCTAACGATACATTTTGCAGATGTCTGCAGCAAAGATAATTTGGTGTTGTCGGAATCTCATGACAATTGATACTGAGTCATCCTGAACCACCGGACCAATCATTTGAAGCAAATTGTATTACAGCCCGGAACTGGAAGTGGCTGAACTATCGAATACCACTCTAAGCATTGTTTTTGTACTATCCTCGCGTAAGACACAGGGATATGCAGAATAGTACATTTTTTGATTAGGGACAGAAGAAATAGGTGTCATGTGTTGACGGTCTTGGTATTCCTGTATAAATTCTACATACATTTCTTTCAATTTGGAAATTCTAGCGAGCTTTCACTCCAATGATAGAAATTGACTGAGTGTTTGACTCTATGAGATTCACCCAGTAGGTACCTGGAGACTGTTTCAATGGAAATGAAACTATGAAACGGCCATCTGAATCACGCTCAACAGTTTCAGAGGAATACTTCTTTGCTTAATTGAGTTTGAATATTGGAAAAATTACAACTGGAATAGTTTGAATACCAGGTTCCAAGCGCACCCTTTTTTCTGGTGACCTGGATAGTATGTGACTCCGAGTCTGAGCTCGACCCACTAAAACCCTTCCCCTACCATCCTGGGGAAGACGCGAGGCATTACTTCAGGGACGTCTACTTAGTTCTGTTCTTCTATTTCACTTCTCTTCTCCCCCTCGCACTTTTCCTTCATAATGTTCCTTAGCATATCCACGATCGCTACCCAATGTTTCTCACTGGTGAGCAATAGGTCAGCGATTTGTCTTTGATGACTTCTTCGCCACATGCTACTGCTGCCCGTTTTCTCTGCATGCTGAACTTGAAGCAATGAAAGATCGTCTGCTCCGGCGTGTCTGTGTCCAACAATTATCAGCACTCGTCGCTCTCTCTTTTATTGTACCTCTTAAGGTATAACCCAAAAGTTCCATGTCCCATCACAGCCTGAGTTACATGATAGTCCACCTCCCCGTGCCTCCTAGTAGCCCAGTTTTCAACATTTTTTATGAAAATCTTAGCCCATCCGGCGTATAATAACCACCTTTCCTGACATTTTTCCATGAGCTCCCTTCTAGCATCCTCCTTGCACCCCCTACCTAACTCATAGGCTTTTTGTCTCTCGACCAGTAGATCGAATGGCGGAAGACCGGCCACCGCCTCTACCGCCATTGTGGGCACCGTTCTGTAGGCGTGAGGCCGATTGCCCTTTTCCTATTTACTCTGCTGAATATGTCGCGGCAGTGTTTGTATCTAAGTACATAATATGGCTGATGTCACCGTGCTGGCTATCAGCCTTCTATTCCTAGTTTTGGGACCGGCTGTTTTAGGCATAATCCTAACCTAAGTAGGATGTTCATCATCTGGCTACCCTTGTCCGCTATTTTTTTGATGTGAGTAGTCATGCGCAGATTTTTATCCAATGTGGTTCCCAGATATTCACCCAGTCCGACGTTGATACGATATTCCCCTGGACATTTATTCCCACATTATTTATTGCTCTTTTGCTGGCTAGCAGAATTGTCTGTGTCTTTTGCTTCGCTACTGCAATGCCCATCTTCTCCACGTATTGGATCCTCAAGCTGGGCTGCAGTTTTGGCCTTAACTACTATAGCCAAATCGTCCGCATACGCCACCAGATTGACTCCTTTCTTTGTGTCCAGGCAAAGTACCTGGTTGTACATCAGGTTCCACAGACTTGGTCCCAGGATGGAGCCCTGGGGTACACCGCATGTCATTTCATGTGTGGTATGATTTGGGGCTATTATCCTTCTGAAGAAAAGGCAGATTTAGTGTAAAGGTGTAAATTTCTTTATTAAGTATTAACCGAGCGCTTTCGGCCTAGTGAAGGGCCATCATCAGGGTCGGTCCTGAAAAGCCTAAATGTATTTTGGAGTTGGTTGTTGTTGTCGAGCGCTCCTGGATGTTAGTTAGTTTGTCACCTTTTACTTGTGTTGTGTGTCTTTTATTTTATTAATTTGGCTTTCTACACCAAAAACATGCCTTTGTTCTGTAACTCTGTCTCCACTATGCGAACCTGGCGAGTAAGTCTAGAATAACCTTTTTTACATATATAAGAACAAGACCCTGATGATGGCCCTTCACTAGGCCAAAAGCGCTCGGTTAATACTTAATAAAGAAATTTATACCTTTACACTAAATCTGCCTTTTCTTCAACTTCTCTGGTGTACTTCCAAACCCCCTTCTCGATATTATCCTTCTATTGGTTAGGTAGGATTGGATGATCCTCACAGGTAGGTTGAGATGTTCCCTTTCTTAGGCGCCCTGTCAATTTGTCTCCGTGGCGCAGAGATAAACAGTATAACATACCCAGGCTCGTTTAGTAAGATTGAACGATGAGAATTTTTATTACCTTTTAAACAACAAATTTTCTGAAAAATGAAATGAAGAACAAATAGGACCTACGTTGTGGAAACTCACTCAATTTTACTTACTGGACATGCGCCCGACATAGCAAATATTTGGGAGGTTTAAGGGAAGTTGTAATATGTAAAAGAATCGAAAATTTTGTGAAACGCCTACTTTATTATTAAAGTAAATCGTACCGTTTTCATCCTGGAACTAACGAGGGGAAAGAGCACGACAGAGAAACCCTCAATATAACATTCCTCAAAAATCGAAACTTACTATGTCATTTCAATAATAATTGTAAGTCATCAATAAAAGTTTAAATTAGGTACTGCCCCTGTTCTTGTGCTAAAATTTTAATTCCACACACAATATTCAATTAACATTACCTATATTCAATACTGAAGAGTTTTTTGTTAGTTAGCCAGTTTCCCAGCAGGTACTGAGGTCCCATACGGGAAGCTACTCAGCTATAGTTGTTTTTGAGCCAATATCTCTGGATTGATTATTTCAATTTGCTAGGATATTCTCTCGCCAGGGTAGGAAAATGTTAGTAAATTCAACAAGGCTCTAATGCGCGCTCTAAATCCAAAAATCAAAATCTCAACACAAAAAGACAGCACATAATTTCTTAGGTTTTAATTTACTCTTTATCTTTATTGTTTACAACATGAAACGATTTTTATTGAATACATGACAATGCACATGTTATAAAAAATGTTATAAACAAACAAAAAAACATAAAAATGATACTTGTCTAAATAATTGAACTTTCAAAAACAAAATAACAATTATTCAACTGACCTCCTTGACTCACACACTAATAACAAATTGGATTGAACAATCCAATTTAATGCAAAATAAAATAAAAATTGAATAATGAATAATTACAGACACGCGTCTAAAGAGACCCGTTCAGCTTCTTCCCTAGTCTAGTTGCGTATTCTCTATCTCCCCTTCGTACTGGTACTTTTTCTGTTGCGGCGCGCTCTAGTTCTCATGAATTTCACTGAGCAATACATGGTTGCAACATTTACTTTTATTCAGTAAACGTTTTTTTAAAAGTTGAGATTAAAAGAAATAATACTTATTTTAAATAGGTGGTTTTCCTCAAACGCATTGTGGACGTCGATCAAGATCATTATGCAGAGCTGCCTGTTTTTGTAAGCTTTTTGTTTGATTTCCTGCACTATTGTCTGTATTCTAGTGATAGCGCTTAGCGTGGACTTTCCCTTTGTGAATCCGTATTGGTGGGCGTGGTCAAGTTTCTTTCTTGCATCTCAGCGCATAATCTGTTTTTTATAAGTCTTTCTAGAATCTTCCCTGTACTATCTATGAGACATATCGTTCTATATTTAGTTATTGTATGGCCTTCGACTTTCGGTTTTCCGATTAACACTAGCTTGGCCGCCTTCCATATTGAAGGAAACTCCTCTTGGACCAAACAGTTGTTGAAGATCCTTAGGAAAGTGTTTTGGTTCTTCTTGGCACATGCCATGACTATTTCCGGCACAATACCGTCGGGCCCAGGTGCTTTCCTTATTTTAACTGTTACTATAACGTCCATTAGTTCCTGTGGTTGGAACAAGGGTATCTCGAGGAATTTACAGTTGGAGTTAAAACAACATACATTAAAAACGGAGTACATGGACATTACAACATTATCACAAATTATTTAAATATCACATTATGCAAGAGTTTTCTTTGGTTGGTTAGATGATTTTTCTTTTCTTTTTTCTCTTGGATGATTTGCGAATTTAACGGTTAAATTCGTAATGAAAAATTGAAAATTCTCGTTTATTATTTCCTTGCGCCGTTAAAAAAATGAAGGTAAAAATATGCATACAGAACAATATAAAAAATTAAATAGGTACCTAGATCCCAAACAATGTATTTCATATTTTGTTGATGATGGTCATCATATTTCATGTTTTAGCGACGTTCATCCATTGATCGGATGACTTTTTAGCCAGTTACGTTGTTTCTGAAGCCATGGTTATAATGATGCCACCTAAAGTATTCTATGTCTATTTTCCATTGGTTCAGAAATTCATACATTAAGGAATATTTCATAAGACATATTATTCAAACTTTCAATTTCTTTGATATTCGTTTGGGAAAAAGATTTGACTTCTTTGATTCACGGTTTGTGATGCAGACAACAAAAAAGTTGTTCTAATCAAGTCTCTGAAACTTTTTATCTACACCCAATTAATATATCAATCAATAAACAAATCATGTTATATAATATTTATTTTCAAATAATATATAACACTTTATAACAAAAACAGGATAATTTAAGATGACTGGTTCAATAATAGCCGCTAAACATCGAAAAGGTAACTGTTTTTAGTCCAAATTCAATGACTAACCTTGTGCCATCAATAAAATACCTACTTTGTAAATGTATATCGTGATATATTACCTATCTTTGTTATTTTTGCATTATAGTATTTTTAGGACGGTAAAACCCAGCAAGAAAATAACGCATTTCATTTAATTCAACGAAAATTAATGAGGTATTCAAATTTTCGCTTTAAAACAACATTTATGGCTTGTCGAAAAAGAAAACGAACGTCATCAGTCGTGTAGAAAATAAATGTTAATTTTTAATTGTGGGTTTGAGGTCGTAAATTATATTAGTAAGTACCTATGTGGTGCATAGAAAAATTGAGGAAACGAACTCATGTGTTAAAAATACCACATACGCTTCTATTGTAGAAAAACCCCATTTTATTGGCAAATTTTGAAATCCTTGTCACATTTATTATTTTTTTGGTAGGGGGCACAATTTTAAGTTCCAAATAGAAATTTTCAATAACTCTTTATGTTACTTGGAATGGAATTGAGTTACGAGTCGAGGAATCCCTTGTGAAAGTTTCATATTTAGTATTCGGTATAATTTCCTTCATCAGGTTCCACTTTTTCTTCCTTGTTATTCAATCCTTTCCTAAATTTTTTCTTTTTGTTTTTTTTTTTTTTTTCATTTTGTAGATTTTTTTTTCTAATGGTTACTTATTTATATGTTCTTGTTCTAATAGTGTTTCTCTTTTATTCATCATTTGAGTTTTTATGTTTTCCCTTTTTACCTTGTTTCCTTCTTCGTTTTGGTCTTTTCCTACTTGAAACATGTTTATTTCATTGATTTAGCCTTTTCACAAACTTCTGTTGTAATAATTAATCCAATAGTTTCCTATATGTTTGATTATTTTCCATTTTCTTTCAAGTTTAAAATTTGCTATCATTATTTAATTTGAGAAAATAATCAATTATCAATTATAATGGGATACACGTGACAAAGGAAAAACCGAATAAGTCAATTTGAACTGGACAATGTATATTTAATAATAATATTTTTCAACATTGTATACGTAATAATTATTATGTTTGAATTCAATAAATAGGGATCGGTAATCAGTATAAGGTATGAAGTATTAATATATTAT
The DNA here is from genome assembly GCA_917834065.1 of Ceutorhynchus assimilis. NCBI lineage: Eukaryota > Metazoa > Arthropoda > Insecta > Coleoptera > Curculionidae > Ceutorhynchus > Ceutorhynchus assimilis. The sequence continues at coordinate 51,841,114 of OU892279.1, forward strand.
ATCTTTATAAATAAAAATTATATCTAATAACTCGTGATTGAATATGTGATTTTTAAAAAAATTGCATTAAATTGTAGATAATTTAAAGTTTGTGTAGGTAGGTACCTAATTACTTGTCCTAATAAACCATTATCATAAAACCTACCTACTACATATTTACGATGGAAATATGTAGTTTATTTCATTCACAATCATGATTCATAAACATGAAACAATAATTATTACGTACAAATAATTTGTAAGTGCTATGATTTAAAGTGGATTTTGCTCAAAAATTAATTTCAAAGTTTTTCAATATATCAACATACATAGATCTTATTAATTTAATCACCAACGAACCCACATTTTAAATAGGTAGCTTCCAGAAAATTAGATTTTTGTTTGCGAACTTTTATCGCTTCGTCCTCTTCTCAGTATTTTCATCGCATCGAGGGTTATCTTTGTACGGACACTATGTCCAGTTTTCAATTTTTTTTGTTCTGATAATCCCACTATATATGGTAATTTGAAGAATTTTTTTTGAGATTGATCGGGTATTGTTTGAATTGTCCACATAGTATGTTGATTGATTGGAAGGACTCTGGAACGGTAGCTCATAATAATAACATTTTTGGGGTAGTTATTTTGAATTAGATTTTTTTTCTTTTGAAACTTTCCTGTTATAAGATTGTGGTGGTATTTCATATTGTGCCTCATTATATTATGTCAAAAAGAGCTTGTAATTTTTATAAAATATCTCTATTAACAACATTTTTTAAACATCGCCTTAATTTAATTTTAAATTTCTTGGGCTAATCACATTACAGTCGACTTTTTTCCTTTTCGTGAAATCAAAATTATTATAAATCACGGGCACAAGCGGGACAAATTAAAATTATCAGTCTCCGTTAATTTTCACTTTCGGATTATTTTTAAGCTTTTTTTCTTCATTCTGTCCCCTCTTGTAGGAAGCATTATCCCCTACTGTTAATTAATTAAGGCCAGGGAGAGAATGTTAAAATTCATGAAAATTAAAAGAAATATTTGTCCCTCTCCTGCATTTAATTTAAAGAAAAACTCAGAGATCCCTTATTAGATATAGGTATACTTATTGAAATGTTAACATATTTATAATTATTCTATTTACAATCATACATGTAATGTAATGCTGACTTTTCTGATTTTTAAACAGTTTGAAAATATCAGTTTTTTGACTTTTACTTTTCACCGACAGGTCGAAACTTTACTTTGCTCCCGTGGGCCTAAAATAAATGAAATTGTTGAAATTTATTGTATTTTTTGACTTTTACTTTCCATCCACGGGTTGGAAGTTCAGTTTTCTCTCGTGGACCGAAAGTAAATTGTTATTTATTGTATTTTTTTAATTTTCATTCAAATGAAAATTACAAAATTCGAATGATTGTAAATAAAAGTATATTAAATGCGGAGTTGAAAAATATTTCATTATTGTCGGGAGATAATATGGTTGACCGAGGTGCGAAGCGCCGAAGTCAACTAATTCTCCAGACAATAAAATGAAAACTTTCCACCGAATTATGTATACTATTTCATTTTGAACCATTAATTATTGAATGAAACAAAAATTGAATTTTGACTGACAGTCTGACGCCGACATTGACATCTTAGGAAATTTCAACAATATAAACACATGTGACATCCACTTCTAAATACAAACATTGCACCTGGATTTGTGTTTAGGTGTGAAAGGACAATTTGTCAGGGCCGAAAGTGAGTTCTCCAGGCCGAAAGTGATAGGAGGACAGTCACTTTCGGCCTGATTTAAAGTAAACAAAAGTAAAGTGACATTTTCGAACCTTCAAACCAGTAAGGAATGTGAAAATTACATATGTGGTTTAAAATAATAGTATATTACATATGGAGGTGGAAAGTGTTTCATTATTGTCGAGAGATATTATGGTTGACCGAGGTGCGAAGCGCCGAGGTCAACTAATTCTCGAGACAATAATGTGAAAGCTTTCCACCGAATTATGTATACTATTTTATTTTGAACCATTAATTATTGAAATTAATAAGGTAAAAATATAACAAAAATGGAATTTCGACTGACAGTCTGACACCGACATTGACATCTTATGAAATTTCAACAATATAAACACATGTGACATCTACTTTTAAATACAAACATTGCACCTGAATTTGTGTTTAGGTGTGGAAGAACAATTTATTAGGGCCGAAAGTGAGTTCTCCAGGCCGAAAGTGACAGGAGAACAGTCACTTTCGGCCTGCTTTAACGTAAACAAAAGTAAAGTGACATTTTCGAACCTTCAAACCAGTAAGGAATGTGAAAATTACATATATGGTTCAAAATAAAATATCATACATACGTCGGTTACAAGTTTCATTACTGTCTCGAGATTTTAGATAGACCTCGGCTGCGCATCGGTGTAACTAAAATCTCTCGACAGTAATGAAACACTTTCCACCTCGGTTTGTAATATACTATTGTTATTAATAAGTACCTATACCTTTGAAAGGGTGCGAAAGTAATTCATTTAAATTTTGCCCTTCCAAGATCTGAGCAAATTATGCATAAGCATAATAATGGTATTATTTTAAAATCATGTGAAATGAGATGTTGCCAAAATTTTCGTTTTTTTTTTTTAAGTTGAGGAAACTGTGCAGAATCTAGCAAAGTATCGAAGAAGACCGAGAAAACAACTCTTGTTATGAAAAAGTCGTAGAAAGAAAAAAATCCCAAAACTAATAGGGAAAATCTTTTTAAAGTTAGTCGTAATCACGATAGTGAAGTTGACAGTTCGCGTTGACATGTCTAGTATTTTCTTTCTTTAGGTTGCCAGCATGCGTAAGCGTTTTCATTCCTCCAGCTGGGATAAACGACAGGGTCGTATTTAGGAAAATGATATGCATTCCAGATTTGCAAAAGAGAGAAACAACTGCAGTATTTCCACACATATTATACATATTTAATTTTAAATAAATGAACCCAAATTTTTCCAATAATAATATACAGTACCTACTTAAATTTCTACTAAAATTTTCCATTAATAAAATTATACAGTACTAAAATTTCTACTCAAATTTTCCAGTAATAAAATTATACAGTACTAAAATTTCTATCCAAAAACTCTTCTCATGTGGCTTACATCAGGCTTTTCCATGAGGGCTCTTCTTGGATCATCCTTTCTAAAGGTAAATCCTAACGTGAGCAAAACCCTGCCTAAACTTGACTGGGAACCGTAATAAATTTCACTTTCTTTCAGCCTATCACTTACAGTCTTAAGGGTAACATTGCAATTCTAAAAACGAAAAATGCTTGTTTAAATATTGTAGTACTGTAGCAACAGCAAATATTCCTGATTTTAGTTAGTATATCTTGTTCAATTAGCTTTGAGACTTTCGTCAATAATGACACAGAGTGTATTCTTATGGAATTTGCTGGTGACACCATTATAACGTAACTCTTAAAGGTAATTGAACAAAGTAACTTAGTATTACTATTTAACACCAGTCCCTATAACAAAAAGACTACTACCCAAAAATGAACTAAAATTACCCAGTCTAGTTTGTGTTAGTGAAATGGCTTAAACTTATAATTGAAGAAGAGAGGAGTATGCATTCTGTGTAATAATTTATTAAGAAAATCCGCCGAGTGCTTCCGGCCTTAAGTCATCACCAGTGCTGCTTCGTCGCAGGTACAAACATCACACACAAGAGGCAACTGACACAAGTGGACGTGCATAATTAAATTTAACTATTAATTAATCAATTACCTGTGTAGTAATGGGTTTTTTACCAAAAACTGCTAAATAATATAAAAAAGGAAGAATAACAGTAAGAGGTGGGTGACAGATGGGACATTGCCCCTTCTAATAATTTATACAAGCATAATATTAAATGATACATTAAATAGGAAGTTTAATTAGTGATACCATGTTTAGAGGTACCAAAGTCCACTAGAAAATATGACAACACAAAATGCTAAACATCTGAAAAACAATAAACCCAACACACAGGATAAAGCATGCAGCAGAAGTTACAGAAGCTTTGCAAATATCTGAACCCAAACTGTGTAGGTACGTCAAAGAGGGGAATATGAATACTTATCCTTATGAAAGACTCCAATAACTCAGGTACCTTTATTGAAAAGCAAGAAAACAATTTTAAAAAATATCATGAAATTATGGAATGAAAGAAATCCTAGCAGCATCTTAATTTGTGTTGACCTGAAATAAAAAATAGTATTAAACTATGAAAAACAGTTTAATTTGATCTGAGAAGTTCCAATGTTATCAGGTGTATTCTTTCGGAATAATCTACTGGTAATGTTAATATGAAGTAACATTGAAACAACTCTATGTTCAAAGTAGAACATCAACTTACTCTCTGTATACATTTTGTATATCTCTAATCGAATAGTCTGTTTGACGCTTCCACTTGAATCAGTTGTCTGCAACTTCTTACGCTTCCGCGTGACAGGGGTAATTTCAGACTCAACTGAACCATCCTTATATTTATAGACAGTGGTCTCACTTAGTTTCAAAACCTTAGCTGTCTCCTAGAAAGGCAATGGAACAGTAAATTTTAATTTATTTATTAAAAATTAACAAAAGCCACTCGGTTCGAAAATATCCCCTTCCAAAACTTGTACCTACATTTACTGAGATTAAGACGAAAACGTTTCTATGATCAATCAAGACTTACTTTATTGTTATTAACTTACAGTTATGGGTTTTTGATTTTGATCTTCATGAGACACCTTGAAATGGTTGTATACGAGTTGTATAAATTGCTGAGCCACAGGGTTCCCATGAATTATTGGTCTCTACAAAAGGATTATTTGCTTATTTTTACTAAATTTGAAAACACTACCTTGTCACTTTCCCTCTTGCTTAGAAAAAAAAAAGATTCGTCTCGTAAAGAAGAAGCATCTCCAAGGTTTATTGCTGTTCCCTGAAAATTATTGGCGATGAATTATGACAGTGGTAATTTAAATTTGCCAATTTTACCGTATTTTCTTCACACCTAAATTATCTGAGATGCTGGAACAGAGCAAAGTCTCCAGGACCCTGGTACGATCGGACTTGTCCGGGGACTTTTCTGTCATCGCTAATAAGAAAACGGCACTTTTAAAATCGTAATATTGTGTAAGTATTAGGTTTAACTTACCTGAAGAAGATAAAATAAACCAGATAAGTCTTGATAGAGTCCAAAGTGAACACTTATAAAAAGACAAAACACTTAAATCCGAACTAAAACCAGGTTAGAAATGAAACGCAACACCTAAACACAAAGGCACCAGAACACTACATGAAAAACCATAAAACCGATTGAGAATATAACAAAATATCAAAAAATAATGCAGAAAACGGCAATAAACTAAAACGATCTCGCGCAAAAATTCGAAATTCAAAATTCTAAGATCCGAATCTGATAATTTTATATGTCAAATCGAATTGTCATGTATCATTATTTGATGGTTGACAGAAAAAGGGACAGATCTAGGGATTTTATTTACTTTCAACTGGTGAAAATAATGGTCAAAATTTAAACTCTATCGTGAATACGACTTATAGTACCTACTAAAATGATATAATTTCAAATTTTTTTATGTTGTGATTTAATATCTAAATGATCATTCGGGACCCCTCAAACTCCATACACTAAATTATTCTGAGATTTGTAGCCGCATTCTATGAAAAAAGGCACTCAGAGAAATTGAAAATTTGATACCCCAAATTCCTTAACACGATTTTATTTCTGGAACTATAAACTATAAGTCCAAATAAGCTGAAATTTTCAGGGATTGTAGTCCTCTACTGGGATAAGAATCGCTGAAAATTTCAGTTTTCTATCTCTAATAGAAAAAAAAGTGATGCTTTTTTAAAATTTACAAAAATCTAAATCATAAGGTAGCTGCTACCTTTTTAAACTTATATTTCTGATCTTATATGCTTTTATATATCTTAGTTCACCCTTCTTATTATATTTGCATTATACTTACTTTAATTAAAAATTGTTTTGATTATTTGTTTTTGACTAAATATATTGTCTCTCAAATCTCTTCATGAACTAATAAGATTTGACTGATTCTAGTACTCTAATAGTTAAGCTCTATGAACGGCCCTGTATAAATAACAATAATCTTCCCTGCACGAAGAAATTAAAAAATAAATATAAAAAAACAAACAATCATGTAAACGTACAATACCTAATTATGTTTGCCGAATAACCCATTTCCAAAATGAATAAATGAGATAGGTACCTAAATTTTTTTTTTCTTAGTAAGTAACAACACGACATCAATTAAATTTTTTGGTGATTAATTACCTTCACGTTCATTTCCAAAAACTCAGAGTACAAAAACAAAATTAATTTATGCTTTTGTGTCCGAATTTACGCACTTTGTCTATTTACTTTATTACCTGTGACGAAAACAAAGGCTTTCGCCCATGAAACTTGAATCTTGATACGATCGCCTTGTACAAAAGTTCCAAACTATAGGTAGGTACCTAATAATTAAGTGCATAAAAAATCAATAGTTTACCAATTATGTAATGTTGGTAAAAGGTTAAAAAATATTTAATATGAACATTGACATTGGTTGGTGCTAGATTTACGATGGCATTCAAAGATTTATTGCGAATAATGAAGGAAGGACAAATTTTTACTACTTTAGCAACATTTATTTCAGTTTAAGGAAAATTATATTTTATTATAATTCTTGTTTTGAAAAGGTAGTAATTTTTCTTATCATGTGCATCTGAGTTTGACTACACACATGAGGGAAATATTTATGCAAAAATTATGCGTATCAAAATCCTTCTGTATATGAGATTTTTCCATGGGGATTGTTGTTGCCAAGTTGACCACAAAATTTTCTAGAAACCTATTTTCTGTAATTAATTTTTTGACATAAATTTTGATGATTATTTGTTTATAAAAAAATACCAACTTATTTGTAGTAGTGAGTAAAAGACAATCATTATCCCAGCGGTCAAAAAAGAAAAGGTTATCAAATGTTTTCCACAACGTCACCCAATTAAAAAAAGTCGATGCCGTTTATAAGGGATTCCCGAATATGAATATTTAACTTTAATTTAAAGGGCAAATATTAGTTTAAACGTCAAATTTTGGGTTTGTGTTTTCGCCAAGTCTGACAGAGAGTAATGAATCACATTTATTCGCTAAAATCATATAGTGTTTACTACAACTTTAAGTCCCTATTAAATTATTTGTAAATACGTGTTTCACTCAATAAATCTGTATAGTTTTGTACTGATATATTCATCAATTTGTTGTATACCTATATTTTAGGCAAAACAAGTGTAATAGCGAAGAAAGGAAAATTCTTAATTTAAAACGGTATTGGAGAAGAAAACTAGGAATTCCTACGATTGTCTAATCTCAACCTATGAAATTATGATCAAAAAGAAATTGTGTCATACAAACCTACTACCGGATATACAGCACAAGAACATTGTATTTCCAGGGATAATACAATGATACAAAACAAAATTCAATTAGCCATAATTAATATTTCACATCTCGAAATAAACCAGTAGGTAATTAGCATTTAATTTACCGAATAAATTTTTTTCGAAGCAAGGTAAATCATTATGCAAATAGAATGTTACAAATTGGATATCATGTTCACGCGGTTACAGCATCAATGTCATTGGAGGTCTGGTTAATGATCATTCGGGACCCCCCAAACTCCATACATGGACTAAATTATTCTGAGATTTGAAGCAGGATTCTATGAAAAAAAGGCACTCAAAAAAAAAATTAAAAATTAATAAATCACCCCAAATTGCTTGACACGATTTTATTTCTGGAACTATAAGTCCAAATGTGCTGAAAAATTTTAGTACTCCTACCGGGATAAGAATCGCTGAAAATTTCAACTTTCTATCTCTAATACAAAAAAAGTTATGATTTTTTAAAATTTTACAAAAATCTTAAACTAGCAGGTACTAAAATGATAAAATTTCAATTTTTTTTATGGAAGATGAGTTCTCAGTTATTGAGATTTTGTATCTAAATGATCATTCGGTACTTACCCTCAAACTCCATACACTAAATAATTCTGAGATTTGGAACCAGATTCTATGAAAAAAGGCACTTAGAAAAATTGATAAATCAGCCCAAATTGCTTAACACGATTTTATCTCAGGAACTATGTCCAAATGGGCTGAAATTTTCAGGGATTGTAGTCCTCCACTGGGATAATCATCGCTGCAAATTTCAGCTTTCTATCTCTAATAAAAATAAATAATAAATTTATTTCATTCCGAGGGTGAAATAAATTTAGGAATTGTCAAAATTCTTGAGGTGTTTAATTGAAACTTTTTAAATGAATTTTAACCTATCCGGATTTCTATCTTAAAATTTCACCCTTTCAGCACTCTCCTTCCTCGAGAAGATAATGAGGGAGTCAAACAATAAATGGCTGTACAGGCCTCTGCCTGGATTCGGCAAAGTGTTGATAGGGATGGACACACAAATTTGCTTTATACCGACTCTATTTAAAGCAAATGGTCCAATAATCCCACATTAACAATTGATTCCAAAAACCAAAGCAGCAACATCTATTTATTTGCCAAAACTCTGAATTGATTTTCCTCAGGAAAACGTGGCACCATGCAAAATGAAGGCTCACAATAGATTAAAAATTAAAATATAATATACAGTGTGATTTTTAAAGTGTGCAACATATAGGAATTTTTTTTTAGTAATAGCACAACCCAAAGCCAAAAGTTGGTGCATGTCTGTTAATCATATTAGGTGCACTTAGAATGGTTGCAAGTTAAACAGCATACAAGGGTAGCTGAAACAATATCAAAATTGTACTGTGTAAAGTACCATTATTTTAGAAAATTCAGCAAAATGTTATAGAGAAAAGTTGTTTGGAATTAAAAGTTATGCCTGAATACCAAAACATAGCCTCCTAAGATTTTTGTTATTTTTTTTAATTGAAATCAAAACAATTTAACATAATTTTGTTCAAATTCAAGCACATTTGTAAAATTAACTTGGATTTTTAATTTTTTATGGAATCACAAAATTCATATTTGTTGCAATGATATTCAACACAACTTTAAAATGTCGCAATTTTTTTTTTTAACAAGTTAAAACATTACTAATGATAATATGCATATTAAAAAAACTCTCCTTAAAGTGCAAATGTTTTATTTTATTTAAGTAAATATTACTACCATTTTGATATTTTTTGAGTTACCCTGTATGCTGTTTGACTTTCAACCATTCTAAGTGCACCTAATATGATTATCAGACATGCACCAACTTTTGGCCTTGTTGGTACTTAAATAACCACACTGTATACACTAAATTATTCTGAGATTGTTCGATCAACAAGGATAAATTTACATTCTTATTGGGGTATTCAACTATGAGATTTTAATTTCTTAACAACAATAATCACAAAGTTTTAAATTGTTTTAGAATATGTAATAATTTTAATTATAATCAAAATTTACATAAATTAGTATTTCGTCCTGATTTAACTGATATAAATTTTTAATCTTTTGAAGTTGAATTAATTCAAGGTTCTGTCTAGAGTATTAACGTTTTTTTTTCCAAAACTTAAAAGTAGTAGGTACCTGTCTTGTCTACTCTTGAGGAAAAAAAAAACTGCTAAAATAAATTTTCGATTCGTTTTATTGATTTTGCCAAGATGTTAATTATACAAATTTAAATACTAAGAAATAAATTGTTTTATAAATAAAACTTTTTAAATTTACGAAAAAATACTACTCTTTATGGTATCAATAATATAGGTAGGTATATTGAATAATTGTGTATTGAGTGCCGTTCAATTGCATAAGCTTCAGACGGCTTTCTAATGGTAATAGGTTATATCTTTACGGAAAAGATAAACTAGGTTCATACAAGGAGTTCAAGAAACAGTATACAAATTGATTTTGTTAAATAATAATGCTCAGTTGGTGGATTTTGTTTCGTGAAAAGTTTTGGTGAAGTGGAAAAATGTTTTGGAAAAAAGCACGGAAAAACAGGAACAGTACTTGATTTCTTTTATTATATACTTTTTCATACTTTCAACAAAGTTTATCTCTTTTATCACATTACAAAATTCAAACAAAAAAAAAGTATTTGTAATTTTTCAAAGGTAGGTAAATGGAAAATTATTACCGAAAATCGTCACATACAAAAGTGGAAAATTGCCTGCCTAATACTATACAATTAAACAATTTGACGCCAAAAAATGAAACAACAAATTGATTTTTCGATAAATATATACTTCAATAATGTTCAAATTGTGAGGGTATTGTGTAATGAGAATTTTAATAATTCATCTTCATTTGGTGTCCTGGTACGAGTTTTAATGTTTTTCTTTCTATTCATCAATACAAATAATAGTAATTATATTTTTTTTTGCTAATTAAATCCACGCGCCTTGCGTTGATGACCTATAAGGCGAAAAAAAAAATAAATTTGGCTTAAGCTGATAATTATAATGTATAAAAAAAATATACCTACCTATTAGCAATTTTTAAGATTTGATTAATGGAATTAGGTATCAGACAGGGAGGATCTATTCCGTCGTTGATACTGTATTTTTTTGTGTGCCTTTGTGCATCAGAATTATTTTATTTTATTTATTTATTGACGGATTTTGAGAATTACCAAATATGACAAGTTCAAAATTACAAACTAGATATAAACAAACATGAAAGTAAGATAAAAGTAAAAATAAACTTAAAGATATATTGTACTATGTATCATGACACTTTCTAAAACTTATATACTAGAAAGGCCAATGACAGTCCTCGCATATGGTCCAAAGAAATCAATACCATCAACATGGTACTTCACTTTATGATTTCAGCGACCATTTTTTGACATTGTCAAACTGATATTTTTAATTTGAAGTTTTTATTCATATTTTTGCATTCTATTTATTTTAAAAATCTTACGTTAAATAGTCATGACTCATGACGAATACCACTCGAGAAAAAAATTTGTAGGCAAAATTGTTCTCAAGGCTTTATTCAAGTTTGTTGCTTTTCGGCAATTTCGAATTTCGCTAATGAAATTTTTGATATATCACTCGCCTGACGGCTCGTGATTTTGTTAAAAATGTCATTCGCGAAATTGCCGAGCAATAAATCTTCATACCTTTCGAAAATTTTGCCGACAAATGTTTTTCTCTTGTGATATTATATATGTAAAAATTTGAAATTTCATCATTTCAGTATTATATGATGTTTTCTTGTTCCTTATTGCAGAGTCTGCAATTATTACGATCTCCGTTGTACAGGTTCATCCAGTTCAGGTTGACCTTTACTAGTGTGTCGCCAGTCGAAAGTCACGTTATGATTCTCTGCAAGTCGGCTCCTGCTGATTTGTAGCAGTTCTGCGGCCCTGCAGGGTTGGTCGATGAATTCCCTACCATGATTCTGCCTGGAAGTTGTCTAGTGTCGCCGATGTTCTTTACGAATCCAGTCTTTGATGTGGCTTCTGGTCATACCGATAAGTTTTGTCTCTGACCCTCTCTGTGCGAGTTCATTAACATTTTCATTGCCTTTGATTCCTCCGTGTCCTGGTACCCAGATAAGTTTTACCTTATTCTGGTCCGCCAGGGCCCTAAGTTCTTCCTGGTATTCCCATACTAGTCTTGATGACACTCTCTCGCTCGAAAGGGCCTTCAGTGCCGCTTGACTATCAGACATTAGAAAGATTTGCCTGTTGGCTGTGGCTCTCCACTGCGCATTGGAGTATAGCGTATACTTCTGCTTGAAAAACAGAGGCATGTCTTCCCAGTGCACAGTGATCGCTATAGTTGGCTCCTGCTCCGGTACCAGACCCGATCTTTGACCCATCTGTGAACCAGGTCTGATCTTGTTTTTTGGTCTCCGGTATATGCCATATCCCCATTAAGTTCTGCTTGGGAAGCTCACTTCGAATGGTCTGTTCAGGCAGTATCGTCTTGGCAGCTCATGTTGAAAATCTCTCCCCCACGAGCTCTATGAGTGCCATGTGTCCCGTCCTTTTGTTGGAGGCGGTTGTCGGTTGCAGTCTGTACGCTCCCATCCTTGCCTTCCCTTTTATCAATATGTGTAGAGGTGGGAGGTCTAAGAGAGTCTCCATGGCCACTGTTGGTGTGGATCGCATTGACCCCGTTATTCCTGAGCAGGCCAGTCTTTGCACTTAGTTGACGTATGGCACTTCCCTGCAGTGACTTGTGCCACCACAACAGGAGGGCGTATGTCATGATAGGTTTCACCATCATGTTGTATGTCCAATACAGCATGTCCGGTCTTAAGCTCTATAATTTTCCATGCAAGCGTGTGGCTATCATGAGTGATGTTACCGCTTCTTTGGTGGTGTTTCCCAGATGTTGATTCCAGGTAAGTTTTCAGTCCAGTGTTACTACCAAAGTACTTGAGCTTGCTTGACACCTGTATATTTTCACCCCTCAATCTAAGAGGTTCCAGGTTTTGTATTCTATGCCTTCGGGTAAATGCCACAATGGAGGATTTGTTGGGACTAATGTTTAGCCCTTCTCTATACACCCATCTTGTTAATCGGTCAAAAGTGTCTTGCATTCACATCCTCTTACTATATTGGTCTGGGTGTAGTGGTCTTTTTGCCAAAACACCGTCCCTAATGTGCATAACCAAAAGTTTTTCCAGTCTCTTAACACGTTCACTGTCCTATATATGGGTCATACCCTATGTTTTTTGCAAGTCTTGTGCCCCATATTTGGCTCACGTTTGGGTTTTATTTCATATTAGGTTTTAAGGCGGACTTTCGATCAATCTAGCCGTTATCTACAGGGGACTCTGTACTCTGTAGTATACAAGCATACAAGGCAACTATGCAAAGTGCAAATTTGACCCATATTTGGGGCATGGAATTATGCATTAAAGCATTGACAACTAAGGTTCTTTTTTTGTTTTTTTTTTTTTAATTGATCAGTGTATATAATAATTATACAAACATACAAAATAGCTATTTTTCTACAAGCGTGCGGGAAATGGCTCTTCCCGCAAGATTTGCTGTGTGGGAAGACTTTCTTTTCGCACCAGTGCGGGAAGAGTTTGAAATAATCATTGTGACATGATGATATCGAATTTTTTGTATTGTTGATAAACCAATACCTTTATACCTTTTCCCTTTTTTAGAAATAGGTACCTTTTAATACATTTCAATTCTACCATCTGCACAATCGCATTTTACTTAAATTAAATTTTTCGTAACATCAGCTTTAGTATACTCGTAGAAAAAATATAGTTCCTAACTCTTGCGGAAAGAAATTCCTGGCACTCGTTAGGAAAATATTTTTACATACTAATGAGCCTTATTATAGCAAGGTAGGGCAGTATGCCTGAGAACATGCGGAGCAAAATGTTGAGGTTTTCTTGGTTTTCTTGTTTTTTTTTTCGCTGCATCCTTTGCTTTTAAGCCTTGGGACTTTAGCATCACATAACACACATGGCATCGTTTTCGCGAAGGTGTACCGTCATCGTTTTCCATCTCTTCTAATTTGTTGGAAGAAACTCTAGGTTTCTTTGGTGGAAGAGGAGGAGGTTGATCTGCTCTTTTTGTATCATCAATATGATTCCGTAAATTGTAGAAGATTTGACTGTTGATTACAGTAGTGCAACAAATAAGTTCTATAACAATTTTTTTACACCAAATCATTGATTTTCTTAGTGAGGTATAGTAGCTTGATAGCTGATCAGATATGTCCAGGACCTGCTTGCCTTTATCATATTCTAAGACCACTTTAGGTTTCATTTTCTTATTTCCTTTTCTGTCTGTTCCTATTTCGACCATTTCGTCTCCATAGCTGACCTCTGAAAGGTATCATTGTGTCCACTACAACTGTGTCCCCAGGTTTCTAGAGGTTTTTGGTTATTTGCATGAATATATCCAGTAAAGGTTTTATTTTATGGATTCTGGTTCTGTCTTGTTCATCATTGTTTGCAAAGTGCCAGCATCTCAGGAGCAAAACAAATCTATTTTAGCTTGGAACACGGTGAAAAAGCGAATTATTATATATTGTGTCTTTTTTCCAGTAACTTTCGATAGATGGAAGACTGCAGAATTCCCATAACCAAAAGCAAGCCTGAAATGAAAGTTGTAACTAATAAGTACATTTCTTGCTGTACTGTTGTTCTTACTACCAAATCTACGACTATAAACTCACCATCGAATTTTCCCATTTCTTCGTTATTCGTATTTCGCCATCGTGAAAAACGAGATGATCAAGACCTTTTCGAGGCAAGAAATTGAGCTGCATATCTGGTTTTCAAAACCATTAAACGTCTCCATTGATTATTGTTTTGTAAACATCTATAGGATCAATATTGTCACCTCCATGTTGAATGTCCATTCGTAAGCCGGAAAGGCCAGAAAACTGTAATTTTGCTACATCTAAAACATCCCTAAACCATACAAGATCAACATCTTCATTATCAGACACATGGTTTATTTATTCGTCGCTGCTATTATCTGTACCTGTACCTAGAAACGAAATAAATTAATATATCTATAAACATCTCATAAGGCAAGGCAATGGTGGTCGTGTGGGTTAACGCGCTCGACTACAAGGGAACCGTTGATGGTAGACCGGGTTATAATGCCCTCAGATTGTTATAGGTATGTTACCGTATTTCGTTTCCTAGGTATTATGGATCTATAATAGCTAAGTAGAAAATAAAATATAATTACCTTCAGATTCATAATCGGGGTCAATAATATCAGCACCGCAATCTTTACTGAAATTACTAAAGTCATCAAATTCTTTTTGAAGTTCATTGTCATTCAAGGGTCTTTTACTGGGCCACATTATAATGACCTGAATCTAAATTAGACATAAAAGGTTATCCGGTTATTCACTGACAACATGTGCTAGGTAAGCCGATCGACTGGAACATCTATGGCCGAAAATTCTCCACATGCACGACAAAACGATGAACCAAATATGTCTCATCGGACTCTGTGCATGTAAATTTTAACTACAGACTCCCATGACCCAAATATGGGACATCAGTTTTTTATATGGAGGACTCCTGTGCCTGGCTGATGGGTTGTCATTTAGACAACGAACGTTGATGTTAGTATTTCCCCAGACTGTGTGGTGAGCATTTACATCATATCTGATGAGCAGCTGTGTCCCATTCGTCCTACAGTGTCTCCCCAGATCCTTCACACTTCTGGTTGGTGTTGATTCAGGGTCATGGTAGGGTTAGTATGCCAATCCGATAATAATATCTCTCGGCCCATTGCCCTCAGGCCCCAATGAGTCTAATTCTGGCTGCCGTCAAATTCTTAGAACAAAAAAGAGTTAGGGGCAGTACTTACATTGCCGTTCTTTTCAATATACAGGGTGTCCCAGGGAAAACAGTCCACCCCGATTTATTGGATTTGGGATGAGAATCTGGAAAAACGCTCGAGCACGTCGATGTTTGATTTGAGGAGGAACTATTTTTAAGTTTTTTTCATCCCCGTAGCTTCAACATCCTAGCTAAGGAGAGAACAACCCCCCAAATTAGAAGAGGGGATAGGGGTCGTGTCATATCTCTTTTTAAAGGTCTCATAGACTTCTTTATGGCCTTAGAATTTCGTCACATTATTTTCATCCGTAACGAAATGACAGGGTCTTGATAACTTCTACTGAGGTCGCCTCTGGCTCTGATACGAAAACGAGGAACCTTGACCTTACTGGGAGATCCTCAGGGTTAACAATCCTAAGTTCTGCATCCTCCCCAAGGGGTTCTATGCTTCTCCGGAGCCAGTCTGCCGTCTCCTGGTTAGCGCAGGTCATCCATAGGATTCCAGCTATACCCCATTAAGATTTTTGAAATTTTTTAAATATCTTTTTTCTATTAAGTATAGATAGAAAGCTGAAATTTCCAAGGATTTTCATTCTCGTAGAAGACTACAACTCCTGAGAATTTCAGCTCATTTGAACTTACTTATAGGTCAACAAATAAAATCGCGTTAAGGCCGCGTTAATGGCCGCCATGTTTAAACTGTGATTGGTTAATTTTTCGAAACTTATTTTAAGGTCTTTAAAAAAACGGCACATCAGAATTGGCTCAAATTTGGCATAAACATTATTTAATCGATTATTTACAATTCCTTATTTTGGTTTTTCGATATTCAGCCTTTTTTTTTAAATTCAAAAATCATGTTTGCAACCACCAAAACAATTAAATGTGTTGGTGGTTGCATATTTGCATGTTTATCAAGCTTGGATCCGTGAAAAGCATATTTTATTGATAACCACGAAAAACTAACAAAAGCTAATTGTAGAGATTGTAGATAATATATCAAATAATGTTTATGCCAAAGGATTTTGGAAATTATTGCGGATTTTTTGAGATGACCTTAAAACGAATTTTGGAGGTGAAAACAGTTCAAGCAATCTCAAGTAGATGGCGCCACGGCTAAAAAGCTACATTGGGAGCATCATAATTGTATATTTATCTTTCTCTGCCACTAATTGTTTCACCGACAAACAGATTTTGTTTTGAACAAAAAATAAAATATTGAACCGTATGTGTAGAGTGACGCAGTGGTCATTTTCAAAAACTAAATTTAAACATGGCGGCCATTAACGCGGCCTTAAGCAATTTAGGAAGAATTTTTCAATTTCTCAATTTCCTGACGTATTTTTTCAAAGATTTTGGCTTCGAATCTCAGAGTAATTGTTTATTGTATGGAGTTTGGAGGATCCCAAATGATCATTTCACGGTTACTTACATCTATTTTGAAGGAACAAAAGTAGCCATTTTTCACTTCAAAAACTTCATTCATTCAACTACGAGGATTAGTTTTTGATTTCTAGAAGGGGACAACCAAAACAGTTTTCCAGATTATTTTCCATTAATTTTACGTCGAGGTTTTAGTTTATTTTTCAATTCTCAAAATTTTGTATGTATGTTATTTATTGCCTTTTGAACTTTTATACAATGATTTATTTTACATATACCTGGTATACGACTAACCAAATCAATTAAAAATGCAAATATTTCCGAAATTGTAACCACAATAATTATTTAAAAACTTCATGTTTCTCCGAATAATATTTGATAACAAATGCGAGCTGTAATTGATTGTCACTTTTACCTAAAAAAAAAAAAACACAAACATAAAAACACAAAACGTTTCCTACAACAAAATACGTAATTGCATATATTTATCTAATTAATAAATACCGGTAGAGTCTTGAAATGACACATGAAATACAAAAATACAAGAAAAAAAAAATTACGAAATCCTCGTTAAATAACGAATAAACATTTAGATTTATACATATAGGTGTAAAGTTTTTCATTGCCATCTGTTGGGTAAAAACCGCGACAATGATCTTGAATGGTAAACTGGTACTTATTTACCAAAAAGAGTTCAATGGAATTCTTCGTCTAAAGCATTATGTTTACACATTTACATCAAAAATATTAAGATTTTGGAAATATTTTGCTAAATGATAAAACAATGTTATAAGAAAATATATGTAGTTTGATTAAAACTAATCTAATTTGAATCTGAGATCAATTTTTGATTGACATAAATATTGTTAAATAAATCCAAAATGGTTATATTGTTATATTTTGTATGAATGGTGGGTTCTCGACGACATTTCTTTAATTGAGTACCGACGTCATTACGAGTACTAAAATACGTACTCACGATATACATGCAAGTCCTCCTATATCCCCCACCATCGCCGGGTTTTAAAGTTAAGCGCTCGATTTTAAAAACCATTCTTTTTATATATTTTGACTGATAACTTGAATAAACCCTTAGCGGTGCATACTTGATAAATTAAGAAACAATAAACGAGCGGTCTTGATAAATTTTTTTCCGATTCAAAGACACAAGTGACTGTGATAAATCGTGCCAGTTTTCTGGAATTGTGATCTTTTTGTCAGAGTGGTATTATTGAGACGACGTGAATTATGGAGTTGAGATATGGAATGAGAAAAGGTGAGAATTTTTGTATAATTTTATTTTGGATTTTTTCAAATGATATCAGAAGAGTTTTCAAATTTTAAAATTTTAGTTAATAGTGTAAACATTATGCCTATAATAACGACATATGTGAATCCCCCATATAATTTTTATTTCACCTGAAAATGTTTTGTTATTGTTTCTTATATTATGCATTGTCACCAGTTGGTTATTATTACAAGAGGCTTAAGTGATAATGAAACCATTCACAAAACTAAGAAAATGTGAGCAAAATATTGAAGATATCAAATGAATGACGGAGGCTTTGGGGAAGAAATAATTTTTGTAGTTAGATGCCTGTATTGATTTTTTAAAATGAGTTATAATGTTGTGGGAATTGTGAATGTTGATTACATATGGGATTGGGAACTTCGTTAACTTGGACAGAAATGTTGGTTCAATATTTTGCATAGAAAATAAAAATCTTACAAAAGATGAAATACAAATTAGCAATAGTTAAGCTATTTCTCAAAGAAGATACCTAATTTTAGTAAATAATAGAGATTATTTAAATTTTTCCAGCTTTCCAAAGAACAGCTTTCTCAATATGTAAATTCATCAAATTTTAAAAATACATTAATAAGCATAATATTCTATTCAATATTCGATTTTCAATTAATTTATGGTTCTAAATATATGTGTAGCAATAATTCAAATTACAAAAATGGTTAAGTTTGATGCAAATTTGTATTAATTTTTCAAATTATAATTTATTCCTCTCCTGTGGAATAGATTAAAATCCTAACTCATCCTGAAAGTGTCTTTTCCTGCACCCATAATAAACATTTGCTATTACATTCCGCACTTGTTAATAGAAAAATCACAATTTCGTCATAATTTTTCATGAGATTGTCACATACCTTCGCTCGCAGGAAACGTAAATAAAAATGTTAAGTTACAGCTATTTTTCTTTATAGGTAGGTAATCAAATATTAACACTTTCATATTATTTGCACTTAAGTGAGTATTAACACAAGTCTCTAATTTTATTTTAAACAATTCTGGGGATTCCCACAAAAATAGTATTTCGCATTTTCAAACAAATCCAGAATTTATGAAATACAAGTATTGTAGATACACCGAATATAGTTATTTAAGTATTAAGAGCGGTACCTAAGTGTCATTTACCACCCGAGAGTGTATAAAGTGTATGAATTCAATATTCGAGGGTGGTTAACGACACTTAACGCCCAAAATACTTATTACGTTTTATACACATCGGACTCTTCCAGTTCAAAAATAATATCTATACAGGGTGACACAAGGAATAGGGAACAACCTATAACTTTTTTAATATATAAGTTGAAAATCTGAAATTTGGGGAGCTTAAACGAGACAACTTTTTGAGTTTTTTAGAAGTAAATTGCGTTACCAGTCACTTCCGGTTAAACCGGAAGTGGCCATAACTTTCAATTTTCAAATGGGTCACCCGGTATTTTTTGAGTTTTCTGGCATCAGCAAATCATTTTACATATGATAGGACCATTTTTGAAAGATTTATAACAAAACCGAAAAAAAAAAATTGCATTTAAAAATAAAGATTTTTCAAAAGTTGTTGGGTTATTTCTTGGCGGATTTTAAAATAATTGATATCAAAAAATAGGGAAAAAAAATCTAGTTTCAAAAAATTTTATTTTCCGGCGTGGTTACATTTGAAAAATATGGAATAGGTACTTTAAAAAAACCTCTTTGTTTAATTTTGATCTGAAATTATGACGTTCAGTTAGGAAAAAATTGAAGTTACAAATTTTCCTGATATTAAGAATATCCAACTAAATCAATTTACACCAGTGGCAGCGCCGAATTTTTTTTCTAAAAATTAATTCAATTTATTTATTTTTTGTTAAAAATTTTCCAAAAATGGTCCTATCATACTTAAAATGATCTGCTGATGCCAGAAAACTTAAAAAATACCGGGTGTTCTATTTGAAAATCAAAAGGGATGGCCATTTCCGGTAAAACACGAAGTGACTGGTAAAGCAATTCATATCTAAAAATCTCAAGAAGTTTAAGCTCTCCAAATTTCAAATTTTTAACTTATATATTAAAAAAGTTATAGGCTGTTCCTTATTTCTTGTGTCACCCTGTATAATGGCATCCATTTTGACATTGGTTTCAGAAGTAAACAGTCTCCCTTTTATATAAAGGCGTGTTTCCATTGAAAAATTGGCAATCTCTGTATTTGCAAATCTTCCAAGAATCAACCACTTTTATCATTCTCATTGTTATCCATAACACATCCGACTTTTGGTAATAATGTATGTAGGCATAGTTGTTGGGTGCTCCTAAAAGAGACAGGCGGTAAGATCAACTTACCGCCTGATGGTGCATAAAAGTATAGAACAAGTTTATGAAAGAAACCCAACAGAAGACAGCAAAAATGATACGTATTTAACGAAAAAAAAATGCACATAACTGGAAGGATATGCTCAGAGGTATGGAGATTTATATCAAATGTCAAAAACCCAGGAAAGGACAGATCCAGGTAATCAAACCAGAGCAATGAATAGAACAATACAAGAGTAGACCGAAATATATATTAGATTTTCCAAGACATATTCAAGTACATATACATGGAGGAGTAGTTGTGATATCCGAAGAAACAGTAAAAAAGACTATGAAAAATCTTAAGGCAGGTAAAGCTAGCGGTCCAGAAGAAATATACCCCAAAATGCTGAAATGGGGAACTGACAAGCTCTTTAAAGGTCTCACATGTATTATCAATAAATGTCTAAATATGGACATCCTATTCCACGATACTAGAAAACGGCTTTTATATCATCACATTCACAATAAAAAGAATTAAGCTGGACTGCAATAACTATCGGGGCATATCAGGCACAAGCACACTAAGCAGACTATACGGTAGAATCCTGCTTGATCTCATTGCAGAAGATTATAAAGACGAAGAAGAAGAAGAACAGTGCGGAATTTAAATAAAAGAAAGTATCTATGTGTAGGCACCCAGAACGGAAACTTGGAAGTGGACGATGGTAAGGAAATTCTGCAATGTCGGAAATATAAGTATCTAAGTATCACATTCGACAACACCGGAACAGTTGTAAAAAAAATAAATAAAAAAGCGAGTAGTTAAAACTAAAAATGTAATAGGATGCCTAAATGGAATTTTACGGAGCAAGGAACTAACAAGAAAGAGAAAATTCAATATATACGAGACATAAGACAGAGATAAAGAGCGCCTTCTATATAGAGCCGAATGCACGCAACTCTTACGAAGACAGAGAATAAGGAACGATACTTAAAAACAACAAATGGGAATAGAGGCACAATAATTCAAGACATTGAAAGTAAACAACTTACGTGGTACAGATACGTAGAACGAGAACGAGTGCCAAATACCAGGTGGCCCAGAAAAATGCTGCATTGACAACCAACAGGTAGAAGAAAGATCAAAACTGGAATGGCAGAAGAACATACAAAAGTCCATGAGTGAAAAAAATCTCTCATCAGAGGATTGTGATGATAGAAGATAGGCATCTCAATCTTGATGTTTTATAATATTTTTGACCAGTTACAGAGGATTTTGTGGATAAAACATCAAAACATCTTTCCATGTTTTAAGAATTCAAAATCACATTTTTGCAGATTGTTTTAAACAATTTGGTTGTAATGGGACTGAGTAGTTGTCCAAAAGAGAAATTTCCTCTCAAATTCAAGATGGAAGTCAAGTTTTTTTGTAGTTTCAGTTTCAGTTTGCCCTCTAAACCAAAGTTTGAATCATTTTCTTCGGATTTGTATCAAGGAACATATTGGATAGAAATTTGCGGTCACATAGGCAAGTAACTCAATTTTTCGACTCGACTTTGTCATACAATTTGGAGATTTCGCTGGCTTACCAAACTTGCAACGTCGTTTTCACATATTTGTATAATCATTAACATAGAACATTCATACATATACTTATCTTTACTTGAAAAAAATCTCGATATTCAGGACAGTTTAGAACTGCTTTTCGTTGTCAAGCCATTTGCAAAATTGGCAAATAGATATTGCAATCAAGTTTTGATGTATATTTTTTAAAAAATTTATTTGTCTATTTATTTGTAGCAGCTAAATATTTCAATATCAAATACAACAGAATTAATTACAATTTCTAAAAATAATATATAAAGGGTGAATTTTATAAAAATCAGCAAAACTTTTGAGATTCCTCAGAATCGGTGGAATGTTCCAATGATAGTTCCGGCAAAAGCTCTGGCATGTATGGGTTTTCCTCAAATTACCTAAAACAAACTAATTACCTTCTTGCCTTGTTAAGGGATCACTTTCTCTTTAAACGATATTTTCCAAGCCTTCAATTTCATGGGTAATAGAAAGTACTCTCACTATTACAGTTCCTTTGCACAGGAAGGTACATACATAGTATCATGTGGGCTTTTCTTTCTTTCTCATAAGCAGACATTTTCGTTTTGTAAAACTGTTGATGAGGATTTGAAGCTTTCAAGAAGCATCTTTCATACTTTGTGAATAAGCAAAAGGGGTTTGAGACCATGTGAAGGCAAAAATTAATAAAAATTCCATGTACAACTTTTTCATCACGTTCTACACAGGCATGAACACATTTGAAACAATGAGGACGTAAAAACCTCATTACGTGCCATTTTTTAGCCAATTAAATAAAATCACTATTTTAATCCTTTCTGATTTTGAAATGTTAAATAATAATAATTTTGCAAAAAATTAAATTTAAGACTAATTGCTATACGGTCTAAAATAAATTTTATATTTGAATACATTTTAAAGGTCTATAATGGACTTCAATCCATTAAAGTCACAAGCATCAATTTGACAAAGTTTTTTGTTCGTTTGGTAGTTTTTTCTAATAGAATTTAACATTGTTCCGATCGGCACATTGAATGTTTATAGTTTAATTGTATTTCCGATGAGTAGGCATCGCATATTTAAATAGGTATTTTAATTACTCTAATTTAACTTAGGTTATATACAGGGTGTTTCTTAAATGAATCTCAATATTTCAGGTGGCGATTCTTGGGTCCATTTTAAGAAGAAAACTTATTTATTTAATTATTTATTTATCTTTCTACGGCAAACCATTTACAACAAATATATATAATATAACACATCCTTAAACAAATTAAAATCAACAGAAGTTTAAATAAAAGATTCAACAGCCATCATCCATCATACCGTAGTTAGTGTGATGGAAGAGAACCAAAAAACTATATCGATATATCGATCAAAATTCTTCTTGCCTCCAGATAATGAAAAGACAGAGCACTTTTAATCCACTCATATTCATACTACACTACTCTCTCCGATAACCAGGCCTAAAAGCCTGAAAAACTTATTTTGGACTCTTTCTATCTGTTGAATATAGAAATTGTACGAAGGAGATCAGACAACTGAGCAGTATTCCAGAATCAGTCGGACAAGAAAACAATATAGCCACTTGAATGTGAAAACAGAAAAAAATCAGCTGGATGAAGCCAAGTACCCTCATGGCTAATGTGTCTCGAAAATGTGAGTCTGGAATCAATCAAAACACTAAGATCTGAAATCTCAGTCTTGTCATTGAGCGGTGTGTGATCAATTGAGTACACAAAGTTAATCGGGTCTCTTCGTCTAATAAAAGTGATCTTATGACACTTGTTTATGTTTAAGGTAATTTTATCCTCCACACACCACTCATAAAAAAAATCCAAATCATCCTGTAGGCAAACAGCATCCATTGGATATCTAATCTCCCTATATAGCTTAACATCGTCAGCAAACAGCAAGGCACTACTGTTCCTCATCCTCCGTGTCAAGTCCGTTAAAAACGAACGGTACTGGGCCACAGTGAAAACCCTGGGGTACTCCAGAAGAAACCTTAATCTTGTCGGAAACAGCCCCCCCATCTTTACCATTTTCAATCATAAATCCAAGAATGAAGTGGATGGCAGATACCCAAAGCCTTAAGTTTGCAATGAAGCACCCTATGATTGACGCCTTAGAAAAATCGGTATAGACTGAGTCAACCTGAGCGCCCCCTTTCAAGCAGTTGAAAATGTAGTTGGCATATAAGTTTGAGTCAGTGGATCTACTCTTTACAAAACCAAACTGCTCTGGACTGATCAAATTTCGGAAAGTCCAGGACAGCTTTTTACTTACTAAAAAGTCAAGCAATTTAGGTATTTCCGACTAATTACAAAATGCCCGGTAATTTGTGGCCTCCTCCCTGGCTCCAGACTTGTGGATTAGCCTCAAGAAATTAATCTTCCAACATTTTGGAAAGCAACCCGTATCCAGAGATCTATTGAAAATAAGCGAAATTGGTAAGACCAACGCACAAATACATCTTTCCAGAAAAAAAGCCGGGCCCCGCATTCAACTTATCCTTACACCCGTTTATCGATTCAAAAACCTCTACCAAAAAAAGCTGGATTCTGCTCATGTTCACCGAAGTTATCGAACTGAAAGGATGGTATCCCATCCATGACATCTCGAGAGTATACAGTAGAAAAATACTCAGCAAACAGACTGGGTCATCAACGACTCTCTCGTTGTAAGACAATCTTGGAGGAAGACCACAACCATTCTTTCTGTCATTAATATATGACCACAAACATCGTGGATTGACAGATAAGTTAATCTCAATTCTATTTATACAGGGTGTCCCATGGAAAACAGTCCACCCCGATTTATTGAATATGGGATGAGAATCTGGAAAAACGCTCGGACACGTCGATGTTTGATTTGAGGGGGAACTATTTTTCAGTTTGTTTCATCCCCATAGCTTTAACCTCTTAGCTAGGGGGAGAACAACCCTTCAAATTTGAATAGGGAATAGGGGTCGTGTCATACCTCTTTTTAAAGGTTTTATCGAGTTCTTTATGGCCCTAGAATTTCATCTTATTATTTTCATCCGTAACGAAATGACAGCTTGTCATAATCTTGGAAATAGACTATTGTTTTAGTAGGAGTAAAAGCGGTACAACCCCCCAAATTTGAATAGGGGATCGGGGTCGTGTCATGTCTCTTTTTAAAGGTCTTATGGAGTTCCTTATGGCCTTAGAATTTCATCTCCTTATTTTCATCCTTAACGAAATGACAGCTTGGCAAAATCTTGAAGATAGACTATTATTTCAGTGGGAGTAAAAGCTATACTTACCTCCCTTAATAAAAATACTTGAAATTCAAGTTTTTTCTTATTAATATCAATGAGGAGTTCACGGGAATTGTAAATTGTAGGTATTTTTACTCGTATTTTTATTAAAGGAGGTAAGTACCGCTTTTACTCCTACTAAAACAATAGTCTATTTCCAAGATTTTGACAAGCTGTCATTTCGTTACGGATGAAAATAATAATATGAAATTCTAGGGCCATGAAGAACTCGATGAAACCTTTTAAAAGAGGTATGACATGACCCCTATTCCCTATTCAAATTTGAAGGGTTGTTCTCCCCCTAGCTAAGGGGTTGAAGCTACGGGGACGAAAACAACTGAAAAATAGTTCCCCCTCAAATCAAAAATCGACGTATCCGAGCGTTTTTCCAGATACTCATCCCATATCCAATAAATCGGGGTGGACTGTTTTCCATGGGACACCCTGTATACTATTGATAGCAAGTTCTAGGCAAAGTCTCGCGTTGCACTCTCAAGTTTGAAAAGCAAATATAGTCCACCTGACTATTGGTCTCGCTAAATTTTCTATGTGCCCGTTTCTTACTAACAATCAAGTTCCGAAGATCAGAACTAAACCAATTCGGAAAGGTGGAAGTACGATATCTCTTTATAGGTATGATCAAATTTGACTTCTGATCTGATAGATATAACTTTACAAGAACATTTGTCCTAAATGTCTTAACTTTTGA
Organism: Ceutorhynchus assimilis; assembly: GCA_917834065.1. Lineage (NCBI taxonomy): Eukaryota > Metazoa > Arthropoda > Insecta > Coleoptera > Curculionidae > Ceutorhynchus > Ceutorhynchus assimilis. Next base: position 51,866,937 of record OU892279.1, read on the forward strand.
AATACATTACATATTTCAAAAATAAATCATACTTATCTGTAACACCACTTAAGATATTTCAATGAAATTTGGCATACATGTACTATGTATGAAAAGGCATTTTATATAGTAGGTACCTGGTACGCTTCTGATTTCTCTTATATCAAAAACCACCTTGAAATCCCCAATCAATTTTGAGCAAAACCGGGCATCGGAATGTGAGAAATGAAGTGATCAACTTTGCTTGGAAATTGTTGAGGATTTCATAAATAATTTTTATTTCAAGAAAAATCAATGGCGCATCATCAATGTCTGCCAAAATACGCCAGTCAAATTCCGTACGATCGCCACTGGTGGAAATGTGATACATTTGAAAATGCCTCTTGATACATTGTACATGTATGCGAAATTTCATTAAAATATCTAATGTGGTATTACGATAATAAATATTATTAATAATAAATGATTTATTGTTGAAATCTTTATCACCCTGTATCTCAAAAGCTGAGACGTTTGGGACATATGGAGTTCAAAATGGACCCAAAAATCGACTCCTTAAATATTGACATTCAATTAGAAAACACCCTGTATATTTTAAGGTAATAGGTAATCGCTGAAATAAATGTCTAACTTATTTCTAATTAGGAAAACTTGACTAATCTAAATCAGATCATAATGCGTCCTGTTTAAATAATGAATACGTGCCAATTCCAACGCCGAATCGATAATTGATTACAATTTTGTAATAATTATTAATAAATACCCAGGATTTAAACAGTTAATTATTGACATTTTTAGGTGTTCATTATAGCGCTGATTGATTTTTAATACATTACATAAACTAGATTAAACAAAACTAAAACTATATTTGTTTGTTTAATAGAATTTGTCTAATTATTTATTTTCGCATTTCCAGATAAAAACATGATGATGTCAAGCCTATTGATTGATTTTTTGCTTAAAGGCTGTTAGTTCTAGTCAGTAAATCTTTTAAAACTACCAATAACGTGTAATTAATTATTAGGAGTCGTTAAAAATGCAAATTTATGAGAAACTTTTCACCAATTCCTAGATGAAAAATGTATGACATTAGTCCTAGGTTTTGACTAAATAATGCTAATATTTTTGGCGGATTAATTTGAATAATAGCTTGATTTTTTAAAAAAGTTTGACATAGATAGATAGACTCTATAAACAAAAATGTAAAAAATATTATAAGGTTATCAATGATAAATAACTATAAATAAAATAAAGCGCAAATACCGTTAGATGAGAAGAACAAAAAAAAACAAACAAATTAAATAAAATGGCTGAAGTCCAATTGAACTTTGCTATATGAATGATTTGCTTATTCCGGCAAAGGATGTACATGAAGCTATCGAAAAATTGGAAATTGTCTTGATTACATATAAAGAATATGGGCTTGAAATTAACAAGAAAAAATTAAATTTTTTGAAAACGAAAATTGAATTTTTAGGTCATCATATTCAAAATTGAAAGTTATATCCGTCAGAGTTGAAAACTAAAGCAGTTTTGAATTTTCCAGAATTAAAATCATTAAAACAAGATCAAAATTTTCTTGATTAAACTGGTTATTTAAGAAAGTTTATTAAGGATTAGGTATTTCTTTATTGCAAAACCATTGAGTGACCTTTTGAAGAAAAATAGTAAAGGACATTGCACACATCTTATGGGTTTTCGGGGACCAGTCGATTTTTTAAAAAAAATTAGTATGTTGTAGTACTAGTAAAAATAAGCATTTTTCATCATTACGCCAAATCTCTAACTATACAGGGTGACCCAGTAAAGTGGGTCCGAAAATCATAAAACAAGCTTATCCATTATCGGTATTAGCGCGCCTTGCAAGCTAAATATCGAGACTTTTGTTTTCGATTTCGCAAATAAATAGTCAGATAAGCCTAATATACTATACAGGGTGGATAAGCTTGCGTATTCTTTTAGAAATCCGGCCCTATCTTTAGAAATAGTGTTACCAAAAAGGTCGCGCTGGATTTTATTTGGCCGTAACTTTTTTAATTTTTGTACGATTTAAAAAAATGTGGTATCAAAATAAAGCTTATATCACAGTAGGGATGTCGTGAAATCTAAAAAAATTAAAAATGTGATAAAATTCGAGATGGTTGAACGTGATAAAAGTATAACTTTTCATTCGATTATGGTCTTGATTACACCCAATACACCTAAAGTAAGGGGCGGTTCCTCAATTGCTAGGGGTTAACTAACCCCGTGTTAATTCTAACCTTGGGTTAACTAAGGATTGTGTTTCTCAGGGCCGGTTTATCAATCAAGGGATAGCTCGCAGAGTTTGCTGACCCTGGGTCAACTCTAACTCTAGGCTAACTACCTAGTTAAGTCGAAAGGTGTTTATTCAAGCTTTTTTAGCTCAGGGTTGGTAAACTCTCGGATTCATCGAAAGTTGGCATTACTAGTGCAACGTTGCCAGCACACTTTTATAAATTTTTTGACATTTTCTACTCATAATTTTACTTATTTATGTTATTTCTTTCTTTTTTTTTCCGTTTCCGTAGCGGAAAGTTTGGGTTCGTGTATTTTAAGTAATAATATACAATATGCTCGAACTTTCAACGAACGTTTGTTGAGAATTCAAGTCTATGCTTGATTTGTTCTAGAAATCTAGAACAAAAAAAATTGTTTCTTTTCGCAGGCGAAAACATGCGAAGAAGTCGACGTCGTCAAAATCGTCAAAGGAATTTTACCACAATCTTACGTGGTAGAGGCGCCGCTTATGCAGGTTCTAGAAATTCTAGAGAACATCTCGGTTATCATCACTGATATCTAGGTCCCCATCCCTTCCTCTTCACAATATCAAAATTCAAGCCAAATCCACCACTTTTTATAAAAATTCAGATAGAAAATTTTGAGGTTAACCTAGGGTCAAATACGCTAACTTGCCGTGAGAGCGTTTGGCGGATTATATGAGGCGTTTTTGCTACGAAATTGTAGAAATCTACATCTTCATCAATCAGTCCATATATTTCCATTTTCGGAAAATAAATATTACCACAAAATTGACAAATCACCAGATCACGAAAAAAAAAAATGTTTTTTCAAGTTATCTCAAGGGTTAAATCGCTAAACTCGCATTATCATCAACAGTGAGTCAATTTAACCCCAAGGTTACACCAAGAGCTATAGCTAACTCGCTGTGGAGAAACGTTTACCCTGGACTTATAATCAACCCGGAGGCGACTCGCTATTGATAAACCGGCCCTAATAGTCCAAGAGTCCAGAGCCGCCAGACACAACTTATTTTCTAAAGGACAGAATATGTAAAATTGTGTAGCATTTATATGTACTATGAACGTATGTATACCCGCTAAGTTGGGTAGACGGCCAATTTGCCGACACCAGGGCTCATATTCTCGTCACCGGGGAACAGCGTTCTCTCAAGAGAATGATTGCTCTGTCTTAGTCACCCATATTGCTATTTCCATAATACTGACTGAGAGAACGCTGTTTCCCAGTTACGAGAATACGGGCCCAGGTGCGAAAGCTTAAAAAATACTTTAACTTTTTTTCTAACGCTTGATTTTTATATATATTATTGGTGAGACTATTTCACTTAAACTTACAGTCTACTCTAGGGCCCGTATTCTCGTAACCGGGGAACAGTGTTCTCTCAAAAGAACGATTGCTCTGTCTTTGTCAGTATTATGGAAATAACAATATGGGTTTACAGTTTCAGCTGTTACTATTATTTCCAATTGGTCATCTACCCAACTTAGTAGGTATACATACCTTCATAGTACCTATAAGTGCTACTCAATCCCGCACATATTCTATCCTTTAGAAAATAAGTTGTGTCTGGCGGCTCTGGGCTCTTGGACTATAAGTAACGTTGTAACGTATTTGATGAATTCTTCACATTAGGGACCTTTTGCACCTGTTATGAAAATTCGACCTTATGCCACTTTATTGGTTAATAACGGACGAAGACGTCATTTTTATTACGCTATTCAGGCCTATGATGTATCTACTCCTGTTATTTTAACAGCCATGTTATAGCTCAACATCTATGCTTCTCTCTATTTTGACGTATAAAATAAACAGTGACAGGCAACTTAACGTTGCTGTTAAAAGAACAGAAAATAATACATCATAGGCCTGATTATGAACGTTATATTTTCAGTTTTTGCACCGTTTGGTGTGTTGACAATACGTTAAAAAGTTAGGTTATAAATCTTGTTGTTTGTTGTTTTCTGTAAAAGTTTTTTGTTGCAATGGAAAATGTACTAGACGCTTATTTGAGACGCCGGAGGCACCTTGGGGTTGATCATAATATAATAAGGGGTATTGTGTTGCGGGATATTTTTTAAACGAACCACCAAACCCCATCCCAATCGGTGTTGTCAATGCATTTGGAACTCATCAGACTAGACTAAAATAATGTAGTCAAAACAATAATAGTCAAAAGCAAACATTTTTAATACAATTAAATAAAAGAAAACATACATTTTTGTAGATGAAAACCATGAAAAGTTCGCATTTTAGAAATTTAGCATTTTACTACCGGCAACATCGTCTAGACTTTAAACGTTGCTAACGTGAACGCAAATCAGCCGTAGGTAACGTTGAACTTAATCGCTTAATAAGGCAAAACGCTATTTCCCATCAATTGCGCACGCGCCAAATAAGCGATAAAGTAAAATTGTAGCGAAATAAGCGGTGCAAAAGGTCCCTATTGTTCTCATGTCGAGCGTAGCTAAAGTACCTAACAACGCTATAACTTTGCATGTGCAGTATGTGCCTAATACTGGATCCCCTCCATCCAGCACAGGGGAGAGCCAAAATGATACAAACAGAAAATCTCTTCTTACTTGTCTGTGTGAACCCCGAAAATATTTTGATATATTCGGAAAGTTTCAGTTGTTAAATACTCAACAATGAGAATAGAAATATTAATATAATTTTCATGTAAATCGACTCAAGGCCCACCCCACCACCACTAAGTTGGAGGTTTTCTCTTTGAATCATTCCATATGTAGGGCATTTTCAATATTTTGCACCAGTCAGTCACAACATTCTGTGTTAAACACAGATTTCAAATGTCCATCCAACGTGTCTTTGTAATGTTACGAGTATTATTTGCTTCCTTAGTTGTAAATTATTGACGATTTCTGGCCAAAAAAGGCGACATTTCACACAAATTCTATAAGATTTGTCATTTTTTCAGATTTCATGACCTGTGATGTAAGCTTTATTTTGAGACCACAGATTTTCTAAAATCAGATAAAAATTGGAAAAGCTACGGGCAAATTAATTCCAGCGCGACCTTTTTGGTAACACTATTACTAAGAATAGGGCACTAAAAGAATACCTAAGCTTAGCCACCCTGTATAACATATTAGGCTTATCTAGACTATTTATTTGCGAAATAGAAAAAAAAATCCCGATATGTAGCTTGCAGTGCATGCCAACATCGATAATTATAAGGCTTAGCAATGATTTTCGTACCCACTTTACTGGGTCACCCTGTATAGTTAGAGATTTGGTGCAATTATGAAAAATGCTTATTTTCACTAGTACTACAACATACCAAATTTTTTAAAAAACCGACCGGTCCCTGAAAACCCATAAGATGTGTGCGATGTCCTTTGAATGGAAAGATAAGGAAAAGGCAGCCTTTATTCAAGGGTAAACAAGAAGGCTTCCTACACCCATTAGAAAACGTTGATATACCCCTAAATTCTTACCATATAGATCATCTAGGTCCACTGGAGTCGACCAATAAAAACTACAAACACGTCTTAACTATTAATTATAGATAGTTTTACAAAATTTGTATGGCTATATCCCACAATATCAACTATTTCGAGTGAAGTTATTAAGAAATTAGAATGTCAGAACAAAGTTTTTGGAAACCCTAAAAATCTCGTATAAGATAGAGATACAGCATTCACCTCTGAAGAATTTCAAAATTACTGTAGAGCAAACAAAATTAAGCATCATACATTAACAAGTGGAAAACTTAATGGTAATGGACAAATTGAGGTGTTAACTAAACTTTCCAAGGACGATTCAAAAAAATGGTACGAACATGTAGAATCAGTTCAGAAAATTATCAACTCTAGCTATCAGAGAGCCATAAGCATGACGCCATTTGAACTAGCCAAATTACGGAAGAAAGCAAAAGATCAAATAAAGAAGATACAGGAAGAAGAAAGCTTACTATAACAAAATGAGGAAAGAGCCAATAGATTATGAAGTTGGAGACTTAGTAGCCAATAAATGAACTCAGCAAGGGTCAGGGCTAAAATTTATACGTCCCTATGAGATAATCAAAGTAAAGGAAAGTAACACTGACGATGTTATGAAGATTGGTTGTCATGAAGAACCCATGAAAACATCTACATGTTCTGAGTTTTTAAAACCATGGATAAGCTACAATGATAATGACCATGATCCAGAGATGGAAGAAGAAGAAATAACATCGGAGGCCGATGTAACTCAGGACGGCCAGGTTGTGGGAAATGTACCAGCAACCGGTGCAGTTGGCACCTTTGGTAAAGGTGTACAAGAAAGTAGATTAGCAACTGAAAAACAGTTGGTTCAAGAAGGACATAACGACGGGGGTAGACAAAGTATGTAAACGACGGCCCTAAAATTACGACGATACAAAGAAGTTTAATGACGACGTTTATTTAATCCATTTTTGTAATAAAATTTAGGTAGTTCCAAATAATAGAAATTATAAAAGACATCCGTGTTTATTCGTGTTTTTTTGATAAAAAAAATCCCAGTTTTCCTGTTTACACTTTTACACTAGACCTTACGTTTGAATGTGATTTTTCAGAAACATTTAGTGACATTATCCAATACTTATTCCTCATCCCAATAAGAATAATAGCATTGTCAACCTCACAGTTTTAAAGCATAAATTATTATCAATATTGTTTACCTAAAAAATTTACGATCTTCTTCAATGCAAACTACATGGAACCATGACAATTGATAAGTTTCCACTATAAATAAAGAAATTTTTACGTCTTCTTAAATTTTAATTACTCAGTCAAAATTTATTCTGCGCTTTTCGCTTCCTTATTCATTTATCATCCTTAATTCATTAAGATTATAGATTAATTAAATCAAACAGTGGTTCATTTTTTACACTAGAAAAATTGTGCCAAGAATTTTTAATTACCTACTAAAAATGATGTCACCTTAATGAATATTCCAACCAAATTTCGTAAATCAAATTATTTGCCCATAACATAAAAAGATGTAAAAGCTTCTAAGAAGGTTTAATTTCTTCTGCAAACAAAATTCAATTATATTAACTCCTGGTAATATTCCTAAAGTTATGATTTCCAAAAATTGTTAACATCTATAGGAACTTGGGGTGCGATGTGAATTAACACCAAATTGCTAATAGCTTATGGGACAACTTAATTTGCTAAAATGATTTCGATAAACTTTGTCACATCCTTGCTTTTTGGTCATATTTATTCTCGTTGCGTAGGTTATGATAATAACAAACACATTTTTTTTTTTAAAACAACTCGTTTTTTGACCTTTGTTTACGAAGCTCCACCGCTTTGCGATCCGTCACAAATTTCATTGACCGTTTTCAAGGGAACACTAGTTGCTAAAGCAACAATTCCGCGATCTTATCTAAATTATTCGCCGCTTTTGTTTGTGAAAAACCTGAAATTTCTTGAAACTAGAACTGAATAACAGTATTAACACTATATTCTATAATAAGTGATGAAATAAGATTCCTTTCCTAGTGATAGAATGAAGCTATTCTTTAGTCAAAAATTATGAAAAGGAATAAAGAAAGTGAATAGCTGGTTGCTTGGGGAAGAAGAAGACATTGACTCAAAAGTAATCCAGATTTTAATTTAAATAACTCAACAATCGAAAAAACTTTGGTTAGAGATTCTATTTTTCAAATAATAACAAATGACCTATGAGTTAAATAATCTAATAATTTCAGTTTCAATAAGTTTGAAAAGATAAGAGTTTGATATTCGATTTATTAATGACTTATTTATTTTGATTGAAAAATGACCCCCATTCCAATAATTTATGTTTAATGTCATTGTTATCTTTATCATATTCAAAACAGATTTAGTGCATGCTTTCATCGCTGCGTGTGTCAAAGGCAGAGACAGTTTTGGGTTATCAAATTTTATCTGTTTATTTGTTTATACTGTATAAAAAACAATTTTATTATTCTCAAATACGTATGGCGGAAACCGGAAAAAAGTTTCATGGGATTTGTACAGATTTTTGCTCGAAAAGTACAAAGCTATAATATACATGGAATTTGATACAGTATTTTTTTCCTGCTTGCTTCAAAATTACCATATTTCGGAGCCTTATTCTCTTAAGATATGTTTCAGTATAAAGAGAAAATAATTATTAGCAAAACGGTTTTCTATACAAAATAATTATTGATGGCATCTTTTTGCCATGACCCATATACCTGATGTATTAAAAAAGTAATTACATAAACTTTGAAAAAATCCCATAAATAAAATACGCTGACCTTTCCTGTTTCAGATTTTTAACAACCCAGTTATAAAAAATCACTTATTTAAGAGCCACTGACTGCGCTGTTTATTTATTGTTATTTAATAATTGACCATAATAAATTGAGAGGATATCCTTAAACGTCAATAAATTTCTCTCAAGTACTTACCTCTAGAAAATTCTGCAGCAGAAACGGTGGTACTGTCTTCGTTAATGGAAAACTGGTGCAAAGTTAAGGTCGCCATTGACGTCAGTGACCAAGGTGAATTACCTGGTTAATTATTAGAGCGATGCAAATTCGAGCCTTTAATTGGGATTATCTAAATGTTAAATAGAGTTTTTCAGAGAAATTTAATTTAAATTGGATTGCATTGGGTGAAATTATCGCCCATAAACTCAGTAAAAACTTCAAATGTGAAAATGGGCGAATTTCCAGGGCTAGAGGGATTACAATACGAAAAACCTTGAAAATTCACAGTATTGCACTAAATGTACCAAAAATCCAAAAAGGAGGTGAAAGGACCCTGCCCAAAGTATACGGAGATTGTGTTTATGTCAGAATTTGCCGAATTTTGTATATAATGTAGATTACGCCTTCCCGATTAAAAGTTACCATTGCACCAATCCTGAAAACTGATTCTTTTTTGAGAAAATTAATTTCATAGGTATAGTGAAATTATTTAAATAGTGTATGCACGTGATCAATGAAGACAAAAAAGACAGAACACTGTTGGCATTTAACCGAATCGGCCGATAAAATGACATTTAGGTTGGCACTCATGGGTTATGTTGCCAAATATTGCTGCAAATCTGCGGTTACTGATTTTAATAATTTGAAATTATTTCTATTTGTATATCCATAAAATGCCAAAGCCATTGAATAGTCAGAGTCAGAAACTCGTTGCGTCTGTAATTAGTTTCTTTAAACAGGAACGAGATAATGGGGCCCCTTTTTGCCATTAGAGAATTATGGCACCTTCAAATAGCGACGATCACTAATAATGACATTATTGACACCTACGCATGCGTATTTGTGACTAAGAATAGTGGCGGTCAGTAATAAAATAAGGATCATCCTTATTTGTGATTGGATAGTGAAAGGCAGTATTTATTTCACTATTTTTTGACACATGCGCAATATGAATCAAATGTCAGTTGTTCACGAATTTTTCAGATTCTAACCTAACATAATTTGTTTATATTTTAGTATGGTTTTTGTGAATGGATAAAACCGAAAAACATCATTTGCACCCCCTAGAAATAGCCTAGAATGGCAGTTTATAACTTTTCTTCCATTACAATTGAGTAAACAATGCGACACTGACACGAAAAAATGATCAAAATAGTGCCAATTGAACATGTAGTGCCATAATTCTTTTTATTCACGAGAAATAGTGACTGTCAGTAATTAAATAAGGCAGATCAGTAATAAAATCGATCATTATTTTGAAAGTGTCATAATTCTCTATTAAATAGCTAAATCTGGCTTTAATTGGGAATATTTTTCCAGCGTGTTGCAGCTGCACTGAATATTGGTATAACCACTGTGAGTAAAATCCAATATAAAATCTCTCAAAAAGTTAGGGATAATTTAGCGTTAAATTCACCCAAGAAAAAGCGTCCACATAAGAAGCGGGTTACGAATTAAGATCACCTTGATGTTAGCTCTATTCGCAATCAAATTTACGATGAAAAGTGAGTAGTTTTTTTAGATTGTGTTCATAATACACACACAATACACATTTGCTTTAGTGATAACAGTGATAACAAATTTTACTAGACATGGTATGTCAAAGTTCAACGAAAGTTAATAGCGGCAACATTGCGACGTACTTATATCATTAATTTTGATCACGTGCATACACTGTTTAATTAATTTCACTATAGCAAGTGAAACGCTTGGACATTGTAATGAACGTACATACAAATAAGTGGATTATTGCGGAACTTATGGGTGGACCTCTGCGGGACGAGCGCAGCGAGTTCCGCAGTCATCTACTCACCAATATACTGTTGAACTGTTCAAATAAGACACTCATCTGACACGTGTAGTTTTTGAACTAATGAGAAAAATTCACAACTGACTGAATCAGTTTGTACTTGAACAACATATTGGTGAATAAATGGCTGGGTCCACCCATAAGTTCCGCAATAATACACTCGTTTGTACTTGAATAACTTGTCGCAATATATTACTAGTTTGGTAAAGTAACATTACTAATTCCTGTTAAAAGGCAAATTGACAAAAAGTGAATAATCTTACAAATTCTGACTTAATATAATAAGTTTTTGTTCAAGTACAAATAAGTGGATTGTTGCGGAACTTATGGGTGGACCTCTGCGGGACGAGCGCAGCAAGTTCCGCTGCCATCTAATCACCAATATACTGTTAAACTGTTCAAGTAAGACATTCACCTGAAACGTGTAATTTTTAAACTAATGAGAATAACGCACATTTGAGTGAGTCAGTGTAGCATCGTAATTAAACAACATATTGATGAATAGATAGCTGCGGAACTCGCTGCGCTCGTCCCGCAGATGTCCACCCATAAGTTCCGCAACAATTCACTCATTTCTACTTGAATAACTTGTCACATTATGTTACTAGTTTGGTGAAGTAACATTACTAATTCCTGTTGAAAGGCAAATTGAGAATAAGTGAATAATCATAATCTTACAAATTATGACTTTATATAATAAGTTTTTGTTCAAGTACAAATACGTGGATTATTGCGGAACTTATGTGTGGACCACTGCGGGACGAGCGCAGCGAGTTCCGCAGCCATCTACTCATCAATATACTGTTGACCTATTCAAATAAGACATTCACCTGAAACTTGTAGTTTTTGAACTAATGAGAATAACTGACATTTGAGTGAGTCAGGTTAGTATCGTTCTTGAACAACGTAGGTATTAATGAATAGATGACTGCGGAACTAGCTGCCCTCGTCCCTCAGAGGTCGACTCATGAATTCCGCAACAATCCACTCGTTTGTACTTGAATAACTTGTCACATTATGTTACTAGTTTGGTGAAGTAATATTACTAATTCCTGTTAAAAGGCCAATTAACAAAAAGTGGATAATCTTACAAATTCTGACTTTATACATTAAGTTATTGTTCAAATACATACAATGTAACACAAATAGGTAAGCTTGTGGCGCAGTGGTGTGCTACGTATAGTAATTTTTCAGGATTGGTACAATGGTAACTTTTAATCACCAATTCTGACATAAACACAATTTCCGTATACTTTGGGCAGGGTCTTTTCTGGGTACTACTGCTCCAATTGATATAGGGGCTCATGAGGGTGTCTACAGCTTCACTTCTGCTTCCCCAACTAAGTGCTCATCACTGATTTCGGTGGAAAAAAACTGAACCTTCTTATTTTGAGGAAACTTTAGTACCCACTACTTATAGCAGAAATCGTACGAAAACGCGAAGTCATGTCAAAGATACAAAGGCAAACTTGACAGGGTTTGTCTGAAATTAATTTCCTAGGGAGTTTAGGTTAGGTTCCCAATGCATGGAGAGACTTGCCAAGCTTTTCATCAAATTGCGTTTTTCTTCTCGCAAATTTCTGCGTAGGCGGACATTTCCTCATCATATGACCCTTTGCAGCTTCTCAAGGGACTCAAGATGATCGAAAATCTTTCTATATTATGACCTGACTTTGATAATGAATAGTAAAAAAAAATTTGAAGATTGGAGATTTGGTGAATCAAACCTTTTGACCAACAGTTATTTTTCAAAGTAGACATGTCTTATAATATGCAGTTATTAATAAATATTTTATATGAATAAGGGGCTTTTTCTGAACAATTCTTTTGGTATCGAGAAGAAAATATAAGCATTGACAAAATTCCCTAAATAAAATAGTGGTTTACTCCTGAAGCTTACTCTTAAATCTTCCTTAAAAAACAATAAACCTTGCATAGAAGACATGACCTTATCTCGTAATAAGAATTATGTAAAAATGTTCCTAAATCTAATCTTGATAACAACATCTAATTATGTGACCTTTGCTAATATAGGTTTCAATTCAATGTCGACAATATTATTAGATGCCAAAACAAAAAATGCCCTGAATCCTTGAATTAATTAATTATTGACGATAAAAAATCTAGCGTGTTATTTAATATCTCTTGATGATTTTTGATGTACCGAACATCTTTGTACTCGTTAACGGTGAAATATGTCACACTCCTTGACCAAATTTAAGCCGGAACGCTTCCTTGGAGGCTGGCCCTGATCATCAATATTATGGTCTTAATAAAAAAATTCACACATGTTTGGTATATATTCTTCGCCTGCACTCGTAAATTTTAAGGTTGTCTGCGGTCGTTTGTCACGGATTCTGTTTACTTTACCATATAAACGATATATTAAATTATACTAATTTGGTCAATTCATATTTTCTTTTTAATGATCGCTGGTTGTGCAACTTATACTTGAAATCCTAATACTTTTATTTACATAATTAGGAACTTGATACTGTTTAGATTGAAATAGGTAATTTATTTATTAATAAGTGTTAAAAAATGTACAGGGTGGTCCAACAAAAAAGTGCTTATGTGGGCATTTGCGTGCAGATGTTCATTACCCTGAGTAGGTACAATGCAATATAAAATAAACAAAAATATTTTTTCAATAGATGTCAAGGGAATTCAATAGATTAAGGTGAAAGTTTAATTATTATTATAAGCACACCTCAATTAAATAAATAATATTTAATATCTATTAGAATTTGGACACGAACTAACCGTCATATACCTACCATCCGCTGTAGGTATTTTGCTATATTTATAATTAGATTCAAATAGAATACATAGTTTCAAAAATCCATTGTTTAAATTGTATCTGAAATATTCTAATTAAACATGGGGTATCATTACAATATCTATGACAGTACTGACGATTACATTTTCATCGATAATTATCGCCGGCATTTAAGCTTCCAATACAACCGTTTATTAAAAACATGTATACTATTTTTGAAATGCTTCAATAAACCCTGAAAAAAAATCGACCTGTCTACTAATAACAAGTGTTTCGCTGTCACCCGTGCCTATTTTTTAAATGCAAAAACAATGTTAGGAGCAAAGTTCTATTATATGCTGTAAACCAATAATGATTATTATTTTACTATTTCGGATATTGATGGTCTTGGAACAGTAATTTTCATTGTTTGACGCACACTGGAAAACCAAGAAAAATCGACTGAATGAAAATATACATAAATACTTGGCTGTTTTAGTTTTATGATATTTACCTTTATTTGACAGTTGAAAGAATTGATTCCAAATAAAGTTGTTATCCATATTTCTAGTGCTAATCCAAGCCAAATAAGCGGTTGATGAAAAAACATTCAGTTTAAGCACTAATTAGGCCATTACAGGCTTACCTAAACATCTCGTCCTCGTGATTATCATCTTCATCTGGGTGTTCATTTAGGCTGCATTTTCACTCTGAAATATTAGTTAAAGCTTCAACTTTATTTAGCTATACCTTCCTATTGAGTCCAAGGGTGAAATAATAATCTTCTCAGATACTTCTGCATTTAACACGCAAAGTAGTTACCAATGGATCTTCTGATCTCATAGGTTTCTGAATTCTTGAAGATATTCTATGTTGGAGTAGATCTTCTAGTACCTAGATTATTCAATATCTACGCTGGATTCTCATCCAGTCAGGGACGCTATTTCTAGTACAATTATTGTACTACATCTAGCACTATCACGTTTCACCTAGTACGCTAGTACCTCTCTCATCAAAGAGTCGAGTGTCGCTTTTCGCTCTGTACCGTACCCGAGTTCTGAGTTCTACTCTCTACTTGTGGGCTGGGTTCCACGTTCCAGGTCCCACTCCGGTGCGGCTAAAGTCAAACAAGAAATTGGCGTTGCGAATAATGGTTTCGAACGCACAAACACTTTTTTATTCTGTGATTCGACATGTATCATGTATCGGGGGTTATTCGGTTATTCAACCAATCACGGTAATCCGTAGTCGATTTATAACTGAATATGTAGAAATTTATTAATTTCTATCATTCAGGGCCGGTTTCTCAATAGCGGGTCACCTCTGGGTTAAGCATAACTCTAGAGTAAACATTGCAACTGGACACGTTTAACCTGGAATCAAAACCAACCCGCAGGTGACTCGCTATTGAGAAACCGACCCTAAAACAAGTGATATTTACCCCCAATTAGCAGAGCCTACATTTGTATTCAAATTTCAAAATTTGACGCGCTTTCAGCTAGTACACAATGTCGCCAATCTAGTACAATTATTCCCTACTTTCTGGTACAATTTTTTTAGTGCTGATAACATCCCTGCATCCAGCCTCAATCTTCATAGTGACTGTTAGATCCCGTTGTTACGATCTTTTTTTTTTTCATTTTTTCTGTATGTACCAGTTATGTACCGGTAGTACCTACGACTTTTTTAATTGACAGTTATTAATCATCAAGTATTCAGCATAGAGAACAGCATATATAGTTCATGTTGCTTTATTTCTGCACAAAAGGTGCATTAAACAAAGTCATTAGAGGATTTACTTCTTTCTAAACCTCGAACCGTCGAAAGCCCATTAAGACGGGTAGTTTTTCTGGGGTACGACAGTGACATCTACTCCTATGTAAAAGAGTTCTAGGCCTGTTTTAACCAGTGTTGCTAGGTACTTCACCAGCAGCATTTGGCCAATCAAAACGATTTTTCTTTGAAGAAGATTTGATCAACATAGTTTTTTGCAGAAGGACCAAGATGTCTAGTTACTAGTTGATGGTTCTTTAGTAGAGTTCTTCGATGTTTTACGAAAATATCTTCAATTGGTCAATTCTTTCAGCGGCTTGTTCTGAAAATCATGGGCAGCAACTCTTCTCTTGAGCTTTATAGTTTCAAGTTAAAAAGAATGATCTCCTTAGGTACCTACAAAAATGGATATCAATCAATAGAGAATATTTGCTTATTTGCACGAGCCATCATGATACATGTTAAAAACACGTGTCGAATTTCAATGTTTCATTTAAAAAAAAAAAAGACAATTCATCAATATTAGATAATAAATCAATATTTAATAAAGAAAAACAAATATACATAATAGTATTTGTTTCTACGAAAAATTATCGCATGACTAAAGTGCATTACAAGCCTTATGGATTTACTCAATTAATTTACTATAATACATTCATTATGGGTTGTTAGAGAAATTCTATTTTTAGCTGACAAATTTGAGAATTATTTTTAAAAAAACATTTGGGTTATTGGGTCTTACCTGCTTTAACGGCCTTATACCCGGGGAATCCTGAAGATAGTTCCACAAAACGAAAATCAAAATTAACATAAAGATAAGTCTCTGATTTATGCCCTACAATAAAATTGCAGTGTTCCCTGGGTGCCCTGACCAACCCAAACTTTTATCAGGTTGTCTTTTGATGGTTGGTGAAATGGGATTTGGTGGGAACTTAATAATAATTGATGGCTATGAGATGTCATTTTTAGCACCAGGGAATAAAGACGTGTCACAAAAAGACCTACATCAACCACTTTTGATGAGCACGTTTATCTAAAGCTCATGAGGAAAACACTGTACTATGAAAAAACTTTTATACAAATGTTACAAAAATAATTATGTTGAAAATTATTTGCGATAATTAGGTGAATGCTCAGTTATCTATTAATAATAAAAGGCAAATATCAAAACAAAACATGCATACATAAATGTTATTAAAATGTAAATCTTCTTTAAAATTTTCCAATAAAAATACCTGATCTACATTACAAGGACGTTGAATACATTATAAGCCAAGTAAATGAGAAAAAATCGTTTGTTGTTTTATTGAGTTATTTGTTTAATAAATACTTTTTCAATAAATTCGAATTCAGATCGGATGTTGCAACGTGAAAAATGTATACCGTTGTAAATTTCAAAGGTTACAGTTTACCTTTATGCAATTTAATTAGTATCAAACCTATTTGTATTGTTTCTAGGATTAGTATCCCTAATGGCAATTGGCTTGCTTATGGTTTGTACTTCAACTCTGATGTTCGTACATAATCCACTTCAAACTATAGTAAAATTGGTAAGTAATAATTTACCTTTAAGCAAACATTCAATTTATTTACTCTCCTTGTTTCAGTTTTTAACTTTGTCAGACGGCAGCATATTTTATAAACTGTGGTCAGCACCACCATATGTCATCTATTTGAAAATTTATGCCTTCAACATAACAAATTCGAAAGAGTTTATGGCAGGCAAAGAAAAAATGAACGTATCCCAAATAGGTCCGTACGTTTATAGGTAGGACAATTATTTTACTACAATGATATTTATTAACAGTAACATTTTTCAGAGAAATTTTAACTAACGAAAATGCAACCTTCAACTACGAAGATGGTACTGTCACGTACAACCCTCATAGAGAAATTATTTTCGCTCCAGAAAAATCTGTTGGTGATCCAAAAGATGCTTTTATGATGACAACGAATATTCCATTAGTGGTAAGTGATTCTAAATATTTCTAGTATTACTCCAGTTATATTAAGCCGGAAAAAGCAGCATCTGCTGAAAAAAATTGAGTGAGCCTAAATTTTGTCTACACCTTTATTTTACCTCAAAAAATAATAATAAGGTCAAAAGTCATGAATGAATGTCATTTAATAACCATTGGTTGCCATGTAACGGTCAACCCATCGGTCGGTACCAAAATAAACGGCCTCTCGGTGAAACGGGGTACGGATGATGACGTAATCTTTACGGTCAGTTGCCAATGCGCAAAACGGTCCCTGCTCGGGCGCCAAATTTGCAACGGGTTTTCCCAGGTTTTTCCTTGAGCTGTGGCAGATTAACAGTCGGTTTTATCTTCTGGTTAATCCAACGGTAATCTCGGGCGCCACCCTCAAGATTATAGTGGTTGGGGCCCACTAGCACCAGGTAGCTTGTTACAGTGGAGAAAAAAAAAAACAGGGGACAATGCGCAGATAAAGGAATAAAACAACTATTGGAGAATAATTTATCCATTACTCATTGTGTAATAACAGATAAAAAGGAAATGAAAACTCAAATATGTTTGATAAAACCTTAACCAAATTGTCCTCAATTCATAACAGCTCGTCATAGAGCAATAGTGTACGCGTCAAAAGAGAGTGCGAGAGAGAGAGGGAGTCGACGTGTGTGTGGTGGTCAAGGTATTACGGTATGGATATCAGCGAAAAAACAAAAAGCGATAGATATATGTCTACGGTTAAAGCCGGCGGTTGTACGGTTACGGTAAAAAACTGCGAAGCAGAAATAAGCCTTATATCCTATTCACAATTCGTAGTCCAAAGGTAAAGGTGAATTTATCACGTTTACGTGATAAGTTTTACCTTTACCTTTGGACATCGGATTGTGAACAGATAATTTGTTCAGCACCAGTCCCCGAAAGCTTCTGGTGACAAATTCGGAATCGCGTGTCTCAGCGAGGTAGAAAGTATAACTGATGTCCGTACGTTCAACCAGGACATAGGGATTGAGGTTATCCTGTTGGACTTGTCTGTATATCCGAGACTTGTCCTGATCAGTCTACCCATTACCCAACTCTTTTCGGTACCGGGCGCGGTGTTTCGGAGCCAGAACTGAACGGTACCAATGTTAACACCAAATACATTATGGCCGATGCTGTGTTTAATGTTAACATTTGTACGTAGTGGAAGAGGGGACAGATTACGAGAATGAAGATCGCGCATCCTACATTTAAAAGTCACAACAAGAAAGATCATGGATTAGGCCTACAGTAAAAATACAATATAAAAAAAAACGCGCCTTGGGGTGGTGTGGAAATGGGTGCTACCCTCTGTTTTCCTGGCGGAAACTGGTTGGTATGACGTAAAATATGTGGATAACATTTTTTGAACAGAATTCTCCAATATTTTTAGCCAAAATAGTCGTAGGACATACCGAAAGCAAAATATTTAAGTAACACTCATTTCTGTGATATTTGACGTTGAATATCTTGGAACGCTAACAAGATATCGGTGGAAACTTTCAATACAATAATTCTTGAGGTAAAATAAAGGTGTGGACAAAATTTAGGCTCACTCGGATTTTTTCAGTAGATCTATATCTATAAATCAAATATTTGTTTTCTAGGGTCTCCAATCCTACATTCAAGACATGTCCTTCTTCACCAATCTGGGATTCGCAACAGTAGCCAGAACCCTAGGCTCAAAACCCATAATGAACATCAGTGTCCACGAATACATGTGGGGCTACCACGACCCGCTCATCAACTATGCCAATAAGTTACTACCCAAATGGATCGATTTTGATAATTTCGGAATATTTGCTAGAGTGAGCACTTCGATAGGAAAACCCAAAAAGAAGTTATTAAATTTATTTATTTTTAGCTCATGAGTCGTGACAATGGTAATACTGTAACCATCGTCAGGGACCCTGCAAAGTTCCATTCCGAAACTGATTATCTTTTGACAGAAGCCGAAAGAATGAATCAGTACCACGTAGCCAGCTGGAACGGATTAGCAGGCCTTAAGGATTGGGGCTATGAAAACCTTGCTCCAGAAGATATTAAAAAGTGCGATTTAGTTGAAGGTGCTTTTGATGGAACAATTTTTCCTAGGAATATGCCAGTGAATAAAACTTTGAAATTATTCAGAAAGGCTTTCTGTCGTCCAGTTAATCTACATTTTGTTAGAGATACTGTAGGCAAAGAAGGTTTCAGACAGTACGAATACAAACTTGCTGACGATATGTTTGACGTTACAGAGGAAAACGAATGCTTTTGCTATAAGAACAAATGCGTGAAAGGCTTCCAGAGCATTGCGCCTTGTTACTATGGCATTCCTATAACTCTATCACAGCCTCATTTTTATAACGCTGATCCGGAAATGCTCAAAACCATTAATGGATTAAATCCAAATATAGAAGAGCACGGAAGTCTTTGCGCTATTCAACCAGATATTGGTGCACCTTTAAGTGGGAAAATGCGGATACAAATCAATTTGGATGTAGGGAAAACTAGAGGAAATTCACAAACTCAAAAATTCAACAATTTACAAGTTCCATTGTTTTGGGTTGAAATTACTACGGAAGAATTACCGACAATAGTCACGATATTATTATATTTAGTTTGTAAAATTTTACCAGTGGCATTGGAAATTGTTAAATATTTGTTAGGTTTGGGTGGGCTAGCGTTAATATCATGTTCAGCCCTATATGCTTTGTTAAAGTTTAGGGTTCGGATTGGTAGTATAAGTAACGCGGAGTATTCACCTATTCCCATTATTCCTCTGACCGCGGAATTTTTGGATAAATGCGAAAGAAGATTTTCGTTGAGATGAAATATATTTATATAGGAATAATTTATGTCAATTGCCTGAAACGACTCAGTTTTTGATTATGTCATGGTTAATTTTAAATCTCTGATGGGGTAAACACTGAACATTTATTTTCCTTTTAAAAAACTGATGAACATTCCTTTTTAAAATTGTTTTATAAACTTGATTGAATTTACTTAACTTATTTTTAAGTAAAACTAATCCAGGCTCAGATTTTTCAGTCGTCCAACTATAATAACTAAAGTGTGACTGAAAAATTCTGTAATTTATCTTCTAATTGTGTTAAACATTTTCTGGTGAAGGCATTTTTGTTTGTAAAACTATTCTAATCCAGAAAAAAAAGGGTATTTATTTAAGGTAATATCCCATGGTCGAAAAGTGATTGCAAACTATTTATAATGAAACTTGCCAATCCTAAGTGATAGTCGTTTTTAGTGATAATTTTATTTTTGGGTGAAATAACTTTTAGATATTTTTTTGAACAGCAATAAGTGCAAATAATAAGAAAATGAAACAAGCTACTTTTTCATATTTCTTTTTTAAATTGCTGTTTTGTAAATAGAGACTGATTTAAATAAATTTTATTTATAATTTATGATTATTACGTTTCCTTGTAAATAAATTTTAGTTATTTGTTGTAGACGTTGATAGTAGATCTAGTAGTAGTAGCTATTTTTATAGTTAGTCTTAAGGTTTTTTTTTTTTTGGTTTGTCTTTATAAGATTTGTCTTTTTTAATAAAGCAACTTAATTTTAATTGTAAATTTTTTATTTCAAATGGTTAAATTTTAATTCCTTAAGTGCATCAAGAAAATCATCAACCTACCTACTTAATAATTAATTCTAAATAACATAAATAACGTGTATAAAAGCTAATAAATGAATAAACATAAAACATTAAATACAAGAAAAAAAAATTCTATAGTTTCTTGAGTGAATCTATTAATATGGACATCTCAGAACCAATATTGCTAACCAAACGTTGAATTTGGGGCTTGGAATCCAAAACTTCAATACTCTGCGTATAAGCATTGTACCTTACACCAAAAGGTCTTGGAATTGTTGCTGCATATTTTCTACAATAGCAATTTATTCAAAAACCTGTTAAAATTTAAATTGGGTAACTACTTACATCATTTTTTCTTTGGCGTCCTCAAAACTTTCAGCAACAAAATATATGGGTTGGTATTCTGTAATTGGATACTTTTGGATTGCTGTTTTGGCAGGTTCAAATGCTCTGTATTCTGGCTTGTCTTCCAGACAATACTGAAGTTCACCGTATGATGATAAAAGTCCAGCTCCGTAAGCTTTTAGACCGTCAGGTTCTCGGCAAACGCCAAATTCTACTGTGAACCAGAAACACTGAAACAAAAATTCCCTATTTCATTCATGAATTATTATTATCTTGTAGATAAATATTTATTTTAGTGAAAAGTAATCAAAACTTCATTAATTTATTACGAGCAAATCCACTTGCTCGCTTTTATCCATGTAAATTGAAATTTAATGATTATTTTACTCCGCCGTTATCAAAGTTAGATATTCCTAAAGCCGCACTTTTGAAAAGTAATTTTATTCTCTTCCTGCCGCTATATAAATTTCTAAGGAATAATGTTTGAATAAGGGCCATAAATTCAACCTTATTCTGGAATTTTGTTTTTTTTTTTACCGTTGCCAGTTTCTCGATATAATCATCAGGAGCACCCAATGAGGCCAAACCAATTTCCTGGGAAAACTGTGCAAAATCGGGATCAGCAAACAAAGGTGCGTGTCCAAGAAGTTCGTGGCATACATCAGGTTCTGGAGTGTAGAACGGTTTACTTGGATGTCTGATGTATTGAGTGGAATGGAATACTCGAAATGCCAATCCAGCTAGAAAATCTCTGGACGAAAGTAGACCGGCTACTGGACGCAGTGTAAAACCAGTACAATCTGCAAATAATTATGGTTTAGTCTGTATAATAATTATTAAAATTTTTGTTAGTTACCTCTTAAGAAATTTGAAACATCTTCTAACTGTGGAATATTGTCTTCGCGGTATCCGCAGTTTTCTTCTAGAAGCGGGAATACGTGGTTGTGTTCTTTACAGGCATGTGTTGCGTATAGGGTTTTTAATTGGGTAAAAACTTTACTCCATGTATCAATTTCTTCTTGGGTGTAATCTACGTGAGGTAGCTTTTGACCGTGTCTAAACAAAATTTACTAATTTAATTTCAATAATCTATCCAGGAGGTGTGAGGTTGTAGGTATTAAAGACCCAACAAAGCGACCAGTTAAGTTATTTATTTCAGTTTTCCAGTCACTTAGGTTCCTGGTTGTTAAAGTACAAAGTTATACTAGAAACTTAAAGCCCGAATGGTTCAGAAGAAGGTTGGATTCCAACACGATTTATTTATTTATTGACGGGTCAAGCCCATTAAAAATTAACAAGTGAAATAACAAATAAATAATAAAAGCAAAATGCCAATCAAAGTAGATAAAGCAGAAACAAAGAATTCAATAACAAACCATGATACTTACTTAATTAAATTAAATAAAATCAAATTAAGTTAAATCAAACTAAATACAAAATCACAGCATAATATAACAATAATTATAGCTTGAGGCCAGTGACAGTTCTCGCAAATGGTTCATAGGGCCCAAAAAAATCAATGTCTCCCAGCTCATTACATAGTCTGAGGGTACGAGGAATGAAAGAGTGATATGCATAGTTGGTTCTGTGAAATTGAAGATGAAAAGTTTGAGATGTGCGGGTGTTACGTGATGGGACATGTAGGGCTATTTTAGAAGTCAAGTAGGGGCAATCAATTGTGGAATTTAGGATTTTATGTATCAGTTTGAGGTCTTTCTGCTTCCTTCTTGAGCAAAGGGTTGATAAGTTGAATGCATCACAAAGTGGTGCATAATGAAATTCCTCATCGTTAAAAAATTTGTAATTGAGATATCTGCAAAATCTACGCTGCACACCTTCAAGGCGATTAATATGACAGGCATAGTTTGGACTCCAAGCATATGCAGCATACTCAAGATGTGTACGAACAAATGAGAAGTATAACGTTTTGATGGAGTTGATATTCGCAAATTCCCTTGTACTACGCTTCATAAACCCAAGCATCCGAAATGCTTTGCTAACTATGGCATCGATGTGTGAAGAAAATTATATTATATATTATATAAGCAAAACTCCCAGATCCCTGATCTGATTCACGCAGTCCAATGGCGTAACATTGATGTGATATATGCAGTCATTAAAGGTTCTAGACCTGTGGAATTTCATAACTTTATACTTCGTAACATTAAGATCCATGCCATTAGTTTGACACCACTGAATTAACCTGTCAAGATCCTCTTGCAGTACATGGCAGTCATCAGGAGTAACGATTTTCAAAAATAATTTCAAGTCATCGGCAAAAAGGAAGAAATGAAGAGTGTAGGAAACAAGAATATATGTCATTAATGAACAGGTTGAAGAACAGTGGGCCTAAATGCGAGCCTTGAGGAACACCTGATGACAC
Source organism: Ceutorhynchus assimilis (assembly GCA_917834065.1). NCBI lineage: Eukaryota > Metazoa > Arthropoda > Insecta > Coleoptera > Curculionidae > Ceutorhynchus > Ceutorhynchus assimilis. The sequence continues at coordinate 51,890,281 of OU892279.1, forward strand.
CAAGATTTGGGAAGAGGTAAAGTTGTTAATATGAACTATCTGTGTCCTTCCTGTAAGATAGCTTCCCACCCATTGAAGCAGAGAGCCAGAGATGCCAAGTCTCTCTAGTTTTTTAATCAGGACTAAATGATTGACTCGGTCAAACGCCTTGGAGAAGTCGGTGTATATAGTATGTACCTCCTCACCCCTCTCCAAGGCGCCTGTCAGAAACTCAGAGTATGTGAGAAGATTAATTTCCGTTGATGACCTCCTTTTGAAGCCAAACTGCTCGGATATAATTTCGCTGCCTAAAGATGATGATAAAAATGGTATGACAATATTATCAAAGATTTAAGGAATTGCACTGACTATTTCACTAGAGTGTATTACACCAGCAATAAATTCGGTATTCACCTGACAATAATGCTACCTGGACAATACCAACAACATGGTATTTCAGTGACCATCTTTTACATTGTCAAACTGGTATTTTTAATTTGAAGTTTTTATTAATAATTTTGCATTCTATTTATTTTCAAAATCTTACGTGAAATAGTCATGACGAATACCACTCGAGAAAAAAATTGTGTAGGCAAAATTGTTCTCAAGGTTTTATTCAAGTTTGTTGCTTTTCGGCAATTTCGCTCATGTCATTCGCGAAATTGCCAAGCAACAAACTTTCATACCTTTCGAAAATTTTGCCGACAAAATTTTTTCTCTTGTGATATTATATATGATAATGCAAATTGGGCGATAATTAGTCACATCTAATGAGTCACCGGATACTCAGGGAAGAAGCCGTCCCTCAGGGACTTATTGTTAATTATATGCAAGGGTCTAGACAAAACAAAACAGCAGTTTTTCAGAAAGAGCGGGTGGATATGGTCACGCCCTGGGGTCCTATTTTCGAATATTTTCGCATACGAAATTTGATACGATTTTGAATGCTCCCCATTTAATTTACATTGCTGTCAGTCAAATTTCGTGTACGAAATGTACTCGAATGGTTTCGAAAATCGCATCCCTGGTCCCTTGTTTGGGTCGATGTTATTTAGCTCCATGTAGATGTCCAAGATAGGAATAGTTAAATCAAATAAATTCTGAGGAGATAGAGAAAGTTGATCTGAAAAATCCAATACTTGATCAGTATAGACTGAACTAAAGTATTCGGCAAAGAGTTCGGCAGCTTGGGGACCCATAGCTTTCTTTAAAAATGACTGCTGCATTACAGGTGCTGCATGAACCTGACATTTTAAGTTATCCCAAAATTTTTGCAATCCCTTGACTTTCTCGCGGTTTTTTTTATTCACAAACAGACACAAGCACTCAGACAACACACTGGCGTGATATTTGCATTTGATTTTGCAGGAGATAATGAGAAGAAAAAACTTTTAAAATTTTACTTGCTGTTTGAAAACAAAACCTAACCTTTGATTTAACTTGACTAGACGGAGGAACAGGGATGAATACAACCTAAACATCTTCAGGAAAAGGATTCAAATAGTTGACGAAGTGAAATACCTAGTTCTAATCCTGGACGCCGTAAGTTAACATGGAACTCACATCTAACCTCAACAAACCAAAAATGTGTCTAGTGAGATGCAGAAGTCTATTGGAAAAAACTTGGGGTCTGAGATCAGCGGATAGAGCTAGCGCTGGCGTATATGGAGAAAGACCGAGATCAAGACTAAGCATCCCTGTTGGACTTGACGCCACAGTTTTCAATTCAAGCATGCGCACAGGGGATTAGATTATAATAACTAGAACATAAGCATTCTCTCAGACAGTCAGGCTGCTCTGAAAGCTATGAACTTTGATGGAATGATTACACGACCTAGAAGCTCTGTCGTCAAGGAATAACAGGATAAAGCTTCTATGGGTTCCTAGGAATTCAGGTAACGAAAAGGCTGTACCCTACACTAGACCAGAACCCACATTTGTAATGTCGATGCAAGTTATAAAGACGGCAGTTGAAAGCTGGTCGACCCATCAACATCTCAACTTTTGGCTGTCTACTTAAGATAATTGGTGACCTCTCAAAAATACTAATAGCTGAAGTACTCAGATAAGACAGGTGGAAGGACTACTAACAGGATTTAAGGGGCTCTAAACTTGTCGTAACGCTATGGAGCGCCATTTGGGCCAAAACACAATTTCTTGCAATATATATAATATTATACAAATTTCATATAGAAAAGTGAAAAGTTCCATATAGAGTATTTAAAAATTCCATATATAGAAAAGTTCCATACTTATATACGTTTAGACAAATTCCGTATATGGGTGTATATTTTAAGTGATACCACTATTGCTATATCCGAAACGGTAAGAGCTACAAAGTCGGTTAAATTAGAAAAAAGTTGCATTTTTTGATGCCCATTCAAGGCTTGCTTACAGTGTTGCCTTTTCGTTTATGAAATACAGGCTGATTTCTAAGAAACGCCTGAAAATATTTCATCAATTATTCCGAAAACTATTGATTTTGGAGACACAATTTGAATTTGAAAGTTTTTTAATTTTTTTCGCTGTACAACATGGCATCTTCAAATTTTGAATCAGACGTTTCGTGATCAACTTTATTTTTTTAAATACGGACCTGGATTTTTTATGTCATTTTAAAAAAGCGCTTTTTAGTATGATTGACCGACGTTTCTGCTCCAAAAAGTGATAAAAATTGATTTTTACCAAAATCTTACCTTAATTCGGCCCAAGTTATGAACCTGTATTTAATAAACTAAAAGGAAATTGGCAACACTGTAAAAGAGTCTTAAATAGGCGTCCAAAAACCAACTTTTTTCTCATTTAACCGACCTTGTAGCTCTCACCGTTTCGCATATAGCAATAGTGGTAGGTATCACCTAAAATATACACCCTGTATAAGGTTTTCATATAGACTTTTAATTTCATTTACTACCGCAATAGAATGAGGGCGCATACGATTTGGCCGGTACTCTGGCCGGGAACAGCTGGTTGGAGCTGCCGCACACCTGATGTAGGTCATCCTAACCTCACGACCTCACTAACAGTGTTGCGAGATACTTACCTAATTATAATAACAAAACAACAGTAAATGGGAATTTCGAGATTTAAGTCGGAATTCCGACTTATATGTCGGAATGACGTTATTCAGAGATGTAATTCCGAACTCCGACTTGTAATGTCAGAATTCCGAGATGTAAGTCGGAACCTGGGAAGATAACTTATCACGAATATTTTGATACCACATCGATATTTTATTGAACTTCATCGCCAGAGTCCCGGCCTACAGTGGCTAAATAAGCCTTTACATACAGTGGCGACAATAGAGGTCCCGCCGCCATTTTGTGCCCAACCTCTTGCTACTAGCAAATATGAATATATAGGATTTAAATGAACAACTATGATAAAACCTTGAAAACAACGTATTTGATGTGCCTAATTAGGTAGTCATCGGATACGTTGTTTTCAATTTTTTATCATATAGATGTCCATTTAAATCCTATATATTCATATTTGAAAATAGCAAGAGGTTCGGCACAAAATGGCGGCCTTTTCCATGTGAATATATGGGATTTTAATGAACCAATCAAAAAGAAGACGGCAATTGTCGCCACTGTGGTAATAGAGTCACTGTATCCCGACCAAATTGTAAGCGCCCTCATTCTATTGCGGTAGTCAATGAAATTAACAGTCTACCTATATGAAAACATTATAAGAAATTTGTCTATACAGATATGGAACTTTTCACTATATTCTATATGCAATTTGTATACCTAATATTATTATCTAGCAAAAGATTGTATTTTGGCCCAAACGGCGCCCCATATATAAAGCTATCTTCAACCAAAATTTCAAGATGTATGCATAATTAAATATCATTTTACCTATAGTTGTAAGCAATGTCGGCAAAGTACTTCCTCCTTTCTCTGTATACTGGATCGGTAAAACCGGGGTGGTCGGAATCTAGTTCTGCACCGTATGACAAAATCTGATTGGCAAATCGATCCAGATCTCTGATACGTCTTGGAAACCATGGAACTGTATCTAAAAAAAGAACCAAAACGTTTTTAGTTTATTAAAGCAAAAAGAAAATAATATTGCAATTGAACGATAAAATAAAAACTACATAATTTTATTACAGCAAGTTTACGCAGCCAATTATTATTTTCCAGACAAACAAATAGCTCTCTTTTCCTAATGTTGTTTCGGGACAACTTTCGCGAAATTACTTCAAAACTTGAGACACATAAAACAACATAAATAGAAAAATATATATTACCTTTATTATCCTTATAATCTCTGGATATAATCTGCAAATATTGACTGTTACTTTTGATATCTTCAATAGCACCGCCCAAGTTTCCAGACGGGGCACATTCGACCATAAATTCGCACAAGTCGGGCATTTTAGTGGACGGTCTGGATTCAATATGTAACAAATTGACATGGTGTTTTTTGAAAATATTCAAATATTTGGCTAAAACTCCAACTTCTTCTTCTGGCGGCGCGAAAAGTAGGTAGGTACTTTTTGCAGAATCTCTACCGATTTTGATGTAGTTTCCTCCAGGCATTAGTTTGGGCTAAAATAATTTAATAAATAGAATGTTTAGTATCAAAGCACTTTCACATCATGGGAATGAGCAAGGTCAATCTTTCGCAAAAACCGCTTTTAATAATAGTGATATTATGTTGTAATTCAATTGATAAGTAGTTGTAGTACATTGGTTTCATTCATCTGTTGTAATTCAAATAAATATTTCAATATGTTCAAAAATTATAAATCAGGAAAAATTATTGGCGTAATTACAGATAATTTGAAAAAAATTATTTTTGAATGATAAAAATCTTCGTATTCGTTCCAGCATAGCAATTTTCACTTTTCAATTTAATATCTATAGAGTTTCCTTCTTTATATGACTAACAGTCTCATTTGTTTCCTATTTGACAGATGAATTCTAATGAAACTTTATAATTTATAACAATCTAATATTCAAAGTAATTATTTGATAACATGAAAGTAACTTGAACTTGATGTATTGTGTTCAAATTAAGTATAGACTAAATTCCATTGAAATTTCTAACGATGATGTCTTGATAGGGGTTGCAAATAAAATATTGATTTTAAATATATAATTCACTACTATTTCCAAAAAGCTGAGTGAAATCCAATTGCCGGTTTTAAGGTATTTTGCTTTTGATTCGTAATGTTTGTTTTGCTTAGATTACGGTGACAATTTTATAGATTGCAAAACCTAAGACAACAGAAGATAAACAAATTATTCTGTAGGTCACCCATTCATACGCAGATATTGAGCCATAAATTATTATTACTGATATAAAGAAACAATTTGAATTAATTATGTATAAGGAAATGTTGTAGATTTAGAATTTACACTTAATAAAGCTTAGTTGGAAGATTTCCTTTACTTACATTCCAAATAATCTCACTCTCTCTCATATTTGATTGAAACTTTTCACTGTTATACCACAACGCTTGCCAAAATTCTTTTGACTAATTTATTCTTTGTCTGACCTTTTAAATAATAAATCCGATACTAAACTCGACAGATTGGTTTCTTATAGGTATATGTACAATAATCCAAGGTGTAAACAGGACTAAAATTGCATCAGAACTCAAACCGACTATGGTATACCAGAAGTATGGAATTTCCGCAACCTCTGGTTCTTTGAATGTTATAATTTGTTTCCATAAAAAAAATAAATTGGATTTTTATACAGAGAGATAACACTAAGAATTAACATTTGCGTCGAATCGATAGATTTAGTGACGTTGGTTAAATTTTATTATCTATTAGGAAATGGAAATAACATATTATTTTTCATATTGGCAATTTGCAAAATTACTGGATTATATTGATTGTTTATATTTCTCAATTTAAGATAAGCCAAGATTTTGTGTTTTAGTGTTATTGTTCTGGCGATTCAAGGATGATGTCCTGTGATACAGGGTGGCTTAAGCCCGATTTTTCAGAAGTATTTATTTGTCTCTCTTAGTGCAATTTCCTGCAACAACCTACTCTAACCTAACCAGTAATGATCAATATTTAGAGTATGATCAAAGTCAAGCGAAGCAATATTCGGCTTTTGAACGTCTGATTGCTTCTTAAAATGTTATCAAATAAATCAAGAGCCAGTAATAATCATAATTAAGACCATTATTGGTTCTTGATTGCCTATTGAGATAATAATAAGCAAAATTTGAACCATTAACGAACAGAATTTATGAAGAAAATTTTCCAGAAATAAGTGTACAGTATGCAGGATCATGATGTGACTTTTTCTCTCCCTCGTTGTCAAGCGAATCAATATCCCCCTATAAAAATCAAAATTCAAACCATTAGCGGCTCTTGAATGCATAATTGCCACTAGAAAAACGTCCAAGTGAAACAAGAGCCAATAATAATCAAAATTTGAACTACCGACACACAATTTATGAAGAAACTTTTGCAGGAGTAAGTGTAAAGTGTGCAGAATCATGATGTGACTCTTTCTCTTCCCCTGTGTCAAGCAAATCAAAAGGCCTATAACAATCAAAATTCAAGCTCTTGAATCCATAATAGCTTCTAGAAAGACGACCAAGTGAATCAAGAGCCAATAATGATCAAAATTTGAACTATATTACCAAACACAATTCATTAAGAAACGTTACCAGGAGTAAATGTAAAGTATGCAGGATCATGATGTGACTCTTTCTTTCCCTCTTTGTCAAGCAAATGAAAAGCCTCTAACAATCAAAATTCAAGCTATTACCGGCTCTTGAAAAATGACCACGTGACTAGTGAGTCAAGAGCCAACAATAATCAAAATTTGAACTTAATTACCGAACACAATTTATGAAGAAACTTTTCCAGAAACTTTAACTACGTTTTTTCAAATCATTAAATCATTAGACTGTGTATTAGACTATGAAAACTTGCATTAGAAAATCAAACACCAATACTACTTATGAGAAATAGTTTATTAAGATTAAGAGACATGAGATATTCCTATTAAATATGTACTACCTATGGGATGCCCTATATTTAGTTCTATATTCTTGAAGAGTACAATATCCAGATTCCAAAACTATATAGTTTGTCTATATTTGGTTGAACCGTCTGCAACATATTTGGTTCTGAAAATTTTTAAAATACTATCAGAGAAACCAAGTACCTACCTCAAATTTTACCTGCAGTTTTCACCTGTACAGATAGAATGGTTCACAAAATCAGTATAGTAGGATAGTATTTTTACAATTTTTGGAGCTGAATATATGAGAGACTGTTCAATCAAGTATAAACAAACTATATATTTTTGGAATTAGGGCATTGTGCACTTCAAGAATATAGAATGAAATATGGGGCATCCTATTTGAAAAAAGCTGGAAGCATGCAAAATTTCACATTTCTGACATTCAAATTTTGTTTCTGACCATGGTTTCTAAAAATTCAGCTAAAACTGTAAAACTTTTGTATTTACATCTTTTTTCTACCTATAAAGGTAAAGGAGGTAGGTGGGGTGTCAATATATAAAAAAACAGCCCGTACAAATAAGTGGATTATTGCGGAACTTATGGGTGAACCTCTGCGGGACGAGCGCAGCGAGTTCCGCAGCCATCTACTCACTAATATACTGTTGAACTGTTCAAAAAAAAAAAAAAACACTCACCTGAAACGTGTGGTTTTTGAACTGAGAAAAATTCATAACTGAATGGTTAGTATTGTACTTGAACAACATATTGGCTGGGTCCACCCATAAGTTCCGCAACAATCTACTCGTTTGTACTTGAATAACTTGTCACGATATATTACTAGTTTGATAAAGTAACATTACTAATTCCTGTTGAAAGGCGAATTGACCAAAAATTAATAATCATAATCTTACAAATTTTGACTTTATATAATAAATTATTGTTCAAGTACAAATAAGTGGATTGTTTCGGAACTTATGGATGAACCTCTGCGGGACGAGCGCAGCGAGTTCCGCAGCCATCTACTCACCAATATACTGTTGAATTGTTCAAATAAGACATTCACCTGAAACATGTAGTTTTTAAACTAATGAGAATAACTACCATTTAAGTGAGTCAGGTTACTATCGTAATTAAACAACATATTGATGAATAGATGGCTGCGGAATTCGCTGCGCTCGTCCCGCAGAGGTTCACCCATAAGTTCCGCAACAAGTCACTCATTTGTACTTGAATACTTTGTCATTATATTACTAGTTTGATAAAGTAACATTACTAATTCCTGTTGAAAGGAGAATTGATCAAAAATTAATAATCATAATCTTACAAATTTTGACTTTATATAATAAATTATTGTTCAAGTACAAATAAGTGGATTGTTTCGGAACTTATGGATGAACCTCTGCGGGACGAGCGCAGCGAGTTCCGCAGCCATCTACTCACCAATATACTGTTGAATTGTTCAAATAAGACATTCACCTGAAACATGTAGTTTTTAAACTAATGAGAATAACTACCATTTAAGTGAGTCAGGTTACTATCGTAATTAAACAACATATTGATGAATAGATGGCTGCGGAACTCGCTGCGCTCGTCCCGCAGAGGTTCACCCATAAGTTCCGCAACAAGTCACTCATTTGTACTTGAATACTTTGTCATTATATTACTAGTTTGATAAAGTAACATTACTAATTCCTGTTGAAAGGAGAATTGACCAAAAATGAATAATCATAATCTTACAAATTTTGACTTTATATAATAAATTATTGTTCAAGTACAAATAAGTGGATTGTTGCGGATTTTATGGGTGAACCTCAACGGGACGAGCGCAGCAAGTTCCGCAGCCATCTACTCACCAATATACTGTTGAATTGTTCAAATAAGACATTCACCTGAAACATGTAGTTTTTAAACTAATGAGAATAACCACCATTTAAGTGAGTCAGGTTAGTATCGTAATTAAACAACATATTGATGAATAGATGGCTGCGGAACTCGCTGCGCTCGTTCCGCAGAGGTCCACCCATAAGTTCCGCAACAAGTCACTAATTTGTACCTACAGCCTTCATCTTTACACATAGATGAAATGTGTAAATACAAAAGTTGTACAGTATTAGAAATCACACCGGACTGATCGGAGTAATCGGGCAGACGTTGTTCTGAGGACACTCCTAGCCCAAAGGTCGCATATGAAATTATTGCTGTGACATTCTCATAAAAGATTTTAATTTAAAAAATATCATAAAAAGTAGGTAAATAATGACAACGGCTTTTATCAGTAGAATTTACATTGATATCAGTATATCAGTAGACCAGTGGCCAAGTCAGTAGACCTGGCAACACTATCCAGGAATGAGTGTAAAGTGTGCAGGATCATGATGTGACTCTTTCTTGCCCTCTTTGTCAAAGTCAGAAAAATCTTTGCCATTCCTGTTGTGGTTGAGACAAAACAGACAAGTTTCCACAAAAAACTATAAAGACGCTGGAACTGGTCGTGAGCGGAAAAAACAGGCAGAATGCACAGAAAGAGATTTTTTACTACTATGTCTGAACTCTGGGACTGCACAGGGCTTTGAGAATTAATAAGGATTGGTGAGAGAAGTATTTTGATTAAAATAGTTTGGTTTAGCACAATAGCAAATGTTTGCCCTCTTGATTTTTTGAGAGATATTTGGAGAAACTAGAATAATTATTCATAATTTATTCCTATTCTTCAAGGTGAACATTCAACATAGGTACTGAATCGTATGATCCAGCACTTTCTGACAAGTGGAGTTGTGTTGAATACTGAACTCCTTATCAACAGAAATCTTTTTCCTTATCGCAGTGCTTCAATAACTTTGGCCATCATTTGCTCCGAAGACAATCCAACTATTGATCTAGTTGAAGAAAGGAATTGAGGTTTTGATTCGTTTACTCTAGATCAACTAACTTGACATCTAAGAAAAAATCTTGAATATATGGACCTGAAAATGTCATTCGATATTTGCAACATTGCTTTGTAGATTTACTTATACTTTACTTAATTATTATTATAATTATTGATGGGATGAACGTGGAAACTACTTATTATCATATAAATAGGTACTTAATCAATAAAAATCCCTGATTCTTTATTAACATAAATAACAAGTTACAGCCGTCCTGTATATAGTACGTCAAAGATATCCAATGATATACTTACTGGGCATATTAAGACTTGATGCGAAAAAAATTGTTGAAGGCCTTGAAAATAATTATTGAAGCCTGTGTGCTTTTTATTGACATTGTACACGAGTAATTATTAGTAATTAATATAGTTTTTGTTATAAATTAAATGATTGTTATCCTTTATGGATAATTGTTATATCACACCACAAAAATACATTGTTTCGTCGGTTAAATAATGATGATATTTAGGTACTTACAATATCTGGGGGACTTCCCTGTGGAATGCCACTTTTTTCATTCTGCTTTATGGATATAGTTGCAGTTTTCGACATCATTTTGTTATCTGCAAATGAATTTCAAACTTTTGATGTATTTTGTATTATTTTGTCGTATTCTTAAAGTGTAGCAAATGCTTTTACTCTACCTCCATCTCTTTTTGCTGCATTGAAGCTGAATATGTTTATCTCAAAAAACTTGAGGAAAAGCATTTGCTTCTGTTTTATTCATAATATGAGCTATTGTATCAGATCAAATAATAATAATTGATTGTGCCTTTTACACTTTTCAAATATGTAATAATAATATTTACTATTTAGGTAAAACTTAATTTGGTTTTATGGATGGAATTATGTGGATTCAGTTTTTGGATCATAAGTATCTCATGAATTGAATAAAATTTGTTAGATTTCGTAGAGTGGAGTCAGTGGAGAGTTGATGGAGACATACATAGATGGTGTAGTTTGGCTATCAGGACGGCGACGAATCAGCTCAAATTTGATTGTAACTAGTTTCTTTTGCATCATCTACGATTAGAAAAGTCGCGTAAGACCGGTCCTGTCTGAAACTTTTTGATCAAAACTGAAACGCCTCACAAGATAATATCAGCCTATCAACTCTCCAAAAATTAATGAAAAGTTATAAACGATGAAAAAGTGTGGAACTTCAATTTGGTCCCACAGTGTAGAAACAATATAATATAGGTACTAAAAAGTTATAAAACATTTAATTCAAGATCTGTGACATATTGCCTTAACAATAAAAATCTGAAAAATAAGTCAGAAATTATAGAAAAATCAAAATAAAATCAGGTAGGTAACTTTATTGAATTATTTTAGTTGCAATTTTGATTGCATAGTAATAAATGAGTTGGTATCAAATACAGTAATAGAACAGAAAGTCTATTTCTAAAATTATCATAAAGTTGTTAGGTATCAAATTTGATTGTAAAAGTTTACCTGCCTCTTCTCTGTGATGAAGTACGCACCACTGGCTATCTGAAACGCTACAATCCAATATTACTGAACGTCTTTTACTTAACACTGATGAAAAACAACTAATGAAATAATAAATATTAATGTTCAAAAACTCGTTTTAATCGCATTTTGGATTAACGCCGATATAATGCTAAATTTAGCTATACATTTTATAAATGTGAAAGTTTAAATATTTCAACAGATTATTTAAGATTTTATTTTTTGTGTCAATGAGTATAGGTACATTTGAAATAATCAACACGTTGTTCCTTTATCATGTTTGCTGTCTTTCGGAAATCCAATAAACTACTGGAAGCAGCAGGGTCTCAGTTGATTTACCAAATTAATTCTATTGAAGCGGGTTTTCCATTATAAATTTACTCCTGATCAATGATTTGGTTCATAGTTTTTAGGAGAAATGAGCCCCTGATGGTTCACCAATCATTCATATAGGTATGATGAGGAAATGACGATAAATCCTGCGGTCCCTAAGCTTTACAATTGGGCTACCCTGCAAGCACTGCAAGATAGGAAATGTCATGTCATGGATATGTTATGTCGTGTGGGTTTATAGTCTTTGTAGTCTGTTTTCTGGCCTTCTGCGTCCAGTAAACATTTCAATGTTTCATTGTTAAAACATTAAATAAATACATAGCATATTTTGGCGAAGAGTTAGTGACTTCGAATCCATTTTACATCCAGTAGTGTTGTTGCTGTGTGGTGCTTTCAATTCAATTTGTCCAGTGTAAGTACCTATTTATAATGCCATTAATAGGAAACATAGAACCATTTAATCCGGGATCTTGTGACTTTGTGAGTTGGCTCGAACGTTTAGACCAACTGTTTATTTGTAATGAGGTTCCAGATCAGAGAAAAGTAGCCATGTTTATAACTTTGTTGGGTGCTACTACTTATGAAGTGCTTAAGAATCTTTTGGCCCCTGATTTACCCAGCAACAAAGATTTCGAGTCTCTGAAAACGACTTTGAGAAACCATTTTAGTCCAGTAACAATTATTATTGCTGAAAGATTTAAATTTTATAAGTGTACTCAAGATCCAGCTGAGCCAGTGTCATCTTTTGTGGTGAAATTCAAAAATGCTGCAAAGTCATGCTCATTTAATACTTTTCTAGATGATGCCTTAAGAGATCGTTTTGTATGTGGTTTGGCATCACCTTCTTATCAAAGAAAATAATTAACTGAAAAAAACTTGACATTTAAGTCAGCTGCGGAATTAGCTCTAGGTTTCGCGCTAGCAGATGCTCAAACCAACTCATTTCAACCAGATAGTAGTATCCAGGGCGTTAGTGCAGTTTATACAAAAAAAATGTTGGTCAAGGTGCTGGTTCTAGGAAGTTGGTGAGAAATATTAGGCCTGTGGTGAGTCAGAAGTGTTTTCGTTGTGGAAGAGCTCATGAGCCATCTACATGCCCTGCTATGGAATGGAATTGTTTTTCTTGTGGTAAAAAAGGGCACGTTTCGTCAATGTGCCGAGCAAAGAGTCTACATAAATTAGATGAACCAGAGGCGTTGGAGACTGCTTCGTGTGTCACCTCCGGTGCCTCTGAATATAAGCAGTACGACTCGGATGATGTTCTGGCACGATTGGCAGCTTCAACTGGGTCAAATTATGTAAAAAAAATAGCCTGCAACTGAATGGTGAGATTATTGTTAAGGAAATTGATTCAGGTGCATCAAGGTCAGTGATTTTCAATGAACTTTTTCAAAAATTGTTTAGCGGTCTAGTTCTAAAACCTGCTAGTTGTAAGTTAAGTTTTGTGACAGGTCAATCAGTTTCAGTAGTGTGGGAAATGTTTGTCAGTGTGTGTTTCAATTAATCAGAAGTTTGAATTACCCTTATTAGTCATAAAACTTGAGAAAAATTTCACAACACTGCTGGGACGTGATTGGTTAGATATAATGAGTCCAATGTGGAGAAATAATATTTTTATTAATACTGTGTCAAACTTTTCTGAACGTGAAAATACTGATAAAAGCCAAGCATTTTCTCATTTTGCAGCAAAGTTTCCATCAGTATTTTCAAGTTCTACTAAGGAACCCACAAACTCATTGCAACTCAAAGAAAATACTACTCCTATTTTCCGAGAACCTTACAATGTTCCATTTGCTTTACAAGATAAATTAAAACTTAAACTTGATTAAATGGTTGATGATGGTATTTTGGTTCCGGTAAGTACCAGTGATTGGGCGAGTCCTATTGTAATTGTACCAAAAAAAAAAAAATGGGGATATCAGGGTCTGCGTGGATTTTAAGGTGACCTTAAACCAAGTGTTGCGTCAGGATATTTATTCTCTCACAAATATAAATGACCTTTTAGCAAACTTGGATGGGGGCTCTGTATTTTGTATCCTCGATTTGTTGGGTGCCTATCAACAATTTTCTGTGGATACCTCTTCTCGGGAACTTTTGACCATTAACACGAATTTTGGGTTAGATACCGTCAAACGGGGTGACTCTGGACTACGGGTTGACTTGGGACACTTGGGCGCGCGCTTCCATAAAAATTGGCAACAGGGGTGAGCAAGGTGGGAGGTCAACATAAATATTCTGGGGATTAGCATACACTTTGAGGTCTTTAATACACCTAATGCGGGCGGCACCGGGTGAGTCTTTACAGCGACAAAAAATTTGTTTTCAAAGTATAGAGAATCGGTGTTTTTTCAAACCGCTACAATTGTTGTCTGTAAATATATCAAGGTAAGTGATGACATGTATGTTTTATTTATTTTTTTGTCCGCTAATATGTTGTTAAAGATGTAATAAGGTCGTTTTTGCTCAGAAATTTTTATTTATTTTTTTGTGATAGAAAATCTGATTGAATGCACTTTTTAGGGTGACTCGGGACATGCCTCGTAAATATGTTAGGAGGCTTGGCGCAAGGCCATATCAAAATTACGACAAAAAAAGACTTGAAATGGCCGTTAGGGAAAGGTTAGCGAAACAAACAAGTTATAGAGAGTTAGAGGAACGGTATGGGGTATCCAGAAATACCATTAATCAGCATGTCATCAAACAAAATTTAAAAAAACCTGGGGGTCAATTGGCCTTAGCTGAAGCAGACGAAAAAAAAATAGTGAATTCTTTGTTGTGTGTTGCCGATTGGGGATTTCCCTTAGAACCAATGGATATACGGATTTTGGTAAAACAATACTATGACAGAATGGGTGTAAACATAAAAAGATTTACAAATAATATGCCAGGGCCGGACTGGATGAAATCATTTTTATTGCGCCACAAAAATAATTTGGCTTTAAGACTTTCCGAAAACATTAAACGAGCAAGGGCTGCAGTTGACAGGCAAGCAATAAATGTCTATTTTGATGAACTAAACTTATCTCTAGAAAACATTCCTCTTGCGAACATCGTGAACTATGATGAGACAAACTTCACGGACGATCCGGGCCGTCAGCGTGTCGTTATTCGCAGAAGCAACAAACATGCAGACCGTATTCTTGATTCCAGTAAAACATCAACATCAGTCATGTTTGCAATTAGTGGATCTGGTGTAATGTTGCCGCCATACGTGGTGTTCAAATCAGAACATCTCTATGAAAACTGGATAAGAAATGGACCACAGGGTTCTAGATATGGAAATACAAAAAGTGGATGGTTCGATTCAAATCAATTTGAACAGTGGTTTTTGACTATAGCATTAGGCTACTTCCGAAGACTTGAGGGGCCTAAGGTTGTAATAGGCGATAACCTGAGTAGCCACATCTCCCAAAATGTCATCATGGAATGTCAAAAAAATAATATCAGATTCGTTTTGCTACCTCCCAATAGCACCCACCTTACACAACCTCTGGATACAGCATTTTTTAAACCACTCAAGCAATCGTGGAGAAAAATTTTGTTAGAGTGGAAGAAAAAAAATAAAGGAGTACTCCCAAAACCTGAGTTTCCAGGCTTATTAAACAAAGCTTTGGATAATATTGGAGACAAGCTAGAAGACAACATAAAGGCTGGATTTCGTTGTTGTGGTCTTATTCCACTCGACAGGGATCAGGTCTTGAAACGTCTACCCCCAGAGCCTGTTCGAGAAGATGAGGGCCAACTAGCTTGGACCGAAACGCTCACAGACTTTTTAAAGAACCAGCGAACTCCAACAAACCCAGCAAAGAAAGGTAAAGGAAAGAAAATTCTAGTAACACCCGGTAGAAGTGTGACATGTGAAAGAAGTTCTGACTCCGATTCTGACAATAGTGAAATGGAGATGGAATTAAATAGAAGTGAATCTGATGATAATGGGAGCATACAAGACATAGAGTCTGAGGGAGAAGAAAGAAATCAAAATGAAGATGTGGAAAACCTGGAAGAAGAGCCAGAGGAAGTGACTGATTTGCACATTGAAGATTTTGCAATTGTAAAATTTACAGACGGAAAGTTTTCGAAAAATTTTGTGGGAAAAATTTTAGACAAATCTGGTGACCAAATAAGAATCACTTTTTTAAGAGAACATTCGAAAATAGAAAATGGCTTTGCTTTTCCAATAGTTCCCGATGAATCCACAGTAAACATTTCCCAGGTTTTGAAAATACTTCCAAGACCTGTGGAACTGCGAAGAGGTGCAGTTAAATTTCCATTCCAAATAAATTTGAAAAATTAGGTAGACCCATTATTGTTATCGAAAGAAATGACCTTTTTTTTTATAATTTCTTGTGTAGAAATTTTTTTATTTTGTTCAAAAATCAATAAAAATAATGTTTACTTTTTTAAAAATTTCTATTTTTGTCCCGTCTCACTCCAGAAACGCCTTACAATGGTTTCTAGTGCTAAATAAGTGCTTGTCCCTAGTCACCCCGAAAACGGGGTGAAACGGGACAATTTTCAAAATTTAAAAAAAAATATTTAAGATTTTCGAAAAAATATTATTTTTAGCATACGTGTTCCCAAAATATGTAGAAACATGTAGCCACCTTAAAATTGCCATTTACTAATTCTGGTCATGAAATATTCACAAAAAAGTGTCAAATCCGTCCTTAGTCACCCCGTTTGACGGTACTCTCGGCTAACTTATGGGATTACCAGTGCCCCAGCAATTTTTCGAATGACTATGGATAAAATTTTAAGTGGTTTGAATGATGTGATTTGTTTTGGATGACACTTTGGTCATGGGTCATTTAAGGCGTTGTAGAGCACTTGAAAATATATCACTTCTTCAATGTTATAATGTTCGATTTATTGTCTACATTTGTTCTGCAACAATACAATCTGGCTACACTGCAGCCACGCGTTGCGCGCGCATGTCATTTTTCATTACTTTCTTACTTGTATTTATTACAATTAAGCTCTCTTTTTCTATTTCTGCGAGACACGTCAATTTCGGAAGCGGATGATGTTGCTGATTGTTGCTTGTTCAGGGAAAAACCTTGATATAGACAATAAAGGCCGAAACCCACTAGCAACACGCCACGTCATGCTTCGCCACGCCACGCCATGTGACGAAAATGTATCCGTATATACTTCCATTTATTTATATGTGCCACGTACACACTTGCCATACGCGATACCACGCCATGGCACGTCACGCCATCCGTTCATTTGCACACAAACTGTCCCACGTGAACCTCTGTCACATGGCGTGGGTAGGCGTGGCGTGTTGCTAGTGAGTTTCGGCCTTAAGTATCCATTAAAGAGAAGGCTTCCTCAAAGCCTACCCGAATTTCAGCAAGATGTCTATCGCGATAATCCTGTTGATCCCGGAGTGACAAGTGTTGGTACGGATTTGAAGTTTAGAACCCCAGGACGTTGATCTAATAGGATTCCCAAACCCATAAATAAATTGGATCTATTAAGACCGAAACCCACTAGCAACACGCCACGCCACACCACGCCATGTGACACAGGTTCACGTGGGACAGTTTGTATGCAAATAGACCGATAGCGTGGCGTGGTATCGCGTATGGCAAGTGTGTACGCGGCACATATAAATAAATGGAAGAATATACGCATACATTTTCGTCACATGGCGTGGCGTGGCGTGGCGTGTTGCTAGTGGGTTTCGGCCTTTAGTCTTACTTTTTTTTTGAGAGAGAAGAAGGCCTTTAAATAAAGTCCTGCGTCCAGTAAACATTTTATTGTTTTATTGTCAAAACATTAAGTAAATACATAGCAAATCTTATTGGCAATTTATTATCTCTTGGTTAGTCTAAGAAGATAAAGAATGAACTTGATTGTAATTTACTCAATCAGCGACAATTAATTTGATTAATATCATGAAATCAATAATTGAATTTATCAAGGAAACGTTTCTTTTATGCAAAAGAAACTCTTGTTCACATTAGTAAATGATATTAACTACAAATTAATGACCTCAAAGCATATTTGCATTATTCATTACGAACCTTTTTTTGTATTGGTAAAAGAAAAAAAAAATGCAAATATTTACGTTCTAAGTACATAATAGGAATGCATTTCTTCAGTTTGATATTCAGCTTCAAAGATGAAAAATCAAGAATCAGCAACAAAAAGTGGTAATGTTATAAAGCCTGATTGAAAAATTAATAATTGAAAAGTCTGATTTCAGTTTACTATAGTATAATGCCGCTTTATCGTAAGGCTCTCAGCCTAATTAGTTTCAAATATACTTTATATTTATATTATATTATTATAATTGTGTGGACTCTTGGAATAGGCGCTTACGCTTATTTGGTGTTGAGAGACTTTTCGTATCAAAGTGTCGTTACTTTTGGGCCAATTTTATCGGTATTAGTTTATGTAAGTTGTCCTATATAAAGTTTTTAATATGCAGCTAATTTATTTCGATTTTAGATAACTTTCCAATTATCAGTCGCACTGCATTTTCTGATGTTCATTAGACCCAAAATAGACATTCTACTATTTTCAGTAGAGTTAAACCTCAAGTTCTTTTCTACAGCAGATAGAAAGAAATTGATAGAAAGATCCAATCTGGCAGACAAAATTTATATTTTCTTTATACTCGTTGTGTTATTACCTGGATCAAAATGTATGTACGACATGAAACCAATTATTGTGCTGGTTCCTAATGGTATTTGCAACCTTTTAGGTACGTAGTAAAAAACATAGGTAGGTAGGTACACAAACGTAAACTTTAATTTCAGATTCAATTCATGACAATATTTGCATGCCTACTTTTTGGATAGTGCAAATCGTCGAGATTTTTATGATATTTTCAATATTGACAATGATTTTTTACATTTATTATTGGACGGCTGTTTTAAGGATACAATTTTTAATGCTCACAAATTGTGCCTCTAAGCTTCACGAAATATCAGGTGATAAACATATCAAGGATTTGTTAGGTTTAGTTATTGAAAATCACCATAAAATTGTAAGGTAATTACTATTAGTTTGGCTTGTAGGAATTATTTGACTGAAAGCATTATATTTTCAGCAATGTTACTAAATGTTGGAAAGTTTTGTACCCAGCGTATCTATCGTCAAGCTTTGCTATATTTCTTATCTTAACCTTTCTTACTTCAGCTATTTTTTCGGTGAGTTATTTATTGAAATTATTATTAAATTTATTATTATTTTTTATTCTAAGGGCCTAAAAGAATACGTATTTGTTAGCACCTATTTGGTACTTATCGGTTGTCTAACCGTTGGATTTATTATATCTCACGCATCTCAATTAGCTGAAGATACAGTAAGAATACCTATATATAATTTACAATTAGATTTTCCAATTTGTATTTATTCTAGAATGAAAATTTCTGTCTGACTTTGTACAGTTTAAAATGGTACCATTGGGATAGAATCAATATGAAAACATTTTATATATTTTTAACTTTAGCGAACAAACCTCTATGCATGAATATTACTGGCGAAATTAAAACTAATCACGAATATTTCAAAAGTGTAAGTAGATAACCAGTGGCGGCGGTTGGATGCACTATGACTTTAAACAAATATCACAATTAGGCCCCCCTGGCAAATTGTTCAATTCAAAGAGCCAATTAGAAGCTGCGGAAGAAGAAATTTTGATTATTATCGGCTCTCGAGTCTTAATTGCCCTTAGAACAATTCTCTAGGGAATCCAGAATTGATAAAGGTTTAAATTTTGACTATTACCGGCTCTTGATTGGCTCCAGGAAAGTTTTCCAAAGAATCAAGAGCCGGCAATCAGAGGCGGATACAGGCCTTTTGAAAGGGGGGGGGGGGGAGGGGCAGTTTAAGTTAAAGTAAGCCAGATTGGGTTAGTTTGGGTTAGTTTTGGTAGCGCATTGTGCGAGATACGGTTTTTCGAAGGAATGGCCCATATATATTTGATTGAACAGTCTCTCATATATTCGGCCCAAAAATTGTGAAAATACTATCCTACTACTGATTTTGTGAACCATTCTACCTATACAGATGAAAGCTGCAAGTGAAATTTGAGGTAGGTAGGTATAGTCCAACACATACCATTTTGAAGTCACGTGATTTTTCTCTATCCTTGTTGAATACATCTCAAACAGCGGTGATAGTAAAATTGACAAAAAAATTGCTGTCTAATTATTGTTCATAAAATTCTTACCTGAAATAGAATCCGTCACTGTCATCAATTAGTTTGTCAAAGTTATTTTAGAAAATGATACAACGAACAAACACAGCTAATAATTTTGACTATATTAACCTTTTTCCAACTCAAAAAGATGCAAATAGAAAACGGGTACCCAATTCAAGTTCAGAATGTATTACAAGGGGCAGCAGAAGCGACAAAAGTGAGTCTCGCAACAATTGCAAGTATCAAAATTCTCATCTGATTGGTCAATACTACTTCAGAAACGCGTTTGTAAAATGCTAGTGGGAACATATCTTAAAATTCAATAGTAATTAACCACAAGTAGCTTTTTGTAGGTGATAGCAACGACATAATCAGCGAACATACGTTTTTTGCCACCAATATCACGTGACTTTAAAATGGTATTTGTCGGACTTTACCTACTTGGTTTCTCTGATAGTATTTTTAAAATTTTTAGAACCAAATATCGTCGCTGATCTGGCAAAGTGGCGTAAGCGCCAAAATTTCAAAATGTTTGTTGAGAGCACCAAAAGATTCCCAGTCGGTTAATCTATGATCTGGTACACAGGCGTACATCCATTCCTTCGAGGCTAATAATAAAGTCACATTTTCAATGGGCGTAAGCGTCATTAATTTAAAATCGAAATCAAACAAAGAGGCGTAAATCCATAACATGGACTTAACGCCTATCCGCTGGATCTTTTGTAAGCAGTACTGTGTGATACGCCCCAATGTTGAAAATGAACGGATTCTAGCATCAGAGAAAAAACATCGAAAATTCGAGAAGTGCAAAGGAAATAACGGATAATGACAACAGGAAAAAGGAAGTATACAAGAGTGCTTTCAGTGTTGCTGAGCCAGTTACAACCGTTTTGAAGCCAATTAGCGAGACTGGCAGTAAATATCTCCAAAATGTTCCACTGAGTGTTGTAAGACAAAACCCTCAAACAACTTCTCCAGTTTGCACAAAGTTTACAGAAAATTGTGTTGAAAGAGAACCTGAGCAATATAAATCTACTAACTAAACACGATCACGACCCCACCTATAGAGCGAGCTGTGCATTTAGAAATTGTAGAGATGAAATATGGGCAGCATGTGAAAGAAGTTCTGAGTTGCTTTGTTGGGAACATTTCATCAACAACGAAACCTGTACTGAACATGTTGACAACGTTTCTTCCGAAAATGAGGAAAATGTACCGCCAATTTTGCCTTCCAAAGGTATGAGAACTAACTTAGAGATTCGCAGAAGAAATGCTGTGGATGGAGAGCAAAGGGAAGTACCCTTTGATAAAGTGAGAAAGGGCAATAAAAAGAAGATCGCACATGACAAGAGAATAGCGGGAGAAGCTTATTTCAGTAGCACCTCTGGAAAGGCTGTATTGGCTAAAGGGATGAAACCTCGTTGTAGAATTGAAAAATGCAAGAGTTAAGTGTGCAGCATTAGTGATGTACAAAGGCAGAAAATATTCAACGCTTTTTATGGTACAAAGAGCTTACAGCAACAAAAGGAGTTTATTGTACGACACGTACAGATCAAAGCTATCAAGCGGAAAAGGACAGACAAAGAAGTTTCACGTAGGTCGAAGACATTTGAATTCCACCTTCCTAAAAGTGACGTAATGTCCGTAGTTTGTAAAACAATGTTTTTGAACACGTTGGGAATTTCAGAAAAGACAATGCGTACGGCTTTATCTAAGAGAACTGAAGAAGGGATAGTAGAGGAGGACGAAATGAAATGTTGAGAGAAAACGATGCAAAAATGATAGCTTCAGCATTAGAACACATTCAGAAATTTCCTAGAATGGAGTCACATTTTTCTAGGCAGTCCTCTTCACGAGAGTACTTACACCCTGATTTCAATGTGAAGAACATGTACTATTTTTACCAAAACGATAATATCAACCAACCACATTGTAGTTATCATACATATCTTTAAATCTTTCCTTTCGTCATCCTAAGAAGGATGAATGTGCTTTGTGCTTGTCATACAGGCAAGCTGATAAAAAAGAAAACTGGAACTCGAGGATGCTTATAATAATCATACTGCTGTTCGCAGGAAAAAGGAAGAAGCCAAGGAAACATCAAAGTTAAATTCTAGATTTCTGGCTGCTGCTGTATTTGACCTACAACAGGTCATACAGCTTCCAAAAAGTGAAGAGTGTGCCTTATTTTTTCGTCGCCGCCTCTCTTCAATCAATTTCACGATTTACAATATCGGAAATAAAGAATGCTATTCTTTCTTTTGGGATGAAACTGTAAGCGAGGGGCTAGCGAAATATCAAAATGTGTAGCAAGATATCTAAATGAGCTAGACAATCGGGGGATCAAGGAAGTCAGGTTATTTGCAGATGGCTGTAGCGGCCAAAACCGCAACACTATTTTAGGTATGATGCTATACGTAATTACAAATGCAAAAAATATAGAAAAAAATGTTCTAAACTACTTTGAAACGAAACATGGTCAGAGCGAGGGATTCTGCGCACAGCTCAATTTCTGATGCCATATTTTTAGCAGGAGATATTTTTATACCTGCTCAACAACCTCCTATTTTAAAACTAGACAGAAGAGCGTTGCCCAATAACGTAATCACAATGAGTAGTGATGATTTCTATAACTACAAGGCCCTGGCTGAAAAAGTTAGAATTCGTTCAATAAGAAAATTTGACTGTGGTGAAGATGTTGACTCGACAAAGGTCAAAGAAGTTATGGTCAAAAAACCTTAAAATACGCGTCTTTTTGTAAAAAAACAGTCATCTTGCCGAAAATTACTATATTCTCTCTTTGAAAAGAAACGCTTTGGGAGTGATGAACCAACCTTTATTAAAACTTAATAATGGTTCCATAAAATACAATGACCTAGTTCAACTTTGTGGAGGATGAACACCAGTTGTGCGAAATGAACCTTTTCAAAAAAATTCAGGGATCTTCGTCATAAAAATAGTTAGTGCTAATTTCGTTCCAGTTCGGAAATATGAATTCCTTTGAAATAGGTTGTTTAGTGTGTTTGGTTTAAATTAAAATATTTCTCGTTGATTTGAAACACTAGTTTCCTTTAATTTTCTTTAAATAACAACGGTTAGTCGCTACCGATTGTCATTAGTGCATATTACCATCCAAGGCGTATCTGACATATTGACCTAATATGAATCTGGCAGAGAGGCGTATGTCCAATTAGTGCCTTTCTTGAAACATTAGAATCAAGGTCTACCGATTTGACTATTATAGTTTTTATCTACACCCCTCAGTGTAGTTACATACATTATGAATTAATATACTATCCAATTATTTTTGGAATAATATGCACCATATTAGAAGTAAATTTATTCAATTCGTTCTCTTGTAAAATTTAGGGAATGTCGCTTACGCCATTATGTGAGATCAGCGACGATATGTTGGAGACAGCTTAACCAAATATAGACAAACTATATAGTTTTGGAATCGGAAAATTGTGCTTTTCAAGAATTAGGCAATTCAAACCACGTGACTTTCAAGATGGCGTGGCGGCCACACTTGGGCCAAAAAACACAAAAAAAAATATCTAGATTCTGCCCAATTTATTAGTTCAGGAACCTAGTCAACAAATATTTTATTAAATAATCCAAATCAAAGTTGCAAGCAAAACTCTAAGCAAAATAATTTGAAATACGCATAAAAACACATTCAAAACAAACTTGCTTGGCCGCCACGCCATATTGAATTTTCCTATCTGACAGATGGATTGAATTGCCTAATATAGAACTAAATATAAGGTATCCTATTTGAAAAAAGCTGAAAGCATGCTACATTTCACATTTCTGACATTCAATTTTTGTTTCTGATCATGGATTCTAAAAATTTAGCCAATACTGTACAACTTTTGTATTTACACCTTTCAACTACTTATAAAGGTGAAGGCTGTAGATGGGGTATCAATATATAAAGAAACACCCTGCACTTGAACAAAAACTTATTATATAAATTATAAAGTCAGAATTTGTTTATCCACTTTTTGTCAATTTGCCTTTCAACAGGAATTAGTAACGTTAATTTACCAAACTAGTACCATATTGGGACAAGTTATTCAAGTACAAATGAGTAGATTGTTGCGGAATTTATGGGTGAACCTCTACGGGTCGAGCGCAGCGAGTTCCGCAGTCATCTATTCATTAATACGTTGTTCAAGTACGATACTTACCCGACTCACACAAATGTCAGTTATTCTCATTAGTTCAAAAACTACAAGTTTTAGGTGAGTGTCTTATTTTAATAGTTCAACAGTATATTGGTGAGTAGATGGTTGCGGAACTCGCTGCGCTCGTCCCACAGAGGTCCACCCATAAGTTTCGCAATAATCCACTTATTTATACTTGAACAATAACTTATTATATAGAGTCAAAATTTGTAAGAATATTAGTAAGTATTCACTTTTTGTCAATTTGCCTCTCAACAGGAATTGGTAATGTAACTTTACCAAACTAGTAATATAATGTGACAAAGTATTCAAGTACAAATGAGTGAATTGTTGCGGAACTTATGGGTGAACCTCTGCGGGACGAGCGCAGCGAGTTCCGCAGCCATCTATTCATCAATATGTTGTTTCATTACGATATTAAACTGCGTTATTCTCATTAGTTTAAAAATTACACGTTTCAGGTAAATGGCTTACTTGAACAGTTCAACAGTATATTGGTGAGTAGATGGCTGCGGAACTCGCTGCGCTCGTCCCGCAGAGGTCCACCCATAAGTTCCGCAATAATCCACTTATTTGTACAGGGTGTTTTCTCATATATTGACACCCCACCTACAGCCTTTATTTTCACAGGTAGAAGAAAGGTGTAAATACAAAAGTTGTGTACAGTTTCGGCTGAATTTCCAGAATTCATGGTCAGAAACAAAATTTGAATGTCAGAAATGTGAAATTTTGCATGCTTCCAGCGTTTTTCAAATGGGATACCCTATATTTAGTTCTATATTCTTGGAGAGCACAATGCACAATGCTTCAATCTATATTTGATTGAGCAATTTCTCAAAAATTGTAAAAATACAGCTTTGAATGCCATTCGAAAAATTCTCTAGCAAATCCAGAGCTGATAAAATTTCAAATTTTGACTATTACCGGCTTGTGATTGGCTCCAGGAAAGTTTTTCAGAGAATCAAGAGCCGGTAATAGTTCAAATTTTGATTATCTATATGGCTCCTTTATCCATTGGATAATTTTTTTGGAGCAACTAAATACCGAATATCCGCTTTTGCATATCGCCGCCACTGTAGGTAACATACCATCATTACAATTTATCTAGTCACTGTTTCCACATACTCCACTACATTTGGATAAGGGTTTCCTTAAGAAAACAACCAAAATTAGTTCTAAAACCAAATTTATTAAAAATGTTTGAAGAAAAAACTGGTAATTTTCAGGTACCTACTCTATAACTTATTCTCCTTTTTTTTTAGATTTTAGCGGCTTTCTACACACTGGCGAATTTCCTGAGAAACTTTTCGCCAATCAAATAATTGGAAATGACTTTATAAAAGAAATATTTTCTCCAATTTAGCGTATTTGTACTAGTTTAGGAAGCCCCCTGCATGTTACCAAAGTAGTATACAAGCAATAACACATACAGAATAGTATCAAAAAAAAAAAAATGTTGTAAATTTAACAAATTATTTACAGCAAACAAATAAATATTAACAAAACACTAGATCACAAAACGAATTTATCCGTATCTTTTCCTAAGGTCGCTTCTATTGGCTTTCATTTTCGTTTTAATCCAAGGTAAGTAATACGATAATCGACTGTAAACGTCTGGAAAGCCTGGCTTTGCACATCCAGATCCGAATGATGTTATTCCAGCTAATATCCAACGTCCGTCGCGCATTGCACATTGTAGTGGACCTCCAGAATCACCCTAAAGATATAATGTGTTAAAACTACTACACATGACAAAGACTTTATAATTTAAATATAAAAAGGAAAAAGAAGTAGGTGGTGCACTTTTCATTCCGCTTACTATACCTACGCTCATTAACATAAAACAGCAAATTTTAGTGTGTTTTTCTAAGTAATTTTTCCTAATTATCTCACTAGGCTAAAAGTTTTCAGCATTAATTTTCATTTAATATAATATGTATGAAACTTTGTTGAGATTGAACAAAAATCTTTTTTGCCCTAACCACCACCTTGCATTTTAAAGACTAACCCTAACTAATGTCAAACTGAAACATTTTCTTTTAGGCCAAACACGTGCCCAAATAAACTTAATTGCCGTTGATTGAAAAATGTCTTGGACATTTCAATTAAATGCATTACGTTTCCAATTAATCAATTCGAAAAAATGCAACCCTTTCCCTTTTTCTTATTGCTGTTGTAACGTCAGAGCACCTATTCGATGTTTTTTTTTTTTTTTCAATTTAAACAAACCAGCTGTTTTATTTCGAAAATTTTACTTAACAAAGTGATAACGGTAAGGAGTTTTAAATAAACAAAATGAAAATCATACCACACATGTCCCAGTAGACCCATCCAAATGTCCAGCACACAAGTGTCCACTTCGTATGTGAACTGCATGTCCGTACTTCTTTTTGCAAACAGCGTTGTCGTGGACGGGAACTTTCGCTTCTAATAATTTCCCCGCCAAAATACCATCTTCAATGTTCCTACCCCAGCCTGTGGCCACGCAAAAATCGGTCTCGTTATGTCTTATCCTTTCAGTGGGCAGACAAACTGCTCGAATGCGCGACTTTGTACTGAACTTTACTGGTTTTGATAGTTTCATCAGCGCTGAAATAATAATTACAAATTTAATTTTCCATAATAACATGCACAATATGCATTAAAAGTTTTTTTACGTAACACGAAAATATTGTCCAATAGACGCACCCTTCTAAAGTATAGCCTTCATAACTCAAAAAGAAAAGTTTACGATCCACTTTTTGTTGGCCGTGGGCAATATGAGGTTGACCCTAATAATAATGAATGCTCTATTTTTTGGGGTGGTTACTATAACAAAAGTGTTTTGATGTTTTTATGGGGGGTTAAATGTGTGGTGGCCCATGAATGTTAGCGGTTTCTCTATGGCTGTGAGATATTTTGTAATATTACTTTAGAGAAAAGATTGATGGCTTTGTTAGGATTATTCTTTGATAATACTTAGTTCAGTTTGAAATATTTTAATTATGCTCAAGTACAAAAGTAATTAACAAAAATATATTAACAACTTCTTAAACAAATTCTTTCAATTCCTCAGAACTGTATTATAAAAGTTGGCAAAAATTCAAGAGTCTTCATACCAACCTGCTGACTTTTTGATAATCTGAACTCGTTTTTGGTCGAGTGCGTGTTGGATTTACTGAAAACCAACTCTGTGGGTAGTTTCTTCAGAAAAATCGGAAGAATATTTTTCAAATTATATAATAAATTCGCAAAATAATTTAACAACTTGTATAGGAACAAGAAAGGCCCATGGAAAAGTTAAAGTTCCAATTTTACATGAATTCAATATAAATAAAAACATCGAATTAATAATGTATAATTTTCATGATTACTTTGATGAAAGTTTAGGAATCAAAGCAATTCAAGATAATAATCTAAATATCGATTTTACAAGAATGAGTCTTTATAATGATGAAACAATTATTCCTTTTGAATTTCGAACAGATTTTGATAATCAACACTTTGAAATTTCGGCTAAAACCATTCAAATATGTCATTTCAATGCAAACATACTAGAAGGAACAGAAATTTTAACTACTCTTAGCCAAGATGATAATTTTCTTATACCATCAGCAATCGTAAAAGTTGAAAATGGAATGATTTCTTTAGAAGAAGTCCATAATTTGACAGATCATTCTATAGTGATTAATTATCATATTGATGATCTAGAACACTCATCAGCCCTTCCTTTTAATGACGATAATTTTGAAATATTTAATTTAGAGCAAATAATGCCAAAACAAAATTATGAGTATGGAACAAAATCTCTAGAATCTTTAGATGTTTTGCGTACTGATCATTTAAATACAAAAGAGCTTGCTGCACTAAAAGTTGTTACACACGCTTTTCCAAAAATCTTTTATCAACCTCATGATAAATTGACATTTACAAATCAAGTGAAATATCAGATTAAGCAAAAGATGAAATTTCAATTCATACAAAAACATATAGATACCCCTATATTCATAAAATTGAAGTTAACAAACAAATCAAAAAAATGTTAGAGGATGCTATAATTAGACCATCATGCAGTCCTTGGTCATCCCCAGTTTGGATAGTACCGAAAAAAAAAGATGCCTCCGGTATTTAAAAATGAAGAATGGTGTTAGACAATAGAGAACTTAATGAAAAGACAATTGATGATAGGTATCCTTACCCAAACATCACAGATATACTAGACAAATTAGGCCGCAGTAATTACTTTACAACCTTAGACCTGGCTTCAGGATTTCGTCAAGTAGAAATGCATCCTGATTCTATATCAAAAACGGCTTTTAATGTTGAAAATGGTCATTTTGAATTTCGAAGAATGCCATTTGGTTTGAAAAACGCACCAGCAACATTTCAAAGAGCAATGGACGATGTATTGTCTGGATTACAAAATAAAATATGCTTGGTATATATGGATTACAGAATTATATTTTCAACATCTCTACACCAACATATTAAAAACTTAAAGAAAGTTTTTGAAAGATTAGATCAATATAATTTAAAAATTCAATTAGATAAATCGGAATTTTTACGAAAAACTGTTAACAAAACCTCTGACAAATTGCTTGAAAAAAGACAGAAAAATAATACATGTCAAAGAATTTATGAAGAGTTTTGAAATTTGTAAAAATGTGTTAATGAATGATCCAATAGTACAGCATCCTGACTTCAACAAACATTTTGTGTTGACGACGGACGCATCCAATTACGCGATAGGAGCAGTATTATCGCAAGGACCCATTGGTTCCGATCTTTCAATTGCATATGCAAGTAGAACATTGAACCCAGCAGAGTGTAATTACTCTACAATTGAAAAAGAACTATTAGCGATAGTTTTGGCTACTAAATACTTTAGACCCTATGTCTTCGGAAGAAAATTTGCCATCTTATCAGACCATAAACCGTTACAATGGTTATTTAACGTAAAAGAACCGAGTTCTAAACTAGTACGTTGGCGATTGAAACTATCAGAATATGACTATGAGATTAAGTACAAAAAAGGAACTTTGAATATGAACGCAGATGCGCTATCAAGAAATCCTCCAATGCAAGTAAATGCTATTGATAAATCATATCCTGATGCAAGATTAACAAAATCAGATGAAGAATTTCAAAGAAAATTAAGAGAAATGTTAAAAGATACGCCTCTAGATAATGAAGAAATAATTAAAAAATATTTCACTACTTCAAAACCTTTAATGCCAAAACAATCTTCTGAGGAAGAGAAAGAAAAATCATTAACTGAATCACCTCAATTGATGAAAACGACAATAGAACCTAAGAAAAGTCCAAAAATTAAGATAATATCACAAAGTGATACCTCCAAAAAATAAAAAAAAAGGAAATTCCAATAGAAGAGGCTGAATCTTCAAAAATGCATCAAGAAGAAAAATTTTATCTTTCAGTAAGATCTAAACAAAGTTCTGAAGATGAAAGAACAATAACAGCGCCTTCAGAAAATGAACAAAAAATACATACATCACTTGAAGATCCAATATTAGGTGCCCCTTACACTAAGAAACATTTAAATTTGTTTCAAAATCAGACAATATTTCGATATTCCAATGATAATTCAATTCGGAAAAAAATAATCAAACCATTTCCTAATAAAAGAAGAATAATATTTTTCTTACCAAACAATCCAACATTACAACAAATAACTGATCTTGTTAAAGAATTTATGCCACCTGGTATATATTGTTTTCACTTTTTCAACAAGACGTTGGAACCAATAATAATACGAGCATTACAAACTTCATTTAATGCCAATTCTTTTACATTGTATCTTACTGCTTCGTAGAAGATATATAATGAGACTCGACAAGAAAAATTCTTCCATGAAACCAAAACGTCTTATCGAGGAGTAACGGAAAATGTATCAGCTTTGAAGAAGCGTTCTCATATTGGCAAAGATGTCCAAACATATGTGAAAGCTTGTGAAATTTGTAATAAAACTAAATATGAACGTCAACCGTATAAAATAATATTTAAACCAACACCGATTGTAGCAAAACCTTTCGAACATTTTTACATTGATACTTATATGATAAAGAAAAGTTTTTAACGATAATAGATAGCTTTTCCAAATTCGGTCAAGCTATACCGATAACAACTAAAACAGCCGTGAAAATTGCAATACAACTTTTAAAGTACTTTAGTGATCACGGAATACCTCAACGAATTACTTCGGATAACGGAGCAGAATTCAAGAATGCAATAATTACTGATTTATGTACATTGTATAAAATTGAATTTCACTATACAACTCCGAGAAACCCAACTTCAAATAGCCATATCGAAAGATTCCATTCAACGTTGCGTGAAAGCATCACAAGTCTACAACTTATAAATAAAAATAAGTCGATGAGTGAATTAATGACAATTGCTATTTTAAACTATAATAGCACAACGGAATATACACCCTTTCATACATCTGATCATGGACACTGATCTAAGATTCTCGGGGCATATTAATAACTGTATCAAAAAGGCTTTTGCCAACCTTAAACTAATATTTAACCAACGAGCCCTACTTAATGAGAATCTTAAGAAAGTGTTGTGCGATTCCATTGTCTTATCGTACTTTAGCTACTGCGACGTACTGTACGGTCCCTGTCTGCTGGTTTCCGATGCCAGAAGAATTCAGCTCATGCAGAATTCGTGTGTCAAGTTGATAGATAGTATTAGGGGCCGTGAGAGGGGTGTGAGTGCCAAGCTATGCGAAATTAAATGGCTGAGAATGAATGAAGACGCGCATTGCATAGTTTGGTTCTGTTCAACAAATTGATTTGTAAAAGATATCCTGATTATCTGTGTGATAAAATTAAGTTTTGGTATGATGCACATAACTTGAAACCAGACACAAATTTACAATAACTCCTCCCATTATGAGAGATCATTTAGCTATTAACTATCAAAAATGTACAATAAAATCCCTGCTGATTACAAAACAGCCTCTGGATTACAAGTTTAAGCAATTTGTCAAACAAAATATTAAAGTTCTTGTCTGAGCTCGCATGGTCACACTCATTGTCTCTTCGGTCTGTATATATGTGTTTAACTTTTACCTCGACCTATACTTTATTGCTTTTCACCTTTTTATATTCTCTATATTGTTGTATTTTTATATTTTTTTCTTTTTACTGGCACCCCTGCTAGTCTAATGACTGTCATTGCATTGACATACTCGATGTAATATTCTGTATTCCGTTATCTATACTCTGGTTGAGATAGGAAGTTGTGCTTCAACTCCGCCTTTTGTGATTCTTAAATATTTGCCTGTTACTTGTAAACTCTTGAATTACAATAAAGGCATTTATTATTATTATTATTATAATTATTATTATTATTGCAGTTGTGAGATAAAAATAAAGTGTGTATCGTATCCATCAGTTGTTGTAACAGGATTAGCAGCAAATACAAATACTATCATTTTTCACTTTGTACAAGAGGGTCTTAACATTTTTCCACCTTAAAAATTAATATTTGATTATAAGTAAACGAGGAACAGTTTCCAATAGATAAAAATTTTTATATACAAAGCACACGAGTAACAAACCTATTCCGTACACCTATAAATAAATGGTAAATGGATCCATTGACACTCCTAAGAGGTTGGCAAACAATTTCCTTTTTACCTTCGCCGGAAATAAATTTAAAAACATAAAGTTGCATATTTTATACATTACAGAATGTTACAGTAAATGTTAATAATGACTAGAATTTTTATGCCTATTTCCATTCAGTTATAAGTATAAATTGCCAATCAATTCCAATTAATATTTACAAAAATCCTCTAGATACCTACCCTATTAATTTGTGCCTCTTCCCAAAGTCATTCAAATTTCCGAAGAAAATCGAGATTGAGAGAAAATTAAATTTAAAATGAAATATTTCTAATAGTGCAATTATCAGGTAAACATTCAAGTTAATAGTCAAATTCTATTTCTAAATATAGTCTTGAAGGCTTTAATAGCCAATTTACCTTCACAAAGAATAAATAGTTCAATTTTCATTGGGAATCTCTAAATAGAAGCATTCCCACAAATTTTATATAATAAAATTAAAAATAAATTCTCACCAATGTCATGTTGGAAATTATGAAATCTCTCATGTAAAATGATTTTTTCCACCGGAATCCTTTCTTCAGTAAGTTCCTCCATATCTCTGTCCCAATCGCCCAGTACGGCCGTCCAGAGTGCGGCTAGTGGTAAATTGAATAAGTCACTAGAATGTATAAATGTTCAGTTTCAGAAACAAAAATGAGGTCCCCACACATTTTGTATCAATAAATAAATTTTCAATGCATAATTTTTAAGATTAATGAAAATTACTGCAGTTTCTGGAAGAAGTCTAATTAAAAACTAAGCTCATAATCACGGTAAGAACTGGCAAAGGACAAGTAAAGCTTGATTCACTAATTATACTTGTGGAACTTTTTTTTAATAATTTTAATAGGTTTTGTTCTAAAATGGGCTGCTTATACAAGAGAATAATTAAAACTTTTTTCTAAAAAGCATAGTTAGGATAATGAATGCATAATTAGTTTCAAATGTGACAGAATTTTTAAAACATGAAAAATTCTATTGAAGAACAAAATTGTGGCATAAACTTATTTCAATAAAAAAAAAATAATCAATTGATAATTTGATTAAAATTTATAGAACATAATTTATCATTGCCAAAACTTCGGAAATATAATTTCTTTTTTATCAGGGGGCTTTAAGTCAACGAATGATTTGGCTTGATGAGCTTTAATTACTTGAGCAGAAAGTTTTGTACGGATTCGGGGCTGAAGGCGGACTTGTTTAAACTGTCCCAAGGCAATTTTGATAATTGTTAAAAACCGATAAGGCTGAAATTGATTTAGGATTATCAGTAAGCAAATACTCACTTGTTTATGCAGTGCGCAGCAGTTAACAACCATTCTTGTGATATCATAACGCCACCGCACCAATGTCCTAAAAAACCAAATTGTGGATGTAAAAGCTGCAACGAAACCTGCAAACAAAAAAACAATCTAATATTTTATCAACTACAAAGCGTTTTACTTTCCACTAAAAACCACAAAACAATGAGACCACCAAGGTAGAAAACAAAACTGTCTGGGTAAACAATAAACCATAACTAAGAGGTTCTAATGGCCATAAATTCGCCATTACATATCGTAAACATGGCACGTAGAGCTTTCGATGCAGGAATTTAATTTTACTTTCCGTCACGGCAATTTGGCAATGTAATTTACTCGCTTTCAACAGTGTCAAGTTCAACTTTGTTTTTTTATGGTAAGTAGTTTCGTTACGAAATCTCTTTCTTCCGTTTTTGTAGACTGATGGGTTTTCTTGTGCATCCTTGTGGTTTATTCAATTTACTAAAATAAGCGGTAATCATACTGTTATGTAAGAGATCACGTTTACCTTTATCCAAAACAATAACTAAAAAACTATTATGAAACTAGAACTATAACACTGGGTTTAACAGTCGCACTGTCACCCTAACTGAACTGGGGTACCTGGAGAACAAGGAACAGGGGGGCTAGCGACTAACCCCAGGTTTTGTTGAATTCGGAACAGAGGGGTACGTGATTTTTAGGAAAAAATGTGAAAACATTTAGCATTTTATTCTAAACTAATTTTCAAAGTAGCTATATATTTATTTTGAAGTCCTCTATACCTTGAACAATTTCCCATATCAATTTGACGAAACTCCTTGCCTAAGCATTTTAGAAAAACTTTTCTCCTAGATTTTTGTTTTGGATTATCTTTTGCCCAGTTCTCGTTAACTTTTATGAAAAGAATGTAGGAGTTATAAGCAACTATATCAATCAAATTGAAAAAGCCACCATCAGCCATCTTCTTGTGCCTCGCCGACGACTGTACGCGTTATAAAAACGTCCGGCGAAGGTCAAATATTGTACCAATCTCAACAAATTTTATGTCTACGGGTTGTAAAATAAAAGTCCTAAACGATTTTTGAAGACAAGGTAAAAATAAGTACGTAACGCCAAAACAGGTAAACTGGGGTCATTGGTTAACCCCCCTGTTAAAAACGCCAGGCTGTAAAGAATCCTACGCTGTCGAATACCCTAGAAATTCGGATTCCTATAATAATCTAGTAAATTCTACTTTAATTGGTAAAATAGGATTATCGGGGATAATACCACGAGAGCTTCAAAATTACCGATATTTTTTCACGATTGCGTGTTTTCTATAATTTCACGAGTCCGTAGGACGAGTGAATTTGCAGAGAAAACACGCATGAGTGAAAAATTATCTGCTTCATTTTAAAGCTCAAGTGGTATTTAGAGGATTATTATTTCACGTATGAGAATATGGAAACAAATATGTATTAAACGATTTAAACATCTTAACAATCAATACAAATAAATGGTTGCTATCAGGAACCGTTTGTTTGTATCAAAAATTAGCATGACAACCATGTATACAATAACATGGGAGAATTATCGAATGTAATACCACAAGAGGTTTCAGGATTACCGAATAATACTTTTACCTGTCACGAAACGCGTTACGCAGCAACACCACGACTCCAAAGGAGAAGTGGTGTTGCTGGTAACGCGTTGAGTGTCAGGTAAAAGTATTAAGTAATCCTGAAATATCGAGTGGTATTCAAAAGGTTATACAACGAACTAAATTTAATACATTGAAATTTAAAAAAAAAAAAGTTTATAATAGAATTTGCTATCAATGCCACCAAGCGCGATAATCCCAAAAGGCTTATCACTTTTTAAGCCTCTCGTGTCATATGGGAATAATGTACAGTGAGTTGTAATTCTCTATAGTTAAACAAATAGAAAAGAGAATTTTCGCTGTAATTCTGAAAATCATCACTTGTCTTATGGGATTTCTAACACATCGTGTGTATTCTAGATTTTACAGGAATGGATTTAGGGATATATAAAGGCCGCTATTGCTTTGTAGTTTTGAGTTAAAGTTTGACTGTGATACGAGTTAAATAGTGATTATTGTTGTAAAGAGTTTAATTGTTGAGTTAGTTATTAAAGTAATTAGTGTCAGAGTGTATTGATACGTGGAATAAATTATTGCTGTGTTAATTGCACTTTGATTTTTGGAATAAACGAAACAAACCCAAGATTTCTGTCAAGCGACCCAGAGCCATGACAATACATTCAAGCTTAACTAGCCACAAAACTGAATCACAACCCACTGTTTTTCTATCGACTTGTGTAACTGTTTATCCGACTTAGGGCAGGTATTATAAAACTGCTTTGACAGTTAACTTTTTGAATTACGTGTATTTTCAGAAGTTAACTTTAAGTTAACTCTCAAAGTAGTTTTATAATACCCGCCCTTAGGCATTCATGTTTAATTTATCACTGATATTTTTCTTTAATGGCTGACTCTGTTTCATATAGCGTCGTTGCTTCTAGAATTATTTAGATAAAACTCTTTCCTGCATTCGGAAATAGCTGGACCATAGTGCGGTAATAGTTATTTACCTAACTAGTGCGGAGAGAGGTACTTTTCCGCACAAGCCGTCGAGGGTGGAAAAGACATTTTCTGCAAGAGTTAGGTACAATGTTTTTCCTACGAGTGTTTTTGTCCATGTTATCTATCAAAAATTGATTAAAAGATCTGTGTAAGATCTAGGTTTTCTGAATGAAAAATAATACCTTTAGATATTAATTTGATTTGAAGTAAAAAATAGTACCCTATATCTTGAATTAAGCGTATAAGTAAAAATCGTGCGGAAAAGTAGAAATCGTGCGGAAAAGTAAAAAAATCGTGCGGAAAAGTAAAAAAATCGTGCGGAAAAGTAAAAAAATCGTGCGGAAAAGTAAAATCGTGCGGAAAAGTAAAATCATGCAGAAAAGTTAAATCGTACAAAACAGTGAAATCATGCGAAAAGTGAAATCGTGCGGAAAAGTGCAACTAGGTTTTCTGAATGAAAAATAAGACCTATAGATATTGATTTTATTCCAAGGAAAGTGAAAAAATCGTGCGGAAAAGAGAAATCGTACGGAAAAGTACAACTTTAGGTTTTCTGAATGAGAAATAAGAGCTATAATAGATATTGATTTGATTTCAAGTAAAAAAAGGGACCTATCTTGAATTTACATATTGTGCCTTAAAGTGAAAATCGTGCGGAAAAGTGAAAATCGTGCGGAAAAGTAAAAAAATCGTGCGGAAAAGTAAAATCGTGCGGAAAAGTACAACTTCAGGTTTTCTCAATGAAAAATAATACCTACCTACAGATATTAGTTTTATTTGAAGTAAAAAATAGTATGTACCTATATCTTGGATTAAAATATTTTGCCTTAAAGTATATATAAATCGTGCATATAAGTAAAAATCGTGCGGAAAAGTAAAAATCATGCGGAAAAGTGAAAATCGTGCGGAAAAGTGAAAAAAATCGTGCGGAAAAGTAAAATCGTGTAAAAAAGTAACTTCTCCGCACGCTCGTAGGAAATAGCTATTTAACTAACAAGTGCGGAAAAATATTTTCCGCAAGTGTTAGGTACAATATTTTTCCTACAGGCGAAAAAATGTAAAATTTTTCTTTTTTTTTTGACATATCAGTGCGGTAAAATTTTTTCCTCACTGACAGCCGTGCGGAAAAACTTTTTCCGCACTGATATGTCAAAAAAAGAAGTTTTACCGCACCGTGCGGGAAAACTCTTTTTCCGCACGCATATCAGTGCGGAAAATCGATTTTTCCGCACGGCTGTAGGAAATAGTTATTTTCCTAACAAGTGCGCAAAGTGTTACTTTTCCGCACGCAAACACAGTTAAACGAACGACGCGAAGCGGAGTTCGGATGAGTGTTTGCGTGCGGAAAAGACACTTTGCGCACGTGTTAGGAACAAAATTTTTCCTACGAGCTTCATATCAGGTAGGTAACAACAAAAATTTAAAAAAAAAAAACGATAATTTGTTCAATAGGCGGTTACACACGGACGTGGATGTCTGAAAACATGTACGCACATACATGAACGCGCAAACAAAAACATAAAGGCGGTTACACACGGACGTGGATGTTTGAAAGCATGTACGCACATACATGAACGCGCCAACAAAAACATCAATGTGTATGCAAAATACCGTCGCGTTTTTGAATGTGGAATCGCTAGAAATTTTGTATGCACACTCGGATTACTGTAGCAAGTATAGCAAGACTGCAGTTTTGTGCGAGCGTCTGTACAAACGCGACATGCACGTTGTTGTTTGCACGTTGATGTATGCACGTATATGTATTAAGCCATCCACGCCCGTGTGTAACCGCCTTAATGTGTATGCAAAATGTCGTTGCGTTTTTGAATGTACAATCGCTAGAAATTTTGTATGCACACTCGAAACACTGTAGCCAGAATAGCAAGAATACAGTTTTGATAGTTTTGTGCGAGCGTCTGTACAAAGGCGTCATGCATGTTTTTGTTTGCACGTTGATGTATACGCGTATATGTATCAAGCCATCAACGCGCCGTGTGTAACCGCCTAATTATTTTCAATTAACCTGAAGCGAACCTATTTATTCATCAAGAAATTACATAACAAAAAAAAAAAGAACAGAAAATTGAAATCCTCGTCAGAGCTGTTCATCTTAAAGCGTTTAAATTTGATGCGAAAGAAATTCTTGCATGTAAATGGAGAACACAAATCTGACAATGTGTCAAAGTTAATTATAGGTATTCAGTGTTTGTATAGATATTGGCTGATATAGAAACAGGAAAAATTTGTCATCATGTGTCAAAGTCGACAGGTGCAGTTATTGTTGCTTGATAATTATTTTTACTTTTCGGCACTCAGTGCGGATAAGGCCCGTATCCGCACTGAGTGCGGAAAAGTGTAACTTTGAGAACAGAAATGCGCGCGGAAAAGTACTACTTTGCGCACGCTCGTAGGAAAAATTATTTTCACGAATTATTCGGTAGCTTTGTAAGATTGTGCACACCTTGAAATATTTATGACACTTTATATTTACTCCTATGTTCCTAGCAATAAGTATTCCTTTATTTTTTGCACACTATATGCTTAGTAGTTTTATCTACTTTCCTGTAGAACTTTCATTCCATCTCATTATTAAGTCCGATTTTGTGCAGGCAGTGGCGGACTGGCTAGGTCGGCAGGTCGGCAAATGCCGACCTGGCTCCCATTTCTAGAAGCCCTCATGTATGCAATCGCATATAAAAATGTGCTTTAAAAATAGTCGGTACGTCTCTGTTTTCCAGATTGTCCACCAAAGTCTGGCAACGTGAGAACGCGGAATCGTTGTGTTCAAATGTCCACTATCTCGCAACGGCTCTAGGGAGTTGAACTCCTTGGAGCGATTCCACTTTCATCAATCAGTACTTAGGCCATTCGGAATGTTCGGCAAAGCTCTTGAGTTTCTCCCACACAAGATAGTAGGTCACAGAACCGAACGGCGACTCGTCTCGTTCAAACGACTACTCTCAGAGTACTAC
This sequence comes from Ceutorhynchus assimilis, assembly GCA_917834065.1. Lineage (NCBI taxonomy): Eukaryota > Metazoa > Arthropoda > Insecta > Coleoptera > Curculionidae > Ceutorhynchus > Ceutorhynchus assimilis. The sequence continues at coordinate 51,928,748 of OU892279.1, forward strand.
TCTAGCAACAGAGAATGCTAGGTGTTACCTAGTGAAAGGTTTTGTCCTGACCAGTTAAGCAGAACAGCAGGGCCATTGCATCGCCACTTTCCCACAATTCTGAGCAACGGGGCGAACTCTGGCTCCATAAAGCTGGGAGTGTGTGACAACCAAAATCCGTACCATGTCTTGGAAGGGGATTCATGACCCCGAACACAATGAATACGGAGCATAAAGACTACATGAAAGCACTGGTAAAATCTGGCGCATAGGTCCCAATCCCAACTTCTGGGCAAGGGGGCAAGCAATAGATACTGATATATAGTGGGCTTAGCTGACGGCGATTCGTCAAACGTTGCTTTATTGCAGACACGAGGAACTCAGGGGAGACGGGGAGCCAACGCTAGACTCAAAGTGGAACAGTAGCCAAATCCTTGTAACCGGTCATGTGGTGCATCGCTCTTAAGCAGGGTGGTATGCGTAACCACGCCCAACGGAATGGACAGCTTGTGTTTCTGTGCACGTTACATTCATTTCGCCCAAGTAGTGGGGACCATCACACTCCAGAGGCGCCGACTTTTAAGAATCCTCATGAGTGCAGGATAACAACTTTATAAAGGGAGGTGGAAGCCCGCCAGAGGCGAAATGTTGTTTCTAGGAGTGTGCGGAAAGTGCTTTTTTCTGCAAGCATTTTAGGCCATGAAATTATCACTTTTTCGCACCAGTGCGGAAAAGTGAAATAAATATGCAATGTTAAGTCCCCTGGTTCTTTCATGTCCTAAAATATGCGTGCGAAAAAAGTACTGTTCCGCACGGGCGTAAAAAATAACCTTCGCGGAAAGTCTCTTTTCCTTATTCAATTGCTAGGCACTACGCACACGCCCTAAGCACAGTTTATACCGTACCGATACAGTTGTACAACTCTCCATATTTTTTGAGGCCAAATTCTCCAACCAATAGGAGCATTTTGAGCCATATATTGCGCATGCGCTCAATGAGTGAACAAATCTCTCAAATTGAAAAAGCAGTTCGGCATACAGGGTGTCCCACGGTGGATGGCGTATTAGACGTTAAAGGAGAACTAAAAAGCGGATCATTTTGAAAATTTGGCAACCGGGATAGACAACCATAATCTACACTTTAAAAATATTTTTGTTTATGCGGTGTTGCCGCTTCTACTTTAAACTAGTGGCAACATCGCTATTTTAAATGGAACACCCTGTATGTGATTGCATATTTGGATTCTACGTTAAATTCTGAAAAGAATTTATGTGATATACCCTATACCTAAGTTCAACTGTTTTGAAAATATTGACAGTTGAAAATTGACTTTTTGCAAGTTTGACAGGCTGTAAAACCTAAACGGTTAATTTTAGAGGAAAACCGATTTTACATTCCTGTCTTAGATTTTCATAAACTATCATTTGACACCAACTTTGAACTTAACCGGAGATTAAATTTAACTGGAATTTTTAATCATGGATTTAATTCAAAATTGGTGTCAAATGATAGTTTATAAAAATCTAAGATAGGAATGTAAAATCGGTTTTCCTCTAAAATTAACCGTTCAGGTTTTACAGCCTGTCAAAGTTGCAAAAAGTCAAGTTTCAATTGTCAATATTTCCACGGCCCAGGATTCGTTGTTTCCGATCAATAATGCGCAAGCGCGAAATATAGGGACATAGAATTTGGCTTCAAAAAAATCAATGGTTTGTCAACGGAGTTGAACAACTGTATCGGTACGGTATAAACTGTGCCCTAAGTGACGTTTTGTTTTATTTTTGCTGCCTCTGGCAACTGTCAGACTGTCACTGTCAACTAATGAGCTATGCGCACGGCGAAGGATTTATTATAAAAGATCCGATGCATCCAAAAGATTATATCGATATTTTTTTCGATACATCGAATGTAAAATATCGATTAAAATATTTCGATATAATTGAGTAATATTTCAATATTTACAAAACATCAATATATCTTTGCCTTCCCTACTCACCCGCAAAACTAAATGATATGGCATACGGCGCAAGCGCCGGACTTTCCGTTGTGCGCGGGACAGTTCCGATTATTATCAAAGAATTGATATGGAAAATAGCAATAGCAACATAAAAGGCAATATTTCGCGAGGATAATCAAACATAATCTGATTATATGCTCAGATGTGATGTGTGAATTGTGTCATACTCTCCCAACTCCCTCCCTTCCCAACCAATTCTGGGCCTGTGAGTGACGTCGTTATCAGCATCTCATAGTGATGACGTCACCCGCAGACCTCGATGGAATGCTTGCCATTCAGGCTGTGCTAGTGAGTTAATTTTTTCATCGATTTCAAATGTAAATAGAAAAGATGCTTTTCAGTCTGTTCTCACAGAAGTTAAGTGGTCTTGATCCTCGAGTATCCGAGAATTTGATAGTGGGGGAGTCAGGGGAGTATGACAAAATTGATACATAACATCTGAGTATAATCGAGTACCTATGCTTGGTTATCTTCGCGAAAAATTGCCTATGTAATAAAGCATAGAACTGACCACATAACGAAAGGACATAATACTAATACCACTTGTATAGTATAATTCCTATAAGTTGTATAAATTTAAATTACATGATACTGATGCTACCACACGGAACGGAATGACCAATAAATACGTTTGTATTGCCGCAATCCCTACGAGATCTCCCAAGGGTGCTACGCACCCATGAGAGGTTACTCTTGGGTGCACCTGCCCCAATGCCCTTATGTATAGTAATCAACTTAAAATGTATTTTTTTTTATAATAATTCACCTATACATTCATTGTTTAAATTCCTCTAAATAAAATGAACGAAAAAATGTTATTTAAAGGTATGTAATAATAAATAACTATTGTGCATGTAAATTCAATTTCCTCTACATTTTCGGTGTCAGATTTATATCCGAAAATAACTTCTATTTTCACTGTATGTTTTTTTTTAGATATATGTAGGTAACATAATTGTAGGTAGATACTCTATATTTATTTCATTTATTAACGCTTTCAACCATACATAGAATGAGCATGTGCTCAATTTACGACAGAACTTTAGTCTTTTATTTGTTAAAAAATTATAAATTCTATACGGGGTGTCATGTACATTTCTCATGCCAAATACAGCTATCCTGCATATGAAACGGATAGTTTATTCACATTTCTTGTTGCTGATGGCAAAACTCCATATGTTTACGAAATAGTTTAACTTGTCTATGAGAAGGGAGAATTTAATTAATGCTATTATCTATTATAGAAGACATGTAGAAAAACTATACGTTTTGATTTGGATTTTTGATGAATTATATCTCTATTAGGTATCTGAATTTTTCAATTTTCACGAGGTCCTTTTCTCAAAGATTTTTTTTGGCTTAACATTTATAAATCATCATGAATCATTTTGAGTTAAATTTTGGACATCCTTGCTCACCTCAGTTTCTCAAAATATCATAGTTGGAAGACTTTCAAGACAGGCTTGAGAGAAAAAATTGTTGTTTATAACTATAAGTTAAACTAAAAAGAAACTTACTTGCCATGGCCAAGCACCCTTCGCGCTTTGTTTTCCGTTGATAATCCGACCCACTGCGCCAGCTCGGGGTTGTCGGGACCTTCTGAAACTTCTGCCACACTCTAGAAAAATAACAAATGGTCATTGTATGATGTTGTTACTGATCCAAAAATAAGGAATAATAAAGGAAGTTCATATAAATAGAGGTTTCGATTTGTTTTGCGTTTACTTTCCAATTAGATTTCTAAGCCTAAACCATTTTTAAATGAATATTCTACATATTCGATTAACACATTATTATCTAACTTATCTATTATTTCCACGATAGTGAAAGTACCACGCGTCGCCAAACTTCTTAGTCACACATGAATACTTTTTTTTAATGACATCAAATTAATTAAAATTGTTGCATTAACTATCAATTAATGAAATTAATGCTAATAGCTATAAATTAGTACCCAATTACTTTGTTTATGTCGTAAAAAATTCACTTTCAATAAGTAAGTACTACAAATCATCTGGAAAACAGATGCCATTTTGTCAAAAACGATAATCAAAGTAGAACAATATCATTACTCGTTGCTGGAAGCATCAAACCATTCTAATAACGATAATAAACCTAATAATGTACTGGGCGATGTGCAGATAAATTTTATTCAAAACTATAATAATTGTGCCTCACGGGAGTATACATTATAATGTAGCTAGAAGTTTAATCTTCTAATGGATTTTGCCTACAGATATCATTAAAATAGAACAGATTTTGATCTATGTCATCATATTGAAACTAGGTATGAAAGGAAAATCGCAACAAGTGTAACAAAGCTATAATATTTCTTCACCAAATTACTAAAGTTCTTCACGAATAATCCCACATTGAAAATGAATTCACAAATTTGATCACTTCACCAAAACAATTTACCTTCCTGATGAGCTAACACCACAGCTGATCGAAACTGGTCCACCAGTACCATCGAAAGTAACAGTAGCTGCATCGAAGGTCGGCCGCACATAATAACTACGTTAAATAAATACGCATTTGGCCATGGCGCTCGCGAGATTACGGTACCGTTACCCCGGGTACTATCGAAGAGGTGATTGAGAGAGAGAGTGAAAACTAAAGTATCCGTAATAATAATAATAAATTTGTAGTGGTAGTAGGTACTCAGCTGGGTACTTCTAGTAGGCGATATACGATGCAAATGAAAGTGCCACTACTGCACGATTTGTCGGTCCATTGTTCAGGATCGTTTCTTTTTCGACCGATTGATGTTGGGTTTGTGAGAGTGGGCACTATCGTTTAGAAATGAGTGTAGAGCTACTTTTGGAGAGATAATATATAGTTTTTGAAACTGAAGGAATCTTCAGTTTATGTATTAGGGAGCCATTCAGAAAACCTCTCCATGTGAGATGAATCGATTCCAATACCAAGACAAATGAAATCACCTTTGGACTGGAGCGAAAGATGTCTCACAAAGAAATGGCTCTGGGTGTATTCCGAGACATCGAAGGGACATTCAATAACATCTCCTTCGGCTTTATAAACAATATTGCAGGAAGCTTTGGCATAGGGAGCACCATTGTCAAATTGATCTGGTGTCAAGCTCGGTTGGTGTGTACTATCGTCCTTGCTGTGGTGCCTAGTGCTGGATGGGCTGGTCCGCATACTCTGAACGAGGAAGGCGTGTACACTGAATTTTTCGCATCGTCGTGCGCAGTACCATTAAGGGGATCATGTAAAGAGCTCTTAGCTGGTTGTAATAATCACGAGCTTTCGGTAAATCTGGACAAGACCCTTGGATCGAGACTTGCTCCATTCGATTCGGTGAAATATCTAGGAGTCATCATGCACTCCAAGCTGATCTAGAACGTCCACAAGGTCATCTAGAGGGCGACTGCTAGCCTTTGGGCCTGTAGAAGATCCATCGGGCGCACCCGGGGTTTATAACCCCACATAGTCCACTGGCTTTACACAGCAGTGATAAGGCCAATGATCACGTGCGGCAGCTCAGTTTGGGATATGCAAGGGGCTGGACCAGTGGCGCAGAGAAAAATAGAAAAATAACAAAGTAGACGAGAGTTGTAAACTACTCATATCAGAAAAAGTTTAAAGGAAAGCGAATCTGTGTTTTTTCCTATATTTTTTTTCTGCATGGTCCCCCCAGACAAAATTTCTGGCTGCGTCACTGGCCTGGACTCCCACCCAGACTTCCTCAATAAGAGGCTCATCTGATATATAGACGGTGGTGCGAAGGTTTATGCATATGGGGAGAGACCTGTGGCGAGAATCAGTCTTGCACTATGAGATCTACGTCATACAGATGTGTGTTGAAAGATCACACCAGAAGTCCGACTAATGCAACAATGGTTGTTGACATAAGAGTCGCTGTTTGGGAATCAACCCACTGAGTAGTGGACCCGGCATTCCCGTGCCAGTCCTTGACGCGTTTCGTCCTTGTTAGGACTCATCAGAAAAATATAGGCTGAAGCTCTCTGTCCAAGCAAAATTGAACTTCGCTGACCAGTCAGAAACAACTACTCTGTGGGCAAATTTCCTACCGGCGTTGAATTACACTGATTGGTCTGAATTGTTTCTGACTGGTCAACGAAGTGCAACAATGGTTATTATAGGGTCTGTTTCTGCAGAAATCACAAACCAGTTAGAGTGAATTTTATTGGTTTAAACTAGTTTTCTGACTGTTTCTGACTGTTTTGAACCAATGCGCTCTGACTGGTTTGCGATTTTTGCAGAAACAGACCTATTGGGTTTTTACCAGTTTTTTGTTCTAACGTTGTCCAAAAAAAAAAAAAAAATTGTCAAATAATTTGATCCACTTCTCTTATCTTTTTCGAATCAAAACAACCCGCAGTAATTACAAACAACATATGGCGACCGTAGACAAATTGAAGATAGAGAGGAAAATATCACAACAATTATTCGACGGAGGTCAAGATTTGGACGAAGAGTTGAACTGCCAAAACAAGAAGAGATCGCGAAGCTCCTGAAGGTTTTAGAAAATATGAAGAGAACAATGTGGTTTATGAGAAAAATTATAGAAGTTTACCCAGGACAAGATCAAGTGATTAGAGTTGGGAAAGTAAAAACGTCTAATGAAGTCTGAGAAGAAGAATAAGCTGGATGTTTAGCACCTGAAACCGAAAAAACCTAGAACAAAATGAAATTGGTGTGCTATTCATGCTTTGACACCCCAAACCTTTAAAATGAACCTCAAAGAGAATCAACAATCTTAAGAAATCATTAAACATTTTAAGCCTACTGATCCAACCAACAAAAAGAAGTACGAGGGAGATAAGGAAACCCCTGAGTACCCCAAACAGAAGTTTTTTAAAAGTAAGGTTGCTTCCTGCCTGGTGAAAACCAAGATGAACTTGTCCAACAACCTGTTCTAAGACGAATGGCTGGATCAAACTGCAAACAGGCAAAAAGCCTCCTAAAATTATACAGCAGATAATTAAAGCACGGTCTACACGCAACGATATATCGTCAGATTTGCATGCGCCAATAAATCCTACAGATAAATCCGAGGATAAATCGTTACTTAACTCAGTGCGGCCACATTATAACGACTTAATTATAGAAAGCTCGAATTTTCCTCTAGTAGCTCTAGTTAAGTAAGATTATATAAAATAATCATGGGAAAAGTGTTATTGTGGAGTATTTTGTTGTTTTGTTCAAATTTTAAAAGAAAAAACGAAATTAGGAAACGTTTAAATAAAACTAGACGTTCTAGGTGGTCTAGAGCATGGTTATTGAAACGAAGTTTATTTTCTTATGTTCGGTTACTTGAAGAATTGCAAGGTGATCCCGACAAACCCACACACGTTACGTCTTGAATGCGAAAATCTCCCAAATCTATGCTTTCCGACTCAAACTTCCAACTTTGACCTCCGACTTTGCACAGTTCTAAAATTTGCTCAAATCTGTCATCTACACGCTACGATTTGTCTGTAAAGATTTACTTGCGCATGCAAATCGTACGAAATATCGTTGTGTGTAGACGGTACTTAAGAGCTATCATAGGCGAGGCGTTCTGACGAGGTACTGGGTATGGTCAGATACTACCTGGGATAGCAAAATGTTCCAGATGCTCGTCTACGTGCTGCCTGTAAAGGCTCCCTTTTCAAATCAATCAATCAAGCACCATTGTAGAAAAGTTAGGTCAAATACCAGAAAATGCAGGCACAGAAGATCGTTTTAGAAGTTTCAAGCAAAGAGAACGCTGAGCAACTCCTTAAGGATAGTTATCTAAGATTCAGTATGTAATATCATAACTTCTAACTTCACTGCCTTAAATCTTAACTCAAATAGTTTGTGATGTAGGTAAATCTTCTTCGCTCTCTGCAAAACTAAATCATTGCATCATCATCCTTTTGCTGATCTTCTTTCTTTTAGTATTTGTTCAATGTAAAAGTCTTTATTTGCTCAAAAAATAGAAAATAAAACGAGCATCCTACTCATCGAGAATGAACCGACAAGCTGCAAAATATCATTGCTTGATTTATTGTTCCAGTGCAACCAGTTTACCATATTAAGTGAGAGCTAGTTACTCTTCAACTTGCATGAGTTATTGTTTCGATGATTTTATTTCAATTCGAATTTGCATTTAGTTTCTCTTGCAATTTCTGTGAGATAATATAGGCGCCTTCAAGTATTCGAAAAATATGCGTTTTCTGATTAAATTATTTCCTAGTATATCAAGCTGGCATACTAACTAAGAGTTGCACTTAATTTAGTCCACGTAGCACCTCAGAAACCATTGAATCTTGAGTTTTTTTTTTTGCACTTAATCGTAATTAAAATTTAGTTTAGTAGGTTTCATCTTAGGGATTTTTCATGAACGAATTGTTTCTTAGAACAAAAGCTCGACTAAAAGCCTTCTTTGAGAATCTACTTAAATTTTATACATGAGGCATTTTTAGCATTAAAAGTTTAGGAAACAAAAAAGTTTTCCTACTTTTTCTTCAAAGTGATTTTAAAAAAATTCAGGAAACTGAATTATTCTCACGTCGAAATTATAAATTTGTTTGCGAAATTGATAAACTCTTCTGCTTTCATGCCATTAACTTTTACACCCACCTTTTATAGGCGATTCATTTCCAAGTAACTCGATACTATTTGTATTGGGCTTTTTTTTGCTTGATTCAGTTTGATAGTAATTGGAAGCTCACTAAACTTGCGATGTTTTATAAATTCACCTCTTGAAGGCATCTGTTTAAATAAACAAGAAGGCGACTGTGGGTTTAATAGCCCAATTAATGAACTATATATTTACTTATCTTAAAGTGGAAAAGTTACTTAGCTTCTAAAAAACTGGCGGTAGCTGATTTCTACTTCACAAATTCTTTCATTTAATTAAATTTCAAAGTTTGTCGGAAGAGGAAAAGTAAATATTCCTGAATATTTGCTGACGTTTTGATATTTATTATCAAAACTCTCCTCAGGAATACAAATGAGAATGGAAAGTCTCAAATCAACAAAATGAATATCTTTTGAAAAGCATAAAGTTAATTAACAAGGAAAGGTAGTTATTTGAATTATTAAAAGCAGCATAAACATCTGAATAGAATTGAGTTTGCCTTATCTTGTAAAATGGTTCTGCTTTAAGAGCTCACATTCTAAAAAACTCAAATATTGAAGAAGCTTTTTTTTTTTTTCATAGTGGAGAGAGACGTGACTTAAACCATCGGTGGTAGCTGAACAACTTCAACTCGCTTCACCCATTATATTTAATTTAATTTAATTTAAAAAAAGTTCAAATCCTGTCAGCATGCATGAACTTTAAGTAAATGGGGAAATTCTAAACTTATAATCGACCCCAAAGAACGTTAGAACTTCGACTGTTCCGCCTACCTTCTGTTAAATTTTCGTCGTATGCACGAACCTGAGAACAAACAAGAAGACAATTCTCCTCGATGTTGATCGAACTCTCTTCTAATTTTCCTGCACACTTCGAGCTTTAATTGGCTCCTTATTTGGCACCCTGAAGGAGCTTTAATTAGAGGCTTTGCAGATTTTATAGATTAGTGCTTAAGATTGTCATTACTAGATAATGTGGAAAGTATGTCGAACTTTTTGTTTTGAGTTGCTTAGGGGTTTTTGAGGTTGAGCTTTAAACCCTCATAGATTTGTAATAAGGTTTAATAATTTCCAATTTTTATTTCACTCGCTAATTAATCGAAACACAATAGTATATTACATACAAAGTGTTTATTATTGTCGAGAGATACTATGGTTGTCCGAGGTGCGAAGCGCCGAGGTAAACCAATTCTCGGGACAATCTATGTGAAAACTTTCTACCGAAATATGTATGGTCATTTTGTATGCTATTTTATTTTGAACCATCAATTATTGATAAAAATAAGGTAAAAATATGACAATAAGGAAACGACTGACCCTTCTGACACCGATATTGACATCTTATGAAATGCCAACAATACAAACACATGTGACATCTACTTCTAAATACAAACATTGCATCTGAGCTGCTTTCGGGTGCCACCTTTTAAGCGCTCCCGAGTTAGTCAAAAGTACTCCAGAGTCCAGTTAGAGTTTATTTTACATATAACATAACTATACTATTTCCATGTTAATGAGAAGGAAGGAGATATTTTCAGCTTTTCGATAGAAAAATAATATACGGGGTGTTGTATTTGAAAAACTCAATTAAAATGGACTTTAAAATTGACGTGTTTAGACAAATATATTGGACACCCTGTATACTTAAATCGAAAAATGAAGATAATGTAGGAGCAACTAGGCTAACAGATTACATGTAAATTTTCAAGAGAAATTAATGTACAGTGGCGGAAATATGACAATATTAAAAAAGTAAGTATTGGTCTATTTTTGACTTCGAAAAATCATAACTTGGCAACGCTGCATTCAACCCAAATACGATTTTCAAATTGAATACGGAGCACATAGAGGCTTCATCTGCCACATAAAAACATTTATGGTATTCTTTTTTTAAATAGAATACTATAAAATTTGTAATTACTCTTTTTTTGAGACACCCTGTATACTTGAAAATAATTTTGGGTTATAGCAGAGATGAAATGCTAAAACTTTTATACAGAACATTTCTCCATAAGTTTAACGGTTTGGCTACTATTGACCGAGGCGCGCTTGTTGGACTACCCTGTATAATTCTAAAATATTGTCAAAATACCAAGAAAAATTGTTAAATTGAATACTTAGGGATAAAAGAGTTTATTTTTTTCTCACGACGCACTACATTCAGTCACAGCTGGCAACAGCGCAATCAAAAATTTAATCCAGCGGCCACCGGAACAGCTGTTCGTGCTTTGCCGATGGAGTCTTCTTAAATTTGATTGGTAGAAGATGCTCATATCCCTTTATACGTCATCGTTTGGCGCGTTTTAAGGATTTTAAATGTTTCCACTTTGGAAGTGTCTTTAGAAAACCCATTTAAGCTCGTATTTCATTACGTATTTAAATTTTCGTGAAAGAGCCCATTTAATTTAAAATTAGCTTTTTGCCTTTTCTTGAAATGTACAGGGTGCTTTTTTATATATTGACACCCCACCTAGACCCTTTATTTTTACAGGTAGATGAAAGGTGTAAATACAAAAGTTGTACATACAGTATTGACTAATAAGGATAATAGCTGTAGGTGGGGTGTCAAGAAATTAAAAAAGCACCCTGTACAAATAAGTGAATTATTGCGGAACTTATGTTTGGACCTCTGCGGGACGAGCGCAGCGAGTTCCGCAGCCATCTACTCACCAATATACTGTTGAATTTTTCAAATAAGATACTCACTTGAAAAGTGTAGTTTTTGAACTAATGAGAAAATTTCACAACTGAGTGAATCAGGGTAGTACCTATTGTACTTGAACAATATATTGGTGAATAGATATGTTGGTACTTGAATAACGTGTCATAATATATTACTAGTTTGGAAAAGTAATATTACTAATTTCTGTTAAAAGGCAAATTGACAAAAAGTGAATAATCTTACAAATTCTGACTTTATATAATAAGTTATTGTTCAAGTACAAATAAGTGGATTGTTGCGGAACTTATGGGTGGACCTCGCTGCGCTCGTCCCGCAGCCATCTCCTCAATAATACACTGTTGAATTGTTCAAGTAAGACATTCACCTGAAACGTATAGTTTTTAAACTAATGAAAATAACTCACATTTGAGTGAGTCAGATAAGTATCGTAATTAAACAACATATTGATGAATAGATGACTGCGGAACTCGCTGCGCTCGTCCCGCAGAGGTCCACCCATAAGTTCCGCAACAATTCACTTATTTACTTAAATAACTTGTCACATTATGTTACTAGTTTGGTAAAGTAACATTACTAGGTAATTCCTGTTAAAAGGCAAATTGACAAAAAGTGGATAATCTCAAAAATGCTGACTTTATATTATAAGTTAATGTTCAAGTACAGGGTTTTTTTATATATGTTGACACCCCACTGTGAAAATATATACTAATTTAATTTGAAACTTACTTGTTTTATTGGTTCACCTATGTCAGGATTTGGTTCAGTTATGTGCCATATTGATTTCCTTTTCAGAATTACCAATTACCGTTTGCTGATTATTTTCTAGGAGTAAATCTTTCTTCAGCTGAAATATACATAATGACGAAGATTTTAACCTTAACTTAATGTCAAACTGATAACTGATACCAAGTAAGTAAGCGAAATGTGATAAATGCAACTTGCATGCGCAATTCCTCAGAGCTCTAGATTTCGGGACTGTTTATTTTGGCGATACCGTATTTGCAATAAAAATAGTTCTCTGATTATGTGAATAAAAATGAAGAGCAAGAAACCTGAATTGCGACTATTTTTGAATCTACACCAAAATTGGGTGCCAGTGATTTGACGCTCTATGGAAAATATTTTTTAAATATTTGGTGATTTCAATATGACTTACTATTTAAGTCAACGAGAAATCTGGCGAGCTGCAATTCCGTCTTTTGAACTCGTATTTTCCTAATTCATTAATCGCCTATTTTGAGAACTCTTCTTGATTCAATAACATTCAAATATTGGTGTCCAAATGATCATAGTCATAGATCATAGTATCAATTTATATTAACTGATTGTCAAGTACCAGGTTCCGGAATTATTTAAACCATTTAGTTTTGAAGTATCTAGCCACATCCATCAATTTAATTGGATTGCAAGTGGAGTTTCTTGTTTATAAATAATAATTATTGATGCTATTCATCTAAATTGAAATATTGTCATCTATGGCAACATTAATATTAGTTTTGGTATTTATTGGAAGGGTGGACATCGGAGTGTTGTTGTTTCGCTGGTGTTTTGTCACACAATGTAAATGCCAGCAGCTACTGCGTTTCACCTCAGCTCCATAACCATGAACATCGTCCTATTTTTCTAACAGCCTCTTGACCAGAATAAATATATTATTTCATCTTAAAATATGCATTGACAGTCAAACCATCTTTGAAAAGACAATATTAAAAGTCCAAACTCGAAAACTTCTCTTTACATAAAACGAAACGAAACAAACTCGATACCTACTTTTTGCAATAAATTTCCATACTAAATTGGGTAGGTAAGGCCAATCCAATAAAATTTAAGATCCACACAAAAAAAAAATGGATGGGCCTTATTTATCATCTTTAAGGAGCTTTTTTTGCTAAGACGGTGTAAATTTTATAGCTCTCGATAGTCCAGACCGCTTTTCGTAATGGATAAAAGACAAAATGAGCTTTGTTGGGTCGGATATTGATGTTAATTAAATTTAATTGCGTTGAAATTGAATATGTGTTAATGACGAAGAAATATTTGGTGAAGTGAGAGGAATTGATCAGATAAAATTTGCTTCAACAACTCGTATTTTACAGTGCCTAGTGCAATGAGAAACAACTGGATGGTATCAAAAGATTCAAGAGATCATCTATGAAGAGAAAAGCTGAAGCTTTCGTAGATAGTTCAGATCAGAAAGATGCGAATAATGTGAATCTGAAGGACAAGTTGGATCAAAGAATCAGAAACCTCAGAGAGCCCTGATTCAATTTCCTACAAAATGATAAAAGAGATACCATTTCTGTGCCAAAAGAAACTGAAGAGACCATACGTTTTTTAAGAGTTGTAGCTTGTAGTTTTTCTCGGATAATATATATTTCGAAGATCAAAGGGCTAATGTTAGGGACTAGGGCTACAAAATAAAACAAAACTCTAGGCACAAATATGCGTTTCTTAATAGATATATTTTGGAGTTATATTTTATGTATAATACATCAGTTGTAACACCCAGTATGCCAGTATGTAGAAGTAGAGCATTTCTAATATTTTTTAACAGTAATTCTATAAGATAAGTAATCATAATTTCACTATGAATATTATAAGCTATATTCTTGACAATTTTTTCTTCGTGACAAATCATTTTTTATAAAGGTGATGATACAAAATTAAACAAACTTAAAGAGTAGGTATTTTGCAAAATAGGATTCACTAATTGCCTGTTTGAGTTGAACAAAAATAGAGGAATGTCTTTTAACATGTTTCTACTAACCTACATTATAAGATTTTTATTTTGCAAAATATTCTCTAGGTTCCCAAACATTCAATTACTAACATAAACCAGATGAATTTGTCCAATAAGAGCCTGATAAAGTTAAGAGAAAAATATGACAGATGCATGTTCTTTTATTAGTAATAAAACATAACTATGTACCTAAGAAAAAAAATCAATTATCAATAGCAGTATTAGGAGGAAAATCATGGACAAATTTATCCCAATTCCCAAAAAATCTATGTTAATTATATTTATGATGAATTCCCAATAATGCTATTGATTAATCTAAAATATGAAACCATCAAACTAAAGCATGATTGTCTACTGAAATACTGGAATAAGATTTAAATGGAAATAGCAGAATTTTAGTAGTGGCTTGGTAAACTACCTCATCTTCTTAAGGGCAACCAATCGTGATCGTTTCCATCTTCATCAGTTCGAAACTGAAACAAAAAAGAAATATTATTGTAGGTAGGTTGTAAAATCGTTTAATTTGGAGCAGCTCGTCATTAAATAGCCAAAACGAAAGTGGTAATATCAAAATGGAAATGGAAATTCGCTAATTGCTGGTTTTAAATAACTGATAAATTATGCTATTAGTTTGTTTTTAGTCTGCATAAAATACGTTTTAATTGAATGGTTATGATGGCTCAAATGAAGAAATTTGTCAGCGTATGATTAGAATGTGATTTAGTGGTATGCGTTCCGGGATGTAATCATGCAGAAATTTGATTTATTGGGCACGATACTTACACATGCATTTTCAATAAATGACCACAGTCCACAAGTTCATGAAACTACCTATTTATACATATATTGCCAATAATGTAGACATTCGTGGTTTGGTAAATATTTGATACATTCGACTATTTTTGTAACAATTTGACATTGCTAATGGATTTTGAATCTTCATAAAGCAACATCAATACAAAATAAATATATTTGTATTTTGTGGGGTCTTTCTGAAAATAAAGGCTTTGTTGATTTTTAATTTTTGTGTGAATATTTTGTTTCAAATAGAACAAATGTGTATAAAACATAAAACGATTCAATCCAATGTGAACCTACTTCAAAATATTCAAATAATTTCTTCATTGAGGAGGCAAGTTACTAGTTACAAATCGGAATAGAGGGGAATAATATTTGCGGTATACTTCACAATTGGGCCACCCTGCAAGTTAAGAAATGCCATGTCATAGATATGTCATGTCGTGTGGTCTTTAAAATAAACCTAGTCGGTTTATATAATAGTCTTTTTAGGCGACTGTCACAAAAAGATTAGTTTTACGGATTCAATATCATCCCTAAAGTATATCTTTTTTGGCCGCATTTACTTTACGGCCGCATTCACTTCACGGCCGCATTTACTTTATTACTTTACGGCCGCTTTCACTTCATGGCCGCTTTTACTTCACGGCCGCTTTTACTTTACGGTCGCTACTTTGGTGAAAATAAACAATTTTTTCTATAATCACACTCTCTTTATCGTAGTTTTTGTTATTAATAATTGTGTATCTACCTATCTTTGCTGGATTATTTATTTGATCAATAAAGTTTAAAGCTACTGTTGAATTTTATTCTTTTTTCAAGAACAAACACTCGCCTAAAAAATTTTGTGTGCACCTCGGCCGAATTTTACGGCCTTGGTACACAAATAACTATTGTAGTCTGTTTTCTGGCCTTCTGCGTTCAGTTAACATTTCAATGTTTCATTGTTAAAACATTAAATAAATACATAGCATATTTTGGCGACGAGTTAGTGACTTCGAATCCATTTTACATCAGTAGTGTTGTTGCTGTGTGGTGCTTTCAATTTAATTTGTCCAGTGTAAGTACCTATTTATAATGGCAATAATGGGAAACATAGAACCATTATTTAATCCGAAATCTTGTGACTTTGTGAGTTGGCTCGAACGTTTGGACCAGCTGTTTATTTGTAATGAGGTTCCAGATCAGAGAAAAGTAGCAATGTTCATAACTTTGTTGGGTGCTAATACTTATGAAGTGCTTAAGAATCTTTTGGCCCCTGATTCACCCAGCAACAAAGATTTCGAGTCTGTAAAAACGACTTTGAGAAACCATTTCAGTCCAGTAACAATTATTATTGCTGAAAGATTTAAATTTTATAAGTGTACTCAAGATCCAGCTGAGCCAGTGTCATCTTTTGTGGTGAAATTGAAAAATGCTGCAAAGTAATGCTCATTTAATACTTTTCTAGATGATGCCTTAAGAGATCGTTTTGTATGTGGTTTGGCATCACCTTCTTATCAAAAAAAAAAATATTAACTGAAAAAAACTTGACATTTAGGTCAGCTGTGGAATTAGCTTTAAGTTTCGAGCTAGCAGATGCTCAAACCCAATTATTTCAACCAGGTAGTAGTATCCAGGGCGTTAGTGCAGTTTTTACAAAGAAAAAATATGTTGGTCAAGGTGCTGATTCTAGGAAGTTGGTGAGAAATTTTAGGCCTGTGAGTCAGAAGTGTTTTCTTTGTGAAACAGCTCATGAGCCATCTACATGCCATGCTATGGAATTGTTTTTCTTGTGGGAAAAAAGGGCACGTTTCGACAATGTGCCGAGCAAAAAGTCTATATAACTTAGATGAACCAGAGGCGTTGGAGACTGCTCCGGGTGCCTCTAAATATGTTGAGCAGTACGACTCGGATGATGTTCTGGCACGATTGGCAGCTTTGACTAGGCCAAATGATGCAAAAAAAATTAGCCAGCAACTGAATGGTAAGATTATTGTTATGGAAATTGATTCAGGTGCATCAAGGTCAGTGATTTCCAATGAACTTTTTCAAAAATTGTTTAGGGGTCTAGTTCTAAAACCTGGAAGTTGTAAGTTAAGTGTTGTGACAGGTAAATCAGTTTCAGTAGTGGGAGAAATGTTTGTCAGTGTTTGTTTCAATAATTAGAAGTATGAATTACCCTTATTAGTCATAAAAACTGAGAAAAATTTCACACCACTGCTGGGACGTGACTGATTAGATATAATGAGTCCAATGTGGAGAAATAATATTTTTATTGATACTGTGTCAAACTTTTCTGAACGTGAAAATACTGATAAAAGCCAAGCATTTTCTCATTTTGCAGCAAAGTTTCCATCAGTATTTTCAAGTTCTACTAAGGAACCCATAAAGGTTAAGGTTAAATTGAAACTCAAAGAATATACTACTCCTATTTTCCGGATACCTTACAATGTTCCATTTGCTTTACAAGATAAATTAAAACTTAAGCTTGATGAGATGGTTGATGATGGTATTTTGGTTCCGGTAAGTACCAGTGATTGGGCGCGTCGTATTGTAATTGTACTAAAAAAAAAATGGGGATATCAGGGTCTGCGTGGATTTTAAGGTGACCTTAAACCAAGTGTTGCGTCAAGATATTTATCCTATCCCAAATATAAATGACCTTTTAGCAAAATTGAATCGGGGTTCTGTATTTTGTATCCTCAATCTATCAACAATTGTCTGTAGATACCTCTTCTCAGGAATTTTTGACCATTAACACGAATTTTGGGTTGTATAGAGATACTCGGCTAACTTACCTGTGCCCCAGCAATTTTTCAAATGACTATGGATAAAATTTCAAGTGGTTTGAATGGTCTGATTTGTTACTTGGATGACACTTTGGTCATGGGTAAAAATTTTGCTGTCTCTTACAAAAATGTGTCAGGTGGTTTCTTGAATGGCAGGGTATAATGTGAAAGTGAACATATCAAAATGTAGATTTTTTTCTGATTCTGCAGAGTACTTGGGGCATAGGATTGACGCCGAAGGCATACATCCAACATCTGAAAAAGTTCAAGCAATTTTGAATGCTCCTGACCCAAAAAACTTAATTGAGCTGAGAGAATTTTTGGGTTTATAAATTTTTTATAATAAATTTCTTCCTATGTTGTCATCGGTCTTGAAACACTTATACCATTTATTAGAAAAGGGGGTGGAATTTAAATGGGATAAAGCTTGTACGGAGGCGTAATAGTAATAGATAATCAAGTGCTTGTTCATTATGATCCGGTGAAACCACTCAAACTAATTTGATTCCAGTTCTTATGGAGTTGGGGCGGTACTGTGTCATACCATAAATAGTTTTGATAGACCCATATGGTTTATTTCTGGTACTCTCTCTGAAGCAGAAACAAATTAATCTCAGCTAGAAAAAGAAGCACTGGCAATTGTTTTTGCTATAAAACGCTTTCATAGATTCTTGTATGGGCGTGCGTTCACTCTAGTTTCAGATCATCAGTCACTAAAAATGATATTTAACCCATCAAAGTCGTTGCCTACTATTGCAACATCAAGAATAACCCGTTGGGCTGTATTCTTGTCAGCTTATAATTTCAACATTGTGTATAAAAAGGGTTCTCAAATTAGTCATGCTGATGGTTTGTCAAGACTGCCCTTACCTGCTGAGACTGACGTGTTGCATATAAATTCCTTTTTTTTTACTACTAACCTGAGAAATAGTAAATAGTCATTATTCAATCTATTTTTCTAGGAAAAAATTGAATTTCTCTCCCTAGATTAATAATGAAAATAATGAAAAAATACCTAGGTTAATAATGAAAATAACGTCATGACGCAAGGATATTGTCATGTTTTTATTGGTTCAATTTCAATTTCATACGTCAAATAAAAAAAAGAATACAGGTTTCTGTAGGTACATAGGAAGTTATCATAAGCTGTTGATACAGGACACCACTTTCAAGAGGGCGTTCAAAAAAAAAAAATTAGAGCACAGATTACAAATTATTTATTTTCCACTAAGGGCCGGTTTCTCAACAGCAAGTCACCTCCGGGTTAAGCTAACTCCAGGGTAAACATTGCAATTTGACACGTTAACCCTGGAGTTAAAACCAACCCAGGGGTGACTCACTATTGAGAAACCGGCCCTAGCAGTAGTAAAAAAAAATCTATTTCTCGGTAGAGAAAGTCATTATATACCTCACGCATCACTCATTATAAATCTCAACTATTTTAGGGGAGCCCTAACGATAAATATTCCCTAAAATGATATTTTTACATGGAGAAATGTCAGTTTAAGGCATAGGTACCTACCTATTATTAGGGCTTCCCTAAAATAGTTGGTGGAAATGGCCATTCGAAAAATTAAGAAAAAAACGAAAATTCAAGATCCGGGAATAGACAAAATATGAGATGGAAAAATAAAGAATAAATAAATATATATTTAGATAATAATAATATTAATAATAATACCTGAGTAAACATCAAAAAATTTGCAAAAATATGGCGGCAGGGGCGTGGCTAACTTCTATAAGTATTCATATTCAAAATTTGCAAGAATATATTATGGACGGTACCGGATTTCTTTTTCAAAAGGTAGGTGGGCCGGGGCCATTGGAAAAGGTTAAAAAGGAAACAGCCAATCAAATACCTTGACGATACAAAAACCCCGGAACGGGGCGGGGCTCAACTAACCAATTAAATGCCCTGCTGATATCACTCGCATCTGATTGGAAAGGGGCGGGGTCTATATCCAACCTATCAAATGCTTTGTTGATATCCTTGCGTTTGATAACGAGTCAGCCACAGTGTTGCCAGCTTGACGGAATTATCCCCTTTTTGCCTTTTTGAGGAAATTTTCTATTTTCGTTCGCAAAAGGGTAGAAGTGGAAAGCGGAATTTTTAAAGTCTGTTTTTTTTTTAAAGATAAAAGTCAAAATAACATTATGTTGGCAAAACAATGTTAAATTGTCGATGCTTTCAAATTTTTTATGTAGGTAAAGAAGGCTTGTGTTTCCAACATAGTTACTAAATTTTTGACTTGGGAAATTATCTTCAAAAAAAAAAACTGACTTTACTTTTTCTTTTATTAAGTCGCAAAATTTTCATATTCAATGAAAAATTGGTAATTTTACGTTTCTACCACACGATATACAATATGTATACAGGGTGGGCCATTGAACTTAAGACATTATTGGACTGTTTTTTTCAAAAACGCGCCATTTTCGAGATAATGAAATGTCTCAATTTAAATGGACCACCCTATATAAGTATGGGTACAACATCTCATTCTCGACTGTAAATGAAGGCGCAATAATTGTTTTTTTCCACTACCGCGCGTAAAGTAGGTACTTTCGTTACGCACCTTCTAGAAGACATAAAATGTCACGCACCAGTGCGTAAAGTAGTTTTTTACTACTAACCTGGGAAGTAGTCATTAGAACTGTTTCTGCAGAAATCACAAACCAGTCAGTGCAAATTTCATTGGTTGAAAACAGTCAGAAACAGTCAGAAAACTAGTTTCAACCAACGAAATTCACTCTGACTGGTTTGTGATTTCTGCAGAAACAGATCTATTATTCCATCAATTTTTCTGGGAAAAAATTGAATTTCTCTCCCTAGGTTAATAATGAAAATAATGAAAAAACACCTAGGTCAATCATGAAAATGACGTCATGACGCAAGGATATTGTCATAACGTAACAGGTTTCTATTGGTTTAATTTCATTGTCAAACTGTCAATTTAAAAAAAAGCAGGTTCCTGTATGTACATTATAGGAAATTACCGTAAGCTGTTGATAGAGGGCAGTACTTCCAACAAGAGAAAATAATTTGAGCACAGGTTTCAAACCTATTTTTTATTTTCTACTAGCAGTAGTAAAAAAAATTCTAGATATCCCTCGGTAGAGAAAGTCATTATATACCTTACGCATTATAAACCTCTGTGAAACTGTGAAACATGCCAGTTGACGCAGAATAATTTACCTGAAAAAAACTTATTATCTTGTCCAAAACCATCCAAAATGTGGTTTATAGTGCATATTGATTTTTTTTAAAAAAAGGCAAATAAATGGGTGGATATTCATTTAATATACATCAAGGTGCACAATTGTGCATATTATGCACAATCTGATCTCAATATGCACCATATGCACAATCTTCATAAAATATGCACAATTTTCAAAGTCTGTTCGCACAGAAATCACAAGTGAGTCAGAGCGAATTACATTGGTTGAAAACAGTCAGAAAACTAGTTTCAACCAATGAAATTCACTCTGACTGGTGCGAACAAACCACATAATGGCGGCTGTTAGTGAAAAGGTCGCTAGTAGAGTTAGGTTTATCCTCCTCGAGCGAAAAGATGACAACCACATCTGACCAGTTTTGTAACTTCAAATGAGCTTCTGTCAACAATGTCATCTTTTAGCTCACGAAGTATTAACCGAACTCGCCTACTGTAATTTTTATTTTATTTCGTCGCCATCTATGAGCATCAATTTTGACGTCATCAGGCAACCTGCTTCTCTCAAATAACCTTGGTTCTATCCCTGCTTTCTCTGAAACCCAAGAGTCTTTTTTACGTGGCTCGGGTTTAAACTAATCGGGTTATAAAACGGTAAGTAGGGGTATGTCAAAATGATGACGTCATTAAAAATGCCACTTGAAATCGAACGGTTAAGGAAAATGTTATTATAAATTAGGAAATTAAATAGCCTGCCAATATTTATAATAGGTTGATGTACCCTCTACAAACTGCAATAAATTTTACGTATATTTTGGAAAAAAAATACCCCATTATTTACATTTTAACTTTAATTGCTTCTATATTCGTCAATTGATTAGGTGAGTAAGTCTATGGTAAAAACTTTAAAATAATATTAACAAAACACACAATTTTTTATTCAAGTTTACAACTGTCACAATTTTCCCGAAATAACATACCGTTTTCTAATTCTAAGGCCAGAGTCTCATGCATCCGTTTTCCTACAAAAGATTTCCGAAAAACCTTCTATTCTGACATATTTTTATTATTATGTCGAAATTTTTCGGACATCTTTCGTCGGAAAACGAATGCATGATCCGGCTTGACACGGTTACATTACAGTTACGAAGTGACGTCATTGATATCACTCAAATTTGAGGGGTATTGCGGTTTGTTAAACCGGAGCCGGGTGAAAAGGGCTAAAGAGATTAATTTTAATTTATGCGTCATTTACGTCATTTTTAAGCATGTGCACAATTTCAAACGAATATGCACAATTTTTCATTGGCTAAATGCACATTTGAAAATTTTCTTGGAACAACCCTGTCTACAACAGCTTCGGTTACTATTGAGAAACTTCAGATAACCTTTTCTATGATGGGCCTACCTAACCAAATAGTTAGTGACAACGGTCCACCATTTAACTCAGCTGAATTCATCAAATTTTGTCACGAAAATGGAGTTGACCCAGTTTTAGCCCCTCCATTTATGGAACCGCAGGAAAAGGAGTTCAAGATATTAAAAAAAAATTTAGATAGACAACTATATGATGAATCCAAAGCTAAATATTCCCTATCTATGTCAGCTAGATTAAGCCAGTTTTTACTTACACATAGAAATACACCAACTACGACCACTGGATTATTACCTTTTGAAATTGTCTTTAAAGTAAAGCCTCGTACACGTTTAGATCTTTTAAATCCTGATATTGGTTATAATACAACTAAAAATAAGTCTGATCCAGTTCTCCGTAAGTAATTTTTTTTTCTAATGGTGAAAAAGTGTTAGTGAAGTTCAGAAAAACAGATAAATTTTGGGCATATGGCGTTATTGTAAAAGTGTTAAGTTCAGTGACTTATTTAATTAGAGTCAATGATACCATAAGAATGTTCCATTGTGACTATAAACGTAAATGTAAGGATTCTTAAGCATTAGAACATAAGTAACCTTCTGTTAGTCTGGAGTTAGAAACGTCATCTGAGCGGTCACCGACTAAATTAGGTACCTCAACCATCTACTACATCTATTTCGGAAGCGGATGATGTTGCTTGTCATTCAGGGAAAAACCTTGATATAGACAATAAGTCTCCAGTAAGGAGAAGTCTTCCTCAAAGCCTACCCGAGTTTCAGCAAGATGTCTATCGCGATAATCCTGTTGATCCCGGAGTGACAAGTGTTGGTACGGATTTGACGTTTAGAACCCCAGTACGTAGATCAAATAGAGTTCCCAAACCAATAATTAAATTGGATCTATATTTAGTCTTACTTTTTTTTGAGAGGGAAAAAGTGCGGTATGCTTCACAATTGGGCCACCCTGCAAGTTAGGAAATGTCATGTCATAGATATGTCATGTCGTGTGGTCTTTAAAATAAACCTTGTGGGTTTATAGTCTTTGTAGTCTGTTTTTTGGCCTTAAAATAAAGTCCTGCGTCCAGTAAATATTTTAATGTTTTATTGTCAAAACATTAAGTAAATACATAGCAATATTCAACGATGATTTATTGGAAGCAGCCTACAGGACTGCCAAGCCAACTGAGACGGCTGTTTACAGACTTGTGGCAAGCCTGGAGCGAGCAGGAATATCCATTGAAGGGGCATCTTGCTTTATTGGGACAGAGCCTGCACTTGAGGTTGTTTCTTGCCTGCTGGAGAAAACCAAAATCAGGAACTGGTCCAAGGATTTTCAAGACGAACGGCTGGACTATTCATCACTCTCAAATTTTGTCCTTCTCTTCCATGTTATCCATTACATCAGTCATTTTCAAATGGGTAATTGTAAATATGTAACAAGTTCATTTTTAAACGGCAGTATAAAGTATTATTGTTAAAGCTTGGAACAGCTCTAAATCGAAAACCAAATTTGTACAGATAGCTTCGAAAACTATACTTGAGCATGTTTTATTAATATCAGACTATTCAACAGAATATTTAATATTTCTGCCTTGACAAACTTAAGTGCAAACAGAAAACATTCATTGTTACATAGGTAATTAAAATTCTAAAGACACTCCTTTTTGAACAGGGTCCACTAATTGCCTTTAATGGATAGCTGCTGCCGGCAAAAAGAGAAAAAAAAAACAATTTTTCAAAGTTACTTTGAAACTGTAACCGTTTCAACTTTGGAATTTAAATTATTATTTTTAGTTATTCTCCTGTGATATTGGCGCAACAATTAAATTGGCTAGATTTGTATTACCATTTTCTTGGTTTCCAGTTGACTGTTGAGCAACATGTATTTGAGATCATATGGTGTCAATGAACAGGCAATTGAAACCATTTTCAAACCATATAATTTCGAATTGCTAATGTTGGTTTCAAGAAATTTGAATATGCTTTAAATCAGTAATGATATTGTAATGGAAACAATCCCTTGCTGAAGCTAGACTATTTTTGGTAGATCTTATCGGGGCTAGATCTTTTGTTGCAGGCTTTACCTTCACTTCATCTTAAGTTATTTCTTTATTACCATTAGTTAACGTTTATAAACTTTTCACAAAGGTTTGACACTAGTTCAAGCCCTTTTATTTTGGCTTGTGGATTAGTGAAGAAGCTCCTGTGACTTTTTTCCTGGAAAAAATTGGATTCAGGTAGATCATGCCAAAGAAATTATTGGACTATAAGAAGCTTCTTTAGCAAGACGAGTAGTAGACCGGCACATCAGAGGTTGAGGAAACCTCTATCCATGTCCTTGCCGAATGTCCAGCAATTGCTCGGCGTATACTGAGGAAAACCACCTATTTAAAATATCATTTATTTGAATCTTAACTTTTTTTTTTAAAAAAGTTTACTGAATAAAAGTAAATGTTGCAACCATGTATGCGCCCTTAAGTTTAGGATTGAACTAGCGCGCCACAGAAAACGAAGGTACCGAAACTGAAGAGGATACAAGAGAATACGCAACTAGACTGGAGAACAAGCTGGGCTGTTCGCTTAGACGCGTGTCTGTAATTAATTATTTATTATTCAGTTTTCATTTTTATTTTGCATTAAATTGGATTGTTCAATCCAATTTGTTATTAGTGTGTGTGTCAAGAAGCGATAAGGTCAGTTGAATAATTGTTATCATTTTTTCCATTTTTTTATTTTTTTGTTTGTTTATAACAATTTTTTTATAACATGTGCATTGTTCATGTATTTAACAAAAATCGTTTTATGCTGTAAACAACATAGATAGAGAAGTAAATTAAAACCTAAGAAATTATGTGCTGTCTTTTTGTGCTGAAGTTTTGATTTTGTGTATTCCGAACGTACATTAGGGCCTTGTTGAATTTACCAACATTTTCCTACCCTGACGAGAGAATATCCTAATTGAAATAATCAATCTAAAAATATTGGCTCAAAAACAACTATAGCTGAGTAGCTTCCCGTATGGGACCTCAGTACCTGATGGAAAACTGGCTAACTAACCAAAAACTCTTCAGTATTGAATATAGGTAGTGTTGATTGAATGTAGTGTATGTAATTAAAATTTTAGCACAAGAACAGGGACGGTACCTAGTTTCAACATTTATTGAAATAATGACTCACAATTATCATAAAAATGACACAGTATGTTTAGATTTTTTAGGGATGTTAGATCAAGGGTTTCTCGGCCGTGCTCTCTCCCCTCGTTAGTTCCAGGATGAGAACGGTATGATTTACTTTAATAATGAAGTAGACGTTTCACAAATTTTCCGTTTCTTTTACATATTACAACTTCCCTTAAATTTCCCAAATATTTCCTATGTCGGGCGCATATCCAGTAAGTAAAATTGAGTAAGTTTCCACAACGTAGGTCCTATTTGTTTTTCATTCCGTTTTTCAGAAGATTTGTTTTTTAGAAGGTAATAAAAATTCTCATCGTTAAATCTTACTGAACGAACCCGGGTATGTTATACTACAATACCTTAGCAGCTATACGGTTAATCCAGGGAACATAGGAAAGATCAGGCAACGTAAGCTTTGTGCATTCGCAAGAGCCACGAGGCTGCATTAACTTTCAGTGGGCGCACGATAGGCGGCCTACGTGCAAGGAATCCTTCGCCCATGGAGTGAGGAAAGAAAAAGACGAAGAAGTAGCGGCAATCCGAGCCATTGAGACATGAATTATGAGTTAGCATTCTCATTTTCAACTTATTGAATAATTATCCTAACGATTTATTAAAGCAATATTGTCTTGAATCTAACAGTAGTTTAACCAACATTATTTGCACACTAATGAACACTGCGACACATGATATGCTATCAATAAAGACTAGATAATGTTATGCAAAGCGAATTTCATAAAACTTTTGATGGTAGTTCATTACACCTTTACGTGCTAATAAATTTAGCGCGCTCTCGCTCGTATAGCTAATTGACATCTATCCAAACGTCAACCTATAAATTCAGAGCGACTATTAAATTTGTAGGCGTCAAAATGTTTACTAAATTCATTTACTATGTATGCCGAAGTGGGCCGTGAAAAATTAGCAACAATTACTTGTAATTAGGGTTCTCCTAAAAAAGTTTATTACCGTTTACGGAGAGTCATGAATAATGATTAGGTTCGGAGGGACTTCTATTTTAATGAGGCAGATATTAGATTATGAAATAGTCGTTTTTTTTCGAATTGGAAGAGAGTTGCTTAGAGAAGCCAATGTTTTAATTATGACGTTTTGTATGTCTATTTGTTAAGCTTCTTGCAAAAATTTATATAGAAAGCGCGGAATTATTATTTCATAAAAACGAACGTTCACATAATTCAAAAGTCAATTTACTTGAATTAGTAAAGTCATCAGAATTGTATTTTTTTGTAGAATTAGCTATCAATTAAATAATTAATACGTTTCTCTTTTGCTATTTACTTTTCTTTACTCGTTTATACTTATTTCTTGAATCATAATTATTTGGTTGTTGTTTCCTCTTATAAGTTCATTATCTGTTGTACTTATTGTATTAAATTTTCATAGTATTTTGACAAACAAATTTAATTTTCAAAAGACTCAATATAGAATAGAGTATAGACAGAAAAAATACTGCAGAATATTTTTCTGTTGAATAAATTACTGCTATACGAAGATTCATCCTCATCTATGGAGGTCCACTGCTAAACTCTGCAAAGAATTACGGCTCACTGTTTCTGGTATGCTTTTATTGTAATTATATCAATCCCGAGGCAATTTTTTGACCGAACTAGCTATTGCAATATGTGCAAGAAAAAGTCTTTATATATGCTCATTTTCTATATACAAATGTGCAAATGTTAATTTCACGAGTGTGAAAACAAATTTCTACATAAGCGTTAGAAGACAGTTCAATGTATAGTGCATTTCAAGCGAATCACTAATCAGTATTTATTGTTCGACTGTTAGAGAAATTGTAACGGTCTTATTTGCTTAATCCGGTTCATGCAGATAAATCCACAAGGTGATTATTTATCCATTTATCACTATTCACACTGGCAGCCAGGGAATTTTCCACTGAGTTGAAAATACAACGATATGCAGGCGCGTTGGAGCCCGGCGAGAGTGAGAGAGGGAGAGCCAAAAACAGGCGCTTACGAGAGAGTTTTGCTCGTACAAGGTGACTTGCAATAATTAGAGGTTCATTACATGAATTGTAATCAATACCATACACCATGTCAGGCCTTGAGACAGTGAGGGTAGTATTTTTACTATAAATCGCGCGTACTTACGGGGGTTTTGGGGGTTTTGCTTCTGGGGAGCATCAGAGGGTGCGAACTCATCCCTTATTCTAGTAATACTGAAGAATGTACGTCGACTAGCTCTGTTAGGAAGCAGGTCGCAAAAACTAGGAAACAATGTGGCGGCTGACCAATAACAGAGGCGAGAAAAGTCCACTACTTTATAAGGTAATGAAGAAACCTGCAATTTTATTGGTTCAAAGGGTTGTTGTTGCCGGTTTTACAGGATAAATAGTCCAGTAATAGCATCTATTTTTAGAATATCATTTTTATGGTAAATAATAGAGAAGAAGATTACATTAAATTAGAAATAATAAAAATTAAACCTGTTGTGGGTTATTTCCGCAACACCCAGTATAAAATGGGGGTGCATTATACGAATTTTTAAATATCATTCATTAATCAATAATCCCCGAAAATTTGAACAGCATAGCATCAGCCCTTCATATGATATGAAAGGGGGTTATTTGAATTTCAACACCCTGTATATCTTTTAAACGAGTGACTGTTTTTGAATAGAACATATTATAGGTACCAAAAAATCGGCCAATTATTTATGTGTAGGTATGTGCCGCATGGTTTGTGGAGGATTTGCTTTACTAAGTAAAAAAAAGGGTAGGTGATAAGGGTATTTTTTTTGTAAAATGTACCGGAAGCATTTTTCCGTTTCCTATTTGGTTACCGCTACATGGAGCGCTAATCCTTTAGGACTTGTAAAATTGTATCTGACGTCGCGTTTCCTATTAGACCAGCGCACACCCTCTACTATCGTCTGCAGACATCCATCGCAATGCATTATCGTTGTCATTTTTTGAGGTTAATTGGTGATTACAGGTGGTGCAATAATTTTGTAATATTTCTCGTTGGGTCTCGTTTTATTATTTCTGTTGATTCTACACCAATGCCAAAAATTCTTTACTAATGGATTGTCGGTTATCATAGCAGACATTTTAGCTGTAATTGCGAAACGATCCTATTCTAGTAGTAGAACGCACTTTACTAAGTTAGCAAAAAGTACCACTACCTGCCACTAATATTTTTTTTCTGTTACATTAGAAACACTTATTATTATTAATAAGTATATTTTCTACCGCGGCAAAGTGCTTGCCTGCAACTATATGGAAAAGTTTTTCATTACTGCTGGAAAGAATTTTACTGCTACAAAAAAGTTAAACTCTGCAAGTTGTTTTATTAATTATTATTAAAAACCAACCCAATGTCGAAAGTCATGTAATAGCATGGCTGGCAATATGAGCGTAGTTATTTAATTTACGTGCGCTGGTCTAATAGGAAACGCGACGTCGGATATAATTTGACAAGTCCTAGTCCTATAGGAGTAGCGCACAATGTAGCGGTACACTGAGAAAAGTCCCAGGAGAAAATTCTTTGCTGGTTTTTTTTTGAGCTGTTACAGTGGAAAATGTTTCACAGGTAGCAATGTTATTTTGCTTCTACAGAAAAGACCACTTTGCTGAAACTACTTTATTGAAACTGAATGTGCGCTGGCCTAATAGGAAACGCAATGGCAGATATAATTTCGTAAGTCCTAAAGGATAAGCGCTCCATATAGCGGTAACCAAATAGGAAACCGAAAAATGCGTACCGGAAACACTACTTTTCGGAAAAACCACAAAGGGGATGTTCCAGAGAGAAATTTTGTTGAAAAAAGTTAGACCCATACTAAGCAGCCCTTGTTCTACCATTAAAAAAAAAAATTCATGATTTCTTCTAGGCAAAGTACGAATGCCGCAACAACAATGATCGATTTGAACTCATCCAATCAGTGCTTATTTATTTTGATTGCGGCAATCGAAATAATCTAAATTTATTATATCAGTCGAAAAGATAGTATTTGCATTTGGGGGCTTTCACTTTTCAAATAGAGATAATGACATAGCAACGAAAGCAAAACCGAAACCGTAAGTGTAAGCAAATACGCGACCTCACGAGTGCACCAACCTTGAAATTTACGGTACTGCGGTTTTTCTCACGAAGATCGATAAATTTGAAAACCGATAACCGTAACCAATAGTACCATTGTTATAGAAAAATTATAAATCAATACGCTTTTAAGGTAGTACGGGATTATGTATATTCATAAACATAAAATTAAAAAGTAAATAAGTGTTTTCTTTCTACGGACGTTCAATTTGCTTTCATGAATTCAATAAATAATAAATTATAACAATCATGCGTTAAACTGAACATCATTCTATATAGGTAACAAATTACTAATTCTTGCATGCTTTATATCTATCTATACATAAAGCTTTACAATGTTATATTTTGTATTATTAGAGATGCTGGAGCTTTATTTCGCATTATGCAATTTGAAAAATTCACTCGTACTCAATAATGCCGAAGATATTTCGGAAAATGATCACTTGCCAATTGTGTAGAAAACCCCAACTTTCAACATTTGTTTATTTATGACTACTACTGGGATTAGTTCTTCAAATGTTGTAAGACGAAATTTTGTGGTACATCTTTGGCAGGTACCGGTACCTACTTTTTAAGCTACGCTTAACTTTTACTTTTACCATAGGTACTCAAATAACCCATGAGAATTTTGTCATTAATTAAAAACCATAGAAAGAACAAAAAATATAAATCTGGTACAGAGCGGAAAATTGGTCGTACAAAAAAGTTTCTCCTTTTATTATCGCCCCCTGAAAAGTGAAAATAAAACGTTACACAACTAGACAAATTGGACAACTACTTTTGATGAGGTCGTGTTTTCAAAGGCAATTAAAAACTAGATCGACCAAAATGTATGTAACAAAAGAAAAATATTTGAATTAATATAAATGAAAGTTTCAGCTATTGTTTTTAATTTAGAATTTAATTATGAGAATAAAATATATTGAATATATCAGTTGCTTAATTTATTATACTAATCCGAAATAATCAATTCAGAAAAAAATATTGTAATGAGACAATTAATTGTATATTTAATATAAAATAAAAAGTTTCAGGCAACTGCATTGGAAAATGGAAGTGTTGAGAGCATAATTTTCCTATTAAGAAAATTGTGCACAATCTTCGAACATTGTCTAATGACTATTACTAATAGCAAATTCGAGACAAACGGAAACAATTTATTTAGAAAATTCTAGAAGCAACGACGCTCTATAAAACAGAGTCGGCCTTCGAAGGAATTAGTCAGTCTAGAATGAGTTCTTTGTGGATGAATGAACGGTTAAGCTGGTGAAACACGCATGTGCGTAGATTACCGCGCTGTTAACGCAAAAACAATGAAAGACTGTTATCCTTTACCAAGAGTGGACGACCATTTAGAGATTTTAAAGGGATGCAAGTATTTAACGACCTTGGACATGGCGAGCGGTTACCACCAAATACCAATGACGGAGAACTCCCGAGAAAAAACAGCATTCGTAACTCCTTATGGTCACTACGCATATTTAAGGATGCCGTTCGGATTAGTAAATGCTCCAGCGGTGTTTCAAGGGACGATTAACCAGATCCTAGGCTCCATGAGATTTTCTACTGCCTTAGCATACATGGATGACATCTTGGTTCCTTCTTCTAGTGTTGCGTCTGGATTGGTTGCTCTTGCGGATGTATTTGAAACCTTCCGAAATGCAGGTGTCACTTTGCGACTGCCAAAATGTAATTCCTTTTAAGAGCAAATCGATTATTTAGGACATGAGATTAGTGCTGCCGGTATCCGATCCAGTATTTCGAAGATTTCTGCAGTAGAGAAATTTCCTGTTCCAAAAAATGTGCACCAGATTCGACAATTCATCGGTCTATGCAGCTATTTCAGGAAATATGTGAGAGAGTTTGCACAAATTGCCCGCCCTTTGACCTCTCTTACCAAAAAGGATGTGCAATTTGACTGGGGTATGGACAGGGAGTTATGATTTGGTTTGGTGAATAGTTAAGCTTTTTTTATCCGCAAATTTTTGATGCAAGGTTTAAAAAAAAAATTATTCGTGAAGGACTTCATTCCAGTGGCGGCTCGTCAAAGGAGGCAGGGGAAAAATTGAAAATTCAATCTCAGTTTTTTATTCCAGATTCCTGGGATACTCAGTAATACGAGCCCGAAGGGCCGGAGTTATACGCGAGCCCGAAGGGCCGGAGTAATACGAGCCCGAAGGGCCGGAGTAATACGAGCCCGAAGGGCCGGAGTTATACGCAAGCCCGAAGGGCCGGAGTTATACGCAAGCCCGAAGGGCCGGAGTTTTTTTAATCACGGGGCCCATTCTATTGGTCAGCGGATAATTTGAAGCCAATCAAAAATCGGGAATATTCAAAATGTGATTTTTAGTCGATATTCCGAGCTTCAGTTCTCTTTGATGTAGGGTAAAAAGTTAGCCTCCCCATCTTTCTTGATTTTGAATTTTTTTTTCCGAATTTCCAAAAAAAAAACCATCGGATAGAGGAGCAAAAAAAACGTTGAAAAGCTTATGGGAACCTG
Organism: Ceutorhynchus assimilis; assembly: GCA_917834065.1. NCBI lineage: Eukaryota > Metazoa > Arthropoda > Insecta > Coleoptera > Curculionidae > Ceutorhynchus > Ceutorhynchus assimilis. The sequence goes on from OU892279.1 coordinate 51,960,626, forward strand.
CTTACTATGATACATTTTAAGGCCGGGAAAAAATTAAAAAAGGATATTTCGATTTTGGCCAGATAAAAATTTCGGCGATCTGACACGACGTTACTTTTTCGCTTATAGCTCCGCTATTTCTCAACCGATCGTTTCGAGTCATATCCCTTTTGAAAGAGGATGAAATTACCTACAAAATATTGTTGTTATTGAGATTCCAGGCCGTTTTCGTCTTTGAGATATCAGCTGTCAAAGTTGAAATTCTTTGTAATTTTGTTAAAATTTTCTAGGTCAATTTTCTCGAAAACGGTGTCCCGTGGCGGGATACTTCTCATAGGCTTTTTTGTAGTACTCGGCGAGATCTTTGTATTTGAAGTTCTTCTCTCGAGCTTTTCGTTTTCGAGTTAGGACGCTTTGAAAATTAAAAAAATATAAAACGAAGGCTACCCTTGAATTTTTTTGTCGAAAAAATTCAAATTTTGAATTTCAAAAAAAAAATAAAATTATCGGATAAAAGAGCAAAAAATACAACCGAAAGTTAATTTGACTCTCTTCGCTACGGCACATCTTAAGGCCGGAAAAAAATAAAAAAGGAAATTTCGATTTTGATCAGAAAAAAATTGTGGGTACCCGACACGAGGCCACTTTTTCGCTCATAATCGATCGTTTCAAGTCATGTCTCTTTTGAAAGAGGATGAAATTACCTAAAAAATGTGTTATTGAGGTACCAGGACGTTTTTGTCTTTGAAATATTAGCCGTCAAAGTTGAAATTAACTTTGAAAATATATACTTACATGAAGAAAATGAAAATTTTCTCGAGTATTCATGGTTTTTATTGAATTTGAGATAAATTATTGAGGGCATGGGCACCCCAAAACAAATTTTGCCTGCTGCGCAGTGGTCACCTTACCGTAATTCATTATTGTTTAGCCTCCTCACTTGAAATAGTCACGAGCCGCTACTGCTTCATTCATAGTTTAGATGAAAACGTGAAGAACATTTCTGATACAAACCCAAACCATTTGGAGCAGACAAAATTAATGTTAATGAGATTTTAATTTGTAAACCACGAGCGAGAGAGAGCGATAATTTGCAGTTATTGATGATGATTCGCTTTAACAAGAAAAAGTATCAAGTGAATTAGTTCGAGAAATCAGAATGAACCCGTAAAAAAAACTCATTCTTATTTGATAATAATAATAATAATTAAGTAAGGTTTCAAATAATTCAATATAAACTCTGCCATTTCATGATTTTCCAGGAAACGATATATATGTATATCCATATCCGAAAAAGTGGTCAACTTTACTAAAATTCAATTTTGCAATTTTTCATCATTCTTTATTTACAATTATCCCCAGTGTAAACATTCCATGTTAGATTTTTCTGATTGAAAGGGATCCCTCAGGATCTAAAAAAAATATTCGATTCTCTTATTGTTTTATGTAGGTATGTATTACCTTCAAATGCCTTGTTTTCACGTTTTTACTACATCATAATTAAGCAGTCTTGAACCTCAAATAATAGTTTTATACAAATAACTGCAAACACTTGTATTATAAAATAACTTTAGGTACCGTTGCCTTATTCTAACTTTTCAAATAATATAATTAAGCTTTTCAAGAAGCGATTTCTATACTTGACAACCGAATCTATATTTTACAATTACAAAACAAAAATGCATTATTTGTTTTTCTTTTATCTCATAGGCAATGATATTTGTGAAAGTGCCACTAAACGAAAAAGACATCGGTCGATAAAATGTATACAAATTGTTCACGCTCCATTGAGTATCGCAAAATACCATGTCTATCTCAATATTTGCATAATTTTTCTCAATTATTGCGAATGATACACAACGATGTGTGTGAGCAAACATTTTTTTTTCTTATAGTGATAAATAACATAGTTACAAGATACTTTATATCGCTATAATAATTCTTGCACCAAAAGTTCGAGAAATATTATTAATCCTCTAAATTTTATGTTCTGTAGGTAATTCATTATTGGTTACCTACATTAGAAAATAAAACATTCCAAAACCACGGTACAGTATAATTAGGGATAATTACAAACAACAAATTAGATTAACGAAAGAAAAAGGACAGGAGGGAATTTCCGCAATTGAGGAAAAGTAATTTTGCCTAAACACGCTTATCTTTAGAGCAACACGCTGTCTTGAGTGGGATTAAAAGTTTGGTTACTAATTATTTAACCTTTGGGTAATTTTCTTTCCATCTTTGTAGAAATTAAATCTACTCAATTTGATATTAGAGAGATTTTTATATTCTTGCCAGACTACAAATCTATACAGCAAACACTGTAAAGTTGAGTGGGGATTTTTATCTATTCAATATTTAGATTGTATACCTACTTTACAAATTCTATGTGCAATTGAATTTAATCAGAAAGGTTCATTGAATCTTTCCTGAATGATCTTAAATTGTTCTAATACTTGCAATAAATGTGGTGAAATTGCTCACTGAGCTGCAAAATATTCCACCTTGAAATTTTATTACAATCCTTCATCTATTTAGGAATGCTAATGAAATTATATATCTAGATGAAAATGAAAGTTTATCTGATTGTAATACAAGCCAAACATTATTGTTTCTTGAAATATATCAATTTTGTGAAATCACTCCAAAACTGCACAGGTCTTCAACATTTGATTTAATTTATGCGGATAGTTTTTGACCAAACTCATAGTCACAATGTTTTTAAAGCAAGTGTACTTCATTATACTGTTACAAAATTGCCTCGGGAGCCCGGCCGAATTCTAAGGAATACAATTGTCAAATTTTTCTTAGATAGTGCGAAGTAGTAGCTTTGTTGCACCTGATTCGATAACTGATAATTGAATTATCAATGAAAGTTGATACTGTTTGTGAAGTGGGTTTTAGTGAACCCGGAATCCGTGACAATATCAAACATCAATTTTGACAAATGACTCCGGGAGTGCACAGGGCTTTAATATTTGAAATAATGTATGTAGATAGTTTTGGACCAAACTCGTCAATCTTAAAAGCAAGCGCCCTTTATCATGTTGTGTACTAAATTTTATCAATCTGCCTAAAAATAATATATTGTATTGTCGAGAAAATCTGGCGGAAGCGCCAAGGTGTACAGAATTGAACAGCTGATTCTAGATTTTACAGTGCTATTCGGAAAATGATAACGAATATATAAAGGCCGGTATTAGTTAGTAGTGGAATATAATTCGAGGACTGCAAAGTGAAATCCGATTGCAGAATAGTGTGGACATTAAGTGAACACTAAGAGAGTTAGTCAGTGCAAGCAGTGACAATCACAAAAAGAGACTTAGGGCCAAATTATGGACCAACTGGTAAGTGTCTGGTTGTTACCTAGCAGGTACTTTCTATTCTCTAGTGCTGGAGTACCTGCTAGTTAACAACCAGACGTTTATCAGTCAGTCCATAATTTGGCCCTTAACCGATTATGTAATTACCCCAGAAGTGACTGTATACCCGATTTTGACTGTGATAGTGAATTTTCAAGACGTAGAGGCCAGGCGACAAAAAGAAAAACAAGAAGAAGAAGCTAAACGACAACGAGAAATACAAAAAGAAGAAGAAGCTAGGTGTAAAAAAAAAACAAGAAGGAGAAGCTAGACAACAACGAGAAGAGGCTAAACGACAAAAAGAAAAGCAAAAAGCGACATACTGTAAATCCGAAATTCGATACAGACACCTTGATGCAGACTTTGGAGGAATCATGGAAACACCTTGATCCAGATAGACTTCAAGAAGTCACAGATTTCTTGAAAGAAGCAGAAGTATTTGTGATGGATAATTAAACCGGACGAACCAGTTTAATTCAACACAAAATTGATACTGAATTGGCACACCCAATTAGACAATCACCTCGACGTATGCCAGTAACTAAACAACAGGAAGTGGAAAACCAAATTGATAAAGTGCTTCAAGCAGGGGCGCCCGCAGAAAAATATGTAGGGGGAGTCAAAATCAATTGAATAAATTTTTTCATGCGTAAAAAAGGGCACTTCAGTCTAAATTATCATTTTAGAAGCAGAATCAGAATTTCAAATGCAACATTTGCAAAGCAAAATTTAAAAAAAAAGGCAGTTTGAAGAAACACAAACTAACACACTTGGACGAGAAGAATTTTAAATGCAACATATTATGCAATGCAAAATTTAAAGAAAAATTTAAATTAGGAAAATTTAAACAAAAAGGTAATTTGAAAAGTCACATATCAACAGACTTCGATAGTTATCTTTTTGAATGTGACATTTGCAAAGCAAAATTCAAAGGAAAAGACTGTTTAAAGAGACACAAATTAACACAGTCTGATATTTATCCTTTTAAATGTGACACATGCAATGCAAAATTTGAACACAAACGTAGTTTTAGAAGCCACATATTAACAAACTCGGATGAGGAGAATTTCAAATGTAACATTTGCAATGCAAAATCGAAAAAAGAAGGCGATTTGAAGGAACACATATTGATACACTTGGATATTTAATTTTTTTGAATGGGACATTTGCAAATCAAAATTTAAACGGAAACGCAATTTGAAGATACACAAACTAACACATTCGGGTATTTATCCATTTGAATGTGACACTTGCAAGGCAAAATTTGAAGAAAAGTAATTTACAAAGGCACATTTCAACACACTCGGATATTTATGCTTTTGAATGTGACACTTGCAAATCAAAATTTAAATGGAAAGCTGATTTTAAGATTCACAAATTAACACATTCGAATATTTATCCATTTGAATGTGACACTTGCAATGCAAAATTTAAGCAAAAACATAATTTGAAAAGCCACATGATTGTTTATTATTTGATTCACCTAATAGTGACATGTGTTTAGCTCCGGGATCCTTGCACTCAGCCACAAAATTCACCAGTTCCGGAATAAGGAAAGGGTGACAATTTATCAATATGCAAATCGGTACACTGAGATATAGATATTAAATCAACTTATTTACTTCCTATAAATAGCTAAAATCTCAGGCATGGTAGAGGAAGATCCAAAACTTAGACTTAAGCATTGAATATAAAAAAAAAATCAGAAATCGGTAAATCGTTACATAATTGTTTCGGAATGATGTTTTTGGAGAATCAAGAAGTTAGCGATTTCTTTGTTTTCGAGTTGTTAGCTATTCAGCCGAATCACGAAGTCTAGTTAAATTTTCAGATTATCTCATCGACACATGGCACATGCCTCAATAGACCTGGATAAGAAAACAAATGCCTGTGAATCTTTCCATAGTCATTTTGGTAGATCTTTTTATTTTGCGCATCAAAATACATATTCACACTTTTTTAGATTTATTAACTCATATGCAATGCGAAATCTGTCAACATCATAAGGTAAGTTTTATGGGAAGTAGGTTGGGTTTCATGATTTGATCGAATTCAAAGGTAGGATTACTGCAGCTACCTGGTTTGTGGCCGAATTCAAGTATGCCCGTTTCGCTCATACGAGCATCATCGGACCTACAATATAATATATATAGAAAATAATTAAAATTTAAGAAATTTCCATGACCCCCTGACCCTCCCTGTGGGCGCCCTTGGCTTCAAGAGGAAATTATTGAAGAGTCAAATAATACGTGGTCTGCGCCAATAGTATTGGTTACAAAAAAATATGGAAGTCTTAGATTTTGTGTGGACTACTGTAAGCTTAATGATGTCACCAAGAAGGACAGCTTCCCTCTTCCAAGGATAGACGATACATTAACAACTCTATCGGGCTCCAAATGGTTTTCCACCTTGGATCTTAAGAGTGGATACTGGCAAGTGGCAGTACACAAAGATGACAGAGAGAAAACTGCCTTCAGTTCCGGAAGCGGGTTTTACCAGTTTAACGTAATGCCTTTCGGATTGTGTAATGCTCCAGCTACGTTTGAGCATCTAATTTTGCGAGGCCTTACATGGAGAACTTGCCTGGTATATTCAGATGATGTCATTATCATGGGAAATTCGTTCCAAGAACATGTCAATAACCTGAAAGAAGTTTTTGACCGCTTCGGAATGCCAACTTGAAACTCAATCCAAGTAAGTGTTTTCTATTTCAAATGAAAGTGGAATTCTTAGGTCACGTCGTATCTCAAGATAGTAGGTATACAAGTTATGGAAGGAAAGATAGATGCCAAAACCACACGACAAAAAATATTGTTGTGTAAATTGGGCTTTGATTTTGGAATAAACAAACCCAAGATTTCTGTCACGCACCCCAGAGCCGTGCCAGTATAATTCATAAGAGAACAGTTTAACTCTCCAAAAATCCATTATTATTACATACCTAAATAATTTCAAATATTTCCTAGAAGGTTAATTTTTTTTTGCGTTATTCCTTTACCAGCCTGCATAGTTCAAAAACAGTTCCTTAGAACCAAAACAAAGACATGAAAGTAGAAAATCCCTATTTAACATCCCTCGCAGGTCCATGTACAACATTATCATATTAAAACTAGAACAATGCCTTTATGAGTTCATGGCTCTTTTACAAAAATCTAATATTTAAAATGAAACATGAGTTTGTGGAAACCACTCACCTGAATCTGATTATTATCGTATTCTTCCGGGGAAATTTTGTTGAGAGCTGGCACTTGGTGTCTTTCTCCACGTTTGCCGAACCTAAAACATATTGAAAAATTATATTTTTCGAGTTATTGAGAAAACTTTTAAAAGCCCTGCGTCACGTTTTTTTGCATTTTAATTTTTAATTGAATCTGACTTGACGCAGGGCTTTAGTAAAAATTCAACCAATATGTATTTTGTACAAACAATGGTTTTTTTCTAAAACCCTGAGCGACGCCAAGGTGACGCAGAGCTTTAAACAATATTTTTCAGCTTCAGAAAAGATGATAATACATAAATAATTATATTAACAGCCTAAGACCGAAACATTATTTGCCCAAGAAAACTTTTTATCCCGATAATCTTGCAAAGGCGAATTGTATTATCAAACTTCACAGTGCGACAACATCAGAACAATGAGATTGTGTGGTTTAATTTAACCAGGGAGTTTACCTTAAGCCCAAAAGTTTTCGGTTTGTGTGTAAAGAAGCTGATTTATTTTTTGGAGAGCTTTCTTAGGAAATACATTTTTGAAAGTCAATATAGATAGATTGTTGGAAATATTACTTTACCAAAAGAAAAAAGATAGAAGTAATGAAAATTCCTATAAAGTTTATTTCAATGTGCAAGAGTTGGAAATTAGTTTACTTCAAATTAAACTTAATGATGAAAATTGAAGCGACTTTACTTTGAAATTGAAAGTAATTCATGCATAAATATATCCAATATTAGACTATCATCGTTTCTGGCTATAGAAAATTGAAACATTTCAGCTTCAAACTGACACATAATGAATACATCAGTTTAAAGTTGGTACCAAAAAGCTCTTTTGCTCACCTAGGCCTCGATCGGGGTGAGTAAAGGTTATCCAATTCTTGTAGCCTTAACATATTGAGCGCCCTTTGTACTTTTTGTCCCACCTCTGATGATATCGGTATACTTCGCAAACTGCCTAACACGAGGTTTAATTAGAAAGGATACAAATCAAAACTCTTTTTATATTTAGCGGACGAATCAGCCAATCGCTATATTGAAAATATCAATTTCAATGTTCATATTTTAGAGTGCATGTTAGATGAAATTAAAAATTGCTTTCAGTTACCCAACAATAATGTACATTTGGAACATGAATTATGATCACGTACTACTAAAAAATTCCATATCAATATCAGTTTTATCAGGCGTGGACACCTGGGATTGTAATCAATCTGAACAATTAAACGTTGATTAATCGAAAATAACAAAATTGCATTTTAAGGGTTTTCATTTACAAAAATGGAAAATGCTTATCTAAATTGCCATATTGGGATACAAAAAACTCAATTTCGCCAAAATAAACAGAGAGGCTTGTTTGTAATTTTTGGAACCTTCTCTATCTCGTCCAAGTAACAAAATGTCTTTTTACATGAAAATATTTTGTTGGTTAATATTAATGAAACATTATACATACCTTGGTCTGGCAATGGAAGAATAAAGCTGATCCAGTTTCATCAATTCCCTGTACATGTCGTCGTTTCTTGGAGAAGGTGCCGCTTTGCAAAAATTACCCCCTAACATTGCCAGCGCCATTCCGAAAACTACCCATTTGATTAAAGATGTCCACCACATTTTTTAGGCGTAGCTTTGTTTGCTTCTGCAAAAAAGTTAAACAAAAGTACCTTTTTGTTATTTGGGCATAAAATAAAAACTAATTATCACGTAAATATACGCAGATAAAAAAATAAAAGCGGCAAATTGAAACATAAACTGACAATTAATTGGAGCATCTTTTTTTAGGAAGGCCTAAACAAGTCCAAACTAATTGTTCGCGTTTCTATGAATTGGTCCGGAAAAAAAAGATTGTGTTTTGTCTTTGTGAGGCAAATCAAAAATACAATTTCTGTACAATGCAACTTTTGGAAAAGCTATAATTTCAAATATTTAACTGTATTTTTATGGATATTTTCCTTGTGTAATGATCCGCAAAATAGACCCGTGGATCACAATGTCTTTACTGTAAAAAATAAATAATATCAAATAATCAAAAATTGAGTTTCCGGTATTTCCAAATCAGTATCGATAAATTAAAAATCCTCCAGCGTGATGTCATCCTAACATCCGATCAATGAACTTTTTTTTTAAGCGAGGCCAATGTAATTAAAATCCATGATTATGGCTCACGTGTTCTATCGGTTTCTTTGTGTTATCCTCACATTCTTGAACCAATGTATTGACCCCGATAAATCAGGATATTGCGACATAATTATTCGATTTTTTAAACATATAAAGATGACAAAAATTTCAAGGAGATTGCATCATTATTTTGATAATATCTAGGTCGGCCAATGGGATTGTCTTATTGATGGTCAAACGACCGCCTATTGACGATTTTGGGGGATAATTAATAATACTTTGCGGGAGAATCGAAAAATATGAAACAGGCGGTTTTAGAAGTGGAAATCAGTTGTCAGTTGAGTTGCCAGTTGTTAGCAGTCCAGTGCAGTTTGAGTTAAAGTCTACAGTACCTAATGAGTCATAAGTGTTGAAATTCGCGAAAAGTTCTTTTATGGCCTCGGAAAAGGTCTTTGAAAAGTACGGAAAATTGTGAAAGAACATTTAAAGGCGTTCAACAATTATTATGTGCGTGCTAGCTGAAAATTTTGAGTAGGTAATTAATTAAGTAATTTTACGTGTGAAAAGTTAAATGTAAGTACTTTAGTGGTTAATAATTTTCTGACTTTTATCAATGATTCTGAAGGATAAGAAGTGAATTAACAATGACTTTTAATGCCTAAAAACTTGAGTGATTTTTACTAGAAAAACTTTTTGACTTTATAATTAACTTTGGAACAAAAATATTAATAACTCGAGTGTTTTGACTATGGAACATTATTGCATAACTTTAATTGCCTTCAGATATAATGACATTCTAATTTAATTTTGCAAAGAAAATATGAAGGGAATTTATAATGCACTTAACATAACATAATAAGTATCGATTTGAGTAGGGATTATTAAAGAATTTTGAATTGGATTGTCCAATTGAAGTTAAGGGCTATAGTAACGAACTAATAAGAATTAAAATAATTTTGTATGTTAGCCCGGATTGCGAAAATAGTAATTGTTCTAATTAAATGAAATGGGATGTTTCGAAAAGAAACTTGTGCATGAAATGAGATTGTTGACGGTAATCATTCAATTTAATGGAGTGGTTAGTTTAAGAACTGTTGTTCTTCATGAATTAAAATTGCTGACGATAATCATTAGACGTATTGGAAAAGTTTATTTGAAATTTGTTATTCATAAAGAGACATTGATAATCTTAAGTGCCGAACTTTTGAATTAGGGTTTTAAATTTCATGTAGAAATTATTTTAAGGTTTTATAAGAATATGTTAGTAATACCTATATTAATAAACAAATAGGTAATTATTTTGGGTTTTTCATAAGTAGTCAGTAAGGGACTTAGAAATTTTCAAGAATTTACATAAATAAGTGAAGGGTAGTTAATAGGAATGAATCGGAAGTGTTGAAATAAGTTAACTTATAAGTTATTAGGAATAGTAGGAATAGGGCGTTTCTTATTTAGTATGGATATTTCAGTGGTCCGTAATAATGACATTTTTTGACCGGATGTGAAGTAATTGAATTTAGAAAAATAGATGAGGCTGTCAGAATTGGAAGATATTTTGCTGAAAAAAAATTTTTGGTTTTATGTATAATAATTTATAATTTAGAAAACCTCAATAGTTTGTTTCTCTCTTTTGCAAATAGATCCTTCCACAATTTTATAGGTAGCAGCTCCAAGGAAATAAACACCATCAATATACCGCTCGACATTTACCATCTAACTAATTACATAGAGTACTTGGGGCGTTTTGCTACACTTGTATTTATTATTTTACCACCAAAATATTCCATAGTTGCAAAAAGTATCGAGCTAATTTTAGGCGTGAAACGTGAGTTGGCTCAAATTCCGCCATTCAAAAATATCAAATGACATTGGATAAATGTTAAACCGCTGTCGTAAATAGGAATTTTTATTAGAGCTCCCGGAAAACACTGGAAAAAAATAATTCAGCAGCATTTCCCATTAAGTTTTTTGTACTCGATCGGTTCGTTAGCCAGACAAATCCCGTCATGGGGGTTTGTTTTAAATGGCAAAGTGATAAATGGCAGGGAAATTGATTTAATTGGATTCTAAAGTTTTATTACCGTCGGTATAAAGGCCACCGGTTTAATTTCATTTCTTCTGTATTTGATTATCTTTTTTTTTTCATATTTTTATGTTCTAATAAGTATAATAATTATTATCACTGGTCTTTCTTCTTCTGTGTCTCAGGTAAAGTGATTTTTCTATTTCTATATCTGTTGTTTCTTCTGTTTGACCTCTTTCCTTTACTGATAACTCATGTTTTCTTTATTTTCAGAGTTTCTTCCATATTCGCGCTTTTTGTTTATTCATTTTCAGCTTTGGGTTTTGATTTCTAGTGTTCATGTTCTTGTTGCTTTCATGTTTATCAACTTTTAAACTGGATAGTATAGTATATTGTTTATATTTTGAATGACTATGCATAATTTTAAAATTTGCATATTTGTATTAATACACTAACATAGAGAAAATTAAATTTTCATAATATTCAGACCGTCACTCATAATTCAAAGTTAAATTTCCATAGTAGGTATTCAATTTTAACTCCGATGCACTGCTATGCAATTAAGTGTCAATCATTTAATTAATTTGCATAAATTCTAGAAAAACACCCACTAACAGAATGTTCCCATTATAAACACTATTCCTAGGAATTTATAATTTCCTAATTAATCTTAAGTTCTCTCTCAGTCAAAGTGGAATTTTATTCAATATTATCTCACAAAGAAACCACAAACTTAAGTATTCGATATAAATAACCATCGCTCCATGCTTTTACTAACTCAAGACTTAATCTAATATGTAGGTGCCCAAAATTTCATATATCAACTAACACCTTCATTTCATATTCTCTATATATATACAATTATTTCGTGCAAGTAATATATAATCACACCACTTCTTTGACGAAAGATCAAAGAATATTAGATTTAACCGGTGTCACGGTGAGTTGTATACATATGTAATTTATATGCTAATTATGTCCCAGGACAGGACCAATCTTTCAAATATTCTACATACACTTTTAGGGATGACGTAAAATTGAAGATAATTTTCATGTTTGCAGTTGTGAAAACTTCAAATTATTCAAATCTTATCTTTTATATTTCTGAAATGTAAAAAAGCAACTGATAGATTTCCAAACCAGGTAAATGTAGGCAATTTGAAATTTTACTAGCAAACAATAATATGTAATAAATTATCTACATTGTGCTTTTATTTATCTCAATCCTCGTGCAATTATCACGTGCAACTTTACTTCCTCATAAATTTCCTCTGACACAATAATATGCCCCGATAAATATCAACAAACTTGAACACCCGCACAAGGCAAGGGAGTGGAATTAATTTGATACTGCTTAGTATTTAATACTCGTTTAATTCGCTTCAGTTGCAAAAGGGCATTTACGTATTCTACGTGCAACTTAGGTCACTTCTCAGCAAGTTCACTTACATTGATTGAAATTAGCTAATCGAAATATATTTCTATATGATTAACTCTAGGTGGATAAATCACCGGGAAAATTGCAACTATTTTGTTATAGAAGGTTTTCCTACTAAGTATAACATACTTCAGATAATAAATCGGATAAGTAGGTAAGTGAGATATACGCCAAAGCTGCGAAACTCAATAGAATCGGGATATTGCCTAAGGAATACCCTCAGGTAATGCTTAGCCCCGAAAAACTGACGGCGCTGGAGGAGGCCGTAGTTGCAGAAATGATGGGAAGCACAGCCAGAGGCTTGCGGTTCTCTGGTATACATTTCCGTTCGGGAATGGTATTGGTGGACTGCGAATCTGAGCAGACAGCCGAATGGCTGGTTCAGATGTCACCCAGACTGAAAGCATGTAAGGGGCCTGAACTCGTTGCAGGGAGAGGAGACGACATCCCCAAGTCGCATACGATCAGTATCTTCCTCCCAAGGAGCAAAGGGCAAGACACCAAAGCTCTCCTGAGAACGCGGAACTCTCCACAAATACGTGTCGAGTTGTGAACGCGAAAGAACAAGGCCACGGCCAAGTCCTTACAATTGGGATCGATACCAAAAGTAAGGAAGCTATCAAGGCCAAGGGACACTCCATCCACTACAGGTTTGGACAAGTCCCGGTATCTGGTCTTAAGAAGCGGAGGAAGAGAAAATGGACTTTGAATCAACAGCCTCGACCGCCTCTTCTCTGTTGGAGAACACCCTCACCGATGAGACTGCATCAAAGGAAAACGAGGGGCAAGAGACCGAGGGCTTAGGCCTCGAATCTCTTAAAGTCAACTCTTCTTCTGAGGATGAGGTGATCAGCAAGGAAGATGAAGAGAAGCTTCTGGCGGATCAGAGTAAGGAACAGCAGAGGGAAGGACAGGATAGTCCAAACAGACCACCTGCTGATCCCTCCTCCAATTACTAGAACATTCACCAGATTAGCGCAAATCAATCTGCAACACAAACGGGCATCCTCCGATGTGATTGTACGAATGTTCGCTAACCAAGATGGGACTAGTTATGATCCAAGAACCCTGAATCAATAGAGGGCAAATCAAAGATTTGTCAAGCAAACTTTCAAAGGTAGTATACGATAACAGACAGGAATCACCCACAGCCTGTATTCTCATAAGAAATGACATTAATTATATGTGTGTTACAGAATTTATGTCACAGGACTTGACACCCATTGTCGTACAACTCGACATTGGGGGCTGCAACCGCAACATAGTAATTGCTTCAGGATACTTTCCTGGAGATGGGCTAACGACACCACCGCCGGAGGTACAAGAGCTGATCCAATATTGCAGAAGAGAGCGCCTGCCACTACTCTTAGGCTGCGACGCAAATGCACATCATGTTATCTGGGGAAGCACGGATATCAACTATAGAGATGAGTGTTTGCTTAAATTTCTTATGACTACCGACCTTGAGGTCTTGAATGTTGGTATTATGCCTACATTCGTGACTAGAACAAGGTCGGAAGTATTAGATATAACTTTAGTCAGCTTCAGTATTAGACCTCATCAAAAACTGGAGAGTATCAAACGAACCATCCCTGTCAAATCACAGGATAATTGAGTTGATCCTAGAGAATGTAAAATACAATAGACCCATACGAAGGGTTCCGAGAAAAACCAATTGGGAGGCCTACAAAACCAATTTACAGAACAACCTTCACTGCTTAAGTTCAGGTGGGAAAAGACACCACATGGACCTGGAGCAGGACACTAAGGAAGTCACAAAGGCAATTATGGAAGCCTTTGAATCCAGTTGCCCAGTGACTACAGCGAGATTCAAAAAAGTTGCACCATGGTGGAACAGACACCTGTCAAAACTGAGATTTCAAGTCCGTCATCTTTTCAATACAGCAAAAAGTGACGGAAATTGGCAGGGATACGCAGAAGTGCTTAATCTTTATAACAAAGAGATAAGAAAAGCCAAAAGGCAACATTTCAGAACCTTTTGTGAGGAAATGGCTGACACTCCAACGGCTGCAAGGCTACATAAGTCCATGACCAAAGGAGGAACAAAGGACAGGGAAGCTGCAAAGAGGGTTTTTACTGCGGAACGGATGAAATCGGCAATAAGTAGACCTTTCAACCGTTTAAGTCACCAGGAGTGGCCGGAATATTTCCTGCCCTTTTACAAAAAGGGCAAAAGGAAATATTCCCTCACCTACTTAGAATAGCTAGGACTAGTTTAGCCTCGGGATATATACCGAGTATCTGGCGACGAGCTAAAGTAACCTTCATACTCAAAATAGGTAAAAAGGATGGGACAAACCCTAAATATTTTCGACCCATTAGTCTTACGCCCTTTGTATTAAAGACGATAGAAAAAGCTGTAGATAACTACATCAGAAAAGACATTTTGGAGAAGGCACCTCTACACTCGTGTCAACATGCATACAGAGTAGGCAGATTGACAGAGACAGCGCATTATCAACTTACAGAAATCATCCAAAAAACCCTCAAGGAAAAAGAAACAGCCATATGTGCCTTCCTGGATATATCCGGGGCTTTTGATAACAGCGGTAAAAATTGCTCTGGAGAGGAGAGGAGTGAATAAAACCATAGTCCGGTGGGTCTGTGAAATGCTGACTACGAGAACAGCTGAGACAACTGTGGGTGAACAAACCACAATCATCAGAACCACTCGTGGTACACCTCAAGGGGGAGTAACCTCACCCCTGTTGTGGTGGAGCCTGGTAGTTGATGAACTTCTGTCCAGACTGACAAATCAAGGTCTAACTTGTATAGGTTACGCCGATGATATTGTCATTATTGCCAAAGGCAAGTTTGAGGGCACACTATACGACTTCATACAAAAAGGCCTAAGTACTACCGAAGATTGGTGCACATCGGTGGGGCTGAGCATCAACTCAGCAAAAACCAATATTGTACCATTTATACTTAGAAGGAAAATTCAACTTACTAGGGAAATTCATCTAAGTGGAGAGGTTGTAAATCAAGCAAACGAAGTCAAATATCTGGGCGTAACACTGGATAGTAAACTTCTATGGAAAAAAACACCTAGAAGCCATTGCTAACAAAGCTACTAAAGCCATTATGGTGTGCAGAAACTTGGCGGGTAAAAACTGGGGATGTACACCAAAAATACTGCGGTGGATGTACATTATGATGGTAAAACCCATAATCACATATGGGGCAGCAGTTTGGTATAGCATAGCAGAACAAAGCACTACAAGGCGAGCACTTGATAAATTGCAAAGACTGGCAAGTGTTTGTATTACAGGAGCCATGAGAACATGTCCAACAGCAGCGTTGAACGTCATACTTCACCTCACACCTTTGCACTTGTCGGTGAAGGGAGCTGCAGAAAGGGCTATGTTTAGACTAGCTAGGAATAGGACCGAGGCTAAGGACATCATCGATCAAGGAGCATGGTCATCCCAGACACGGTGTATTCCCTTATTCGATCTTCCCAAAGACGATATAACCAAAGAATATCACTTTGAGAGAAACTTCCTCACAAGGATTGATAATAAAAGCGACTGGGAAAGCGGCAAGATTACCGAATCTCTCAAAGAAAACACTATTAAATGGGGGTACGGAAAAAAGGTCGAATTACAAAATGTCGAATTGTTACAAAAGCTCGAATAGCAAATAGTCGAAAAATAAAAAGTCACAAATACGTTGGGGGAGGTAAGTTTATAGGTTAGTTTGGGTTAGATTGGATTAGTTTGAGTTAGTTTGCGTTAGTTCGATCTGCGCATTATAGCGTTGGCGAGGTAAGTTTATAGGTTATTTTGGGTTAGATTGGGTTAGTTTGGGTTAGTTTGTGTTAGTTTGTGTTAGTTCACTTTATTTAGCAGCCCTTCTTATTTTACTAGTCTTGTATATCCAAATTCCAATTTATCTCGCTCGGGCCCGTAATTTTCTTCTTCGAATTTAAAGGTCGGGGTTTTATTTTTATTTTTTAGTAAGGCAAGAAAACATCAATATCTGCATCTAAATTGAAACAAAAACATTTTTATAAACGATATGGCAACTAATTTTTATCGAAAATATGTTAATTTTTGAAAGTGTCCTTCCTGACGTTTCACTACAGAAATTTACGGGATCGGGAAGTAAATAGGAGTGCATGGGTCAGCAGAAACGAAGATTGGGTTAATTACAGAAGTGTACAGAGTTTTGGTTAGTTTGGTTCAGTTTTGGTTAGTCAGCGTTAGTCAAGGCGTTAGTATGTTGAAAAGAAAGAAAGAAAAAAAAATTGTATTTTCGCCTTTTCATAATATTGACAACTTGTATTTTCGACCTTTTTCAATTTCTACCTTTTAAAATTCGTACTTTTGTATTTCGATCTTTTGTACTTTCGACATTTTGTATTTCGACTTTTTGTATTTTCGACATTTTGTATTTTCGACATTTTATATTTTCGACATTCGGTATTTTCGATCTTTTGTATTTTCGACCTTTTGTATTTTCGACCTTTTGTATTTTCGACCTTTTGCTATTCGACTTTTTGTTATTCGACCTTTTGTTATTCAACCTTTACTCATTCGATCTTTTGTATTTTCGACTTTTTGTATTTCGACCTTTTGTATTTTCGAACTTTTGTTATTCGACCTTTTCCCATTCAATCTTTTGTATTTTCGACCTTTGTCTTCGACTTTTTGTATTGCGACCTTATGTTTTCGACCTTTTTTCCGGGACTCTATTAAATGGTACACAGACGGTTCGAAAACCGACAAAGGATCAGGAGCTGGAGTATTTGGGCCTCGCACCAAATATTTTGAGTCACTGGGTAAATACCCCAGTGTATTCTCAAATGATCCTGAACAGGAACTATCTCAAGCAAGATATTGCAATATTCACCGACAGTCAATCGGCCATAATGGCACTGAGTTCATATGTCATCAGTTCTAAGATAGTACGGGATTACCTAGGGAAACTAAATGAGGTGGGAAAGAAAAATAAAGTGACTTTACTATGGGTGCCTGGACACGCAGGAGTATAAGGTAACGAAGAAGCCAATACCTTGGCAAAGAAAGGATCCGGTTCCCCGTTTGTAGGACCGGAGCCTTTTTGCGGTATAGATAAAAAATACTTATACAGCGGAGCTTAGGAAAATGGAAGACGACCTAAGAGCTCGCCTCTGGGACGACCTTCCGGGACTCTAAGATATTCCTTGGAAACTTCAATCCCAAAAAATCTAAAGCTCTAGTAAATTTAAGTAAAACTAAACTAAGAATTCTTACAGGGTTTATGACAGGGCAGTGCCACCTTCGAGAACACCGCAGGAAAATGCGACTCGAAAGATCCAGTGAATGCAGGTTTTGCAGGGAGGAAGAAACTCCAGAACACCTACTAACCGTATGCGAAGCCATCGCTAGAAGCCGGGCTACACATCTCGGTGATTATGTAGTTTTAGAAGGAGACATACCATCCTTGACACCGTACCAGTTACTAGCCCTCATCAAGGCCATAGGACTGGACAAATAACTATGATTTGAGATCCACATCAAATCGGCCTCAGCAAGGGGCACAATAGATCTTGAGGTCGCAGTGCAACAACACCCCAATATTAATCTAATCTAATCTAATCTAAGATATATTCCTAACAGTTTGTGGGATGCGAATGTGGTCTTCATTCCAATGACTGGTAGGCACCCTACAGTACAGCCTAATAAATCATTCATACCAATTAGCCTAACCTCATTTCCATTTATTGCAAATTATTAAAATAATTCTAAAATCAATTGTCGTTGATTGACTGGAACTATATACCATAAAAAAAAGTCCTGTTTTACATTCCTGTTTCATACAAAGGCATTTTTTTCCTACGACATTTACAAGTCGACAACCCGTGAAACATCTAGATTTATATACAACTTCTCAAATATTTATTTGTATATATTTTCCTCTCGTTCGCGTTTTGCATACAAAAATATTATACTTCGAACTATCGTTTCGGTTTCCGGTTCAGCTGCTGAAGAATTTTTACATGAATTTGTTTCAAAGGATTGCCCTTTGAATTTTAAAATCAAACGTTCCGTATTCTGAAAAGAATCCTACTTACTTTTACTTTTTATTATTGCTGTAGCCTTTAGCATGGCAAAAAAGCTAAATATATTTCCGAAAGGCAAATAATTATAGGACCGTAAAACTTTTTTGTCAAAAAAACTACTTACATCCAGACTGCTGCAATCGGCTCGAGTTCTCAAATGACCAATTACAAAGTTTTTTAATAAAATGTTGAGTGAACATTTTTGTCCTCTAGCAAGGAACATAAAAGATTGCTGGATATTATCAATAGAGAAAAATATAAATTTAATATTTTAAAAATAAAAATAGCAATAATGATGAAAAGGAAAATAATTCAGATAGTAAAATTTACATAATTATTTAGATTAAGTAAATATATTTGAATATAATATTTGATCAAAAATTATGTCAGATGAATTTTATTGCAAATTATTTTTTCACTTACTATGTGGGTAATTCATATACTTGGGTACTTATTATAATTGAAAACACCCTTTTAAAGATCAAAATAAATAGCCTTTTTTTTTAAGTATAATTTGCATAGAGAAAGGTTTTAACTAATAAATATTCTTAATAAATGCATACCTAATTCAAATATGGTAATTTTAGGTAATTTTCCTGAAAGAAAAAACATGGGCCCAAAATACTATGAATTTTTATGGTCCGCAATATGTTTTTTAAATTGGATTTTATCACAAACTAGAACTTAAAGCTTATGATTTACGATAAGATGGAACGAGTAACAAAAGAGATATCTTTGCCAATACCAACATCTTGAAAATACTAGGTACCTACAACAAGAAAATAAATGTAACATTTGCATTACAATCTGAAAAAAGGAAACAAACCTGCAGTTTCCAGTGTATGTACATTCAGATCTACCTCGAAAAAAATAACTGGGAAGCAAATACGGCAATTCGTGTTTACCTATAATCACATTAATGCAATATGATCTGTTTTAATGCAAGTGCCAGAATGGAACTTTGAAATTAAAAATACACATTGTAAAAACCGCTTTAGAGTCAATAAATTCTACCCAATTTTTCAGCTGCTTTTGTGAAAAAAATATTTGGACCGAAAAAAATTTCTAATATCCTCAAATGTCAACTGCAGATCATCTTAAAAAAAAAAGGATCCTCTTCGGAACACATTTACAGAACCCAAATATTTCTTTAAGTTTGTTTACAGAAAACGATTATATTCTTACCTTCCACAAAAACGGGTTTGTATTCCTTTAAATTACGTACACTTTCGCCTTCCTTTCATCCTTAAAATTACGAAGGCAAAGCGGCAGAAGCAAAAGGAAATTAAAAGTGAAAGGGAAGCTGGAATAACAATCCAGACGGCTAATCTTTGAGATTCTGCATTTAATGTCTCTCTCTGTGGCGGAGCCTTTTTGCATAATTTTGATTAAATCGGCCTTAGTCAACAATAAACAACCGGAAGAAAGGGAAAGCATAAAACATGAATTGTTTTGTCAAGATTTAACCTGGCGAATAAAACAATTGCATTATTCACATTCAACTCAATGTTATTTGGAACTTCTTAAGGAAATCTTGTTTTTCATTTGATTTAAAACAATACACTGTCAGTTAGGAGAAAAAATTTCAAATATATGTAGTGCCTAGGTCTTTATGTCATAACATTTATGAAATAGTATTCTAATAGTGAATTGTAGCACTTCGTTCGGACTAAAGCGTACAATAACACATTTTCTCTTATTGTACAGCACTTTTGGAGCAGTTTTCAAGGAAAGCTTTCTTCGACAATATTTAAAATAACTAATGTTTAGGTTTTTCATAACCCACACAACGTCGAAACTTTAAGTCCTTCAAAACATCCTAACATTATTACATAATGCCTTTGGGTATGATGGTAATTTTCTAAAAATATTGCTTTTACGTTTTAATTTTGCCTTTACGCAAATACCATTAGGAAAAGACCATGCCCTTTAATAACTTTAAAGCTAAATTGAATATTAACGGTATTGTTTCATCTGCCAACAAAAAACCTTTTCAAAAATATCACAGACATCGAAAAAGGGCGGCAAAGTATCGTTAGCTCCGCAAATTACACAAATAAACCTTTAAAAAAAAGGGGCATTTATTTCAGACGGAATGTCAGTAATTACAACGACGAAAATTTATGAACACATCCCCTTCCCGAAAATGCTTGCTTATTCAGATATTTGAATATGAACGGAAGCGCTGTGTCAAACTGGATTATTTATGCGTTTTTAAAACGATAGATCATGATTTTTTTTTTCGGCTGGCTGCGGGCTGTTAACACGGGGTTTATCTATGTATTTGGAACGCTTAGCTTTAGATATTATTTAACAATTTATCAAGAGGGAGAGTTTTAATGGCATTAGGTTAATCTATCGATATTATAGAGATGGAAGACTTTGCTGAAACATTTTCGGTGCCGATGCATGCTATTTTTTACACTCTCCGCTATTGTCGTTCAACTAGCCGCCTTGAAGGTACCAAGGGAACAATATAATATTTTCAAATAAATATATAAATTGATTCGAGGCGCATCAAAGTAATTACCAAATTGGGATTATTCTTTGCCAGTAAATCCCCCCGGGTCTACTACAGTTTTCCTCCCAATGAGTAAATAAGTAGCTCTACTCCCTATCAGGGATCATAGGGTCAGACGGTCGTGAAAGTACCAGCCCTGCTCTACAATATTAGCAAAAGGGCCCGTAGTGTAAGTCAGGAAATATCCGCTCTGACAAAAGGAACTATAGGCAACGCTTGATCCGATCAGATAATCCCAGACTTAAGCTGGGCCTTGCCCTGGAAAAATCGGAAAATATCCGCTCGAACAAAAGGTACTATGCAACCCTCAATTCGATCATGTCTGAAGTTCACTCCTTTTTTTCAGTTTTGTAGCTTAGATCGTTCTGGTGCTCTTGCAACTTGTCTGAGGCTAGTGGATTCAAGGTGCCGCTCTAGGCTCGTGATTGGCTTTGTTCAATGTTCTTGGCTAGTGGTTTGATTTGTAATGGCTGCTAGCTTGTTCAGTAGCTGTAGACTGGTGGACATTTTCAGAAATTTTACTCCGAGCGGCATTTCGTGCGACATTCGGCAACTTGACGTTTCTAGGGTATTTCGACCCCGCTGACTCCGAATCCGGATGTTGCCAAGCCGAATTTTAAATCCAAAGGCCTCAAATTCAAGATGGCGGCCAAACTAAGGGCCTAAATGATACTTTTCTTAGTGTATCGTTATTGACCGGCGAGATATGTTTTTGGGGTCGCTGAACATGAATATGGGTACCGGAAGTCGATTGGGATACCGGAAGTACCATAATTCAAGATGGCGGCTGTCGGGGGCCTAAATACAGAACTTTCAGAAGTTGGCATATTGTCAAGTGCGGCGTATCGGCACATAGGTTTTTGACGTTGACTAGATCAAAAATTAGCACCGGAAATTGATTAGGCAACCGTAAGTACGGTAATCCAAGATGGCGACCGGTTGAGGCCCAAATACCAAACTTTAAAAAGTTGCTATAATATGACGAGCTGGGTATGACCACAAGTGTTTTGGAGGAGAAGCGATAGAGAATATGTTAACACACGTTTGCCGAAATAAAATAGTACAACTATACTTTGAGGGGTAAACAAAATGCACAAAACATTTTACATAAATACATCATCACTGTTATTGTTGTTTTCGCAGTCTGCCTGACACTTGCACATCTTGGTACAGACCTCTCCCTTCCGCCTGCACTTGCACAAGCCTGTGCTGCACCCTGACCTGCAGACACAACTAAGTAACTGCGTGCAAGACTTTGGCAACGCTGGCAGGGTGGTGTAGACTGGGATGTAATTCTCCTCCAGACGCCATCAGTACCGGCAAGGATCAGGCCTTGCTATATATGCATTCAGCCAAACCTTGGCAGGTCGGTATCCAGTTTACTTTTTTTACGTATATTTTTGCTGTACTAGACACTTTATTTGAATTCATATTACAGGTATAGGAAAGAGAGGTGCTCTAGTTGTATATCGTACACATTCCAAGCTTCTTGATGGACTCGCAGTTGCAAAAGCTCAGGAGAGATTTTTGTCACAGTGCGAGCAATTCATGGTACTTTTGTACAAGAGAAGAGAAAATACCTGTATTGAAGCGAGACACATTCTTTTTGGAAAAGTTTCAAGTCCTGAATTACTCTCAGCTACGTCTGATGCAGCCCGGCTTCACATTCTCCGAGCCACCTACCAAGCCGGGGTCTGGCTGAATGCACATATAACAAGGCCAGACCTTCCTGATGCTTGCCGGTACGGATGCCGTCTGGAGGAGAATTACATCCCAGTCTACACCACCCTGCCAGCGGTGCCCAAGTCCTGCACGCAGTTACTGAGTTGTGGCTGCAGGTCAGGGTGCGGTACAGGCTTGTGCAAGTGCAGGCGGGAGAGAGAGGTCTGCACCAAGTTGCGCAAGTGTCAGGCAGACTGCGAAAACAACAATGACAGTGATGATATATTCATGTAAAATGTTTTGTACATTTTGTTTACCCCTCAAAGTATAGTTGTTCTATTTTATTTCGGCAAACCTGTGTTACCATGTTTCCTATCGCTTTTTCGATCTCAAATTCGTGTTCAGTGAGCTCCAAAACGCTTGTGGTCATACCCAGCACGTCATAATATAGCAACTTTTTAAAGTTTGATATTTGGGTGCCAACCGGTCGCCATCTTGGATTACGGTACTTTCAATATCCGAATCGACTTCCGGTATTCATATTCATGTTCAGCGACCCCAAAAACATATGAAACGACATCTCGCCGGTCAATAACGATACACTTTAAGAAAAATGTCATTTAGGCCCCTAGTTTGTTGTCATCCTAGAGTTGAGGCCTTGAGGCAAAATTTGGCTTGGCAATATCCGGATTCGTATTCAGCGGGGTCGAAATACCCTGGAAACGTCAAGTTGCCGAATGTCGCACGAAATTCCGCTCGGAGTAAAATAGAGTACGATTTCTGGGAATGTCCACCAATCTACTGTGGAAGCTTTGAGAACAATGAAAGTGCCTTAGTCTTTCCTTAGAATTAAAACCATCGGCTGGGTAGAGGCATCAGATCCCAGAGAGTTAAGGACTCACACTTTTTCGCAAAAATATTACCGTGATTAGTGACAAATTTCAAATGAACCAACTTTTTACAGTGTGAGAAACTCGATAAGATGCCCAATTTTCTCATTAAACGATCCATGAAAAGCAAAGACGAGATTTTCTAGTAATCAGAGTCCGAAATCTGTCTAAAATGTAGATAGATATAGAGTCAGTGATACGAAGAATTCAATCGGATAAAAGCTACTAAATACAAGATACTGAAAGGCCCATTAGGTGAAGCAAGAGAAATAAACTCAAAGTAATTCTGTGAACATACAGTAAGTAAATGAATCAGCAGATGAGAAACTCATGCGATTTAAAGTGTTTGAAGTATGCCTCAATGATTTAACTAAACTTGAAACTGTGTTCACTCTATACTCTTAGAGGGCTCAATTTACATCAACAGATCGAATACTGGCAATATTTCGGAAATTATAGCAGCCATTTTGATAGGCTATGCAATGTTTTTTATGTCAAACAAATTCAGGAAATCAGTCAACAAACATCAATGAAAATTTCGAAAAAAAATCCCATGCATTCAAAGTATAGAGATTACATCAGAGAGGAATTCGGATATTCTTTTTATACACCTACATACATTACGAGTTAACCAACAGAAACTATGAACGTGCCCCGCATACGCTGGCTATTCGAAAATATTGTTTCACCATAGAGTGGCAATTCTCCGCAGGGCACATCTCCTTTTTGCATCTGATTCGTTTCTCATAACATTTCAAAAAGTAATGTAAATCGCAACAAACAAACAGCTAAAAAAAATTGCATTTGTAACATTGGAAATGATTTGATGAGAAAATAAACGATTCGTTGTTAGGTCGGATACATCACTGAACTGGAACTCACTACTGGCCTAAAAACTCACAAATATTGGAGTCATTATTTGACGATCTTCAGATAAACAATTTTAAAATAAAAATAAAAATGGTTCTTCAAAAATAAGGAACAGTCTATAAATATGATAGATAGATAGCAAGTTTTCTTAGAATTTAAATCAATAACTGAAAATAATCAGATTTTTCATAATTTTCATCTCAAGTTCAATTATTCATACTCATACGTGTTGCAATTCATTGTCCAGTATTTCAGTCATACTATACGCGTTTAGGACATAATTTGTCAGGATACGATAGTAATATTCAAATTTCCTATTTTTCTTAGGAACTTTATTGGGTTAGTTTGGGTTTTATCCGAGCTGGACAAACTGTCCAAATCTGAAAAAACTATTGTAGCAAGTTTAACACTAGCATTTAAAAGTAGACAGACAAATACGGAAAATTTCTCTTTCTGGAACGATAATGCAAATGACCCAATGATGTGAAATGTAGTTTCGTTAGCAATCAGCAATGAAGTTTTTTACAATTTTATAGTAAAACTTTTTATTATTATTTACAATGTTAAGAGAAAAAGTACAATTTTTTTCTGAATTTATCGCGAATGCCACCATATATTTTTTGTTTTATTGACAATTTTTCTCCTACTTGCTTCTTGGAATGTGGAAGTATTTGTTGATTTTGTTTGGGTGTTTCAAAAACTCTATTCAAAGTTTCCTTTTTATTCGATTATTTCGTCTATGTTACTCTCAGAGATACTGTACTGGAGCTTACTTTCGAACAGTAATTTTTTATGCTCAATTAGTTATATTTTGAACCAAAACCATTTCATTTATTGTGAAAAGATGCAATAAGTTTAACAATTTTTTAGAATCAAAAACGTCGGAGCGCCATCGCAACAAAACTAAATAATATGGGTACTTAACTCTGAGAAAACTTTGAGACGAGCAATTTATATTGAATTGAATGAAGACTTTTTCGTAGTGCTGGGAAAAATTATCAAAATAACTATTCCGCAAGTGACGTCATGTATTAATTTTATACTTAGGTATCTGAGATAATGAAAAAGGTAATAAAAATATATAAATTAATCATAGAGCAGTAATAAACTTACCAAATTTAACAAGATCTAAAAAATCGTGGCGCGACCGCGGACAAAACTGATAACTTTACCAAAATAAGAAAACTTTTGCGAAACTGTTCGCAAACAGTAGAATATATTCAACTGTTGAGTTCTTAAGCGATAGCTTTTGGGACCTGTTGCTGATCAGCAAAGTATCCCGAAGAGTGAAACTGGTTGCCATTCGCGCTCCGAGCTTTTATAGAAGCTGATAGGGACGCGCGTCGTTGCTCTTATCTACGCGTTTTCTCCTCTGCGTTTTATAATCTACATAATTTTTGTTAACAAATACTTAATGAATCGCTTTTTCAGCTTCAAATGACCATCCGTTTAAATTTTGAAAGACTACATGCTTTGCTTTGGTTTGTGAATAGCATCAAAAGCGTAATAATTTAGAGTCTTTTATTGTTTACAATGGATTTCTTTGGCAAGAGTTTCTATCTGGAACGAAATTCTAAAGTTTCTTGTAATTCAGTTGCCAGCCTTAAACTACCAATCTTGTCTTGTAGGCACCTTCCACAATTTTTTTCAATTTGAACCCCCACTTGCTGGTTAAAATCTTTTTCCTTTAGTTTCTGACAAGATCATTGCTTCTATAAAATAGGTATAGGACATATTGTTTTCTTTAATGCAGTGGATAACACTGGCACCTTTAAATACTTTTATTAAAATACAGTAGGAGTTTTTATAATGATTGTATGGAAAAATTACAATTTATTGACAGACTTATTGACAACGTGTTGACTATTCTCTGTATCATCTTTTTTTTTTACAAGCAAGGGTGACTAAATAAAATTTAAACAATAGAATATTATCTAACTAGATTTACCGTTGCACAGGTTGACTAGTTACCTTTACGTAGGTATTTTTAACACTCCCCCTCAATGGTAAATCTCTAATCTATATAATATGTAAATAACGAGGTAAATAATAAAACTAATACAAATATATATTTTTTTTTAAATGTTAGGCTATATCACACTTGATCCGAAAATCATTGAACAAAGTTTGTTTTGTAAAAAAATCAGCAATTTGAAATTTTGTTGAAATGTACTTTAAAATGATTACTTTATCTTTAACTTTGTCACGGATGAAATGATATCTTATATCAATATGTTTCAGCCGTTTATGAAATTCCGGATTTTTGCAAACTCTGATTGCGGATTGATTATCTTCATAAATGATTACACTAAAGCATTCAAAGTTTTCAATTTTGAAATCAAAAATTAAATTTCTTAGCCAGCAGGCTTCGCTCACTGCAACACTGAGAGCAACATACTCAGCCTCGGTTGAAGACAGAGCGACAGTTGCCTGCTTACGGGAAGACCAACTGACAGTGCATCCAAAAACTTTAAAAATATAACCGGAGGTTGATTTTCTGTCTTCTCTGTCTCCAGCCCAGTCTGAATCTGCATAACCTACAACAATATCTTTAAAGTTATTCTTTCGAAACACCAGTGACATATTTATAGTACCTTGAACATATCTTAAAGTTCTTTTGATTGATTGCCATAATTGAATACTTGCCGTAGATTGATATCGACTCAAAATACTTATTGCGATGCACAGATCCGGTCCGGAAGTGAACCTATTGCTTTTCGACATTTGTTTTCTATATCTTTGTTTTCAGACTTATCACGCATTAATTCACTGTGATTGAAATTTAAGTCCATTGGCAAATTACTTGGTTTACAGTTCTGCAAATCAAAACGCTTTAGAACATTTTTAAGATATTATTATGTTGTTTGGTTTAGGGTGATTTCGTTTTTAACTAAATTTTGACATATAAACATTCCCAAAAAAATATCTAACTGACCCCAGATCCTT
This sequence comes from Ceutorhynchus assimilis, assembly GCA_917834065.1. NCBI lineage: Eukaryota > Metazoa > Arthropoda > Insecta > Coleoptera > Curculionidae > Ceutorhynchus > Ceutorhynchus assimilis. Next base: position 51,987,715 of record OU892279.1, read on the forward strand.
CATTTTAAAATTGTGGTTTAAAGCTTGTTTCAATTTTTGTATTTCATTATCATCAGACCCTGCTAATAGTAGATCATCTACATACAGCAAAATAAATGTTTTTGATGTCTCAGTTATTTTTATATAAATACAATATTCATTTTCTGACCTTATAAAATTTAGAGAGAACATCAAATCATTAAATTTTTTGTACCAATTTTTTGGTGATGATTTCAAACCATATAAAGATTTTCTTAGCTTGACTATTTGACCTTCATTTTCATCAAAACCTTGCAGCAATGAAATAAAAACATCGTCATCACTATCGCCATTTAAAAAAGCGCTACAAACATCAAGTTGATATATCTTGAAAGCAAAATGATTACACATAGCTAAGAAAATCCTTACTGGTACCAATTTAGCTACAGGACTATAAATATCATTATTGAACATACCAAGCTCCTGCATAAAACCTCTTGCTACTAATCTAACCTTGAATGTTGAAATTTGTCCATTTTCATCCATTTTTCTTTTGAAAACCCATTTACAGTCTATCACTGGTCTATTTATGTCCTCTTTATTAACTGGAAACCATGTTTCATTATCTTCTAAAGCTTTTATTTTATTTTCCATAGCCTTTCTCCAGTTTTTAGCTTCACTACTTGTCATTGCATCATCATAGCACACAGGATCACTATCATCAAAATCACTTCTCATCAGTAGCACTTTGTTTATATCCATTTCAAAATCATCATACATGGTGTTTCTTTTTCGGTCTCTTCTTAAATTATATCTTGAATTTACAATTTCTTCATTGACATCTGAATCAGCATCATCTTCCGGGAAGTCAACTACATCTTGATGTTCAGAATTCTCAATTTCCTCTGCTTCACTTACATTTTCGGATAAATTATCATTTCTTGGGTCATTTTGTATTTCTTCGCTTTCAGAATCATCAGTTTTGTAACATATTTCTTGTGTATTCAAGTTATCATTTACTTTTTCTGTGTTTTTGATACTTTTAGGTATAAAAATAATATCTCTGTGTATTTCAACCTTATGTTTTTCAGGCATATATATTCTATATCCATTCACATTCTCATCATATCCTATAAACATTCCCATTCTGTTTTTAGGATCCCATTTCAGACGAATTTCCTTGGGTACATGTACTGAAACTTTTATTCCAAATGGTTTAAAAACTTGTACTGAATTGATATTCTTTTTGTACCACAGTTCATAGGGAGATTTTTGTTTTTGTGGACTTGGTCCAGTACGATTTAAAGTATATTTTACATTGTTTATAGCTTCAGCCCAAAAAATTTTACTTAATCTTTCTTCTGAATATAATAAAGTTCTGGCTGCTTCCACCAAAGTTGGATTTTCTCTTTCAGCTCTCCCGTTCTGCTGAGGTGTGTAAACTACAGTCCTTTGATGTTTTATTCCACGAGTTTCTAACATTTCTCGTACTTCATTATTTAAAAATTCTAGTCCATTATCTGTCCTTAGGACGTTTAATTTGCAACCAGTCTCTTTTTCAGCAAGTGATATGAAATTTCCAATGTTCTTTTTCACTTCAGATTTTGCCTTCATAAAGTAAACGTATCTGTAATTTGAATAATCATCTTTAAATAGCAAAAAATACTTAGAACCTCCTAAAGATACGGTTTTCATTGGTCCACAAACGTCTGCATGTACCAATTCCAAGGGTGCAGTAGCTCTAGACTCACTAAGTTTATAAGGTGACCTATACTGCTTTCCTGCTAACCATTGTTCGCAAACAAAATCTTTTTCACAATCAACAAACTGAATGCTGTTTCTCTTGAGGAAATCCCTCACATAGCTGAGATTTTGATGAGCTAACTTACAGTGCTAATCTTTAATATTTTCTATAATTTTTACCTGCATGCATTCTACAATTGGATTGTCAAGGAGTTCATTATCCTCTGGGCAGCTCTTTTCTTCCTTCTTTTCACTTATCTTCAATTCCTGAATAGAAATATTCGCTATGTAATATTTATCCTCTATTAAGGTGAAATGCATTTTATAGAGATTGTTTTCACGAGTAGCAACTGCGCAAACTTTTCCAGTTTTATTGATAAACTCGCATTTTTTATTGCTCGAGGTCAAATAATACCCCTTATCCAAGGCACACCCAGCTGAAAATAAATTGAACTTTAGATCTGGTACATACATTACATTTGCTAACGTAGTTCTTATTAATTTCTGTCCATTTGAAGCCCATAAATTGATTTTTCCTATTCCTTTAACTTCTATTTTATTTCCATCTCCTACTTGTACTTGTTTCTTATATTTCAGATCGTTTATTGAATCAAAAAATCTTCTATCGCAACACATGTGTTCGCTAGCGCCGGTGTCAAGATACCAATCATTTGCTTTGGCTTCATTTGTAAATACCATAAAGGCATTTGTATCTTCATCTTTCACCTGTTCTTTTTTCTGATGTTTTATTTTATTGTTTCCTTTTCTGAACCAACAATTCTGTATTTCGTGGCCCTTTTTCTTGCAATATGTGCAAAATTTTTCCTTTTTATGAAATTGATGACTGTTACCCTCTGCCTCAGAGTAATAATTTTTATTTTTGTTTCGGAAATAGCAATATTTTGCGAGATGGCCCATTTTAGAACAAACGTGGCAACGTATCTTAGAATTATTAGGACCTTTGGTAGCTAATGCAGTTGGATTTTCTGAGGACTTGCTACGTTCTTCTTCCAGGAGTAGTCTTGAGGTCAATTCCTCCAACGTTTGGCTATCCGTTGAAACAGATTCCCAGGCAGACCTGAAATGCTTATACTGCTCTGGTAGAGACATTAAAATTTTTGTCATAATCATTTGATCTGACAAGGATTCCCCTGCTGTCTTAAGTTTAGTTTTTATTTCCTCTATTTGTGAAATAAATGTGGCTACTGATTCACAGTTACTGAATTCTAGCTGAAAAAATCGCTGTTGTAATAGGTGGACACTTACTACAGATTCTTTGTCAAAAACAGTTTTTAACTTACTCCACATGTCTTTAGATGTTTCCCAGATAACACAAAACTACATGAAAAGTACTTCAATTGTACTGTATTTTCACATTTGCGTGCTTGAGCAGTACTTGTGAAAACCACTCAGCCGCTTCTGGGATGTCCAGCCGGCCAGTAAAAAAAGGCGCAATCGTAGAAGCACTGCAATTGCGCACTTCCAACATGGAGTGCTCTAAGTGCTCCAAGCGTACGTTGGAAGTATTCGTGAAATGCTACATAAAAGCACTTCTCCGACAGAGAAAAAGCACCACTAGAACATCTTTTTTTGGTAAATTTATATTGTACTCTTAAAGTACTTCATTGAAGTATTTTTTGAGTACATTTTTTATTTCACTGATAGCCCATTGCAAATAAAAAACAAACATTTTGAAATTATGATCTTTTAATAAATAAACATAGGAAACATAAATAAAAAATAAAATAAAACATATTCATTTCTTCTAAATAATTCTTCTTCGCTTTTCCTGGTACCTACCTGAAAAAGAAATCATACTTAAATTAAAATCTCCTATACGAGACACAGAGGGCACCAAATAAAATGAGTTTAATGGGGTTTTTGGAAACTATTAAAGTACAGGGGGTACGTGGCTCAAATGAGAAAATAAGATGCCCAATTAAAGACTTATTAATTCATACATATCGGAGTCGTTTTGGGGATGGAAAATTTGAAATGACAGATTTCAAATTTGGCAGCTTCGTCGGGTACCTACCTAAAGGGAGAAAGGTTCATCTAATAAAGTGAACTTATTTTGCAATAATATCTTGTCGAATAGGCCCTAAAAAAATTGATACGATTTTGCAGAGTTTCGTTAAATAAACAGTGAAAACACAAACACACCCACCACGCATGCATTACCACCTACAAGCACCACATACAGCGCAGAACGAAATAATTTGGATTAACCCATAACTAATATTTGATAATCATCACTCACTTACCCTTTGGAACTCATTATTCTTCCAGTGAAACCGAAAACACGCACAGAACCCAAACACGTACGAAACTAAATGCCCAAAAATGCAAACATTAAAAATGGCGCAATGGTGGCAGCCGGCAGCTTCGGCTCAGGCTTCCTTGCTTCTGCTTGCCTTCTTGTCGCTTTTTTATCCCTTTCCTTCCCACATTTGATATATGTGGTGGGGGTTGCACCTCTGTGGTGCACCACCTGCACGATCGGAGTATCTCTAAACCTATAATCAATCACTGCCGACTGCAGGCTCTCAGGCAGCGCAGGTAGAGCACTCAGAGCAGACTCTATTCTTTCGGTACCTTGGTAAGTGTGCAGGAAGTGCTGTTAGCGTACCGCTAATTCGCACACTAAAATTATGCGGTTTTGCAGTGGTTCTCCTGCACATTACAGATCATTCAATTTAAAAGTTGAAATAGGAGCATTTCTTCGATGCTGCTAGCTTATTTTGATTTGGTTTGTTTTATTATACGCACTTTTAGCATATTTCCAAAGCATTACCATTGAAATACTATTTTCTCCAAAGTCGGCCGGAACTTTTCGAGCACATTGACGCACATTGTGTTATCTGGGTTCGCACGATAATAAATGCATTAAGGGACCTTGTTCCATCCTTGTTACGATCAGTTCTTGTGCTTTCGCGTCTACCTTCAGCCATTTTTTGAGTTCCTCTCCAGCTGTAAGTGGTTTTTCACTAGAACCATCTACTACTGACCACAGCTCCCTGCCTTTCAATATTATGGTTGTCTGGAATTTCCATACTGGCCAATTTTCGGTGCCCGTGAGTTTTAATGTAGTGCTTTCACTCATTTTTCGGTATTATTATTTTACCAGTTTTTTATTCCAACTTTTTCTTCTGCTGCGTGGCTCTGGACCCGTAACCTATTGTTTTCTTTAATGCAGTGGTAAACACTGGCACCTTTAAATACTTTTATTAAAATACAGTAGGAGTTTTTATAATGATTTTATGGAAAAATTACAATTTATTGACAGACTTATTGACAACGTGTTGACTATTCTCTATATCATCTTTTTTTTTTACAAGCAAGGGTGACTAAATAAAATAGAATATTATCTAACTAGATTTACCGTTGCACAGGTTGACTAGTTACCTTTAGGTAGGCATTTTTAACAGGACAGGTACTATTTTTCTTTTTCTATTGCTTGCCACTGTTATTTATTTAATATCTATTCACAATCCGATGTCCAAAGGTAAAGGTAAAATGTATCACCTTTCAGTGCTATTTGATAGGGAAAGGTGATAAATTGACCTTTACCTTTGGACTACGGATTGTGAATAGGATATATTTCCTAGGTTGAATTGGCTACCTGCATGAGAAAGGTATTGGAGGTGTTAAAACCTGTAACCCTGTAACACTGAAGTGACAGTGTGTGTTTCACAGTACACGCAGTACACCAAGTGGATTTCAAGTTTCGGTTTTTAGTTTTTTGACTTCCGTGAGCCTTTTTGTCTGATGGCTCTGATAGGAAATAATGAAGCCTTCAATAGCAAGGCAGAAGAATTTGAAACAAATTGAACAAATCTTTACAGTCAATACGGTAAAAGATAATATGAAAGTATCTATGTTTATTACTCTAGCAGGCGAGGCAGTTTATCAGACTTTGAAAAACTTGGCAGTACCAAAGAAACCATGTGACTTATCCTACGATGAAATCACAGGTTTGCTGAAAGGTCACTATTCACCTCCAATTTCAGAAATATATGAGAGATTTATCTTTGACAAGTGCAATCAAAAGGCAGATCAAAGTGTATAGTTGGGGAGCTGGCGTCAAAAACATGCAAGAGTTTTCGCAAGGCGGATATTTTCAAAATAGGTCGTACTTTAGTGCTAGAATGCTAGTGTACAGTCAGCACTCACAGTTCCGGGACAGCTGGCTCTGGGACGCGGGCAAAGTTGTAATTTTAAGAAGCATCTAAACTGTTTTCTCAAAGCTCAAAATTTATAGAAATTTTGCACATTATCTGTTTGAAGGTCACAGATAACGTATGTAAATCGTCAGACGTCTAGTTCGTTGCAAAAAGGGGGTCAGACGTCCTCAAAGTTCTTATTTTATGGCATTTTCTTCAAATATATTTGTCAAATACCTGCAAAAATATATTTTGACAGGACACCGAAGAAAATGTCATAAAATAAGAACTTTGAGGACGTCTGACCCCCTTTTTGCAACGAACTAGACGTCTGACGATTTACATACGTTATCTGTGACCTTCAAACAGATAATGTGCAAAATTTCTATAAATTTTGAGCTTTGAGAAAACAGTTTAGATGCTTCTTAAAATTACAACTTTGCCCGCGTCCCAGAGCCAGCTGTCCCGGAACTGTGAGTGCTGACTGTACACTAGCATTCTAGCACTAAAGTACGACCTATTTTGAAAATATCCGCCTTGCGAAAACTCTTGCATGTTTTTGGCGCCACCTCCTGGACTAGTAGCAGAATATATTGTAGAGATGCGAAAGTTAGCCAGCACCTGCAATTTCAAGCAGTTTCTAGAAGAAGCCTTAAGGGATCGATTTGTGTGTGAACTTCAGTCGGAAAATATACAGAGGAAACTTTCATCTGATGATACCTTACCCTTTCACAGTGCCTGGTAAAGTAGCACAAGTGGCAAAGCTTGCTGAAAAGCAAGTTAGGAATTTTTTAAAAGATGGAGCAGGTAGTGCAGTAAACTGGCTTAGGAACCAACGTTCGAGTGGACGGAGAAGTTCATTATCAAGCACTTCAAGTAGTAGAAGCAAAAATAGTGGTTCATCACAGGGTGTTAAAAATATCCAGGATAAGTGTCCTGCAAGGGGGTCAAAAGTTTGGACATGTAAGAGATCTGTGTCCGATAGCCAAGCTAGGGGCAGTTGGAGAGCAGAAGCTTTCTGAAGAAGAGTTAAATTAGGAGGAAGCGTTGTGGAGGTGTTAAAACCAGTGACACTGAAGTGACAGTGTGTGTCACAGAAACTAGAGAATAGATCATGAATAGACCATTCTCTGGAGTTTGAATTATAGATTTCTTAATCAGTACCGACGAGTCTTAAATCGTTATATATTCATAGAAACACAACAGCAGCCAGTTTTCTTATTCTGGGACTGTTGATCCCTCTTTAATTTAAAGCAGGTTGATATTGCATCATTATCTTCGAATGTTTTTGATAATAATTTCATTTGTCTGCCCCGTCTATGTGTTCCTTCATCATTTGGTCCTTTTTTTCTGAATTTAGAATTTCTAATTTCTGTCTGCACTTTCTGATTCATGATTATTCTAATTGCCATTATTCATGTTTTCTGTTATACATAATTTCATTTCATAAACCTTTCTATATCCAGAGAATATATATCTTCGTACCTATGCCTATATGCCATTGAAATATAAGTTCAAATTTTATTATGTAAAATCAAAAAGAAGCCCTCATGTTATTGAAAATTACATTCTATTGTTTGCAACATTTTCCAAATACAAAAGTTTAGAAACATAATAATGATTATATTTTTTCATAAACGATATACAAAACTGATTCGATACATATTCCATTCTTCTATAAATATAAAATATTTTTTTACGTATTTTATAAACTGTGTGAATTGTCGATAGAAGAAAAGAACAGACAAGACTGGGTCATGTATTTCATGGAAAAAACAGCAAAAATATATCATTACAGCTGTAGGAGTGTTCTGAGAATTTTAATAAAGTCCAAAGTAAATGGAAGAAAAATGTGTTGTTTTTATGAAATCGAAAGAAAATAACCTTTGAGAAATCTGACAGACAAAAGCGTTACGGAATAAAACGTCTGGATGATCTGGAGTTCTGGGAATCTCTCCGAGATTGCAAATACCTATGATTTCATGAATTAAAATCTTATGGCTATTATACCTACTCATTCTACTTCCTTGAAATAGGTACCAATATAGATAAATATTGAAATTATAACTCCTAATTGTTGAGTGGTTCTTTGGAAACCTATGAACCGATTGGAAAAAAAAAACAATGTACCACTTAACAATCTTGTACCAAATCCAATATCGAGTTTTGTCGCCATATGGACTAACAGGAAAAATATAATATTAGGAAAATCTAAACTGAAACATTATGTCAACTTTACGCACATGATTCCCTAAAGCAAACAATTATTATTTATCGGTTTACTTCAAAGGGGATTTGAATAATAACTAAAAGAGATAATTAATTATTTATTATTACCTAATTTTTACTACTTGAGATAGAACTAACATTATATTATAAAATTAAAGCATTTTATTTTGCATTGTTTAAGTATTTTGGCGTTGTAACAAAGATACGACACAGAATAGTAGGTATTAAAAATTTTTATATCCTACTGAACTATTAAAACCATATAATACCTTGGTTACGATAATCATAAACAGGGTCTTAACTCCCAAGGGAGTTAAGGATTTTCATAACTCCCAAGGGAGTTAAGGAAGGGAGTTAAGGATATCATAACTCCCAAGGGAGTTAAGGATTTCCATAACTCCCGCTTTTACCTTGAATAGGTAACACTTTGACAAAAAATAGAAATTTTGATTTATGGCTTATTCCTTTATAAAAATAGACAGAATACAGTAAATTCAGTAGGATATAAAATTATCTATGTACCACGGGAATTATCCGGAGTTAATACCCACGGGCAATTGGTGTCCCTCGGGCCGGAGGCCCTCGGGACACAAACGTTGCCCTGGGGTATTAACACCTGCATAATTCCCTTGATACATAAATAACTATTATTTGTTTTTAAACTCTACTGTTTTTCTATAAATTTCATAATTTACAAATCATGTAGGTATTAGAATATTGGAATGCATGAATAAGCCCGCTCTCTATATTCGGCATGCAGGACTAAACATTTGATTTACTTGAAAAAAACACACCTACCTTTTGCCTAGAAAGAAACCTTCGCCAGGCTATCCAAAGAAAGCTCATAATAATTTATATTCTTGACAGTTTGGTGAAGGTTTCCGATATACAATTTGTGCCGCTCAAGTACTAACTGACCACCCTTTTAAAAACATTATTTTTTAACCGATTCATTTTGTAAATCGGTTTTTGAATAGTTCTAAAACTTCCAAAATGTTTTGAATTTCAGGTTGAACTTTCCAAGAGGCTTATGAAATTTCTAGTCAGGGACCCGAACTGGAACGATATGGAACCGGAAACTGGAACGGAAACATTTTTTTTTTGCGGACCGGAACCGGAACGAAATTCGTATTTAATAGAAATGTTGTAAGGCAGGCAGAACCGGAACCGATATAAATTAATCGGTTCTTACCACGCGTGATTTTTCGGTTTCAAGATTTCATAAATTAGGCTGTTTGCTGTTTAGTCGTATGGTTATAAATTTAACACTGCTTTAAAAAAACAGAGCGTTGGAAAGCGGGCATTTCTGAACTCGGAGGGCTACACCAAGGATAATACACACTACTACAGGATTGCTCATCGGCCTCGATTTTTGGAAACAAGTTCATATGGTGTTTCACAATGTTGCCTACGTCTTCAACGCTCTCGTTAGCGGTTTGTGCCAGCGGTCGTAGTTGAGAATATACCTACATTTATAATGAAAATATTATTTAATTTTGATTAACATAATATAGGCAAAACGAAAATGCAAACGAGATCTAAACAAGGGTTGTTTTGTTTATTAAATAACGTACTTAACCCAAATATGCGTAAAGAAAATATCAGCCCGATCATAACCTATGGTGCAAAGTACCCTACGTCAAAGCGAGAAACGACACGCTGCTACGTCATCACTGGTACTTTGGCGTGTTGGGGGGATTGAGATTTTTATCGATTAACTGATCGAACACACAAAAATGTTTCATTATTAATACCTAATAATAATTATTAGATAATTGTGAAAAACTATATGAACCGTTGTAACCGAAATTAATGGAACCGATATTTGTCATGACGCTGTGGACCGGAACCGGAAAAAAACCGATACCTATTTCATTTCGGTCCGGCTCGCGATTTTGCGTATACCATAGTTGAGTTCGGCAATTGCATCTGCGAGCAAAAAGAACAAATTCTGACAGATGTCACGTGATTTGACACGTGAGGAAAGATAAGTGCTCACGTGGGCTTCGTCTAAATTTGCCCTTTTTGCTCGCAGAAGCAATTACCGTACCCAACCCTAGTATAGAGCATCGAGTCCACAAGCTCCCGCACTCAAGCCCAGTTCAGCTTCGGTTCAGTATTAAACATGTCTGTAATGCGGTATAGAATGTAATCAGCAGTGCCCAAAATGGGGTATATAAAATAGTACGCTGAGTACGTAGTCGCGTTATAGGCTCGCGCGCGAGATAACTAATTCAAACTAGGTATAACTTTGATGTCAAATGTGTATTGCATCCCTTTTACCTGTTCGGCAAATTAGAACTGCCTCTTTTCTGTGCATTCTTGTTAAATTTGTAATGCCTGACAGACGAAAATTTTGCGAAAAGCTAATTGTGGAAACGTTAACTTGTTCTGCAAAATCAATCCCCATCATTTTGCATCTAATAAGACTAATAAGAGCCTTATGTTCTAAACAACTTTAAAATTCCAGGTTTTCTATATCTACCTCAGGTTGTATTTTTTTAAATAAAATCTCTCTTGTAATCTGCTCGTCTATCTATCTTGATTTGTTTTCACTCTGCACCACTCGCGAAGTAAATGAAAATGAACGATTGCATGCGAATCGTGGGTTCTAGAATTCCTAGATACTTTTGGCGTTGTCGTGCTGTCTCACTCCGTTTCATCTCCTTTTGCCGAATGCCGCGTTTCTGAAAACCCGACTACAAACTATAACGCATTTAGCGCGCGTCCCGCGTCCTAACTACATTCTATACCGCATTAGTCATTACAGACATTTTCATACTGAACCAAAGCTGGACTAGGGGCGGAGCTTTATAGACTCGATGCTCTCTACATGGTATAGGTACTATAAAATCGCATGTTCTAATGGTTTCCAGTATAATTTCCAATGAATGAGAAACAAATTTTGTTGGAAATTTTTGTAGATTTATTGAAGACGTCCCTAAGATGTCCATACAAACAACATTCAAGACGTCTTGCGTCTTTAGGGTGTCTTAAAGACATCTTGAAGTCTTTCAGACATCTGCCTAAATTCGTCTTGAGGACTGAGACATTTCAAAGACGTCTTCAACGAGATGTCTTAAAGAGGTCTTTGAATCTTTTTTCAATATTCACTTTTAGGCTAGGTTGTATCAAATACGTCTTAAGATTTTGTGTGCAGTTTGGGAATATGCCGCTAACAATACGGTATTTCACATGATATTTTATAGTTCTCGGACAAGAAGACACATTAAAATCCTCTAATCCCTTATTCTGTTTACATTTTGGGAGCTGAGTTGAGTGATCTAACTCAACTTTTTTTTGCTTTTTTTCTAACTTTTATTTATCCTGAAGTTTCCTGAGCTTGATTAATTTTCCCTTGGTGTTTTTTGTGGAGGAATTATTAGAAGTTGCTGTTTTTGAAGACATAATGGAGCGTAAACTAGTTTTGACATAGCATAGCGTTACGGTAAGGCATCCGGTAAGTTCCGTCAGATAGCAGGCTCCGCTAACGCTACTTACTACCGTAAGAACTGCCATGTCTTGTCAAATAGCGTTACGGTATTTAAAATTTGGAGGGCACAAAAACTCTCTGAATATCTCTTAAATTAACGAATGCCACAGTGTCAATAGTGTAAAAAGTGTCGACAAGTTCCACCATTCCGAACTCACCTCATATACAGTATCCGTCAAAATTACCAAACATATAAATTATAGCATTTATTAATTTGTAGCATGCGTATGTGTTCAAAAAATGCTTCATAGCGACTCAAAAAAACTTCATAACGATTCTGCAAATCATTGAAAATACTTATTAAGAGTGCTTGCTGAAATTTTTCTGAGATTTGTTTCAAACTTGAGCCTTTATTCCATCCAAATCCGTGTGACCGGAAATAGTACTCTACTAAGAAAACTGATTCTTACGTTAAAACTGTTAAAAGATACATAATGACGAAAATGTTAAACTTAACTTAATGTCGACCTCGTAACTAACGCCAAGTAAGCGAAATATGATAAATGCAACATGCGTGCGCAATTACTCAGAGCTCTAGATTTCGGTACTGTTTATTTTGGCGGATACCGTATAACAATGGGTTAATGGGTATGATTGTAATCTCTTGTATGCACAAAAAGTAGTAGAGGTATCAGTGGCGTATCCAGCCTGAGGTTCTGGGGGGGCAAACCTGGTATGTCCGCCATAGGCGGAAATTTTTTTTGAGGTGCCACGCCCAAAAGTCTTCAAAACCACACAATCGAGTATTCGCTCGCTTCTTTCAATACTTTTGTAGGACAAAATATATAATATTTTCACAAAAAAATAAGGTCCTCAAAGTTTTTATTTTATGGCATTTTCTTCAAATATATTTGTCAAATACCTGCAAAAATATATTTTGACAGGTCACCGAAGAAAATGCCATAAAATAAAAACTTTGAGGACGTCTGACCCCCTTTTTGCAACGAACTAGACGTCTGACGATTTACATACGTTATCTGTGACCTTCAAACAGATAATGTGCAAAATTTCTATAAATTTTGAGCTTTGAGAAAACAGTTTAGATGCTTCTTAAAATTACAACTTTGCCCGCATCCCAGAGCCAGCTGTCCCGGAACTGTGAGTGCTGACTGTACACTAGCATTCTAGCACTAAAGTACGACCTATTTTGAAAATATCCGCCTTGCGAAAACTCTTGCATGTTTTTGACGCCAGCTCCCCAACTATAAACACAAAAAAAAAAAAACGAAATAGGGTTGACACCATCGTTCCATCGTTGACACACAGGACGAAGTAGGTACCTACTGTCTGCCACTTTATTGTCACCTGCAACAAAATCAAAATCAGGGAGTACCTATGATTGTACATTCCACAGAAAGATTGAATCATAAAGGTACCTTTTGCATTACCAGCTTTACCAGACAATTATTATTGCTTTTGAGAAAGATGGTTTTTGTGTTTTTGGTGGTGTCGCCTGTTGACAAAGTCTGAGCCCTGATGAGTGATGATGGCTCAAAGGCGAAAGCGCTAGGCAGCTAGTACCTAATATACACTACGCTGAATATTAAACTAGTATTTTGACTTTTATTCCCTGATTGTCAAGCACAGCGTACAACTGAACAGTTTCTATTTATAAAAAAGCTACCTGTTCATGTAGTTGAAAAAATTATTATTTATTTTGGTAAATTTTTGAATTTATTTTTTTATTATTTAACAAATTTTTAAAAAAATAGAAGGAATAAAAAGATGTTGCTCTGGGGACGGCAATTTCCCCCTTTGCCCCCCCCCCCTGGATACGCCAGTGAGAGGTATCGATATGCTAAATGCTTCAAGTTTCAAGTATGTAGGTACAACATGCTTCTTGAAGTTTGTACTACACTAACGAAGCATTTAATACTCTTCGTATTTAGTAGAGTAGGTAAGTAGCTATGAAGATAAATACTCCAAGTATATGTATAATATATATGCTTGAAGTTTGTACAGCACTAACGAAGAATTTACTACTCTCCGTACTTAGGGCGGGTATTATAAAACTACTTTGAGAGTTAACTTTAAGTTAACTTCTGGAATTACATGTAAGGTACCTGACCCAAATAAGGCCACGTACCCAATAAGGCCAATTCCCCTTATTACTTAATATTGAATCCCATATTCAAAAATTGAAATATTATTGAAAAAGATATCTATAATGCAAATCAAAAATTATTGCGAGGATTCCTAGCGACTCGTTATATGTCGAAAAATGGCTAACCACAGATTTCATATGTCACGTTATAACTTTGAGGCTGGAACTTTAATTAGTTTATACACATGTTCATAAAGGGAATGGAGCGAATGTAATTTTTAAACGGACATTTATGTATTGAGAAAGCTACAGAGTAAGTACAGAATAATATCTTTGCTAGATTTCTAGTTACAGAATTTTTTTTATCAATGTAACATGTTCCTAATAAGGCCACATGAGAAATTTTCAATAGGCTCGTACAGCATATTTTTTTTATTACATATTCTAAAAGAGCGTATTGAGTTTAGCAATTGTGCAAAATTTCATAATTTTCTGAGTCCTTGTTCATATTTGAATAAATTATCAAAATGATCCAAATTTGAAAATTTTGAAACAAGCGGTGACGTCACTGCATCTCTCACGTTGGTCGTGTGACGGCCTTTAGCCCGTCTTGACTCGAGAGATGACGTCATACCATCTCTCAGCGATGAATTTCTGAGGCATAATGTTTTAATATTCAAAGCCGCATAACTTTTTTAATATTTATTCAATTGAGCTGAATTTTTTTTTTGTGTGCTATATGTGAGTAATACTCCATAAAAATATCAAAAAACGTGGGTAATGAAACTTCACTGAACGAGCCTATTGGCCTCACATCACAGTTTTTTTTTAAAAGAATGTGTCATATTATTGCTTAAGTGATGTGTTCTAGAGCGCCTGAAGTCTAACCAAGCATAAAAGCTGCGGTTCATTTGTCCTAGTTGTATGTAGACCTATTCGGATTACCATCCCTGGACTTAAAATTATTGTTTTTTCTAGAATGCAGCAAACGTTAAAGTTCTATTTTGAGAACTTTTTGTCGAAAAATAATATTTTTATGAATGATTCTATTTATTTTAAACATTTTTTATTGTTGGCCTTATTAGGAGCATAGTGATCAGAATAAGGCTAATGATAAGGGTCTTTGTTTTACGCAAAAACCATCAGTTATGTGTAAAAATAAATAAATTGGAGTTAATATTCAAGTAATAGAAGCGAAACACTTCACATATAAGCTCGTGATTCTTGTTGGGTTTGGTGGATAGTGTTCGCAAAAAATGAAACTTCTTAACATGGCCTTATTTGGGACAGGTACCTTAATTCAAAAAGGTAACTTCAAGTTAACTGTCAAAGCAGTTTTATAATACCCGCGCTTAGTAGAGTAGGTAGGTAGCTAATGAAAAGTAGTAAATGCTTCATTAGTGTAGTACAAGTACAAGTAGGTACATCAAGCTTCAAGTATAATGTAAATACTTGGAGCATTAGCAATATTAGCATAACTATTTACTTTTCAAGCCTTGTACTCATAACTGCGAAATTCGCACTTTTTTGACATTGCTTCGACAATTTGACGTTTTATGCGTGAATTAAACGTCAAATTGTCGAAGCAATGTCAAAAAAATGCGAATTTCGCAGTTATATGAGTACTAGGCCTTTATAAATTCCTGGCTTAGGGCAGGTAAAGCGTTGCCCTGAGGAGTAGGAACGTGCCATTCTGCTATGAAACCTGAATCCAAGTTTTTGGCAGGTGTTTGACACCAAATACATGTAAAAATGAATTTCCTACCGTCATTTTCTGGTGCCAAAATACCTGGGAAAAAAGACCTCATTTTCCAATTCCATGTTACTACTCCTTTAGCTTTTGTGCCTTTACCTTTACCCTGCTCTAAGATTCCTGGTTATGCAACTACCAATACGCAAACCTGATTCACCTTGTCTAATAGGCATGTCAAAAGTGTGAACCATCTTGAAAAAAAAAAACGAAATTCGCACTTTTTTGACATTGCTTCGACAATTTGACGTTTTATGCGTGAATTAAACGTCAAATTGTCGAAGCAATGTCAAAAAAATGCGAATTTCGCAGTTATGAGTACTAGGCTTTATACATTCCTGGCTTAGAGCAGGTGAAGCGTTGCCCTAAGGAGTAGGAACGTGCCATTCTGCTATGAAACCTGAATCCAAGTTTTTGGCAGGTGTTTGACACCAAATACAGGTAAAAATAGATTTCCTACCGTCATTTTCTGGTGCCAAAATACCTGGGAAAAAAGGCTTCATTTTCCAATTCCATGTTACTACTCCTTTAGCGGTTGTGCCTTTACCGTTACCCTGCTCTAAGATTCTGGTTATGCAACTACCAATACACAAACCTGATTCACCTTGTCTAATAGGCATGTCAAAAGTGTGAACCATCTTGAAAAAAAAAAAGATTTGCGACGTTGCCAACGTGCCGAGGAACAAATAATTCGATTTATTGACAAATGATAACAAGAAAATTTTACAATAAACAACCCATAAAAAAATTAACAAATAAATAAACAATTTATGGCTTTGCTTCTTGGCGAAGTAAGTGAAAATTTCAAAAGAAAAATCAAAGAACAGTGTATTTTGTTTTTAGGTGTCGCTCGTAGGGACCCTGTAGGATGCACGGCCTCATGTAGAATTAAAATTCTATATTTAGGTTACCTATAGTCCCTCTAGTTTAAAAAGCTAAATGAATAGAGGGAAAAAACAGCATGTTCATGGCGAATTCACGGGGTGTTGTGTAGGCGAACCATGTCTTCGATCACTATAAACTTGGAGATAGGACACGAAGCTTCATTGAGAGAAAAAACTACGACTGAGGGATTCACCCACGATTGGGAAGTGTTTGTTAGAGGGTCTAACGGGGCTGACATCAGACACTACGTTGATAGAGTTGTCTTTCACTTGCACGAGACTTTTGAGAAACCCAAGAGAGGTAAGGAGTAGTTTTTCACTCAAAAGTATTCAATTCAAAGGGTATTTCATTCATTCAAAATCATAAAAGTAACTTAAAACCCTTCAAATTCTGTAAGGGAATTTTGAAGTTGGAGAACAACATCACAAATGAGTAGGCAATTTAACCCAAAATTTCCAACTTAAATTTATTATCAAGGTAGATTATGATCTTATTCTACAGGTAGGTATTAAACTTGAAGGAAGAATCACCTTTTTTTGCGCCTTCAATTTATTATGCTTGAAAAAGTAACAGCATAAAAAAAAGCAGGACGCTAAAAAAGTATTTCTGCTGCTATATGCTGTTGTAGTTCATTGGATATCCACTGACAAAGTCCCCATGGTTGTAGTTCATTGGATGTCCACTGACGAAGTCCCTAAGCAAGTCCCAATCATAAATATTCTCATGATCAGGCTGCTCAGATAATTGGGTCTCAATTACATCTCAATTTCTTCTCCATTTTATTCATTGCTTTAGCTTCATTTTCTTCACTTTTATCCCGCTGTTTATAGTTCTATCTCATTCAACTTTTCCTTCACATTCTCCAAATAATTCAATAGCATATTGACAAAGTTTTCCACAATCTTGATGATCAAGAAATATCATGTACTAAAATGAGAAATACCTACAGAAACAACTAGAAAAAAGTGTAGATACCTATCTATGGGTTAAATGTTGAGCTACAGAGAATCAGGAAAATGGGTAAAACGTCTTGTAACAAAACTACAATCTAATTCCATTGCTTCCTGTTACTTGTATTAGAGGTTTTCCTGATCATGGCATCACAGAAGATACTTAAACTTTTTGAGACACCAGGGCCTGTGACCATCAATTTGATTTTAGGATTGTGAAAAGTGTACAGTTCTTGGAGTTTTAGACCTTTAGGAGGAAATAATGAAGTCTTTTGAGGGATGTGCTGAGCCCATATGCAACTTCAACTCCAAAATTTTGTTAAAATTTATTAGGCATCATTTCAAACCCTATTATTAGGGTCAATGTGGGTAATTGGAAATCTTTTGTCATTTGCACGAATTGAGACATAATTAACGCATATAAAAATGCATTTTACAAGGGCATATTGGAACGTTGTCCTAGATTGATATGCATTTATGTTACTTGTAGTTTTCGAAATATGGGATGTTGTCAATTATCCTAGTATTTTTCAAAAATTAATAACAGAATGTTGGGGGTTGGCATACATAAAAACCCGAGGGGTCAACCACTATGCTTACGAATGTACAATGATTTCCACTAGGATTTCCATATTTGGCAATCATTGATCAATGAATCTCATGTATTCCCATCCCAAGAATTGCGACTGATTGCCAATGATTTTCAGATATTTTTGTATGATTTCCAGGTAATTTCCATTTTTTTCTGGGGATTCGTATATCATTCTCGATTAATTGCCTGTTTTCCTGGATGCTTTTCTACAATCATTTGATTTCCAGCTGATTTTATTATGAAAATGATGTCTAATTGTGTCTTTCTCAGGGACATTCCCGTTGTTCTTGATACTCGATCGACAAACGTCCCTGCTTCTCTGAAAATTACCTAATTAAAGTTGAGCCCTGAATAATCTCTAAATTGTAGCGAATCGCAGTTGCTAAGCCCTGATGTGTGAAGAAATTCTGTGTCTACTTTTAGAAAGTCGGATTTGAGAGAGGTTTCAAGATTCATGTTTTCATTTTTATGATTTACAACATTGTCATACTTTAGGTCTGTTATCCGTCAGAGCAAATTTCATTGGTTGAAAATAGTCAGAAAACTGGTTGTTGGCGATTTGCACCAATCAAAAACGCTCTGACTGGTTTGTGATTTATGTGAGAACAGAGCTATTCTCAATCTCGTTCTTCTTCTTCTTCAAGCTCTAAACACTTCCTAGTCTCGGGTTCAGTTATTGGCTCAGTTATTGGTAAACTTGTTGGGATATCAAATACATTTCAAATTGTCTAGCACTCAATGTTGCCTAAAACTAGTCTTAAAGGCACATACACAACTGACTGGTACGCCGTATCGTTTGAAATGTATGATATGCGATTTCTGGGTTAGAATGAGATGATATTTCCAGCGATTACCAATGGATTCTTATGTGATTCCCATGGAGTCCTAGGAGATTCCGGGGGAGATTCCTAGCGATTTCCAGATTATTCCCAGGGACTCCCAAGTGATTTCCATGTATTCCTGGATTGATTACTATGTGATTCCCAAAAAAATTTACAATGATTTCCATTAGTGGTTTACGCCTCGTAAAAAACCCATCAATATTGATAAAAACCCAGTGCACTTTGAACTTTTCGCGACAAAAACCCACTCATTCCTACCATAGTGCCAAATATCAATCCAAAATTTAAGATTATCCTCATTTTTCTAAAAAAGAAATTATACTGATAAACAAGTAAATATTTGAAACTAATTTGTAGAGAATTTAATTGGATTTAACTAGAACCTAATTAGGTACCTAGCTGAAATTGGATGAATAATAACGCAGCTGTGAGCAGGGCTGTCACAGTTACTTGGAGTACAAAGTACTCAAAGTTTTGTAGAAGTAATTGAAGTAGAAAATACATTTCTCTCTCAAATATACTTCATTTACCAAGTACTTAATAAAAGTAGTGGAATTTTTCAGAGTTCTTAACTTGAAGTACAGTTGAAGTAATTCAAGTACTTGTACTTATACCGAAAACTTGGGTTTCTGCCAACCCTGGTAATTGACAACATGTAACTGAAGCTGTGTACAAACCTGGCATAAATCAATTGAAATCTTGAAAAAATCCATATAAGTAAATCATCTAATTTGTTCTTAAATCAGATAACATCAGCATAAATCACTAAAAATCTTTTTAAATCACAATAAATCACTAATAGCGATATTCAACATCATCTTTCATAATCACTTTTAGATTAAATCGTTTCTAACTTCAAAAGCGATATGAGTCAAGTAGGTAGCGCTTTTAACGTTATAAAAGGAGATGTTGAATATGGCTGTAACAATCTAAATAGCTGAATCAGAATAAATGTCTAAAAATCAAGAGGAATCTCCAAAATCAAGATAAATCACCTGTAAATCAATGTAAATCCATTTAAAAATCGTTAAAAATATTTATAAATCAGCCTAAATCCTGCCTGGATTTTTCTAATCAGCTAAAAATATCAATTTGTAAATCTCTATAAATCAGTTGAAAAGAATAAATATTTTGAATCCTATGTATCAGACAGACACTTCTTGGTGAAACAAGGAATCGAATACACTCATATTCATTGTATATCTTCAAACATTCCTCAAGTTGCATACTGAGTATCATAGTACTAATTATGGTTTTTTCTGCCCTATGGCTAGAATATGCAGGAAGCCATACATCGATTTATTGCTAAGTACATCCAAAGAGTGAAGTGCATCTTAATGCGTTTTCCAAAGAATTAACAGTGTCCGACAACAACGCAGTGCGTAGGCTAAAACGGCTGCTGCCATTCGACCTAGCTGTAGAACCCAAATAGTTTGGACTTGAGAATTCATAGACAAACAAACTCTAGATATTCAGATTATTTTTGAAAGGATATCACTCACTGGAGTAATACTCTACATGCCACTACCTTCTAGTCAAAATAAACGTTTATTGCCCTCAGGGCAGATTGCAAATCTCTCCAGGAGTTAAAAGAAAAAATAGTAAAAATCTTGGATTGATTTTAAATAGGTGTACAAATTTTAAGAAATGATCTTTCCCTCGAAATAAATGATCAAAAGATCAAGCCCCTGTTTCCATTTACCCACATTGACTATGTGACATTATGGTGTTTAGCTAAACAGCTACTAAATTGGCATTTTTCTCGCCAAACCATTACAAGAAAGTATTTACAGTATGTATATGGAAAAACCAAGTGTAGGAGTATGTGCGTGGAATTAGGAAGAGATCCCGAACAAAAATTATACATTCAAAGTTTCATACCAGTTTTCCAATCTTTATGCCTTCCAGCTTTGAAAATATTTTTGTTTTAGTTAATCTTGAAATATGTTCAAATGTTATCATATTATGTGCAGTGTTTCCATTTTTAAATTTTTTTTCTTAAGTATAGTGATAATTCACAATTAACACATAAGCTTTTATTGTACGCATTTTCCTAAGCTTTGTTTAATCAATGGTTGGTTTATTTTACTAATAATAACCAGTTGTAAAAATTGTTATAGTCTCACACAAAAACAAGCTTTTCCGCATCGACTGCATGTGTTTTTTGATAGCAACAATTGCAATTATCACCAACAAACTCAAATATTTGGATTTACTATAGTGTTTAGTTTATCGTAGTGTGGTTTAGTGGTATCACATACCTAATGAACGGATTGTGAATTATCAAATTAGCCTCAAAACAAAGGTCAATTATTATTTTCATGTATTCAAATATATACCTCCTACTCTAATATTATGATGAATAGGTAATATTATATTTTTTTAATGAAATTTTTAATAAACATCCTTGCGCAATTAAAAAATCCATATTTACTTAAAACAATTTGTTGCCACACATAATAATAAAATCAATGTAAAGTGCAGCCTTGCCGAGAATGTGACTATTTAATAATCTGTGCATTTTTAATGAAATTTCTAGGTTTTATTACTTGCAGTCACGTAAAGTTCTGATAGTTTTTTTTACAAAAACAATGATTTGAATAGCTCATATACATATGTGTGCAAAATAAATTATTCAGTGCAAAACGTGATACATTATACCCATATTTCATTTTAAATACACAGAAGTTATGAAGTTAAATAAAAGGTATAATAAGAATAAGATTCACAATTGAGTTTTAAAACTTGCAAATCTACATATTTATAGCAAGAAGTTGCACCTGATTGTAAAATTTGACATTCTTTTAGTTTTAAAAGATCCACCATACTCAGTGAAAACTTCGGGTTATGCCGGGTTCAATCTACCAATTCAAGTCTATTTGAAAAATAGCTCAGAGCCCAGAAAGATTCAATTTAACTATGATCTACGGCTGCAACCCAGCGGTCCCCCAATACATGAAATTCAGAAGGAAAAGTATACATTTTATTCAGTCACTGAAGATTTTCGCAATAAGTTATTGAAAGGTGGTGCTGTGGTGAGTTTTCTATTGCGTGTGTATAAAAATGTATGTGTAAAATTATTGAATTTAGGTGGGATCAGGTTCGAGTTCCACAGAAAATTCAATAAATCATTCAAGTAAGTCAGACGACAAGACCCAAATGACCAGTAAACCCAAATTGAGCGGTTCTGAACAACCCAAAAAGTACAAACTGAAACCCGAGGAGCCAAGAAGTGATCAATTTACTAATTTATTTGGTGAGTTTTATTTGTGGGTTTAAATTTTTTTATTTGCTAAATTTTTTTTTAGGCACTCCTATTACCAAAACCAGTCGGGTTGTAGATGTACCTAAAATTAAGGAACCTCCAAAGCCAGTAGTTAAAGCTAGTGATAAAGATAAGGGTGATAAAAGCACAGGTAATGGCTTCATTTTTTTTTTGCATTGATTATTTTTGATTATTTCAGACAAGGATAAAACTAAAAAAAGTCCTTACAAAGATAAGGATAAAGACAAAGAAAGAGATAAATCTGCAAATAAAGAAAAGGAAAAACAGACTGATAATAGCAATATCGACAGAAAATCCAAGGATGACAAAAAAGAAAAACGAGAAAAAAAAGATAGGGAACATAGCAAGAAAGATAAAAAAGAGCGGAGAGATAGGGAGAAGGAAAAAGAACGAGAGAGGAGTCCTAAACCAAAAAGCCCAAGTCCTAAAAGGTCAGTGATTTATTTAGTGTTTATATTTTTCCTGATGATTTTTTTTTAGATCTCCTAAAAGGCCAAGAAGTCCTTCACCTGTTAAAATTAGCAATAAGGAACGAGAACCCACAAAAGAAAAAGAACCCAAAGAATCACGCGACAAAGACAAAGAAAAGAAGTCCAAAAAACACAAAGTAAGTAAATTATTTTATTTCCCAAATAGAAAATCAAATTGTTTTTTTTTTTTTAGGAAAAAGAAAGTAAACACAGAGATAGAGACAAAGAGAAAGAAAGGGATCGCGATAGGGATAAAACCAGTGAACATAAGGACTATAAAAATAGGGAAAGTAAAGCCAATAAAGAAAAAGAAAATTCTAGTAGCAGTAATGGCACCATCATGAGTGCTTCCAGTAAGGAGAAGGAAAGAGAATCTAGTCCAATGGTTAATACTCAGTTGCAAAAAGTAAGCATAATTAATTATAATGATACTTTACTCCTTACACTAGTGGCGGTCCATACATGATTATCTGGAGGGGGTAATGGATGACGGAAAAATCATGTGTAAAAAATACTAAAAACTCAGATTGAGTTATTATTAATGGAGTTACAATTTTTTGAAAATAATGATGTTTTGTAAAGTAAGACTCTACAAACAATTGTTTCACTCAAAAACTAAAGTGAGTGGAAAGTTGAAATTTGGAGAACATTTTCCTAATAATTCATTGTAAAAAATACTGAAAACTCAAAGCGATTGAGTTATTATTAATGAAGTTACGATTTTTTGAAAAGAATGATTTTTTTGTAAAGTAAGACTTTACAAACAATTTTTACACTCAAAAACTAAAGTGAGTGGAAAGTTGAAATTTTGAGGACTTTTTCCTAATGATTTAATGCAAAAAATACCAAAAATTCAAAGCGATTGAGTTATTATTAATGGAGTTACGACTTTTTGAAAATTATGATGTTTTGTAAAGTAAGACTTTACAAACAATTTTTTCACTCAAAAACTAAAGTGAGTGAAAAGTTGAAATTTTGAGGACTTTTTCCTAATGATTTAATGTAAAAAATATTAAAAATTTAAAGCGATTGAGTTATTATTAATAGAGTTACGAGTAGGTATGTCGGTACTGGCATCAAACTTTGGTACTGGTGAGCCGTTCAATTTATACAATGCTTTTATAAATGCTCTATTTTGTAGAACTTGTCTCTTATTTAAATTTTTTTGTAATTAATAAATGTATCAAAAAAAATCTTTGACTGGGAGGGGTAATTACCCTCCTTTAAATCGCCCTTGCCTTACACCCTTGTTAAAAACACCTTTTAAAAGTAAATAAATAAATATGTATTTATTTTCTTTTAGCCTGAAAAAAAGGAAAAGATCAAAGAAAAAGATGACAAGTTGGAAGAGTCGCCGAAATTGAAAGACAAGGAAAAAAGTGATGACAAACCTAAACATAAACACAAAAAAAAGGACAAAGATCGTAAAGAGAAGAAAGAAAAAGACCGAGAAGAAAAAGCCCATAAGAAGGAAGAGAGGAAACTTGAAAAAGAGAAATTTTCAGTGATGAACTTTGTAAAGGAAATTTCTTCTAAGGAAAGGTAAATCAACTTATTCCCATAAACTAATAATTTTCACAACTAAATAATACTTTAGGGATAAAACGAACAACCTTTTTGGCAGTAGCCCCAAAAGTGAACCCTCACCCAGTCCGCCTCCTAGTGAAATTGAACCGGAAAAAATGATGGCACCTCTCGATGATGAGTCGTCAAATGCCTCCAAAATGAGTAGCAGAGAACCCAGTCCTGTACCGGAACCACTTCCACCTGCACCACCTCCAAGGGTAAGTAATTATATTTGCCATACACAAATTGTATTCACTCACTACTAGTTTTAACCCCTTAAATCACCCTAGTAACAATTTTGCAACTCGAAAACATTACCAAACTTCGCTACGCTGGTAAACTGTTTTCTCATTGCAAAATAATATGCTGGTCTCGTCACTCGTTAAACAATATACTATTTTTGTCTCATTGGAGTTCTAAAGAAAACAAGTTTAGTTGAAATAACACTGAGAAATAATAATAATGCAACAAATATAATCCCATGTTTCAAAAATACCTACACGTAGGGTTTCTATTTCTGTTTTAATAGCTTTTGCCAATATGAGATTTTCAATTCGCTCCGGACATAAAATTTAAATTTATGCGCTCAGACGTCAAAAGATCAGATTACACCTCACGTTTTGTCCACCTAAATTAATTAACTTTTCGAAATTAATTTCATAGTTTTAGATTAACTTAATATATAAGTGTGCATTTTCAAGAATTTTCTCGATTCCCACTAACCTGATATTATACTGATAAGCAACTATAACCCATTATCGCACTACTACGTAGCCCAATAATACCAGATTCGTCACCCATAAAATATGAAAACTGATACTTTTGTACATTGGAGTTTTTGCAGAAAGCAATAAACATTTATCGAGTATATGTTTTCTGGTTCGAATCTTGATTTGTTGGGAGTTTAGTCGGTGAGAAGCCAGTGTAGAAGTAACAACGTTCAAATTTGTGTTAATTTTTCGTTAAACTTGTTGGAACTCGGTTTTATTTTTTGTTTAATTTTTCTAAATGCAACAGTCACCTTCGCCTCCACCTATCCAAGAACCACCAAAGAAGCCTTCGACACCGGAAGAAGCTCATATTAGCAAAAAGTCACGAGAAGCTGATACTCCTATTAAGAAAAAAGACAAAAAAGAAAAGAAAAAAGATAAGAAGAGCGATAAGGATCACGAGAAAAAGCGGAAGAGGAAAGCGGAAGCTGATACACAGGTAAATTTAATTCTGAGGCAGAAATTGCTGCGGATTTATAGCGATATTTTTAGGTTGAAATAGAACAGCCACCGGCCAAAATGGACAAGAAAGAGGAAGACACCAACAATAATTCAGACGATGAAAGGAAAGTTTCAAGCACAGAAGATGCCAATCCTCTTCCTTATAGTGATGATGTAAGTACATAAATGTAATTTTACTTAAGATGAAACAACTATTTAACTATGTTCCACTATTTCTGATTCTATTTTGGCCATTTTTTTTTTGTATGAATCGACAAAATAACCCATCTCCAAATATAATTATTGTGGAATAATCTTACCTTATGATTTATTTCACTAAAATTTCCAGGGCGAAGCATATATGAGTATGCTCCGCGATCTTCAAACGAAAATCATGGGCCTGAAAGACAATTCGGACCTGCAAAAGGTCGTGCAACTGATCGCCGAAACTGGCAAGTACGAAGTGTCTGCGCACACCTTCGATTTTGACTTGTGCCTTTTGGACCGGTCGACTGTGATGCAGCTGCAGTCGTTTTTCTCTTCGGTGAATTAAGATTCGGTATAGTACGGGTGCAAGCGCTAGAACCATTGAAAATGGGCAATTGTGTTTTTTTTTTTTGAGAGAGTTAATAGATCTGTTTCTATGTTTTGAAGAGGACTTTTTAGGATTTATATCATCTCTGTTTCAACCAGGGTATCTTTTTGCAATATTTATTTGTTTATCAATATGTACATATATTTTTCAAACATCACAAGTCAGTAAAGGTATTCTTATTAGCAGACCCTACTGTTTATAAGGCACTATATTATAACTACACAGATCAAGTTATATATTTCTGTAAATATATTTTGAAAAGTTGTAAAAGCAAAAGGCGAATTTATCGGGGTTGATTAAAATTTTTGTTATTTTCTACATACAATGTATTGTCTATTCACAATCTGTAGTCCAAAGGTACAGATAAAATTTATCACGTTTCAATGCTATTTGATAGGAAAAGGTGATAAATTTACCTGTACCTTTGGACTACAGATTGTGAATAGGATATTGCTAATATTGTCGAAATATTTTCCATTAGACAGTAGTTATTTAGGAAAACACAATGCATGGAATATTGGTATCTCTGCATATAATAAATTATACAGGTAATTTTCTCAATATACTCAAGTTTGAAATTCTTCAAAGTTCTTGATTCCTGCTATCATTTCTAACTCAGAGGACATTTTCTATAAACTTCTCTTTGATTAATATATTATGTAGATATACACAAGAAATTTATGGATACATACATAATATTATGTTCATTTTTGTATATTAATTTTTTTTAAATTTTAGACATTGCCCCTTTATTGATATTTTTGTTAAACCTCTTGGAGGTGATTTTTTAAGTAATGCTGTGCATTTTTTAGGTGTGATATACGAGATATAATTATGCTGTTTATTGTTAGTTAACTTTTGCTTAATTGACTGAATAGATTAGTTGGAATTTTGGACCTTAAATTAAAATGTTTCAAAAATTAGAGTTTATTAAAGGTTATAATATGAAAGTTGTTATCCCTTTTCTTAAGTTATTTATTTATTTCCTGACCAAATACAAAGTTGGCGAATAAAATACACATAAAATTTGGATAAAGAAATATTAATTAAAATGAACAAAGGCAATGATAATATGTAATTAAAAATGATGAATCAAAAAATATCCAAATGAATGATAACTCCAATAGTGATATTCATCCCATGGTATCTAAATTATCGAATGTATTTGAATGTGTGAGATATTATTTCCGTACTTTGTTGAGTATATTATATTCTAGCCAAATAAACTCGATTTTGCATTTATTTTTTCAGTAATATTTATTGCATAACGAAATCTATTCAGTAGTATTTAAATTGTGCGTTAAAAGTTACGAATTTGTAAATATGTAATACTTTTTACATGTTGGTAGTATTTTCAGCATTGAGCTTTCAAATTGCAGAAGCCGATACTTTAATATTAGTTGATATGAAGCATATTAACTAACATCAAAATATTACTAACTCAATGGCAAATTCTGATATTCAAAAAGCAAAAAATATAAAGTCATTAACTATGCGAAATGTAAATTCTGGAAATACTGTCAATACAATATTAAAAAATGAATTATCCTAATAATGATAGTACTTTTTATAAATTGAACTATAAGGTGTAGTGTAGGATCCAGAATACTGATAGTATATAACATTTAATGTATATATTATGACCTAAAACCAATAAATTATTAATAAATTGATACTGGTGTTTGGTGTTTTCTATTGATTTTTTATCACTTTTATTGAGTATAATACAACTTTCATCAACGAACAATTTCCCAATTTTAATTATTTTTTCTTGACAAACGTTATCAACTCAAAAAGAATATGAACAATTGGCAGGTAAACAGCCAGGTAAATTCATAGATATACAGGGTGTCACGAAAGGTTTGTTACAAACTTCTAGGGATGGTAGATTTCGTAAAAATAAAACTTTTTTCTTAATAAACATGTGTCCGGAAATGCTTCGTTTTCCAGATATACAGGGTGGCCCAAATTTGAGCTTCATAATTGGGATCTCGGTAACCGTAAGAGATACGGGGTCGGTTAAATTATGGCAAAGTTGCGCAATTTTATCACCAATAGAATACCGTTTTGAAACTAGAAAGATTCCGAATACTTCCGGAGATATTCGGAAAAAACCAAAATTTTGTAATATCGTTTTTATTTTTTCCCGGGCTTATTTGAAAAGCAATTACCGCTAATTTATAACGATTGCGTGCTTTCTATAATTTCACGAGTCCGCAGGACGAGTGAAATTTGCAAAGAAAACACGCATGAGTGAAAAATTATCTGGTTTTTTTTTTTAAAGCTCGATTGGTATTTAGAGGATTATTTCACCAATAAAAATGTATACAATAACATGGGAGAATTATCGCTGTAATTCTCTCTAGTTAAACTAAGAATTTTCGCTGTAATTTTGAAAATCGTCACTTGGCTTATGGGATTTCTAACACATGAGTGGAATAATCGAAAAAAAGCATTTATCCTAATTTTGACCTGCCACCATTTCGGCAGGGTTAATAGTAGCAACTTAAAACTTCTGGGATATAATCTCAATGAAAATAGCTACCAAATTACATATCACTCGACCCCTCTTTCCATTTGAAGTTTTGAGGGTACCTGTTACCCCCACTTAGGGGTTCACAGGTAGGGGGTGAAAATACCAATAAAATGTGTCCCCCAAAAAACAAAAATTGACGTGTCTGAGCGATTTTTGATTAAACACCTAACACCTGAGGAAACCTGGGTGGAAAGTTTTTCGTGCCCCACCCGGTATATATCCTATTCACAATCCGTAGTCCGAAGGTGTAGGTAAATTAATCACCTTTCCGTATCAAAATAGCACTGAAAGGTGTTACATTTTACCTTTACCCTTGGACATCGAATTGTGAATAGATAATATGTAAGATAGCAGGGCTGGAACTCTGTAACTGATAGCGATCAATATCTCTATCTCTAGTGGCGTCCCCTCTTTATTGATTTCGATAAGAGAGAAGAAGACATAGCAAGTGCCATAGCGATAGGGATAACGATCTCTATCCGTTAGAGTTCCAGCCCAGGCTTCACAAAATCACATCCTCATTAATAATAATGCAATATTTTCTCTAAAACAGAATTTTATTCAAAAAAAAAATGACACAACAATACAAATGATGATAACAACGATGAGGGTTGATAGTTCAAAGATGTGCTTTAATATAAGACTCGATAAGACTATATTAAAAATAATAAATAATGAAAAATCACAATAATTACGTCCATTTTAATATAATACATACTGCCACCACATTTATATAAACTGAGTCTTAAAAAAAAACAAAATATGAAAGAAAATACCTAATACAGAATATCTACAAAACACTAAAACTTCGTGTAAAAAGGATAAAAAAATATGAGGCCCTCTTAAGAAATATTTACCTATTTTGACACAAACCCCACTATCCCAAAAATTACACAAGATATCAATTGGTCAACAAACAGTAGCACAAAAACCCGCATTTAATTTTCACGAAAAATTTTCTCTAAAATAGTTTTCATTGCCTATAATTCATCGTGGACGTCTGCTTCACCATCTCTTGATCCTGCTATGTGACATGCAGCTGGTGTTTCGAAATCAAAAGCATACTCACATCTGAAATAATGAAAATCTTTAAAAATTAATAATTATTTATTTATTTACGCATAAAAAATACAGACATTGAAGTGGTACTGTGACGTGATATTTCATTCAGCCTGTTTAGATTGAAAAAAAATCCAGCTTATGCTAGTTGGATTGTTCTCACCTGTTTGGTTCTGAAACACTAGTAACTTTATTTTCTCCGCCACAGAACAGATTGACTTTTGTGGATCGATTCGGACCATTCCAACAATTCTGACCATTGTCGTACAACATTGCGCTATAAGAATTACCACTGGGTCCATCCCATTTGCCCCATCTAAATAAAATTGAATTAAATTATTGTACAATATACTCAGGCCCTTTACCTTCCCAAACTCGTTTCCATAGAGTTTGAATTGGGAATTTGTACAGTCTTTTCAAATGGACAAAGTTTGTAAGTGTATTCGAGGTTTTTAAACTCGAAACATTGGCCTTCGAGAGAGGCGAATTCTTCTTCAGGGCCGAAATCCTTTTTAAGGCTTTCTTCTATTTGTCTTATTTGGTCGTTAATTGATTTGACATCCCTATCAGCATCTGAAAAGGTTTTTTTTTTTAGTATATTGAATTTGGAATTGTAAATTTGATTACCATCATATTGATTCCTAGCTTCAGTAGCTTGATCTACCAATTTTTGAGTTTCTTCATCATACTCAACTTTGTGTTCTTCCTCTTGAGTTTCTTCTGGCTCTGCTTCTTCCTCATCTTCTTCATCTTGTTCTATTTCGCCTAAAAAAAACACTATTAAAGAAAAAAAATACATATTAAAACAATTTAAATACCTTCTTCAAGTTCCCCTAATGATTTTTCTTGTTCTTCATGTCCTTCCTGTTCTTCGCCCTCTAATTCTGAATCAGTCACAGGTGGTTTATACATGCTAGAATCAATAGAGACAAAAGGTTTCATCAAAGGCCACGATTTTTCAATGAAAGTTTCTAATTCGACAGAGTCTTGGTTGTTAAGGAAAAGTTTGGCTTCTTCTTCTGATACTTGTCCATTGCGGTCCCTGTCAAAGGATGATCGGCTTTGAATTTCTGCAATGTCAATTAGACCGTCTTGATTGCTGTCGAATTTTTTAAAGTTTTCTAGTGCTTCTTCTTTGAGTTTTTCAGCTTCTTGTTCAGCTTTCTGAAAATATCAAATTATTGTTTGCTGCTACATATTTCAATAAAAAAAATTATAAGTAAGTAGTTACCTTCTTTTTGTATTGATCTTCTAATTCTCTATAATATTCTAAAGCCTTGTTTTCTAGTTCTTCAGCTTTTTTCTTGATTTCCTCACGTTCCAGTCTTACATTTTCAGCCTCTTCTCTATTTTTAGCTAGCTCGTTCAACTTTTCTTGTTTCTCGTTTTTCATTTTTTGGCCTTCTTGAGCAAGTTCAGCTCTTAGTTGTTTTCCTAGAAAAATATAAAAAACTTGCTGCACTTGTTGTTGATTAAATGTAAACTAGTAATAGTTAGTAACAAAACCACTGCAAACTTATTAAAATTTAAAACTTTGACTTGCCAGATGTTTCATTCTTACTATCTGAAACAATATCAGTACTTAAATTTTGGATTTTCTCAAAAATACAGGGAAAGTCAAACATTTTCCCCTATTCAGTCCTCGTTGGGTGACCATGTATTACCTACTTACCAACTTTGAACAATTCTGCTAATCTAGCTGCTTCCTCCCTAGCTGCTCTTCCAACTTCCAAACAGTTATTCACGCAAGTTTTTTTGCCAGAATATTCATCAGTACCGTCACAGCAATCGCATATGCCATCGTTGACCCTAAGAAAATTCGCTCAAACATTTTATTTTAGATTTGCTGTTAAAATTACCTGTCTGAAGATAATATTTCGGGTTTAAATCCTGCATTGGTACACTGGAAGCTGCCTCCCGGACAAGCACTTGTGCCTGGTTCGTCACTACCATCGGGACAGTCACAGTAGTCATCATTTACCTACAAAAAAAAATTCTCACTTTTTAAGAATCGTTTTTGGTAATTTGTATTTCTAGAGGAGTTGGAAAAAATCTGACCCCCACTTGCGAGTCTCGATTTTCAAGAGAAGTTGACCGGTGAAACCCGCATCTCGATATCTGGATTCGTTTTTAAGCTCCAAAAAGTTATAGACCCCCTGCCAAACTCCAACTTTTCAAAAACCCCTCGTAGCATGAAAACGACTCGACATATCGAGATGCGGTTTTCACCCGTCAATTTCTCTTGAAAATCAAAACTCGCAAGTGGCGGCGAGATCTTTTCCAACTCCTTTAGAAATACCCGAAACCTCCCAAAACCATCGAATCTTGGACACCCTGGGACACAAGGTGTTTCCTCATATTTTGACCCCTACCTTCAGCTTTAACTATACCATGTGGAAAAAAAAAACTTTAAATATACTTAAACGTGACAAAATAGTTCCTTAAATGGGGTTAGTTAATCATGATTAAAACAGGCAGACTATTTACCAAAAACCTATAATCATGATAAAGCAAAGGAAAAGAATGGTCCATTAAAAATAACTCGAAAAATAACAATATTATAATTATGATTAAATAATGAGGGGTCATTTACAATGGGATATCCTGTGTACACTATGCAGGAGATATCCAAAACACTTCAGGGATGTCTTAGGAGGTTTAGGGAGTCAGGGTAGGCAAAAACCCGGATTTTTGAAAATTTCTATTGGAGTTTAGTGCTTTTGTAGGATTTTTCGTTTACTCAACTTGACAAAATTGTATATTTCTCTATTAGTTCATTAGGGGTCAGTTCCTCAAAGCTTGACTATTTTTCCTTAGGATTTTTATTTTGCTCGTTATTTTGTTTAATATAAATAAGAAAAATATGAATAATCCGGGATTTATTGTTATTAATCCTAACTTTAGTTTTCTCAAGGGGTAAACCACCATCCCAGAATTTGTATAAAAAATTCCTCAAAGGGAATTTTTTTTTCGCATAATTCCTCAAAATTCCTCCAAATTCACCACAAATTCCTCCAGATACCAGATACCCCATCACAAATTCCTCCAAATACCCCACCACAAATTTCTCCAAATACTCCACAAATTCCTTTAAATTCCCTGCAAATTCCTCCAAATTCCCGCAAATTCCTCCAAACTCGTCTCAAATTTCCCACAAATGTCTCATAAAAATCTAGAGACCTTTTCCTAAAAGTTGAACAGGTTTACAAGACCATAATCAATAAATTTAATCTGAACCTCAGCATAGTCAGGCTGAGTAGGCCAAATGAATGTGTCTAATTCCTTTTTCAATAATTTGGAAATAAGTAAACCCTTTTTTCAACGTTCAGCCTTTTTTCCATAATATGATGCTAAGATACATACTCAGATTTGGATACAGATAAACTTGTATCAACTTCAAGTAGCTTGAAGGAATCTTGGAAATCAACCTACAATAACTGAATTAATTGAAATTACAGTCTCACACATTTCAAAGTTTTGCTGGAAAACTAATGAAGGGAAAAGTTTAAAACTTTTTGCATGTAAAGAGGAAGGTTAGAGGCTAATTTTCCCAATATTTTAAATTTTTCCAGTAGAAAATAACAACATAAGGAATCTTGGAAATCAACCTACAATAACTAAAAAATTGAAAATACAGTCTCACACATTTCAAAGTTTTCCTGGAAAACTGGCGAACGCAAAAGTTCAAAACTTTTTGCATGTGAAGAGAAGCTTGGAAAGGTTAAAGGGTCATTTTCCCAAAATTTCAAATTTTTTTGCAGTGGAAAATAACAACATGAAGAATCTTGGAAATCAACCTCCAATAACTGAATTAATTGGAAATACAGTCTTACACATTTCAAAGTTTTCCTGGAAAACTAGTGAAGGGAAAAATTTGAAACTTTTTGCATGTAAAGAGGCAGGTTAGAGACTCATTTTCTCGAAATTTTAATTTTTTCCAGTGGAAAATAGCAACATGAAGAATCTTGGAAATTAATTTACAAAATCTGAACTAATTGAAAATACTATCTCACACATTCCAAAGTTTTCCTGGCTGGAATACTAGTGAAGGGAAAAATTTTAAACTTCTTGCATGTGAAGAGGAAGGTTAGAGACTCATTTTCCCAAAATTTCAAATTTTTCCAATATAAAATAACAACATAAAAAATCTTGAAAATCAACTTACAATAACTGGATTAATTAAAAAAGATGCCTCACACAATTCAAAGTTTTCCTGGAAAACTAGTGAAGGAAAAATTTAAAACTTTTTGCACGTGGAGAGGAAGGTTAGAAGCTCATTTTCCCATAATTTCAAATTTTTCCATTGGAAAATAACAACATGAAAAATCTTGGAAATCAACTTACGAAAACTGAATTAATTGAAAATACAGTCTCACACATTTCAAAGTTTTCCTGGAAAACTAGTGAAGGGAAAATTTTGAAACTTTTTGTATGTAAAGATGAAGGTCTGAAGCTCATTTTCCTAAAATTTCAAATTTTTCCAGTGGAAAACAGCAACATGAAGAATCTTGGAAATCAACCTACAAAAACTGAATTAGTTGAAAATACCGTCTCACACATTTCAAAGTTTTCCTGGAAAACTAGAGAAGGGAAAAATTTGAAACTCTTTGCATGTAAATAGGAAGGTTAGAAGCTCATTTTCCCAAAATTTCAAACTTTTTCAGTGGAAAATAACATGAAGAATCTTGGAAATCAGCCTACAAAAACTGTACTCATTATTTTTTTAAATTTTTTAAATTTGGACCTGTAAATCATGAAGTGAAATTTTCGGAGAATTTCTTTAATAAAAATGAATGACCAACATCCAACACACAACTAGATTTTTTTTAAATTTCCATTTATTAGTGTTTCTTATAATAAGAATGTGAACCTCAGTGACGTTGTGACCCTACAATTTCCTTCAAATTCCTCATAAATTCCTCACAATTCCTCCAAACTCCCCATAAATTTCTCCAAATTCCCTATAAATTTCCCAAATTTTCATAAATTTCGATGAGTTCCTTCAAATTCATCACAAATTTCTCTAAATTCCCCAGATTTTTGGCAAAGAATTCCTAGGTGGTTTGCCCCTTGAATTTTCTTTACATTTATTTTCAGATTTTGTGATTTGCTTATGCACACCGCACAAAAATTATCCCATCACCAATGCTTTTAAATATTTTGACTACAGTAAATTTATTTTAAAATTTCCTAAGTATTCCCTGAATGGGCATGCTTTAACTGAAAAACTTGAGTCAAAAAACATGTCGTTTCTTCTTCTGTTAGGTTCTTGTTTACTATTTTCGGGAAAATGCGGATAGGCATATATTCCACTTTGTAATTATGCTGTTCATTTCTGTGTTTTCTGCTTTGATGGCGATAATTTTCGTGCGGTGTATATCTCCAGATATCTCAAATTCAGAACAATGTCATGTGTATTTTAAATGGACAATAATTTGAAGATTCTAAGAATGAAATCATGAAAAGTTCTAGATTCTATAGGCTCATCTTATTTACAGCTATTTAGATTTTGTCAAATTTAAAGCTAAAATACAGCTCAGATAACAAAGATGGAGTTTTTCAGCTTTTTAACTATCAGATTCTATGATTTACTTATATTTTTTCTGAGCCTCAGATCCAAAGAGAGATTTGAGAAGAAGCTTCATTGGCTCATAAAACTTGGAGCCAAGTTTTGAATTTCTCAGATCCAGAACAAGAATGTTGGTGTAGTGGAGTGGTTTTTTTCTCTTTACTACTCTCATTTTTCATTCCAATTGTTGCCTAATTGAGACCAGTAAATTATTAACATTTGAAACAAATTCAAGAGCCTGGAATAGGAAAATTACTGTAATACTTCAGCATATTGTTTTAACCCTGTAAAATTCTTTAAGTATTTATTTAGGTAATGTTATTAATCCTAACTTAAGTTTTCTTTGAATTTAATTTCTGGTTCTGTGAATTGCTTATATTGTATTCCTCGGATTATTCCCAGATATCTCGGATTCAAAGCAAAGCCATGTGTATTTTAAATGGTTTTGAATATTCTCTCTATTCTAGAAATGAAATATTCAAGAATAAGTTTTAGATTCTATAGGCTCGCTCATCCGAGGGGTTGTTAACTGGTCAAAATCTGTGTACAAGTAGTCAAAATCCCAGAAAATCTCATAAGATCTATTCAAAATCCCTAAAAATCTTCGAAATCCTTAAAAATTTAACAAAATCCCACACAATTTCTTGAAATTGCATAAAATCCTACAAAAATGAAATTTTGTTATTTCATTAAAACCAAAAAAGTCCTGCAAAATCTCATAAAATCATTAAAATTCCTAAAAAATATTTCCTTTGAGATTCCCAAAAATCCTTTGAAATCCCCAAAAATCTGTTAAAGTCTCTCAGAATTCCATAATTTAGTGGAATTTCGAAAAATTTCGGTAGAATTATGTTATTCTGAAAAAGGAATTACATGTGAAATTTTTGCAGAGTTTCCATAGAATTCACATTAAATTTTAGTTCCTCTCGAATTACATGAAATTTCAGTGAAATTCCGATCGAATTAAATGAAATCCTGAATAAATTGCATGGAGGAATTCTAAACAATTATATGAAATTACACCAAAATTCCGAACATGAAATTTCAGTTCTTACTGAATTTTAGTAAAATTCCAGAAAATTCCACAAGTTGAATGCCGAGGAATTTCAGGCTAAAAACATGGACTTTCGGTTATTCATGAAATTTCAATATATTTCGGTGAATTTTCAAGAAATTACTTGAAGTTTGATCAATATTCCCAGAAATTCCTGGCTATTAAAACAGAATTTCAGTGAAATTCAGAAAAATTCTTATGAAAATAAATGAAATTTTGAAAAATTCCTTGAAGTTTCATTGGACTTTCAAAAAATCTTCGACTATGGTGAAATTTCAAAATATTCTCATAAAATTTTAGTGAATTCCGAGGAATTTTTAAGAAATCACATGAAATTCCAAAGAATTTTATGAAAATTTTGTGGAATTCCAGGATATTTCAGTGGTGAAGTTTTAGGGAATTTCAGTAAAGTTTTAAAAAAATTATGGAATTTGGCATTTCTATAGAATTTTGGAGAATTTCGGTGGGATTTCGAAAAAAAAATAAAAAATTATGAAATATTCGCAGAATTTCCATCAAATTATATATAATTTCACTTTGTATCGAATTACATAAAATTTCGTTGAAACGTCGAGTAAAATTCCAAGGAATTCTTGTCGAATTACATACATGGAATTCCTTGAAATCTTATTGTGGAATTCCAGTGAAATTAGGTACATGGAATCTGAAGAATTCCCTTGGAATTGAACAGAATTTCCGTGGAATTTCTATGGAACCACGTGAAATTTCGACGGAATTCCGAAGAATTGAATTAAATTTTAGTGGAATTCTGAGTATGTAATTTCTGTTGAATTACTCGAATTAAATGAAATTTTAATGGAATTCCAAGAAATTTCATGAAATCTGTTACTGTAATTCCGAGGAATTTTTGTACAAGAATACCATTGAATTTTATGGTGAAATTCCATGGAATCTTATAGTGAAATTCGGAAAAGTATTATGAAATCTTATGGTAAAATTTCTAGGATTTTCTGTTTTTCTATTCAAATTTGTCATTTGAATTTAGAATCTCTAAAAACTTTTTAAAAACCCGTATAATGCTCCAGAATCACCTAAAATTTAGAAAATCTAAAATCTTATTCTGAATAAAATTTAACAGATTCTCAGAAAATCCCTTAAAAATCACTTGAAATCGCATAAAATTTCCAAAATCACTCAAAATTTTATTAGAACAAAAAAAATCCGGCAACATCTTATAAAATCATTAATATGTATTCCTAAGAAAAAAAAAATCAATCAAAATTTCCAAAAATCCTTTGGAATCCTCAAAAATCCGTTAAAATTTCTAAAAATCCTCTAGGATCTCTAATGGCCGTTTCCACCAACTATTTTAGGGGAGCTTCAACAATAAGTATTCCTTAAAATGACAGTCTTCTATGGAGAAATGTCAGTTTAAAAAATACTTATCATTAAAGCTCCC
Source organism: Ceutorhynchus assimilis (assembly GCA_917834065.1). Taxonomy (NCBI): domain Eukaryota; kingdom Metazoa; phylum Arthropoda; class Insecta; order Coleoptera; family Curculionidae; genus Ceutorhynchus; species Ceutorhynchus assimilis. The sequence goes on from OU892279.1 coordinate 52,025,130, forward strand.
ATAAATTAGTTGGTAAAAACGCCATAAAACCCCTTTCTAAATGATCCAAAATACCCTAAAATACCTCTAAAATCTTTCAAAATCCTGTAAAATCACGTGAAGTTCCTCAAAATCCTCAAAATCCTACAAAATCAATAAAGAATTAATTATGAACATATTTTATGGAGTTAATTAAACTTCGAGCGGTTAATTGATGAAAATTTGTATACAAGTTGGTCAAAATCCCAGAAAAACTCTTAAGATCTACTTAAAATCCCTGAAAATCTTTAAAATCTTTAAAAATCTAACTGAGAATCCTCGCGAGAATCTAACATTTTATTGGAACAAAAAAAAATCCTTTAAAATTCCTGATAAAAAAAATTCCTTTAACAATTCCAAAAATCCTTTGGGATCCCCAAAAATCCGTTAAAATCTCCAAAAAACCATTCTAACTTTCCTAAAATGAATGCTCCAAAATTACCTAAAATCTTTTAAAATCCTGTAAAATCATATGAAGATTTTCAAAATCCTCAAAATCCTACAAAATCAATGAAGATTTAAAATCTCTGTACCTACATATTTTAAGGAGTTAATCATCCCTTGGGCTCATCTTATTTACAGCTATTTAGATTGGGAGATTTTAGGACACCTGAAAAAATTTTAGAGTGATCCCGGGTAATCTGGGAAAATCTGTGGGTATCTTTTGCATTTACATACACTTAAATATATTGTAACTAACCCAACTAACCCCTCGCTAAATAATTATCCTGATTGAAAGGCGTTGGTAGATAGAAAATTAATAAAGTATACTTATATATATTTGGAAACTGGAGAAAAAGGTCTTTCACTAGAGCTGAAAATATACAGGGTGTTCCATTTAAAAAAATGATTTGGTCTTTTACTATAATCTTGCGATTCACGTACTTATGTGTTTGTTCTTGAAATCTACCTAAAGTCCGTCGATTTTAATCTGATACTGAAAAGGAATGTGAGCTGGTGACACCCTACATTAGAACGCCAATGGTTACCTGACATCACACCTCTTTTTGCCATATACTTCACCCCCTCGCTCCTCATACGGAAAGTGTCAGATAAAAATCAACGAACAATACTACTGATGAAAGTGTACAACTTTCATATTTAAAGTTTTTTTCCACCTCGTAGAAATAAAGCTGTAGGTACTTTAGGTAGGGGTTAAAACATGAGGAGACACCGAGGGAGACACCCTGTAATAAGTAATTTGAAATCGGTGTGTACACGACATTATATAAGGTACATTTTCATACAAAAGCTAATACACTTAAAGTAAACTTTATCAGGAGATAAAAAGTGAATACCTACTTATTCAATTGAAAGTGAACTTTTATAGAAAAAAAAAAATGATTACTGAAATAAGTGAATTCAAGGAAGTTCTCCAGTTTACCTATTTGAGATGTTTGAGCTGAATTATTCATGGAACATGTACATTCATTAAAAATCTACCACGACTCGAAACTTTTCCCTAAACAAACCAATGTTTACATACAATTCTTGGTGTTATAAATACAAAAATAGATGTAGAATTCGTACCTGATCAAATGGAATAGTGTTGCTTCCATCGAAGCAAGTAAAATCTTTCTCTGGATCATATAGAGCGAGTCTGGATAGTGAAACGCCTCTTGGTCTCGGAACTTCTACGCTGGATCGACCGACCCCAATAAAGGGCAATATCAAAAATAGTAAATTTAAGTTAGAAATTCGAAAAGATGTAAAAATATTCATTTTGGTTCGCCGGCTAGAGGAAAATGTGGGATAGACTAGCGATAGAGGGGGCACAAGAAGCACCATTGACCATAGGATTTGTTTTTTGTTCCACCTGTTTTTGACAACTCTGTCAATAATCGCTGGAGACACGTCAGGTTTTATTGGGATTTTTCGTTTTTCTATTTGTGTGGTTGGTACTACAATACCAAATATCGTTTGTGACGTCACCATAGATGCTGAATGATGAACGTTGCATGATAATTTTTTTCTACTACCGTGCGTAAAGTAGTTACTTTACGCACTACTCAGAAGACGCAAAGTTTTACTTCACGAACTAGTGCGTAAAGTAATTCACATCACAAACTAGTACGTGAAGTAATGTCAATGTCAATGACAGATGTCGACACTGTCAATTTAGCATTTTTCTGGTAAATTACTTCACGCACTAGTGCATAAAGTGAAAATACTTCACGCACTAGTGCGTAACGTTTTTGTCTAAATCTATTTTTTTACACATATTTGATCCGCGCTGAATAGCCGAACTCACCGATAATAGAAGATTTCTATATTTGGCATAGTGTTACCAACCTAAACATGTGAAATCAGGAAATATGAGAATAAAATTTCCAAGAAAAATTTGTTTTTTTTTAATTAAACAATACCAAAATAGAAAAAATAGTATAAAATATTCGTTTCATAAGACATTTTATCGCACTCGCCCTTTAGAAAACTCGCCTCAGGGCTCGTGCGATAAAATGACGTCTTATGAAACTTGTATTTTAATGTACTAATTTCCTACTAGTGTGCGTAAAGTACTCACTTTACTCCTTCGGCTCGTGCGTCATAATTCACATCCGTGAAAAGAGGTTCACTTTACACACTCGTTGCATAAATAGCTATTTTCTCGCAGAAATTGGCAATAATAAAAAAATCCACATGGTACCAAAGGTCTTTTATTGAAATAAAGGTTGTTAAAACAAGCTTTCCGAATCAACAGCTGAATTGAAAAAAAAATTAGTTACACAAAATAATTATTGACTAACAGCAGCATTGGCAGCTATACTTGGACTATTAATAACTTCGCCAAGACTTTCCAGCAATTCTTTCCTATAATCATCAAAGTCCCCATCAAGTTCGTTAATAGTTTGATGTTCTATAATATACAAGGCACAACTAGTTTCTCTGATGAGTCGTTCGTCGTGAGATACTATTATCACCCCACCAGTGTATTCATTTATAGCATCAGCTAACGCATCAATTGATTCAATATCTAAATTATTCGTAGGTTCGTCCAAAATCAACACATCTGGAGCATTGAGACACAGTTCGGCTAAGGCAACTCTGGCTTTTTGACCACCGGATAAATCTTTCATTTTAATTGTGTGAGCGTGACTGGCAAGTCCAAAAGTTCCTAATTGTTTTCTAGCCTTTTCATAAGGTAAATCGAATAGCCTCATCAAGTATTCAGATGGAGTTTCTTCGGCTGTTAAATGTTCACCTGAATGCTGATCAAATCTTCCAATTCTTAATCTATGGTTTCTGCGAGCTTCTCCCTCTTGTGGCGTTAATTCTCCAACAAGTAATTTCAAGAATGTTGACTTTCCTACTCCATTAGGACCTACAATAGCTACTCTGCTGGTCATGTCGATACCAAAATCTGTTTTAACAAAAAGAGGCTTTTGACCTGAATAGGCAAACGTGCAATTGTGTAGTCCAAGAACTGGAGGCTGCAGTGGTGGAGGTTCGGGGAACCTAAATTTAACCATATATTCTTTTGGTCTTTGTAAAAGTTCTTGCGGCAAAGCACCATCCTCTTGTTTTTGAGTTTTACTCCTATTTTTCTCTTGTTTTCTTGTAAGGGCTTCTTTCTGTTTCTTCTCAGCTTGTTTTTTAGAAGATCCAGAAGATTTCAGCTCTTTTATCCGCTTCTCCTGCTTTTCATATTCTTTAATCATTTCTTTTTTCTTTTGAACATACATTTTTTTAAACATTGAATAATTCCCCTTATAATAATAAAGCTTGAGATTATCAAGATGAATAATTTCATTACAAACATTATCCAAAAACGACTGGTCGTGAGAAACAATTAGCAATGTCTTTTTCCAGCCCTGTAAATAATTGTCAAGCCAAATGACAGCGTTAAGATCCAAATGATTGGTAGGTTCATCTAGTAACAAGAGAGTTGGCTCAATATAAAGCGCTCTAGCAAGCGAGACTCTCATTCTCCAACCTCCAGAAAAGTTTTTGGTTGCTCTGTCTTGCATTTTCTTTGTAAACCCAAGACCAGCTAAAATTCTTCTAGCCCTGGGTTCAGCAGAATCTGCACCAATAGCTTTTAGTTCAACATATACTTCATTCAATCTTTCTTGCACTTGTAAATCTCCAGCATTGAATTGTTCTTCTAATTTAGTTTGTTCTGCTAGAAGTGTATTTCTTTTAATGTCAGCATTCAATACTGTTTCAACAGCTGTAAAGTCATCGGCTACAACTTCTTGCTCACAATACAATATATCAATGTTTGGTGGGATGGCAAATGCTTTCTGAGCAATGTGTCTTAGCAGTGTAGTTTTTCCATGGCCATTAGGGCCAACTAGACCATAATGTCTGCCATTGGCTATTAGCAGATTGGCGTTAGTAAATAGTTCATTACCTTTTGCAGAAATACTAAAATTCTCAATCTTAATATCAACAGCATTTTCAAGAGCGGCCAACTGACCAGCAGTTTTTTGAGCTTGAGATACTGTAAAGTTGCTGTCAAGATCTGAGTGTCCTTGTCCACCCTTTCTAAGCATATTTTCCATTTGCTTTTCATATTCTTGCAGCTTTTTGAGTTTCTTTTTTTCCTTGTGGGTTATTTTCTTTTCTTTTTCATTGCCAAGATCAAGGGATTTGGTTTTTTCTATAACTTCTTCTAATGCTTGTTCTCCCGCATCACCTTGACCTTCAATGGCTGTTTCTGCGTCTTCAGATGACTCTTTTTTTAGGGCTACAGGTTGATCCTGTGTGTATTTCTTGTCCTTTTTGCTCTTTAGTTTTTTGGGATAAGGTAATGGTTCCTCCTCGAGTTTCTCTTGTAATATTGGTTCAGCTGATTTTATATCCTGCTCTGCTTCACTATCTTGGTTTTTTTCTTCATCACTTTCATCAAACTTTTTCTTTTTGTCTTTTTTACTTGATTTTTTAGGTTCTGGTTTGGCAGGTTCTTCTTCTGAGTCATTCTCTTCAAACTTAAAATTTTTGATATTTTTCTTGTTTGATTTTTTGGGGAGTAGTTTGATAGATTCCCCATCTGAGTCAACTGCTTCATCTTTGTCACTTTCATCAATTTTCTCTTTGTTTTTGTTCTTTTTAATAGACTTTTTTGGAGCTATAATTCCTTCATCATCAGTTGAAATGTTTAGATCTATTTCAACTTCTTTATCAGACCAATCATCTTCATTTTTCTTTTTACCTTTTTTCGCTGGTTTCTTGGCTTTTTGGACTGGTTTGGGAGCATCTCCTGATCCATGTGGCTTGGCTTTGGGTTCTTCCTCGTCACTACCGTCACTTTTTCTAGTAGGTTTCCCTTTCTTTAGCGCCTTAGTTTTGCTTCTAGTGTTGATTTCAGATATATTGTTGGACTTGGTCTCAGTTTCCAATTCGTCATCAAAATCTTTGTTTTTCTTGTTTCCCCTTTTCTTGGACATGTTGAGAGATTGAAAAAAAAAATTCAACTGAAAAGGAAAAAAAAAATTAGAGATAAGGTATCAAATCACTTGGAAGTCACGCTGATTGGTTAGATTAAGGGGCAATGAGTTAGATGTTTGAAGTAGGCAGTGGCCACTCTCCTCAAGGAATGATTTAAAATGAGAAATTCGGCATCATCACATTTGTGGGACTCTGACGGCACAGTGCAATATGTTAAGACTGTTCCCACAAATATATGCACTTATTTCATAAAATTATGTAAATCTCAGAAAGCAATGTACGCAAACTCAAGAATAAGTTTAAAATATCAATTAAATTTGTATAAATCATACTCACAGTATTTCCTCAATAGAAATATGTGCAATTCACATCAGTATTTGGTCGTCTATTGAATGGTTTTTCACCAAACAAAATCGCTGAGAGTTTGTGATTTCTGTGAATTTAAATTTCTGTCTTCAGGGGCATTTAAAGTACATGATTTTTTTGAAAAAACGAAATCAAAGAATGAGGAATTTTATTTTGAAAGTGGAAAATTGCATATTAGTACAACATGAGAAGGAAGAACCTTGATTCTTGAACACGTAAATGTGGGGTTATGGTGACGCTGAACTTCTTTTATAACTGTGATTGATCAGAACAGGTTTCGTTCACTTCGGAGCAAAACGAGCAGATCGGTCTCCATTATTTTTTTTGGGAGCTTCCCGAGTAAACCTTTTTTTATCGATATACGCAGAAACTATTTAGGGCGGGTATTATAAAACTGCTTTGACAGTTAACTTAAAGTTAACTTTTTGAATTACATGTATTTTCAGAAGTTAACTTTAAGTTAACTCTCAAAGTAGTTTTATAATACCCGCCCTTAATAGCATTTTCTGCGAGGAGCAACGCTCCGTTTTAAGCTGAACATGTGAATCCGTTTCACATCGCTTTTTGATCAATCGGGTGCAGTTTTGAGACAGAAGTCGAAAGCGCTATAAATTTGAACTTCCTACTTTGGGATGTTCGCGTTCGATTGTCCCTTGCGTTCGGTATTTTGCTCGAAGAGCAGAGCATGATTACAGTGATTCTATTACCCACAGTGGCGAAAATTGCTGTCTTATTTTTGATTGGTTCTAAAATCCCATATATTTGTATTGAAAACGCGGCCATCTTGTTCCCACCTATTGCTTATTTCAAATATGAATATATGGGATTTGGGTGAACATCCATCATAAAACATGGAAAACGACGTATTTGATGGACCTAATAATAGTCATCAAATACGTCGATTTCAATTTTTTATGATAGATGTCCATTTAAATACTATATATTATTATTTAAAAGTAACAAGAGGTTGGGAACAAAATGGCGGCGGTACCTCTATTGTCGCCACTGTATGTAAAGGTTTATTTAGCCACTGTAAGCATGATGAGCGGATCCGTAATCACGTGATCAGCGAGCGAACGAAGCAGACTGAATCAGGGTGCCCGAAATTATAATAAACGAACGCGAATGCGCACTGTTTAGTTCATGTTCAACCAGAGCTGCTTTCGGGAGCCACCCTTTGAGCGCTCCCGAGTTACTCCGAAGTAGTTTATTTTAGGCAGTGGATAGAGGTCCGAAAATTCGGATCTCTAGTGTTCATACTAAAGTTCCGATAATTCTCGGATTTTCAATTTGTATATTAGGGGTCCGAAAATGCGGATCTTCAGTGGTATTATTGAAGATCCGAAAATAGATGTTTATTTCTAATTCTGTCGTAATTAAGGAATATTATACCATTTCAATAAAATTGATAAAATGCTTGTATTTTTAAGGATTTATACTAGAAAAAATGAATCCTTTAATCCTTTTTATGTAGAATAGCTAATCAAGTTTACTCGAAAATATTTGGTTGGTGCAATTCCAAACAGAAAAGTACAAAAAACAAAAATAAGTACCTTTTTATTTTTTTAAAACATTACATAAGTAAAAATAAATATTTCTTATTTTAAGGGTTGATAGGAGCTGGGTTCGGCTATTCAGCGCGGAGTTGGAGTGGAGTGAACAGAGCCAATGGAGTCAGCCATAATAGTACGGTAAAAAGCAATACCCGAACCCTAAAGCCTAGTACTCATAACTGCGAAATTCGCATTTTTTTGACATTGGTTCGACAATTTGACGTTTGATACACGCATAAAACGTCAGATTGTCAACGCAATGTCACAAAAATGCGAATTTCGCAGTTATGAGTACTAGGCTTTAGGGAGGATTTTCATGCATCCGTTTTTCCGTCGAAATATGTCCGTTTAACATTATATTTTGACATATTTATATACGATTATGTCAGAATAGAATGTTAAACGGACATATTTCGTCGGAAAAACGGATGCATGAAAATCCTCCCTAACCCGAACGGCTGGAGTGCGAATGGAGTCACTCGGAGTGCACGGAGTGAGCAAGCCGAACCCACCTAGGGTAAGAGGTGTGAGGCGTGATTTAGTTCCTTCTGCACTGCATGCAAAACCAGGCTTTCTTACTAGAAGGCAGCTGAACAACACACTTTATGTTTACACCGAAGACATGAATCACACCGTAAGCAATCTTCATGTATCACTTTGTTACATATATCACAAATCGATTTTAGAATACTATTTTGTTTTTCTCCAATTCGTTTTTATAATAAAACATAAGAATCCAGACAAAAATATGTTTCTATTTTTATTTTTGAAGTTTTTATGTAATGGTTTGCTTACCAAATCATCTGTACCTATTTAAAACTGCATTAAGCATTATCTGGTGCCTCAGTTCAGTTTAGGAACACTTCATTTTTGAATAAAACACTTTTATTTTTCTTAGACCTTTTTAGTCCAATTGCAGTTAATTGATGTCCCTTGGGTCTTCCTTTACGGGTTTTAAAGGAAATTTAATACTTTTTATTTTTTCTTCTTCTTCGCAAATATCTACAAAGAATAATATTCAAGTTAAGTCTGTTTCTGCAGAAATCACAAATTAGCCAGAGCAAATTTCATTGGTTGAAAACAGTCAGAAAACTAGTATCAACCAATGAAATTCACTCTGACTGGTTTGTGATTTCTGCAGAAACACACTTATCTCGAATATTATTCTTTGTAGATACTTGCGACGATACTCCTTAATTAGACAGAATTAGAAATAAACATCTATTTTCGGATCTTCAATATTACCACTAAAGATCCGCATTTTCGGACCCCTAATATACAAATTGAAAATCCGAAAATTATCGGATCTTTAGTATGAATACTAGAGATCCGAATTTTCGGACCTCTATCCACTGCCTTTATTTTATTTATTTATTTACTCCGCCTATAGTTTGACCCGTTCGGTTTCAAGCGTTCGAGGGCAAAACACATGTAGGCTGTTTATTTGTACCGCTTTTCTTGCTTCAAGCAGATCTCAGCAGATCGGCGTTCACTTGTCCCATAACCCTCATATAATAAGCTCCAATTTAATCGCTCCAATTTACAAGGATGAAACGGGTGTTCCACTTTTTGTGCTCACGACTGTACAAGTGGATAGCCTATGGAGTTATGACAGGTGTAAGGTGTTCTAGAAGCTTTGCACTCTGCATCCGAAAGCGGCTCTGAGTCTGAACCGAATTCGGGTGCTCCTAGAACACTACACATCTGTCAGTGACCTGTTAAGCTACATCCTCAATCAATAGTTGTATTCCTTTCAAACACTCGAGCTACTCGCTTCGGTGCTTAGTCGCCCCCGATTTGCAGGGAACATATGCGTGGTGCAACAAACACTTTTCGAAAGGAATAAGCGCGTGAAGCCTCGGAGCTGTTCCGGAGCTCCTCCTAGGTGTGAAAGGAATACAACTAATGTAGCGAAGTGGCACTTCGGCACGCGTGCTGGAAAATGGATACCCATCCTCAATGCTGTCAATTTATGTAATGGTAATGTACTACGCATGACACAAGTCGGGACGCATCGAAAAAGCTTGCAGCTTGCAAGCTTGCAATTCGGAGAAAACGAACGGGTCAAACTGTAGCCGGAGTTCTTCGGAGTAACTCGGGAGCGCTCAAAGAGTGGCACCCGAAAGCAGATCCGATCTGATTGGAGCAGGTCTAGCACACGCAATAGTTATATTCCTTTCACACCTAGGAGGAGCTCCGGAGCAGCTCTGGGGCTTCACGCGCTTATTCCTTTCGAAAAGTGTTTGTTGCACCACGCATCTGTTCCCTGCAAATCGGGGGCGACTCAACACCGGAGCGAGTAACTCGAGTTTTTCAAGCTCTTGAAAGGAATACAACTAATGAAAACATGTTTCGAATCTTGCTTATGTTCCGATATCAACTGTCAGTACTGAATTTACTAGACTCCGTTCCGATATTACACTGGATTCAGTCGATTCAGTACTGAATGAATAGAAAATTACGCTGTTGAAAGGTCTGTTCCCACAGGAGTCTCTGACAGTTTGCAAACTATCAGTAAGCATCGCCCATACATATTTTCAATGCTGTCGTTACACGATAAATCTGCTACTCTAGTTGAGCGATTGTTTTTGACAGGTTGCAAACTGTCAGAGACTCCTGTGGGAACAGACCTGAAATCGGAACGGCAAATGACAGTAAAATCAGCACAGTAAATCCAGTACTGGCAGTTAATATCGGAACATAGCCCTTGAATTTTGATGGTTGACAGCTGATTTTTTTTCCATTTGCCTTTAAAAATCGCCTGTGAGGGTTCGGGTTCATTCGTTCGTTGTTGTGATTTTTCCTGAGCTTAAAAAGTACAGTTTTTCTCAAAAAGTAGCTGCTAAAGATACAGGTAAAACTACAGAATAAATTTGATCAGTGTATATTGCAATTTCATCAATTTTCAGCTATGGATATTGGAGTACCTTCTAGATTTGCTGTTCTGAACATCGAAGACGACGAAGTTCGGCCGGCGGGCGGCGGTTCCAGGAAGAAACTCGACAACAATAAACAACCGACTAAAAAGCCAAACAGCACTGGCAAAGATGCTTCGAAGTTATCTTGGTCGACCGCCAATGGCAATAAGAAGAAGGGAAATAATGACATGAATGAGGTGAACATTTTATTAGCAATTTGCAGTTTGCTGAAGATTTGTATATTTTCTGTACTCATTTGCTATACCATATCGTTAATTGTATTTTATAGTGTAGGTAGGAGGCCATGATGAAAAATACTAGTACCAAACAAAAGGTCTGTCTTCAGAAATCACAAAACAGTCAGAGTGAATTTCATTGGTTGAAACTAGTTTTCCGACTGTTTTCAACCAACGAAATTCGCTCTGACTGGTTTGCGATTTCTGCAGAAACAGACCTAAAGTCAAATCTAATTTCTGTCTAGAAAAATCAAGAGGTCTTTACAAGTTTTTACTTGTCCGAACTTTATGGTTTTGGTATTCCTTGCTTTAAATGATCTGTATTAATTGCTCTTTAATCACAAATACATTTTAACGACCATTTGAAGTTTTTATAGGTATAGTGCAAATGGCCAGCAGTATGAACAAACATTTGCATTTCATTTTTCTCTAAGGGTTGGTTTATTAATCTTCAAGATAAATTTACTTATCTGTAATCCTATTGATTGACAAATAACTGGCTGATCAATGGGCTTATAGATTGATTTTTTATTTGTCAGATTGCATTACCATTACCTAACAGTTTATCAGAAAATGAATTAACCCTAACTTATTAGGGTTGGTTAAAATCTGGCTAATTTTATTATAGTGGATAGACAGATGAATTCAAAACTTCAGAAAGCATTTTGAAAAGCTTCAGAATGCGCTCATGCCAATTTGGAACAATTTTAAGCATTTTGAGACGCTCTAGAGCACTTTATAACTTTGATAAGCTTCAGAAGACTTTCAATTCCATTTTCAATCCTCCTGCATTTTTTTGACATAGATTGGAAGTTGCAGTAACATTTTAAAACGCTACAGATCACTTTAGAATCAAATTAGAATTTCAGAAACATACTAGTGCAGATCCAGGACACTTGCGACTTTTCGAGAAAATTTAGGAAAGCTCGAGGGAAAGCTTCAGATTTTGAGATACTTTAAAGTTTAGGTTTAGATCCAATGACATCAAAACACAGATAGACCGAACAATAAACAAAATTTTCGTATGACAACATCTCTCTGTCTCTTTTGGGTCTTTGTGCTATCCCCACCATTGAGAATGCCAAATTTTGTCTTGAATCCCTAAATAATATATTTTTCTCCTCTAATTAACATTTTCAATTTTATTTCTGCTGAACTCAATTTGGCAACAGCAGATTATAGCAAAACACCGCCCAGAAGCGGCTTGTTGAATGGCAGGCAGGTGTTGATTGTAGTAGCTAGCTATCTTTATTGCAAACAGGGATTATTCATTAGCGTTAAACAAGAAACGACTAACACGATATTGGTACTCCCAGAATAAAGGGCTCGTATCGAATATTTTCAGTTTATTTGTCAATTTGTTATTTTATTTATTCATCCAATTAAGTTTCGAGATATATTCACGTGTGGGCGGGGTTTTTTACACCATTTTGAGCAATGATGTCTCCCTACCCCGACCCCGCGAGCAACTCTGGTGGTCTTGTCAACACAACAAATAATAGTTTATGAATGGGATGATCCGTCTATCTGTGTTTTGATGTCATTGTTTAGATCCGAGTTAAAATTTCCAGGAGTATTTTGGAACCCTCTAGAACACCTTTCAAATCATATGGAACTTTTGGAAACAATCTATATAGAACTGGAAAACTTTTAGAATATCTTGACAATCATCACATGACACTAATACTAATACCTTCTGAGGTAACATTACCTGTGGTTACAGGTATTAGGTCCTTCTATGTGAGACTTTTTGAAAAAAAAATTGATTTGAGAGTATTATTGTGATTCCATTCCATTTGCAAAAGTTGAGTTAGATTAGTTTGCAGAAAAAATATAAATTTGCCAACACTGCGGATACTATTTTTGAATTCCTTATGTTGAATAACCCCCAGGTACCATATTTCCTGAAATTCTCACCTGTCGTTTTGGAAATAATAAGCTGTTTCCAGACTTTTGGCTCCCTGTAGCCAACAACTGCCAAGGTTGTGGAAAATCTCCTATGGATAATGTCATTCATAAGTGCTGTCAGAGGCCCGGCTTTAGAGTGTGCCAACAATTTTTAACAAATATAGTAGAGATCCTATCAAGTCAAGAGCTGGAGTTCACCTACGTTTTCTGGGGTGAAATTTAGTGTTGATTTCTGTTCTGGAGTAGGATTCAACTGGAAGTGTTAGTCTTATATCTGAATTATAAAAACTTATAAAAAAAAAAAAAAATTAAATGTTAACTTCTGGAATGACTATGAGATGTGACATCATACAAGAAGTTAACTTTCAGTTATTTTGTCACAATAATTTTATAATACCCGCCCTAATGATGATGTTTAATCCATTATTTGTAACACCACATGGACTTATTTTATGAAAGTTTTAAGATTCACTTGCTCAAAGTTCAAATACCTATTTTCAGAAACCCAAGTCATCCGGGAAACAAAGGCAAAGAAAAAATAAGGAAGAGCTAGACACAAATTGGAAAGAATGGCAGAAAAAAGATGCAAAATTCGTCAATGATGTTTTCCAAGAACAGGTGCGTTTTACTTTGAACCCATTTTATTCTCTACTTATTTTCACTTCCGACAGGTGGAAAGCGCTATATTACAATCAAAACTAGAATTTGAGCAACAAAGAAAACTGAAAGTAATCAAAACTGAACCAGAAATCACTCAAGGCAAAAAGAAAAAAGGAAAAACCATGAGTCTTGATCAGTTTTTGGACAAAAATAAAGAGCCTGATACTAAGGAACTTGACTCTAAAATTAGCAAAGATAACGATAAAGATTTCTTCCAAGAGATATATGAAAATACCAAGAAAATTATAACTAAAGACAAGGTGGAACAAAATAGAAAGAAACGACAGGATGTCGTTGTGCCAGAAGTTATAAGTTTAGCACAATGCCAAGAGAAACTAGAACTAGAAAGAGCGAAAAGTGCTGCATTAGAAAAAGACTTAGAACTTGCTAAACAGGAAATTGCTAGGGTTAAGAAGAGAAATGGCATGTTGTGTAGTATGCTTAAACAAGGCGAGAGTAAGTTAAACAATTTGCCTTTTTTGTTGAATATTGAAAAAATTTTGTTTTGTTGTAGTGAAAGACAAGGTTCAAGTCCTTTCAGAATTAGAAAACCTGACTGTTGTTAAGGAGGAATTAACACAGGAGGTGTTAAACTTGAATAAACTTCTGGAAAAAGAGAGATCAAATAAAATACCCTCCCAAAATGAATTACATGTTAAACACAGCAAAGAGAAAGTAAGTTAATGTTTTCTTTTTTCAAGTGTGTTGCATTGATTTTTTTCTTAGTTTGTGTTTTTGTCTGTCAATCATTAACTTTTTGTTTTTTGTGTTTTTAGATTAAAAAGAAGAAGAACTAATATTTAAGTATTATTTACACACTGCCTTTTTTTGGTTTTTTGTAGTTATAGGTTGTTTTGTTCACTTATCTCATTTTTTATAGAATATAAGTAGTTTTTTTTTTGTTTTTTTTTTGTATTTTGCAATCTGAGTTTGATTGCAAATAATTTTTTCCCTAATGGATGCATGGTCTTCATTTAGTATTATTATTGTGATGGTTTATAACAGAAAGATTTCCTTGTTTTTTTTTCAGAATAAGAAGTAAAACTTCTCGTTGCTGAATAATTATTATTGTATAAGTTTGTATTTTCTTAATTTATAATAATATTATGATTATTGTTCTATTTGATGTAGTGGAATTTTATTTTTATGTTAATGTATTACTGTACTACATCAGAATAATAATTCAATAAATATGTTCCTTTTCTAAACATTGGTGTTTTATGGCATTTTAGGAAAATATCCTTAAACTTGTTATCATGCAACCTGCAACTAGTTTGCTTTTCAGTATGATGACCTCGCCTCAAGTCCAAAATGCCCAGTTTTCATTTTTTGAAATACTCATAAGATTTTAGTGACATTAAAGTAAACCAAAAACTTTCCAAAGGATGAGCGTCATTAAAACTATTATTATTATGAAATATTTATAATTTGCATATAAAAATAACTTACTTTTATTATTAAATTTATCACATAAAATCTTCAATTTTGAAGAATGAGAATAATGGGATAATTGTTACCTTAATACATTTTATACAATAATACAAAAATCGTCCTGAACAATTTATTCAAATTGATTTATCAAATTCACTTTTGATTTTGAGCTTGAAATTCTTTCATGAACTTAACCAAAAGGGCTACATCTTCATAAGTGATAGCGTTATACAATGATGCCCTGATACCTCCCACAGATCTGTGACCTTTCAATTGGTACATGAACCTCTTTTCAGCTTCTACCAAGAATTTTTCTTCCAACTCTTCATTGCCTTGAGGACCTCCTACTCGGAACGGGATATTGATTCTACTCTGGCAGTTTTTGTCAATTGGACTACTGTAGAAATTGTTTGAGGCCTTCATTGCTTCATAGAGCAGTCCGCTTTTTCTTGATGATTGGACTTCCATGTTATCTACACCTCCGTTTTTCTTGATCCATTGAAGGACTTTTTCCATTACATAGACTCTGGAAATAAAGACATAATGAGAAAAAATTTACTGTACTTATTTCTATAAAAGTTTGGTTCAAAAAAAATATATAATTTGAGGGAAAATAGGGTTTTATAAAACTTGAATCTTCATCCAGTTTACGCCTAAAGTAGTATGAATGTTTTAGAGTTTTTATCTATTTTTTTATCAAAGCATAAACTAATTTTTTCATGAACTTAGCAATACAATAATCATAACAATGACGAAATATTTTTAGTAATCCTTCAAATTTTCTTATCATAGATAACGAAGGTTAAGTATTTTGTAATTTGATTTCGATATCGACCTTTCAAGCAAACTTATTTTCTGGATTCCCAAAATGTACTTACGAAAATGTTGCAGGTGTATTCAAAACCGAATTTTCTTTATGTACTTGTGTGAAATTGAATACCGATGGACAGATTTTCATTGCATTCCCTAGAAGATCTTCTCTGACGATTACGACTACTACTCCAGAAGGTCCTATATTTTTTTGTGCTCCACCAAATATACAACCAAACTAAATTTGAAAAAAAACTTTGAAAAGTTTGTTTTAGATGATGAAAAATCTGCTTTACCTTTGATACATCCACTTTTCTAGTCATGATATTTGAAGACATATCTACAACAATAGGAACTCCATTTGTTTCAGGAATGTAAGGGAATTCAACACCGTCGACAGTCTCATTATCACAGTAATAGAAATATGAAGCATTAGGGTTCAAGTTCCAAGTGCTCTGATCAGGAATGCTACCAGGTTTGTCGGCTTTAGGAAACACTAGATTTACAGTGCCGTATTTCTCAGCTTCTTTGGCAGCTTTATTGGACCAAGTACCTGTCACTGCGTAATCTGCAGTACCAGTTCTGTTTAGGAAATTCATGGCTACTGCCGCAAAACCTCCCATACCACCTCCTTGAATAAAGAGAATTTTGTAGTTGTCTGGAACTTTCCTGGAAATTGAAACTAAATTTTGAAATATGCAATCGCGATTTGTTCAATAACTCACAGTAATTCTCTCACTAAATCCTGGGCGCTTTTATTAATTTGTCCGTATTCTTTCGATCTGTGACTCATTTCTATCAAGCTCATTCCGGAATTCTGATAAGATAGTAGTTCTCCTTGAACCTCTACAAGGACCTGCAAACAAAAAAATATAGGAAAGGTCAAAAATTGATTAATATTGATTTCAAGCAGCAATAATGATGATGATGGAAATTCTTTGCCTCGTGACAATTTGTTTTGTATATGTTAAAATTGTTTAGTTTTGGCCATTGTATTGAAATTAAAAGAAATTTAACTAAAGTGGACTTTTGACTATATTTATGATAATAGCTGATCCAGGTTAAAGATACAGAATAAATAATGAATTCTGATTCCCATTATTGAATAATTTTTCCAATGGCAAACCTAATAAGTTCCAGGACATTTGATTAAATTTTTCTTTTTTCTGTATTGTATGTAGATATAATTATTGTAGGTAGAAAAGTGAAAGGGGAATGAAAATCTGAATGCAGTTTATGCAAGGTCATAATTTTCTTCAACTCTGATAATATGATAAAACAGCATCATTATGATGTTCAATTTTGGATGATGAGTAGAGACACAAAAGATGTGAAACTATTCTTACCTCTCTGGGCAATTTGGCTGGCCCAGCACCGAAATTCAAAGCTGATTGACTGCTTCCCATATTGACTGAACAAATAAACACTTTTCACTTCAATACAAGATCAAATTTATTGTAATCCTCGAAAGACTTTTTTTGCGTGATTTTCTACTTAAATTTCTCTCTAATCAAGGCAAGGGAACCTACTATTTATCGCGAACCAGTATATCGTGACTGACAGCCGGTTCTCGAGTTCCCCTTTCACTTAAGCCATGTATTAAGCAAAGCCAGGCTTTTATATCAATTTTAAGTGACGAGGTCGAGTACCGAGTACCGTGTTTTGTCGGAAAGTGGGGATTGTTTGTTTATTTTCTGATATGTGTGGTCCCGCCTGTTGCGTCTAATTTATAATTTGTTTTCGGTTTTTGTGTACCCGGTAAAATGGTGTTTCTTTAAAACGCAAAATCCTCTAAGAGTAGGTAGATGCAATTTTCAACGCATCAACAAATCATCATTGTTATCAGCTCATTTTGATTGATGGGCATTTCTATTGATTTTCCAAAATTTCGAAGAGTTTATTGTGACAAGGTAGTAGGTACCTGACTTTGAGTTTCAAGAGTCATTAAACGTTTTTTTAGTAATTTCCTATTTAACCAAAATAATCCACTAATTATAGGGATTTTCATCAAATTTCTGATGATCAGAAACAAATTATCACCTACTTACCTACGATTAATTATTGTCATCCTTATCAGAATAATTGCGTTCAAAAAATACTTTCATAAACAAGATACCCAAATATTTGTAACACGCGATCCTATTGCAAAATACTCGCCCTACGTCATACCCCACGTAGAGATTTATCTCTTGTTTGCTCGATTTTTGATTCATATAACAAAATATCATTTAAAAACAAAATGGATTGGTCAATATAATGAATCGTGTTTCCAAGCAAGTATATCGTATGATGGAAAAGTACCTACTAAGCATGTGTTAATACTATTGAGAAATTGCTCTACCAAGGAAACCCATAAAGTAAACCAATAGGGAACATAATCGATATCAACTGTTGCTGATTTTTCAGGGATTCTGCTGTCGGTCACAGGATTTTATCATTCATGAAATGCCTTAATAGCCAAAATAAGTGTAGAAAAGTCTCAACAATATAGCTACCTAATAAAACTGAAACGCAATTTGTTTTTTTTTTATACCAGTATATCATGATTACCTAATTGTTTTTTTCAATGTTTATCCTCAACAATATCCAATAAAGTTACTAAACATAACAACACGCTATTCCAACACTATTGTGCTATCCCAATGATAAGGCTTTTTGTGATGCAAAATAAGAAGTGTTACATTTTGAAATCGTTCGCTAACGTACATGCTTTAGAATCATGCGCAAGATAACAGATAATTTAAGTAATTTTTTTAGCAATAGAGTTGATATAGGTTAGCAATACATATAACAACCTCGATAACCAACCATGATTGGTAAAATGGTAAAAATTATATCTTTTAAGGCTCAGCCTCAATGAAGTTTTGAGTAAAAGAAACACACATTAACTATAAGATTTGTAAGAGTTCTAGTCTGAGAAACTTTCTTCGAACTTTAGGCTACAATTCGTGGATAATCATTATGATAATTATTAGAATGACAAATTTAACGATCAGAAAAGAATAATTATACAAGGTGATAAAATACAAAGATTGAATGGATAGATTATATTATTATCATTTTCTCGTTGTTATTTTTGCGTATGATCAAACCAATAGGTGAACTTTCTCATAATTTTCATGGTAGGTACAGGTTTGAGAATATCTGACCAAGATATTATGATGCAATAATTACATTCAGCATAATTTTACATAACTTATCGCCATCATTATTCAAAAATGTCTTAGGTCAATAACTGAAATGTGCGATAGTAACATCGAAATCTGGATATATCCAGTTGGTTGTCAGAGTTTAAACTGGTTTTCGCTTTTTTCTTCTGATTGATTTGTTTCTGGGTACAAAAGACCATCGAATTGTGAAAAAGTGAAAGAGTTCAAATATTGTCAATTGCATATAAGTCACGACAAGACAAAAACGAAACCCATATACAACTATTAAGGGTTAAAGTGTTCACTCTTATACTGGAAGACATTTTTAAGAAACTATAAAGTGCGACACCAGAGCTATGAGCATCGACGGAGTATACTAAGACCATCTCAGCTTTGCTGATGATGACATACTCCTAATAGGAAAAAATAACCAAAAGCTACAACAAAAATAATGAGTCATTTGCAGACAAATGTAGCAATACAGAACCAGAAGATAGAAAACGTCGAAAACTATATACTCTTGGGGGCGCCATCTTAAAATCTAAATCCATTCCCATAAACCTAAAAAGAAAAGTATACGACACTTCCCAAACAGCACAAAAAACAAAGACATCTTAAAAACGTCAAGATGTCCACAAACGAGACGTTTGCTTACGTGTTCGAAGTACCTTAAAGCCATCTCAAAGACGCCGTGTTACAAAGCTCAACGTCTTTCGAACCTCCGCCTAAAAACGTCTCCATGACATTTTTCCAAGACATTCTAAAGACGGCTTCAACGAGATGTCTTAAAGACGTATTTGAATCTAGCTGTGTTTGTCTGGTTGTACCAAATAGTTTCGTTCAGTTGCCTTCAAGATGTGAATTCACGACATCTTATGGACGTCTTCTAGACGTGTTTTTTTGGTCTTTAGTTATTAGAAACCACTCAAAGAGCGATGGAAAAAAAACATGCTTGGAATATCACTATAGAGACAAAATTAAAACCACCAAAGCAGGGCCGATCCTAGCAGGTGTGCAGGCGGGCGGCCAAATCATTCTGTTATACAAGTAAAATTTTTTACAAATTCCTCAAAATAAAACTACTTCTAATACAGAAATAAGCTGAACTGAAAAAAGTCCTGAAAAATGAAAATAAATCCCGATCTCCTGATAGCATAAATAGAAAGTTAGTGCACAGTCAATGTGTAGGCTCACGCATAATGTTTTAACTCTTTACACATCCATCATAAGATCGCATAATTTTTTATATTTCCTAAATACTTCTGCTTTATTTTTTTCAAAATGTTTCTTTTTGTTCCCAATTCACCTAATTCTGCAAGAATAATTACTAACCGTCCAACAGAACTAGATGAATACTCACGCTAACAATATTACCAACTTTTTTGGTACCAAAGACTTCCAAGTGCAGGTTTGTATGTTATGTAGGTAAGTATTACGACTAGGGACTGTGGTGTCTTGATTTTCCACAGGGCCCTATTTTTCACTTTCGTACCCAGGCCCTACTTAATTTTAGGATAGTGTTTATCATTATTGATCACTACTCACCCGCGTTCAAACAACTCATAGAAAACAAATATGTTCCAAACATTTTTTTTTTAACTCTGAACTCCCAAAAACGTTCATTTTGAGGCTCGGATTGCACGCTTTTGGGCGTGGCACCCAAAAAAATGTTCTGCCTCCGGCGGCGCCTGTGGCGAGCTACCACCTCCGGCACCTACGTGAGGGTGCTATATCTCTATGGGGCGGCGCAATTGCTCTTTGCACGCGGGCAGCCGATACCCTAGGATCGGCCCTGCACCAAAGATAAGAAGCAGAAATGAAACAATATGGAAAATAGCCAGATACGATGACGACAGATGGATTCGAAGAATCCTGGAATAGAGACCAAGGGAGATGGGTGGACAACATAAGCACAATGGCATTCAAAGAGTGGATGAGAATGGCGAAGGTAAGAAAAAGGCAACAACTAGGAAAGACCTACATCCAGGAGTGAATGGATAGAGGTTGAAAAAAAAGAGACGTAGGGGAGAACCACCTACAGTGGCCATTCGCTAATAACTACTTTATCAACTATAAAGTTGTGCTGCCATCTTAACAGTATAAGGCTTATTGCCCGTACTAAAGAATGTTTGGGTTAGAAATGTACCTAAGTAGTTCCATTTTGTGTGCGGTAGAGTATGTATGTCCTTTTCTTATACCCAAACTTGTATATGCAGGTGGGTTTATTTCAAATTTTCTCTGGAATGCTTTATAACATTATTTATGTAATATTTTCTTAATAATAACTACATGTAAAGAACCTTTTTCGCCTATAATATATTCTAAAATATCAAGGTTTGAAATTTTTTTGAAAGAAAATTTCAGAAACGGGGTTTCTTCAATACTGACCAGGCTAATATTTCCCTACAGTGGCCACTACTTTTGTTATAATATTAGTAGTCGCCACTGTTAAAATCGAGTTTCTTTTTCAGCGGTATGGAGAAACTAAAAAAAAATAGACGCAACACTGGAAAAACACCTACCGAATTCATAAAAAATGCTCTCTACCGCATATTTGAAGGTGGTTGGAGTGTAAAACGGGCAGCTTTTGAATTTGAAATTCTGAGAACCACATTGAGACGCTACGTTACAAAATGTAAATATATGGGAGTGGACAATTATAAGCCAGATTCAGCGGAGAAAGGGCAACAACATAAATAAAACATATTCTTCAAAACGTCAAGGTTTAATTGATTTGAGAAGCAGTGGCCATTGTTCGAATACGGGCTGGCTAGAGTAGCCTACCAGCTGCAACAGTGGCCACATTTTGAGAATTAAGAAAAAAGTAGTGTAATTTTTTGTAAATATTTTTTTTGCATAATTCATGTAAGATGTCTTTTAGACAAATAATTAAAGTATATAAAATAAATTTCTGAACAATAAATTGACCAAAATGGGCAAGTTACAGCGATAAAAGTAAAAATGTGGTGGTCACTGTAAGTGGTTCTCCCCTACCTTATTATAGAGGAAATTTTATTTCTCTGGAAATGTTTTTCCTGATTATTACCACCTACATCTAACTCAAACTACTAATAACAATAGAAACTTTCCATTACTATTCGCCTAATTACATTTTTGCACTTCTACACCACTGGTGGGAAACTGGAAACTCCATTATATTTACTGGCAACTGCGCAATCGATCGATACGTAAATTTTCCACTACTACACTTGTTTTCCTTTGCCAAGTTTTCCACCCTTAGTTTTTATGAAATACTGTCGTCTTTTAAAAAAACGCAATCCAGAACTTAGTTTTAATATAGTGAATTTTGCATTGTTTGCGATTCAATTGAAATAATAATTTTCCAAGGAAAAGGCATGAATTTTCACCGTATTAGATTACAAACGAAAATGTGAAGGTAAGTGCGTACTTACCTATATGAGAAATTTTGCAAATAATACTTGAATAATTGATTTTTTTAAAAATTGATTCAAGCAAAACAAGTTGAAATTAAAAATCATAATAATGCCTCCGAACGAAGCAAATTTAGGATACGCTTACCAATTACCAGCAGGAGGATGGTCAGCCAAAATCCGAAACGCCTTATCTCAATTTAGCGATATTTTTAGCGAATTTGATAAGTATATCGCTCCGGCTTACCATCATGATAGATGCGAAAGGTAAGTCAATTACTTTTCATGGATATATTAATTATTGAATATTTTACAGATCTGTCCAAATGCGTCTATACTCGATGCACAAACGAGAATTTGTCATGATATTTGTACTGTTTTTCGCATGCCTTGGACTAACAGTTTTTATTGGTCTTGCAGGTAAAAACTTCTTAAGTAATCAAAAACCACTCAAATTAATATATTTTAATTAAGGGCCTCCAATAACAAAGACTACCCCAATAGATGGTTTATCTTTATTGCCAAAAACAAATAATACCAATGCATCTAGGAAAGATATAGCAACTGGACCTTTTATTATGAAAACTCCAAAGTTATCCACCTATAACCAACAGCTTTGGATAATAGCTAAACTGAAAACAGAAAATACAGGTAGGTATTAATAATTTCATACAAAACTATTATGAAAAATATTATATACAAATAATTTTAAGGAGAAATAATAGACAAAGAATTTGATATCTGTGTAACTTTATCTGGATTAACTGAAGAACATAAACCTGATAAAATTTTAACAGCAAAAGATCATCAAAATAGGTAACAAATATTTTTTAATTTAAACGATTTTCTAATTTTTCTAATTTTTAGAAGTCGTCACTTACATTGCGACAAACAAACTTGTGACGAATTCATAGTGATGCATCTAGGTTATCTAGACTACACTCATTACATAGTGAATATTATTTTCAACGATCTTGAATCGTTTCATTCAAGATATACCATCAAAGAAGTATATTTTTATGTGAGTTCTCTGACCCTATTCTATTTGACCATGTAGTCAATTCATTATTGTTTCAGTTCAAGACTTACAATCCAGATTTTACTCAAATTGAAGTGTGGTTCAGGTTGATATTTTTGATTGGAGCTTTTTCAATAACAGTAAGTACTCATACATGCATTGAATTAAAAGAAATCATTGCCAACTCTGTGAAAAGTATCATGCTTCAAAAAAAAGTTCAAACATCTGAGACATTGAACTGTCTCAAAGCCTCATGACTTGAGACTAATTCTGAACACTTCGAAGATTCTAACCCAGACAGAACAGATCGAGGCATCTTAAAAAGTCTTTCAGACGTCTGCCTGGGAAAAGTATTTAGTGTTAGTCTTAATCCATGGTTTTAGAATGAAACGAAGCGATGGCAACAGTTTAGAATCCGCCAAAAAACCAAAAAAATTATAGTTTTTGGCTAAAAACTTGAGTCTCAAATCAGCGACATCTTTATTCTAAAATCTTGTGAAAGGAAACTTTAAAGATTCATAGACTCAACTTCAGTCTTCATTGTCGTGTCTTTGGAATTCTAAAGATACGATACTGAGCTATATTTAAAGATTTTTGATTGAAGACTTCGTTGTTTGAGTGAAGCCTCTGATAATTGAGATAATTCTAAAAACACCAAAAAATTCAACAACTTTTGAAGAATCCGAATGTATTTATTGATCTTGATGAATCATGAACTCAGATTTTTAAGACACAACGCTGAAGGGCTTTGAAGATTCTGAAAAATTATTCAATAACTTGTAGAAAATAGTAATTCATCTATCATTCCATTTTTAGTGGTGGTACTATCAATGCTTAAGAAAATACCCAGTGCATTGTTGGGCTTTTGAACAAAAATGGGTTGGAATGTTACTTCCACTCCTGATGACATTTGATAGTAAGTTATCCATTTGACATAATAAGACCATACAAAACAATTTTCCAGATCCCATATTTCCAATGATATTCTTGGTAAGTTCCTGGCTTCCTGGAATGTTGGATGCTATTTTTCAAGCCACTTTCTTGGCGACGTTATTTTTGTTTTGGTTAAGCGTTTATCACGGACTGAGACAGGTAAAAATATAAAATTATACATTGTAGTGGGGCACGAAAAACTTCCCACCCAGGTTCTCTTAGGTATCAGGTAATACATACTAACACACATAACACCTGAGTGAGAAATCACTTGAGTGGGAAGTTTTTCGTGCCTCACCAGTATGTATTGGAAAATAGCTCAATTTTTCGTTTTAGAATGAAAGAAATGTCTACACTTTTTACCTACCAAAGTTCTTCGTTGTCGGAATGATGTATTTTCCAACGCTGGTACTTTCCACCTGGCAAAAAATTAGCGAACTGAACGATCCGGGCTACGATCATACAACTGAAGCTAATTTTTATGTAAATATTTTTTCTATATTTTGGCTCCAATATTAAATTATAATAATACTTTTGTAGGTTGTCAAGGCATTTTTTTATATCTTTGGAGTAATCTACTTAATCTACTTAGCTTATTTGATTTTGAAAGCATATTCAGAGTTGAGATCTATGCCCTTCTTTGGTGAGTAGGTACCTACACATAAATATTGTTTTTATTATACTGATTTCTGGGTTTTAGGTCTTCGTCTAAAATTCTTAACCCTTTTAATGTTAGTCGTCTTAACCATTGGAGGAATGATAACAGCCTCAAAATTCGGTGTAGATGTTTTAGAAGATAATTTTGTAGCTCAATTAGGTACCCATTACAACAATTCATCACAATTTATGTCTTTTTATGGCTTATTAAATTTGTATGTTTACACTATGGCTTATGTGTATTCACCAAGTAACAAAAATCTTCACGGTAAGTAACAATTTCAAATATTAGCCAAGAAGAATTGAAATTGAGTAATTTATTTTATTATATTCAGATCCAGGAATAACAAAAGACAACCCAGCATTTTCAATGATAAATGACTCAGACGAAGATGTAATTTATGGTTCAGATGAAGAAAGCAGGCGACCACTGAATAGAGGACATAACGACGATGACAGTGACTAAATAGAAATGCAAAAACTATGGAAAAAGGACTTGAAAATAAATCAGTATCATTTGATGATGAACAAAAACAAAGATGGGTATATGAATTAAATGCTCGGTGATAACAGGAATTAGTTTAATTGGAAATAATTTCGGTTACTTTTTAAAGAAATAAATGTCAATTTAATTAATTTGACAGAAATGTTAAGTACCACGGAAGAATTATTATCTATGTTTATAAATTTAATACTTAATATTAATTTATTTTTATAAAATTTTGATGTCGTAGTTAAATCAAGATACCTACCAAGTATATCATGCTCTAGAAAATAATTGTTTACATAATTATAATTAGTGTTTTTAGGTACAATATTATAATGGATTGATTATTTGATTTTTGTCTCGAACTTCATCTACGAACTACGATGTTGTTGTATTATTACAATAAAGCCACACATAAATGATGTAGATTTTATATAACCCATTATTGTATATTTTCAATACATATTTTTTATAAAATTAAGTCAAATTTGGCCAATCTATATTATCCATTTAGGTGAATATTTCTAGCCTAATTTTTACATAAGCCTCAATACCATGTATTGTTCGAAAATATCGTTGATAATGAATTATACATTTATCAGTTTTGTGTACTGACTATTTACGTTATTAGACTTCCGGCACTGCAAGTGATGGTCCTACAAAAATACTTACAGAAATTTCAATTTCTAAATGTTATTTAATATATTTATTGTTTGTATGTAATGAAATTGTTTTTATGTAGTTTTTTTTCAAGAAAATCAAAAACTTGGTTTTAATAATAATAAACATCTTTATTACAACACCATATTTTATACAATTCATCATACAACATCTGATTACACTTTAATCACTTACACAAATCTACTTATATCATATTGAATAGGATAAATCCAGTCAAATCCTTTGAGGATACATTTAATAACATTGAGTGAAAACAATTGGTAGGTACCCACGTACATATTAGTGAAATTTTGATTCAAAAAATGTGTGATTGTCTGCAATAAGTAGAGGTAGGTACCTATTAAACCTATCATTAAACCAAAAATAAGATATTAATTTCCTAATTAACAAAACAGCAACATCACATTTATTGATTATTATCATATTAGACATTTATTTGGAAGGAGTATTTACATCTATAAACATTATAAAAATTATTCTAAACTCAATTCGTTGGGGCAAATTTATTGGAAAATCAAAATCGAATTTTTTTATGTCTAGATCTTAAAATTGAGTCTGATATTTGAGCAAGAATTTCCATTTTAATCCATAGAAGGTTGATTGTCTAATCTAGGATACTAGGAATAATTGTAGAGATTTTTAAACATGAGACACATTTTTGGGAAATATACATATAGACCAAAAAACGAATTTTTGATCACGTAAGTACATTTATATAGATATTATTACAATTAGTAATTAGTTTGTTTTTGTGCGTTATTGCCTTTACTTTTATTAAAAATGTTCACCTTGTTACGTAAGTTTGGATTATAAACTTATATAAGTTTTACCCAGGACCCAATACATTTTTCAGGAATATATTTCTTTGTTTTTGTTAAGTAGTTTTGTTTTATGTTTATGTTTTTGGTATTTTAAGTACATAATACCAACTGAATCAATATAATTAGAGCAGAATTATAGTGGTATACCAAGAAATCCTCAAATACCGAAACATCAACAATCATTTAGAGTTTTCTTTTTCTTGGGAACGTTAACAATTTATAACATTCATTTTTAAGTAGTCTTATAAACCCTGCGTTATTTTGTAAAAATATTTTTTTAGAAGTTAAAATAGTAGATAGTTTTGTTGTTTTCTTTTTGGCGGCATCTACGTTACACCGTTTAGGACATAAAGTTTATCTGTCGAACCAGCCTGAAAAATAGAACAAAATCTAGAATTAATTTATTTCATAACGAACACAATCTATATAACAAAGTAGAGGGCTTTAGCCCAAATTGTTTATAATTCAAAACCAGAAACTGGTGGTTGGTTGAAGAAAAAGGGAAACATGTGGAAAATGAGTTCTATCAGGAAAATGTTTTATAGTGATCATTAGGTACCTTTACACTCACACTCTTTCCCGCAGTTTTAGAACGTAGCGTTCCAATCGTGCGCGAAAGAACGTCAAAAAAATTACAAACAATTTGTTGTTATACCTTGAGGTATTTTTCCTCAAGAACCTGATAAATGGCTTTGCATGTTTCTGGTATGATGCGACTTAAGGATGATGGTGAAATTCCTGTCGAAAATTTAAGATCTTCATAAGAGCGACCTTTAGCTAAATAACGCAATGTAACTGCTAGTCTCTCTTCGGCACTTTTAATTTCTCTCTTTGTGTTTTGTTTAGAAATCACAGGTGAGACCATGTCCAATAAGATTTCAAATGTATCAGAATCCATACGTAGATAATTCTTAAAGGGGGTGTGATCCAAAAATGAAAGTTTTAGTGCAAAAAAATCTAAGAATAAATATTTAAACCGCATTTTACTACGATGATCCGTTTTCGAATTAGGGCAGTTTATAGGTACAACTAGGTTTTTGTGACGTCACACTGGATTATTAGAAACAGTATTAACACGTGTAGGAATTTTCTAAAACAAAAAACAATTATCTCCTAGAGCGAATTGCAACCACTTAAAGTATGGGGTACGGCTCTTTGACGAATAAACGAACAGAAGACTGCGATTTCGGCGGTTATGACATCACAAGCTCATGCATAATTTATTTTCAAATGGAATTTTCTCGGAGACTATTTTGAATATAGCACTGCGGTTTTCACAAGAGATCTTAGAATTTTTTTCTTAATTTAAGTAGCTTAAAAGGGCCGTATTCTTCGTAGTTCATAAAGCTTGGCTTAGTGGAAACGCTTGGCTTTTTGTGTGACAAAGCCGAGCTTTTCCACTAAGCCAGGCTTTATGAACTACGGAGAATATGGCCCTAAGTCGTTTTTTAGGGTCACACCCCCTTTAAAATCGCTTGGGAAATTTTATCATAATTCATTCAATAATGGCATGTGACCGTATTTGTTGCGATCTTCCATCCATTTCTTCATCCATATCCTCTTTTTCGTCTTATTTTCCGAATCTATATAATTTGCAGCCATGAGGACAACTTTCAACTTTCTGCGTCTAATTAATTTGTACATTTTGCATAATAACACTCGAAAAATTTTAGAAATTCTAAAATGCCACGAGCGAGGTTTTCGATTTACACTGACATGGTTTTCCTCTCACGTTCCAAACATTTGAACAAGTCTTCGCGATTGGAACGTTGCAATATTTTAAATTTCAATGAAACGCTCTTGGAATGCCACGTCCTTGGAGCGTCGCTTTCGTGCGAGTTTGACACGTCCCGTACCTATTGATATCAAGAAAATATGAAACCACAAATAGCGAGGGGTAAAGTGCAGATACCTACACCAGATTGCGGTTTTATATATCAAGAAAATATGAAACCACAAATAGCGAGGGGTAAAGTGCAGATACCTACACCAGATTGCGGTTTTATGGGAAATCATGAATGATTTCCCCTGATTACCAGTGAGATTGCCCAAGAGTTCCCCTGATACAATAACCTCAAATTATAAAGATTTTTGCGTTAGATCTAAAAATTGACTGATTTCTTCAAGATTTCCCATGATTAGATTAAGATGTCCTCTGAGTTCCTTAAGATTTCTTCTAATTTCCTCTGATTTTCTTATGATTTCCCCTGATTGCCCTAGATTTCCCCGGATTTTGTTTCGATTTCCTCTAATTTGTACACGATTTTCCAAAACTGATCTGCGGTTTAATCCGAGATCAGTTTTTGTATACCAGTACTGGGACTCCTTTGTAACGGATAGAGATCGCATCCATATCGCTATGGTACTTGCCGTCTTCTTCTCTCTTTTCGAAATTGAGGGGACGTCAATAGAAATAATAAAGAAAATATTTCTATTCGTTACAGAATCGTAGCCCAAATTGCAATTTCAGGGAAAACTTGGATGATTTCTCAAGATTTCTTCTGATTACCAGTAAGATGGCCCAAAGAGTTCCCTGATAACATAACCTCAAATTATAAAGATTTTGAAGTGAAACTTATTCTTAGGCCAGGCGGCGGCTGATATTTAGACGAGAATGGAGAGTGATTTGCAAGACGCGTCACGTTTAGGAAATTTCCTTTCCTACAGCCGTGCGGAAAAATCAATTTTCCGTACTGATATGCGTGCGGAAAATGAGTTTTCCCCCCCGTTGCGGAAAAACTTCTACCGTACGCTTATCGGAGAAAGTTTTACCGTACGGCTGTCAGTGCGGAAAAATTTTTACCGCACGCCTGTCAAAAAAGAAAAAAAGAAAAATTCTACATTTTTACGCCTGTAGGAAAAATATTGTACCTAACACTTGCGGAAAATATTTTTCCGCACTCGGCTGCTTCACCGAACTCCAGCTGCGTGCGAAAAAATTCATTTTCCGCACTTGTTAGGTAAATAGCTATTACTTATACGAGACAGAAGAAAAATAGAACGTAGATAGACGGAGAAAGACAGCCAGTGACAATGACAGCTGACAAATGATTGACACAAACCAAGGATTAAAAGCAAAGAGGATTGCCTACTATTGTCAAGCGTCGATAGGTACCCTTGTGTCGTCACTACAGATGCCTATTATTGTGCGTCTGAATTTTGTGTGGTGATTCGTCTTAATCCCGACTCATACGCTAAGTTTAAAGGGTTTATGAGGGGGGGATGGTTTTTGAGAAGTTTCACTTCTATCACGTGTACGGCGCTGCACATGATTTTTTAAAAACTGCACATGCGTTAGATCTAGAGATTGACTGATTTCCTTAAGATTTTCCTTGATTTACTCTGATTTCCATAATTCCATATGCTTTCCCTTGCGGTTCGCCCCTCGGAAAAATTGGATGGAAATTTATAAATACCCTCTGGCTCTATGGGGTACCTATATGTATATTATATATCTTGAACTTTATAATACCAGTAAGGTCAGTTGGTTGGGGTAAATGCGTATTTGGGGTAACAACGTCCGGTTCATATAATAAAAGAATCATACAGATTGCTGGCGCACCATAAGTCAGCTGTCACAGTTGTAACCGTACATTACTATTTGAAATTGGAGAGCGAGTAGGTGAGTATTTTATGAAAAATCCCTAATTTTTAAATTTTATGCCATACTTTTAATTTTATGGTATAGGTGGGATTAAATATCAATAAAGTAAAGGTTGTTTGATATTTTCAAGGTCCAAATGCTTCATTTAATAAGTACAGCTGTGGACGCACTTACCCCTAAAAATATGTAGTAGGGCTAAGGGCGTCCTTTTGCATTTACGAATAGTCCGCACTTACCCCCCACATAACAGTGAAAGAACATTCATATCCTCAGAATATTCCCTCAAAGTGCTTTTTGGAAATTTTTTTTCTTTTAGGAATGTTTAATGAATATTCTAAGGTTGTTTCGATTGAAATATTCATTTTTGAAAGTTCTATTTATGTACTAGGAATGTTGCTTCTATGGACCTACCTGAAAGATTGTGCTAAGAACCTACTTTATATAACATTATTTGAATATTGTCCTACCAACATTATTATAATGTATCCTAAAAAAGGTTCTTTTGGCTAATATCTCTATCAAGTATTAAGAATATACCTACCAAGTTGTGCTGAGAAGTTTATGTAGGTAGGTGACCATGATAATAAGAATATTTTCATATTATTCACCTAATTATCTAAAGTACCTCTCAAAAATCTTGATTGAACAATTAAACGAAAATGCTCTATCTAGAATCTCCTAAGAATATTATAGGTATATTCTTCTTCTTTTGCTTTGTAGGACTTCCAAGAGAGGGAGCCACGCGCTATTAAAGATCTACATCTTGCCTAGCGTTTGAATCACCTTGGAACCTGTTTTTCTCAGTTGGCGTGCTTATCGCGATGAAAGCATAACAAGCTAGAAACTGAAGCTTTGGTTAAACACTTGTGTTTTCCAGAGAAGTTTTCTAACAACTCTTTCACTGCCTTTAATATAAAAGGACTGAAAGGAGCATTATTTGGAAGCGAAACTTAACATTCCAAGTATATTCCTATTATCAAACAAAAATGTTATGTCCTGTCTATAGGATGCATATTGAGAATGATATAATGTAGATATATTCTAAGAAAATTTCAAGCATATTGGTATAATATTCTTTTGAGAACATAACTATAATGTCATAGAAACATTCTTTGAATGTGAGAATATACATTTCAAGCATATTTTTAGAATCAAACAGGAATATTCTTTTCAGGATGTACTGAGAATCTCATAGGTATATTCTAGGAATATCCTAATGGATTTCCCAGGAAGTTCTTGGGTATTGCAAACAGTATTTCTACAATCTGTTCTCAGAACATTCTCAGGACATTCGCAATGGTTTTGGCGAACATTCTAGGCACATTCCTCCTAAAAAAAGAACATTCCTATTACATTCTAAAGATGCAATTTTGTTATGTGGGCCCATTCTTTTAGAGGGGACATATTTTTAAGTTTCCCATAGTTGACGACATTTTCGTCGTGTTCGAAACACATTGTGAAGTTGGTGCCTATTCCGAAATTGATCGGCGAGGAGAAATATCATTCCAATTATCATTTAGCGGATACACGGTAGAATAGAGTTTTTAAGCTCATTTATTCTAAGTTTAGAATTACCTATAAAGTTTAAAGTTATCATTTAATACTGTAACAGCTCTAATAATTTTTGTTTATTTTTGCTTAAGTATGTCTCATTTATTTGAAATTATTGAGTTTGTAACTTTGTTTAGAATACCTAAAGATATTTTAGATTCAAAAAAACCATTTTGATCTGAAAAATATGACCAAAACGCTCTTGCCCCTAGCTTCACTCTATGTGTGTTAAGTACAAAGATATATTCAAATTCGCACTTACCCCATGTTCCGGGGTAAGTGAGTCCACTGGGCCAAATTTTTGAAAAAATCGTAAACTTTGAAAATTAAGCTGTAAATAAACGTGGTTTAGGCTTTAACTCATAGTTATGGCTTGTATAAATAAAATGTGATCATATTACGATCACCTAAAAATATTCAGAAGTATATTTGAAGTCGCTAAATTTTGTGTCGCACTTACCCCAACTGAACTTATATGACAATGGAAAGAAACTACTTACATTATTATGGACGGACGACAATGACAAATTTGCAGGGTTGGAAATTGAGTTGATCATTTTCTCATTTTCCTCTCGAACTGTAAAAAATAACAATACATTATCAGTAATCCTATTCAACATTGTTGTTATAAATCAAAGCCTTAATACGAGATTATTTTCTTGCATAGGTAGGTAGGTATATAAGCTAAGAGACCTACCATTATCTTCATTGAAAATACCTGAGTACTTTGTTGAGTAGGTGTAGGTACCTATCTAAGTTTGTATTTTTGTAGATAAATTTCTCAAACTTATGAAAAATCATATATCTACATAATATCGTTGATTGTTACAAATCCTAAGAATATCAGTTCATTTGAACTTGTATATAGTTTCAGAGATATAAAATCCCGCTAAGGAATTTCTTTGCTGCCCTTAGCTGCTCAAATTTGAAATTCAAACTTCTCAATTAATTCGGTTGTAGCTTACATTTCATAAATTCTTCTTAAATCTTTCAAAATTGTGTCAAGCAACTTTTAGGACACCTATGTTAAAAAAGTATGTCGGATAAACCTAATTTTACGTTAGTACATATTCTAATAAATTATTACTCACCAAAGCAATAAATACAAAATTCATTTTCGAAAAACCTCTATTTATTCTCATCAAATATAGGCACATCAGGATTTGGTGAAAACGTATAATAAGTCAAATTTTTTGTAGAATTTTTATCAACCACTGTTGCAGTACTGGTATGAGTCAGCGTAACCACCACACACAAAATACTGATACAAAATAGCAGCAAATATACTCCCAAAATGATTTTTAAAATTTTTCTTTTTCTCCTTTGTCCTATTGTTTCTTCTTCTTCTTGTAACGGTATTTGTCCTCTTGAATTGTTGGAAATTGATTCGGAGATTTTCCTTGTACTAAAAATAAAAAAACCCTGATGAATGAAAACAAAACATCACTTAAGAAATTGCACTATAATAATTTTCCATTGAATAACAGGAGTAATTTATGCAATAGTTATTTAATTAAGTCAAGTTTTTTGAAATTGATTGGCGCATGAATTAAAAATAGACATTTTCACTGTACTTACTCCACTCTTTTTATATCATAAGCATAAGACCCTCTACTCGCTTTACTACTTCTTTTTCTCTTTAATTTTTTTGAAGGTCCTTTGACATTGTTTTCTCCTAAACAATATTCGCTTTTTCTTCTTTGACTGCAATCTCTTTTGCGTTGTTTTTTATGATCAATGCGATAAATCTCTTCTAGGGATGTTGTTCTTTGCAAACGTTTTGGACCTTAATTGAAACAAAATACAAAATAGAAACTTTATATGAATTAGGTATAAGGGCAATATATTCCAAACCTGAAAGTATTTCAATTTGGCAGTAATAGTTACTGTTTTTATTCGCTTTTTATCCCTGGAAAGTACCTAAATATTTGCCCCAGCTAATTTTAAAATAATATATATTGAAAACGAAAAACATAATTAAAATAAACATTTTGTGAGACTCTCCATATAATTATATTATAATAAAACAAAACAGTAAAGTCTTACCATAGAAAAGAAGTTCCTGAGAAGTAATACGAGTAGTTACAACTCCGGTCGAATAATCCGAAGCACTGCTATGACTCGAATTCGAATTCAATCTTCTGAAAGTGTCCTTTCTTCTAGGCGGACACAAAAATGAACTCGAGTTACAAGGATTTTCTATTACGTCCGAGTTTGCGGTGCACAAACGAGTTGCGAACGAAGTTTTCAAGCACAGCGAATCGCTGCTGGCCATCTCGACTGACCGGAAAATTTTCACGAAATGAAATTACCCGCAAGTTTGAGTGCGTTTTCCGTCTAACGAATTTCGAAGTTTACGATCGCGGGCTTGATTAAATTTAACCGACAGTACCTTATTCCCAAAAGTTACTTGACATTATTAAAATGGTGAATATTTTTCTTATAGCTTTTCAGTAATAGCAAGATTCACTTTCCTTTTCCAATCAAAATGTATTGTTTGATAGGTATTGGGTCAAATGAATTGAGCCAAATTTCATATTGCCACTCTAACATATAATTGCATCTAGTTTCCAGAGGAACTAGCCAACAATAATTCAGAAACAACTTTTTCTATTTTTAACTCTTTTACTAGGGACTTCTCTTGAATATTCCCGATGTAATCACATTGTTTTCCGTGGAGGATAATGGGAAAGCAATTTTACAGTTATTAGCCCATAAAATTCGGTTTTGTGTGAAAATTTTATCGGTCATGAAACCGCCAACCAAACAAAATAGATTTCTGGATCAAGTATTTTAAATCCTTCCATCATGTAATTGTCTGTTGTTTGATTCTGAATGGAAAAATTGGCGTTTAAAATTTTGTTTGATGCAATAGAATTTTTGTAGATTACACAAAATACTAATTAATATAATTGGGGAAACTTTCGTCTATACCAGGCTCTTGATCATTTTTCTTTCTTCTCTCAGTTACTCTTTAAAATGTTAATAATCGAGGAAACTTCTGTCTATTCCAGGTTTTTGATTCTTCTTTTTTTTCTCAATGTCTCTTTTATTAACTAATAAGCCTCAGAAGTTTTTCAAATCTTCAAATATTTCTCAGTCTTTAGGGCCTTTGAAATCTCTAGAATTTGTCTTTGAAATCCGCAAAGTCTCCGTTGTATCAAATTTTGGAAGAAATTGGTTGACAAGTAGTAGAAATGAAAGTATTTGTCTATTCCAGGCTCTTGAAAACTCTCAATTTAGGGAAATTTGAAGAAACTCAAGAGCCGAGAATAGACAAAAATTGATGACCAATAAAATTAATGAGAATTAGAAATTGAGAAGAAATTGGTAGACAAGTCAAAATATTATTATTTTCTCTATTTCAAGGCTCCTGAATTCTCGCAATTTAGGGAAATTTGAAGAAACTCAAGAGCCGAAAATAGACAAAAATTGAGAAGAAAAATAATGAGTACTGGAAATTGAGAAAAAATTTAGCAGAAATTGGTAGACAAGTAGGAATATAAGTATTTTCTCTATTCCAGACTCTTCAATTATCTCAATTGAGAGAAAATTCCAAAAAAATTCAAGAGAACAGGTCAGTTTTTATACACCAGATTGCGGTTTAAGGGGAAATCATGGATGATTTCCCATGATTTCCTGTGATGTCTCACAATTTCCCCTTATTTCTTCTGATTATTGTCAGTAAGATTGCACAAGAGTTCCCCTGTCCTGAAATTATAAAGATTTTTTGAAAACTGCCTATGCGTTAGATATACATATTGACCAAAGTTCCCTAAGATTTCCCTTGATTTCCTCATGGTTTTTCCTGATTTTCTTAGATTTCCTCCGATTTCCTCTTGATTTTCCCTAATTTGTATACCAAATTTCCGTTGTGGTTCACCCCTGACGGGTTTATTGACCCTTTTTCCTCTGAAATTGCGTTTTACAAGGACAAGAATAGACAAATGGAATAGGAAGATGTTACGTGGGGATTCAGTGTAAAATGCGCTTGTCTATAGAACTTACGTCACAAAATAAAATCCAGAACTCCAGATTATGGAATCTCATGACGTAAAAGTGAGTAAGTACCCCAGAGAAGATCTAAGATTTCAAAAAAATCACTTCTCTTGGAAAAATGGAAAGAAAAAAAGAATTGGAAATTGAGAAGAAATTAATAGAGAAGTCAAAATATTATTATTTTCTCTATTCCAGGCTCTTGAATTCTTTCAATTTAGAGAAATTTGGAGAAATTCAAAAACCGGGAATAGACAAAAACTGAAAAGAAAAATAATGATAATTGGAAATTGAGAAAAATTTGAGCAGTTATTGGTAGACAAGTAGGAATATAAGTATTTTCTCTATTCCAGACTCTTCAATTATCTCAATTGAGAGAAAATTCCAAAAAAATTCAAGAGAACAGGTCAGTTTTTATACACCAGATTGCGGTTTAAGGGGAAATCATGGATGATTTCCCATGATTTCCTGTGATGTCTCACAATTTCCCCTTATTTCTTCTGATTATTATCAGTAAGATTGCACAAGAGTTCCCCTGTCCTGAAATTATAAAGATTTTTTGAAAACTGCCCATGCGTTAGATATACATATTGACCAAAGTTCCCTAAGATTTCCCTTGATTTCCTCATGGTTTTTCCTGATTTTCTTAGATTTCCTCCGATTTCCTCTTGATTTTCCCTAATTTGTATACCAAATTTCCGTTGTGGTTCACCCCTGACGGGTTTATTGACCCTTTTTCCTCTGAAATTGCGTTTTACAAGGACAAGAATAGACAAATGGAATAGGAAGATGTTACGTGGGGATTCAGTGTAAAATGCGCTTGTCTATAGAACTTACGTCACAAAATAAAATCCAGAACTCCAGATTATGGAATCTCATGACGTAAAAGTGAGTAAGTACCCCAGAGAAGATCTAAGATTTCAAAAAAATCACTTCTCTTGGAAAAATGGAAAGAAAAAAAGAATTGGAAATTGAGAAGAAATTAATAGAGAAGTCAAAATATTATTATTTTCTCTATTCCAGGCTCTTGAATTCTTTCAATTTAGAGAAATTTGGAGAAATTCAAAAACCGGGAATAGACAAAAACTGAAAAGAAAAATAATGATAATTGGAAATTGAGAAAAATTTGAGCAGTTATTGGTAGACAAGTAGGAATATAAGTATTTTCTCTATTCCAGACTCTTCAATTATCTCAATTGAGAGAAAATTCCAAAAAAATTCAAGAGAACAGGTCAGTTTTTATACACCAGATTGCGGTTTAAGGGGAAATCATGGATGATTTCCCATGATTTCCTGTGATGTCTCACAATTTCCCCTTATTTCTTCTGATTATTATCAGTAAGATTGCACAAGAGTTCCCCTGTCCTGAAATTATAAAGATTTTTTGAAAACTGCCCATGCGTTAGATATACATATTGACCAAAGTTCCCTAAGATTTCCCTTGATTTCCTCATGGTTTTTCCTGATTTTCTTAGATTTCCTCCGATTTCCTCTTGATTTCCCCTAATTTGTATACCAAATTTCCGTTGTGGTTCACCCCTGACGGGTTTATTGACCCTTTTTCCTCTGAAATTGCGTTTAACAAGGACAAGAATAGACAAATGGAATAGGAAGATGTTACGTGGGGATTCAGTGTAAAATGCGCTTGTCTATAGAACTTACGTCACAAAATAAAATCCAGAACTCCAGATTATGGAATCTCATGACGTAAAAGTGAGTAAGTACCCCAGAGAAGATCTAAGATTTCAAAAAAATCACTTCTCTTGGAAAAATGGAAAGAAAAAAAGAATTGGAAATTGAGAAGAAATTAATAGAGAAGTCAAAATATTATTATTTTCTCTATTCCAGGCTCTTGAATTCTTTCAATTTAGAGAAATTTGGAGAAATTCAAAAACCGGGAATAGACAAAAATTGAAAAGAAAAATAATGATAATTGGAAATTGAGAAAAATTTGAGCAGTTATTGGTAGACAAGTAGAAATATAAGTATTTTCTCTATTCCAAGCTCTTCAATTATCTTAATTGAGAAGAAATTCCAAAAAATTCAAGAGAGCAGGTCAATTTTTGTACACCAGATTGCGGTTTAAGGGGAAGTCGTGGATGGTTTCCCATGATTTCCTCTGATTTCCCATAATTTTCCCTTATTTCTTCTAATTACGATTGCACACGAGTTCCCCTAACCTGAAGTTATGAAGATTTTTGAAAACTGCCTATGCGTCAGATCTATATAGAGATTGACCCGAGTTCCTTAAGATTTCCCTTGATTTCTTTATGATTTTCCCTGATTGCCTTAGATTTCCTCTTGATTTCCTCTAATTTGTATACCCAGATTTCCATTGTGGTTCACCCCTGACAGGTTTATTGACCCTTTTTCCCATGAAATTGCGTTTTATAAGGACGAGAATGGACGATTAGAAAAGGAAGATGTTACGTGGTGATCATTGATCAATCTACTCACAATTTGACGTATCGATTCAGTGTAGAATGCTTGTCTATGGAACCAGTCAAGAGGTAGAACTACGTCACAAAATAAGATCCAGAACTCCAGATTATGGAATATCATGACGTGAAAGTCAATAAGTACCCAAGAAAAAATCTAAGATTTAAAAAAAATCACTTCTCTTGGAAAAAATGGAAAGAAAAAAAGAATTGGAAATTGAGAAGAAATTGATAGAGAAGTCAAAATATTATTATTTTCTCTATTCCAGGCTCTTGAATTCTTTCAATTTAGAAAAATTTGGAGAAATTCAAGAACCGGGAATAGACAAAAATTGAAAAGAAAAATAATGATAATTGGAAATTGAGAAAACTTTAAGCAGAAATTGGTAGACAAGTAGGAATATAAGTATTTTCTCTATTCCAGATCTCAATTGAGAGAAAATTCCAAAAAAATTCAAGAGAACAGGTCAGTTTTTGTACACCAGATTGCGATTTAAGGTGAAATCATGGATGATTTCGCATGATTTCCTGTGATGTCTCACAATTTCCCCTTATTTCTTCTGATTATTATCAGTAAGATTGCACAAGAGTTCCCCTGTCCTGAAATTATAGAGATTTTTTGAAAACAAGTTCCCTAAGATTTCCCTTGATTTCCTCATGATTTTTCCTGATTTCCTTAGATTTCCTCCAATTTCCTCCAATTTCCTCTTGATTTCCCCTAATTTGTATGCCAGATGTCCGTTGTGGTTCACCCCTGACGGGTTTATTGACCCTTTTTCCCCTGAAATTTGTGACGGGCCAAAATTGCATAAACATTTCTTACCTACTTTCAATTTTATATTCAAGATTTCCTTAAGTTTTTCAACATTTTCTCTCTAATTAATTCATCTGTCAAAAGTATGTCGTGTTCCGTAATCGTGATGTACCGTTTTCAGGTGGATGTACCGAGCTACTCCGTTCGTACTAACTGTTCCGGTTGTGGAGCGCTATCGATCTCGGCGCAAATTCGAGCGAACCCAGAGTCGCGCATTGTTTCGTTGATCTTTGAGAAACTTGAACGCACCCTTTGATTTCTTTTCTTTGACTTTTGATTGTCAAAAATTTCTGTCAACCAGCGGTGGATTAGTGATGTTTTCAGTATCGTCGATTCT
This sequence comes from Ceutorhynchus assimilis, assembly GCA_917834065.1. Taxonomy (NCBI): domain Eukaryota; kingdom Metazoa; phylum Arthropoda; class Insecta; order Coleoptera; family Curculionidae; genus Ceutorhynchus; species Ceutorhynchus assimilis. Next base: position 52,064,299 of record OU892279.1, read on the forward strand.
TCCTTGAGCTCTCTAATTTTGAAAACGGAACACTTACTATATTTTGTATTCTTCAAGTTTTGATTGTTTATTGGTTGTTGATATCATTATTCATCAGCCGTTGTTATTTTTCTCAGTTTATATTGTTGTGTGCAATTTTTGGTAAGTGGGAATTCTGTCGATTGGTTGTTGTTGTTTGTCGTTGCTCTCGATCATCTCTAAGTCTGAATTCCTTCCTTTGGGTTAGGTTAGTTTATTAATTGAATGTGGAGCACATTTTCTTTCACATCTGGACGTTGGAGAATTAGGGTCTTTATGAAGATTGTCTTCGCCTTTGTGGGATTTCGACCCTAAATTCTCATTTGAAGTTATAACATTTTAGTTGCCTTTCTGCCTTACGTTTTCGTAGTGTTATAATTTTCGCCGATTTATTCGGATTTTTACAACTCCAATGTGTTGAAAGCTGCCCTAAGGAGTAGAGAATTCTCACTCTCTCTAGGAAATCCAATCCTCGATCCAGATTTCCAGAGATTTTCGAGGCAGACAAACCCTAATCCCATCAGGGTCCTTTCACGAGGGTTTCCCTTCACAAGGGTTTCCTTTCACGAGGGTTTCCTTTCACGAGGGTTTCCTTTCACGAGGGTTTTCTTTCACGAGGGTTTTCTTTCACGAGGGTTGTTCTTTCACGAGGTTTTTCTTAGGAGGTTGTACTTTACCATCAAGTATACCCTCACGGTTATAACAATAGACGTTCAATTGTAACCGAAATTGAACCAAAAGGCTAACAGACACCAGCCTAAGTAATCGGACGGTTGCTCAAGTCATCGATCAAGTTAACCACAACCAGTAGCCAGGACTAATCTGGTGAATTGAATGAACCACCATCATCTGGAACATTTTGGTATCGTACTAGTTTTAGTTATCCTGATTGTTATTGTTTGTTTACATTCTGTCCCTATTTGTACACCCGGTGATCACCTCGGTATTTCAGGGAATAATTCATTGCTGGCCCCAGTGTGGTAAATGAATTATTAAAATAGGTAACTTAACTAGACGTAACCTGTTGAATTAATGTCAACTTACTGGTAGTTCTGGTTACGTAAGTGTAAAATAACCGCTCCAACTTATTAGTCATTAATTTATTGTTTTTTTTTGTTTTATTTTTCTCTTCAATTTATATTTGCAACTTTTCTATTTATACCTTTTTTTTTTTTTTTATTATTCATTTGGGTTATTGAGTTTCAATAACATATTTTTGCATTTAAATTTAATTGTTCATGACTATAGCAATTATTTAAAAAGTATTGCATTTCTGTATTTGTTAGTTAACGCTTCTTGACAAGGTCATTTTATTAATTGCTAATTTACTTGATTCTTATTATTTCTTTTTTTTTTTCCTCTTGAATTCAAATTATTGTTCATTGTGGACTGCGGCCATTTGATAAATAAACGACTGTAGCACTTGATTTGAATTGACTTTTATTTGGTTTTATGCACACAGCCTGGTTTTTGCTAATATTTTTATTTTTATTAATTATTATTTGGATTGTAAGGACCTGAAGCCAGATACCATCCTGGAGAGTCCGACTCATCTGTTCAGAGTCGGTGGCGCCCAAAACTAAAACCCACCCCTACTCTCCGAATTATTTAGTTCTGAGCTAGGGCTTAATTTGCACGCACTTCGACCTTCAGTCCTACAATCTCAAGTTCCTTATTCATTTATTTTTATTTTTATTCTTCTTTTAATTTTTATTATTTTTATTTTATTTTTTTTTATTTTTTTTTATTTTCGACTTTAATTTTTTTTTTTTAATTTATTTTTCTAAATTTTTTTTTTTTTTTTTAAACTTTTCTTAATCAGCGAAAAAGCGTGGCAAATTGCGTTTTACAAGGACAAGAATAGACAATTAGAAGAGCAAGATGTTACGTGGTGATCATTGATCAATCTGATCATGACGTGGAAGTCCCAAGTAAGTACCCAAGACAAGATCTAAGATTTCAAAAAATCAGTTCTCTTGAAAAGATGGAAAGAAGAAAAGAATTGGAAATTTAGACGAAACTGGTAGACAAGTAGGAATATAAGTATTTTCTCTATTCCGCAGGCTTTTCAATTATTTCAGTTTAGAGAAAATTTCAAAAAATTCTAGAGAGCAGGTCAGTTTTTGTACGTACACCAAATTGCGATTTTAGGGGAAATCATGGATTATTTCTCACGATTTCCTCTGATTTTTCATGATTTATTTTGATAACCAGTAACTTTCCCTAACCTCAAATTATAGAGATTTTTGAAAACTAGGTATGCGTTAGATCTAGAGATTGACTGATTTCCTTGAGATTTCTTTAAGATTTCCTTCGAGTTCCTTAAGATTTCCCTTCATTTGCTCATGATTTTTCCTGATTGCTTTAGAATTTTTCGGATTCCTTTTGATTTCCTGGTTCACAAACGGATCTCTGATGGGGGTAATGGGATAGACATGTGGCGAGAATCAGTATTGCATTGGGTCAACTATACAGATTGAGATCTACGAGTACAGATGTGTGTCATGCTCAGGGAGAATCTCCAGAGAGATAGAAGAGGCATAGGTGGCAAATGTAGAACTTCAGGACATTGCAGATAATTTAGACTTAAAATGGTATACTATGAATCTAAGGAGAAAAAGGCAATACATAATATGAGAATGGCGAGAATTTTGACGAATAAAAATAGGATATGCAAGGGGAGATATTTTGCCTTTCAATTACAAAAGGGAATTCTCCGCAATGGGTTATAGAATCTGAGCTGTTAAATTGGTTTGTTCCTTACCCTATAAACCTGTCAATACTTGGCGTAGTGAGACTTTGACGTTGAATTGTTGCGTTGGTCAGTAGGAACACAAGAAAAAATTAAATTATCCCTATAAAAATGCTATGAAATACGACCAAAATCTGGAATAACCCAAACGCCCAAACCTTATTTTATTAATAAATTCTTCCTTTATGATGGTTGAATTTATGTTTAGGCGTTTGAATTTTGAAAAATATTTACGACGCATTGATTGATTGCAACCAATTTGTATTTTTCAAACGTCAATCAGCGCGTTTTATTTAGTTTTCCCGAAAATATTACATTTCACAGACTCCAATGTTATTTTTGTCTTGCAAATTGAATAGTTGAAAAAACTTCCATTATATTTTAGATAAACTGTTTCGGAATTATTGACACCACACTAAAAACCCATCGTATTGGAAATAATAATTCCAGTGAGGTGATTAATATTTCAATAACAATGAAACGCGAAATATATCAAACTAAACAGCTTGAAATTTATTTTATTTAATTTGTTATTGAGTTTAAATATTTGGTTTTTACTCACCGATTTCATCTATAATAGGAGCCATCCTCAAGGTAATACCGACTAACAACAGGCACATGAAAAACAACAGGCAGGCAGTAGCTACGATTGTCCATTTTGCTCTAGGAGGTAATTCGTCGTCGTTGAGGGATTTGAATTCACTTTCGTGCACTAGAGTATCTACGAGGTGAGGATTTAGAGCCAAACTATACAGAAAAAAAAAACACAAAACATTTTTTTCCCATGAATTTTCAACAAATTACCGTTTCTTTAGCCTTCGTTTTCTTCTTCTGCGTCGTTTTCTTCTTGCTCTTCTCAATTCCTCTTGTGCGATAATAGCGTCAGTTTCAATATCACCATAACCGTCCATTTTTATTGAAATGTAATCATCTGTTGCCTGCATCGACCTAAATAAAACGACTAAAATTTTATGTGTGCTTTCAACTGAATATCAACCCAGCTTTACAAGTGCTTTTCTGTTAAAGCGCTGCAAACTTTTTGAGGATTTATAAAAACCTGTTTGCATAGTAAATGCATTTTATACAAAAAATATAGGATTCTTTTTTAATTACAGAGATTACTTACACAGGTCCTTGATTACAATAACAAACATGAGATGGACACGTGGTTTCTATGCAAGAAGAACTTCTATATTGATGACCAGTTGGGCATTGAAGAATTTGACTATCTGGTGAAGAAGTTTCTTGACGTAACACTATAAATATAAATGCAATCAACAGTAAACAGTTTTCCAAATTCTTACTTTGTCTTTTGAACTGCCTACTCTCCAACACCACTTTGTGCCCGTGATTTTTATCTTTACGGACTTTTCTTTTCGGATCTGTTTTTTTCTCGTTTTCTACAGTTACAACAGTTGGTTGGCATTTTAGTTTTTGCAAAAAACTTTTAGGACTCGAATGCAGGCTCGAAGTCTTTCCATTTTCGAGTTTTAACGATTCGACTTTGTTTTCTACTAGGGTATTGAGGATAGCTTCCAGACGTAGGACGCCCAAAGCAGGAGGAACTGCGAAAACAAAATTGAAGTTTTTCTAAGGGGCATTATGCAAGGAAATTTAATTTTCATCAAAGTTTTTCAGGGACAAAAATTAAAAACTTTGGTACATATTATATGGTTTACATCAATGTAATATAAATTTTACATCTACTTGAGCATGACATGCGTTACTAGAAAAATACTACATGAAAAATTTGCATTTTTATTTTTTATTAGTTCCATATCTTTGTTTTGTATTATATTCGCATTATTTTAAACTTATAATCTGAAGCAAATGAATATTTAATATACGTATACTACTTTTATCTTTTTTGGATAAAGCAAGTGTTGAATATTTTAAACTCTCATACAAAGTTCATTTTAAAAAGAAACACTCGCATGCAGCGACAAAATTTAATATAAAAGGTAACAAAAATAAATAAAATAAAAGAGTTACTTTACTTCATATACAGCATCTGGATTTTCCTAATACTTAGAAGCAGCAGTTGTAGCTGCAGCAACAAAAGAAAATTTAATAATAAAGCCCCCAACAGGGAACAATGGACTTCATATATTACATTTATTAAATTTGTTGTTGATTTAGAACCTTTATATTGTTTTCAGTTGAAAGGGAAGATTATAGATTAGTTAAACGGTTTAATTTGTTTCATATTAAGAGAACCTATTAGCTTAATCGTATACGTGCCTAGGATGGAAATTTTCGGGTAACGCTTTGACACGTTTTGCAGGTGAATTTTAGATAATGGGAATATTTGAATTGCCAGATGAATTTAATCGTTTTATAGTAAATTAAGGAGAAAAGCTAAAAGCTCAAATAGCAAGAGCTATATTGAATTCAAAAATTAATTTAGGTGCTGTGTACCTATAGTGTAATACCTCGAAGCTATGATGTGTAAATAATTTATTTCATCACCGGCGTGGATCATAATTACACTATGTGCACAGCAATGAGCATTAAATGTAATTTACATCCATTTAATATTTGATGCTGGGCTTTTTGGTGCTTCCCATAATGGATTTTCATTGAATTGGGCAATTTGGGGAATATGAATGATTTACAGGAATATATGTATAAGTTTAGACAAAACCAGCTTCAACCGATATAAAAGCGAAATCAGAAAAGCGAAAGTTTCTTTTTACAAATCCAAATCATAAAGCTACCTTGGTGGTACTAAATAGTTGGGAATCTGACGCCTCCTAGGAAGCCTTTTAAAGATGCTCTATACAAGTCGCGAACATCCACCTAAAAATTATGAAATCCTATGTCAAATGACCTGCCGGATTCGAATTTCTTGTTCGCCCTTTGATCCGGAATTGCGAAATGTGTCAAAACATGACATTTTTGACAAAACTGAAAATTTCCATTGAAATAATTTTTTTTGAAAACTAGTGCATAACTTTGTTAATTGATGTCCGATTGTTATGAATTTTGGATATGATATTTTTTAGTACTTCCCTGATATAGTTTCATAACAATTGAAAACATAGAACGTCACATAAAAGCTACGTAATTTTTTTTTCGCCAGATGACACAAAATATCGTTATTTTGCAGCGTTAAATGGTGAGTCGAGAAAACTTTTTTATCTTTAGAGATAGATACCTAGTATAAGCGAGAAAAATGTTGCCAATAGAGTAAAGAAACTTTTTTACTAAAACTTTTTTTCCATACGACGTTTAGTTTGAGGTGTATTCTTTTTTAAAAACCGAAGAAAATTGAATCGCCGCGTCTCAACTCTCGGCATTGCCGGTGAGCGCGGTCTCAGGACGCGGTGTAGCGGATAAAGCGATCAGTGTGTCAAAGAGAGTTAACACCACAGCCTTCTTCATTAGTGCAAGAAAGATAACGCGACGACACCAACGGCAGAAGCGTTCCTTTTGAATTTCATTTTGTTTTTCTCCCGCTTATGTTTGTTATTGTAAAAGACATGAAGTACCTACCTATCATAAGTCAATCAAGTAATTAGGAAACGGTACAGAGTGTCACAAAAGAAGCCGTACCTACATTTCCTGTTTATTCCATAGCTTTTACGGCCAATTTCATAATCAACTTAAAGTAAACTTTCCTGAATTTGAAGTTGAAAAATCCTATCCTAAAAGTCTATTTAGCTAAAGTAACTTTTAATTCTCTATTATGAAATTGGCCGTTAGATACTATGCTAAAAGAGAACTGTTTTTATCATTAAATCCTGTTTATCACCCTAAATTCTAAATGTATACGAGCTTATACCAGGAAAGCCTACAAGAAAAGACCTGAACCAGAAGAAGGTGCTTCAAAATGTACTAGTAAGCGAATTAAATCCTCTGATTCAAAGATTTGCATAATATGCAATAAAATTCGGGATAGTAGGGGTTTGAGAAGACTCAAGCAAATACTGACATTTGATAAGCAAAATGAAATATGGAACATGGCAAAAACAACCATCAACTTTTGCATTGAATTCAAGGATTTGGTAATAATTGTATTTACATGATTGCTCACGAATGTGCATATCAATCGTATCATAGTCGGTGTTTCTTAAAACTATTCCAAAAATCAAAATCAGAAGTAAATTCCCTACAAGAATCTGAAGTACTTTCGTTTGGAACTATTTTTATTAAAATTCAATCTTAAATAGAAAATGCCCTATTTATAGAAAATAGGGTTTTCACAATAGAAATCATCCTACATAGGGAAGCAAGGAAGCAAAGTTATGGAACGTTGAGTGAACTGCACAATATCCATCGTCAGAAGAGATTATCAATAACCTGCAAAGTCTTTTTAAGAAAACAATTATGGTTGTTCTCCGAGATGGAAAACTTTCAAGTTATCTTTGCTCTACTAAAGTAATTATCAATAAATAAGACGCTGTAAGGAATTCAAGTTCTTCAAATTCTGACGCTGATGCCACATTTTTCAATGAAGGCCATTCTCCTTATAAGCTACAATCAAATGTTTAATATTTAAGGGCGGATTATTGCAAATTGTGTGCAGCAAGACACTTTGACAATTACTGAAGAATGTGCATCCTAATGTCATACCAAAGTTATTATACAACCTTTTTCGTGGATACTTACTGAGAAACTAGTGAAAAAGAAGTAAATTTTGACAAAGATTGAAAAGTTCTGTTGGAAGAGAAGCTTGAAGAAAAGGTTTTGGATATTTGTCAAGATTTATTATTTGTATTAATTGGAATGAAAACACCAAAACATGTGGAATTAGCCGTTTACTACAAAATTTTAAATTGAGCCTGATGCTTTGTTTTAAATAAGAAATCTTGTTGCTATTCTTTTTTTACTGACATTAATTGCATTCCCTAGAAATATATTCCATATTTGGAAATAATTAATTAATAAATAAATGGAATCTTTATACCTTTGATATGACGTTTTTTTTTTTTCCTTTTTTGCCAGTGTTTGAGAGAAAATGCATTGTGAAATAAATATTTTGATAATAAATATAATGATAATATTGTTTCCCAATCCAACCAAACCCATAAATCCCCCATTCCCCTATACTCCCTACAGTCCCTACAATATTATAACAATATCGTAATGCGTGTCTTTGTTGCATGTATGAAGAAAGCTGTGGTGTTAACTCTCTCTGACACACTGATTCGCTGCACCGCGTCCTAAGATCGCGCTCACCGGCAATGCCGAGAGTTGAGACGCGGCAATTCAATTTTCTTCGGTATTTAAAAAAGAATACAGCCCAAACTAAACGTCGTATGGAAAATAAGTTTTAGTAAAAAAGTTTCTTTACTCCATTGGCAACATTTTTCTCGCTTATACTTGGTATCTATCTCTAAAGATAAAAAAGTTTTCTCGACTCACCATTTAACGCTGCAAAATGACGATATTTTGTGTCATCTGGCGAAAAAAAAATTACGTAGCTTTTATGTGACGCTCTATGTTTTTTATTGTTATGAAACTATGTCAGGGAAGTACTGAAAAATATCATATCCAAAATTCATAACAATCGGACATCAATTAACAAAGCTATGCACTAGTTTTCAAAAAAAAAATATTTCAATGGAAATTTTCAGTTTTTTCAAAAATGTCATGTTTTGACACATTTCGCAATTCCGGATCAAATGGCGAACAAGAAATTCGAATCCGGCAGGTCATTTTACATAGGATTTCATGTTTTTTAGGTGGATGTTCGCGACTTGTATAGAGGTGGTCGAATTCAGCACCTCAGATTCCCGACTAAAAAGGATGATTAAAAAAAAAAAATATGTCGAGATTTTGTGTCCAAGTGCTTATGGGGGATCTCTCAAACTCCATACAATAAATTACTCTGAGATTTGTAGCCGAAATCTATGAGAAAAGGCACTTAGAAAATTGAAAAATTGATAAATTTACCCCAAATTGCGTCACGCGATTTTATTTCTGGAACTATAAGTCCATATGAGCCGAAATTTCCAGGGATTGTAGTTCTCTACCGGATTAAGAATCGCTATATATTTCAGCTTTCTATCTATAATAGAAAATAGAAAAAAGTTATGGGTCTTCAAAGTTTTAAAAATCCAAATCATAAGTAGGTAGGTAAGTGTACTAAAATGATGAAATTTCATATTTTTCTATATTGATATTTTGTGTCTAAATGATCAACCCCCAAACTCCATACACTAAATTATTCTGAGATTTGAAGCCGAAATCTATGAAAAAGGGCACTCAGAAAATTGAAAAATTGATAAATTCACTTCAAATTGCTTAACGCGATTTTATTTCTGGAACCATAAGTCTGTAATGACCCGGGAAAATAGAGCCGTAATTTACAATGTCTTTACTGTAAAAATTAAATGCAATCAAAAACTGAATTCCCTGTATTTCAAATCAGTATCTATAAATTGAAAGATGATGAAACAAATTAGTATTGACCCAAATTAATTAAAATATTTATATCGGTACGTTCAAATTTTAAGCAAGCCATCAGTGACCAAGCACGTGTCATCATTTGAACTTGTAAATAAGAACCCGGAAAAGATCAATTACAAAGTTAAGCACCTGATTAAATTGTACCCAAAATGACAAAAATTTCGAACAGATTGCATCATCCTCTAAATATTGAAATTAATTTTTGAAATAATATCTAGGTCGACCAATAGAATTGAAATATAGATGGTCAAACGACCGTCTATTGTCGATTTTGGTAGGTGATTAATAATATTTTGGGGGGAATCGAAAAATATAAATACAGGGATTTTAGAAGAAGCAGTTTTAAGTTCAGTCCAGTTTTGAGTTTTAAGTGTACAGTACCTAATGAGTCAGTCCGGATAAAATTCGCGGAGAGTTTCTTTTATTTTTGCCTAGGGAAAACGCGTGGTCTTTGAAAAAGTGAAAATTGTGAAAGAAAGAACATTTAGTTATTCAACATTATGTGCGAGCTCTAGAGATTTTTGAAGTAAATTAATTAAGTAATTTTATCGGGTGACAATTTAAATGTAAGAACTCTAGTGACTAGTAAAACTTTTTGACTTTATAAATGATGATTGACTATGAAGTGAATTACCTTTGGAACTCTATTGCATAAATATTAACAACTCGAGTGTTTTGACTATGGAACATTATTGCATAAATTTAAATGCTTTGAGTGATAATGACATTTTAATTAATTTTGCAAAGAATTAACACCGGATGGGGTGATACTAGTTATGCTATAAAAATCCCTGGAAAGCATTCCAGAACCAAAGCCAAAAAATATTTGCTGATTGCTTAACACTAGGGTATACACCCGCAAAATGGACTGCACTCAGGGCCAAATTTATAGTCGTTCCTTGGGTCTTCCTTGAAGGTCGTGAGCTTAGAATGGACACTTGCTACCATTTGACATGTTTGTCATGTCAATTCTAAACTTTCAAGGCCCCCTTAAGGTCTGAGGAAACCTCAAGGAGCGACTATAAATTCGGCCCTCAATAATGTAATGATTGAGTGCATTGAAAAATCCAATGGATAATAAAAATGCTTAAAAGTAGAATCATTAATTCAGAAATTGGTGAAAATACCATAAGGAAAAGAACAACCAGAGGGACTCTACAAGGAGGAGTGATATCTCCACTCTTGGGCCTGTTGGTAATTAATATAATCCTAAAAGCCTTTAGAGAAAACCTACAAAGATCAAAGAAAGAACTATGACTGTGCAAGTAGCAAAATAATCTTCAAGTAAAGTTGCTATAGAAAAAATATTATTCAATAACGGAAGAAAAAAAAGCTTGCTAGAATTAGAATCTATTGAGAATTATGTTAATGTGAAAAATTACTATTCCCTATTTTCAAATTGTTTAAAATTAATATTAATGTAATTACTCACCCTCTTTAGAACATAGATCTTCAGTAGACACAGCCTTATCGATAACAGGCATGATGTTTGAAAAACCTGCAAATCAAATTGAAAAATATTATATTTGCTACAAGTTTAGTTTAGCCTTGGTCCTTTTTCTTCCAATAAATTCCCTTTTCCATCAGCCTTTTTACGTCACTTTTATTGTCGCTGTGGATCAAATCAAAGGAAAAACCCTACCGTCTCATCTCTTTAATAAGGTCAGAGCGTGACCCAGTTTTATGATCTATTTTAGTGGCCCTTCGCTGCCACAGCCGGCCCATAACCCATTTTCCGTAAACGGAAGCCAGCTGCAGTGGGAAATTGATGTCTCGTTTTAAATGGATTTTAAAAAAAAATTGCTAGACGAGGTTTTACTGATGATTGATGGGGTTGAAGTAGTTGTAATTTGATTGATGGATGCACTTTATTAGAACTAATATTTTTGGATAACGTTTCATGTTTCGCTTATGATCAGATTATCAAAATGAATGAATAAAAATGTCAGCATTCTTTTTCTACCTTTTGGATTCTCATCATCATCGAACTCTAGTTGCTTCTTAATCTGTGTCCAGATGAGTATAAGAGTCTTTCTGTCTCGCAACACTGGGAACCTCATTTTAGATAAGTGACTCTTGATGATACAACCTCCAATCTGGTTCTTGTTCTATAGAACACCTTTTTTCGACGGAGTGTTCTACCTGTTCCATAGCCCTTTGAGTCTTGAATAGTTTATCGACATTGTTCTTGAAATTCCCAAGTTTTACAACTACTATAAGTCATACATTAAAGGTTTGTCAATGCTCTCATTACACAGTAAAAAAAATCCCGTGTATAATTACACGACAAAGTGGTAAACGCGTTGAGCGTATAAAAACTATACACCATTATTTGTAAAGTGCCGTTCAGTTAACCAACAGTAATTTGGTAAACTGATATTTTACACAATACAGTGTTGAATTAAAGGTATGTATCTATACTGGTTTCGTGTTACTCTACATAACAATGTGTAATTTTTTACACTACTCTCATTCTTTATCACCTATGATAAACCCATTAAATTAAGCTAAAATAATTAAGGATAAAACATTAAAATTAAAAAGCGACTTTTCGAAAAATCATACATTAACACGATTCCGTGTATTCTATTTAACACTGTTTTGTGTATATTTAACATAACTTAGTGTAAAAGTTACATGAAATGGTGTTGAGGAAAGCCACCTATTTAAAATATTATTTCTTCAAATCTTAACTTTTTAATAAAACGTTTACTGAATAAATGTTGCAACCATGTATGCGCCGTCAAGTTTATAGGAACAGAACGCGCCGCAAAGCGTACTGAAAGGGTAGGTACCGAACGGGAGATAGAGAATACGCAACTAGACTAGAGAACAAGCTGGGCTGGTCCCTTAGACGCGTGTCTGTAATTGTTCATTATTCAATTTTTATTTTTATTTTGCATTTAACTGATTGTTCAATCCAATTTGTTATTAGTGTGTTTGTCAAGGAGCGGTCACAGGTCAGTTGAATAATTGCTATTTTGTTTTTAAGAGTTCAATTATTTAGGTATACAAGTGTCATTTTTTTCATTTTTATGTTTTTTTGTTTGTTTATAACATTTTCTATAACATGTGCATTGTTCATGTACTTAAAATTGAAACCTAGAAGAAATTATGTGCTGGCTTTTGTGCTAGGATTTTGATTTTTGGATTAAGAGCGTGCATTAGGGCCTTGTTGAATTTACTAACATTTTCCTACCCTGACGAGAGAATATCCTATAGCAAATTGAAATAATCAATCTAGAGATATTGGCTCAAAAACAACTATAGCTGAGTAGCTTCCCGTATGGGACCTCAGTACCTGCTGGGAAACTGGCTTACTAACCAAAAAACCCTTTAGTATCGAATATAGGTAGTGTTGATTGAATGTAGTGTGTGTAATTGAAATTTTAGCACAAGAACAGGGGCGGTACCTAATTTAAACTTTTATTGACTTAAATTATTGAATTAATGACTCGCAATTATTATTAAAATGACACGAGGAAGGTTAGATCGAGGGTTTTTCTGCCGTGCTCTTTCCCCTCGTTAGTTTCAGGATGAGAACGGTACGATTTACTCAATAATAAAGTAGACGTTTCACAAATTTTTCGTTTCTTTTACATATCAAAACTTCCCTCAAATTTCCCTAATATTTGCTATGTCATACGCATGTTCAGTAAGTAAAATTGAGTAAGTTTCCACAACGTAGGTCCTATTTGTTTCTCATTTCATTTTTCAGAAGATTTGTTGTTAGGGTAATAAATATCTCATCGTTCAATCTTGCTGAGCGAACCCGGGGTATATTATACTATACAGTGTATTATGTTTAACATCGTTTTATGTAAATTGATCACGCAAATTCTCGTCAAATTTACCAAAAACCTTGGTGCGAAATGTACCCAAACTGGTGTGGTCTTATATGGACCACTTTTCGTGTAAAATTTCGCATGATTTTTTCAACTGTATAGTGGTTCGATCAACTTGGAATTTTTAGTGTTTTACTTCAAACCTTCAATAATAGATCCTCAAATTTTTTGCACCCCCAGAAGTTTTTGAGCTAAAAATTCTAAAATAGTGGCTTAAAAATATCCTGCATTTTTGCGTCCTGGTAGTTCTCGAGATAGCATTACGAGTGCCGGGAATAGAATTTCAATGTTCTTCATTCTAAATTTGAGCTCTAGTAGAACCGAGAATGAGATTTCCACAATTTCTTGAATGAATTTTAGCTCAAAATGTAATTTTTTTGATCTTTTCTGTGTTCTAACTTTGACTCATTCCCGATGTCGATAAAATGGAAACCAATTTCAAAAACTACCGGGGGCGCAGTTGTTTGAAATAAATATGTTTTTTATGAACATCTTGTATATTTGGGATAGTGGAAGTAGTGGCGATAGTTTCTATTATGTCAATTCAATAGTCTCTCACTATACGTCATTATTCATTAGTTAACCTAACTGATATTGCTTTTCATCCCTAGTGTTTCAAAACCTCTGTCGTAATTTTATCTGAACCTTCCACCTGTTTTAATCCTTGACCGATCACTTTTTTCATCTTCTTCTCTGGTAATGATGGGTGCATTAGTTTTGCTTTGTCCTACACGACTTTTCTTTCTATGCTTAGAATCCAATGGCTTATTTTTGTCTTATAATATGATGCTTTTTACATAGATATCTCTGTACCTTCTTGAGAGAAATAATAAGCCTTTGCTATTCAATTCTTTTGCGAATCCTAAACTGAACTGTTTTAAGCTGTCCTCATTTTTCTGGATTTGCTACCTCCTCCACTTTTTCAAAAGGTTTCTAGTATTTCCTTTGTCTCACTCATTCCACTTTGAGGATTATAAGTCTTCCTGATCTTTGCGTTTTTTTATTTTTCTGAACTCAAACTTGACAATGATATTTTTCTCTCGGAAAGTTTTCCAGTGCGACATTTAACGAAAAAGGAAATATTTTTTCAAGAAAAAAAGCTCTGTGTGAAACTTTTCTAAAAAACATCCGTCTACCTTTACGTAAATGAAAAGTGCAACATGTAATGATTTATTAATGACAACGAAATACATCATATACCACTTTAATTTGACCCATATCGTAGATTAGTTAGTTTGAAACAATCAATATAAAATGTGTAATGCAATACATTTGAGAAAGAGTAAAACATTGGAAATTTGTATAGAAAATAAATTCACCCCTTAACAGATACAACTACAGGGTCGCTCATAAACTACTACTTTTCAATATTCACAACAATTACATAACATTGCTAAAAAACCAAACAAGCAATTATTTTATCAGGAATTGAGTTGAGGATGATTGAGTACCTACTAATTTAGTTAAATCTTCAATAAATAAGATTATTATTCATGTATACCTGAGATAAATATATTAATTTAAATTTACTTCAATTTTTTGCCTTACGCATAATGAAAATAAATTTACACCCAAAAAAAAAATCCATAAACCATACTTGATGCACTTCAAAACAACAGGTAGGTAACGTATCAAAATATTTACCTTATTCAATAATCCTGAATGAAACCCATAATTATTTCGGACACGATGGTCCGATAAGTACCGTAAAAATTACAAAACAATATCAAAATATAAAAATTGTTTCAAAAAATAACAGATTTTTTGAATTTTTTTCGATTCTGTTATGGGCCAGAACACCCCAAAAGGCTGTGGACACGCGACTCGCATGGAATCCTGGCAAAATTTCCAGGATAAGATGCTGTGCAGGGGTTGACGACACTGCCGCTTCGATCGTGAGGGCGCCAGTCGCTTTTATACTGTAAAGGGCTATTAAGGGTCCTATACTCAGCTATTTGCATTAGTTTTTCAAAACTGAAAATAAATAAATTATGGCAGGAGTCCCACTTATCCTAAAAGGGATAAATACTGGAAATTCTTCAAGCCATATAACAATAAATTTTATTCTTCTTTTCAAATTGCATCAAGAATCTTTAATCCTAAATTGATTTAAATAACAAATGTAGACTCCTTAAGACATTTATCTTTTGTTATATATAAAACTTTCCAATAAACAAAAGAGGCCGAATAAGAGACAGTAGAAAGTAGGAGAGATAAAAATACATTTATGTCTCCTTTATTATACGAAAACAACGGGAAAAACACAGACGTTTAATGATTTTTGTGTTGAATAATGAATGATTAGACAATAAAAACAAGGCCTGATTAATTTTTGCTTATGTTTTTGTACTTACCCTGTTGTCCACCAAAACAAGTTTGCCGAAAACTTAATCGAAATACATTGAAGCAAATTGAATCATATTCTGATTTGTAGTTTGTGCTCATATGAAAATTCAATTACTCGTTTACAATATCTGCTTTTGTAACATAAAAATAGAAAATTGCGTTATTTTACGATTGTGCCGGAATAATGGGTGGTACATAGTTTACTTTTACGCATTCAATAATTTTTGGTTGTTGGATTTATAGGATATTGACCTGATTTTTTTTTCTAGTTTTTGTTTTGGACTATCATGGTATGACTTGTGGTGATCTTAAGAAGATTGTAAATAATTTTTTCTATTATTTTCGCAATACCAGTAGAGGGCTCTTGGATGAACCCTTCTCGGGGCGGAAACTAAATCTCACATTCATGAGGTTTGAAAGTCAGCAGTAACTTTCATTGAGAATTCTTTAAGTACTTCGAGTATTAACTAAATAATATGGAAACAGAAAAACTGGGACGCTACCACTCAACAGGAACCTAGAGCTGGTCAGGCACTGCCAGACCCAAGATCTGGAGCTGGTGATTGGATGTGACTCCAACTCGCACCACATCAACTGAGGAAGTCTGGACATAAATCCAAGAGGTAAGTCTCTGTGTGACTTTATAATAGGTAATGATCTGTTTATATGCAATAACGGCACG
The DNA here is from genome assembly GCA_917834065.1 of Ceutorhynchus assimilis. Classification (NCBI taxonomy): domain Eukaryota; kingdom Metazoa; phylum Arthropoda; class Insecta; order Coleoptera; family Curculionidae; genus Ceutorhynchus; species Ceutorhynchus assimilis. Next base: position 52,080,356 of record OU892279.1, read on the forward strand.
ATACCAACCTTCTTAAACTCTCGTAATCAAACTGTAATAGATATAACACTATGCTCAGTATTAATATCAAATTCAATCCATAATTGGCGCGTATCTGATAAAGTTTCAATGTCGGATTACCGATGGATAACTTTCACATTTAACTGCTCACCTAAAACCACAAGACCTTATCGTAACCTAAGAAAAACCAATATTGAATAGTACGTGCAAAGTCTGGAAAGGACTCTACGAGAGGTTGCAGTTAAAACACCCAATGATGACCAAGAATTGGAGCGGTATGCCAATACCATCCAAGGTGCCATCATAAAATCCTATAAGATGTCGAGCCCACTGAGGATGTTCAAAAACTCTGGTAACACCTCTGCTTGGTGGTGTCAGGAACTTGAACACCTCAAGGCGACGACAAGAAAGCTAAAAACACCAAACTACCTGAGGTTTGGAACCAACTCAACCAGTATGAAAAAGTCTTATAACAGAAACAAAGAAATGTCTGGAGGACATACTGCAACGAAATAAAAAACTATACGGAAGCGACGAGACTTCAGAAAGCTCTTAATAAAGACCTATTTCGGGAAATTGGTATCCTGTGCAAGGAGGATGGCATCATCACTGCCAACCTTGAAGAAAGCACAGACTTACTACTAGCAACCCACTTTTCTGACTCCACAAACACAATTGTGGAGAATCAGATGCAGTTAACATACATACGCTCTGTAGCTGAATCAGATAATATATATCCTGTTCACAATCCGAAGTCCACAGGTGCAGGTAAATTTATTACCTTTCCCTATCAAATAGCATTGAAAGGTGATAAATTTTACCTGTACCTGTGGACATCGGATTGTGAACGGATAATACGAGGAAAAAATAGGTTGGGCAATTTTATGCTTCTCTGCCTTTAAAGCACCAGGATCTGACGCCATCTATACAGTCCTACTTCAGAGGGGTCTGAAACCACTTTAGCCGCACCTGGTAGGGGTGTTCAGGGCGTCCTTGGCCCTAAGATACATACCCAAGGCTTGGAGAGAAGTTAAAGTGGTGATCCTATCCAAACCTGGAAGGATGAACTACACCACCCCCAAGGCATGTCGCCCCATAAGCCTCTCATAATTTTCTCTAAAAACAATGGAGAGGCTATGCAAAAGGCACATTAGGGATGAAGTGTTGTCAACCAATTCACTCCACCCTAATCAACATGCATATACCCCCGGGAGATCAACGGACACAGCCCTCCACCTGGTTGCTGGGTGAATGGAAAAATCGCTGGACAACAGAGAGTCCGTCCTCGGGGTTTTCATCAACTTTGAGGGGGCCTTTGACAGAACCACCTTTCAAAAAATTAGCCACTCACTAACAGAAAAGAATACTCCGAAAACTGTTACTGGATGGATATTCAATATGCTTTCCAAAAGAATTGTGGGACCCCAAATTCAGAATCTGGCAATTGGCGAGCGGTGACTTTAGTTTCTGAGTGGAGACACAGTTTAAAGTGGGTCCTATTTGCGGGTGAAGAGTAAAACCACAGTTTGTAAAACACAGAAATATTGTGGTCAATTAAAATAAAGTTTATTTTATTAAAATAAGTAATGCTTGTTATTAAATAACAGGCGTCGGTAAAAAGTAATCTTACAATAAAATTATTCAATCTCTAGTAAGCATCAATTAACTGTTAAGGAAAATTTATATGATTCCAAGTAAAATTTAAATTTACAGTTTGACTCGACTCACACTCTTGCCTTCATAATTTCTGGCTGAACATAAAAAAACTCACTTTTAACAATAATATATTTATTACTGGCTACACCTAATTACATGGAAAACTTATTGATCGAAGCAATTTACTTTAATTATGAACAATTAATAAAAAACCCGAATATTTTCGCGCTGTTATTTCACGTCGTGCTTCTTCTCGCGGTTAATTCGATAACTCCTTCACGCCGTAGTTCTGACTTTCTGGACACAGGTCTCTCGATTCTCGATTACTACTTGTTTCTTGATTACTCAACCGATACTGGTCTTTCACGCCGTAGTTCTGCCCGTTTACTCGCTCTTTCTCGAACACTGATTTTCTCCTGCCAATGTTGCCTTTTTATATCATTGGTCCCTCCATTGTCTTGAATTTTTTTATTTTTTCTGACCTCGATTTTTCGTGGTTGAATCATCCGATCAAGTATTTGGTCCCTTTTTAATTAATTATCAAGGGCGTCGCTAAGTGGTTTGTTAAGTGGGTATCATCATATAGGCTCGTGCATGATTTATTGATCCTTTTACAAAATTTTCGGCTCCTTTGGAATGTTAATTGTTGAAATTACTTAAAAAAAAGGTCCATGAACTTTTGCTTTATTCACATTCCAATGTATTAGTAAATATAGGGTACCTATCGGCTTTAAATAATTTCTGGATATCGATGTTCAGATAAATTTTAATTGAAGTTTCTGATTGTGCTGTCTAAGTGATGATCTCTCCTGGGATGGTTGTTTGGTAAGTCCTTGTTATTCTTGATTAAAATTTCTGTTTAATTTCTGTTTTATTTCTGAATTATACAAATAAGTGTACAGGACGTCAACATTAATGAAATGGTCACAAAAGGCTGCCTGCAGGGAGGCGTCCTATCACCTCTCCTGTGGAACATGGTTCTAGACAGCCTCATTGTCCGCCTAAACAATGACAACCACTACACAATAGCTTACGCAGATGACGTATTCATCTTGCATACAGGTGAATTCGAGAACTCGCTTTGTGAACGCATGCAACATGCTCTTCGAATTATAGAGAGATGGTGCACGGAATACACTCTGTCTATCAACCCCAAAAAGACTGAAATCGTCCTATGCACAAGAAAGAGGAAACTGGTACTTCCGACAGCACCCAGACTCGTAAACACCGAACTAACTTTTGCCGCCGAGGTCAAATATCTGGGAGTGATACTCGATTGGAAACTAACCTGGAACTCTCATATTGTTGAGAGAATACAGAAAGCATATATCGCCTATGAACAGTGTAGTAGTACCTGGGGTTCTCCAACAACCTATGGGGTTATTGTATGGGGACATATAAGGCCGAACCGACCACTATAAGCCGAAAACTAGACCACGTTCAAAGAATGACGTGCCTCAAGATAACTGGTACAATGAAAACCACACCAACTAGGGCTTTCGAAGTAATTCTATGTTTGACGCCCATACTTATGTCAAGGAGGTCGTTTTATCCACAATGATGCGCGTACGTAAAATCGCTAGGCTTGATGACAAGCTAAGGATGACCTCATCTCTTGTGGAGGCGCAGAATGGGTTTAATCTGGCCTAAGTGCTGTGGCATATCATATACCTATACCTACCACCCTCCCAAACTTACAGATACAGAACAAAAAAACTTCTTTGGGAATAAAACCTGCAATATTCTTTTTTGTTTTTCTTTATTTGGTGCAAAATATTTTCTTATATTCTTTTTCTACCTGAGACATTATTTTGTTTAAAAGAAGTAACATATGTTTTTCTTTTGGCTACAAATCTACCTAATATTTTCTAAAACTAGGTACTCTACCCTTTTGTATAAAGTCCTTATTAGTAATTTGCTACCTATTCAATAATTTACTACTAGTGAATTATTATTAACTAGAGCCGAAGAAAATAATTGCAAATGCTACCAAATCACAAAATTCTCAAACATTTAAAAAATATCCAATATTTTCTGCGTATTATGCTATGTTTGAACATAAACAAAATTCTATTCGAAAATGCGAAATCTAATTATTATTATTTTTAATAAGTGTTTCTATAAAATCTATATTTAACACTAAGATAAGATTTTCATAAGTATAAAATACTGAAAGAGTAGGTACCTACAAGTACCTATCCTAAAATTCTCTTTCAATCAAATATAAATTTTTCCGAAAGCTTTAAAATATTAAAAGGCATTTAACTTAATCTATGTTAAGCATAATAGGTAGGTAATGCAAAATAATTTTTACTCTATATAGAGGCTTTGGGAGTAGAGAAAATTAGCAAGTATTTAATTCATACATGTTGACTGCAATTTCATTATGCTTTGAAGTTTATTTTTGATAGATTTTTAATATAAAAATCATTGTTGGTATATTAAATACATTTTTTTATTCAATTTCTCAAAGTTTCAGCGAAATACTTTCTCAGAATTCTATGGATTCCATGTGAGTAATAGCATCATATATTGGGTGAATAATGTCCCTATAACTTTATCCTCCGAAACCCAACCATGTTTAAAATCTCCATTGAGGCTTAGAACTTTCATTTCCTCGAGGTGTAGTAACTTTTCTCCTTGTCGATCCGGATCTCGTAAATCTGCGAGAAAAGTTGCAAATTTCCTCTTCGTTTAGGGTGTCTAGGATTCTTCGAGTTACGTCGATGGGTGAATTCATATTTTTAGTCGCTGGTTTGATTAAGGTATATTCTATTTCTTCATAGGCCTGAGAAAAATACATTTTGTTTAGGAATTTCTGTGAGTAGATGATTTTAAGATACTTCCAAACTTAATTCTTCATTGAACGGGCTTTAAAACTAAATAAAAGCAACTTAAAAAAGATTGTAATCCAGTTTTTGAAGCTCATGAAAGGTAGGTACATTATAATATGTAGCTTAGTTTTTGAAATTAATTCCTCTGCTACTAAAGTACATACACATCATTTTAATTCCAAATCTAAAAAGGTGAAAAGCAAAACGACAACAAATAATTTAATAAAGTCTATATTTACTTTTATACTCTCAAAATACATAACAAATCAATATTAACGTTGTTATAAGGTGGTATAATTACAGTTCAAATTAAAAGTACAACTTAATTTTGATGCATGCACTACAAATATACGAAGTTACTAAATATAAATACCATGTAAAAAATTGTAATTAATCCGTATTTATGGATAAAAAAAGCTTGCATATTCCTTATTGATTTGTACTCTATACTGAGTAAAATATATTTATTTGAAATTATTTTTGTTTGTGTATATTGCTATAAAGCAAAAAATTAAAAGATTGAAAATAAATCAAAACAGCTCCATCAGTATCTTAAAGCTTACTCAGTCCTTGATAATCCTTTGCATTAGAAATCCATTGAAAGAAAAAGCTTTGATCTATTTTCAAAATATGTAAGTGCAAAGTACATATTGTTTGTCAATAATCAAATTTGGTGATAGGTACTACAAAATTTGTTACAATATTACACTACAATATAATTACTTAAAATATAATAATAATTGTGAAGAAAACTATTTTCTAAAAAAAAAAAAAAATGTGTATTATAGTTGTTAGAAATTAGATTAGGTACTATATACTAACATCAAATATGATAATATTCATTAGGTACTCTTTATTCTTGAATGTGATTATAATATTTTTCTTGTTTATGCAGTGCCATTTGACATACAATCCTGTTTCCATTTTAAAAAAAAAATTCTCACTATACTGATTAATTAATTATTGATATTTTTCAGCTTTGTACCTATAAAATTACAATACCATAATTTTAATTCCCAGTTAATTTTGTTACACATTAGCAACCTATCTACTTCAGAAATGGAATGGAATTATTTACCATGTATGACTGAATAACATTCAGAAAAAAAAAGGTACATAAATTAAATAAATTTGCGTTTTTAGTGCTCCTGATTAAGATTTTCGTCGGCTACTGGTGCTTTTGGCTCTTGTGATTGGACAGATTGCTACAGCAAAAGAAAAAAGTAAATAAATATTGAGGGTGAACTATGTTTTCTATAAAACTACTTCAAATTAAATTAACTGTTTAAATTCTACAATCTGAAAACTTGTAATATACTATAATTAGGACCAAAACATATTTTCCAAAACCGATTAAATCCCATCAACATTCTCATCTATAGCAGCATTTTCAAATGAAAACCTTCAACTGTTATAGGCCATTGCAAGTTTCCAAATTTCAACCCAGTATAGAAATGTAATTATTTTGAAATAGGTAGGTATTTATTTCAAATAAGTTAAGCAAGCCCCATTCAATTATTCAACTGAACGTAGACAAAAACAGTGATTATAGGCAAACAAGGTATATAGGTGAAATACAAATTCACACTAACCTGTATTAGTAAAAACACAAATTAAAAATTAAGCTGATTAAAATAAGTTTTAACAAAAGGTACAATAGGTAATGGGCCCAGGATAAATCGAATTTATTCTTGGAACTTATGAAAAGATATAAAATTTAACTCAAAAAAAGAAAATATGTACATGAAGAAAGAGTAAAAAACAAATATTGAAAAGCCTTGTTTAAATAAGTTCTATTTTGGCGTTTGGTTTCTACCAAGTTAAGTGCTTTTATTATTTACTTATTCTTGTAAAAGAAGAAGTCAGATTCTGGTTTTCAACTTTATGAGTCTTCTAAGTGCTGATTATTGTTGTTTCTTTGGGCCTTTATCTCTATTCAATGTGAAAATAACACAAACGTCAAATAGTTCGCGACAATTCATTGAAATATCTTCCTTTTTCTTCAAAATAGAAGAACATCGCATTTTTGCAACGTAGTATCCTATATCCGGCTTGCATGACATAAAATCTAATTTATATATCGATCTTTCGCTCCTTAGTTTATCTAGGCTAAAGCATAATGGCATGCGATGTTTTTTCGATACTTTTGAAGGTTTTGAAGGGACCACCAATTCGCCCCAACTTTGTTTTGCGTTGTTTCTTTTTTTTTTTCTACCGAATTTTTATATTGTCCTAATATAGAAGATTGAAAATAATGCTTCTAACATCAAATCCTTGTAAAATGTTAATGTTTGTTAAACAAATCTACTCTCAAGATAAAACAAGCAACTAACAAGATTAGTATAAAAATCGAAAATCAATGTTTAGATTTTATAGCCCACAACAAACCAAAAATGATAAAATGATACCTGAATTTGAATACTCATTGATGTGATTATGTTGATGAATTTAATAGAATCTATACAGATATGATGGCTCCTAAAAAACAACATAATAATGTGAGAATTGATTGCAAACAAAACATAATCACTGTTTTTGTTTTCTATCATAAATTAACTATTTGAAATTTAGGAGAATACGTTACTTACTTGTGACCCAGACAAAGACTGATCCATACTGGATTTTCCGGACTGTTTCAAATAATCTTTGTCGTCGAAAATTTTCTTGTCTCCACCGGTAGGCTTGTGCTTGACATTGTCCATGGACCCAACTTTGCTTGAAGCATGAAGTTCGATTTTTCTATTTTCAATCTGAAAATATCGATAACATAAAGATTGGAGTAAGATGTTTGTAAAAAGTCAAATAAACAGTGTAGAATCGAATATAAAATTTACACCAAAAAAGTCATTTATTCACAATAATAATTACTACATTCATACCAAAGAGCTGTAATGCCATAGATTTTTAATGATAACCTAAGACAAAATTTGGTTGAGTATGATATATTATATTCTTTTAAAGAATTACCTATATCTCTTGAAGGTTTTTCTGAATTTTAACACTCTAAGATCTTATTTAATTTAATTTGTTTTTTCTAAAAATTCAGTGACACCCATTATTGTTCATTCTGTACACACTATTGACCAATACCTTATTATCTACTGAGTGAACTAAGCATATTATGAGCCTCTTGTTAAGTAATTAACAAAACTGGTTACATAAATTGGCGGGAAGCACCCGTAGGTAATCAATCATGATTTCTGACTAAAAATTTTGAGGAAATTAACCTGGAAACCTACTAGATATAAGGGCACAATAGATCTAATCAGGTCGCAGTGAGGAGAGGTTCATAACCTAAACACCAACACCACCATCATCAAAATGTACCTACAATAGTAAAGGTGCAACACGGGTTCTGGCGCAATTTCATCCATTTTCCCATGTAAATCTTTATAAGAAAATCTTAGTTCCATTCTGCGACTTTTTGTACCATTTTGGAGTGGGGGTAAAATTTCGAGGAATAAGCCCCGCCCCTTTTCCAGTGCCCGTGTCTTTCATCGTTGGTGGTTGGTCGCCGCTGCTTCAGGGTCATTGACTGTACCTGGCCCCAAGCGGCTCATCGAACCCACATAGCAACTCGTGACTTGGTTCCCCATTCAAGGTACCTCGTACTGATGATGACGTCACTAATAATAAAATCCGCCTCGTGCTTTGTCTAGTTGCAGATGCAAGTTGCACAAGGCGGGAGCCAATTTTTAGGTTATGAGTTCACTGTGTACTGTAAAAATACTACTCATATATTTGCACATTTAGTTCTACAGGGAGCTCCATCATTATCACTACCATTTTTAGTAGAATCAATTAGAGCGTAGAATTAAAAATATTATTTGACCTTGAACTATACAGACCTGTCTAGCTGTATACAGACCCAGGGAGACTTTATCCGTTAGGACAATTAGGTCATGTCCTACGGGCCACAGAGGATGGGAGGCCAACTGCTGGCCTTTAATTTATAATATAAAATATAAAAGCCCACTATATTAAAAACATCGACTTGTTTAGTAGCAGGAGTAGCACATATTTCATTACTCTTTAATTCTTAAAATTCACACTGCACAAGTACATTTGGCTTGGCCAGAGTGCACTGCCTGACGTCACGATGCTCTGAAATTACTCCGTTCGCTCCATCGAGCATCAATCGGGAACACACCCTAAAGTCACTGAGCTGCGCTGTCTCGCCGTCGCGTCATTAGCGCAGCAAAGGCACATGGCAACAACTACAGCAGGAACCTGTTAGTGTTTGCGCTAAGCCATTTGTTTCGTCTGAGGGCCTGTTTATCAATAGAAAGTTACCCCATAAGTTAGAGATAACCCTGGGTCAAGGTTGTGACAAGTGTTTATCTATCTACCTCGAAAGTTTTTCCAAGAAAAAGTTAAACCGCGCTCTCACGGCAAATTAGCGTATTTGACCCTGGGTTATCTTCAACATTTTCTGTTATTTTTTGTCTGCATTTTTTCGAATGTTGTGGTTTTGGCTTAAATTTTGAAATTCTGAAGAGATGCAGGACCAAGATTTCAGTGTTGATGATCGAGATGTTCTAGAATTTCTAAAACATGAGCGACGCCCCTACCACGTAAGGTTGAAGTCAAATGCCTAATCCCTTTGACAATTTTGATGACGTCGGCGAGTTTTCGCTTACGAAAAGAAACAATCTTACTTGTTTTAGAACAAATCGAAAATCGAGCATAGACTCGAATTCCCAATAGACAGGTACCACGTAAGTACCTACCTATGCTTCTGGTTTTTTCTCTCAGACATTTTCTTCTCTTTGAAACAAAACAACATATTTCCACACAGAATAGGTAAGTACGCGATACCGAAATTTTCGTTACGGAGACAAGAAATGCCATAAAAAAGTAAGGTTATGAGCAGAAAATGTCGAAAAATCGGCAAAAGTGAGCTGGCAACGTTGCATAAGTAATGCCAACCTTCAAAGAACCCGAGAGTTTACAAGCCCTGGGTTGAAAAAGCTTAGATAAACACTTTTCGAATTGAGTAGGTACCTAGTTAAGTTAGCCCATCAGAGTTAGAGTTAGCTCAGGGCCAGCAAACTCTGCGAGTTATCCCTTGATTGATAAACCGGCCCTAAATGATTTTATTTAACCCCATAAAAAAGAACAATCACTCCATGAAAGGCCATACCAAATCATTGACCTACGGGCCAGAGAAAGGTTAAAGCGTCACTGTACAGACCTATCTCTAGACCTGTCTAGCTGTATACAGACCTGTCTCTAGACCTGTATAGCTGTCTACAGACCTGTCTGTAGACCTGTATAGCTGTATACCTACCTGTCTCTAGAACTGATAGCTGTCTCTAGACCTGTATAGCTGTATACAGACCTGTCTCTAGACCTCCACTTCAAAATGGTACAAAAAGTCGCAGAATGGACCTTAGAATTTCTTATGAAGCTTTACATGGGAAAATGGATGAAATTGCGCCAGAACCCGTGTTGCACCTTTACTTACAATCCATGGACGCCAAACTCACTTGCAAGGGTCACACTGGAAGAAAATGCAACAAAATAAGACAAAATGGTCATTGATGGCAAAAAATTCAATGGTCAAGAGTGAAAAAGTTATAAAATACCTAAATATTTCCATCAGTAAGTGATTCAGGACAAAAAATTTCTAATAAACATTTTTTTACATTTTCAAAGGTCAGATTTACTTCCCTTTTGCCCTTTAGCCAATCGCAGCTCACATCCAATAATAAAACCCAAAATGTTCGCGAGGTTTCTCCAGTAGGTACATTCGAAAGCTATTAACGTAAAAGGGCCATTTAGCGAATTAAATTCCGCAATACCATGACTGGTGGTAATCAAATTAGGAATACGAATAGACAACGAAGAAAATATCGATGGAGGAGAGAGCCTATAGGTACACATGTTTTCAAACTTTGAACTCTATTTCAAGAAATATATTGTTGAACATATCTAGAGAAGGTTCGATTTATGTTGAGGATGATTTCACAAATCTTTAACAAACCTATTGTTAAAATTAGGTACAAATTAATCTGATATCTGAAATCTTAAGTACAATATTAAAATATTTTTCTTTTTAGCTCTTACACACAGCACATTGAGTGATAGTGAAAGTGGATTAAAAGCGACGTGACACGCAACCCTAGAAAATTACTTTTGCAAATTATGTACAACGTGGTCTTTGCCAATAACTGTATTAAAAATTGGTAAAGATTATCATCACATATTTGAAATTATTATATTTTGTGAAGCTAAAAAATTTGCTTTAGTGTATTTACAGGACACATATTTGGTGATGTAGATGCATAGTTACTTACAGGGTTTTGAGAATCTGCATTACTTCCAGTATTCTTTAATTGTAATATTTTTAATTAATGTTAATAATAAATAACTTTGAGACACCATTATGTAGAAATGAAAACCCTTTTTTTGAGATCAAATTAGGTTCAAGCATTTTACCTTAACGTCTCCACCACCAGGTTGATGCTTGATGTTATCCTTAGATCCCACTTTCGGGGCAGCTTTGTCTTTAAAATTCAATTTGACAGATTCGATCTTCTTGTCTCCACCTTTAGGTTTGTATGCGGCATTTTCTAGTGATCCTATTTTCGATCTAGCGTTCCATTCAAGTTTTTGGGATATGATCTAAAAACAAAAGGAATATTTAGAGTGATTTTCAACATTTTATACTATAGGTGTTTTTGTAGGAGAGTATGATTTAAAAATAGGTGTGATGAAGGGAAGCAAATGAGAGAATTGAGAGAAAACATGTAATATTTAGTCATTTAACTGGGAGCAGAATCGTTTCTTGACATCTTGACATTGTTTCCCAGGAATTTTCTGAAAAATGGATGGAGGTAGATATTTATTGATGCAGAATGAATTTTCAAGTCAAAGTGTGATGTAAATGAAAATTTGAATTGATTCCATGTTATTTTTTTTATAGAAGAGGTTTTCGTGAGGGACTCTGGTCCATATGCGATAATTGCCCGTTTTCCAATAGTTGAAGTATTTAAAGAAAACTTGAATTTTTCTCAGATGGATGTCTATAATGACTTTCAGCCATGGTTATTCAAATGAAGAATTGTATTTACATCAAATTGACTGATGTTTGAGAATGGTATTATGTATTCTCATGTAGTTTCTCTAGTACAAGTTTAAGGGTAGATATGGGCAAGTTGAGAAATTTTCTGGGTATCAATTTTTTTGGTAAATATAATTCCTATAAATATTGAAGAAAACTTCCTTATAAATAAATATTTCAATAACAATTATTGTGCTTACAGATACAACAAATTAGGTGACGTCATAGTGTTTCATTAATTTTATAGGTTTGATGTGGTTTACTACTACTGATAATTTTGCACTTGCCAATAATAATTGATAACAAACCTCATACACAATAGGTGATTTACTTTTATGTGACTACACACTTTTGCAATTAACATTTTTTCACCTAACTCAACAGCTAAATGCAGAGATTAAGTTTATATTGTGCTTAACCCAATTTTTTGAAAATACATATCTTACTTTTTTTGCCGAAGTGGTTCGTATTACACTTCTTGCAGAATATAGTTCCTAAAATAAAAATGTTGTTTTTTGTATAAAGAGAATATTTTGGTGTAGAAAACTATGTATTTTTAATACGAAACTAGGTACTTGTTACTAAAAATAATAAGGAAAAACTGGTTTAGGATTAGTAGTTTAGTAGAGTGTTTTCACAGCTATTAGACCACATACCTACCTCTACCACGTAAAACCCCCCCTCCAGCACAGTCCAACCTCCACTGTAAACCCCCTTCTGTAAAGCTCCTGAGCACTTTTTTGACTCAAGGGCCCCCAGCCATCAATACCCACCTCTTCTACGTAAATAGTCCACCAGATTCACAAATTTTGGGGTTGGCCCGGGTCAAATTCCCAAAATTTCAGATTAAAGGCGCCGATTTTCCCACGGCATCGAAAAAGTTCCCACGGTATTGAAAAAGTTCTCATGGTTAGCCCGAGTCAAATTCCCAAAATTTCAAATCAAAGGCAACCGATCTAGAGATTTTCCCACGGTATCGAAAAAGTTCCCACGCTCAAGAGCCTTCAGCTATCAAACCAATACCTACCTCTACTACATTTAAAAGCTTTCACTCTGAAATAGTACCTTTTTCCATATCCCTTTACTTTCTTCTCCTAAAGTTTCAAACTCCATACCATGGGATGTAGAAGCTCTTGAAAGTATTCAAAATTAAAAGCAGACTGTTATTGTTAAAGGACCATATCAAAGTTATATTGCAAAAATAGTAGTAGAGTTATTGACAACCACCAACACTGAAAAAACTCAAAAATGAATTGTTGTTCCTCTATAGACAATGTTCTAGCTCATATAAATGGTGAAAAATTACTCTTAGATTTTACAAGCGAAGAACTATTGAGAATTCCGTTGGATTATTTATTGAAACATGTAAAGTCCTTTGAACTTTTGGATGCATGGGGCAAATTACCAATAAGTTACCATGTTTCATCCATTACAATAGAGATGAATGGAAAACTCATTTTGATGGTCCACCAGATTCATAAGCAAAATGTTATTATTGTAATAAAATGATTTTATCCAATTATGTATGAGTATTCTAAATAAAGCCAAGTCGTTTGAAAAATTATTGCATTTTTTTTTGCAAACTTCAAAACCAAACAACCTTCAAAACATCATGAGAATCTAAAGTGCACTGACCACAGAATAACTAAATGATATAATTAAAATACCTATCCCATAACCAATAGAGACAAAATTATGTCTGAAATTTTGGGAATTTGAGCCGGGCCAACCATGGGAACTTTTTCGATACCGTGGGAAAATCGGTTGCCTTTGATTTGAAATTTTGGGAATTTGACCCGGGCCAACCGTGGGAACTTTTTCGATACCTTGGGAAAATCGGCGCCTTTGATATGAAATTTTGGGAATTTGACCCGGGGCAACCCCAAAATTTGTGAATCTGGTGGACCATTTACGTAGAAGAGGTGGGTAATGATGGCTGGAGGCACTTGAGTCAAAAAAGTGCTTTACGGAAGGGGGTTTACAGTGGAGGTGGGTAGTGGTATGATGACTGTACTGGAGGGCGGTTTCACGTGGTAGAGGTGGGTATGTGGTCTGATAGCTGTGAAAACACTCTACTTAGTTTCTACACAAATAAAAAAATGCTATGGAATTTACCAACAAATAATTTTGAATACATTGATTTAAACATACTGGTGCTATTTAATTTTATAACACAAGTCTTACTCGTGTCGGAGCAGTTACAGTTCTGGAACCTCTTGCAGATTGAACTTCCTGTAATGTCATTTAATATATGCAAAAAGTAAAATTTAAAACTTTTCAACAAAACAAAATCATATCTACCTTTTTCTCGCCACCTTTCGGTACGTATTTGTCATTCTTGGCCTCGATCCTAGATCCTGCATTTTTAAAATCCAATTTCTTATGTTCTATTTTCACTTTTCCACCACCTGGCTTGTAAGTGGCATTGTCCAGGGATCCGATCTTGGACTTTACCACTTTCAGGTTGGGAGAAGGAGCTGAACCGACTTGAATTTTATTCATAGGAACTTCTGCAAAAAGGTGAAGAATATATACATTATAACATAATTGGTTTTAATTAATTTGTCTAAGTAAGTTTATTAGCTTGTAACACGAACGTCTAGTAAAAAGCTTCAAGGTTTGCTGACAAAGAAAATTTTGAGAATTATAACAGCTGAAGGGCAAACTACTCACTTTTTTTGTCGGCCGATCCTGGTGTAGTAGCAGCAGAATCAGGTGACTGCAGACTCGATGGTGTCTTAGATCCTCTAGACATAGACCTTGCTTTTGTAGGTGTTGAAGACGATGTCCTTGATTTAGGTGGCTTCCTTAATGTTCGAGAGTCTCCATTACAGGACTGGTCCTATAACGAAAAAACAATGTAGATTTTACTTAACAAATATCTCTGGCACTTACATTTCCTTGTGTCGATTCATCTACACCACTGTCATTGTCTCCTTCTGCAAAGAAAAATATAGAATCTGTGAGTTATATATGTAATTAAAAAACTCTATAAATGTTAGGCAGAAAATAATAATTCATGATGATTCAATAAATATCACAAAATGCCGATTGAACACTCAGAAAATGTAGAAACAAAACAAGCTAATTCATGGAGGACAAAAATGTTGCTTCAAACATCTAAAATAAGCCATAAATTGCATGAAATCTAAGATACACTTCCACGTACTATTGAAATTTGCCAATTTGAGTTCCATGTTATCTTTTTTCTTTGCTTCCTCTTGCAGATCCTGTTTGGGCGGCGCAGAATTATGTATGATATAATTCGAAGAATCTATTTCCGAAGATTTCGTAGTAAGTTCTCCATTTATTATATCTCCTGATGGATAAAATTTAAATATTTTAGTACCCTATTATTAATTTGTAGTTTTAAAAAAGCAATGCAACTAACAATTAGCTATAAATACTAACATTAAACCGTGGAACTAATATCTATTATTAACCTCTGTTTTCTGAAGGATTCCTTTCAATTTTAACATCGTTTTCCACGATTTTGTCCATCCTGGAGCCCGACCTGGATTCAGGCCTTGAAGTTACGACCTCTTCTTTTTTGAAAACGTTTTCCATTGAACTTTGCCTGTAAAAAAATAGTGAACAGAAATAAAATTGTCAGTAAACCTAGCAAAGATCGATTATCTTGCCTCGATATATTGATAGATTCCTGGCTACCAGTGAGCTTTTTTTCTAACGATTGATTCGGCGAAGTGCTAAAACTTCTTGCCAAAGAAGCTGCTGACGGTGGCCTCTGATCCACCGAAAGACGCCGACCATCGTCTGCAATGTTTGGATTTTCCAACTCTGATGAATCCAGAGTTTGAGATCTGGAATTTCAACTCACAGTTACACACACTAAAAGATTCTTCTCAAAATCTGTACCTGTTCAGACTGCTGAGAGAATCTTCCAAATTAGTTCTTGGCCTATAGGCTGGCACTGAACTTTGCTGATAAACTTGAGGCCGCTGACCTAACAACGGAGGTCTTTGAAATGGACTTTGAGGCCTAAACACTGGACGTTGTTGCTGTTGGGGCTATTTTAAATAACAGATTGCACTATGCGTATGGTAGAATAATGATAAAATACTAACTGAGTTGTTGCCTTGCGGCAATCTCGTCCCACCGGGACCTAGCGGCGGTCCTCTTTGTACAAACGGTTGATTTGCTACTGGTGGTCTATTGACACCGGGTCGTATTTGAGGTCCACTCAAATATTGAGGACCAATTGATTGAGGTCCACTGTTAACAGGGCTGGATGGGTGGTAGCCGCTCAGAGGTTGCGGGCTGAGCGACTGAGGTCCACTGTTCAGAGGACTAGATGGCTGGTAGCCACTCAAAACTTGAGGACTGAGCGACTGAGGTCCACTGTTTACAAAAGTTTGTGGCGAAAATGGTGGACGGTATTGAAAGTTTTGACGACTATCTGAGCGACTTAAAGGTGGACGTACTAGAAATGGTCCGTTTGGGTTTGGAGGTGATGGCGTGACGATGGGTGGTTCTGGAGTAAGTTTTCCAGGTTGCTAGATTTTGTGAAACGATGTCATTAATTTCAAATAATATGCGAATCAATTTCCTATGTATGTCAGTCAATTTGCCAAATCTTAATTGAATTGGTTGATATTTTGTTTTAGTCGTATATATTTTATAAGTATCTGCACGAACTATATGTGTTTTAACTCGGCCAACAATCGATTGAACTACATTAGCTTCCATTAGTAAACCAAAAGGGAAAATACCAATGTAAATAAATGAAAAATTGATTGGGTTTTGGTTTGACGTTGACCTATAAAACTATGAAGAACATTCGCAATTCGGAAACCCAATATTTCTATCAAGATGACTGACTTAATTCAACTAGAAGTTGTTTAATTGGTTTTCGTTTCATGATTTTAAGTTTGAGTTAGCGAAAACAACAAAGACTTCCAGTATATTTCTCAAGTTATGTCTTTAGTTTATTCGAGATTTAGGCAACAATTTAGCAATTGAGTTTGACTTTACATGGACGTTTCGTATTTCGTATCCCAATCAGACACGAAAAAGCATATTTATTTACAGTCTGGTCCTATAACAGCAAATGTGACCCTACGATGCATATTGAACCGAATAATTTTTTTATAGATCTGGATATCAAAACTGGCAGAGACTGGCACAAAACCGGATACACCCCTAGCATGCTAGATTGTTTTTAAGAGGGGTTAATCCACTGTAAATCGGTGACGATGAACGTGACAAAAATCTAAGGGGACATTTTATCAAATTCGGATATGCTTTGTAGCTTAAATGAACACTAGACCAAAAGATAATGGAAGTCCAAACAGTTTTTTATTCATCAAAACATTACATTCAATTAAACTTAAGAGTTGTTGCAAACATATTTTTGTCTAATCCCCTGTAATTATCTTGTTTAAGTTGGCGTGACTACCCTCATGACTGAACTTATATTAAGCCTAAAAAAAAGACAAGGGCAGACACTATAAGTTTCATCATAGACTTGCAAATAAAAGTACGATGAACTTCAGTAATTTCGTTTTTATTTTCATAATACTGGAAGCTAAAAATGGGATACTGGCTTGTAACATGAGCTTCGATTTCAACCGAGAGACGTAAATGTTCATGAAATATTATTAAAATAACTGGGGATAGTGTTGTAAATACAAACAAACTTGCTATTATTAGAACAATACTGTATCAGTTTTATGAGTAATGTATGGAATAATAATTATATGGGTTTTATGAATTGTGCATATATTTGCTAGAATGAAAATTCTGCAGGTGAAAAATAAATATGCCAACTGCGAAGTTATACAGTGTTTTTATTATTTCAGCACTGGTGATTTTGGATGAAACTTTTGATGTCCCATGATAAACGATAAGTGAATAGAATGAGATAGGAAGGGCAGCTTTACACAATGAAAAGAAAACACTTGCAGTTAAATTGGATATTCAGCTGGAACTGCAATTGTAGACTTTCATTACCTGCGTTTTTAATTCTGGTGCAACTTTTCGATGGATCGTTTTCAAACGAATGGCAAAAAAGAGGGCTCATTTCACAACAGAAAAAATAAATCATGCTGGACTGCGATTTTCCTGGAATTAGGCTATAAAGGTTATCATGGAAAACTAACTATAGTTAGTGAGTAAAGCTCATTGAGTCAAATGACGGAGAAGGTATATATGGATTCGGAAGTTCTAGCAGCGGATATCCAAGAATAATTAGCAAATGACATTGCAGAAGAATTGAAAATTCAAGGAATGCCTTCCCCTAATCGCTCATAATGGCGACTACACAATTCAGTAGTAGAGAAGTTCTATCGTTGTAAATCTACAAGGCTGAAAACATGCAGACTCCTAGCTAGTTCTTCTTCCAATTTCAGAAAATATCTCTGGAAGTTCAAGCTCAAGGAGCATTTTTCTTCCAGCTGAAAACAGTCTATATTTGTATGAAGTAACGTTTGTCACAAAACATCGAAAGTTCGATTCAAATCATAACAAAATACTTGAAATCATAGAAAACTTTAATGGGTCGTCCATTTATTTTGCACCTGAGTGCGGGAACAATAACATATACATTATTTATAGAAACAACTTATTAGTATTTCTATTGTGATTACTGATTATCTTACCGATTCTTGGTTGTTTATTTCAGTTTTAAGATGATTACCATCCATGGTTGGGCCATTAGACAGAGTTTGTTGCGCCATTTTTGTCTAATTTACTAAAAGAATATGTTCCTATTGTTTATTAATTTAATTTAGCTCTTGTGCTGTCTATAGTGGTTCAAAATACTACAAGCGGTTGTAAGGAAAACATAAATCAACCTATTATGAAACAACTTCTATAATGTGATACCCTAACTATTATCTTGTTTTGTATTTTCTATGAGGCCCTGAAATTCTATAAAATCTGATAAAATTACAATAATTAAAGAAATGGCTCAAAACAGGACGTTATAGGCATTCAAGATTATTAAATCCTAGTTTAATGTTCTTTTTATTTTCCAAAACCCACATCAAAAATTTGCGGTTCCTTTGTCTTCATTAAGACATACAGGATTTTAATGTCACTTTTATTCATCTGAATATTCAGTTTTATGAAGATAAATTACCTCATAAAAGAATGACTGTATGAGAGAAAAAAAAAAGTAGTACATATTAGCTTTAATAATTATTGGTGATTTTATGTTAATCAGCCTAATTATTATTAAAATTCATTTTGAACATTTTTTGGCACCGGTGTAAAGAATTCAAGAAAATTTACCGACCACGTGCAAGCATTTTCTTTCTGCAATATTGCACGCAGCCTATTGTGACACTAAAATATTAGCACTTGCAGTTGCATGACAAACAAAATTATTTCATTTTGCAATGCAACTTTACTACTGTTCTAACGGCCCCTAATTGGAATAAAGTGAATTCTGGATTGTCTGCCTGTGTTTATGATTATAATAACTATTAGGCGCAATGTTTTAGGTTTTGTGTTTGGATTTCATATGGAATTTTTTGTTCTATAAAATTATGGGATTTTGTTTAAATTTAATATCAAAATATGGATTTTCTAATGGTGTCAAAAGAGTTAGGCTCAATCATATCTGCTTATATGTTTTCATTAGGAAACAGGAAATATTTCGAATGCATGTATGCAAAAATGGCCTTGATCCAATTTTAACACCTCAATAAAATTTTAGAAGAGAATTGGGTCAAAAACTTACGAAGGCCCAAAAGTTTTTTATTTTCCCCGTTTCTTTATTGCGATGTTAAATCAATAAACTGCGTAATAATCCTAATTTATTCAACAGAAACTAAAATTAGAACAATAAGGGCGGTTGATGTTGGGACAAATTAATTGGACTTCATAAAGTCACCACTTTAAATTGTTCCAGGAAAAAAACTAGGAGCTATTGATCTTTTAGAATACAATCAACATGAATCAGGAGAATGACAAAACTTGAGAAAAATCTATTCAAATAACATAAGGGATATAAAAAACTAAGGTCAAAACATACAAATTAGAAATACAATGGACAATGCAAAAACAAAAAGAAGGTTTACTCAAAAAACAACAAATGATAAGAAAACATGGAGAAGTAAAAAAAATATAGAAGAGTATAAGAAAATACTGTATGTGTCCAATTAACCATACAACAAATCCAAGGAACAAAAAGCAAACCTAAGTATTAAATTACTATTAGGTAAAACTATACCTAATAGTATTAATGCCATCTGTTAATTAACTACTTGGTGTTCAAAGTGTGGTTGCCAACATACGACTACAGTTATTATCAAAAAGCTATTGCTTTACAAAGAAAAAACTATCAACTAATCAGTTTCCCAAAGTTCATTTTTCGAATTGATAGAACCGGAAAGTAACAAAGCGAAAGTGTTACCTGTTACCTCCTGGTTATCACTAAACACTTCAGTCACAAAGGTAAGCGGAAAATCGACTGAAAAACTACACAAAGCTTCTGCCGGAAAAGCTCTGTACTTTTCTCTGTAGTGCCCTCTACGATTGAATCGATATTTTTGTTCTCATATACCTAGCGGTTATACATAGGGTGTTCAGTTTGTTAAAATAATATAATTTAAAATAGTAGGTATTTACAATAAAATATTTCCGTAATAATCAAAAAAATCGACAACTTAGACATTATTATCTTAGCTATGCCAAGATCAGCTACTCTTGAGTTGCAATAGCTGAAGTTGTAGGTAGTGTTAATATACAGGGTGTTTCATGAACATCGAAACAGAGGCGTTTTGGGGTATTTTAAGGTCGATTTAAAAAAAAAGAGTCGGACACGTCACTTTTGTATTCAAGGGGGAAACTTTTTGACCCCATCGGTAATTCGCTAGGGTGCACCCCCTGGGAGTTTCACCCCTCTTTTTTAGATAGGAGAGATGGGTCGAGTGGTACCTTGTTTTAAAGGATTTTGATTCTCGTGACAATTGGGCTAAATAAGAAACAATTTTCTGGCCCTGTTATTCTCGAATCAACACTTTCCTGACTTTCCTTTCGGACAAGTCAATTTTCATTTTCTCTGAAGAACACAAAAAAATGAAAATTGACGTGTCAGACAGGAAAGTCAGAAAAGTATTAATTTAAGAATAACAGGGCCAGAAGATTTTTCTCATTTAGCCCATGGCAACTTTGACAGTGAATATCCTGAAAACTAATCATTCGATAGAAAAAAAAAATATATACAGTTGTGCCGTGAATCAAAATACTTTTAAAAGAAGGTACCACTCGACCCATCTCCCCTATTTGAAAAAGAGTGGTGAAAGTCACCCCACCCAGGGGGTTCACCCTAGCAAAATATCTATCGATGGGGTCAAAAAGTTTTACCCTTGAATACAAAAATTATGTATCCGAGCGTTTTTTTTATCGACCTTGAAATACACCCTAAACGCCTCTGTTTCGATGTTCGTGAAACACCCTGTATATTACTAAGTATTTTCATGAAACCATGTGTAAAATTGCATGGAAATAAAAAATAACCAATCCTAGGAGAAATACCTCACCAATACTCTTCAAAAAGCTACATTTACGCTATAGTCCAATCAAATGGTAATTTTTTGGTAACATGAAAGCGATAGAAGGTTTTTTCAATGAAATTATATATTTTTTAGGATGCTGAATACGAATCTGAAGTTTGCTGTCTCGTAGCAGAACCGGCTCAGGCCAAAAATCGCGAAAAACCTCGAAATTTTCGCACTTTCTCCGGTTTTTTGGTCATATCTTGCAAACGACGCATCGTGCGGAAAATATCATAGTATTCAAAGTTGAAGAGCATCCAACGACTTCCCTAACCTTGTTAGTGTTAACTTTATAGGCTCGCTATCGTCACTCGAAAAAAAGGCCAATTTTAATGAACTTTTTGAAAACTACAATAGACTTACTTTTTGACGACAGTGATTTCAAAACAACCACTATACGTAGAAAAATCACTGAATAAAAGTTGTAGTTAACCAAATATTATGATCAGTGAGCAACAAAATTTTAAATTTTGATCAATATATACGCATAAACTGATAATTTCATTTTCCCTCTAAACGCTTGTTTGACAAAATAAAGTCTATAATAGTCAACAATAAAAAGTCTGTGCCAGTCATTACTTCACAACCTACACTTGTCGAGTAGGGTCAGGTACAGGGTGTTTTTTTATATATTGACACCCCACCTACAGTCTTTACCTTTATAGGTAAATGGAAGGTGTAAATACAAAAGTTGTACCTACAGGATTAGCTAAATTTTTAGAATCCATGGTCAGAAACAAAAATTGAATGTCAGAAATGTTGCATGCTTTCAGCTTTTTTCAAATGGGATGCGCTATATTTGGTTCTATATTCTTGAAGAGCACAATTTCCCGATTTCAAAACTATATAGTTTGTCTGTATTTGGTTGAGCCGTCTCCAACATATTTGGTTCTAAAAATTTTGAAAATACTATTAGAGAAACCAAGTACCTCAAATTTTACCTGCAGCTTTCACCTGTACAGGTAGAATGGTTCACAAAATCAGTAGTAGGATAATATTTTTACAATTTTTGGAGCCGAATATATGAGAGATTGCTCAATCAAATATAGATCGGGGCATTGTGCTCTTCAAGAATAGGTATAGAATGAAATATAGGGCATCCCATATGAAAAAAGCTGGAAGCATGCAAAATTTCACATTTCTGACATTCAAATTTTGTTTCTGACCATGGTTTCTAAAAATTCAGCCAAAACTGTACAACTTTTGTATTTACACCTTTCTTCTACCTGTAAAGGTAAAGGCTGTAGGTGGGGTGTCAATTTATAAAAAAACACCCGTACAAATAAGTGGACTATTGCGGAACTGATAGGTAGACCTCTGCGGGACGAGCGCAGCGAGTTCCGCAGCCATCTATTCGTCAATATGTTGTTTAATTACGATACTAACCTGACTCACTCAAATGTGAGTTATTCTCATTAGTTTAAAAAGTACACGTTTCAGGTGAGTGTCTTATTTGAACAGTTCAACAGTATATTGGTGAGTAGGATAGGTCCACCTATAAGTTCCGCAACAATCCACTTATTTGTACTTGAACTATAACTTATTATATAAGGTCAGAGTTTGTAAGATTATTCACTTTTTGTCAATTTGCCTTTTAACAGAAATTGGTGATGTTACTTTACCAAATTAGTAATATATTGTGACAAGTTATTCAAGTACAAACGAGTGGATTGTTGCGGAACTTATGAATGGACCCAGCCATCTATTCACCAATATGTTATTCAATTATAATACTAACCTGATTCACTCAGTTGTGAATTTTTCTCATTAGTTCAAAAACTACACGTTTCAGGTGAGTGTCTTATTTGAACAGTTCAACAGTATATTGGTGAGTAGATGGCTGCGGAACTCGCTGCGCTCGTCCCGCAGAGGTCCACCCATAAGTTCCGCAACAATCCACTTTTTTGTACTTGAACTATAACTTATTATATAAAGTCAGAGTTTGTAAGATTATTAACTTTTTGACAATTTGCCTTTTAACAGAAATAAGTAATGTTACTTTACCAAATTAGTAATATATTGTGACAAGTTATTCACGTACAAACGAGTGGATTGTTGCGGAACTTATGAGTGGACTCAGCCATCTATTCACCAATATGTTATTCAAGTTTAATACTAACCTGATTCACTCAGTTGTGAATTTTTCTCATTAGTTCAAAAACTACACGTTTCAGGTGAGTGTCTTATTTGAACAGTTCAACAGTACATTGGTGAGTAGATGGCTGCGGAACTCGCTGCGCTTGTCCCGCAGAGGTCCACCCATAAGTTCCGCAATAATCCACTTATTTGTACAGGGTGGTTTCTCTGATAGTATTTTAAAAATTTTTAGAACGAAATATGTTGGAGACGGCTCAACTAAATATAGACAAACTACCTATATAAATAGTTTTCGAACCGGAAAATTGTGCTCTTCAAGACTATAGAACCAAATATAGCGCATCCCATGTGAAAAAAGCTGAAGGAATGCAATATTTCACATTTCTGACATTCAATTCTTGTTTCTGACCATATTTAGCCAATACTGTACAGTGTGTCCCATTTTGGTTGTCCATCAGTGATAACTCGGTTGCTATTGGAGTTAGAAGGATGCGGTTTCCGCGGATGTTGGCTACTTTTCTGTCAAACGGAAGATGGCGCCAACAGAATTGTCATCGCTCTTTTTGTTTTTCAGATACAAGGTGTTTTTGAAAAAGTTACATTTCGGGACAAGGGGTGTATCTCGGTTCTCTCATAGGTGATCGAAAAGGTGACAACGGTTCCTTATAGATATTTTTACGTAGCTTCCAGTGGCGTAGTCAGTTTTTCTCTAGGATTGATAGTTTTTAAATTATGAACCAAACATAAATTTTTTGAGACACCTCGTATATTAATAGCTCATTGGATAGTTATGCTTTTGCTGAATTCAATGATATAAAGTTTGATAGGTTTATCTCTATCATGTTCAGTGGCGCATACAAGGGGTGTCCCAAAATGCAGCTTTTTCAAAAACACCTTGTATCTGAAAAACAAAAAGAGCAATGATAATTCTGTTGGCGCCATCTTTCGTTTGACAAAAAAGTAGCCAACGTTCGCGGAAACCGCATCCTTCTAACTCTAATAGCAACCGAGTTATCCCTTGTGGACAACCAAAATGGGACACACTGTACAACTTTTGTATTTACACCTTTCATCTACCTGCAAAGGTAAAGGCTGCAGGTGGGGTGTTAATATATATATAAAAAAAAACACCCTGTACACAGTGACTAACAATGGCGTCGACCGGTACTGCTAAAAGTTTTTGATGACGAGTGGTTATTTTGAAATCACTGTCGTCTAAAGGTAAGTTTAATGCAGTTTTCACAAAAGTTCATTAAAATTGACTTTTCTCGACTGACTATGGCGAGCTTATGAATTCAATAGTAACAGGGTTAGGGAGGTCATTCGACGCAGAATTTTATGTGCTTCAACTTTGAATAGAATTACATTTTTCGTACGATGCGTCGTTCGCAAGATATGACCAGAAAACCGGAAAAAATTCGAAAATTTCGAAGTTTTTGGTGTTTTTTTGACCTGAGCCGGTACTGCTACGAGGCAGCAACCTTCAGATTCGTATTCAGCACTCCAAAAAACATATAATTCTGTTGAGAAACCTTCTACCGCTTTCATGTTACGAAACAGGTACTTTTGAACACTATTTGATCAGACTACTATGACATCGAGCTGATAGCCAATAGTCTAAAAAATAAGATGATTGAAAGATATATCACCTGATAAGATTTTGATTTCAAAATCCAAAATCACGACCAATTTTATCTTCGAAAACATGAGTTTTGGGAAACTCACAAGCATTTGGGGCTTGGGCCATGAAATAATTAATTGTTGCCTCAAATGGAAAGATGTGTTTTGAGCCGATATCTTGGTTCTGATAAAAAAATCTAGATAGGACAAGGTTAACCCATAAGTATAGAATATGTTCCATAATGATTATATTCTTCAGTTATTGAATCAATTTCAAATGACTGAAAATGTTCTACAAGAATTTTTTTCTCAAAATGACTGTCATTTAATATCGAAGTTGCAACTTTTTTTGAATTTTTATCTCTGTAGCAAAACCCTAGAACATCATAATATAGGTTATATCACGAAACAAAATCAAAACTAGTGTTATGGATTGCGTGCGGTCCTTTGGAAAATATATATGATTTATTGTTTTGCTATAAATAAATGCCAATCGGAATAATATGGCATTCGCCTGTCCTAGGTACATCATTTCATAGACGCTACGACTGTAGAATAATTTGTTTTTTACCATGATGGTATTTTTCCGGAGGGCACATTTCAGTGCTTAGAACGAAATATGAAAGTGTAACTTGTGATAGAATCGTGAAAACCTACACAGTCAGGTAACTAATATTTTTGATGATTATAATAAGCTTTTTCCATGTAGAGCCTAAAATCACAGTTGCTATTTCTTGTTTCTAAAAAGTTTCATCAAAATTCTTTATTGATCTAGATCAACCAAGACGATTTCTCAAAAATGGTTATACCAACTCCCAAAAGTCTTCACCACAAGCAACCGTTTCAAGACTACCACCAACCCAGGTCAGTTTTCGCCATCAAGGACAACACCAAAAGACCCACCTCCATTACATGGCACGAAACAATTCAAATTGGCGACAAAACCGTGTCATTAAAAATCGATACTGGTTCCGATGTAAATCTTATTTCAAATGATATTTTTAGAAAGCTCAAACCTAAGTTTAAACTTACACCGTCCTCCATAAAACTGTCATCCTACTCTGGTCATCTAATCAACATATTAGGCACCAGTGACGTAAAATGCTCAAAAAATGGCAAAGAGCAAACCGTAAAGTTCTTTGTAACATGTTTAAATGCTGACAGTGTATTGGGCTTAAAAGCTTGTCTAGATTTTGGTATAGTTGCCAAATTGCCAGCAGAAGTAAACTCAGCAGAAAAAACCATTAAAATATTTGCAGATATTTTTGGTCCTCCAGAAGTTTTAAAATGCAAACCATTTCATATAAGCTTAATACCAAATGCCAAGCCTTTGCAAGTTATTTGTAGAAAAGTTACCACATCACCCTTAAAGCTCAAACTTAAAGCTGAACTACAGCGTATGATTGAAAATTCTGTTTTAGAACCTGCAGAAGATACAGTGGGTCACTGGATTCATCCAGCAATTATAGCTACAAACAATAATGAAGCTTTGAAAATATATATGGATTGTAGGGCTTTAAATAAGTTTGTTGTAGCTGATCATCAACCAATGCCTGTAATTGAAGACCTTTTACAAAACATAAAGGGTTCTCAATATTTCTCAATCCTTACAGCTCCTCAAGCTTTTATGCAAATACCAATAAGCCATTCAAGCTCAAAATTATGCACTATCGATACTCCATGTGGAAGATTTAAATTTAAAACAATCCCATATGGGCTTAGTAGGGCTTGTGAAGTCTACCACACCATTGCCAATCAAATTTTTGATGGTCTTGAAGGTGTTTTGGTACACGCAGATGACATTTTGGTGCACGGAAAAACCAATGATGAACACAATAGCAGATTGGCTCATGTATTAGAGAGGGCTCGTAAATATAATCTTAAATTTTCCAAGACAAAATTACAACTAGCCAAAACAGAAATTAGATTTTTGGGTTATATTTTATCAAAGAATGGGATTTCGGTTGATGCAAGCAAATTTGAGGCTATTAAAACTATGGCAATACCAATTAGCAAACAAGAGTTGCAACGATTTATTAATATGATTAGTAGTTTAGGTGCAACAATTTCAAATTTTTCTTTACATGCAGAGCCTTTGAAGAAACTTTTAAAAAGGGAAGATAAATTTATTTGGGGCAAAAATCAAGACATGGCTTTTTGTAATCTCAAAAACCTTATTTGTGAACCTCCAACCATCAAATTCTATAGCCCCAATAAGCCTATTCACGTATCTGTTGCTGCAAGTAGCTTTGGTATAGGAGCTGTAGCTATGCAAGAGGGACAACCATTAGGCTACTTCTCCACTGCTCTTAGTAATGTTCAGCAAAAATTTCCTCAAATCGAAAAGAAATTGTATGCAATACTTTGTGGCTTGGAACGGTTTAATTACTATACTTATGGGAAAGAGGTGATTGTTCAAAGTGACCATAGACCCTTGTTAACTGTTATCAAGGATCCGATTGAATCAATGTCTCCAAAATTGCAAAAAACTATGCTCAAATTAATGGGATTTAATTTCAAGCTCGAATATGTTGCTGGTAAAGATTTAGCAATACCTTATGCTCTTTGCAGGCACCCTTTAAAGCAAACTAGCCTTGATTATCCATTGGAAACTAAAACAATTCCAACTCATTCATTATTATGTGCTACAGATGAAAGAATTGATGATTTCAAACAATCGTTAAAAGAAGACCCAATATTACAAAATGTTATATCATTTATAAAAGAAGGCTGGCCAAAATATCCTTCCTGGATTAAAACGGAAGCCAGGAAATATTTCAACATAAAAGAGGAGTTGCATTATACAGGCGAATTATTGTTTTGTGGCAACAGACTTGTAGTTCCACACAAAGAAAAGCAAAAAGTTTTGAAGCAAATTCACAATGCCCATCAAAGTTTGAAATCTTGCCAGCAAAAAGCAAATTCCATTTACTATTGGCCAACAATGGTAAAAGAAATAGAAATTTATGTTGCCAATTGTATAATTTGTCAAAAAGATACGAAATCAATTATTAATAATCCAATATTTCATCAAGAAATGCCTGAATTGCCTTGGAATAAGCTTGGTATAAGTTTTGTGCATGTTGATAGAAAAGATTATGTGATGGTTGTAGATTATTTTTCCAGTTTTTTAATTATTAGGCCAGTCAATGTTAAAACTGCTAAGGCTCTTACAGGTGTGCTTGAAGACACATTTTCCACTCACGGATTACCTTTGGAGGTTGTATCAGACAGTGCACCTCCATTTAACACTACCGATTGGAAAAGCTTCCTAAAAACTTACGACATCAAGCACACCATGTTTGTTGACCCAAATTCCGATGGTACTTTTATTGACAGGCATGTACAAATTTCAAAATCGTTTATCAAAAAATCTGATGTGGGGTTGTTTTTGACTATATTGGAATATAATTCGGCTCCCAAGCATAGTTTGCCATCTCCTTCGGAACTTTTGATGGGGAGGCGTTTACGGACAAGTTTGTTGGTACCTAAAACAATGTTGGTACCGAATTTTGATATAAGCAAAGCTGTTGGTACTATTAGGAAAGGACAAGAGGGTATGAGCAAGGAAAGGATTTAAAAAAATTGTTGATTTGTTTTATTTGGACTTTTTGTTGACAATTTAATAAATCCACTTTCACATCAATCTCATGTTAATATGTTTTTTTGATTGATATTTTTTTTATGAATATTTAATGTGAAAATAAACCTAAGGGTGAAAGTCCTTTTAATTATAGTGCAAATAAAACATTTAGATATGCATGCTATCCAATTTGCATACTTATTTTTGACCCATAACGAGGCAATTATTATGAGACAGCTAATTGTATGAAGGTACTATAAAACATGCGATAAGTTTTAAAAACCGTTAACATTGTGATTATTATAGGGCTACTGTAAATTTATCGTTAATAATTGCATTTTCAGCTTGTCTATTGTTTGTCAAAAATAAACCATTTTCAGGGACTTGTTTGGCGACCTTAATATTTTTGGGCCAAAGTTGATGTCACGTTTTTACAAAATTAGGACGCTCCCCTTGTCATTATCAAATTTAGACTAAGTACTATATCAAACCTACGATTGTCTTTATAAGCTTTGCAACATTAATTTCGACACACCCACTATAGACAAGCAATCAGCTTTTGAATTAGGCAGACCTACATTTTTCTCCAGACGAATTTTGCGACTGATTTATATATTATCCTTTAGTCGATTTTGAAACATTGGATTTATTATTGCTAATTGAAAGTTTTTGACTTTTGGCTCAAACTACATGGATTGATACTTGATTGATGATTGATACTGTAAAATATAATGTGAGAAAAAAATTCCCACAATGAGATTTGAAGAGGCTTTGCTTAAAGCGTAGCGAAATTTTTAACAATAGGACAATTTTTAATGTATAATTAAAAAACTTATTAAATTGTATTGTATATATTATTTTCATGTGCATCTCTACTCTACTTTTAATTAAAACCCAACATCTTTTAATTTTTGGCAGGTAGAACTGAATCTATTTACTAGGTTTGCTTAGTCATCTATTCTATCTATTTGTGAATGTTATGTTACTGAAGCCAAAAAATTTTTTTGTAAAGGAACCAATGCCACAAAAGTTTATTGTTCAAAAAGGATCTATTGTATCTTATCTTTTGAAAATCCTAAAAATACAAAATTAATCTTAACAATAAGAATTACTCAATTCTGAGATAAAAAGTTGAATAATCATCAGGATAATCACTCTGATGATGTCATTCATTTGTATCATTCATTAGCATGTCTATAGGTTAAATTAAAAATAAACGCAACTGTGACTGAACAATTTTGAAGTAGGCACCAAATACTTGAATTTTGTAGAAATAATAATTTGATGATCTATCTATAATGACAGATATACTATATTTCAAATATAAAGATGGATTTATTAATATGCAACAAAATTGATGTAGTTGCCAAACATTGTAAAAGCTGAAGTAATTGATAAGATTATAAAGCTAGACTTTAGAAAATTAAATATTGAATATTCATAAAATTTTGTTGTTCAAAGTATAACCCAACAACTTGTCTAGAAATATGCAATAATATCTAAAAATAAATATATAACCTGATTTACAAGGAAAAAACACAAAACACCGCTTGGTACCTACTTTAAATGTCATAATAGCAACATAAAAAGCTTTTGTGTTATATTTTTAGCAGTTACAAAAGGGCTATCAAGTTTATAGAAATACAAATATTTAACAATATAAAATCATACAAAACTACAATATCTAATAATTATATAGTAATTATTCATTTTCAATAATCCATACAGCTCGGATACATGTATATTATTGCAATTATTACCTATTAAATTTATAATAAAACCGTGTTATATAATTTGGCCTATATCTAACTTTAAGTAATGATTATCTATTTATACAGATTAGATATCTAGGTACAACAAAAATAAATCTTGTCAACGTGCTCTTTTTGATATAAGGATTTAATTATCAACTGGAAGATTAATGTATAATGTATAATAATATTCTAATGTTAGTTGCATTGCAATATTTTCATAGTTCTCAAAATATCTTTTATCCAAAATGTTTTCAGAAATCTCACTCACCTGTACTTTGATTTTGGGACTGTGCATTCGAAGTTTCGGCAACCCTTTCTGCTAGTTTCGTTTCGTTTTCAGCAACTTCAGTCATTTTGAGTCTTTCAAAACCACTTTAAGTCGATAATCTTTTTTGAAAAAATAAACCTGGGGGTTAGTTTTATGGGAAATTTATAGAATATTGTTGTGGACAAAAAGCACCAAAAAGACACTTGCACAAATGTAACATTGAATTTTTGTACCAGTTGGGCAACCAAGTATCCGACTGGTCTCAACCACAAAAGGTATTTTGATATCTGCTATTGTTAACATTTTGTAATATTAAACTATTATTCGTGTGTAAATGAGAGAGAATGCGTGTACAGGGCGAAAACATTTCGTTTTCTTAGAAAAATTTATATTTTTTTGAAAGTGCCGACACATCATCATTTGGGCTCAAATATAACATTTCATTGTCATACATATTTGAGTCAAAATATCCAAGAAATCGAAGCCAGAGCCTGAGAAAATCGACTTTCACGATATAGATGTAGATGGGCAAAATGTTGATCATATTGAGGTATATCATATAACCTAGACAAAGCAATAAATATTATGACAAGACCAAAATAACGCCTCTGAAAATAAACTTTTCAAAGTCCAAAATCATGACCAACCTTTTCCTTAAAACGAAAACACAAGTTTGGAAAAATTCCAAATCACACAAGTTACGTATGTATTTAGGCTGTGAATTAAAAAAGAAAACATTCGTCTTTTTTTCTAAAGTGAAAAGTCTTTTAAAATTGCCAGTTATCAACAGATAGAGGACAATAATGATAGTGGCGGAGGAAAAATCATTACAAGAGAAGACGTACTTCAAAATACAATAAAAGATATCAAAGAAATAATAAGTATAAGCCAATACCGAGATAGAAGAGGTGAAAATGGTAATAGAGAAGTCAAAAATAACAAAATTTCATAGCAAAGATAATATAATCCTAGAATGTGAGAAAATAATGGAAGAAGGAAATATGCCACTACAAAATAACTTCTCACAATAAAAATAATAATAAAAAAGAAAAAAAAAAAACACTCTAATATAACAAAAAGCAACTAAGAGAAGTATATTGGAAATGATATTCAGAGATAGAAAGACAAATCACTGTATAAGAAACAGGAAAAAAAAACACAAGTGATAATGAATCAAATTTTTTTTTCAAAATCAATCACTTGATAACCAAGGACTTGGAAGACCTCTAATATCCTTACATGGAAACAAAGCCAAGACGTGAAAATTCTTGGATCTAAAATTTTTAAAAGACGTAATAATCAAGTGTTATCACCTGTCAAATACTTTATCGACACGACAATATTCTCTCAAAAATTTCCCTCAAAACTATTGGCACCTTATAAAGTTCACACAGGCACTTGAAAAACCAAAAAAAGTCCGTCAATTATTCTCAAAATTTCCGCGACACCGATTCAAAACCCTCCCACCGAGCACGGCAGCTCATAGGTAATAAACATACCGCGTCCTTACTACCGATTAATGTTATTGTTTTTAGCGTTATACAAATTGGACAGAGCCACGAGATCGTACGACAACGTCGCCGACGATTAAAATATCAAATTTAAAAAATCGCGCTCACGAGAGATGTTTTTTTTTTTTAGGGGATGTTTCGTATGGATGCTGCCGGGAAGGATAAACGGGTCGATCGTGAAGGATGGCGATGTTGCCGTTCTATAAGAGGGCGGCCCGAAGGGGTGGTCCTGCCGGATGCTGGATTAAGGGAGTCGTGTGAATTTTATACATAACGGATGTATGTTTTCGTTTCAGTAAGGTTCCCCAAACGATGTACTTTTGGTACTGCCTATAATTTCCAGTATTGTTTGTGCCCGAGACTAGGGTGGAAATGTCTATATTTTCACAAAAACCGTTTTTTCGATGAATTGCAATTATTAGTTTTACCCCCTTAAACCACCCTCAAAGTAATTTGTAGGTCAAATGAGGTTCCCTAAACGGTGTATATTGGTACTGCCTATAATTTCCAGTAACGTTTGTGCCCGAGATTAGGGTGGAAATGTCCATATTTTCACAAAAACCCCTTTCTCGATGAATCGCAATTATTAGTTTTACCCCCTCAAACCACCCTCAAAGTAATTTGCAAGTCAAGTGAGGTTCCCGAAACGATGTATTTTGGTACTGCCTATAATTTTTAGTATTGTTTGTGCCCGAGACTAGGGTGGAAATGTCCATATTTCCCCAAAAACCCTTCCTTCGATGAATCGCAATTATTAGTTTTACCCCCTTCTCTATACTTTTTCGTATTTCTTTGCACAATTTTATATTAATATTATCTCTAGGAGCACTAATTGTGTCAAAATATGTGTGTTGATATTGATGATATATCAACATTTTTGGATGTCCTTGTACTTTCGCATCTGTATGACATTTGCCCTGATTCTAGCTCCGATACTTACTCTAGATACATTTTATGGCTCTCTGTGTTGTTTTCGTTTTGTTTTGTAAGCTCTTTTTTAATACCATACGTTAGAGCAGGTATCGGCACTCATTGTATAACCTTGTCCTCAGATATTCTGATTTTTTTCGGTTTTTCGCAGTAGTATACCTACCAATGTAGGTACCAAAAGCTGCTCAACCCATAGGCGCCGGAACTTCAAAATTACTATGGGGGCTCGGGCTCCAAAACAACAACAGTAAAATTATACAGACAGGACCAGTAGGCTACTAGACACATAGGCTATTTAATGGGACCAGTTGACTGATACACATGCACTGCAGGATCGCCACGCTGGATCATTGATCCTCCCTGCATATTATTGAAATTCGTGAATCTCGGCGCAGCTCGGCAATACTCGGTGATGACAGCACCGCTTCGATTCGCCTTAACCGGGTAGAAGCTTGTCTTATTAGTTAAATATGTGTCTAGTAGGATGATCCGGTTTGTATATAAGTTTTCCATGACATACTAGGTAAAAAAAAAGCCAGTGTATTCGTGATATTTATATTCTTGTGATGTAAACATATTACCGACTTCTTGAAAATACAGCTTCAAATACCAAAATACCTACTACACAACAAAATATTCAAAGTCTTTGTTAAAGTAGGTTTAGCAAAAACAACAAAAACATAAAACACACAAATTTGACACAAAGTTTCAAGAAACTGTTAAATTTTTTTAACTGAAGTCAGTATCAAGCATACAGGGGGTGCGTCAAAAAAGCGTAACAGAGCTACATACATATATTTTTTTTAAATGGAACACCATGTATATTGTGCGCTTATTTGTTAGTCTCTTTCAAACTGATTTCAAGGATATATGGTTTGATAATTTTATCTTCAATAGTTTATAGGGCAAAATGTGAAAACCCCTTCGAAGGTCTCATGAAAATTATAGATACTATTAAACAGCTTTAGAGAGAATTATTTAATATAAGCAGTTTATTGTTCAAATGCGATTCATCAATTTACAAGGTGAAGTCGAGGGTGAAATATTAAAATAAATTCAGTTTTCTTAAGTTATTATTATTTAAAAAAATTAACTGAGACCTATGAAGAGGCGTTCGCGTTTTTCCCTATAACTATTAAAGGTAAACAAAATAAACCATATATCGTTGAGCTCAGGTTGAAGGAGAATAACAAATTAGTGCACAATATACATGGTGTTCCATTTTAAAAAAAAATATATATAACTTTGCTCTGCTACACTTTTTTGACGCACCCTGTAGGATGCTCAAAACTAACGTAGTTAAAAACTTTCGACAATTTCTTAAACCCTCTGTATTTGACACTTCTGTCAAAAGCGTTAAATGAAAAAGTATAAGGACGGGTAACCTACCTACTAAACTCACTACATACAATACCAAAATCACTATGGGGGCTCTGCCCCCATAGCAAATTCACTACGGGGGCTCAAGCCCCCATTGCCCCCATTGCCCCCATTGCCCCCATTGCCCCCATTGCCCCCATTGCCCCCATTGCCCCCATTGCCCCCATTGCCCCCATTGCCCCCATTGCCCCCATTGCCCCCATTGCCCCCATTGCCCCCATTGCCCCCATTGCCCCCATTGCCCCCATTGCCCCCATTGCCCCCATTGCCCCCATTGCCCCCATGGTTCCGGCGCCTATGGCTCAATCTGATCTTCTTTTCTAGTTCGGTCTCCTTATTTCAGTCGACTAGCATCTATTTGTTACATTCCCTCTCATTTTCTATTTTCCTCTCATTTATGGTTGATTGAGAGATTATTAGGTTTATAGGTATTATCTACATTCAGTTCTAAAATAATTTTCTTGAATGTTTATATGTTTCGGAGATACTGAAACTACAGAACATTTAATCTGTGAATGCCTTGCTTACTTCTGCAAAAAGCTAAAATACCTTAAAGTGGTACGGCTAACACCCCAAGATGTGAACACTTCACCACCCAGGAATCTGGAAGAAGGCTACAAATCTTTTACACCAAATAAAAGCATATAGAGTCACAAAATAACTGGAAAGGTAGCAGTACTTGAACAGCTGGAACAAGCTGTAACGACTATCTACTAGCGTTAATTTTTGGAAAATGAATATTCGGGTGTATCCATTTGTTTGCTATTTGCTTCATGATGAATCATTAGGTACTAGAAAAACTTCCAAAGAAAACTAGACTGGAAAGCAGCCTGATGTTTCCAGACTTGAACTTTGCGGCTCTTGGTTTTGAGAAATTCTACTCAAGAAGTCTGAATACCTACATTATTTCATCGATTTTGATTATGCCCAAAATGACCTCTAGATAGTTTGACAGAGAAAAGCAATGAGTAATAAATAATTCCAAGAGATTTATAGTTAATCTTTAAAGAGGAAAAAGTAGATGATACATAGGAAGATACAGAAAACAAACACCAAAACTAGAATTAGAGAATGAAAGTAAAGAACAAACTGAAGAAAAAAGTACCTATATAAAATGAAGAAAACATAAATTCTGATAATGAAAATGAATATGAAGAAGAAAATGCAGAGAAAAAAAATTAGCAAAAGGCCAGGAAAGGGAACTAAGGTGAAAGCAATAGGAGAAGGAAAAGAGTCTCTAAGAAGCAATGAAATTCAGGATCTTGTTGATCAATCAAAAACTGAAGATAAAAGATTTTAACCAGCGAGTGGATATTCAATTTGATTTTTAATAAAACACAAGGCAATAATATTTGCTATTTGGATACTATATATACAATGATACCATAAAAAAAAAACATGATAAGGAGTCAATTCAACAGCTCTTAGAATGATGTTTGGTCTGACAGTCAAAAACAACTATATAAGTAAGCAAAATCTGAATCAACAAGTAGATTAAATGAGATCAAAACTAAATTTGACAACCTCGTATGGAGGAGAAGGTCCTTTCCGAAAGGGCCGCGCTTGCGTTTATCTCATTATTCCGAACCAAATGGGCAAGCAAGTTTGGAAGCTGAAACCCAATTGTATTAAAAGGGCTTAGGGGGAACGAGAATCTAAGAATGTATTGTGCGGTCACGTATGAACCATAGGGGACTTTTAATTGAATCATAAAAATTTTAAATATAAGGAAGAAGGGAAAGGAAAAAGCCAATGACTTACCTACTTATGGAGAAAAGATTTTTTTTTTGGAAATGTTATACCTTTTCAGTGGATATGTTATACCTATCCAGTGATCTTTTTTATATTTTTGCTTTAAAGTTCCAATGTGAATTTTACACTTTTTCTCTGCTTTCAAGCTTTACCACTGGTAGAGGAAAAGACATCTGGGTTGGAACGTACTTGAGTTGGTTATCCGATATTTCTTATAAATTTTTCCATAGATACCTACCTAAGTACCTACTCTATATCTCTTTGGACTATAAAGTGCTATAATTGGTACATTATTTGGTAAAGAACCCCGCACACCTCACCTCTTATGTTGAAGGAAAAAAATATTTGTACACCGCTGCACTAAATAGATCTTTTGGTAGAATTTCGACTTTACGAGGGATGTTAAAAGAGTATAGTATGTGCCAATAATTGCAATGATTCCCACTGTTACACATTTTATATGCATTTACATCTACCTGTCACCTGAGCGTGAGGATACCTGTCCATCCTGGTATAATTAGGTTGTATCAACGGTAAATGCATATAAAATGTGTACAGGGTGTTTTTTTATATATTGACACCCCACCTACAGGTAGAAAAAAGGTGTAAATAGGGCGTGTAAATACGGAAGTTCTACAGTTTTGGATGAATTTTTAGAAACCATGGTCAGAAACAAAATTTGAATGTCAGAAATGTGAAATTTTGCATGCTTCCAGCTTTTTTCAAATGGGATGCCCTATATTTCATTCTATATTCTTGAAGATCACAATGCCCCGATTCCAAAAATATATAATTTGTCTATATTTAATTGAACAGTCTTTCATATATTCGGCTTCAAAAATTGTAAAAATACTATCCTACTACTGATTTTGTGAACCATTCTACCTGTACAGGTGAAAGCTGCAGGTAAACTTTGAGGTACTTGGTTTCTCTGATAGTATTTTCAAAATTTTTAGAACCAAATATGTTGGAGATGGCTCAACCAAATACAGACAAACTATATAGTTTTGGAATCAGGAAATTGTACTCTTCAAGAATATAGAACCAAATATAGGGCATCCTATTTGAAAAAAGCTGAAAGCATGCAACATTTCACATTTCTGACATTCAAAAAAAAATAATATATTCAATTTTTGTTTCTGACCATGGATTCTAAAAATTTAACCAATAGGTACTGTACAACTTTTGTATTTACAGCTTTCATCTACTTGTAAAGGTGAATGCTGTAGGTTGGGTGTCAATATATAAAAAAAACACCCTGTACTTGAACAATAACTTATTATATAAAGTCAGAATTTGTAAGATTATCCACTTTCTACTGTCAATTGTAAAATTATATTACTAAACTGGTACCATAATGTGACAAGTTATTCAAGTACAAATGAGTGAATTGTTGCAGAACTTATGGGTGGACCTCTGCGGGACGAGCGCAGCGAGTTCTGCAGCCATCTATTTATCAACATGTTGTTTAATTATGATACTAACCTGACTCACTCAAATGTGAGTTATTCTCATTAGTTTAAAAACTACACGTTTCAGGTGAATATCTCACTTGACCAGTTCAACAGTATATTGGTGAGTAGATGGCTGCGGAACTCGCTGCGCTCGTCCCGCAGAGGTCTACCTATAAGTTCCGCAATAATCCACTTATTTGTACTTGAACAATAACTTATTATGTAAAGTAAAAATTTGTAAGATTATCCACTTTTTGTCAATTTGCCTTTCAACAGGAATTAGTAATGTTACTTTACCAAACTAGTAATATATTGTGACAAGTTATTCAAGTACAAACGAGTGGATTGTTGCGGAACTTATGGGTGGACCCAGCCATCTATTCAACAATATGTTGTTTAAAAGTACGATACTAACCTGACTCACTCAAATGTGAGATATTCTTATTAGTTTAAAAAGTACACTTTTCAGGTGAGTGTCTTATTTGAACAGTTCAACAGTATTTTGGTAAGTAGATGGCTGCGGAACTCGCTGCGTTCGTCCCGCAGAGGTCCACCCATAAGTTCCGCAATAATCCACTTATTTGTACAGGGTGTATTTTTTATATATGGACACCACACCTACAGCCTTTACCTTTACAGGTAGAAGAGGGGTGTAAATACAAAAGTTGTACAGTTTTGGCTGAATTTTTAGAAACCATGGTCAGAAACAAAATTTGAATGTCAGAAATGTGAAATTTTGCATGCTTGCAGCTTTTTTTAAATGGGATGCCCTATTTCATTCTATATTCTTGTAGAGCACACAATGTGCCGATCTATATTTAATTGAGCAATCTCGCATAAATTCGGCTCCAAAAATTGTAAAAATACTATCCTACTACTGATTTTGTGAACTATTCTAACTGTATAGGTGAAAACTGCAGGTAAAATTTGAGGTAGGTAGTCAGGTACTTGGTTTCTTTGATAGTATTTTTAAAATTTTTAGAACCAAATATGTTGGAGACCGCTCAACCAAACATAGTCAAACTTTATATATACCTAGTTTTGGAATCGGGAAATTGTGCTCTTCAAGAATATAAGACCAAATATAGCGCATCCCATTTGAAAAAAGCTGAAAGCATGCAATACCTATTTCAGATTTCTTACATTCAATTTTTGTTTCTGACCATGGATTCTAAAAATTTAGCCAATACTGTACAACTTTTGTATTTACACCTTTCATCTACCTGTGAAGGTAAAGGCTGTAGGTGGGGTGTCAATACATAAAAAAACACCCTGTACATTTCTTGGAAATTCAAATACCTGTATCTCAAAAACGAATCATAGGATTGGTTAGGGCCCATGAGAACTTTTTATCAGGAAGTCAAGGTCTAACACATATCAAAATTTCATTGAATTTGACAGAAACCAAATACCCATAAGAGGACCCCTTATATGATTTTTAACTTTGCTTTTATAACAATGAAACTACCTGCGCCATGAAGTCAAGATTACCTTGTTTGGCTCTCATTCCTAGAAAAAAAAAATAAAGCTTTCCTCTAAATTGCTGGATATATATGATCGGATTGCACTGTTTAGAAATAGAATAAGATTCTATATTTAAAATAAACAAATAATAATTTTAGGTACGTCACATGTGATTTTTTAATGATTAAAAATAGCATATATTGCTAAATAAAAGACAATAATTTAAATATTCAAAACACAAGACACAAGTTCTAGGTTTTTGATGTAAAACATCTACGCGCATAGAATTAAACAAAAACCAAATTATCTAAATTAAGAATCATTTGCTCATTCCCATTGTTAAAAATAATACCATTCTTAGCATAGGAAATCGTGTTTCTGATAAATACACTTGTCTAAAGATTCCAAGAATAGAAACGTTTTTTTCAGAAAATGCAAATTGTTTTTGATCATCCAAAACAATGTGTCTTATATAAAAACTAATTTCGAATAGAATATAATATGGTACTAGACAGTAGTAGTATAAGGAGCTTTCAAAACAATCCTAGTTCATGGTCCATGAGCTTCCTGAGAATGAAAACAAGGTTTGGCATTGTTTCTAGCCAAGTGTTAAATTAGCCTTTAGCAAAGTTATACTAATTAGACAAATACGAAATATCTAATAAGAAAATATGGTCTCTTTGTTCACTTGTGGATTTATATGTATTTTTTTGACCAAAAAGGGTACATTTATTTAGTAAGAACCGCTTTTAAATCATCTACTCTTTCATATTTGCAGAGCTTCAAATTAAGATTTAGGATATTTGTTGGGCTGTAAATATAATCTCTTTATTATTGTCCTTAAAGCAACAGATAATTTGTTGAAAATAACGAAAAACTGACGCATATAAGCTTTAAGAAACTTCTCAAAAAGCCAGATGAAAAATAAGAAAGGTTTAAAAAAAAAAGATCAAATAAAATAAATACATAAAAAAACTTACAAGCAAAAAGATTTTATTCTAAAAAGTATTGAAAAATCATCTCCTATCATAGGTGTATCAATGGTAATAATAATCTATTACAAAACTATACTTTGCACAAAAAATATATATGTATTACAAAATCTGTGCAATAATCATTATAACTTGAAGCTTATAGTAACCTACTTGAAATTGGCGGAATTTTATTAATGTTTTATTTATTATTATCTGTAACGAACCATAGAACACGCGAGTGGAAAAATTGGTATTATTGTAGTATTAATTCACTTGGCACTTTCATTTGAAAGTATAGTATAGGTAATTGCTCAAATTTACAATCATTATAAAAATTAGCCTTTTATTACTTGTATAGATAGAAATAAAATGTTTTTAATTCATTAGTTTTTCTTTGGATCGCCTTAAAAAAAAATTGCTTCCTTATTCAACCTGAAAGCACACTGTACCGACCAAGATAGAAAGTCTAGAGGTACTACTACAAACTTACTTTCCAGGTTCGGTAATCGTTGAACCTGAACTCCGCCTATCGAAAGATCACAAAGCCCTAACGGCAGGAGCAAAAGGCTGGATGGGAAAATCTTCACAATGAACGATTGATAGCTTCAGACCTTACAAATCTCCAGGCAAAGACGGGATCTTTCCCGCACAACTGCAAAAAGGCTACGAGTACTTGAAGG
This sequence comes from Ceutorhynchus assimilis, assembly GCA_917834065.1. Lineage (NCBI taxonomy): Eukaryota > Metazoa > Arthropoda > Insecta > Coleoptera > Curculionidae > Ceutorhynchus > Ceutorhynchus assimilis. The sequence goes on from OU892279.1 coordinate 52,120,900, forward strand.
TACACCTACAAAAGCTTTTTAAGACAAGCTTGCTCCTAGGGCACATACCGCTATAAATCATATTGTCCCAAGCTCCTTTCTCCTTAAAACAATGGAGAAAGCAATCGACCAGTACATCAGAAGCGAAGCTCTATTGAGAAGACCGCTCTACTCGAAGCAATTTGCGTATCAGCCAGGCAAATCCACAATAAGTGCTTTACACTGCCTGGTTAAAGTCATTGAAAAGACAATCGAGGGCAAAGAAATCGCTCTCACAGCTTTCATCGACATAGAGGGTGCCTTTGACAACACCTCACATCAATCAATCGATAGAACATTACAAGAATGAGATGTTGAAGTCCCAATTGTAAAATGGATAGAGTCGATGCTGAAACACCGTTACGATACGGCTGAAATAAACACAGCTACCACGGTCAGAGGGTGTTCTTTCTCCACTGCTATGGACACTAGTGGTAAACAAAATTCTTACCAGACTGAGTAATGCTGGATACCAGGTCATAGGCTTTGCAGATGACCTGGCCATTATAATCAAGGGCAAACATGAAGTGGTAATAAACGACAGCCAATCATGGGAGAATAAAGGATTATCTCAAGTAGAGGCTGCATCTCTGTGGTACACAGATGGATCCAAGCTAATGGAAGGAGCTGGACTGGGCATTTCCGGCCCCAACTTCAAGCTCTCCAAGGCATTGGGCCAGCATCTTACAATATTTCAAGCCGAACTGGTTGCCATAGATATAATCCCAACAAACACAAGTACGTCCATAATTCGTACTTTTTCGGACGAAAGTACGTCCCCGGACGTACTTTTTAGGTCCCGCCGACGTACGAGGGACGTCTTTAAGACGGTCGTTTTCCACAAAATAGTACGTCCCACGTACGTACATTCAGGGACGTACCACATACGTACATTAAGGGACGTACTCAGTACGGCTTTTTAGGTACGTGTTGGGGACGTACATTAACGTACGTATTTAGTATAGCTTTTTAGGAATGTTTTTGGGACGTACAGGGTTTTCCCATATATTTTTTTGCACCTTACCAGAACTGGTTGATTGAATAGGTATCAAAAATATGTAAATACAAATGTTGTATTTACACCTTTTTGATACCTATTCAATTAACCTGTCCAGATAGGGTGCAAAAATATATGGAGAAAACCCTAAACATAGAGGTACGAGGTACGTATTTATGTGTAGGTATCTTTATAGTGAAAAATAAAACCATATAAATATGTATTGTATTTTCAAGTTACAATTTTCATACTCAATAAATGCCTTAACAATAACACTAAAAAACTGAAAAAAATTAACACAATATCAAATATAACATACTCTTAAACTTAACCCTATTAAACAACAGTACATACAAAAAAAAACCTACCTAATATGACAAAAAAAATGAAGGAAAAGTGAAGAAAAATTCCAACCTAAAAAAAATATACAGAAATAGAAGATAGGTATTCTACAAACATAATAATATAGAGAATTGTAAAGGGGCATAAACCAGAAAAAGTTTCACACAGTAATAATCTTGGTTAAAAGTATTATTATCGGTACACACAAAATACATAGTAAATTGGTATAGCCAAGCCGCGAAGCCGCCAAGCTAAACACTTAAACCACAGTTTCGGCGTTGCTGCAATCAATACAAAATGGTTCTCGCGTCACTTGATTTGGCAAAAAAAAACAAAAATAGAAGAAAACAAAACCTCACAGTCCTCACACCACTCTACAAACAAACACAAGAAAAAAAGGCAAATGTAGACAGGAACAACTCAAGCGAGGCGTCACATCAAAATGATGAGCCCTCGATAAGCTGTGGTCGAAGATGCCAGTGTTGCCAGATTTCAAATTCAAAATAATCAGAAAAAGTTTGCGTCAATTTTTTTGACTTTCATCTCTAATCTCTATTTATATTTTTCTAACAAAAAAATTAACCAAAAACTAACGGTGCTTTGAGCTCAACTCATTTCTAGCTGGGAAGTATTTGATGCGACCACAAGTACACGTCAAAACCACCAACCAAATAAATTTTTAATTTTCAACTAAAAATTTTAAAGATATGCATTGAAATTGTAGTTTCATTCAATTATGGTAGATTTAGCTTGTGATTATCGATTATTGAATTGTAGTCAAAATGATGGTAGATTTCGATAATTATCGGGTCCTTGGCAACACTGCACCCTGCTGATGTCAAGCCGCCGACGTCCCTTGCTTTCCAATGGTTTATTTCATGTTTATCTTGAAATTTGACCATTTATTTAGGTCAGGTACCTAGATGAAATATAACTCCTTGATTATATAATATGACCTGCACAAAACGTTTATAATGACTATTTATTCGTAGGTATTTATTAAGTTTAGATCTAAGGTTTAGAGAAATCCATGTCAACCTGACCGGCATTTTTGGGTTTACGTTTAGAGGTTAATTTGGAAAGCTACCACTCCCGTATCTTTTGCTCGGAAATTGCATATAATTTGAAAATATCTTATGATCAGAAAATAATCAAAAAATCATGAATAGATGGGGATGATCCAGCACGTCTTGTATTGTACGTCTTTGAAACGAACATGTACGTCTTTTACAAGACGTACGCATTATAGATTCTTACGTACGTTCTTAGTACGTACTTTTTTGTCTGTATATTAATACAGCCTTTTACGTACGTACTCAAAACGTAGTCTTACATCCCGGACGAACCGACGTAAAACGGACCTAAAATGTACGTCTTCAGTACGTACTGTGTTTGTTGGGATATGTGCACAAGAGTGTCTTAACCAAAACCTCAAAAGAAAACACGCCCGAAGGGTCTTCAGATGCACGTCAAAACCAGTCCGGGAGTGTAAACAGACCTTAAAAACACTAGCGACACACAACCAGGTAACGCTGATGTGACTGCCTGGTCATCGAGGCATAGAAGGAAACGAAGAAGCAGATGGCCTCGCAAAAGAAGGGGCCTCAACACTATACCATGGACCAGAGCCCTACTGTAGCTTAATGAAAAGCCACATCATAGAAGAACTTAACAAATGGGAAAAATCATCATATTGGAGGCACACTCCGAGACTCAGACAGTCAAAAAGGTTTTACCCTTTCAGCAAAAAGAGCTGAACAGCTCCTAAACATGAGTAGACCAGACATCAGATTGGTGGCAGGACTACTCACAGGACACTGCCTGGTAAAATATCATTTAAGGTTAATGGGTAGAGCAGAAGATGATCCCTGCAGATTCTGCTCAGACGCAATAGAGACCGCAGAGCACCTACTCTGCGAATGTCCAGCCCAATTCTACAAGAGACTCAAATTCCTCGAGGGGGCAACATTGTCACCAGAAGAAGTGGGCCAACTGACACCCAGGAAAATAGCTTCCTTCGGCAGAAGTCTACGCTTCATGAAGACAACTTAAGATGTCAGTCACGTACAAAATATCTGCAAAGGTAGCAGTGTTGAACGGCTGAAAAGCCGAAACGACACCCCCAGAATTTACAATCTAACTTGAAAGCTTCCTGAAATGTCGCAAACCAAAACTATGTGCACATGTCGTTACTCTTTCTCAATATTCTACGGCAAAATGGTTTCCTTGAACATTTTGCTACTGCCTGCAGAATCTCTTGAGTGTTCCTCATAAAAACAAAGGTTAATTAATTTTGTTACGAAACGATTTTTAATGAACAAATAAACAATTGATATTGTTCTTGAGCAACATTACGGGGATTGCGTTGAAAATAGCAGTAAAATAAGTATTTAAACTTACTTATTATTTCGGATTTGGACCAACCTTTATTCTAATTTTTTTATCCAATTCACTTAACTTGGCATTTTTATAGAGAAAATATGAAGCATTGTTTTTGATACCTAAGTACCCATGATGGAACTGGAACTCTCCCTTATATTTCACTAAAAGATTTCAGATCTGGAGTGCAGAGGAAACGGTACAGAGGTGCCTTATCCCAATTTGATATTTTCCACTTTTCGATGTCTAAAATTATCATTATTTCATAAAGTATGAAAAAAAAAAAAACAGAAATCCATCCCTAGTATAAAACGATATTATTTAAATAATGGTTCCTCGTAACCCAGGTGTGGTGGTGGAAAAACTATAGCTCTTCGCAACTTTCATACCAAGAAGGCAAAGAACTGACGAGGAAAAAGAAGAATCCGTTTCGGTACCGCTTCAGTCTTTACTTAACCGGTGCTTAATCAGTTAGTAGTTAGACGGATATAATATTATACCGGGTGTATTGCAAAATAGTACCTTATTTAAAAAAACAATGAACAGTGCGATTTGTGGAATTGCCTTTCTGGCTATTATTGGTAAGTTTTTGGGAGTCCATAATTTTGTACTTCATACCTACCTTACTATTAAACCTCAATTTTTTTAATTTAAACATTTAGTTTTACGGTCAATGTATTTGGTATACTATAATGTGAGATTTTCTCAAATCATTGACGTTTCTATTGAGGCTGTGAATAATAATGCAGTAGAGAAAGTATAGAGAAAGGAATGTTTTCCCTCAAGACAACATCAAAATTTTATTATTCCTATAAATTACCATTACTTTTTGCAATAAAAATTATAGTTTTTGAAGTAAATCATGCCTTATAAAGCAGTGAATTACAATCCTAATAACCACCAATCAACTCTTTATAATATCGATATGCTATAATGCTCAATTTTCAAGGTTCCATTTATTATACAGAGTGTGAGCTTGAGTTATTTAAATCGATTTTCTCAAATCATTGATTTACCTTTTACCTGTCATTTAAACAGAAAATTATTAACTATATTATCGCCTACAATCAAGACATAATACCAGTAATCAAGATCAAATAGCGCATAACTTTTCCAGGCATAGATATACGAACAACAAAACAATTATTTTTTTATGTGCAAAACTATTCAGATATAACACCGGCAAAATGCAGAAAGAAAAAATCGCATTAACCTAATTAATAGCAAGTTTTACTAGATAAGTGGCGACCGTAGTGGTACCAATAGTAAACCCATATGGGTACCATGTTGAGATATATAGAAAAGTCGATTGCGTAATAGTCTCGGGCTGGTTATGCCAAGATAGGAAGTGATGAGATTGATGATATTCGAATGGGAATTTGATGAGATTGGTTTTTATGGACGAATGGAAGTGTGTCAATTTGGATATATGGCACTTTTACAAATCTTACGGCTTCCGGTTACGATATCAGTTTGTTTAGTTCAATTGAAGATATAGGTACAAGTAAAGGTATTCTTGGAAGAACTTGGAGATCCATTATCCAGCCTCCCTCTAACTCACAGTTTGATGATCTGGCATTAGCTTTTGATGTATACAAGCTGCTAGATTTCATCAAAGGGACGGAACTTGCTTACCAACCAACCATTCATCCAGCATTGTTGAAAATTCTATGAAGGTTACTAACCTTCAGATTCTTCATATGATTCCATTTTTAATACACACAGTGTATTTTATATACCGTTATCCAACATTGAACTTTGGCTTTGATACTCATGCAGTTGAAAAAAAATCATTCCGTGAATACTGATCAAACATCGGTTATTTTACATACCGCTAATACAATACACATGTGTTGACGATTTATTGTTTCTCAGTAACTGTATATATTTTAGACGCAAGCTTTCTTCCATTTTCAATGGAGGAAAATAGTTACCAAACTATCCTCGTTTATAAGAGCAGTTTTTTGATTTTCTTGGGAAGAGATTGAAACTACAAGTTGATTTCAGTGGATAATTTCAAAAGTATCATAGGCTTAATGAAAAATTCTCCTCAAAGTATCCAAAAATGAGCTGTATTTTCCATAAAAGTCGTCCATTTACTATTCTATATTAAAAGTTGAAGACTGGAGAGCAAATCTCACAAACAGATGATTATTGAAAGTCTTCGAAAACCCCTCAATTTTTATTGAAAAGTAAAGTGTTGAGGAATCATGGATCTCCTCGAATCTTCACTCCTCTTTATCAAACAGGCCCCTGAGCGTATTAGGAAATGTGTTGATAGAAGCCCATATTATAAATAAGGTCTCGTGTAATATTATATGCATTGTGTTTAGTTACTTATAATATAAACTAGATTATTTAAAACGAGTATCGCACCAGTTCTAAAGGCGGTCAAATTGCTACGATTACGAGCTCGAGACTTTGTAGAAAGTGCACCAGAGAAAGTACCTACCTATACGCACGCATTTAAATACCATTTTTATTTCTCTCTTAATATTATGCATTGCTTGGGATGCTGTGCAGTTTATTAGTTTTTAATAACTTTAAGTTATATAATAATATGTAATAATAATTTTTTATGGTTTATGAATTCGGCCTCTTTTTTGATTTTTCTTCCATTTTCCTGGAGAACTTTTTGGAAAAACGGTAGCAGGAACAATTTTCCTATGGTGTGTTTTTTCCCAATAGAAATTTTGACGTTGAAAACTTTGAAACATAAACCTATGATATAAACAACACTGTTCCTGCAAGCTGGAATCAGTTTTTGACTGTGTGAGTCACAGAACTCTTCTGAGGAAGTTAGAGGTCTACGGCTTTACTGGTGTGATCTCGAGGTGGTTCGAATCATATCTTTCACATCGCAGACAGCGTGTCACCCTGGATGGAAAGTGTTCTACTGATCGTCCGTAGGGTTCCACAGGGATCAGACCTGGGATAAATATTATTCCTCATCTATATCAATGATCTTCTCTACCTTGATATATCGGAAGTCTTCACTGCGTTCGCGGATGATTCAACGGTTGTGTGGCACGGGGGAAGTTCTGGTGAGCTGGTTCAGGTGATTTCTGGGGACATCAGGGCCATTAAGTGTTGGTGTGATGCAAATGGACTGCTTTTTAACTTTGGTAAGACTCGGGTGCTTGGGTTCCGATGTAATATTGATGATATTGATTGTAACGAATTCTCCATCAAATTCTCTCTAATTACTAAATTTCTTGGACTTCAACTTGACGTTGATCTTAAATTCCAATCGCATGTCACTGCACTTGGTAGGAAACTTGCTTCTGGCTGCTCCTGTGTCCGAACTGTGGCCACAAATTTCGATGCAACCATAGCAAAATCAGTGTATTTTGCATTGATACAATCCGACCTTTTCTATGGACTACCTTTTTGGTGCTGTTGTAGCCAATACCTGTTTCAACCAGTGTTTAAACTCCAGAACCGAGCAGTGCGCTTTATCGCTGGCGTCTCCTCAGTGGAGAACTGCAAACCCTTATTTAAAAACACTAACATCTTAACATTGCCATGTCTTTTTATACTTGAATCGGTAAGTCTCTTACATAAACACATATCTTCGTTCCCTGTACACCAAACTGCCTTTTCCACACGACAGATGCAGAATATACCGCTCCCGATTCCGCACTCTACTCTTGTGCAGAACTCAATAATTTACAACATAAGGAATTCCACCATCAAACATCAGCAACATTATCGAACCCAATATGTTATTCAATTGCCTTGACAAACTTGATTAATTAACCAATCAGCATTAGAATGAATCATTGGAAAAGAAGCAATGATTCAACATCATCTCAAACTTAAGAATATTCTACATCTTTATTTATATAACCGGCCCATCCTTTTTACACCATACATGCATTCTTAAACATTATTTTATGGTAATACGCGTCTTATACAACTCAACTTGTAATAATAATTGTAAGCCGCTTAGATGGCGGCATCAAAACACCATCTTATTTTCACACACTTTCGATTTTTAACATGAATTTCTTCAGCAAACAATTGACGATGTAAAAATTACTTTAGAAAAAAATTAGCATTATTATACCAATGAAGCTTTCCAATATATCAGTTTTGCTGAAGCGTTTATGTAAATTATTTAAAATTGTGTAAATTACCTAAATAAAATAATGAGATAATAGATAATTATTGTTAATATAAAAAGACCTCAGACAAATTCCTAGTCGAAAATCATTGAAAGTGATACCAATGTCTATGAGGAGAAGATATCATTTTTCAACACATCATGGACGGATTGGTAGAAGAGGATTGATTAAATGACCTGCCTGATTTGTCACCAGATAAATATTCTGCTTCCACCTTTTCAATGATTAAAGATACTAGATTATTTTAGAAAGTAGAGCACGATGGTTCATTGGTCGTAACCCTGAACTTTTAGCAAATCGCAGTTATTGTTAATTTTTTCAGTGTGATGGTTGCAACCATTCATCCGTAATAGTAAAAGGAAGCTGTTGGATTATCTTATAAACCTCAATAAATATCATTAATTAGTTGGTTAATAAATAGTAATTTGCACTCTGGTTTTACTTTCCAACCAAAAAAAGTTCAGTTATTGAAAAAAAATCACAAACTAAACCGCCAGTTCTCGTTCTTATGAAAGTAATTCGCGGTTCCGAGCCAAAACAATTGTCTCTTTTGGACCGAAGTCAAAGTTGAAAGTGAGAGTGTAAGAAGTAAAAGTTATGTAACGTTTCGGGCGGAACCCAAAAGGTGCCTTAAAAATGTTTGTCTTTGAATTTCTTCACAGAGGAATTTTCTCCGAACTACTAAGCTTGTGTTGCAAGAAGGTTATGCTAAATATGTTAAATGTTTAGCTACCTGTTAGGAGAGTTAAGATGGCCTAATAATTAAGAAATCTTATTCAAATCACGCAATATTGGGGTTTGTCTATTTGATTTGTAGACTTTCAGTTCACAGCAAAAGGTGTAAAGATTTTGTAGAAAAACTCCCCCTGATGAAACTCCTGCAACTTTTCTATTTATTGATTGATTTTGATTAATTAACAATTTTGAAATGAGCAGAAGACAATTGTTCTGATTATAAATAGTTGATTTAGTATTTCTTCAAAAGTTTCAAGTTACATCTTATGTCTATTCATATACAATTGTCATATTTTATTACTCAATCTTCCAGCAAATTATCTAGATCGCTGGAAACAGAATTTTCGTCTAATTAAACAAGAACAAAAGCCAACATTTTCTCAAGATTACTATCATAATGAACCAAATCATTATGAATGATGCCAGGAATATTAAATTAATAACAAAAAAACTGAAATAAATACATGTTTTGCCTTGCAACGTCTTTGCATTCACAATCAAACAAAATAAATCATTAGTAAAAGTATTTCTACTAATTAGAGCAATATTTTATTGGATTTGCTCAAGGTTAACAGAGCTATCAAAAATATATAGAAAAAAACTAAACGAATTCCCATGGTAATTTGAAACTACTTATAGACTCTTGTGTGAAAATCTAAAATCCTGAACCACAAACCCTTGTCACGGATTAAATCTATGATTTTATTCACTCCCATCATGAGAAAATTGAATGAATCATGATCTTTTTACATTAAAAATAAAGGTCAAGGATAGAGCCTTATTAATAGAACACGTATAAACTTTTTTTGCAAGTAATTAATAAGATGATGGTTTAAAATCATTTCAAGCATCCGGTAATTGGTATTTATTAATGTTATGTAACATAAACTTTGGCTTTTGATGGTTTGAATCTCTTTTTGTTGAAGGATTGGTGCAATGTCAGCAGCCTAAAGGCAACCAAGACAATCCATGTCAAACCAAAGCTAGGGTGATAGGGGATGAGACATATTGTGACAGGTAAATATTTCAATTTATTAAACTTGGGATATAATTTTTTTATAGGTATTGGGAATGTGTAAATGGCCAGCCTGAATTATACGATTGTCCAAATGGTTTAGTATACGCCGGAAAGAATAGAGGGGTTACAGAGGGTTGTGACTATCCATGGAGGTCGAATTATTGTGACGGGAAACAACAAGCAAGTAAGTATTGTCCTTCAGTTTCTTTCAGCAATCTCCTGAATATCATAACGTCACCTCTACTCTGAGTTAGATCACATGAGCTGTGGTGGTGAGTCTCCCGGAACTATTAGACACTTTGATAAAGTTTGTGAAGCTTTCGCGGCCCAGATTTATTGATAAAGTGTTTTCATTCGGGCTTAATGTCCGTCGTAAGTTGGAACTTCTTCCTGACGTTTCACTAGCATGCATGGCTAGCATCTTCAGAAGTGCTGCCATGTCAGATTCTGGTAGCAGCCTGATGCGTTTCCGACTGCAAGTTGTATTTATGTCTGAGTGGTTGGGGGAGGGGCGGGGCTTCGCAGCACGTGGCTAATCTGAACTTTCTCTGTACTCAATGGAATCTTTCTTGCATTTTTGAGGATCAAGTTCCAGATTTGGTTAAGTTTTAATGTTTCTTCTCTCCTGTCGAAGTTCTCTGTATGTTTGTGGATTTCTATAGCTTCACGTACAAGACGATTGTGGTATCTGGAAGTCGGTGCAAGAAGCTTGACCTCACCAAATAGTATTTCGTAATTCCCTTCACTAAGTGCATGTTCCGCTACTGCCATTTTGTCCGATTGTCCTGGTCTGCAGTTTCTTTTGTGCTCGTTGATCCTGGTTCTCAAAGATCTTTTTGTTGTTCCTATGTATACCTTATTACCACATGTGCATGGTATACGATAGATTCCAGCGCTTGACAGTGGGTCCTGGGCTAATCTGATTGATTGCAGTAATTTCCTTGTTGGCTTGAAAATCGTTTTTATATTGTGTTTCTTCAAGACTTTCCCTATCCTGCCTGCCACCCGAGAAATGAAAGGCAGATATGCATTAGCCACCACTGGTTGTTCATCCACGGTTTGTCGTTACGCCATTTTGGGTCGCATGGCCCTGTCGATTTCAGATGCATTGTATTCATTTGATAGAAAGGCCGACTTGAAGTTGATGGTACTCAATACCGTCTTTCTCTCTCTATACTTATAATTTTTCATGAGTCCTCTTCGGATCAGCTTTCATGGGCAGTAGATCAAGGCCCCATTAGAGTGATGAGATGATTCACAGAAACTGAAAACCGGTGCCTTTCAGGATTACCGGATAATACCAACACCACGACTCCGAAGGAGGAGTGGTCTTGCTGGTAACGCGTTGAGTGTCAGGTAAAAGTATTAGGTAATCCTGAAACATCGAGTGGTATTCAAAAGCTTATACAACGAACTAAACTTTAATACACCAAACGTGATAATCCCAAAAGGCTTATCACTTCTTAGGCCTCTCGTGTCATATGGGAATAATGTACAGTGAGTTGTATAATCGAATGTAATACCACAAGAGGTTTCAGGATTACCGGATAATACATTTACCTGTAACGAAACGCGTTACGCAGTAACACCACGACTTCGAAGGAGGAGCGGTGTTGCTGGTAACGCGTTCAGTTTCAGGTAAAAGTATTAGGTAATCCTGAAACATCGAGTGATATTCAAAAGGTTATACAACGAACTAAACTTTAATACACGATGCGCGATAATCCCAAAAGGCTTATCACTTGTTAAGCCTCTCGTGTCATATATGGGAATAATGTAAAGTGAGTTGTCTAACTTTAATACACCAAGTGCGATAATCCTAAAAGGCTTATCACTCATTATAAGCCTCTCGTGTCATATGGAAATAATGTACACTGAGTTGTATAATCGAATGTAATACCACAAGAAGTTTCAGGATTACCGGATAATACTTTTACCTGTCATGAAACGCGTGACGCAGCAACACCACGACTCCGAAGGAGGAGTGGTGGCTGGTAACGCGTTGAGTGTTAGGTAAAAGTATTAGGTAATCCTGAAACATCGAGTGGTATTCAAAAGGTTATACAACGAACTAAACTTTTAATACACCAAGCGCGATAATCCCAAAAGGCTTATCACTTATTAAGCCCCTCTGCTTATTCATATCTATCATTTCGTTTCCTCCAGCAATCTCCTGGATATCATAACGTCACTTCTGCTCTGGATCAGATCAGTGGTGGGTCCGGGAACTACTAGACATTTTGGTGATGTTACCCAACACCGACTTCCTCTCTCTACCCATCGTCTCCTTCAAATCACCTTCCATGGTTGTTGACAGCAACAACTCAAACTGTCTTTACAAGAGCAACAAAAAACTTTTCCAGAAATATTGCGTGCGACATCGGAAACTACTGGGAGGAGGTCCAGAGTGAGACCAACATCTCAACAACTCAGCAAGACTATGGGTGTCCTCAACAACGTGAGATACCTATTATTTTTTGGATAAATGATGTTATATTTTTTAGGAGAGGTCTTAACTTTCCAAGAAAACCCATTTTAGTATAATGTGTTTATCTGTAAAAATAAAAAACTTCATGACGCTAATGATTGTGATATTTTTTTAGATCCACCAATTGGTACCGATCATTGCGGATGGCTGTATGGAATCTTTGGACACGAAACTTCCTGTACCAGATACTGGACCTGTTGGAACGGAACTGCCACAGAACAACTTTGTATCGGTGGATTGTTATACAACGAGCGCACCCATTCATGTGATTGGCCCGAAAATGTTGATGGGTGCCAAAAACATCGTAAGTGTTCTCCTAATCTATTAGTTCCATTAAATTCAAATTCCATTGTCTAGCATTGTGTAATGACGACCCCAATGGCAACGTACCTCTTGGAAAATCCTGCAACAGATACTGGCAATGCCAAGGAGGTTACCCAAGACTGCAAAGGTGTCCAGCGATGTTGGTCTTTGACAGAAGATCATTAAGGTATGCTTGAAAAATTGATAAAACAAATTATTATATTGGTTTTATTTAGATGCCAAGTTCCTCCAACTGAAGATTGTGACATTCCCAGCACCCTTCCACCGCCAGTCGAAGAAGATGAATACGAACAAAACATCCCTCAAAACAATCCTAAAAATAGAGAGAGCAACTTCCAAAATTTACCACCAGGAGCCATTCCAATTCCAGTGAAAGGAAAAGCGGCAAAGAATTAAACAACTAATTTTAGGATTTTAAATTATTCAAATTTCTTTTAGATTCGAAGAAAAGTATTAGGTACAAGATATAATAATATAATAAATTATTATTTTTTATCTAGTACATTATAATTGGAAGAAATAGTTGTCCAAAACAAGACTTAATAATGATAATTACAAGTGGAATTCTATTACATTTTTAATAAATTAATTTAATAACTAAAAACTTTCACTACAGATGCAATAATCCTTTCTCTTGTTGTGCTTTTCACCGTTAGTGGTGTAATAACAGATATAAAATTCATCATATTCTGTTTTCTTTTGATTTTTTTATCCCAAATTTCATTCGTGCCAGTATTATTTTGTCTGTATTTTTGAAAGATCTTTGCCTACTTTTTTTATTAAGTTTAAGTTAGTTTAAGCTGTCTTTGGTCTGTAAATTCAAATAGGTGTCTATTTGGTATTGTTAATAAAACTTCTTTTTTTTTTAAATATTTCTTTATTTCTTTAGTTGATCAGGAAATATATTTTCTAGGAGGAAATTTTCGAAGATTCTCTTGTACCTACAAAGAGACACATGCATGATTTTTACTAGATGTGGTTTTAAGAAGAATATACTTACCAGCCATTGGAAGCAGTATTTATCATGTTCACGTAGTATGTTGGACAAGTATTTTGGCACATAATGGCATTGTGAAATAATAGGCTATGTGCCAACATGTACACCAACTGTTGAGGTAAAAATTTGTTTTCTATTTCCAATGTTTTGAGCGTCCTGTTGTAAAACATCTAAAAATTTATCCTCTTTTGGAAAACCTATTATAAAAATTGATAATAATACATACCTGTAATATCGTTGTTATACCTACTGTCAGTATTTGGAAATTTGGCGATATAGAATAGGTGGTGCCAGCAACAAGACCAGCAATTGCTCCAAAATATTTCTGTTTAAATCCTTTATTGTTTAACAAATAGCAAATAATGTACTAAAAAATTAAAGTTAGTCAATAAATTTTACGAGAATGTTGATATTATATACCCTGTAAATTCCTACATAAGCTCCAAGAAAAACACCAAATCTAAGATTGTCCTCATTTGCCATTATTTTAAACAGCGTAGATGGTTTTCTGTAAACTGTTAACATCTTGGGGATTAGTTTCTTAACTATACTAAAAGCGTAACCTAATAGAAAATATTTTTGGGCTCCCTAGAAAGCAAATTTAAAATAAAACTTCAGAATCCTTTAACAAACTTACCTTAAGGGCAAAATCTGAGCAACTGGAGCTGTGATCACACTTTTGTACAGATATTTCTGGACTATTTTCTACTTCTTTGGTTTTGAAGGTATGTGGAGTATAAAACCTATAAAAATTGTGATAGAAACAAAGTATTTGCACATACAGACCGGACCAACCTACTACAAACATAGGGTGTAATAAGTCGGATTCACTTGTAACTTGCAGTAAAATGGTCACCTGGTCCCATTGAAGTCTATGTTTCCAGTAGCCTGGTCCTGTCTGTATACAGGGTGTTACAAATTCAGGAGAAGTATGGGGATATCGGTAATTATAGGAGATACAGAATCGGTTAAATTGAAGCAAAGTTAAGCAATTTCTTGCTCATCAAAATACCGTTTCAGAAAATTCTGGATACTTCCAGAGATATTCGGAAAAAATGTCACTTCATCGTTGCCACTTTTTCTTCTCTATAATATGGCCTTATCAGACTTGAAATCCGACGTTCCGTCTTTGGACCACTATCATCAACCTAAATTTTTTGAATACGGCTCTAGACCTAACATTATTTGCAAGAGAAGAGAAAAATCAAAAAAGTATATAAAATTTTTTGGTTCTGAATTTTTTTTGAATCATGACAACGTTAAGAAAAATTGTCAATTCATATTTCCATAAAAATTTAAATAAATCAAAACATTATATTATGTATGTATGTACAGGATGTTTTTTTATATATTGACACCCCACCTACAGCCTTTACCTTTACAGGTAGATGAAAGGTGTAAATACAAAAGTTGTTCAGTATTGGCTAAATTTTTAGAATCCATGGTCAGAAATTTTTTATGCTTTCAGCTTTTGTCAAATGGGATGCGCAATATTTGGTTCTATACTCTTGAAGAGCACAATTTCCCGATTCCAAAACTATATAGTTTGTCTGTATTTGGTTGAGCCGTCTCCAACATATTTGATTCTAAAAATTTTGAAAATACTATCAGAGAAAGCAAGTATACCTCAAATTTAACTTATAGCTTTCACCTGTACAGGTAGATTGGTTCACAAAATCAGTAGTAGGATAGTATTTTTACAATTTTTGGAGCCGAATGTATGAGAGATTGCTCAATGAAATATAGATCGAGGCATTGTGCTCTTCAAGAATATAGAATGAAATAGGGCATCCCATTTGAAAAAAGCTGGAAGCATTACAAGAGTGAATTATTAAGGAACTTATGGGTGGACCTCTGCGGGACGAGCGCAGCGAGTTCCGCAGCCATCTACTCCCCAATATACTGTTGAACTGTTCAAGTAAGACACTCACCTGAAACGTGTAGTTTTTGAACTAATGAGAAAAATTCACAACTGAGTGAATCAGGTAAGTATTGTACTTGAACAACATATTGGTGAATAGATGGCTGAGTCCACCCATAAGTTCCGCAACAATCCATCGTTTGTACTTGAATAACTTGTCACATTATATTACTAGTTTGGTAAAGTAACATTACGAATTCCTGTTAAAAGGCAAATTGACAAAAAGTGAATAATCATAATCTTACAAATTTTGACTTTATATAATAAGTTATTGTTCAAGTACAAATAAAGAAATTGTTACGGAATTTTTGGGTGGATCTCTGCGGGACGAGCGCAGCACGTTCCGCAGCCATCTACTCACCAATATACTGTTGAACTACTGTTCAATTAAGACACTCACCTGAAACGTGTAATTTTTAAACTAATGAGAATAACTCACATTTGAGTGAGTCAGGTTAGTATCGTATTTACACAACATATTGATGAATAGATGGCTGCGGAACTCGCTGCGCTCGTCCCCCAGAGATCCAATCATTAGTTCCGCAACAATCCACTCGTTTGTACTTAAATAATTTGTCACATTATATTACTAGTTTGGTAAAGTAACATTACCAATTCCTGTTGAAAGGTAAATTGACAAAAAGTGGATAATCTTACACATTTTGATTTTATATAATAAGTTATTGTTCAAGTTCAAATAAGTGGATTATTGCAGAACTAATGGGTGGACCTCCCTATTTTCCATGAACAGCTACAGCTGAAATCTTTGATTCAATACTATCTCTCACTGATTTCAAGAGATTGACCTTGTATCCCGTATGATTACCGGCGAAACCCCATGCTTACTTACAAATTTGTAACAACCTGTATATTTTTCATATTTCAGGTGATTGGGATGAGTAAATTCAGCCTGAATATGTGTAGTAAAAAAATCATAAGCTCACCAGAAGTTCGTATAATTTTCATTTTTATCACGGTTTTGTAAAAGATGCATCAAAACACTGCTCACACCCATAAACAAAAGGGTTTCCCTCCTATTATTAAGTTTGAATATATCAAATTCATTTAGATTTTTAAACACAGCCTCCACCAACTAGAATATTAATTAGTAGATATAAAAAACCAATTTGTATTATTTCTTACCACAGTGAAAAATATTAAAGTGTCCAGCAAATGGTTTTCTTTAGTTTCTATCAATAATCCTAGCCCCGATATGAGTCCCGAGACTAAGCCCAAGTTGTAGTAATGCAATTGTCCTGTTACTTTACTAAAATTGTATAAAAATTTCAATAAAAATTAATATACAAAATAATAAAATTTTCGCACTATAGAATGCAATTTCCACCTAAAAATAGTATTGCTAGTGAGGAACCATAGAATGCCGATCTTGCTTCTTCAATTAAAAGTTTTTTCAAATAAGCTTTGTCTTTGCATTTATTATGATTGAGTAGAGCTTTAATCTGAAAACTAAAGTATTAGTGGAAGAATGGACCCAGGATAAAAATCTTATGAAATGAGATTAAGTGGATAGTGAAGTAAGTAAATATAATGTAATATAAAAATGTCATCATATTAGGGTTAAAATTAGGTATAGGTACTCAAATATCACGATAAAAATTAGATAATATGACTTGGTTGTCGCAACTTCAAGAAAAGATAGAAAGCTGAACAGTTTTATACTTAGGGCCAGTATTTCAATGTCACCTTG
Source organism: Ceutorhynchus assimilis (assembly GCA_917834065.1). Classification (NCBI taxonomy): domain Eukaryota; kingdom Metazoa; phylum Arthropoda; class Insecta; order Coleoptera; family Curculionidae; genus Ceutorhynchus; species Ceutorhynchus assimilis. The sequence continues at coordinate 52,137,954 of OU892279.1, forward strand.
AAATCAAGACTTAGCTAAAGTACCCTTAATGTTGAGGTGAACCTGAAATCAGTTCATTCAAATGGCTTAAGATCTTGGATCTTAAGATACACTTTGAATTAAGGGAACTTTGATATACAGTGACACTTGTATTAAGGATGACTTAACGTTATTCTATACCTTAAGGTAACATTGAAATACTGGCCCTTAGTCGGTCAAACGACGGACAGTGGATTTGAGAAAATGACTGTTTTCCAGACGAAGACGTACGTTAAATTTGGTCTAAATTTCAGTCAACAAATTGCTATACTTGGGATATTGCCAAAATTCTTGTTAGGTATGCAAGTATATAAGTTATTATAAAGTAAGTTATTGTGCTTAGAGGAATTAACTAGTGATTTTTTAACTTGAAATGAAAATGAGGGTGTAAAAGTGGTAGATACCTTAAGTATACTTACAATATAAATTGGCAAATAAAATTTCATTGACCCCCAAAACGCTTCCTTTGCAATATATAGATTAGCTTGCATACAACTTTCATTCCAGTAATGTAAATGTTTGCAACTTAAATCTGTGCCGATATTTTGATAAAATAAATGTTTACTTATCAAAGACATTTTCCGCGGAATATTATCAAGTACTGGTCGATGAAGGCGAACAATTACAAATAAAAAGGCATAATAATTGTCGTTGAACTATATCGGTGTGTTCTTGAATTAATAATAAGGTTAAAGTTTGCCTCTAATTAAAAGTACGATATCTACCTTCCAACCTATTATCGTCTATTATTTCATAAAAAAATTGTCGTTAAATCGAAATTACACGTGCTGTGTATATTACTTTTTTTTACTTAAAATACATGAAAATTTAATGTTTTAATGCTCTATAGTAGTTGTTATCACCTATATATACGTGTGCTATCGTACTTAATACCTAATTGGAAAGTACTAAAAAATATTCCTAGAATTTTTTTCAAAAATAACTGGCATATTCATCAAATATAATATAGTGACTTGCACGTAAACGTTGGTTGGTCCAAGAAAATAGAAAAGTAGGTGCAGTATCATCATGTTTAATAATGAGGCTTATTAAAATATCCATGCACACTGGCAAAATTAGGGGAATTGACAAAATTTACACTAAGTTTGACATAAATTTTCTCTTGATCCCTCCGCTCGATTTCGATGAAGTTTTTGATTCTTCAGGAATACATCTGACGCATTGTACCGTTATTAAATGATTCGTCTTTGTATCATATTATACAAGAATGGAGAGACAGTCAGTAATTTTCACAGTTTTTTGAGACACCCTGTGGAGTGAACCATTGGAAATTCAGAACAGTGTTCAACACCAAATTGTAGCCTGAACTTTTCCGAACATTTTCATTTTTTTTTCATTCTGATATTTTGACATGTTAGGAAAATCAAAATCCACGATCTATCGTAATGTAAGACGTTGGAGGCAAACGAGAAAGTATGTGAGGAGACGGGGCTGGGACATGTTGGGTAGACGATTAAGGATTAAGGTCCAGAATTCCTACAGTTCAAAATCGCGAACAAGCAGCACCTGCTCTGGTTTAAACCAAGGTTCCTAGAGTTGATATGTTGCCTGGTAATGGGTAACTTGATGACGCATCTGGGGTGCCTTATGGAGATTTGCATTATGTTGAGGCACACCAGATGACGTCATAAAGTTATCAGACAACTTACCTCTCTCAAACAACCTTGATCTGGGACTATCTGCCCCAAGAGATGATTGATGATGTCATCAGAAGCATGACGAGACTGGTCCGCTGGTTGCATCCTACCGATGTGACCAGGTCTGTTGAAGGGTAAATTGAAAAAGTCCTAAGCCTTGGTTAAGTGTGAAAGGAGAGTTTAGTTTAGATAAATAACATTCCAATAAATGGAAATAATGAAAGAGACTTTCTGATCCCCCTTTATATATGTGAGTATTCTTTTCACAATAAATTTCATATCCAATTCGTATGTCGACGTGGAGAAAATAGAGGTCAATATTCACCTTTTCTTCGAAGCTCCGTATTTTCAATAATATTGAAAGTATCAGAGTGAATAAAAAATTTAAATGTTCGGAAAAGATCAGGCTACAATTTGGTGTTGAAAACTGTTCTGAATTTCCAGTAGTTCACTCCACAGGGTGTCTCAAAAAACTCTGAAAATTACTGACTTCTTTCCATCCCTGTATAGGATATGAAGATGAATAATTTATTAACGGTAATACGTCAGATATATTCCTGAAGAATCAAGCTACAATCTATGAAAAATTCATCAAAATCGAGCGGAGGGTTCAAGAGAAAATTGATATTAACTTTGTCCGTTCTCCTAATTTTGCCAGTTTGTGTATTAGTATTTCCTTTGAACAAAAAATTACACTAGACTATATTTATTAGCAATATTAAAAAACGAAAAAATTATCATACGTATAATATAATATTATTTAACAAATGCTCATTTTATTCGAACGGGCAAAACTTCCTTAATCAACTTCCTCAACTTTAGGACCTCCTTGCCCGCCCTGAGCAGCGCCACCGCCTTGATGTAACTTCATCATAACAGGCTGACACTCCTTTTGCAATTCTTTCAGTTTATCCTCATATTCGTCTTTTTCGGCCAGCTGATTGTTGTCCAACCATTGAAGAGCAGCCGAACATTTATCTTCAACCAGCTTTTTGTCAGCTTCGGGTAGTTTGTCAGATGGAACATTTTCTACAGCCTAAAACAATTTAATGTAAAATTGTTGTTCCATTATACTGTACCTACTCACTTGTTTAGCACTGAAAATGTATCCTTCCAATTGATTTCTAGCTGTAATTCTTAATTTTTGCTTTTCATCCTCGGACGCGTATTTTTCAGCATCAGCCAACATTTTATCGATTTCGGCTTTAGAAAGACGCCCTTTATCGTTTGTAATGGTAATTTTTTCGGATCTATTTGTGCTGGTATCTCTAGCAGATACATTCAAAATGCCTATAATAATAATTAAACTCAATAAAATTTTCATAAATACTTCAACCTCATACCGTTTGCATCAAGATCGAAAGTAACTTCAATTTTAGGCACACCTCGCGGAGCGGGAGGTATACTAGTTAAATTGAAAGTTCCCAAAAGGTTATTATCTTTCGTCATAGCCCTTTCACCTTCAAACACCTGAATCGTAACTGCATTTTGATTATCAGAATAAGTAGTAAAGGTTTGCTGTTGCTTGCAAGGAATTCTAGAGTTTCTTTCCACAAGTTTGGTCATAACACCTCCGGCAGTTTCGATACCCAAAGAAAGAGGAGCCACGTCTACCAAAAGAACATCCTGAATTTTAGATGAAGTATCACCACTCAGAATGGCAGCTTGAACAGCTGCCCCATAAGCTACAGCTTCATCTGGATTGATGCTAAGATTCAAAGTTTTACCACAGAAGAAATCTTGAAGCATTTTTTGTATTTTCGGAATTCTTATGGAACCACCAACTAAAACAACATCATGAATTGCTGCTTTATCAAGCTTGGCATCATTTAAAGATTTTTCAACAGGCAATAAGGTGGATCTGAATAAATCCATACAAAGTTCTTCAAATCGAGCTCTGGTGATTTTCGAGTAGAAATCTACACCATCGTGAAGAGCATCAATTTCCAAACTGGCTTCTGTAGATGAGGATAGTGTTCTCTTTGCCCTAAAATAATTAATAAGGTGTTTGTATAATGAGAAAATATTATTTTAATTAACCTTTCGCAAGCAGTTCTCAATCTTCTCAACGCTCTTGTATTGGTGCTCAGATCTTTTTTGAATTTCCTTTTAAATTCTTCAACAAAGTGGTTTACCAGACGGTTGTCGAAATCCTCTCCACCAAGATGAGTATCGCCAGCAGTTGATCTTACTTGGAACAAAGAACCTTAAAAAAATATATAGGTAAAAACTGACTATAGGTTGGAGCTCTGGGTCTACCTTCATCAATTGACAAAATAGAAACATCAAAAGTTCCACCGCCCAAATCGAAAATTAGAACATTCTTTTCCCCTTTCAAATTTTTGTCCAATCCATAAGCCAAAGCAGCTGCAGTAGGTTCATTAATAATTCTTAAAACATTTACTCCAGCAATAACCCCGGCGTCTTTAGTGGCTTGCCTTTGGGAGTCATTGAAGTAAGCGGGTACCGTGATGACAGCATCAGTTACTCGGCCTCCCAAAAAAGTTTCAGCTATCTCCTTCATCTTGGTCAAAACCATCGAGCTGACTTCTTCGGGGGCGAATTTTTTCACTTCGCCTTTGTATTCGACTTGAATTTTGGGCTTGCCTCCGTCATTGACCACGGTAAAGGACCAATGTTTCATGTCCTGTTGGATTTTTTCGTCGTCGAATTTACGACCGATCAGACGTTTGGCGTCGAAGACGGTGTTTTTTGGATTCATTGCCACCTAAAGAAGAATAAATAGGCTGGGATATAATTTTATTGGCAATAATTAACGATGATAAGTCGATTAGCATATTATTTAGCACATCTTCAAAATTCCCAATATAGCAAATAAAACCTCGAGTTACCATGAAAAGTGCCAATTAATGATTTAATGGTAATAATAATTGTGCATAATGTACTCGTTAAAGGCCTTGCAAAATGGTAAAACCTTATTCGGAATCATTGACATTTTTTTTTGCCTTTTTTGGTATAAGCATAAAATTGAACATATGTTGGCCAGTTTATATAATAATTGTTTTGATAGACCGCAAAGAGAAAGGCTGCAGAAGAGCATGCCAAACATTATACCAGAATGTTGTATGTACTCATTTTTTGGTTTTGGTAATATTTGATTTGATTCATGACACAATCTAGCCAATTTTTTTTTTACAAATGAATCATCAATTCCCAAATTATTTCCATAACCATATTTGATCGTAACGGTATCAACAGTTCAACATACACCAACTTAAAATATACGTGCGTGTGAAGTAAGCCTCCCACAAACAAAATTGAATTTTTTCAATGAACCAAAATTATTATTATATTGGAAGATATTTTTAGAGTGTTTAAAAATATTCGAGAAATCTCGGAAAACCATATGATATTTAGATTGAAAGTTTGCCAGAGAGAAAACAGATGCTTGTTTATTGAATTAAATCTAATAACCCAATTAAATATTATTTAAATAATCTTCAACTGAAACAATTCTTACTTGGCTCTTGGCAGCATCTCCAATCAACCTTTCCGTATCGGTGAAGGCGACATAACTTGGGGTAGTCCTGTTTCCTTGATCATTGGCGATGATTTCCACTTTTCCATGTTGCCACACTCCTACACAGGAATATGTGGTTCCCAAGTCGATACCAATTGCTGGAGTTTTGCCCATTTTGTATTTACGCACCTAGAAAAAAAGTGAGTAATCACAAAATTAAAATTTCGTTTTCAATTTGGCAGTTAGAATATAAATAGGTGAGAGTGACAGTGACAGTGACAATACAGTAATTTTTGCTCATGTTCTCTTCACTGTATTTCGATTAAAAGTTTTCCTTCCTTTCTGACACCTTCTTCTTCTTTAAGATCCAAAATGGTTTTGTATCCGACAGCTTGTAATGAAGCAACTTTAACTGAGTTTTCTTCAGGTTTTGGTTCTCAGTTCCATGCTTTTGTTTCCTAAGTTTCACATTTTCTTTAGAGTCTTATCTTCAACTGGTTGCTCTGAAATAATTTCACCTTGCACTCAAACTTTGACCCCTGTTCTACAAATCTTGGCTTCTAATATTCCATTATCTTTTTTGTTTCTATACTTCCTTCCAAGTGTATATACAATTTGAAGTGTGTGATACAACAGCAATACTTTATAGGCTGGTCTTCAGCTTTCTGCTTTGTTCTCCATGTTTTGGTCGATTCACTTGCTTCAAGTTTCAACAATAGTTTCTTGTTGTTTCAAAAAGTCTTGAGGGTTTTTAGCTCCACGTTAACTCAAGTTGCTCTTTAAAAATTTGCTTTCTTCTTGTTTTACTCTCTCAAATTCAATTTTTTTCCGTCGAGTTTAAAAAATATGAGGCCGTTCCATTACCTCTGAACAAAATGCCGTGGCAATATTTTTTAAACGAAAAATTTGTTTATAGGCATCCAAAATTGGGCTGATAATGATAAGGCATAATGAAGGGGTGTTGAATTGATTATCTACCATAAAGGCAGTAGGAAATTGACTAAAAAAATTGAGTAGTCCTCAATCAAAATTAGAAAAATGATTGGCAAAATTTCTGACGAATTGGCATGGATGTTAGGAAAGTTACAAATTTGAATTTTCAATTAGTATAAATAAATATTAGCTGATGCCAAATAATTAGATTAAAGTCACTTAAAAATGTTTAATTATTGCCTTACCTTATATCTTTTCTTACACAACCACTTAACTGAAAAGTTTCAAACACTTTTCCACCTAAATATTCTCAGCACGCGATATGTCCGAAGTATTCAGAAATAGAATTGATACAGCGAGTGATACTTGCTGCCTTGGCCAGTCTTCGACTCCCACTTGTATTTTTCAAAACATTGTAATTTAAAGTATCTTGTATCTGTATCGTTGCCTTTTTTGTATCTATGATTAATTCTTTTTAATTTGGTTGTTTTGGTAGTAGGGGTTAATGGGCTTGAAAACTGGTTTATTGGATCATTGTACGTTATTACTTGCGATTGATTTACATAGGTAGGTAGTACTCATTTGATTGGGCTAAATTCTAATTTCTAGAAGATATACTATCTTCAATATGTTTCTGCCTCAACTTCCAGGAGAGTTTTAAATGCATGATTTGCAACTATTCCTACAGTAATTATGGATAGTCATTGTTCATTCACTATACTACCGTTATACTTTCTAAGCTACAATTATATATTTTAGCTCTATCAAAATTGCTCTACAATTTTACAAGAAGAACTCTTAGGTTTACAGTAAGTGGTTTCCAAACAAAGAAAAGCAAATAAATTGTCTTTTGAAAGCGAATTTCAAATTTGAAACCTTCATGTAGAAGAAAGTAAGCTGTCAATTTTTCTAGCTCTATCAATACTCTATAATTTTACAAGGATATATATAGCTCTTCTGTAGCTCTAACAGTTTTTGAATTAAAGGCAACCAAGCAAGAGCCAATTTCAACTTTGAAGACTCTTTAGAAGAAACTGTGCTCTATCATTTCTCGTCAAGGCGGCTATTTCTGAACATGCACAGCTAGAAAATGGTATATGGACTTTTAAATATACGCATTAAAGATAAAGTTCAACGAGATCAAATAAAAACTTTCAAGGATCTCATATATAGTTATCATCAAGTATCAGTCAAACCATCTGATCGAGACAAAACTGGTTTAATTTGTCCTTTTGGGACTTTTAAATATACAAGGATGCTATTTGGACTACGAAATGCTCCGTCCACATTTCAAAGACTAATTTTATAATTATTTTATCAAGTTCATTTGAACTTCATGTTAGTGATTTACAAAAAGTTTTGGATCGCTTAAAATTATTCAAACTTCTGTTAAACCGTTCGAAATGCAAAATTTCTTGTTTTTCTGTTAATTACCTCGGTCATTTAATAACTTCTTCTGGTATTGCTACTATACCGTTATGTCCCTGAATTAGATGAAGATGAAGTTCAAACAAGTAGTACCGAAATCCCAAGTTCCTTAAATCCTTGCCTAGTACCCCGATTTTTCATAAGCTGGCCATTATGGTGTAGAACGTACTTATCAAAGAACTGCAAGTCGTTTCTTTTGGCCTTGAATGAGAAGAACCATATCTGATTATGTTAGTAAATGTGTAGACTGCCAACGTTATAAAGCTACAAATCTTAAACCTGCAGGACAAATGCAGACTCCTATTCAAAGACAGCGTTTCTATCGATTTATTTGGACCATTACCTGAATCGCACGATTATTACAAATGGATTTTCATAGTAGAAGATACTACAAGTAGATGGATAGAACTTTTTCCATTGACGGCAGCGTCCGCTGAAAATTGTGCTCGTTGCTTATTAGATGAAGTTATATTTAGAGATGACGTTCCCAAACGTAGTTATAATAATAAGTCATAATGGTTCCTATCAGTTTGTAAGTGCAATAATGCAACAAGTTGCATATTGCCTAGGATTCGACAGAATTTTAATTCTCATATACCACCTAGAAGCTACTGAACGGAAAAATCGAGATCTAAAGCCTCAGCTTTCCATACTTGTTGGTAATGACCATACAAAATGGAGAGAAAAACTTCCAGCAGTCCGTTTTTCGATGAATTCTCAAGCTAAATGTTATTCCGCTGCTTACCTCACTTTTGGAAGAGAGTCAAAAACCCCTGATGATGTAAATAGAGATCTTAGAAGCATTGTGGAAAATTACAATTTTGTGTGTGAAATTACTCCTTAGGTACCTGAAATCTTTACCTACCATTCTTCGTCAAGCCAGAGATGTACATGAAATTCAACAAGATAAATCTAAGAAATATGCTGACAAGAACAGAAGAGAAGCACCTATATTCCAGTGTGGTGAAAAAATTCTTGTTGATAGTCACTGCCTTAGTAATGCTAAATATTTTTTCCAACTAAATTTGTTCCAAAAAGAGATGGCCCATATCAAATTATTGAAATGGTATCCCCAACTATTTACTTATGAGATTGCATCACTAAATGATTCACAAAAAGTACTCGGAAAATATCATAAATAAATCCGACGATAAAGTTTATCCACCAATGAGAAAACGTGGTAGACCCCGTAAAGTTATAATTGAAGATGGTGAATTTGAAAGTGATTTAAGTGATAATGTTTGAGGACCATTATCCCTGCTGTATTTTTATTTATTTATTATTATTATTTTTATTTTTTCTTTGTTACTCCATTTACGGAACGTTTCATGGCGTACAGGGGGAGTAATGTAACAAAAATACCTTTACTAGGTACCTGTTTTTACCAGTCATTCTTTGTACAGGTTTTTTTAATAATGTCAGGGCGAGTTCTCATGAGCGTAAGTTGACATTTCTGGCGTAATCATGTGATAATATGGTGTAATTTGATTGGTAAAATATCCAGCATGGCGAATATTTTACCAATAAAACCCATACATTTTATCACGTGATTACGCCAGAAATGTCAACTTACGCTCATGAGAATTCGCCCTCAGGTCTATGAATGTCAGTGTGTATTAAAATTTTATCAATTTACCACATTATTTCTAATTTTGTAGTCGCTTTTGCTCGATATATTTCTGAATCGATATCCTGCACATGCGTTTTCTGGGCAATTCAGACACTGGGAAGATTTGTAGGGATGCTTGTTCAAGGGATGATTTATCATCCCTCAAAAGGAAAATTCCTTGCCAGCCGTCAAACTTAGGAAAATCATTCCTCGTATAAAAAAATATTGAAAATTTCATATTTTCTTATTTTTTCTTCAGACACCTAGATGGTGTTTCACGTTCAAATTTGAAAATATGCTTGTTCAAGGGATACTTTATCATCCCTCAAAAGGAAAATTCCTTGCCAGCCGTCAAACTTAAGAAAATCATCCCTCGTATGAAAAAATATTGAAAATTTCATATTTTCTTATTTTTTCTTCAGACACCTAGATGGTGTATAGATAGAAGAAACAAACACCATATAGAACGTAGAAGATTCCAATCCCCACTATAAGTTGTTAATTTTTCTAACTCTATCATTGCTTCAGGATATAGCTTTAATAGTTTTTGAGTTAAAGGCTACCAAGCAAAAGTAAAGAGTCTTTTGAAAGCAAATTTCAACTTCGAAGTCTCTTTAGAAGAAACTGTGCTCTATTTTTTTTAGTGTGCCGGACTTCGAGGCACATAAACATATGGCCCTAGATGCTCCCTGAAGAAGTTATAGCCCTTCAAACGGCAAATGAAAATAATAGATGTTATTTATTTTCAAGAACAGTGGCAAACAATTTTCCTTGAAATTTGGTATTCTTGCATACATTTCGATGCCAAAGCGAATGGTGATAGTAAAAAAACTCGTAACAGTTCTGAAAGGGTAGTTTCCGTAAGCTTAGAGGGTAGTTACTCACAAAACAAAAAAGCATCTTAGGGCTTTTTTTTCTTATTTTTATGTGTAGTATCATCCCTCAAAGTATGGTACACTATTCTTTTTACACCCTGTATCCCTCAAGGCTCTACATACAATTTTACGAAAAATGCTCTTTTATCTAGCTTCAATAGATTTTGAAATAGAGGCCTCCAAACAAATAGAAGCAACCAATAAAATCTATTTTGAAGGTAAATTTCAATTTTCAAGCCTTCATGTGGAAAAACGTGAGTTGTTCATTTTTTGTAGCTCCTATCAACGCTCCACAATTTTACAAGCATATAGCTCTTCTGTAGCTTAAATAGTTTTTGCGTTAAAGGCTACCAAGCAAAAATAAACAGTCTTTTGGAAGCAAATTTCTACTATGATGACTCTTTAGAAGAACTGTGCTCTTTTATTTTTCGTCAAAAATTATATATTGTATTCATCCCTCTCAATGCTCTACATACAATTTTTTAAAAAGAGCTCTTTTCTCTAGCTTCAATAGTTTCAAAGTTAGAGGCCTCCAAACAAAGAGAAACAACCAATAAAATACCTATATATCGAAAATAAATTTCAAATTTGAAGCCTTCATGTAGAAGAAAGTAAATTTTCAAATTCTCTAGTATCATCGCTCTACAATTTTACAAGGATAACTTTTCTGTAGCTCTAATAGTTTTTGAGTTAAAGGCTACCAAGCAAAAGTAGAGAGTCTTTTGGGAGCAAATGTCAACTTTGAAAAAACTGGTGCTCCTAATTATTTTTCATCAAAAATTATGTATTGTATCTCTATTAATGCTCTACATACAATTTCACAAAAAGAGCTCTTTCCTCTAGTTTAGGTAAATTTAAAATTTGAATCCTCTAGCAAAAGAAAGTAGGTAGGTATATAGTAAAAATTATCAAATATAGAGGCGTCTAAACTCTAAAAGATAACATACTAAGATGCTATACCTATTAAGTATGATTTTTTTAAGGACTTTAAATTACTAGATTTTAGATTGAACATGGAAATATTTATGTACCTACTCTTATAATCTTGCTTCTATAATGTTCTGCCTCTTTTTTCCTTATTGAATTTCGTTCAAGAAATATAAATGAACATCAGCCAATTAAATCAATTGAGCACAACTACTATTTGTGCTGTAAGTTACCATGGAAAAGTAATCTTGGTTTCATCGATAAAACACTGGAACTGAAACAAACAAGCTATTGTAGCAAATTTAGTTGAAGCGATTATGCCAAAAGGTAAAAAGAAAAAACCGAAAAATAATAAAAATGGCGATAAAAACAAGAAGAAAGGCGGTGGGAAACCGAAAAAGGGGACTGGAAAGAAAGCAAGATCTAAAAGTGCAAGGTATGAGTTAACGTCAATGAAATATGAATAAAAAGTTCAATGATTCCTATTTTCTCACAGATGTAATGTGGATATTTTTACGGAAGCGGCAATGGAAAATGCTTACACCACTTGCCACAATGTCCAAGATTTACTACGCTGGAGGGGATTTCCTTGGCCTGATGCACAGAAAAAGAAAAAGAAGGGAAAGAAATAGAGTATTAATATATCACTAGCACCTAGGTGCTAATCAGTATTTTTTTTCAAATAGCCACTTAAATTTAATGAATATATAATAAAGCGAGAAAAAGGTTGAAGTTTTATTTTGAAATTAAAGGAGTAAGGAAATCAAATCAAGAGCCGGAAATAGTTCATATTTTAATTATTACCGGCTCTTGAATCAAGACTAAAAAATTTTACTTAGAGGAACTCAAGAGTCACTGTTGAATTATATAGGAAATCAAGAGCAGAAAACATTTGAGATTTTGATTATTACTAGCTCTTTGAATCACTGGAATTAATTACCAATAGAAAATTATCTGGAAAAATTTGAAAGTTTCTTCATGGTAACTATAAAGTTGTACCTATATCTATCTACATCAAAAACCTTATACAGGTCAATAATGATGAAGCAGTACATAAATGAAGAATATATCTTGAAATAAAAATAATTTATTACCTAGTTAAGTAATATATTTCTCAAATATCCAAACCTAAATTTCCACACGTACCTACCTATAAATATGTTTAAACGTTTTTCATCTGGAAAATTCTGGTTCCTGCATGCAAAAATCAAAATATTTTTATTTCTTCAAAGTATAAAAATAGACTTTAGGCTCAGGAATTGCAGTTATTTTTAACCGGCATCAATTCAACACTCTGGTAATAACGTTGTATGTAATCGAGTATAAAAATTGAAATTACGTCTTCAGTTTTAATAGTTGAAATATGAGCCTTAAAATTTCATGTAAAGCCTCTGACAACGACAAACATGAGTGGGATATAACATTTTTGCTGTATCACAAAGGGAAACTATATAGCGCAGCTGATGATGGAAAAATAAAGGTAAATATTCCATGCTTAAAATTACTAATGCACACAAACATTATTTGTTTAGGTTTGGTCGCAAGATTTAAAAAAATTAGCTGAAATCGAAGCTCATCCATGTTCAGTGTTTTGTTTAGCAGCAAACGATGAAACATTGTTTTCATGTTCAAATGATGGTACCATCAAATTATGGGAATTGGATACTTTAAAGGAAAAAGAGACTCTGGTTAAAAGTTCCGACACTGAATATTGGAGAGTAGCCTATTCGGATGGATGTTTGTTTTCTGGAGACGACAAAGGAGATGTAATTATGTAAATATATTTAAGTAAGTGATTTTGAAATTAAATATTTTTAGATAAGTATTTACAAAAGTAATAAATTATATGGACAAGTTAACATTGCGGAACCTATAAAAGACTTGGCAGTTTATAAGGGCTTTGTTTTTACTGTTAAAGATTTAGACTTGGTAGTCACAGAAATAAAATCAGCAGGTAGGTACGATACTGATCAAATAGATATTTTTTTCGATACTATCTAGGTATTTTAGGAGAAAAAATTCAATTTGAAACGAAAACTTCGTTCATGGGTAGAGCTCCCGTAACACTTATCGGCGAAAATTTGTTTGCCTTTGCCACTAGAGAAGGAAAAGAAATACAACTTCATGAAAATAACGTGCAATCTAGATTCAAGCAAGTTGCTAGGATAACGGTAAGAACTTTATTGTTCTTATTGGTAAATCTAGAATTTTTGCCTCCAAGTATCCAATCAATTCAGGCTTATAGGTACAACAACTAACAAAATAAAATGTTGGTTTCTCCAAACTCCTAGTCATTTCTCTGTTCTTTTCAGCATGGATCTGACATGATCATAAACGCCTTAGAAGGAGTTATATGGAACAATCAAGAGCAATTTTTTAGCGGTGGCTGGGACAAACTCTTGAAACGATGGATAATTAAAAATAACGGTCCAAACAACGAAGGAACTTTGGATGTTGGATTGGTCATTATTAGTTTGGCTGGTGGCGAGCAAAATCAAATGTATGTTGGATGTGCCGATGGACATATTGTTAGAGTTGACATAGCTTAAATGGAAAATAATAAAATAAGTGTACTATTGTAAAAGAAAACTTAGTTTTACTTAACTTAAATAACATTTACAAATAAAATAATTCAATAAGAATGTTCAAAGATTTTCTTGAACTCATCTACTGATTCCAGTAGCTCGCGGTCCTGACTGCTCAAGCTTGATTTTGATTCTTGTTCAATCTTTTCGGGGTTTAGTTTTGGCTTTTTTTGTGGCGGTTCATTCTCGTTATTCTGTGAAATAATACAATATAATTATCAAAAAAAATACTCATATTTAGCTTACCTCGATACCAGTTTTTGATTCAATCAAAATACTAGAGACAATGGTACTTTGAGCTTCACCACATTTTTTATTAAAGTCTTGAACTCCAGACACTCCAGCTATCGGTTTTGGTGGTGGTAATATTTTAACCAGGTCTAATCTTCGATTTTTTCTACGTCTAGGTGGTGCTATTTCAATTCGAGGATTAAACATATTGTAGATATCCGGTAACGGCAAAACCTGAATTTATAAAAAAAAAAAACACAACATAGATCGAAAGAAAAATTGAATGTTCTGAAATTTAAAAAAAAAATCCGACTTTCCAGATATAGTTTTGTGATGATCCAGAAATTTGACCCGATAATTACAAAGCATTTACTGTAAAAATTAAATAAATAATCAAACAATCAAAAACTGAATTTCCGTATCTATAAATCTGTATCGATAAATTAAAAATAAAACAAATTATCGCTAAAGTATTGCAACACCGGCCAAGTCAATCTAAACTAAATTCTTAAAACAGATAAAAACGAGGTGATGACATCACTAATAACCGATCAATGCACTTTTTTCTGCCAGCATGTTAATTAATTTGATGATATATGGCATTCTTGAACCAATAATGTTTTGACCTCAATAAATCAGATTATTGCGACATAATTAATTGATTTCAGGCTTAAAATGATGTAAAATTCCAAGGAAATTGCATCATTATTTTAATAATAATTAGCTTGGCCAATGGAAGTGTCGGATTGCTAGGCAAGTGACCGCCTGTTGACGATTTGGGGGGAAGATATAAAAACCACGGTTTCAGTTGCCATTGGATAGTTCCCAGTTGAAAACAGACCAGTCCAGTTTGAGGTGAAATCTGCCCAGTTTCGCGAAAAGTTTCTTTTATGGCGTTTGGCCTCGGGTATAAATTAACTTAGAAAATTTACGGAAAATCGTGAAAGTAATAACATTTGAAATTCGTTCAATAATTTATGTGCGTGCTAGCTAAATATTTTGAGTAATTAATTAAGTAATTTTACGTGTGTTTTACGGACAAAATGTAAGTACTTTATAGTGACAAGATTTATTTTTGATGAACATGACTTTGTGTGATTAAACTCTGACTTTCATTGCATAAAAACAAACTGAGTGATTTTTACTAGAAATACTTTTGAATTTATAAACCTGAGGGTTGTATTACTAGAAAAACTTTTGACTTTTAATTTAACAGTGGAACTTTATTGCCTTAAATAGTAATAACTCGAGTGTTTTATAAATGGAACATTATTGCATAACTTAATTACCTTCAGATATAATGACATTTAATGGTGAAAAGAGTACTTATAATGCATTTAACAATATACTATTTTGAGTTGGAATTATGAATTAAACAGTTGAATTTATTAGCTAGGCATAGGAATCCGAAAATAGAATTAGTTCTGATAAACTATTAACTGCAATAGGAAATTTTGAAAAGAAATTTGATGACATAAAATAGAAATGTTTTCTTAAAATATTGGAAACTTGTTAAAAGGAAATAGAATTGTCTTAGAATATGGGAAAGCTGTTAAAAGAATTTATTGTTCATATGAAATGAATTTTGAATTAGGGAGTTTATTTTACAAGTAGAAGTTATTGTAAGATTTTATGAGAATAAATTAGTTGATAAACAAATAGGTAATTATTTTGGGTTTTCATAAGTAAAGGACTTACAGATTTTAAAGAATTATTTGATTAGGTAAAGGATAGTTATTAGGAATGATTCGGATGTAGTAAAATGAGTTAAATTATAATTTTGAGAAATAGTATGAATAGGGCGTTTCTTATTTAGTAGGGATATTTCAGTGGTCCGTAAAATAACAATATAGAACGGATGTGAAGTATTGACTTTATAGAAATAAAGGATGTAAAGTATTGGAAGATATTTGGCTGATTGATTTTTGGGTTTTATGTGAAATAAAATATAATTTAGTACACCTCATTAGTTTGTTTCTCTCTCTTGCAAATAGACCCTCCTCCACAGATTTTAGATAGCAAGCTCCAAGTAAATAAACACCATCAATATACCGCTCTCCATTTACCATCTAACTATTTACATAAAGTACCTACTTGGGGCGATTTGCTACAGTTTATTCAGAAATAGCAGAACTTCAGATTTCAAATCTAATAGTTTTGAGCACTGATTGCGGTTAATTTTTCAAATTCATCTGCAGAGATGAAAAATCTCACATCAAAATTGGTTCTTTGGAATGCATAAACATTCTTTGATCGATTATCTACCATCGGAATATTTTTTCGGATAATTCTGATGTGCGGATTTTTTTTTCTGTTTGCAAACGAATTTTTCGAAATCAACCAATCAGAGCATAGAACTGGCAGATTTGAAATCTGAAGTTCTGCGTCATTACCGCCCCCTTAAAGCGCGACAACCCTGTATATTAATCTCTTTTTATCAGGATAAAATTCTACTAAAGTTTTTTTTTATTTTATAAAGCAGAATAAAGTAAATTTGGCTCTTGAAATAAATTTATGAATTTGTTGATGCTCCTCTCCTATGATCCTTATAGCGAGAATTTGTAGATTTTCTGTTTTTTTGCTCAGTAGTTAGTTGAAACAGCACAACTGTTTATGTACCTGCCAAATGAAAAACTCCTTATAACCATGAGAAGAAGTTTCCCATATGTCATCTAAAATCTGTTTAATTTGTAGGGTCGAAGCTGTAGGATGGATCCAATGACATAAAGTCCAATTAGTTTTCTTGAACAATCGTTTAGCCATCCTCAGAATAACAACTATTCCTTGAGGAGGTGAATCGGTTGCAAAAATATCTCCAAAAATACTTCTTAATGGTAAAACAAGGGGACTTTTTTCCACCGACTGAAAATAATTTTCAGGCTCAACATCTGCAACTTATATATTGGTTAAAATTTTATCTTTTTTAGATGGTTGGATACCTACAGTGTAGTTTTTCTTCAACTACATGGCTTTCTTGTTTTTCAGGAGAATCTGTCGATTCTACATTGATGTAGTTGGGTAGCTTAGCATAAACATCTTCCATGTTTGAAGCTGTATAGATATTATTTACATTTGCGATTTCAGAGTACGGAATAACTAGCAGTTCTTCTTCAACTTTAAAAATCTGAAAAAAATTGTTGCTGGTGATTATGAATTTGAGTCAGTACCTATAGTCATCAGAAAAACTTTTTTTTCTACTACCGTGCGTAAAGTACTCACTTTACGCACTATCCAGAAGAAGTAAAATTGCCCTTCACGCACTAGCGCCTATAAAGTAATTCCCTTCACGCACTAGTGCGTAAAGTATTTGACTAAATCTATTTTTTTACACATATTTTATTGGTTGTAGTAGAAAAAAAATTGTATGTAATACGTGCGTAAAGCACCTTTTTTCACTCATGTGATTGTCAAACTTCACATACGTGAAAAAAGGTTCACTATTTACACACTTGTTGCATAAATAACTATTAGATACCTACATGAGTGCGAGTGTGCGATAAAGTGACTTTACCGCCCTTACTTGCAAGTGCACATTATGCGGTAAAATTACTTGACCTGACGCAAAATCTACAAAAGACGTTCATGTATGCGTATAACTATCAACGGTATAAATTTTTCTTGTAATAACGACACTGTGGACTCTGATAATACCAACGGTAAAAGAGCTGCAACTCACAAGGATTTGGGAATTCCATTTTGATTTAACTCTATTTTTTGATATGCTGCGATCACGCGGGCTTGGAAAGTGACGTCACTTTCCGAAAAAAAATCATTTTACAACATGACTGCGTCAAATTAAATAATTGTACTAGTACAACTCACTACCTAGAAACTACAGTAGCTAAATAAACTTTTACATACAGTGGTGATAATAGAGGTGCCGCCGCCATTTTGTTCCCAACCTCTTATTACTTTTAAATATGAATTTATAGGTTTTAAATAGACATCTTTCATAAAAAATTTAAATCGACGTATTTGATGATTATTACCTATTGGGTCCATCAAATACGTTGTTTTCCATGTTTTATGATGGATGTTCATCCAAATCCCATATATTCATATTTGAATTAAGCAATATATGGGAACAAGATGGCCGCGTTTTCAATATAAATATTTTACACGTTTACGTTGTTACGTTTACACGTTTACGATACAATTTTAGAACCAATCAAAAACAAGACAGCAATTGTCGTCACTGTGGAAAATAAAGTCACTGTACTAGAAACTATTTTCGTCTTTTACTACCGTAATAAAATAATAAAGGATAGGTATAATCGGTGAACTCTTGTTACCAGTCTCTGTATTGTTTGTTGCCAGGTGCAATAGATGTTGCCAAATAAAGAAAGAAAAAAATATATGTATCATAGTTTTAAATTTATATACGTACATATTTGTTACATTAATATATAAAATAACTATAAAATGGCAAAGGTTATTCAATTTGTACTAACTAATAGGAAAAAACATGTTAAATGGATATTTCGAATATGGGAATGTGAAATGTGGCAACAAAGCGCATGAACATCGGCTTTAACCAATGAGAGGGCGTATTCAGTCACGTGATTTTTTGTTTAAATTTGCTATTTTTATAGATTGTTTTATTTGATAATCTGACTCAAATATTCAAAATATTGTTCATTAGTAAGTTGCAAAAAATGGCAAGTGACCGGTAAATCAGTGGATTTTGATATTACCCTGCGTTTTTATTCTCGACAAATTAGGGTAGGTATCCGTAATTGGCCACTTGGCAGAAAAATAAATAAATCTATCGAACAGAAAAGAAAACGAAAATAAAATCGAGCCGGCTTGTAGCAAATCTTACCTTATTTTCATTGGATTGCTGAGAATTAACGTTATCCATGATCGACAAAAATTGCTCTGTGACAGATTTGACAGGTACCAAGGGAACTTAGAACTAACGTTTGCATAACTTTCCAAAAGATATCACTACTAGGCGATATGTGTTTACGCAACATTATCGGCACTAGGGTGTTCCTTTGTGAAGTGCAGATTGTCCAAACTGAGGTCTATGACTTAGGTTTACTATCCTCATTATTTCTTATCACTACTTTCATCTATTTTCGGAGAAATAAAAAAATGTTTTGATGTGAAACTTTTTAACGCTACAGTGGAGGGCTAAACTAACCTGTAGTGCAAACAGCCTACGTCAAGGCGAGAACGGACATGCTGCCTACGTCAAAACTGGTGAATTGGCGTAGTGAAGGGCTTCACATTTGTTCAACACAAGCCTTTGAGCATAGGCTATCCTATAGTAGTAGTCTGTATTATCCTTGGTGATACACGAGCTAGCGATACGAAAATTCAGTACGTATTTTTTTTGTGCAACCATCCATGAAATGAACTTTCACGGCCGCTACACCTTACGTGCAAAATGTGTCAAATCCTTGTCAAATTTATACAGTTTTCCTCTTACTTTACATCATTTTTATAGTTGCACAAAAAATAGTGTGTATACCATGACCGCAAAACTTTTTATCGTCCTCGAAGATTATCTTGACGGCGATAACTTTTCTCTACGTACGCTAAAAAGGCATTTCGCGGCCTTGGTATACAAATAACTGTAATAGTATATTGTTGTATTAGGAGTAGATGCTTTACTTTTTTGTGTTGAAGCGGTATAGGTTTGCGAGCCGAACGTAGTGAGGCTTGCAATACTGCTGAGGTACAAAAAAGTGCTTCTACTCCGTATGCAACACGCTATTTTTTCTCCAAACGAATGGGGTAAGCTCCGGAACAAGTAAATGGTTGAGCAGCAGTAAAAGTACGAGCCGAGCGGCACTAAAAGTACTTCTACTGCCGCTGGGGTTGCCAAGCAGCATAGAATAGTATATTGTTGTATTAGGAGTAGAAGCTTTACTTTTTTGTGCTGAAGCGGTAGGTTTGCAAGCCGAACGTAGTGACGCTTGCAATACTGCTGAAGCACAAAAAAGTGCTTCTACTCCGTATGCAACACGCTATTTTTTCTCCAAACGACTGGGGTAAGCTCGGGGGCAAGTGGATGGTTGAGCGGCAGTAAAAGTTCGAGCGGCACTAAAAGTACTTTTGCTGTCGCTGGGGTTGGCAAGCAGCATAGAAATTAAATTTCTACCACCTCGACAGGTGTTAATACCCGCTGGATTACTGACATCTTGACAGGGGTTAACAAAATGACGTTTTTCTGACGTTTGGAGAAAAAAGCTATTCCAGAAACATTTATAATGGCCACTCATCAGTAGGATCTATACTACTTCCAAATTCAAGCGGCAGTAACTGAATCCATTCCTGTCCTACGTGCATGCGCACAGTGAAATCGTGCGCACTGGTCTTTGTAGGGGTATTAACCAATGGGAATGCTGGATCACCATTCGATTACTCAGAACACATCTCACTGCTCGGAACATAGACGCTCGTGTACAAGAGCAGATAAAATCTGTTTTTTTTTTAAAGATAAAAGTCAAAATGACATTAGGTTGGCAATCCAAACCTTGCGTTCGGTATTTTGCTCGAAGATCAGAGCGTGCTGAGCGGAGCCGTAATCACGTGACCAGTGAGAGAACAGAGCAGTAGAACGCTATATAAAAATGCCAGAAATTTTAATAAACGAACGCGAATGAGGCTGCACCGAGTACACTTTTTGAATAAACGAACGGTAAAGTCATGCTCGGAGAATTCAGACCAAAATAACGAACGCACGGAATGTAAAATTGTCAATGCTTTCAAATTTTTCATGTAGAAAAGGCTTGTGTTACCAACAAAGTTACTAAATTTTTGACTTGGGGAATTATCTTTAAAAAAAAAACAGACTTTAGATCAAGTTGATTATCCGTATTTATTTATGCTCTTACTTCATTTACAATCTCAGTCAATAATAGCGCAGAGCGAAAAAAACGAACAAAATACATAAAATATAAATTTCAGTCCTAGGTATAAAATGGACACAAAGCAACGACACAAGTTTTGACGACAATAAAGTTTGATTTATAGACCACTTGATGATAAAATTATTTCTAAATCTTCTATGAAAACCTCATAAATTTAAAAAAAAAAACAAGTATTGCTTTTTTTTTAATTTTATGTTTTAAACCTCGGTTCGATATTCAGATATATTTCAATATTTGCTGTTTACGGTATAGTGTAGGTTGCCAGGGCTGAGATGATGTCATAACTTTTATGACATCATCGGGTTTCCAAACATCAAGGATAATACACACTGCTACTACAGGATAGTCTATCGATTCTTGTTTTGTGTAATTCAAATTTCAAGCCCACCATCATGCCAAAGCACCAGTTATGACGTAGTAGCGTGTTGTTTCTCGCCTTGACGTAGGCTGTTCAAACAGTTGACGACTTAGTTATGACGTTGGCAATGGTTGAAAACAGTTAAACCCAATATGGCGGTGATTACCAAAAACGAGGCCGATAAGAGGTGCATTCCAGTGACCTATTTGAATTACTCCTGAGCAGCTCAGGAGTGCTCCACAATTGCTTTGCGCGTTCCAGTGCTTAGATTGTCGTACACTTGAACTACTCATTTCTGTTATCCCCTGCCCTCTCGTGCACCAACCTTTATTTCGGTGTTCCATACTCCTGAGGTCCGAAATGGTGGGTGTTAAGACGAGAGCGTTCCAGTGCTGCTTATGTCGAACAGTCAAGAGCGTCACACTCCAGGAGCATGATACTCTAACAATTTAAGCACTGGAAAGCAGCTAAGCACTCCTTAGAGTGTGTATTCTCCTTGATTTAATGCACGAAAGCCAGCGCATCCTTTCAAATTGGGGTTGACTAACACCGGAGCAAGTAGCTCAGGTGTTCTAAACTCAAGGAATACAACTTTCAGCTTCATTCTAGTTGCGCGAAATTTACACTTTTTTTGACATTGATTCGATAATTTGACGTTTTATTCGTATATCAAACGTCAAATTGTCGAAGCAATTTCATTGCAACCGGACAGTCTGGACACGTTTACCCTGGAGCTAAAACCAACCCGGAGGGACTCGCTATTGAGAAACCGACCCTAAACCAACTCTTTTTTAGGTCTCATTTACATCTTCCTCTACGTCTATTATGTTGTTGTTGCTCAATTATGGCGTTACAAACGCCTATTATGTTAATCAAAATTAAATAGTATTTAGCCTAGTACTCATAACTGCGAAATTTGCACTTTTTTGAGATTGCTTCGATAATTTGACGTTTGATATACGCATAAAACGTCAAATTGTCAACGCAATGTCAAAAAAATGCGAATTTCGCAGTTATGAGTACTAGGCTTTTTCCATCATAAATTTAAATTCTAAATTACGACCGCTGGCGCAAACAGCTGACGACTTAGTTGATGACGTCGCAATGGTGCTACTCCAGATACACAAGGCCTCTTTAAGGGGGCCAGTTTCTCAATAGAGAGTCACCTCCGCCCGGGTAAGTTTTAACTCGGTAGGCATGGCTAGTTCCTGTGTTTAACCTGGAGTTATGCTTAAAGCAGGGGTGACTTGCTATTGAAAAACCGGCCCTAAGGGGTCTGAGGAATTCTCAAGCAGCGACTATAAATTTGATTACGGTTAACCTTAGATCCTCAGATGGTTAACTTCACCTTTACCTTTTACTTTTAAGGCCGGTTTCCCAATAGCAAGTCACACCCGGGTTAAGCATAGCTCCAGGGTAAACATAGCAACTGGACGCGGACACGCTTAACCTGGAGTTAAAACTAACCCCGAGGTGACTCGCTAATAGTAGTTGTATTGCGTTCACACCTAGGAGGAGCTCCGGAACAGCTCCGGGGCTTCACGCGCTTATTCCTTTCGAAAAGTGTTTGTTGCACCACGCATATGTTCCCTGCAAATCGGGGGCGACTAAGCACCGAAGCGAGTAGCTCCAGTGTTTCAAGCTCTTGAAAGGAATACAACTAAAGTCTGTTTTTTTTTTTAAAGATAATTCCCCAAGTCAAAAATTTAGTAACTATGTTGGCAACACAATCCTTTTCTACACAAAAAATTAGAAAGCACTGACAATTTTACATTGCATTGCCAACATAATGTCATTTCGACTTTTATCTTTAAATAATTTATTATTATTTGTATTCCTTTCAAGACTTCAGAACCCTAGAGCTACTCGCTCCGATGATAGAACAGATGCACTGGCTTTCGTGCATTCAAATGTTTGATTCGGGCTTGAGCACTTCAGGTCAGCAAACACTTTTCGAAAGGAATAAGTGCGTAACGTCCCGGAGCTGTTCCGAAGCTCCTCCTAGGTGTGAAAGGAATACAACTAAATACTGAGAAACCGGCCCTAAGTTAAAACTGTTGAAGTAACAAACTTGAAACATTTTGCACTCAGTTCAAATTAGTGCAAAACGAACCAACAAATCTTTATTCGAACGGTTAGGATACAATCGGTTCGCTGCTGTTTTTTCGAACGTACCCCAAACTGAGCTGTCATCAGTTTTACTGGTTACGTCAAAGTTGTTGTCAGTTGTCTTCAAAATGTCAGTTATGATGTAAAAAAAATATTGTGCTATGTTTTTGAGTACGCGCCTAGAAAATTTCTAAATTAAAGTGAAAATCGTGCAAAAACCTATAAAAAAACATTAACAATAACTTAATAAAGACTTTCTGTGTGTTAGTGCTGAAAGACCCATCAACGCCGCTTCGTTATCAAGTGTAGTTTGTCCCTAAAAATTAAAATTTGTTACATAAATCCCTTCACACATGTAAGTACGGTTTTATTTTGTGATATCCTGATTATTTTCAAGGTAGTAAGGCAATATTAGTCAAATTTAACTCTATTCCAACTGGGACGTGACGTAGACATGCCCCTATGCATTTTTTTGCTTCAGAAAATTCAACTTGACCTACACCCGTGTCTTCCTTTTAATAGTTTTCCTTGAGGCGGTTTAATTTTATAAATATGGCATATCAAATTGTTGTAGTGTGTGGTTGTTATTGTATTTAGAATATTTGCCTTATGGCTCAAACAATCAATTATGTTAGGTATATTTACCTACAGGACTTGAAGAGGCCAAAGGCCTACTTTTCTGATCATTTCAAGGGGCACTTAATAGGTAGCCAAAAGCCATGCAGTTAAAAAACTTACCACTAACCATACATGGTGATTTATACATAATCTTTGGATAGATTTCATCAAAACACTTTTTAATTTATGAAAGAAACAAGCTTGCATTATGGTAAATTGAATTGATTTTCTTTTTTTCAGGTTTCGAACAGACAAAAAAGATGAATGGCCATTCTCCAAAAAAATCAGCAAACTTCAATACAAGGCCTTTGAAAACCTATCAGAATAGACGGAGAAAAAGATCCTTGGAAGACCAAAACTTTGATAATCTTTTTCACCTTCTTCCTTATGACAACAAAGCTACTCTCATAGTTGACAGTACACTGGAAATTGTTAAATGGACAATAGAAGAGTCTGTATTCAATGAAACTGGGGAAAGTTTGTCTGACTGGGAGTTAGGTAGGATTTTCTCTTGTGGATGATTATATTATAGGTCAAATGATTTTTTTTTGTTTTAGAAAAATTTGCTAAAATTTTATATGACCAGGCAAGTTTGGAGTGGAATAAACCAATTTCAGACCAGCAGGCGAAAAATCTTTTGAAGGAAGCTCGTAGCGTAGGCAGAAAGGCCTCTAGCCTATCATATTTATGGGAGCAAGTTTTTGATGATCAAGCAGTCAACAAATATTCTAAAGAAAATAAGTTAACTGAAGGTAAACTGTTAACTGATTATATTTTCTTGTATTTACTCAATATTTTAGGTTCTCCTACAAAGCGTAGAAAATCTTGTGTGGGTAATTCGAAAAAATCGAATAAGCGACTGCCACTTAAAAATCTTCCAAACAATAACCTCAAGTCAAATCGTCCTGATTTCCAAGAAGTACCAGGTTAGTTGAAACAGTATTTACTTAGTTGATAAGAATTCAAGATTTTTGATGAGACATACTCTAAAAGTCTGTTCTCACAAGAGCATCGCCCATATGTAGAGATAGCCCTGAGAATATTCTCCAAAGAACTTCTATTGAGAACAGAGAATTTACCGAGAATATTCTTTGACCTTAATTTCTCGAGAATTTATGATTTTTTTAGGTTCAAGAATTTATGAGAATATACGGTAATTATTGGAGAATTTATGGGAAGTTAGCTGTACTTAGATTAGATTTTAGATTTAGATCTAGAATCTAATCTAGCTGTACTTAATTTTCAAGTTTATCAGTTTGTTGTGAAAAACGGAAAACAGAGCCGGAGTCTCATGCACTCGTCATCCGTTTTCCGAAGTTCAATATCCAAAAACTTTCTATTCTGATATATTTTTGTGCCACTGAGTACTGAGTGTATTTCCAGCTCTTTCTCTCAACCTCTTAAAGAAACAGAGAGAAACACAAACACATTTTTGTTTTTTTTGCAAGATTTCTACCAACCGAAAACGCCATAAGTTATTACATTGTCCCTGTACCAAAGTCTATCCTGTACTGTGCAGAGGTGTAAAGAAATATTTAATTTAATATTAGTTTTGAGGAAATTGCTTCGAAAATTAAACCTAGAGGGTTGTTATGAAAATATTTCAGACAAAATAAGGACAACAAATTTTGTGATTTTATATATCAAAAAAATGCGGAAAGCCCCAAATGATGTTAAGAAGCTATATTCTTCGAAATTCTCAAAAATTCTCCCAAATTCTCCAATGTTCCCGAATATTCTCCAAGAAAATTCTCTCAAAATAAATTCTCGAGAATTTGCCATCTCTACCCATATGTGTTTTCAATGCTGACATTCCATTGACATCAGCTTTAAACATTATATTTTACTCTGAACATGAAATTTTGAAGCTGCTCAGCTGCAAAACTGTTGAAACTAAATTAAAATCTCAATTAACAAGTTTGTAGAGAATTTAATTGGTTTTAATTAGAGCCTAATTGCATTGAAATCGGATGAAACTTAATGGAGCTCTGAGGCAAAAACTGTCTCAGTGTCATGTTCGATAAATTCAATTTTGAAACTTCTCAGGTGCGAAACTGTTGAAAGTTGAAACAAATATACAATTTTGTGCAGTTAAGTGAACAGAAAAACCTGTGTTTTTGTCAACCCTGTTGCAACTTTAATCATCTTCATTTTCTGCTTCAATGTTTGAATGTTATTCATCTTCCAAGATTAATAATTAATATTCTTGATGACATGCAAAGCAAAATCAGAAACCTCCCTACATTCTCCAGAAACCAGTGTTTCTTGCACAGTTTCTTGAGAATGTAAGAGTAAAGTCAAAACTCTATTGTAGAAGCAAAAGTGATTTTCAAATCTGAAGCCCTGTTATGCGGCTCAAAACTCATTGTTTGAGTTTTAACAAGCCCCCAAATTATGATACATTTTTCAAGCAGCCACTTTGGATGCTGACAACGAGGGGGGGTTAACTGGTCGAAATCCGTGTACAAGTTGGTCAAAATCCTAGAAATTCTTATCAGGTCTACTTAAAATCTCTAAAAATATTTAAAACCCTTAAAAATTTAACAAAATATCTTGAAATCGCATAAAATCCTACAAAATCTTGGAAAATTTTATTGAAACTAAAAAAATCCTATAAAATCCTCGATAAAACCATTAATATTCCTAAAAAATATTCCCTTTAAAATTTCCAAAAATCCTTCGGAATCCTCAAAAATCCATTAAAGTCTCTTTAGGATTTCTAGACATCCTTCTAAATTCCCAAAAATGCTCCAAAATCACCTAAAATCTTCTAATATCCTGTAAAATCATGTAAAGATTCTCAAAATCCTCTAGATCCTACAAAATCAATAGATATTTTAAAGAGTTAAGCACCCCTCGGCTGATAATAAATTTGTTATTAGTTTCCACATTTTCTACACTGATTGTTTTTTTTCTAGAGGCTTCCAAATTTGAATTCTCCAATTATTCTGAAAATATTGTTTTCGGACAATTGCAAGGTAAGTTTCAAAATATATTATCTGTTGATTTAAATACACAGGTTTTGATACCGTTTTTTCTGAAAGACTCAATTTCCAAGGTACAATGTCTGACTACAAAGAAGATCAATCGTACCACCATATTACAAATGGAGATAGTATGCCCGATTATAATGTGGCTACCTTGCTGAATATGGGCAATACCTGTTTTATGAATAGTGTACTCTACACGTTGAGATTCGCTCCAACTTTTTTGCATAACTTACATCATTTGCTGGTTGATTTGAGTTTGATTAATAGCAAATTGAAGGAGAACAAAACCAAAACTAGCAGCTTAGGACGCAATGGTAGCGCTGTTAGTGGCAGTAGTTGGAGAAGCGCTAGTAGCAAGGATTTATTGTCTATAGGTGAGTAAAAAATTATATTCTAGAAAAATCCAAATTGAAACTATATATTTGTTTCTTTTAGGTAACAATGACATTATCCCCAAATCTAAAGATCAAATAGTAACAGAAAAATTACACGCCCTTTTCGTAACCATGAATAATCTGGAAACGAAAGGCTCGCCAGATCCTTACCAACCAGAAGCCTTATTACAAGCCATGAGAGATGCCAATACACTGTTTGAAGGCAATCAGCAACAAGATGCCCACGAATTTTTCGTTGAGTTATTGAGCTGTTTGAGGGTTACCTGTGATAAACTCAATGAACAAATTGAACAAAACCCTGACCTCATTAAATCTCCCGAACCGACTGCAGCTAGTATTAATAACAATAGTAAAATTTGGGGTGTGAGAAGGTCATGGAAGAAGCCATTAAAGAAAAAAGATAAAAGTGCTTCTAAGAAAAATGGGGATTTTGAAAACGGTAAAAGAATTATAGAAGACAATATTATTATCATTTTAATTTTTGGTTTAGATGTTGCAGGTGGTGATTCTGAAGACAACTTATCTAGTGATGGAAATAGCGATTCTGTGAAAAAGAAATTTGTTTATAATTTTATAGCTGAAGATTTTCAAGGGGTTTCCTTACATCGAACACAATGTTTACAATGTGAAGAAGTTAGTGAATTGAAGGAGCCATTTTTAGAAATTCAAGTAATATTAAATTTCTTATCACATTTTTATAATATCACGTTTTTATTTGTAGGTGCCAATAAATTACAGGGATGAAGATTCTGAGTCTCGCCTAGATAGTGCAATTTTTGGTGCTATATGTGTAACATCAGAAAAGCTTTGTGATCAAAATAAATATTTTTGTGAAATCTGTATGAGGTATAATGAAGCCCAAAGAACGGTAAGTCGAATCTATTTTTGGTTAATATTTTTTTTAAAGCATATTCCTATAGGTTCTATATGAAAAACTGCCAAATATCATGGTCCTCCATTTGAAAAGGTTTACTACGTCAATGTCAGGCGTTCAAAAAGTGAATAATTTTTTGCCTACGCCCCTGGAAATTCCATGTTTTTGTGAGAACTGTAACAAAATTGAGAAGACAAAAATAACCCCTCACAAATACCAACTGAGTTGTGTCATTATGCATTTAGGAGCTAGCATGGCTTCTGGACATTATATCGCATACTCTAGAGCCTCTGTAAGTTAATAATAACAACATTTATTTCAAAATTGGTATAAAAAAATAACAATTGAAATTACGTCAATAAGCCAATAAAGGCAAAAAAAAATATATAACTCAACATTCATCTGATTATTGAATAAGTATGCTATCAACATTACAAGTTCATAGGAAAATAAATAATTATAATTTACATATTCAAGAAATCATCCAAGGTATATGGCTCCAAGTTAATAAGCAATCTTTTGACTTCTCTTTTAAAAGCAGATATACCTTCAATCTGTCTTACTTGTCGTGGCAATGCATTGAATAATTTAACGCACATATACTCTGGACTTTTTTGACTTAATTGGAGGCGATGTCTGGGGTAAGATAAATATTCTGCCCTGGTGTTATATCTTTCAGTTCTTAGCTGTTCAAATAAATTTTTATTTCTTTGTAAAAACATGAGACATTCAAATATGTACAAAGCATATACAGTTAATATTCCCATCTGTCTGAAAGTATTCCTGCAGGACTGGTTATAGTCCATTTTCTTAATAATTCTGACCACTCTTTTTTGAGCAATAAAACAATCCTGAGTATATGCGCTTTTGCCCCAAAAAATTATTCCATACTTTAATCTCGATTCAAAATTGGCAAAATACAACGTTCTTAGAGTCTTCTCATTCATATATTTTCCTGCTACCCTAATACCATAGCAGATGGAACTTAACTTTTTCACAAGGCCACTGACATGAAATGACCAATCCAAATTCTCATTTAGACACAATCCCAAAAACTTTGTATTCTCCAAAACCCTCAAGTTGCCACTTGACAAATTTACATTATCAATCCTTTCTATATTAGATTGTTTTGTTCTAAAAAATACAATATTTGTTTTATCCGTATTAAGAATTAACCTGTTTTCAATAAACCATTTTGTTACTTTATCAAGAAAATATTTACTATTCACCAAAATCTGACACAGACCCTTACCACCAGTCAACAAATTCGTATCATCCGCGTAATTTAATATTATTTGACCTGGATTATCTCTTATCATGTATATATCATTTATAAATATTACAAATAGGATAGGTCCCAGAATACTGCCCTGAGCCACACCAGTTTCACTGTAAAGTGTCTTAGATTTCGCTTTTGTACCATTTCCAATAACACTCACAATTTGTTTACGATTATTTAGATATGACTCAAGCCAATGCAAGGCCCTTCCCCTTATTCCATATCTATCAAGTTTGCCCAAAAGCAATTTTCTGTCAAGACAGTCATATGCCTTTGACAGATCGAGGAACATGCCCAAAGCTCCCTCTCCGCTTTCAAAAAAATTCACGATATGCGTCACAAACTGATACATCGCCGTTTGAGTGGATTTTCCCTTTAAGAAACCGTGCTGGTTACTGTTGAACAAATTACAGTCGTTCATAAATTTTAGAAGTCTTTTGCACATGGCAAGCTCAAAAAGTTTGGAAAATCCAGGCAAAAGGCTGATAGGCCTGTAACTGTCCATTTCCCCCTCATCTCCCTTCTTGTACAAAGGCTTAATTAAGGCTACTTTCAGTTTGTCTGGGAATATCCCATTCCTGAAAGAACTATTAATCAAGTAGCAAAGTATGGTTTTGACTTTCTCTATAGACACTTTTATAATGCTTGTTGGTATCTCATCCACCCCACTACTATGTTTATTTTTTATTTCTGTTGCTAATTCAGCAATTTCTTTAATAGTTATTGGTCTTAGAAAGATTGACTGGTTATTTGTTGGAATATTGCAAGTGTAAGGTAAATGATCAACTGTTTTTAACAAATCTGGTATAATAGATACCAGAAATTTATTGTAGTCATTTGCAACTTTTTCAGCATTTCCCTTTAAACCAATTTCGTTCTTAGAATAAGCCTTTCCGGTTATCTCTTTAGTAATAGCCCACATACATTTCATTTTATTATCAGACTTAGTGATTCTACTTTCGTATTTCTGAGTTTGAGTTTTTTTTAAGATTTCATCATATTCTCTTTTAGCCTTTTTGTAGGCATCTTTATATTGTGCACTAAAATTAGTTAATATTAACAGTGAATCTAATTTTGTTTTACAGCTATCTACTTCCGGCGTTCTTATCAGTTTTTTTGATTTATTATAAAAAAATTTCAAAGGAAAATGCTGATTGAATATCGCCATATACGTATTTGCAAAACTATTCCACTGGTCATCTACATTATTTACATCTATGGAGTATACATGTTCCCAATTTTCATCCATCAAACTGCTCAAAAAACTGTTCATGTTCTCTTGAGAAAAGTTTCTTTTTTGTTCAAAGTTTGTCCTATTGTTTGCATATGTTTCCATGACAATTTTTTGTGCAGTATGATCTGAGACATAATTTTCTATTACATTCGCACTAATAAACTCCCCATTTGTGAATATATTGTCTATACAACTACTACAGGTTGATGTTATTCTGGTGTTTTCTTTGACAGTAGGGTATAAGTTGAAGGAATTCATTATTGCTAGAAAATCTGTCCCCGATTTATTTTTTTCGAGAGTTTCTATATTAAAGTCTCCGGCTATAATAACTAATTTGTTTTCAACAAAAACTATCGATAGAAGCTGTTCTATTTTATTGAAAAAAAGGGATAAGTCGCCTGAAGGCGGTCTATAGATTGTAATGATAATAGTTTCAATATTACCTAATCGACATCCAATAGCCGCACACTCGAAAACTCCGCTCACTGATAGCTTGCAAAGGTTTTTCCTACTTCTTGCCGATGTTTTGTTATGGACATAGATTGCTGTTCCTCCATGTTGACACTCCTCACGGCAAAACCATGATGTTAATTTGAAGTTTTTTATGCCCAATTGTGTGAGTTGTTCTTCACTTTTCCAGTGTTCTGATGCGCAAAAAATTTTGCATTCTGGATGCACATTTAATGTGTGGTTTATTTTATCAATCGAGTTTCCAAGAGACTGCACATTTTGGTGTATTAGGCTTATCAGAGAGTTGGAATTTGTTTTGCCAGTCGCTGTGTTGCTGCTTGTGGGTTGATTTTTCTTGTCGTTTGTTAAAAAAAAGCATCTGAATAATTTATTTGACTCTGGAAGTTCTTAAGTCTTCTTTGGTACACAGGGCAATTACTGTCGCGTGCTGAATGTTGACTATCTTCTTCTTTGTATTTCATTTTCACACAGTTGACACACTTAAACATTACTGATTGACATTCCTTCCCTGCATGGTCATTTGCTCCACATTTATGGCAACACTCGTTTCCACCACAATACTTTGCGACATGGCCAAAACCACAACACTTAAAACAAAGAGCAAGGTTAAAATGCTCTTGCACATACACTTTCATTAGATCGAAGTTTATAGTTTCCTTCTTCAAAAACCACTTAGATATTGCTGGTTCTGCTTGTAATATCCAATTTTCTTTACTTGGATTTCGACACGATTTTTTGGTTATCACTTTTATTTTGTCTTTAATATCAGTTATTGGCAATTCAGATTCTATTTCATCATTCATTCTTAACAGCTCTTCAACAAATTCAGAGTCTGAGTAGCCTTTAAGAATTCCAGAGATCATAAACATGGGATTTATCGCCTCATTTTCTTTAATCTTTATATTGTGTTTATTTTGCAGGGTGTCTTTCAGTTTTCTTTGTTGGGACTCATTACGGCTTTCTACGACTATTGCTCCATTTTTCAGATGTCTAATACTTTTAAACCCTCCTCCTATATCGGTTCTTCCAATTTCTTTTTTAAGTTGGTGCATGGTATCTTTTGGGTTAGACATGTTCTCAATTTGTATCACTGTTTCCAGTTTCTGTGAAGCTTTCGGTGGTGTGGTCCATGCTTTCTCAGTTTCCGTTCCTATACTTGGTCTTGATTCTGACATTTTTTGAGCAACATCTGCATAGGTTTTTTGTTTGGTAGTGTCTGATATTTTATAACTTGATTGTGAGTGTATGTTCGGGTTAGTTGCATGTATCAAAGATTTAAGTTTTAATTCATGTTCAAGTTTGATTTTGTCTTGCTCGAGCTGTCCGATTTTTAACGTTATTAGTGCTAAATTCTTCTGTATGGCGCTAGTTGCGATTGTTAAAATGTTTTGGCTCTCTTTATCTATGATTATGTCGTTATTCACCTTTTTACTTGTGTGAGATTGGATTTTATCTAGAGCTTCAAACATATCCCTAAGGATGTTGCTCATTTTTATGTCTGGTTCTTCTTGAATTGGTTTTGTTGCTATATCTGGTAAATCTATTATTGGTCCTTCACATGCTCTTTTATTTTTGTTTTCCTCCCCTGGTGACATATCGCCTCGCCTTCGCTTGCTGTAGTTGAACTTTTCGAGATTCCCCGGTACTTGCTCACTTTTATTACCGTCGTTATCTTTATCTTCGAGCGTTTGTTTATTTGTATTATTTCTTATCGCATTTTTTGGAGTTTTTTTGCCATCTCCGAGAATGATTTTATTTATTTCCGACTCTGAAAACTCGATCGAATTTACGGAATTAGACCGATTTTTCCGTGAAAAGGCTTCACTTAATTTTGATATACTTGTGGCAATGTCTTCACTGCCGTCACTTGTGTCCCCCATGCTAAACCCCAAATAATATTCGTTATTTCTCGATATGTAAACACTTTTGTTGTGGAGCGAACAAAAACACGTCCGTACCGTGATAAGTTTGGAATAAAAAAAAAAATTGACTTGATATTACAAAATGTATTTTCTTATTTTTGTTTGAGTTTAGGTTGAGACATACGACTACATCGAATGCACCAGAGACATTCCAAAGAGCTACCTTAGCTCAAGTAGTAAAGATTTATCTGTCAATATATTGAAATTCTTTAAAGGAAAAGGCTTGGGGAATACTTTAAGCGAAAATCAGAATGGTATTGGATTAAATTCCAAAAAGAATGACGCCCATGTAAGTTATTTATTTTATTTTTTTTGGTCTAGTAACTAAAATGTTTATTTTCAAAGGTATGTCAAAGCCTACATTGTTGTGGCATCAGGTGCAAGCTAAACTTGGGTTCGCAAAGCCACAACGACGATTGGCTGGAATTTGACGACGAAAAAGTTAAAATATTATCAAACAAAGAATTCACTGATATGTTAAATAGGAGGCACGATAGCACTAACACTCCTTATCTGCTGTTCTACTCGAAAGTTGAATAGTAAGTCTGGGTCTATAGATTAGTTTGTTATATGTATTTTTTTTTTCTTATCGGTTGTGTTTGGTATAAATTTTTTTGTCAAAATAGGTGTTGGTTGCCAAAAGAAAAAGTTTCGGTGTATGTGTCCAGTAATGTAAGTTGACTGATTATATTTGTAGTATTTCATTACTCACAAAAAAAATTAATACATTTTCAGTCATTATTTACCATATTTGAACTTTGATGTGTGCCAAATAAAAGAATTATGTGGTACTTACTTACAGAAATCATGTTGAAATTTCTTTAAAAATACTAATCATGTTTTGGGTTTTGTTTTGTTAATTAGTTAATAAATAGACAGATTAATGAGTTGCCTAATTTTTTATAAATCTGTCTTTTTTGGTTTCCATTTGACATTAGTCTGGTATTATTAGTTATTTATTTGTCTAGCTTTAAATATAGATATTTTTCTATTCTACTGTATTATTTGTCTTGTGTTTATAGCTTGTCCTTTAGGACTGAAAATATGTATTAACTCATCATCTATATTTAATGTATGCGTTTGGTGTATGTAAATGTTTTTTTTTTTTGAATATTTTCCTTAAATTTTAGGTAAATTAGTATTTAGATTTTGAAACAGATGGCTTTATTGAAATATAGTCAGCTTTAGAACAAAGTACCGGTGTACCTCAAATACTTCTTCCGAGATAAATAAAATTATATTGCCCTAACCATAGTATGCTTCAGATATTAAAATTTGTTGTCTATAAATAATACAAGTCCAGTAAAAAGTGTTTATGCCAAATACCATTTGTTCAAGGTCTTATTTCAGCTGTCATGGTTATTTTGGGGTTAAACTTTTTTCCTGGCCCCTGTATACTGGAGAGAATGGTAAAATTTTTATTACATAGTTTGTTTTGGAAGTTTGATAATATATCTTTTTGTGATGCTAACGTTTCAACAAAAAAAAAAAACATATAAGCACTACATGTAATTTATTACTAAACTAAATGGAGTTTCAAGTTTCTCTAGTTTTATCCTTAAAATTATTCATTTTCCAACTTAAAGAGATATTACAGACCTTCCAAATTTATTCACAAATAAAACCAAATAAGTACTGAAAAGTGTTCAAATTTTGTACATTTTCACGCTTTTAGAAATTAATTAATTGCAATGAGAGTAGTCAAGTGCTAAAGTGTGATTATAAAAACACAAAATACGTAATTTTGTTTTGTTATAGAAATTTAATAAAAATAATTTTTATCAAACAGTATAAAAAAATTTGTTCAAGAATACTTATCCAAATTACATGTATGTATGGGGCACTTAAAACTCGCTTTACGTAAATTAATATAAAAGCAAATACTATTTCTAATTTATTGACAGAATAAGATAATTTAGAGCTTAAAAATTTAATAAATGCACTTATGTATACTCCAAAAAAAAAAACTGTCAAAATATTAGAAAGTAAAATTAACTATTTAGGTAGGGTTTTACAGTCGGCTAAAATAATTAATATATGGCGCTTCGCCTCCCAGTTTGTGATTTCAAAAATAAGACCAGTATTAAACAAATTAGGATAGGTTCGTTAAAATTCGTGATATTAGATGTAAAAATGTTTTTTCCTTTTGAATTTTTTTTGGGTATTGGGAATCAGTTAAATACATTTTCTTATATATTAATGGTGTAGAAGGTGTATTTATTCATTTCCCAACTAGTGCAAAATGAAATACCCCATAGTAATTGCAAAAAATATTGTTTGTGTACTCGTAGGTGTAAGGATTCGTAAAAAAAAAATATATTGAATAAAACAAAAAAGGTGTGTACAGATAATATTTATTAATATAAATGTATGTACATAGTCACTTGTTAGATGTAAGAATTCTAGAAATCTCTTCGCAAACATTTATATGTATAAAATAAAATCATTAAATAAATATTTTTTAAGTACATAGTTGTACATAGATATAAATTATATTTAAAAAAACAAAGTTTAATTAAATTAAATCCATACACACACACAAAACAAAAAAAAAAACTATATAAATATAAATACTGTAAAAAATAAAGGTCAGATCTGTATATTATCTGTATATTGCAAATTTTAAAAAATAAATAAAAACATTTCCTATTGATTTAATTGTTGATTTTCTTCATACTTTTGAATATTTTTGCAAGATTTCGTGCAATTCTTTACTATGCCTCTTCTGCCATTGTGTCTGTACTTTGACTGTTTCCAAGGTTTGTTCAACGCCCTGTTTCAACTCCGAAAAGTCCTTTTTGTTTTCATGAATGAAATGTTCCAACTGAAATCGAAATTCATTAAATAATGTATTTGAGTTAAATTTTAGTAATTACCTCTTCAAGATCTGTAGCTTCTTGCATGTGGCCTGAGAGCGATGTTAGATATCGACTGATCTTTCTTTTGTTGGGAGAACTACTGCAAAATCATATAATCTATGTAAGTACTTTGTATAAATATTGTTAACAAGCTGAGAGAAAGCATAAAAAAGCAATTCTCCAAAAAAACTGGTATTTCCTAGACAAGGATGTTGACTGGAAAAAGAATGGGAAACAGATGCTGTTTTTTGACACGGGAGTCGAAGTCAGCATCCAGAGAATTGAACCAGGGTTCCTGAAGATACAGCCAAAAATTCAATATGCAAATGCAAATAGTTATGGACACTCAAGAAAAAGCACATAAAATAGGAGCCAAAAAGGATTACACGATAACACAGAATGAAATAAAGACAATAGAATTAGAAATCATTAGCAACAGAAGCAAGCTTAGAAGCTCATTTTCCCAAAATTTCAAATTTTTCCAGTGGAAAATAACAACACGGAGAATCTTGGAAAGCAACCTATAATAACTGAAGTAATTGAAAATACAGTCTCACACATTTCACAGTTTTTCTGGAAAACTAATAAAGGGTATGTTTTGAAACTTTTTGCATGTAGAGAAGAAAGGTAGAAGCTCATTTTCTCAAAATTTCTAATTTTTCCAGTGAAAAATAACAACATGAAGAATCTTGGAAATCAGCCTACCAAGAATGAATTAATTGAAAATACAATCTCGCACATTTCAAGGTTTTCTTGGAAAACTAGTAAAGGGAAAAATTTCAAACTTTTTGCATGTAACGAGGAAGGTTGGAAGTTCATTTATCCACAATTTTAAATTTTTCCAGTGCAAAATAACAACATGAAGAATCTTGGAAATCAGCCTACATAAACTGAATTAATTGAAAATACAGTCTCACACATTTCAAAGTTTTTTTTGGAAAACTAATAAAGGGGAAATTTTGAAACTTTTTCCATGTAAAGAAGGAAGGTAGAAGCTCATTTTCTCAAAATTTCTAATTTTTCCAGTGAAAAATAACAACATGAAGAATCTTAGAAATCAGCCTATAAAAACTGAAGTAATTGAAAATACAGTCTCACACATTTCAAAGTTTTTCTGGAAAACTAACAAAGGGGAAATTTTGCAACTTTTTCCATGTAAAGAAGAAAGGTAGAAGCTCATTTTCTCAAAATTTCAAATTTTTCCAGTGAAAAATAACAACATGAAGAATCTTAGAAATCAGCCTATAAAAACTGAAGTAATTGAAAATACAGTCTCACACATTTCAAAGTTTTTCTGGAAAACTAACAAAGGGGAAATTTTGAAACTTTTTCCATGTAAAGAAGAAAGGTAGAAGCTCATTTTCTCAAAATTTCAAATTTTCCTAGTTAAAAATAACAACATGAAGAATCTTGGAAATCAGCCTACCAAGAATGAATTAATTGAAAATACAATCTCACACATTCCAAAGTTTTCTTGGAAAACTAGTAAAAGGAAAAATTTGAAACTTTTTTCATGTAAAAAGGAAGGCTAGAGGCTCATTTTTCCAAAATTTCAAAATTTTCCAGTGAAAAATAGCAACATGAAAAATCTTCAAATTCAAAAAATTATTTTCTTTTTATTTTATATTTCTCCATTCCGTCAACCTAAATGAGGCAGTGGGCTGCAAATGTAAATATAATCTAGATTGGCTGGGAAAACAGTACAAGCTCCAAACAGCACACCGCATTCGTAGCACAAGGTCGCGGAACTTACGAATTTAATGTTCTCACCTTTGGACTATGTAATGCTCCCACAACCTTTCAAGAATTAGCTGACCACGTTTTTTGGGACATGAAATGGAAGGAAGTATTGATTTATCTGGACGACATAATAATATTTTCCCGAACGTTCGAGGAAAGATTATGACAAGCAAACCTAACTCTAAAACCAAGCAAATGCGAGTACCTACGAAAAGAATGTGAACGAAAAGGGCATACATACTACCAGACGAAGATAAACTGGTATACATAAGGAACTTTCTAACTCCAAAGAAAGTTAAAGATATGTAAAGCTTTCTAGGATTATGCAATTTCTATAGAAAGTTCATATGCAACTTCGCAGCAGGGCCATTACATGACGTTACAATTACAAAGAAAAACATAAGGTTTCGATGGGGCACAAACCAGGAGGAAGCTTTCAATACTCTTAAGGAAAAACTTATATCTGCACCAGTACTAAAGCACTTTGACCCAAATGAAAATACTATTCTACACACAAATGCAGCAACATGTGGAATTGGGGCAGTGCTATTGCAAGAAGACGATGAAGGAGATGCGCATCCAATAGCTTATATAAGTCGAAGTCTATCATATAGCGAGAAAAATTATTCAATAAGCGAGTTAGAGCTATTAGGTGTAGTATGGGCCCTAAGCTATCTAAGACATTTAATCTACGGTGGACCAGTGAAAAAAACAGGGACGATTCAGAATGAGCCGCAAAGAACGACTGGCTTAACTCGAACTATGAAAAAGTCAAATGGGCTAAACACCTTTGACCCGTACAAGTCAATAGGGATAGATGGGAAAAAGGAAGTTACTTACTGTTTCATAATTTGTTTAATATTTTTATAGAAGAACTGCTTGGCAAGGAAATAGCCAACATCATTCATAGCTACCGAATTGAATACTGAGCTTGAATCTTGCCTTCTAATTTTAGTATCATCCAGTGACCATTCAAGATACCTGAAATAAAATAATTATCAAAAAAATGGGTATTTGATTGAAACCAATCCTACAATTACCTATTTAAAAGCCAAATTTCTCTGGTACAACCCAAAATGTTTAATAAATTACTCTTTTCAGTTGCTACATTTGACTGTTTGTATTTGTGCCACAGGAAATTCCATTCGTTTTCACCGCCGTATTTCAGGGCTGTGCAATAGATTACTCCAGCTAGATCTTTTGGTATGCTAGATAAAATTGTTTTACTAAAATTACATCGAGTTTTTCAAAATACTCACGGATTTGGATCATTGGGTGCCTCTTGCCATTTTTTAAACAAACTTTTGGAATCTTCAATACATTTTTCAACTCCATATTTACAACTTCTGCTAGCTATCATGACTTGAAATTTAATCTTGTCCAATTTATCAAACTCTTCATCGTGAGACATCACCAAGCCAGCCATTTTTTCATACATAGGAGCAATGAGAGATCTCATATAATTCTACAAAAAAAAATCATCAACTAGAATTAACTTAAACCAAAAAAAATTTACCTTAAAAAATCCATAATTCGAATTCGATCTCAAATGACGATTCAAAGTATCAGCTTTTTCTATTGCAGTCTTCCAAGGCAAATATTCAGTTTCTTGTTTCAAATAATTCAAAATTTCAAAGAAAACATTGTACTCTTGGGAACCAATGTAACTCAAATCGGCAGCGTCAGCTATCAATTGTACCCTGTTCAGAATTGGAATTTGTTTGAAATCTGATTTGAGTGCTTCACTAAGTAAGTGCCAGTTTTTGTAGTCGTAGTTTACCCTGTAGATACTGGCCATTTTATTATTGAATAAAACCCATTCATTTTCAGAAGCTAAATCTTTGATTAATTGGCCACTATTATCGTCGCAGGTTAACCAATACTTTGGAGTTGTAACATTGAATTGAGGATGAGATTTTGTGGAGTAGCTCAAAGGTACCCACCAACAAGGATGGCCGTCGGTTTTGAGTTTGATTGTGTCTCTCAAGAATCTTTCCTGAAATTTATTTTGGTATTTTGTTGTCATCGAACTGATGGAATAGTTCTTACTTGAGTGACTTCGGCTGTTCCATTTTCATAGTCCCTTTCTACATTGATGACAGGATATCCAGTTTGAAGTGTCCAAGTATCCATGATAGTCTTCAAAGTTAATTTTTCAGGTAATGTCTCTTTCTTGTGGGCGGCTTTTGTGAGGAAGTTCCATAAATCATCTTGTTCTGCATTGTGGTATCTAGAAAAAGGAGGAAATTTTATTATAATTTCAAATTTGCCGCTGCTCATTTTTTCTCAAACACTTCAAATCTCACAAGGATTTACAGTTTGGAGTTAACATTTTTGAAGAAAGATAGGAATCTTTACTAGAGAGGAGAACTAAAAACCTTATTTGAAGTCATAATTCCAGACCAAAACCATATAAATTTAATATTAAATTTACCTATGTTCCCTTAAATAGTTGCTTACTCCACTCCTCAAAGTTTCTTCGCCCAAAAACAGACTCATCATCCTCAACAAAGAAGAACCTTTCTTGTAAGAGATAGTATCAAAAATTTCGTCAATTTCTTTCGGGTCTCCAATCGGTACAGACACCTAAACAAAAACAACAATACAAAAATATTTCATTAGCGTAAAACCTTACTGGATGACTTGATCTTAAACCATCAAAAGAAAATACGAGCAGCAAATCTGCTGCTCCTTCTTCTTGTAGAGAATTCCATTGTGGAAACAAGTGATCGACGCATACACTTGCCATGTAGGTAGCAAAACCTTCATTTAACCAAAGATCCGTCCACCATTTCATTGTTACCAAATTACCAAACCATTGGTGAGCCAATTCGTGAGCAATCACCGAAGCGACGCTGTGCTGACTAGCTTTCGTTGAAACTTTTGGATCGTACAATAAATAAGATTCTCTGTAAGTGATCAGCCCCCAATTTTCCATTGCCCCAGCACTAAAATCTGGTATCGCAATCATGTCTTGTTTGGGTAAAGGATAATCAATATTGAAGAATTTTTCGAAGAATCTTAAAGCTTTTGGTCCTACTTCTTTAGCAAAGTCAACCTAAAACAAATTTGACTTGAAATAATTTAATTTTAAAAACAAACTCTCACCTGTGCTAAAGCATCTTTTCTGCTCCAAATTCTAAAAGTAACGTTACTTTCGCTATGATCAGCTTCTTTATAGTCAAAATCAGATACCACATAGGCTACTAAATATGTGGACATTGGGACTGAAATATCAAAACGATCCCAATACCAACCTGGTTTTTCTTTCCTAAAATTTATTTTGTATATTTGCCTATAATAAATTGTATTCAGCCTTACATAGGTTCAGTCATTAATAAAGGCATATTACTAATACTGTTATAGCCATCTTTTCTAGCTAAACTTATATCAAAAGTAGCTTTCATTTCTGGTTCGTCAAAGCATGGGAAAGCTCTGCGGGCACTGATCGCTTCAAATTGCGTCACTCCCAACCATTTCTTTTCTTTAGTTTTGCTATCTACATAGCTACTTCTATAGAAACCTTGAAAAATTGTATTTTAATATTTTTTTTTTTTGTATTATAACATGTCACATTTATTATTACCTGCTAGTCCATCGTCAAGTTTTCCCTTAAACGGGATATAAAGTTCATAACGATGATCCTCTGTTAGAGGTTTGTCTAATAAAACAATAATAAAATCGTTTTCTTTATCATAAGAGATTTTGAGATCTTTGATTTCCTTTGTTGCTTTACTGGTGATATCTTTAAGGGTAATTTCGTTTTCGGCAATTTCTAGTGACTTGGAGTGGAGGGTGATGTTGCTTGTTGGTGTAACACATGATGTCTAAAAATATACAATAACTACAGTAAACTGACATATTTAACAAATTACAGGTAAGTATCTCGTAAGAAAAGATATTAAATACTTCAAGCAATCAGAGGGACTTCAAACTTTCAGGATATATTGAGTAGGGTCTTTTTATCAAACAGAACAAACCGCGAATGAATCTTAGGCTCAGAAATGGAGATATGAATTTTTTCTCACTTAGATGCAAAAAATTTGTATAAACTTGGTGTTTGCACTAGCTACCAAAAAGAATTAGATTATAAGACATGGAATGTCAGTGGATATCAATATCATATGCCGTTTGGATTAGACAATGCACCTGCAACTTTTCAAAGAACGATGTAGAACAAAAACCAATTAAAAATGCAATTCAACCAAGTATTAATTTATTTTTCAAGTAGGTATAGGTACACAGCAAAAACTTCCAGGATATATTGAGAAGGTTCTTTTTATCAAACAGAACAAACCGCGAATGAATTTTATACTCAGAAATGGAAATATGAATTTTTTCTCAATTAGATGCAAAAAATTTGTATAAACTTGGTGTTTGTACTAGCTACCAGAAAGAATTATATTATAGGACCTGGAATGGCAGTGGATATTAATATCATATGCCGTTTGGATTAAACAATGCACCTGCAATTTTTCAAAGCACGATGATGTGGAACAAAAACCAATTAAAAATACAATTCAACCAAGTATTGATTTATTTTGCACATAGATATAGGTACACAGCAAAAACTTTCAGGATATATTGAGAAGGTTCTTTTTATCGAACAGAACAAACCGCGAATGAATCTTAGGCTCAGAAATGGAAATATGAATTTTTTCTCACTTAGATGCAAAAAATTTGTATAAACTTGGTGTTTGTACTAGCTACCAGAAAGAATTAGATTATACTAGGACCTGGAATGGCAGTGGATATTAATATTATATGCCGTTTGGAATAGACAATGCACCTGCAACTTTTCAAAGAACGATGTGGAACAAAAACCAATTAAAAATGCAATTCAAGCAAGTATTAATTTATTTTTCAAGTAGGTATAGGTACACAGCAAAAACTTTCAGGATATATTGAGAAGGTTCTTTTTATCGAACAGAACAAACCGCGAATGAATCTTAGGCTCAGAAATGGAAATATGATTTTTTTCTCACTTAGATGCAGAAAATTTGTACAAAGTTGGTGTTTGTACTAGCTATCAAAAAGAATTAGATTATAGGACATGGAATGTCAGTGGATAATAATATCATATGCCGTTTGGATTAGACAATGCACCTGCAACTTTTCAAAGAACGATGTGGAACAAAAACCAATTAAAAATGCAATTCAAGCAAGTATTAATATATTTTTCAAGTAGGTATAGGTACACAGCAAAAACTTTCAGGATATATTGAGAAGGTTCTTTCTATCGAACAGATCTTAGGCTCAGAAATGGAGATATGAATTTTTTCTCACTTAGATGCAAAAAATTTGTATAAACTTGGTGTTTGTACTAGCTACCAAAAAGAAATAGATTATAGGACCTGGAATGGCATCAGTGGATATTAATATCATATGCCGTTTGGATTAGACAATGCACCTGCAACTTTTCAAAGAACCATGTGGAATAAAAACCAATTAAAAATGCAATTCAAGCAAGTATTAATTTATTTTTCAAGTAGGTATAGGTACACAGCAAAAACTTTCAGGATATATTGAGAAGGTTCTTTTTATCGAACAGAACAAACCGCGAATGAATCTTAGGCTCAGAAATGGAAATATGAATTTTTTCTCACTTAGATGCAGAAAATTTGTATAAAGTTGGTGTTTGCACTAGCTACCAAAAAGAATTAGATTATAAGACATGGAATGTCAGTGGATATCAATATCATATGCCGTTTGGATTAGACAATGCACCTGCAACTTTTCAAAGAACGATGTAGAACAAAAACCAATTAAAAATGCAATTCAACCAAGTATTAATTTATTTTTCAAGTAGGTATAGGTACACAGCAAAAACTTCCAGGATATATTGAGAAGGTTCTTTTTATCAAACAGAACAAACCGCGAATGAATTTTATACTCAGAAATGGAAATATGAATTTTTTCTCAATTAGATGCAAAAAATTTGTATAAACTTGGTGTTTGTACTAGCTACCAGAAAGAATTATATTATAGGACCTGGAATGGCAGTGGATATTAATATCATATGCCGTTTGGATTAAACAATGCACCTGCAATTTTTCAAAGCACGATGATGTGGAACAAAAACCAATTAAAAATACAATTCAACCAAGTATTGATTTATTTTGCACATAGATATAGGTACACAGCAAAAACTTTCAGGATATATTGAGAAGGTTCTTTTTATCGAACAGAACAAACCGCAAATGAATCTTAGGCTCAGAAATGGAAATATGAATTTTTTCTCACTTAGATGCAAAAAATTTGTATAAACTTGGTGTTTGTACTAGCTACCAGAAAGAATTATATTATAGGACCTGGAATGGCAGTGGATATTAATATCATATGCCGTTTGGATTAAACAATGCACCTGCAATTTTTCAAAGCACGATGATGTGGAACAAAAACCAATTAAAAATACAATTCAACCAAGTATTGATTTATTTTGCACATAGATATAGGTACACAGCAAAAACTTTCAGGATATATTGAGAAGGTTCTTTTTATCGAACAGAACAAACCGCGAATGAATCTTAGGCTCAGAAATGGAAATATGAATTTTTTCTCACTTAGATGCAAAAAATTTGTATAAACTTGGTGTTTGTACTAGCTACCAGAAAGAATTAGATTATACTAGGACCTGGAATGGCAGTGGATATTAATATTATATGCCGTTTGGAATAGACAATGCACCTGCAACTTTTCAAAGAACGATGTGGAACAAA
The DNA here is from genome assembly GCA_917834065.1 of Ceutorhynchus assimilis. Classification (NCBI taxonomy): domain Eukaryota; kingdom Metazoa; phylum Arthropoda; class Insecta; order Coleoptera; family Curculionidae; genus Ceutorhynchus; species Ceutorhynchus assimilis. The sequence continues at coordinate 52,182,147 of OU892279.1, forward strand.
AACCAATTAAAAATGCAATTCAAGCAAGTATTAATTTATTTTTCAAGTAGGTATAGGTACACAGCAAAAACTTTCAGGATATATTGAGAAGGTTCTTTTTATCGAACAGAACAAACCGCGAATGAATCTTAGGCTCAGAAATGGAAATATGATTTTTTTCTCACTTAGATGCAGAAAATTTGTACAAAGTTGGTGTTTGTACTAGCTATCAAAAAGAATTAGATTATAGGACATGGAATGTCAGTGGATAATAATATCATATGCCGTTTGGATTAGACAATGCACCTGCAACTTTTCAAAGAACGATGTGGAACAAAAACCAATTAAAAATGCAATTCAAGCAAGTATTAATATATTTTTCAAGTAGGTATAGGTACACAGCAAAAACTTTCAGGATATATTGAGAAGGTTCTTTCTATCGAACAGATCTTAGGCTCAGAAATGGAGATATGAATTTTTTCTCACTTAGATGCAAAAAATTTGTATAAACTTGGTGTTTGTACTAGCTACCAAAAAGAAATAGATTATAGGACCTGGAATGGCATCAGTGGATATTAATATCATATGCCGTTTGGATTAGACAATGCACCTGCAACTTTTCAAAGAACCATGTGGAATAAAAACCAATTAAAAATGCAATTCAAGCAAGTATTAATTTATTTTTCAAGTAGGTATAGGTACACAGCAAAAACTTTCAGGATATATTGAGAAGGTTCTTTTTATCGAACAGAACAAACCGCGAATGAATCTTAGGCTCAGAAATGGAAATATGAATTTTTTCTCACTTAGATGCAGAAAATTTGTATAAAGTTGGTGTTTGCACTAGCTACCAAAAAGAATTAGATTATAAGACATGGAATGTCAGTGGATATCAATATCATATGCCGTTTGGATTAGACAATGCACCTGCAACTTTTCAAAGAACGATGTAGAACAAAAACCAATTAAAAATGCAATTCAACCAAGTATTAATTTATTTTTCAAGTAGGTATAGGTACACAGCAAAAACTTCCAGGATATATTGAGAAGGTTCTTTTTATCAAACAGAACAAACCGCGAATGAATTTTATACTCAGAAATGGAAATATGAATTTTTTCTCAATTAGATGCAAAAAATTTGTATAAACTTGGTGTTTGTACTAGCTACCAGAAAGAATTATATTATAGGACCTGGAATGGCAGTGGATATTAATATCATATGCCGTTTGGATTAAACAATGCACCTGCAATTTTTCAAAGCACGATGATGTGGAACAAAAACCAATTAAAAATACAATTCAACCAAGTATTGATTTATTTTGCACATAGATATAGGTACACAGCAAAAACTTTCAGGATATATTGAGAAGGTTCTTTTTATCGAACAGAACAAACCGCGAATGAATCTTAGGCTCAGAAATGGAAATATGAATTTTTTCTCACTTAGATGCAAAAAATTTGTATAAACTTGGTGTTTGTACTAGCTACCAGAAAGAATTAGATTATACTAGGACCTGGAATGGCAGTGGATATTAATATTATATGCCGTTTGGAATAGACAATGCACCTGCAACTTTTCAAAGAACGATGTGGAACAAAAACCAATTAAAAATGCAATTCAAGCAAGTATTAATTTATTTTTCAAGTAGGTATAGGTACACAGCAAAAACTTTCAGGATATATTGAGAAGGTTCTTTTTATCAAACAGAACAAACCGCAAATGAATCTTAGGCTCAGAAATGGAAATATGAATTTTTTCTCACTTAGATGCAAAAAATTTGTATAAACTTGGTATTTGTACTAGCTACCAAAAAGAATTAGATTATAGGACCTGAAATGGCAGTGGATATTAATATCATATGCCGTTTGGATTAGACAATGCACCTGCAACTTTTCAAAGAACGATGTAGAACAAAAACCAATTAAAAATGCAATTCAACCAAGTATTAATTTATTTTGCACGTAGGTATAGGTACACAGCAAAAACTTTCAGGATATATTGAGAAGGTTCTTTCTATCGAACAGATCTTAGGCTCAGAAATGGAGATATGAATTTTTTCTCATTTAGATGCAAAAAATTTGTATAAACTTGGTGTTTGTACTAGCTACCAGAAAGAAGTAGATTATACTAGGACCTGGAATGGCAGTGGATATTAATATTATATGCCGTTTGGATTAGACAATGCACCTGCAACTTTTCAAAGAACCATGTGGAACAAAAACCAATTAAAAATGCAATTCAACCAAGTATTAATTTATTTTGCACGTAGAGGTACACAGCAAAAACTTTCAGGATATATTGCGAAGGTTCTTTTTATCAAACAGAACAAACCGCAAATGAATCTTAGGCTCAGAAATGGAATTATGAATTTTTTCTCACTTAGATGCAAGAAAATTGTATAAAATTGGTGTTTGTACTAGCTACCAAAAAGAATTAGATTATAGGACCTGAAATGGCAGTGGATATTAATATCATATGCCGTTTGGATTAGACAATGCACCTGCAACTTTTCAAAGAACGATGTAGAACAAAAACCAATTAAAAATGCAATTCAACCAAGTATTAATTTATTTTGCACGTAGGTATAGGTACACAGCAAAAACTTTCAGGATATATTGAGAAGGTTCTTTTTATCAAACAGAACAAACCGCGAATTGATCTCAGGCTCAGAAATGGAATTATGAATTTTTTCTCACTGAGATGCAAAAAAATTGTAGAAAATTGGTGTTTGTACTAGCTACCAGAAAAAATTAGATTATAGGACCTGGAATGGCAGTGGATATTAATATCACATGCCGTTTGGATTAGACAATGCACCTGCAACTTTTCAAAGAACGATGTGGAACAAAAACCAAATAAAAAAGCAATTCAACCAAGTGCCTATTAATTTATTTTTCAGGTAGGTATAGGTACACAGCAAAATACTTAAATTTAAACATTTATACTAAACTAATAATAATTCACAAATTATAATATTTAAAAATAATCTCTCCGATAAAAACCAAGAAGCTCAGCATTAATCCAGACATCCACATAAGAAGAACTCCCAAAAAATGGCTAAACTTCAAAATGGTACTAGCTACCTTCACATTTTTCCTGTTATTCGACAAACGATCTGAAACGCCAAATTCTCGCACCCTCAACGAGATCCTTTTCAATTTCTCCCTATAAGGCGAATATCTCTTACATATAAAACTACCAAAAGCTGGTTGAACGGTTTGCCTCATGATGACGTAATGGAATTTTTGTTTTCGATTAGCAAAATATTTATTGAACATGTCTGCTATTGTATATGGAGCCAGGAATACTGCGTCTCCTCGATTTTTCAAAAGTTTATCGTTCCATTCAGTCTTTGATAGAATTTGATATTTCAAATCAGTTTCTACAAAATCAGCGGCCAGGATTGGTAAATTAGTTTGGTTCAAATCTTCCAAAGTTTGTATTCTCTCTTCAAGTTTTTGAGTCAAAATAATGGACAAAGTTATATAGTCGTAAATAAATGATATTAATAATCCAGTTAAAAGCCAAGTTCCACGAATGACTGATTTCTGTTTGATAAATTCAGGAATTGGTAGTTTATAAAATACTTTCAAAAATGATAAAAATTCCCAGTTCCTTTTAGTTGAATCTAGGGACAAAAATTTATCAAACAATGCCACAACAGCACAAGTAATAATCACAGCACTAATAAATCTAAAATCAAATAAATATAAAACATGGTACCATTTGGGTACTAATTTAGCTTTGGGTACTAAAGCTACTATATTATTTAACATATGTGGATATGTGAAAACGATATGTTTTGATGCTAAAGGCTCAAGAGTTGCAAAATTAGAACCCACTGCTTGGGTTACCCCAACAAAATCAACATCAGAATGAGCAATTAATAAAATTAAATTTTTAATTGTACTAGCATTTTTCGTTACCAGTACTTTGGTCACTGAAGGATTAAGTTTAGTATATATGGATCTTAGAAAAATTGCATCAAAAGTATTTAAAAATTCATTGTCCGTATAAAAACTCGGATATTTTAGTATTTTCATTGGATATTGATGCATGTCTGTAAGTTTATCTGGAAATTCGTCAAATTGTTCATGAATTTCAGCCATAGATATCAAGTTCAATTTTTCTGTGAAAGGATTATAACTTGCTTCACTCAAAGTACCATTGATATATAAAACGACAAGGTTTAATATTTTATATCTCCAAAAAAATTTTAACATATTTTCCAAGAAAGCAACGTCTTTAACTTGATAACACAAAAATATTCTAAATTTTCCAAAATTGTTAAAAAAGTCGGTCTTAGGTATTAATACGTTGAAAAATTCCTGTTCGTAATTTGAGGAATCCTGCAACACCATTGTCGTTAAGCTCGTTCTTGTATCTTGAATAGTATAATTAGTTTCTTCTGGCGATGCTATTTTTTGGCCGCATTTGCCTTTGCTATGCTTTTCTATGTAATAGAAAATGTCCAAATAATCGTTATCAGTAGGAGTGAAAATACTGTTGCAGGTCCTAAATTTATAATGACTTTGCACGTGATTGTTGTAGTTTATTAGACTTGTTTTTAATTGTTTGTTCCAAAGATTTAGTAGTTGTTTTGTTGCTACTGTGCTAATTAATAGGAACAAAAATGAAAATTTCAACTTCATTTTTCGAGGCGTAATGCTATTGCAGTAGAACTGATGTGGTGATAATTATATACTTGGTTTGAAATTTAACCGTGCGATTAATATGCTAATGCATTGCAGACATTTCTATAAGCGAGTGTATATTTACTTAAGCAGTAATTATGTAAGAGCTTAACTGAAAAAATTGGATATTAGAATTTGAGTCTAGAATAATATTTCAGGAAATTAATTAATATTCTAGATACGGTGTAGTTGTTATAAATAGCTATCAATAATATTTTTGTTTGTCTAATCGAGCAAATGGAAAAAATAATAAATTGATATTTATTCAATAAATAATTAATCATGGATAAATCAAATCAGATAAATGTTATCACCTGGCCTGAGTTGGTTATTGAAAAGCTTGAAAAATAAGAGAACTTTGGTATATTATGCCCAGAAAGTCATAATAAATTTATTGATTATTTCGATCCGGTCTCTGCTTTCATCTAATAAGACTTCTAATGAAAGTCACAACTATATACAAGATAAAATATGTAACCAGGGACAAGCAGTATAGTGGCTCTGTTGTTACTATACTCTGGTAAGTACGTTACTTAATCTGCATTCAATAATTCTGTCCAGTAAGTGGAAATCATTCGCCTCTAGACTTGAACTAATCATTGTCATTTATAAAAAGTCTACAAAAGAAAAAAGTCCACCTCTTCCCTAATATAATATGATCGATAGGGATTTCTTTATTGAGGCCGCTTTAGCTTCAACAATAATCAAAATAGCTTTAAAATATATCATTCTGTGACACCTGAAAAACATAACAGATTTGATGCTGCGGCGTTATCCATTTGGGACAATCAGGTATGATGATATAAAATATTCATAGTGGGCTTTTTCCCTTAAGTAAAATTATTGCATGTTTACCAACAAAACCAAGCACCAATGATGACCGCGATCATATTTTATTCTGTCTCAGAGTTATATCTGATTCAAAAGACACTCAGAAAAAATAATAGTAGTATCAAAGGAAGGAGGTTCAGATCCATTTAACTGTTAATATAAATTCAACAAAATTCTAGCGAAAGACATGTGAATTAGGTGCAAGTCAATTTTGGTTAATAATTAAATCTTGGTCAATCCATATTTTATTTATTCACAAACGCATTCACTGGACAAAATCAAAATAAAAATCTTTGACATTGAAAGAAGTGCTACCAGGTACCAGAGGTCATCGTATTGCCTTGTCTTTTTTTAAGGTTTCTTGGTCAATGATACGCTGATATTTTTTTAAATTAAAGCCAAACCCTGGGTGTAAAGATTTTTTTATTAAATCGACCTTGGGTGTTATTATATCGAATTAATGCAGATTTGAAATTTGCAGACCATATCGTAGGTACTTAGTCAGTAGAGCTTAAGAATTTATTCAATCACTGAGTATCTATTTAAATCAGAAAATAATTTATTTATTTTACAATAATTATTATTAGGTTGAATTCATGGATAATATGTTTGAAATTGATTATAATTAGTTAAGCTTCTGAACTCATTAACAGAAAGACTCTTTCTGAACCTTTATATTTCTATGCTCTAGATAATAGAAAGTACCTGCTAGGTAACAACCAGACACTTACCAGTTGGTCCATAATTTGGCCCTAAATGTCATAAAGATTTTCACTGACATTTTCAATCAAAGTCATTCTACTACTTTTTAGAAAACTTCATAGAGCACAACTTGTTTTATTGAACACAACTGTTTATTATAAGAATCTCTCTTACCTGAATCCAAACTTTTCCCTCGAAAACAAAATTTCCAGGTTCACCGAACGGCGTCACTATCTCCAACCGGTAATTTTCGGGCATTACATTTTGAGGTAACCTGTAGGCGTCGACCAGAGACAAAATTGTGAAAACCGTAAACGGAACTCCTTTGAATCTCATTTTCAAGCTGCAACAGAAACAGATTCTTAGATTAAATGATTTTTATCACAAAACATGTGTCTGAAGATAATGGATTGTATTAAAAATGCGTCAATTTTTGACTTAACTCTGTCTAACTTGCAAGTTTATAAGTAGTCAAATTGCTGCTGCAGTAGTATTTTTTGTGATTTACCCAAAGAAAACAGACAAAAAACAACAAATAAAAATGATACTCCTTTTCTGTAAATATAGCCATTGGGAAACTTGTATTATTGAGTTGAGAGTGGCTTGTGAAAACTTCCTTAGAAGATCCATGAAGCCCTTTATAATTATGTGAAAATACACCTTAGTTATGGAACAACACGAGTTTCATAAATGACATTTCGCATCCAACTTCAAACTTGTCTCAATCACTTTTCGATTATTTCCAGAATATTTTGCCTTCATGCAATTCTAATGTATTCAATCATTTTCTACCCAGATCTAAGAAAACCAACAAGATTTCCTGATGAGTCATGAAAACGATCCAGAATATCAATTAGTTTCAAAATCTTCTTCTCTCGTACTCCCGTCACGTTTCCAGATTTTCACCAATCACAATGAAAATCTTTTGGAAAGATGTTGTCAAGGGGTTTAATTGGGAATTCGAGAGTGTAATTCAGTGTTAGTGAAGTAGTTTAAAGTTGACCTGTTATATTATTTACAACCCAGGCTGCAGACCTGTCATTTTGGCGATAAAGATGATGGGATACCAGCGATCAAAAATAGGACAGAAGTTAAAGTAAGTACCTAGGTAATTCCTACGAAGGGTGAGTGTTTAGTAACTGTTAAACTAGGACGGGCTACCCCTCATAATTACCCAGGAAAACCGAGCAAGTTTGCTTGGCCGAAATTGGTTTGAAGGTTTGGGTTTATCTATCATAGGGGTAGGTAAGTCAAATTTATTCTTTGTCCAACTATGTCCAGAAATACCCTGAAGTATTCGCTGGAAAGTTATAATTCTATAGGGGACATCCAGTTAGTTTTTTCCTGGATCCAAAATTTCAAGCCGATCATTTTAAAAGCTCGAAAAGTGCCATTTCCATCAAAGGAAAAAATTGATATGGAATAAGACTATAAGGCAATGTGTTCTGGAGCCAACTACTCATGCTAAATGGTGTACTCCAATAGTAGTGGTTTGCAAAGATAACGGAGAAGTTCGAATTTGTGGGGACTATTGTAGTACATTGAATCGTGCCCTACAGGCAGAGCCTTATACAGTGCCCTCTGTTCGAAGTATATTATCAGTGCTAGCAGGAGGTAAAATATTTTCTAAATTGGACATGGCACAGGCCTATTTACAGTTAAGCGTCGATCGTGAAGCCGCCGAAGAACAGACGATAATTACCCACAAAGGTGCATTTTAATGTAATCTTTTACAGTTTGGTACCTATCTCAGTACCTAGCCCCACAAATTTTTCAACGTTTTATAGACATGTGACTAGCAGGAATTCCAGGTGTGCTGCCATATTATGACGACATACTAGTTGTCGGACAATCAGAAGCTGATTTAGACAGTAAAGTGCGCGCAGTGCTTTCACGTTTTAGGAAAGATGGACCTAATTTACGCAAAGATAAATACCAAGTCAATAGATTTTCTAGGATATCGAATAAGTGAAGATGGTATTCGGCCCACTAAAGAGAAAATCCAGGCGATAGCTAATGCCCTGGCGCCTAAGAATAAGACTGAACTACAGGCTTTCCTTGGACTTTTGAATTTTTATCATGTTTTCCTTAAAGACAAAGCAACTATAGCAAACCCATTGCATTGCCTTCTGAGAAAAGAATCGCAATGGCAGTGGCATACCGAAGAACAAGCGGCGTTTGATGCATTAACGGACATTTTAAGTAGAGAGCCAGTTTTAGCACATTATACATATAAAAAAGACCTCATTTTAACATGTGACGCCAGTCCCTGGTGTGGGCTATGTGATCAGTCAGTCAAATGATGATGAGAGAGAAGCTCCAGTGATATATCACAGCCGTACACTGTTGCACAGCGAGAAGAATTCTGCCCAAATTGATGAGGAAGCTCTCTCCATAATTACAGGAATTAAGAAATTCCATGATTATATCTTTGGCCGCAAAGTAACTATCAGGACAGACCATAAGCCATTACTAGGTATTTTCAATCCAAATAAAAGTGTTCCAGAAATACTTTCACCCAGAATGCTGAGATGGACTCTAAGTGCGCGTTCACATTGACACCGCTCGAGCGGTGATCGTTGCGCGATGCCGCTGTAGTGATGCCCAAAAATAATTTTAACATTATATTTCAAATGAACAAGTTCACACTGGGGCAGCGTGTCGCGCGGTTTTAACATGTTTATTTGAAATATAATGTAAAAATTATTTTTGGGCTTCACTACAGCGGCATCGCGCAACGCTCACCGCTCGAGCGGTGTCAATGTGAACGCGCACTAATGTTAGCCGCATATAACTATCATTTGGTTTATGTGCCAGATTCAAAATGCAGATGCTCTGAGCAGATTACCTTTAAATATTAATACTCCAGACGCCCCAGCGGCAGATGAGGTCCTGATGCTAGAAAACATCCCAGAAAAAAATTTCTGCGCTAAAGACATCCTAGAAACTAGGAAAGATCCAGTTTTATCAAGGGTTTTACAGTGGGCATGGAAAGGTTGGCCAGAAAATCAGAATGGATTTAGGAGAGAGTATACACCTTTTTTGCAACGCAAAAATAAAATAACCTGCTATCAGGATTGCTTATTGTGGGGCACTAGAGTTATACTTCCACCAGGGGAAAGGAAGAGAGTGCTCAAAATACTTCACATAGTGAAAATGAAGGCACTAGCAAGGCATACATCTGGTGGCCTAGCATGTACAAGCAAATTGAGGATTTAGTGAATAGGTGTGCTGAGTGTCAGGAGTCAAGAAACATGCCTAAAAAATCGCCAGTACCTACATCCTTGGGAATGGGCACGGGGCCCTTGGACTCGAATACATCTTGATTTTGCCAGCCCAATGAACGGAAATATTTTCTTAATAATTATGATCGATGCCTTCTCAAAGTAGTTGGAAGTAAGGCTATATAATACCTAGTAATTCCAGTGCATCAACGATTACAGTGCTGCGGGAATGTTTTGCCACACATGGCATACCGGATGTCGTTGTTCCGGATAATGGAACAGCGTTTACTTCTGTAGAATTTCAAGAATTCTTAAAAAAAAAAAAAAATTAGACAAGCTCTAGTAGCATCTTACCATCCCAGTAGTAATGGTCAGGCAGAAAGGATGGTGCAGAATATTAAAATTGCAATTAAGAAAATGACTGGTACCAATGTACAACTGGCCCTATTCCGATATTTATTGAGCCAACACATAACTCCGCATAGTTTAACAGGTATAGATCTCCAGTAGAAATGCTAATGGGCCGTAGATTATCTACTCTACTTGATAAATTACAACCAGATTTTCGGAGGGAGATCATGACTAAACAAGAAGACAAGCAACGTACAGAACAAGGGAAAAAGACCAGGTTTTTCAATGATAATGATCCAGTCTATGTAAGATCATTTGCAGCGGGTCAGAAATGGTTGCCATCAACGATTATCGAAACTACAGGTCCGCTGAGCTACAAGGTCCAAACACCTGAAGGAAAAAATCATGCGAAGGCATTCTAACCAAATCCGTTCACGAGTTTCGGACGGGTTGAAATCAGACTTTCCTAGCAATGGCGAGTTCTCAGTAGAGTTAACTACAGAGTTTTTACCATAGACGGAACCATAAATCTCTGATGTGAGGGTGCCAATTGTTCATACGCCTATGAGGATCAGGCGGCCCCCAAAATACCTAGAAGAGTATGCTACGTAAAAAATATCCAGGGGGAGGAGTTTGGTGTATTGTGTCTGTGTTGTTGCGTTTTGCTAGAACTGTGAAAGTGATTAGTTGTTTTAGACATTGATTAGTTACCACAGATTAACCCGTCCTAAAGATAGGAAACTCAGGCCTTTTCCCCTATCCTTGTCTTACTCATGCAGCGAGTTGCATGACTGCCACAGCATGGTGGCGATAGTGTGCACCTCGGTGTGTCCAGTATTGTGGCAGTAGTCACGTGATTCCCGCATGTTCCCGCCTTCTTTCAAATAATTTGTCTAATCAATTTCATTTCAATATTAAACCCTATTTTTTGGAAATAAAATAACAACATTTCAATACTATCTCCTTCTTTAACAGAAGAGCCTGTAACACAACAACAGAAAACCGTATTGAGAAAAAAACACTAAAAAGTTGAAGGGTCTAGTGCACAAATGACTTTGTCAAAAATAGCAACTAAATACCATCACTAAAACCATTTTCACAATTTTTACATGTAACATAAAGTCTCTTTGGTTGAAATAGTTATTTATGCAACAAGTGTGTAAAGTGAACCTTTTTTCACGAATGTGCGACAATCACATGAGAGAAAAAAGGTGCTTTACGCACGTATTGCATAAAAAAAAAATTCTACTACCAATCAAATATATGTGAAAAAATAGATTTGGACAAATACTTTACGAACTAGTGCGTGAAGTATTTTCACTTTACGCACTAGTGCGTGAAGTAATTTACCAGAAAAATACTAAATTGACAGTGTCGACATCTGTCATTGACATTACTTTACGCACCAGTGCGTGAAGTGAATTACTTTACGCACTAGTGCGTGAAGTGGAATTTTACGTCTTCTGAATAGTGCGTAAAGTGAGTACTTTACGCACGATAGTAGAAAAACATATTAAGAAGTCAAAGTTTCACCACAAATTAATAGAAAATCAAATAAAGAACAACATAGAATAAGAAGAACACTAACACATAGCAAACGGCTGACTAATGGCAAATACAATGACAAATTACATTCTTTCACAGATGACATTTGCTTGTGGCTTTGCTATACTAGCGCCGCATAGCTTTGGCAGTCATGAAACTCTCTTACGTGTAATTTTTTAGACAGCTCCGAACGAACATTTTACATGGAAGTTTCCTATCTTTAGGACGAGCTAATCTGTATTAGTTACTTTTATTTTTGTAGTTTTATATGTTTGGGGTGCCATTGTTGGCCAGGTGGGAAAAGTAATGTCGTAACTGACAGTTGAGATAAAATTTGATATAAAATCTGTTTTTTTTTAAAGATGATTCCCCAAGTCAAAAATTTAGTAGCTATGTTGGCAACACAAGCCTTTTCTACATAAACAATTTGAAAGCATTGACAATTTTACATTGGATTGCCAACATAATGTCATTTTGACTTTTATCTTTAACAAAAAAAAACAGACTTTAACTATTGTCAAGGGGTTTAATTGGAAATTCGAGAGTCTAAATCCAGTGTTAGTAAAGTAGTTTGAAGTTGAGCTGTTGTATTATTTACAACCCAGGCTGCAGACCTGTCAGGAACCAAAATGGAAGAAAAATAATACCTATAGTTTATTTTTTTCCAAGATAGATTTTGGCATTGTCAACTTTGAAACATAAACCAATGCCGCTAATGCCGCTTATTGGTCGCTATTGTAAAACTGATGTCAACCTGCAGAAACACCTCATTTTGCGACCAATTAGGGTCAAGCGTTATTGTTTATGTTTCAAAGTTTTCAATGTCAAAATCTATCTTGGGAAAAAATAAAGTGTACTATTTTAGTGAAATGTCATGATTGTGAAGTTATTTTCATTTATTTCTATATTCCTTGACAAAACTGAGTTCTGTCCTGTAGGTACTGACCTCAGGATTTAGACCAGAATTGTGTTTTAGAATCCAAACTCAGTATAGATGGAGGAGTATAATTAATCCAATTGTACCCATGCAGGCATAGATGAAGTTTACTTGGTTCCCCTTTTCCAAAGGCATTTGACAAATATCTATATGTATATCTATACAGTTGAAAGCTAACAACATTTTATCACATCTAGATAAATAATGGAACCAGACAAATGTTCTGCCTTAAAAATATGCAAACATACCATTGCTATTGGGTAGAGGTCTAAATAAACAACGTCCATTGTTAAATTTTTGTGAATGCTACAAAGAGAAAGCTAATGCCCACACTGTACACGATATGATTATTAGTTTTCGTTGTAGTACTACACGGTTTTGATAGTGGGTATCCGACAGCGAAATCAAATTTGCAATTGGGACAATCAGGCGTGGTACTAATGATAGCTTTTGGTACTCGATGGTGCAATATTAATAATGGGTTAGCTTAAAAATTGTATTTTGATTCGATTAAAGAGGTGAACGAACTGAAATGATACAAGTATTGCGAAATTATTGGTCAAAGCATTTAACAAGAAACAATAACCGAACTCCTAATAAAATATATAGTTTTTTTTTTCAAAGGTATAGGTACTTTATGAAACTTCTTAATTAAAAAACACTATTCAGTACCTGCACTTTCATGTTTTGATTAGAAGCAGAACTAAATGCTCTTTAACTAATAATGTTTCCTAATTGCCTAGTCTTATTATGTTTCAATTATTATAAGACTGTACGGCCTATAGTAGTTATGGTATATAAGTGAATTATTGCAAAACTTGCACATTTTTCCATTCAAGGGTAAATTTGCAATATTTACTCTTTTTAAAGTAGTTTGATTAAATACATGCAAATAAATTGAGCAAATAAAATTAATAAGCTCACCAATGCTAATGTCATTAATTTTATTAAGAGGAAACGTATAATTACATAAACATTTTTGAATCCATATGGTTCATATGAGGAAGCTAATAATACGAATTTACATAATTTATATAAAAATTATATAAAATACACTCAATTGAAATCATTTTATGGTCGAATTGTTTAAATACATATGTAACTAAGCAATAAATACGTGCAATTTTTATATATGTATGTATTCACAAAAGCTTTATGTGTACAGTAGGTATAAGTTTAAACAAAAACTTGATCTGTTTGAAAACTACTGTTAACAAACCTCAAATTAAAACTCGTAGGTTTATAGTTTTCGTTATTCGAGCCCAAAATAATATTTATATTGGCAATTAATAAACGCTTACTAATATGTTCATTACAATCGTAATGTAAACCTCTAACGGACAAAATAGTTAAAATATATAAGTAGCCAATTTATAAAGAAAACGTGGTCTAGTGTGATGCTTTCCAATTTTTTCGCCAACTCATATTTTTTTACAACCGCAGAGAGAATTAAATATACAAATAAATGACATATTTTACAGGTAGTTATTTATGAATATTGGCCAAAATTACATACTTTTGAAGAACCATTACATAAACAAACAAAATTATTATCAACTATCTTGAATAATTCTAAATAATTATTATACATCAATTTCTTTAATAATGGCCTAATGAAGCATAAATCCCTAACTAATTTTTATTAATTTAATAAGTATTCCATCCAGCAAAAGTTGCCCAAAAAAAAATAAATTCGTTGACCTCTTGTGGTACCATGTTACCTAAAACTGGTGCCTAGTCACTCACCTGTTGTTAATTCGATACAATAAATCAATATTCCATTAATCAAAATTTACTGCGAACAAACCACTATTCTTTACTTGCCCAGAATCAGACGGACAACATTATGAATACTACTTTACTACTTTGCTTTAGTGTAATTTTTATTGTTTAAGTGTATCTTTCCCCACCTTTTGGCGCGATCATGGGCGTCGGAGATAGAGCTAAACGACGATTATTGTTATCGGGGGATAAAGGGATTTATTTGTAAGAGAAGCTGTGTGGTGTGTAAACAAAAAATGAGAACTGAGGAAAGACTGTTAAATGCTGGTTTTTATTTGATTTTGGTCTTTTCGCTATTCCTGGGGTATAATTTGGAAAAAAACAGCTTCAAGATTGAAGCAATAGCAATAGGTTAGAGGTTGGGACGACGTTGATGGTTCTTGCGATCTGACCAACTTAAGACTTGCCATTGAAAATCTCTCTTTGGAAAAAGTCAGTGCTAGGATACTGAAAATTGATAGAAGCAACAGTACAGGAGAAATTACATAATCAAGGCTCGAGAATCAAAACCAAAAACTTAAAAAGAGGCTTTTATGTATCAACTACTACTAAAGAATTAAGTTTTTTGTCGCTAGTCCTCCATCGAGCGCCAGTGTAACGAATAACGAAAAAGTTGGAAGCATATTGAGCCATATACGCATGGCTTAGAATGAGCTGGCTTGACAGAGTTACAAATGAAGAAGTATTCTTGAAAATGAACAATAAGAAAGAAGTTATTATGGCATAGAAGCAGAAAAAGATGGCATATTACGAGACATCCAGATAAATATGGTGTTCTACAAAGTTTCAGTACCTACCTAATAGAAAGTAGAACAGCTAATAACAACACGATTGGCAACTTTTGATAATGGATAGAGCATCCATAAATGAAGAAAATGAGTTTCAAGAAACAATACCAGAAGTTGAAAGTTTATTGAAGCAGGTAGGTACCTTATTAGTAAATAGGTACCACTGAAGAAATAATTAAAGAAGTACAATATTGATAATTGATTATGATACCCAAAGCCGAGCTTCAAGAATCAATACCAAAAAATTATGATAAGTTAAGCTTTTTGTATTGATTATTCAATTTTTTGTTCTATAGGTACATAGGTACCTCCTCCAGGAGTAACAAATAACGTAAGGAATAAGTATAAGTACCTTTTTCAATAGAACATTCCATTCTCAAGCTTCTGTATGAAGGAGGCAAATTCATTTCTTAATAGTTTGGGACCTTATTTTATCAATGATTCAAAAACAGAAGGAGCATTTGCTAGCCCAAAAGGCTACCGTAAAAATTCGTAATCGTAATGGCTGTCGGGGGTTATACGAATGCGGTCTTGTGGAACAACAATTTTTCTCTTTGATCAAATGCTTCAAGAGTAAATAATGGATCAATCGTATTCTCAAGGAGATTCTGTTGAAAATTAAACTGGACCCTAACAAATAAATTAATGGTTTCCATTAAGTTGATATCGGGTATTTTTAAAGAACACTGCTAAACTCTACAAACGTTGTTTGAAGTACCTAGGTAACTGTCTGCAAATTAATCCTGATTATTTTGTTAACTTCTTGTGGAGGTCTTGAATTTGAAGTTGATTCTGATGAGCAGATACTTTGATTACTGATGTTTATTGCGTTGAATTCCTCCCAAATCACTTTTGTAACGTTTTTAAATCTAATTTTTTATTGCAAATTCAATTATCTAATCTAATTATCGCCCAGCCCATATTAATAATAAATTTTTGGGTGTGATATTAATATTAACAAACTGCATAGCATTTTTTTTTGGCCTTGCTCCTATTATTATTACCAACAATGGGTCTATAATTGGCACTAATCGTTTAATAGGTATTAAATCTATATACAAGGAAAGCGACAGTTTTAACTAAGTAACATTGAACTTGATCATTGATTGCAACATTCGATTTGGCATAAACTATCTATTAGGTCAATTGAAATAATCACTGATGATTAAGCGTACGATTTGGTGGGTTCAGATTATTTTTGCCTTCATCTATACTTACGTCAATACAGTTTAGCGAAAAATAAGATTTTTTCATGCTAATAAATATAACAAAGTTTTCAGGTAGGCACAAGAATTTGACAAAAAATTGTAAAAAAAATTGTCTGCACTAAAGTGCTAGTACCTACACCTACAAACATTGTCTGAAAGTGTCTGTGTAAAAACTACTGCTAGTACCATCTTCTTAAAGATACTCGTGACTTATGAAAGCTGGTTGGTATTCTGCAGTACTGTGGGTTATGTTGCTGAATCAGTTCAAAAGAAATTCCTGAGATGGCGGCAGTTATATTAGATTTCAAAATTTATACTTTAATTATTCAACCATATACTTGTAATAAGCAATTTGTTGAAGTTTGCAGCTAAAAACTCATGTCCAAATTTCTGGTCAGACAATACAGGGCGTTCCTAAATATCATGTACAAACGAAAGGGGGTGATTCTTTGGTTTATTTTATGACTAAAATTTCTAATAAACATAGGTCCGCAAACACTTTGTTACCGATCTACAGGGTGTTGAAGTTTTAATACTTTTTTAGTTTTTTTTCTATAGCACCTGCAATTTTTGAGGAATTTAGCTCAAATTTGAAATATAGGCTACGCAATAGGAGCTGAATGATTCCACATGTCAAACGTTTGCCAGAATCTACAGGGTGATGTTTTTTCAGGAGTCATATGCCCCCTTTTCTGCCCCTGAACTTTTTCGCAGTGCGCCGCTGGTCGATTCTAAGAAATAATATAATTTTTCTACCTCATTTAGAAACTTTTTGTTCTCTTGTAGTTTTTTCGTATCACCGACCCTTATCGAGAAAAAAATTAAAAAACAAATCTTGGTAATTAGCTAGATGAAACTCAAGTGACTCAATAAACCTTTTCTATCTACAGTGGCGACAATAGAGGTCCCGCAGTCACATTCTTGCTCATTTTCAAAAGGAATCTAGAAGTAATAGAAACCCCTCGCCGCCATATTCTTGCTTATTTTCAATATGAATACATTAAAATTTCAACACCCTGTAGATCGGTAACGAAGCGTTTGCGGACCTATGTTTATTAGAAATTTTAGTCATAAAATAAACCAAAGAATCACCTCCTTTTGTTTGTACATGATATTTGGGAACACCCTGTATATATACAATTTATTACGTGATTGTTTAAAATTGTTGTTTGCATGTAAACTACAAAATTTTCTGCTTAGGATCCTCAACATCAAGTTAATGAACCCATCTGCATTTCATCTGAACGTCTGAAGACCAATAAAAAAAAAAAAAAACGTCTAAAGACGTCCATAATAAGATGTCCTAAATTCACATTTTAATGACAGTAACTCGGCAACACTATTTCATACAACCGGACCTAAAAGTGAATAATGGTTTACCTATGTATTCAAAAGAGATTCAAAGACATTTTTTTAGAAATTTCGTTGAAGATGTCTTTAGAAAGCCTTAGTTCTAAAGGCGTCTTTATAGGCAGACGTCTGAACAAGGTTTTGTAATATATGACGTCTCCAAGATGTCTTCAAGACGTAAGCAAGACATCTTGAATGTCGTTTGGTGGACATCGTAGGAACGTCTTTAAGATGTCTATAAAAATTTCCCACAGAATTCATTTTTCATTCAATTTAGAAGTTACTGGAAACCATTTAGAATGCTACAGAACACTTCAGAACTTTAATAATAGAGGCCTTTTAGAAAGTTTAAAACAGTTACAATTTAATTCAGAATTTCCAAAAGCATTAATTCTGTCGCGCTTCAGAACATTTTGGAAACTTCAGAACCATTTTAGAAACTCCCAAAACATTCAAAAACCAATTTCCAAAAGCATTTTAGAACAATTCAGAAGTTTGAAACCCATCTTAAGCAGGTCCCACACGATGTGGCGAATGCCTTTCAACGTTGGACACCTCGCCATTTGACACACCGTGTGGGCGTGCACTTGAGAATTGCATATGTCCAACGTTGGCCACATGAGACATTCGGGCTCTTGTCGGTAAAATTTAAGCCGGTCCCACACGATGTGGCGAATGCCTTCCAACGTTGGACACATCGCCATTTGACACACCGTGTGGGCGTGCACTTGGGAATTGCATGTGTCCAACGTTGGCCACATGACATTTTCGGGCTCATGTCGGTAAAATTTACCCGCGTCAAAGGAACTTCCAACGTTGGAACCATCGTTCGTCACACGCCTACACGAGCGATCATGACGTGTTTGTCGCATTTAGTATAGAATCAGTGTAGTACCAAAGATTTTATTTTATTTTTTGGTTTGTTTTGCTATACCTATATTTTTCTCATTATAGAATGTAGATTAATAATGGAGTGGAAATAGTGGAATAATGAACTTATTCTTGAACTTATTCAACTGTATGAGAAACATCCTATTTTATATGGAATCCCAAACATCAGGGATACAAGAAAAGAAATGCTCTAAGTGATGTAATAATTTTGCACAAAGTAGAACTATCATGCCTGCAGCAATGCTTATGTCTTCATCTTCCATTTTTAATATATATATATATTTTTTTTTCCGTTGAACAATTTTTACGCGAACTACGACTAGGACAATGAACATAGATTGACAACGTTGGCACCAATATGCGTCCAATGTTGGAACTGAAAATTCACCCCATCGCGTGGGAGACACACTTGCTAATTGTAGTGTGTCAAAACATTGGTTCCAACATTGGATCCAACGTTGGAGCCAACTTTGGACGCATCGTGTAGGACCGGCTTTAATTACCCGCGTCAAAGGAACTTCCAACGTTGGAACCTTGTTGGAACAATCGTTCGTCACACGCCTACACGAGCGATCATGTGTTTGTCGCATTTAGTATAGAATCAGTGTAGCACCAAAGATTTTTTAATTTCTCTTCCGAATCTGACTCTATTCTTGTTTATTATTGTTTTTTTTTTAGGTATTGTTGTAAAAGTCGTAGTAAGTATTTTGATTTTGAGAACCTATTCACATGTTATTAAAACTTAAACTTATTAAAAACTATTAAAATTTTATTTTATTTTTTTTTGGTATAGCAAACCAAACTATACCTATATTTTTCTCATTGTGGAATAATAATGGAGTGGAATAATGAACTTATTCTTGACTTTATTCAACTGTATGAGAAACATCTTATTTTATGGAATCTCCAAACGTCAGGGACACAAGAATAGAAATGCTCTAAATGATGCAATAATTTTGCAAAAACTATCATGCCTGCAGCAATGCCAGCAATGGTTATGTCTTCATCTTCCATTTTTAATATTATTATTTTTGTCTCTTGAACAATTTTTACGCGAAATACGACTACGACAATGAACATAGATTGACAGGTGTAGGACCGGCTTTAGGATGCTCCAAAACACTTTTAAACACTCTAGTTGTATTCCTTTCACACCTAGGAGGAGCTCCGGAACAGCTCCGGGGCTTCACGCGCTTATTCCTTTCGAAAAGTGTTTGAGTGTTTCAAACTCTTGAAAGGAATACAACTTCTAAGAATCTCCAGAAACATTTTGGAAAGCACCAAAATATTAGGATTCAGGTTAATAGTACATTATATACCTAGGTAGAGAAGTTGGTCATTATATACCGAGCGCTTTTATAATGCGTAAGATATATAATGACTTTCTCTACTGAGGGAAATATAGAATTTTTTTACTACTGCTAGTAGAAAATAAAACATAGGTTTGGAACCTGTGCTCACATTATTTTCTCTTGTCGGAAGTGCTGCCCTCTATCAACAGTTTACGATAATTTCCTATAATGTACATACAGGAACCTGCTTTTTTTAAAATTGACAGTTTGACACTGAAATTAAACCAATAGAAACCTGTTACGTTATGACAATATCCTTGCGTCATGACGTCATCATTGACCTAGGTATTTTTTCATTATTTTCATTATTAACCTAGAGAGAGAAATTCAATTTTTTCCCATAAACATTGATGGAATAATGACTACTTCTCAGGTCAGTAGTAAAAAAACTACAAAAACTACTTTACGCACTGGTGCGTGACATTTTAAGTCTTCTAAACAGGGTTGTCAGATCTATTAAATGAAAAAGCGGGACTGTTCTTATCCAGACGGAAAGCTCGCCGCAGGCGAAACATTTTTTTCGGGTGTCACGCTCAAAAGTATAAGGATTAAGGGGGGGGGAGGGGCTGTAGTGCTCAATGTGTCCCCCCTCTATGGACCCCCTTGAGCAAAAGCGCAACAAATTTTTTGGAGCCACGCCCAAATTTTGTTAAGAATTCAACCAAAACTCGACCAAAAAAAATTCTCCTTTATTAATTATTAGATAACAAAATTAACGCTTCACGAATCACGACAAAACCACAGTAAACATCATTATTTATACGCTATCCTTGCGTTCGTTATTTTGCTCAAAGAGCAGAGAGTGCAGAGCGGACCCGTAATCACGTGGCCGGTGAGCGCACAGAGCAGTTAAACGCTGTATCAGAGGTTTCGAAATTTTAATAGCCTGCACCGAGTACACTTTTTTAATAAACGAACGGTAAATTTATGCTCGGAGAACTCAGATCAAAATACCGAACCCACGGTATATAGAGTGGCAAAAAAGTAGCGCATAATAATACCTATGTAACTTTTTGTATAAAAAAAGGTCCTAAAAAGCTAAAGGTTGTATGCACTGCACTACTTATTTTTTGCCACTCTGGTCTCTGGTCTGTATGTTCTGCTTTTATTACATTATATAGAGTAAAATTTAAATAATTTTGTGATAAACTATGTTCTTTCGTTGTGCTTCACAAAATTAAATTATAATTGGATTTGTAAGAATGTTTTTAACATGTAAAATCCTAATCATTCACTTTCGTCACTAGATATTTTATCACTAGTGACGAAAGTAAAGTTTTCGGCTAAGGTGAAATATGACGAAGTTGTTTATTTTCTAACGGTCATAGAAAAAAATGATTTTTGACGAAAGTTGTCTATTTTTCAGTGGCCAGAAAAAAAGTGTTTTGCAGATGCTAGTTTGTTTGTGCAATGAGATTTGGATTTTGTTGGAATTTTTGACATTTTTATACCTACACAACATACAACATTTAATATTAAAACCCAAGAATCGTGAACTAACAGGATTGCTCATCCTGAGAAGGCGTACGTTCGCCGATTCTGAGTCCACAAGGTCTGCGAGTGACGTCACCACGTCAGCTGCTAATATTGGTGACGTCATCCGCAGACCTCGATTAAATTTTTGCGATTCAGGCTCGTTATTTGATTATTGCAACGATTTTAAATGTAGAAATAGCTATTAATGTAACAAGTTGTAAATTGAGCGTGTTTTTTGCACTAAATGTGAAGATAGGGTGGAAAAAGCGGGAAAACCGGGACAATTCACGTGAAAAGCGGGACCTGAAATTATTTAAAAAAAGACGGGACTGATTAACAAAATGCGGGACTGTCCCTCATAAGGTGGGACGTCTGGCAACCCTGCTTCTAAAAGGTGCGTAACGTAAGTACTTTACGCGCGGTAGTGGAAAAAAACAATTGTTGCGCCTTCACTTACAGTCGGGAATGAGATATTGTACCCATACTTATATAGGGTGGTCCATTTAAATTGAGACATTTCAATATCTCGAAAGTGGCTCGTTTTTGAAAAAAAAAAGTTCAATAATGTCTTAAGTTCAATGGCCCACCCTGTATACCTATTGTATATCGTGTACTAGAAACTTAAAATTAGTAATTTTTCATTGCATATGAAAATTTTGCGACTAAATAAAAGAAAAAGTAAAGTCTGTTTTTTTTTTAAAGATAATTCCCTAAATCAAAAATTTAGTAACTGTTGGCAACACAAGCCTTCTCTACATAAAAAATTTGAAAGCATCGACAATTTAACATTGTTTTGCCAACATAATGTCATTTTGACATTTATCTTTAAAAAAAAAAAACAGACTTTAAAAATTTTGCTTCTACCCCAATCTACCCTTTGCGAACGAAAATAGAAAATTTCCTCAAAAAGGCAAAAAGGAGATAATTCCGTCAAGCTGGCAGGCAACACTGTGGCTGACTCGCTATCAAACGCAAGGATATCAACAAAGCATTTGATAGGTTGGATATAAGCCCCGCCCCTTTCCAATCAGATGCGAGTGATATCAGCAAGGCATTCAATTGGTTAGTTGATCCCCGCCCCTTTCCGGGGTTTATGTTTCGTCAAGGTATTTGATTGGTTGTTTCCTTTTTAACCCTTTCCAATGGCCCCGGCCCACCTACAGTGACTTCACCTTTTCAAATAGAAATTCGGTACCGCCCCTATATTCTTGCAAATTTTGAATATGAATATAGAAGTTAGCCACGCCCCTGCCGCCATATTTTTGCAAATTTTTTGATGTTTACTCACGTATTATTATTAATATTATTATTATCTAAGTTTATATTTATTTATTCTTTATTTTTTAATTTTTTCATCTCATATTTTGTCTATTCCCGGATCTTGAATTTTCGTTTTCTAAATTTTTCTAATGGCCATTTCCACCAACTATTTTAGGGAAGCCTTAACAATAGGTATGCCTTAAACTGACATTTCTCCATGTAAAAATGTCATTTTAGGGAATACTTATCGTTAGGGCTCCCCTAAACTAGTTGAGGCTTATAATACGTGATGCGTGAGGTACCTAGGTATATAATGACTTTCTCTACCGAGAAATAGATTTTTTTTTTACTACTGCTAGGGCCGGTTTCTCAATAGCGAGTCACCCCCAGGTTGGTTTTAACTCCAGGGTTAACGTGTCAAATTGCAATGTTTACCCTGGAGTTAGCTTAACCCGGAGGTGACCTGCTATTAAGAAACCGGCCCTTAGTGGAAAATGAATAATTTGTAATCTGTGCTCTAATTATTTTTTTTGAACGCCCTCTTGAAAGTGGTGTCCTCTATCAACAGCTTATGATAACTTCCTATGTACCTACAGAAACCTGTATTTTTTTTTATTTGACGTATGAAATTGAACCAATAAAAACATGACAATATCCTTGCATCATGACGTCATTTTCATTATTAACCTAGGTATTTTTTCATTATTTTCATTATTAATCTAGGGAGAGAAATTCAATTTTTTCCTAGAAAAATAGATTGAATAATGACTATTTCTCAGGTTAGTAGTAAAAAAAAGATTAAAAACGTCTTCCAGAAGGCTTTTAAGAGCGAATTTAGAATGCGTAGAACTTTATTAGACCTTTAATAAGTATCTAAAACAGTTCAAATCCCAAATCAGAATTTTGAAGAACATTTTGGGACAATTTAGAAGCTTCAGAGTTCTTCACTTTGGAACTTCAATAGGGATCTATTGTTCGTCGATTTTAATCTGATACTCGGACGGAATGTGAGCTGGTGGCTTTCTACATTAGAACGCCAATGGTTACCTGACGTCACACCTGTTTTTGCCATATGAAACACCCCCTCGCTCCTCATACCGCAAGTAACAGTTAAAAATCGACGAACAATAAAAATACTTAAAAATCTGTTAGGACATTTTGAAATTTGACATGGATCCTTCAAAGCAAAAGAGCGGACATCCCAATTTAGAAATTACTGAAAAACTTCTAGAATGCTCCAGAACTCTTCAAGTCAAGTTAGGATACTTTAGACAAACCTCAGAATTATTCCAGATAGCGCGACAAACTGCGACTTTTGATGGATTAATTAGGACCCTATTTACTTTCACTTTGTTACTCATTTTTTCTACCTCACCTGCATAAACCTGCCTAGTCTTATAGATGTCCATAGATAGAATTATTCGCATCGCAACCAATTAAAAAGCCATCACAATTATTGTCCAATGCAGCAAATTATCAATTCAATTTTTTGATTTACGATTTGTTGAGGATGATTCTAGATAATTGCCCTACTGGCTATTAATCACTTTTAAGCCAAGTTTATTCACCTTCTGATAAACTGTCAGGTAATGCAATCTGACGGATAAAAACTCAATTTATAATCCGATTAGTTGCTTACATATTTGTCTTTTAGACAGTTACCAGCAAATTTATCGGAAGATGTATAAACCGGGCATTAGAGAAATAACATTTTGATTTGGAAATTTGAATCACTTAGGTATGCTTTTTCCTTAATAATTGGAATTCCAAATTGCTAATACCTAAAAAATCCACAAGCAAAATAACCATTAAAAACGTCCTAAGGCAACATTCACACAATCAGGATTACACCTAGAGTTATCTTCTTCGGCCATAAACCTATTATTATTATTATAAAATATTACCAAAATGTAGGTAATTAATATTTAAAAATTACAAATTCTGACACGAACACTGACGTCAACTATTGTAAATGGTAATTATGCGCTTAAAAATATTGGGTCATAATTGAATTGCAATTGTTGATATCTTGTGATCATCATCTTGACAATTTAATTATTGGTTTTAAACATGTTTGTTTTTATTGAAGTGATTCAACTAAAGCTTTGGTGACCTACCAAAACACTATTTGAATAGGTATAAAGAAAATTACTTTCAATTCAATTTAATTATTGTAGTACAATATACAATATAATTTTTTTTTTAATTTATAGTTAAATCACAAATAATAATAATTGCTCATTAATTTTTTAAGAAAATTAAAATGTGTAATACTACTTAGGTATACCTACATTTAGCAATAGGTAGATAGAGCAGATTTTTGCAATATTTTATGATGTAAACCGTGCCATCATTCTTTAAAAGATTTACAATCCGGAATATTAATGTTACTCAGATAAGACAATAAGGTAATATATGAATAGAAAAAGTTTTCCTGCACGGGAATATTAATAAACGTGTCTTTTGTGAAATAAAATTTTTGCGCAAAGTGTATATGGAAATGAACAAATTGCTAATAAAACCTGATTCGAATGAGATAAATTTTATTCAGTTGAGAAGTATAATGCATTATTTAATAAAGGAAAGAATTATTAGGTATGTCTGCAAACTAAATAGGTGGTAAAAATTTATAATTCATAGAATAAAATTGGTACAATTAATTCACACACTTCAAATGTGGAATGTAAAAACAGATTCTGAAAGTAAAATATGCGTTGAAATTCTAAATGTGAGGTAAAAGGGTAAAATATCTTCGTGATTACAACCTGTTGCGTAAAAGGAATCGTTTGTAAGAACATTGCTAAAGAACAGAAGACAATGCGTTACTTATTAGCATTTTACATCAAAGGCATGAATGGGCTTTATGTTTGTGTGCATGTTGTGATTTTTATTTCCTTCTGAAAATAAAATTGTGTATCAGTAATAGAAATACTCTTAGTTTCGATGCCAATATTTGCCAATCCAATGTGTTTTCGGTCAAAAGTCAAAGAGACGCAGAAATAGAGAAATCCGCGAATAACTCAAACATTATTGATGGGTTGTGTTTCATTATAACAAACACAACATCAAATCTTTCTCGTCATTGTGATACAATTTCATCTAGAAAACATTATCGACCCCAATATAAGAAACATTTTTCTAGTTTGCATAATAGTTTCACAAATTTGCCAACTTCACGGAGATAAATACCACCACAATCTTTCCCAATTACTGCTAAAACTCTCAAATAAATCTAGAAACAGTGATCAAAATCAAACGTTTATGTAAGCATAAGGAATAGATACGATTGGTAAAAGAAAAATACACGCACGAACCACTTTTCTATAAAAAGTTCGTGCATGTTCAAGCGAAATAACTCCTGGGTGAAAAATTATTACTGCATGCTCCAGCGCGCCCACACACATATAAATTCGAAAAAAGCGGTACCCGAACCTACCTACATGATGTCAAGCAAAACTTCTACCTAAACCATCTTCTGTATCGAGAAAAGACAATTTCATGGGAACCAAGTTGGCGCATCTTTTTTGCACGACTCGCAAAACCGATAACCATCGTAGATGGGAAAATCGAATTTGAAGATCGTATATATTTTTTTGGGACGACTCGTTTAACTATATCTTATGTCATTTCGGTTAGATAATTTATACTATGAGTCGGCTGCTTGGAAGTAATTGTATCTGATATTAGTTTTTGGAAATATTTCTTCTGCATCAGAAGCGATCCTAGTTCAGAGTTTTTCAGGACCTATTTTTGCCTTTTTAACTCAAAATCTTCTGTTCCGTTTTGATGTTTCTGGAAAAAGTTAACTCATTTATTTTAATCTAGTGACATAATGGATGACCTATATTATGATTGATGGAAGATGACCAGATCATGCATGTAATACTTCTCTAGCCAATGGCAATATGGCATATAATTTTTCTAAAATTAGATTCAATTTACGTTTGTCAGTAGATTTCCTTTGGATTTGTGCCCCAGGTCTTTCCAGAAATCCTGCGGCAGTTTCCAAAGTCAAAGTGATAGTTTTGCCTTGTCCAATGCAGCATGTCCGGTTTTAAGCCTTAGAGTTTTCCATGCCAGCGTCTGGCTATCATGCGTGATGAAACCGCTTTTTTGATGGTGTCTGCCAGATGTTGATTCCAGGTAAGTTTTGAGTCCAGTGTTACCCCCAAGTACTTGACCTCGCTCGAAATCTGTATATTTTCAACTCTAATCTAAGAGGTCAAAGTCTTGTATTTTATGCCTTCGGGAAAGTACTACGAAGGTGTGGATTTGTTGGGACTAATGTTTAGCCCTTCTCTATCCACCCATCTTGTTGTTCGGTCTAAACCGTCTTGCATTCGCTTCCTAACTGTAGAATTGAATTTACCCCGTGAGATGATGACTATGTCGTCAGCATAACCGAGGGCACGGTGTCCTCCATCAGTGAGCACCTTAAACAGGCCATCCGCCACTAGATTCCACAGGAGCATCCCCTGTACACCCTGGCCGCCAGTGTCTCCTCTGCGATGGTTGTTTCTACCATTTTTTCTCTTAGCATGGAGTTGATCCACACAGAGCAGGTGTCCTCAACTCCTTTGTGCTTGAGAGATCTGCAGGGCCGTAGCCAGGGGGGGGGGCAATGCCCTATCTTTCAAATGATGATGCCCTACCTTTAAAACACAACATGCATCGAGGTTTATCTAGAAAATTTAAGAGAAGATGAAAGCACTGTTTCAACCGACATGAGAACCGTTCTAGAACGGAAATTTCCAGTCGATCAATTCATTTGTCAAGGAGGATAAACGTTCAACTTATTGAAAATTAGGTGGGCAATTGGAAATTACTAGTTCTGGAACGGTTCCTATATCGGTTGAACCACAGCTAATGAACGCGCCATTTTGTTTATTCGCCAGAAATGTTATTTGATGTTGTTTATTGAAAAATTTGCCTTCGGCGCCATTACCCCCATTTTGTTTACCTATAAAAAATTTAAGGGGCGGGGGGAAGTAGTGCATGCCCTATGTCAAATTTTTAATGCCCTACCACAAATTTGACTCTAGCTACGGCCCTGGAGATCTGGTTAAGGAAGTGTTGTCAAAAGCTCCCTCTATATCCAAGAAGGAACCCAGCATCACCTCTTTCTTTGCCAGTGTGGTCTCCACTATGCTCACCAGCCGGTGAAGGGCTGTTTCTGTTGACATCCCTGTCCGATACGCATGTTGGTCTGGGTGTAGTGGTCTGTTTGCCAAAACACCGTCCCTAATGTGCCTATCCACAAGTTTTTCCAGTGTCTCAAGCTCAAATAATGTAAAACTAATGAGTCTTAGGGACTTCGCCGTGTCCTGTTCTATCTTTCCAGGTTTTGTTATGAACGATACCCTAATGCGCCTCCAGGCCTTTGGTATATAGCCAAAGGCTAAGCTACTTCGAGGTCGAGGTCAGCCAGTCGTTCCTGGATGCTCTTCGCAGTCTAGGTTCATTCCATGTCCACTGAGTCTGATCAACTATCTTTGAGCCGGGAAAGTGGGTTCTTAGGAGTTCCCTAGCAGTCTCTTCCCCCGTCTTTGTGTATCCACCAAGGTTGTTCTTGGGTGATTTGATTGTTGTCTTCGGGCCCCTTGACAGAGTTCTTTGTAGTCTAGCACAATCTCGAGTACTTTCTATATCCTCACAGTACTTCCTCCAAGACTTTCTCTGGGATCCCCTCAGCTCTTTCTTGAACTTTTTCAACGTGGTTCTGTATGTCTCCCACTGCCCGGTTCTCATGGTTCTATTGAATTCTGTTCTAGTTTTTTTCCTTAAGTTTGCAAGGCTCTCGTTTCACCAGGGCACTTTTCTGGTGGATGTCCCTTTTGTAAGTGGGCAATTTTCATTGACGGCTGATATGATTGCATCATTGAATTGATCCACAACCATCTCCAGTTAAGTCTCTTATTGTCTTCCTGATGTTCGGCAGACTGTACTCCCAGGTCAGCTTTGTATGCGTCACAGTTTGTATTTTGAGGGTTCCGATAATTTACTGAAGTTGTTTTCCCTGAAATTTCAAATTGGATGTATCTGTGATTCTGTGATCCGAGTAACTTGCCTCATCAGATACATGCCAGTTTGTGACATAGAGAAATCATAGGTTTGTGACGTAATTACTCATATGATTTAAGGCTAGTGTCACATCGATTACCTCCTTCCTAGTTGAATTAACAAAGGTATTCCTACATTTTACTATATCTAAAATTGTTTGCTATAATATACTGTAGTGAAGATTCACCTCTATCGTTGATCTTCAGACTGGTGGTGAACATTCGCATCACACCCGATGAGCAGCTGTCCCATTCGTCCTACAGTGTCTCACACAGGTCCTCCACACTTCTGGTTAGTGTTGTTTCAGGGTCATCATAGGGTAAGTAGGCCGATCCGATAATAATATTCTTCGGCCCACTGCCCCCTGTCTGATTCTGGCTGCTGTCAAATTCCTAGAACAAAAAGTTAGGGGTAGTACATTGACGTTCTCTCGGTCCCAGAGATTTTCCGTTCTCGGTCCGATATTTTTGATCTTCTCAACTACCGAATCAGCGTCTTTGGTTTTATCCTCCGACGTTGTTGGAACCCAGTCTTTGGTAGGTTCTCTTTGCATTGCTGATAGCTGTTCTAGAAGGGTCCGAGTCAGAACCTGACTCCTCCCTTTCTTCGATTTGTTTTTGTTTTTTTCTGTGTTCATTTTATTTCCTCACAGGATGTATCTACTGCGGAGCCCCTACGCAGAAGTACTCTGGGATTTCGCCCGGTTTTCCAGGGACTCCATATTTGATTACGAAATACTCATTCATTATCACTCTTGAAATCAACAATGTTCGTTTTTTATAAATGATGCTACCTACTCCACTGACGAATCATGTCCTGTGGTTTCAGAAAACACGAAACGATACTAATCGCTTCACTAATGAAAAAAAGTCTAGCAACAATGACAAAATACTTTGGCAATATAATAATTTCTCCTTTTCTCTTTGGTTGCTAGTAATTATTTCAATATAATTATTCAAATAATAAGGTACCGTTTTCTCGAGTCATATTTGATGTCATTCTACAAGACGTTTAAATGACGGTCAATGATATGAGACAAAAGAAGGAATTATTCATTATATAATTTTGTGCTAGAAAAAATATAGAATTATTCAACGGAAAAGTTATATCATCCACTGAAGGTATCTGCAATTACAAAATCGCCTCTTTGTTTCGCTTAGATCGTCTTTTAAATAAAGAATGACAGATAATTTCCCACAAAACGATGTTGGTTGTCATTGTTATAATTTCACTCAGGTGACACTTACACCGTTAACTTTTTAGTCACACTCACGCAAATGCGTCCTAATGAAACAATGCCAATAGATTTTGTAATAAATGTACCTTCGCCTTTGCAGCTTCTCACTTTGCAACTTCCAAAATTTATTCAAAATGCAATTGGTACCTACTACTTCACCTTAATAATTATTCGATCTCTGTTCAATTAACAAGAGTGGAAGTTTTCTATGTCGGAATCCATTTAATTGTTGGCTGAACATTTCAATCAAAGCATGTACTTAACGTCGTCGCCGTTTAAATGCTAACAACTGGAAGGCGATTTTTAATCAGCGTTTTGCGATCACGCAATTGCCATATTGGTTCAGCTACTTTATACTTAAAAGGATCTTGAATTTTTTGGCCAAAAAAAAAACTTCTAAATTTGTTCCATTTTATAAATGTGGAATGTTAGTTGAATCGTGGTTTCTTGTGCTTCTATTGCGAATTTTGATTTTTTGAAGAAATACCAGTTTTCCTTTGCTTTTATACTATTATCCAGTAATCTGTGTTTTTTTTTTTCTATTATAGGCTTCTGAATTTTCTTTAGATTTTTTAGCCTTTGAATTCTCTTTAAAAAAAATTGACACTGCAACTTTGCTTATTCAGAAAAATCAGACTTATGAATTTTCTTTGTTTGGAGAAATTTGAAGGAAACAAATATTCAAGAGCCAGGATAGACGGAAAATTGAGAAGGAAGAATTTACAAATTAATGAAACGGAAATTCGAGAAAAATCGATTGGAGAAATTTAAAGAGAACTGAAATTCAAGAGCTAGGAATAGACAAAAACTGAGACATAAAGAATGATGAATAAAGAGAGGAGAGGATATTGTTCTATAAAATAGTAAAATAAAACATCTTTGTTCATTACAAATTAAATAAAAATTACCTTGAAATAGACTAAAATTGAAGCGAAAGAAACACATAGAGAGAAAATTTAAAAAATAATTGTATAAAAAATTGTATCTTTTCTATTACTCTTGAATTTTCTTAATTTGCAGAAATTTACCGAACACAAAAATTCAGACGTAGAAAAGAAGAAATAGAGAGACAAGATATTTTGATAAAATTTTAGAGAAAATTGGTCAAAAGTATTCCAGGAGGCACTTGAATATGAACTTATAAGGAGACAGAAATCTGTAAATATGTTGTTATTACTCCAATATCATTATTTTTTTATGTCTATAATATTACGATTCTACGAGTAAAATCCACAAAAGATGAGATGTTCTTGGGTAAAATTAACTAGGTCAAACGTTATAAATTTGTATTTATTTATAATAGGTATAAGTACACAAAAGCATCACTAAAATTAAGTGCAATTACCCTCATAAGCTTAGGTATAAATAATCCAACTAAAAGCGCAATTTCAATTTTTCTATCCATTAGTCTATTTGCTCATACGTTCATCTACGATCAAACTTAATAGTCATTAGGTAGTGTTTACACTATAATTAGACATTACGAGCAAGAACGTGACGAAATCCCCCTTTTGCGGTTGGCAAAGACGATTTTGCATATAGGCATCTCACGATTATTGCGTCAGACATAATCTAGGGAAGAAAATATGAAGAATATCTTAACGATAACAAGTACGACATTGTCATACGAAGATCACGCACAGTATACCCACGGCCTTGCAATGATTTTAGGCTAAGTGCTTGGCAATTTTGATTAATCACTTTAATGTTCATGTGGATCAATGAGGCGTAATGTTAATAATTTTGCTTGAAGGAATGATGGAATATACTTTCAGTGGAAGTGTGGGCGTCAAAAATAAATCGGATTTATTGAAAATAATATTTTCCCATCGGAATTGAAAACCGAGATAAACATCGCTAATGGTTTATTTTTCTTTTAGATTAAAAGACACATTCACGTAATATATGTAATAAACAATAATAATGGCAAGGTAATGATGAGCATCCTCTTAGAGTCTACACGGGGTTACATAATCTGAATTGTTTCTGCAATGTTGTCGTAGATATCTGATACAGATTATGTGAAGTAAACTTTAAGGCAATTTGTTTTATTTTTATCTCACCCTTTTATTGTTATATGATAGACGTACCTTATATCACGCAAGGTTAAAATAAGTGGACCATTTTATTACACAAAACATCAGTAGGTATATTAGAATCTCTAGAAAGTGGTTTTGTAATCAGTTTTTTACTCAAACTGGAAAATGCTCAATTTTTCAATAATAAAATTACATAGATACCTACCTGATTATACAAGGCTCATATATTTTCAACGCATCAACTAATCTTCACAATCATCATACATTTTCCTATTTGGTGAATACATCATAAATCACTAGTCAGACAAAAATCTCCCAAAACAATAAAACTCTCCTGCTTTGTTTCCTTTACATCTAAAACCCTATTGTTTCAATTTTACACGCGCCATACATGTTATATTTTTATTACCCCAATTTGGATTTTATCTTAACGTCTTCTGCAAGAGCTTCTGCGAAAATTCTGTCAAGGTCGGCCTCAAGGAAGACGGTATTTGCCTACCAGGAACAATAATTATTGCTATTTAAAGTCATTATAGCAATTGTTAAAACATTAAGCACAGTAATGTCAAAGAGATAATTGCTATTTCCTCTTAAGAAAAAAACTCAACATGTCGTGAGTTTTTGATAATATTTTAGGAAGGTACTCAGTTTTGTATTACCTGTAAAATCTTATCCCAAAATCAATGAATCTGAGACAGATTTTTCAATACAAAATTGACTCCATTTCACGTTTCAAAGTACCGACTATAGATAGCCGGCGGCACTTTGGATCTTCTTCACGCGTTTGTCAGTACCCCAGAAGGATAATCACATATTATTTCAAAGACGTTCGACTCCCTCTACTTTAAAAAAGAATTACCTAATCTGGCGCATTTTTGTTCAGTGGGTGAATTAAGCGGCTCATCTCGGAAATGGGGTAAGTCGATATATAAACTTGTATCGTGGTGGTGAGAGATTAGTCGTTACAGATTCCTCGATCTTATTTCGGATAAATTTTTTTTTTTTGTTTATAATTTATCGTAAGTAATTTTTTTTAATGAATTTTTGTTTTTTTTTTGATGG
The DNA here is from genome assembly GCA_917834065.1 of Ceutorhynchus assimilis. Classification (NCBI taxonomy): domain Eukaryota; kingdom Metazoa; phylum Arthropoda; class Insecta; order Coleoptera; family Curculionidae; genus Ceutorhynchus; species Ceutorhynchus assimilis. The sequence continues at coordinate 52,214,916 of OU892279.1, forward strand.
TACCTAAATTAAGTATAGTGAATATAAGTGAAAAAAGTAAATCAGTGTTGTGTTAGGTAGCAAATTTATATCCCTCTGCAGTTATGTATACATTTTATTTGGTTTGCTTTAGAAGACTAAACTATAATGAACTAATTATTGAGAATTCCAGTAACTAGAATACCTACCATTTTTGCTGGTTGTTAATTAGTGTTTCCACGTCGCTTTGAACTGCATGGACTCATTTGTTCTGGTCCATTTCTTAATTATATCTTCATCGAAGTCTTATGGTTTTAGCCATTTTAAGACTTTATTTCTCTTCTATCATTTACTTCATTGATCTTCTTTCTGTCTTCTTTGTATTCTCCTTTGTCTCATCAGTTCCCTTTCTGCAAACCTTATTATTTCCTCCTTTTTGTTATTTTTCTTTCTTGTTGCTCTCCTGAGCATGAGCTTCGAAATTCGTCTACACGTATTCCTATTGAGCTTTAATCTTTTGTCAAACAACATTTCCCACTGAGAACTTTCTGATAACTGCATGTGGTGAATCTGTTGATAACCAGAGACATCTTCAAAGATACCTACTTTTCTAGGTACTTCTACCTAGAGAGTAAATAATCTATTTCAAACTAGTTTGCAATGAAAATTAACAAAGTGGTCAGGCACGAAGTAAATATATTCACTCCACAGCTCTGCTCTAACCTCCTGAATCCTAGCTTCTATTTGAACTGCAATTCCCAGATTTGACTTCTCTTGAAAAATTCCATAGCAGGTATCATAATGTTTATATAATATGAACTTTCAAAACGTCCTTCCAGCAAAATGCGATTTTCAGATTTTTATCATTTTTCTATTGATATTATAGAGAGCCGACATCTTCCTACAAAATAATCAACATCAGTTTTATGTAACGAAAAGATTACGGTATTCATGTACCCGCAAGCAATTTGTAGCACTTTGTTGCTCAAAATTATACTTATTGACACGCATCTGCTCCAGGACTAAAATTTTAATATATTGTTAAACATCATTACAATATTTGTTGATACTCAGGCAAAAGTATATGTACAGGGTGTCACGAAAGGTTTCTTACAAACTTCTAGGGATAGTAGATCTCGTAAAAATAAAGTTTTTTTCTTAATGAACATGTGTCCCGAAATGCTTCGTTTTCCAGATATACAGGGTATAAAACTTTGTAAAAAAAATCAATTTTTACATTAATTCTCAGAAGTGGATGCGTTTTAGAAAAAAATATTTTGTTTATTTTTAAGCAACAAATAGCCTGGTAAAATTTCATGAAATTCTGTGGCAATTTATTTTTTATTTATGGAGGTCAGTGCCGTTCGTGGTTAGCCTGAAATGGTTTTTAAATTTTATCTCGAAAACTAAGCAGCATACGGAGAAAAATGAAGAGACAAAAAAGTTGTATCTTCAAGTGTTCTATATAGTTCTATTCAAAAAGCATATCCGAATTAAAAATAAACCTACTGGACGATGTTTTTCGTGCAAAAAACCATCCGACAGAACCTGTGGCACGTCTCTAGAATTACTGGATCAACTCTGAGCAGTCCAAAAGATAACTCATAAAAATGTCAACAAACTTTGAAAATTTCATTTAATTTGTCCAACGCATTTCTAAGAATTAATAAAAAAAAAATGGCTTTTTATACAAAGTTTTACACCCTGTATATCTGGAAAACGAAGCATTTCCGGACACATGTTTATTAAGAAAAAAGTTTTATTTTTACGAGATCTACCATCCCTAGAAGTTTGTAACAAACCTTTCGTGACATCCTGTATAGTCATTTTTAGCTTTTAGATTTTTTTTTACCCAAAAGGTTACAATTTATATTTTTTCTAGGTTGCAGAATGAGATGGACACACTTAGGCATAGGTAAGTGAACTTGTTCAGCATAAAAATGTATACAGGGTGGGGCGCGAAAAACTTCCCACCCACAGTTTCTCAGGTGTTAGGTGTTTAATCAAAAATCGCTCAGACACGTCAATTTTTGTTGGACACATTTTGTTGGTATTTTCACTCCTACCTGTCAACCCCTAAGTGGGGACAACAGGTACCCCCAAAATTTTAAATGGAAAGAGGGGTCGAGTGATATGTTATTTAGTAGCTATTTTCATTAAGATTATATCCCCGAAGTTTCAAGTTGCTACCCTGCCGAAATGGCGGCATGTCAAAGTTAGGATAAATGCTTTTTTTCGATAATCTGAACTGTATAGTTTTTACCTGTCACACCTATGCGTAGGTAACAGGTAAAAACCGCGCAGCATTTTTCCATTGATTTTTCCTAACTTTGACAAGCCGCCATTTCGACAGGGTAAAAGTAGCAACTTAAAACTTCGGGGATATAATCTTAATTAAAATAGCCATCAAATGACGTATCACTCGACCCCCCTTTTCATTTGAAATTTTGGGGGTACCTGTCACCCTCACTTAGGGGTTGACAGGTAGGGGGATGAAAATACCAATAAAATGTGTCCCCCAAAAACCTGGGTGAGAAGTTTTTCGTGCCCCACCCTGTATAATTATCTCAAAAAAAAACATGGGCCTAAAACAGAGTCACTGTCAATACCAGGTAGGTATCGTTCTCAAACAATCAAATATGCACAATAAATATGAAATAATAGTCACGAGAAAACCAAAACTAAGCCATTGTTCCAAAGACAATTTTTTTTTTAATGTGGGTTGGTGCTTGAATACGATTAACTCTAGTCAAAACTAATTACTACTTAAAACGGAGTCTCGCGTTTCAATTACTTATCCATGTCACTTGCTGTTCACACATAAATTATGAGATCTATTTCAACTTTGTCTATCTTGATAATAATGATGATACGACTATGTTTTGTTGCACAAACGAATTTTGTAAGAAAGTATTAGGAAATGTTTAATTTTTTCATGAATTTAACGAGATTTACTTTTATTATTTTTATTTCAGTTGTCTTTTTATTCCTAAAGGGCACCTTGGTAAGTAATTTTTCATTCATGAAGCAACAATTCACAAAAAATTTGCCTTAAAAAGGGGCAACAAGGTTACAACTACCCCACTCCTCAATCTCCTTTTAACGGAGGCTCCTCGCAACAAGGCCAAGGCGGCTTTCCATCAACTGCACCTGGAGGCACACCAGGAGGATACCCATCCGGTGGAGGATATCCATCAGGTGGATCATTTCCTAGCACTCCTGCTACAAGTTTCCAACGTCCTGGCTTTGGTACCACTTCAGCTCCAAGTAATGGATATCAACAAGGCGCAACTACAGCCGCTGAGTATCCAGGATCTACACCCACAGGATATCCAGCTGCAGGACGACCAAGTGGTACACCATTTCCACAAGGTCCAAGTCAACTACAAGGTATAAATTCACTAAAATGCGATGAAGTTAGAGTTATTTTGATAGTTTATGTTGTAGGTCCATCAGGGTATCCTTCTGAAGGAAAACCTGCCAGACCAGGATTTCCATCAAGGCAGCCACAAGGTTTGAAGTTAGATCTTTTCACACTTATTGTTATTAAACATGATTTAATTATATAAACTTAGGACCTAGTGGAACAGGCCAAATTCCAACTTCACCTACTGGTCCAACAGGATATCCTTCAGCGGGCCGACCTTCCGGGCCTGGCTTTCAATCTGGACAACAACCATCGCAAGGCGGATATCCTTCTGGGCCTGGTGGTCAACAACCATCGCAAAACGGATATTCTTCTGGGCTTGGTGGTCAACAACCATCGCAAGGCGGATATCCTTCTAGGCCTGGCGGTCAACAACCATCGCAAAACGGATATCCTTCTGGGCTTGGTGGTCAACAACCATCGCAAGGCGGATATCCTTCTGGGCCTGGCGGTCAACAACAGCAAGGAGGTAAGCATTAAATTTTTAAAATCACAATTACATTAAATGGCAAAGTAGGATACCCTGGTACTCAACAACAGCCAGGATATCCAGGTCAGCAAGGCGCTCAAGCAGGACAAGGAGGTTCGTATCCTGGAACACAAGGACAACAAGGAGCTACAACTTTTGGGCAACCTGGTCAAGGTGGATTTGGACAAACTCAAGAAGGGCAAGGCAGACCTGGACAATTTGAAGGTATAATCTACAGCCATTTTTGCTGCAAATAAAAATATTCTATTGCATAGGTGGACAAGGCGGATTTGAACCATCAGAAGAAGAAGAAGGAGATTATTCAGCTATTCCTGGAGAACCAAATGTTGATTATCCGATTTTATCTTTCGTTCCTGAAACTTCGTTCAGATGTGAAGATCAACAATACCCTGGATATTATGCCGATGTTGAAGCTAGGTGATAAATACCTACATCAATAAAAATTTCCAACTTACAAGTTACTTTTTAGATGCCAAGTATTCCACATTTGCGCCAACAACAAAACCTACGATTTCCTCTGTCCGAACGGAACCATTTTCCATCAAGAGTACCTGGTATGCGTTTGGTGGAACCAATTCGATTGCAACGACGCGCCTTCCCTGTTTGGTGTAAATGCAAACATTTACGACTATTCCATTACAGGAGCCCAACAAACTGGTGCTATTCCTGCAGGATCTGGCTATGAAGGAACTCAAGAAGGGGGCTACCCATCTACAATTGGACCACAAGGACCAGGTAAGATGAAGAAATAATTAACTTTTTTTTTTCTATAAGTTTTGAGTTCAAGGTGCAAGTGAAGGCTATCCATCAGGAAGACCTCAAGGTGGTGCAGGTCAGGCAGGAGGATATCAGCCTAGTGGACCAAGTGGACAAGCACAAGGTAAATTGATAATAATAATGAACATTGTTTTTCTATGTGTTAAAATGTTATTTTTGTCTGGCTTCAAGACTCGTACGAATTCGTATCTCAAATTAGTCTTTTTGACAATAATTATCATTTTTTAACGTTGTTGATAATTCTATAAATACAATAATCTATGTTTGATCCGTTTAAGGTCCAAGTAGAGGCTATCCTTCAGGAAGACCTCAAGAAGGTACAGGTCAAGCACAAGGATACCAGCCTAGTGGACCAAGTGGCCAATCACAAGCACAAGGTAAAATGCTTATAATAATTAACTTTTTCACAAAATTATATGTTTAAGGTCCAAGTGGAGGTTATCCATCAGGAAGACCTCAAGGTGGCGCAGGTCAATCAGGAGGATATCAGCCGGGTGGTCAAACACAAGGACCAGATGGCGGTGCTGAAGGATACCAACCAAGTGGACCTAGCTCTGGTTTTCCAGGTAGATATTTGACATAAATATTTAATAATAATTCCTTCATTTTTGATTTCTTTTATTTTTGTTATGGACATACTAAGCTTGGGTTAGTTTGGTTAGTTAGTTATTTATTACAAAAAAATATATTTTACTTCCCAGGTCCTTCACAATTCCCTGCAGCTCAAGGACCTCAGAGAACTGGCCAGCAACAACAAGGTTATCCTTCTGGAAGCCCACAAGGACCAGCCTTTGGACCTACTGGCCCTCAAGGACCTTCAACGCCTGGACAATCGTCTCAAGGATCATTCCCAGGCTCTGGCCAACCAACACAAAGGCCCGGATATTTACCGCCAAGGCAAAATGGGCAAAGACCGGGTGGTCAACAACCCAGTGCTGGATACCCAAGTGGGCAACCTTCAGGTTTTCCTGGAGGCCAACAGCCTTCTCCTGGTGCTGGGTATACTAATGGTCAACAGCCTTCGGGTGAAGGATATCCTGGCGGACAGCAACAGAATGGTGGATATACGAATGGCCAAAGGCCTGGAGGTAGGCCTCAAGAGCCAACTAGAGAATATTTGCCACCAATTGGAAAATAATATTCTCATAGAGATTATTCTGTATTTGAGCCAGTGTAAAGGATTAATAGTGAATCTTTTTTTCACACATAGATCTCTTACCATTACACGGAATTCACTATTATAAGTAGTAAGTTATTATGTAGATAATTTTAACTATTTAGGTTCCTTGCCTGTCATGAAATGTACAAAATAATGGATTTTGTGCTGTAAATAGTTTTACATTTATAAATGATATATTTTTTTTTAATGAAAATAAGTAAAAATGTAAAAATCGATTTACATAGTAGAATATAGTTACTTATTAAGCTACGCTTACCAATAAAGAGTTACCATTTTGTACCGAATGTAACATAATGTGTTCAAATGTATGAAATTTATTTTACTTCAAATAAATACCTGCAATAATTTTAGTAACAAAAATAATTATTTTAGATTTATGAATTAGGTACTTGGCGACAAAGATCCTGAATCTTATTCCTGAGAATATTGAGAGTTTATTTATTTGCATAGCTTCTGCAAAGTTTCACTGCTAAATCAACTTGAACAAGTTAGAGATGTAAACATGCAGTAAATGAACTGTTAGAAAACATGCTGGATGCAGCTGTAGAAGGATGATTACCAATTCAATAGTTAAATGCACAAGATTGGCCCTATGCAAAAACCAAATAATTTAATTAAAACCATATTTTTCATATTTCTACATTCGAAATTACATCGGTTTTTCGTTCAAAAATAATTTTAAAAACATTTTTAATAGCCACCGCATATGCCGCAGATCTAACATCTACACCAAGCTTCAAAGATTCTAAATTTTTCGATATTTCCTAAAAAGAGATGTACTATAGCACAAACATATTGCTAGAAAATCCAGTTATACCTGTCCTACTTCTGTGTAAATAAATTCAATAGCATTTTTCGTAAAATCACAATCTAAAGGTTTAAAAATGTCACATTGAGTCTTCGATCCACCAACAATTACTTTTTGACTTTGAGAGGTATTGTTAAATATATCTGTATAAATTTTTGTGCTACATCTACAAAAGTTTGAAGTCCAATATTATTATTAGGGAATAAAACAATCACCTCAATACATTCTCAGCCCCACATCCGATCTGCTGCATATTCCGAAGATATTCAAAATACGAAATCACATTTGATCCAGCACAAGCATAAATATCCGGAATAACGAGTTTTGATTTGGTTATTAAAATTTTGTGTGCCATTGGTGTAATTGGACCATCTTAAATTTGAATTGATTAAAGGAAAAATTAAAGCTAATTGATCTGACCTGCAGCTTCTAGAATCACTCTTGCTTTAACATCTTTAGCAACAGAACAAGTTAAACTTTTTTGAGTGGCTGCCAGCACAAGAATGTCACACTCTTCAGTGAAAATTGAAGTAGGAAATTCAGTTTTTGACAAACCAAAATGTTCAATTGTATTGTGTTTTTCTTTATGTATGAATAGTTCCTAAGAAAAAAACTTGTAGAATCATTAAGTGCATGTCAATGAATTTACTTTCAAATCAATTCCTTTGGCATCATACAAATAAGCATCATGATCTCTTACTCCTACACATATTGCTCCATTTTCCAATAGCAATAATGCTAATGGTTTTCCTACTTTGCCTAGTCCCTATAGAAAAATTTATTCAAAAAGGGCATTTACTATCAAAAATGGTTATGGTACCTGTATTATAAACCTTTTATTTTTTAGACCCATTTTACTGCAACCAGTTTTCAATAGGACTTCTGCATTATTCAAGGATTCTAAAGCCTTAAAGGCTCCTAAAGCAGCAGCTTTATCATAGCCCTCTATCCCGCCATATTCCAAAGGCTTTCCGGTGGATGCTGCATTAATACTTTGTCCTAAAATAAGCTACCTATTGATTTAAATATTCAAAATTGCCACATATATTAACCAGAGCATGTAGCATAAGCCTCACAAATCCATTTCATGTATTTATGTGATGTATTGATATCTGGGTGAAAAACATCCAAGTGATTACAATATCCCTTCTTAAATAGTTCTGCAACATAAAGATCAATCATATTTCTCAATTCCTTTTCTGAATATTCTTCAGGGTTGATTTTAATGCCGCCCATGGCTCCAGATAGGCCTGTACCCAAACAAAAATTCTTCATAGCTGACAATACTGAAAGGGCTTTCATATGATCTCTTGTAATGTCTTCGTGAATTCTCAATCCTGCGGAAATATTATTAAAAATTATTTTTAAGGTGCAGCATAAGAAATGCCTCCTAAACAAGGTGTGTTTTGGATAGACTCTCCATAATGAGCCCGAAATCCTCTGATAACTTCTAGATTTCCGTTTTCTCTTCTTAGTGGAAATCTAACATCGATAATGGAGTTGCATTGATCTATGCTTTCGATGACATTTTCTAATTTTGCATGGATTTTACTGTCACTGATTCCTAATGGCTTCACATTATGTCTAGAATTTACCGAAATATGATTATTGATTAGTATAAATTTTAGGATTTAAGTATATTTTTTTACCTGTAGCTATTTTTTAAAAATGGGAAAACTACTTCGTAAGCACTATGCAAAAACCAATTTGTACTATCGAAAAAGGACGCATTTGCAAGATAAAACGCGTTCCTGTATCTCTCGGGTATATCATATTCTAATCTAGCATAGGGTTTTGAGATAATGGAAGCGGACTTTTGCATTTCTTGAAATTTTCAAAAATAATTTGACAAAGTATATGACTTACAATGTCATTTTTTTTTATACTTAGTACTGGGAGCACTTTTACACCAAATGTTAAAAAAAAAATCAAATAATTGTCTTGTAAAAATAACCAAGTACCTATATTTACTATTCACATATACAAATTACTAGATAGTGTATCAACCTTGAAATCAACCTTAACTTCTAATCCTAATTTCTTAAACAACTCAACAATTTCAGCAGTGTTCAATGAATCTATTGGCATATTATCTGTAAATATTACCCACAAACTGGCCTTAATATTATTATGAATACAATAAGACAAAACATTAGCCCCTAAACCTTCTATCAAATTAGGTGATTCCAATCTTTTACAAAACTTATAAGGAACTTCTTCTAGATTTGTCAAGCACCTTGAAAACGAAACTGGAAGTGTACCATCTAAGGTTCTATCTAAACACTCATGAGGTTGGAATGTTGAAATCAATGAACTTGTTATGCAATGTATGGATTTAGCTGTTGATATCCAGGTTGATAATAATTCAACAATCTAAAAGTTGAATTATGTTTGTTAGAGGATTATTAGGTTCCATGAAGGTCCTTATTTACCTCTCCAGTAATTAAGTTTTTGCTGTTCCCATCATAAACAACCAAATATTTGTTATGAAACTTGTAAATAGAAATACCTTCGTTGGTAAGTTTTGCTACTGGTGATTGCTTAGATATTTTGGCGCTTACTTGAATTACCTTTGGAGAGTCAGCAAATATTAGAGTTTCAATCTCTTTCGGTAGCTGTGAATCGCCATCCCATTCGTAAACTGACCTTAAATTATTAGAAATTTATAAGGCATTGTATTAAAGAAGTTGTGCAGACTTTAGGTTTCATAGTTCTCTAAGGATAAAACGAGGGGTTATTCACTAAGGAAAAAATGTGACAAGATTTCGGATTTAGAGCGATTTTGAGGGATTTCGAAGGATTTTGGAGGATTACGGTAGGATTTCGGAAAAATTTTGAGAGATTATTTCACTGTGACAGGATTTCAGATTTAGAGCGATTTTGAGGGACTTCGGTGATTTTGAAGGATTAGACTGTTACTTATGTTATATATAAGTATATTCGAAAGTGTATTAGTATAAACTGAAAAACGGCCGCGTTGACTGATTAATGAATTTTGGGCCAATTGCGAGGGATATTTGGGTCTGCGGAAAGATTTCTGAGCGATTTCAGAGTTAGTTCGTGGATTTCGGAAGGATTTCGGTAGGATTTCGGAAACATTTCGGGGATTTCGGACGAATTTGTGACACGATTTCGGGGAGTGATTAACCCCTCGGGATAAAATGTATCTTACTCTATGTATTGGGGCAAATCTTCCAAGTCATCCTCTAATATCAAGGCTCTTGTACTAGGCTCTACGATTTCTCCAAAAACCATTTTTGAGCAAGGAAATTTAAAAAGTTTATTGTTAAAATTCAAATCTGACTTGCAGTTTGTTTGTTTGTTTACAATTTATCTTTTTGTGAGGTTAAGGTGCAACTTGTCAAATTTTCTTCTTGTTTTTTCATTGGCCTTAGCAACTGCCAATCCGTAGCTAACTTAACTCCTCTCATCTGTATGGATTTTTTGAGGTTATGTCACATTAGTGTTTATACTTTTATGTTCCAGTTTTTAATTACTTAACTAAGTAAAATGTTTAGTTTACGCTTCAAAAAGGCTTCATTGAATCAATATTTGCTCAAAAAAACACTGCAGAGGCTCTATGCAACGTCAATTAAGCCCATCGAAAAAGAGTCCACCTCCGATGAGGAATTTAATAGAGAATTGAAGAAATATGATAGATTAACGAATATTGCTACAAGAACTAGAGAGAAGAAGCCGCAAAGAGAGCCTTTCGTTAAAAATCTATTAATAGGTAAAATTAATTATACCCACATCAAGATTCTTTGAGAGGATCCTTCCTCAGTATTGAATTATTTCATGCTTTTTACCTAATAGGACACTTCTATTATGTTTTATATAATTGCAGGACAATTTGATAGAGAGATATTAACATTTCCTGAAATGGAACTTGAAGAGGTCAGAAATGTAGAAGAAGCAGTGGAAAAGTTGAGCCAAGTATTGCAACAAAGGCATATGGTTAATGTTAATTCTATTGGAAACAAAAATTTCCGGTAAGAATTAGTGCATTTTTAATAGTAAAAAACTTAGAACTGCACTGTTGTTTTACAGAAATATTTCAATTACAGTGAAACTCGCAGTGAAACTTCTCTAACTCGAACTTCCTAAACTCGAAATATTCTCTAAATCGAATTTTTTCCACAAACAAATCTGTACCTCAGAGGTAAACTGTATTAAGTCACTTTTTTTTCGAAAATGGGTTTTTAGCTGAATACTACTTCTAATAACTTACTTGACCTCTGAAAAAAATTTCATACACCTAGCTTTTAAGACAACCGAAATACCCAGTTGGAACCTGTATCAGGTCACTAACCAAGCTCAAAGGTAAATTGTACTAAAATCACTCGGTATATTATGCCCCGCAAATTTTTCTCCAGAAGGACGTACTTAATATAAAATCCCTCTGAAATTTTCAGTGGGCCGGCATTCTACACGTGTTCTTAGTAGAATTAACATCTTGATTATTCGTCTTTATTGTTGTTTTGATTGTTATTATTACTATTGGTGAAATTCCAACAGAAATAATGGGTGGTATGAATGAAAACGAAGTATCTGCTACTACTACAAGTATTAGTAGATTATCCGTAGTATTTACTTTAAAATGAAGTACTTAGATACTACATTTCGAAACCAGCGAAAATAAGTAACTGCTACTTTTTGAAGTAAATACTGCATAGAATATACTAATACGTGTAGTAGTAGCATAGGTAGTAGCAAGTACTTCGTTTTTATTCATACCACCCAATTATTGAAAATGTTATGAAAGTATACCTCACTCACTAAGATAATATAAAAGATGGATAAAACTTTGGTATAGGATAAATTGAATGCACCTCATCGTCATAAAAACCAGAACTTTCAGTGTGAGGCGGGGAATTAATAAAAAACTTCAGCATACTCATTCATCTTAGAAATGTTATACAGTGTGTCCACTTAAGTTCGCAGCATATGGGAAACTTCTTTATTATCAATTTTACAAAAAAAAGTTATTCTTTATAAAAGTTTCTGCTTCTTGAATAAATAGCATTAAACTATTGAAATTTGGAATAGCATGTACAGGGTGTTTAAAAAATAGAAAAATATACAGAATTTTTTGGTAAAAAACGGTAAAATTAGAAAAAAAATGGCAAGTCACTATTTTTTAAAACCTTTGATATTTTTTTTAGATTTAGCAAGTCATATTACAGTCAAAAGAAACCTTTCGTTATCACAAACAGACCTGCCAAATTTGAAAAAAAAATTGGAAAATGGATTTTTAAATTAAAAAAACGATTTTTTCTAAAACTTTGACACCCTGTATCTCAGAAATTACTTATTTCCGGACACATGTTTATGGGAACTTTTTTTCTTAAAATATTGTAAGGTTATCCTGAAGTTACGAACCGTTCTTAGGAAACACCTTGTATATTTTTCTATTTTTTGACCACCCTGTACAGGGTGTCCGAATTTGGATGGTTTTAATAGGAAACGTCAATTTCTGAGCGAGATACAAAAAAATGAACCCCCCACTCCGAGGCTCAAATTTCTTGAAATTTTGATTGGTGCAAACCGCATTTTGATATCTTCAACCGTTTAGCCGCTAGAGGGCGATTCTCGATTTTGAGCAATACTGTGAAATCTTCATAACTTTTTTGTTTATAAAAATAACTGATTTCCATGAAAATTTCCTAGAAGCACTTTTTCAAGCAGAATTCAGTGACGTTTTCAGTTTTTTTTCTGTTGGGCCTCGATTTTAAGATATTGGCCAAAATCCGAAGTTTTTCAATGGGACACCCTATATATTAATAGCTCTCTAAAAAGCTCTGCTTTTGCTGATTTCAATGATATAGATTTCCATAGGTTCATCTCTAACAGTTTTTGAAAAAAAAAATTATTTCGTTTTTTTCCATAAGAAACCATGTGTTGAAAAAGGTCTTTATATTTGTAAGGAAAATGAGAAAGGTCTCTTTTTAACTCATTGTTTCTTATGACAAAAACCAAAATACCTTTTTTTCTGGAAAACTGTTAGAGATAAACCCATCCAAATTTGTATCATTGAAATCAGCAAAAGCAGAGCTTTCTAAAGAGCTATTAATATATAGGGTGTCCCATTGAAAAAAATAGGATTTTGGTCAATATTTTGGAACCGAGGCCCAATAGAAAAAAACTGAAAACGTCACTGAATTCTGCTTGAAAAAGTGCTTTTAGGAAGTTTTCACGGAAATCAGTTATTTTCATAAACAAAAAAGTTATGAAGATTTCACAGTATTGCTCAAAATCGAGAATCGTCCTCTAGCGGCTAAACGGTTGAAGATATCAAAATGCGGTTTGCACCAATCAAAATTTCAAGAAATTTGACCCTCGGAGTGGGGGTTCATTTTTTTTGTATCTCGCTAAGAAATTGACGTTTCCTATTCAGACACCCTGTACAACATGCTATTTGAAGTTTTAGTAGTTTAATATTATTTTTTCAAGAAGCAGACACTTTCCTAATTTTTTTTTTTTTTTTCGTAAAATTGATAATAAAGAAGTTTCCCATATGCTGCGAACTTAAGTGGACACACTGTTTATTTTTTTTTTGCATTTCATAATCAAGAATATTTAATAATTTTTCGATGAATCCCGATTTTTTCACACAATTTATTGTCTATTACCCAATAATTCTGAAAAACTTTTGTCTTGAAACACGTTTTTCAAAACATTGGCTACATCAAAATTTTCCTAATTTACTACAGGTAAACTATGTTAAGTCACTAAAATATGTTTTAAGTCGCATGTCATTATCAACTTCACTAGTGGTAATTGTTATTTATGTATCAAGGGAATTACGAGGGTGTTAATACCCCAGGGCAAAGTTTGTGTCTCGAGGGCCTTCGGCCTGAGGGGCACCAATTGCTTGTGGGTATTAACACCTTATAATTCCCATGGTACATAGATAATTTTATTTCCTACCGAATTTACTGTATTTTGTCCATTTTTATAAAGAAATAAACCATAAACCAAAATTTCTATTTTTTGTCAAAGTTTCACCTATTCAAGGTAAAAGCGGGAGTTATGGAAATCCTTAACTCCCTTGGGATAAAATATGTTGTCACTAAAACTAATTAGTACTGGCATTTTTTCTAAATCAAATAACTCTTATTACGTCACTAAGACATAATTCTATGAGCGAAATATCAGGATCACTAAATTATAGGGTTTTGAAGAGATACCTAATTTAGGTGATTTACAATTGTTTTTTGGCTCTCCTGAAAAATTATAATATTATGACTTAATACTGAGCTTAATACACTTTACCTCTGAGGTACAGAAATAGGTTTTCTCAACCTTACTATGTATTATTTTCCCCATAAGTCGAATCTCTAATCTCTATAACTCGAATATTTCTAAAACTCGAACTAAAATTTAGTGGCAACAGTGGCGAAAACTAATCATTTAGTGCCTTGGTTAAATTACCAATTCTCAGTGGCCAGCGGCGACAGATAGACTTGTATGTATGTATATAATGTATAATGTATATTATGTAACTACATAATATACATTCAAATATCCTCAATTTTCTGTATTTTTCCATAACTCAAACTCGGCTTCCTGTCCCTTGAAGATTCAAGTTAGAGAAGTTTCACTGTAATTTAATAACCACAATTCATTAATTATTTATTATTATGTTAAAAGTATCCAGCTATGAACAAATCCATCTTAAAAGCATTTAATTTCCTATGACTTGGTATATTTCCAGGCAAAATTTAGCAGATCATAGGGCAATAGGCTTGCAATCATCTCAATTTTTGGATGGACGAGAATGTTGTCCTATGGAACTAATGAGATTTTTAGATACTTTATCTGAACATAAATTGGGAAACAGTTTGCTGCACAATGAAATGTTGGGTGAGCAGCACCTGAAACTAATTTTATAATAAATAATTATGTATACATTTTATACCTTCAGGTGTCCAGACTTTAAACAAATTTGCAGACGACAATTTGAAAAAGAAATATTTGCATTCAGTTATTAAAGGCGAACAGCTATCTGCATTTGCTATGCATGAGATAGATGTTATGGATATTTTGAAAATGAATACCACAGCTGTTTTGTCTGATGATAAAAAATATTGGGTAATTAAATATTATTGCGTTTTATTTTCTTTGCAAATCATATTTATTTCTAGACTTTAAATGGAACTAAATCCCTTGTGGTAAATGGAATATCTGCTGATTTTGTGATAGTTTTTGCTATCACTGATAAAGCTCATGCGGGACATGATGAAAGCAACAGTTTAACAGCCTTTGTAGTTGATAAAAGCACTTCGGGTGTAAGCTGGAAAAAAATTGAACCTTCTAACATTGAAATGGCAGACATTACTTTTGATAATGTTCAAGTGCCAGCAGGTATAAAATATTAACAATTATTTTTTATAACTTATTAATATTTTTTTCCACAGAAAATGTCATAGGAAAAGTTCACCAAGCTGACAAAATTCTTAGATCGATCATTGGAGATTTTAGATTGAGTGCTGGTCCCGCTTGCAATGCAATTTCCAGGAGAATGGTGCAAAATCTGTTCAAACATATTGCTGAATTAAGTACTACTGAATATAATCTTGCTGATACTGATGCAATGAAATCCAAATTAGGACAAGTAAGCTTATGACTTTAGTCTAACTCCTATTAATCAAAATATTTATCTTAGGTTGCAATGGAACTTTATGCAGCTGAAAGTGTTACATATCTAACAGCAGGTTTACAAGATTGGTATGACGAACAAGATGTAGAGGTTGAAAGTGCCATTGTCAAGGTAATTAAGTTTTTTTTTCGATTATGAAAAGTGTAATTAATTTCTCTTTAGGTTTTCACTTCTGAAGCTGCCTACAGAATTTCCACTATTTGTCTAGATCTTGTAGGTCAACATGCAACTACTACAAATCATTGGGCAAGACAAGCCCATGAAGAGATACTTGATTACCTCACTGTACATGAAACTAATGAAAGCCAGAGGATGTTTATGGCCCTGAATGGGTTACAACATGCAGGGGTGAGACTATTTTTTTCAATCAAATTCTTATTAATTTTGGAGGAGTTACTATTTCAGATAAATTTGGCTGCAAAGATTAAAAGAATTAGAAATCCCTTTTTCAATGCCACATACAGTTTGATGCGGATTTTTACTGAGCACCGTCAAAATGAAGACAAACCCAAGTTGGATTTGGAATTGAATGCCCATCTGCATCCATCACTCTCTGATCCCTCAAAACAGTTGGAGTGAGTCTGTAAAAAATAAAGCAGAAACTATCACTAAATAGTTTTTTTTTTTTAGATATTGTGTTAAAAGACTGGAATTTGGTACAGAAAGACTTTTAGCTAGACATGGCATAGAATGTATAAATAAACATGCAGATTTGAGGCGACTAGCTGACATCATGATAGATTGTTATGTTTGTACTGCTGTTTTAGGTAAGAGTTTTTTTTTTCTAAACTGCTCATAATAATTTATATTATTTATACTTTCTTGTAGCCCGATCATCTAGGTCGTATTGTATTGGTCTCCAATTTGCCGATTATGAAGTATTAGCAGCATCCATATACTGTAATATAGCTATGGAAAGGGTTAGAACAGAAGTTAGAAACTTGTACTTTACTGAATACAAAGCTACCGATAGAAATTATATTGCTTTTGGAAAGCGAGTGGTGCAAAGTAAAGGATACTGCCTCACAAATGCTATAAGCAGGTTCTTTTAGGTATTTTAATTTAAATGGACTGTTAATTTGTCTGTTTACTTAATTGTATGAGGTCCACAAAAATTTAAAAGATACTGTTAATGAAAAAAAATATATTAGTTATTGTAAATAAAGCTTCCTTGTACAAAATTAAATATTTATTTTGCACATATAGAAAGTAAAATAAGTGTGGGCCATAAATTTAGTTGCTGATCTCAGGAAAGTTGATTATTTTACAAGCCTACTCTAAGTGGTAATTTGCAGGAGTAAAGATGGAGGGAGAAGAAAAATTATTTGATAATTTGGTGTTAAACAGATGACAGATGGATATTAAACTATTTGGGATATTTGAAACAAGCTTAAGCATTTAAGTCATCCACTGGGAATATTTTTAAATTTTTGATTAGCTTACCAGAAATCGTCATCGGTAGCTCAAACAATGTCTGAGTTATTCAGCTTCAAATTTATTTTTTTTCTTCAAAACTTCAGAATTAATTTCCTCAAAAACTGTGATCCTAGAAATGATAATTTAGAATACTAATAGGTACGTTTCAAAGCATTCGATAATAATTAAAATCAATATCTCAAAAATGTTTATTTCAGTAGGTATCTCATATACATATAGGTATTACAGTGATGTAAAATGACGGTCATTTAAAATCGTGACGGTCATTTGCGTCATAACATGTCATGATCATGGTCATAATTCATAGTAATTATCTCAATATAAAAATACCACTACCCACAGTCTATCGTCTATAAACTCACAAATTTGTTTAAAAGTCAATTATTGATTATAAAGTTTTGACAAATTATTAGGGATTTCAGAACAGAAGAAATTTCAACAAATTACAAAATAAGTGAATAAAATCTATCCTAGCCTAGCAGGTAGCAGGTAAAATAAAATAACAAAAATAATAATTATTCACCTCAAATGCAGTAAGTGATACTTTACCGCACGTAACGATAGTCATTAAGTGTGGTAGAGGCACTTCTCGCATGTGTTAGGTATAAAATTATACCTATTAGCATCTATATCTCCAAAAGAAGGTGTTCAGTTTCGTCTACGAGCCCTGTATATAGTTGTAGGTTAAATTGAGTATTTAGGATGTCAAATCCTATTTGGGAATGGACCTTGATTCGTTTTTTTTTTTCTTCTTTATTTTTTGTTTCCCTTAATTCTAATTGAATTGCGCGTTTTATGCCTGAGAATTGATACTACGGCTTTACTAAATTTGGCTATATAAAATGCGCGCGTTAAACATTGAAAAGGATAACGGCAAAGTCCTTACATTGACGACCAGTAAATCAGTCGCCAAAAACACTCCGTCCGTTTCGTGTGATTCGAAAAAATAGGCCCGCGGTTTTTTCGCTTGCCGCGACCGATTAAATCAAGAATCAAGACGGTTTCGTTTGTACTCCTTCGCATTGGACTTGAACTTCCTGAAAGAGCTGGCCAGCTGAGTGGAGTTTGGAAGTACAGCCAGGTAAGGTGAAAAAATATCCTTTTCAGTTTCTGTATCTTTTAATTTCAATTCAAAATCTTTCATCAATTACCATTCTATCAGCCACCTGTGGATTTTCCAGTTTTAATTTCGCATAGAAGGCATTATTGAAATTTCTGAACATGAAAGGATTTTTGGGTGTAACTAAACACCGAATCCACTTTACCGTATACTATGCAGTCTACTTCACTGCACATTTCCACACTATGCGGTAAAACAGTCACATTGAATGTGCCGTGACGGTCATAACCGCCGTCATGCGTGCTAGTCATGACTCACTAACATCACTGGGTATCAAGATAAATATACTTATGCAAGTTGAGGTTTAAAGATGTTCATATAAAAATCCTTATAAAAAGTGTGAAAATTAACCCTGAATGTTTATTTTTGGAGGTTTTTTTAATTTTTACTATTCCAATGGATAGAGCAAGCAGATTCAAATTAGACAAAAAAGACCCAAACATCATATCTATTCAAATGACAAATTAAATGGAAAAGAAATTTGCATTTAAAAGTTATTAATTGTCTTGAACCTTTGAAGATAAATGATTAGAAACTATGAAAAATCATATCTTCAATTATAAATTGTATCATAGATAAGAATAAGCTGAAATTTCCAGAGAAACTTATTCTAGTAAAGAACTACAAACGCTGAAAATCCAATAATCATAGTAGAGGTAAAGACAATGGGTACATTTAGGCGGTCCCAGCGGCTTAGCTCAGCCTCTCAGCAGGAACTTTATTCTCGAAACCAAGAAACAGCGTTCTCATTGGAACAAAGGTTCTGTCTTTGTCGTCCGGCATAACACTGACAATGACAAAGCAATTGTTCTTAGGAGAACGCTGTTCCTTGGTTTCGAGAATAGAGTCCCTGCTGAGTGGCTGAGCTTAGCCGCTGGGAACGCCTGAATGTACCCATTAGGTTTGTTATCACAGAAATCACGAACCAGTGAGAGCGTTTTTGATTGGTGGAAATCGCCAACAACCAACAACTGACTGCTTTCAACCAATGAAATTCGTTTTGATAGGTTCGTAATTTCTGTGAGAACATACCTAAAATCTATGGACCTAAGATCTCAACTTAATTTTTTTTGAAGTTTCAACATTTTTGTTCTAAAGACTTTGAAAAATCTTCTCTCTAATTCTATCATATAATAATATCTGACATTTTCATTGAATCTTATTCTAGTAGAGGACTCTCGAGGGGACTACCTACAATTGCTGGAAAGTTCAGCTCATTTGGAGTTCCAGAGATAAAATCCCGCTGAGGAGTGAGCAGCGAATTTTATAAATTTTCAATTTTTCCGCCGCTCTTTTTTCAAACATTTTGGCTTCAAATCCAATGCAAAGCTCAAAATACAATAGTTACAACAATGATGAGTTTGGGGGTGAACCAAGTAATCACTTAAAGACAGGTAATCTAAACATCTAACTCAATCGTCCATTCCCTTGAAAAAGTAGTATTTTTAAAAAATTGCGAAGTTTGATCTGGGAAACCCACATTTCTTTGCTACCCATATGGTGCTTGCCTGAGAAAACGTAAACACTTGATATTTAGAGGTTAAGTAATTTAAGGTGATTTGTCAGTAAAATAAGCAATAAAAACACAAAATTTGCACAGAAAAAAATACTAAATATGGATTTAACAATACTATTTAAAGCCTGCGTGAAAGCGGTAAAAGTGAGAAATAAAAATATCGGTTTGCAAGAACAAAAAACCAACATTTTACGAAAGAGCCCCAGAGACATTCACCTTACAAAAGCCAAGGAAATTGTCAGGCAAATTACCAACTTGCAAAGCTTCTTGTTGGAAAATAAAGCTGCCTATTTGAACGTTATCAACTATTTGTCGACAAATAAAACCATGACTGATATTGATAGAGAAAAAGTGGATCAAATGGCCGAAACTATTGTAAGTACTTGTTCGAGCCTTATTAGCGAATATAAAAAGGAAATTCGAGGTTTAACAAAGGGAAAACAAAAAGAAGAACATTATCAAAGTGTCATAGAGAGCCTTGAAGCCTATTTAAAAAACGTATCAAAAATTTACACTGAAGCCAAAGCCGTGAGAGTAAAACGAGTCATTGATACACATAACTTATCAAAACTAGAAACTAAACTTCCTACTAAGGAGAATTTAGAATTCTCCAAAGCAAGAAAACCTAGTATGGATGGCTCAGGAGATTTTGCAAAAGTCAAATCTGCTCCACAAACACCTTCACCAATGAATTATGATGAGCAACTTAGCCCTGAAGATATTCAAATGTTTGAACAAGAAAATGAACATCTTTATAATGAATTGAATAGTATATCTGATGAAGTAAGGATTTCACTTGGGAATTTGATTGTGTTTAAAACTTTTCAATTATTTGCAGGTTAAACAAATGGAAGGCAAAGTGGTGCACATAGCTGAACTACAAGAGCTCTTTACAGAGAAAGTTCTTCAGCAAGAAAAAGACATTGGAAGGATTTCTGATAATGTTGTAGGATCGACAGAAAATTTAAAGGATGCTAATGAACAAATAAGGCAAGCCATTCAGAGAAATGCTGGCTTGAGAGTTTATGTGTTATTTTTCTTATTAGTTATGTCTTTCAGTTTGTTGTTTTTAGATTGGTATAATGATTAGTAGGTAATAATTAGGCTGGGTAATTTTTTTAATTTGTTTGTATGGTTTATTACCTAGTATATGTATTTTAATTGTAAAATTAAATTAGGCATAGGTATTTTTATTATTAAATATAATATTATTCTGCTATTGTGATCATATAAGTACCAAGTTTTTTTTGACCTAAAATTTCAGTTACAAGAAAATGCACTTTATCTTATAACAAAGTAGCTGCAAGGCACAAATTTGGTTAAAATCTGAGTTAAGCTTAATATGTAGTGTAGGTACAACAAAATAAATAAATTAAAAAATAAAGACATATCACAGACAAAAGCGCAATAATATTGTTTGCTAAAGTATTTGAAAACCAATGACCAAACACAATTGACTAGTTGAAAATGAGTTCTGCTTGAATTGCTCTTTTTACTGGTATAGTTCTATTTCTTTGGCTAGTTTTTCTGCCTGGTATACCTTCATCTCTCTCACAAGAAGTACCAAATTTCAATGAGTTTTCAACGCCTTCCATACAATTCAAAATTGATTCTGTAGTTTTGGATCTAAAAATTGTTTGAAGCATTAATTCTGATTCTGTAGCTGTAGTTGATTTACAATTTCCTAGAAAGAAAGGCTGAAATGGATTCTTGAATAACATTTTCTCCAGGAGATTTATTATCTTATTGATTTGATTAGTAGTTTTGGACTTCTAGGTACTTGACTCCAGTTTGAATAGTTGTATTATCACTTCTCACTCAAGTCATTTTGTTTCATGTACGTGGACATTTTTATTTGATGATATTCATCATCACTGTCTCAAGTGATTATAGTCAGTATCATCAATTCACATTGCTGAAGTCTTTCATGAAGGCTCTTGGATCCCAATGAAAGAATGGATCATTTCTTGTGGATTCTGATTTGGATTGATGCATCATTTATAATTGCATGAAAAAGTGATGTTGATATTGACTATCTGAGTCTGGTTCATCTTTTGTATTTTTTAGTGTGTTGAATAAACATGAATTGTATTGCAAAGGTTGGTCCCTCTTGAATGTAACGGCATAACAAAGTCTTGCATAATCATAATTTCATTAAAAAAAAATGTGTAATATAGACAATATAGTAAGCAAAAGTGTGAAACATTTTCCTACATAAATATAGTTGTTTTTATTCAAATTCTGGAATGTCGTCAAAAGAATAACCAGGCACTTCTTTGTAGGCATAATAAGCTATGCGCACATGATAGGCACCGGGTATAAACATAATAATTCCAAGAATTATCATTGGCCACATTCTATCAGGATATTCCAGCACCAATCGTCCACTAATGGCTAATGAACCAAAAACTAGCAGACTTGTTCCAACAACTGTAAGGAAATAAATCAATAGATGATTTTCTAGGTCACAGTCCTACCTAGAAGTAGTGTGGCCAAAATAATAGCTTTCCATGGTATTGTTTGGGCCGGTACTTGGAATTGAGCATCTACAAATCCATTATCTCTGGTCGGTAGTTTGAGATATTCCTGGTTTTTCCTTCTCCTGGCTATGTCGTCGAAATATTCTATGAATACAATGAAATGTGTCTGTATTTATTGTTTGTTTGATTCAAATTAAAAAAAAAATTACCTGACATTGAGTGTAAGCTCATTATTATTGCAAAATTAACATTTATTTATAAATTTTTAAGGATGACCATACTTGGTGTAGCCTGTATATAATCTAAGGAGTAAGAAAGAAACCAGAGGTGTTGTGTTTGTTTTTGTTTACCTGTTTACCATTGATTATTGATCTTTTGATTTGATATCAAATGATTGTCATAATCTGACATTTGCTTGAATTTGGGTAGAAGAGGTGGGTTCGGCTTGCTCACTCCGTGCACTCCGAGTGACTCCATTCGCACTCTAGCCTTTCGGGTTAAGGTTCAGGTTATGCTTTTTACCGTATTAGGGGTGCCTCCATTAGCTCTGTTCACTCCACTCCAACTCCTCGCTGAATAGCCGAACCCAGCTAAGGTCGGTAGTAGGGTAAAAAAAAAACTGACAAGTGACACGAATTTTGATTATTCCCGGCGCTCGAGTGATCCTGTATCTGGCCAAAAAAGTGCCGGATCAAAATATTATACAAATGTTGGCTATTTGTGTCTGGCAAATCAAGAGCTTGGGTCAAGGACATATATAAGGGGAGGTTTTGGGGGTTCAAACCCCCCCCGTTCAACTGAATAAATTATTTAAAAAAAAATAAAATAAACGTTTTTGAGCGTGGAATCCTTCGGCGATATCCTCCGGCGACTATGCCACTGTAGGGTTGTCACCTGTCCGGGTTAGCAACAGCGTATTCCTGTTTCTCCGTCGTCGTTACCTACGGTCTCCCTCAAGAATAATACACTACTACAGGATTGCTCATCGGCCTTGATT
The DNA here is from genome assembly GCA_917834065.1 of Ceutorhynchus assimilis. Classification (NCBI taxonomy): domain Eukaryota; kingdom Metazoa; phylum Arthropoda; class Insecta; order Coleoptera; family Curculionidae; genus Ceutorhynchus; species Ceutorhynchus assimilis. The sequence goes on from OU892279.1 coordinate 52,237,768, forward strand.
TTTGGAATCAAGGTCATATGGTGTTGCACCGTTGGTGACATCATCAACGGTGTCGTTAACTGTTTGCGCCAGCGGTCGTAGTTTAGAATATACATTTATGATGAAAAATATTATTTAATTTTGATTAACATAATAGGCAACGAGGAATATGCAGACGAGATCTGAAAAGGGTTCTCTTAGAATGTTAATTAATGTACTAACACAAGTATGCATAAAGCAAAAGCCAGGGGAATGATAGCCTGTGGTGCAAACACCCTACGTCGAAACGAGAATCGACCCGATTGCAGTGGGGGCTTGAGATTTGATCTACACAGGCCTTATGAGGATAGGTTATCCTGTGTAGTGAGTAGTATCCTTGGATCTCCCTCTCCAACCGTCTCAACTAACTCAACTAATCCAAACTAACCCAACATCAAGCAACATCTGGAGATGCCGGAGGGGACTTGTGTATAGATATATAGTAAAGTAATGTAATGCTTTTGTTTCTCATTTTTCTTTCAATGAACGTTTTTGTTTTCCCCAGTTCAATTTATTTTCAAAGGTGGCGTCCCTAAATAATAGTTGTATTCCTTTCAAGAGTTTGAAACACTCGAGCTACTCGCTTCGGTGCTCAGTCGCCCCCGATTTACAGGGAACAGATGCGTGGTGCAACAAACACTTTTCGAAAGGAATAAGTGCGTGAAGCCCCGGAGCTGTTCCGGAGCTCCTCCTAGGTGTGAAAAGAATACAACTTATGCCAGGTACATCGTCTGAGCGTCTAAGGTCTGAGCCGCTTTCCAGTATGGGAGTGTGACGCCCGGAGCTACTCGGGGCGTCGAGCTCCCGAGCTGTACGTACGCGTCAACCTATCAGCTGTCACATCCGTGGGTGGCTATTTATCTATTTATTTCTTGTTATATCTCAAGATTGAACATTTTAAAATATATAGTTTTGATTCTCTTTCATTTTTGATAAATAAAAAAACAAACTGCACAAACAAACAGATAATTATTTTTAAAATTTGACATATTTGACACAGACTCACGCCATGATACTGGAACGGTACAAATCTAGTGCGTGGCGCCCCCGAGGTGCTCTAGAGCGCGCCAATGTGCATACTGGAAAGCGGCTATGATCTAAAATTGAAACCCTTCCCAGAGCACGAGCCGCCACTGCTCTATAAAACCCCCTCCCCATGAAAAAGCTATAGCTGTACGTCGTTGGCTTGGGTATATAATATATCTAGTAGGAGACAAACGCATAAAGAATTCAATGATTGAAACGACAAATATCAAGTAGGATAAGAGAAAGTGACACGAATTATGATTATTCCCAACGCTTGAGTGGATGAGTGGTTGTATCAAGAGTTCTGCTTGTTATCCTCCACTAGTTCACAATTATTTACACTTTTCTGCACTGAGGCGTTTGTTATACGGTTAGTGCAAATAGTGGAAAGCGTTTGTTATTTCAGTGTAAATAGGGAGCCCAATCTTGCACTACCTACTCCTGCTCAAGAGGAGGTGTAACAAGTGCAGAATGGGGAGGGGGCAATAGTATTCAAAAATTACTCCAATGAAGGTGTTTTCAGGGTTGGAAGATAGGAAATCTCCATCTTCCTTTATAATTTGCGTCAATAAAACCTTGTAAATTTTGTTCTTTTCATTAATATTATACATTTTATTCGCACTAAAGCGTTTAGGTTGTTTTCCTTCAACCTAAGGCGTTTTCTCGCGTCCACTTTTTTGAAACTGGTTCAAAACTGGAGTACGTTTAGAAATGGAGTGTGAGGGTTGAGTAGTTGTTTGTCAGAGTGTTCTGACGTCATCACTTGGAGTGCACTCTAGGTGCGCTATTTCTGAACGTATTGGGGCGTTGTGGTAAATGTCAACGTCAAACTCGGTAAAAACCACGAGTGCGTTCAAAGACGGCAATGCTAATGCCAAAACCTACTATTCCCCTTCTACCGGCGATGCCAAATCTGGTGTGAATTCGCTGGAACGCCAAATACCGTTTCTCAATAAGCAATCCAAACCACGTGACATTCAATATAGCATGGCGACCATACATGGACCAAAAAACACAAAAAATCTCTAGTGTCTGCCCGAATTAATAGTTTAGGTAATTAGTTAACAAATATTTTATTGAATAATCAAAATCGAAGCTGCAAACAAACAAAATAATTGAAATATGCATGAATCACATAATCAAAACTAACTTGCTGGTCGCTACGCCATATTGAATGTGGTCTCATCCAATCAAAATGCGTATAACCATTTCTAGACTCAGTTGAAAGAGCCTCCAAAGGTTACTTTACCGCGGCCTATTTGGAACGTGTAAAGCCAACCGTTTTTGGCACGCTGGAGCCGAACTTGAACGCAATATGCCAATTTTGGACGCAGCCCGGGGCGTTTTTCAACCCAGAGTAGGGTAATTTGGGCCTACTCTGGGCGCGTCAACTCTCGATTTCTGAACGATTCCAGCGTTAACGCTCCGAGTAAGCACCTGAAAATTTATGAACGGTTCAGAGTTACTCTAGAGTCACCCTCACACCCAGAGTGCTATATCTAAACGCAACCCTGTTTTGAAACAGTAAAGTCTGTTTTTTTTTCAAAGATAAAAGTCACAATGACAGTTGGCAATACAATGTAAAATTGTAAATGTCAAAATTGGTTTAAACCATTTCGAAATACAATCCAATCCACGTTTTCAATTATAGAGGAAGATGGCGATTCCTCCATCCTCCACTAGTGGACAATTATTTACACTCTTCTGCACCGAGGCATTTGTTATACGGTTAGTGCAAATAGTGTAAGGCGTTTGTTATTTCAGTGTAAAATAGGGTGCCCAATCTTGCACTACCTACTCCTGTTCAAGAGGAGGTGTAACAAGTGCAGAATGGGGAGGGGGCAATAGTATTTAAAAACTATTCCAATGAAGGTATTTTCAGGGTTGGAAGATAGGGAATCTCCATCTTCCTCTATAATTTCGTCAATAAAACCTTGTAAATTTTGTTCTTTTCATTAATATTATACATTTTTTCCGCACTAAAGCGTTTGGGTAGTTTTCCTTTAACCTGAGGCGTTTTCTCGCGTCCACTTTTTTGAAACTGGTTCAAAACTGGAGTACGTTTAGAAATGGAGTGTGAGGGTTGAGTAGTTGTTTGTCAGAGTGTTCTGACGTCATCACTTGGAGTGCACTCTACGTGCGCTATTTCTGAACGTATTGGGGCGTTGTGGTAAATGTCAACGTCAAACTCGGTAAAAACCACGGGGCGTTTTTCAACCCAGACCCTGGGGCGAGTTCAGAAATAACACACCGGGTGTGAGTGCGATTTTATGGGTGTGAGTGCGATTTTATGGGTGTGACTGAAATGACAATTCTTAGGCGACAACTTTTGTATGAATTTCTGAACGCTTCGTGTGACCAATCGAGCATCTCCTCAAAAATTTCACCAAAAGTATTAAGATTACTTTTTTTTGTTCTTCATTTTTTTAATTTGAAGAAAAAACTTCTTTCTAATTTGTGTTTTGTTTATATTTGGTGGGAATAATGAGATTATGGGAGGAATGGTTGACATTGTTGACATAAAGACACAATCACACCGCAGCCACATCAAAAAATTATGGTGTGACCGAGGCGACACCTGGAGCGCGCCCGAAGTACTTTCTGAACGGAACAGAGTGCGCACGGTGGGTCTATACCGTGCGTTCGTTATTTTGGTCTGAGTTCTCCGAGCTTGACTTTACCGTTCGTTTATTTGAAAAGTGTACACGGTGCAGCCTCATTCGCGTTCGTTTATTAAAATTTCTGACACTTTTATTCAGCGTTCAACTGCTCTGTTCGCTCGCTGGTCACGTGATTACGTCTCCGCTCAGCACGCTCTGCTCTTTGAGCAAAATACCGAACGCAAGGATAGCATTTATGAACATCTAGTGCGTCGCACCGGTGTCACACTCACACTGAGTGTGTCATTCCTGAACTCGCCCCTGAGTAGGGTAATTTGGGCATACTCTGGGCGCGTCAACTCTCGATTTCTGAACGATTCCAGCGTAACGCTCCGAGTAAGCACCTGGTAATTTATGAACGGTTCAGAGTTACTCTAAATCACCCTCACACCCAGAGTGCTATATCTTAACGCAACCCTGTTTTGAAACAGTAAAGTCTGTTTTTTTTTTCAAAGATAAAAGTCACAATGACAGCAATACAATGTAAAATTGTAAATGTCAAAATTGGTTCAAACCATACAATCCAATCCACGTTTTGAAACCATTTTCTTGCGCCGAAAAATTATCATACAATCAAGGTCCTTATTCTTGAAACAGGGGAGAAGCGGAACACTCGTTCTCCCTGGGTAACGGTGCTCCCTGTTCCAAGAATAAGGACCCTGATTGTATGATCGGAGTCGGATCGGAAGAATGCATGATAGATGTGTCCCGGGATTTAGGGCGGGTATTATAAAACTATTTTGAAAGTTAACTTGAAGTTAACTTCTGGAATTACATGTAATTCAAAAAGTTAACTTCAAGTTAACTGTCAAAGCAGTTTTATAATACCCGCCCTTATACGTATGGAAAAATCGAAAAATAGCTATTTTGACAATCCGATACGAATTTCGACTCGACTCGTAGAATAGAATCCGGCCTCAGTTTTGAAACATTTGAGACGCGAGAAAAAACCTCTGGCGCCCAACAGCTACACCAGCAGTCTGCACTGACCAATGAATTGCACTGACCTATCCTACACGTAAATAACAAACAAACAGACCTAGGCTGCGTTCAGGAATGGCTACAGCCAAGCCAAAATTGGCATTTTGCGTTCGAGTTCGGCTCCAGCCTACGTGGTTCGGCATTACAGGTGGAGGGGGAAAAACAAGTTTTGGCATTAGCAATAGTTGTATTCCTTTCACACCTAGGAGGAGCTCCGGGGCTTCACGCGCTTATTCCTTTCGAAAAGTGTTTGTTGCACCACGCATCTATTCCCTGCAAATCGGGGGCTACTAAACACCGGAGCGACTAGCTCGAGTGTTTCAAACTCTTGAAAGGAATACAACTATTGCCTTCCTTGAACGCACCCCTGAAGTCTTGTATCTGGCCAATCAAATCAACTTCCCGGAATAGAAAGAAATGGTATGCAAAATTCAATGAGTAAGAAAGAGACAGATATGGAATGGGAATAACCGTGCGTTCGTTATTTTGGTCTGAGTTCTCCGAGCTTGACTTTACCGTTCGTTTATTTGAAAAGTGTACACGGTGCAGCCTCATTCGCGTTCGTTTATTAAAATTTCTGACACTTTTATATAGCGTTCAACTGCTCTGTTCGCTCGCTGGTCACGTGATTACGGCTCCGCTCAGCACGCTCTGCTCTTTGAGCAAAATACCGAACGCAAGGTTAATATATCATACAAATTTTGGGTATTTGAGTTTAATATTCAGTTTTCGAGTTCTAATAAAGTACTAGAGGTGTTTTTTCGCGTCCACTTTTTTGAAACTGGTTCAAAACTGTTTTGAAACAGTACATTCTCGCGATAAACCCATGACGTCACGTCAAGATCTACTTTTTCAAACCATTTTATCGCGCCGAGAAATTATGACGTCATGGTGACATTACTTACACCAGTTTTGAATTTTTTTTTGAAACATTTGAGACGCGAGAAAACGCCTTTGATTATGCCAAACAATAAAAAAAAATAGTCAAATCCATAAAAGCTAAAACAGAAATATGGCAACACTGCCTTTGTTTACTAATTTTTTTCAATTGTAGGTTATGTTCTGATTGTCACATCCTGACAGATGAGGTAATCCATAAACTAATCCAGAAAGGCACAATCGCAAATTAATTGTGCCTCGACCTCGAATTTTCCAGTATTTCCACATTCCCAAGTAGATTATGGCAACTTGACGCAGCCGAAAATCAACCAGCTTTTGAACCAGTCCGTTACATAAACCGGTCAAATTACTGGGAAGTTTTCGTCGGAACATTGAAGGCCAAATTGTTTGCGAACAAAACAAGCAGGAACGATGAAGTTTTTCGAGAATTCTACAGTTTTTAATTACAGTTGGGAGCAAGTCGCCCAAGGATTTTGGAGGAGATACCCTAATCCCCATAGGTAAGAACTTCCGGGTTCCTTAAAGATAAATTCATCAATAGAACTTGGTTATAAATCAATAGGAAATAAACATGTTATCCTTTGATTGATTTTAATAGATGTAGCTAAAAATAACTTGAAAATTTCTGTTGTTATCTAATCTAGTGCCCTTTTATAAAAATTCAAAATCCCAATAAAGAACTTATGTATTTAGTCATAGGTTTTTATTTACAGCTCTTAATAAACAATCAAGTTTAATAAATATATCTAATATATGCAGACCTTGAACATAGAATAACAATTATTGTTTGTTATTCTATGCCTATTGACCTGTGAATTATATTTTTTTCTTTTAGTAAACATGTCTTAAGTGAAGACACAATCTCTCGCGAAGTCAAATCCGGAAAGCTGATCACAAAACGTATCCTTAGCAAGACCAACAACATTCCAAAATGGGCCAAAAAATTCATCAACACTACTTACGTTTACATAATTGAAGAGAGTATAGTTGATCCAAAAAACAAATCCTTGGTAACTTATACAAGGAATTTAGGTTTTACTAAAGTCATGGTAAGAATCTCTCAAGCATTGTAACCAAAATATTCATCAATAATTTCTACAGAGTGTCACAGAAAAAGTTGTCTACAAACAAAGCGAAGAAAATCCATCTAAAACAGTTGTATCTCGCTATGCCTGGATCGACTCTCAAGTTAAAGGGTTCAGTAGGGCTATTTGTGCGTTTGGTTACGAAAGGTAAAATAAACTAAATTAAATTGAAAGAGAATAATTATTTTTTTCAATAGATTCAAAAAAAACGCAAACGTCATGATAGGAGGATTTAACTATGTGCTGCAAAACATGTACCCACACCAGAACGTGATTCATAGTGTGACCAGCACAACAGCCAATAAAATCAAAGATGCAGCTAAAAACGCTTCTGAACTTGCCAAAAGCAAAGCAGCTCCGATATATGCATCCCTTCATCCAAATCAGTCTTAAAAATAAAAGTTTTTGGGTAGTAAGTAATTTTTGTATGATTGGTAGGTATAAGTAAATAGTATACCCTTCCATTGAGGTTTTGGAAAAATCCTGACTGAATAAAAAAAACCATTCCACCTGTGAGTGTGTATTGAGTAACTGCTTGAAACAACTTTTCCCTTCACTCTAAAAATATAACTAAATTTTATCAGCTTATGATTGACTTTAAGTATAATTTACAATAAACAATGTTTTGGTAATTTTATCATTATTATTTTGATTGTGGAACTTATGTTTCATTAATTTCTAGTTTGATTCACATGTATAATTATTTGTAATTTTTTTTGTGACTTCAATAAACTATACATCTTAAACTAATAATAATCGTTAGGTTTTGTTTTAAAGGATAGGGTTTATGATTATTATTATTGTCAAGTAATCTAGAGTTAATCTTTTTTGTAAAATAACTATTATAATTTGTATATAATAAAAAATATATTATCTATGTTGTAAATTTAGTGTATCTATTGCTCCATCTTTTCTTTCCCTTACTTTCCTATTTTTATGAAATGAGATCATGGAATTTTTTAAGTCAAATTTACAAGAATAAATGTGAAATTTCTTTGTTTTAGTGCAAAATATGCAAAAATTATTTGAATGAATAAAATTTGTGAATGTCTTCAAATAGAGTGGATTAAGTTTAAAGAAAATTCAACTGGATTTGATTTTTTTATTCAAGACCCATTGCGAAAAAAAAATTGATATTTTGAGGATTTATTGACAAGGGTTTGAGGTATATCATACTAAAAAATCAAATTATTTGAGCCTCAAATGAGAAAGTTGTGAAAGAAAAAAATTGAAACAATTTTGAATTGTTTGTATGCTAAAAAATCAATACCTACCTACATATTCTAATCCAATACAAACACAAACCCTTTATGTAATGTTTGCAGCATTAAAAAAATATATAGATAATCAAACCTTTGCTGTATAAACTGACAAAAATGGCTTTAACATGGGAAGACAAAGAAGTTAGCTTCGATGTCCCGTATTCGTAAGCATCAACCTCTTAATAAAACAATTCTTGTCTAATTCATTTTTTTTTTGCACAGGGAAATGCGTTTAAGACTAGGAGAAAAAGTCATAGACAAACTAGATAACATTGAGGACACAAAGGGCAATGCCGGAGATCGCGGAAGGCTTATAATTACAAATTTAAGGCTTCTTTGGCATTCTATGACTAGTCCTAGAGTAAATCTGTGTAAGATTATCGAAAATCTCCAACTAAACAAATTTATCTTTATATTTTCAGCCATCGGTTTCAACACAATTGTATCGATAAATACCAAAATTGTAAATTCGGTAATTATAAAATTATATATTTTTTTTTTTTTTAATTAAAATTAATAATTTTTTAGAAAGTTAAAGGCACCACCCAAGCACTACACTTATTAACAATATCCAATGGTACCAGATATGAATTTGTATTCACAAACCAAGTACAAGGAAATATGCGTCACTTTACTTCTGTAGTTGGAGTACACAAGTAAATTTTAGTTTTAAGTAGTAGAAAATTTTAAAGCGCAAACAATTTTAGGGCTTACATAACTTCAAAACTCTACAGAGAATTGAAACTCCGTGGGGGAGTTGTCCATAATAAAAAACTAAAAATCCTACCCCAGGAACAAGTAGTTTCCAGTATGCATGGAGTGTGGAACTTGTCCAGCGACCAAGGCAGTTTGGGGACTTTTGTTGTTACCAATATTAGATGTGTTTGGTTTGCTGATATTAACGAAGGTTTTAATATTTCTCTGCCATATTTGCAAGTTGACTCAGTAATGGCCGCATTATTGCAATAAGAAAGCAAATTTAACTAAGTATTTTTTAGATTCGTATAAGAGACTCAAAATTCGGAAAAGCATTGGTGATAAAAAGTACAGAACGCAGTGGCAATTTTATTTTAGGCTTTAAAGTGGATTCCGAAGATAAACTAACCACTTTGTATAAAGAGTTGACTTCATTACATACAGTATTCCTTAATAATCCTATTTTTGGAGTTGAATACAAGTTGAACACGAAAATCAATGAGGTGGAGCATAAAAATGATCTATTGGATGATTTAGAGGTGCATTTATTGTTACAAATTTTATAATTATTTGAAGAATGCTTTGCAGGTTGTTGAGGATCCAAAAAATGAAATCGGAAATACATTGGCAGCTTATTTAGCTGACGAGGGACACAAAAAAGACAGACCTCCGGTTTATTGCAAGGAATTGGGGTTGGCTATTGAATCCATCAAAGAAGGGTACACTTTGAAGAAACTTTGGGAAGTTATTCCATCAAATTGAGAAGTGATTGTGTAAATTAAAAGGGTTTTAATTGAATCTTTGTTGTTTTTACCCATATATTCTACATTTCATTCAAATTTGCTTGCCATCCCTAGCAATCGCATGTTGGTAGAAATATTGCACATTTAGTTTTCGAAAATCGTATAAAATAAATCAGATATGAGTTTCCAAACTTTATTAGCAATTTTATCTTTGAAATTGTGAAAGTACATAGTTTAAAATCATACTACTTATTACTTATTATCCAACACTCTCTGAAAGTCTCAGGTAATCAGTATAAGTTGGGCGTTAGAAATTATAGGATTTTGCTTTGCCATAGGTACATGGAATTTCGTTGTTGTTAACCCGTCAAAAATTGACACCCTATTGAAATGTGACAAAATCTCGTCACTCACTTTATTCATCTACTTGAAAAAAAAAAAAATATGAACGACTTCCTAAGGTTTTTCACAGCCTCCAGGAAAAAAATAATTAGTTTAAGGAGAAATTTAAACACCAGTGCCCTCAGATTAGGTTTTTTAGATTGCTCGCCTAATGCCCAGTTGGATAAAAATATCGCTGAGAGGTAAATAACAATATTTACATATCCCAAATTTAAAATATCCCATATAGATTTAGGTGTTTGCCTATACCAGAACCAAAAACTATAGTTTCCTACGTATGGATCGATGGTACTGGACTTGATTTAAGAATGCGAACTATGACTTTAAATGTTGTACCATCCTCTCATAAAGAGTGTCCTATTTGGAGTTTCGATGGCAAAAGCGCAAATTTTTGTAAGATTTCGTGCAACTACAATTTAAACAAATCCATACTTATTATGCCTTTGTAGCTAGCAAAGACAAAACAGAAAATTATATGGTACCAATAGCTATGTACTCTGATCCTTTCAGAAGAGGCGAGTTGGTGTCTTTATTTATATTCCTGCTTAAATGAAAGAGTTTTTAGGTAACAACAAAATTGTTCTTTGTGAAACCTTCACCCAAGACAAAAAACCTACAAAGAAAAACTTTAGGCAGGCTTGTGTGGAAGTCTTGAACAGAGTGTGCGACCATGATATTTTGATTGGGTTCGAACAAGAATTTTATCTTAAAGGTCCAGATGGGAAACCTTATGGATGGCCTTGTGGGGCTATTCCAAGACACGATGGTATGGAATATTTTACTAAACTAACATACAATACAAATTGGTTTCAGGTAAAGGTTATGCAGCTATTGGATCACATCGAATTATTGGAAGAGATATTGCAGAAAGTGTTTATCGATGTAGCCTTTATGCAGGAATAGATATATTTGGAGCACATGCAGAGGTAAAAACAACAGTACCTATACATAATTAAAAAATGGAAATATGTAATTCTAAATATTTTAAGAGAGGATTTTCTCAATGGGAAGTTTTGACTGGACCAACTTCCAGTATGAAGGCAGCTGATGACTTATGGATTTTAAGATATATTATTCTAATGGTGGCTGAATTATTTGGCATAGCAGCTTCTTTTAAGACGAAATTTGTTAAACATGGTGCACCTTCAGGTATGCTTTCAAGGTCTTAGATACTATTTTTCAATTATTTTGTCTTTATTGCAAGGTTTGCATACAACAATGACAACCAAAGGAACTAGACAGGAAGGAGGATATAAAGCAATACAAGATATTATGTGCAAATTGGAAAAAACTCACTCAACAGATATAAATTCGTTCGATTGTGCCGAAGGTAAGTAACTACTAAATTAGTTATTTCCATAATATATCAATATATATTTAAGGAAAATGCATCAAAGAGAGACTAACTGGAGAATATCACACTAGCAAATTTGAAAAATTCACCTATGGTGTGGGCGACAGAACTGCTTCTGTAAGAATACCTATTGTAGTAGCTGACAAGAAAAAAGGTTTTTTTGAAGACAGGCGTCCTTGCAGTTGTGCAGACCCATATAGAGTTATTAAAACATTAGTTAATTCTTCTCTCTGTTAAAAAAAAAAGCAAAATATATTCGATTAAATTGAATCTAATATGAAAACAATAATTGCATTAGACATAAATATATATATATATATATTTTTTTTTCTCTAAAATGTAATGTGTATTTATTTTTTATAAACAATTCCTGATCCCCTTTTAGCGACTGACTTTCCACTGAGTATCACTCTTTTCCTAGACTTTACATTCCAAGGTTCTAAATCAACACTGAATAGGGCCTATTAATAATTTGCTCAAAACAAAACAAAAAAAATACTTACTGCATATTGGTTGTCTCTACTTTGCCATTTGTCTCGGTAAACTTTTGCCAGAATCGTTCGCTTTGTTTTTCAGTGAAAACATTTAAAAATAATTCATCATTATTTGTATTTAATACATTGGCATCAAATTTTTCTGTCTTCAAGTCGCCTTAAAATGTAACAGCAATTTCAAGACTAAAGAGGAAAGTTACTTTATTCAAAACTTAAGTTACCTCTTGAAATTTCTCCCTTTTCCATTCTAAACTCCTCCAATTCCCTATCTTTTTTCTGTACCAAATTAAGTAACATTTTCTGTTGTTTTTCCAAAAAATAAATTGTTTTTATAGCTGAAACAACTATTTTATCTTTAAATTGTTCCTGTTCTTTTTTGTTTAAGGTAAATTTATAAATAATTTTTGACGATTTTACTGATTCACCGAAACCACAACAGTTTTGTTCTAAAACTAATTCAATATTATCACCAGTTGATTTTACAGAAGTATTAACATCTTGTATATTGTTGATGATTTCTATGAAATCACTGACGATTTGTTCATCTCCAGCGGCAATTAAGGGATTATACTCCTAGAAAACAAAAACATTGTCCATTATTAATTATTTCAGTAAAATGATAGGTACAGAGCGAGGGGTCAACCACTTCCCGAAATACGTGTACATTTGGCCCGAATTACCTCCGAAATACTTCGAAGTACCTAGAAATACCTTGAAGTATCTCGAAATACCAGGTATTTCCGTCGAAGTACGCGAAATCCCATGGAATTACCGTCGAATTACACGAAATACCCTCGAATTACCATGCGAAATCCCGCAATACTTCTAAAAAATTTATCGTTGACAACGATTCTTCTTGCAGATCGCAGGGAAGTATTTTTGCTCGGATTTTTGGGTCTTTTGATATGATGGATTTTATTTGGACACACAGGATAGACAATTAAATCAATAGTTAGTGATGCAAGTGACTGTTAGTTCTACAATGCTGTTAGGTACAGGATCATCCAACAAGGACTGAACAGGGGCAATTTTTGACTTTCCCTGTATTTTTAAGAAAATCCAAAATAGCCAATTGGAATATTTTTTTTCTGGAGAATTCAAAAATGGTACCAAAAATCGATTGAACCAAAAACCAAAGTTACGCCATGGATGAACTGTTTCTTAAATAGAACGTCGTCTTTTTTTGTATGATTTTTGGAAAAGTCTCATTTTTCACGTTTATGCTTGATCATTTTAGCTAGACCTATTGAATTTAATTGGTTCATAGGTGATAAAGGTATAATCTTTGAATTTTGTTGCCATGTATCAAACAGGTAAAGCCTAAATTAATAAGAATAAAACATTAAAATAAAATAAAAACAGCTATCGGAATATCAAATATTTTCAACAGAATAGATGTAAAAAAATTCGACTTCTCCAAAAATCATACAAAAAACAGGGCGTTCCATTTAAAAAACAGCTCATCCATGGCGTAAGTAACGCTTTGGTTTTTGGTTCAAAGGACTTTTTGGTACCATTTTTGAGTTCTCCAGAGAAAAAATTTCCAATTGGCTATTTTGAATTTTCTCAAAAATACAGGGAAAATCAAAAATAATCCTCTGTTCAGTCATCGTTGGATGACTCTGTACTATTAACTAACTGACATTGATTACTAATACATATCAGATTTATTGCATCCATTTGTTTCAATTAATCTGCAGTAAATTCAAAGTATGTCAACAGTCTCCAGAATAAAAAGACAACAGTTTCCAGAATAAAAAGACAACACAAAGTTAGATAATACCGTGGCTTAGAAACAGAGGACGACGCGGAATTACGAGGCTTGGCTCCACACAAGTATCTACTTAATTGCCCTTTTCTGTAGTAGGAACACTAAATTAGAGAGATAGTCAGAACAAGAAGCTCAGAAGCAAACCCTGTATCGAAAATGAGACTCAATAATTGCGATGGAGAAATTTAGGTTATTATTAATAACTCTCAGGGCATTGCAACCAGAAGAAATTTTGTCACATACTTTCGCAGTATGGTCCTGTCTATTGACAGACCTAAGATTTATTGAAGATTGACATAGTGATGGGTTTATTTTCCATGTAAATATCTTCAGTAGCACGTAGCACGTCTAAAATTGAGGATTTTGGTCTTAGAGACATTTCATGTCAAAGAATTAGCGTCCGACCAACCTTTTATTTTAAGCAGATCCGTTTTCATATTGGCCTCCAATTTACCAATATCAGAATCATGCCACAGGATAGTGGTATCGTCTGCGTATAACTGTTATCTGGAGTTGTGGTAAATAATTAACATAATTGAGGAACAGCATTTTGTGGCTCACACAGTCAAAAGCCTTTGAGAAATCACAGAACACTGTCGCCAACTGATTTTTGATAAAAATTTAAATAACCCCCTAAAAATAAGTACTAATGACATTCATCATTCATAGAGCCACAGATTATTTGGTGATTGTACTGGAAAGTTGCCCGAAAAGGGAAAACCACTTAAAAGAGCTGTCAAAAAATTTGACATCTGGCTACTTATGCAAGGTTTATCGCTCTCTTTGAGTCCCACTAATAGAAAAGTGATTTATAAATTCTTAAATAGAACATTCACTGGATTCATCCCCGCCACTTTTTATTTTAGTTCGTGACTACACCGCTGTGCGCCCATATCGCCGTTTCTTAACGTCTCCCTCGTTCTTATTCTAATCTCTGACTTCACCAATGAGTTAGCTATCTTTGTTTAGTGAATAGAAAATGACAATGACCGACATAGAATCGTCATGTATATAAAAACCAGTCATAAAAACGCAGGTATCCATTTAACATCATAATGCAAATGTCATCTTGTCATCTGAATTAATTTGTTGAGTGCATTGTCGATGATTGTGTTGAATTCCAAGACTGTGAAAGAAATGATAAGTGCATCATCATAAGCAGCCGGTTTAAGAGTTGTTGCCACAGTGCGTGACCAGGCGGCAAAAAATGAATAGGCCAAAAGCGAATTGCAACCACAGACCAGGGAAATCTACATCAAAAACAACACAGAAGCAGAAATTTTGGTTTCGTTGGAAATAAACAACCTAGAAATCGTATCACTGTATGATGCTTCATACATGCTCGAGGGAATTATAAATAACTTGATCAACTATGACAGCCTTTTAACTGGAAAAAAATGGACATTTTCTCAAAAAGCAGATTGGAAAGTGCTCCAGTCAGCTCATGAGTCAGATACGCCAGATCATCTATGAATAGATTATAAACTATTTTATTCTTTGAGTGATTCTCACATAAATATATGAAAATAAAATGTATAAAATTTTAGTTTATGAAGTTTTGAAGCACTGCCTTATTTTGAAATAATTGGAATGTCAAACCAGTCATTTAAAACCGAGATTCAAACGGCCCGCCAAATATTAGTTCAATGACTACACCGCTATGGCAGCACCGTCGGAAATGTCACTTGGCGACTACAACAGAAGTGAGCGTTCTATATCACTTTTCTATGGTCCTACTTGAGATCAGGACTTGTGTTCTGGGAATATGCAACAAATATGTGACCTAACTCTGTTTTCATTTTACAAAAAAAGCAGTCCGAATAATTTCAAATGCTGATCGGCTAGCTCACTGCAAAGCACTGTTTCAAGGGTTGCTGATTCTTATATGTATGATTTAATAATCTTTGAAAGCGTAATTTATTTGCAAAATAAGTCTTCAACAGAAGTATACAATATGCATAGTCGTAAAATTTCAAATAGATTAAGGTTAAGGTTTAAGTTTATCCCAGTCTCAGATGAAAGTTACCGAAGTTTCCCATTCAGATAGGTATAATGCAATACCCCATAATATTAGACAACTGCTAATTGGGCAATTTAAGAAAAGAATAAGGGATCTGTTTCCTCTGCTAATTATTCTTTCGATGAAAATTCACATAATTTTGTACCAAAGCTACTTACTCTACCATGATTACCTGAGATATTTCCTGCTCTCTTCTTTTTCTTTTTTTTTTTTTTTAAATTGTACCTGCAAGTTTGGCTTGAATATTTGTAGCATTGTGGTCTTATCTGTATTGGATATGTACTGATAGTTTTGCTGTATGAATTTACTTTTTTCTATTAGGTAACTAAGTACAGAGTATATTTTATATTTTGATATTACACTGGAACCACTAATTTGGTACCTAACTGTTACATTTTATGTAAGCTTAATATTCCTGCTGGGCTGTCAATGTATTTATCAATCATATTATTGTATCATTAGGTATGATTTGTGATCAATGCCATTATGGCTGCCCTGTACTTTTTCTGTACTGATCAATGAATTTGAGTATAAGTCTACCGCATCTTAACCCACCCTGATTAGTTTCACAGCCAAATGGGACACTCCTTTGTGGTCAGACAAAAACAACTCCAATTCGCCTAACGCATAGACTCAAACCTATCATTGAAATCAGCAAAAGGAGAGCTATCTTTTGAAAGAATGGATGTTTGTTTTATAACTTAAAAACTATCACTTCTAGAGAACAACTGACTATGCTACTAAAACCTATGCAGAAATATCTAGAAGAACCTATTTTCACCTTTTTGATCACCTATGAGAGAGCCGAGATACAAGGGGTGTCCCAAAATGCAACATTTCACAAAAAATCTTGTATCTGAGGAAAATCTTTCTAACTCCAATAGCAACCAAGTTATCTGTCATGTACAAACAAAATGAGACACCCTGTACAACCAGAACGGGATACCCTGTGTATAACCAAAATGGGACACCCTGTATAACCAAAATGGGACACCCTGTACAACCAAAATGGGACACCCTGTACTTTCTACGAGAAAAGTTACTGAAAAAATTCAATTAGGTACCTATTTGCAGCTTTTGATCGCCTTTACAACAACAGTAGTTTTGAAGAATACCACAAAATAAAGTTTGAAATTACCTTAAAAGAATTCACCAAGTTCAGAGTTGAAAATTCACTTTCCCAAAGGCACGAGATATTGGTTAACAGCAAAATAAAATCAACATCATTTTTTTCCAACTTAATCATGAAAACATTTTCAATATCAACAAAGGTTTTCCACATTTTCCTAATTTATAATAATAGAGAATAATAATTAAAAAAAAAAGAATAATGTTTATTTTTCCTTAAAAAGTAAAAATATTTGAATTTTGTGATGTGAGGTTAAGTCAATATAAAAATGTAATCTTCTTTTTTTCCAAAAAAACCTATAGGGAATTATATTAGTAGAACCAGTACAGAAAAAATCTATTTTCATCTCTTTCTTATACAAGCTGATAGAAAAAGATACGAATACCCTCAGTGAGCACTAGCCCAGCCCTCCCAATGAAGTTCGCTTTAGAGCCAAGGGCAATCTAATCAAAATGGCGACCGATGCCAGGTGATAAGCAATGAAATTGGCGCGATGAAGTTAAATTCAAACAATCGCGACATTTTCTTATCAAAACACTGTTTTTGGTGTATTTTGTGGTGTTTCAGGTTGTTTTCTTTAGTGCTTGGTAGGATAATGTGCGTATTTTCAGATGGAGAGTTTTTATTTCAAGAAGTTATTAGTGGAAAACCCGGATGCTAGCAATTAGGTACCTTCTGGCAAAAGGTATAATATCTTGGTGACAAATCTTTTCCTACTAAACAATAAAGTAGGTACTATACAGAATTTGTTTCCTGTTTAGTTTTTTCTTAACCAAATCCTGAATCCTGATGTTTATTTTATTTGTCTGCTATTCAAGGTATCGACACACAAGTTGAGGATAGTGAATGACTTGGATCCATACCACATTTATGTGGAGAGACTTTTTGGTTTTTTAATATGGATTTCGTCAGATTTTTTCTCTTTTGCTACAATCCACGAAGCCCTAAAAAGTTCAGACAAATCATTTTTTTCTCTTAAAAACCTTTTTTGTCTCTGCAGGAACGGCATGAAACGAGACTTTCTTGCGATTAGACCGGCTCCCACAACTAAGTACAATACATTAATGAATACATTTACCAAAAAAATTAACACTCTTTGTCTTTATAGACTACACAAATATCGCAATAAAAGGTAGTGTATATGGCATTGGCCTCCATTTTGAATTTCTTTTTGACAGGTCGTTGGATTTCCGAATGCCCTACTTCCCTTAAGGTAGGTACAGACTAATGTTAGGTGGCACTGTCATCCCTAATACGAGTTTACCAGTATATCAAAGGCCGAGTTCGTTTTTGTCATCTTTTTCATCGATTTCCTCCGAACTTTTGACAGGCACGTGACTGGATGAGACAGTTTCAAGTTAAAAATCACGTGCCTGTCAAAATTTGGGAGGAAATCGACGAAAAAGATGACAAAAACGAACTCGGCCAAAGTTTCCAATTTAAGCTGGATTTTATTTGAAGACACTCCTGATAAAAGAACTGCTTTCAAGTTCACCTTAAAATTAAGGGTACCTTAGCTAAGTCTTGATCTTAAAGTAACATTTAATCACCGGCCCTCGACTTTGCTACAGATTCACAGCACTTTATCAAGCCCTGATCAAATTCTCTTAGCTTCTTTATTGCTAATTCAATAATTTAATTCCATAAATAGCCTTCAACCAACTGCCAATCAAATATATTTTTCAAACAAAATAATAATCATTGATATAAACCTTTTTTTTTAATTAAATACAAAAAAACAAATTACTAAAATACTCTATCCAAACACCATTTTAACCCAGTTCTGAAGGTTTAACATCACTTGTATCAGCCCCCTTCTGTGTAGTTTTCTGCAGCAAATTCTCACTAAACCATTGAGGCCTGGGCTTTGGCATTTCCACTATCCTTTTACCTTTCCAATACTCTTGCGGTTGATTGTCTTTTTCTCCTTCGTACATTACAACAACTTCTTGTTCAACAGGCTCCAGTTTAAGCTCTTTTTGAATTGCCTCTTGCATCAATTTGGTTTCGTCTATAACTTTTTTGTAGCAAGTAGCTGAAAACAATTATCACTAGTTTAGGAATATTTGGTATATAATGTATTTACGGCATAAGACTCCTGCTTCGTGATCGTCTCCGCAACTATTACAAGTTCTAATATCCTTCCTTGGAAGTAGAATTTTCAAATCATAATCTGGGTTGCCGAATTTCCTTTTCCAACGTTTCTCTATGCTTCTCCTATGTTTAGGGACAGCGAATAGAAAGCCGTCACCCAAAATTTCCTCTAAAATACCTTTTTTCTGTGGTAAATTCCCATTTTCCTGGGGCAAATAATCCAAACATAACCTAAAATCGCCTGTCAAAAATAGGGTTATAGATAGAGGAGTGTCAGAGGGCAAAGCGTGTAGTTGTTATGTAATAAGAAGTAGTGCGGTTTACCTGGAGGATATCTGCCAGTTAGGGCCCCAAAAAGAGCCCTTTCGAAGCCCTGGAAGGCACTGTTTAACCGAAAAATTAAGGTAGATAAAGACATTTGTTTTTTTTTTGGGGGAAATCCTTCTGTCAGCTGATGATTTGACTGTGGGAGTTCGTTGCGATTGGATAGAAGAGAAGAGTGAAGTGAATGTTTTTGGTATGAGTGGGGATGAAAAATGTGGTGGTAGTTTTTGTCTTTTGAGGATTTTGAGATTTTCTTTGGAGGTTGTTGAATGTTGATAAATGAGAATTGAATTTTTCCTGAAATTAATATTCATTTATAGAGGGACTGGTAGACAGCAGCATTTTTACTTTGGGTCCTATTTTATGTACCTAAATAGTTACCTACCTTAAGGCTGGTTCATGCATAAATTCTTTTTCTGTTTCTTTACCTTTTTCCTTATGCATAAGCTTTTCTTTTTCTGTAAAATTTGAGGTATTTCATGCACCAAAAATTAAGAGTTTTATCAGTCTTTAATAATGACATTGTTGACGTGTATGGGAAACTGCGAACGGTTTGTTGGGTTTTATCAGGGTGTTATAAATATTATTTCCCACGTTATTTTCAATTCAGACACGTATTTTAAGTCGTATTTGTTGTTTCCTTTAAAAAATTTCCTGTTTTTGAGGTTAAGTCGAGAAATATGGATGTTTTCATCTACTGCGCAGGCGCCATCGAATTTATCTTTAACTTTATCCGTAAAAGATAAAAGTTAACTATCTTTAATAGAGAATAAAGAAAATGATACGGAAAAGTAATGTGCATGAACACCTGCATATAAATACATGCAACTTATGTTCAATATTTATTATTAAGGTTTGATAATAGACAAACCACTAGCATTTAGTATAACCAGTTAGAATATATTTGTCATTATTATGTCAAGATGTTTGTCACATATATCATGTAATTATGAATGTAATAGTTTCTGCTATTCATTAAATATACATGTAATGTTTTAATTGTTTAGTTTTCTATAATATAAATATTACAAAGTTTAAACATGGCGCAGTCGTTCGCAGAAGTATCGGGAAAGTAAAATTTTGAGTATTAAATTCGCAAGTGTAAAATAATAGTCAAAAAATTTCAAAAAATTATGGCGGGATTAGCAAGTGGATTAGTAAAATTGCCCCCCGATTTCGACCTCCAAGGACAAAATGCCGCAATGGATTGGAAGTTCTGGAAAACCGCATTTGAAGATTACCTCTTAGCCACAGGACAAAACGAATCTGCAGATAAAGTTAAGCTTTCAATTCTACGCAACATCATTGGTACAGAATCTGCTAGAATTATGAATACATTTGTTGTTCCAGAGACAGAGGTAAATAAATTTGAATATGTCATAAATCTTATAGACAAATATGTCAATCCAAGAATTAATGAGTGTTTTGAACGATATAATTTTTTGAAACGTATCCAGAAAGAAGGAGAAACTTTTGAGCATTTCCTAACTGAATGCAGACATTTGGTACGTTCCTGTAATTATAATGACGTAGACCCGAAGCAAACAGCTGAGGATAAGGCCCTCAGGGATAAAATTGTTATGGGAATTAAAGACTCTGTAACCCGAGAAGCTTTACTAAGGATCGAAAAGCTTACTCTGGACAAGGCCATAGAATTTTGTAGGACCAGCGAACAGAGCAAGCAGCAAAATTTGCAATTTCAGCAAAACCAAGGTACCGAAGTGTATAATGTAAAAAAATATAAAAATAGGAATACTCAGGAAAACGCCTCGGTAAGTGACTATAATAAAAATAAAAATTATATTGAACATAAAAAAAATAGATATGATAGGAAAAATAAACCTAGGGAAAATTTTTACTGTAGACGCTGTCAATCAAATCATGGCGCACGTGAATGTCCAGCTTATGGCAAGCCATGTAAAAAATGTGGAATTTTAAATCATTTTGCTATTTCTTGTAAGGTCAAAAATGTTAAAAATGTAGACCAAGACCAAGAATATGACAGTGACAGTAGCTCTAGTAATGTATTTGTAAATAATGTAGATAGGGAATGTTTTTGCAATAAAATGAATTGCAACCATAAAAATATGTGGGAAGAAATTATAAATTTGGAAGATAAAAAATGTAGGGTAACTCTTGAGACAGGTGCTGATATAAGTGTAATTTCTCAAAATGTTTTCAAAAAAGTCGATAGGCAATTTAAAGTTAGAAATTCTGAATATATTATTAAAGGATTTGAAGGCACACAAGCCAAAACAATTGGCATTGTAAATTTAAATGTAAAGTATAAGAATAAGAATATATACGAGGATTTTGTGATTGTTGAGGGTGCAAACCGTGTTCTTTTGAGTGGTAAAGCTTGTGTTGATTTAGGATTGCTAAAAAGGGTTAATAAGGTTGACATAAATGTTCTTCCTCCTTCTACAAGCGATAAAGAAAAATTTATTTCAGAAAATATTGATATTTTTAGCGGACATGGTAGATTTTCAGGAAATTTTAAAATCACTACTATTGATGAATTTGAGTCAGTGAGCCACCCACCCACAAAAGTACCTATAGCAATAAAAGATTCTTTAAAACGTGAACTTAATAGATTAGTAGATCGTAACGCAATTTTAAAAGTGGATCAAATTGATGCCAGAGCAAGTATAAATCGTATGGTTATAGTGGAAAAACCAAATGGTAAGTTAAGATTATGTTTAGACCCTTCAGACCTAAATAAACAAATTGTACGTAAACCTAGACTTGTCCATACTTTAGAGGAACTATGTTCAAATATTATTGGTAAGTGTATTTTCTCTGTTTTTGATTTAGCTGAAGGCTATCACCATCTTGAACTGGACGAGGATTCCTCATGGAAATGTTGTTTTGCTACACCTTACGGAATTTATAGGTATGTAGTACTACCATATGGGCTCTCCAATTCTCAGGACCTTTTTCAAGATGAAGTAGAGAAAAATTTTGGCGATTTACAAAATGTTCAAATTTGCCATGATGACATGATCATAATGGGTTCTACTAAAGAGGAACATGACATTACAGTAAAAAAAGTTATACAAAGGGCCAGAGAGGTAGGTGCAAAATTTAATAAAGATAAGATCCAATATTGCCAGAAACAAGTAAAATTTATGGGCCAGATTTTTTCTAATAAGGGAATGGAAATAGATCCGGATAGAATTGAGTCTCTGTGTAAATTAAAATGCCCTAATAATAAAATCGAATTGCAAAGAATTTTAGGTTCATTTAATTATGTTAGACGATATATTCCGAATATGGCTGAATTCATAAAACCATTATCTGAATTGTTAAAATCAAATGTAGAATGGCAATGGTTGCCAAAACATGACGAATGTTTCAAAAACCTTAAAACAATTATCAGTAAACCCCCAGCATTAGTTCCTTTCAACCCCAAATTTAAAATTGTCTTGCAATGCGATGCATCAAAAAACGGTTTAGGCTGTTGTATGTTTCAAGAACATGAAGATGATATTCTTAAATTAGTAGCTTGCGCATCTCGTAATATGAATGATCATGAAATAAATTACAGTCAAACCGAAAAGGAATTATTAGCTATTTATTTTGGAACACAAAAGTTTCATAATTTTATTTATAATTTTGAAATAAATGTTCAATCTGATCATAAGCCAATAATCTCTATTATGAAAAAACCCGTCAGCAAAATTGGATCAGTGAGACTTCAAAGACTTAGGTTGAAACTTTTGAAGTATTCCCTTAATATATACTATGTTCCAGGAAAAGATATTCATTTTGCTGATATGTTATCTCGTTCAACTTTAAAACAAACTAGTTATGACCCTGAAATGTTAGAAATGGTACATCTAGTGACTAAATATTTACCAATGAGTGAGGAAAAGAAAACCGAATTTAGAGTAGAAACCAGTAAAGATGAAACCCTTTCCAAAATTTTCGATTTTTACTATAATGGTTGGCCTAAAGAAAAATTCATTTCGGACAAATGTAAACCATACTACAAAATTAGAGATTATATTTATATTGAAGCAGGCATAGTATTTTTTAATGATAAGATTATTGTCCCAGAAAGTCTCAGACTATATATCATCAAACTTCTTCATAAAGGTCATATAGGTATTAGTAAAACTATCAATAAAGCTAGAACTTTGTTTTTTTGGCCAGAATTAAACACCGACATTACTTTTTTCATAAAAACATGTAGAATCTGTGAAAAATTCATGCCAAGTAATTATAAAGAACCTTTGTTACCACATTCTGTACCAACACTCCGTTTTAACAAAATTGGCACCGATATATTAGAATATAGTGCTAAAAGCTTTTTAGTAATCATAGATTATTTTTCACATTGGCTTGAAGTCATATTATTAAAAGACAAAACATCAAATTCAGTCATAAATGCATTTCAGGATATTTTTACAAAATTTGGGTATCCACAATTCGTGATTGCAGATAATCTACCTTTTATTTCAAATAAATGCAAATCCTATTATAGAGACAAAGATATAACTATTTTAACATGTACTCCCCACTACCACCAAAGCAATGGGCTTGCAGAAAAATCAGTAAGTATTGCTAAACAAATTTTAAAAAAGGGAGCTGAAGACAATAATGATTATAGGGATCTTGTGATGGAGTATAATAATACTTGCATTGTTAGTCTTAATGCCTCTCCTGCTCAAATTCTTCAAAGTAGGAATCTAAGATCGCAATTACCATTAAACAATAATCAACTGGAGCCAAAAATTCAAACACACATTTATACGAAATTAGTTGATCAGAAAAAACACTTAAAATTACACTACGACAAAAAAGTTCGTAAATCTCCAACGGAATTTAAGAAGGGAGATAAAGTTGTAATTAAATCTTCTAAAGATCAAATTTGGCATAAGGGTATAATTTTAGAAAAAGCTAATGAGCCGCGATCATATTGGGTGAGGAAGGAAAATAACAATAAAATAGTAAGACGTAACAGTAGTCAAATGAAATTATCATTTACAATTTTAAATCAAAACGAGAGAATTCTTGAGCCTGAATTGTATCCTTTCGAGCAAAGTCAACCATCACAACCTCGATCACAACAGAATTTTAATTTGTATAATGATATTAACCTTATTCCTAATATACCAAATGTATCCCCGATAAATAAAGTACCTAAATCCCATGCTCAGTCACATATACCAGTTCCTTCTGATAATGTTAATATTGATAATCATAAGCGTGTATCTAGTTTTGGAAGAACTGTAAAAGCCCCTCCTAGACTGAATCTTTAAGGGGAAGGTGTTCAATATTTATTATTAAGGTTTGATAATAGACAAACCACTAGCATTTAGTATAACCAGTTAGAATATATTTGTCATTATTATGTCAAGATGTTTGTCACATATATCATGTAATTATGAATGTAATAGTTTCTGCTATTCATTAAATATACATGTAATGTTTTAATTGTTTAGTTTTCTATAATATAAATATTACAAAGTTTAAACAACTTATACATTACTTACGGATATAGATAGCGACTAAGTTACGGAAACGGAAAATATTTTCATGCATGTACCAGCCTTTACTCACCTAGTGTGGAAAGTTTCTCGAACTATTTTTAATTTTGACCTGGGCACATTTTTTTTTTCTATTTACGGGATTTCTCCATTAAAATGATATACATGTTACAATACAGTTGGTAACATATCAATATAACTCACTAGTATCTAACTTATTACCCAACAATACAATATCCCATCTTATTCTCTACCTATTATTCTTTCAATCTGATTAATGAACATTCTTTTACTTGTTCCAATAAGGTAGTAGTACTAAAATGATGAAATTTCAATTTTTTTTGTGTTGAGATTTTGGGTCTGAATGATCATTGGCATTGGGGACCCCCCAAACTCCATACACTAAATTATTCTGAGATTTGAAGCCAAAATCTATAAAAAAAGGCACTCAGAAAATTGAAAAATTGATAAATTCACCCGAAATTGCTTAACGCGATTTTATTCCTGGAACTATAAATCCAAATGAGCTGAAATTTTCAGGGATTGTAGTCTTCCACTGGGATAAGAATCGCTGAAAATGTCAGTTTGCTAGCTATAATAGAAAAAAAGTTATGGGTCTTCAAAGTTTTTAAAATTCAAATCATAAGGTAGCTAGCTATCTAAGTACTAAAATGATGAAATATCAATTTTTTTTTTGTTGAGATTTTGTATCTAAATGATCATTGGGGACCCCCCAAACTCCATACACTAAATTATTCTGAGATTTGAAGCCAAAATCTATAAAACAAGGCACTCAGAAAATTGAAAAATTGATAAATTCACCCGAAATTGCTTAACGCGATTTTATTCCTGGAACTATAAATCCAAATGAGCTGAAATTTTCAGGGATTGTAGTCTTCCACTGGGATAAGAATCGCTGAAAATGTCAGTTTGCTAGCTATAATAGAAAAAAAGTTATGGGTCTTCAAAGTTTTTAAAATTCAAATCATAAGGTAGCTAGCTATCTAAGTACTAAAATGATGAAATATCAATTTTTTTTTTGTTGAGATTTTGTATCTAAATGATCATTGGGGACCCCCCAAACTCCATACACTAAATTATTCTGAGATTTGAAGCCAAAATCTATAAAACAAGGCACTCAGAAAATTGAAAAATTGATAAATTCACCCGAAATTGCTTAACGCGATTTTATTCCTGGAACTATAAATCCAAATGAGCTGAAATTTTCAGGGATTGTAGTCTTCCACTGGGATAAGAATCGCTGAAAATGTCAGTTTGCTAGCTATAATAGAAAAAAAGTTATGGGTCTTCAAAGTTTTTAAAATTCAAATCATAAGGTAGCTAGCTATCTAAGTACTAAAATGATGAAATATCAATTTTTTTTTTGTTGAGATTTTGTATCTAAATGATCATTGGGGACCCCCTAAACTCCGTTCACTTAATTATTCTGAGATTTGAAGCTGAAATCTATGAAAACAGGCACTCAGAAAATTGAAAAATTGATAAATTCACCCGAAATTGCTTAACGCGATTTTATTCCTGGAACTCAAGGGCGTCGCCAGAGAGGGGCAGGGGGGGGGCAGTTGCCCCCCCCTAGAGATTCGAATTTAACTAATTAAAAACAATAAAAAAAAAACAAAATAAAAAAATAGAAACAAAATCGTTTGATATTGTCGGCTAAAAACTTCCGGAAGCAACGGCAACGTCGGCAACCGGCAACACTGTTCCGCTGCCTGCTGCACTAGCATACGCGCACGCCGACTGCCGTTGGTGACAAGTGACGACTGGTTCCGGTTCGACGTACTCTTATTCTATGGACGTACTCTTAACAATTAAAATATAATTTTGGAACCAGTGTTTTAGTGAAAGTTTTTCCTACGATCTTTTTTGGTTTAGTGACTTGAGTAGAGAAATATTCGTTTATATTTTCTTTTGCCGAGAGTTTAACCTAGACATGGATATCAGAAAATTTTTGGGTAAGTAGTTGTATTTAATTTAAATAATTTTGTGAATATGAATTTTATTATTTTATACGTTCTACAAAAGTGCATGTGAAAGGAAAGGTTTATTTTTATAGCAATCTGGTAATATGGGAAATTAGAATAATTTTGATGCCTTGGTATAAAATTATTGTTTGTTTTTGCAGTGAATTTAAAAAGAAAAAAACCTGAAGAAAGAAGTGACACTAGCGATAGTGATGAACAGGGTGAGAAATTGGAAAACGGACAGAAAAGGGAGACGACAACAGGAGAAGGTTCTCTTCAGGAACTAGATCAGGTCCCCGATGCACGTTCTGCGGCTCTGTCGAGACCAAGCTCCTCCAAAGGTATATTTTTTATTTTTATTTAAGTATTACGTTCCTTCTTCCTTCTATTAAAAAATGAGTAATCGGAATACGTATTTTTTTCAGATTTAGATTTAGAGGGTTCAGATTCAATCAGCAATAAAAATGACATCGGTCGATTTGTTGGTCGAGCGTCGAATTTATCAACCCAACAGAAAAAGGAATTACTTGAGAACTGTTGGATGCCTTCTAAGACGTATAACTTTGCCAAAGACGCCCAGCATTTGAAAAGAAAGTTTAATTATTCATGGTTGGAAATATATTCTCCATGGTTAACCTACTCCGGACACCAAAAAGGAGCCTTTTGTAAATATTGTACGTTGTTTCCGCCCAATCTGAGCTCTGTTAGAGGCGTATTGGGTTCATTTATTACAAGGCCATTTTGTAAATTCAAAAATGTTCATGAACATTGCAAAAAGCACATGGATACCCAGTTTCACAAGACGGCATTGGAAGCGGCTAGATCGTTTCTTGTAAGTGTGCCAGTGGATGTGCAAATTAACAAATACTTCCAAGGGAGTCTTGAAGAAAACAGAAAAATTATAACATCAATAATTTCCTGTATTACATTTTGTGGATCCCACGACTTAGCTCTGAGGGGTAAACATTATGGTGACGGAATTCTGGAGGGGTTATACAAGCTACGAATTGACGCGGGAGATTTGGTTTTGAAGAAACACTTTGAGCATGGAAAAAAGAATGTAAGCTATCGATCAGTTGATATTCAAAATGAAATTATCAGTATTTGTGGGGATGTGCTTAAGGCGGATATGATCATGAAAGTGAAAAAAGCAGAAGCATATAGTGTTTTGGCAGACGAGACAGCTGATGTCTCTGGTACTGAACAACTATCAATTGGGGTGCGATATTTTGATGAGGAAACCAGAGAAGTCAATGAAGTATTCCTCGGCTTTGTCGAGCTTAAAGCATTGGATGCGAAATCTATTGCAAAAGCAATAGATGAGTTTTTGGTAGAAGAAGATCTTGATACGGAAAAATGCGTTGGTTTAGGATTTGACGGTTGTTCGACGATGGCCGGAAAAGAAGGTGGTGTGCAAGCAATCCTGCGCAAAAAATATAAAAAAGCTTTGTTCTTTCATTGCTCGTCGCACAAACTAAATCTAGTCATCAATGATCTGAATATTCTGTCTGAAATCCGGAACACCGTAGGGACCATCAAAGATATTATCACATTTTTTCGAGAATCAGTTTTGAGAAGGAAGTTGATACCTAATATTTCCAGGCTTTGCGAAACAAGGTGGAGCGAGAAACACAAAAGCATCAGAGTTTTTAAAGATAATTTTCCTGTTATAATGGAGGCCTTAGAAACCTTGTCGCGGGAAGGAAATAGTGCTACTAGAAAAAATGCTTATCAGCTCCATGCGGCAGCTTCTAGAGTCTCGTTCATTTTCAGCCTTATTCTGATAGCCAAATACTCAGCTATGATGGAACCAGTAGTAAACGTGCTTCAATCCGTAGCTTTGGATGCGGTTAAGGCATCCCAGCACATTAATCGCATTTTGCAACTAATAAAAAACCACCGTGACAATCCCGAAAAAGTCACAGATGAAGTTATAAGGGATGCTACTGTCGTTGCAGAAAAAATTGGACTGGGAGAGGAGATGCAGTCAGTGCCCCGTATTGTTGAGAGACAACAACATCGAAGCAACCACCCTGCAACAAGTCCTTCAGAATTCTGGCGGAGGTCTTTAATAATACCGTATTTGGACTCTATAATTAATTCTCTTGAAGTACGCTTTTCTGAAGAAAACACCCCGTCGTTTGCATTATCGAAATTACATCCGGCTCAAATGTTAACTATGTCACTAGAAGACGTCGTAGAAGCTTGCGAAGTCTTCTCCCACTTCTACCGTCTACCAAATATCAAAAATGAAATCGAACTTTGGCAAAAATTATGGCATGATAAACCTGAGTCAACAGAACTAAGCATTATAGATGTCCTAAAAGAGACTGAAAAGTTTTTTCCCGAAACAAGAAAAGCTTTAAAAATTTTAATTGCTCTACCTTGCACGACGTGTACTGTTGAACGATCATTTAGCAGCTTGCGAAGAATTAAGACCTGGCTGAGAAGCACTATGACAGAAAGTCGCCTCAATGGCCTCGCAATGATGAGTGTGCACAGAAGGCATATTTTTGAAAATATGGAAAATTTTATCAATAAAGTGGTTGACAAATTTACAAAGAACCCTAGAAAATTATGTTTTAATTAATATTGTTTGTTTTTTTTTTATTTTAATTTTTGTTTTTAAATTAAAAATCTTTCTTTAAAAAATCTGGCCAGTGTCTTTGTATGTACATACATATATAATATTTCCCTAACCCCATTCCCATTTTTTTCATCTTGGCCCCCCCCTGGCCCACTGGCTGGCGACGCCCTTGCTGGAACTATAAATCCAAATGAGCTGAAATTTTCAGGGATTGTAGTCTTCCACTGGGATAAGAATCGCTGAAAATGTCAGTTTGCTAGCTATAATAGAAAAAAAGTTATGGGTCTTCAAAGTTTTTAAAATTCAAATCATAAGGTAGCTAGCTATCTAAGTACTAAAATGATGAAATATCAATTTTTTTTTTGTTGAGATTTTGTATCTAAATGATCATTGGGGACCCCCCAAACTCCATACACTAAATTATTCTGAGATTTGAAGCCAAAATCTATAAAAAAAGGCACTCAGAAAATTGAAAAATTGATAAATTCACCCGAAATTGCTTAACGCGATTTTATTCCTGGAACTATAAATCCAAATGAGCTGAAATTTTCAGGGATTGTAGTCTTCCACTGGGATAAGAATCGCTGAAAATGTCAGTTTGCTAGCTATAATAGAAAAAAAGTTATGGGTCTTCAAAGTTTTTAAAATTCAAATCATAAGGTAGCTAGCTATCTAAGTACTAAAATGATGAAATATCAATTTTTTTTTTGTTGAGATTTTGTATCTAAATGATCATTGGGGACCCCCTAAACTCCGTTCACTTAATTATTCTGAGATTTGAAGCTGAAATCTATGAAAACAGGCACTCAGAAAATTGAAAAATTGATAAATTCACCCGAAATTGCTTAACGCGATTTTATTCCTGGAACTATAAATCCAAATGAGCTGAAATTTTCAGGGATTGTAGTCTTTCACTGGGATAAGAATCGCTGAAAATGTCAGTTTGCTAGCTATAATAGAAAAAAAATTAAGGGTCTTCAAAGTTTTTAAAATTCAAATCATAAGGTAGCTAGCTATCTAAGTACTAAAATGATGAAATATCAATTTTTTTTTTGTTGAGATTTTGTATCTAAATGATCATTGGGGACCCCCCAAACTCCATACACTAAATTATTCTGAGATTTGAAGCCAAAATCTATAAAAAAAGGCACTCAGAAAATTGAAAAATTGATAAATTCACCCGAAATTGCTTAACGCGATTTTATTCCTGGAACTATAAATCCAAATGAGCTGAAATTTTCAGGGATTGTAGTCTTCCACTGGGATAAGAATCGCTGAAAATGTCAGTTTGCTAGCTATAATAGAAAAAAAGTTATGGGTCTTCAAAGTTTTTAAAATTCAAATCATAAGGTAGCTAGCTATCTAAGTACTAAAATGATGAAATATCAATTTTTTTTTTGTTGAGATTTTGTATCTAAATGATCATTGGGGACCCCCCAAACTCCATACACTAAATTATTCTGAGATTTGAAGCCAAAATCTATAAAAAAAGGCACTCAGAAAATTGAAAAATTGATAAATTCACCCGAAATTGCTTAACGCGATTTTATTCCTGGAACTATAAATCCAAATGAGCTGAAATTTTCAGGGATTGTAGTCTTCCACTGGGATAAGAATCGCTGAAAATGTCAGTTTGCTAGCTATAATAGAAAAAAAGTTATGGGTCTTCAAAGTTTTTAAAATTCAAATCATAAGGTAGCTAGCTATCTAAGTACTAAAATGATGAAATATCAATTTTTTTTTTGTTGAGATTTTGTATCTAAATGATCATTGGGGACCCCCTAAACTCCGTTCACTTAATTATTCTGAGATTTGAAGCTGAAATCTATGAAAATAGGCACTCAGAAAATTGAAAACTGGATAATTTCAGGGATTGTAGTCCTCCACTGGGATAAGAATCGCTGAAAATTTCATCTTTCTATCTATACTTAATAGAAAAAAAGTTATGGGTCTTCAAAGTTTTTAAAAATCTAAATCACCTAAGGTAGCTATTTAGTACTAAAATGATGAAATTTCAAATGTTTTTATGTTGAGATTTGTATCTAAATGATCATTGGCATTGGGGACCCCCTAAACTCCATACACTAAATTATTCATTCCGAGATTTGAAGCCGCAATCTATGAAAAAAGGCACTCAGAAAATTGAAAAATTAAATTTACCCCAAATTGCTTAATGCGATTTTATTTCTGGAACTAGGTATAAGTCCAAATGAGCTGAAATTTCTTGCCATCTATAATAGAAAATATAAGGACTAAGGACTGTGCGTAATGTTTCCATGTTATTGTGTAGGCCAAAGTTTGTTCTATGATAACTTATGCAAAACGGATACATAATTGTAACATAACCTCCTTGATAGTATATGGAAATGATTTAGTTGCAATAATTCTGGACATGATCTGTCTATATATGTTCTAATAACTTCATATCTAATATAGTTCTTACTTCATTGTAATTGTGATCAACTATATTCATATTCACTCTTACTGAACAGTATCTGAGAAATCTATTTTGAGCTCTCTCCAAGAGTAACATGGCGGCCATACAACAATTGATCCATCCATATTCGAGTTGAGAGCAATAACTATACTATATAGTAAACACACATTCAAGTGAGTCTACATTAAAGAATTAACAGCTCCTTTGAAACACAACCCAACATTTTAGATGAATCTACAATTATTGCATTATTAATATGTTCCATAAACCTTAAACTCTCATCAAATACTATAACTATCCCCAGATCAGTTACTTTACAGATATTTTATTGGCAGATTATTGATAGAGTACATATAAAATCAAGTTGGCTTTTTATTCGATAAAAACTTATATGAAAGCATTTGTTAACATTGAGTTTCAACTTATTTATAACACACTACTCAAATATAGACTATTTAGGTCTTCCCGTAACAATTTTTGATCACATACATTAGATACAACTTTAGGAGGGGCGGTTAACTGGTCAAAATTTGTGTACAAGTTGGTCAAACTCCCAGAAAATCTCATGACATGAAGTTTTATTTTTATTCCGAGGAATTCCCAGTTAAAAACATGGAATTTTAGTGAAATTCTGAAAAATTCCCATCAAATAATTAACTGAATTTTAGTAAAATTACAGAAAATTTCACAAGTGGAATTCCGAGGAATTCCCGGTCCAAAATTTGAAATTTCGGTGAAATTTGGAAAAATTCCCATGTAATGACATGAAATTTCAATATATTTCGGAGGAATTTCTGTGAATTTTCAAGAAATAACTTGAAGTTTCATTAATATTCCCAGAATTTCAGTGAAATTCCGAAAAATTCTTATGGAGATTAATGAAATTTCGAAAAAAAAATTGAAGTGTTATTGGAATTTCGAGAAATTTCAAAATATTCTCATAAAATTTTAGTTACATTATATTACATTACGTGAAATGTCGGTGAAATTCCGAAGAATTTTATGACAATTTTGTGGAATTCCAGGATATTTCAGTAGTGAAGTTTTGGGGAATTTTAGAAAAGTTAATAACATTGAAATTCTCTTCCAAATAAGCCCAAATTGAATGAGTTTGAATGAGGGGTATAGAAGATACAGCAAGTTCTAAAACTATTTTTTCACGAGCTTTCCCCACCCTTCTTAGGGAAGATACGAAAAAAGCCTAATAACCAAACTGGCGTAAAAATTAATGAACTTTTGATTTCTGGTGTTAAAACAGTACTTTAATATAGCGATTTCTTGAGAAAATTTGAATTTTTAGCTATATCTACAGCTATATCATCGTAATTGCGCCCCCTAGCGGTCATCTCAGAAACTTGAAAATAATTTCAATCAATTTCTCTTGGCTGATTTAGTGAAGAAAAAAAAATCCCGAAGCCGTAAGGTCTATATGGTTTCCATAATATCGTACCTGGCCGACCTTAGTGGGACACCCTGTATATAATTTCACTTTCAGTCGACTTACATAAAATTTCGATGAAATTTCGAGTAAAATTCCAAGGAATTCTTGTCGAATTACATGGAATTCCTTGAAATCTTATTGTGGAATTCCAGTGGAATTATATGGAATCCGAAGAATTTTCTTGGAATTAAACAGATTTTCCGTGGATTTTCCATGGAATCACGAGAAATTTCGGCAGATTTCCGAAGAATTCAATTAAATTTTAGTGAAATTCTGAGTAATTTCTGTCGAATTACATGGAATTTTAGTGGAACTCGGAGATATTTCATGAAATCTTATACTGTAATTCCGAGGCATTTTTGTACAAGAATTCCATTGAATTTTATGGTTGAATTCCATGGAATCTTATGGTGAAATTCGGAAAAGTATTATGAAATCTTATAGTACCTAAAATTTCTAGGACTTTCCGTTTTTCTATTCAAATTCGTCATTTGAATGGAATTTCGAGGAATTTCATAAAATGTTCTAGTGAAATTCTAAGGAATTTCTATGGAACAACTAACTAACAAAAAATTTCGCAGAATTCCCATGGAATAATTTGAAATATTAGTGGCATTCTGAAGAATTTTATGAAATCTAATAGTGTAATTCGGAGGAATTTTTGTCCAAGAATTCCTGTGAATTTTATGGTGGAATTTCATAGAACAATATGATGAAATTCGGAAAAGTATTATGAAATCCTATAATAAAAGGTCTAGGAATTTCCGTTTCTTCGTTCAAAGTCATTTGAATTTGGGATTTCTAAAAACTTTTCAAAAATCCCTAAAATGCTCCAGAATCACCTAAAATTTTGAAAATCTAAAATCTTCTGAACTCCTGTAAAATCGTGTAAAGATTTTCAAAACTTCAAAATCCTACAAAATCAATAAAGATTTAAAATATATGTACATACACATTTTATATGGAGTTAACTAAACTTCGAGCGGTTATAATTGATCAAAATTTGTATACAAGTTGGTCTAAATCCCAGAAAAACTCGTAAGATCTATTTAAAATCCTTGAAAATCTTTAAAATCTTTAAAAATCTAACAAAATCTCAAACACAAAAAAAATCCGGTAACATCTTATAAAATTCCTAATAAAAAAATTCCTTTGACATTTCCAAAACTCCTTAGGAATCCCCAAAAATTCATTAAAATCTCTGAAAATCCTTTAGGATCTCTAAAAACCTTTCTAACTTTTCTCCAAAATCACCTAAAATCTTTTAAAATCCTGTAAAATCATGTGAAGATTTTCAAAATCCTCGAAATCCTACAAAAACAATGAAGATTTAAAATCTGTGTACATATTTTAAGGGAGTTAACCACCCCTCGCAACTTTATGTAATTTTAAATCATCAGCAAACAATAAAGATGTACTATATTTAAAACATGTTACTATATCATTAACATTAACAAATAGGTTAAAAAGCAGAGGTAAGCAGTGACCACCTTGTGGAACTCCAGTTTGTTACTGTGGACTTTCCTTTAATAAACCTTTGATGTGCTTCATTAATCAGACCTTTATACGCAAATGTTAACTGATCACAAACCAGTTTATCAAATAATTTTGGTATAACAGATTAATGACATTAGTAACCCCAACAAACAAGGGTTGCAGGATAGCAAAGAGTTGCGCTGGGATGTCGGAAAAAAGAGCGGTTGGATGTGGTGTACCCCAAGGTTCGATACTGGGTCCAATTCTGTTTCTAGTATATATTAACCATCTAAAAACCCAATTTCAAAAAAATTATTATTGACCTCTCTCTGTAGGTATAAGCGAAATCAATTTCTAGTAGTTGAGCTCATTGGTCTAAGGAAGTAAAACTTTTTACAAAATTCTACAAGCTCTATATAAATTCATATTTATTATTAATAGCAGAAACAGTTCAAATAACTAATTATCAAGTAGTAATTTTGACGTCAGGGGTGCGTAAAAACGAGAAAGTGATAGGCAACTCAAACGATTATAAATTTGATGCAAACACGCCTGAAAGCATTTGCTGTATAGGAAAAGACAAACAAACTCGGAATCTTCGCAATTATTAAGGTAAAATTAAAAGTTTTTGTTGGCAGACCGTAAACATTTTACTTTCATTTGAAATCATCGAGTTTGTATCGTATGGACGTGACTCGTGCATAAATGAAAAACTTTTGAGATGGACATATTTCCTCATAGATTCTTATAAAGGATCTTTTATGCGCCCTGTAAATTTATTACCAAGATTTAGCTGTCAATTGATTTTTTCTTAGCCACACTAAACCTTATTAAAATCTTTTTATTTAGAATTACATGTATTTCATAGATCAGAGCGCAGCAGGAATTTATTCATAATCTTTCTAAATATCATTGGATAAAACCAGGTAGCTACTCAGGTTCTTCGAACATGTTTTCAACAATATACATTGATTGATGTCAGTGACAGATTATTTGTAGGCACTTGATTGCGCAACTTTTTCCCCATTTGGTCCACCCTGTATCTTCAATGGTTTCCAAAATCCCCATGTACTTCAAGTTATTCCGAACATCCTGTATAATCTTGAAATACCTAGTCTACTAGAAATCCCCAAATCGTGCAAAAATTTTAAAATACCAATTTAAATTTGGCTCAGAATTTTAATTTCTAGGAAATAATGTAAAGGCATATGTGGCCATATTATGTCCTTCCTGGTGAAATAAATACTGTAAATAAGTAAGTTGTGAACTATAAACTATTGTTATTTTCAAATTGTTATGAAAAAAACATCTACAAAACATGCTCTTTTGTTATGAACTAAATTTTATTTATACTTATTCTTGATGAGTACTTATAGGTAGTTTTTATTATGTACCTACATGTGTCGTTTTTCCTTTCTCACTCATTT
Source organism: Ceutorhynchus assimilis (assembly GCA_917834065.1). NCBI lineage: Eukaryota > Metazoa > Arthropoda > Insecta > Coleoptera > Curculionidae > Ceutorhynchus > Ceutorhynchus assimilis. The sequence continues at coordinate 52,273,572 of OU892279.1, forward strand.
ATTTGTATTTTGTTCTGTTTCAGATTGGTCTACAAACACGGCTGTGCATTTACTATGTGATGGATAATTATACAAAATACCAAAAAAGTACAACAGTGATAATATTAAACTACAAAGAAATACCAAAGAAACTCTCTGTTATATTTTTTGGAGCTCCGTTCGATTAGAAAACCAAAATACCTCATATACTTCCACCCTCAGACGTTTGTCAACCAAATCGAATTTTAATATATTTGTCTGACTCGCGCCAAGCATACAAATATTTGTCATTTTTTACTTTCGATACCTGCGAGCTCGTACCAAAAGAACTAGGTACCCGGTACGACCGGACTTGGTGCTCATCAAGCGAAAAAACTCTCCAGCCTAGGAGCTGTGCAAAGGAGAGAGAGGGACGCAAGAAGGGGGCTCCTATCCGAAACCAACGGCGTTTGGTGCTTTCTATAGAAACATTGGGTAGTTCAGTCCGCAACTGAGATGGGTTCCAAAACCATTTTGAATGTACGGTTTCACGAAAAAATCGGTTGCTTGCTTTTCGGTTCGCCCGGTATACGAAGACGCGCGTGTTCAAATGACGGGGTGCTATCTGCTCGGTGGTTAACCCAGTGTGGATACTTGCGTACTGACTACGATGGAACTTCTAAAGGAGTAAGTGAACAAAAACTAATCCAAAATCTATTAGAAATTTTGTGGGTTGCTAACTACCCTTAGAATAAGACATGCTTGATGAAGAAGTCTTCATTACAACTAAACAAGGGTTGAACATTAAAACTTCATAGAATTTTTGCTTTTTCCACAATCTCAATTCAATTTTTTTAAAAACAACATGTACCAAATAATAACCCCTGAGTTGAATTTATAGGTATTAGCCTATTAATATTCCATTCTAACTCAAACTGAAAATTTATTGCTAAAATCTTTACAGACTAAGATTCCGAAATCTCATTGGGAGAGGCTTCAAATTACTTTTATTGCTCGTAAAAGACGTATCTTAAACTTTGTGGTTCCATGGAAGGTCATAAGAACCTGAACAGCTTCCTGCATTTTAAATCCTTGATTAATTATCCCAAAAATAAAATGTCAATAATTCAAAGAGTGAAACCGATCAATGCGGCCTTTTACATAACGCATTCGGTCCTCTCGTTTTTGAACAATAATTATATTACGCAAACCGCTTACATAAAAACAAAATAAAATTTCTGAAATGATACGAGTAGGTATTCAAATTTCAATAAAAATTGTGAAAATGTTGTCGTCGTATTTTTTTGTTTTGTGGGTCAGCCGTAAAAGTATTCACAATTCAAAATTGAAATTTTTGCTCCAGGGGGGGCTTCCAATATTAAATTAATTAGAAACGTTTGAAATTGATTTTGTATGATCGGGATTGTTGATTTTATGCATAGCAAACCATAAACACATAAATTATGATGCTGACAAGCTTCTAATGACATAAATAATAATATCAAATCCTTGAATTACCTACCCAATCTAACGAAAATATTATTTACAATGTGTGATTTTCTTACTAGTAGTAGTATTTGGCAATTAGTGAATGTGGCTCAAGGTTAATGAGCAGCATTAATTTGGGCTAACGACTCTTTAAACTGTTTCTATTCAAATGCACGGCAAATTTGCACGAAATGCAGAATAAATTCTTATCTGTCATTTGAATTTAAACAAATTGCACTAAAAGTTATAAGTAATAATGTTTTTATTTCATTTCTCATAGTTACTTGGTAAATTTACAACTTACTTTTCAAGTGAGCTCTGATTACTTTCTATGTTAAAGTATATACATCTTTGTCTCCTTGTTAAATAGATTCGTCCGCAGTAGATGATATATGATATCAGTGATAAAATAAAGGAATAACTTTCAGAAAGAGGAAAGAGAAAAAGATATAATCACAATGTTTCAGTTGGATTTTAGCTTTTGAAAAGTCAAACACGCTTTTGAAAAGTCAAACAAGCTTTTTGACCATAGCTTTTGCCCAAGTTTACTTCTTGATTGGTCAAACATAAAGTTCTAGTTTTCTCTAGTTCAGTATTTGGCATTAGAAACGCCGGGAATAGAAATTTTACGTCTCACTAGTTTCCTAGTTTGAATTTCAGCACTGGAAATAGGAAATTCACAATGTTTCAATTGGATTTTAGCTCTGGAGAGGATCAACTTTACCTCTTTGATGGTCAGAAATCAAAGTAATATACACTTTTTTAGATCAATTTTTGGCGTTAGAAGCGCCGATAATAGAATTTGTATGCCTTTCTTGTTTGAATTTTAGCTCTAGTAGAGCTGGGAATGAGATTTTCACAATTTCCCAATCTGAAAGGGTCAAACAAGTTTCCTGACCATCTCTAGTCCAACTTTACCTCTTGAATGGTCAAAGATCAAAGTGATATACACTTTTTTAGCTCAATTTTTGGCGTTAGAAGCGCCGAGAATAGAATTTGTATGCCTTTCTTGTTTGAATTTTAGCTCTTGTAGAGCTGGGAATGAGATTTTCACAATTTCCCAATCTGAAAGGGTCAAACAAGTTTCCTGACCATTTCTAGTCCAACTTTACCCCTTGATTGATCAAAGATCAAAGTTATATACACTTTTTTAGCTCAATTTTTGGCGTTAGAAGCGCCGATAATAGAATTTGTATGCCTTTCTTGTTTGAATTTTAGCTCTTGTAGAGCTGGGAATGAGATTTTCACAATTTCCCAATCTGAAAGGGTCAAACAAGTTTCCTGACCATCTCTAGTCCAACTTTACCTCTTGAATGGTCAAAGATCAAAGTTATATACACTTTTTTAGCTCAATTTTTGGCGTTAGAAGCGCCGAGAATAGAATTTTTATGCCTTTCTTGTTTGAATTTTAGCTCTAGTACAGCTGGGAATGAGATTTTCACAATTTCCCAATCTGAAAAGGTCAAAGAAGTTTCCTGACCATCTCTAGTGCAACTTTACCTCTTGAATGGTCAAAGATCAACGTTATATACACTTTTTTAGCTCAACTTTTGGCGTTAGAAGCGCCGAGAATAGAATTTGTATGCCTTTCTTGTTTGAATTTTAGCTCTTGTAGAGCTGGGAATGAGATTTTCACAATTTCCCAATCTGAAAAGGTCAAACAAGTTTCCTGACCATCTCTAGTCCAACTTTACCTCTTGAATGGTCAAAGATCAAAGTGATATACACTTTTTTAGCTCAATTTTTGGCGTTAGAAGCGCCGAGAATAGAATTTTTATGCCTTTCTTGTTTGAATTTTAGCTCTAGTACAGCTGGGAATGAGATTTTCACAATTTCCCAATCTGAAAAGGTCAAAGAAGTTTCCTGACCATCTCTAGTGCAACTTTACCTCTTGAATGGTCAAAGATCAACGTTATATACACTTTTTTAGCTCAACTTTTGGCGTTAGAAGCGCCGAGAATAGAATTTGTATGCCTTTCTTGTTTGAATTTTAGCTCTAATAGAGCTGGGAATGAGAATTTTACAATTTCTCAATCTGGAGAGGGTCAAATCAGCTTCCTGAATAGAATTTTTATGCTTTTCTAGTTGAAATTTTAGCTTGAGTAAAGCGAAGCACTGATATAAATAGAGTTATAAAAGAGAATAAGGCTTTGAATTCCCAAAACTATGACTAGGTACCAACAAAACCATGCACATGAAGATTTAAGAAAATCAATGAACTAAAACAAAAAAAAACTGCGGACAATATTCTTGAAGGTAGGTACTCAACAGGTTTTTTAATAACACTCAATAATTGCAATTGGCAACTGTATTACCTAAGGGATATTCCTAGATATTTATAAGTATATGTAGGTACCAAATGATACAAGCAACTCTATATTGACATCGCACCCCTAGAGAAACAAGGTCATAAGTGCAAATTTGTAAATTCTCGAGGAAACGCTTTTAAAGTTTCTAGCGCTTCTGAAACTCAAAACGAAAACAATAAACTATACATTTTCTGGCGAATTCAATTTTCATGAAGATTCTGTAATATGTATAGCTCACCTTTAGTTTGCTTTTTGAATTCATTTTACAATTTTGCCCTGTTCAAAAGTTTTTAGGGCAGAACCTCTTCAATTATGTCATTGTTGCCTATGGCTAAACTATTTTTTTCAAATAAGTTAATTAATTAATGACATAAAATGCATTTGCGTCTTTGTCCGTCCATTAGCATCGCAGGTTTGGTAAAGAAAACCGATCCAAAATACATTTTTGTCGTAGTTGCTTTGGAATAAATTACAAATTTATTTGTCATATTTACCTTTGTGCGCACAAGTGAAAAATCGGTCATTGTTTGCTCTAGGAGCGGATATTATTCGCGCCATTTCCACAAAGACATATGCGCTATCTAATAGGATTTCAAAATACAAATCTGTCTTTGTAGCTATAAGATGGTCTGAAGGTATTGGAATATTTTGACAACATAATCTCACTTTTAGAAAAATTTGCACTTATGACATTGTTTCTCCGGAGGTGCGATATGATATCGCTAGATTACAGTTTCATTAATAATTATTTTTGACCAAATTAGTCAAATCCTCGGTCAAATCATAACTTAGCTCCAATGTAATTATATTGTGTATTTCTATTATTAAAAAAAAAATTATTGTTCTAGTTAGTTTACATTCCCATTATTCTCAAGATTTCTAATCGTTCTGAAACAAATTACCAATTCCTACCTAATTATGCTTAATAAAATCACCGACAGAACAATAGCGTACAGGTGATCAAAGTTATATGCTAATAGGCAAATTTGAGATTTCGAATTGCACAAATTAAATCATTATGCAAATAACTAGTGATCTTTCGCAAAATGCTCACCATTGTTGAAACGCAAGTTTTTTTGATCTCCGCAGTAAACCCACACCCATAATATCTCTGGAAAATAAAAGTGAGTTACCCATCACTGGTATGAGGAATTTTTCAGGTTACCTAATATCACGTTTTATTTGCATTAAAAATTTCATTGACCTTTCCGGGGAATTACGTTTTTTCTTTAAAACATGAAAATCATTTTTGGTAAAAGTATGTTAGATTTAAATTTTTGATTTTGGGTAAATATTGGTACATCCTGTAAAAAGTTTGTTTGCTTAAATAATTGTCAAAATTTCCATTATATAACATTATTTGCATAATGATCTTAATATATTCAGTTTTCGAATTCGGTTGGAACACAGATTTCAATTGGAATAACATTTCAATGGAGTTTAATCATTCAGACTCAAAATCTCAACAAGGAAAAATTTGAAGAAATTTTCAGGAAAGAGGAGGAAATTTCATCCTTCTTATTTTTGATATACCATATAGCTCAAATCTTCTCTCAACACAATTCAATTTCGAGCTTACTAGTAATCAGATGGAGAAATATTTCGCGATAATTTAAAAACGATTACAAAAAAACAATCTAATTAAAGAAACCCAAATAAATTAACTTGAATGCAATCCACCAAAATAATAATCAGATTCGCTTTCGAATACCGGCACGCACAAAATCGCGCCAAATTCAAATTGTATACGTTGCCGGACCAAAAAGCGAATTCTGTTGCAACGATAAAAATTGAAAACTAATTTGTATTTGTTGGCCACCCTGTATGACGCAAGAAGGAAGATGAATCGGGCATACGTTATCGTTTGTCGAGAAGAAAGTTTCGTGCTTGGCGAAGATAGAACGAGAAAGTGAGCGCGACCGGACCCTGATACAGTTTGATTTTTGTTTGGAATGGTAGGTAGTTTTTATTTTGTTGTTGAAATAGTTCCGTTATCTAATTGAACGTTTGATGGTTCATTATTGTATTATATGTCTATAGATATTCTTTACTATGTAAGAGAAACTGTGGTAAGAGCCTCTGAGGAATTCACAATTATTGACTGCACAGTTTGAGCTTTTGAATAAAATCAACTTCTTAGGATAGAAACTAAACTAACTCAAAGTGGCTACAAATGGATTTATATTGTTCTTTGATGTTTGTTTACTTGAAAAAAAGTTAAATCTTATAAAACCTTTATAGGTACTATAGGAAAGATAGAGAAATTTGAAAAATATAATTTTTTATACATGGTGTCTGTTATATTTTGGGTAGTTGGCATATAAGGGTTAACTTCACACACTGGTTGCTTTGATACATTGCATGGCACGTGTAAATTGGGAAAATATCTCACGAGGCCACGCGTGTTTTTTTCTTATTTTTTATTAAAAAGTGGCTGATATGATAGATTATATTGTTTAGAGTATTTTTTTGTTTGTTTTTAGCTTTCCCCACCATTTTTTCCATATCAGTTATGTATGACTTTCATGGACTTGGACATGGAGGGGGCCACGTCAGTCAAATATGCCTGACGAATTTTTTCTATTGTTTCTATATAGGTACCTATATCTATCTAAATAGATTTGCATATTCTTTCTATAACACAATTTGTGTAACCGCGACTGCTCTGCTGGCAGAAATTTAGTCTATGTTAAAAATAATAACCATTTCTTAATGGCTTAAATGAAAATATAGGTATAATACAATGTTTGATTTAAAACCCCCAAACCAAGTATACCGATATGTTCCGCACAGGTCACTCTTTAAAATCCCGTAAGGATTATAGACGTATCGTCGGGCAGCTATTGACATGGCCTGGTACGCTAAAGTGTAGGTCTATAAACCTAGCAGTCCCACGGTGGAAAAAAACTTCGAGAAGTATCTATATAATAATTAGGTGCTTTTTAAGTGCTAATTAGGGCCTCTAATTGCTCCTTTAGCTTTTGAGAAAATCAAAAAAAAAACTAAGGGACTGCTAGGTTTATAAAAGCTAGCAGTCCCCTATAGTAAAAAATATTTTTGAATTTTTTTTTTTTTGTATATATCAGAATTAGGTGCTCCTAAATAGTTCAAGAAAAAATAGAATTGATTAATTATTAACTGAGTTACAGATTTTTTTTTATTATTAGGGGACTGCTGGCTTTACGTTTACATGTTGGTGTGTCAGAATGGAAAAAAACTTCGGGATCTATATAATAATTATGTGCGTTTTAGGTGCTAATTAGGGCCTCTAATTAAAAATTAGGTGCTCCTTTAGTTTTTGAGAAAATCAAGAAAAACTAAGGGACTGCTAGGTTTATGAAAGCGAGCAGTCCTAATATTTTTTTATTTTTTTTTGTATCAGAATTAAGTGCTAATTAAGTGCTCCTAAACAGTCGAAGAAAAACTTGAATCAGTTAATTATTATCTGAATTACAGATTTTTTTCATTATTAGGAAATTGTTGGCTTCAATTTTACTTGGTGATGTGTCAGAATAGAAATTTTTTTTGGGTGTCTATATAATAATAATAATTAGGTGCTTTTTAGGTGCTAATTAGCGCTATTAATTAAAAATTAGGTGCTCCTTTAGATTTGAGAAAATCAAGAAAAACTAAGGGACTGCTAGGTTTATGAATGCTAGCAGTCCCCTATAGTAAAAAAAAATTATTTTTTTAATTAGAAGCCCTAATTAGCACCCAAAAAGCACCTAATTATTATATAGATCCCGAAGTTTTTTTTTCATTCTCACACACCAACATGTAAACGTAAAGCCAGCAGTCCCCTAATAATTAAAAAACATCTGTAACTCTTAATAATTAATCAATTCTATTTTTTCTTCGAGTATTTAGGAGCAGCTAAAATGCACCTAATTCTGATACAAAAGTAAATTTTCGAAAAATATTTTTTACTATAGGGGATTACTAGCTTTCATAAACCTAGCAATCCCTTAGTTTTTTTCGATTTTCTCAAAAACAAGAGGAGCACCTAATTTTTAATTAGAGGCCCTAATTAGCACCTAAGAAGCACCTAATTATTATATAGATCCCGAAGTTTTTTCGTCCTTCTGACACACCAACATGTAAACGTAAAGCCAGCAGTCCCCTAATAATTTAAAAAAAAATCTGTAACTCAGTTAATAATGAATCAATTCTATTTTTTCTTGGACTATTTAGGAGCACCTAAAAAGCACCTAATTCTGATACAAAGAAAAAATTTGAAAAAAATTTTTTTTACTATAGGGGACTGCTAGCTTTTATAACCCCAGCAGTCCCTAAGTTTTTTTTGATTTTCTCAAAAACTAAAGGAGCACCTAATTTTTAATTAGAGGCCCTAATTAGCACCTAAAAAGCACCTAATTATTATATAGTTCCCGAAGTTTTTTTCCACCTTGGGACTGCTAGGTTTATAGACCTCTAAAGTGTGGGTCAAGCATATAGGGTGGCAATTTGGAAAATAGCAATCGGGAATACCTATTACCTATACCTATTAGACAAAAAATACTATCAGGAAAATTTCAAATACGTATCGGGGGATTGGAGGAGGAACCAAAATGAGGCACTTTTTGATTCATCCTGCCTCACCTGTTAGGGGGAAGCTACCCTAACCTTTTTTTTTTCAAATACGAATCTACCTAAAGCTTAATTTACCTCCTTTGAAAGGTTTTTTATTCCTCTTCAGAGGCGTGACCATTTCATTTCAGCTATAATATAGAACATGATCACTTGACTCTTCATATGGAAAACACACACAATCAATTTTGCCTGGCAAAGCTAAAGAACATTCAGCTATTCTATAGTATAATCATGCAAAATAGTATAATCGTGCAACAAATGGGATCCTAACCTATTATGGCGTACGGCTTCCCCGGGGGATACCAATTACCAAAAAGAAATAATCAAATCATGATTTGTTGCTCTGAATATCAGTGAAACGCAACTTCAATTGTTAAGAGTAAATTTTTGAAAACATCTACAGCCAAATGTTTCAAGTCTAATATCAAACATGCTCAACTAGAAGTAACTCACCAAAATTCTGATTTGAAGGGCAGTTAGGATCATACTTTAGGTAATTATTATCTTGTTAACAGCTTATTCCTCCACAATAGTCTACTGCCGAATGACGATTATAAAAATTGATATGAAAATAAAGGTACAATAGCTTGTTTGCGTTACCCTGGTCCCTTTTTTTTCTTACTTCAGTGATGATTCATCAATTATTAGGTATAATAATATTAAGATAAACAAATCCTTCCATCTATACTTGCTGAAATGCACAAAACACCAATTTCAAAGATTTCAGATTGTTTCGAAAATGTGACGAAAAACCTTTTGAGAATGATCATTATTCGAGCGGCAAACATTGCCAAAACTACTTAGTGCAACAATTATCTTTTTTTTTGATGTAGGTACCCACTGTGTAGGTACCTCTTATGCATCAGATAATATGTATTGGTATTACTATGTAGATATACATATAACTTTTCAGTCGATCCACACTGATCAAATATAGGTACGTCCAATTCAACGTCGTCAAATGGACGATTCGTAGACATCTTAATACAGGGTATTTTTTCTGAATGGGTCATATTGGGTTTTACATGGTATCTTTTCAACCTATTGGTTCATGTCATGGTCAAATAAACGTCCACTATGTGACGTCCCAAACAAGTCATATTTTGCAACCTCTTTCCGACGACGAATTTTGGCTAATCCACGTAAATCTATTTGAAATCGACGCCATAACGACTAACTTTTGCTGCTTCGGATGTTACTGTAATAGGAAAAAAGACCTGCTGGAAAACATTCTCCAGCATTTTAAATGTTTGAATGGATTTGGATCAGACCACTTTTTCGCAGATCTGTTTTTGTATTAAAATTGTATTCGCTAACATCCAATGTTCTCTATCTTAGGCCCGGTTGGTAACTATCTGCAAGATAAATTTACAAATCTATAATCCTGTTGGTCACTGGATAATTGGTTGACCAATATGGGATTACATATTGCGTTTTTATCCGTCAGATTGCATTACCTGACAGTTTATTGGAAAGTGAATAAACCGGCTCTTATATTCAAAAATATTGTAATTTCAGCCCCCATAGTTCCGCAAAGTGGCGTATTTCGATAACTAGTAATAATATTACAATACTTTTGGTACACCTAACTCGATTTTCATAATTTCTGAGCTATTTCCTTATGCGGAGAAGGCGATGATATGTATTAAGAGGTTCTTCAAGAGCCGGGAATAAACAAAAATTTGAGAATTGAAAAGCAGACATTGAGGAAAAATGGAGTAAATAGGTAGACTTAAGTACCTTCATGTTGTTTCTATTCCAGGCTCTTGAATTTTCTTTATGTAGAGATATTTAGCAGGAACAATTCAAGAGCCGGGAATAGACAAAAATTGAAATGGAAAAATTCAGAAATATAGAGAAGAAATTTAAAGCAAATTTCTAAAAAGCAGAAGTATCTGTGAGAAGAAAACCATCATTTGACTATTTCACAGAGATTCAATAGGTTTGCCTAGCTATTCTCTGATATAAAGTAAAAGCTTAAGCTTTCGCAGATAGTTTAGAGCGGAAATATTGGCTAAATGAACTTTCCGATAAAGATGAGGTTGATTAATCCGCCGAGCAACTGTGTGAACCAGGGATAAGGTCAATCCCTAGGGAATCCAGAGGCCTGAAAGCCAGGAAGGCACCAAGGTCACGAGGCAGATGAATGAGGAAAAGCCTAGAAAGGCTGTAATGACCTTAACTATCATGACCTTTTCCCTTTTGGGACTAGAACATTTCTAATACAGTAGACATAATGATGACTATGCTATTATTACCTATTTCAGGCTTTTGAATTTTCTGTGGTTGGAGGTATTCCGAAGAAAATAATTCAAGAGCCAGGAAAAAAGAGAAAAATTTGAGAATTGGAAAGCAGAAATTCAGGAAAAATTAGTAGATAAGAAGACTTAAGTATCTTTTGAATTTTCACTATTTGGAGACACCCCAGCTTACCACAATGACCAGTGTGTCGTCAAAGGGACATCCAATTTTCGACCACTTTGGTTTCATACGACTATTGTCCAAAATAGAACGTCGTACTTAAGATATGTTTTGGACATCCAGCCGAGTATTGGATTTTTCTCAATTCTGACTTTTCAAATCGATAGAACGAGTTCAAATTAGTCAGAAACAACTCTCACATTAGTTACATTTGAAAATTCCTATCTGAAAAGAAACCCCATTTTTGGTTTTGAAAATTTTTTGAAATCTTGACATGTTCATGAATAATTGCTCATAGCTTCAATAAAATTTGGAAAAACTTGGTTACAATTATACTTTTTTGGAAAGAGTATTAAATTCTCTATAAACCGTGCTTCAAAGTTGAAATTTGGTCGACATTCTGTCCAAAACATTAAACTCGATTTTGTCGAAAACCCTTAACAATAGAGAGTTCAGTAAAGTAGAGTACTACTACTACTACTACTACTACTACTACTACTCAAAGATAGTCAAAATTATATACTAGTTTTCAAAATATGCTTACTTTTAAACACCGATATTTCGAAAACTAATCGTACAATTTAAGATTTTGCTATAAGACTGTAGAGGGAAAGCAACGAGCTATCCAACGATCTATAACACAAGGTAGGTTCTTATTTGAAACAAATACATTAGGGTAGTTACCCCTTAAAGGGGAAGGCGGGGTAACTCAAAAAGTGCTCCATTTTGGTTCCCCCTCCAAACCCCCGATACGTATTTGAGATTTTCCTGATGGAATTTTTTGTCTAGAGATATTCCCGATTGCTACTTTTCAAATTGTCATCCTGTGGCCTGAATGGAAACATCACAGCACAAGACAAACAAAGAACAAACCTTGGTTCCAATTATTGAATTTGAACTAAAACTTTAATTTAATTATCAATCAATACATTGGCGACCTAAATATGATATAATTATTAAAAATAGCCAATGTAAAAGTCGGCCAAAGTTGCGAAACAATCAATGCCCATCGATTTGGTACATAAAATAGATGAAATATTGGTTTAACATTTTCTTTTAGAAGCTATTCAGAGAATGATTAATAGATACATATTGCAACACAATTGACAATTAATAGTTTATTATAAAAGAGGCTTTAATTATAAATGCAATATGCAACATATAAATGATATTGAAGGTATTAATAATTAATAAATAATGTGATGTGAAAAATTTATAAAAAAATGGGTGTGAAAGCTATGCGACTAATTCAATTTCATTTATCATTGACCTTATTAATTAATTTTTTAAGCTGATAATCGATACATTTTGGTTATTCGAATAGATTAAGTTTCTTGGTATAGAAGACCATGAGTTGTCACGGAAGCGGATATTGCATAAGTTTCAGTAAAGCTCCTGCTCTGGCTTCAATATATTTATCTAAATTGAAACTCCTAAATCTGTCGACATAGATTCTATTTGATCAAGCAGGTGTCTCGTATCCCCAGGTGGTGAATCTCCAAAGACCCATTATACTCTCGAATTATGAGTAGAATAATTAAACAAAACATTGTTACAACATATTAAAAGTCCGTTGATGGTAAATGCCAAGTACGTTCGGCTCGGTGTGGGAAACGGTGAAGAACTAAGCAAATATCTACCAGCTGTTGTTTTAGATGTAAGCACCAATATCAATGTACTTTGTATGTAATTTTATTGATTGTTCCAGTTTACTGTATGATTGTTTTCTTTGATCAAAAGTGCCTTTGGTCACAACTTAATCCTATGAGTTTTTGAGATATTGGAAGTTGAATAATCGATTTTAATTATGTTCTCACCAAACTATTTATCTGGGGTTTGGACGAGAAAGATTAAGAAAACTTGCACTCAATAAGTCTAAGCTAGAATTTACGATGTCATACAATCATTGAAAACTAAAAGAGAAGAAATCCTTTGTGGATCTTATTATGTCTGTAGGTGTCATAATTCCATAGTTTTTTTTTATCTTGAAATTTGTTCTGAAAATAATTTTGAAAGCAGAAATAATTGGAAATTTTTATTAAACAGCATTTTTGATGGATAACGATTAAATTAATGCTACAATTTTGCAATCAGGAAACCAATCATTTATATTCAGATCTTAATAGAATTGGTTCATATTTATGTTGAAATTTATAGATTAGTTCTCATGAATCAACTTGAAAGTAGTACGTGTCCAACAAAAAATGTGGTTAATGCATGGATAAAACAAACGTTTTATACAAATAATGTGTGATTAATGAAACTGAAATAGGTCAAATATTCTAACATTTGAATGTCAGAAATAAAAGCAACCATTTAACAATATTAGTCTAAATAATGTAAAGTGATATAAATATAAAAAATCAGTAGAAATATATGTATAAACATTATACAAACGTAAATAAACATGTTCAAAAATTATTCCTCCAGTATGCCCTTTTCAACAGCATATACTCCTGAGAAGTATGAAGCCATTGGCAAAATGATCTCAAGTTCCTGAGGATTGTTATAGGGTAGTTCGGTTTATAACTTTATCTTCAAAAGTTTTTTTAATGAATAAAAATCTGTTCGACTGAAAACAAACCATGAATTGATAAGGTAAGGACTTTCCTAGGAGATTCGATTCTGTGCTGTATCTCAAGGTAGCACTTCCCATACCAAATTCTCCAGATAACACCTCAATTCCATTATATGGATTTCTGGCAAACTGCTATTTAATTTTCTGAAAATATAATTCAATCGCGGTTCTCTTTAGAAGTATTTCATTAGATTGTCATCGTTAGGTAATGCCTGTGAATTGTCCCTCCGGAGTATTGGCACTGTTGAAGAATTTTACAATGATTTTCATCTAATTTTGATGAATTAGGACCCATAATTTCTAGCTTCACTCCAATAAGAATTAAAGCAATCCAGAATGGAATGAAACCATAATATGATCGTTGAGAATCACCCACGTTGAAAGGCAGAATACAACATTTCATGAAACTTCAAAGCTATGTCATAAGTTCTAGATGCAAAGGACAAATATGTGCAAAGTTGATATATCAGTTTACGAGGAAAAATTAATCAGATGACAGTTAATTCAAAAATTGTACATGGGATCAAATTCATTCTAATGAGGAGGGTTAAGGGGATTGCCAGAAACAGGGTTACACCAGTGGCTTACACTGATCGACTTACGAATGCAGATTTATACGAACATATACAAAAAATATACAAAATTAAATAATCAGATGACAATTATTCAAAAACTGTACATGGGATAAGATTCATTCTAATGAGGAAGGTAAAGGAGGTTGCCAGAAACAGGGTGACACCAGTGGCCTACACACTAACGGAAATCGAAGAAAAAACTGAATACAAAATTTGTAGATAAACATGAGGGTGGCCCAATAAGTAGGGGTGATACAAAATTATGTTTTTTTATTGACTCTCCCTGTATATTATGACATCTCTAGATTCTGTGGAAAATTGTAGACATATTTCATGTACAATATGATATACCTATCTTCAACTGTTCCAGAAATATTGACAGTTTAAAATTGACTTTTTTGCATCTTTGACAGAGTGTAAAACCTAAACGATTGATTTTACAGCAAAACCGATTTCACATTATATCGTAGATTTTCATAATCTATCATCTGAAATCAACTTTTAATTTAACCGGAGATTAATAATTTAAGCGGAATTTTAAATCATTGATTAAATTCAAAGTTGGTGTCAAATGATAGTTTATGAAAAACTGAGATAGGAATGTATGATCGGTTTTGCTGTAAAATTAACCGTCTGTCAAACAGTTGAAGATAGGTATAAGACATTTTGCATGAAATATGTCTAGAATTTTCCACAGACTGCAGAAATGTCATAATATATAGGGGAGTCCAATCGCGGATCCAGGGAGGGGCCATGGGGGCCATGGCCCCCCTTACATAAGAAAAAATAATTTTAAAAATCAACATTAAATCGACCAATTTTTCTGGGTTTACCAGGGCCCGTATATATAACGGAATTTCATGGCGTCATTTTATCACGAACCTCTAGCCGATTCTATTTGCATGTACAGGGTGTCTGGTTATAATTTGACACCCCACCTTCAGCCTTTACCTTTACAGGTAGATGGTAGGTGTGAACACAAAAGTTGTGCAGTTTTAACTAAAATTTCAGAATCCATTGTCAAAAACAAAAGTTTATTATAAGAAATTTGAAATTTTGCGTACCTACCTACTTTCAACTTTTTTAAATGAAATGCCCTATGTTCGAGACTCAGAATTAGTTTCACTCATTTCTGAACCAAATTGTGATTATTCCAGGCGTTTGGCCACATTGCATGATCAACTATTGGACCTTTCTCATTTTACCTGTGCTGCGCGCGCCGCTTGTGGGTGACAGATAATTAAATTGTTTATTTACTGAACGCGGTCTGATCCTGACGTATTTAAAAGCTAATCTCAATAATCAATCAATATTGCTGAAAATTATTACATAAACTGTTTATGAAGGTTTGCTGCAAACATTTTTGTCCAACGGTGGGTTTTCTTTCTAATTATTTTTAATACATATTTGTCATATTTACGTTTAAAAATAAACAAAAACAGAAACATAACCGAAATTGCACAATTTGACAAGTGGAACCAATCAAAGTCATTCCACACAGGTAACACGCGTCATTATAAGTGTCTCTTTCTTTATTGCAGAAATCTTAATAAACTATCCTTGTTGTTCATGGCATGAGAAAGGTCCATTGAGTAGAGTTTCAAGCGCCTGGCCCCCAATTCTTGAATTATCTCGCATACGAAAATTGATATGATTTCGAATGTTTCCTATTCAATTTACATTGCTGTCATTCGAATTTGAAACAACTTACGTATGCGAGAATATTCAAGAATTGACCCCCTGGGGGGGTTTATTTGAAACGTGCAATTCAAATACGTCTGACTAAGTCGCAATTTTTGCCGGTATTTCAATGCTAAAAAATGCGACTTAGACGAATTTGAATTGCACATTTCAAATAAACCCCCCCTGGAATCGATTAAAAATGCATTTCGCAAGGTTATGACGTCACTGGGGGACCCATCAAAAGATGCACTTTGTACAGGGTGTTTTTTTTTATGTATATATGTATTGACACCCCACCTACAGCCTTTACCTTTACAGGTAGAAGAAAGGTGTAAATAAAAAAGTTGTACAGTTTTGGCTGAATTTTTAGAAACCGTGGTCCAGAAACAAAATTTGAATGTCAGAAATGTGAAATTTTGCATGCTTCCAGCTTTTTGCAAATGGGATGCCCCATATTTCATTCTATATTCTTGAAAAGCACAATGCCCCGATTCCAAAAATATATAGTTTGTCTATATTTGTTTGAGCCGCCTTCAACATATTTGGCTGTAAAAATTGGAAAAATACTATCCTACTGACGGTTTTGTGAACCATTCTGATGGAAGCTTCAGGAAAAATTTGAGGCACTTGGTTTCTCTGATAGTATTTTTAAAATTTTTGAAGCCAAATATGGTGGAGACGGCTCAACTAAATCTAGAAAAACTATATATTTTTGGAATCGGAAAATTGTGCTCTTCAAGAATATAGAATCAAATATAGGGCATTCTATTTGAAAAAAGTTGAGAGTACGCAAATTTTTAAATTTCTGATAAAAATTTAGCTAAAACTGCTCCTCTTTTGTGTTTACACCTATCATCTACCTATACCTAAAGATGGGTTGTCAAATTATAACCAGACACCCTGTACCTTCCAATACTTTGTATGGCCCCCCTCTTAATTTGGGTCTGGATCCGCGCCTGGTGGAGTCATTTGAAAAAAACATAACTTTGCATCACCACTACTTATTAGGCCACCCTGTATAATGGAAAATAATTTAGGAATGTAGTACTCATGTTATTCACAAGTTTTGTATTTAGTTTTTTCTTGGATCTCCGTTAGTACCTATAGGAGATATGGACCACCGGCCGCTTAGTAACTCACCCTGTATAATCTGATGACAATTATTCAAAAACTGTACATGGGATTCGATTCATTCTAATGGGGAAGGTAAAGGGGGTTGCCAGAAACAGGGTGACACCAGTGGCGTTCACTCGATCGACCTACGAATGGAGATTTATTCGAAAATATACAAAATTATATAATCAGATGACAATTATTCAAAAACTGATGGGATTAGATTCATACTCATACTAACGAGGAAGGTTGAGGGGGTTGTCAGAAACAGGGTGACACCAGTGGCGTACACTCGATCTACCTACGAATGGAGATTTATACGATAATATATACAAAATATATAATCATATGACAATTATTCAAAAACTGTACAGGGTGTCCGAATTTGGATGGTTTTAAGAGGAAACGTCAATTTCTGAGCAAGATACAACAAAATAAACCCCCCCACTCCGAGGCTCAAATTTCTTGAAATTTTGATTGGTGCAAACCGCATTTTAATATCTTCAACCGTTTAGCCGCTAGAGGGCGATTCTCGATTTTGAGCAATACTGTGAAATCTTCATAACTTTTTTGTTTATAAAAATAACTGATTTCCGTAAAAACTTCCTAAAGGCACTTTTTCAAGCAGAATTCAGTGACGTTTTCAGTTTTTTTCTATTGGGCCTCGGTTTCAGAATATTGACCAAAATCCGATTTTTTTCAATGGGACACCCTATATATTAATAGCTCTTTAGAAAGCTCTGCTTTTACTGATTTCAATGATACTAATTTCGATGGGTTTATCTCTAACAGTTTTCCAGAAAAAAAATTATTTTGGTTTTTGTCATAAGAAACAATGAGTTAGAAAGAGACCTTTCTCATTTTCCTTACAAATATAAAGACCTGTTTCAACACATTGTTTCTTATGGAAAAAAACGAAAAAATCTTTTTTTTCGAAAACTGTTAGAGATAAACCTATCGAAATTTATATCATTGAAATCAGGAAAAGCAAAGCTTTTAAGAGAGCTATTAATATATAGGGTGTCCCATTGGAAAAAATCGGATTTTGGTCAATATCTTGAAATGGAGGCCCAATAAAAAGAAAACTGAAAACGTCACTGAATTCTGCTTGAAAAAGTGCCTTTAGGAAGTTTTTACGGAAATCAGTTATTTTTATAAACAAAAAAGTTATGAAGATTTCACAGTATTGCTCAAAATCGAGAATCGCCCTCTAGCGGCTAAACGGTTGAAGATATTAAAATGCGGTTTGCACCAATCAAAATTTCGAGAAATTTGAGCCTCGGAGTGCGGGGGTTCATTTTTTTGTATCTCGCTAAGAAATTGACGTTTCCGATCAAAACCATCCAAATTCGAACACCCTGTACATGGGATTAGATTCATACTAACGAGGAAAGTTAAGGGGGTTGTCAAGAACAGGGTGATACCAGTGGCTTATACTCGATCGACCTACGAATGCAGATTTATACGAAAATATACAAAATTAAATAATCAGGTGACAATTATTCAAAAACTGTATTGTATAGAGCAATGAGAGCCAGATCTGGAAGAGTAATTCATCATCGATAAAACTACAAGCATAAAATTCATACAGGTCTCTACAGTCTCTACCCCAACTCCAACCAATGAAAACAAAGAAGTAGGTGATGTGACGCGAAGACCGTTTTCTTTAGAAGCATTTTTATCAGATTATCATCCTCGTAATAACTATGAAGTGTCCCTTTGGAGTGCAAAAACAGGATTGGCCCTAGGGCAGAACCCTGATGAGGAACCTCGCAATGATTGTTATCCAATTCCGATGAACTAGGACCTACAATTTCGAGCTTAACTCCAATAAAAAGTAAAGCAATCTACAATGGAACCTCTGAAACTATATGATCGTTTAGAATCACCTACACTGAGAGGCAGAGTACAAAATTTCAAAAAACTCCAAAACGATGTCATACGTTCTAGATGCAAAGGACAAAGCTGTGCAAAGTTGATCTATCCGTTTGTAAGGAAAAACTCAGAGCAATGAGAGCCATATCTGAAAGAGTAATTCATCATCAACAAAACTACAAGCATTAAATATACCCCAAGTTCAATCCATGAAGACAAAGAAGTATAGATGATGTTGAAAAAGAAGAAATCAGTGATCTTCATCGGAACATACAGACTCTGCAACAGCAGAGCTCAGAATAAAATCAAATAAAAATCGATGACAGGCTGGCTTATTCTAACTGGATACAAAACTGCTTTGGATGACATGCCATGACCGATCTTTCAAAAACTTTTGAAGGTACAGGAAGAAGTGAAAACCGACGAAAGTTGATCGTTTAATTTATCATCCTTGTGAAGAGGAATAACTGCAGAAAACAGGCATGAAGAACAACCTCTAGATACATTAATGGCCTTTAAAAAAGCCTCTTTAAGTGTAGTTAATAATATTATGTATAAAAAGTTTTCATTCATGACCTCCTTACTCCATGTGGAAGTAAAAATCAAGCAATCAAGAAGCATCAAGAATTTTTCAAAACACAAGGAAGTCTTGTACTTCCTCAGCCTTATATTTCTGCTAGAATAGATAATGTTCCTTCATGTACTAACTGATTCAAACCCTTCTCTGGGAATACCAAACAAAATTCCCTTCTATAAAATATTCGATTAGAAATGTCTGATTAAATGATGATATAGAAAACGGAATCAAGAGCAAGTTTTGTTATAGCTGGTTCGGTTCGTTTCGTTCCGCACCTGTTGCGCGGTCTATTGTGATGGTGCAGGCACGCTACCAAGTGAGAGTGGCCTTGGTAGGTACCAACTGGGTCACATGTTCACTTTCTTCGGCGACTGACCGCGAAATTGCTGCGGCTTGCGCCGGTCGTTTTGTTTGTCTTCGGTTACAACCGCATACCGACTATTTGGATGGAAAATGGATTGTTTTAGATTATTTTTGTTCAATGCCCTTTTGTCTGCTACTGTTTAATTTGAATGTGATTTCTGTTAAACATCACTTTCTCAGATTTATTCTGAGAGTTTTTGTGATAGTTGGCCGTTTTTCCTTATTGCTTTATTGTTTAACATATTATTTTGTGTAATTTTTTTTGTTAATTCTATTTACGTTTGTAGGTTATCGGTGTTCCACTTGGCTCTTTCTACTTTGACTTTCTCAGTTGTTTGAAACAAATTATTTCGTGATAGTTTTGCTGTTTTGTATATTTTATAAATAAGGCTTGTGGTAGATTTTAATAATTCTTGCATTGCATGCGCACAGTGTCAAACGGATGAATAGGAACTTTATATTTTTGTTTGTCTTTTCTATAACTTTTTTACTGTGTGAAGTTGTTCCGTAAATTGGCTTGATCTTCACTCAGATATAGTTCAGATTTCTTTTACTATAAGTCAATTATCACTCGGGTGATGAAAATCAAGATAATTTTTGTTTTTCTTCTTTGTTCCTTATATCATCTCCATTTCAATGGAACAAACTCGTAATTCTATTTATTCCTAATTATGTTAATGTTTATTACATATAAAAAATTCACACCTATTTCAACAACAATAACTTATTACAAAACAAAATTAGACCCAGCTACCATATCTATTGTTCAAATAGTCGTAAATATTAATAGGTCGTTAATGAACAAATAAAATAAAATGTTCCTTGTTAGAATGTGATTTTATTAGGGATTTTTAGTGCCAAACATTTGCAGAAATATTTGTTTCTCAATTATCTATTATTGTTCATAAGTATGAGCATCTGCTAAGCGGTTTCCAATAAATGAAGAAAAATTGTTACCAAAGAGATGAGAACGAGTTATTACGTAAACCGTCCTCTCTGTTAGGCAACAAACGAGGTACGAAAACTTGTACTGGAATTTAGCAGATAATTCGTTTCGACTGTGCCACTTTGAGTTTGCCCAGTTGATGAAAAATTCACTTTCATTCCATCGTTTATTAATGATAAAACAAATATTAGAAAACAAAATCAGTGGCATTGCCGAACCGAAATTATAGTCGTCAAGGTTCAAAATTTTCACTCTATTCTCTGCTCGAATGTTTTATTCCTCGTAGCCTTGAAGAATGTTTAAGTTTTGAAGAAATTTTGTAATCATTAAAAGTGTTAATTAATATTGAAAACATGGTCGTCTAAGTAAGTTTGCAAGTCGGGTCAAGGTTGATTTTGTACTTTTGTAGGTTATAGTTGAGATGAAAAAATTAGCCTAATTATTGTATTGAAGCTCAATCTTATCTTGTATCAGGACATGAATTTGTTTTAATAAACTGTACAGAAATTCTAAAGTAAATGAGCCGCCTTTGATAGGTGCTACCCTAAATTCCATGTGATTGTGATGGTTTTAAGTACCTAATGAAAATGGAGGGAAAGCAATCGCATCATAATGAATCTAATGGCCTAAATGAAAGTTGATGTTTATCTTAAACTTAATTAAAGATTCGGCTCCGTTATAGCAATCAAATTTTATGGTTTTTCTATTTTTCAAAACGGATTAACTATAGAATACCTAATTAAAAAGCAAGATTTTAGTTAGAGATTTTAACAAGTTCCCCATTTGAAATCTCATTTATTAAATTCGATATTTGGTATACTACTATACAGGGTGTCCTATAATTAGTGCTAATTTTTTTCAGTTTCGAACTTTCTCGAATCGTTCTGAATCAGCTCAAGATTTTTACGTGGCCCCCACACATACAATAGCTGATTACGATCTGACCATTTTCTGACATAACTTTAGCGTTTCCGATTTCCATTTTGTCGATCAGTGTGCACTGAATGCATTGGCATATATTTATCTAAAAGCATGTAAAATATAAGGATACATTTTTTTTTTGAACTGATTCTGCAAATGCTATCAGTTATTTTCTTCTAGTTAGATGAGAAAGTATTGGTGAGCGTAACCCATTTATCGGTAGATCTACTGATTTTCAAATGAGTCTACCGATCTCCCGATTTTAAACCATTTTCTCACGATTTTTGTGCAATTTGTTGGTAATGCAACAAATATGTAGATATATATTTAATTTAAAATAAAAAATTTAATTGTTTCTCATTCCGCAAGAAAATCTAAAAACTAATGACATCTGACTTCGTGTCTCGTGTGTCACGTCACTGATGATCACTTATAAAAACGCTATTGAAATTAAAGTCGCTACAAATAATAGGTAATTTTTCGCGAGGATAACCAAGCATACTCGATTATGCTCAGATGTTATGTGTCAATTTTGTCATACTCCTACTCCCCCAACTCCCCCACTATCAAATTCTGGGATACTCGAGGATTAAGCAGTGGCGGCTCGTGACTATTTCAAATGAGGAGGCTAGAAAATAATGAATTACGGTAAGGTGATCTGGTGATCACTGCGCAGCAGGCAAAATTTGTTTTGGGGTACCCATGCCCTCAATAATCCGGTACATCGGAGAGAACTGAGACTCGGAATATCGACTAAAAATCACATTTTGAATATTCTATTCCCGATTTTAGATTGGCTTCAAATTATCCGCTGACTCCGGCCCTTCGGGCTCGCGTATAATTCCAGCCCTTCGGGCTCGCATATGACTCCTGGCCCTTTGTTTTTTTTTGGTTTGGGGATTCAAATTTTGATTATTCCCGGCTCTTGATTGGCTTTAAATTTTAAATATTCCCGGCTTTTGATTGGGTTTAAAATAACCTATAAATCGAGATTTGATAAAAACATATTGTCGTTAATTTGACAAAAGGACGTATATGAGAAATAGGCGATTTTTCGTTTTCAGGGAATTTATGTTGCAAAACATCAAATTTATATGCCCTCTTATTGGTGCATATGATCTGCCAGTAGTTTCTGGGTTATACACATTTTTATTTAAGACATATGTTTTGAAACAAGAAATAGGCATCTTCCTAAAAGGCGTATATCATATAGGTACGCTTGTAAAATTTAAGAAATTCAATATACGCCCCATTAGTAAAATTAACGACGATATGGCAACGTTGCTCATGATACAACAAACGTCGAAAAATTGAAATTTAAAAGTAGGCCATGGGTTTTTTGACAGTCGGTATAAAATGGCGCCTCTTTGCTTCAAAGATCACGGTCCGAAGGGCCGAAGTATTAAAATCAGTTGACAATAAACGGGTTCGTATAACTCCGGCCCTTCTTCGGGCTCGTATGACCTCGGACCTTCGGGCTCATGATTAAAATAACTCCGGCCTGTCGGGCTCGTATAACTCTGGCCCTTCGGGTTTGCATTACTCCGGCCCTTCGGACTCGTGTAACCTCGGCCCTTTGAGCTCATAATTGAGATAACCTCAGCCTTCCAGAATCGAGATTTGAAAAAAAAAAACATATGGCAACACTGCTTATAATACAACAAACGTCAAAAAATTGGCCGGTCCCCTGTTTGGCTACTTCCTACGTATTCGCCGAGGCTAAATCTATATGCCCATGTGGGTTTCTTTTTAAATTTCGACAGCTGTCAATCTCAAAAAAAAACGTCGTTTTTTAGTGGGTTTTAGGGTGAGAATTATATAGCAACATGTAGCAACACTTATATGAGAATTTAATGAATTCATTTGTAGCAACAGTTGGTACAAAAAATTCAATTTCCCGCGTCAGGTTTGGAATTCCAATTTTTGAATTTTCCCGGCTCCTGATTGGTTTCGGGATTTGAATTTTGATTATTCCCGGCTCTTGATTGGCTTCAAATTTTGAATATTCCCGGCTCTTAATTGGGTTTAAAATAACCTATAATCTCGGCCCTTCGAGCTCGAGATTTGAAAAAAACATATGGCAACACTACTCATGATACAACAAACGTCAAAAAATTGAAATTTCAAAGTAGACCTTGGTTTTTTTGACAATCGATAGAAAATGAGGTCTTTTTGTTTCAAAGATTACGGCCCGAAGGGCCGGAGTATTAAAATCAGTTGACAATGAACGGATAAAACTTTTGTCGATATCGACAGATGTCACCTGTCAAATTTGACACATGTTCGACTTTTTCCCCGCTCTACTATAAAAGCTACGAAAATCAAACCCCGGTACAAGGCAGTTTCACGACGCTAACTATCGATTTGTGTCAAAAAAATTTGGCAGCTGTCAACGTCAAAAAAAGGTTTTTTTTATTTTGCGAATTTCAAGAAAAAAAGTGGTGGAAAACGATTCCCGGACCCCAAAAACCCTAAATAAAAATCCCAAAAAAAAAACCAACGAAAATGACATCCCAAAACCTACTTGATGAAACTAAAGTTTTTCTCACTAACCCCGTTGAAAAACTGGAAATTTTTGGTGGAAAATGAAGAAAACTCAAAGCCTTGTACTTTAAATCAGTTTTCCCGACTGAAAAAGCCCCGGAAAAGTGAAAAATTCGAAGAAAAACTGAATAAAAATGTAAACACGTCAATTGAAAATGGCCGACTGTCAAAAATGCTTCCTTGATTGAAGTTAGCCACAAGCGATGTTGCCACATCAAAAGCATTTTAAATGGGATTCTGCTAATTATGGCATTTAAAACTAGAAATTTTTACTAAAAAATGAAGAAAACTCAAAACCTCGTATGTTAAATCGCTTTTTTCCATTAAAAAACCCCGGAAAAGTCGAAAATTCGAGAAAAAACTGGCAAAAAATCATAAGACGTCACTTCAAAATGGCCAACTAAAAGCAACGTTGCCACATTTCATCTCGGAAAACAAAAATAACATTTTAAAAGGGTTTTTTGTTTAAAATTCAATTTAATAATTAATTAATAATGATTAGGATAATTAAAATTTCCCAAATAAATCATAGGAACCTTGTTTTTAGTTCAATTTCAATGAAAATGACATTATAAGGTTTACTTATTGATTATAGAGAGTAAGACAAAGACAACGATAAAGTAGTATATGTTTGCAAAAACCACCATTTTCTGAAAAAAGAAAATCTTAAAAAAACCCCATAGAAAACCAACATTCCAAAGTCAATTTGATAAAACCATAGTTTTCGAATATTTTCGGCTCTTTGATTGGAAATAGCTCTGGCCCTTCGGGCTCGCGTATAACTCCGGCCCTTCGGGCTTGCGTATAACTCCGGTCCGGCCCTTCGGGGCCTTCGGGCTCGTATTACTCCAACCCTTTAAGCTCGCATATAATTCCGGCCCTTCGGGATCGTATTACTGAGTATCCCAGATTCACAGATTTTTGTCGTGGAGGCGCGGGATTGATTGAAATAATGTTGTCAGATTTTTCTAAATTACATTGAAATATCGAAATTTGTAAATTATTATTTCAATTAGGAATCAGGAATAAAAAATTGAGATTGAATTTTCAATTTTTTGAAGGAGGCTTAGCCTCTCCTGCCTCCTCTGACGAGCCGCCACTGGGATTAAGAACACTTAACTTCTTCTGTGAGAACAAACCGAAAATCACCTTTTCTACATTTAAAATCGACGAAAAAATTAACTCACTAACTAGCACAGCCTGAATCTGCATTCCACCGCGGTCTGCAGGTGACGTCATCGCTATAAGCTGCTGGTAGTGACGTCACTCGCAGGCCTTGAATTGGATGGTGAGGGAGTTAGGAGAGTATGACACAATTAACACATAAGTGTTTGATTATGCTCGCGAAAATTTGAAATAGGAATCACATTGCACAATAAAATTATGACTGGTTTTATATACCTAGGCAAATTGTGGCGGAATGACGTCATATGACGCAACCGCCTAGTTACCGATTTTTAAACGAAAACTACCGATTATTTCTTCACGAATCTACCGACTTCATTCCGTCAGTTAGGTATTGTATTGTTTCAATACCGTATCTACAATCGAGTGTGGGCCACCCTGTATATTTGATTCTAAATTTAATTCCACCTATATTTATTCAACTAATACTTCGATCCCAGAGAATCAATAAATTATCTCCAATCTTTTAATTTTTTCCCACCAGTTCTTGCCACATTGTCTTCGATTATTTCCATAGCATAATAGTTGTTTTACCACAAAATGCAATTAAAAGGTCAATAACTCGATAGGTTTAATAAACCTCGCCAAGCGTGGTACATGCACATTCGCGTATGTTATTTTTTTACAATAATTGTAAAAAACTTGACTTTGATTATGCCAGAACGATAATTTATAGTCAAGTTTTGTGCAATATCGTTTCTGTGTTGCAATTCGGTAATATTATTATAGGTGTTTTTAATAGTTTATTAACAAGAACGGTCAAGTATAATTATACCTTCATGATATTATAGATTAATTAGGTAGGTAGTTTATGGTGTGACCTTAAGGTATTAAAGTATAGGAAGCAATAAATCAAATTCGGAATTTTAATTTTTGCTAAAGATGCCTAATAATTCAATTGATCACGAATATTACTTGGTTAGATAGTAAAAACATTTTATAAAAGTCTGCAAACGATGCTGGATGTTCACTTTCACTTTACATTCCACCAAGAAATCTGGGTCGCTAGAATCCTGTTCGTTATTCGAGTAACGCCCTGTGTGAATCGGTTAAATCGTTAAATTATTAAACGACCAACCACCTGTTGAAATTTTTGGCAATATTTCTTCTTGATGGATGCTTTAAAGTTTTACGTAATAGGTGACTAAAACGAGAAAAATGCAGTTTTTTATGGGGTTGAATTATATAAGAGTTTTGCTGATTCTGAAATGTCAGTTTATTAACGAATTTATTTATTTATTCAATATCCTCTACATCTTGCATTTACAGAGAATGTCTAAAATTACAAACTACCCAACAAGCCTAACATCCTAATATAGTTTTTACCTCCTTCTTAAATAAAATTATTTTACTTTGAAAAATATCACAATTTGTTTCGTTGAATATAAGTATCACACATTATACTATAGATGAGGTAAACTGCCTATTTGTTCTTGGTGTATTATAAGTCAATATCTGTGACTGTCTAGTTCTCAAATCTGGTACTCTTATATTTATCAGGCTCAACAGATATTCATCTTTCACATGATAATGAAGAAGTTTATACAAAAACAATACGTTAAAATATTTTCTTCTTACATCTAACCTACTGTAACCATGTTGGATACACAACACATCATATGGTACATCAACTGGGTAAACCCTGAATCTCTTCAAAAATTTCTTTTGACAATTTTTTATTGCATGAATTGACCTCTGATAACATGGGTCCCATACAACTGATGCATATTCTAGCTTTGTCCTAGCTAGTCAATTATACAAAAGTTTGACTGTAGAAATGCCCATATCTTTTGTGTTACGATAGATAAACTCTATATTCTTAAGTGCCTCACCCACTATTTTGTCTACGTGATCATTGAAGCTGATAAAACTGTCATATAAAACACCAAGGTCTCTAATTCAACTTAATATTGTTTAAAAAGTAATCATATTCTACTTGATTTTGTCTATTTTTTGCTGTAAATTTCATTGTAAAACATTAACTGCTAACTTGTTATCCACCATTGATACAATTTGCACTAATCATTTTGTAGATTTTGACAATTTCTTATGCTTCTATATATTTTAATATCATCCACATTAAAATTTTTGAATGCTCAACCATTCGCACTACGTTGTTTATAAATATAATAAATAACAGTATGGGGCCAAATTTGACCATTGAGGTATTCCTGATGTAGACTTGTAGGGCTTTGACTTATAATTGTTATGAACAATAATTTGTTGACGTGTATGCAGAAAATACCTAATCAGTCTAATTAAGACATATATGGCAAATTCGTCTGTATTAATTTATCAATTAGTATTTTTCTATTGACTCTATCAAAGGCCTTTTCAAAATCCAGGTAAGCCACATGGACATCTCTGAACACCTCAAGGGAATCTGACATATATTGGGTAAAGGTTATCAGGTTTGTGGATGTTGATTCGCCTTGCATAAATGCATGTTGCTCTGATGGGAGGTCATTTGAGCATTCTGGAAGAATACGAGTGTACAACACTGATTCAAACACTTTTGAAAAGTTGGGCAATATATTTATTGCTCTATAATTTTCTATATCATGCTTATTGCCCTTTTTAAAGATTTGACAGACCTTGCTTAACTTCCAAATATCAGGATGTTTTCCTTCTTTCATGCATAAGTTAAATATTGTAGTGAGTATTGGCGCGAAATTAAACTTGCAGTCTTTTACTACAAAAGCTGGAACGTTATCTAGTCCCATAGATTGTTTTGGTTTTAAATTATTTAAAGCATTCATGACTTCTTGTTCACTTACTCCAAATCCGGAGTCTAACAAGTGAGTCATACAGAGTGTTTCAATGCTCTCATTGCTGTCAGCTGGTGCATATATACAGTTTTGAAAATATAGCAAACGTTTCAGCAATATTTGAGTTATTGACAGTTGTACACCATGTTGCCTGGTATACGTGAGCAGTTTTTTTTGCTGTTGATAAATTTGAAAAAGTTTGAATTCTTCTCTATTATACTTCCTTCCAACTCGTTAATGTAAACTTGCTTGGCCTGTTCAATCTTTACTTTCAGAGCATCTCTTATATTATTATAAGTTTTCAAAAATAGCCGCCTATTTCTATTTTTGGCTTTAATATCATAGATTATCTCCCTGTTGAACCATGGTGGATATTTATTGACCCTAAAAATTGTCTTAGGAACAGTCATATCAAATATTTCATAAATAATACCATATAAAAATAAATAAATAAATGTATATTTACGGACTGGCCATTTACAGAGATACTTAAGGACTAATACATGAGCATTTGTTTCCTTAACCTATACTTAAAAGTTAATAAACTAGGAACAAAAAAATCAAAATTGTTGTTTAGATCACAGAGAGTATTTGCGCTTCTACACATTCTTTGGATTGGCCTATTCATGGCATAATTGGTAGCATGAAAATCTATATAAAATAGATCTTGAGACCTCTTGTATCTTAGAGGAACAAGAAAATTAATTCTACTAAGCAAATCTGGTGTTTTCAATTGCCCAGTAACAATTTTATACAAGATACTTAAGTCTAAATAAATTCTCCTATTTTCCAAAGATGGCAACCGCAACAAAGTCAAGATGTCTTCATAGTTTATTTCATCTGATGGAATATCTAGCTTGTATGCAATAAACCTAAGGAACTTTTTTTGAACTTTCTCAATTTGCTCTTTGTAACATAAATAGTGAGGTGACCAAACACTACAACCATATTCTAGTGATGATCTGATAACAGAACAATAAAGAGACTTGAAACAGTTTACATCATCAAAATCTGAAAGACTTCTTTTTATAAATCCTAGCAGTTTCAGAATCTAACCTATAGTCAAATATTATAGGATTTTTATTTCTATAATACCTCATTGTCTTACATTTATTTATATTCAATGAAAGGCCATTTACATTACACCATATATACAGCCTGTTAAGATCATTCTGAAGCAGATAGCAGTCATCGATATTAGATATAGTTTTGCATACCTTCAACTCATCTGCATACAATAAAAATTTACTATCCTCAAAACAATTATTTATATCATTAACAAAACAGTTAAACAATACTGGTGATAGGTGTCCACCTTGTGGAACACCCGATGTTACTTCAATTCTAGCTGATAAATATTGATTAATTTTGACTCTTTGTGTGCGCTCTGAAAGAAAACTCCCTAACCATAATAACAGTGACCCATGTAATCCCATATTTGACATTTTTGACAGTAAGACTGAGTGATTCACTCTGTCGAACGCCTTCGAGAAATCGGTGTATATAACATCAACCTGACACCGTTCCTCCAAGGCGTCCAACAGTAGTTCTTCAAACTCCAAGAGATTGCTGATGGTAGATTTACCTGGAACAAATCCATGCTGTTCACTAATTAGTAAATTATTTAGTGAGTAACAAATCTTGGAGCTTACAATCAGTTCGAAGATTTTAGCGAAAATAGAAATTTTTGCTATTGGTCTATAGTTTTCAATACTATTTCGTTTTCCAGATTTGAATATCGGAGTAACATAGCTTTCCTTCCATTTTACTGGAAATACTTCCTTGTTTAGTGACATACTAAATATTTTCGGCAATATTGGGGACAAAACAAATCTACAATTATAAACAAAAGATGCTGAAATATCATCAGGTCCGCAGCCCAATTGTAAATCTAAATTACTGATACAATCCATATATATCCATTACCGTAATATTACAATTATTAATAGTCATAGATTTGCCACTTACAGAGTCCTCAGAGTAGACCGAAGCAAAAAAACCGGCAAATAGATCAGCCATGTTCTGAGGGTTATCAGAAACTATATTATTATATGTCATAGTATTTGGCAAGTCAAATTTTTTTCTTTTATTATTCACATAGCTCCAGAATTGCTTTTTATTTCTAACGGACTCTTGAAGAGTCGATATATTTCTTATGACATACAATAAATAAGCCTTTACATTCTTTACGCAAACTTGAAAAGGTGTTGTAATCATCCAGAGATTGTGAGGCCTTATATTTCTTATGAAATAATTTCTTTTGAAGAATTTTTTCTTTTAGAATATCAGGGTAGCATTTTGGGAATTTTGCATTTTTACATCCATGATACGGAACAAAAGCCTTTATACAGTAGTTCAGTTTATTATAGAATAACTCAACAGTCGAGTCAATTTCGTCACTTGCAAAAATTTGATTCCAATCAAAATTACCTAGGCAGTCATTGATAGAAATATAATTAGCATTTCTGAAATCGTAATATGAATAATCGAAATCCAGAGGCTCAAGGGGACTATCAAGTTTGACATTGAATGTAAGAGCCGGATGATAGTTGTCACATCTTAGGAGTGGAAAGTCTGATATATTGACAGTGACCATATCGTCCGCAAATATCAAGTCCAAAAAACCACCTCTACTATTAGCAATTGAGTTAGTTTGAAATAAATTACGATATGCAGAAAAATTAGCAATGCACTCAACTTTGTCACTTATGTCGCCAATCGGTCTTGATCCATATTCATCATTCTCCCATAGAATGTCGGGAAGATTATAGTTTCCACAGAAGCAGACTCTGGAAAAGGAGTTTGAATCCATGATATGGTCTAATGATGTAACATAGTCCTCATACAAGTGTAATGAGGATCTTGGAGGCAGGTAAACACACCCAAAGAGGCTTTTTTCCTTTCCCAAAACCACCTGTACACAGACACTTTCAATATTGTCGCATACTGAATCAATAATTGTTGATGATATACTCTTTTTCATTGATATAGCCTCATCTGCTTTACAACACCGATAAAGAATATTCCAATTCACCTCCAGCAAAAGTTGATACATCATTGGGAGATTTGCTTTTTTGAAATTATATTGTGCATTATCTCCAAGTTTGATTTTGTTTTGTATTATCTGTGCATTATGATGTTCATAAACCTTTACAAGAGGTTCCTCTGAGTTCCATACTTTTCAACTTATTTTACCATTTTCATTTTTTATGTTATTAAATTGCTGAAAACCTGTGAAATCTAAAAAGTAATTAAACATTTTTGTTGCTGGGTGTTTACAATCATCCAGATGCGGTACATTATTCAAGTCACCAATTATTATAAAGTTCCTATTGAAATCGTTTGATATGATTTTATCTTCAAACACTTCAAAAAAATACTCATACATTGCTGTAGCCTTCCCAGGCGGTATGTAAAAATGTAAAATACACAGATTGTAAACATTACTCCATGCACAACAATGTCACACAGTAGAATTTCTAGATCTGGAACATTGCAGTCTATGGTTTTCTCCTTAAATTATATATGTTGGAAATCTCTGATAAGTAGCATTAAACCACCTTCTCGTTTTTTTCTCGTTTTCTGTTTATCTCTGTGAATCCGAATTACATTGTGAAACTCCCCCACTATTTCTGGTCTAAAGGTTTTTTCATCTAGCCATGTTTCGGTCAATGCTAGAATTTCGTATTCTGCAGTAGCAATATTTAGTGTTCATTTCATCCATTTGTTGTTTACACTTCTTATATTTTGATTTTTTGAAAATATACTTCAAACGTACCTTTGGTTTGTGCTGGGGTCTCAGATCTCATAAAAAATCTCCACCCACACCTTTGTGTTTGTTTCCCAAATTTTTCAAAAAATCTCTATGAATCGTCTAACCTCTACCTACGTATTTTGGCCAGAATGAGGTGTCATACATTTCATCTTTTTTTTTTTTTAATGGCGCTACTACCAAAAAATGTTTGAGCCTTTCTTCTTCTCACTAATACAGATAGGCTGAAATGAGAAAATAATGTCGGTCTTTTCCACTTTTCAGTCTTCAAATGGCCCTAAACATAACCTAATTTTAACGTGATTGTTACATTTATCATTTTGGAAAGGTCGGATTATCGTTATCATTTTGTGCAAATGAAATCCTTGGACAGAATGTTTTTAACCTATCTATGAAGCAGCGGATATAATGGAATATTTATAATTATTCACGGTCCATTCTCAAGTCTAGAATTTTCCCTCAAAATCGTCAGTATATTGAGTCTGAAATATTTGGTCTTTTAGAAATTTGATACAACTGAACATTTGAAATTAAAATATTTGCTTTGTTGTTTTGTGTATTGGAAACTCTTTACTCTTTACAAAAAGAAAGAAACTAAATAAATAAATACCATAAAACAACTTACATGGAATAAGAAAGGTCGATTTCAATTTAAAATGACTCATAAACACAAATTTGTTATTGCTCTTTACTTTGTATCGAAAGAAATCGACAGTAAAAGCGGATAACTTGCACTTTTTCTAACCTCGACATTGAAAAGCGAAAACGCCGTGCAAAAGCGCATATTATCAATGTATTCATTCCCCTGTAATACGCGTGTATCGTTCCGCCAACATTGTTTGCGAATCGTTGATCTCTTTCGTTTTTCACTTTTAAATAATAGAGAGCTTTAGCTTACACCTTCATTTATTCATAATATGAATGTAGAAGTTAAATTTATTGAAGCTTTAAACTGCTAGAGGGATCAACAAGCATATTTGTTTGGCTCCCTAATGAAGTAGCGGGGTCAGAAGGGTGATTTATCAAATAGACAAAACGTAAAAAGGCCCTGTTGCCGATTTTTATTTGGTTGGAATAATAATGAATATCGTCATTTAATGAAAAGTATCTATTTCAAATTTTTCTGCTTATAATCGATTTAAAATATATTTGGGAGGTTTTAAATTTATATCTAAAATAATTCTAAATCAACAATACCCTTTATCACCACTCCATTTGGTTTCAAATACCTACCTGCTTCTGAAGAAAGCTTTTACAGTTTGGCAATGACGTAGTAATTGTTTTGTTTTCTCTCCTTTCTTGTGGCAGATCAGCTGGGTTGCGTTCGAGAATATGGTGTGTCGTATAAAAATCACACAAGTGCCGTTCGGTTCTGAAGGGTGGTTGACGCGTACTGATGCGCGCACCGAACTCTCTAGTCCCGACTAGAGTAAAATTAAAGCTGATATTTTGAGGATGCACCCCCTGAAATAATTTCCACTGCAACAACCAAGTTCTCGAACGCAGCCCTCTGATGATCAAAACATAAACAGACTGGTTCATAAGCATTATATTTTTATAAGTGCGAGCGAGAGGGCCTGGTCTCATTCAGGAGCCAAACAAATTCTATAGCAAATTATTAACGTTATTGGTCTAGAGAGAGAGAGTGTTCAATGTTCGAAGAGAAACAGCCTCTAAATTCAAAAATCTGTTCTTCCATGGCCTTAGCAGATCGACAAAAGTTTTGAAAATAGATAATAATCGCTACAAAACTAAGAAAATCAACCAACACTAGCTTCGAGAAAAGTCAACTCTCAATTTTGGGAAATCCCCAGTAAAAAGGAGGGATGATTTTCCTATGGAACTTCTTTAGGAGGCGTTGGACGTAAAATTGCCAAGAGACCTTTTCGGTTTCTTTTAGCCTTCTCTACCGAACAGGGTAGGTATTTTGCTTTTCCAAAATTCGAAAAAACCCAATTTCCAATTTTGAGGATTTCCTAGTAAAAAGGAGTGAATTTTCTTCTGGAACTTCTTCTAGCTTTAGGAGATGAAAAATTTCCAAAATACCCTTTCGGTTTACCTCCAGAGCATTTTTTCAAAGCTGGTAAAGAATCGGCAACAGGAAGATTTAGGCAATTCCATATACCAATTGAAACAATTAGAAACTATTAATTGCTATTTCGTACATAAACAATGACCAGCAAGGGGTGATTCACACCGATATGCAGCAACAACAGAGCGATATATAAGTTTCACAATGAAAAAATATTAATTATTTCAGGTCTGATTGTCGACAGGCGATCGTTTCTAAATATAGGTGCAAGTAAAAGTTGTCCGTTTTTCAGTCTTCGCAACCGACTATAACGAGGAAAAATTTTCAAATAGCCACAATTTGTCGATTTCTATTGGAAGAAATCTTGACAGCTTATATTGTTTTGTGTTTCCGTCAGCTGTTTTAATTCATAAATTAATAAATAATTATTGTACAATCATGTTTATTATAAATGGAAATATGTTATTAGTTTAACGATCTTTAATAATTCTAATTTATAGCCCAACCTAATTGAAAATTTAGGCATCATTCATATGTTTATTTGATAATTTTGTGATTATGTGTTTAATAACCTTCTAGCATCATTATTAATTTAAGTAAATTATCATTCTAATGATGCAGCATTTTTCTACGTGATTTACACATTTTGATTAACGATTATTATTCTTTTTTCTAGAACCGGCAACAGCGCCATCCGCAACCAGTTTCAGCTTCACCTGCGCACCCCTTGGTACATCCTTGCGTACGACCCGAACATAACTTAACAACCTTGCGTAACTACGCCACCATGAATACACAGCAACCAGGACCGATGCCGGACTACCAAGTGGATCCCTATCGGTTGTTGGAGGACGACCTTAAGGATGTTTATAGCTATATTAAAAACGTGAGTGATATTATCTTAAATATCATCAACTGCTCAAAATAGCCCTCATAGTTTTATCCCAGTATGTCTCATCATTATGTGTCCATTACAGGATTGAAGTCCATCTTCCATGACTTATTGAAACCACATGATTAGCATAATTCCCACTCTAACAAAATATTCTCTCAACTCAAGAGGTTGTTATTGGATTTAAGGCTTGTGTAATTCGTTATCTTCTGGTGTGTCCTTGTATATAATTCTTCCACAATTTTCAAATATATTCACATATTATCATACACCAAGATTGTTTCCTAATTGGTATTTGCATAACATAATAATAATCATTTCCTATTAATTTTCAATAACATCAAGAGACAAGTGAAACTAGTCCAATTATCAAATTAAAATCGGCCCACGAGCATTTTCAACTTGACACAATTCGGTTTGGTTCTAGTCGATGTCACATTTAGGTCTTAACATCTTCGAACAATGGTCATTTAAACCACTCGAGTAAATTATTTTCCTGTTATTATTAACCGAAGTGAGCAATCCGCTCAAGTTATTAGAAGATGCACTTAGGTGAATCTGATTATTTTTTTTTTTTTTCGCCGACCTTGTGCCTAAAACGTAATCTACGGAAAGATGATCGCGATGATGACTATGATGACTATCGAAAAACTAAGGACGTTTCAATTATGAAATTGCTTTAAATACTTGCTAAATCGATTGTATCATTGTTATAAATCAGATACCTTTGTTTTGATGTATCTAATGTCGATGCTTATGAAATGCATATTCATAATACTTTGAGTTATCCGATCCATTGAGATACAGGATGTCAAATTTAAAAAAAAAAATGATTTGTTAGCTTAAAAATAAAAAAAACGATATTTTTTTTTTAAACTTTGACACCCTGTATCTCAGAAATTACGTATTTGCGGACACATATTTATGGGAACTTTTTTTCTTAAAATATTGTAAAGAATCACATCCTGAAGTTACGAACCGTACTTAGGAAACACCCTGTATATTTTCCTATTTTCTGACCCTCCTGTACATGCTATTTCAAGTTTTAATAGTTTAATAACATTTGTTCAAGAAGCAGAAACTTTTATGAAGAATAACTTTTTTTCGGAAAATTGATAATAACAAAGTTTCCTATATTCTAGGAACTTAAGTGGACACACTGTATATATACATAAAATCGTATTTTTTTATAATTTTTTAGGCTCTTAGAAGAAACACATACCAAGAAGACCTCTACGAAATAGCCACATACTATTTTGATGGGAATGGTAAAGCCATAAGGCCAATGGTAACCATATTAATGGCCAGAGCTATTAACTACCACATGTATCAAGAAAATAGGTAATAAAATCTTGATAATAAACTAGAAAAATAAGCAATTTTCCTTCGAAAATAAGAAAAAAATCCCATTCATTCTACCTATAAGGTTTATGAACTCTGCCAAGCAAGATGTAAGATAAATATTATATAGAACTGTCCATCCGTGTTTGCTTGTATGGGTATGAGTTAACAATAAACAATAGCAGTGTTACATAAATTGAATTATGCATTGATAAAATTATGAATGATTGAATTGTTGTTATTGTCACCTGGAGTACGCAATTATTATTTTATGAATAATCCTTGTTTGCCCTTGAGGTAACGTTTTGGTGACTGTTTTGCATGGTCTTATGATTAATAACGTAAATTTGAAGCTCCAAATATTGATAATCAGATAAAATTGATCAAGGAACGCGGTGTAGATGCTAACTTCTTCAATTCCTCTTATTTCCTCTTTATTTTTCAATTTTTCCAGCTCAATTTTTGTCTATTCTCGGCTTTTGAATTTCTCGAAATAAAGAAAATTCAAGAGTCTAGAATAGAAAAAACATAAATGTCCTTCTATCCACAATTTTTTTCTCAATTTTTCTACATTTCTTCTCTATTTAATTCTCAGTTTTTCCATCTCAATTTTATTCCTGGCCCATGAATTTTCGTTTTCTTTTGAATTTCTCTACATAAAGAAAAGAACATTCAAGAGCCTAGAATAGAAAAAACATGAATCTACCATAGTACCACAGTCCTTATGATTATTTAATTAGATTTGTTAAGCTCCAAATATTGATAATCAGTCAAGGAACACAGATACACGCAGTGTAGATGCTAATTTCTTAAATTCCTCTTATTTTCTCTCTATTTCTCAATTTTTCCAGCTCAATTTTTGTCTATTCCCGGCTCTTGAATTTCTCGAAATTAAGAAAATTCAAGATTTTGAAATAGAAAAAATATGAATATGTCCTCTCATTCACCATTTTTTTCTCAATTTTTCTACATTTCCTCTATTTAATTCTCAGTTTTTCCATCTCAATTTTATTCCTGGCTCATGAATTTTCGTTTTCTTTTTAATTTCTCTACATAAAGAGATGAAAATTCAAGAGCCTGGAATAGTAAAAACATGAATCTACAATAGTACCACAGTCCTTATGATTATTTAATTAGATTTGTTAAGCTCCAAATATTGATAATCAGTCAAGGAACACAGATACACGCAGTGTAGATGCTAATTTCTTCAATTCCTCTTATTTCCTCTCTATTTCTCAATTTTTTCAGCTCAAGTTTTTTCTATTTCCGGCTCTTGAATTTCTCGAAATTAGGAAAATTCAAGATCCAGAAATACATAAAGAAAAGAAAATTCAAGAGCCTGGAATAGAAAAAACATGAATCTACCATAGTACCACAGTCCTTATGATTATTTGATTAGATTTGTTAAGCTCCAAATATTGATAATCAGTCAAGGAGCACAGATACACGCAGTGTAGATGCTAATTTCTTAAATTCCTCTTATTTCCTCTCTATTTCTCAATTTTTTCAGCTCAATTTTTGTCCATTCCTGACTCTTGAATTTCTCGAAATTAGGAAAATTAAAGATCCTGAAATAGAAAAAATATGAATGTCCTCTTATCCACCATGTTTTTCTCAATTTTTCTACATTTCCTCTATTTAATTCTCAGTTTTTCCATCTCAATTTTATTCCTGGCTCATGAATTTTCGTTTTCTTTTTAATTTCTCTACATAAAGAGATGAAAATTCAAGAGCCTGGAATAGTAAAAACATGAATCTACCATAGTAACACAGTCCTTATGATTATTTAATTAGATTTGTTAAGCTCCAAATATTGATAATCAGTCAAGGAACACAGATACACGCAGTGTAGATGCTAATTTCTTAAATTCCTCTTATTTCCTCTCTATTTCTCAATTTTTTCAGCTCAAGTTTTGTCTATTCCCGGCTCTTGAATTTCTCGAAATTAGGAAAATTCAAGATCCTGAAATAGAAAAAATATGAATGTCCTCTTATCCACCATTTTTTTCTCAATTTTTCTACATTTCCTCTATTTAATTCTCAGTTTTTCCATCTCATTTTTATTCCTGGCTCATGAATTTTCGTTTTCTTTTGAATTTCTCTACATAAAGAGAAGAAAATTCAAGAGCCTGGAATAGTAAAAACATGAATCTACCATAGTACCACAGTCCTTATGATTATTTCATTAGATTTGTTAAGCTCCAAATATTAATAATCAGTCAAGAAACACAGATACGCGCAGTGTAGATGCTAATTTCTTAAATTCCTCTTATTCCTCTCTATTTCTCAATTTCTCTAGCTCAATTTTTGTCTATTCCCGGCTCTTGAATTTCTCGAAATTAAGAAAATTCAAGATTCTGAAATTGAAAATATATGAATGTCCTCTCATCAGTTTTTCTACATTTCCTCTATTTAATTCTCAGTTTTTCCATCTCAATTTTATTCCTGGCTCATGAATTTTCGTTTTCTATTGAATTTCTCTACATAAAGAAAAGAAAATTCAAGAGCCTGGAATAGAAAAAACATGAATCTACCATAGTACCACAGTCCTTATGATTATTTAATTAGATTTGTTAAGCTCCAAATATTAATAATCAGTCAAGAAACACAGATACACGCAGTGTAGATGCTAATTTCTTAAATTCCTCTTATTTCCTCTCTATTTCTCAATTTTTTCAGCTCAAGTTTTGTCTATTCCCGGCTCTTGAATTTCTCGAAATTAGGAAAATTCAAGATCCTGAAATAGAAAAAATATGAATGTCCTCTTATCCACCATTTTTTTCTCAATTTTTCTACATTTCCTCTATTTAATTCTCAGTTTTTCCATCTCATTTTTATTCCTGGCTCATGAATTTTCGTTTTCTTTTGAATTTCTCTACATAAAGAGAAGAAAATTCAAGAGCCTGGAATAGTAAAAACATGAATCTACCATAGTACCACAGTCCTTATGATTATTTCATTAGATTTGTTAAGCTCCAAATATTAATAATCAGTCAAGAAACACAGATACGCGCAGTGTAGATGCTAATTTCTTAAATTCCTCTTATTCCTCTCTATTTCTCAATTTCTCTAGCTCAATTTTTGTCTATTCCCGGCTCTTGAATTTCTCGAAATTAAGAAAATTCAAGATTCTGAAATTGAAAATATATGAATGTCCTCTCATCAGTTTTTCTACATTTCCTCTATTTAATTCTCAGTTTTTCCATCTCAATTTTATTCCTGGCTCATGAATTTTCGTTTTCTATTGAATTTCTCTACATAAAGAAAAGAAAATTCAAGAGCCTGGAATAGAAAAAACATGAATCTACCATAGTACCACAGTCCTTATGATTATTTAATTAGATTTGTTAAGCTCCAAATATTAATAATCAGTCAAGAAACACAGATACACGCAGTGTAGATGCTAATTTCTTAAATTCCTCTTATTTCCTCTCTATTTCTCAATTTTTTCAGCTCAAGTTTTGTCTATTCCCGGCTCT
The DNA here is from genome assembly GCA_917834065.1 of Ceutorhynchus assimilis. Taxonomy (NCBI): domain Eukaryota; kingdom Metazoa; phylum Arthropoda; class Insecta; order Coleoptera; family Curculionidae; genus Ceutorhynchus; species Ceutorhynchus assimilis. The sequence continues at coordinate 52,312,982 of OU892279.1, forward strand.
TGAATTTCTCGAAATTAGGAAAATTCAAGATCCTGAAATAGAAAAAATATGAATGTCCTCTTATCCACCATTTTTTTCTCAATTTTTCTACATTTCCTCTATTTAATTCTCAGTTTTTCCATCTCATTTTTATTCCTGGCTCATGAATTTTCGTTTTCTTTTGAATTTCTCTACATAAAGAGAAGAAAATTCAAGAGCCTGGAATAGTAAAAACATGAATCTACCATAGTACCACAGTCCTTATGATTATTTCATTAGATTTGTTAAGCTCCAAATATTAATAATCAGTCAAGAAACACAGATACGCGCAGTGTAGATGCTAATTTCTTAAATTCCTCTTATTCCTCTCTATTTCTCAATTTCTCTAGCTCAATTTTTGTCTATTCCCGGCTCTTGAATTTCTCGAAATTAAGAAAATTCAAGATTCTGAAATTGAAAATATATGAATGTCCTCTCATCAGTTTTTCTACATTTCCTCTATTTAATTCTCAGTTTTTCCATCTCAATTTTATTCCTGGCTCATGAATTTTCGTTTTCTATTGAATTTCTCTACATAAAGAAAAGAAAATTCAAGAGCCTGGAATAGAAAAAACATGAATCTACCATAGTACCACAGTCCTTATGATTATTTAATTAGATTTGTTAAGCTCCAAATATTAATAATCAGTCAAGAAACACAGATACACGCAGTGTAGATGCTAATTTCTTAAATTCCTCTTATTTCCTCTCTATTTCTCAATTTTTTCAGCTCAAGTTTTGTCTATTCCCGGCTCTTGAATTTCTCGAAATTAGGAAAATTCAAGATCCTGAAATAGAAAAAATATGAATGTCCTCTTATCCACCATTTTTTTCTCAATTTTTCTACATTTCCTCTATTTAATTCTCAGTTTTTCCATCTCATTTTTATTCCTGGCTCATGAATTTTCGTTTTCTTTTGAATTTCTCTACATAAAGAGAAGAAAATTCAAGAGCCTGGAATAGTAAAAACATGAATCTACCATAGTACCACAGTCCTTATGATTATTTCATTAGATTTGTTAAGCTCCAAATATTAATAATCAGTCAAGAAACACAGATACGCGCAGTGTAGATGCTAATTTCTTAAATTCCTCTTATTCCTCTCTATTTCTCAATTTCTCTAGCTCAATTTTTGTCTATTCCCGGCTCTTGAATTTCTCGAAATTAAGAAAATTCAAGATTCTGAAATTGAAAATATATGAATGTCCTCTCATCAGTTTTTCTACATTTCCTCTATTTAATTCTCAGTTTTTCCATCTCAATTTTATTCCTGGCTCATGAATTTTCGTTTTCTATTGAATTTCTCTACATAAAGAAAAGAAAATTCAAGAGCCTGGAATAGAAAAAACATGAATCTACCATAGTACCACAGTCCTTATGATTATTTAATTAGATTTGTTAAGCTCCAAATATTAATAATCAGTCAAGAAACACAGATACACGCAGTGTAGATGCTAATTTCTTAAATTCCTCTTATTTCCTCTCTATTTCTCAATTTTTTCAGCTCAAGTTTTGTCTATTCCCGGCTCTTGAATTTCTCGAAATTAGGAAAATTCAAGATCCTGAAATAGAAAAAATATGAATGTCCTCTCATCCAAAATTTTTTTCTCAATTTTTCTACATTTCCTCTATTTAATTCTTAGTTTTTCCATCTCAATTTTATTCCTGGCTCATGAATTTTCGTTTTCTTTTTAATTTCTCTACATAAAGAGATGAAAATTCAAGAGCCTGGAATAGTAAAAACATGAATCTACCATAGTAACACAGTCCTTATGATTATTTAATTAGATTTGTTAAGCTCCAAATATTGATAATCAGTCAAGGAACACAGATACACGCAGTGTAGATGCTAATTTCTTAAATTCCTCTTATTTCCTCTCTATTTCTCAATTTTTTCAGCTCAAGTTTTGTCTATTCCCGGCTCTTGAATTTCTCGAAATTAGGAAAATTCAAGATCCTGAAATAGAAAAAATATGAATGTCCTCTTATCCACCATTTTTCTCTCAATTTTTCTACATTTCCTCTATTTAATTCTCAGTTTTTCCATCTCATTTTTATTCCTGGCTCATGAATTTTCGTTTTCTTTTTAATTTCTCTACATAAAGAGATGAAAATTCAAGAGCCTGGAATAGTAAAAACATGAATCTACCATAGTACCACAGTTCTTATGATTATTTAATTAGATTTGTTAAGCTCCAAATATTAATAATCAGTCAAGAAACACAGATACACGCAGTGTAGATGCTAATTTCTTAAATTCCTCTTATTGCCTCTCTATTTCTCAATTTTTCCAGCTTAATTTTTGTCTATTCCCGGCTCTAGAATTTCTCGAAATTGAGAAAATTCAAGATTCTGAAATAGAAAAAATATGAATGTCCTCTCATCCACCAATTTTTTCTCAATTTTTCTACATTTTCTCATTCTCAGTTTTTCCATCACAATTTTATTCCTGGCTCATGAATTTTCGTTTTCTATTGAATTTCTCTACATAAAGAGAAGAAAATTCAAGAGCCTGGAATAGAAAAAACATGAATCTACCATAGTACCACAGTCCTTATGATTATTTAATTAGATTTGTTAAGCTCCAAATATTGATAATCAGTTAAGGAACACAAATACACGCAGTGTAGATGCTAATTTCTTAAATTCCTCTTATTGCCTCTCTATTTCTCAATTTTTCCAGCTCAATTTTTGTCTATTCTCGGCTTTTGAATTTCTCGAAATAAAGAAAATTCAAGAGTCTGGAATAGAAAAAACATAAATGTCCTTCTATCCACAATTTTTTTCTCAATTTTTCTACATTTCTTCTCTATTTAATTCTCAGTTTTTCCATCTCAATTTTATTCCTGGCTCATGAATTTTCGTTTTCTTTTGAATTTCTCTACATAAAGAAAAGAAAATTCAAGAGCCTGGAATAGAAAAAACATGAATCTACCATAGTACCACAGTCCTTATGATTATTTAATTAGATTTGTTAAGCTCCAAATATTGATAATTAGTCAAGGAACACAGATGCACGGAGTGTGGATGCTAATTTCTGGTCAGTGACGAACTGTTTTACACTACTTACTTATGTGACGTCTTTTTATCACTTTCGATTATGACCTTAGTTTTTTTTTTTAGGCTTACTATGTTACTTCATTATTTCAATAATTATTAAGAAAAATTGAATTGGATTACCTCTGCCTATTGCATATTTTCCTCCCTCCCACACCACCTGCTAAAATATGTTAATGTGTATTTATCTGACTAGTTTCTAAATAGATCCTTCTATATTCTTGAAATGTCCACCATTATGATAAAATATTCATAACTTGAAACATCAAAAATGTAAACTGTAAAAATGTAAAGTGTCAAACAAGGATGAAGATGATTAAGATCAAATTTATCTATTTTGAAATAATTTCCGTTATTATAATTTGGAAAAAAATGAATTAATTTAACATCTAAATGATAATTACAAAAGATAACTTTTTGGGCAGGAATAATTTATGTTCGGAGGTATTTTTGGAATTCGAGTCAAAAATTTATGCTCGAGGTTATTGTTAGTTTAAGGGATTTATTGAAATTAACTTGATTTGATCGTTAATTTTGGGTTTATCAAAAATCTTTCAGACATCAATAGGTATATATTTGGAACTTTTTTTCAGTAAGTTCGCAGTCATAACAAAATTATCATCCACCATAGAAAATTCAAATGGAAGGGCCCAACAAGTGGATCAGCCTCTGGGAAGAACTCCTAGGGTTAAGGGCAATCAAAGATGTTTATCGGGTCCCCTCACTATAAGAAAGATCAAAAGACCTTATATCACTGAGTAAAAATAATCTCCGGATTTTCACTAGATTATTTAAAGGCCACTGTCGGTCAAGAGAGCACCTTTTTGTGAGGAAACTCCAGAACACCTTCTTTGAATTATATAACTGGCAATTTAATTCTTCTCAGTGTCATTTTAACAAAATCCTGAATTTGAATTTGTAGACGCTCATGCTATAAAACCGGCATTTCTTGTTGAACTAGCAACATTTTTCGTTTGAAGATGACACTCCATAGTTTTAATTCAAATATCATCGTTTCAGTGTTTGTTAAATTTTTTGCTGGGTTAATTTAGTGCTTTTTTAACCTTCGTATTTGCATTTATATTATTTCGGTAAAAGGTACCCGATCAGGTGGTTATCTAATCGGAAATACATTAGAATATGAATAGTCATCAATTTAAATTATAATTTTGGCTAAAAATACACCAGGAAGCCATTTATTTTATTTGAAAAATCAATATTTGTTTTCGGGTTTTTCAAAATGTTTGGTCTTTCAATTAGCTTCTGCTCGGTATATATTTCGCGTTCATTACACTCTACTTTTTCATTATTGGGTTGTTTCCGATGGATCTGCTATATGGAAAGAAAATCAAATATTAAAATTATTTGGATAGCATAGAGCATAAAGAAGTAGCCATCTGCGCCTTCTTAGACATAGAGGAGGCTTTCGATAACACCTCTCATGAGTCAATAAAGAATGCGCTTGTCAGAAAAGGAGTGGACAAAACCACATCCACCGGGATGTGTGAAACCATACAAGTCACCACAACGAGAGGATGTCCACAGGGAGGGGTACTCTCACCCTTGATGTGGAGTCTAGTAGTCGATGATCTACTAAATACACTGACAGACCAGGGCTTCAACTGCCTTGGTTACGCCGATGATATTTTCATCATAGCCAGCACGAAGGAATACTCTGTGACCTTATAGAAAAAGCACTCCGAACCACGAAGGAATGGTGTCAGACAGTGGAACTGAATCTTAACTCATCAAAAACCACACTGGTAACATTTACAAAAAGAACGAAACTCCCATACCTGAGGAACATTCGCCTCGATGGAAGCAGGCTTCACTGGAAATAAGAAGTTAAATTCCTAGGAATTACCCTAGACTCCAAACTCCTTTGGAACCGACACATAGAGAACATAACAAACAAAGCAATTTCGGCACTCATGGTATGTAAAAACATTGCGGGCAAAACGTGGGGTTGTAACCCATCGATCCTACGATAGATGTATACCATGATAGTGAGACCTATCATCATCTACGGAGTGGTAGCCTGGTACAGCCGAACCCAGCTAGTAACGGCTAGGAAAACCCTAGGAAAGGTACAAAGACTCGCATGTCTATGCATAACAGGAGCAATGAGAATATGCCCAACCGCGGCAATGGAAGTCATCCTAGACCTAATACCACTTCGCAAAAGACGCGATTGTTGATAAATTCAGTTTAGAGAAAAACTTTTCCATCGAACTAAGTACAAAGAACAGATGGAACATGGAATGTATCCAGTCCCTTAAAGCAAACACCATCAAATGGTTCACAGACAACTCCAAAATTGCTGAGGGGACAGGAGCCGGAGTATTCGGGCCACGAACCAGACACTCGAAGCCAATGGGCAAATCACCAAGCATATTCCAAGCCGAACTTCATGCGATCAGAAAATGCGTGCAGTTCAACCTGAATAGAAGGTACCGAAAACGAGAAATTGTAATAATATCTGACAGCCAAGCAGCTATCAAAGCATTGAGCTCGCCGGTAATCAATTCTAAGATAGTATGGGAATGTCTACAAAAACTCAATGAGCTGGGGAAGGAAAACAAAGTAACCCTACTCTGGGTTCCTGGACACATAGGATTCGAGGGCAATGAATGCGCAGTCGAACTTGCATAAACGGCGTCGGAAATGCGCACCTCCCAGAAATCCTCAAAAAGGAAGAGAACCGGCTAAGGAACAAACAATGGCTAGACCAACCAGGACTACGACAGGCCAAAGATCTACTGGGTAGCTACAACCAAAAAAGATCTGAACTGCTGGTCAACCTTAGCAAGAAAAGTCTCAAAACTCCAACCGGGTTTCTCTCGGGACATTGCAGACTGAATAAGCACCTACGTACATATGGGGTTGGAAGAAGGTAACACTTGCAGATTCTGTGAAGACGATGGAGAAACACCTCACCATCTTCTACTGAACTGCGATGCCGTAAGCCGCTCAAGAATGAAGAACTTGGGAAGTCCCCTTATACAGCTGGAAGACATTCCAGCCCTGGAACCGCTAGACATCCTAAAATTCCTAAAGGACCTATAACTAGACTGCTTTGAGCAGGAAACCCGAACTTAGCAGCAGAAGGAGGGGTACAATAGATCAACCTTGGTCGCAGTGCAACTAACACCTCCAACACATACATACATACATACATACATACATACATACATACATACATAGAGCATAAAAGCCAAAAATAAAGGAAAACAATATTTTCTCCCTATATATACATATCACTTAACATGTACAAAATGTCTTTAACTGATAGAAAAAATCCAATGGCGGGGTTTTTCAAAGTTACCTTTTGTTTTATGTATAAACACATAAAAATTCCAACTGTACGCGTAAGTGAACGAATATATTTTAGATGTATCAATAATTATATTATGCAAAAATTACGAGTACAGAATTATTAATGAACGCGTATTATAACTTAATGCAAAAATGTACTAATGTGTTTGTTGGTGAGGATGTTGATGGCATTTTAATAATGTGACCATAGACGACCTTCATTGCTAGATGTAATCATATTTTAACCAATCTATTCCAATAAAATCATCTTGCAAAAGAATATCCACAAGTATATTTGTTTGGAAAATCCATGATTAATAGTTTCCATTAATTTCAGTTCACTTTTGGCATCACAAAGGGAAGTAGCCATGATTTCCGAAATGATCCACACAGCCTCACTAGTCCACGACGACGTCATCGATCAGTCAGATTTCAGAAGGGGAAAACCCAGCGTAAACGTTATGTGGAATCACAAAAAGGTATGACTTAATCTTTTTTCTTATCAGTTTATAGGCATATTTCTGCCCGCAATTTTCTGGATGTCATCAAAAATAAGGAAGGTTTTATTATAATTACAAAAATATACAAATTACATTATGGGTGTGAGAAAGTGCCGCAATCCAATTACCTACTCAATGGTGTGAGAGTCGGGTCAGGTAGGCGCAACCTTTAAAATTGTTTTTGACCGGAATTTTAAAATCGGGTTAATTATTCGCTGCAGGTGAAATATTTTCACGTAGGAATGTTCCAAAATTTGAGATTGTTACATAATCGACAATCTCACAGTCACAACATACCTCCACTTAATTCAGTTATTTATACTTATTTTTGATAGTTTCAATAGGTTTATTATAGGAGAGAAATGACTATAATACTCTTGGAAAAGGTAACTTCCGAAAAGTAAAGATTCTAATTAGTTGGCAAGAGCATCGGAGATGTATATGGAAAAATGAAAGGAGCATCTGACCAGAAAATCCAAAAAACTTTGAAGTGTCTTGAGGATCAAGATTTAATTAAGACTAAAAACTTTGAAGATTCCAAAGACTTGTTGAGATATTAGAATCATTATTGAGCCATGAGAGATTCTAAAGTCAACATTCTAAGAGCTTAAAGATGTATTCTCTGTATAAAAACTTTCTTTGAGGGCCAAATTATGAATTGACTGGTAAACGTCTGGTTGTTACCTAGCAGGTATTTTCTATGCACTACTGTAGAGAATAGAAAGTATCTGCTAGGTAACAACCAGACACTTACCAGTTGGTCCATAATTTGGCCCTAAACGCGAAGTTCTTTTTTTTGGATCGAGCTTTGAATATTTTGGAGAGATTCTAAAAAATGAAACCCACAAGACTTTGAAGAATTTAGAATGAAGGTTGAACTCATCATCAGGGTCTAGATTTAAATCTATCTTAGAATATTTGACTCAAAACTAAAGGATCTCTCTTTCAACCCTGAAATCTAAAGATTCTATTGAATATTCTGAAGATTTTGAAGATGTTAGAATGAATACCAAGTCATCAAAGGTGAAGTTCTTCTCTTTGAAGACTTTGGGACTTAAGGGCTTTGAATCAAGATCATGAAATGATTCTAAAAAACGAAAACAACAAGATTTTGAAAACTTATTTTTGAATATTTTAGAATGAAAACTCTGTTGATTTGAACTTATCCTCAGAGTCTTGATCTTACAAATCTCAAGCCCAAGCTTTGCTATTTGACTCGAGACTTAAGATTCTCATTTCAGACAAGAACTTAGATTCTATAGGAGCTCCAAAGACTTATATTTCAAGATACAAAAGAGAGAGCCTTGATTTAAAGATTTTGAATGCTCTAAAAAGTCTGAAGATTCTAAAAGGCAACGACACGAAATTCGTTACTAAAGCCATGAAAGATTCGAAAGGCAAAATATACTGTAAGAGCTTAAGGGAGTGCTCTTTGTTATTCTTCAAAGGCGAAGTACTTTTCTCTAAAGACTTTAAATCGAAAGCATAAAGAGGTTCTAGAAAACAAAAACCAGAAGATGTTAGAATGAAGACTTTGTTGAATTCAACTCATTCTCAATGTTTTATTCTTGCAGATCTGAACCGTATGTGAAAATACTTGACTCAAGATTATCATTTTCGACTGAAGACATCATTTTGTAAATATAAAATGAAGATTCTAAACGTCTCCAACTACGCAAGATGCCGAAAAAGATTAAACATTCAAACATTGACTTGCTATATTCGGAAATTTGAATATAAGATGATAGAAATATACATATGTGAATATTCAAATTTGATCCCAAGCCCTAGAATTTATATATGTATATAATATAATATACGGCAATTTCCAATAGCGATTTCAATCTGCAAATCATTTAACAAATCAAATTTTCCGAAGATGATGGATAATTAAAAAAAATTAATAATGTAATTAATTAATGTTTGTACATATCTTCATTCAAACATAATTTCTTTCGATTCCTATAATTATTTATCTTATTAAAGAAACTATCCAAGGTGAGCCGTCATGAAAATAAAGGATTTCCCCTATAACAACTGCAAATTATTCATAACAACACGACTTAAAAGTTTATAAAAGAAAATTATAAATAATAACAAATATGTAGAGAAAAATGATCGGTCACGAATGCACTTCCAGCAATGGCCTTTGCAAAACCCATAAATGATTGTTGAGCAATATGGCCTATACCAAACTGAAGTATGTCTAGGGCAATACTAATCGATTTAGGTAAGTACCTAACATGATTTATATAGCTAGTTTTTGAAGGTATATATTACAAAATTTTAATTAAAAATGGCAAACGTGTACCTAAAAAATGCGGAAGTAGGTACCGATTTGGAAAGTGATTGAAGGTGCGGTCAAAGTTATTAGTATAAATTTTATTAAATTGGTTTTTAAATAAATGATGACTATTTTTAATCAATTTGAACTATTGTCAAGATTGCCAATATTTTCCTTGTTACGCAAAAATAAGCTCACTTAAAAAGGAATAAAAACTACCTCGTTCATGCATAGATGCAATTTAATTTTATTAATTTGGGGCACAAGAGGTGCAATTTTATCGAGCGCACAAAGACGATAATTTACTACTAGGCATGCCATTGCCCGATATAGCAACACCTCTCGAATCGACTTTATAAAATTGCCCAATACGCCATGTTATTACGGACCGTTGCCCTAGACACACTTTTCGGGCGATTTTCTATTGCCCAATCATCGCCTGCGGCTCCGGTCGTACCCAAACCTGTCATTTGGCTAAAGGCCGTCGCCACTGGAAGTACCTTCTATGTTTAGCGAGGAATTGGCGATCATATATTCGAAAGGAAATAATTTTTTTCGTGGGTATACTGGTTTTAATATCTCAATAATTGATTAATGTTCTAAATAGGCACTAGACCGTTTGATAACCTTGTAAGAACTTAGTTAACTTGAAGATTCGAAATCGGATGTTGATTTTTCACTTCTTGTAAAAGAAGAAGAGATAGATGTTCGTATGTAATTCTTATTTGGTGAAGGTTTGTTTTCTATCTTATAGTCGTTTTTGATTGGCTCCTAGAAAATATTCTCAAACTACTAGATTGTAGATTGCATATCGAGTCGTAAAGGGTAGTTCCAGCCGCTCAAGCACTGCTACCTTTCCAGATATTTTGTGTGTGACTCTGCTTCTAGTTGGTGTCCAATATGTGTAGGCTTCTCCCACAGGAGGCCTGGGTGGTAAAGTGCCCACCTCTTGGGGTGTTAGCCGTACCCCTTCAAGGTATTTCAGCCTCTTACAGAAGTGTACAGGGCATTCACAGATTAAATGTGCTGTGGTTTCTCTCACTTGTTCGCAAAGTCTACAGTGGTCGTTGTCTGCTTTGCCTATTGTTTTTAGGTGATATGAAGTGCCCAGTAAGCAGACCAACGACTGTTCTAATGTCTCTTCGGTTCATGTTGAGGAGCTGTTCAGATCTCTTTGCTGAGATAGATATGAACCGAGATATGAACCGTTTTGCCTGTCTCAGACCGGGACGGATCTCCAATGAGCTAGCATTCGGTCCTTTTTCCATTTGTGCATTTCTTTGAAGGCGTAGCATTTCAATAGTCCGCAGAAAAGCTCTGGGCCTTGAAAAGGTGTTATAGCGCCTTCCTTTGCGAGGCGGTCTGCCTCCTCAATGCCCTCTTTCCCTTGGCGTCTTGGTTCCCAGCTAGTTGTTTAACGCCTAAATACCTAACTTGATCCGAGAGAAATAATTGTGTTGCGTTCAGGGTGGGGGCTCGCAGATCCAGCTTCCTTCTTTTCGTAAACGGAACTAAAGTCGTTTGCTGGGATTTATGGAAAGTCCTTCTTCCTCACTCTAGTTTTTGGCACATTGCATTCAACCTGTTATTATGCCTTCATGCTTGCCTCTAATTATTACCGCCAGATCATCTGTGTAACCTAAGACAGTGATTCCTTCGTTGCTTAGACTGTGTCCACAGAAGAGGCGAAAGGACACCTCCGCCTTTAGCCGTGGTGACAATAACTGTTTCGCCGTTCGAGTTCGCCGATACTGAGCGATGTTTTAGCATGGCTTCTGCCATCCTATAATGGGAGCTTCTACCCCCTATCTTCGAGAGCTTTTTGATAGATTGGATTGGTGTGAGGTGTTATCAAAGGCACCCTCTATATCTATAAAAGCTGCAAGAGCGATTTTTTTTGCCTCGAGTGACTTTTCTATGTCTGTTACTAGACGATGGAGTGCACTTGTTGTGGATTTGCCTGCTTGATAAGCAAATTGTCTTGGACAAAACGGTGTCCTATTTAAAATTTCACTTCTGATATATGGATATTGCTTTCTCCATGGATTTAAGGAGAAAGGATGTTAGGCTGATTGGTCAATAGGATTTTGGTTCATCCTCTGGTCGGCGCCCTGCTTTTGGAATAAATGTCACACCAGCCTCTCTCCAAGCTAGTGGAATGTAGCCCAGGGTGACGCTAGATATGAATATTATTTGGAGATGTACCTTTAGGATATTGTAACTGTAAGGGTATTTCCTGTTTGGGCCAATGAAACAATACCCTGATGGAAGCACTGTTTAATATAGCAAAAGTAATAGAAGATTTCATTATGAATGACTTTGGCAGAAAGTCGACAAACAAAGTCAAATAACCTATAAATAGACCTATCTATTTTTACCTGGTATGCGCGCGCAACACGAGGCAATGCATTTTTATTGGCTACCTAATACAGGTGAGAGGTGATCGTTTTGTACGCTGGGCATCTCCTTGTCCTTGTTCATTGCCCGTGGTCTGACAAGAATAAACGTACAGTTCATATTCAACTTGACAAGTGTCATTCAAAAGTTGTTTGAAATTTTCATTGACAAATACGTTGCACAACACGCGGTCTTTCTCCTTCCCTTTTTATTCCGTGCCAAATAGGAAGGACGGATTGCTATACGTAAGTCTAACATAATTTGGTACGTTTTGCCTCGTCTTGCGCAATGAGCATTATGTGTCTTTTTTTATCTAATGAAGTTTTCGTATTATTACCTCTTTGTCTGGTAAAATAGATAGATCTATTATGGCAGTTTTGGGAGAACGTGATATGTTTTATCGAGAGGCGATAAGGCGATGTGTGTTTGGTGATTGTAAAAGTGATAGTCAAACGAGTTCCATTAAATTAACGACCCCATTTGCCTTCACTGGAGTTTAAGATAACACAGCTTCTTGTCAAATCTACGCTTTCGTAAGTATTCGGTGCATTCGCTATGGCTTCTTTGGATGCAAAACGTTTGATAAAATTAACAAAAAGTGATGTGACAGGTGCTGTGTTACCTAAAACTCCAGTAGAGGCAAATGAGGTCGTTAATTTGATGGAACTCGTTCGACTATCACTTTTACAATTACCAAACACATATCGCTTCATCGCCTCTCGATAAATTATATCACGTTCTCCCAAAGCTGCCATAATTATTAAATTTAAGCCCAAAATTGAAAAAAAAATAATAACATTGACAATGCTATTTATAGGTTATGTGACTTTGTTTGTCGACTTTCTGCCAAAGTCATTCATAATGATATCTTCTATTTAGAGAATAAACAAAACAGCTTGACAGTTCTCCGACAAGGGCAGTTTTGTGAGGGCAGCTGCATAGGGCAGCTGATGGCATAGCTGTCTGTCAATTGTCACTTATGGTCAAGGCTCTGACTACAATACTTTAACACTCCCCCTCGATTTAAAACTATTAGGTGATTAGGTATAATTACAATACAAAGTTTTACATCGCAAGAAAAAATTACCAAAAGTGTATGAAACTAAGAATTTCAAACTTTCTTACAGAGAGCAGAGTGATTTATAAATGTATAAACTCCCAACTTAGCCAATACTTTCACTTTTCAATTTTCATTAATGAACCAATAAATAGTATTAAATTTTTCTTTACACAAAGCCTTGGTAAAAATATGAGCCAAATTGTTTTCATTTGACATACTCTATCTCTAGAACCTTTTTAGAATACAAATCTTTTATAAAATGTTCCTTAATATCTATATGTTTGCCACGTTTCGAATTTTCGTAACTTTTACTCATAGAAATGGCACTTAAATTGTCCATATCCAGGATTACGTTTGTCACTTCACTAAACTCCGAAAGTACTCCTTTTGAATTCACCAGTTCTTGTGCAGAAGCTGCTGTTGCGACGTACTCGACTTCTGCTGTGGATAGGGCCACGCAAGTCTGCTTTTTAGAAAACCAGCTAATTGGATTACAAGCATAAAGAACAACGGAACCACTTGTGATCTTCTTGTCAACTTTATCACTAGCCCCAGTCTGCATCCGAATATGGCCACTAAGTCCAGCTCATTTTTGCTATACACCAGTCCTGTTTCAATGGTGTTTTTGAGATAGCGTAACACTCGTTACGCTTGATTCGGGCTGTCCATATATCTGCTAAGATACGAAACCGCATACACGATATCTGGTCTTGAAGTGCATGTCAGGTACATCAATGATCCAATCAGTTTTCTGTAAGGAACACTTTAAATCTCATCAGATTTTTTCACTTGAAATCCAGTGACCATTGGAGTTGTTACATCTTTGAAATCAGCCATGTTAAATTTTTTGAGAATCTTCTGTGTGTAGCTTTTCTGTGTTATCGTCACTTTTTGGGATGTTCTATTTATTTCCATTCCTATTAACTTTTTAACTTCACCTAGAAATTTAGCATTCAATTTTTCCTTCAGGATACTGCTGTTGGAATGTCTAGCTGACATATATTCCAACCCTGTATTAGTCCATTTACGAGAAATGCTCTAATGGTCGACAACCTTGCAACTGGAGCATACATAGTGCCAAAAGGATTCTCCTCCTCAATCTGGAATCCCTTAGCTACTAGCCGTGCCTTCTTTGAACCATCTTCTTTGGTTCTAAATACCCATCTGGTATCAATGGTCCTCTTGTTCTCTGGACGCTCACATACAGTCCAAGTTTGGATATTTTTATGTGACTCTAATTCATAAACAGATTCTTGAGCGTCAGAAAAAGTTTGAGGATCGTCTTGAGACTCAATGGTGTCGTAAACCGCATATATCTCGTAATCTTCCAGGTGTTGTGGTTTATTTACCTGTCTTCCAACTCTTGTAATTGTTGGTTCTTGGAAATCTTGTATCTCTTCATCATGTAAATCCTCAAATTCACTATTCTCGGCTTGTAAAGAATTGTTTTCAGAAGTTCCAGAACTTTGCTCAGAACTGTCTTCACTCTCCCCGAGTGATTTTCATGAAACCTTCTCGATTTACTTACAACCAAATATTCTTAAATGTGATAAGTCTGGCTTTTTTTAAATCATGCTTCATAAGGTGTTTTATTTTTCACTGCTTTGGTTGGAGATCTATTAATGATATAAATAGCAGTATTTACTGCCTCTGCCCAATATTCCTTAGACAAGCGTGCATCTAATAGCATACTGCGAGCTTTTTCCACAATAATTGTCTTATTTGCTCGCTCACTCACCCCATTTGGTTGTGGAGTGTATCTGACTGTTGTCTGATGGACTATAGAGTAAAAATCAAACGAGAAGAAGCCACTGTCATCAGCGCTGACAAAGAAAGCAGGGCTGGGATTCTGTAATAAATAGAGATATTTTCTCTATCTCTATTGACGTCTCCTCTCTATTGATTTCGACAAGAGCGAAGAAGACAGCAAGTGGCATGATAGCGATAGGGATAACGATCTCCAGCCGTTACAGAGTTCCAGCCTAGATTTCCTTTTCTCTGCGTCCCTACCATTTAAAGTGAGACAAACAATAACCCGTGTGGCTTCATCTCGTTTGATTTCTACTCTACTTGCTTGTTTAAGTACATTTCTCAATTTATTCTATCCCGTTGTCGGTTCTTAATATTTTGATTTTACAATCAGTCTGATTTTCTACTAGCCGCTTAAATTCTTTAAATACTTCAACAACTTGGCTCTTTTCTGACAGAAAATATGCAATCTATATAGAATAATCGTCTATCAAAGTGAAAAAGTACCTACTGCCTCCAAATGATGCTGTCTCCATGGGATCACATAGATAGTGATCTATGTGATCCCTAACTCCAAAATCTTACTTGACTGTCTAGAACTACACTTCAATGACTATCTACATTGCTTTCTCTCTGCACAGGAAGCACAGGGTTCAGTGGTTATAGAGTTTATGCTCAAACCACTACACATATTTGATAATGGTTTCATATTATTTCTATTCATGTGTTCCAACGGTCCCAACCGTCTATGCCATAAATCTCTAGACTCTTTAACACTCGAGTATACTGACGTTTCATTAACTGCTCGTCCAACTGTATCTCCACTCAAAGTAGTCTTAGGCCCAGTTGTACAATCTTGGTTCAAAACAGAGTTCAGCTGAACTCGTCTAGTACTTGAATCTCCCCATTTGGAATGCATTGCAGTCAAAATTGATAAAATTTGATTATTAGCTGACAGCAATGTATTTTAAATGGAAAAGCTCAAGTACCAGTCGAATTCAGTTGAACTTTGTTTTGAACCGAGATTGTACAACTGGGCCTTAAGCTGATAAATGCCGTTTACTTCGAAACCACTGGCTACAATTTTATTTGACACATCTATAATCTGAGCTCCATACCTGCTAAATATTACCTTGTAACCTTTCTGCACAATTTTTACTTATAGTAAGTAAATTTACTGCTGCATCAGGAGCATACATAACCTCTTTTGCAGGTATGATTTTTTTTCCACCATTAATCACCACACTAATGTTGGCTGTTCTTTGTGACACTATACTGAGTTCGGAATTGTTAGCTGTCTTTATGTTTCCAGCTTCACTAGGCACATTGTTCCTTAACCACTGTTTATTTTTGGTTAAGTGCACTGAAGCACAAGAGTCCAAGTACCATGCATCCTTCTGTACTTTCTCTGAAGATAAGCAGGCCAGAAAGGCTGTGTTCCTCTTATTCATATTGTTATCTTTATCAATCGGTTTGGCACCTCTGCAATGTGCTTTATAGTGGCCAATTTTACCACAATTGTAGCACTTTATCTTATTTTTCTCAAGGTTTCTCTTAAAACCGTTTTTTGGAAACATAGCTGCATTGCTATTTGCAGACTTTGGTTCACTAGTACTTACTGTAATAATTTAATCTTCACAAAATTACCAGTTATCTGAGCCCCACTACTTTCCAAACCCATAATAATAGGCCAATTTTCTACTGGTAGTCTTGCTAACAAGAGAGTGCCTACCCATTCGTATTTTACTTTAAATTTTAACTCATTTAGCATGTGTGAGGTTGAAATAATTGTGTCACAATAGGCTTCTACTGACCTGGTTGTTACTAACTTTCTCAGATGACCGACTCTTCTTGTAAGTCCCGAGTCCTCAAATGCCTTCTCTAGATTATCCCAAGCTTCTTTGGATGTTTTGGCTTTCTTCAGGTGTGAGTAGTTCAACTTGTCTTTTTTGTATTTCTTATCGTCTGTCTCTCCTCCCTTTACCACCTACCATAAGTCGTCCAATTCAAGAAGTGCTCTCATTGCAAACTTCCATTCACTAAAGTTGTCCCTACCGGTCAACTTATCAATTAACACAAAAGACGAACCGCTTGCCATTTTTTGCGTGTTAGCACAAAAACAAAAACGTTATTACTTTTCTTTTGACTAAACTTTTTTATTTTGATATTTATCCAGAGCCAAAAATAGAATTTTCTTTTTATTTTTGTGTCTGCTTGAAATGGCCATTTGGAAATGATATCAGCGTTGTTTTCCACTAATTTGGATTCGCTCTATCAATTGGTAAAGTCAAAACTGGAAAATCAAAAAATCGAATTTTTCATATTTGAATTCTAATTCCAAAATCTTCCAACCTCGATTTTCCGGTAACCGTTGAGCAAATTGCATTGAAATTTTCAGGATTTGTAGCTCTTATTAGGCTCTAAATGGCCTGTGATTTACAATATTCCTAGGCTTATAGTTTTTGAGAAAATTTGAATTTGGATTGAAAATCAACTTTGGGACTGAATTGCTCAAAAACTATTTGAGATATCAAACTCAATTTTGCACAGATTAATAAAGAATTTAATGCTCTCTCCAATGATACATAGTTTATTGTAATTTGCTTGAAATTTAACAAAAATATGGGCAATTGTTCATGACCTCAGAGGAATTCATGACCATGTCAAGATTTTGATAATTCTCCAGAGCCAAAAATAGGATTTTTTAAAATTTTTGTTTCTGCTTAAAATAGCTATTTGGAAATGATGTCAGGGTTGTTTTCCACTAATTTGGATCAGCTCTATCAATTGGTGAAGTCAAAATTGGGCAAAACTGGAAAATCAAAAAATCGAATTTTTCATAAGGGTACCCCCTTTGAATTCTAATTCCAAAATCTTCCAACCTCGATTTCTCGGTAACCGTTGAGCAAATTGTATTGAAATTTTCAGCATTTGTAGCTTTTATTAAGCTCTAAATGGCCTGTAATTTACAATACTGCCAGATTCATAATTCATATTCAAAATTGAATTTATCGATCAGTGAAAATTTTCTAAAAATAGCACTGAGACAGATTTTTTCTCACAGCTTCATTAATTTTCATCCGATTTTAATGTAATTAAGCTCTAATTAAATTCTCTACAATTCTGGTCATTCAGATTTTAATTTACTTTCAATTATTCGTTCACTAGTTCAATATTTTGAAGGCCTTAACTTATCCATAACTCTTTGAAAAGTCGAGGGTGCATTTTTCAAACCAAACGGTATGCGTTTATACTAATTTGTCAAGAATGTGAGATGGAATTCAGAAAATTAAATGGTTTAATTAATCACTATTAAAAACCTGAAAAATGAGTGAATACACCCAACTGTGCCATTAGCTATCGAAGAAAACAAATAAGGCAAATTCAGAAATAATTATTTTCTGCAAAAACGATTAGGCAGACCAAGGGCTCTCTGCATATTGTTGCACAAGACTTTTTCGAATTTTCCATTGAGCATCAGCATCACATTTTCGACAGGTCGTCTGCGTAGGCTGCAATAAGCGATAAGTTTCTTGGGAAACAAATAATTCAATTTCAATGGAGCTCAGACAAGATACGAAAAAAGGCGCATAATAAAAGTGGTAATAAGATATTTCTATTTTAATCCTATTAGACAATAAAAATCGAGAATGCATTTTAAATCATATTTTATTGCCACATCTGATGCAATAAGGAAATAAACCTGGATTTAAAAATCAGCTGGAATGCTAATTGACCGCCGTCCGATGTCTGCGGCAAGGTTTTCTGGTTTTGGGATTTTACCAAAGATATAAGTTCCATTTATTATTATGTTGAAGTTTTTACTATGCATCCGGGTATAATTCATAAGATTTAGGAAAAGAAAGGCGTATTCGACGAGGTCGTTTAATGTGCAAAATTTGATCATTAATTGATTATTGTTTTAATGGACAAAGGATCTGTTGTTTGATAGGTTGAATCATTTTGCAGATATATTCTTCATTTATTATCTCTGTGAGCATTAATTATCAACAATATAAGGCAAACTTCAAACAAAACGATTCGCAATTATAATAACTAAATATTAATAAAAACTCCAAGAGAGTCCATAAGTTTTTCGTCATCCTCCAGCTCATCGACAATATTAACCACAGTCATTCAAACATGCCTTAAATGTGTTAAAACATAAAATCAACGTTGATGACTGTATTAAATGATTATACAATACAATCGATTGCAGCCTTTGGTAACGTACGGGTTTTACTAATTGTACTATTAACTTATACAAAGATTACAACAGATATTTTTTTTGATGATGTAATTTTTTTCAGTCGCCCACCAGCGACACTTACTTTGGTTACAAATCAATCAATCAGTAGGAATCAAATAAATTATTCCAATAGATCATCGTTTTAAAATATAATTACCCTAAAACAAAAATAATAATTGATGTCAATAAACCAAATACCAATGAGATCAAGCGTAGAGGCCTAAATTGCAGGTTGGTGTTGCAATATTTTAACATTGCATTTGCAAACTCGAATGTGGCACAATATCTAGTCCAAATCAAGAGTGCTACATTACCTAAATATCAAGTTTAATAATTCTTTGGGCGCGGGTTTATGCACTGCCAACTAACAAGTGCATAATAATGACATTCAAGTGGGTATCGGTACCACTCTCTGGTACCAATTAAAGTAGTAAGTCCGATTGCGACATCGTCTGCTTGGACTTGGGAATACAAAAAAAAAACTACTAACGATTTTTAAGACAAAAATACCTACTTCACTTATATTGCAAATTGGTTATGATATATGTATTATGGTTGGCTTGTGTAATCCTAATGAGTTGGTTTAGTATCTGGGAACCTTGATTTTGCTGCAAGATTTATCAAATCACAATTTTGCTTTTCTGAATTTTAACTTTTTAATCTGAATTACATTTTCCCTACTCAGAAATTGAATTTACAATTTCACTTTTCTGAATTATTAAGTTCCTATTCTGAAATACCGTTTCTTTCTCTAGAATAAAACTTTGATTATCTAAATTACAATAGTTGAAAAAAGAGTAGGAAGTTTAGAACTCAGTCCAGACTCCAGACACAAATCTTCCTCTGACTGGATCCAGGAAATTTTTAAATAAGGAACTATGTACTACCAAGTGAAAAAATACCGTTTATCACCCAGAGTTATTTTTCCAGGTTCAAATTTCTACTCAATTATACCCAACTACCTTGCTACCTCGGTTAACTAAACACATTCAACTATAATAATTAACGATTTCTAAGCAAACACCTCGACAGTTTCCCAACAATTGGATGCAATGGTAAAATGTTATAATAGGTAGCGCGTTAGACCGTGTTACCATATTGTTTGCACTGGTAAGCCAAAGGTGGAAAAAATTAGGCAAAACACCCATAATTAATTTGATGTGTGGCAACGGACGGGTTAATGATGGGTTGGTTTTATATTGTTTAAGAACATTTTAATTGAATAATTACAGTTGTTTTTGGACAACTACTGTATTATTGCAATAAAATTTAATGTTTGAAGATAAGCTTAGTTATTAGAGCAAGATAAATGTTTGGTTACTTAAATAAAACAATATTAATTAAACCTTTTTTTCTTCCAGGTTACCATGGCTGGAGACTTCGTCTTGGCCATAGCATCTATGATGATAGCAAGACTAAAAAACAACGACGTCACTTTAGTTCTAAGTCAGGTAGGAAGGCTTTTCAAACATTATTTGAAAATTTGTACTTTATTGTAATGTAATTTTTAGGTAGTCAGTGACCTAGTCCAAGGAGAATTCATGCAGCTAGGCTCAAAGGAAACCGAAAATGAAAGATTCGCTCATTATTTGACAAAAACTTACAGAAAAACGGCTAGTCTTATGGCAAATTCTATCAAATCTGTAAGTATCATCGATTTCAATCCTGATCGACCCACACACAACAGACGAAACTGCCACCAACACCAACAAAAAAAAAAAAACAAGAATTTTTGCTTGTTCATAAGCAGGAAGTAGAAAAAACTTAATAACAAACTTTTTACTTTATATCAATAATCATAAGCTAATAAAACATTGTCTGTTCTTTAGGTGTCGATATTAGCCGGAGCTGATGAACAACTGTCAGAATTGTCATACCAGTACGGTCGTAATTTGGGTCTAGGATTTCAATTGGTCGATGATCTTCTAGACTTTGTGTCCAACTCGGCTATGATGGGCAAACCTACAGCCGCTGATCTTAAACTAGGCTTAGCCACAGCTCCAGTATTGTTTGCTTGTGAAAAAGTATGTATAAAGTAACTTATAGTTTACAGGTTTTTCTTAAATCTTGATATTTGGGAACAATATTGTGATTGAAATTATTGTGAAGACAGCTTCGACTCAACTTTCTTTTAGAGAACAACCTGTTTTAATTGAGTATTAAATAGGTTACTTCAAAATAGATAAGAGGCATTCGTTCAAAGACATCACCGTAAGCTCAGAAAATTTAACAAAGTCCAAATTGTCAAGTCAATCTATAAAACAGTCCTAGTAAAATCGAAAATTGGAGACTTACACTCAAGAAAGGGGAGCAATGCAATCTAAACAAATAAATCTACACTTACCTACATGTACGAGAACCATAGAAGAAAACACATGAAATGACATTTAGATTACACTGATGAGGACACTGATCAAGAATTTTCAAATACATTACCAAAAAAGTTTCCAGAAAACAGTGGATAATATGAAAAGGATTTTTATGTTTGTACTCAAGATCGTTTGATATAGACTTCTGGAAACGTATTCATCAAAGACTGAACATTCTGAACACTACAAAAAGCTGCTGACAAAGGAAAGAGATAGATTGAGGAGATTGAGAGAGATGTAAATCATTTGGAAGCCATAAGAGCGAAAGAGGTTAGAACAAAAGTAAAAGATATGAAAAATGGGCCAAAAAACATTCCTATTGAGCTATTCAAATATACGCCAGAGATCGTAAAGGAAATTCTAGCAGATATACAGGGTGTCCCACGACGTTTTTCCCAAGTAATAACATCGAAACGCGTCATCCAATATAATAACTGAAATTTTGAGGATCTGCGTTGTCTGCATTGTTTCCAATTTCACCACTTTCGCTTCAATTTCGGTCAAGTGACGTCAACTTTCGAATCACAAATGTATCTCATGGTATATTATGGCATTTTTTGTTAGATTATGTACAGGGTGTTTTTTTATGTATTGACATCCCACCTACAACCTTTACCTTTATAGGTAGATGAAAGGTGTAAATACAAAAGTTGTACAGTATTGGCTAAATTTTTAAAATCCATGATCAAAAACAAAAATTGATTGTCAGAAATGGGAAATATTGCATGCTTTCAGCTTTTTTCAAATGGTATGCGCTGGGTGTCAATATATAAAGAAACACCCTGTACAAATAAATGGATTATTGCGGAACTTATGGGTGGACCTCTGCGGGACGAGCGCAGCGAGTTCCGCAGCCATCTACTCACCAATATACTGTTGAAGTGTTCAAATGAGACACTCACCTGAAACGAGTAGTTTTTGAACTAATGAGAAAAATTCTCAACTGACTGAATCAGGTTAGTATTGTACTTGAACAACATATTGGTGAATAGATGGCTGGGTCCACCCATTAGTTCCGCAACAATCCACTCGTTTGTACTTGAATAACTTGTCACAATATATTGTACTAGTTTGGTAAAGTAAAATTACTAATTCCTGTTAAAAGGCCAATTGACAAAAAGTAGATAATCTTACAAATTCTGACTTTATATAATAAGTTATTGTTCAAGTACAAATAAGTGGATCGTTGCGGAACTTATGGGTGGACCTCTGCGGGACGAGCGTAGCGAGTTCCGCAGCCATCTAATCATCAATATACTGTTGAACTGTTCAAGTAAGACATTCAACTGAAACATGTAATTTTTAAACTAATGAGAATAACACACATTTGAGTGAGTCAGTTTAGTATCGTAATTAAACAACATATTGATGAATACATGGCTCCTGGGAGGTCCACCCATAAATTCTGCAACAATCCACTCGTCTGTACTTGAATAATTTGTCACATTATGTTACTAGTTGGGTAAAGTAACATTACTAATTCCTGTTGAAAGGCAAATTGAGAAAAAGTGAATAATCATAATCATTACAAATTTTGAATTTATATAATAAGTTATTGTTCAAGTACAAATAAGTGGATTGTTGCGGAACTTATGGGTGGACCTCTGCGGGACGAGCGCAGCGAGTTCCGCAGCCATCTAATCATCAATATACTGTTGAACTGTTCAAGTAAGACATTCACCTGAAACGTGTAATCAAACTAATGAGAATAACGCACATTTGCGAGAGTCAAGTTAGTATCGTAATTAAACAACATATTGATGAACAGATGGCTGCGGAACTCGCTGCGCTCGTCCCGCAGAGGTCCACCCATAAGTTCCGCAACAATTCACTCTGTACTTGAATAACTTGTCACATTTTGTTACTAGTTTGGTAAGGTAACATTACTAATTCCCTGTTGAAAGGAAAATTGACAAAAAGTGAATAATCATAATCTTACGAAATTTGACTTTATATAATAAGTTATTGTTCAAGTATAAATAAGTGGATTGTTGCGGAACTTATGGGTGGACCTCTGCGGGACGAGCGCAGCGAGTTCCGCAGCCATCTAACCATCAATATACTGTTGAAATGTTCAAGTAAGACATTCACCTGAAACGTGTAATTAAACTAATAAGAATAACGCACATTTGAGTGAGTCAGTTTAGTATCGTAATTAAACAACATATTGATGAACAGATGGCTGCGGAACTCGCTGCGCTCGTCCCGCAGAGATCCACCCATAAATTCCCCAACAATCCACTCGTTTGTACTTGAATAACTTGTCACATTATGTTACTCGTTTGGTAAAGTAACATTACTAATTCCTGTTGAAAGGCAAATTGACAAAAAGTGGATAATCTTACAAATTCTGACTTTATAATAATATAATAAGTTATTGTTCAAGTACAGGGTGTTTTTTTATATATTGACAAAATTTTACATTTCTGACACTCAAATTTTGTTTCTGACCATGGTTTCTAAAAATTCAGCCAAAACTGTAATACAACTTTTGTATTTACACCTTTCTTTTACCTGTAAAGGTGAAGGCTGTAGGTGGGGTGTCAATATATAAAAAAACACCCTGTACCTACACATTTAAAATCACCTTATTCTCCTAAATAGTTTTCCCATTCCCATATTTTTATGGGCCATTCCTTCGGAAAACAATGAGCTGCCGAAAGTAATCTAAACTAACCCAATCTGGCTTATTTTAACTTAAACTGTCCCCCCCTTTCAAAAGACCTGTATCCGCCCCTGCGCAGAATATAGTGAAAGTAGGAAATCAAGCTTCAAAAAGTTTTAAAACTATGAAAGGACTAAAGCAAGGTTGCTGTCTATTACCAACAATGTTAATGTTCAAGATTTACATTCAGGAGGAATAGGTGGGAGAACATTACTTGTCCACACTACTCTTTGCAGATGATCGGTAGTAATGGCTAGCTGTGAAGACGAACTGGATTACATGTGCATAGAAAACTTAAGGACGAATATGACTAGTGTAGAATGAAAATAAACCAAAGCAAAACAGATTATCTTCATATTGGAGATGATAATGAAGACCTGGATCTTAGCTTGAGAGATCTGAAACAGTATAAGGAGTATAAATACTTGGAAAGCTTATTGATATCAACAATAGAGTTACACAAGGTGAAAAATGCTTTAACATTCTGAATTCTTTACTCTGGATGAGTAGCCAGATTTCTGGAAAAACAAAAAAGACAATCTACAAAAGGAAGGTAGAATTTCAAGACTGGAGCATATAAAGAACGCTGAAATTTGAAGAACAGGAAAAATTATACATATAAAACCACAGAAAGAATAGACACCTGACAGGTTATATGGTATGAGTATGTTATGAGAATGGAGGAGCAGAGATGGTCAAAGAGATTATTGATGTACGCTCCATATGAAACAGGAGGAAGAGATGAAGATCAGCGCTGGATAGAATTCCTTCAAAAACCTTTAGAGAAATCCACAAAAGTAAACTGAATTCCTCTAATAGTCTATCAAGGTGTTTTTCAAACATTCCAGAGTCCATATTGTTCTCAACCAATATAAAAATCTTTTATAAATTGAAACCCTAAATCAAATACCTAACTATACAATTGTAATTTTCAGTATCCAGAACTCAATCCGATGATAATGCGCCGCTTCCAAGAACCCGGAGACGTAGAGAGAGCTTTCGAATTAGTCCACAAAAGCAAAGGTCTAGAACAAACGCAATTTTTGGCCAAACAACATTGTCAAGAAGCAATGAGGATAGCCAATATGCTGAAAGACAGTCCTTATCAAAAAGGATTGGTCGTTACAGCGGATTATGTCCTAAACAGGATGAAATAGCGATTTAGTTGTTAATTATATTATTTTTTGTATATATAGTTGTGAAGTGAATGAGAGTATGAAAGTGATTGTTCAATAAATAGCAGTGTGGGCACAATTTGAACCATTTCATTATATATTATGACACTGCCAAAAAATAAAACTTATGTTTCAATGAAATTAAGTACATACTAATGAAGAAAATGTTCCACAATAATGAACAAGTAGGCAGTTTTTCCCAGTCTTATTTATATAAGCTAATAGTTGGGAGATGAATGGCGAGTGAATCAGAAGGATGAAAAACAAAGTTATTTTTTAGGAAAACAGTCAATGCAGTGTAGGTTGAGTCAAAATTGTTTCAATTATTTCTGCTCACCAACTTCTTTTTTTTTTTGGAATCTACACTGTATAATTTTAGTTGCTCATAATTATTATTATTGTTATTATAATGTAATAGACAATTTATTTTATTATTATTATTATTATGTATTATTATTATAAAAAAAAATATATATTTTGCCAAGAAATCTTTTTGGAAAGTTTCAAATTAACAGTTTTAAATATGTAAATACATACTAACTTTTATCAAAGTCATTTGTATGTATATTTTGTTTAATTTAATACAATTCAGTGGTTGTCTTTATATGTGAATGAAGGTTTTCCAAAATTAGCATGCTAATGTCCGTATTACATGTGTATATTTTTCCGTTTATTTATTCATTCAGTTCAGGGTAACAACCGAAAAACTTCAAACCCAACATAAATCAGCAATATCAAAAACAAAATAATGTTGGCATCCTGAACTACGTGAATAAATACACAGATGTAATATGGGCATAACAAAGCATTATTTATTGGTCATTAATTATCAGACAAGCTAAGAGATTATGTCAGCCCAGCCGCTCCAAACTGTTTTTTTCCAAAATCATTAGTTTACTTCCTTAAATAATTATTGTCAAGTTATCGGAATTGTGATCTTTCAGTGTGCTAGGAATCTCATAAAAAAATATAGTTATCACCAATCACCTTCACCTAGATATTGATTAAATATATTTTGACATTAGATTCCTTTGCATTATAAAATATTCCTTCCTACCTACCTACTCAATTGTATTTTATAAACAATAACGAATATTGAAATGCTCTTTATAAGCCCTCTATTTATACATTTCAAAAATGTACATATAATATATTTAATACAAAACCAAGTAATATTTTGTATATAAAAATTATTATTGTTATTTTTAATTCCCAGTAAAGAAAAGCTAAAAAGCTTTTTTTTTTGATTTATTATGAAATTGTACATAATGCTGTAGCTATTTAATGTAGGATTCTATTGTTATTTTTTAATGTATTATATTATTTTTTTTTTGTTTGAAAATAATATTATGGTAATCCAAAAGTTGTATATTTTGTTCTGGCCAATAAAGTTATTTAATAAAAAATCGTGTAAGGGTGTTTGAATTTCTTTTGGCAATAAGTATTAGTGCTTTCTAGGCTTGTATCTCAAGATATTTTTGTTTTCTGCAACAAATAGATTAATATTTCTGTGAATGACTGCTTTTTTTGCTTTTCACATCAAAAATTTCCTCAAGAGGAAACAACCATAATATTCTGTAGATATTTTTCCATCAAAATTCTTCCTAAAATCCTCATTTTTCTTGCTTGCATGTTACAAAATAATTCCTGGCTTCTGAAGTTACCAACCCATTGCCAGACAATGATTTACTGCTAACTTCGAATCAAAATTGAGTTATCGCACAAAAGCCAAAATCAAATAGTAAAAAATAATTATACAGAAAAGATATCTCTACCTTATACCATGTAAATAAGCCAACCTCTGACATACATTTTTTTTTCTGTGGGCCCTCATAATTCGAGGCAAACACGAAACAATGATATCGGCGACATTTTTCATCAGATTGATAGGTTGTTTATATTTATGGCCCAGGGTTAGATGACCTAGTGACTTTAGAGCCGGATATAACAAGGCCAATTTTGAATTGGAGGCTTGGGTTAAACTATATACCTACACCTACATTTAGATTAATAGACACAGAATAGAAAAAGCTCATTTTGAGTTAACTGTTTTGTTATCTTGTCATAATGAGTAGAAAATTTCATCGAAACATTTTTTTATAATTTGAACAAGTAAAGCTGCATTTGTTGATGGGATTTTTTGAAAAAAGATAAAGTGGTTTTTATTCACAGGAATAGTATCGAAGATACATACGTCAACTTGTTTTTCAACTATTATTTTCTCTTCTTCTTTTTCTTCTGCTGTTATTTCATAGATTCAGTAAGGCTCTTCACCTTCACTGAACCTTTGACTGAAGCAGTGCTGCAATTAAGCATGAATCAACTTATTGGATGTGAATTTGATCCAGTCTTTGGAAAGTAAGTTTGTTGAAAAGTCCAGCCATATTTGAAATGGAGTATGTACTTTTTGAACTTCTTTAGTTTAATTCTCTTTCCACTATCTCTTAGGTGGCTTTTAAGATTGATTATATTCTTTGTCTCTGAGACTCTTAACAGGACTCCGTTCTAATCAAGATCAAAGTGAGCTCTCTAGATGCGACTATTCTCTCAACCTTTCCATGTTAGTATGAATTCAATCCTATGTACAGTTTTTGAATAATATCATACAGTTTCCTATATGTAGGTACAGTTTTGAATAATCATCCCATTTGAAAAAAGCTGGAAGCATTCAAAATTTCACATTTCTGACATTCAAATATTGTTTCTGACCATGGTTTCTAAAAATTCATCCAAAACTGTAAAACTTTTATATTTACACCTTCTTTCTACCTGTGAAGGTAAAGGTTGTAGGTGGGGTGTCAATATATAAAAAAAACACCCTGTACAAATAGTGGATTATTGTGGAATTTATTGGTGGACCTCTGCGGGACGAGCGCAGCGAGTTCCGCAACCATCTACTCACCAATAGACTGTTGAACTGTTCAAAAAAGACACTCGCCTGAAACGTGTAGTTTATGAAGTAATGAGAAAAATTCACAACTGGGTGAATCAGGTTAGTATTGTACTTGAACAACATATTGGTGAATAAAGGGCTGAGTCCACCCATAAGTTCCGCAACAATCCACTCGTTTGTACTTGAATAATTTGTCACATTATGTTACTAGTTTGCTAAAGTAACATTACCAATTCCTGTTGAAAGGCAAATTGACAAGAACTGAATAATCATAATCTTACAAATTTTCACTTTATATAATAAGTTATTGTTCAAGTACAAATAAGTGGATTAGTGGATTATTGCGGAACCTATGGGTGGACCTCTGCGAGACGAGCGCAGCGAGTTCCGCAGCCATCTACTCACCAATAGACTGTTGAACTGTTCAAAAAAGACACTCGCCTGAAACGTGTAGTTTATGAAGTAATGAGAAAAATTCACAACTGAGTGAATTAGGTTAGTATTGTACTTGAACAACATATTGGTGAATAGATGGCTGGGTCCACCCATAAGTTCCGCAACAATTCACTCATTTGTACTTAAATAACTTGTCACAGTATATTTATTACTAGTTTGGTAAAGTAACATTAGGTACTAATTCCTGTTGAAAGGCAAATTGACAAAAAGTGGATAATCTTAAAAATTCTGACTTTATATAATAAGTTATTGTTCAAGAACAGGGTGTGTTTTTATAGGTATTAACACCCCACCTACAGCCTTCACCCACAGCTTTTCACCTTTACAAGTGGATAAAAGGTGTAAATTCGAAAGTTGTACAATATTGGCTAAATTTTTGGAATCCATGGTCAGAAACCAAAATTGAATGTCAGGAATGTGAAATGTTGCATGTTTTCAGCTTTTTTCGAATGAAATGCCCTATATTTGTTTTTTTATTCTTAAAGAGCACAATTTCCCGATTCCAAAACTATATAGTTTGTCTATATTTGGTTGAGCCGTCTCCAACATATTTGGTTCCTTCTAGAAATTTTAAAAATACTATCAGAGAAACCAAGTCGAATTTTACCTGCAGCTTTTACCTGTATAGGTAGAATGGTTCACAAAATCGGTAGTAGGATAGTATTTTTACAATTTTTGAAGCCGAATATATGAGAGACTCTTCAATCAAATATAGACAAACTATATATTTCCCATTTCAAAAAAAGCTGGAAGCATGCAAAATTTCACATTCAAATTTTGTTTCTGACCATGGTTTCTAAAAATTCAGCCAAAACTGTACAACTTTTGTATTTACGCATTTCTTCTACCTGTAAAGGTAAAGGCTGTAGGTGGGGTGTCAATATATAAAAAAAACACCCTGTACAGTTTTTGAATATTCATACAGTTTCCTATGTAGATACAGTTTTTTGAATAATGATACAGTTTTGTATTTTTTTTTTTATTGATCACCTATTTTACTTATTTAAAGTATTCCTCAGCGTGTTTAAATCCAACATTCAAAAACGCGCGTGTTTTAAAGTTATCATGACAACATCAACAACCCAAGAAAGGTAGGTAAAGTCTAAACGTCAACTTTTTGATTATTGATTTGTCAGGAGTAGGTATCAGTAGATACCTATGGTAGGTACTTGTAGATAACGTCAAATAAATATAACAAGTGTCTTTTTGTGCAAGTGTCAACGAATTTAGTATTCTACAATTATTAGTAATTTTTGATTTGAACGTATAACAATTTAAAAAAATAGTGTAAAGTATTCGTGGATAACTGGTATTTAAAACACTTGCTCTATTTCGAGCACTCCGGCTGCGCCGTCGTGCTCGAAAAATCGCGCGTGTTTTAAAGACCTTAATACCCACTTATACTTTAATATACTAGTATGGTTCTCCATGCGTTCGTAGGTCGATCGAGTGTACGCATGCCACTGGTATTTTCCTGTTTCTGACTATTAATCTCGAGTAACATGTAACTCTAAAATAATCAGACTTTTTTCAACTTGTCTGATATGTTTTTGGCATTAGGAGAGCCGGGAATAAGATTTTCATGCTATTCCAGTTGAATTAACTTTAGCTTTTACTTTGGAATCGTCAAAACCTTTCGAATTCAAAAGCTGGAAAGGAAGTTTTCACACTTTTACAGTTGAATTTGCCTCTATAGAAGATAAAAATGATCCACCTGCAGCTCTAAAATAATCAAACTTTTTCGGAATATTTTTGACTTTAGGAGTAGAATAGTTTTTTCTAGGCTTCAAGCCCTTAAAACCGAGGTTCGCCTTGGCGCCGCTAAAGATTTTCCAAGGAAATCAGAGTTTCGCGAGTTCGTGCCGTGCCTGTCACCCACAGATTTGCTGATCCGAATTATTGCAGCCAAAAAAAAAAACCGTGCCATTTGCCGATATTGCTTCCAATCGAAACCCCGCTATTATTTTTTAGTTTTGTCAGTATTATTATGTAGAAAGTATAAGATTTAGTTGTACAACTTTTGATTCCCCTAATTTTTCTTTATTAGATTATTTTGAGAATAATTCTCAACAACTAATAATAATTTAGAGAAATTTTACAATTCAGGTATGTTTAAATTTAATTAAGTGGCAAATCTCATTATTGATATAAAGAAATTGCGCATGCTCTTGGTGATTTGTATTTTCAAAATTTGATGCTGCACATCTGCAGAGTGCAGATGCTGGTATTGCATCTGTACCATTATATTGACTCAATTATCAATAACCATATAAATTATTTGTAGATTTAATAAAATACTATTTCAAAAATGCTTATAAGCGAAGGTGTTCAAACCAGCAAGGATTTGGAAAGAAAATATTTAGAAGAAAAAATTGTCAGAGAAGGAATGGAATTATTGAAGAAACAAAAAGAAGAACAACGCAGAAGAAAATGCAAAGAACAACAAGAGGTAATAGGAAACTAAATTAATATTGAAGTGAATACTTTTCGAATAATTGTAGATGAAAGAAATGCTGGAACGTTATTGGCCATTTGGCAAATCAACCGATGCCAAACCTAGAGGACTGAGAAACCTAAGACTGGAGGAACTTTTTCCAAATAAAGATTATCAAAATGTAAGCAAATAATTTTTTTCTCTGCAAATACGTAATTTGTTTCTCTAGAACAAAAGATTTGTCGGCACCCTCGATCTAGGGCGTCCCGGGGGCGGCGCTCCTATCGAAAAAGACGGCCAAAAAATTGTGAGGACCAAAGAGGATCCAATGTTGAGGTTTCAATTGGGAAGCAAAGATTTAAGAAGAGCTGTCGATAATACTTTACGGTATAAGACTAATAGGGAGGAACAGTTGGAGTATAAGAAAGAATTAGGTAGGTAAAGGAATTAATTTTGAATTACTTAAACAGTGAATCATTTTTGATCATCACAAAGCGACAATTGAAGATGATTTCACATAATCCATCCTATTTTCCTGATCTTGCTATGTCAGATTTTCGATTAATCTTCTCTAGAAATTTAAATTATTAATTTAGGACTTCAATTTAAAATCATTAGGGATGAAGTAAATTTTTTTTGGAAAGCAAAATCAAATATTTCCTTAATTATGCGTCAATCCAAATGCCTCTAAATTTTGTATTGAATCCTGCCTTTAGGTTTAAAGTAAATGATGGCTAATGAAGTAAAGTTTAGATAACCATTCTACATTCAATTTACTTAATTCTTCACCAGACACCAGTTGTGACAAAATTAAGATACTATGTAAGAATTGATATTTTGGTAGCGTGAATAATTCTGTCACATCTTAAAATTTCGTGGTGAATTATGCTTAAAAGTAAAATTTGATCTTTCTGAACCGGGGCAATCTGAACGAAATTTTCTTTCTTCTCTTCTTGGAGTGGATATGAAAAGGTGTTATTAGACTCAAAATTAGTACCACTTACAACTTTTCTGCTGAAGCTGGAACACCTCTTGTAACCGCACAAACCGGCACGTAAGATCTTTCTATGCCACCACCAGTGTTTTAATGGGAATTTTAAAACCAGAAAAGGAAAGACTAATTTTGAAAGATTAAAATTAATTTATTTATGAGTGAAAAGAAAAGTTAGCTTCAATTATTTAAAGATAAAAAAAAAGGGTGAAGTAAAATATAAAAAAAAAAACTAAAATTACTTTATTTATTTAATGGACCATGAACAATTTTTAACTAAAGAAAAATTAAAGACAATTGAAAGAAAAGAGAGTAATTTCTCAATAAAAATATTTAGTTCCAAATCTGACACTTTATTGGAATTGAAATTAAAAATAAACTATCACCTCTTTGAAGAGCTTTTACTAAAACACCGGGCGGCAGATGAACTAGAGAATGAGAAACGGATCGAGAACTCGTTGAGACTTTGCGACTTAAATTTCCGGCGATCACTCGTAGTAAAAACTAGTGGCAAATTGGCGATAGCTAAAGTTAACTGGTCTCAACATCTGCTTAAATAAGCGAAAGGAACCACCCTCTGGATACCACTTTAGAAGCCCATTGGATACCCGGGCTTGCGAGAATCGACAAACTCAAAGATCTCCAACCCTCTTAGCTTTCAGCGATTCGCTGGAAGTACCCTCTGGTTTCTTGTTGATTTCCCATTGCTTCTCAAGTTTAATCAACCTTCCCCATTCAAACTGCTCCACCCTGTGATCCAGTTTGATGGCTTTCCAACAGAGTTCGCTAGTTACATGTGGTCAAATTCTTAATTGAACATTTAATGTTTTCCCTTTTAATTGAAAACCTTTCCCTTTTCTAATTACCTTATATTCTTATAATAATAAAAGTTCCCTGATTTCTAACCTAATTATCAAGGGTGTGAAATGAACTAAACTATCCTCTATTAATTTAATTATAAAATAATTGAGTAATCACTCCTATCTTAACCTATCTATATCTTAATTATAACTAGCCATTTGACTATCTTACAGTTAATATTTCACCCAAGTAATAACCCTTGATAATATACAATTTGTTATTGTATCTTAAAAATCCAGCTCATGTAATCATTGCTTCGCTACTCACACATATGCTTCGAATATACATAATTCTTTCCAGCGGTATCAGTTACCTGACATTTGAGTTCGTCATAGAACGTGGGTATTCAGAAGATGATCCTTGACTTTGAATAAATTATCACAATCACATTGGATCTGGTTCAGTCGACAGATTAGTTTAAAGTTTAGCGTTTACCTAAGAAAACATAAATTTTGCCTACATATTTGTCAATTTCGGGTTACAGCAATAATAATCTTGAAGCTATAAAATTTGATACTTTTCTGGCTTTCAAGTGAAATTTTACCCTCGAACAGATTAGGTCGTTCGCAGAACTCCATGTGTTTGTAAATTTCATTAGGGTCACATATCTATAAAAATAAAACTTTTCCCACGAAAGATGAGCTTGAACCGAGAACATGAATTTACTATTGATTTTGTTACACATTTGAGCCAAACTAATTTGTTCAAAATGCTCTCCCTTATGTAATATATACGTTCCAAATCGTGACAAAATCTGCAAATATTTAAATTTCATACATTCATACGCATAAACAAATCAGATAAAGAAACTACAGATGATAAAAATCTTGGTGGATCTGCATACCCAAGAGAAAGTATGTGAAACATCCATACGTCGCTAAACGGGTCGGCAAACAACGAATTTTAATTATTTGCCTTATTTGTTAAATTAACGCTCTTCTTTTTTTATTTGCAAACTAAATATTTAATTTTTAATAAATATTGACGTATAATGCGTGGGGTGTACATATGTTTTCACACGCACGGTTATTTGGAAAACTTTCTTTAATTTTATTGATGAATTTGTAATTGATGCGAAGAAAATGATTTACACTTTAATAATTCTTTGAATTATTACAACGGAATTATTTTAATTGCAGATAAACTTGTCGAAGAGAAAAAGAGAAACCAATTGAGGCAAAAACTTCAAGAAGTTGAATACGAAAAGCGTCAAGTAAGTATAGGCACAATGTATCAAATTATTCAAGCGGCATTTTTGCATGAAACCTTTTTTTTTGTTTTGAAAATAAAATTTTTCTTAAAAGTTTCTAAAAACACCTCCATGGGGATGGAGAGGACCCGGCGGAAGGCCTTGGCGACATCACCATACAGTTGGATTGGGTTTTTTAAAATCGCTGGTAAGCTACACCGATGTAGCTTACTTTCAAATCTAATACCCAACACATTTATGATTCTGTTAAAAATTTCAGCTTTATTATCACGTAAAATCGTAGGAGCAAAGAAGACATCCCAGTCCCAAGCTGCGTCAAGTTAGCACCCCACATTCGATTTTTCTAAAAAAATTGCAACCACTTACTGTGCTCGAAGTGTGCTTTACTGTGCCGATGATATTTTGAAGTGTTCCGTTTCGATAACAAAGCTATAAGAAAAAATAGATGAGGGGCTAAGTTGACGCTCAGCCCCCCCAAAATTTTGGAAATCAGATGAACTCAAAAAGGATTCTTATCCAATTTGAAGTGTGCTGAACTGTGCTGTATCAGGTTTTTCTCAAAATTTCCACATTCGGTCATTTTCCGAAAAAATTTTACTGAGGGGCTAACTCGACTCTCAACCCCCCCAAAATTTTGGAAATCAGATTAAACAAAATTGAATTCTTATCCATTCTGAAGTGTGCTGAACTGTGCTGTATCAGGCTTTTCTCAAAATTTCCATTATATTCGGTCATTTTCCGACAAAATCCTACTGGGGGTCTAACTTGACGCTCAGCCCCCCCAAAATTTGGGAAATCAGATTAAACAAAATTGAATTCTTATCCAATCTGAAATGTGCTGAACTGTGCTGTATCAGGTTTTTCTCAAAATTTCCATATTCGGTCATTTTCCGACAAAATCCTAGTGGGGGGCTATCTTGACGCTCAGCCCCCCCAAAATTTTGGAAATTAGATTAAACAAAATTGAATTCTTATCCAATCTGAAGTGTGCTGTATCAGGTTTTTCTCAAAATTTCCATATTCGGTCATTTTCCGACAAAAATCCTACTGGGAGGCAATCTTGAAGCTCAGCCCCCCCAAAATTTGGGAAATCAGATTAAACAAAATTGAATTCTTATCCAATCTGAAGTGTGCTGAACTGTGCTGTATCAGGTTTTTCTCAAAATTTCCATATTCGGTCATTTTCCGACAAAATCCTACTGGGGGTTTAACTTGACGCTCAGCCCCCCCAAAATTTTGGAAATCAGATTAAACAAAATTGAATTCTTATCCAATCTGAAGTGTGCTGAACTGTGCTGTATCAGGTTTTTCTCAAAATTTCCATATTCGGTCATTTTCCGACAAAATCCTACTGGGGGGCAATCTTGAAGCTCAGCCCCCCCAAAATTTGGGAAATCAGATTAAACAAAATTGAATTCTTATCCAATCTGAAGTGTGCTGAACTGTGCTGTATCAGGTTTTTCTCAAAATTTCCATATTCGGTCATTTTCCGACAAAATCCTACTGGGGGGCAATCTTGAAGCTCAGCCCCCCCAAAATTTGGGAAATCAGATTAAACAAAATTGAATTCTTATCCAATCTGAAGTGTGCTGAACTGTGCTGTATCAGGTTTTTCTCAAAATTTCCATATTCGGTCATTTTCCGAGAAAAATCCTACTGGGAGGCTAACTTTGACACTTAGCCGCCCCAAAATTTTGGAAATCAGATTAAACAAAATTGAATTCTTATCCAATCTGAAGTGTGCTGAACTGTGCTGTATCAGGTTTTTCTCAAAATTTCCATATTCGGTCATTTTCCGAGAAAAATCCTACTGGGAGGCTAACTTTGACACTTAGCCGCCCCAAAATTTTGGAAATCAGATTAAACAAAATTGAATTCTTATCCAATCTGAAGTGTGCTGAACTGTGCTGTATCAGGTTTTTCTCAAAATTTCCATATTCGGTCATTTTCCGACAAAATCCTACTGGGGAGGTAACTTGAAGCTCAGCCCCCTCAAAATGTTGAAAATTGGATGAAAGAAAATTGAATTCTTTTCCAATCTGAAGTGTACTAACTCTGCTGTATCAGGTTTTCTCAAAATTTACATACTGTTAATTAAATTTTACCAGATTTTACGAAATTATAATAATTTTCCTAGTGATTTACATGTTTTTCAAAGATAACGATAAAAGAACTATCAGATCAGTTTTTTATCTCACTGCGCATGCCTGCACCACGACCAGCATATCTCAAGGCAGTGTTTGTACGGTTAACTCTTTAAAAGCTGCTCTAACACACCCGAACGATACGGAGTCAACATTTGCTCTAACTGGTTGTACCCGAATACCCGAACGACTTAAGTAGGGTTGCCACCTCTCCGGGTTTCACCCGGAGTCTACGGGTTTTTACATTTGGTCTCTAGGCTCCGGATTACTGGCTGTTTTCTCCGTGTAAAACCGCATTTAACAAAATAAAAACGCATTTAAGAAAAAAAAATAGGATTTAGCAACAGCGCAATCCTGTTTGTGCAAATACCGTTTCTCTCGGAGAAATTGAGAAATTATCCGATTCCGACACGCACGTTGGTGATAGACAGCCCACGAACTCAATGCTGCATAATCTCCCTCAAGGATATTAAACACAACTACAAGTCTGCGCATCGGACTTGATTTTTGGAATCAAGACCATGATGTTGCACCGTTACTGACGTCATCAACGGTGTCGTTAACTGTTTGCGTCAGCAGTCGTAGTTTAGAATATACATTTATGAAGAGAAATAATATTTAATTTTGATTAACATAATAGGCAAAGAGGAAGATATAAACGAGATCTAAAAAGGAGTTGTTTTAGATTGCTGATTAATGTACTAAAACCATGTATGCATAAGCCAAAAGCCTGCGGAATCATAGTCTGTGGTGCAAACACCCTACTTCAAGGCGGGAAACGACACGCTGCCTACGTCATCACTGGTTCTTTGGATCTTTGACGTGGTGGAAGGCTTGAGATTTGATCTACACAGGTCTTATGAGGATAGGCTATCCTGCTTAGTGTATAATATTCTTGAATCTTCTTCTCCAACCGTCTCAACTCCCAACCTCAAGCAAATTTTCCTCGAGCAACATCCGGTGATGCTGGGGGGGGGACTTGTGTATATACATATAGACAGATAGTAAAGTGTAATGCATCTGTTGCATTGTAGATCTGCAGATTTTCTTTTTCAGCTTTCTTTCAATAATGTTTTTTTTTTCTCCGGTTCAACTTACTTTCAAAGGTGGCATCCCTACTTAAGAGCTAAAAGTGTTGAAAAAGTAAAAGGAGCTGCCAATCCGAACCGAGCTCCGGCTGCACTGGTAGCAGATGGGACTTGGAACGCAGACTAATGTATAATGGCCGTTTGCACCGTCCATTTTGAGGAAGCCTTAAGCCTAGTACTCATAACTCCGAAATAGGGTAGTGGACATTTTTTTGAAATATTTTTCTAATTATTCTCCATAACAAAATAAATAGTAATTGATTTTTGATTTTAGAAAACAAAAATAAACCTAAAAAAAACTAACAAATTTGTACCGAATTTTACGAATTTACCGCCACGAAAATTACGTCATAGCTGTTGTGTCGACGCGGTCTACGCGTCCTTATATTTTACCTGCTTTTAGAAAAAGATGCAGATAAACTCAGACTGTTCTGATTAACAAATGAAAATCTTTCAAAAAGTGTGGTTAAGTTGAGGGTGCGCCCAGGTAATGACGCTGATATATCTCTCTTTTTTGCACTAATGAGTAAGTGTGTGTCGAATATAAGACGAAGGTTTGATTAATTTCATACTCGAATACAACAGCTATGACGTAAAATCAAGGCGAGAAATATTTTCTCTAGTTTTACAACCGTTTTAAACAAAGTTAGTAATTTTTTCTGAAATTTTTTTTAATACGAATATTTTTTATTTACTTCATAGATGAAGAATAGATCATCGATTTTATTGGAATCATATCTTGTCCACTACCCTATTCGCACTTTTTTGACGCTTCGACAATTTGACCTTATATGCGTGGATCAAACGTCAAATTGTCGAAGCAATGTCAAAAAAATGCGAATTTCGCAGTTATGAGTAGTAGGCTTTAGCGATAAGTATTCCTTAAAGTGACATTTATCCATGTAGAAATGTTATTTTAAGGAATACTTATCGCGTTTCCTTAAAATGGTCGGTGCAAACGGCCATAAATCACCTGTCCATTTTGGAGAGTGTTCCGTTCCTAACCCTGGATAACTGGTCTGTAGATCTTCGGTTGACAGTGATTCAATTGAAGACATGCAGTGACTTTGGAACTTTGTGATTTAGGCATCCCACAAGGTTGCTTGAAAGAGATAGGTTGCCTGATAACTTTAATGACTGTATGCCTAAGCACAATGCAAATCTCCATAGGAACCACCCGATGACGTCATCTGTTTGCCCTTACCAAACAACCTATTACAAGCAATTAATATTTAGGAACCTTGGGCATTACATTCTTCGTATTATCTTTTCGACTTTCATTATTCTTTGCTTTTTCAAACTCATAGGCACAAAAGTTGTCAGAAATGAGAAATAATACAGAAAATTATAATATAACATATAAAATAAACAAAAAAATAATAACCAACCGGAAAAACGGAACGGTGACATATGGATATGTGGTTAGCCGACAGTTACCGAAAAACCTTTCAGCGAAATCAATGTTTGCTGGGTATCCGGCTATGCGCTCCTACATCACTTATCCGATTACGATGAAACTTTGGTAGGTTGTTATGGCCATCCCAAGGAAGGATAGGTTACGCATCTCGGAAAAAGAAATTAATTTTGAATTAATTGTTAATTTAATTGAAAACAAACTCATTCACATTACATAACAACATAACCCAACTTTTTTTTGACCGCATGAAACAACGTTGCCATATTTGATTTATTTAGGCTTATTGCCATTCAACGGACGTAGCTTTATTATTTTTTGAATTCGAGAACGGCTGGACCGATCTTAAATTTAATACCACGTATCTTTATGTAAGCTGAATTCGATTGACCCAGATTAGATCGATTTGGGTTCAATTTAAGTGAACTTGTTCTGATCTAGATCATTTCTTTTGTTGATGAGGGTGCACTGATCCAGCCTCAATCCAACACAGTGTGGTTCACTTAAATTGAACCAGATCAATCTAATCCGGTCAATCGAATTCGGCTATAGAGGAGAGTGATATAGGCTATTTTTTATCCCGAAAAAAAAAGTTCGGTTGCGCGAAACTCTGATACACTGGAACGCTGGGGCGCTCTAGAGCAGCTCTGGAGTGCTTAAAATGCATCACTGAATTCACTGGCAAGCGACTCTGGTATCGGATAAAAAAAAAATTAAATAGAAAATCAATAACAAAATTTGAAAAAAAGTGTATTATTTCAAAATTTATTTTCACGCTGGCAATGCAGCGGGTCATTAGCTATATTTATTATATCAAGAAAACGCTTTTGTAGGCTGGTTGTATAATCCTTCGTTTATATAAATTTAATAGGTTCATCTCGATATCTGAAGCAGTTTTTCTTTAGTTTGGTTTTTACGAAACGCTTACAATCCCCCACGTGTTGTGGCCCCTAAAATTTGGCATCAACTTAGCCCCCTCCTAGTTTTTTCTCGGAAAATAATCGAATATGGAAATTTTGAGAAAAACCTAATACAGCACAGTTCAGCACACTTCAGATTAGATAAGAATTCAATTTTGTTCAATCTGATTTCCAAAATTTTGGGGGGGCTGAGCGTCAAGTTAGCCCCCCAGTAGGATTTTGTCGGAAAATGACCGAATGTGGAAATTTTGAGAAAAACCTGATACAGCACAGTTCAGCACACTTCAAATTGGATAAGAATTCTTTTTGAGTTCATCTGATTTCCAAAATTTTGGGGGGGCTGAGCGTCAACTTAGCCCCTCATCTATTTTTTCTTATAACTTTATTACCGAAACGGCACAGTTCAAAATATCATCGGCACAGTAAAGCACACTTCGAGCACAGAGTGGTTGCAATTTTTTCAGAAAAATCGAATGTGGGAGAGCTAACTTGACGGAGCCCCAGTCCCAGACATAATATTTTTAATCAACTATTAATGATTTTTTTTTTTCAATTTCAGGGTTGGTCAAATGAAGAAACTTTGCGAAAGTTGGAAAAGAATGCTCAAATGCAAAAATATGCTGATGAACGGTAAATTTTTGTTATTTTATAGATAGGTACCTACAAATTAACGCAAAAAATATTCACAGGACCTACAACAACTTCAAAAATTCCAAAGTCGTACCACCAAATAGATTGGTCAAGTTGGATCCAATAGTAAACTCCAAAAAATCTTTCGTGCTACCCGGTAAAAATCGAAAACTCACACCACTTTCCAACGACAAGGAAAATGGTCTCGAGTTGGTGGATTTGTTCGCCAAAGATCGACGTACCCCTGTCCGAGTACCACTTTGTAGTACCGATGTTACCAAGGAGCGAGAAACAGGGTAAGACTAATAACGTATAAGTAAGTATGTACCCAAAATACTTTTTTTTTTAAAGAAAATCTTGTGTTTGGAACAGACAAGGATCAGCATACTTGAAAGAGCTTACCCAGCAGATGGCGAATAAGCGACAACAGACACAGGTTAATAATAATCTTATACTATTATTGATCAAATTAGAATTTATTTTATCTATAGCAACTCAAAGTAATTGAAGATGAAACCTCTCGTCGCCATTACAGCACATGGACATCGTTCTGGGGTAAGCCAGGACATGGTGCTCCACGATCCGCCATCAAAAAGGGGTCAATTGATAGGCTCCTTTATCCCCAGATGGTTCCTATTGGGGTCGCATAGATTATCAAATTTTGTTTGTTAATAATAAAACACTTTTGTAGGGTAGATTGGTAGAAGGTTACTTGTTAGAATGTTATAAAATAAATTAGTCAGAAAATGGAAAAATGTTTTTGATTATAACAAAATTGAATTCAGTAGATGTTTAACGTAAGCCCACTCAGTTTATTGTGACTTTCAAGGAATCATGACACAAAAAGTGGTCTTCTTCCTATTAGAAATTCATCGATTACCATAAAAGCCTGCAGCTATATAAGAACTAGCAATCCGTAAGAAAATTTCGTCTAAAAAATAAGTAAGTATGCAAATCTGATAGGTTTTTAATTTCAATGATCATATATTACCTACCTGTAAGTGTTAAGAAAGTTATGGGAGTGAGCCCAGGGGCATTTTCATATAGCTTATTATGTCATTGTTTGATCTATGACGATGGATGATGGTATGTGGTAATGGTTCTTCATTCAGTTATTGATATCTGGTATAATATTTCGTAAAACATCATATTACGGTCCTGAAAGGCCAAAAGAGAGTGAAAACGACCGTTAACACCGAGATTTTGATAATCCTCGAGTAAACAATAGTCGTTATTAAATCTTTATACATTTTTTATTATGGTATTCTCACGTCACGGAAGAGAAAAAGTTTTATCTTGATAGTTACCTAATTGACTTATAAAAACTGCTATTATATGGTTAATTTTTTTTTTTTATTGATTTCAAAGTTTTATGCAATCATTAAGCACTGGCACAAGGCATTTTGGAGAAAACCTAGTTGTTGTTGAGATTCAACAGTGAATTTGGTTTTCAGCTTTTTCAGTGAAAATTTGATGTCTAAAAGCTGGATGCAGCGTTCTGAGAATAAAATTGAAGTGGAAGGCGTCTCTTCCTTTTTCTTCTTCCTAGCCATTATTCCATCCTCTGAATATAGGCTTCTGTCAAATTTTACCAGGTATTTCTGTTCTGTGCGGTTGGTTGGTGATTATTCATAGAGTTTGTATATCTGAGACAGCAAGCTTGTGGGTCTAATTTTCAAGATTTGATGAGTCTTCATATATCAGAAGGATGTGTCATGTGGTATTTTCCCTTCTAGATATTTAATAAGCAATTGGGGTGATTTATCAATTTTTAAATTTTTCTGAGTGTCCTTTTTCATAGAATCTGGTTCAAAATCTCAGGATATTATAGTGTATGGAGTTTGGGGTATCCCAAAGGACTATTAGGACACAAAATCTTAACATAAAAAAATTGAAATTTCAGCGCTTTAGTAAGAAGAATGATTTAGATTTTGGAAAACTTTGAAAGATCAACTTTTTTTCTATTAAAGATAGAAAGCTGAAATTTCCAGCGATTCTTATCCCAGTAGAGGACTACAATTCCTGAAAATTTCAACTTCTTTGGACTTATAGTTTCAGAAATAAAATCGTGTTAAGCCATTTGGGGTGATTCATCATTCATCAATTTTCCAGTTTTTCTGAGTGCCTTTTTTCATAAAATTCTGCTCCAAATCTCAGAATAATTTAGTGTATGAAGTTTGGGCGATCCCAAAGGACCATTAGGACACAAAATCTTAACATAAAAAAATTTGAAATTTCATCGTTTTAGTAAGAAGGTTATGATTTAGATTTTGGAAAACTTTGAAAGGTCATTAGTTTTTGTCAATTGGAGATAGAAAGCTGCAATTTTCAGCGATTCTTATCCCAGTAGAGGACTACAATCCCTGGAAATTTCAGCTCATTTGGACTTATAGTTCCAGAAATAAAATTGTGTTAAGCAATTTGGGGTGATTTATAAATTTTTCAATTTTTCTGAGTGACTTTTTTCGTGAAATCCTGCTCCAAATCTCAGAATAATTTAGTGTATGAAGTTTGGGCGATCCCAGGGAACCATTAGGACACAAAATCTAAACATAATAAAATTTGAAATTTCATCTTTTCAGTAAGAAGGTAGCCTACCTTATGATTTAGATTTTGGAAAACTTTGAAAGGTCATAACTTTTTGTCTATTGGAGATAGAAAGCTGCAATTTTCAGCGATTCTTATCCCAGTAGAGGACTACAATCCCTGGAAATTTCAGCTCATTTGGACTTATAGTTCCATAAATAAAATCGTGTTAAGCAATTTGGGGTGATTTATCAATTTTTCAATTTTTCCGAGTGCCTTGTTTCATAAAATCCTGCTCAAAATCTCACAGTAATTTAGTGTATGAAGTTTGGGCGATCCCAAAGGACCATTAGGACACAAAATCTTAACATGAAAAAATTTGAAATTTCATCGTTTTAGTAAGAAAGTTACCTTATGATTTAGATTTTGGAAAACTTTGAAAGGTCATAACTTTTTGTCTATTGGAGATAGAAAGCTGCAATTTTCAGCGATTCTTATCCCAGTGGAGGACTACAATCCCTGGAAATTTCAGCTCATTTGGACTTATAGTTCCATAAATAAAATCGTGTTAAGCAATTTGGGGTGATTTATCAATTTTTCAATTTTTCTGAGTGCCTTTTTTCATAAAATCCTGCTCCAAATCTCACAGTAATTTAGTATATGAAGTTTGGGCGATCCCAAAGGGCCATTAGGACACAAAATCTTAACATGAAAAAATTTGAAATTTCATCGTTTTAGTAAGAAAGTTACCTTATGATTTAGATTTTGGAAAACTTTGAAAGGTCATAACTGTTTTTTTATTGAAGATAGAAAGCTGAAATTTTCAGCGATTCCTATTCCACTAGAGGACTACAATCCCTTCTCATTTGGACTTATATTTCCGGAAATAATATCGAAGTAGAAACTGTTTTCAGCTGTTTTACAGGGTATTCTCCCTGCCTCCTTCAGCATTTATGGTATCTATTATATCGGCCATTCTTGGGGCTTTCCTGATGTTTGAATGGCTTAACGCTTTTGCAATTTCTTCCTCTTCTATATCAGGAATTTGTTCTGGCCCCACATTTAAAATTTTGGATGTTTCTCTTTCAGTTTCTTGTTTGTTACTTTCGTTGTTGTTTTTTGCGTCGTATAGTTCCTTATCTGTCTTCTATAATTTTTCCTTGTTTGTTTATCAGATTTGTAATTTCTCTTTTGTATGCGTTCTCCCTTGTGAAAATGTTTCAGTTGCTTTCTTTCTCTTGGTGTCATATTTGCCTATTTTTGCATTTAAATCTCCCATAACTAGTGTGTACTTGAAGATGCAT
Source organism: Ceutorhynchus assimilis (assembly GCA_917834065.1). Classification (NCBI taxonomy): domain Eukaryota; kingdom Metazoa; phylum Arthropoda; class Insecta; order Coleoptera; family Curculionidae; genus Ceutorhynchus; species Ceutorhynchus assimilis. The sequence continues at coordinate 52,356,691 of OU892279.1, forward strand.
TATTATATTGAACAAAGGGAATATAAAATTTTGGTAAAAATCGCATCGTCTTTGTCAAGGAAGATCTTAGTTTCTTCCAGATCTTGTACTTTTTAGTATAGTATATACAAACTCAGTTGAAATCAGTTAAAGGTAATTTGCAACTGGTAGCTGACTAGTGGCAGTGCATTTCTTATGAAAATATTCAGGCACCAGTTGTAATTTACCTTTACCTTGTTTCAACTGACTTTTGTAAATACTTACTATACAGGGTGAATCCGAAAGTGAGGCTTTTTTTTTAACAGGATGTATATCTCACCAAAATAAGTTGTTTGGCAGAAAATTGTTTATATAAAAAATTTAAGATAACGGAGGTACAGCTATTTTGAGGTTAGAGGAGTCTTCCACTATAAATCACTTTGTTTACATTTTCTCAAAAAAAAGCCGCAAAAAAGCAATTATTAGTCCATAATAGGTAGGTACTCACAGTTGCATTATTACATCAGAAAAAAATTAATTTTCAACCTATCAATTTTCGTTTTAAAATGGAACAGACAAAATTTAGGAGGGAAATGAAGCATCAGACAAATGGGAATAATTTTGAACAATTTTTGTGATAATTTTTATCATATTTTCTCTACTAAATCTTAGATTATTGAAATTAGATTTTTAATGCACATAACCCTAAAATACCTGTAACTCCGTTATCTTAAATTTTTCATGTAAACAATTTTTTGTCAAACAACTTATTTTGGCGAGATATATACCCTGTTAAAAAAAAAACCTCACTTTCAGATTCACCCTGTATAGCTTTGGCCATTTTACAGCAATTCAAATCTCAACATTATTTTATCTTAAAAACCATACTGTCTGGTCTGATATCCAAAAAGAAAACACCTACTAATTTTCATATAAATGTTTGCTTTCGATTTTTTCTCAATGTGGAATATTATTTGGAATTCGATTAAGCTAGATTTACAAAAATATCTATTAATATTAAACAGGAAACGAAAAAATGCAAATCAGTCTAAAATGTTATACTCACTTACTAGGAGAAATTTATCAAGTATAGTTGAATTTTCACTTTTTAGAAAAATAATGAGGATTAAAACCAAAATGAAACGTGTTATGTATTTGTGCCTATAAGTATCCATCAACTCATTAACCCTATTACATAAAATTGTATTAAACATCACCTGTTTTACACTTTAATGTGAACGCAAAAAATTAATGATGATTGAGAACGTGGCATCATCATCAGCATGTGAATGATTACCAAAAGTCCACCTGTTTTTGACTACCAACCGTCTATATCCTTTCTCGCGGTGTAATAATAGTTGATTAATATTTGAAAAAAAAAAACATCAAGCTTTTGTTGCATGAAATAAAGATTTCAGATTGGTTGATAATGGCTGTCAATTAAGGAAAATGTGTGTTTTTGCTTCTCATTTTCTAAGTCACGAAACTAAAGTGGATATCATAATATGCAAGATGATGCAATAAAACTTGGAAATTCGTGCAACTGATGGCGATCTTTTGAGATCTCATCTGCATGTAAAAGATTCAACAGTAACAAAGTTCAATCTAGATCACATAAGCAATAAGGTTTTGCCAAAAACCTAATTAAAAAAACACAAAATAACCATTGATTCGTAATACCTGGTAATCCTCTTATTACTGCTTAATCCTCGTAATCCTTAGTACCTAATAATAATAAATTTTTGTTGGAGAAAATTATTGTCATTTCTCATAAGTGCTCAAATGCCATTTAGGTAACTTGATGCGGTACCTACCTATTGAAACCCAATAATGTAAAAACCTCTTTAAATTACCACTTGATAAGTTAGCTCTGATCGTATGGTTAAAAGGTCAACAAATACTGAAACTTGCCATCAAGAAGTCAAGCGGTATATAAGTACTAAGTACTTTAGGCAGTACCTACTTATCTAAGCATCTGGTGTTAAAGTTCAAATCTTGTACCACATCACGATAACTTTATGGTAAGAGCTAATGCCAGTACCTATCATATTTGATATAATAATTCCTGCTGTTGGGCAATATTGCACTAGCAAATAGATTTCTATAAGTACGATTAAAAAGTAAATATTTTGTAGCTGGGGTATTTTTCTTAGTTTTGCCACACAATTCATGGTCCTTTGGACGACCCTGTTGACGTGATCTTTCCACTTTTCAGGTCAGCCTGAAAGGTGTTAAATATATGTAAATATTTTCTGAACAGATTCAGTTAAAAACCTATAGGTAGGTGGTTTTTTATTATGTCAAGACGCCTGAGTATAATTATTACTCATTTCCAGTTGAATTGAAGATTCTTTGGGAAAAATCCCGGTTATAAAAAAATTCGCTACTGAGAAATTGCATCAATCGATAGTTTGATAACAACCGGAGATACACCAGCATAGAAATTTTGCATTTGTATGCAAATAAAGGTAATGAAAGTCTAAAATAATATCTTCAAACAAACATAAAAAATGGTTCGGTGATTCTTGCGTTATCATCCAATGGATGACCACTACTTTTTTCTTTTAGTTCACTTCGTAGAATATCTGAAATTATGGATAAAAGAAGGGTATTTTTTTTATTCTTCAAGCAACTCTATGAGGGGCTAAAGTTTGCTGTGATCTTCTTTTTGCATCTATAAAGTTCAAACTACCCATTTCAATAAGTTACTGTATTTTAACGAGTACAATAATATTCGGGTCACAAAGGCACCGCCTTAAATTGCCCGAAGACAAATATTTTATCGAAGAAAGAAGAAATTGAAGATCGCGCCCCGCACATACTATATGCTGAGGTTATACGAAGAAGACGCGACCGGTGAAATCGAAATCTTCGCGGTATTTTCAGTATTCAGGGGCGGATCGTGCGACTTACACGCGAAATTCGAGGAAAAAAAAAACCCGAATCCGTTTATTACTTTTGGTGATTGATCAGTGCTTTTTTTTTTCAGTTTGTTTGAGTACCTTCCTACGGAAAAGTAACCATGAATTGGGTATGGATTTTAGTTTTTCATTTTTATTATAGGATTAGTAACAATTTTGTGCCTTGACATTTATCACTTGACTTGGAATTTTATGGTAGAAATTCAAACCCATAATCCAACCAAAACTTACCTACAGCTTTTTTTATATCAACTATTTCATTATTATATTCAATGGAAGTGACCTTGAAAGATATTTCAACAACTAAAGATGATAATCCTCAATGTCCATTATCTCGGAAATTAATTGTCAGGATGAGAAGAAGGCTTTTAACAATAATTGATGATTTTGCAACGCAAATAGGATTAATTGTTGCTGATATCACTAATTATATTGTGCACTGTATGGACATAAATTATTATATTTTCTCATTAAATTACGAAGTTTCAATAGGATATTAATTGACAATTATCTCAAAGTTGAAATAGTTTGGTGAACCACGATCCTATTCTCATTTAAACTGTCCAAAAATAGGCAAAATATCAAATCTCCTTACGCAACAGTTCTGTGCCGTTCTTTATTCTATTGACAGTGAAATACCATAGACCTAGCCCAAAGGCCCATTGTTCTACTATCTTGTAAACCGATCCATAGTAATTATGTCAATATCTTTTCAATTTGTATTGTAATAAGTAGGTACTACGGAAAACGTCTTTTACGGATCAGTTACCGTGCCAAATATGCCATTGAGAATTATGAAAGATGGTATTGTTCCTGTTGCACAATGCACATAAAACTAGGTGTGTTTTTAGAATAGAATTGGGTATAACTGATGCAAAATTCTTAATAAACAAAAAAATGTGTTCTTCTTACGAGGAGTCCCAAGACCAAAAAATGTACATATGTATATTCATCCTTAACTCGAAGTGGAAAGATCAACCTATCTACCATAGGCGAAATAAAATGAGAAGGTTTAGTAGGAAGTTCCAATGTGCTCTTTTTTCTGCTTCTCTTTTGTCCTAAGTCTTTCAATATTTACCTTCATAATACTGCGGTTAGTTTGAAATCATATCGCCTTCCAACTCATCAGCTGTTGCTCTTAGAGTCAAACTATGGACCGACTGGTAACATCTCTGGCAAATTTGCCCTGCTGGTGAAACTGTAACTATCTACTATAGGCAAAATAAAATGAGAAGGTTTAGTAGGAAGTTCCAATGTGCTCTTTTTTCTGCTTCTCTTTTGTCCTAAGTCTTTCAATATTTACCTTCAGTGTACCTACCTATAATACTGCGGTTAGTTTGAAATAATATCGCCTTCCAACTCATCAGCTGTTGCTCTTAGAGTCAAATTATGGACCGATTGGTAACGTTTCTGGCAAATTTACCCTGCTGGTGAAACTGTAACTATCTACTATAGGCGAAATAAAATGAGAAGGTTTAGTAGGAAGTTCCAATGTACTCTTTTTTTCTGCTTCTCTTTTGTCCTAAGTCTTTCAATATTTACCTTCAGTGTACCTACCTATAATGCTGTGGTTAGTTTGAAATCATATCGCCTTCAAACTCATCAGCTGTTGCTCTTAGAGTCAAATTATTGACCGACTGTAACGTCTCTGGCAAATTTACCCTGCTGGTGAAACTGTAACTATCGACTATAGGCAAAATAAAATGAGAAGGTTTAGTAGGAAGTTCCAATGTGCTCTTTTTTCTGCTTCTCCTTCGTCCTAACTCTTTCAATATTTACCTTCAGTGTACCTACCTATAATACTGCGGTTAGTTTGAAATTATTACGCCTTCCAACTCATCAGTTGTTGCTCTTAGAGTCAAATTATGGATCGACTGGTAAAGTCTCTGGCAAATTTACCCTGCTGGTGAAACTGTAAGTATCTACCATAGGCGAAATAAAATGAGAAGGTTTAGTAGGAAGTTCCAATGTGCTCTTTTTTCTGCTTCTCTTTTGTCCTAAGTCTTTCAATATTTACCTTCATAATACTGCGGTTAGTTTGAAATCATATCGCCTTCCAACTCATCAGCTGTTGCTCTTAGAGTCAAACTATGGACCGACTGGTAACATCTCTGGCAAATTTACCCTGCTGGTGAAACTGTAACTATCTACTATAGGCAAAATAAAATGAGAAGGTTTAGTAGGAAGTTCCAATGTGCTCTTTTTTCTGCTTCTCTTTTGTCCTAAGTCTTTCAATATTTACCTTCAGTGTACCTACCTATAATACTGCGGTTAGTTTGAAATAATATCGCCTTCCAACTCATCAGCTGTTGCTCTTAGAGTCAAATTATGGACCGATTGGTAACGTTTCTGGCAAATTTACCCTGCTGGTGAAACTGTAACTATCTACTATAGGCGAAATAAAATGAGAAGGTTTAGTAGGAAGTTCCAATGTACTCTTTTTTTCTGCTTCTCCTTCGTCCTAAGTCTTTCAATATTTACCTTCAGTGTACCTACCTATAATGCTGTGGTTAGTTTGAAATCATATCGCCTTCAAACTCATCAGCTGTTGCTCTTAGAGTCAAATTATTGACCGACTGTAACGTCTCTGGCAAATTTACCCTGCTGGTGAAACTGTAACTATCGACTATAGGCAAAATAAAATGAGAAGGTTTAGTAGGAAGTTCCAATGTGCTCTTTTTTCTGCTTCTCCTTCGTCCTAACTCTTTCAATATTTACCTTCAGTGTACCTACCTATAATACTGCGGTTAGTTTGAAATTATTACGCCTTCCAACTCATCAGTTGTTGCTCTTAGAGTCAAATTATGGATCGACTGGTAAAGTCTCTGGCAAATTTACCCTGCTGGTGAAACTGTAAGTATCTACCATAGGCGAAATAAAATGAGAAGGTTTAGTAGGAAGTTCCAATGTGCTCTTTTTTCTGCTTCTCTTTTGTCCTAAGTCTTTCAATATTTACCTTCAGTGTACCTACCTATAATGCTGTGGTTAGTTTGAAATCATATCGCCTTCAAACTCATCAGCTGTTGCTCTTAGAGTCAAATTATTGACCGACTGTAATGTCTCTGGCAAATTTACCCTGCTGGTGAAACTGTAACTATCTACTATAGGCAAAATAAAATGAGAAGGTTTAGTAGGAAGTTCCAATGTCCTCTTTTTTTCTGCTTCTCCTTCGTCCTAAGTCTTTCAATATTTACCTTCAGTGTACCTACCTATAATGCTGTGGTTAGTTTGAAATCATATCGCCTTCAAACTCATCAGTTGTTGCTCTTAGAGTCAAATTATTGACCGGCTGCAACGTCTCTGGCAAATTTACCCTGCTGGTGAAACTGTAACTATCTACTATAGGCAAAATAAAATGAGAAGGTTTAGTAGGAAGTTCCAATGTACTCTTTTTTTCTGCTTCTCCTTCGTCCTAAGTCTTTCAATATTTACCTTCAGTGTACCTACCTATAATACTGCGGTTAGTTTGAAATAATATCGCCTTCCAACTCATCAGCTGTTGCTCTTAGAGTCAAATTATGGACCGATTGGTAACGTTTCTGGCAAATTTACCCTGCTGGTGAAACTGTAACTATCTACTATAGGCGAAATAAAATGAGAAGGTTTAGTAGGAAGTTCCAATGTACTCTTTTTTTCTGCTTCTCCTTCGTCGTAAGTCTTTCAATAGTTACCTTCAGTGTACCTACCTATAATACTGCGGTTAGTTTGAAATAATATCGCCTTCCAACTCATCAGCTGTTGCTCTTAGAGTCAAATTATTGACCGACTGTAACGTCTCTGGCAAATTTACCCTGCTGGTGAAACTGTAACTATCTACTATAGGCAAAATAAAATGAGAAGGTTTAGTAGGAAGTTCCAATGTGCTCTTTTTTCTGCTTCTCTTTTGTCCTAAGTCTTTCAATATTTACCATCAGTGTACCTACCTATTATACTGCGGTTAGTTTGTAATAATATCGCCTTCCAACTCATCAGCTATTGCTCTTAGAGTCAAATTATGGACCGACTGGTAACGTTTCTGGCAAATTTACCCTGCTGGTGAAACTGTAACTATCTACTATAGGCGAAATAAAATGAGAAGGTTTAGTAGGAAGTTCCAATGAGCTCTTTTTTCTGCTTCTCCTTCGTCCTATGTCTTTCAATATTTACCTTCAGTGTACCTACCTATTATACTGCGTTTAGTTTGAAATCATTATGCCTTCCAACTCATCAGCTGTTGCTCTTAGAGTCAAACTATGGACCGACTGGTAACGTCTCTGGCAAATTTACCCTGCTGGTAAAACTGTAAATTGCATGCAAGTTTCAGCTTTACCAGCAGGATAAATTTGCCAATAATGTTACCAGTCGGTCCATAATTTGGCCCTTAGCAAAGTTAACTTTTGATTTTTTAAGATCCATAAACGCTTATCTAATCTTTTTTGCTGTTTGGTTGCTTTTATTGAGTTTCAATATTCTCTTGCTTTTATTGAGTTTCAATATTCAGTAGGTAAATAGATTGAGTTTCAATATTCAGTAGGTAAATAGATGAATTCCTCTTCCTCAACAATCAAAGTCAATTTGAAAACCTTTTAAACCAACAGCTTAAGGGCCGGTTTCTCAATAGCAAGTCATCCCTGGGTTAAGCATAACTCCAGCGTGAACATAGCAACAGAACACGTGTACCCTGGAATTAAAACCAACCCGGAGGTGACTCGCTATTGAGAAACCGACCCAAATGTATGGTATACTAGCTTTCCTATTCTGAGCTTTGCTTGTTGTCGAACAACAAGTTTTAAACAAATTTAATTATTACTTGTTTTTATATCATTAAATAATTCTTTAAACTGTCATTGAATGTCCATAAAATAAACTTTCTCCGTTTCCTATAAATTTCTTAAAAGGTTACCAAACATGACTCAATATTTAATATCGAGAATTGTTCTTCGTTTTTTTTTTTTCAAGTAAGTATACTATACAGCTTTTTGTTAATCTTTTGGCCAAATTCATATAATAGCTGTTCATATGTCCAAAACCCGATGTTTCTAAAAATAAATCCATAAATTACAATCAACATCAATTAAGCAATGACCCAGTACCCTTTCTCAGAAGACCGCCTACCACTATTGAAAATAGCTTCATGGGGCGTTCATCACGTAACTATCCTTGATGGAATTTGTATGACTTCGAGTGATAATTAAAGTTACCTATGCCGACTTCGTCGTGCAGAATAAACGATAATCTCTTTACCATAATCAGAATCACGATAACTTTCTATTTATTTATACCTTCGTCTTTTGGTCTTGACACTAGAAGCGTGAACTTTAACATGACGACGAGATGGATTAGGTTAAGAAATAATTGCTCATATATCACAGGTGTCAGTAGGTTTAATGTGTTGCAAAGATGTCCTAGAAGACTTTAGAATTTTGAAACTGGCAGAAGAAGTACCTATGAATAAAAATAACTTCAAGTGAAAAAATCATTAAAGAATCAATAAAGTGAACCAAAAAAATATCTTCCTTTCTTCTCAATTATTACATAAAGTCCGTTTGACTCGAGACAAACCACCCAGAAACGCGATTACGCCATACCTAAGTATCTTAGTGACCAATTCCGATGAAGATGACACCCAGCTTTCACCTACAGAAGAGGATTTCGCTGCTTATTATACGCACATTCCGATGATGCTGGGCCGATTTTTCTTGTCTTTTGGGTGCGGCTCATCCGATTAAAAGAATCAAATCAAAATTCGGTCAATTTTATGCAAAATTATACCAGCAAATCTTTCCGTGACCAATTGCCATTATCCTATTATCGGCAATTGAAATTTGGTATATAATTGAGGCTTCAATTCTGATTGAAAATTATAGGCTTGTAAAGAGTATATTTATGGCGTGTGCGTGTCATAAATCATAATAAATTGTCAATGCCAATGGCGATAGAAAAGATTAACTATAGGTTTAGGATTAAAAATTGAAAATGACACAAATCGATAATTGAATTTTGAGATTTTCAACAACAATTATTATGGTATTACAACATTAATTCCTAGTGAAAACTCTTTTCACATCATCTTTCCGGAAATACAAATAATGTACAAGTGCAAAATCCATTATATGCAACAAACAAACAATTACGTTCCATTCTCAGAGCAATGGAACGCCATTAGTCATGGTAGGTATGCGTTCTCATGAAGAATTGTTGCAAGTTCACATAGAAGAGGTCAAATAGGAGTGCAAGTGAAGTGAAAATGTAATCTAGCAGGGCCGTACAGATCCTATTTTAGATTGGAATCATTGAGAAATTTGGTAGATTTTGTGAGTCTGTCATTTTTGCCAAAATATTCTTTATGGACTCAGATATCATTGTTTTCACCCCAACCTTTTCAGCCCTTTAGTGGTTGTGGTTATATGATCATCAATTTTGGTAGATTTTGTAATTCTATTCACTTTTGCTGCAAGATTCCTCTCTATAATGTTCTGACTCAGAAATCGTCTGATCGTCCTGATTCTTGGCCAATTCTAGTGATGTTTTCTTCCAGGTATTTTTGATGTTTCATCATGATCCTTCCCCCATTCTGTCGTTTATGGGTTGAATTTTTTTTTTGACTCTTTAGCATCTAAACCGGCCTCTGCGAGTAGTTTCAATTTCATCTTCATCAGTTTTTCTTTTTGATTTCGCATCTTTACCAATAGAAGTTGCTACGCCTTTCATATACACCATCTTGTTTACTCTCAAATGTCTAATTCATCCTTATGAGCCGAGGACTCACTTTTCCAGTTTCTTCACCACTTTTTTCCGTGCTTTCCACATCCTCTGGTCTTACCCAAGTTTTTTTCTTGCCTTCAGCAGATGTCTCAGGCTGCTCATATTCAATCTTTTTCAACTTCAGATTTAGTGAATTATTTATCAGACTCTCTCGAAGCTGTAGGCGACTTTTAACTAGTTTATGCTGCCTTTGCTTGACCAGTTGCTCTTCAGATTTAGTTGTCTTTTCACAGTTTGATGACATTTTTCAATTTTTCATAGTTTAATGACATTCCACCTTCATCAGTTTCTGTGGGTTGAACAAGCGACACGTTCCGCTTTAAAAAATACTATTTTTCTTCGAAACTTTACCATTTTTTTAGACAGGTAACTCTTCTTCCTCAGCAGAATTCTATTCTAGGTGCTCATCTTCACCCGTTTCAGTCGGTCTGCCTTCAAATTCACTTTATTGTCCACTAGATTTTTATACACCGAATTGCGGTTTTAGGGAAAATCATGATGGATGATTTACCCTGATTTCTTCTGATTACCTGTAAGATTGCCCAAGAGCTCCCTTACTTCAAACATCTTTATGATTTGAAGTAATGTTATCAGGGGAGCTCTTGGGCACTATTACTGGTAATCAGCGCGTGAGTTATACCTAGAGATTGACTGACTTCCTTAGGATTTCCCACGATTTCCTAAAGATTTCCCACGAGATCCTCAAGATTTTCCTTGATTCCCCCATGATTTTCTCACGATTTTCCCTGATTGCCATAGATTTCCTCTGGATTTGTCTTAATTTGTACACCATACTTCCCTCGCGGTTTACCCCTGAGGAGTGAACCGCAGTTCAGTTTTTGTACGCCGGATTGCGGTTTTAGGGCCAATCATGGAGGATTTCCATGATTTATCCTGATTTCTTTTGATTACCAGTAAGAATGCCCAAGAGCTCCCTTGATAACATCACCTCAAATCATGAAGATTTTTGAAAACTGCGCATGCGTTAGATCTAGAGATTTACTGATTTTCTTAAGATTTCCTATGATTATTTCCTTGAGATTTTTGTGCGAGATCCTTGAGATTTTCCTCGATTTCCTCATGATTTCCCCTGATTGCTTTAGATATCCCCAGATTTCCTCTTGATTACTCCTAATTTGTACACCATACTTTTCTCGCGGTTTAACCCTGAGGAGTGATCCGCAGGTCAGTTTTTGTACGCCAGATTGTGGTTTTAGGGCAAATCATGTATGATTTCCCATGATTTATCCTGATTTCTTCTGATTACCGGTAAGATTGCCCAAGAGCTCCGCTGATAAATTACCTCAAATCATAAAGATTTTTGGAAACTGCGCATGCGTTAGACCTAGAAATTAACTAATTTACTTATTAGGATTCTCACCGAGATCCTTAAGATTTTCTTTGATTTCTCTGATTGCCTTAGATTTCCTCGGATTTCTCCTAATTTGTACACCATACTTTTCTCGGGATTTAGTCCTGAGAAGTGAACCGCAGATCAATTTTTGTACGCCATATTGCGGATTTAGGACAAATCATGGATAATTTTCCATGATTTATCCTGATTTCATCTGATTACTAGTAAGATGCCAGTAAGAGTTCCCTGATAACATGACCTGAAATTATAAAGATTTTTGAAAACTGCGCATGTGCTAAACCTAGAGATTGATTGATTTCCTTAAGATTTCCCATGGGTTTCCTCAAGATTTTCCACGAGATCCATAAGATTTTCCTTGAATTCCTTATGATTTCCCCTGATTGCCTTAGATTTCCTCTTGATTTCTCTTAATTTGTATACCATACTTCCCTCGCGGTTTACCCCTGAGGAGTGAACCGCAGGTGCGTTTTTCGTTTTTGTACGCCAAATTGCGGTTTTAGGGCAAATCATGGATGATTTCCCATGATTTACCCTGATTTCTTCTGATTACCAGTAAGATTGCCCAAGAGCTCCTCTGATAACATTACCTCAAATAATAAAGATTTTTGAACACTGCGCGTGCGTTATATCTAGAGATTGACTGATTTCCTTAAGATTTCCCATGATTTCCTTGAGATCTCTCCAGAGATCTATAAGATTTCCCTTATATTTTGCATTATTTCTTCATCATTCTCGGATTTCCTCTTGATTTCTCCTAATTTGTATACCATATAAGTAGTAAGTACTTCCCTCGTGGTTTCTCCCTGAAGAGTGTAGCGCAGGTCAGATTTGTACGCCAGATTGCGGTTTTAGCGTAAATCATGAATGATTTCTCATAATTCACCCTGATTTCTTCTGATTACCAGTAAGATTGCCCCTGATAACATTACCTCAAATTTTAAAGATTTTTGAAAACTGCACATGCTTTAGATCTAGAGATTGACTGATTTACTTAAGATTTTCCATGATTTCCTTAAGATTTCCCCCGAGATCCTTAAGATTTCCGTTGATTTCCTTAGGATTTTTCCTGATTGTTGCCGTAGATTTCCTCGGATTTCCTCTTGATTTCTCCTAATCTGTACTACTTCCCTCGCGGTTTACCCCTGAGGAGTGAAACGCAGGTCAGTTTTTGTACGCCAGATTGCGGTTTTAGGATAAATCATGAATGATTTCCCATGATTTACTCTGATTTCTTCTGATTACCAGTAAGATTGCCTAAGAGTTCCTCTGATAACATTACCTCAAATTATGAATATTTTTGAAAACTGCGCATGCGTTAGATCTAGAGATTGACTGATTCACTTAAGATTTCTCATGATTTCATTAAGATTTCCCCCAAGATCATTAAGATTTCCGTTGATTTCCTTATGATTTCCTCTGATTGCCTTAGATTTCTTCTTGATTTCTCCTAATTTGTACACCCTCGCGGTTTACCCCTGAAGAGTGAACCGCAGGTCAGTTATTGTACATCAGATTATGGTTTTAGGGTAAATCATGGATTATAACCCATGATTCACCCTAATTTCTTTTGATTACCAGTAAGATTGCCCGAAAGCTCCCCTGATAACTTTACCTCAAATTTTAAAGATTTTTGAAAACTGCGCATGCGTTAGATCTATATATTGACCGATTCACTTAAGATTTCCCATGATTTCCTGAAGATTTCCCCCGAGATCCTTGATATTTCCGTTGATTTCCTTATAATTTTTTCTGATTGCCGTAGATTTCCTAGCATTTTCTCTTGATTTCTCATAATTTGTTCACCATACTTTCCTCGAGTTTTACTCCTGAGGAGTGATCGAACCGCAAATCAGTTTTTGAAAACTGCAAATATGTTAGATCTAGAGATTGACTGATTATTTACTTAAGATTTTCCATGATTTCCTTAAGATTTTCCCCGAGATCCTTAAGATTTCCGTTGATTACCTTAGGATTTTTCCTGATTGCCGTAGATGTCCTCGGATTTCCTCTTGATTTCTCCTAATTTGTACTACTTCTATCGCAGTTTACTCCTGAGGAGTGAAACGCAGGTCAGTTTTTGTACGCCAGATTGCGTTTTTAGGAAAAATCTTGAATGATTTCCCATGATTTCCTTAAGATTTTTCCCGAGATCCTTGAGATTTCCCTTGCTTTTTTCATGATTTCCGTATGTTTTACCCTGATTGCCTTAGATTTCCTCGGATTTCCTTTCAATTTGTACACCATATTTCCCTTGCGGTTTATCCCTGAGGAGTGAACCGCAGATCAGTTTTTGTAAACCAGATTGCGATTTTAAGGGAAATCATGTATGATTTCCCAAGATTTCTTCTGTTTACCAGTAAGATTTTCGAAGAGTTCCCCTGATAACAGAACCTCAAATTATGAAGATTTTTCGAAAACTGCGCATGCGTTAACTCTAGAGATTGACTAATTTCCTTAACATTTCCCATGATTCCCTTAAGATTTCCCCTGAATTTCCTTGAAATTTCCCTTGATTGCCTTATGATTTCCCCTGATTGCCTTAGATTTCCTCTCGATCTCCACGAATTTATACACCAGATTATTAGTTTTCAAGCAAGGAAACTTTTTCTTTTGATATTATGCTAGTCTGAATTGGAAGGACACCAATCAAAATATCATTCAAGAGTAAATGTAGCAGGATTAAGTGCAATCAAAATTCTTATATAGAAAGTCCAAGTTCATAAATTCCCATATTATAATTTGCAAAACGTTTTAATCATATTTAATTTGGAAGCACACCATTTCACCTTGAATGGTTAAACAGAAAAAAGACGATTTATTTGCAAACACTGTAGCTTCAGCAAGACGAGAAGAAAGCGTTGTTTTCTGCTACGGTTCGGAATTAGGGAAATCTTTTGCGTTTGACATGTTTGCTTGCAGGTTACCTAAGTAGCCTTTTAAAAAGGAAAAGTGACACGTATGGGACGTGTCATCTTCCGTTTTCTGCTTGTTTCGAAGAAAATGTATAATGTTTTTGTGTTTGATTTACATATGTAACTGGCTTCTATTGTTTGTAGGTGTGTTTGAAAAAAAAAATAGAAACGTGTGATGTTTGTGTAATGTCGTGAAGATTTATTATTTTAGTTATATACCAGTTTAACTTTTTGATGAATTTATGCAGCAAAAAACAATCAGGATCCAGACTGAAATAAGGATTATTTAATTTACCAGCTTCACAGCAAATCAATGCAAGTAGGTATGCGGGCTTGCTAGCTTCCTCATTATTTCTGATGATTTTCACTCTAAGAAACAATAATTATTAGTCTGGTTCTATGTAAAACTTTTTCTATCATTTAACCAGTCGAAACATCTTTTATCGGTATCAAGTTAATTACGGTTAACTTTTGAAGACTCTAAAAAAAAAAAGAACAATCTTCATCAATTATTATATGAATATCGATAGTTTCTATTCCTCAATTTCACTTTAAATAATTCGTCTTCAGTTTCTCAATAATTAAAAGAAAATTCCATCTGTCATGTTAATTAAAACCATCAATTTGAAACAATCTAATCAGCTAAAAGGTACTATCTAATCGAGTGGGCAAACACCTGAATCCGTGCCATATTGTCTTATTAACAAACAAATTAACAGAAAATTTCCATCGTCATCGAAACCGTAGACAATTAGTTATTCGGATGCGAAGAAGAGAAGCCACCGAAAGAGAAAGTCTTTTCTTTTTCATTGATGTTATGCGACTCGCGCTCCGTCACCAATTTTATTATTCTCCGAATTTAATTAAAAGTATGATGATTTCACTAAGTTTTCAAAACACTTTTAATTACAGATTGGTACCTCACTACTTCTACTTGCGTTGATAACCACACAAACACTGGTGTCCGCTCAAGACGACGAAGACATAGAAACCACCACTACAATTGACGAAGTTTCGACCGACGAACCATCCACAGAGGAAAATCGAATTTTGCTGGATTCGAAATTACGAACAGCATTGCTACAAGTAAAGATTAGTTTAATTTCGTAATTTTAAATATGCATTAATTGGTTTTTGATGCCACTTTTATAAGGACAAGTAAATATGTATTTTTTTTTTAGGCTTTAAGCGAGATTGAAAACGAAGAAGATGATGAACAAACCATCTCTCAAGCCCAAGCTAGTGCTATTACCATTATTAAAGATGCAGATGATAAAGAATCTATAGTAAAATCTGAGTAAGAAGAAATTTAAAAGTTTAAAAGCCTAAAAACAATATTAAATTTTCAGAGATACTTCAGAAGATATCCAAACTAATGATGCCACACCAACAACTACTATTCCATCAAGTTCAACACAAGCCACTCAAGTTCTTTTCCAAAAAAGCGAAGCTGTCCAATCAAAGTCGATAACTTCTTTGGAAAAAATTCCTTTGGATGCATTTAAAGATGCCGAACAAATTATTACAAGTGCTTCAAATAGTTTTCTAACTAGCAACAATGAAGATAATCGGCATAATGAACATATTGAAGTTAGAAGTGTTCCAAATAGAGAATCAGTACTTCAGAATGAACAAAATAGTTTCCAAGCCAACACCAAAACTTCTAATTTTCCTACATTGAATGACATTTCAAATAAGGAATCGAAAAAACCATCCAAATTTTTCGTAGAAAAATTTTCTTTTGGTAAAGCAGTTGATTCTCCAACTTTTGTAAGAACTTCTTACTCGACTTCTTACAAAACTTCTTCTTCATCAAAAGTCTCTAATAGTAAGGCTGAAAATGTCAAAACCAGCACTTCTGGAAACAATAATAATAATAATAATGAAGTGAAAGCAGAAACTGTCACTCAAAGTACTCCAGAAATTTCTACTGAAGAAAATGAAGCAAAAGTCGAACAAGTCCAGTTTTTCTCAGCACCCTTAGTAGCTGCCTTCACTGTCCATCAAGACGAAGCCGGTCAACCCAAGAAAGTTGAACCAATTTATAAAAATGGCCTTGAAACCAAAAAAGAGAAAGTTGCTACAGTACAACAACAAACTGTTTTTGCACCCCAGGTAAGAAATAAATATAGTACAGTGCAAATACGGTTTGAAATTGAACAAATTAACATCAAGATGAGGATAGTGGCAATTAGTAATAAATTGATCTTTAAATAACATACTGAAAATCCCCATATGTCCGGATATTGCAACATCAGAAAAAATAAGGTCAAAAGTCATGAAAATCGGTTTTTCGCAAAAATCTCGCTTCCAGTGCATCTGACGTCGAAGAACTCTAAACAAAACTTACGTAAAATAATATTCTCTACAAAATTGCTCATATACATTTTTTTCGCACCAATAACCGTTTTCGAGATATAGCGTGATAAAGCGGGAGTGAGCATTCAAAATAGGCAATACTGTATTATACTGCGGAGCTTTAGCTATAAATGCATTTTTCCTAATCTGTTAGTCTGGAAAATGAAATTTTCAATATTAAAATTGTTAGAAGTTTGTTTATTTATAATAATAATAATTTTTTTATCAAGGGAATTAAGGGTGTGTTTATACCCGAGGGCAAAGTTAGGACACCAATTGCCCGTGGATACTAGCACCTGATAATTCCCGTGGTAGGTACAGAGTGTTTGTTTATAACTGGAACACTCGATAACTTTTTTATTATTGAAAATAAAGGGCATGTTTAAATTGGAAAATTTCTTGGTAAATTGCAACAATCTTTGTCGCTACAACGATATTTTTTTGTCGCCATAGGTATACAGGGTGCGCCAAAAAAGTCATTTTTCTAAATGGATGTATATTTTTGCATTTTTAAAATTCTTAGAAGATTAGCTTCACGAAAATATCAAACACTATTTGGAAAACAAAAATACACAGTGCGGTTTATTTAAAAAAAAAAAAATTTTGGCGCACCCTGTATACCTATGACGACAAAAAATATCGTTGTAGCGCTTAAGGTTGCAATTTACCAAGAAATTTTGCAACTTAAACATACTTTTTATTTCCAATAATAAAGAAACTTACTGAGTGTTCTAGTTATAAACAAACACTCAGTACATAGATTATTTTATTTCCTACTTAATTTAATACTGTATATAATTTATTTTTATAAGGGAATGAACCGTAAATCAAAATTTCTAAATATTTTTTCTCAAAGTTTCACCTATCCAAGGTAAAAGTGGGAGTTATGGAATCCTTAACTCCCGCGCGGGAGTTATGAAATCCCAACTGCCCCCTGTAATAGTTATTTATGTATCAAGGGAATTATGCGGGTGTTAATACCCCAGGGCAACGTTTGTGTCCCGAGGGCCTCCGGCCCGAGGGACACCAATTGCCCGTGGGTATTAACTCCTGATAATTCCCGTGGTACATAGATAATTTTATATCCTACTGAATTTACTGTATTCTGTCTATTTTTATAAAGGAATAAGCCATAAATCAAAATTTCTATTTTTTGTCAAAGTGTTACCTATTCAAAGTAAAAGCGGGAGTTATAGAAATCCTTAACTCCCTTGGGAGTTATGATATCCTTAACTCCCTTCCTTAACTCCCTTGGGAGTTATGAAAATCCTTAATTCCCTTGGGAGTTAAGACCCTGTTTATGATTATCGTAACCAAGGTATTATATGGTTTTAATAGTTCAGTAGGATATAAAATAAATAATTAATAACATAACATGCATAACCAAAAATACATTCTTTTCGGCACCACTTTTGAAGAAGAATGCAAGGCGGGTGTGTGCCAATTTAGACAGGTAAACTATCAAATAACACTAGAGTGTTATAAACCATATCCCACTACTGGGGTTATGGTTTATAACTCACTCTCTTATTACGACAACGCAAAACATCAGGAAATTAAAATTAATAAATCCAGCTTCAAAGAAGGCTCATTCCCAAAAAATACCTGTTAGTTTTTTCAGTTCTTGTGCTTGCGCCTTGTTGGCAAACAGCAGCGCGCGGCAAGGGTTAGGTATATCGTTATCTGGGCGGCCAAAATTAAAAAAATATATAATATGAGAATAATGGGACAAAAATCATGATGATGATGATGACTCACTGACGTAGATAAATATATATTATGTGTTAAATATGTTCCATATAATGGTGTTATCATTTCCAATGTCTCCGGCCGATGGTTGCAAGGATTTCGAAATCTGTGAATTTTTTCTCATGTGACTTATTTTCAACATAACACAATAGTTATTTATGGTACTAGATAAATAACTATTCTTAAGATCGGAGAGGTGGATTAGGCCTATACTGGGGATACCATGTCTAAAAAAACCCGCCTTGCATTCTACTTCCAAAGTGGCGCGGAAAAGAATATATTTTTTGTTATGCATGTTATGTTATCAATTAGTTTCAGCTTCCCGACTAGCAGATTAGGAAAATAGTATATTGTGTATTTAGGTGGAAAAGTTACACATTCTCGGACGACAGTGTAAGTAAGGCAAACACCGAAGGCCGAGAATGTGCTTTTCCACCGAAATACACATACTATTTTTTCTGCGATCGGTTAAATACCTGTTAGATATTTGTTGAATGCTCCCTCCCGCTTTATCACCCTTTATTTCGAAAACGGTTAATCATATGAAACAAAAGTATATTAGCAATTTTGTAGAGAATACTATTTTACGTAAGTTTTGTTTAGGGTTCTCCGACGTCAGATGCACTAGAAGCGAGATTTTTGCAAAAAACCGATTTTCATGACTTTTGACCTAATTTTTTCTGATATTGCAACATCCGGACATATGGGGATTTTGAATACATATGTTGTTTA
Organism: Ceutorhynchus assimilis; assembly: GCA_917834065.1. Lineage (NCBI taxonomy): Eukaryota > Metazoa > Arthropoda > Insecta > Coleoptera > Curculionidae > Ceutorhynchus > Ceutorhynchus assimilis. The sequence continues at coordinate 52,375,440 of OU892279.1, forward strand.
GAACCTCAAATACTAGCAAATTACGGTATAAAGATCTTGATGTTAATTTGTTCAATTTCAACATGGCAAAATGATTAAATGCACTGAACTAATAATGGAACCTTCTAGCAAAATATGTTTTTTTTTTTTTAAATTTTAGCCGACTCAGACTCTTCTACAATCATCCAGTTTCAACACTCTAAGCTTGCAACAAAAACAACAAATTCTTCAACAAGAATTGGAAAAGCTTCGTGGCCAGCAACAAAATCTTCAATCCAGAAATAATTTCGCCAATGTCAATTCGAATAATATCGGATTCACTCAAAACGGTTTTAGACAGGCCATCAATCAAAACTTTAACCATTTGGATCCTGTTTTCACCGAACCAGATCGTTCTGTAGTAACAAAACTAGCCACTATAGATCCTAGCAATATTTTATCGCAAAATTCTGATTTGTTTTTAAACAGATTTACTGCAAATGAAGCAATATTACCTTTACAAAACAATAATTTTAACCAAGCAGATAAGCCAAACAGGCAAAATGAAGTTACTTTGGTTCCTAGTATAACATTTGATCCTTTGAGTGAAGCAGGCAAGTTGCCTAAAAATGCTCAAATTTTGCCTAATAAAGAACCCACCGGATTCAATACAATTCCAAAAGTAGAACAACAGCAACAAAATTTTAACTTTGCAAATCAACAATTTATCCAACCTTTGCCCAATAAGGAATCAACTGGATTTAACAAACAAAATTTCGTTCAATCTAACATCAACAGTTTTGTAAGACCACAACAGAATAGTTTCGTACAAAATAACCAATTTGCCAATCAACCACAAAGGTTTTTGAGAAAAGAACAAGGTACTGGCAATTTTGGTTTGAACCAGCAAAATACTTTTTCGATAGTGCCATCTCAGCAACCCTATCAACCCAAAATCGAACTAAGCTATTTCCCTGATAATAGATTTTTGAGACAAAATGAAGCAGTCTTAGCTCAACCTCAACAAAACTTTGTGTCTCAAAACAGGTTTCAAGGATTCAATAATTTCCCTACTCAAAACACTAACAGAAATAGATTCTTTAGATCAAACCTTGAAGGTACTTTACAAAATGTTCAACAACCATTTAATAACATACCTCAAAACACCAGGTATTATAGATCGAACCAAGAAGCTACTTTGACCAGTCCTCAAAACTTTGGATTTATTCCTCAAGCTCAAAATGTAAGAATTTTGAGGTCGAATCAAGAAAATACTTATTTGAGCAATCAAAATAATGCCTACTATCAAACGCCGTTGTTGCAAAATTACAGATACAGTCAGTCTTTTGGAATTCCAACTCATTGAAAATCATACATTGAAAGAATTATACTTCAGGCCAGGGTAAATTTGAAAAGTTCGAATTTTTAGTATCTTTTATGAATGACATATTGCCATTAGATAATTATTTAAATTAGGGGTGTAAAGATTTTTGAAGATTGACTCAATAGTATTTGGTAATAATTTTTGTAGCTCAAAATTTCTGTTCATGCACATTAGTCATAGTATTTATATTTTTGTATGTATACGTACTTTTTGATATAAATATATAAATTTAGTTTTAAGATTATTTATGATAGTTTACACTTTTATGGTAAGACTTCATCGACTATAGGGACATTTAAAGGAAAGTAGAATTGTGACAATTATTTTAAAAAAAATCAAAAATGCATTGAGTAGATAGTAGTGCTAGGAATTCCCAAGCCAGTTTCTAATAAAATAAAATAATAATGTATTGTTTTATACTATATTTGGAACAATGATTTTTCTATTTGGTTTACTCCTACCCACTCTGCACCCTCTAATAATTATTATTGTGTTATAAATAAAGTGTTTCTAAAAACAAATTTGATTTATTTTGATCCATTGACTAAATACAGGGACGTAAATGTTTGAATGGGAAGGCTTATCAAATTTCACCTCACCAAAATTATACACCTTTTTAGAAAACTTGCAAGAGCGGATGGGGTAGGTCAGACCGGCCCTGGATTTCTCAAGCCTACCGGCCCTTTGAGCGGTAAAAAGCAGGAAAATTGTATGCCAAAGCCTAGTTCTCATGCAGCGGAAAATCGCGTGGTGAGCGCGGAATTTTAAAAATTGTCCCTCAGCGGGGAAATGTCAACTTATTGCGATATCGCAAAAAAGTTAAATTATTTTCCGCGAATTTTCATCCTCCGTCACTTTTTACTGTCACCTGTGAGATGTATGGTACGACATTTGATAAAAATCACTAAAATATAATGTGAAATACCCTAAATATACCTAAAAATCCGCTTGCGGAATTTCGCTTCATGTGAACCGGCAAAAGTTATGGAACGCGATATTCCGCACCCGCAACACGATTTTCCGCTCCATGAGAACTAGGCTTAAAGGAAGCTCGCCGAAAAACCGCGGATTTATTCGGGTGCCACTTCCAAAAAAAACTTTTTTTAGTAGCCACGCTCAAAAATAACTTTTTCAAATCCAAAAGTTCCTTTTTCCAAAAATATCTTTCTAGTGTTTCAAATTTCTGGACGCCAGAGGTGAAATTAGTGATAGGGGATAATAGTAGCTATTTATGTCATTAGGAGAAAAAGTGGGAGTAGTAACGGGGGCACGTGAGCCTGAGAAATTTTTCGATACCGTGGGAAAATCTCTAGATCGGCGGCGCCTTTGATCTGAAATTTCGTGGATTTGACCCGGGCCAACCCCAAACTTTTCGACGTCATGATGTTATCGGTGGCGCCATCTATCGTACACTACATAGTGTGAAGTTCGTTGTGTCCTTTTACAGGATGCCGTAGTTGTAAATAAGAAAAATTCGTGAATCAGCACGCTACCGACGTTTAATATGGGAACAAACAGAAGTATCATGTTTCACGGTTAACCGGTTGGCCCGGATCAAATCCACGTAATTTCAGGTCGAAGGCGCCGCCAATCTAGAGATTTTCCCACGGTATTGAAAAAAAAAAAAACAATCGAGCGAAGCCCAAATAGACCTTCTGGGCCGAATGGCATACATTTTATCTTCAAGCGACTGCAATATTACCTTTCACAACTATAATTTAAATAGATGGCGCCACGGCCCTGGTGTCCGGACTAGTCCGGAGCACTTCTTTTCTTATAAATAATAATAACAAAACTACTTAAAATACAAACACAAGCAAAATAAATGAAATTTGTGGATAAATCTAACCTCAACGTCAGAACAAAAATTAATAAAAAAAAGTCCAAATAAGCTGAAATCGTCCCAACTACTCCCGACCACAAAGTATGAACAGATTGGATCAACATTGGATAGTTCTCGAACATTTGAACCATCTAACATCCGAAACGGATGTAACCCGAATACCCGTTTCAAGTTCAAAAACAAATTAGCGGAAATTATGAATAAATTCTGCTTTTGAGAACTCGCTGTAGAACTTGGTACAGTGTCTCCATTACCACAGTGGCGACAATTGCTGTCTTATTTTTGATTGGTTCTAAAATCCCATATATTTATATTGAAAACACCGCCATCTTGTTCCCAACCTCTTGTTACTTTTAAATATGAATATATGGGATTTAGGTGAACTGAACATCCATCATAAATCATGGAAAACAACGTATTTGATGGACTTAATAATGGTCATCAAATACGTCGATTTCAATTTTTTATGATAGATGTTCATTTAAATAAGATTTAAATCCTATATATTAATATTTAAAAGTAACAAGAGCATGGGAACAAGATGGCGGCGGGATCTCTATTGTCGCCACTGTATGTAAAGGTTTATTTAGCCACTGTAGAACTTGGTTGTTCACACTGCCATCTATCGAGAAGAATACGAAAAAAATAATTACAAAAACATAATAGCGCTAATTAACGCTGCTGCTTCTAGCGAGAAAAAACCGAACAAATTACCCCAAACATAAAGATTTTGTGGTCCTAGGAATATAATGGATCACTTTTGTGTCGAGTGTTGACGACAATAAAGTTCAAATTATGTACAAGTTTAAGATAAAAGAATATAACTAAATGAGTCCCCGGCTGAGCAACAAAAGTAAACTGGACTGGTTTCCATTCTCGGAGATATAACAATAATTCAGAAGATATAATATTATTGGAGCTGACATTTCTGATGTAAGGTTTACAAGAACTTATAAAAAAGTTTTTTTATTAAGTCGGCAGAAGGCGGCCCAATTTCGGTGTCCGGCCCACCGGGCTTTCGCCCGGAGTCCCGGCGGTCCCATCCGCCCCTGAAAACTTGTGGTGTTTTTTGTATAATTGCTCTAAATATTTCAGTATGAGCTGCTCATCTGATGCCTCAGAAATCATCTTCTAGAAAATACTGTCTTATTCGGGCAAAGAGATAATCGCGTTTATTCTGGATTTTACAAGAATGGATTACAGATATATAAAGGACGGTATCAGTTAGAAGTTTTAATATTGACTGTGATACGATTTAGATAGTGAATATTGTAAACTTGTAAAGAATTAAGTTGTTTGAGTTAATTAGTGTAGTAATCAGTGTCGGAGTGAATAGTAACGTGGAATAAATTATTGTTGTGTTAATTGGACTTTGAATTTGGAATAAACGAACCCAAGATTTCTGTCAAGCACCCCAGAGCCATGACATTGGTGTCGGAAGTGAGATATAATTCGAGTACTGCATAGTGAAATCCGATTGCAGAGTAGTCTGGACATTAGTGTGGACATTTAGTCAGTGTAAGCAGTGACAATGAGAAGAAAAGACTTAACCGATTGTGTAAATTACCCCGGAAGTGACTGTATACCCAATTTTTACTGTGATAGTGAATTTTCAAGTAAGTTTAAAAAAATTCTATTTGGAAACCAATCGAATGAGTGACTTCACCGGCATGTTTGCTATATCAATCGATATCCAAAAAAGACATTTCAAGAAAATTCTAGAACATTCTATTCGAGAATAAAGCAAGTTATCCAATTTGTGACTTTACCGAAGTGTTTGAAACTTCAATCTGAAACCAGGAAAGATATTTGAAGAGATTTTGAGGGAAAATCCAAAACATTCTGTATATGATTACCATGAGACAACAAGCAAAAATTGAAGAACTTTTGCGCAAAAAGAAACTAAACGACAACAAGAAAAACAAGACGAAGAGGCCAGGACAGATAAATTATTGTTGTGTTAATTAGATTTTGATTTTAGAATAAACAAACCCAAGATTTCTATCACGTACATTTACCCAGTACATCTTTCAATTTTCCTATAAAAGTAGCCGAATTATTACCAATAACTTCATAAAAAATAGAGTTTCCTAACTGGAAAATGTAAAAAAAAATGAATATTGCAGCTAGAAAGGATACCACATCATTAATGTCTGCTCTAGATGGCCTAAACTATATCCGGAAAAGAAAAATCCTCATCAAAACTGAAGTTTTTGAGCTAAACAGTTATTCAATAATGACATAATATACTGGGGGGATACGAAAAATCAATTTATATGCCACAGCGTTAGTCATCAGCTGTAGAAGAGAGCAATGCACACAAGTTATCCCCTTTTATTGATCTAGATAGAAAGGGGAGAAAAATGGCGCTCGATTTCGCTGCTACGTACAAAATCCTCGTCCTGGGGGACTCTAATGTCGGTAAAACTTGTATTGTGCATAGATTTTGCGACGAGAGATATTACGAAACCTATATATCGACTATAGGTGAGTTTGAGTAGTTTTAAGTTGGAATATGTTGCCTAGGTCGCTATTTGTATTGAGTTGTTTGGAACTAGAAATAGATATTTAAGAAAAAGGAAAAATAGAACTAGAGTTTCATATACCTACATTCTAAGAAAATTATTAAAATCTGTATTTTTCATCCCTTGTTCAGACACAAAGAGTCCACTATGAAATTATTATTAATTAATTAGTTGCACAATTCTTGGAGTACAATCTACATTTTATATTTTCTAGGTATCGATTTCAAACAAAAAATTATAAACCTCGACGGAGTTCCGATAAAACTTCAAATATGGGATACGGCGGGCCAAGAACGTTTTAGAACTTTGACCACGGCTTATTACAGAGGTGCAATGGGGATTTTGCTACTTTACGATGTGACTAATTTAGAAAGTTTCAACCACATTACTTATTGGCTACAAAATATTGAAGAAGTATTATCTTCATTGTTAAACAGTTCATTAGTTTCTAGTTGTGATTTTTTTTCCAGAATGCTTCACCTCATTGTATGACAGTTTTAGCTGGAAATAAATGCGATTCCAAAGATAGAATAGTGGATACTGAGAATGGACAAAAGGTAGAAAATTTTAATTAAACAATTTCCTTGAATGAATTAAATTTATTTTAGATTGCTGAACATTTTGATTTGCCATTTTTTGAAGTATCCTGTAAAGACAACATAAATATAGAGAAATGTTTTATGTGTTTAGCCAGGAAAATTAGAGAGAAAAGAGAACAAAAGGTAATACGAGATTATCTTTGATTTAACAAAAATATCATCAAATATATTGAGGCTCTGTTAAAACTTTCAACTAGAGATTTGTAGATCTATTTGGCCTTAAGAAAACATTGATTATTTATGCAAATAAAAAATTTGTAATGATTGATTAATTTTAGGGCTATCCATTCCTGGATCCACCACCAAACGACGAAAAACCAGACCTGCTCAAACCCAAATCTGATCTTCGAGGGTGCTCTTCGTCGACTTGTTGAACTTTTCTTTATTTGTAAGGGTATTTTTTAGGAAGACTGCCACCTGTTTTTGCTCTTGTTTCGAAACTGTATTTCTGTTAGTAAAAAATTTACACTAAATTAATTATTGGCTCAAAAAAAAAAATTAACTAAATGTATTGCTACATTACTGTGATTTTTTGCAAAAGCAAAGCTGATTGTCGCTAGATTTGTACAGGGTGTAGACAAAAATTGGTGTCTATAATTTGCGTGCTAATTAAGATTTCATTCCTTTAAGGGAGAAGCCAGTTTTGTTCAAAACAGCACAAACGTTTTTTGTTCCATTTCAGTATCATTTTTAAGACTGATTATTATAAAATGTAGTTTGTCAGACACATTGTATATTTTTCAGTTGAAAAATAGCACACTTTAGGATTTAAATATAAAAGAACACTATCTATGCCAATTAGTTCATTTTGGAGAAGCTTTTGAAAATACCAACACATTAACAAAATATGTAGTACTGATCACCAAAAATCACCTCAAATCATACTGCCGCTAGTAACTTTTCTAATACAGATGTAAAAAGTGTTCTAACATTTTTAAAAACCTCTTAATAAATGAAATATTATTACAGGGAGTATTAAGCAAATTGGATTTTCAATTATGATCTATTTCAGGTCCCAATTAAATTTTAAAATATTGTTACTGTTTAGAATATTCCAAAAAATGTCAATTATTATTTCAGAAAAACATCGAATTTAATTATTAATTTTCTTCTTTCACTGCGTATACGAAAATTGCCTAAAAGAAAAATTGCTATTTAGCCAAGGGACCATTTGCGAAAAATAATAAATATTCAAATTGATTGCATTTAAATTGTGATAAGTTAAGAGTTTGCAAATTTTATGTATTATATGCCCATTTAAATAATTTTTAGAGTGTGAAATTGGTATTAATAAAAAATATGAAAAATACTAAACATTTACTTCTCCACTCTGTGTCTTTATTTGAAAAAAAAAAAATATATATATATTATTGTGAATTAATAAATAATACAATAATTAGCATATTTTTTATATTCAATATCCTCAATAAAAATCGGAACACTATTCACAGTTCATAGTCCGATTAAGGAAATGAATATAGGTAAAAAATAAAATAACTTTTTCTTGTTTAATCTAACATTATCACATTATACAATAATTTATTTATATTTTATAAATTAAATCTAGATATCGTTCAGCTAAATGACTTTTACAGTGTGTCAAAAAGCCAATTCTCAATACAATGAAAATTAGCATTAATAAATCTCAATAATGTCATTATCACTTGCATTAGCGAATATTTGCCAAGATATATTTTCACAGTTTTTTGACAAAATTCGAATTAATATATCTTTCTGGTGTACTCGCATAAAAAAATTATGAACATGCTACATTAAAAAATAAAACATACTTAGGACTAATTTCTACCAATATTTTTGCACTCAATTATGAACTGAATTCTTCAAAACTTGAATTTGACAGTGTAATTCTCAGCTACACTCAAGGAAAGCTTTGACACACTATAGTAACAAGGGCTAGAAAAGTTTGCGTTATGTAGTTAAAGAGTTAATAGAGTTTTGGAGGCATTAACAAATCAAATTATCAATTTTCCATAATTCAAAAAGATACAAATCAGTTGAATATTCTTGAATCGCTCAGAGATTTTACCAAATAGAGCCAAATTTTTATTTTTCAGAAATAATTATTGTTAAACCTCCGTAACTAGAATAGCTCCAAGCAGATAAATAAAAGCGTCCTAAAAGAGTTTTGTGTGTGTATACCTTTTAATTTAGCAATTAAATTATATCCATCTATTGAAATCATATGTTTAGAAAAAGTTGTCTTTACAAAATATTTAATTGGTTGCCTAAGCTACAACGCATTACCCCCCTTCTACGACTACTGGAAATTCCAATTATTACTGGAGCCCGATTGATCCATTTCATTATTATCTCGACTACTGGAAGGGGAAGCACCAAATAGAGACCGGAGCACATTTTGTACGTTGACTGCTACATTTAAAGAAAACATTTTAATAATTGAAATACTGAACTCTGATATAACGAACTTTCGGAGATAACTAAAAAAATATTCACTCACTCCATAGGTTTTTTTTTCACCATTAAAAACCTAGAAATATCAAGCTTTGGTTGTTAGAAAAGCCTATACAAGTTAGCTGGCCCGCAACTTTTCCTGATTCAATACACAGTACAAAGCATCCATTGGATTCTAATTGTCATTCTGTGGAACACTGGAAAAGTAGTCAGCAAAAGCCTACATTGGTTTAACTCGGTTTATTATCATCATATCACCAGTGTATTTGGTTTTACCCACATTTGAATATGAGTGCAAAATATTTCACCATCCTCTTGGCTCTAGCAGTTTATTTTGTTCTTGAAAAGACCAGTTATTCTCAGCACTTCTGTTGCTTCTATGTATGTATAGTCCATAGTTATCTTTCTAGTTATATCACATTCTAGAATGATTCAGTCAATTTTTTACAGGCATTGCAGAGAGCCCTCCAAAAGTTCCTTTCAAAGATTGGCTTTTTATGGGTGCACACTGGTTGTTTCTGTGTCAGGTGGGAAAATTGACCAGCTTAATGAGGAAAAATGTACAAAATATTCCCTATACTTAGATGAGATCATAATAAGAAAGTTCATAACACCAAACAAATACCTGCAAGGGTTATGATTAAATAATTGTTAATTAATAACCCTATATCAAAAATACAAAATATCAGAGTTCATTATGTATGTGGTCAAAAATAAACCAAACAAAATCTTACCTTGCCCAGCAGCATTTTCTGCACCTGTATGATCAGCACCAACACTCTGACCTCCTCCCCCTTCACCATCACCAGTTAAATTTTGTCTACAAATAGGACAGGTACCGTGAAGTTCAAGCCAGGGTCGTATACACGCCTCGTGGTATATGTGAAGGCAAGGAAGTTGCCTCACTTTTTCCTGCAACGCAAACTGTTCCCAGCACACTGAACATTGCATATTTTGGGCGACCTGCTCTTGAGTTACTTCTACCACTTGTAAACCGTCAATGACTGCTTTAGATACTGGCGGGGGTCCTGTGCTGTCCATTTGATTCAATAACTGAGTGACTATTGCGTCTAAGCCTTCCCTACCCCAAGCATAATCACCTGGGTTTCCCAAAAATAACTGGACATTTCCTGGACCTCCGAGGTTTACCCCTACTCCCAAATTTATTATAAAATCTTGGACTAGATGCTCTATGGGTAGTTGTTGTCTTAAATTGGAGGAGGCTAAACGAGTCAACGTTCTGGAAATTTAAAAACAAAATTAGTTCACATCATGGTTAGGTGTAATAAAAATACTGAAATATTATTAAACTCGAAATAACCTTGGAATTCCGCTATACCTTCCTTCCAGGGGCACTTCCATTGGTTGCACATCCTAAAATTAATTCAATTACCAACCTGATTTTTGTTTTAAATTATAATACTAACCATCTCTCCATGATCCAGCCACGAGAATCCATCTGGTAAATTGACTCTAGTTGGGGTTTCTTCCCTGTTCTCTTGAAGTTCTTCAATAAATCCATCAGAGCAATGGGGGCATGTGAAATTCTTGAAAAAATTGTTTATTTTAAAAAAAGACTGAATTTACAACTAACTGTTATTTTCCTATCGAAGTCTTTGTCCTATTTTGCCAAACTACTATTTTGTAATCGTGCTGACAAGTAAAAAATTTGTTTCTACATAATACAAGAGAGAATTGAGAAGGTCCTGTGTATAAAACTGAACTGAAATATTGATAATCGGCTCAAGGTTCTATTTCTTCTTCAATTTTTTCCAAGAAAGATACTTATTATTTCTAAGGTCAAGTACCTACAGACGCACAAAGTGATTTTCAAATAATTGAAACAATCTAATCTACATACCTACATAAGTCCACCTAGGTATATTATACTTTGTGCATATTCAATATTGGATTAAAAATTAATATTTATAAGACATTGGCTTTTGTTGAATAGGTAATATCCTCGATAAAATGTAATAGCAATTGCAAACGATGTAAAAATTGCTAAAGTAATATGATAATTTTTCAAAGCATCTTCAAAAGAGAAGTGGGAGCTCAGTCTTGAAACTAACTTTTGTCATAAAGGCAAAAAGCTAATATGGTAATATTCTTTGCATTTTATGCTAATTCATAGGGACCCAATTCAATTCTATAGTAACTTTATTAATAGTGTGTGAAGATAGTACCTATTTGACCTAATATTTGACCCAGGTTAGAACTGTGAAGACCACAAAATGTAGTTTTGTATTAATGTTACAGAAAACTTCTATTTTATTATTAGCTTGTAATACATTCTATATGTAGGTATTGAAATGTTCACAAACCAACTTTGAAAGAATTAGGACATTGCATAACTTTGTCCAATTTAACAGACCTGATATTTCTTCCAAGATCCCTATAGTAGCCCTTGAAAAATAAACCTCAACAAAATACCTATTTTTTAGGTACTGAATGAATTGTACTTGTAGCTTTGGTTGTAGCCCTTGATACTTAAATTACGAAACATAAAAATGATTCTTTGAAAGTATGGGTGGAAACAAAAGAGTCACAAGTGCCTAGAAAATTAGGATAGAAAAGGTCATCCATGCCCATGTAGCTATGAAGTGCATTATTGCGTAGGACATAAATTTCCATGAATTAACTTACAGAATGATTGGTTTGGCTTAGGTACCATAATGAAACAGTAAATCTATCTGAATTGTTTTATTGATAAGCTTAATTATACCTCAGGCTCCTGGGAAGGGACTAACATTAAAAAATTGATTTTTTTTTACCCCAACCATCTATACTTACATTAGCAGCATTCTGGAACTCCACGTTACACATGTGACAATAGAATCTTGCGGAGGGCCGCTCTTCGACCGCTGCCTCTGCCATCGCGACTTTTCCCTTGCAGCCTTTCCTGGATGGAAATATGGAAAAGAAACACTAAAAAAACTTGAAATTTTTCAGTGCGAATTCTTGTGTTGTGGGGAGTCTGACTCTGACGTTACGAGTGTCAGATCAAGAATCGCCATTTTGACTGCGCTCCAAATCATCGGAAAACATTTGGAGCGAGACAGTCACGTGAATTGGAGTTGGAGTAGTCAGACAATTTTTCCCTAGGTGTTCTAGAGTAAATAGAGCACAGATCCGGCACTTTGGGAGCAAAAACAAGGCCGAGATTCTAAATTCACGATTCGACACATGACTCGACAACGAGAGGCAACTCGATACCGGTCATGTCGTCTCGAAAAATCGGATCAGCGCTTTCCTGCTCTAAGTACCGATCGGTATAAAGCGGTCCGTCTATGGTGACAGTCTGGCTCCTGAAAATGCGGTTTATGTGTGGAACGCTTCGGTTCAGCTTTGGTTTGGTTTGGAGGCTTGATGATAGAATAATATCCTCTTAAAAATATATTTGTAGTAAGAAATCTTTGATTGGTAGATTCCATTGAGATTCGGTGACAATTGGAACCGAAATTTTCCAGGAACCGCGTTTCATATTTCATAACCAAATTTCAGGAGTGGTTAGGTTACGGAACGGGAACCAGAATAACCAAGAATCGGTTAACTTACGGAACGTCGCCTTATTAATTTCTTGTTATATCTCGGGATATCTCTGCTCGGGATCGAACTTTTCCAAAATATAGTTTTGATTCTCCTTCATTTTTGATAAATAAAAAAACAAACCGCACAAACAAATATATAACTATTTTTTGTCAACTAGACAGGCGGCGTTTCACGCCATGAGGAACGGTACAAATGGTGCATGGCGCTCCTGAGTTTCTCTAAAACGCGTTAATGTGCATACTGAGCCGCTTTCGGGTGCAGAGTGCCACTAGTTGTATTCCTTCCACATCTATGAGGAGCTCCAGAACAGCTCCGGGGATTCACGCGCTTATTCCTTTCGAAAAGTGTTTGTGGCACAACGCATCTGTTCCCTGCAAATCGGGGGCGACTAAACACCGGAAGCGAGTAGCTCGAGTGTTTCAAACTCTTGAAAGGAATACAACTATAGATAATAGAGTGCGAAGCGAAGCACCTAGAACACTTCACACCCGTTCGTTATATGGACAGCTTTCTGCAGGAAGGGACGTAGGCAAAAATATGAATATGCAATATAAATAATAATAAAATTTAAAATATATTGCTGTTCCTAAAATGTTTAGGTTTTTGTGGGTTGGCTCCTTTCTGCAAAATTAAATTAGTCAAATTTTTACTACAAATACTTTATTGAGGTAGGTATAAAATCAACAAAATACTGCAAAATACAATATATTTATCCAGTAACGGTTCCACTTCAAAATCAGGAGCACCACTGAACCCATCAAGATCGTATATCATAGCCGTACCTGTGTTATTTTCATAAAACTGCTTACACCCATTCGGAATCAAGCGTGTCAAATTTTGCAGAAAGAAACCAACCCTCTAGTTTGATAGAAAAGGAAAGGAGTGTTTGCGATAACAAAAGGATTCTCTTAGATCTGCTATTAGGATCCATATTCATCAATAATATTCGATTCAAGAACAAAAACAGTAACGGTCGTTTTTATACTACGTCCCATTCACGCGTTCTATTCCAGATTTTTTGGTTTTGCAGTAAAGAACCAAGCCGCTTGGATCCCTTCTGCAGGTAGTTTACCTTGGCAAAGTTACTTAGTGGGTTGGTTCGCATGTTGACAGATGGCGCTATGATTTACGAATCGGTTTGGATTTTTTTTGCAGAAAAGGTTATGGCCTTTGACACGATATTATAGTATTATAATAGAAATCCTGTTTTGTGGGTTGGTTCCTTTCTGCAAAAAAGCTGTCCATATACAGGGTGTTCCGAAATTAATGCACCAAATTGTTATGGCATATTCTACGTCGAAAATATGCCCCAGTTACCTAAATAAACATATGTCCGGAAACGCTTCCTTTCCGAGATACAGGGTGTTGAAATTCTAAGAAAAAAACTATTTTTCTATCATAATTTCCAAACCACTCTAGATATTTCATTGGAATTTTGTCTGCTGCTTTCAAGCAGCAAAAGACATTTTTTTGATGTGAAATTATTTTTTAAAAAAATTACCAGTGGCGTCCTACCAGATTTGTAAGGAATATTTTTTAAGAAAAAATGGTGCGTCACTGCTTTTTCAAATCCCCATTCAATTTAGAACAAATTTGATCTCTTCACTTTTTTCCGAAAGATGCACTGTTTCAAAGTAAAAAAATAAAAAACCATTTTGATGCATGGCGAAATTGCCAAAATTATGATAAAAATGTTTAACATTAAAGACCTAAAGTTTTAAATTAGTTTTGTGACGTCACTGGTAATTTTTTTATTAAATATTCCACATCAGAAAATGTCTTTGGTTGCTTGAAACCAGTGTACAAAATTTCAAAGTGGTATGAATTATGATAAAAAAATAGTTTTTTTTTAGAATTTCAACACCCTGTATCTCGGAAAGGAAGCGTTTCCGTATGTTTATATAGGTAACTAGGGCTTATTTTCGACGTAGAATATGCCATAAAAATTTGGTGCATTAATTTCGGAACACCCTGTATAGTCTATGCGTTTTGCGAACGCGTCAAACTATAGTCGGAGTAGCTCGGGAGCGCTCAAAGGGTTGCACCCACTGGTTGCACCCGAAAGCGGCTCTGGAAAGCAGCTATTGCGTTCGGTATTTTGATCTGAGTTCTCCGAGCTTGAATTAACCGTTCGTTTATTCAAAAAGTGTACTCGGTGCAGGCTGATTCGAGTTTGTTTAATAAAATTTCGGGAATTCTGATACAGCGTTCAACTGCTCCGTTCGCTTGCTGGTCACGTGATTACGGCTCCGCTCAGCACGCTCTGCTCTTTGAGCAAAATTTCGAACGCAATAGTTCTTTTCACGTGGCTCTGGTTTAACTAAACCGGGTTACAAAACGGTTTTTGAAATGACATACCGTTTTCTAACCCAGTTACAATAATGGCCGTTTTCGATTCGCAACCGTTCGGTCTTGGTTGGTTCGGATATGACTGAAGTTGGTTGACAGTTTTTGAATTTGGTTTGTCAAAAAAGGCGCCATATTTTAAGGTTATAAAAGCAAACCGAAATTCAAACCAATTCGCGAAGCTGGTTCGAATTTAGACGGACCAAGCGATGCCTGTCACGTCACCGGTTTGCAATCGAAAACGGTTGGTTCTAATTTGGTTGGCCTTGAAGACGAACCAAAGCGAATCGAAAACAGCCAATAGGCTCCTTGCATCAAATTTTTTTATTGCTGATTTCGATAGTCCATGAAAAATAAGTCAACACGTGTTTTTTCTTTTTCTTGTTAGTCAAAAATTGACGGAGATACAACGCTTTGAAATATCCTTCCGACGTCATAACTTAGGTATAATACGTTGTGAGTTGTGACGTCGCACATGCTCAGTATATCTATATATACAAAAACTCAATATTTGTTTAACTTCCGAAATAATTATATTTGGACAAAATAAAAAAACACGCATCGATTTTTTTTCGATTGCCTACAGTCTGCAATACAAAATAATCAATTTAATTTTTCATGCAAGTACCCTATTGTTACAAAGTGACGTGATGGATACCAACCACTCGAATTTGAGCGGTATGTTACGGTTTGTTAAACCGGAGCCACGTGAAAAGGGTTAAGGTTAGACGACTTGAAGAGTGATTTGAAAATCACGTCACGGGCAAATTTCGTTACTCGAGTTAAATCTTACCTTGCCTAGAAAGAGATATAACGTGAAGAGACGGAGAAAGATAGCTATAACTCAAACTAAGGATTATAGGCGCAAAGAGAATTGCCTATTATTGACAAGCGCTGATACTACTGATACTATTATGACGTCACTACAGATGCTCGTCTCCTTCTTGTTAAACTATTATCATTCTGTTTTGTGATTTTTGTTATTTATACATTTGTGTGCTGTGATTTTTTTCGATTATATCTCTCAACCGTCATTATGTAAGTATATTAATAGTACATTATATACCTAGCTAGAGAAGTTGGTCATCATATACCGAAGCGCCGAGGTTTATAATGCGTAAGGTATATAATGACTTTCTTTACCAAGGAATATATAGAATTTTTTTTTACTACTGCTAGTAGACAATAAAAAATACAGATCGTTTGACCGAGGTTTGACCAGGGTTCATACTTGACCCTGACTTGAAACTTGAAAAAAAAGGGTTGTAGATTAATTCATATGACACATTCAATTTTTTTGACAAATTAAAATGAATGACTTCTGACTTCTGGTTTAAGAACCGACGAACGTACCGTTCCTGACATCATTTGAAGGGTTGATCATTGATTTGTTTCAGTCAATTTCTATTTGTTAAAAAAGGAAGGCAAATTATGTCAAAAGTATGAATCCTGGTGAAATAAAGTTTTTTTTTCCTACGAGCGTGCGCAAAGTAGTAGTACTTTTCCGCACGCATTTCCGGGCTCAAAGTTACACTTTTCCGCACTCAGTGCGGATACAGGCCTTATCCGCACTGAGTGCCGAAAAGTAATTATAATTGTCAAGCAACAATAAGTGCACCTGTCGACTTTGACACATGATGACAAATTTTTCCTCTGTTTCTATATCAGCCAACATCTATACAAACACCAAATATAAATTAACTTTGATACATTGTCAGATTTGTTCTCTATTTATATGCAATAATCTACAAACTTTCTCATCAAATTTAAACGCTTTAAGATGAACAGCTCTGATGAGGATTTTCTGTTATTTTTTTTTGTTATGTAATTTTTTGATAAATGCATGATCCCTTCAAGTTAATTAAAAATAATTAAACAAATTATCGTTTTTTTTTTTAATTTTTGTTATTACCTACCTGATATGAAGCTCGTAGGAAAAATTTTTCCTAACACGAGCGCAAAGTGTCTTTTCCGCACGCAAACACAGTTATACGTGTACCACTTTGCGCACTTGTTACGAAAATAACTATTTCCTACTACCGTGCGTAAATTACTCACTTTACGCACTATTCAGAAGACGTAAAATTTCACTTCACGCACTATAGTGCGTAAAGTAATTCACTTCACACACTAGTGCATTAAAGTAATGTCAATGGCAGATGTTGACACTGTCATGCAATTTAGTATTTTTCTGGTAAATTACTTCACGCACTAGTGCGTTAAGTGAAAATACTGCACGCACTAGTTCGTATAGTATTTGTCTTAATTTATTCTTTTACAAATATTTGATTGGTAGTAGAAAAAAAGTTGCATGCAATACGTGCGTAAAGCACCTTTTTTCACTCATGTGATTGTCGCACTCGTCTTCAGCTCGTGCGTCAAAATTCACATTCATGAAAAAAGGTTCACTTTACACACTTGTTGCATAAATAACTATTGTTTTTTCAGAGTTCAATTTATACAAGTATTATTTTTTAATTCTTATGTTTTTTTGCTTGTTTATAACATTTTTTTATAACATGTGCATTGTTCATGTATTTAACAAAAATCCGTTCATGCTGTAAACAACGCAGATAGAGAGTAAATTGAAACCTAAGAAATTATGTGCTGTCTTTTATGCTAGGATTTTAATTTTTGGTATTCAGAGCATACTTTAAAGGCCTTGTTGAATCTACTAATACTTTCCTATCCTGATGAGCGAATATCCTGGCAAACAAATTGAAAAATCAATCTAGATATTTGCTCAAAATAACAACTGTAGCTGAGTAGCCTCCCGTATGGGACCTCAGTGCCTGCTGGTGAAACTGGCCATAAAATATATTGTTTTATAATCTCCATAGCTTTGTTAAATTTTATTGCTGATTTAGGAAATGTATTTGAAGACAGATCACAATGGCGATAAATAAGAAATAATATCAATAAATAAAATAAAAAAACATTATAGTTTAATTGTTTTATTTAACATAAATTACAAAAACAGGAAACAAATAATAAATATCTACATGAATATGATTGTTCGATTTTAATAGGCAAAATGCTAAAAATCTATTACAAAATATTTTACAAAATTTACAAAACAAATATTTACATCTATACACTGTACTATATACAAGACTAACTGAAAAATGTATCTACTATAATTATTTATATGTGCTACACTGGACATTACCTATACATATTTATTTAACGGTTGTCATTTTTCAAAGAGATATTTGAAAATCCTAAAAATCTATCAGGGATTCCATGCCATATGTCAACAGCTAATGTTTGTTGATAATATAGAACACTATTTGGTAGTCACAGTTTGGCCTTTTATGTAAAATAGGCTTCTATATAAGTATTGTATTAATTATTATTGAACTAAAAACAGACATACACTTATACAATGCATGATTTGCTAGAATATGGATATCGTATTGCTATCGTTTATATGGTCTATAATATAGTTTCAGTCAGTTTAAAGTTACATACATATTTGCTGATAATTGTTTTAAAGAACCTAAACATATTTTGTGTACAGAAAGTCATAGGTATTAATCTACACACCAAGTAAGACATGATGTAGGTACTTTTTCACAATAATTACAAATGTTTTTCAAAAAAGTTATTTCTTTGTCACCCTGTATATATTGTTTTGGGGTCAAATAATTCTTCTATGGCACTTGAAAAATTTTGTCAGTTAGTTACAAATTCTAATTATTGCATGGACGATTTGTCATAATCTGATTTCCCTGCATTTTTTTAGAAAATAATATTCGATTAATTATTGACTTATAGTATTGTGCCAAGAAAAACTATTAGGCATAAGTATCTGCTAGGACACAGTACATTAATTTCATTTTTATATTTTTTCAAAGTTGAACAGTTTATCTTGGCTTACTATATTTTAAAATACAGTCCTCACACAATATATACAGGGTCAGTCCTATTTGGGTTGTCGCTTTGCGTAGCAGCTCGCGTAAGGAGCCACTTGGCTGGTGTTGATGGCTTCAGCGTATAAGCAGGACGATTCGCTGCAAGAACACGTAGTATCGTGACTGCTCGAACAGGAATGTCTAATGAATCGAACAATATAAATCTTACAATATATACAACTAAATATTGAATATTATACAAAATATTGATATCTTACCTATCAGTTTCACAGTCTCCATCCTCTCCTTTATCGTCCCAATTATTGGCTACGTGCTGGTTGAACCAGACTTTGATATCACAGTTATTTGAATGGGCAGGTCCGGCTGAACCGTGACCTCCCTTAGAATGTTGACCATTATTGGAATGATGGCCATTTGAGTGGTGTCCGTTGCTACTACCACTGGCCACTGAACAGCTGTGACAGGAACGGGTTCTTGGAAAAGGCATTACCTAAAACAATTCAATGGTTAATTACAGGACGGTATTTTACTTATCAGGCTAAAACTATACATAGGCCAAATTTCCATGTCAATACATTGTTACCCTCAACCCCTTGTTATTTTTGGGAATCCCATGATGTGTTATTCATCGTCGGAAATGCCTCCTTCCATAAATTGTCAAAAAAAATATTGTTCGGACCCTAACAGATTCAACTTACCTTATTGCATTGATTTGGCACGTGCACAGCATAACAAGCATACCCTCCAGTACTACTGCACGTACTACTTCCACCACTTCTGGAAGCAGCAGGACAAGGTCCATCTCTCGGACAATCCGGCGGTGGATGATCTGGAGGTGGAGGAATAATTTCTGACCAACTAGGAGGCGGCAGCAACATAGTTGTAGCATACGGAGTAGGACTGTCTAGGTTCTTTTTGCAATTGTAGAACGTGGAAAGGTTTTTGGTGTCCACTTCTGCGTAGTCGGTGGGCTGAGCTAGAGGAATTGACGAGTCTTTGTCACAGTCAGTAGCTTTCCAACTGAAAACGTCACCGATGAAATTTTCAATTGATTAACAATCTAGTTTGCTTACCCTCTATCAATCCACAAACTTTCTTTGGCACTCAAATGTGAAGCATTTACTACAGGAACATCTAAATGACCCAGCTCTTTGGTGATGGATCTTTTTCCTCTTAAATATAACAGCCCACCAGCTCCTACTAGTAGCAATAAAACTATCACAGCAAGTAGTACAACAAACCAAGTTTGGCGGACTAGTGGAACTAGAGGTCCTAACGTTCTAGGACTTTGAGCACGAGAAGTTAGTAGAGGCATTGGAGTTGAATATGGACCTGCAAATAAATCGTTATTGATTTATGTTTTAGCAAAAAAATCATGTACCTTGTCCAGCACTAGTTGTGGCGGCTACTCGTGCAGTATAAGCAGTTCCAGAAGTTAAGTTGCTGATAAGAATTGAGGTAGTCGTAGCGTTCATGGAAATCGTTTGAGTAAATTCACCTTTAATTTGGATTTTGTAGCCGGTAATTACTCCGTTACAGTGTTGAGGTGGCGGAGGCGACCAACGTACCCAACCAGCGGTATTGTTGAGGATACCTTGAGGAGTTAACGCATTTAGATTGAAAATACAAGATTTTTATCCAAATTCTTACCAGCTAGTATAGTATCTGGAGGTGCTGAAGGAATATCTTCCATTGTCTGAGCTATTCGAGAATTCGACGGTTGTCCTTCAACAGATTTATAGAAGGGCGAAATAAAAAACTCATATTTGGTGAACTTTTTAAGATTTGTAACAGTGTAAAACGTAGTTTCGATGTTCAAGACTGTTAAAATGTTGTAGTTGTGCGAACCGCCAGAGAGTTCTCGGAATCTACCACAAAGTTAATATTAGATTCAATAAAACATAAAACAAAATTCTACCTAATATAAAATCCTTCAACATAATCCACTGAAGTCAATAACCAATATAATCGAACCGAACTAGAGCTTTGAGATCTGGCATCTTGCAGTTCAATAAGCTTAGTACTTAAAGCTGCCCTGGCTGTATCCAGCTCGGAATTTGGCAACGTACGCGAGTTGGCTAAAGTACGAGCTGTTGCTGACACTTTACTTGCTGGCGAGAGACCGTGAGCATTTTCAGCACGAACTAAAATTTAATTTCCAATAATTAATCAATCATATTATTATAATTATAAATCTTACCAATAAAAACATAAGAGCTATCTGGTTTGAGCTCTTTAACAATCATAAAAGGGGTTTGTACTCTATGAGCAGCTATCACCCAGCCAGTTTGCAAATCTGGGCTCCAATATTCAACTGTGTAGCCTACCAGAGTGGAATCACTTTCGCCCCCTTCCCAGGAGAGGCTGATACTGGATTCTGTGGCGTTAAGTACTGTTGGTGCTGAAGGAGCCTATAGATTTTGTGTGGTTTAATAATGATGGATTACGATTTTTTATAAAAAATTTACCGCTGGAAAGGTAGAAGGTTCCGGACTTCGATGTAATGGAATAGCGCTCCCTTCAACGACATTTAGTGAAGCTGACCAGGCACTTTCTCCACTTTCTGAGACCGCTGAGCAAGTGTACAGTGCTGAATCATCTAGCTTTAAATCTACAAAAAAAAAAGGTCATTTAATTGATGATAATTAATTGAAAAGTCGGGCATTTCATTATTTTTTCGGCCAACGCTTTTATCAATTCCCCAGTTCCCTGATCAAAAGAGCATTTTATTAAATCGATGAAATTATTATCGAAAAAGTCCATTATTTGTTCATCCGCTTTACCAATTTTTGTCATATTTATGACTATAATTTCGAGTTTAATCAGGCAAATTCGTACAAAATCCATTACCCAGGGGGAATTTTGGTATAAAAGCCAGCGGAAAACTTTGCCATTCATATTTCACAATCTAGGCGTCGGTTTGTGGACAAATAATCAAGTAATTAGCTCGATAGGACGTGAGTCATTTGAAATTGCTTCCGTAAAACAAACTATTATGGCCAGTTTCTGATGACAGCGATTTGTAATGCAAATTTAATCGAATTTAGGCTCTAAAATTACATATATTATACGTTACCATCAATAAATAAGGTTCCATTCTGTTTCAAAGTATAACGTTTCGGTAAATTGTCCTGTGAAAGCTGTTTTCCGTCTCTTAGCCATCGGATTACTGGCGGATCACCCTCTGGATTAGATGCTTTGCAATGTAACATCACGTCACTTTGTAGCGGCAAAGTTTGGTTTGCTGGTCCAATTTGAATTATGGGTGGCGGTAGGTCAGCTACTGAGGTTACCTATAAACAATAATTTTGGTGATATTAGAACTTTGACGAGAAGAATAAAATGTGCAAAGACTTGAAGGTGCTGAAGTTAACATTTCAAAAAGTTCGACAGCAAATTCTTCTTGGACTATTTGATAAAAATGTCCAAATTTTGATTATTATCGCCTGTTGATTCGTTTATGAAGAGTCAATAATAGTACCGATATTGATTATTATCGTCTCTCTATCTGTTCAAAATTTAGACTATTATTGCTGGTTCTTGATTATTTTTTTGAGGAAATCAAGAGCTGGATGAATGTCCAAATTTTTAATATAATCGGCTTTTGATCTGGCTGGATATCGTTTCTGAAAAGCTGATAATAGTCCAAATATTGATTATTATACTGGCATTAAAAAATCGATAAACGGCCGAATTTGGATTATTATCGGCACACAAGGGGCAAACCACCTGGGAATTCTTTGCCAAAAATATGGGGAATTTAAAGGAATTTGTAGGAAATTTAGAGGAATTTGTGAGGAATTTGAAGGAACTCATCCGAATTTATGAGAATTTGGAGAATTTATAGGGAATTTGAAGGAATTTATGGGGTATTTGGGATTATTTGTGAGGAATTTATGAGGAATTTAAAGGAAATTGTCAAATTTAAAAAATTTAAAAGAATAATGAATACAGTTTTTGTAGGCTGATTTCCAAGATTTTTCATGTTGTTATTTTTCACTGGAAAAAATTGAAACTGGGAAAATGAGCTTCTCACCTTCGTCTTTACATGCAAAAAGTTTCAACATTTTCCCTTCTCTAGTTTTCCAGGAAAACTTTAAAATGTGAATGACAACAACTTATTCAGTTTTTGTAGGTTGATTTCCAAGATTTTTCATATAGCTGTTTTCTATTGGAAAAATTCTCACCATCCTCTTTACATGCAAAAAGTTTCAAAATTTTCCCTTTACTGGTTTTCCAGGAAAACTTTGAAATATGTGGGACTGTATTTTAAATTAATTCAGTTATTGTAGGTTGATTTTCAAGATTCCTCATGTTGTAATTTTCTACTGAAAAATTTGAAATTCTGGGAAAATGAGCTTCTCACCTTTCTCTTTACATACAAAAAGTTTCAAAACTTTCCCTTCCCTAGTTTTCCAGGAAAACTTTGAAATGTGTGAGACTGTATTTTCAACTTATTCAGTTTTTGTAGGCTGATTTCCAAGATTTTCCATATTGCTGTTTTTCACTGGAAAAATTTGAAATTTTGGGAAAGTGAGCTTCTTACCTTCTTCTTTACATGCAAAAGGTTTCCCTTCAGTAAGAGGAAGGTGAAAAGCTCATTTTCCCAGAATTCCAAATTTTTTCAGTAGAAAATTACTACATGAGAAATCTTGAAGATCAACCTACAGTAACTGAATCAATTGAAAATACATATTTCAGTGAAGGGAAAATTTTGAAACTTTTCACATGTAAAGAGAAGCTTATTTTCCCAAAATTTCAAATTTTTCAAGTAGCAAATTACAACATGAAGAATCTTGGAAATCAACCTAAATACAATAACTGAATAAGTTGAAAATACAGTCTCACACATTTTAAAGTTTTTCTGGAAAACTAGAGAAGGGAAAATTTTGAAAGAAGGTAAAACGCTCATTTTCCCAAAATTTAAAATTTTTCCAGTGGAAAATAGCAACATGAAAAATCTTGGAAATCAACCTACAAAAACTGAATAAGTTGAAAATTCAGTCTCACACATTTCAAAGTTTTCCTAGAATACTAGGAAAGGGAAAAATTTGAAACTTTTTGCATGTAAAGAGGAATGTGAGAAGCTCATTTTCCCAAAATTTCAAATCTTTCAAGTAGAAAATTACAACATGAGGAATCTTGGAAATCAACCTACAATAACTGAATGCTCATTGTCAAAATACCAAGAGAAAATTTTGTTGTGAGGAAAGCTTTTTGGCAACAAATAAAATATGCTCCTTTCACTAAGCACCTAATATTTGCCTTATATTACCCAGAAAAGGCTGTTTTCATTAGCATAACTACACAATTCCGAGGTTTACGACGACGAAACTTTTTGCATGTAAAGAGGAATGTGAGAAGCTCATTTTCCCAAAATTTCAAATTTTTCAAGTAGAAAATTACAACAAGAGGAATCTTGGAAATCAACCTACAATAACTGAATTAATTGAAAATACAGTCTCACATATTTCTATATTTTCCTGGAAAACCAGTGAAGGGAAAATTTTGAAACTTTTCACATGTAAAGAAGAAGGTAGAAGCTCATTTTCCCAAAATTTCAAATTTTTCCAGTGAAAAATAACAACATGTAAAATCTTGGAAATCAACCTACAAAAACTGAATAAGTTGAAAATACAGTCTCACACATTTTAAAGTTTTCCTGGAAAACTAGAGAAGGAAAAATTTTGAAACTTTTTCATGTAAACAGGAAGGTGAGAAGCTCATTTTCCCAAAGTTTCAAATTTTTCCAGTGAAAAATAACAACATGTAAAATCTTGGAAATCAACCTACAAAAACTGAATAAGTTGAAAATACAGTCTCACACATTTTAAAGTTTTCCTGGAAAAATAGAGAAGGGAAAATTTTGAAACTTTTTCATGTAAACAGGAAGGTGAGAAGCTCATTTTCCCAAAGTTTCAAATTTTTCCAGTAGAAAACAGCAACATAAAAAATCTTGGAAATCAACCTACAAAAATTGAAAAAGTTGAAAATACAGTCTCACACATTTCAAAGTTTTCCTGGAAAACTAGAGAAGGGAAAATTTTGAAACCTTTTGCATGTAAAGAGGAAGGTGAGAAGCTCATTTTCCCAAAATTTCAAATTTTTCAAGTAGAAAAAACCTACAATAACTGAATTAATTGAAAATACAGTCTCACACATTTCAAAGATTTCCTGGAAAACTAGTGAAGGGAAAATTTTGAAACTTTTTGCATGTAAAGAGGAAGGTGAGAAGCTCATTTTCCCAGAATTTCAAATTTTTCTAGTAGAAAATTACAACATGAAGAATCTTGAAAATCAACCTAAAATAACTGAATTAATTGAAAATACAGTCTCACACGTTTCCAAGTTTTCCTGGAAAACTAGTGATGGGAAAATTTTGAAACTTTTTGGATGTGAAGAGGAAGGTGAGAAGCTCATTTTGTCAAAGTTTCAAATTTTTTCAGTGAAAAATAACAACATGAAAAATCTTGGAAATCAACCTACAAAAACTGAATAAATTGAAAATTCAGTCTCACACATTTCAAAGTTTTCCTGGAAAGGGAAAATTTTGAAACTTTTTGCATGTAAAGAGGAAGGTGAGAAGCTCATTTTCCCAGAATTCCAAATTTTTTCAGTAGAAAATTACATGAGGAATCTTGAAAATCAACCTACAATTATTGAATTAATTGAAAATATAGTCTCGCACATTTCAAAGATTGCCTGGAAAACTAGTGAAGGGGAAATTTTGAAACTTTTCACATGTAAAGAGGAAGGTGAGAAGCTTATTTTCCCAAAATTTCAGTCATTGTCCCAAAAGTTTCAAAATTTTTCCTTCACTAGTTTTCCAGGAAAACTTTGAAATATGTGAGACTGTATTTTCAATTAATTCAGTTATTGTAGGGTGATTTTCAAGATTCCTCATGTTGTAATTTTCTACTGGAAAAATTTAAAATTCTGGGAAAATGAGCTTCTCACCTTCCTCTTTACATGCAAAAAGTTTCAAAACTTTCCCCTCCCTAGTTTTCCAAGAAAACTTTGAAATGTGTGAGACTGTATTTTCAACTTATTCAGTTTTTGTAGGTTGATTTCCAAGATTTTTCATGTTGCTGTTTTCTCCTGGAAAAATTTGAAATTTTGGGAAAATGAGCTTCTCACCTTCCTCTTTACATGCAAGAAGTTTCAAAATTTTCCTTTGACTAGTTTTCCAGGAAATCTTTGAAATGTGGGAGACTGTATTTATCAAATAATTCAGTTATTGTAGATTGATTTTCAAGATTCCTCATGTTGTAATTTTCTACTGGAAAAATTTGAAATTCTGGGAAAATGAGCTCCTCACCTTCCTCCTTACATACCTACAAAAAGTTTCGAAATTTTCCTTTTTTTTTAGAGGAATTTGTGGGGTATTTGGAGAAGTTCGTGGTTTACCCCTTGTCGGCACATGATTATTTGCTGGCTTCCTTAGGAGCTAATAATTCCAAATATTTATCATCATTGTTTCTAGATTTGCTGGACGATTTGTTCAAAGGTAGAGGCATTCAAGAGCCGATAATAGTCAAATGATGTTCTAAAATCAACCCGTATTCCGATCCCTTTATACGGTATTCCGTATACTGTATCGTTGATTTTGAGTTTCAACATGCATTAGATCAATGTAAATTCATTTGGTTCAGCTTGGCCCCTATAGATTTCTCGACTCTTTCAAATTAAGTACTTATTACATGGAGACTCTTATTGTCAGACAACAGCAATTATTTTGTATAAAAGCCCCTATAAGATTCTTAACAAAAAAGAAAAAAACATGGCATGAGCCCTAGAGATTTTCTGCAGTCGCTATACGTCTTATTATTTGGATCAGTGCACAGCCCCGAAGTCCGAACAGTTATCTGCCTACCAGTCCACTGAAAAGTAATAAAATTAGACCCTGGGGCCGGCCTCGTATAATCCTTTATTGTCTTTTTATCTGGCGAATCGCTTTGATCAACAGATTACCATTAAAACGCCACGGCTTTTAGCCATGGGACGTTTCGTAACGGGTTTCGTGGCAACGAAAATGGTACAAAAAGCGCGGAATTTGCACAGGTAGTAGATAAGGTACGTGGATAATTAAAAAGTCGGTGCCTGCAGACCGAACGGCCGTTAGAAGGAGCGAAGGAACAGAAGAGAAAAATAATGATCGGAAATTGTATTTTTAATAATAGATCGGATAAAAGAATTACGAAGCAATTCAAATCTGAACGAATAACAAAATAATAAATTAGATTTTAAATACACAACAATAAAAAGTAATAATGCCTTATATATTTTCTGGTTTGGTGGGCTAAAAAAGAAAGGCTCGACACGCTAAAAACCAATTTCTTGCCAGGAACATCATAGTTTTTCGTTTGCGTGCCGTGTTACCTAACTTTTCGAGACGGTGCAAACCCACAATTTTCCGACCATCGATCATTGTTTCGAAATTATAACGATATTATATACAAGCAAAAGCCCGATGTGTTAACGATACGGCTTTTATATAGGATTACAAACGCAAAGCTGGACGATAAATTATTATAATCGGTGGCGCTATTTTTTACATTGTTACCTGTAGAAATGCTCGTACGCTACTGGAACCAGCTACGCTAAGGGCGTTGCACACCAGCCATCCTGCATCTTCTCTTTGAACTCCTTGGATTCTTAAAGTTCCATGGGCATTGACGTGCATGTGACCTGGAATGGAAAATAATATAATCAGACTTTGATTTTAGCTTATTATTGTGTCAACCGATTCGGTTACTTTGGTTAACTTTTGGTTATATTCGGACCAGAGCCATATATTAAGTTATGCTGTTACTTGTTGTCTTGGCATTCCATCTCACTGTCTACAGTTTGATTAAGTCCGATAAAAAAACTGTACAGTCAGTGGCGTATTTTAAAATTTGGCGCCCTGGGCCTATGAGGTTTGCCGCCGTATACTTTAACAGAAAATTAATTAATGAAAAAACATTTTAACAAGAAAAGAAACACTGGAAGTCAAATTTTACTGCAGTGCATAGAATCATACGTACTATTTCTGTATGAGAAAATGCTTCCTTCAAATTATTTTCCTTATTAAATAATACGTTGAGTTGCCTCAAAATCATTTTGTTGCTTTGTTGTTAAGATAGCATTCCTAAGTGCTGGGGACGCGGCTTGTGCCGCCCCTGGCAGCCCTACCGCCCCGGCCATGGCCTTATGGTAAATACGCCACTGTGTACAGTTTTCTAGAAACTTTATGTATAGGCATAATGCTCATTTTCACAAAAGTATGCAATAAATCCTTCTGACATTAAGCCCATAAATACTCTTCCAACAACTGAATTAAGTACCTATTGCAATCCTTTTAGGATTTAAATAATTCCAAAGAGTATCCTAGCAGGTACATAAGAAGTGCAGATAAATCTTTTCTCCCTTTAATTTAAATACTCACCATTCGAGTTATCACTGAACATCAATATCTGCGACCCTTCCTTGCTCCAAAATACTGAAGGTTTGGGATTGCCAGTTGCCGAACAATGAAATTCCACGACTCCGTTGAGTGATGCTTTTTGATCCTTGGGTCGTTCGACGAAAACAGGTGGAGCTGTAAAAGAGAACATAATTTAGTATAGAGGGTTTTTGTAACATATCTATATCCTTTTTTATTCAACTGAGTTTTGTATTTTTCCTTTTATGTGACAATAAGATTTTACGAGAGAAGCTTTTAATATTTTAGGGGAGGCTGTTCAACCTTCGGGAATTTCTATATGTGAATTTTTGTTTTGTTACAATGGCGTTCCTACTTGTTTCAGGTGTGGTTTTATGATTATCAGTATCCAACTATTACAAAAATAGGTAAAATAAGGCTCGTAAAGATCAAATTTGAGTTATCCTATAAAAAAAATACAACCCCGATCGACAATAGAATTTCAAACTGGCATCCCGTTTAGACAAACCTTTTGATCTTCATGCGACTGAACGAATACTGAAGAGGCTGTAAAAGAAAATGTTATAGGCAATAAAAATCTATCGTCTGTTATATATTGCTTTTCATATAAAATATATCGAGATTCGATTTAGGAAAATATCCTTTTTTCGGTCCAGGCATGTCTATGTCTTTTATATGGTGACAATGGGATTTGATCAAAATGAAAATATATCAATGTAGTCGCCTAGAACATAAGTGCCCCTTTCCAAATGAAAACAGAGGAAAAGATAATGCTCACATAAACTACAATATCAATTTTCAAAATGATTATTTCTTCACCTCAAAGTATAAAATTTCGATGTATACGACTTACATTTTATTAATATA
The DNA here is from genome assembly GCA_917834065.1 of Ceutorhynchus assimilis. Taxonomy (NCBI): domain Eukaryota; kingdom Metazoa; phylum Arthropoda; class Insecta; order Coleoptera; family Curculionidae; genus Ceutorhynchus; species Ceutorhynchus assimilis. The sequence goes on from OU892279.1 coordinate 52,404,246, forward strand.
TAATCGCCGCACATTATCAAAATACTAAGGGAAAATTTGTTTGTGAGAAAAGTTTTTTGGCAACAAATAAAATATGCTCCTTTCACTAAGCACCTAATATTTGCTTTATATTACCCAGAAAAGGCTGTTTTCATTAGCATAACTACACAATTCCGAGGTTTACGACTGAAATTTTAATAATAAAAACCAGCCAGAAGGTATCCGGTTCATATCAAATTTCACTTACGTTCGCGGTAGAAGCGCCATGCTGTTTTTTTCCGCAATGAAATTGTAAAGCAAGGCTCATTTCCTTCGCTTTTATTTTAGGTTTATGCGGTCGATGTCTGGCAAAAAGAAAAGTCGTAACATTTAGGATGAACTTGACATTTTAAGGCGACAGTAAAAGTACGGCCTGTAAAAGGGTTGGATCTTTTTACTGGATAAGTTTCGTTGAATATTGAATAATTTATTAGGACACGGCGGCAAACAAGACACCTTTTACGGAGGATAAAAAACATGCCAAACACATCAAACTGAGTTTCTAAACTAACAAAAATATACTTTAAAAACATTCACTTTTACTTTAGATTTATGCGTTGCCGCAAAAGCACAAACCAAAACAACTATCGTATGTTTAAAGTGAACTTGACATTAAACTGCACTAAAAAGTTTGCAGACTTTCACTCTAATAAAATAAATCCCTACAAAATCACGTGCGCCAAGGCAAAGAAAACTCCTTCGAGCTCGTATCACGTAAAAAGCTTTTCCCAGTAAAGTTTGCCTATATTGTTTGTTTGTTTATTGGAAAATATTTGCCGAAGAATTTTTATACTCACAGTTGACTACCAATGAAGCTTTGGCAGATATCATTCCAACGATATTGTCAGCGTTGCAAATGTAAAGTCCTTCGTCACCAGTTTGCACGTTTTCAATTTGTAAAGCTTTGTCTTCTAGTACGGAAACTCTTCCTAGAGGCATTTTACCATCGTCTCGTCTCCAGATGACGTTTGGCGGAGGATCGCCGTCTGCTAAGCATTTGAATATCACTCTTTGACCAGCTAATGCTTCAATGTCTTGAGGTTCTTTGTTGAAAAATGGTTTAACTAAAATAGAAATTATAGTTAAAGATCAAAGATATTATGTTGCCCATATGTTTGTAACATATATGTTTTCGCAAACTTTTCGCATTTCTTTACCTTTCCGTTCAGCGAGTTACGTATACAGAGAAATATGATATTTTTGTTATAGATGCGGCAGTATTGAATTGAATTCTGAAAAATAGATTTGTGAAAAGTCGTATTTCTTTTAGACACATAAGCTCATTGTAAGATACGACTGTTATATTTTGCTTTGAAGTTATTTCGAGAATTTTATGGGTAAAAAGGAGTATAAAATATGACATCCATTTACTGAACAGGATGATATGGGTTTCATGTAGGAAGATTCTCGAAATATACACTAGGTGAAAATATATTTTTTTAAAATCAAGGCTTGATGCTTCAGTTACCAATTTCTAGTGATTTTTTTTTTCTCTTTCTCACGTCTGTCCGATTTATTGTCTCCATTTAGGACTGAAACCTAATAAGGCTTATTGTACTTAGACTGTATGCAATCAATATCTCAAAAACTTTAGTATTTTGTTGCCCTGTACAATGTTGTATAGGTCTTTTACTGAGTGGTGTTTCAAAATTATTTCCGGGACTACGTTTGGTTACCCGAAAATGTTGTTTCTTCTGCGATCCAGTGGGTCGCAGTGGTAGTTACCTTATGATTTAGATTTCTGAAAATTTTGAAAATTCATAACTTTTTTTCTATTAGAGATAGATAGCTGAAATTTTCAGCGATTCTTATGGATCTATAGTTTCAGAAATAAAATCGTGTTAAGCAATTTGAGGTGATTTATCAATTATTCAATTTTTCTGAGTGCCTTTTTTCATATGGTGTTTCCGACTGGTAGATTAATTGCGTACTGAGTGTATTTGCATCCTTCTAATCGATCTGTATAAGAAAAAGACAGAAATAGAAAAAATTGCACTAGTTCCGCACTAGATCTACCAATCAGAAACGCCAATAGATTTCTGCTTCAAATCTAAGAATGTAACGCACCATATGAAAAAACGGAACACGCCCCATCCTCCAAACCACGTGACATTCAAGATGGCGTGGCGTCCACACATGAACCAAAAAACACAAAAAAATATCTAGTTTCTGCCCGACTTGATAGATCATATCTAGTAAACAAATATTTTATTGAATAATCAAAATTAAAGCTGCAAGCAAAACTCGAAGCAAAATAATTGAAATATGCATGAAAACACATATTCAGAACTAACTTGCTGGCCGCCACGCCATATTGAATTTTCCGTTTTGACAGATGGATTCGATTGCCTTATACCAAACGGAATACGCCCTAACCTAAAAATAAAGAGGAAGAGAAAAAGTCAAACTACACACTTCAATTTTTGTTATTGTTGATAATCAGTTGTTTTTGCCTCGTTTTTTCAATTATTATTATTTCAACTTGTGAAATGTGAACATCCTATTTTGAGTAATAAAAGTATTTCTGTGTACAATCCTTTTTTCCACAGTAAAACTTACATATCCGTTATATTGGCGCCCAACGTGGGGCCGTGGAAGGATTATCAGAACTCTTTTTCTGAGTCTTTTTCAAGGCAGTGCTGCCTCCACAAAAAAAAAATTCTAAAAAACAATTGTAAGTGATTCGCCCCGATTTTGCTCCCGTGAGTGTCGTACAATTTCGGACTTCGTGCAATCGTTTAAATAGGTGTCCAAAACTGTAAGTAACTAGATGTTTAATTATTGTGGTGATTCAGAGGAACCAGATAGTTCATCGACATCATCCATATCTAGAAGTTACGAGCTTCGTTCTCGTAGAATTTGTAACCTAAATAGCAATATGAGCTCTGTCACGTTAACAGGGTCCTTATTCCTGAAACAGGGGAGCAGTGTTCCCAGGAGAACGAGTGTTCCGTCTTTTTCAATGATATGCAACTGATAATATAAGTAACAAAGACGGAACACTCGTTATCCCGGGAACGCTGCTCCCCTGTTTCAAGAATAAGGACACAGACGAACAGTTTCAACAGCTTATGTCTCGCTTAACTGTAGCCCCTCAGCAACAGGCTGCTTATCAAGCTCCAGCTCCTACTGGAAACTTAGCAAAATGTAATTCAAGGTTTGATGGTTCTTCAAATGCTGATGTTAACGCATTCATCGATGCAGTAGAAATTTATAAATACTGTAGTCGTCTAGTACAAGATGACAATGCTCTGCCTATGTTGTTTGATGGTTTTTGCTGCGACGTGGTTCCAGGGCGTCAAATCGTCCTTAACCACCTGGAAAGATATGCCATAGATTTGCTTCGGTCCACATTTGGCCCTATTAAGCCCACTTATCGGGTTTACAGAGAACTTTTTTCGCAAGAGCAGGACTCTAAAACTAAAATTGAAGCTTTTATTTGCAAGTCTCGAGCTATTTTAGCTCAATTACCTAGTGGAACTCCAACTGAGGACATTCAACTCGATATGGTGTGCGGTTTAATACACAGGCAGATACGTGAAAAAGTTCCAAGGGACAAAGTCCATTCGTTCCAAGAACTTTTAACACAAGCACGTCTAGCTGAAGAAACTTTTGAATCGCCTGATGTTAGTAAAATCACGGGTACTGAATTGAAGGGACAAAAGCGTTGCGTGTACTGCAAAAATGCCGGTCATGTCAAAGAAGAGTGCCGTAAACTTAAGAAAGCCCTTGAACTTGGTAATTCGCCACAAAATATCACAAGAAACACAGTTCATCAGACCCAGGCAAATGTAGAAGTTCAAAACGCTACAACAGCCCAAGGAAAAAGTTCCCCTGTGTCTTGCTATGGATGTGGTGCTCCTGGTTTTATAAGCAGTAACTGCCCTAACTGTTCAACTAAGAATGGTTCTTCCCAAGGTTCTTCTAAAAACCCTGTCATGGCTGCTGAATTTTTGTATAATTGCCTCGCTCACGGTCCATATTTTCGGCCCTTGGTGCCAATTTTCATTTTTGGGCATGACGGGTATGCTTACTTGGACACTGGTGCAAAATCAAGTGTGGCTGGTTCTATGTCAGCGAAATTATTGATTCAAGACAACGTACCCTATCATGTTATGAACGACCTGGACATGACATTAGCTGATGGTGTAGAAAAGAAGGCCACAGCTAATATTTTTCAAGTAAGCATAGATCTACAAGGTAAATCAATAGAAGTCCAGATTTTGTCCATTTCTGATTATGAAAACAGCCGTACCTACGCTGCTTGGGGTGGATTTTATCCAAGCAACCAACCTTATTATTGATGTACCTAACAGTATTGATTATTTTTCTGAGAATCCTCATAAACCATACACTTTCTGCTCCGAAGAAGACAAAGCTCTACAACTACAACTATATCGTATATTCCATAGACATCCTCCAAGAGACTGAAGGTCTTTCCTTGCCGCCAGAGGAAAAAGAGAAGCTGAATGCTATTGTCAACTAGCTGCTTGGGAAAGGAGGACCCGGTATTCAACCTTATTAATTTAATTGCCGATTCGATCGAATATTTATTGCAATTCAGCAATAAATTAATATAAATTGTGCTGCAAGCCGCAGCAAAGGTAGACTTAAACCAGTGCAAGTACCTCTCGTTGGAAAAGCCCCTCTGGAATTAAGTCTCCCCAGTGCAAGTACCTCTCGTTGGGAACGCCCCTCTGGGTATCTTCAGCCTTATCGTTGTCCAGTGCAATTACCTCTCGTTGGGAACGCCCCTCTGGACAAGGCATAAGGGTGACGATAAACCTATCTACAGTCCCCCAAGCAGAATTGACGTGTGGCCCCCTATAAGGACCCCAGTGTACGAAGGGTCATGTACCTTATAGGATTAGCATACATGTAAGGTTATATTTGGGAAAATATATAGCATATATTTTTATATAACCTGAGCGAGTTTCTCTCCATCTACCCCCAAAGCTACAAACCCCCCATGTCACCCCCGTAAAGCGGGTAGTTGTGACACTATATTGTGCCAGAACGCCAGCGTTTTCGAGCCCAATAGCGAACCTACTTCATTTGCAGAGCATACAATCGTTTTATTGAACGATAATCCTATATTTGTACTGCTTTATAGGATGTCGGAGATAAAGAAGCAGCAGCTGCGCACTGAATTGAACAAGTTGCTGCAGAGTGGTACCATAGAGGAGTGTGAGTCGCCCTATGCCGCCCCAGTGGCCCTTGTGCCCAAGAAGGATGCTGTGATCTGATTGGTAGTGGATTACCGACAACTCAGTTCAATCCCCAGAGCAGATCGGTACCCATTACCAAGAATAGATGACTTATTACACGAAACGAGAAATACTCAGTTTATGACGACATTAGATTTGAGAAGTGATACCATCAAATAAGTGTGAAACTCGAAGATAGAGACAGAACAGCTTTTGTTACACCATTTGGAACATTTGGATATACTAGAATGCCCAGTGCCGGTTTAAGGTACTTTTAAGCCCGGTGCTATAAAAAAAAACAAACTTTACAATCTGAAGTTATTGTATTTTTATATTAGAGGTGGGTTCGGCTTGCTCACTCCGTGCACTCCGAGTGACTCCATTCGCACTCCAGCCGTTCGGGTATTGCTTTTCACCGTTTTAGGGGTGACTCCATTAGCTCTGTTCACTCCACTCCAACTTCGCGCTGAATAGCCGAACCCAGCTAGGGCCTTATATGCCATGTTGGTGCAACCGTGAAAATTGAGAAACAAAGCTAAAAGGTTTGTTCGGACATAGTTCAGAATCAGTTCTGCGCTTGCCCATTTGTTTATATCCAACATACATAAACAAATGTGCAAGCGCAGATCAATTAAGAACTGATTCTGTACTAAGTCCGAACAAACCTATTGTTTGGGTTAGTTTGGATTGGTTTAGAACATATTCCAGGAAATAATGAATAAATAAATGAGGACTTTGTAAACACAACAGAAATAAATCCAAAATTTCAATTTGTACCGAGTGCGATTACCAAACTTTGACCCAAGCGCCCCCAGCGGCAATTTTAATAACTGAGTTATGGCATGAGGTGCTTTCCAGTGAGACACTTGAGTTACTCGGAGCAGCTCAGGGTGCAGATTCTTGACTAAAGGAGAAGTGCTTCTCGAGGGAACAAATATTTCGTCTTTATCATTCTTGTTTACTTTAAACTTTGACAAAGTGACTGCTTAATTTTTTATTTTAACTATACTACCTCTCTCCGCGCACCGCCCTTATCATATTTACAGATTCACCGCCCGGTGCTTTAGCACCCATGTAAAATCGACTCTGAGAATGCCTTTTGGTCTTACCACAGCCCCCTCCACTTGCCAGAGGCTCATGGATCGTTTTCGTCCTGGCCTACCTGACATTTTTATGTTGGTGTATCTTGACGACCTGATAGTCATTTCATCAAGTTTCACAAAACATCTTCAAGATCTACAAAATATTTTCAATAGATTGAGCTTGTTCAAACTCAAGTTAAACCGTCCTAAGTGTCATTTCTCCTGCGATTCGATCAAATACCTTGGACACGTGGTCACTCCATCCTTTTCGGTAACACCTACGCCACAACCCAAAAACGTCAAAGAGCTCTTAAGTTTCCTGCAAACCTGTTCCTGGTTCAGGAGATTTATCGACATTTTTGCAAGTATTTTCAAACCTCTCACATCACTGATAAAGAAGAATGTGAAATGGCATTGGGAAGAAACTCAATTAAACGCTTTTCACCAGCTAAAAATTGCACTGAGCTCTACACCAATCTTAAGACAGGCTGACTGTAAGTTACCCTATATACTACGTACTGATGCAAGCAGTTATGCCCTCAGAGCATGTCTACTCCAAAGGGAGGGTGAGGATGAACGCCCAATTGAGTATGCATCCTGGTTGCTCAATCAGGCAGAACAAAACTACAGCACGACTTGAACGAGAAGCTCTTGCGTCTAGGCTGTTCAGAAATTTATAGGATATATAGAAGGTTCCACTGTCATAGTACAAAGTGATCATCAACCTTTTAAGGTGGTTGATGTCCCTAAAAACCCCTACAGGACGACTAGCTCGATGGGCTTCAAGCCTACAAGCTTATGATCTCCGAGTCGATTATATCCTTGGCAAGAAAAATGTTATAGCAGACACTCTGCCAAGACCTCCCAGACAAAAATCAGACGAATCGATCGATATTGTCATTGTCGATCTACCAACAAAATTGGCAAGTGAAATCCGAGCGAAACAGATGACTAATCCTGACATAAGCAAGATAATAAATGGACTGGAACGTTCTGCAACTTGAGTTGATTTTAAAAAATGGGCAGAGAGAGGATATGTCCTATCCAATGGAATTTTATATGGATATTCACCGGAAATAGATGAAGAAGAGCCTCAACAAGTAGCAGCACGAAGTCAAATACCGCAAACACTACCTACACGAATACCATGACTCAGAGCGGTCTCTGGTCACTATGGAATTGAACGAACCTTCCAAAGATAGCTAGAAGATACTATTGGCCCGGAATGAAGAGAACCATTACCGAACATATTAGCAAATGCATTGAATGCCAAAGGCTTAAAGCTAACAATTTAAAACCTGCAGGACTCCTGCAAACTCCAGTACAATCCCGGAGATTTGAGACAATTGCAATAGATTTATTCGAACCCTTATCGGAAACTTCTAGTGGTTATCGATGGATTTTTATCGTGGAGGATACGTCCAGTCGCTGGACGGAGATGTGTCCTCTTCAAAATGCCATAGCTGAAGCATGCGCCCGCTGTCTCATCGATGAAGTCATTCATCGCTACGGAGTTCCAAGACGCGTGATCAGCGATAATGGTGTCCAATTTGTGGGAGCAATTATGCAACAAGTTGCGCACTGTTTAAACTTCCAGCAATGTCTAACACCTGTATATCATCCTGAATCAAACCTAGTAGAGAAGAAGAACAGAGACATGAAAACACAGTTGTCTATACTCATTTCTCACGATCATACGTTATGGATGGATGAATTGCGGGCGATACGATTTGCTTTTAACACTGCCAGATGCGAATCAATAGGATATACTCCAGCATATGACATTTAGTCGTGAATTAAGAGCCCCCGAAGATATGAACAGGGATATGCGAGCAATTATCGAAAATGACACATTTGTTCCACAAATTACCTCTTACCTGCTCACTTTAGGCAGCACACGAGAAGCTCGAGAAAATCATGAAAGGAGTCAAGACAGACGCGCACAGATTAAGGATCAAGAAAGAAGATCATTTACCTATAAGACGGGAGATAAAGTGCTAGTTAATACACATGTTTTGAGCTGCATCAAGAATCAGTTTACCTCCAAATTTGCTCCGAAACGTGATGGGCCATACTTAGTATAAAAACAAATAACTCCCACCACATACGTGATAATATCTATCGGAGATCCTGAAAAATCGCTTGGAAAGTATCATGTATCGGCTTTAAAACCTTTTGTGGAAAAAGAAAGTGAAGTTCCAAATCCAATATGTCCAATCCGGAAACGAGGACGACTTGCTGTGTCTAGGAGAGAAAATAAACTAGATGATGAAGATGTTGTAGAAACAGAAAATGTTACTATGTCCAAAAACGAAGATGAAAACATAGTAACATTTGACATGGAAACTACCAAAGAAACAGACACGCACGAGAACTCAGCAGCGGGCGAACAAGGTCGAAGAAACAGGGACAGGGTCCCAAAGAAGTGCTCCTGTTGTGCCTAACCTCAACTTTTCTTGTTGCCTAACACACGTGGACGTAAAGTCCGTCATTTTTAATCTGACACTTTCCGTATGAGGAGCGAGGGGGTGTCATATGGCAAACAGGTGTGACGTCAGGTAACCATTGGCGTTCTAATGCCACCAGCTCACATTCCTTTGGAGTATCAAATTAAAATCGACAGACATTACGTGTGGTGCAAAGGGGGAGATTGTAACGCACCATATGAAAAAACGGAACACGCCCCATATACCAAACCGAATATTCTCCAATTTCCACGGTAGAACTTATTGTCCGTCGATTTTAATCTGATACTCGGATGGAATGTGAGCTGGTGGCTCCCTCATCATAAAGATTTTGGACAACTTTGAAAGGTCATAATCACTGTGGATTCTTATATTACTAATTTCGAGTAATATTTTCAGTGGTCCGTCATTTGAAGATGTGCTATTCCAAAGTTATGGATGCCTTCAATATGCAAGGGCTAATTGAACAAAATCTTAAGAAATAAATACCTACTTACAGTTGGCTATACAATGATTAAGTAGTATAACAACTAAAAGCAACATTGCATTTGTAAAAGATAATCTTGTTTATCCTATAAATATACATTTCCTGATAAATGCAATGTTAACTTTAATCAACTGAATGTATATACACTTTAGCTTTGAAAACATATTTTATTTCCGAGCTTTTGCAAATTCCACGAAAGCCTCTCGCCGGCATATTTTTAGAAATCTCAGTTCCATCTGTCAACGGTTTATCTCTTATTTTATAAAAGCACTCCGCGTACATTTACATTCACACTTTTAATAAAACCAACTGCCTATTAGTATCTCACGGCTTTAACGGTCCCATTTTTGATGACATCCACGTGTTTTGTTCCCAACAAGAACCTCACTCACATGCACCGCATTACCGGTTGGATATATTTATGAAACTCCCTGGCCTATAGGCGCTGAAAATAGATTATTTTTATTACTAAAGTGTACTATTTAATTTTTGTTTTAAATTCCCACTGCTGATGGGTAGTGGTAAAAGCGAGCAACATGGCTGATGGCGCTATATGAAAAGATTTATCTTCGACTTTATGGAGAAAGGAAATGATATAAAAACTTTCTGTGACAAACACACTTAATGGAGTTATTAATATAAATATCGTTCTTTTTGGTCACGAAAATTTTATGGGAAATAGTAGGTACTTCTGAATGTGGAAATTGAATTCAACTTATATGGTGTACAGAATATTCTTTTTGTCGTTCTCCTGAGCTTGGAGAAAAAATTTTACTTGAGGTGCATTATTGTTCCACTAACACACCACGTAAGTCCTCCCAGTACCATTTTCATCAATCTCTTAAAAGTAGCGGGTGCATTACAGAGTCCAAAAGGTATTACCTTGAATTGGTAGATAAAGATAGTTTTTCTAGTGGAGAACGCTGTTTTCTTTGCCAATGGATAATTACCCAGAATTGACGATACCCTCACGATATTGGCAGACTCGAATTGGTTTTCTACTTTGGATACTGGCACAGAAAACAGCGTTCTTCACTGGAAGTGGTCTTTACCAATTTAAGTTAATGCCTTTTGGACGCTTTAACGCCCCTGCTACTTTTGACAGGTTGATGGAAATCGTACTACGAAAACTTACCTGGAAAGTATGCCTTGTCTACCTCGTTGAATCCCTTTTAAATCACTTTCAAAACATCCTCATAGAAATGAATTAATTAATAACAACCTAATTTTAATCATCAATCACCATACAAACTGACTCGTTACCAATCGGGTTCCAATCCAACAATTTTCAGTCGATTTTCTTTGAAAAATTTCCCGCCCAAAGCATTATCTATATTTATATTCCTTTGCTAAAACATTTCCAATATTCGGCGACAAACAAAAACTACCTCAATAAATCCTACAAGACACGCAAACCTCTTAGTAAGTTATATCGTAAGATATATACGAGTTGTTTGAGGACATTTTTCAAAACTTTACTGCATCGGTAATATGAATAACTCCTTATAGGCCAGGGTGAATTGGAAAGGAAAAGAAAAAGAATTGCGAAAACTTTGGATGCTGATACGTTTTTGGCTTATTATAGGATAGAAGTTTTATTATGTTATAGAGTTCGAGTCGTAAATTTCATGCCAATATTCTTTTGATAGTTTTGGTTATAAAACTCCCGAAGTAAGACATTGTGTTTTATCATCTGAAAAATTCTACTCACCGTAAACTCTCAAAGTTGCTTCTGGCGTCTCTCTAGATCCGACCAAGTTATGTGCGACGCATTGGTACTTTCCTTCGTCGTGTTGCCTCACGTCGGCTATCATCAAATTACCGCCATCCATTACTCGTATTCTTCTTCCGTCGATATCCATTTCGATACCATCTTTTTTCCATATGAGGGTTGGTTCGGGGTAACCTCTTGGTGCTCCACATTGCAATAGGGCTGTTTCTCCAGCAGCTACTTTTGTGTCGGTTGGGACTGCTTTGAATTCGTCACGCAAAACTGGAAAGAAATTGTGTCAATAGTGAATTTGCTTTATTTATGCGAGAATTTAAGAAGAAAAATTGTCTAAAAATTCTAATTAAGATATTAAGATAAACAGATCTGTTCAATTAATGAGAAAGCATTGGTCATACTCATCTCATCACTATGAAATCTTTATTTATTGACTTATCCACAATTCGAAAAAAAAATTACCAAAAGCAAACTGTATCCACAAAAACAATAAATTTTTATGTTTTTGTATATGATTGTTTCTTTTTAGATGAGCCTAATAAAATCTCCAATAAAAAATGATGGGTAACATCATCAATAAAATTTATGACAAAACTTATATAGGACAAATAAACTGAAGGCTATAATACATACATAAATATTGTATATCATGTGATAAAAAGAAAGAATATATCGGAGGGCGAAATATGGATAAAGTTTCATTATTGAAGATTGAAGCTCCATACCCAATTATCATTTGAAGTTATTTGAATAAATATTGCCAACCCAATGTCTTATTTTCATACTGTCAACTACTTAAGTAAATACCACTCTGTACATCAATTTTGCTAAAGTGTGTCGACGAGTCAGCATTTATTTGGTATAAATACCGCGCCGAAATCCATTACCGTCAGACTAAGGCTAGTGCGAACTATCTCTAATGGGAAAAGCCCCTCTAGCTAAGTCTCCTCCCAGTGCAAACTACCTTTAATGGGAAACGCCCTTCTGGGAGTATTGAACGCAGCAGACTAGGTCCAGTGCAAACTACCTTTAATGGGAAACGCCCTTCTGGACCTGTCTCAAAGCCAGCTTCAGTCTTCAGTCACGCCAAGTGTACAGAGGGTACATAATACAGAGTGGCCCATAAGTAGTACGTCCCTCCGTAGAAGAGACGTCATGATACCATTTCTAGGGTAATACTATTATTATTCAATACTCATCTTATTATACCTATACCAAGCGAGTTTCTCTCTACCTGAACCCCACCTACGCCCCCAAGTCACGCTCCTGTTGTGACGTCCCAGGACGAAACGTATACATAGGGGTTGTGACATATTGCCCGGCGCCTCCACCAAATATGTCACAACCCCTATACGTTTCGTCCTGGGACGTCATAATAGGAGCATGACTTGGGGGCGTAGGTGAGGTTCAGGTAGAGAGAAACTCGGTTGGTATAGGTATAATGAGATGTGTATTGAATAATAATAGTATTACCCTAGAAATGGTATCATGACGTCTCTTCTACGGAGGGACGTACTACTTATGGTCCCATTAAAGGTAGTTTGCACTGGGAGGAGACTTAGCTAGAGGGGCTTTTCCCATTAGAGGTAGTTCACACTAGCCTTAGTCTGCCGGTAATGGATTTCGGCGCGGTATATATACCAAATAAATGCTGACTCTTCGACACACTTTAGCAAAATTGATGTACAGAGTGGTATTTACTTAAGTAGTTGACAATACAATCATGAAAATCTCTTGAAGGCTGTAACCCAAATCGCGTTACGACACAAAAGTTTCCAAAAATCACAATCGCTCCAGGGAAAACGGATAACATCGATTCCCGAAAAATTTTGAGCAGGTTGAAATAAATTATTCGATTTTCATGCTGTCGGCGTGTCGCGAATAAAATATTAATTGGGAACACCACCGGGATCGGGACGACGACGGGACACGAACATGGAATTTTTTATTTGAAAATGTGTTTGTTCTTCTGTATTTTTTTAATCGTCTCGGATAATGAGAAAGTGATGGGATTTTGTTTAAATGAAGAAGAATAAAATGTCTATATGATGCCTTTTTAGTTCAAATTTCAGCTAGAGGATAAGGAGATTAGATTTTCACAAATTTACAATTAAATTTCAGCTCTGCGAACCTCTTTAGCCCAGCTTTAACATCTTAAATGTTCTAAAATCCAGGTTTTACGTATCTATAGTTAAATTTTTGGCATCATAGGAGCGCCGGGAATAGAAATTTAATGCTTTTCTAGTTCAAATTTGCAATTCACTCGACAGTTAGATCGTGTCAATACTGTGCCTCCGAAGTCGGTTTGACGTCACAGCATAGGCGTTCGTCACTCTAAACCGTCCTGGTCTAGAAACATCCCTCACTTTTCCGAATGTTGTTCATCCTACGGTTATTCTTCTCGTCAATTCGCATGTTTGTTTATCTCTGTGAATTCTCATCTCATGACTCAGGTATACGTATACTTACCCACTATCATTTTGGTTTTTGAGAAGTTTATCTTTAAGCTCACTTCTTGCGTGGAATTTTGAAGTTCCTGGAGAATTTATTTAGCTTCGCCCAGATTCTCTGATATCAGGACAATATCATCTGCAAAGCGAAGATTATAATAGTACGTTAACGCTTTGTTTGTCCTCCCATCGGAAGTAATTCAAAGTGGATCTTAAGCCACCTGAATGAACTGATTCCAAGTTCACCTTAACGTTAAGGTTACCTTAGGTAAGTCTTGATTTTAATAAATATACGGGAAAACCCTGTACAAGGCTTCCTAAACTATTCCCCCTTCGAGCAACTTGGACTTTGCGCACGAGTGGGGGTTAAAGACAAAGGACCGTAGATAAGGGAGACGCGGCTAGTCGAAATTGTATACTAGATTGTATAGAACCCATAGCTCTCTTTTTCCTGCTCTCTACATTATATCTCTCTACTCTGTCTTCCAACGAAGGCCTATTTTTTAGATATAGCTCTCTCTCTCTCCTCTCTACATTATATATTTTTTCTCTCTCGTGTAACAAAATGTGCCTAAACGTGACCTGTCTTTTAAATCACTTTCCATTCTCGTCCAAATATCGGAACGCCGCCTAAGAAGTTTCACTCCAAAACTATCCCCCCTTATACAACTTTTAGACCTAGCGTATGAGTCGGGGTAAAGATGAAGGCCCACGCAAAAGGGAGACGCGCATCTGCAGTAACGTCACAAGGGTATCTGCGCTTGACAATAATAGGCATTCTTCTTTTCTTATCAACCTTGGTTTGTGTGAATCGTTCGTCGGCTATCATTGTCATTGGCTGTCTTCCTCCGTCTCTCTACGGTATATCTTTCTTCTCTCTCGTGTAAAGTTTGCCAAAACGTGATGTTACGTAACACGTCTGTCAAATCACTCTCCGATCATTCTCCATTCTCGTCCAAATATCAGACCGCCGCCTAAGATGTTTCAGGTCGAAAATGTTATACAGGCATACAGTGAGAACATAGAGTCTGTCGCCCTCTCTCTAACTTTTGAACCGCTCGGTATATTGCAAAGAAACTTGGAATGATGATAATATGTGAGCAAATTCTCCATTTTTCGGAAAACAAATGATGACGAAAAAACAAAGGTTTGTTTTGGTCATAAAAGTTTTTTTTTAGTAATTGAAATATTATTTTATAAGTACTTTTGTTTTTCTTTTTTTGAAGTTACGAATGTCATTACGTTATTATTTATTACTGAAAAAAAAAAAATGAATATAAAACACACATCCAGGTAGACAAGGCATACTTTACATGTAAATCCTCGTAGTACGATTTCCATCAACCTCTCAAAAGATGCGGGGGCGTTACAGAGTCCAAAAGGTATTACCTTGAATTGGTAAAGACAACTTCTAGTGGAGAACGCTGTTTTCTGCGCCAGTGGATAATTAGCCAGAATTGACGATACCCTTACGATATTGGCAGACTCAAATTGGTTTTCTACTTTGGATACTGGCACAGAAAACAGCGTTCTCTACTGGAAGTGGTCTTTACCAATTCAAGATAATGCCTTTTGGACTCTCCAACGCCCCTGCTACTTTTGAAAGGTTGATGGAAATCGTACTACGAAAGCTTACGTGGAAAGTATTCCTTGTCTACCTAGATGAATCCCTTCACCAAAAAAAAAAAATTGAAAATCACTTTTAGGACATCCCCATAGAAATGAATTATTTAATAACAGCCTAATTTCAATCATTAATTACCATGCAAACTGTAATGACAATCCCAGTCATACAGTGAGGACATAAGTCCGTCGTTCCCCCTCCAACGTTTGAAATTTTTCGAAAAACAAAGATGACAGCTAGGTACAGTTTTGAAATGTTTTTTTGAATAGAAGGCTTGGTTGAGTGATGTATCGTTTTAGAGGTCTCTTTATTGTTAATTTAATCCCCGATTCTGCAAACATTTGGTTTAGCGGTTTTCAAATGATGACGTGAAAACAAAGGTTGGTTTTGGTCATACATTTTTTTTTTGGGTTCCTATTGTCTATTCACAATCTGTAGTCCAAAGGTACAGTTAAAATGTATCACCTTTCAATGCTATTTGACAGCAAAAAGTGATAAATTTACCTGTACCTTTTACAGATTGTGAATGAATAGGATATATTAATCGATTGAATATACACGCCACTGGAATAATTTTCCCTGGGTCCTTATTCTTGAAACCGGGGAACAGCGAACGAAGGTTCCATCTTTGTCAGTGTTATGGAAACATGAATATGAGCGACGAAGACAGACCGCTGCTCCCCTGTTTCGAGAAGGACCACGTCTCACAACCCACGCCGCTCTATAGGGACCGGTGGACCGGGCACAAATTGAAATCCGGGACCCCTAGTGGCAGTTTTCATAAGAATTTGTATAATAAACAATTGGACTTCTGACAGAATTCCAATATATTCTAATCTATTGACTCATATTTCAAAAAATGGAGTTAGAAATAAATTTTTGTTTCCACGAAGCTGAAGACTTAATAATTAGGGCTCAAATAGGGAATCAGTCTTGCCGTTTAATTTAAGTTTGCGCAAGCAAGTTGATGGATATGACAGAACGTCTATCCCGGCCTTAAGACCATATCGGGCTTCTGTCAAAAGCCCAATTGTTTGTTATACAAATTCTTTTGGAAACTGCCGCTAGGGGAATTTGTGACCGGCGCCAAGCTTCCTAAAGTTGATAGGTTGCCTGGTAGTGGGTACCTTGATGACGCATCTGGGGTGCCTTATGAAGATTTGCATTATGTTGATGCACCCCAAATGACGTCATAAAGTTAGGCAACCTACCTCTCTCGAACAACCTGGACCGGCGCTTATAATACATGTGAGGAATAAGTCACTGCCAGTATTTTTGATCACTGACTATAATTACAGAATAACAAAAAATCAGAATACAGATCCGATGGTCATGGAGGAAGTGACGCCCCTTGGGCTACGGCGGAAAGATGTTCAGTGGTATCGCATCATCAGTTAGTTGTATCAGTATTCTTGACGTTGAATGTCGGCGGAAGAGGGTTTTACCAGTGTGAATCCCTAATATTTCCGCCGTCAGCACGGTTTGAGGTCATATAAAATCAAATCGGATCTCTCCTTTCGTATTCCTTCTGATTGTTTGTTATTCTGTGTTTTGTTACGATAAATTTATCATTTACGTAACATGTTCCATATCTTCTTATTTTCATAATAAAGTCGTATTTTTTCCATTTCAGAATCAGCAAAATAATCTAAAATATCCACAAAGTTCAAAATAATACCCAGTGCTGCAATCTATCCATCATCTGCGTAAAATGCAAATATCTTCTATATTCATTTACCAGTACTGCCATCTAGTACCTGATGGATTTATTTTTCAAAGTATGATTTTAATTATTTCGCATTTGTATTTTCATTCAAAGAAATTATATTTATCTCACTTTTAGCAAATGGATATATTTCTGTCTTTCTCTAATCTCTGAATAACGCGGGTTTTCATTGTGATTTCATTGTGAATTGAATATGATCTTTTGGGTGTACTCGTCTGATTGGTTGAACTGGTTAAAATGCAGTTAAGTATAAAAAAACACAGGATCGTTTTCCTCTGGGCTTTGGTTTCTAAAACGATCTCTTTCCTCAACAGAAGTCTGGATTTGAATAATTTTTGCTTTGTATTTTTGGATTCTCCCTTATGGATTTTTCAATATATTTTGCTATCAATTCATATTATCATATCATTATTAAGTTTTTACCTGATAAATCTTATCTTATCTGTTGTTGAAATATAAATATTATATGTATTTTAATTTTTTTCTATCTAATTGTTGGCTTCCATTTTGTGTGAGTGTCGATTGGTAGTGCCACGTTTATCTGAGGTAAGTCAATTCAGATTTTTGGAAAGTATTGCCAGGGAGCAAACATTTTTCCTACCAAAATTAAAGACAAATTGTACCAAATTCAATAAAAATGTACCAGCTCATAAATACGCATACGTTTCCTGGAAATGTTTCGATAATTTTTGATCCGGTAGGATAAAAGCACGTTTTGTTTTGATTTGATGATAAGTGAAAACCCAAACTGAACACAAACTACATCGACCAAAAATGAAAAAACGAGTCTTACATCCACATTGTATCTTACGAATCAGAAATGATTGTTATATCGAATTTACATTCAGAAATTCAAAATAATATTAATTACAACATCGACATTAGACCAAGTAGACAGTAGACCAAGTCTTTATTTGGGAGTTTGGAAGAAATGACAAAATTTAAAATTGTATCAAATATGTCAGCGTCGTACCAGCGTACTTTTTCAAAGCGAATGGTACCAGATCTGGTACAATTGTACCACCTCTGGCAACACTGTTTTTGAATTTTAATAAGGTACTGCTGCTCTGGTTTTCAGAATCAATTGTTAGTGTGGAAATGTTAAACTAATGGCTCTAAATAGAGTCGGTGAAAACCAAATTTTTGTGTCCATCCCTATCAACTCTTTATTGAATTCAGGCAGAGGCCTGAATAGCCATTTTCTGTTTGACTCCCTCAATTATTATCTCGACTAAAGGGTGTAATTTTTTAATAGAAATCCAGACAGGTCAAAAATTCAGAAAAAAGTTTTAATTAGGCAATTTAATCCATCTGTCAAAAAGGAAAATTCAATATGGCGTGGCGGCCAAGCAAGCTTGTTTTGAATATGTTTTTATGTGTATTTTAAATTATTTTGCTTAGAGTTTTAATTGTAACTTTGATTTTGATTATTTAATACGATATTTGTTGACTAGGTACCTAAACTATTAAATCGGGTTGAAAATAGATATTTTTTTGTGTTTTTTGGCCCATGTGTGGCCGCCACGCCATCTTGAATGTCACGTGGTTTGAATTGCCTAATTAGAACATCTCAAGAATTTTGACATATTCTGGATTTGATTAATTTCAACCCCAGGTACATCTTGTAATATCTATAGTAGCTACCTGGGCTGGGACTCTGTAACGGATAGAAATCGTTATCCCTATCGCTATGGCACTTGTTGTCTTCTTCTCTCTTTTAGAAATCACTAGAGAGGGGACGTCAATAGAGACAGAGAAACTATCTCTATTCGTTACAGAGTTCCAGCCCTGCTACCTTAATTTGAGAGGAAAATTTTGTCTATTTGGGGGAGAATTCGAAGATTTAATTTCTTATTATTTTACCTTATTGTTGCTTATATTTTTGCCTGCCAAAGCTGCTGTCAGGAAAGGAAAATCAATCACAAAAAGCATTTTAATTCAATCTTGTTATTATTTTAATTTTATTATTATCTTACCATTATTCTTAATCATTCAATTGTATTTTTTTCAATATTAAAATATTGTTTTTTTTTCAACTTGCAATATCTGTTCATACCTGATTCGGTTGGAAGGGAATGTCTGTACAACAATAGTTTTATATTAAATTTCAATTTCAATTTCCTTTACAAGACACTCACTTTTTGACAGAATTCAGGGATTTAATATTACAAATATTGGTAAACCTGATACTGCCTTATTCTTCTCTGGGTACCTACTCGACCTAAACATCAATGTTTGGAGTCTGGATCAGCTAGAGTGACGTCACTCCAGCATTCTATACTCTTCCTGGATACAGGAAACAACACGAAGAGCTCCAGTTCACGAAAGTGAAACCCCAACACCCATTGAAGAGCTCCGGATTGGAAAGGTACATGGTATCATATTCACCGGAAAAACCAAGCTGTCAACACTAAAATTTTACAGAAAGTAACATCTACTGTTACTCTATGTTACATATAACATTGTTAAAATATCAAATAAAATTATTGTTTGTTGGATTTTGAGTAGTTTCATTTGCACATAAAGGGACTACATGTTATCTTATTTTTTTTTTTAATTCCACGGCCCTAGGTTATCTTTTCTTGAAGTAACAAATTTGAATTAATTAGTAACAGCTTTAGATCATAAACAAATTTAGATTGTGACAAAAATGGATTGGATGATTTGACGTGTGACGTCATATGGCAAATGTAGTATGCACTTTAGCACTTTTCCAGGATTTGGTCCCCCATATAATAGGATAACAGAAACATTTTCAACTTGTACTACAAGTGAAAAATTGATCATTAGGAAACACTTCCAAACATGTGCATCAAAGAATTCTTTCTCAAATATATGATACATAAAAAACATTTTAAAGGCGATTTCAACTACTCCACAACACTTCAAATTTCGGTACAATTTATTTTGCCAAACTCCGTATGCAGAAAACAAAAAAGAAGAAGACGGAAGCCTTATTCAGAATAAAAATCCAACTTTCCGAGTCCCGTGTATAGTTGGAACAATGGAACGCAATCGCGCGGCCATGGCAACAAGCCCGTCTATTCAGATAAGATTTTCCTGGATTTTCGCAGATTTCAATGGCGACCCATTACCGGGAAAATGCCTTTGAGCTATAGTTAGTCGTCGTATATTTGCATTTTGCCATTGACGTTGAGAAAAAGGCTTACGGGCGCACATTGTATTCCGTCAAGAAAATAAATAGTCAGACCTGGTGTAATTTTCTTTTAAAAGCAAGGCAATGTTTTCAACCCCATCAGACCATGTACAACTAAATTGCGCCGTCACTCTTCTAGAGCACTTGCATTGCGGCTCCGTCGTCCATTTAATATTCTCTTATCTCAAACTCTGTCAACCCCCGACCCAACTATGTACTTTTCATGGCGTGATATAAAACCATTACCGTTGCTATATATGGGAAATTTAGGCGATGGCATTAAGGCCATAATACGCAGCAGTCGTCCTCCCCTAAAATGTGCGGAATAAGCTTCCATGTTCATAATTTGCGAGTTATTTTGGCAATTCGATTCTCTTGGGGGCGCGTTATACTGCCGCGATAGAATGTCAATTTATGGGAGAGAATATTTTATAGGTATTATTATACCTATGCGAATATTTAGGTTAGAATAATTGCATTGCCGCATCTACTGTGAGTTTAAAAACATCCTATTCGAATTCTATACCAGATTACATGTTACCTATCAATTTATATAGCAGACATTTTCCAGACGTTTTCTACAAATTCCCTTTTTACAAAATCTTGTTACTTTCTCCTAATAAAAAAGAAAAAAAAGTTTCGTAAAAAGCAATATAACCTCTGACTATATTCCTCCAAGTCATAAATTCGTTTATTTCATATTCGTCTGGACCTTGGCGAAAATTGCTATATTCGCTTTCCGGATAGAGAAAATGTAATGCAGTCCTCTCTGGAGAGTAGTTTCAAGGATACGCTGGCTGGCAAGATAAAAAGAAAGGGAGAAAGGGAATCATAAAAGACCCCCGGATCAGAACGTGTATGCAATCCGAAAGTATGTACAATGTCTGTTGTAGTGTGCGGTTTTGGTATGTTTTAAATTTCAGATAATGTCAGACACTGGCTTTTGAATAGAGTTATGGAGAATGTTTGTGGAATTTATGTTTCAATATTAGTAAGAGCATTATAATATGTTGAAACGCAAGACTTAAATAACATTTTCGAGTAGCTAGACTAACATCTCATGAGCTCCAATTTCAATATTTCACTTTATCTGTGAATATAAAATCAAATTCAGCCCCTTTGACTCGACATTCAGCACAAAGTATATTCACAACTTAGCAGTTCTCCTGCAGAGTGTCGTGCAAATGTAAATTGAAGGAGTCTAATTATCGCTTGGAGACATATCAGCTTTGTCTGGATAGGAACCGTGGTTGGCAGTGACTTACCGGAAAATCTCTGAAATCTTATCTAGTATGCTAATTCCTTAGGGATTTACATGTTTTAAGTCACTCGCTAAAAGTAAATTCGCAAGTCTGTTGAGAGAAATCTATAATATGTATGAGACTTTCATGTTGGCTCTATAGAAAGTAACAAACTCAATTACGAAAACTAATTTTCCAACCTGACATTTTTCCTATTCCAAGAGAAGAAATTACCAAAATGAGTTCTTTGTCAAAAATGTTTCCCTCAAGAGCGCTTTGAGAACTACACCGCTGCGGAAAACGAAAGGAAAGTTACAATTGAAGTTGTAAATAAGTTGTAGCTTTCATTTTTTTTTTGTGCTTCTTTCTCAAATCATTCTTTTGAGCAAGTAAACAACTTTGTCGGAAAGTATATCAAAAGATCTTTTGTCAGCTGTTTCTTTTTGAAGTAATGTTGTCATGTTTGAGATCTAGATTACAATACAATTTTCTAATTTTATGCTCACTTATTGTCAGTAATTTGAAACATAATATGCTAACAAATAGGCTTGCATTACCATTTTACTGCCTACTAATTATGATAACAATCTAGAATACATATTGCACATTATTGCTTCAACAAACGATAGAACGCCCCAACGCAAATAACAGTCCAAAATGCAATATAGAACTGGAACGTGCAATATTATCATATCCCAGAATAATAGTAATCGATCTCTCTCACAGTTCAACTTGGTCAGATCAAACACCGTAATTTTATACGAACATTAAATATGTAATAAGGCCCCCATGAACCGAACTTTTAATTTTTCCTTTTATCATGTAGACTCTATGATCATATTAACATTTTGTACTGTTAGCTAACGCTTTCTTTGGGCCGTATCTTTGTAAGAACGTGCCTTGTTACGGTCCATCGCTAAAAGAAACTACTGCCTTTAGATCTGTTATTACTCGTTGGATGAATTGGAATTTCTAGATAAAAACAAATATTTCGCAGCGTGACGGATGCGTCAGAGTTTCAGTTGTAAAACTTTACGACGTTGCCCGTGTCTCAGGAACAGCGCGTCAAACAAGGGTAATTTTTGTACCTCCCCTTCATTTTATTAGGGCTAAAACGGTTCAGGCCGTAAAACGAAATTGAGGCATCAAATTTGGCCTAACAATCCGCCGTACTACTTCCGGAAAATTACATCTTACTGAAGTAGAAGCATAGGATCTATAATCATTTTTAAACGTAATTGCAAGGAATTTTGTTGTCAGGAATGCAATTTTGAATTTTAAGGTTTATTTGTACCGAGATGATGGTTGATTATTGGATATACAGATTACTGGAAATTCCTGTATCAACTCAATTATTGTTACATGATCCAAAGAAGATTCTAGGTAGCATTTTTGTGTAGACAGACTTCCTTTCTGAATTAAGTATCAAATAATGTTGATAATAATTCTTCTTAAGTTACCAGTTTTATTTTCATGTTGACAACTGTAAACTGTAAAAAAAATCATGAGAAGTCTATTTGAAATAAAAATTGGGAAAAGATTGAGACATTTGGTTACACCGACATGAGCCTAGAGGACGTTAGAGGAACAATACTCGCAGTCTGATCCTCACAAACTTGGTTTACAAATACAGTAAAGCTTCGCTAATCCGAACTCCATTAATCCGGATTTCCCAGTAATCCGGACAAAATTAAAATATTAGATGTTAACATTATGTATTCTATAATCCGGATTACCTGTGATTCTATAATTCTGATCATAATTTTTTGCGCAGTTCGCCAATCGCTATAGGTGGTGTTACCAAAGTCTATGTCGGTGAATCCCCTTATTTCGTCGAAAACGATGCGTTTGTTTCTGTGACAAGGGTGGAAAGCTCGGTAGGATACATCATGGCGCCAAATAGAGCACACAAAACGTTAACTCTAGCGGAAAAATACGATATTTTGCAAAAATTAACTGTACTAGGTATGTAATAAGCACCTATTTTGAGTTAATAAACTACAGTTTTTGACGTATTTTTGTGACTTTTCAAAAGGTTCCAATAATCCGGATGTTTCATTAATTCGGATTTCCTTGGTTTTTATCGATCCGGATTAGTGAAGCTTTACTGTAATGTGTTCGTGCAAGGAATTTCGGAGCTAAAATAACCTTCCATTCGTATCTTCGGGAGGATGGTGTACGAGGAAATTCTACATCAAGTTTAATAATTGCAGTCTTTAACATCAGAGATATTAACGTCAACTTGAACTGCACCAACATCTTGAAGAAAACCACCTATTTAAAATATTATTTCTTTGAATCCTAACTTTTGAAAAAGCGTCTACTGTAGAAAAAATGGAAAGTGTTGCAACCATGTCTGCGCTGTGAAGTTAAGGATTGAACGAAGGCGCGCCACAAGGAACGGTACCGAAAAAAGAAGATAGAAGAGAATGAGAGACTAGACCAGAGGGAACAAGCTTGAGCTTGTTTTCCATTGTTCATTATTCAATTTTCATTTTGTAATCAACTGATTGTTCAATTCAATTTGTGATTAGTTTGTGTGTCATAAGGAGCGATCACAGGTCAGTTGAATAAATGTTATTTTTTCTATGAGTGTTGAATAACATGCATAATATACATCCATTTTCTATTGATCAGATCAATGTCAATGATTACTCATACAGTGAGTTTTGTTTTCATTACTCAATTGTTTTCAACCAATGACTATACTCCTTGCGTTCGGTATTTGGCTGAAAGTGCAGAGCGTGCTGAACGGAGCCGTAATCAAGTGACCAGTAAGCGAACAGAGCAGTTGAACGCTGTGTCCGAGTGCCCGAAATTTTATTAAACGAACGCAAATGAGCCTGCACCGAGTACACTTTTTAAATAAACGAACGGTAATTCAAGCTCGGAGAACTCAGATCAAAATAACGAATGCACGGTTAAGAGTCAATCAGAAAATTCGATAAGTTGACAACATACTTCAACCTTCCAATCAGTCATTTTGACAGCTGATTAAAACAAGATTTGTGCTAACCTAACCTCACTTTGTCCTCCACCTGTCAGAATTGTCAATTAATTTTGTTATGAAAATTTAATAAAAAACCGCACAACTCGTGTCTATTATCTATTAATCATAGAAAAAGTATAGTATTCTTCTCGTGGGTAATGGCTATTACTCACTCGAATGTACTACTCGCCTGTGGCTCGTAGTGCAAACTTCATCCTTCGCGAGTAATAGACATCATTAACCGCTCGTTGAATAATATACTATTGGCTACGTTCACCAGAACCAAAACGGATTGTAAACAGTTTACAAATAGCAACAGAATATGTTGGGTAAACTCTTGGTTCTGCTGAACGATTCAACTTTTTAATGATAGAACGTCACCTTCTGAATGACAGGTCACCACAAAAATCACAGTGTTGAAAATTAAAAACACTCTGAAACTATGCTTGCAAAAATGGCGACCGTTTGCAAAACATGTTTGTTTTTGACACGAATTCAACGTAGCGTTCAGCAGAACAATCGCAAACCGTTTACCAACGTTTGTATCTGGTGAACGTGACCATTGTTTTTGAGAGTTTATTTTATACAAGTACCATCGTCACCAAAAGTATCTGGGACACATATAATGCATAATTATCTCATGGACTAATTCTATTGTCATTCATTTCAATGCATTTGATTCATAGTTTGACAAATATTTGACAATAAAATTCATATAATAGGACAAGAGCTAATGTGATGCTGTCCCAGTTACTTTTGGTGACGATGGTACCTATTATTTTTTTCATTTTTATGTTTCTTGTTTGTTTATAACATTTTCTATAGTATGTGCATTGTTCATGTATTTAACAAAAATCGTTTAATGCTGTGAACAAAGCAGCTAAAAAGTAAATTAAAACCAAACACATTATGTGCTGGGATTTTAATTTGGGTATCCAGAACGTGCTTTAGGGCCATGTGAATCGACTAACATTTTTCTACTCTGACAAGCGAATATCCTAGCAAACAAAGAAAAGAGGAAAATAACAACTATAGCTAAGTAGCATCCCGTACAGGACCTCAGTACCTGCTGGTGAAACTGGCTAACTAACAAAAACTCTTCAGTATTGAATATAGGTAGTGTTGATTGAATGTAGTATGTGGAATTAAAATTTTAGCACAGGGACAGGGGCGGTACCTAATTTAAACTTTTATTGACCTAAATTATTGTATTACAAATTATTGAAATGACACAGTGACTACGTTTATTTCACACGACTAATCCGGCTTAATTGTGGATTGACTTAAATAAGGATTAAAATTTAGGCTAATTCCCTAGTGTTTATATCGATCCGAAAAATTGGATTAGATTTATTATTTAATCCGTATTTAAGCCAGTTATGTGCGCGTGCGTGACCAATGCGCCTAGCCTAGCTCCAGAGAATAACAAACATGAGCTGTCAAAGTATCAGCTAGTTATTGGCGGTAAGCTTGGTTTTTGAGGGTTGGGAAATGGAGAATAAAATAATTCTTTTCCCAGTTTATTTTCATTTTCGAATAGGATTTTTTGGAAAACTTTAATACAGGAAGTAAATGCAAAATTTATAAACAAAACAAACACATACCTATCCTCAAAATAATTTTGACAGTTGAAAATAATGAAGTTGACAACAAACAACGCTACTAATCCGGATTAAGGCGTTTATATCGGAATAGGCGTTTATATCGGAATAGTGGATTGAAAAACTTAGTCCAATCCTACATCTTTGCAGGATTGACTTAACATTTTAAGCTGGCTTAACACCTGCTTAGGTGGTGTTTATTTCACAATTTTTAATCCGATATTTAAGTCAATCCACAATTAAGCCGGATTACTCGTGTGAAATAAACGTAGTCAGTATGTTTTGATTTTTGAGGAATGTTAGATCGAGGGTTTCTCTGCCGTGCTCTTTCCCCACGTTAGTTTCAGGTCGTATATTTTACATATCAAAACTTCCCTTAATTTTTCCTAATTTTGCTATTGTCGAGCGCATGTCAAGTAAGTAAAATTAAGTAAGTTTCCACAACGTAGGTCCTATTTGTGTTTTATTTCGTTTTTCAGAAGATTTGATAATTGAAATTCTAACCATTCAATCTTGCTGATCGAATCGGGGTATGTTATACTAACAATTTTGAGCAGAAAAAACCACAAGACTCTCTTGCCACAGAGTGAATGAGCTCGAATTACCTGATCAAAACTAAAACTTACTTCTAAAAACATGATTAAGTTTATTTGCTGCGTGTATCTTTCACCCAACGACTCCACACCTTCTATTTGAAAATCAAATCTGGCAAATTCATTTGATTCTACACATCTGAACTTCGAGATTATATTCTTGGCAGATATCAATGTTCATGGTTTAAGTTCTGGAACAAAACAACCCATGCTGGAAGGATTGCTGGAGCATTTGACATTTCACAGGGCCTAACCCAGTTGATTGAAAAGCATGCACATAAATTCCGCTAAAAAATTTCAAGATGGAGGCCAAAGGCAGAGCGCCATAGGTACTGTCACACATTGGCTCTTACATGGACAATGTTTTATTTAGACCTATAAGTATTAGAAAAATTCTTCTGCAACTTGACGTTGGGAAATCTTGTGGTCCTGATAGCATTTCATCAATTGCAAACTGTTTTAACTCTCTTACAGTCGGGGCGTTTTCCAGTCTATCTGGAAATGTGCCAAAGTGCAGTGCAGCCCATCCCGAAAAAGGGCAAGGAAATTCTTTCGAGATGTCGAAAAGCACATTGAGCTACAAAAAAACCTGGTAGTTTGAGGAGATCCAGACAGTCGCCGGCTTAAAGAGGTTTACAGCTGGAAAGGTTGCCTCTCGGCAGACTGTTCTACTTTATGATATAGGTTCTATAGGCAATTTTCAGCATACACCGGTTATCTGGAGTCATTTATAAACAACCCACTTTCAGTTCGTATTTTTGGGATGAAACTTAACACGCCCTTTTCTTAATTTTCACCAATGTCAAAATTAGAAGTTTGACGTTGGAAGCCCTTTCCAAATCGAAGAGGAAGAATCACCCCTTTGGATTTGAGACCTCATGCTGTGCGGTCAGTCTTGGCCTTAATTATTTTTAGGCTAGACTTTTTGGAATTTTGTGCCAGGGGAAACTCAAGTTAGACTAATTTCTTGTGGATCATTGTCTAGAGTTGTCCTTGGTCATTTCTCATTTCGGATTTTGTTTTGGTAAGTGTTGAGATATTCTTCAGGAAATATTAACCTACAACACGGGTTTCATTTCTTTAATAGGATCGTTCTGAGCAGCTTTTGGAAGTTTAAGGCTTCACTTTTGGCCTAGAGTATCCCTCAGATAGAGGTAAGATTATTTCTAATGTTTGGGCTCGATCTGTTTTTTTATACGAACGTCGTTATAGGGTTCTAGGCAGTATCTGACGGATCCTAGGCTGTATTTAGAAGATTCCAGGTAGTATCTGACGGATTCTAGAATGGATCTAGATTGCTCTTAGTTGGGACCTTGGTAGCCTCTCTTCAGCAACCTTTCTGGTACCACTCTGATAGAACCACTTTGAGTTCTACGTTAAATAGATAAAACGTGGGTAGGACTCCCATAGGACTTATCATACCATAGTCTGGAACAAACTTAGAACTGCTAACTGCTTCTGTCTGGATTTACAGTGAAATCAAAAATCTAGATAATTCCACTTTAAGATCTTCTGAGTTTTCACACATTTGAAGATACACTTGTATGCATGTAAGTTGCACTTTTTACTATTTAGGCAAATCTTACATAAATCACTTGACACTGAATTACGTTCAGTACGTTAACATCCTGGCAATCCCTATTTAATATTGTTATTATTTTTAATAAAGGAAGCCAGATACATTATTGTACCTAATTAGTTGTTTTATTGCTAAGCTCTCCAATTGCAACGGTTTTGTTTATGACATCATTAAGTAATCTTCCTAGTTAAGTCACAATTAACTTGGTGGCCCCCAGAGATAAGCTGTATACAGGGAACCCATAAATCCATGGCCTCCGAATTGATGCTGACTAGCCGCACGCAGTATAATTAGGCACTTGCCAAAAAAGTACGTCATAACAATATCTCTCCAGAAGTGTCCCATTAAGTAGAGATGCTTCCTCAGCTGATCTTAGCTATTCTTGGATATTTTACTTGGTGAAGAAACATTGTTAGCTTCATTATTTGATGTTCAAAACTTACCACATATCACTCAGGTTTCAACTAATTCTGAATAATTTTGAAGCGTTGGTAATCTCTCAATGGGACATGAATCATCCAGTAATGATCATATCATTTTGAAAACGAACGAAATTAGAAATATTGTAATTAAGAAAGACTGTTGTTCCGCAAAAACTCTATTCTACATCTTGCTGTTTCATTTTTCAATCCATTCCAATTTGAATTCTC
Source organism: Ceutorhynchus assimilis (assembly GCA_917834065.1). Classification (NCBI taxonomy): domain Eukaryota; kingdom Metazoa; phylum Arthropoda; class Insecta; order Coleoptera; family Curculionidae; genus Ceutorhynchus; species Ceutorhynchus assimilis. Next base: position 52,432,841 of record OU892279.1, read on the forward strand.
TCAAAAACTTCAAAGCTGTTCTTATTGTATATTTCAGAGGATAAGACAATCCAATCACAATAATTTCCGATCGTTCCCCCGTCGGCGTACAAGCCAACATCTTTTCTTCCACAGATAAGATTCGTTCGGATTTTCTCGAAATTCAATGGAGACCGATTACGAGGAAAATTGGTGTGCCCCTTGGCGATAGTTGCACTGTTCGAATTTACATTTGAAATTTCCCCTTCCTGGATACGACGGCAAAACACAATTTTACATTTTGTGCAATGCAGTTTAGGTGCACGGCCCGCTTCACATGGGAATAGTGGACTTTTCAGAGTTCGTTTGAAAAGTTAATTAAAACGCAAAAGCAAAACATACTGCCATTATCGGAACATAGTGGTTTTACTTTGTGCTTTTGTTTTGGCTTTGTCATGGAATTTGATAGTCTAAGCTTGGTGATTTAGTTTTCAAATCCAGAAACACATTAGAAATTTATTAGTACTAATACAAATAAATTATTTAAAAAATAATCCTAACTAAATGCTACTCGAGTTAGCGAGCAAACGAACCGCAAGTTTCAGGGTTTATGCTCCCGTAAAACGGATTTAACTGCCAGTAAGTCTAGTAAATCGGGTTGTTTAAATTTAATAACACGAGGGCGGCAGAAACGTGCATTAAATTTTTGATTATGAATTTTTGGCAAACGTTTCACTTAAGAAGATTAGAGGAGGGGTGTTTTTAATCAATCAAAATTATATTCAGATGATTCAAGATTCAAAATTGTCTTGTCTCAACTACGACTTCATTTTCAACATCTTTGGTAAATTAGGTAAATTGTTAATTACTTATACCTTGCACAAGTACTAATGTAAAAGAGTCCTTTCCAATGTATCCTTTCAATTGATATAGCACAAAGAATAAATCCACTATACTCACAAAACAAAATCAAAAAATGGGAGGAAACAATTTGGCTTCTCTCATCCCCAATGTTTATTCGGTTGATTGGAAATTAAAATTAATGACATGAAAGAATATAATGGCTCATAGTGTTCGATGCATAATGGACCGGTAGTGCGATGACGTCTCCATTGAAATGGGTTTGAATTGGGTATATTGCGTTACATGAGTCAGCTGGTCGGGATCCGACAATGGTCCATTTGTTTGGCCCTTTGAACGACTGCTCTGTATGGCTGAAAAATATTTTGCCTAACTAGGGTGACCTCCCACAGAGATGAGCATAATAGCAAAGTGGAAGCCAGTAGAAAAGATTCAATATTATTATCCTTCTTGTGGAATTTTACAAATTTTAAAATATTATTCACAAAACCAAATCCCTTTCTTATCCATCACGTGTACCCTATAGAAAGACATATGGAACCGTAATCCCGAACTGAAACCCAGTTCGTTAGTGCATTATAAAGTTAATGTTTCATTCGCAATTCAATTCAGATCCATTTGAATCTCCCTTGAGTCTTTCATTTTTTTGCCCTAATAGATCATTAGGCAACCAACAAAGAAGGGTGGCTTAACGAACACTTCGAGGGGTGGAAAACTTATCGACGTCGCAACCGACCGCATGAAAAATTGTCCTTTATTCGATCTAAATTTCGTTTTGGAGTCGAGATTTTTACTTTAATGTTTTTGTTTTTTTTGGTGACAGTGAAAAATAATGCTTTTTGCAACGTTGGATAAAGGTTTGTTTCTTTTTAAGAAGGATGTTTGAATTTAAGCAAACCTGTCAGAAATGTTTTTCCAGCAAAGATTTTCATTAAATTCTTTCTAGATAAAAATCGTGTGGGTTGCCTCAGGAACTTTGAAGAACAAAATGAAAAAGGCGGTAATACTTTTAGCCCATTTTCAAGTTTCAAAGTTGAGACACACGTCGTAAAACTTTTCTAATATATTGTTTTTAGTGGGTTTCTTGTTTTACTTTCATGTATGTTACATGTCTGACAAATTTGGAAAGAACTTTACAGCTTTTGAAAAACAATTAGGATTTTTTTTCCTTTAGTATTTCATCCATAAAAACCATAAGAAAAGTATAAAACAGGGCGTTTTCATCAAACAAGGTACCGACAACAAAATTCATAAGCAATTGAAATTTATTCATGATAACACTATGTCATTGTCATCAGCGGAAGCCGTTACATGTAAAGTCTCAAGAGAAACCGGATTCACAGAAAAGAAAAAAAAAGTAGTAGGCCCTATAGGATCCCTAAGGAACACCTCTGTCATGGGAATTCAATTCAGTTTCTTTCCAAAATCAGCCCTAATCCGCACAAATTGTTTGCGAATATTCGAAAAAGAAACAAACCTGTCAAGTATGAGTCTCTCGATACCATAAAAAGCCATTTTATTGAGCAGAGGATTGTGATCGATACAGTGACAGCATAATATTTCTAAGCTATCAGATTATTAGATCTGTTGTCACAAGATTCTCTGACAGTTTGCAAACTGTCAGATGTCAGAAAGCATCGCCCATACATTTTTCCAGTTTCATATCGTTCCAAGATATATCGGTAACTTAGCTGAGCGATTGTTTGCAAACTGTTACAGACTTTTGTGAGAAGAGACCTATCATAGCACGAATACTTCCATGATGACTGCCCTTTGATCTCTCTACCAGATTGTTTAAATAATTTTTTAATTATTTGTTCAACCCAAGATGTCGCAAGTTCCTTGATTATCGGGATCAATGGATATCGTAAAAATGTGAGGCCACATGTATCAAAGGATGCCGAACTCGTGTCGGCCATAGATAATGCTTTTTGAAGTGAAACTTCTTTGGCGAGGGTCTGATATTTGAACGAGAATGGAGAGTGATTTGAAAGACGCATCACGCGTCACGTTTTGGCAAATTTCGTTACACGATAGCAAAGAAAGATATAACGTAGAAAGAAGGAAAAAGACAGCCAATGACAATGACGGCCGATGAACGATTGACAAAAACCAAGGATTACAAACAAAAAGGATTGCCTATTATTGTCACGCGCCGATACCCTTGTGACGTCACTGAAGATGCGCGTCTCCTTTTTGTGTGGTCCTTCATCTTAACCCCGACTCAAACGCCCAAAGGTTGTATGAAGGGAGGGATAGTTTTGAAGTGAAACTTCTTAGGCGGCGGTCGAATATCTGGACGAGGATGGAAAGTGATTTAAAAAACGTGTTACGTTCAGGCCCATTTCTTTACACGAGAGAAAAAAAATTATTATATAGAGAGAAGGAGAGAGAAAGAGAGCTATATCTAAAGCATAGGCCTTCGTTGCAAGATAGAGTAGAGAGATATTACGTGGAGAGCACGAAAAACAGACCCATATAAAATACACAGTTTCGGCTATCCTTGTCTCACTTTTGTGCGGTCCTTCATCTTCAACCCCCACTCGTGCGCTTGGTCCAAAGTCTCAGTTGCTCGAAGGGGGAATAGTTCAGGAAGCAATATACAAGTACTTTCAGGATTTATTGAGTAGTGTCTTTCTGTCAAACAGAACAAACCGCGAATGGATATCAAGCTCAGAAATGGAATTATGATTTTTTTCTCATTTAAATGCAAAAAATCTATTTCTATCAAACCACCTTTGGAAGCTTCTGAAAAATACTTCAAGCAATCAAAGGGACTTCAAACTTTCAGGATTTATTGAGTAGTGTCTTTTTATCAAACAGAACAAACCGCGAATGGATATCAGGCTCAGAAATGGAATTATGAATTTTTTCTCATTTAAATGTAAACAATTTTTGAATATTTGTATCAAACCACCTTTTGAAGCTTCTGAAAAATACTTCAAGCCATCAAAGGGACTTCAAACTTTCAGGATTTATTGAGTAGTGTCTTTTTATCAAACAGAATAAACCGCGAATGGATATCAGGCTCAGAAATGAAATTATAAATTTTTTCTCATTTAAATACAAAAAAATCTTTAAATATTTCTATTAAACCACCTTTGGAAGCTTCTGAAAAATACTTCAAGCAATCAAAGGGACTTCAAACTTTCAGGATTTATTGAGTAGTGTCTTTTTATCAAACAGAACAAACCGCGAATAGATATCAGGCTCAGAAATGGAATTATGAATTTTTTCTCATTTAAATGTAAACAATTTTTGAATATTTGTATTAAACCACCTTTTGAAGCTTCTGAAAAATACTTCAAGCCATCAAAGGGACTTCAAACTTTCAGGATTTATTGAGTAGTGTCTTTTTATCAAACAGAATAAACCGCGAATGGATATCAGGCTCAGAAATGGAATTATGAATTTTTTCTCATTTAAATGCAAACAATCTTTAAATATTTTTATCAAACCATCTTTGGAGGCTTCTGAAAAATACTTCAAGCAATCAAAGGGACTTCAAACTTTCAGGATTTATTGAGTAGTGTCTTTTTATCAACAAGAACAAACCGCGAATGGATATCAAGCTCAGAAATAGAATTACGAATTTTTTCTCATTTAAATGCAAAAAATCTTTAAATATTTCTATCAAACCACCATTGGAAGCTTCTGAAAAATACTTCAAGCAATCAAAGGGACTTCAAACTTCCAGGATTTATTGAGTAGTGTCTTTTTATCAAATAGAATAAACCGCGAATGGATATCAGGCTCAGAAATTTTGAAGTAATTTGTACCAATGCCAATTGTCGTAAGTTACAAATGTACTTTTTTATCTCCTAATACCTAAAACCACAAGAAAAATCCCCAATTCAAAATAGAACATTTACATATAACATTCCTATCGCAAATGTCCGATCTCTCAAACCAACAAAACTTCGAGATAAGATAAAACTTCCCCCCTCATTTGTTAGCAACGAGTCCCTCAAGAGAGATACGAAACCGAAAAAAAAATCCAAAATCCTTGTGGTGCGGTCGTCCTCTAATCTGGATACGCACCAAACCCCAAATTGTTCGTTAAGTCGCCCTCGCTCTTTTGTTCAGAGGGAATAATGATATATCACGAGAAAAAAAAAACTCCAGGCTTGCGGGTAAGCCGAATACGCTGGGGTATCATATTTAATTTCGAGTGCAGCATTAACATTGTGAACGCCCCCTAATGGAGTTGTATGTCTAGTCATAATGGACACGACGGTGATGGAGGCACCGTGGATAATTCAATCGGAGAAGTATGCAGTTTCATTAAGTGAAGTGTATGGTGTGTGGGTTTTGTCATAAATACATTACATTTACTTAATAACTAAAGGAATAGCTAGAATTTGATAATAAATCAAATCAAAATCTGTTCCAATTGAATAAAAAACACAGCACTTAGAAAACAATTCGTTAAAAATTGCTTTCTAACAACATTTTAAAGAGAAATTCTTTGATTCAAGTTTCTCCAAGCAATTTCGTTTCGAAATGAAAAAGGGTCCGCTAGTTTTATCTTTTACAACAAATTTTCGCAAAGTTAGAACGTAAGATCCATGTTGAACTACATATTGGAAAACTTTTTAAAAGGAGTTTTCAAACAAAAGGCCCCGGAAATATCCTGTGTACATTTTGAAAGTTTTGTGTTTCATTGTTCGTATCACTCGAAACGCTTTTGTGGAACAATGTCAGAAAATATTTAATACCTTTATGTGATAAAAATTTACCTATGGATACATTTATGACAGATATTATGAGATGATTTTGATTCTAGTTCTTCATCAGCTGGAAATTTGCTGGAAGAGCGAAGAGGAGAAACTCAAATTCAACTTTTTTTTTGAAATATCTCATTTTAAATCTAAAGTATACGCACACATTTCGGATGAGCCATGCCATTTCGCATTCAGATACAATAAACTCAACCCCACAAGTCCCCCTAGAGTAATTTCCTTTACTCTAATAGCCCTAAAACCCGGAGACATATGAAAACGAAATAAAGATAAACCACCCCCCAGAATTTCTGGGATTAGATTACGGCCATTAGACGTATATCCACTCTCTTGTACTCCGAATTAGAAGTTCGGTGTCAGATGCAGTTTAGGCGTTTCTCGTCTCGAACTGTGACTTGTAATTGTCCGTTGCAGGGCAAACAGTCCGATAGATTTGTCTTTCTTGGTGGCGAGGGTCAAAAACGGGGGTGACTGGGTTTGTTTAGGGCAAATTACGGATTAGTCAGTAAATAGAGACGAGAATGGGGAAAAAAGGAAATTCAATAATGGGGAAGACATGTCGACAATGTTATGACCGACCCGAGGAAAAAGAAAAGGTGAGGGATAATTGAATAGGGGGTAATCGGTTTTTTCTTACTATACCGTAACAATTTACTATAATTTGTTGTTATGGATCAAAAGAATGGCAAGCAAATATTTTCAGGATTATTTTGGGTCTGCTGCTACTAATAATTTATGAAACAAAATAATTTGATACAGTTTATAAAATAATAATTTGACACTTAATTCGTCATATTGTTGTTATATAAAATTTAAATCGTCGTTTCAACGTTATCAACTTTTCATCGAACCTTTTTAAATAAATGAGTAATCTCGTGATTGGTTTGCGTATATTTTACCGGCAACCGAACAAATACCAATTATCGGTTGTTCCCTTGGAAATTCAAACAAATCAAATTCGTATGAACGCGAATATTGCCATGTATGGGAAAATTATTCTCTTTTAGCTGAAACTGACGTTTCATCAATCGTTGAATTGGTTTGTGAAAATAATAAAATGGTAATAATTCATTCGGCAAAATAATGCAACGAAACATTGCCGAGGATGACCAGAAACTTTTCTTCAGATACCCGACTTAAAACCGATCAACAATGTGATTTGAGAGAATCATTTATTCTTGAGTGATCTTGTATAATAGGATACAATGAAAATCATTAAAATCACAATCACGTTTTTCATTATTTCTCCTTAAAGGCCAGTTAAAACCAAAGCAAAGAACCAAAGTCTCCAATTTTTCATCCTTCCAATTAAAAAGCTAATGGCCAAACGAGAATCGGTCATTAAGGAAGTTTAAATTGGAAGACATTTGATATAGACGGCCATTATTTTAAAGGATTTTTCTTTTAGAAGTTTCGACTTGAAACTCCCATTACTTGATGAATTCTTTTAAAAAAGAAAACTCCCAAGATAAATTTTTTGGGGGTAGAAAAGTAATCCGTCTTAGCGGGGCTTTAAAAGAAATCGATGGTCGATAAATTTTCGGTAAGGGAAAGTTTCGTCAAAAGAATTTCCATTGAAAATGTATTCATTTGAGTTTAGAGGAGCAATTTATCAGTTTCAACATGTTTTCAAGTTTTCAAGAAGTCATAATTTGAGAAACAGTTTTTATTGTTTTGTCCTTTAAAAAGTAACACATTAAACCCTTATTCTCTGTGAATTTACCCAATTAATATTTAAACATCTTTTTATGATTTCCTCAGTCCATTCATTTCAATTCAAAGTTTAAAAGCTTTTTTGCACTTAAAACGTATTTTTTATGCCTTATTGCAGGCAGTTAAAACGGAACCCTTTTCGAGGGACGTCATTAATCAACAACCCGGCGTCCTTTTTATTATCAAATAACTTTAAAGCCCGAGGAAAAAATGAAAATGGATGTTTGAGTCAAGCGAACAGGGACCGATTTAATGCCGAGTTTATTGCTGAATTTAAAAATTTGTTTTTGTTAATATTTTATGAATCACTTATATATAAAAATCACTTAAGTACAGGTCCTTGATGTTAGTTTAAAAAGTTTTCCAGGTGAAGTTTCCATATTAAATACAATATAATTTAGTTGGAAAACTTACCACTACAACAGGAAATCGACCGTTTCCTCGCGATCGAGCCTCGGGGCCTTAATAACCCTAGAGCAACATAAAGTTTTTAATTGAATATAGCAAAGTTTTTAACAAACCCCTTTGGGCCAGGGCCGTTTATGCATGAGCGGCTCGAAAATGTGAGAAAGGAGCAGGAGGACTGTGAGGGGTAGGAGGAGGAGGAAACGAGATACAATTTGGGAAACGGAATATTTCCGGGGCAACTTTCCTCGATAAGTTTTTGCAGCCGACCAGCTTGTAAATTTACATTTTATTTGGTATTTAAATTTAAAATATTCAGAGAAAAATGCGAGTACTTTATCGGAGTTAGAGAATCGAAAAAGTTGCTGCTGATGGCTGCGATATTGGACGAGGAGAGAGAAAAGGAATATTAATTTTATGCCGAGTTGGGAAGTTTCTTCGAGAAAAATTGTTCAGGCTTCTAATTTAAGAAAATCAATTCGTATAGAATGTTTTACAGGTGATATTATGCTGAGCAGAATCTGGTTGACTTTTAGTTATATGCCGAAGAATACAAAATGGATTATTAGTAATGAGTTTCCGAGTGTTCTGTGATTTCGTATTAACCACATTAAACTGGTCATGTAAAGTTCTCTTAATAAGGTGGGAAGATGGTGTAATAATCATAGGGTTTTCGGTAAATCCGGAACAGATCAAAGTTGTACCATTTACAAAACAAAGAAACGTGGGCCTGGAAGGGCTCACGCTCTTTGGATAAAGACTTGCTCTATCTGGTTAGGTCAAATATCTTGGATTCATTATTGACTCCGGCTGGCCTGGAAAGAGAAACTTCAAAATTTTTTATGTTGAGATTTTGTGCATCATTTTCAGATTTTGTATCCAAATGAAAATTTAAGATTCCCCAAACTCCATACACTAAAATATTCACGTTCTTGGGTGCGGCAAGATGGGTGATAGCGGCAACCTTTTCATATTTAACTTCTGAAGTACAGAAAGTGCATTTCTTCTTGTGTTCACCTTCAACTTGTAAATGCGTAGACGGTTGAAAACATCACTCAAGTCTTTGATGTGTTGTTCAAAAGTACTGGATAAAATTATTAAGTCATCAAGGTATCCTAACATCTGGAGATACGGCAAACCTGAATAAAAACGGTTTATTAGCTTTTGAAACGTTGCTGGAGCTGTGAATAGACCAAAAGGCATCGTCTTATATCGATAAAGTCCAAATGGCGTGACAAAGGCGGTTTTATCACGATCTTGTCCCCTGACAGGTACTTGATGATAACGACTCTTCAGGTCTAAGGTGGTTACGTAGTTAGCTTTTCCAGTTGACTGGATAAGGTCATCTATACTCTTGGTGATAGCATTCAGTCGGCGATAATCAACACAAAGACGTGAAGTTCCGTCTTTTTTCGGTACAAGGACGACTGGAAATGCGTATGGCGATTCGCTCTCTTCAATGATATCGCTGGCAAGAAGTTTGTCAAGCTCCTGACGCAAAACTTCTTTCTTCGCAGGAGATTAGCGATATGGTGGTGCAGCTATGGGAATATCATCAGTGAGGATGATGGTATGCTCAGCATATGAGGTCACTCCTGCATTTTTATCGAACAAATCCTTGTTATGTTCCAACAGCGATTTCTATGTCCCTTCTTCAATATTGAAAAGAGTCGGCAACGACAAATCATTCCCGTCAACAACAGACAAAAACTGCGATGGAATCAATAACTTCATCCTGTAATGGCAAGGAATTGCTTGGATCATTATTGAAATAGTATATCCTCTTAGGTATATTGAGAATTATATCGAATTGTGATATGAAATCAACACCAAGTAAAGTCTTACTATCTTTGTAGTCTGGAACAGCAATCATTTGCAATTTTCGTTGTTTATTCATAACTTCGATGGAACACAGGTACATCTTTGCTTCAACTTCTCGGGGTATACCATCAGCAAATACCAGTTTTATTGGAGCAGTTTTGAATGGATGCCGAATAGCATCTAAATGGCTTAACAACTTTGAATCTGCAATACTGCATCTTGCTCCGGAATCCACAAAAGCAAAACCTGATTTACTTTGAATGATGACAGGTATCATGGGCCTTAAAGGCGGACCATCAAACGTTGATAACAAACTGGAAGGTTCACCGAGATCAGCAGCAAGCATTTCGACAGATGAAATGGTTGTTGGTGCAGGTTTACATTGAGGATAATTGGAACGAATATATCTTGGATTATCGCAAGCATAACATGTTACATTCGTGGAGGACGGGTTACTGGATCGAACTGTTAGGGCAGAAATAGTGGCGAGGCTTTCTTAGCAGACTTGGCTTTAGATTTTCTGCAAACAGCTTGAACATGTCCATATGCTTTGCAAAATGCATGTCGGTCCTTGGGCTTTTCTGCAACGGACGTGAAAGTGACTTTTAAGTTGGATTCAGCAAGGCTGGAGTCGATTGCTCTGCATTTTTCGATCATCTCTGAAAAGTTCTGGAAACTATGTCGAGGAAGTTTTTCCCTGATTCTATGGTAAAGGAGTCCATAAACCATTTCTAACTTGTGCTCCTCTGGTAAGGGCGTAATTGTTGTCAACTTTGAAAGCAGTGCACGGGCTTGATTCACGAATAGATCCATTGGTTCCGTACTGCCCTGTTCTCGAGAAAACAGCTTTCTATAAATCTGATGTGCTGACGTGGTGCATGACGTAGTGCATCTAAAACTTCAGACCTTTGAATATAAAACTACAGGAAGGAGCATAACCTCGAATCAGCGCGACCAGAAAATGTGGAGGTTGCATATGGCCGACTAGTGTTTCCGGTTTGGCAGTGGCGTATATTTATTTAAATATGATTGTCAGTATTATGGCTCACTCTTTTCTCACTAATTCCAGTGCTTATTATCACTTAAAACCGCTAAAATCCATTAAATTTCCACTTGAATGAGGACACAGCGAACCACCAAAACAAATGATGAGTCCATACTTGGAGGCTCAAAATGGCCGTTTCCGTCCCTGCGTTGTCTGTAGTGACAGATATGAAACGCTCCTTCCTGTAGTTTTATAATCAAAGCTTCAGACCATAAGATGTTTGGCTTTTTGGTGCCTTGCCACCATACTGCAGCAGCGCCATCTAGTAGCATGTTCAGACAGTCTATGTAAATAGTGATGGCATCAATAAAAGCTTCAGCATCTTCGTCTGGTTTTCGGGAAAACCTTGAGCCGCATTTATAAAAATTGGCAGCTGTTCTTTAGTTTGAAGTAGATTGTGGCGTATTCTGGAACATATCTAAAATACCAGCGAGTAATGTTTGTTATGTTCATTCGTCAGAACAACAGGGTCACCCATTTTGTCTTCATTTCTTTGGGACGATCGAAGTTTCTAAGGCATCAACAGGAAAATCCAGCTTGGAGTAAGCTAAGCCATAGGAATGAAGTGTTAAAAAACAGCAATCTCGGGTAAATCCTGAAAAACAGGCGACTGTAATGTAAGAACCCTTCGAACTCTAATGTGGGTACAAAATGGAGGACAAACTTGGACACACAGGAAACTTTAATGTCGGTTTGTGTGGAATATTCCAGAAATTGTGGGAACAAAATCTGAATGTGGCAAAACTTACACAATTCAGTCAATTAATGCACATTTACACCGATAATGTCTCGCGTTTTATAGTTCATTGATCCACAGTCACAAAATTAGTCCAGAAAGTCATTGGAGTGGTGGTTCACTACAAAACCCCAGGCCCCACGTTGGGCGCCAAATATGTAGCAGGTATCGAAGGGAACTCCAACACTATGCACTACACATTGTTTTTCAATGTTTTTTTATTTAAAAATTTAACTGGAAAAATACAAAGTCGGCAAAATGATAGCAAAATTACTGATAATCATCAGACTGATAATGAACTTGATCGGGAAAACTGACTGACTGATTGATGACACTTGTCAGACATGGTAGTGGCTATGGCTACGGCAACGGTAGTGGCTATGGCGAAATATAGTCTCTATTAAAAAAAATAGGTGATGAGTGAGAATGATGTACTAATGAGAAATTTGGCATCGTCACATTTTTACTGATTTTCTGGTTTGTGACGTCACTCGCCAGTCCAGCGTTTTTGCGGCAGTTTAAAAGTTCGATTTTCAAATAATTTTATTTTCAAAAATAACATTTTTTTTATGTAAAAAAAGAATATACATAGTATTAGAATGACTAAAAGAATAATTTAAATAATATGTTTTTGAAAAAAGTGAAACTAGCCCATTGGAACCACTGTCAAGCCACTATTATGGGATTATGATTTTATTATCAAACAAATCATTCAAAGGTAAATATAGGAAAAGATCCTGGCACCAACCGGTAAGTATTCTCAAAACTTGATTAATAGAATCTAGGAAAAAAGTAAAGACAAAAGTCAACAGGGATCAAAACTTATCGAGGTACACATGAACACAGGCGAGGATAATAAGTAAATGATTGCATTGATTTGCAAGAAATTTCAAGATGCAGGAAAACAAAAACTTTTCTAGCAAACAATCAGTTAGACATAAAAATAATGAATATGATAACCAATCTTGGATAATGTTAAGCATTTGCTTACCAAGTATTAGTTTTGGTTTTCGAGTTCAGAATGCTAATTAGTCTAGTTGGTCGAATTTAGGTCAAAAAAACAACGTTGGAGATAAAACCTAATAAGACCAACTTCCTGTTATAAAAACATCAACCATTACACCTTTCAGGCCCCGATGTCTAAAAGCAAAATTCACCTCAAAACTAGTATCATAAATTTCATAAAATTGTTAAAAGCACTAGCGCTTTCACTAATTCCAGTTAAAACAAATGTTGTGTAGTGTGCGAGACATCGCACATTGGCCTTGAAATTTATGATAGTTTTCACACCCCGAAATACTGTTATAATTCTTCTCTAGTGGCGTTTGGCCTTTCCCAGATGGAACGTTTATCTTTTCAGGCTCGTGATAACGGCCTCGTATATCTTTGAAAATTGCACCCAATACATATTTTGGTTGGTCTATACGGTTTATTAAATTTCCAGGCAAAATGGACTTTGTGAATTATTGCCCATTTATCCTAAAAAACTCAAATCAATTCCGCTAATCAAACAAAACTAAGCCCAAAACCAAAAACCTCCGAGAAAATTAGCTCTTCGGAAGTGACATGGCCCCATTAAGCCCGGTTCACGCCAATTTATCCTATGGAATGAAATTCCGAGCGGCGCCCAATGCCGCATTAGTCGTCCGATTTATATCCTGCAATCGATTCATTTTGTTCCGATAAAGTGCAGCGGGCCACTCTCTCGATTCGAAAAGGCGAACGGAGTTCGATTGTGTCGTGAATTAATTTGGCACTAGTGTAGATGGGTTTACAATGGAGTGGTTGTTGTTTATGGGGTGTCTACAGAACGTAACTGGATTTTAAAATTGATGTTACGTTTCTTTGGATCCAATGCAGACAGGAATTAATAGAATATATTTTGTACTTAATGGGTTCTTTAATCGAATAATAGTAAATGTTGAGTAGTAGATTTAACTCCGGACCCTGCCTTGACATTAGTTTTCCAATTGTCGTATCTAGGATAATAGAGCATCTCCCTTCGGTTAATTAAACCTAATCATCTTCGAAAAAAAGTGCATTGGTTCCAGGAGAATCATTGATCACGTCTGGTTTAAATAACATTCGGGTGCAAGTGGAACGAATTATCAAATTATATGAGGAACCTGAACCCATCGAAGGTCAATGTCAACGACGGTTCAGCGATCCAAACTGGACCACCCTGTATTTTTTAACAACGTATGTAAAGTAAAAATAATTGTTCACAAAATCATTGTTGATAATTCATGACCTGCGCTCTCCCTTGAAGAAAATCCCACAATCACCTTTTTTCCAGCAAAACCACAGAAAAAAACCCGAACTAATAGCCAACGTCCAGGGAACTCGGAAGAAGAGCCGACAACTACACGTCTACGCGACGACTTCATTTCGTATTTTTTTTTCGTATTAGTGTTTTTTTCAACCTTAATGTGGAAAATATTGTATGATGAGATTTTTTTTGTAAAGCTGGGGCCCAGATTTCTAAGCCCGGGAGATATGCAGGGGCGTCCGCAGAAAAATATGTAGGGGGGGTCAAAATTAATTGAATACATTTTTTATGCGTAAAAAAGGGCACTTCAGTCTAAATTATTATCATAAATAAATATTTATATAAAAAAAACTTAAAGCATTCTTTCTATCTAAAAAATCATTTGAAAAGTAGCAATCGGCAATATCTCTTAGACAAAAAATACTATTAGGAAGATCTCAAATACGTATTGGGGGATTGGAAGTACCAAAATGAGGAACTTTTTGAGCCTCACCTCTTAGGGGTTAGCTACCCTAACTTATTTTTTTTAAATACAAACCTGCCTTGTGTTGCACATTGTTTGATAGCTCGTTGCTTTCCCTTTAGTGTCTTGTAGCAAAATCTTAAATCGTACGAACATTTTTGAAAAATACACCATTTCCAACAGTATTTTAGAAAGCTTCAATTGTATTTTAGAATAGTCATTTGTATTTAAGAAATTTATTCCATTATTCATGGGGGATTTCTTAAATACAAATGAGCAAATGACTATTCTAAAATACAATTGAAGCTTTCTAAAATACTGTTGGACATGGGGAAGTAATTTTGACTATCTCTAAACAAAAAAAATCTGCCATAAAAGTCTCCGATACACATCAACCAAATAATGTGTTTATTGTAATTCTCTGCTTCTGTATGCCTCCAAAGAGGAATAAAAAACCTCCCAAAGGAGGTATCACATGAGGTAGTTTCTCATTCTACACCATTTCAACCTCAATTTCGGAAAAAGTAACTGTTATTTAGGAAAATGTAAATTCAAATTCGGAAAAAATATATTCAATTACGGAGAAAATAATGTTATTTTTCATAGAATAGGTATTTTGAATTGATTGAGTCCTTTATCTATTTAGAAAATCAAAAAATTTGTCCATATTTCTCAAAGAGACCCGATTTTTAAACCATAAAAAAAAGAAAAAAATTACCAAGTCTACATACATAGAGGATGTCTGAGGATGACATTAAAAACGAAATAGAAGAATCAGATATTGAATTGATAGATCCAAATAAAGGAATATTTATAAAGGAAAAAGAACATTCGAGTGACATCAATTTATCAAGACAAGTTATTGGGAAGTTTCAATGTTACACTTGCAATGTTACATTTAAATACAAATCAAATTTGAAACATCATTTAATAACACATGTGGATATTTGTTCTTTCGAATGTAACACTTACAAAGCGGAAAAAATGAGTTACAGCGTCACATATCAACACTCTCGGATATTTTTCTTTTTAAATGTGACACTGGTAAGAAAATACTTAAAGGAAAAGGTAATTTGAACGCACACATATTAACAGAAGAGACAAACTAACACACTTGGACGAGAAGAATTTTAAATGCAACATATGCAATGCAAAATTTAAACAAAAAGGTAATTTGAAAAGTCACATATCAACAGACTTCGATAGTTATCTTTTTGAATGTGACATTTACAAAGCAAAATTCAAAGGAAAAGACTGTTTAAAAAGACACAAACTAACACAGTCTGATATTTATCCTTTTAAATGTGACACATGCAATGCAAAATTTGAACACAAACGTATTTTGAGAAGCCCCATATTAACACATTCGGATGAGGAGAATTTCAAATGTAACATTTGCAATGCAAAATTTAAAAAAGAAGGCGATTTGAAGGAACGCATATTGATACACTTGGATATTTAATTTTTTTGAATGGGACATTTGCAAATCAAAATTTAAACGGAAACGCGATTTGAAGATACACAAACTAGCACATTCGGAAATTTATCCATTTGAATGTGACACTTGCAAGGCAAAATTTGAAGAAAAGTAATTTACAAAGGCACATTTCAACACACTCGGATATTTATCCTTTTGAATGTGACACTTGCAAATCAAAATTTAAATGGAAAGCCGATTCAAAGATTCACAAACTAACACATTCGGATCCATTTGAATGTGACACTTGCAATGCAAAATTTAAGCAAAAACATAATTTGAAAAGCCACATGTTAACACACAGATTGTTTAATATTTGATTCACTTAATAGTAACATGTGTTTCGCTACGGGATCCTTGAATTCAGCTACAAAATTCACCAGTTCCGGAATAAGGAAAAAGGTGACAATTTATCAATATGCAAATAGGTACACTGAGATATAGATATTAAATCAACTTATTTACTTCTTATAAATAGCTAAAATCACAGGCATGGTAGAGGAAGATCCAAAACTTAGGCTTAAGCATTGAATATAAAAAAAAAGATTCAGAAATCGGTAAATCGTTACATAATTGTTTTGGAATGATGTTTTTGGAGAATCAAGAAGTTAGCGATTTCTTTGTTTTCGAGTTGTTAGCTATTCAGCCGAATCACGAAGTTCTAGTTGAATTTTCAGATTATCTCATCGACACATGGCACATGCCTCGATAGACCTGAATAAGAAAACAAATGCCTGTGAATCTTTCCATAGTCATTTTGGAAGATCTTTTTCTTTTGCGCATCAAAATACATATTTACACTTTTTTAGATTTATTAACTCATATGCAATGCGAAATCTGTCAACATCATAAGGTAAGTTTCATGGGAAGTAGGTTGGGTTTCATGATTTGGTCGAATTCAAAGGTAGGATTACTGCAGCTACCTGGTTTGTAGCCGAATTCAAGTATGCCCGTTTCGCTCATACGAGCATCATCGGACCTACAAAATAATATATATAGAAAATAATTAAAATTTAAGACATTTCCAGGGGGGGTCGAGTGACCTCCCCTGACCCTCCTTGTGGGCGCCCTTGGAGATATGTCGTATCTAGGATAAAAGGTTAATTATCTGGTTCATTAAACTCAATCGTCTTCCAAAAAAGTTTCATGGGTTTCAGGAAAATCATCGATCACGTCACATTTAAATAACATTCGGGTGCAATGAACGAATTATTGAATTATATGAGGAACCTGAACCCATCGAAGGTCAATGTCAACGACGGTTCACCGGTAATTGTTATAATTAGCGATCACGCACTAGGGTGCCATATTAATTTAAATCATGGTTTTTGGAAGATGAGGGGCTAGTCTACAGACCGAGAATTAATCGCGTTAGTTAGTCTTTAATATAGTGCTTGTGATAATTATTAGTACCCATGCCCATATCTGAAATGTATTTGTGGTAGGCTTCATTTTAAATACACTCTCCCATTTTTGTACTTTTGTACTATTGCTTTAGTATCGATTCAAATGTATTATTTTAAAGCATTTTGACGTTTAATAATGACAATATTGAATACATAACAATAAAGGTAAGTAGACGTTTATCACCTCAGTGATTTAAAAAAAATTAACTCACTCCCGGCATTTTAAGTCACTCTGCCCAACTAAAAGTCCGACACCTCAGTGATTTAAAATATTTTTAACTCACTCTCGGCATTTTTCTTTGTTCTTTATTTTTGAAATTTCCACAAAATGGGATAAAATTTTGTATACATCACGTGAGTTAGAATGTTTATTCACTCGAAGAAAATTAACCCACTCGCTAGGGCTCGTGGGTTAAACCTTCTTCTCATAAAATAACATTCATTTAACTCACTTGGTGCATAAATAACTATTAAGCCATCCCACTTATAGTTAAATTGCTATAAGACACACAGAAAAGTATATGTAAAGGAAAGAAGGTATTCATGCCGTAACAATATTAAAATTATTTGTAGTACATGTATTTTGTTTCAGCTGACTTAAGCATAGTTACGATATAGCATCAGGTGCAGGTCACTGGGACAGTCTTTATTGTTTTAATGAATGATTTTTTTTTGTCTAAAGCGCCGCACTAACAAATTTTTGATATGGGATATCCAACGGGAGAAGAAAATTGGAGCACTATGACGGAGTAGAACTAACGTTGATAAAAACATAGCTGCAGGCCAATCAATTCCTTTGGTGGAAAGTTAATTTTGGAAAAGGGGCATCGTCTTCCAAAAAAGGTTCATGGGTTTCAGGAAAATTATTGATCACGTGACGTTTAAATAATATCCGGGTGCAAGTTGAATAAATTATTAAATTATATGAGGAACCTGAACCCATCGAAGGTCAATGTCAACGACGGTTCACCGGTAATTGTTATAATCAATGATCAACCACCAGGGCGCCATATTAATGTAAAATAATGGTTTTTGTAAGATTAGGAGGTAGTCTACAGACCGAGAATTAACCGCATTAGTTATAAGGTCGAAATTGGATGAAATAATTAGATATATCATTTCAGATTGTTATTAATTTGACAACCAATGAACACAATGAAAGTTCTATTTGTACTGATAAAATTGTGAATGAATTTAAACAAATGTATTCAGTATTTTCTCCAGGCAATGGAAGATATAAAATGGTGGTAAGATTGATATCGTGTTAGAAGGTAATTCAACTCCCATTTTTTGTAAAGCTCGACGAGTACCATATTCTCTCAGAACAGTTGTGTGTAATGAATTGAACAGACTAGAAGATTTGGGTATTCTGGAAAGCGTTAGTCCCAGCAAATGGACTTCACCCATTGTTGTGATTGAAAGAGGTATTGGTAGTCAAAAAAAGGTAAGAATTTCTGGCGACTACAAAGTTTCAATAAATGCAGTTTCAAGAACTGAACATTATCCGTTGCCAAACCCAAATGATATTTTAGCAATGTTAAGGAAAGGTAAAGTTTTTACTTTGATTGATTCGAAAAATGCTTATCAACAACGGGGCTCAAGAGTTGGTCACTATTAATACTTTACAAGGATTTTATAGATATAAAATGATGCCTTTTGGTATGACGAGCGTTCCGATTATCTTTCAAGCCACTCATATTAAAATAATGATCCAATTTTTCCAAAATAAAAAAAAATTCTTTATTCGAAACATTTTCCGTATTTTCAATTAACAAAAAAGTAACAAATTGAACTCCCTCATATCTGAATTGAATTCAAATTGGTACGAAATACATCGTGTCGCACTAATTTGCAAAAGTTGCTTTCGTTTTTCCACCAAGCCCTGGCGGCTGTTGCTGGCCAAAAGAGAAATTGCTGCGACAGTGATTTCGGCTTTTATGTCGCACCAGCGAAACTGAAACAAAGGCGAAAAATTGTAATTTTTTTTGTGCACGCTTTCTGGTCTGGTTTATGAACGAAAGTTTAATTCCGAGTCTGGGGGTTGCTGCAAATGAGACATTTTAATTAGAGTGATGCATTTGCCCTTTTGTTTTCAGAAAAAGTTCTGGAGAGATTTTTGTGACCGAGATGAGGTTGAATATTTTAAATATTGTTGTGGAAAAAAGATCATTAATTTTATATGGTTATATTGCGAGAAACTTCTCACCATAATCAATATTTTTAGAGTCAAAAAGCTTATCTGGTACATTCGACTACATTAAACGATATTCGTACATAATGGGCAAAGTATAAAAGCTAATAAAATGTTTTCGGCGGGCGAATTTCATTTGGCTGGTCCTGGATCATATAAACGACGTTATTATTGTTGGGGAGAAATCGAAGGGGAGATACACACACGCTCGCATATTACGGAGGCAAATCGTTTAATCCAGGCCATTAGAGTGGATGTTTGGGTTTATGTCCCCGTGATTTAGGGACTTTTTAGCTTATATGTTGTTTGTTTATAATATAATCCTGATACTAAATTATTTATAATGTTGCAAGGTCAATGAACAAATTGCTCAATTAATTTTTCTTGAAATTTGGCTGGTTAGTCAGTCATTGTATGGAAATTGTAAAGTTATGGCAAAGTGGTATCCGTACTTTCCATAATTATTCTTCTCATATACAAAATCTTTCTTTTTTCCAAAAATATAGTCTTACTAAGCATTTTGGAATCGTGACATCAGGACTAGATTCAAAGACAAAGCAATTATTTACAGTGAGAGTTTGATGGTTCCTTGCGCTTTTGACCATTTGCATTTTTGTTCCTCGCGCTTTTCTCCAATCGCGGTTTTATCTAGTCGCGTTTTTGTTCCGTAGCGCTTTTGTCCCTCAAGCTATTGTCCCTTGCGTTATTTTTGTCCCCGCGCTTTGGTTCAGTCGCGTTTTTGTTCTGTCGCGCTTTTGTCCCTCGCACTTTTCTCTCTTGCGAGAACGAATGTCGCGCAAATGGCACGGAGCCATACGATCGACCAGACGCAAAATTGAATTTTTATCATTCTTGGAAACAGGCTGGTATCTGCTCTGGTTTCGGTACCAACGATAACCTTCAGTTGTCTCAAAACCATCATAGAAAAAAGTATTGAATACAACCGTCCTTTGGTATTGGTGTTTGTAAACTTCCAAAAGGCGTTCGACACTATGGAACTTCCTGGAACCTTGAGAGCACTACAAGAAAGTAGAGTTGATCACCGATATTGCGAAATTATTAAAAACATATACGGTGTAATGTTTGAGCTACTTGAGGCTTACTGAGGTTCTGCGAGATTAAAGCTAGAAAATCCACAGATTGCTGATAGAATGGTAATCGATGAAAGATTTCAAAATGAAATTGAAAGATATCGAAACTGAGAAGGATATTTTTTCACCTTACCTTGCCCTACTTCCAAACTCCACTCAGCTGGCTAGCTCATTCAGGAAGCACCTTGCTCTACTTCCAAACTCCACTCAGCTGGCCAGCTCATTGAGGAAGTTCAGGTCTCATGCGTAGGAGTGAAACGAAACCGTCTTGATTTAAACGGTCGCGGAAAACGAAAAAAATGCGGGTTCAAATTCTAAAGATCGATTATCGATATTGATATTGACTACAGGTACATCTCTAATGTTATTAACTGTTATGGAGAATGAGTTTGAACTACTCTCATGAGTGTCTTTTTCAGGGGCATTGAAATTAACATACTCTCTGTTGTTATTTCTCTTGTTGTTTTGATCATTGTTTTAATTCCTGTGATTGTTATTGTCTTTTTGACTATTACGTGATGATGTGGATGGCATGGCGAGTCATTTAAAAAAACATAACTTTGAATCACCACTACTTATTGGGCCACCCTGTATACTGGAAAATATAGTTTAGGCATGTAGTACTCATACTCATATTTATCTACAAGTTTTGTATTTAGTTTTTTCTTCAATCCCTGTTAGTATAGGAGATATGAACCACCGCGTGCTTAGTAATTCACCGTGAATCCTCAACTTCGATAAAAATAAAATTACTCAAGAAACTTTCTAAGTGTTCATATTTTACTTCTTCTATTCATTGAGCACGAACTAGAACAACATACCTACATAAAATCAAATTTCAGATATATGTTAATTTGAAGGAATACTGTAAACAAGTTTATGAAAGCTATACTATCTAAACTCTACTTTCCCATGTCCACATTGTGGACTTATCTAATTATTGAGCACGTATCAAGTAGTTATTCAAACAGCTATAAAACTACTATTCAAAAAATTATGTCTAATGAACTAACAATTGCCCAGTACACGAATACACAAGCTCTTTTCCGTCTGTTGTTTACTTTACTAATAGACTTTATAATGGATATTCCTTAAAGCTTGAAAGGCTGAAAAAATAGATGAAGAATAAAAGGACTGATAGTGATAACTCATCCCTTATTTTAGAATAGAAAAAGTGAACTCAAATTTGAATCATGCAAAAAAAAACTAGACACTATTCTAAAAGAATCTCAGCAGGTAGTAAAAGGCATTGTCTAAAGCAGCAATATATTTTTTCGCGATGCATTTTCCTGCAGCAAACCGGAATTTCCATGTTCGCTGCTTTCCAGGACCCTGGAAAACATAGCGTTTCCTCCCGAGAGTGCTTTCAAGTATACTACGACAACGGAAGGAAAAGAAAGAGGCAGTAAATAAGACGCTAATGGAAAAGTGGTCATTTTTTTTTGCGTCCGGGGTCTTTACGTAAGAAAGGTGAGACAAATTTATCTTGCGGGATTTTCTTTGTGGAGCTAAAAAATAATTTATTAACACAAAATCTCAAAATTATCGATTCAACAAAACCAGGCAATGTTCCTCTGTGTCTATATTGAACTTGGAGGTGGTGCAATTCCCCACGAAGCCCCAATTTCCGGGTTTCACCTCGGCGGAGTTTCTGCCCGTGAACTTTAAACTATTTTATTAGGCGAAACTTTAAAGCCCCCCGATGCTTGCCTAAGTACGGCAAACTTTTGGATGCGCCACACCGTAAAGACTGGATTTTGAGCGGAATGATCTTATTAAATTGTTATATGCTCGGATGGGCTTTTTCTTTCCATGGATCCATGCGTGATTTCAATAAAGTTTAAGAGATAATTTTAATATTAAACCACAAAACTTGAATTATTATAGTTAAAAACTTACTTATTATTGAATTAACAAATCTTGATAGCCAATTTGTTGGTACATACCTGCAAAAAAAACACATGTTAAAACATAAATACATAAAACAAATTGAAAACTAATTAACTAATTAAATTTTCGGAGAATTCCAACAAAGAACCTTATAAAATCTCTTATTTATTAACTGACACATGTCACAGTTTATGCATTAAAAATATTATTTATTTAAGTACTTAAACGGTTCCATTCATTTAAGTAACAGTAGAATATTATATTTTACAGCCTGTGAAAGATGATATTTCTGTAAAAGTTTCTTTCGTTTATTTTTTAACGACATTGGAAATTTGAGGCCGATCTTAGATTTCGATTTCGCGTGGGCTGCCATGGGACTTGTTTATCTGGCGTTTGGTCTCTGGTTTATTACCTACTTTTTCGAATTTTGTGTTTTACGATTTACATTTTTGAAAAGTAAAAGTTGTAAAGATTTTCTGATACCAAGCTAAATATTGATTCAATTTATAAAATAGGGTAATAGCAGATTATTTGTTTCTGATGACAAATTTTCTCCTTTTTGTGTGGGAGCGGCTAGACAGGTGGAAAACATTTTTTTTTTGGAAACTCAAGCCAATACCCGATGCTTACGAGAAACCAAGTGCGAAGTTTTTAGTTTCAAAGTGAATTTAGTCATGAAGTATCGGGCTCACCCTAATAGGCTCGAAGAACGAGGGTGTCATCAGAAAACCAGTCAAGAGGATCCTTGAAATGAAGAGTATGGAGATATGGTGTAACGAGCCAAAATTGCCTGACTATTTCATGCTTGTTTTTCAGTTTTCTATTCAAGATTCCTTTAATTTTGTTTACCTTTTCTTCTCTATAAAATTTCAACAATAATTACAGCAATTACAGATTCTGTAAATTTTGCAATTTTCAATATTCAAATTATATTTACATTTGTTACTAGTTCTTGTGAAGACTTATGCTTTTCCTGGCTTTTGATCCTATAGGTTATGTTTTCCCAAACGTTTTCAAAGTGTATGTACCCTACGCTGTTCGTACTTTCGTATAATGTTCGTTTGCTGAATGCTGAACTCAGTACCAGTTTTAGTTGAACCCGGTTCAATCATTGGTTCCATAATCTTTGATATGTGGTCTGTACTATCCTTCTATTTTATAATGACACTTGACGCTTAAGTCATGTCACTCTTGATTTGCATCTCAGCTGACTTTTAAAGTGTCATTAATTTTTATCAACTGACTTTCGATTAGTAATGTTTTCGGGATCGTCGGTTCCTGCTAAGCCCTTTAGTTTTGCAACACTGATCGCGTACTCCATGTCCTATTCTTGAAATTATGATTGTTCTATTGGATAATTCCTTGTTGTTATTATCATTAGTCGTCAGCTGTTGTTATTTTTCTCTGATTATATTGTTGTGTGCAATTTTTGGTAAGTAGGAATTCCATCGATTAATTTTTGACGTTTGTCGTTATTCTGAATCATATCTGAATCCCTACCTTTAGGTCAGCTAATTACTTTTATATGTTGCCGTTTCTTTTCACATCTGGACGTTGGAGAAATAAGGTCTTTTTTTAAAGATCTAAATTTTGTCTTCGCCTCTGGGAGATTTTGACTTCATATTCTCAATTATTGAATTTATAACACATTTAGTTGCCTTACGTTTACGTTTCCGCCGATTAATTCGGATTTTCACAACATCCATGTGGTAAGTTGCTGTGCACTTTTTTTCCCACAGTAGATTCTGACTTTTTCTATTTAATCATTAGTAAAAGCTGCCCTAAAGAGTAGAGTGAAGACCAAAAAGTTGGTTTTCTGTGACATGACGGGATTTACTCAATTCGGCTACTCTCTCCAGGAAATTATGGACGGACAATTTATGGTCACCAAAAAATTTGAGATTCCACTTCTCTAGATTTGGAGGTTTGGAACTGTTAGGCAGAATTGATACTTGTGGAGGAAATCGATGGTGGGTGGAACATTTTAATTTCATTTTCTAATTCTGTCTATTCATAAAGTGTCTCGCTATGGTTGATTTGCTAATACATTGTGTTATAACAGTTTTTCTCTTAGGGTTTTTAATCGAGGTTTTTAATAACGGTTACATTGTCACAAGTACAATTGTAACTGAGATTGCTATCACACCCCAGCCTAAGCCTTCTAGTTGGACGGTTATACAAGCTTTCCAGACTGTAAATTTGAACCGTAAGATTGGTTTGATCATCTAACCACAACCAGTAGCTAGGACTAATCTGGTTGATTGTATCTACTGCTACCATCTGGAACATTTTGGTATCGTACAGGGTGATCTATTATAAATGTCACCCCTTCTAACTTTTTTATTTGACATTTTTGACAGAAGTGTCAAATACAAAAGCTTCAAGAAATTGTCGAAAGTTTTTAACTGAGTCAGTTTTAGGCATACAGGGTGCGTCAAAAAAGTGCAGCAGTGTGAAGTTATATTTTTTTAAATAGAACACCCTGTATATTGTGCGCTTATTTGTTAGTTCCTTTCAACTTGATTTCAACGATATATGATTTGATACCTCTATCTTCAATAGTTATAGGGGAAAACATGAAAACCCCTTTCAAGTTTTCATATTGAAAAAAGAAATATCATGCCATTAAAGCTTTACAGCTGTATGCAACATCCTCTTTTAATCTAAAAGCGCTTTTTAAAACTCGTCACTTTTAAAAATGTGTATTCTAAACCATACAAATTTTTGAAGGTACTAGTTTTAAAGAGCGCTTTTAAGTTAAAAAAGGATGTTGCATACAGCTGTTAGAGAATTTTTTTTATAAACAGTTCATTGTTCAAATTTTATTCAATAATATACAAGGGGAAATATTATATTAAATCTAGATGTCTAAGTTATTTTTAATATTTAAAAAAAAAATAACATGAGAGATCTGAAGGGATTTTCGCGTTTTTCCTGTCAACTATTGGAGATAAACCGAAAGATAAACATATCAATCCATATATCGTTGAAATCAGGTTGAAGGGAACTAATAAATAAGCGCACAATATACAGGGTGTTCCATTTGAAAAAATATAACTTCACACTGCTGCACTTTTTTGACGCACCCTGTATACCTAAAACTGACTTAGTTAAACACTTTTGACAATTTCTTAAAACTTTTTTATTTGACACTTTTGTCAAAAACGTCAAATGAAAAAGTTAGCAGGGGGTGACATTTATAATAGATCATCCTGTACTAGGTTTCATAGTAAAAAAAATGTGCCTCGAATTTGCAAGGAAAATTTGAGGTTAATACGGTTATGTTTTACCTGTTGGAAATATGGTTTTGTTTGCCTCAAAAATACTGTGGATTCGAAATCCTGGAGTGAGTGAGATGGTCTTTACTCTACTCTTTAGGGCAGCTTTTCACTAATGAATAAATAGAAAAAGCCAGAATCCACCGTGGGAAAAAAAAACGTGCACAGCAACACCACATAGATGTTGTGAAAATCCGAATTAATCGGCGATTTTATAACACTCTACCAAAACGTAAGGCAACTAAAGGTGTTATAAATTTAATAATTGAGAATATAAGGTCGAAATTCCACATAGGCGAAGACACAATTTAATTCTTCAAAAAAATACCTTATTTCTCCAACGTCCAGATATGAAAAAAAAAAGTGCAACAAATAAAATTAATAAGCTGACCTAAAGGTAGGGATTCAGAGATGATTCAGAATAACGAAAAACGTCAAAAATCAATCGATAGAATTCCTATTTACCAAAAATTGCATACAACAATATAATCAGAGAAAAATGACAATAGCTGACAACTAATGATAATAACAACAAGGAATTATCTAATAGAACAATCATAATTTGAAGAATAGGACATGCAGTAAGCGATCCGTGTTGCAAAACTATAGGGCTTAGCAGGAATCAACGATCCCAAAAACATTACTAATCAAAAGCCATTTGACAAAAATTAATGACACTTCAAAAGGCAACTGGGATGCAAATCAAGAGTGACATGACTCAAGCGTCAAGTGTCATTATAAAATAGAAAGCAAGGATAGCACAGAGCATATATCAAAAATTATGGAACCAATGATTGAACCGGGTACAACTAAAACTGGTACTGAGTACAGCAAACGAACAGAATACGAAAGTACGAACAGCGTAGGGTACATACACTTTGAAAACGGTTGGGAAAACATAACCTATAATTGATTTGTTTATATGCGAATTGAATCTTAAATTTGAATTGAAATATTGATCAAAAGCCAGGAAAATCATTAGTCTTCACAAGAACTAGTAACAAATGTAAATAAAATTTAAATATTGAAAATTTGAATTTACAGGATCTGTAATTGCTGTAATTATTGTTGAAATTTTATAGAAAAGAAAAGGTAAGAAGGTATGAAGGCTCATGGTCCGTCTATATTTCAGTTGATTAACAAAAACAATAAATAACAATTTCGCCTAGCTAGAAAAAACACCCACATAAAAAATGACAAATAGGCCATAATACCGACAACAAAATATTACTATCGCAACCTCTGTCAATTATTGATTCATCGCGCCCTCGAAAAACTGGATTTGCCTCATTTCTCCTTATTACTCCCACGTCAAATCTGACAGTTTTCTGTTATGGATGGGATTTTTATCTGGCACGGATCTATCTGGACGTTAGTTTCTTCAAAGCAACAACCGGCAATAATACAGCTTTATCAAAACGAAAAATAATTTTCCTGGAAACAATGGAGCGAGGCAGAGAAAAAACCTGGATTGTGTGTTCCTTACAAAAGGATTTCAGTGTTGTAATAGCCGCGATACATTTGTCATTTTCGTGAAAAGTTTTCTGTTCGCACTGCTTTAATGAAATTCAATTCTATACTCATTTATTCACATCAAAATTCATCAGAGTTATGTCGAAATAGCCAAAGTAACATTAAAGTGACATTGACCCGCCATTGGCAACGAGTATTTTTAGCAAAAGTTTAAGACAAGCATTACGACTACAACATTCTGTTTCACGACAATTCTCCATCGCGGACCCTGCATTTACAAGAGTTATTTCCTGCCTGAGCAAATTGCATGTCTATCGCTAAATATTGCAATAGAACGGGCATGTACAGCTGTTGAAACATTTTTTTTTTTTCCTATTTATGTCGTTGATTTACCATTAAATAAATTGAGAAGCTGAAATAACAGTGTTGATTTTAAATTGCTGGCTCGCGATTTAAGTCACTTGCAAGTATAATGTGAGTAAATAAAGTGGAATTAGACTTAAATGGTCATGTTCCAATAATAATATATTAATTTTATGTGTCTTATTACGAAAAACTGTTAAAGCATAATCTTGCCTTCACCTATATTATAACACAACTGCTAAATAATTATTTTCCTTTTGAGTTAGAAATTTTTTTCCTTCCAAGGACTTACTGGAGCTTGCTTCAATCCTTTTGTAGCAGTCGAATCAGAAATTTTATTTGAATAACCATGAGAGGTGGTAGACATTCTGATCTGATGAGAAATCAAGTTTTTTCATTTTTACAATGGCTAGAAAATAATTCTATAAAACATTAATTCCACCACGACTCTACGGTCTACCCAAAATTCACAAACCTGAAGTCCTGCTTAGACCCATAGTGAGTGCACCTGGAGCACCAACGTACAACCTAGCAAACATCTTGCATCGCTTCTTCAACCGCATGTAGAAAAAACAAGCTATTACGTCAAGGACTCCACTTACTTCGTCCAGAAAATTAGGGATATTATTCTCCATAGAAGTGCCATTAACGGAATCTCTTGACTTGATATCAAGTACCTTTCATATGACATAGTTGAGCTTTTCCGGACATATCTCACTGGTAGTTACTTCCTGTGGAACGGCGATTCCTACGGGCAAACGGACGGTGTAACTATTGGAAGTCCGCTCAGCCCGGTCATAGCCAACTTCTTTAAGGAGGATTCCGAGAGGAAAGTTATCGAATCTTTTGACCACAAACCAACAGTATGGCTTAGATACGTAGATGATACCTTTGTGGTTTGGAGTCACGAAGAAGAAAAGCTTAACCAGTTCATAGGCCACCTGAACGTTCAACATCCTAGCATACAATTTACCATAAAAAAGGAGAAAAACAAGAAATTGCCTTCTTAGATATGCTCATAAAGAAATCTGGAGGAAAACTAAGCCACTCATTGTACCAAAAACCCACACACACAGACAGGTACCTGCATGCACTCTCAAACCACCATCCAAGGTAAAAACGTAGAATTATAACAACGTTAACAGAACACGCTCGGAACATCTGCGAGCCACAACATCTCGAGCAAGAACTGGATCACCTCAAGTCGGCCTTTCTATCTATCAAATGGATACAATGTATCTGAATTGACAGGGCCATGCGACCCAAAAGGGACACACGACAAAACGTGGATGAACAACCAGTGGTGGCTAATGCATATCTGCCTTTCATTTCTCGGGTGAAAGACAGGATAGGGAAAGTCTTGAAGAAACACAACATAAAAACAATCTTCGAGCCAACAAAAAAATACAGGAACAATAAGATCAGCCAAGGATAAGAAGAACTCACTGTCACGCGCTGGTGTCTATCGTATACCATGCACATGTGGTAAGGTATACATAGGAACAACAAAAAGATCCATCGGAACCAAGATCAACGAGTACAAAAGAAACTGCAGACTAGGATAATCGGAAAAATGGGCAGTAGCAGAACATGTGCTTAATGAAGGGAATCACGAAATACTATTTGGTAAGGTCAAACTTCTTGCACCGACTTCCGGATACCACAATCATCTTGTACGTGAAGCTACAGGAAAGGAGAAACACTAAAACTTGAAATTTGAAACCCGATCCTCAAAAACGCAAGAAAGATCCCATTGACTACAGAGAACGTTCAGATTAGCCACGTGCTGTGAAGCCCACGGCAACCACTCACACCTAAATACAACTTGCGGTCGGGAACGCGTCAGTCTGCTACCAGAATCGGACATGGAAGCACTTCTTTTCTCCTTCTTGCTCATCGGAATTCTAAATTAAAAAATGTGTGTGTGTGTCTACTATTTCATGAATTTCAATTTGTTCGTTTATTTCTTCTGTTGTACAGTTCATTCTTGTTTTGTTAAGGATTGTTCGCAGACAATTCCTTTCGCTTCTGGCTATTCTGGTTAGGTTGGTTCTGGAAACTGACGACCAAACTGGAGCTGCGTAGGTAAGTATGTTTCTGATGTAGGATTTGTATAGTTGGAATTTTTGGCTTAGTGGGTTTCGAATTATTATGTAAGGTAGTATGGGTCTTTTTGCCGTTCTTGCTTTTTCAATGGTTTCATCTATGTCCCTTTTGAAGGTAAGTAGTTGGTGGTATCAGTTTCCATTATTGCCTCGCCATTGATCGTTAACGGGCGTTCTAAGTGTGTCATTGTCCTTTTTTGCGTGAATGTTGTGCACTGTGATTTATCTGTATTTAGCTTGAGTTTCCATTTATATAGTTGGTGGTAAATGCTGTCCAAATGTCTTTGTGTATAGGTTGCTGACTGTTCCAGATTTCTTGAGGTTGCCACAATTGCTGTATCGTCAGCGTATACTGCAAGTGTTGTGTTTCCTGTCTTTGGTATTAAGTTTTTGAAAATGTTGAAGAGGATTGGGCTCAGAATACTGCCTTGTGGTAATCCTTCTTCCATATTTGTCCTTCTGGATACGAGACGGGAGAGTTCTCTTCTCGTCTGGTCTCGTTTTCTCTTGTGTCTCGTTAGTTTTGACACATAGTAGTTGTCGCGAAAAATATTTTATTTATTACTGAGATGGCGTCCTGTTCCCCTAGAGCCCAATTTTCGTCTCAGGGAGTAGAGTTCCCCGAGAGAACAAATTTCTCGTCTTTATCATTCTTGTTTACTTTTCGATTACGTTAACAAGGACAAAACATTCTTTCTATCAGGGAGCTTTACTATCTGAGATGAGAATTGGGCCCCTGGTTGGTAACCATGACTGAGATGGGACTCTGGTTCCCCTGATGTGATAAACATGACTGAGATGCGGCCCTGGTTCCCCTGATGTGGTAAATATGACAGATGGAGTCCTGGTTCCTCTGATGTGGCCTCCTTTTCCTTATAATCACCTACTGATTGATAACTGTTTCTCTGAGATGGGGCTCTGGTTCCCCTAATGTGATAAACATGACTGAGATGTGGCCCTAGTTCCCCTGATGTGGTAAACATGACTGAGATGGGGTCCCGGTTCTCCTGATGTGGCCTCATTTTCCTTATAATCACCTACTGACAACTGTTTCTCTGAGATACCTACTGATCTGGTGCTGGGATTTACCTTGCTTTTCCCTGAAGAACTCCAAAATTGTGCTCTGAAACCACACACCCACAAACATTGATAATTATCACTGATCATCGCAACGTTACTTTGCGATCGTTCGCGACAATAGGTTAATTTCGGCTTCGACCATGATTCTTCTGGTACAACTTTCTCAGTTTTTGTTCACCAAATCAACCACAATCATCATCAAAAATTCAAGACCAAACATCTTTTCTGTCCATACTTTCAACCATTCTATTCTGGTGAGTGGCGCGCGGATGAATACCGTTATCCTTGGGAAATTCTCGATATGCATTCTCCTTTGTTATCATATTGATAACATGAGACTTTCCACTGTCGGAATCCAGGTACGCCAGAATAAGGGACATGCGCATGCGCAAGCATGCATTCCATATATCTCTGGCTACCTGGATGAAATCAGCGAAAAATTCTATAGGTACCAAGTTCAAGGCTCTCCTCTAACATGCGGAATGATTCCAGACAACCCCATAGTTCACGGTCCACCATATAAGAATTAACCAATCTATTTTGAACCCCCATGAACACCTCCCCATCCCAATCCAACTATTCATACACCCAAACAAATACCTTCTCCGATGCACAGCCAAAGTCAAGACAAAATTAGACAAGAAAGTTTGGTGCTGGCGCCAATAGTCTTAAGGGCCCCATACACTACGGTGAAACACGACGGTTTTCACCGCCGCGAGGAAACACGTCGTGCCAAAACCGAAGTGTGTGGTAGAAAAACACGACGGTTTTCTACCACACACTTCGGTTTTGGCACGACGTGTTTCCTCGCGGCGGTGAAAACCGTCGTGTTTCACCGTAGTGTATGGGGCCCTTTAGTCTGAAGCAGGAGACTCTGGCAATCCCATCAAGGTCTAATTTCTACCCTTAGTTCTTCGGAAAATTCCAACTAGTCAGCGATTTAGTGTGTGACAAATTCCTCTCTCGCTGAATATGAGGAAACCACTCTTGTCTAATTGAACATTATTTAAAACCAAAATTAATGAAAAGTGGGGGTTTTCAATGCTTTTTCTCACAAAACGAGCGCTACTCCAACTTTGAGCATTCCACCCTTATCCTCGAGACAGGCCAGTGTAATGACCTAGTACACGCCATCCGTGGTATTTACCAGCGACGTCAGGGTCAAATAATTGACGTTAAAGGGCAACCGGGGAAGGTCGTGGAGAGTTGAAACAAAAAGAATAGGAACAGGGGTTTGCACCAATAACATCGGCCATGGCTAACGCGCCCACAGCTCGCTAGACGAGTATGTGAGCACAGCGTGCTGCGCACGCTGAAATTAGTCTTAAGAAGTCCTGTCCCAGTTTTAAGTTAATGTTGTATATATAGTTTGAGGGGGGCTTATCCCCTGCCTTTAAATGTTAACTAATGAACTTTGAAAATAAAGATGTTTGAGTTTTGAGTTTGAGACTTTCCACTTGTAGAAATCACTGATAATGGAAATAACCCTTTAGAAACAAAGTCTACCTTTGGCTTGAAATACCAGATACAACTCTTGAATTAGTCTTTCGTACTTATTGATCATTTTCTGGTATACTTAATAACTAGGCTTCTTGAGATAGCAATTCAACGTTGATGAAATAATGTATCGAACTACGGAACGATGGAGAATCGCTGTTCATTGAATATTTCTAGAATAGAATTATGTAGAAAATTCTAGAAGTGTAGCGCGCAAAGACAAGGCAAGTTGATGGTAAATTAAACGCGTTGTGAATCGGACAGTGAAAGTGAAGCCTAATTTGTGAATCCTAGAAGAAGCGAAGCGCGCAAGGACAAAGCAAGTTGATGGTGAATTAAACAAGTTGGAAATCGGACAGTGAGTTGAAAAGTGGAAGTGAACAGTTAAGCCTAATTTGGGTGATACAGAAGAACACAAATAATGCTATTTAAAATTTCTAAAAGAGTCAATGGCTATCCAAGATAAAGAAACAAAGATCTCATATTTTGTGAATGCCGGCATCTGATTAATTATATAGTGAACATAATTTTTTATCTTTCACTATTTTTTTCTTTATACAATTATGAATATGTTATTGTCCTTATAACTCCACGTCATCAAAGGCAAGCATTCGCCGACGACGGATATCAACAAGATAAAATAACACTTCAACTTGATTTACAACAAATAAAACAAGCAATCTGACAAGTTCAACAACAATCCCTCTTCCTTCGCTTTAACAACGATAAGGATGACCTCCGCCCATAAATTGAATCATGTCAAACATCATAAATTAAAATTACACTCGGTTTTCGAATAAATACGGGACTCGTTTTTACGAGGTGCGCTAATGGTCGATAAAGGAACCGAAATGTGTTGGGCGGTAATTACGGAGGACATTAAAAAATTTACTTTTATTAGGTACTTGAATTTTTTTCTCTGGAAGTAAGGGTACTTTTAAAGTGGCTGGTGATTTATTTATTAGTATGATACGTGTATACTTAGTTATAATGCTGATATCTTAACATCTTGATTTTGTTAATGATATGCCCACATATTCATAACTCATGAGCAAGAGGAAAACTTTGGAAGGCAACCATGAGACAATGTAAACGATAGAGACTGATCTTTGGTTGAATTTATATTTCAATACAATCATGAATACATTCAAGATTTTTTTCACAAAAATTGGGGCCCTTGCGAGATTGATTTCATCCTGACAAGCAACCAAGGGATAGTAGTTCATCATGCAGAAACTCAATAGATTGTATATTCGTACTGGACGTGGCATAGTATACTTCGTACCAAGATATACATTCACCCAAACTCATGACTTTGCAGGAAAAGACAGGTCAACCAGGGAAATCGATGATAAGTTTACACTTACAAGGTTTGTATCAGGAAGGAGAAAATTGGCTAGACGTATTGAAAATTGCTGACGTCATCACTTTTTGAGAAAAGAAAATATTATAGCTTCTAAAGGTTAAAAAAGAGCAGATGTTATAATTTCTATTATGTAGCTGCTGAAGCTTTTATCGGCCATTTGATTGTCTTATACAGATTTTTTTTTCCATTGCACGTGTTCACCAACGTATGGAGCATTAATAAAAGGTTTAGCGTCACTTGAGTCGAGTATTCGGCGGTCTCGAGTTTGCTTAAGAACAGTTAAGACGTGGCACTTGAACGAGCTTATAATCGATTAAAGGCAGCTCGTTCATCACCTTACTGTCAAACGCCCGATCGGGAATTTTGCCCAGTAATCCTTGTTTATCGGCCATTCCGGGACGTTTAGGATGATAAATCCCCCGAGCGAAATCAGAAGTCGAGCTTTTGTCGGCACTCGGAAGCATTTTCCGCCGATTTTTTTGCCTCGCTATTGTTTTACAGCAAATCATTTTTCCTTCCATATCGGTGGTAATTTATCGTCTTTTGTATTGCTATCGTGACGGGTCTATTTATTTATCGCGTATCAGATAATAACTGCTGTCGGCTGTAGCGGACAAAAAAAAAATGTTCCTGGGGGATCTTGACAAGCATGACGGACAAATATGGATGAGGTTTTTTGGGATGGACAGATGTTTTTGGACATTATTAATTGTTTTGGTACAGGGAAACTTGAAATACTGCACAAATGTTTGTTTATGAAGAGTGGTTTTTCGATTATTATGAGTTGATTTGCATTGAAAAACAGTAGGTACATAGAAGGATATTCCTTCTTCTTACTTGCAGCAGGATCTGTGGTAAATCATGGGGAGCAAATATGCTGGTGATATATCACATGTATCAAATCAACCCCCAGTTCGAACGCAGCCATCGAGAGTAATCCCAACCTCACAAACAGCTGACGAAAATACAATCACAAAATCAGATGTCCGTAGTTCTAAAAAAATCGAGAATTATGGAAAAATATCGGGAAAATCCTCACTAGCGCATGAAATGGAAAAAGTTCATTCAAGGGTCATGCATCTGAGTCCAGACAGGAATGCCTTGACCAAGGACGCAAAAGATGGTAAAGAATCCACTTCCACCTCTGATGACAATTGGACAACAGTACATAATAAGTAAGGGAAGGAAAATTGAACAGATACTAATAACAGTCCCAATTCATCCGCGAGGTAAAATTCTTGGAAATCTACCTGGATCCCAAGTTGAGATGGGATATCCAGGTTGAGAGGATGTCGAGTAGGCTGAGTACTACTGTCTTTCTGCTTCTTAACCTGTGTGTCGAAATAGACCCTACTACGCGCTGTTCCATTCACTGATGTCATATGGCATTATTTCTTGGGGCAGTGCGCCTTTGGCGACGAGAGTTTTCGGACTTCAGCGTAAAAATGTAAGGTTGCTTATTGGATTAGGCTATAAAGATGACTGCAGGTTGGCTTTCGGAAATGAAGGGATTCTGACTTTCCCATCAGTATTTGTTCTTGAGTGCATTTTCTATGTAAAGATGAACGAGGCGGATTTCATATCCCACTCCGACCTTCATGACCATCGAACAAAAAATTTTAACGACCTGATTCCGGCTCAGTTTCGTATGAGAAGGTGTCAGAACCGTCCTGAATTGATGGCAGTTGAGATTTTCATGACATAAGAGCTTTGCCATTGAAATATCTTAAATCTAGGGTTAAATAATTTCTTGTTAAACAAGCTTTGTATAGCTTATTTTTTAAAATTTTAATGTGATTTAAATGTAATGTATATTATGTTTATATGGCTCAGTAGTCTGGTGGGATAAGGGGCGCACCGAGGGGTGGTTAACTCCTTAAAAAATGTACTTACACAGATTTTAAATCATCATTGATTTTGTAGGATTTTGAAGATTTTGAAAATCTTCATATGATTTTACAGGATTTCAAAAGATTTTAGGTGATTTTGGAGCATTTTAGGGAAGTTAGAAGGGTTTTTAGAGATCCTAAAAATTTTTTAGAGATTTTAACGGATTTTTGAAGATTCCAAAGGATTTTTGGAAATGTTAAAGGAATTTCATAGGATTTTGTCGGATTTTTTTTTGTTCTAATAAAATCTTGTTATATTTAATGATTTGCAGGGATTTTAAGTACGTTTTACGAGTTTAAGAGTTTTTTCTGGGATTTCGACCAGCTTGTATACAAATTGTCATCAATTAACCGCTCGAAATTAAGTTAACTCCATAAAATGTGTACATTATTAAATCTTTATTGATTTTGTAGGATTTTGAGGATTTTGAAAATCTTCACGTAATTTTACAGGATTTTAAAAGATTTTAGATTTATGAGATTTTAGGTGATTTTGGATCACTTTAGAGAATTTAGAAAGGGGTGTTATGGCGTTTTTACCAACTAATTTAAGGGAAGCCTAATGATAAAGAATTTTTTGAATATTTCTCCATAGAAGACTGTCATTTCAAGAAATACTTATTGCTGAAGCTCCCTTAAAATAGTTGGTGGAAACGGCCATTAGAGATTCTAAAGGATTTTTAGAAATTTTAACGGATTTTTGAGAATTCCAAAGGACTTTTGGAAATTTTGAAGGATTTTTTTTTAGGAATAAATATTAATGATATTATAGGATTTTGCCGTGATTTTGTGAAATTTTATGCGATTTCAAGTGATTTTTATGGGATTTTGTGTGAGGTTTTGGTAAATTTTTAAACATTTTCAGGGATTTTGAATATATTTTACATGTTTTTCTGGAATTATACACAGATTTTGACCAATTAACCGCTCCGAGATTTAGTTAACTTTATAAAATAACACATATAATATTTTAAATCTTAATTGATTTTGTAGGATTTTGGGAATTTTGAAAATCTTTACACGCTTTTACAGGAGTTCAGAAGAT
This sequence comes from Ceutorhynchus assimilis, assembly GCA_917834065.1. Lineage (NCBI taxonomy): Eukaryota > Metazoa > Arthropoda > Insecta > Coleoptera > Curculionidae > Ceutorhynchus > Ceutorhynchus assimilis. The sequence continues at coordinate 52,469,005 of OU892279.1, forward strand.
TTTAGATGTTCAAAATTTTAGGTAATTCTGGAGCATTTTAGGGGTTTTGAAAAATTTTTAGAGATTCTAAATTCAATTGACAAATTTGAATGGAAAAACGGAAATTCCTAGACATTTTACTAGAGGATTTCATATTACTTTTCTGAATTTCATCATATGATTCTTTGAATTCCACCATAACATTCAATGGAATTCTTGGACAAAAATTCCTCGGAATCACTACTTATGAGATTTCATGAAATTCTTCAGCATTCCACTAAAATTTCAAGTTATTTCATGGGAATTCTGCGAAAATTTTTGTTAATTCCATAGAAATTCCTTAGAATTTCACTAGAAGATTTTATAGAGTTCCTTGAAATTCCATTCAAATGACAAATATGAATAGAAAAACAGAAAGTCCTAGAAATTTTACCATAGGATTTCATAATACTTTTCCGAATTTCACCATAAGATTCCATTGAATTCCACCATAAAATTCAATGGAATTCTGTACAAAAATTCCTCGGAATTACAGTGAAAGATTTCATGAAATTTCTCGACTAAAGTTTTATGTAATTCGACAGAAATTACTCAGAATTTCACAAAAATTTAATTCAATTCTTCGGAATTCCTTTGGAATTAAACAGAATTTCTGTGGAATTTCCATGGAACCGAGAAATTTCGACGGAATTCTTCGGATTCCATGTAATTTTATTGGAATTCCACAATAAGATTTATGTATGTAATTCGACGAGAATTCCTTGGAATTTTACTCGAAGTTTCGTCGAAATTTTTTGTCAGTCGACATAAAGAAATTATATATAATTTGATGGAAATTTTGCGAATATTTCATAGTTTTTTTTTTCGAAATCCCAGTGAAATTCTTCAAAATTCTATAGAAATTCCAAATTCCATAATTTTTTTAAAACTTAACTGAAATTTCCCAAAATTTCACCACTAAAATATCCTAGAATTCCACAAAATTTTTACGGAATTACAGTCTAGGATTTCATGAAATTCCTCGGAATTCCCCTAAAATTTCAATTTCAAAATTCCATAATTTTTTTTTTAACTTTATTGAAATTCCCCAAAATTTCACCACTGAAATATCCTGGAATTCCACAAAATTTTCATAACATTTTTAGGAATTTCATCTAATTTTATAAGAATATTTTGAAATTCCACGTTCATAGCCGAAGATTTCTAGAAAGTCCAATGAAACTTCGAGGAATTTTTCAAAATTTCATTTATTTTCACAAGAATTTTCCGGAATTTCATTGAAATTCTCTTTCAATAACCAGTAATTTCTGGGAATATTAATGAAACTACAAGTAATTTCTTGAAAATCCATCGAAATATATTGAAATTTCATGTCATTACATGGGAATTTTTCGGAATATCACTGAAATTCCATGTTTTTAACCGGAAATTCCTCGGCATTCCACTGGTGGAATTTTCTGGAATTTAACTAAAATTCAGTAAGAACTGAAATTTCATGTTGGGAATTCCGGTGTAATTCCATGTGATTCGAGAGGAACTAAAAGTTAATGTGAATTCTATGGAAACTCCGCAAAAATTTTACATGTAATTCCTTTTTCAGAATAACATAATTTTACCGAAATTCCTCGAAATTCCGCTAAATTATGGAATTTTGAGAGACTTTAACAGGTTTTTGGGGATTCCAAAGGATTTTTGGGAATTTTAAAGGAAATATTTTTTAGGAATGTTAATGATTTTATGAAATTTTGCAGGATTTTTTTGGTTTTAATGAAATTTTGTTAGATTTTGTAGGATTTTATGCAATTTTAAGAGATTTTATGGGGTTTTGTTGAATTTTTAAGGATTTCAAAGATTTTTAGGTATTCTGAGTAGATCTTAGATCCTATGAGTTTTTCTGGGATTTTGACCAATCTGTACACGGACACCAGTTAACCACCCCTCGGGGCGCACTGCCCAAACCAAGCTGAACGGACTACAAAGATTACAGGATTTGAAATTAACAGGAGTTTTCAGCTCTACGCTAACAGCAGCCATGGAGCTTCTCTTAGGAATTCCCTCTTTACATATCTGGAAAGGCAGGCACTAAAAACAACCTACAGAATATACCACACGAACAGAGATCGGATCTTATGCCAAGAACCCACACAACAAGCGTCCTACCCTACCCCCAAGAAGGTAAGAGTGGGTGCAAAATGAGTATATGCCCTACTAAAAGCAATATGGATGGATCGGAGCCAGACAGTGGGGCGGGAGTAGGTGTTTATGGTGCAAAACCGATAATCCATCGCATTTTACGTGGGGCAACGTTTTCACTGGGAGACTTGCACAACATCTCTCCAACACTATCCTGGACTTCATTGGAAATATAGGCATGATTGGAGGCATATGAGCCTTAATAGACCAATGATTCGCAGTGGATGACCGTAATAGGCCCACTCATTTTCGACCTAACCTAACTTTGCATAACTTGTAAACTAGGATTTGACTGTTTCATATTAAGGTCTTTTCTTTCAAAATGCAATTTTCGTAGAAAAATTGTCTGAAATGTTTCTTAGACAAAATGATTTTTACCTTGATTATAAATCATCAGGTGACAACAATCTTCATATCGGAGGCATAACAAATATCAGCATTGGACGGCATCGAAGGAAGACTATATTTATATTAATTAAGTAACGGCCCAATTAAGGACCGATTGAGAAGTGTTTTATCTCTGCAAGACCATCCGTGGACGCGTTTCGCTGTATTACAGCTCATCAGCACGGTTTAGGTCCCGCAGAGAGAAAACACAACCCATTTTTGGTTCCATCCCGGAACTGGGTTTGATAAAAGTAAAATGAAGACAGGGTCTCCATCTATTTTCTGATCGGCACACTAAAAATTGCTACTAACAACTGTATAAACCAGCATTAAATCTTAAAACATTGATATTAATTAATATCAATGTTTTTCGGTACCAACCGACTTTACTTCTGGTTGGCAACTAGAATAGCTATTCTCGCAATTGTGGCGAATGCCTTTGCGAGTCGATTTGCTCTGATTTAATGCTGGTTTATACAGTTGTTAGTAGCAATTTTTAGTGTGCCGATCAGAAAATAGATGGAGACCCTGTCTTCATTTTACTTTTAGACTATATTTGTTCATGATAAAAATTCCAAATACAGAAAAACATTGCATCCAAAGTTGTGTTGCTTCTAAAGCCGTGAATGGACTCATAAACGATTTTTTGTTCAACTTAAAAGACTTCAATGCGATGGAATAAAATCCCTTGGAAAAGTGCCTGCAAAGATTACCGAGTATTTTAATAATCACTTGACTGCATTCTGGACTATCTCCCACCGTCATTATCCATACATATTTGGCTATGTCCCGCTTTCTACGTTTCTGATAGGAGTTAATGTTCTTGTACAACTACCTAATTTTTTTCCTTCGCAATTGAATTTATTTAATGAATAACAAGAATCTAGTCATCAACATGCTATTGCGTATAATAAACTTTTTTGTACTTTATATGCACACTAAAAGTGTCAACGACATGACACAAATAGTCCCTAGAATATCAATTATCAACAGCTTTCAAAATCCTTAGAAGTGAACCGAAAACCATATACGTGAAAGCATTTTAAGCTTTTTTTATTGCTACAAAACACGCAGATTTGAAATCTTAAATGAATACGGTTTACGTGCTTTACTCACCAGGCTCCATAAAGAGATGCCATTGAAAGATAAATGGCAGCTCCATTTTTGTAGTCTTATCGCCTGTTACAGTCCATAAAGTGCAATATTTACTATTCTCTTAATGAATGGAAAGCACTTAAAGCAAGTCTCTGGAAATTATTTGAATAAATTCCCGACTTTGCAGTAAAAGAATTTATTAGTTTTCAGACAACGTTGATGGAAAATAAACGTGAAACTAATTCCAACCATTAATACTAATCAAAACTTTTTCCAATATATCACTTTCCTGATAATAAAAAAATCCATCATTCTCATCTCTCCTCGTCAAATTGTGGGCGGGTTAGACCGTTTCATTATTTTTTCCAATAAAATTTCCTTCGGGGATGAGGATCGCAGAGCCCATTAAATTTGACTAATTAAAATTGATATCCATTTTCCTAACGAAGACTGATCGGACTTCTGAGAGAATATTTTAATTAAAATGGAAAATGATTAAAAGGGATCTAAAATGTTAACCCGAAAAAAGAAATTTCTGTCTGGAATCTTTTCCGAAATGTAAGAACAAGATTTAATGATGCAGAAAAATTATAGAATTTAATCTATATATAGAGCTAGGAAAATTGTTGAAACGAAAAGTAAATAATTTATTTAATTTATACTAATGTCAGTTAGGCAAAGTTAACTTTTAATTAACATTAAGCAGCTTCTCGCAAAACTTCGGTCTGTTTTGAAATATAAAGTTTTAAACGAGTGCTAATTAATACATTTAAGTGGTTTGAAAATAAAGTGGTTCTCCAGCACCGGAGACAGAATTTCCACTTTTCCCATTTACGAAGTGTCTTGATGGCTAAAATAAATACGAAATTTCGCTAATTAAATTTTTGGTACAATTAGTTGATTCTATTTGTAAAAAAAATCAAATAAATTTTGCATTGCAGTGAGCAATAAAACCAATTTGACGTCCAAAGGTGAAATAATAATATTAAATTCGAATGTTCAATCGGATGCTGCATATTCAAAAATTAAAAACGTTTTTTTTCCATGTCACTGAATTCGACGCATTTGGATTCTTGTTAAATTGAACAATCAATACATTTCATACAAAAGTTAACTATGTACTGTACATGCGACCATTTTAGAATGACAAAAGGGCCGGATATCGATACGATTAACATGGTAGCCAGAACAGTTCATATTTAAATTTATGAGCTTTTGCCTATTCGTATATGTATCGAGAAACAGGGTGAAGTTTATTATTTTTTCATGTAAAAATTTATATTTGAATGTTTTGGTTGGTACCTACATATTGCATCATTGGGTAATGCTAGACTGTGCTGTTTATTGGATATAAAATTTAAAGCACTTTAAAAGTCTGACAAAATTTATTAAACACCGTTCAAGTTTTCCGATAATAAAAACTTTTTTATCGAAAAGGCCCGTCAAGTGAATAATGAGTATAAGTTGAAGCCTCCCCTATTAGTATTGACACTTTTCCTTAAAAGCAGCGCTCAGAACCTTCTTGACTTACGGCCTTCCGATGATACGATAAAACGCGTTCCCCAAATTGATAGCGCTTCCCCTTTCAGGCCAGTGCATCCCCAATTCTGATCGATATGGGACGTTGCCAAATTTATTTCTATTGTGTTGTTAAACAAAGAGCAGACAATTTTGAACTTGAACAGTTTTTGTTTTTTGTTTTGCTCAATTTTCCGATCAGCAGTTCAAGGAGAAGGTAACGAATTTGAATCTTCCATCTAATGGTATTTATATCGACAAGAATCTTGCATAGCATTTAAATTTATTATATTTTAGGTGTTTTTAATTGAAATCACCGGTACTGCTGTATATATTAATTATTGTAATGCATTAATTGAAGCAAGTATACTTATTTCCATTTAAATTTAGGTTTAGATTGCCTACCTGATTTTTATGTAAGTACTACTTCCATTTAGGTGGCACCATACCATCTCTATTTAATGATTTTCGCTCAGCTCTATATCCGTTCCGGTCACTAACGCCACCTTTTTCGGCTAGCTTCATCCTGCAATTATTTGAATTGCGCACGACCTTGCTTTAGGACGGGCACTCTTTCTTGGCAGCTTAGTTAAGCCAGTCGACTTCAGTGATGTCAGCGAGCCCTTTTGTTTTTTTGGCCTGCTAAGTTCACTTAAAAAGTCTTTGAGGGGTTGAATCATTTGAATTTCCCTCTGTGGTTCGGAGTGCCATTAATGGCTAATTAAAGAAATAGTTTATTCGTCCACTCGACCACTTTTTTTTTGTGATTTTATTGGAACATGCCAGCCTATCTTTATCTGCAACCACCTCTGGTGATGCCAGTGCCTGTATTGTACTGTACCAAATCATAGTATATGACGATCCCCTTGTTCAGGGGTCTTACTCCGCCTAGTCCAATTCAATAAAGACGACATGCTTTCCTAAACTTCCTGTGTCCCTACTTGTGAAGTCATTTTCATGGTCCCTGATGGATAGTGCCTATCGTCCTTGATGACACCTTTACTTGGAAGTAGTGATTACAGGTTTCTTTACGTTTAAATTTCATCTTTTATATTATAGTTTTTTTTATTGTGCATTACCCAATTGGAATGTCTCATTTCCTTGTTCAGTTCTTTGTTCGGCTGAGCATGTGAATTTTCAGAGCACACTGACAAAAAGGATATCTTAATTAAAAGTAAATAGAAATCGAAACAAGGTCGCCATGTCCTTGTATATGTCCAAAGCAATATTGTCTTGAACAGAGTCAGTGATAATCTTGACATTTTTACAAATTTAAGAGAATGCTCTTAATCTAAAACTAACGAATTTGACGAATGCGATTAATGATTGCCTTACTTCAAGGATTCTTCTTTGATTCAAAATCAGGTATGAGCTTAGATCAATATTTTTGATATAAGGAATGCAGATTTTCGGTGAAAGCCTTTTTTTTTGCTCAAAATAATGGATTCCTTGGTTTAAGAAACTGTTAATTTGGAGCAAGTATCTTTATCCAAAGGGATAAGCTATAACTGATTCCTAGGACAACTTTTACATAACAGTGAAGTTTTCTTTGGATTAAACAACAATGTTGTCTGAAAAAAGCATCATATATTTAATGGTATAACTATATTCAACAAAACATAGCACAGAAAATGGTATAAAAATACCTACATATGTGACTATACTATATAATTAACAGAAAATAAACTAGAATTTTCGGGGATAATACCACGAGAGCTTCAAAATTACCGATAATTTTTCACGATTGCGTGTTTTCTATAATTTTGCAGAGAAAACACGCATGAGTGAAAAATTATCTGGTTCATTTTAAAGCTCAAGTGGTATTTAGAGGATTATTTCACGTACGAGAATGCAAAAAATATGGAAATAAATATGTATTAAACGATTTGAACATCTTAACAATCAATACAAATAAATGGTTGCTATCAGGAACCGTTTGTTTGTATCAAAAATTAGCATGACAACCATGTATACAATAACATGGGAGAATTATCGCTGTAATTCTCTCTAGTTAAACAAATGGAGAAGAGAATTTTCGCTGTAATTCTGAAAATCGTCACTTGTCATGGGATTTCTAACACATGAGTGGAATAATCAGAACAATTAATTTATGTGCATAAAAAAATAACAGTCTTAAACCTTACTTATCCACTAAGCAACTAGTGAAGGTCCTGGTTGTTACGTTACCAAGCAGCTAAATTCTATATCTAGAGAATAGAATTCAACTGCTTGGTGATAAGCAGGACCTTTTCCATGCAGTTGGCCCATAATTTGGCCCCAAATAAAACAGGTTAAAGATAATATTATATCATTATCCCATACCATAACCGAGGGCTGAATAACGGATTTCCAGTTTTCCGACTTTATTCGCACAAACCACAACCCAGGCCCGATAAGTGACAATGAAACAGAAAACCCAACACGTGGAGAAATGAAAGATGCACTAATGTAGAAGGTACCGGCGTACGGTCAAAGCGTCGCGCGCAGAATTATTAATTATCTCTCAAAAGAAAGAGACAGGAATCTTTGAATGAAAGTTTTTTATGTGTAATACATTCGAGCAAATAATCCTCTGTACAAGACATTTGACTACCAAGAGAATATGCATGATTAATCAAATACCTATTTGAAATCTCTAACTTCAAGACTACATTATTTTAAAAATAGAAAATTCCCCTCATTTAAAGAAATTTGGATTCAAGATAATATATTGCAGAAGAGTTCATTTTTATCAGTGCAGAAGACTCAACGAAGTCGTTTCATATTTTTTTATTGAGCATTACCTAAAAGGAATAACTCATTTCTATGTTCAGTTCGCTGTTCGGTTGAGCATATGCATTTTCAGAGCAGATAGACCCAACGAGGTCCTTTTGAGGCCCTTTTATATTTTTATTGAGCATTACTTAATAAATGGAATGACTCATTTCTATGTTCAGTCCGCTGTCCGGTTGAGCATATGAGTTTTAAGGGCAGATAGACCAGTAGAAAGGGTCCCAATTTAAATAAAATCATTATCAATATCGTCAACTTTACCTTGAACAGAATTGAGCAACCAATATCCAGCGATAGGAAATCTTCCTCTATTTCTGAATTCGTCTGATCTTGGACGCTACTCTATAAGCCTTTTCACGGAGTCGTCGTATCATGAAACCATTTGATACCGGGTTACTCTCTGATCTGTCATTAACGTCAATTGAAACCGATCGGTATCAGAAGGTTATGAAATGTTTTGGTATCATTTCGCCGTCGTTGTTTGTTGATGTTATTGATAATATGAATACAGCTTGAAATAAGCACTAAATGTGGTGGAATATCACAAAATAACCAACATCCCTGTTGGAAAAGTGGTTTTATCAACATTATGGTGTTTGGCGGAAGGAGAAACGCTATCTTCATATGCAGATAGTTTCAATGTCGGAAGTCTTCATACCATCATCCCGAGATGGTTAAAAGGTTGTCGAATGACATGCCGAAACACTTCGCGAAAACCAATGGTATGTGGTGATTCATGATACCAAAACTCGTGAAAACGCTTAATGATTCTCTTTATCATTTGTTACCTGCTGAATTTCAATATGCGGATGATAACGTAGTTATGGCCAATAAAGCAAATTTTCAGGCATTCATTCAACCAGGCATACAGGAGAATCGGCCTAGAGTTTACAATGGAAACGTGAATTCTTTAACAAAAAGTACACTCAGTCGTCAATTTTCAGACGGAAAACTTCGAGCAGCTGATACTAGAGATGGCTAGAAGGAAACCTACTTGTTGATTCCGCTATGTATGCAGATGACATTTTTGTTGTTTGAAACCATGGAAAGGCGGAATAGAATGGAATTCTTAGTGTTCTGCATACTCTATCGACTTCAGAATAGAGTTCACGATGAAGTTGAAGACTGGTTGCCTCAGCTAAACTAGGACACAATAGTATATAGGAACATAACTTATTCGTAAGAATCCAATAACCATCCCAGGGAGAAGTGACACATTATCAAAAGTCTTTCTGACGAGACAATCCGGATTTGTCAATCGAGATATTTTCAGAATATCTTCTTCTTCTTCCTAGTAGTTCTCTATCCTTTGGATATAATAGGCCTCTCTCCTCTCAGATTTTGCCAGGTATTTCTATTCTGTACTCGCTTGATGATGTCGTACCAACGTTGTTGAAGTCTGCCGATGCTTTTTCGTTTTCTCCAAGGTCTCCAACTTACTAATTTTCTGCTCTAGTTGTAATTTGTGCTTCTTGCTACGTCACCGGCCCAGTTTCATTTGAGGGTGCATATTCATTTTGTAATGCTTTCTTGTGATTGATCCCTTAGTGTAATATCTATCATTCTTCTTTCGATTGCTTTCTGATGTACTTGCAGCTTATTTAGGATTTTCTTTGTAAGTATTCATGTTTCGCGACCATAGGCAACTACTGGCAGAATACTGTTCCTACTGGTTCATCTGCCCTTAAAACTCATATGCTCAACCGGAAAGCGAACTGAACATAGAAATGAGCCAATACATTTATTAGGTAATGCTTAATAAAAATATAAAATGACCTCGTTGACCTATCTGCTATGAAAATTCATATGCTCAACCGAACAGCGAACTGAACATGGAAATGAGTTATTTTATTTAGGTAATGCTCAATAAAAATTCGTTGTAGAATTTAGAGTTTTCATCTTCAAAGGTAACTTGGACCGAAATATGTGACGCATTTTACTATACGCCGCCCATCCCAGTGGTATTCTCCTATGAAGGAGTTTACTTTTTACATCTGTGGCTTTTCTATGGGTATTGTGTCCCTATCTGTTGGCTCATTTTTCATAAACTCTGTTTTTGATATGTTCATTTCTATCCGATCTTCTTGGCTTCTTGTTCTTTCAGCATGATTTCTTAGGGTACGTGCACATCGGAGCTGTGATACAAACAAACTTGTAGCCTCGATGACAGATCATAGCTGAAATTATGAGCGCTCATAGGTGTGCACAACAGAGCTGTGATACTAACGTGGATTCATAGCCTTTAAACAATTTCATTTCGCATTTCTGATCGCGATGTCGGACAGAGATGACGATTATTCATGGTCCTTCGCTATAGAAGGGTATGTTCTGTGGGATTTACCCCTAAGAAAATACCATACTTAACCAATTAATCAAAAACTGTTAGAAATGGAAGATTATCACCACTTATATCAGGACTTAAAGGGATACCCTGATGCTGATGATCGTATTTATCAATATTTGAGAATGGAATCATCTACTTTCCAATACCACAGAAAAATTAACAACGTTTTTTTTTATGCTGTGCTAATACATTTTATGTAAAATTTAGGAGAAGACGATGACTGGGCATGCACCACCCTTGTCAGCTGGTTTCTGGTCGCAGAAAGAATGGTAGGATTCATTAATTTCATCTACATAATTCAGTAATGAATTATGTAGATGGTATCTAAGGTATAAAAACACAAAAATGTACTGGTATGACATACAAATATAAAATGACCCCGTTGAGTCTATCTGCTCTGAAAATTCATATGCTCAAACGAACAGCGAACTGAACATAGAAATGAGTCATTCCATTTAGGTAATGTTCAATAAAAAACATAAAACGACTTCGTTGAGTCTTCTGCTCTGAATATTCACATGCTCAGCCGAACAGCGAACTGAACAACTGTAGTATGTATAAGCGATCATTCCAGCTGTACTCACTTGTCCGATGTGCACGCTCACATTTAAACAAATGATATAATTCTAATCATCGATGATAACTTTAATCTATCATCGACCAAAACATTAGCGTATCTACAGACAAGGGACACAGGAAAAGCATTTGTTTTTCACATTAAAAACGTACCTACCACAAATAACATCGAACGAATACTAGAAAAACACAGCAATGTCTTCGATTAGCCAAGGATCCTAGGGCATCTCTCGGAACGGCTAGTTTCTGTAGAATTTCCTCTGCAATTGCAGATCAGTATAATAGAAACAACCAACCCCAGTATAAACACTTGAAACAAGGACCAGAAACACAAAATTATTCGTTTGAATCAGGCTCAAGCACAAGATAAAACCAAACACTTTCACACCAGAAACCACAAACAAGTCATGTGAATCCGAAAACACTCCAACAATTTCAAGAGTGATGATGGCTCTCTCTTTTCTGTCTTCGTGCCCGAAGGCAGCTCGCACCAACAACGTAATGAGGGGCTCGTCCACTGGCCGTCTAAAACGATCCCGATAGTGAGGGGACCCACACCAAAGCGTTGTCAGCTTAATACGCGCTCCTAAAGTGCTGGGTATATGTCACCACACTTCTGTCAAACAAATGAGGTGAGAGCTCGTCTTGTCTCTGGCGCAGAGATCGAGGCAGATAGGAGAGATGAAGTCTCAGTCGCTGTCTGAAGAGAACTGACTCTTAAGATGAAATATATGAACTTCAATGGTTGTCAGTGATTCGGAAGACGAAGACCCTTGCTCTCAGAGCAATGCAGAGAACACTTCGTTCTCTACCACAGCGCTTCTGAAGATTTCTACCGCAGCAGTAGACAAAAGGTTAGGTACACATACTTACGAACCACAAAAATATTTCACTAGAATTTAAATGCTCAGAAATTTCACCTCTAGAAGATGCAATTTCTCAATGATAATTATCGCCAAAACGATTACAGTTTCTAGAAGAAGTAAGGTCCAACTTCTCTAGAAAACATGCTTCTCATATGAATTAACCTACGTGGTTGAGTGAATCGAAAACGATTCAAACCTAAACTGCTCAGAGACTCTTATACTTCGCATCCTGAGAACTTGAATGCCAAGGCAGCCTAGATTGATCATTAATGTCGAAATGACAAATAGTCAGAATATGAATGATGGATTAGATTGGCCTGCAAAGTCCCCTGATTTTTTCTCTATATGGGCCTTCCGAAGTCTACAGTCTAAACCCAGTAAGATTCTCTACAAGAAATTCGAAAAAATTGACAAAATTCAAAGTGAATTTTTCCCAATTACATTTCAAAAAATAAAGGCAACATCGCACAAAAACCCGACTTGACTGCACGTGGGGGGGAAACTTTACGAGCACCGCGGGGGTAAAGTGCGTGATGCACGGGGGGGAAGGAACCCTCCACCGGCACGGGCGAAATATAGGGGGGAAAACTTCAATTCGAAATTAATGGTTTCACACAGAGGTGAACGTATATCCTACCTTTAATTAAACTTTGCCCCGAAGGCAATTCCGTTCGATATAATATATGTTTGGCGGGCTGTCATCGGATGGTTTAGGGTTTTCCCAGTGTACTTCGCGTTCCGGGGTTTCCGCAAACGAATTAGCGGATAAGGCAGGATGAATTGTGCAAATATTTTCGGTGTAATTTAAGGCTTTACCTTAGTAATTAAATACCTGGATAACATTCAGGCCAATCCTGTCTCTATTGGGGTAACCGCAAGGTTGAAAACGACATTCGACATGATGGATATTGATTAACTTTTTGATTATGTTGATTTCCAGAAATTATAATTATGAGATTTTCAATACGATAGTAATAAAAGACCCAAATTGTATTTTTATTGAATTCCTAAATTTACTACCGCTTTTCAAATTACCAATAGAAAATTCGATCATGTCCGTAAAATGGGAAGCTCTCGTGAGAAATTAGACCAGGATAGCGACGAAATCAACCAAGAAATTGGAACTTCTAAAGAACTATAAGAAAATAATCTTTTCCTGGTGAACTTGCTAGAAAAGTGCAATCCATTAAGCACGATGGCATAAAACTTGATGAAAGGTTTTATAGGAGTTTTGTTATTGTATATAATATATCAAAGTTTTATTATCTTTAAGCTGTTGGTTGTGAATAAAATCTTTAATCCTAAAATAAACAACCAATATTTGACATCATAAAAATTCTAATCTCAAATACATAAATTTTCCCTTCTTCTATTAGCCTGAAGGCACTCCGTTCATCGATATATCACCGTAAAACTTATAAGCCTGCTATAACCGTTATAATCCGGGGCTCAAATCTCTAGTATTCATCTCCGATAAATTTAATCGGAGCCCTGCTCTGCGCGCCAGGGCAATTTATAATGGGACGAATTCAAATTGCCGTGATTAATGTGGATAATGAATTGTCCACTAATCGGATAATTCGTGCACGGGCATGTGACCAAATAGATATTGTACTAATTTCATTGAGCCACCGGAAACTGATAGGTAGGATATAATTTACCTCCAAGAAGATTGAACTAGATGATTAGATTCAAGGTGATTGATTTGGGGTAAAAATATGTTGAATAAGGTTTATTATTATGTCATTCATCGGTTACCCCTTATAATTAAATTTGGGTTGGTTATACAATCTCATCTAAACTTATATATGTATTTTATGGTGTAGCATAAACCTTTATTTATGACAAGGGATGACGGACAGCAAAAGTTTAACTAGTTTACAAAAGTTATAATTTACCATTAAAGTTCGTCAAAGGGAAACTTCTGGCTGGGAAATAATTTTGAAAGTTCTCATTTCCGGACTTTATGTTTAAAAGGTATAGGGTGTCAATTTGAAAACTTTGGCTCCGATGTCGAGATATTGACCAAATCCAATAAAATTCTTATCCATATTTAGAAGAGCCAAGTCGGTCCAATGAAGGAGTAGAAAGTGATGTTTTGCAATATGAAAACAACTTTTGGAGCACCACTATAGGCTTTTTGAAGACTCACATTATAACACACTCGGATATTTATCCTTTTGAATGTAACACTTGCAAAGCAAAATTTAAACGAAAGACCATTGGAAGAGTCACTTAATGACACATTCAGATATTCATCCTATTCAATGTGATACTTGCAAAGCAAAATTTAAAAAAAGAGGCAATTGGAAAGAGCACAATGTTAACACACTCGGATGTTCATCCTTTTGAATGTGACACTTGCAAAGTAAAATTTCAACAAAAAGACATTTTCAAGAGGCACTTTTTAACACACTCGGATATTTATCCTTTTGAATGTAACACTTGTAAAGCAAAATTTAAACGAAAAGACCATTGGAAGAGTCACTTAATGACACATTCAGATATTCATCCTATTGAATGTGACACTTGCAAAGCAACATTTTAAAAGAAGAGGCAATTGGAAACAGCCTATTTTAACACACTCGGATGTTCATCCTTTTGAATGTGACACTTGCAAAGTATAATTTCAACAAAAAGGCGTTTTGAAGAGGCACATTTTAACACACTCGGATATTTCTTTTTTTGGATGTAACACTTGCAAAGCAAATTTTAAACGAGAAGACCATTGGAAGAGTCTCTTAATGACACATTTAGATATTCATCCTATTGAATGTGACACTTGCAAAGCAAAATTTTAAAAGAAGAGGCAATTGGAAACAGCACATGTTTACACACTCGGATGTTCATTAGGGTTGACAAACTATCGGTAGTGATATCGATAGAATGGCTTACCTATCGATAGTAACTATCGATTGTACTATCGATAGTTTGCTCTGACCAAAATAACCAAATTTGTAATTAATTACGAAATAAATTTATCAAATGACAACAATAACATCATAACCTTAAATAATCATTAGGCAATCCAAACCACGTGACATTCAAGATGGCGTGGCGTCCACACATGAACCAAAAAACACAAAAAAAATATCTAGTTACTGCTCGACTTAATAGTTTACGTACCTAGTAAACAAATATTTTATTGAATAATCAAAATCTAAGCTGCAAGTAAAACCCGAAGCAAAATAATTAAAATATGCATGAAAACACATATTCAAAACAAACTTGCTGATCACCACGCCATATTGAATTTTTCGTTTTGACAGATGGATTGGATTGCCTACTCAACTTCCAACCTCCATCAGTCACTCGTCACTCCTCCTAGACTAAAAATTGAAAATTGGCAGCACAGCATGTCTACCCCTAAAAATAATTACAGATTTCTCAAAACAGCTACAGATTTCTTTATATTTCCCTCAATTTACAGATGTCTTCATTTACCTTTGGCTACCTACTTTTGGAACTATCGATATTGTTACAGCTCTATCGATACTATCGAAAAAAAATATCAATAGTATCGATATTCCTATCGATAGTTTGTTATCCCTAATGTTCATCCTTTTGAATGTGACATTTGCAAAGTCAAATTTCAACAAAAAGGCGTTTTGAAGAGGCACATTTTAACACACACGGATATTTATCCATTTGAATGTAACACTTGCAAAGCAAAATTTAAACGAAAAGACCATTGGAAGAGTCACTTAGGGCCGAATTTATAGTCGCTTCTTGAGGTTTCCTCAGACCTTAAGGGAGCCTTGAACGTTTAGAATTGACATGACTAACTTGTCAAATAGTAGCAAGTGTCCATTCTAAACTCACGACCTCCAAGGAAGACTCAAGGAACAACTATAAATTCGGCCCTTAATGACACATTCAGATATTCATCTTATTCAATGTGATACTTGCAAAGCAAAATTTAAAACAAGAGGCAATTGGAAACAGCACAATGTTAACACACTCGGATGTTCATCCTTTTGAATGTGACACTTGCAAAGTAAAATTTCAACAAAAAGGCATTTTCAAGAGGCACTGTTTAACACACTCGGATATTTATCCTTTTGAATGTAACACTTGTAAAGCAAAATTTAAACGAAAAGACCATTGGAAGAGTCACTTAATGACACATTCAGATATTCATCCTATTGAATGTGACACTTGCAAAGCAACATTTTAAAAGAAGAGGCACTTGGAAACAGCACAATGTTAACACACTCGGATGTTCATCCTTTTGAATGTGACACTTGCAAAGTAAAATTTCAACAAAAAGGCATTTTCAAGAGGCACTGTTTAACATACTCGGATATTTATCCTTTTGAATGTAACACTTGTAAAGCAAAATTTAAACGAAAAGACCATTGGAAGAGTCACTTAATGACACATTCAGATATTAATCCTATTGAAGGTGACACTTGCAAAGCAACATTTTAAAAGAAGAGGCAATTGGAAACAGCACATGTTAACACACTCGGATGTTCATCCTTTTGAATGTGACTCTTGCAAAGTATATTTTCAATAAAAAGGCGTTTTGAAGAGGCACATTTCAACACACTCGGATATTCATCCTTTTGAATGTAACACTTGAAAGCAAAATTTAAACGAAAAAACCATTGGAAGAGTCACTTAATGACACATTCAGATATTTATCCTTTTGAATGTAACACTTGTAAAGCAAAATTTAAAAGAAGAGACAACTGGAAACAGCACATGTGTTACCCAGAAATAATAAATGTCTGGGCGGAAATAATGGGTGATACTATTGTTGGACCTTTATTCATTATTGGTAATCTTAATGGCGATGCATACTTTGAAATGTTTGACACCATTCATCCTCTTATTGTTGAAGAAATAGAAAATTAGTTATATTTGAATGGGGATAAGAACCTAAACGAAGATTTAATATATTTGCAACAAGATGTAGTGCCACTCGACTATGTTCTTCCTGTGAGGCAATATCTGAATGAAACGTTTCCAGATCAGTGGATTGGGAGAAGAGGTCCAATGACGAGATCATCAGATCTAACTCCCCTTGACGTTTTTCTCTGGGGTCACTTGAAAACTGTGGTGTTTAAAACGCAACCTGCTTCACTCGGTGATCCTATATATTCCTATATATTTTTATTTTGCCCAAAATGGAATGCATTCCTCGATAGTATAAATAGGATGCTTTCCAATAAAAACTTTTTCTGACAGAGTTGTATATGAGAATATTGGTAGTTTTTTTTTAGTGTTATAATTTTCCGACGAAAACTACCACAAATTGTACACTTTTCCAAAAAAAACCCAACAGTCATCGCAAATCCTTACCTGCAACTTGTAAAGTAGCATTTCTACTAGTAGCCGTTCCAGCTAGATTTTTAGCGACACACCAATAAACTCCCGCGTCCTGTTCCTTTTTGCTGTTCATAGTCCTTAGAAAAAACAAGGATCCTGTTGGCAATAGGACGCGATGCGACTTGTTATCAGTGGGAGAAGTTTTAACAAGTTCTCCATCCTTATACCATTCGATGTCAGGATCTGGTTTGCCTTCGGCTTTGCAATTCAGAGTCACTGGTTCATTTTTGGCCACTATTATATCGGATGGGTGTTCCGTGATGCGTGGTGATCGGTAATGACCTGGAAAGAAAAAAATTAATTGAGTTTTCCCCAATAAAATTGGTCACTGTTAACCCACAAACTAGGTAATTTATTTGAAATGCAAATAACCCTTAACTCCCTCTTTAAGAAAATAATGACAGTAAATTAGGCTCAATATTGATTAAAAAAGAAAATTGCCAACATACTACACAGCGTGATTTTGTACAACGCTGGGTAAAACCTAATAATATTTTTAATCTAGAAAGATGAAAATAAGTCGTAAATGTTTATGAAAATGCGAGAGAAAGAGCGAAAGCTCGAAATTAAATCGCCCTGTGTTTTAGGGGGGAACGAAGATAAATAAATTAGAGGAACGCAGGCAGGGGAGACCCAGGCCACGAGAAGAATGAAAAGTTTGTACATCAAAGAGGCAACTCGGAGCCGGGGCAATAGCTTTTTATAATGTATTGGGCTCTATGAAAACCGGCGTCAAGAGTTTTAATCAAGAGGGAAATGAACTTTTGGCTTTACGTGAGGAAAGAATAACAGCGTCAAACAAAAATAATGGATATTTCATGAAAAAAAAAATAACGGAAAATATGTTGACAGAATAGGGTTTTGAAAAAAAAGTTAAAGCAATGATTGAGCTGACAACTACCAGCAGGGAAACTTCTGGCTAGGAAATAATTTTGAAAGTTCTTATTTCTGGAATTTATGTTCAAATCGTACAAGGTGTCAATTTCGAAACTTTGGCTCCGATGTCGAGATATTGACCAAATCCAATACAATTCTTATCCATATTTAGAAGAGCCAAGTCGGTCCAATGAAGGAGTAGAATAGGCGATTCGAAGACTCACATTTTAACACACTCGGATATTTATCCTCTTGAATGTAACACTTGCAAAGCAAAATTTAAACGAAAAGAGCATTGGAAAAGTCACTTAATGACATATTCAGATATTTATCCTATTGAATGTGACACTTGCAAAGCAAAATTTAAAAGAAGTGGAAATTGGAAACAGCACATGTTAACACACTCGGATGTTCATCCTTTTGAATGTGACACTTGCGAAGTAAAATTTCAATAAAAAGACCATTGGAAGAGTCACTTAATGACACATCCAGATATTCATCCTATTAAATGTGACACTTGTAAAGCAAAATTTAAAAGAAGAGGCAATTGGGAACAGCACATGTTAACACACTCGGATGTCCATCCCTTTGAATGTGACACTTGCGAAGTAAAATTTCAATAAAAAGACCATTGGAAGAGTCACTTAATAACACATTCAGATATTCATCCTATTCAATGTGACACTTGTAAAGCAAAACAAAATTTAAAACTTCTGGCTTTACGTAAGGAAAGACTAACAGCGTCAACAAAAATAATAGATATTTTATGAAAAAAACGGAAAATATGTTGACAGAATAGGGTTTTGAAAAAAAAGTTAAAGCAGCAAATTATTGAGCTGACAACTACCACCCTATAACGCATTGGTTGTTCAATGACTGCTTGAACCCAAGCATTTTCAAATTCTTGTATTGAATTGACCAAGAAAAGTAGCTGCTGTTTCATGTTACGTCACTTGCTAAATAAGGAAGGAACTACTTGAACTTGGTTGAATCAAATATGTCTCTCCATCTTCTGGTAGGATGCAAACTTTGTGCCGGTGCATGAAAAAGTCTCTGATATCCGATCTCATCAATTTAAGTTTCAATCTACTTACTGGTCAACTGTGTGGAACCGGGCTATTAATACCATTAAAAAAAATTAAAGTCGTGCCAAGAATGAAGAAAATTATCATACTTAATTGTCCGAGCTATTTAGATAAATTAGAGCCGTTTACCGGAGGCATAAAAGCATTATAACATTTCTCACAAGGATGTCGTATATTTTGTGCAAGATATGCTCCATTAATTTCACTGATATCAAGCCTGAAAACGACAATTATTATGTAAATGCTAGGGTAATTAATAGCTCTTGACAATGTGGCAGGATATATTTCAAGTAATCAAATATTTATCTAGATTAGTAAATAAGTATTTTATCGTTAATAAAACTCTAATAAATTCATACGTAATATAAAAGTAAACAATTTTATATACAAGAAGAACATCAGAAAGTACACAACTACGCTTTTTGGAATCTAGATGCTGAGAGCGCACATGTGCTTTTCTCGAAACGTCTTGTTGACGATAATATGGTAACTGGATGCATAGAAAAGTATCGAATAAACAGAAAATGGAGAAAGCTTCCTCGGAAATTCAGTTAGCTTTTAGTTAGGTATATTTTTACAAACTTTGCATCTTTATGGAATGGAAGTAAACACGAAAAGTCGAATGTTTTCTATTATTTATGATAAGTACATGATCTACGTGAAATATAAATGTATTTTGATTATCAAATTATTAGTTAGATAATAATTAATTGTCTGTATTCGGCATTCTAAATGGAAATAATTAGTTTCAGGATTCGGTACAAGTGAAAATAATTAGCGGCGTATCAGATAAATAACGAAATACAGCTTCGCGTTTGGGCGTTCCAAAATGTACAACTTAATCAGGGGATTAAAGGATAGTTTTCCTTTTATAAGGCAGGAAATTTTGGGGTATAAAAATATTTCAGTTCACCATAACGAAATTCAATCTGGGGTCTCTCGATATAATCCCCCTTCTCAAATTTCCATCTTTCAAAAATAAACCCCCTCATTATATAACAGTAACTGCATATGCCGCCACCCTTTTTCTCTATTCACTATTCACACCCTTTGGTGTACGTGTCCCGATATAGTTAAAACTCCGCTAATTCCTAATTGGTGCCATCAATAACTCAAACGTCACTGGACGAATTGTCTGGCCATTCAATTTTGGCAAACGAAATAGACTTGGTAAGTGACGTCACACGTGCCTGGGATCATCCTGTGCACGTGCGTTTTTACCCACACTCAGGGATTGTTTACATAGGACCTGGATTAGGGCTTAAAGCCAGAGGACGGAAAAATCTACTTTTTGGAATAATTTTGCATAATTTTCTATAGTGTGTTTGTTCAGCTAGCTTAACTTAATTTTTGAATATTTTCTTTGCAAATTAATCTTTGCGTGTGGAGCTCAATCAATTTCCAACTCCAACCAACAGAATAATAAATGAACAAACTTTTTAATTGAATCATTTTCCCGAAGAAACAAACAAGGTAAAGCAAAAAGGGAGTATAGTATAAACAAACACAAATTAATTTACTCGTTGAAACTTTTGGATTTAATTAAAGCATTAAAATTAAACCATATAGGTTAGAATTGACTTTTGAGATAGAATCTTTCGAATATCATTAAAATAAAATAAATGGCATCATGATCATCATTCAAATTAAAACATAACATCGTCGGTACCTGTGTCTTTCAATTGTCAACAGCTGCTTGTTTTCGTATTAATTAGTTGTGTAAATTTGCTCTTCTCATTGTTTGCCAGCGTCAAACATTGTTTTCGATTATATCTATAACCCTGTTTGTATAGGCTATTCGCAAACTCCATTAATTAGTATTTTACCAACATGTAGGTATGTGTAAATCGGGTCCTGGTACACGATGTATCCACTATGTTGGCCAATTGGCATAATCGTGATTCTTGTTTTAAGATGATGTTTGTTCAGGTTCAATAAGGATATTTTCCACAACAATTACTATATTTAGTTAGATAGTTGGGTTGACATCTATTTCGTTTATTAAATCTGCAATATATTCAATTAAATGGAGTCAAGCTTTGTCTGAAAATGCGGTTTAATTTATGCAAGAAAGTGTATAAGTACGTATATGCTGGAACCAGCAACAGAGAAATCCCGAAAAATCGTAGTGTCAAGGCAACAAAAGGAAGAAATCAAATAGGCCAGGAATGCCACGATTTTTTTATTGAGGGTATCAGGGAGCAAAATTTACACAAAGAACAAAAATTAACCTTGAGCCAGCATAGACTTTAAACTTAAATACTAAAACATTTAACGTGTACAAATAACTTTATAAACTATTAGGCAGCATATTACCTATTCCAACAATGGCAGAAATGTGAAAAATGTAGGAAATGCTGTTGACATACCGGAGAGTTATTTCCTAAATATGAAGAAAACAACAATAATCAGCATCCCACAAGGAAAAGAGCCAAAACTTTGAGTCAACAAGAAACCAACTGAAGGAGATCGCGAACCATTGCTGTATCTGTTACCGTTTACGAGATCCCCATTATAGACATTCTTATCTTGGACACCCTGTATAACTGCTATTTTCTAATCAAGGACGATGAAAATTTCATTTCCATTCCAAAATCAGTGACATGAGCCACGCTCAAGGGATAACCATAATGTACAATATTATTCCAGTTTAATAACCAAATATAATAACATCATATTCAATGTAATCCAAATAATGTATTTAACTCACTTGTGATCATCAATCACTCTCGGAGCACTGTCCTTCACATACACAAAGTTTTGTACAAGGTAATCCCATTTTAACACATTTACAAGATGTGCATCGCTTTCGACAAGCACAGGCGGTAAATTGTACACAGTATTTCGGCATTGTTGTCCACACAGGTTGGTATGATCCTCCTGAAGTTAGTATCCATCCTCAGTTAGTTCGTGAAGGTATTGTGTATTGTGAATCGAAGGTGTAGTAGTGACGGGGGCACCTGAGCCTGGGAAATTTTTCGATACCGTGGGAAAATCTCTAGATCGGCGGCGCTTTTGATCTGAAATTCCGGGGGTTTGACCCGAGCCAACCCCCAAATTTTTGGGGGTTTTCTCGGAATTTGACTGCAGCTCCTTCAAATCGTAGTTATGTCCAAATAATTATGAAACGTAACGGGGGCTCCTGAGCCTGGGAAATTTTTCGATACCGTGGGAAAATCTCTAGATCGGCGGTCTTCTCATTCAGCTTGGTACTTTTTCATTCCCAGGTTTGCCAGATTCTTGCTTGGAGAGCAGCTCATTTGATGTGTTGTTTTAAAGCATCTGCAGTAGGGTGAATATTTTTGATTGCCCGATTCTTTCTTGTAAACAACACTCGTCTGCATTCAATGATGTTCTGAAGATCTGATGCTCGATCATAAAGTAGAATAACAAAACGCTGCAACAGATCATGACATTGATGATCAATATCAGAGGTGCCTGTACAGAGCCGCTGTCATACACAATCAGTTTCACGGAATGACATCCAGACCTTACAAGCTGTCTTCTTGCCAATGTCACAAAATGTGGAAACTGTATCAAAACCAGTAACAGAATGAGAAGCCAACAGTAGTTAAACAAAGCGGGTTCTGCGATATAACGTTATCGTAATGGTAATAGCGTTAGCGTTAGCTTAAGCGTACGTTAAGTGTGCCATCTGACTGTGGGCTTGGGTGGTAGGTAGTACAGGTGTCAATAGCGGCTTCATGTGTCACTATCTGATAGCTAGCAGCCAAAGCTGATAGTCTGTCTGTCAGTAATAACGGGGCACCTGGGCCTGGGAATTTTTTCGACACCGTGGGAAAATTTCTAGATCGGCGGTGCCTTTGATCTTAAATTTTGGAAATTTGACCCGGACCAACGCCAATTTTTTTTTTTGGGTTTTCCCCGAATTTCACAGCAGCTCCTTATCTTATGGTGTCATCTTCAAACCGTAGTTATTATCCATTCGGAGCGTCGTCGTCATCTTCTCGTCAGGACTGCATAACTGTTGGGTGAATGTAATAACCAGTAAAATTCTGTAAATATATCTTTATTTCAATAAAACTCCAATTAGACGAAACTCTCACAATTTATAAACATTAACAATACTACATGAACACCAACTCAGTTTATGATGTCTACAGTTAGTTACATTTTTGTGTAAATTGGGTATTGTACTATATTCGGTGGCGTTTGATTTATCATAGAATAATATTGAAGTAAAATTTTTTTTTTGATATGTCCTTTAACATAAATGGTATCAATATCCTTTAGTTCAAGCAGAAGCATCCGATTTAAGTTATCACAATCCACATGGATGTTATGAAACGCATACTTGACAGCCTTCCTATCCTATCAAATTCCGATAAAGTTTTATATAGCGTATTTGGTTTAAAGAGCCAGGATTTCACAATTTTCCCATCATATATTGCTAATTCTTTAACCTCAAATTTAGGTGTAAAATATCCTTGACAATCTAGCACTAGGAACTTTATTTTGCAGCAGCAGTAGTCCAATAATAAATGCTTAAATAGGATTCCTCACATTGCCTGATAAAGGTAGGTATTCTAAAACTCGTTCATGCACGATGAGACGATATTTAAAACAATGTTTTATTTTCCTGCGAATGACGTAAAAATGGCGCCACCATTGATTGACACCTGTACTACCTACCACCCAAGCCCAGAGTCAGATAGCACACTTAACGTACGCTTACGCTAACGCTAACGTTATATCGCAGAACCCGCTTTGTTTACCTACTGCCAACAAATTTCTGCAAATTTCCCGTGGGAGTGTGGCACAAATCTTATGAATTGCAATGAATTTTTTGTATTTCCC
The DNA here is from genome assembly GCA_917834065.1 of Ceutorhynchus assimilis. Lineage (NCBI taxonomy): Eukaryota > Metazoa > Arthropoda > Insecta > Coleoptera > Curculionidae > Ceutorhynchus > Ceutorhynchus assimilis. Next base: position 52,492,848 of record OU892279.1, read on the forward strand.
ACAATCATACTCAATCCATACTTCATCAATGTTTTGTACTTGTGGGAACAGTGAGATTGAAATAACCATTACATCTAACTCCACAGTTCGAATCAAGACGCGAGTATGTCCACTTTCTACTGCATGCCTAACATAGAGAAGTAAATGACTATCTGCTTCTTCTTGTGAGGCGGGAGAAATGCCTGAAATATCCATAGTTGTTGACGTGAGGACTTGGTCATCATAAGTACAGACAACATGTTTTCCTGGATACTCGTCTCTCACCATTTTCTCAGCAAGCAACTGGAACAATTGTATTTTATTTCCGCTAAGACATAGGAATTGCCTAAATTTTTTTGAAATTCTAGTTGAGTCTGAGACTTTCATACTTATGCCACTTCCTCTACTTTCTCGGGTATCTGCCTTCAAACTGTTACTAACATATCTGTCGTGAACTATTCTTCACTGGATTTGTGAAATATGGTTTGAAAACATGTTCATAGTATTCGGAAAATATGCTAGTATGTGCAGGATCAAGCATGTGTATTACAACTGCTCAATCAAATATTTTAACTGTTACATTGGGTTGGCTGGGATTAAACCTAATGTCACATCATGTTTGAATGCAGTCAATGCTTCCGTAACATACTTCACAGCTTAGCTTCGACACATGAATTAGTTTGGAGCTCCCTATTGACACTAAATCGGTTTCTTCAAACGGATTTCCTTGTTCGACTGACATTCATCATTTTCTTAACATGGGCCAAAAACCTTTTCTCAAATGCATTGTTATCCTAATGATGATTTGCGCCCACGTTTTTGTCATTTTTTAAATTTGATTTCTCCTCAAGTCAGTTTGTCTTCAATATGGAATCTCTCCTGGACAGAGTTAAGCCAAGGATTTAAGACTTTCCTAGGAGTAAAGGCAGGATCATGGTGGGGTGTACTGGTGGATTGACAGTTGCCGAAGGAGGGTCAATGACAATTTGATTGTTCCACTGCTGGATACGAACGCTGTCATAGACAATCTCCATAACTGTCACAATGAGGATGCTGAATAATCGTAACACTTGAACCATGGAATGAAGTAACGACAGTATAAGAAGATTGATTGTGGTCAATGTTGTCTATTGTTGATGATAAAAATACAGTGGGACACAATTTTGGCGGGTGAACACCATCTTCCATATATTGTTTACACAATACATTCGTAACTGTGGCTGATATTTCTTTCACTTGATTATATGGAACACATTTATAATCTTTTTCTTTTTAGTGACAGCGTGAATCATGTGACCTGCATATAGTGGGAGTGGTGTTTCTCTCTCCAGAGAGTGACGTACACTCTGAACATTTTCTTTTCTGGCTTGCTAAGTTGAGAAATTGACAATCCTGCCTTATTTGCTGAAGGTATTCCTGGTGCGAAACCAAAGTCAAGTCAGTCATGCGCTCAGACACAAATTTTGTAACAAAAAAGTTTAAAGACTGGGGAAGTACTGCTAGATGAGTATAAATCCTGCATGTATTGAACCAATTCCGTTATAACTGCACCATAAACAACTTCTTCAGGTTTATAGTTTTCGGGAACGTGTTAGTAAGCGAGTATAGCATAGTTTGTGGTATTTGGCTTCTAATGCTACAAAATCTGTTGATGATAACTTCTTCAACACTTTTTCATCTTGTAATTGTACAGTATGACTATGAATTTCAGCCTCGAGACCCAGCGCGGATGCAGTCACAAGTTTGTCTTCACCTACTCCTTCGTCACAAAACAGACACACCTTTTTAACATGTAAACAAGATAATGATGATTTTGTAAATTCTGATGAAGCAAGATGGACGTTTTTTCGGTCTATTTTCACAAGATAGTCTTTCCTCTCTTTCCGCCTTTTGAATGTCATATTTGTTCTTGCAAGATTTGTGATATTTTGCTGCATGGGTTACTAGTGATTGTGAAAGATCACGCCCATCGTTCAACTAGTCTAAATTTCTTATACCACTTGGAAGCTAACCATGTTCAGCAAAAATTGCAAGATTCTTTGCCATAAAAATCAACAATTTTAATAAAGTTCAGGTATTTCTGGTATTATGTGTGTAAATGATGATGTGCAATATACCGTTGGAAAACGCATCTCTTCCTGATTAATAATCACTAATATTATAGGTTGATATCAGAATACAAACTCGAGTTATATAGGGAAATGTACAATAATGAAATAGAAAAATTGGGGGCCATATTAACTACGTTATCAACGCCGCTCTAGGGCCCAACAAATTTGTGTCCCGAGTTTTTTGGACTCGTCTACCATACTATCTTAACCCAAAGGGGCGCATCGGTTGCCAGATCTAAAACTTTTCTTACCTATCTCACCCCACTATCTTTGTCTGTCGATAATTAAATACCTAATCCCGAAAGACATAACCAAACTTTTTCATGCCACATGAACAAGTGCGTAAATCTTTCTATATCGCAGTATAATTTGGCCGCGCGTTTTATTTTAACCCATTATATACTGCATTTCAGACCTATGAAGCAGAGTTTTGGTCTGAATCGAGGTATACATTGTAGTCTGAAATTAAGCCTAACATAAAGACATAGTATACTGCGAATGAGAGTACTGTCCGCCGTTTTTAATCTGACACTTTCCGTATGAGGATCGAGGGGCTGAAGCTTGTGGCAAAAACAGGTGTGACGTCAGGTTACCATTTGCGCATTAGAGGTCTATAAACCTAGCAGTCCCAAGGTGGAAAAGAACTTCGGGAACTATATAATAATTAGGTGCTTTTTAGGTGCTAATTAGGGCCTCTAATTAAAAATTAGGTGCTCCTTTAGTTTTTGAGAAAATCAAAAAAAACTAAGGGACTGCTAGGTTTATAAAAGTTAGCAGTCCCCTATAGTGAAATAGTACATTAAAATACGAGTTTCATAAGACGTCATTTTATCGCACGAGCCCTATATTAGAAAACGAGCCGGAGGCGAGTTTTCTAAAGGGCGAGTGCGATAAAATGTCTTATGAAACGAATATTTTATACTATTTTTTCTATTTTGGTATGGTTTAATTAAAAAAACAAATTTTTCTTGGAAATTTTATTCTCATATTTCCTGATTTTATATATTTAGGTTGGTAACACTACATGCCAAATATAGAAATCTTCTATTATAGCTGGGTTCGGGATAGCCCAGCGGTGCTGGAGTAGAGTTGGAGTGGCGTTTTTATCACGTGACCAAAAAGCTTTTGGAGTGGATTAGTGAAACCGAACGGCCAGGGTGCATTTGGAGTTTCTTAACTTAACCTAACCCACAAATGACAAGTATTATTTTAAAAACAACAAACGTTTTTCTAGTCTTTTCTATGAATTTTTGGTATTTGACGCCTATATTTGATTTTGTTGAGGACGTTTATTTCGGAGACTTGTCTGAAAAAGTCATCAAGATTATCATTGAAAATTTCAGTGAAATTACACGTTGCGTGACGTTGCTCGCATGTCAAATAGGCAGTTTAAAATCCATTCCATTCCATCTATTAACACGGTAATTAAGGATTCAATATTGATTTGTGGACTGTCGATTAGTCGAATAGTCGATTGTCGCAATCAAAAAAATAGGATAAATGACACAAAATCACGAAAACGCAAACACTGCGCATGCCCGCTCTGGCGCTTGCTGATGACGAGGTGGTGCTTTCAGAGTCAGCTCTTTTGACTCCCGCACGTCCTTTCCGAACGCATGTGGAGTTACTCTTTTAGCTCAAAATCACAATACCCGAACGCATCGGGAGTGTTTATTGCACTTGGAGTTTATAGAACAGTCATCCCGAACCCACCTTATAAAATCGCGAATGACAGTTCGATGGCCATCAGTCAGCCAGTGTTACCAACCTTCGATAAGTAAAAAAGGAGTGTCACAAAGAGCTTCTTTTCGAAACTACTTTTAGTGTCGAAAAGGCTTCGATATGACACCAAAATAGAAAAAAAAACTTTAAATTTTTTCTTTGTATCAAAATTAGGTGCTTTTTAGGTGCTCCTAAATAGTCCAAGAAAAAATAGAATTGATAAATTATTAACTGAGTTTGGAAAAATATTTTTTCTACAAACGTCACTAAAAGTGTCATTTTTAATGGATGCTGTCAGTGTCTAAAATGTCATTTTATGATACTGGTGTTAAAAGTGATTACTTTTAGCACTAGTGCTAAAAGTAATCACTTTTAGTGCGTTTGTAGAAAAAATAGTGTATGATATTCGTGCTAAAAGTGATATTATTTTGTTCAAAGGGATGGAACACTCCGCCTTCGGCGTCGTGTCCCAAACTTCCCTTTTCACAAAATAAAATGTCACTTTTAGCACTTATATCATAAATAACTATTTTACTATTGGGGACTACTAGCTTTCATCATGAACATAACAATCTCTTAGTTTTTTTTGATTTTCTCAAAAAGTAGAGGAGCACCTAATTTTTAATTAGAGGCCCTAATTAGCACCTAAAAAGCACCTAATTATTATTTAGATCCCGAAGTTTTTTTGCCATTCTGACACACCAACAAGTAAACGTAAAGCCAGCAGTCCCCTTATAATTAAAAAAAAAATCTGTAACTCAGTTAATAATTAATCAATCCTATTTTTTCTTCGACTATTTAGGAGCACCTAAAAAGCACCTAATTCTGATACAAAATAAAATTTTGGTAAAATATTTTTTACGATAGGGGACTAGGTACTAGCTTTCATAAACCTAGCAATCCCTTATTTTTTTTTTATTTTCTCAATAACTAGAGGAGCACCTAATTTTTAATTAGAAGCTCTACTTAGCACCTAAAAAGCACCTAATTATTATATAGATCCCGAAGTTTTTTCCATTCTGACACACCAACATGTAAACGTAAAGCCAGCAGTCCCCTTATAATTAAAAAAAAATCTGTAACTCGGTTAATAATTGATCAATCCTATTTTTTCTTCGACTATTTAGGAGCACCTAAAAAGCACCTAATTTTGATACAAAGGAAAATTTTGGTAAAACATTTTTTACGATAGGGGACTAGGTACTAGCTTTCATAAACCTAGCAATCCCTTAATTTTTTTTTATTTTCTCAATAACTAGAGGAGCACCTAATTTTTAATTAGAGGACCTAATTAGCACCTAAAAAGCACCTAATTATTATATAGTTCCCGAAGTTTTTTTCCACCTTGGGACTGCTAGGTTTATAGACCTCTAATGTAGGGAGATACCAGTTCACATTCCTTTGGAGTACCAGATTAAAATCGACGGACTTTATATTTGCTCTGAATAATAGTACAATTATATGCCAATACGTGATCCGGATGCTGCACTGTTGTACGGGAAGAAATTACATCCATAGAACCATCCAGCCTACTTGCTTCGATAAAAACTTTGAAGCTGGATAAGGTGTTTTGAGTGAGAATCCTATCAACCGAAGCATCCAGAAGAGGGCCACAATATATTCATGCTGGTCACAGTGTAACATTATCCCCAATATGGATATAGCCTGGATATCCAAACCAAAATTTGTCCACGAGATTCCAGATAGTTAAAAATCAAGTCAAACTAGCAAAGAAGTTATCTGAAATTGAATGAAGTAGTGAAATATATGATTGAAATATGAAGAAACCTCCAACAAAGATGATATAATAATATATATATATATATATATATAATATATAATTATAAGAGCACACAATATTAGATTTGTAATATCTTGATTGTTAAATAGACTCTTACGATTATTGAAATATCCATAGAGACAAAAGTGTTCCCACATAATATTCCCTAAATTAACCAAATTAGTTTTCCATCTATCCATATCCATGACAAAGTGCAAGTCACGCATTACCCATAAAACAAATAACCCCTTCAATGTGAACTATTGTTAAAGTTCCATTATTCAGACAGTTGGAAATTAAACTTTCTTAATTAAACCACATACATACGGTAAAGGACGAATAGATTCAATTAAACATCTACCACGGAACGGAAGTGCGGTAATAGAGAAGTGGTTTCTTCCTTCTTGCATACATGAAATGCTTCCTCCTAATTATTCCCGAATACAGAAGGCCGATAATAAATTATTGAAATTATTTATGCCTCATTTAATTACCAACGTCAAAAACTGCGTATGGCTAATTAAGAAAATTTAGGAGCTATAAGACTCAGAACAAAAAAAATAATTAATGTGCACGATCATTGGGTGCCGTAACATTAGAAAGTGCATTTAAACTGTCCAGTCGGTCGGTCATTAATATTAAAACATATACAAAGGCAAAAATAATGAACCTAATTTTCAGTCCGGGAACAAAATTAATCACGACTGTCATTAGTAATTTATATTGTAATCGCTGCGTTCATTTGGAAAATTAATCGGGATTTTCTTGCCTTTGTAAAATCGCGGTTTTGTTCTTAGCTTCAAGGAGCCGGGGAGTTTATCTTTCTAACTATCTCTTATTTGAAGGATTTGAGTTGAAATTACTTGCCTCAGGCAATAGACTTTGAAATATTGATTGCAAGTTTATTCATACAATTCAAATTCTAGGCAAGTACTTCATAAATAAACATAGTGAAAGGCCCCCATCTCAAACAGGATAATCCCAGAGAGTAACCCTATACAAATTTATACACTAACGGTGGCGCCGGTGTCTTTATTAACATTGTTCCATTAATTATCCATTGTTTGTTGCCAATTCAGCCTGCGTCTTCAATATAAAACTTGTTATGCTGCTGCTTTCCTGAGCATGTTAATTAATAGCGAATAATTAAAGGTTATAATTAACATTCGGTGAGAACATAGTCTCTGACTTAGTTTTTATTCAATGTTTAACATCTTCATTTGCAATGGAAAGTCAGTCATTTTCAGGGTGTTAAACCAGGAAATCGAATAAGAAGGTCGCGAATTTGGCTTCTAACCATATGTCGCTTAGAAACTCAAGAACAAATGCAAACAAGATTTGATGCTCGAGAAATCTTTTGTACCTACTTGATACAAACGAGTGGTTTCCTTGTGCACAAAGCAGACGTGCATGAATTTGCATTATTACACGAGCTTCAAATTTCTTGATTACAAAAATCCTCTACTGAGTTTAACTTATAGTTGACCTGATTAAATCCGAATGGCTTCATTTACAATAATCAAAATACAAATAATCCGTCTTGTCTCAATATAAAATTTTCATCTTTTCAACAAAACTGAAATTTCTTTCCTTTAAAAATCGTTCCAATATTAATCTCCTATTTTCAATCTCGGATTTATCACGAGGTGCGAGACTTGAGGGATGTAGAAAACCCACAAGTTTAATTTATTTACAAGGAATGTGTTTTGAGTTTAATCTTCTTTCTGGAAGCGATATGCATTATTTAGGGTGTTGCGTGTCAATCATTTTAACGATATTTCGGGAATCTTTTTCAATCGTAATGCGGTAACTTGGGAAAAGGTACGTGTGGCGCCGTTTTTATCGACGTCTTTAGATGTTTCATAGACGTTTTAGACGGTTATTTTAAGATCTTTTGTTCACGTTTTAGGCTTTGAATATTTGAATAAGCTTTTAAGATTTTAGATTAAATAAGTTTTTGACTTCATAAACCCCTGCTAGAAAAAAGCCATTTCCTTGCAACAATGCCCCACTTTATTCATGTGTTCAATGTTTAAATTTTGTATTTGTTCAAGTCATACTCTGTATCCATTGCCTAAATGCGTTCCTTATCTAAATAAACAATATATCAAAATTTGTATACTTTGGAGCGGTTTTGTGAATGTTTACATAAGTCGGCGAAATTGCTCTTTATCTCCCTACGCCAAGATCGGTGGCTTTAGAAGAAAGTCTTATAGGAAATCTGCTTTATGTGATCGGTTTACACAAACATCTGCATTATGTGTTTACTTTAAAGATCCTAAGTTAATATGAATGTATTTAGTTAGAGATTTTTCCCGTCCTCGTTTAAGAAGTACCCAGGATTCCAAAATTATCTTAACGATAACTGATTTTAAAAACATCTTATAATAAATCACTGAAACATTTCAAGGAACAGATGCTTCTTCATAAATTTCATAGATCATTAAATCTTCAAAATCACTTGCATATTTCTCTGCGTTGCAGGACTCAAATAGATAACGAGGTCAAATATAATATGAATCCTTGGCTTTTACAACACGTAATGATAGATTATTAATTTCATCTATTACTCTGGGTGTTATTTTCGTGTTAGTTATCAATTAATTTGTGTTTGAAAGACTTCATAACAATTACAATAAAATAATTATTTATACAATATTTCACACACAAAATACATAAAGGATGTCCATAATTACACACGACCAATTTACGATACCGGATTTCCCTTATATAAAAAACATAACACCCATTAACGTTGTGGTAAAATACCTGCGGACCACAGGGCCTTTTAACCTATTGTTGACACCTCGAAATAAAGTGTGGACAAATATTTTGTTAAGATCTTATTTGCCAACTTGGTGGTCTAACTAAATATACAGGGTTTTTGGAATACCATCAGGTTGGGTTAGGTGGAAAATGAGTGGGCCTATTGGTCTATTGTGGCTCATTTATATTTCTTTTCCAATTATGCCTATTTCTTCAGTGGAATCCAGGATAGTGGTTGAAGAGATGTGGTTCTGATCTCCCAGTGAGATCGTTGCACCTTGCACCACCTGCACTTCCGCTTAAAAAATGGTTGAAGTGTTCCCTAGACTGATGGATAACCTAGTTTTCGGTTTTGCACCATAAACTTCACATTCCCATTATCCGTCAAAAGACATAGATTTGCTTTTAGTAGGGCATGGTCATTCTGCACCCACTGTTTTCTTCTTGGGAAAGCCACTATGAAGGGTAGGGCTTGGTATGTGTGTTCTTGACAGAAAGTCCTAGGTATACACAAACCGCTATGTGTTTTGATAAACTTCAAGCAGTTTGATACCTTCCACATTTCCTTTGTCATCCACTTGATCTCTGTTCGTGTAGGTTGTTTTTAGAGGGAGAATTCTTAGGAGAAATTCCATGGCTGCTGTTGGCGTCCTATTATTGCTAAACAGGCCTGTTTTTGTGATCTGTTCAGCTTGGTTTGGGCAGTGCTCCCCACCAGATTACTGAGCCATATGTTATCATTGGTCTGATGAACATGATATATAACCAGTTTATCTGCTTGGGCCCAATTCCCCATAATTTGCCACAGATCCTGAATACTATTACACATGGCATATGAAATTATTATTCAGTATTTTCATCCCTATTATCATCAAAATGGGGTGTTTTTAATTTATTAGCACAATTTTTGGCATGTTCAATTATTGAATAGTTACCTCCAAAAAACAGAAGGAAAGGGCTTTCTCCCACTGTTCAGTTTCGTCTACGCGCCCTGTATATAAACTGCTGGACAAATGAAGCGGAACAAGCAAATTTTTAGTTTAACTTTGGATTCCAATATTACGCAAACTTAAGAGGATATCAATGAGTGATTTCCATAATTTAGAAATTAATTTTCGCAAACGGCTGATGGATATAATTTTTAGTTCGCGTAATATTGGGATTTGAAGTTAACCTAAAAATTCGCTTGTTCTGCTTCATTTGTCCAGCAGTTTAATTGTAGGTTTAATTGGGTATTTAGGATGTCAAATCCTATTTGGGAATGGAAATTGATTCGTTTTTTTTTTCTTTATTTTTGTATTCTTTTATACTAATTGAATTGCGCGTGCTTTATGCCATATGCCTAAGAATTGATACGGTTTTGCTAAATTTGGCTTTTAAAAATGTGCGCGTTAAACACTGTAAAAGAATACCTGTAAAATCGTTACACTGCCGACGAATAAAGTTAGTTGGCAAAAACACTCCGTTCGTTTCATGTGGTTCGAGAAAATAAACCCGTTTCTTTTTCGTTTGCCGCGACCGGTTAAATCAAGACGGTTTCGTTTGCACTCTTTGGCATTGGACTTGAACTTCCTGAAAGAGCTGGCCAACTGAGTGGAGTTTGGAAGTAAAGCCAGGTAAGGTGAAAAAATATCCTTTTCAGTTTCGATATCTTTCAATTTCAATTTAAAATCTTTCATCGATTACCATTCTATCAGCAACCTGTGGATTTTCCAGTTTCAATTTCGCACACCCACACTCATACAAACTGATTGTCCTGAAATTTCAGGATACAAAAAAACATCTGCGAACAAAAAATCGATCAATATTGGGAATTCTTTTGCATTTAGAGAAAATTGAATAACTGAAAACACACCAAATTGAGGGGAATCGAATTTTAGCAAACCACTTTTAATTGAAACTTCGAAGTTGGACAGTTTCTTCTAATTAATCGATCTAAAATTTTCCAGAAAGTACAAACTTTAAATTGGAATGACTGGCAAATAAATTACACAAAATCGATTAATGCAATTGGGTGCTTGAATGCCAAAATGATGTCATTGATATATTTTTTAGCAGTAGTTTTTATAACACAGTTGATAATGCATGACAATCGAATGTTTTCACAGCCTGGTTTTCATAGATGGAAATTTACTTCGGACGATCTGTCATTCATCACCAAGATCGGATAATATTCTAGAATGCTGAAATTTTCAGCGATCAATAGAGGACTACAATCCCTGAAAATTTCAGCTCATTTGCACTTATAGTTCCTGAGATAAAATCGTGTTGAGCAATTTGGGGTGATTTATCAATATTTCTGAGTGCCTTTTTTCATAGAATCCGGCTCCAAATCTCGGAATAATTTAGTGTATAAAGTTCAAGGGATCCTAAAGGACCATTAGGACACAAAATTTCAACCATTTTTTTTTTTGAAATTTCATTGTTATAGTAAGAAGGTTAACCCTGATGATAGGCTAAACCTTATGATTTAGATTTTGGAAAACTTTGAAAGGTCATAACTTTTTTTCTATTAGAGATAGAAAGCTGAAATTTTCAGCGATTCTTATCCCAGCGGAGGACTAGAATCCCTGAAAGTTTCAGTCAATTTGGACTTATAGTTCTAGAAATAAAATCGTGTTAAGCAATATGGGGTGATTTATCAATTTTTCAATTTTTCTGAGTGCCTTTTCTCATAGATTTCGGCTTCAAATCTGAGAATAATTTAGTGTATCGAGTTTGAGGGATCCCAAGTGACCATTAGGACACAAAATCTCAACAAAAAAAAAAATTGAAATTTCATCGTTATTATAGTAAGAAGTTACCTACCTTATGATTTAGATTTTGGAAAACTTTGAAAGATCATAACTTTTTTTCTATTAGAGATAGAAAGCTGAGATTTTCATCGATTCTTATCCTAGTAGACGACTACAATACTTGAAAATTTCAGCTCATTTGGACTTATAGCTCCAGAAATAAAATCGCGTTAAGCAATTTGGGGTAAATTTATCAATTTTTCAATTTTTCTGAGTGCCTTTTTCCATACATTCCGGCTCCAAATCTCAGAATAATGTAGTGTATATAGTTTGGGAGATCCCAAGTGACTATTAGGACACAAAACCTCAACAAAAAAAAACTTGATATTTCATCATTTTGGTAAGAAGGTGAGTGAACCTTATGATTTAGATTTTGGAAAACTTTGAAAGGTCATAAGTTTTTTTCTATTAAAGATATAAAGCTTAGATTTTCAGCGATTCTTATCCCAGTAGAGGAGTACAATCCCTGAAAATATCAGCTCATTTGGAGAAATAGAAAGCTGATACAGGAATCAATAACTTTACTTTTTTCAGTTGTTATTTCTCTAGATGTCCTTTTATTCTGCGTTTAATTGAAAAAGCGATTACTTCTGATTTTTGAATGAATATATTTTTTTAAATGGTAATAAGGACTAAAAGCGTCTCCACTAATGCGAGAAGAAGAACATTCTCGAAGGTGACACAATGGAACAACGTAGCAAATTTTCTCAACTTAACCATTTTAGAAACTTGGTTTAATCTTCGTACAATAATAGGCCATTCGTCACACATACACTCTGTCAAACGACAATAAATCACCCCTCCATCTCTTTACATTCACTGTTTATTTCTTGCAAAGCACACATCAAATTATAACTCATGCAAAATCCATCATCCCGAATCTGTCGGGCGAGGAGCAGTTATGCTGACGCAGATGGCGCCACTACCACCCCCACCAACCCCCATCTGGATAACTGAAAAGGGTTCCCGAGGGAACATCACATCATTAAAATGACTGACGGAAAACATATTAAGGCGATGTTTAAAATCGCGTGTCATTTGCAAAGGAACATTGGCGTGGAAATTAAGATTTTTTTTGTTTTGTTTGAAGATTCATCAAGCTGATGTTGTCTAATTAGAATTAGGGACAGTTAATAATAATTGTAGAAAATAAGAAGACAGTTCTAAATGCAAAACTTTCTAGAAGAGTTCAATTTATTCCTAAGTGAATTTACTTGGAGAGTGAAGTAAAGTGATATATTTATTAGACCCAAAACTGTCGATGCAGAATCTGACTTACCAACTTAATATATGTATATTGTTAATGTTGTCTTCTTTTATGTTGGTTACTAACAATTCATTTATTTTTGAAATTGTTAGTTTGAGAAGATCTTTGAATCCTCAACTTTAAATTCGAAAAACAACATGTTGTTCCTTCTTATCTTTCTCTCTATGAAAATATTTCTTTGTTCAATCAAACAATTTTTCTGTTGGTCTTTCTTAAATGTCTAAAGACATTTTGCTTCACTTTGCTCGATTTTCTTGGTCAGTTGCGCGGTCTGTTTCTTGTTATCAGCCGAAAGAAGTTTGTATATTTCATTAAATGTCGTAGGCTCCCCCATTTGAAAGTTACCTAACTATGTTTTCTGGCTAATTGTGCAGGATAATTTCGACTGAGATCTGGTGGCGTATTAAATACTTATTTTGAACAATATGTTTTATCGACGCACAGTCTGCTGTAGCAGGAGTGGGTACCCCGTGAGAGATGCTTAACCATCATGTATGAATTTGATCCCTATTGCATGCACAATTTTGTTTTTGGATGGCAGGATGTAAGTGGATATTTTGTGGTAGTTTTAATATATTTGACATACCTCTTTGACTAACTGTGTAGCCCAATCCATGAGAAATCTGCTGATACCACTCTCAAGTTTAAAACTTTTTGCAAACTATTGGAAAATTGCTACTAAAACAGAACGATTTTATGCACCTTGGTTGAAAGATAAACAACTTGTTCTATATATTCGATCAACATTCTACATATCTTGATATCATTATTATCTCCATATCTTTCCTCTATTTTTGTCTCAATTTCGTCGTCAATAATAGGGACATAAGAATTTATTATTTTGTCCTTGCAGTGTTCAAAAATCTATCAATAATGAACAAATCCAATCAGGAACGTGATCGAAATTAATGTTATCGACTGATATAGGTATATTTACAACACACTTAATAAGCGTGGCAAAGTTGCAGAAAGCTGACATAGAATAATGGCAGTAGCTTTGAAAATCTTAACTTCAGGAAAATACTTTCGCAATTTAGACGTTGGAGAAATTTTAAAATCAACCCTATTACATTTCGCTATAGAAATAGAATTTAATTAATCCATCGATTGAATAGGAAATTCTTGAAAATCATAAATGTCGGGACTAATTACCGGCTTTATCGTAAAACAATTTAGCATCGATCTTTAAATTCCAAGTTTTAAAATGCCTGCAAAAATACATAAAGTTTGCAATTATTCAGTTCAGGTAACTTTATTTTTTCGGTTGTTTACAGAATAGGTAACTTCAACCCAACAAACTTGATTCATAAATTCAGCTCAAATAACTTCCAATGTATTTTTATGCATTATTTTATTTTACAACAATGTTCAAAATCCCAAAAAAGAAAATTCCGTGCAGTTCGCTTATACCGTTTTGCTTTCGTGCAACCTATTTGAGAAAATTAAACAAGACTCCTGGCTCATGTATTATTCATTCTTCGAGCTCTTCGCAAGTTGCTGAACTATCGTAGTAATCAATACGAATGTAAAATATTAACTTTACAACTCGCGGTCGTTTCAGAAAACGACTTATTGTTTTGTTTAAATCATAACCGAATAAAATTGCTTGTTGTCGCGTTTCTTCAATAACGAGAAATTACACGCAGGAAGTGATTATGGTTATTGAGTTGTGAATTTTTTTTTATTACAATTATTATTATTTCATTGTAGCATTCAATTAAGTTAAAGATTTTTCTTTTATCTTCAAACTCCTTTAATTAAGATTTTTTCAACACGTTATAGTACTTAAAAACTTTTATCGTTAACACTTATAAGCACCTGTTTACGCTAACAGCACCGCGAGTTTAAGAAAATATATTATGCCGTATCTTTCAAAACATCCATTACAGGATTACCTACGTCTGATATATAGGAAGAAAAATATAAAAAGAACGTCTGGAAATGCGATCCAGATAATTTATCGCCCCTCTTATTAACGCAGTAACTATGGTCGACAGAATTAGACCTGATACAGACCAGAGACGCGATATCATTTAACTTAGATGACAAGTCTGGAGGGTTTTTCCTTTTAATCCCTTTCTACCTTCTGGTGCTGAAATAGGATAAAGGGATTTTGGTAATGACGGTGATGCTCGTTACATCTTGATCGGATATTTTAGATGTTTTCAAACTACTACCTACCAAACTTTGTTTTAGCCAGTACTGAAGTTTTCCATCAATATAGATTGTTTTCATTATTAAATTAAAAACTGAAACTAATTTGAAAGTTTAGATTGAGTAATATATATAGCATTGAAATGCTTAATTGAATTTGCATGCACAGTCTGTTTTCATTTTGGTTTCCATTTATATTTAAAATTCGATTAAAATATACCCGGTGAGAGCTTCGTTTTGAAAGCTTAAGTTAAGGTTTCTGGATGGGTTTTTCAATTTTTTTAGTTTTTTATTAGAACTTATTCAGGGATTTAGTGTTTCTATTTAGTTTTTAATTAAAATTTTAATTGGGTTAAAAACGAATCTAAAATTACTATAAATTAAGGATTTGTTTTTAGTTTCGAGGCAGAATAATAATTATTATCTACTGTTTTAAATATTTTCATTTTAGCTTAATTTAAATTGTATAATGAAATATTTGGATTTAATATTTTATTTAGTTTAGAAAATAATTTGGGAATTATTCTAGTCGCTGAAATTACCATTATTGTTAGAAAACTGGTGATTATTATCATTGATTTATTATTCATTTGAAGGTATAGGTACTAGCAATAATAATTATTCTAATGAGGCAAGATATAACCACTATCGCCATTTAAACTTTATTTTATGTGCGGTGCCAAACCACCCTATTAAAGTTTAAAACAATAAAATTTGGAATGCTGCATAGGTTTCAACGTAGGTATGTTCTCTTTTTGTTGTATGTATTGGTGAAGAACATTTATCATTCACTTACCAAATGATGTTTGAGCGCCAAAGGAAATACCACTCAACATCATAACGAATTCACCAACTTTCGCCAAAATTACATTGTTCGAATCGTTCCTGTTGTCGTCTCTATGATATTGTTATAAACCCGCCACTCGTACTTTTTGATTGTCCACTGTAACTATAGTTAAAGAAGCCAGAAAATTCGACTATTTTCAAGATGAACTAAATCACGAAAATTCGAGCGTGTTAGAGAAGGACGCACATAACTATAAAAGCCTCGGTGCGCACCGCGTAAAGATCAGTTATGATTGACGTACGACAAGTGCAGTAAACTGTAAAGTCAGGAACTAAATAAACACGTTCGGAAATTATCGTGCCGTATAAGATTTATTTGGAGTAGTTTGGAGTGTAAAGTAGTGTTAAATTTCGTGTGATTTTTATGTTATTGTGTTTATTAAAATTCGTTAAGAGGGGCGTCAGATAAGAGCCAGCACGCCATCTTTTGGGCTTTATGACATACATTAAATATTTTTTAATCACAGGTGTTCAAATTCTCTGTAAGTGATTGACTAATTTACAAGTAGATGGCGACATCTTCAATATCAATTCGTTTACACAGTAATTTACAGTGGACTAAATAATTTTATTCAGATACAAATTAAATAATAGTATTTCACATTATTAGCTAGGTTAAACAGTTTTTACTGGCGTTTGGAAGAAGTTATTATGCTTCCCGAACTCAGCGACATCTTTTAGAGAAGCGCTGAACAAACGTTTGGTTTGAGTCTTTGCTGAAAATGACAGCAATCACCTCGTTGTTTGACAAATTTTGAGTAATTTTGTGATACAAAAATTATAATTTTCGAAAATTCTGTTCTATTCATTTTTTCCAGCATTTTATTATCCGAAATTTTGGACATTCATTGTTGGTGTGCTACTCTATATGTTTATCCCTTTTTCATTTAAATCAGTGACCAAAATTTGCATATTGTTGTCAACAAAATGGTAATAATTTTACTATTTAGAATGGGTATTTTGCAACCAAAAATGCTTGAACTTCTACTCCAATATATTATTGTTATGAACATAGCTTCATTTCACTGAAAAGTGGTCTAAATTTGGAATTGAACAGGAATTAGTGAAGGTCTGTAAATGACATTTTATTTAAACGCCCCTCTTAAAGTTCGAAAAAGTAGTCTCTCTATCTGCGAACCCGTGAAAGTAACAATTGGTGTCAGAAGTGGGATAAGTGAGTGAAGAAATTTGCATTTATGGTAAATACGAGAAAACAGACTATCGAAATGGCAGAACAGCTAAACCAGGTACCCGCTTTGTTGACACTTGCGGACGAGAAGAGAGCAAAAGAAAAACAAGAAGAACAGGACCGACTCTGTAATGATGTTGAAAAATAAACCACTGCTAGAAATAGCTAAGGGAGATTTGATAAATGTTTTTAAAGAGACCACCGTGACATTGGACATTGGGAATAGGCAGCACCGAACTTGAAGTAGAAGTGATAGTTGAGAGCGGGCAACGAAGAAATACTCTTCTCATCACCGTCAAATAAGGATTGTCAAATTAGAATAATCGCTGATGAAGATACACGAATTCCTGGGAATAGTGAGTCGAATGTACGGGCACACCTACAAAAACAGCTAGAAGGCGTGAACACCATTAACACCAACAGAAAACATGCAGAATGGAACACTTGTGGCATATTGCTTAGTGAATTCCAACAATGTTTTTTCCAGTGAGAGTGACCAATCTAACAACAAACCGTGTGACATTGAAGAAAGGAGACGTCATTGGCAGATGTACACCAGCTATACGAGTAGTCAGATGCGCAAAGAAGGAGCATGTGTCAAATGAAGCACATTCATCAATAGAGCTTCTGGAGAAGTTTGAAAAGTGCTGGAATCACTTAGGCCAGCAAGAAAAGATGAAAGCTATTGACTTTGTGCAGAACAAGGCTGGTGTTTTTGTGCAAGATAAAATTACTGGAAGAACTAATTTGGTAGATCATCGCATCAACACAGGAAGTGCTACACCCATTCACCAACCACCACGAAGACTCCCTTTCGCAAAGCAACAGCAAGTTAACATTATGCTTAAGGAAATGCTGAAGGACAACATCATAGAAGAATCTAATAGTCCATGGTCATCGCCGGTCATACTAGTTACGAAAAAGGATGGTTCTACCAGGTTTTGTGTGGATTATAGAAGGTTGAATGACGTTACGAAGAAAGACAGCTATCCATTACCCGGGATTGACGAAACCCTATCAGGATCCAAGTGGTTTTCAACCCTGGACTTGAAAAGTAGATATCGGCAGGTGGAACTCAATAAAGAGGATAAAGAGAAGATCGCATTTACTGCAGCAAACGGCCTATATCAATTTAGCGTCATGCCGTTTGGATTATGCAATGCACCTGCCACTTTTGGAAGACTGATAGAGTTAGTTTTGCGAGGACTGACTTGGGAAACGTACATGGTATATTTGGATGATGTTATGGTGATTGGCAAAGATTTCGACGAACACCTGTCGAATTAGAAGGAAGTTTTTGCCAGGATTCGAAGTGCCAATCTGCAACTAAATCCTAAGAAGTGTGTCCTATTCCAGGAACAAGTAAACTTCCTCGGCAATGTCGTCTCATCAAAAGGAATCTGTCTCCAGATAAAGTCCAAGCTGTGCGAGATTGGCCCAGACCAAAGAATAAACATGAAGTTAGAAGCTTTCTGGGACTCTGCAGTCACTACCGCCGGTTTGTCAAGGATTTTGGAAAGATTGCGAAGCCTTTACATGAACTAACTGAAAAGAAAGCTCGTTTTGATTGGATACCTGAATGTCAACGGTCTTTCGTGGAGCTGAAAAATAAATTGACTAGTGCTCCAGTTCTGGCGTATCCCAGGGGTGAAGGTGTATTTGTTACACACCGATGCTTCGCAAAGTGGAATAGGGGCTGCTCTTTCCCAAATTCAAAACGCCGAAGAAGTAGTAATTGATGAATACTTCAGTAAGTCCATTGGAAAGGCAGAGAAGAATTATTGTGTCACCCGAAAGGAGCTTCTGGCAGTAGAAAGATCTATTGAACATTGCCACAGCTTTCTCTATGACCGGAAGTTCCTAGTTAGAACCGACCCTTCTACATTGCAATGGCTGCTCAATTTTAAAAATCCGGAGGGTCAAATAATACCATACCATAAAGACCCGATAACTTTACCTATAATGCCCCCTATTACAATTATTAATAAAGTTAATAATTTTATATACACAGGTAAAATAATAAAATAAGGAACTGGTTAGAGAAATTACAAAGTGACCATGTATTGACAGCTCATGCATATTCTGCCAAAGGCAAGAGGAAAAGGAGGCAACCAAAAATTCTGGAGTCGTTCAACAAATAAGGCTTAAAAATTCCGACAACGACGCTAATACTGATGAGGACATTACGAGACAAGACTTCGAAGAACAATAAAATATGGATAAGAAATTGAAAATAGTGCGTGGCTGGCTACAAGACAAACAACGACCTGGATGGCAAGAAATTTCCAGTTTGAGTCAAACGGTGAAGGGATACTGGCTGCAATGGGACTCGTTGTGCCTGCGAGATGACTTGATCACTCGTAAATGGGAGAGTCCAGATGGAAAAAAACCTAGTATATCAGACCGTTGTGCCACGGATCATGGTGGACAGAGGGAGTGACACTTTGGAGTCAATAAAACCTTGGCTCGAGTAAGAGATAGGTACTATAGGATCAACTGTCGTAGGGATGTTGAAGAGTGGTGCAAGAGATGCGATCTCTGTGCTTCTAAGAAAGGACCCAAGACGCGATCCCGTGGAAAAATGAAGTACTACTTTGTCCGTTTTCCCTTGGGAGAGAATGGCCGTGGATATTGCAGGTCCTTTTCCTACGACGGAGTCAGGGAATAAGTACCTCATGGTTGCTATGGACTATTTTTCGAAGTGGCCAGAAGTAGTTCCCATACCCAATCAGGAAGCAGTTACTGTTGCGGAATCATTGCTGGAAAACGTCATATCCAGACATGGGATACCTATGGATGAAGTTCTAGGAAAGCAATTTTGAGTCCGAGGTATAGAAACAACTGATGAGGTTACTGGGAGTAAGAAAAACGAGGACGACTGCACTTCACCCACAGTCGGACGGAATGGTCGAGAGGCACAATCGGACCATCAATCAATACTCTCGATGTTTGTAGATGATCACCAGCGAGACTAGGATAAACTAATGCCTCTTTTCCTTCTGGCTCATAGAAGCGCTCAGCATGAGTCCACTGGCTATACACCATCTATGCTGTTGACTGGAAGAGAAATGAGGATTCCAGTAGATTTAATGTTTGGCAGGCCTCCAGTCGATGAAGACGAGGCTGTACTTCCAGTTTACGTGGCTGATCTCCAGGACAGACTTAGAGTGCTACGTCTAACCAGTGACAGAATCAAGATGAGACTCGACCGACGGCAGTCACTGAACACCTTTAATAAAGGCGATGCTGTCTGGTTGTATCAGCCACAGCGAAGAAAGGGACTTAGTCCGAAACTAAAACGACCATGGGAAGGACCATACAAGGTCATTAGGAAAATCAACGACTTGGCATACAGGATACAACTTACACTCAAAGCCAAGCCCAAGGTCGTTCACATGGAGACGCTGGCTCCATACAAGGGCAAGAGCGCACCGTCTTGGATGCGATTGGGATAAGCTGTTCGGGGCGAACAGCTTGGAGGAAGGGGGCAGTGTTATAAACGCGCCACTCGTACTTTTTGATTGCCACCTGTAACTACAGTTAGTGAAGCCAGAAAATTCGACTATTTTCAAGATGAAGTGAATCACGAAAATTCGAGCGTGTTAGAGAAGGATCCACATAACTATAAAAGCCCCGGTGCACATCGCGTAAAGATTCCTTCACCAGAAAAATCTAGACTTTTCTAAAAACAGAAATTGTCTGCAATCTTGAATCTTGTAGGTTTCAGTTTTTGTATTGAGGAGCTCAGGTATTCTGTCGTGTCTGTATTATAGAATATATTAGAATTCTCAGACGTAAACAACGAATTTCCTAGAATCCTGGCCAGCTTATCGATGCATTTTCGTAACAGTATTATTGTCATGCATTAATTTTTCATTGCATTTCCAATGTAGCAACTATATTACATCAATTAAATAAATCATGCCCAAAGCCGAAAATAAAATACGCGATTATTAAAAAAATATCCTTCCGATACGGAGACCGCAAATTTATGTTGGTCGCCAGCATCGCAAGCCGATGGACCATAAACAATATGGCTGCGGTCTTTATTGCAAATCACCTTGTGCAAGTTTCTCTCATATATGCAAGCCCGAAGAAGAAGAAAGAAGAAGACAACGGAAAGGCAACGGCCATGTATTTCTTAGAACAATAGAACGTGTACCTGTTGTACAAATAGAAACTGTCCTCCTGCGTAGGTAATAGTTGTTTGGTCGTAAGGTTTCGAGTGGTTGTCAAATTTGCTTTATAGCTTCAAGATTTTAATGCGACATCTGAAGGAGCTTGGTATTTGGTTGTTTGCATAAATGATCGACGGCTGAAATAATATTTCATGCCGATGGTATGTGGCAAATGGTTGATTGTGAAAAGATTACGTAATAATTTCACCTGCTGCAAACTGAAAAAACACAAATCCAATATACCCAAAATTTTAATCAAACCCGTTTACCGTCCGGCCAGTTTTAATCTCGGCGCTTTTGTCAAGATAAAATAAATCCGCTTCCGATGTTGTACGTTGTACTCCCTAATTAACTCTAGTTTTTGTGGGAGTTCCTATAGAGAGCGCAACAACTTTAATATCAACGGCGGAGTTAGAGAGTCCAAAGTTTGTTTGACTCCGTTCCCGACAACGACCATACTAATTTCGTCCAACTAATTAATGGCGTTGTATTAATTAAACCCAGCAACAATTTGAAGTTGTAACAGAGAGAAAACGTGGCATATGTATTTTAATAATGGAAATGCGGGACAAAATTTGACAGAAGTGTGAATTTTGTAGGTATGCGTTATACCACCCATATTAATTTATATATTTTGAATCGCAAGCTGAAAAGATGTTAGCTTCTCAGCAGAGTTAGGTAAGTGATCTCCTTTTTTGCATAAAGCTATTATTTCAATTATCTGAGATTTGTATCTATTATTTAAAGTTACAACAGTTGTTATAATCGTTCTTCTTTGACATCAGGATTAAAGATGAGAACTCGACTATCTACACCAAAAGAATAGAAAAGCTAGGTGCTCATCTCTGTAGTAGATTGGTTCTCTCCTATTTTAGAAGTATTATCTACAATCTATCAGTGTATTATACTGATTTTCTTGTATCATATCATTTATTTGTATGAGGTTAGATACAAGACTATAAAACATCAAATTTTATCATCAAAGCCAGTATTTATATTGTATATAAGGCTCCAAGCTGTATATATTTCGCTGCTTCCGCCTTGAATATTATCCGTCGCTGTTTATCCTTAGTGCTTTGGGCAAACTAATTAATTAGAAGCCTAGCAGCAGCGAATGTGGTATACGAAACAGTTTAGCTTCAGCCAGAGAACCATATTGCTGGGAGTCTTGTTAATGAAAATCGGATTATTGCGTTCGTATTATCATTACATATTATTATTATTATTATTGGTATCCAAGGCTGTATTGGAACATATTGGCAACCGAATATGTTTGGTCGACATTTTGTTACTCGTTAAAACTATCTGTATCGAATTCCAATAATTAGCAAAGTTAAGACCTACAGCACCGGAGAATATGTTAACTTTATGTAATTACATTTCCGAGACTTGGAAATACTAAGCTTAGTTTCCAAATAAGATCATAGTTTTCATCATTCTGCTCATACAACCATATCCTATACCATGTGGGCTTATTTTCTTAACTATACAAAAAGTAATTACTACAGATTATCTTGAAAAACGGAATTCTCCTTAGAGGTTTAACAAGAAAAACGTATCTGTCCCAAATGCAACCTAATGTGCAAAATCGAAATTGGATACCTACATCAAGAATCGATTTCGTTTCTTGCGCGTCTGACGGAAGCAAAGGTAGATTTGATTCGACGAAAAAAGGTCCCAATACGACAATAAAACCCAAAGGGGTGAAAAGGATAATGGGCCACTGAAAGTTTCGTTCGTTATATTGTGTCCCGGGTTTCCAGGAGGAGGCATCAAACTTTCGGGATTCTGAGTAAAATGAACGATTATATTGAACGCAATCTCAGATAAAATTACTCCCAAATGGCGAATTATCCAACTTCCGGCGGCAATGGGGCACGAACTTTATTTGCTAATAAATTCATAAATCTATTGTGGGGAGGGGACGATTTACATAAATTAATTTCGCTCGGGATTATAACCCTCCACATGGCACTAGAAGATAAATATTCGCGGGCTGTCTAAACGCTACTTGGATTACTGAAGTTATAATGATTTTAAAACAGTTATATGTATTTTGGGATTTGGGCGGATTTATATTTTAAGCCATCCATACCTTTCAGGAATAAATAACTTGCGAACAATTTTGAAAGCAACTAATTTAAGCCACAATTTTAGTCTTGAAAAAAGACCACTTCTGTGAAATCAAAATGATGCATACAGCGTGCGTAATGGTAAAGTAAATCGCATGGAAATAAACAAATCAAAAACCGACGTCAGTCTCAGAAAAATATAAAAGAAGATTGTCTAGGAAACCATAGGAAAGTTAAGAAATTCATTGAACAATGAAAACATTCCCCAGTAATGACGTATAGAGCTCAAACATGGACATAATTACCAGAAGATTACTTAGATATGCGTCTGAGCAAACACAAAATAATGCTCAGACTGCCTCTACGAGATCGGAAACAGAATGAAAGAATACACGGCACTTGACATATTATGTTGAGAGTTTTGCTGATCATTTACACGAAGTCAGAATAAAAGAAGAACGCAATACAATGGGGACTATCCAGGCGACATCCACTAATATGATGCACTGACGATATTAAACTTACAGCGGGTTGAGTCTTTCGCTCAAAAAGGATGAAATTGATTTATAATACAGGAGGCCTATAGATGTGTCCAGAAATGGAATAAAGAAAAGTCTTTGACTTATCAGAAATACGTGAACTTTGCGACTATTATTTTGCATCAGAACCACTTGAAATAAGATCGAAAGAACAGTTTCAACCCTCAAAAAACTAGAGGGTTGTACTATATTGAAGCGGCCTGGTGGATGGAAATGGTAATCGGTTACATAGGCATATTTGGGGGATGGAAAATGAGTTGTACAGGGTGTTTTTTTTTTATAATTGACACTCCAGCTACAGCCTTTTTTTTATCTTTACAGGTAGATGAAAGGTGTAAATACAAAAGTTGTACAGTTTTGGCTAAATTTTTAGAATCCATGGTAAGAAACAAAAATTGAACGTCAGAAATATGAAATATTGCATGCTTTCAGCTACTTTTCAAATGGGATGCCCTATATTTGGTTCTATATTCCTAAAGAGAACATTTTCCCGATTCCAAAACTATATTGTTTGTCTATATTTGGTTGAGCCGTCTCCGACATATTTGGTTCGAAAAATTTTAAATTATAGTATCAAAGAAACTAAGAACCTCAAATTTAACCTGCAGCTTTCACCTGTACAGGTAGAACGGTTCACAAAATCAGTAGTATTGTCCGTCGATTTTAATCTGATACTCGGACGGAATGTGAACTGGTGGCTCCCTACATTAGAACTTCAATGGTTACCTGACGTCACACCTGTTTTTGCCATATGAAACACCCCCTCGCTCCTCATACGGAAAGTGTCAGTTAAAAATCGACGAACAATATAGAATGTTTAATACCTATTCGGAAGTACCAGTCGTTCTAGTGACTAAACGTATGTCGCTTCTTGAACGCACAAATAAAATTAGGTTAGGAATTTCCTATTTGTACATGAATTTGACATATTGACAATCGACATCCGTTTTTGTTGGTACTTTTTGCTTCATCTGATTCGTGATTGATAAATAAGGATGGGGTTATTCTAAATGGGTATTAAAAATACTATAGGATAGTATTTTTTACAATTTTTGGAGCCGAATATATGAGAGATTGCTCAATCAAATATAGATCGGGGCATTGTGCTCTTCAAGAATGAAATATAGGGGATGTCCTATATTTCAAAAAAGCTGGAAGCATGCAAAATTTCATATTTCTGACATTCAAATTTTGTTTCCAACCATGGTTTCTAAAAATTCAGCCAAAACTGTACAACTTTTGTATTTACACCTTTTTTCTACCTGTAAAGGTGAAGGCTGTAGGAGGGGTGTCAATACATAAAAAAACACCCTGTACAAATAAGTGGATTATTGCGGAACTTATGGGTGGACCTCTGCGGGACGAGCGCAGCTCACCAATATACTGTTCAACTGTTCAAATAAGACACTCACCTGACACATATAGTTTTTGAACTAATGAGAAAAATTCACAACTGAGTGAATCAGGTTAGAATTGTACTTGCACAACATATTGGTAAATAGATGACTGGGACCACCCATAAGTTCCGCAACAATCCACTTGTTTGTACTTGAATAACTTGTCACAATATAATACTAGTTTGGTAAAGTAACATTACTAATTCCTGTTAAAAGGCAAATTGACCATTAGTGGTAATCTTACAAATTCTGACTTTATATAATAAGTTATTTTTCAAGTACAAATAAGTGGATTGTTGCGGAACTTATGGGTGGACCTCTGTGGGACGAGCGCAGCGAGTTCCGCAGCCATCTACTCACCAATATACTGTTGAACTATTCAAATAAGATACTCACCTGAAACGTATAGTTTTTAAACTAATGAGAATAACTCACATTTGAATGAGTCAGGTTAGTATCGTAATTAAACAACATATTGATGAATATATGGCTGCGGAACTCGCTTCAGAGGTCCACCCATATGTTCCGCAACAATTTACTAATTTATACTTGAATAACTTGTCACATTATGTTACTAGTTTGGTAAAATAACATTACTAATTCCTGTTGAAGGGCAAATTAACAAAAAGTGAATAATCGTAATCTTACAAATTTGACTTTTTATAATAAGTTATTGTTCAAGTACAAATAAGTGGATTATTGCGAAACTTATGGGAAGACCTCTGTGGGACGAGCGCAGCGAGTTACGCAGCCATCTACTCACCAATATACTGTTGAACTATTCAAATAAGATACTCACCTGAAACTTGTAGTTTTTGAACTAATGAGAATAACTGACATTTGAGTGAGTCAAGTTAATATCGTACTTAAACAACGTAGGCATTCACCTGAAACGTGTAATTTTTAAACTAATGAGAATAACGCACATTTAAGTGAGTCAGGTTAGTATCGTACTTGAACAACGTATTAATGAATAGATGGCTGCGGAACTCGCTGCGCTCGTCCCGCAGAGGTCCACCCATAAGTTCCGCAACGATCCACTCATTTGTACTTGAATAACTTGTCACATTATGTTACTAGTTTGGTGAAGTAACATTACTAATTCCTGTTGAAAGGCAAATAAACAAAAACTGGATAATCTTACAAATTTTGACTTTATATAATAAGTTATTGTTCAAGAACAGGGTGTTTTTTATAGGTATTAACACCCCATGGTCTCCATGGTCAGAATCAAAAATTGAATGTCAGAAATGTGAAATGTTGCATGCTTTAAGCTTTTTTCAAATGGGATACCCTGTATTCCGTTCTATATTCTTGAAGAGCACAATTTCCCGATTCCAAAACTATATAGTTTGTCTATATTTGGTTGAACCGTCTCCAACATATTTGGTTTTAAAAGTTTTAAAAAAACAATCAGATAAACCAAAATTTGTATCTCAAATGTCACCTGCAGCTTTCACCTGTATAGGTAGAATGGTTTACAAAATTCGTAGTAGGATAGTATTTTTACAATTTTTGGAGCCGAATATATGAGAGATTGTTCAATCAAATATAGAGAAACTATATATTTTTGGAATCGGGGCATTGTGGTTTCTAAAAATCAGCCAAAACTGTACAATTTTTGTATTTCCACCTTTCTTCTTCCTGTAAAGGTAAAGGCTGTAGGTGAGGTATCAATATAAAAAAAAACACCCTGTACAATTAAACCCACAAACGTCATGTTTTTATGAAAAATTTATTAGATGCAGGAAAATCGTTTTACATCTCTCGTAGATTGGAGTCAAAGAAGTGATTGTATATAGCACCCTAAAACGCTCGAGACACGTGTACAAATTTTCCCTATACAAAAAAAACTCGAACAAAAAGTTCGCCATGTTATGCAAGATTAACGAGATCCATACATGTGTCACATCGACTTTTGTGTGGGCCCGATGCAGCGTCAAAGGCACTGGTTTTGACAAACGGGCGATAACTATGAATAATTATTTCACTGACGCGTTGGGTCTGCGGCCATTCGGGCGGGGCACAAATATTTACATCTTATAGTGTATTGTTGTATTATTCAAGAGAACTTTTTTGAGGACCCACTTAACATATAACCCTTGGCTGTATTAAGTTTACTTATGGCTTCATCGTATATCTGACTTACCCATCATCTAACTTTTTTTCAAATAGATACATTTGCATGTTTTGAAAAGGAAAACTGAATTATTGTGACTGAATGTGTAGAATCTCACAATTTCAAGGATTTTGGCCAAGTGAAAAAAACTAGTTAGAGAGCTTGAGAGAATCAGATGACATAAACTGGGATTATTTGATATTCAATAAAGTTGAATACATCACCGTGAACATCGATACAGAAATCTCCCTAAAGCTACTCCGGGTTCAATTCATGACAAGGCGTTTTCAGAAAGGTTACTACGTGTGGAAGGTCTTGACTTGTCTAAGGCTGTAAATTTACGCCGAGCTGCTGAAATTTCTAAATCTCAGGCTAGAAATTTGCAAGGAATCTCTGCTGAAGTGGAGTTTGTTAAGAAAAGGTCAGGAAACCATAACAATTATAATAAATTAGCCCCAAATTCTAGTGGTGCAGATAAAAGATTTTTGAAATCTTGGAAAAATTTCAAAGGTAGAAAATGCCAGACTTTGCATGGAGTTTGTGAATGTCCAGCCTTTGGGAAAAAGTGTAGTAAATGCAAGCAATTAAATCATTTTGCAGTTTCATGTCATGTTAAAAATGTAAAAGTGTTACAAGAACAGGAGGAGGAGTCTGATGAGGCTGAGTTCACCATGAATATTATTGGAATAAAAAACCAGAGTAATGAAGTATTATCAATTAACTCATGGTTTCCGAATGTAAATATTGGTGATCATCATGTGCCTATTAAATTTAAATTAGACGCTGGTACAGATGTAAATGTACTGTCATGTAAAATGTTGAGTGAAGTTGGCGTTCCAGAGTCTCAGCTGCAAGATACAGAAATAATTTTATAGGCATTTAGAGGTAGTGTATTGAAGTATGTAGGAATAGTTTCGCTGAGAGTGCAGTGTAAAAATGTTGAATTTATTGCTGATTTTATAATTCTGGATAAAAGTGTTTATCCTTTACTGGGACTTGAATCTTGTGCAAAGTTAAATCTCGTTGCTCTACACAAGGAAAATATAGATTATCTGAGTAAGTTCAATAATACTAAGGATGAATTTGTCAATAATAACTCTAAATTATTTGAAAGGTAAGTTTGAAGATAAATGTGAAATTCAAGTAAATAATGAGGCTATACCTGTTATTAATCCACCCAGAAAGATACCTTTTGCCATTCGTGACAAATTAAAGGAAACCTTATTAAGTTTAGAACATAGAAAAATTATTTCAAGAATGGAGAAACCCTCTGGTTCATTAAGATTTTGCTTGGATCTACGATATTTAAATTTAGAAATTAAAAGGCCTGCATATGAACTCATTCCTACTCTTGAAGATATAGTTGAAAAACTCAAAGCAATTTTTTTTTTACAGTTTTTGACTTAAAAGAAAGGTTTCTGGCATGTAGAGCTTACTGAAAAATCGAGTAATCTTTGTACTTTTGCCACACACTTTGTTTGTTATAAATTTGATCGATTGCCTTTCGGACTCAATATGGCGCCAGAGTATTTTCATTATTTCGATAATTCATCAAATAATTGTGCAGATGATCATAATCAAATGTAAATGTTACCTAAGTAAAATGGAATAATATCCTTGTAGTTCTAGCTTTTCAAAAATATGATAGACTGATATTATCCATAACAATCACAAAAATTCCAAATTGACAATTGTTTCATAAAAACCGCTTATTCTCTTTCGATCGCCTATTTATTCTATACCAATAACTGCCCATTTACCTCGATGCTATTCACTTGACAAATTGCTTTGTCCCTAACCAAAAAAAACGAGCAGCAATTAATTTCATCCTGGACTACAAGCTTTTCAAAAAAAAAAATAAAACACATGAAAAATGAATCATAGTGCTCAATTGTTTTAAACTCCAAATGTCCAGCTGCGTTTGATGAATGACGTTTTCAATTTCATGTGCGGAATTGATAGTATCTATGGACTATATATGGAAAGTGGAAAATAAACGGCTTCGTCTATGGAATCCTTTGTTTTTGGTAGTCAAAAGAGAATTCAAAGTCATCATTATTGTTAATATCTCGTAAATAACGACAAAATCCTCGGAATAAAAAGGCAATTAACCGGTAAAATGGAAATATAAATTTCCCTAGAATTTCATTATAGAAGCTGTACCTACCGGTAACACCTTTTCGTAATGGGCCCAAGGGAACAAAGGAGGAGTCTTCGTTTTCCAAAGGGTAACAATGGGATTGCATGATGGGAATTTTGAAGGAATTTAATGGGGATTCCTAAAAAGACTTTGTTCTTTTCGGAAGGGGTTGCACGCGAAAAACTTGTAAAGTTTTAATGTGCTTTCGTTAAGTTGATTTATATATATATTTCCATTATCTAATTAAGGTGTTTTTTTTTTTATTGTTGTGAGAACATTGATGAATGTTAAAACATTTTAATGGATACTCACCCATGTGTATTAATTAGGTATATTAATTTTAACTCGCTCAACATAAAAATTCTTTGTTCAACATTATTTTCTTGTGCTTCCAGCGCTATCCTATATCGAAATCGGAATGTTGAAATCAGCGCTACCAAAAAGACCAAAACAACCAACAAAACAATGGAGCAGCAAAAAGCATCAGGTAAATAAAGCTGGCAGGCAAAAGTTAGCGGTGGCCTGCATACAAAACGCTGCGATAGTAAACGAACCGGAGCAATCGGACAGATAAATACCGTTCATTGTTTTTAATTGGACCAGGAAACGGTCCCACCGAACTCGCGAGCGAATAATGTCTCTAATTACAACCCGATTTAATGTGTCCATTTTAAATGTCGCCGGGGTTTTAATCGTGCCTTTAAGCTTATTTTCGTTGCGCTCGTTTTGATCTCGCGATTAACTCCGATGGGGGTCGAAACTCTCTGCGAAACGAGGCCTAAACAAATAAGATATAATTGGTTATGGGTGAGTGATAAATTGTCCTAATTATCGGACAGTCAGAGCCGCTTATGCCTGTAATACAATAAATACCAGTTGCTTTTGTTGGTATTGCTAAATGTAGGTACGCAATAATATGATTCTTTGTATTCGGTCCGGCAAAATCACCGACCGCTTTTGATGCTATGGCTTAACTCAACTGGAAACTACAATATGAGTTTAGCTCTCACGGAATGAAAGTCAGCGATGTGTAAAGTATTATATTTGGGATTTGGTTTGAACAAATATTGCGGAGTATCAATGGTCCATTTTCGATTCTAAATTGTTAATATTTTTCTGTTATCTTGATGTTTTGTTACTTTGGTTGCATCACATCAAGCTGAATTTAAATGGTATGGAGACAAGAAACATCACATCGCAAAGGAGTTTTTAAAAACGCTCTTAATGAAGGTCGCCTAAACAACCATTCATTGGATTTAGTCCAAAGATCCAGTTTAGCAGCTCACAGACCCATTTTAGAGTGAAGAGACAAACTTCTACTAATGAAAGTGATGCTAACACCGAACCATTGATTCCTTAGAAAAGCCAATATATGCAATGTAAAGGTGATTGTATTCAACAGCCCAGAAAAAAAAAGCGATAAGTTTCCTCGAAAGTACCTTTCTACAGCCACCCTTTGACCGTATCTGATACGAAATTCTGATTCGAAGTTTTTAACGAAAGTCCACAGCTTTTTAATAGAGTATGGCACCCTTGGTTGGCATATCCTTAAAATATCTCAATGAACAAAATCCATATAGGATCGTTCGGCGCCGAACTTTGCAACAAGTCAGTTCTAGGGCGGTTACACACGGACGTGGATGTCTTAATACATATACGTGCATACATCAACGTGCAACCAATAACGTGCATGGCATTTTTGTACACACGCTCGTACAAAACTGCAGTCTTGCTATTCTTGCTACAGTGTTCCGAGTGTGCATACAAAATTGCACATTCAAAAACGCGACGATATTTTCTATACACATTGATGTTTTTGTTTGCACGTTCATGTATATGCGTACATGTTTTCAGACATCCACGTCCGTGTGTAACCGCCTCTAGGTGTAACATCACCCTAAATTTGAAAGTCAAATCCTTGGATCATTTCGGTCAGAGGAATTCAAAAATAATGAAATATAGAGGTGACGTAAGACTTCCGGAGCTAGATTGGACCAGGTCTCAATATCAGGGAGCTGATGGTCGATGGAGGCTGCAATCGCCAGTCTGTCTGCTGAGTTAATGCCACAATATTCGGCATTTCCTTTACCCACCTTGTCATGTATCACGTCTTGCTAAGTCCGCAACGCTGTAAAGCCGGCTACATACGGTCCGGTAGGCCTGTCAGTTTGAACTGAACAGTTTGACTGAAAACCGGTCGCCTGAAAGTGTATATATTCCGGTCGATCTGTCAGTTAAAACTGTTCAGGCGGCCGAAGGAAAATCAAAAATATGTTCGTTCATCCGGTCAGCCTGACGTACTCAAAGGCAATTCTAACGCGTGTATTGTTTGTCGATTTTAATCTGATACTCGGGCGGAATGTGAGCTGGTGGCTCCCTACATTAGAACGCCAATGGTTACCTGACGTTACACCTGTTTTTGCCATATGAAACACCCCCTCGCTCCTCATACCGCAAGTAACAGTTAAAAATCGACGAACAATATGTCACGGTCGACCGTCAGTTCATATAGTTCAGTAGTGAGTAGTGAGCTTGGAGGGTCATCAGTCTCACCGGCGACCGGCCTTCAGGCTAACTGTTAAGTTCGAACTGACAGGCCTGACGGACCGTCTGTAGCCGGCTTAAGAAATATTGGATAATGCCTGGGTCTAGGCAACATGAGAATACTTGGAATGTCAGTAGTCTGTCACGACCTAATTTTCAGATATAAAACCAAATAATTCTCTGCCTGTTTTTATTTAATCTTAACTCAACTCAACCAAACATTATATGGTGGCAGTGCGTAGAAGCGTATCTAGTTGTGGGAGAGACGACAGGCGTGATTAAGTGCTGGGGCTGTAGGCTGGAGCTTTACTGCGACAGCTTTTGTGAAAACCCAGGACTTCTGTGCAAGAGCCAGGATATTTGTGTAAAAGTGTACGATCGCACCAAGCTGTAGGAAAAAGCAGGAGAACAATATCGGACACCCAACAAGCTCAGCTTCTCAGGTGATTCAACTTCACATTGGAAATTATGGAAGCAGAAGTTCGAAAACTTTATTTTAGCTAGCGGAAAATCGCAAAAAGGTGATGATGTGAAAATCACAATCTTACTTAATTTAATTGGAGATCAGTGCTAGAACTCTGTAATGGATAGAGATCGTTATTCCTATCGCTATGGCACTTGCTGTCTTCTCCTCTCTTCTCGAAATCAATAGAGAGGGAACGTCCAATAGACATAGAGCAAATATCTCTATTCGTTAAAGAGTCCCAGCCCAGGGACTCCAAATTTATAATACTGTCACACGCCTCGCAGCTAATGTGGGTAGGACCTGAGATTGGGGGTTGCTCATCGATGAAAGGTTTTAAAATGAAATTGAAAGATATCGAAACTGAAAGGGATATTTTTTCACCTTACCTTGCTCTACTTCCAAACTCCACTCAGCTGGCCAGCTCATTGAGGAAGTTCAGGTCCCATGCGTAGTAGTGCAACGAAGCCGTCTTGATTTAACCGGTCGCGGCAAAAGAAAAACCGCGGGTCTATTTTCTCGAACCACACGAAGCGAGCAAAGTATTTTTGGCAACAGGTACTACTTGTCGGCAGGAAGTTTAAGGACTTTGCCGGTACTGTTTTTCAGTATTTTATTTCGCGCATTTTTAAAAGCCAAATTTAGCAAAGCCGTATCATTCTTAGGCATAGAGCACGCGCAATTCAATAAGAATAATAAATTTCCATTCCCAAATAGGATTTAACATCTTATATACCTACCCAATTTAACCTACAATTATATACAGGGTGCGTAGACAAAACTGAACACTCTATTGTAACTCTGTTAAAAACCTTGTCTACGAACACTTAAGGTTCTTTTTAATGGACAAAGAACAAACAGAGACTTTAGACCTTTGTCACAGTGAGACAGCTTGCTTCAACTTGTGAAATCAAGGAAACTGATGTGTTGATTCGAGATAGACTTGTTTTGCGTATTAAAAATAGCAGAATCCAGGAAAGACTTTTGCAGGAATCTGATTAAAAACTTGCTGAAGCAATAAAGATTTGTCGGTCAATGGAAGCTAGTGTAGCTACTCAAAAAGTAATTTCTCAGGATCTAGATCAAGCTGTCCACGCTGTGAAATTCAGGAAGTTTAAACAAGGGTCAGGAAAATTTGAATCTCAATATAAGAAATCGTCAACACCTGGGTTTGCTCAGCAGTCTCAAGAAAAAGCTGGTCCATCTAACTTTGAAAAAGATTTTAGGATCAAAACGTGTTCCAAGTTCCAAGTGTGGATCAGGGCATGCAAAAAGACAAGACAATGTCGAGCATATTATAACCGTGTCTGCTCGAAATGTCATCGTAAAGGCCAATATCGGAAATTCTGTAGCATAAAGTGTATCAAGTCGATGTAGAAAGTGATAATTATGTCACAGACTCAGACAGTAAAAAATCTGATTCCTCAGCTAGTGATGATATGGTTTGAACTGTATTAAACCATAATGTAAATGCAGTGGGATGGTTTGAAACTTTAACTATTGAACAGTGTCAAATAAGCCTAAAAATTGACACTGGAAGCCACATACTTTACAAAGACTTTAGGATGTTAAAAATACATTACAGTGACAGTTTAAAAACTTCAGCTGTCATACACGGAACACAAAATAGATACAGTCATCAGAACCATCGTTTCATGTATAAAACAGTGGGCAATCAGCTTCTTCTATCCTAGGGTTGGAGAGTGCCAAACTTTTGAAAATTGTGAATAACACTCGTAAAATTACCTCCTCGAATGAAGTATTCAAACTAGGAAATCTGGAACAAATTCTTGACAAACATAGCAGTGTTTTCAGTGGAATTGGAAAAGTTAACAAAAACCCTAAAATAACATCAACAGGCAATTTTAAGCCTAAAGTATGTGCTGCAGGTAAAATTCCACTATCACTCAAGGATAAGGTAAAACAAAAGCTGCATCAAATGGTAAGTGAAAAACGTATAGTACCCATTACTGAACCAACAAGCTGGGTGCACCCAATTGTCATAGTTCCAAAATCTAATGGTGATATCAGACAGTGATATCAGATAATTTGCATGGACCCTAGAACATTGCACGTGTACATAAAGCGCAAGAAATTTCATATTCCGACTATTGATTCTCTGTTTGGTAAACTTCATATTTCAGTTTACTTGATGCTTCTCAAGCCTTTTTACACTATTAGACTATGATAGTTCCAAAATGTGCACGATAACTACTCCTTGGGGCAGGTACCGTTACGTTCGTTTACCATACGGTATTTGTTCGGCACCCGAAATTTTTCAACGTTTCCTTTATGAGACTTCAAGCTCAACTCAACCAAACATTACACACCTGACAGTGAAAAATGAGCAGAATCGAAGAATTTTAAGATGATCTTTGAACAGACATACTTTCCGATAGAGTTCTTTGAACAATTCCATGTGCTTTGAACAAAATTTGTGAGACAACTTTTTTTGACTCAGTTTTTGGAAAGGCTCAAGTATCCGTCTGAATTTTTCTCGAATTTTGGAAGTATATAAATATTTATTCACCAATTTAATAAAAACTGGAAATGAAAATTCCGTTTCTGTCACAAAAGGATTTATATTTAAAACATATCTAATCAATTTATCAGGGCTCGGAACTTGAATAAAAATTCCAAAAATCCAATTTAAATTCTCCCTTGATAAGCTCCGAAGCTTTTCGGAGCTTGCATGCTATTTTCAGAACTCAATCGGAATTATTAGGAGGGCTGCAGTTTCAGGATAGGTTTCGAAAAGCTGATACGACCGACCACGTGTGCATGTGACATGCGACAGGTATAGAAAAGGGGCTTGTGCGTTTCTAATAATTGATTGCCGACAATACATACGGGCAATATTAATAGGGGAGACACATTGATGTAGTTTCGTGCCCTTTTAAAATTAAAGTTTGCTTTGCTTTTAGGGAGAAGTTTGTTTTGGAAAGGTACTATTACAACCAGATGGAAATGAGTTTGTAAACAAAAGACGAAAATAAAGACATGCCTTCTTGAAGGGAAAAAGAAAATGTCACGCTTAAAAGTTTCTACAAGCAAAAACCATTTATTTCTTTTTAATCGCTCGAAACCTGAAAAAGAGATTTCACGACTATAATTAAAACCGTGTGTGACAGGGGGATTTACTGCCAGAAATCACTGCTTTCAAGTACCTCTACAGTTTACGAGGCACTAAAATTTACTGATAACTCCATGGCATGGTCAGTCAATTTCAAGCCGATAAAAAAACCACCAGGAATAGAATTTTTATGCTACATTAGCTCGAATTAACTTGTTACCCAAATTGAAAATCTAATACCATATATGAAAAGGAATTCTCTGACTTCCTTTCCCGATTAAACTTCACGGCTGATAAACGAGAAATTAATTTGGAATTTCTCTCGAAGCGGAAAATTAATTTCGATTTGATAGCTTCATTAGGCCGACTGCAGCTGTGTTATGAGATGTTAATATGGCGTTAACGACGGCACATCATGCGAACAGCTAAATTTTATAAGGGAGCTTGTCGTAAATTTAAAAAATTTGATGGTGTTGGTTTATTGCTGAACTTTTTCAACCCCAAGGGTTGGTGGTTGGTGGTTTATTGACAGTTAACTCCAAAATTTATTGTTATATGAAATTATAATGTTGCGTGTTTCGTACATCATTCATCATTACCAAATAATGTTTGTGTTCTTTTTAAGGTGACACCCTATATAAAAAAAAAACAATTTCAGAAAGTAAACATTCAACTAATTGAATTAAACATCCACACACAGGGCCAGTCATTGCATTAATGAATTCTCCTTATCGTGCCTACTTTATTTTACTGTTATTTCAATCTGCATAAAATAAAAGCGAAATATGTTATTTTTCAGATAAGCTTTTATAGCAAGCAAGTGCACCTTTTTTAGATAAATAACCCAACTTTTATCAGTCCCGCAACATTTACGCACGAGTTATTTGTTACTATATCCCGGTTCGAGTTGTTGAAATCGCGAATGGCATTGCAACGATACCCCATAAAGATTGGCCATATCAAAATATGCGGCTGAATAAAGTTTTAGTGGATTTTTCGAAATGTCATAGTAATAAATTAGTTGAACGGTATGCAAATTAAGGCGCAGGCCTGATACTGTCTTGGCCGTTGGGTTTGGAATTCAAATGTATGGAGCCACTAACGCATGTGCTGTCAATCAACCCTGCAAGCTTTCGCATTTTTTGGTATTCCTTTCCTTTAATTAAAACATCTTTTGGATTCTCAATTGGCTTTGAATTTAATATTAAGTACATGGAGACAGGTGCTGGTGCATAAATGGCAAATGAAAGTTTTAGTGATCCTGTGGATATAAAAATGATGAGGCTTTGAAGCTCTTCAATTAGATTACCATTAACTGAAGTTGAAGAGGAGGTTTGACAGCAATTAAAGGCAAATTTGGAGGATCCAAACTAAACATTATTTTTGAATGGTTTATTCTCCAAAAAATCACAGCAGTCTTATTCGATTTAACTAAGTCTAGGAAGGCTATTAAACCAAATCTCACAACAACCAAGATGATATGATACGCGACAGAGTTGTTATAGAGCTGTTGGGCATGAGTTCATACATATCACAACACATAGGTAATAAGAACATACCCCAATCCTAAATGATCGTTCAAGTCGTAGAATCAGACAGATGGATGAGGAATCTGCGGAGATGCAAGGAGAAACGTATATGTTGAAAAGAAAGGATGGAAAAAGAATTATTGATGCCTGGTTGTTTATTTGCTGGAAAATTTTTTCAAAGACAGTCAAGAGCACACATACTTGGTAGATTTTCTTTTTAAGGAATGTCCAGCAATTTTAGAACCAGTAACGTTCAATATTTAGACTGTTTTCTGTTTTGGGTCTTTGATTGGCCTTGGAACAATAATTCAGCAAATCAATAAGCCAGTAACAATCAAAATTTGAATCATTACCGGCTCTTCATTTGCTGGACAATTTTCTTGGAGACAACCAAGAGCCGGTAATGATCCAAATTTGGACACATAACTGGTAGATTTTCTATTTAAAAAATGTTCAACAAATCAAGAACCAATAATAATCCATAAAATCAGTTTCTTGCTAACTTAAGAAGAATTGTCATTTGCTAGTTATTTTTTAGTATAATACTTTACCATTGGCTAGAATGTAAACCATAGATTTTGTTCAAAAGTTTTGAAAAGCTAACAAGTTCTGACAAAAATTCTTTTAAATGAGTTACTTCTTTTGTGGAATCACTGACTGCCATATATTCAGCTTCACATGGAGTTGACAACTGTAGTCTGCTAGCGACATTCTCAGGTGACAACTGCGTCAGCATATTTGAATTTGTCGCATCTTTAGTCCAATCTGGATCGGCGTATGTAGTCAATTCTTCTTCAGATTTCCCATAAACTATAATACTCGTTTTGATGTACCTTTGAGACATCTCAATACGCGCTTCGCAAATCGCAGCTTGCCAGGGTTCTCGACCATACTTGACATTAAACTGCGTCAAATAGAAGCATGCATAAGAAATTTCCATCAGCCTAGAAGTGACACTCAAATACATTAAGCATCCAATCAGTCGCTGATATTGCACATCCTTGCATTTAACGCTCACTAATAGCAGTTCCACATTTGGATCCATTGGTTCACAATCCAACATTCCAAATGTGCTTAAGTCATCCATGATATACTTGATCCAATAATATGCCTGGAGATCCGAGAATAACTTTTTATATCAAAGGATATCTATGGAGTCAAATTGATCTCCACAAATAGAAATTTTCTATCCTACTAAATCGCAAGTGACTACTTGCGAGGGGGTAGCCACTGTCAAAATATTTCGTCAAACGAGATGAAAATCTCATGGAGATCCATGAAGAGACATGGATATCCTCTATGGAAATACATGGAGATCTACTTGAGATACGGTGGAAATATGTAGCGATCCAAGAACTTCGGCTGCAGTCGTGTAGATTTGGAAAAGCGTAATTTTGTACGCACATCATTTTGATTTTAACTGGTAGGTACGTACCGTAGTTATTAATGTATATGGAGGTCCGGAGGGGATACAAAAAGATCCCAGCCCAAGTAGCACATACATGTCGCTGCGACTAAGAATTAACCAAATACAACGTCGCCAGAAACGCAGATATAGTGCAGATAAGTATCCGTCAATGATTTTTCGTTGAAATTACGTCTTGCTGTCGTCCTTAATATGTGGTCAAGAAATCGGACCTTTATCTAGCTCAATTTTGACGTAATAAATGAAAACAAGTTTTAACGTTGAGTTGATATCGTCAATCCGTTGTCCTCTTGTATACTTGTGACCTCTGAAACGTTTTTTAAACGTCGTCTAAAACGACCAATCATGAGGTAAGATAAAAATCGTAAAATGGATGTCATAATATTGTACCAAATTCAACGTTGCATTGAAGACGTCAATCCGTGGTTATCTTCATATCCTGTGACTTCTGAAATGTTTTAAAAACGTCGTCTGACACGACCATTCATAAGGTCAGATAGAGGTCTTAGAAAAACGTCCGGCCAACGTTAAAATTGGACACAGGTAAAATTTGGTGTAGCATTTCATACTTTTTGCGTCGTTCGTTAATAAACTGTCATCAGTCAAATAAAAACATAAACAAACAATAGATATGGCGTTACTGTGAAAAGTTTTTAACAATTTGAATAAGTATTTGCTTTTGTATTTTTGATATGATATAGGACAAAACATGAGCTTCAAATACTCATCCACATATTACAGAAGAAGAATTATTTTTTTAGATTTAGTGAAAAAGGAGAAATGTATTCCAAACATGAAGGAAATGGAGCAAGAAGGAAAATTGGAAGAGAACCCTGTAATCTCCAATTAGTAAATTGAAAAAATTCAATAAATATCGGGTTAAAAGGAAATATTTCAAGATTTTGAACATTAAAAATAAAACATTTACAGTTTCATGAAAAATCTCAATTAAATAAGAGCGTTGAAGCACCTAAAGAACTGGTTATGATAGGTTAGCATATGGGACCTATAGTCAATCTAGGTTTATATGTTTTTACTATTTTATTACCTATGGTCCTATGTTTATATAGATGAAGTCCATTTTCATGACGAAAACACGCATTAGGTTAGGATAAGGTGCAGGTTATTAATTCGACCACTTTATATATCCCAAGGTCCTATCTAATCATCCGCCCTTGCTGCACGTTTAATAAAAATAAAATAATATCTGAAAAATCAATCCTTAATAAGGAAATTTTGTCAAAATTATTTATTATTGTGTAAATCGGACTTACCCAAAGATGTTTTTGATCCATCGGAACTATATAAGAAATTATGTAAATTACAGTTTTTTTTTTTGGAAAATATTAACAAAACATGAATCCGTTTGTTTTGTGTGCATATCATAATTATATTTGACAGAAAAGTTGACTTCGTTTGAAATTTTTGTGCCTACAGGAGCTAACTATTTAGTTTCACGTATTTTATTGTTGACAAGGCCAGGCGCCATTAATATTTTAGGTCCCCCAATATTCTTATAGGTACCTATTAATTTTGTTTTTAATGTGATGAGTTGGGAAATGAAATAGCACCAATAATAACCCAAAAGTGCGAATTTGGTGCAATATATTAAACCTGGAACGTCCTTTATTTGGTTGTGTATGCTGACGTATAAGTTAAAAATTAGTAAAGCCTCGCGACCTGCGACGTCGTTACAACCATGAAATGATTCTCCATTTTGGTGAAAATAAGGGTTGTATAGTCGTCTATTTGACGTCGCGCCTTAACGTCAAGACATCAATGACGACGTTGTGAGGACGTAAAAGTGCTGCTTGGGAGGATATCCCTGAAGATCCAAGGATGTTCATGGAATTCCAAGTAGATCTCCATAAATGGAAATTTTCTGTCCTAAAAAATCGCAAGTGACATTGCTCTGACTGACAGAAGTACTGGATTTTTCTGCATGTTCATGACTAAACAGTTATGTGTACCTCTCCAATAAGATCTCTAATCTTAAGTGATGTGATAGTTGCGCCTTTGACTTCTCAACTTCATTTTGATCGTTGTGAAAAATAAAAAAGTCGTTCACGTACAGTGCAATGATAACTATGCAGTTCTCCTTCCTCATAGTGTTAGATGTAACTTTCATATGCTGACTGCTTGTAGTTCATTTCTTTCAAAACCCTATCAACCTACTTATTCCAGGATCTTGAAGCCTCTTTTAGTCCGTACAATGCTTTTCCAAGAAGGCACGCTTTATTTTTCTTCCCATCAACGACGAAACCTTCTGGTCGTTACATATCGATTGTCTCATCCAGTTCTGAATTGAGAAAAGCGCATCCAACTGTTCAATTTCAAGGTTAAATCAGCAAATATATTGATGAATATCTATATTAATCAGTGGGTAAAAGTATCAAAGTAATCCATGCAATACTTTTGTGTGAAGCCCTTGGCAATATACATAGGTAAACCTATATTGTTTCCATCAATATTTTGTTTCACTTTTTAGACTTATTGAGATTTGACAATGGTTAGTCTGGTTGCTTAAGGGATTTTTTCAAGAGAAAACGCCATTTGATGATACAAGCATGAAATTTGGCACAGTTGCTGAATAGGCCATTTTAATCGATTTGAATCGAGGACCCATCGACTTTTCTCACTGGAACTAAAAAAATCGCCATTTTTCCAAAAATGGCGGCCAATTTTTTAATTTCAATTTTGATTCGGTATAGACAAGCATGATTTTACTCTAGTCTATATATTCCGGGGACGCAGAATAATAAAAAAAATCTTTTAGACCACTGTGACCTTTCGATGACCTTGAAAACCGTAATTTTTGTAAAGTGGCGTCCATTATTAGTATTTTAGTACTAATTTCTTATATACAACAAACAAAAAATTCTAAAACATGGTTTTTTTAAAAATAAAACACATGCAGAAATGCCTGTCGTTTATACTGTGTCAAAATTACTACTAGGCAGGTCGCTTTCTCCATCTCCCGAACACTGGGGCTGGATCTTGATGAGCAACAATAAATAAACTCCAAAATGGAGTGAGCTGTCTTCTGTGTGGAAGGAGTTGCGAGGCATGGAAAACTGCAATTGTGAGACAGGATGTGATACTATGAGGTGTTCCTGTCACCACCTTAGTCTCCCTTGCACTCTTATGGGAGATTTAAATGCAAAAATAGGCCAAGATGTCATGTAGGCAAATTCGGACATCGTATAAGAAATAAAAGAGGCTACATGCTAATTGCTAACTTCCTAGATAGAGAGCAACTCTGTGATGAACACATTTTTCAAAACCTAATGGACATGAAGAAGCCCGGATGGAAAGACAAAATAAAGACTTTATACTTATGACACATCAAAAACACATATTCCAAGACGTAGACGTTCTAGGCTCATTTACGATTGGCAGCGATAAATGGCAGACTGGAAAGAGCAAAGAAATTCAACTGCCCCCATAAGAAATTAAGCAAACATACCAGTAATACATAAAAAACAGAATTCGTAATAAAATTAACACAAAAACTGGAAAAAGACCCCATAAAACCCCACTAAGACATAAATCAAATTGATAAAAGACTAACGAAAACCATAAAAGAAACAGCAATAAATATCCTGGGGAAGGCTAGAAAAATTTAGCAAAGCAACAAAACAAATGTTGGGGAGAAGAGGACTCATAAGACAAGGGAACGAGACTACAGACAGAGACAATTAAGAGCCGGTGATGATCAACATTTGAGCACACAACTGGTAGATTTTCTATTTAAAAAATGTCCACTCAACAAGAAACAGTAATAATCGATATGTAGACTGTTTTGGGTCTTTGATTGGTCTTGATGGTAGAATAATTCAGCAAATCAATAAGCCAGTAACAATCAAAATTTGAATCATTACAGGCACTTTATTTGCTGAAGAAGTTTTTTAGAGACAATCAAGAGCTGGTAATGATCAAAATTTGTGCTCATAACGCCCTTAAGAATATGGTTATGGAAATTCCAAAATCAAATATCATCAGTAGGTACCTAGATGAAATTACTGTAGAATGTAGAAATATAGATAGATTCACTGATAAATTCAATACAGTAGGAGATTGTAATTAGAAGGTTAGGGTGTAGTTCCAAATTTCTATAAAATTGTTTTTCTATTTTGGTGTCATATCGAAGTCTTTTCGACACTAAAAGTAGTTTCGAAAAGAAGCTCTTTGTGACACCCCTTTTTCACTTATCGGAGTTTGGTAACACTGGCTGACTGATGGCCATCGAACTGTCATTCGCGATTTTATAATAGAAGATTTCTATATTTGGCACGTAGTGTTACCAACCTAAACATATAAAATCAGGAAATATGAGAATAAAATTTGTTTTTTTTAATTAAACAATACTTAAATAGAAAAAATAGTATAAAATATTCGTTTCATAAGACATTTTATCGCACTCGCCCTTTAGAAAACTCGCCTCCGGCTCGTTTTCAAATATAGGGCTCGTGCGATAAAATGACGTCTTATGAAACTTGTATTTTAATGTACTATTAAAGGAAAGAGCAACTTATAACACGCATCCCACCAGCTCTAATATTCTATAGCAAAACTCGAATAAGATCAGTTGGAAGAATAAACTGGCTTCTTTTAGTACTACATACAAATCTTGGATACCAACTGAGACACAAAGTCATGCACAATACAATCTGGAAAGGTAATCTAACTCCGCAGTTGCAAACAATCTAAGTAGATGAGTTGGAAAAAGCAAATATCATAGCAAACATAGATAACTGGATAAGCCAACTGAATGGTTGAATCCATTGTTGAAAAATCGAACAAGAATTTGAGAACATAAATGGACTCAAAGTATTAGAAGAATGGATAAATTTTTTTCTATAATTGTTGAGGAAACATCCAAGTAAATCATATTTTCACACAATGGAAAAGAAGAATTGATATTTCCAGGTTACAATAATTAGTGATAGAACTTTAGAGTATTTTACTTTTATAGAACACCCTCTGGTCGTGATCAGTATTTGAGGCTCCTCTTTGGAATTGATCTGCATCTAAAGTCTTCAAGGGGAAAAGTTATGAGCTGAGACATCAATTAATTGAGAATTATTTATCCATGATGAAATATGATGAAGATCTAAAATTAGTTCTTGAGTCTGTTATTTTAAGCTTGAAGGAACATTTTGAAAAGTTGATGTTTGGAATTTTGAACGGTATTTGTATCTGAAAGGAAAGTATCCAACTATATACTTAATATATTCCT
This sequence comes from Ceutorhynchus assimilis, assembly GCA_917834065.1. Taxonomy (NCBI): domain Eukaryota; kingdom Metazoa; phylum Arthropoda; class Insecta; order Coleoptera; family Curculionidae; genus Ceutorhynchus; species Ceutorhynchus assimilis. Next base: position 52,536,176 of record OU892279.1, read on the forward strand.
ACATTTCCTACCCTTGTGCTTTGAAACATAATTTATAAGATAAATAAACTTGAAGCGAGTAGAACTCTTATAGTTCCAACCAGTTCCCAGTTCCAACTTTAAAATCTCCAGATGATAGTGATGATACCTACCTATCCAATGCCAAATTTGGTAGATATCTTTTGAAAAGCCATGCTTGGTTGTAACAGTATATTACATACCGAGGTGAAAATCTCGAGACAGTTATGAAACTTTTCACCGAGGTATGTAGGTATACTATTTTATTTACAATCATCCGAATTTTGAAATTTTTATTTGAATTAAAACTATAAAAATACAATAATTACCAATTTCATTTACTTTCGGCCCACGGGAGGAAAGTAAACTTTCGACCCGTGGGCCGAAAGTAAAAGTCAAAAAAACTTTTTAAAAGTCAGTAAAGTCAACATTACACGTATGATTGTAAATAAACATATTTTCATATTTGGAATCTTTCGAATGACTAATCCTTTTCACATCGACTGGAAATAACTTTGAAAGTAATTTCCTGATTTTATCCACAAATCTTAGTTGGTGCAATAAGCATTAATCTTGTAGCGCGACTTCACCAAAAACAAAGCTATTTAAAGTAGCCGGCCGTGCTGTTAATTTCAGCAGATGCTGACTGGTTTTTTCGTCGAACGTAGTTAATCTTGACGGTTTTGGCACCCCGACCGCAAAGCCCGTTTTCTACGCCGGATACATGTTTCGGAAATGGATCTTTAACAACTTAATGACGCTCTTTGAAGGTGTATTTTTAAATGTTATTGCACCGCCACGATGTCGACTTGCACTTTGCTCTTACAATAAAAACTTCTCATTGGCTACTAATAAACCCTATAAATAATTAGTCTGATGCATCTCCCAAGGGGGTTTTTGTCGAAATCCCAGGAGACGTAACTTATTTGCACATACACGCCAGCATCAAACGTCAATGTGCAGATCCGTGTTAGCCAGTAATTAATTTACGATTCGACGGCTTAATTAAGGGACCCTAAACCACGCCCAATTGCAGCTGCCAATACACGCCAGCATTATGAGATGTTAATATAGCGTTAACGGCACCGAATCATGCGACCGTAATGCACCTCAAATTTTATGGGAAATTACTGCAAATTGCCCGTTTTAAATGAGCTATGACGTTTGGGGGGGGGCGTCTTGGTGGTCGTTGACGTCGGTCGCCATAGGACGGTGCACCTTAGATCAATAATAATATCAGATGTTGTTGATATTTCTTGGTATATCATTAAAATATTATTAATTCCACACCATATAACCGCGACAGTCATTAAATTTTTATGTTGCCTCTTCAGCCAAAGCCATAAGCATTTTTTTCCAGCGCTCAGGATCACATGACAACACAATAAACTAAATGTGGGTTAGCGACCCATAAGTAATTTAACCACTTTATACCCTATTAAGTTAAACATGGTCGCTGGTTGTAGTCTTTTAATTTCACCACTTCTTGCCTCTCTCTTCCTCACTCTGGCTGGTAATTACTTCTTGTGTAACTTGAGCAGCTTTTTATCGCTTTATTATACCCTCTCCTGTAAGTCCTTTTAAATGACCCGAAAACAGGTGAAGGGCTTAGAGGGCGCGAAATTGCTTCGTTTCGAATTGTTGTTGTTGTTGCTTCGCATGAAGAGATCCTTTATTCCGCTTTTGAGGTTGGACTACTTAAGAGAGAGCTGCGAAATTCTTGGATCGTGTAATTAAAGTTATTTTGGCGAGGAACATAAGTTTCCTTTTCATTTTTTAAACTTAAATTTAAGTGGATTTGTTTGTAAATCCTTCCGCTTGTATTTTGAAGCTGAAGCTGGTTCAGGAATCCCTTCGGATGCTCTTATTATAGGTATCTTTGCCATACTGTCATTGCTGATGCCCCAAGCATCAATCGATTCGCTTGACAATGCTTGGATTCCAGCAATTAATTCGTTCATTGACATTTATGATTGATAGGCATCTTTAATACATATCAGAGATTGAAAATATTGTTACATGATATGGGTCGTATAAATAAAAACGAAGTACCTACTTGCTACTACTACAAGTATTAGTATGTTCTATGTAGTATTTACTTCAAAACGAAGTAGATACTACATTTCAAAACTACTGGAAATTAGTAAATGCTTCTTTGTGAAGTAAATACTGTGAAAAATATAGGTACTAATACTTGTAGTAGTAGCACGTAGGTACTTCGTTTTTAATCTTACCACCCAATATGAAACCTATTGATTGGCTTCATAAGCAATAAGCCTGGCCTTATGCGAAAAACAATAATAATTTTATGCCTTCTTCAAAATCATTAAAACGATTGATTTATATAGCTTTTCCTATTTAAACTTTGTCGTAACGTCAATAATTTATGAATAGCAATAAAAGCGGGTTTAAATAATAGGAAAAGCAGGCAGCTGGTCTTAGCTTGATGCACGAGTTATTATTAATTTTTTATTGTTTAGAATATAAAATTTCGAATATAGAACTTGTCATGAGGCAAAAGAAAGAACCCTCAAATAGGGCGAATGCTCTCATAAAGGGGAGTAGAGGTACTGGAAATAATCAGTATTTAGATTTTGAGTGGGGGTTTTCTTTTCATAACGAGTACCTACTTGAAGCGATTGTTTCCTGAACATGGTTCACTCTATCTGAACTTTAATAAGTTCCAAAATACCACTCTATAGCAAGATTAGCAAGAGCAGAAAAAGAAATCGAAAAAAAGGGCCGATCAGATTGATCGATTTTTAATTTTGACAGAGTTCTTCCAAATATTTCTATTGCCCCAAGAAGTGGAATGACTGAAGCTTTCAATGTTGCTTTCCAGGAAAAGATTCTTAAAAACTAGCTTATATATCGATAAGAAGTTGGAAAAATCCGTCAAAATCAAGGAGGAATGGCAACCCTATCTTAGAATAAATATCAATTATCTAGGGTACTTGCACAATATTTTTATTTAAGAATTTCCATGATAGGTCTGTTCCAAGACCTTAAAAACTGTCCCTTGAACGATTTGGAAACCACTCTATATAGGTACGAATTTCAGATTCTACGCACAATATTTAGACTGTGCGCAAATGCAAAATCGTGACGATAAATATTTCCGCGAGAAGAAACACAAAAGAGTCATATCAAAGTCAAATTCTCAATGGGACATGCGCAGATCCATTTTCACATAATATAAGACATGAATGCTAAAAGTTAACCAACCCCCTTACGTCTTATGTTATGTTATTCTGTGTATAAACAACATGAGGGCCAAGGGATTCCATGAGGTTAACTTATGTTATGTCTGGCGATCAGCTCTAGGAGGATCAGCTCTAAACTAGTCAGGGACTGCATATACATGACCTAGAGGAGGTGGGTTTGTCCATTGAACTTATTGTAGCATGGGTACCAGGCCATAAGGGAACATGCTTCTTTAAAACATCTATCAAGAACTGGATAGACAGAGAATTCCAGAGCTGGTGGCTAGAAATACCAGGACAACGACTGGCAAAACTTCATTAAATCCTGCTCGCCCAAGTTCACATCAGACCTACTAAGTCACAGCTGTAAGGTTGTAAGGATAATGCTAGGTATTGCAAACTCAATAAGCATTTGGTGAGTAGAAGCCCGAAACGGCAAGCTATATAGAGTGGCCAGTTTCACAGCTTTGGAGTCTAAATAGAAGGACGAGTTTGGAAACCGCACTCTAAGGTCAGACAGGAGATATCAGAATATATCTGACAATGTTGCAGTGGTAGAGGAAGCTTCTGCGCCATTTTCGTACAATTAATCTAATCTTAATCTAATGTCTTTGTATAAACCCACAACCCACCATTAGTGTTCAGTACATTATCTAAAATCCTTATGCCAAAAATTCAATTGTTGAAAATTATTATGTACATTGTACCCACCACAAATGTCCAAACAGGTATTTTTCATCCACAAAAGCTGTCTCTGTTAGTTTCTCCCAACCACAGATATGTCATCTATCAAGAAATATTACTACCAGTGACAATACGGCCTATACAACGGCCAGCCTACATAAACGTCACGGCTACTATTTAATATGCATTAAAAATAACCGTGTGTACAACAACTATAAACAATAAATTCCCGCCCACGAGAAATATGACGCGTCCCATTGTAAACAGTACTCTTTTGGTGGTTCAGGCAATTAGTTAAATTCTATTAAAGTATTAAATTTCTCCGGACGACGGCACCATTTGTTTGGAGTGCAGTTTGTTAAACATCTCACGGCTGGCTATTTGGGGCCACATACTGAGGCCGGAACGGCGACCTTAATAATTCAAGATTGCACTTTTTCAATGAGATAAACGATAATGCACTTTGCACTGACAACAAATCTAGAAGTCATTCCGATTGCAATCTTGTGCCTGACCGGGATTGATAATTTTGCAAAATGGAAGTGAAAATATTCAATGATCCAAGATCGTATTTTCAACTTTAATCATCAAACACAAAAGTCTGGTAAATCAATGAGGAGGAGCCACAGGAGAGACAAGATAACATTGACAGGGTGTGGATTTAAGCTATCGTTTGACACCTCATTAGACCCAAAAGTTTAACATAGTTTATCGCTGGTATTAAAAGAGAAAAAACGGGGTCGTTAGAAGATCATCATATTTCAAAGATAATTCAGGACAGTTGAGACATGAAGCAGACGCCTATTTTTTTGACAAAGAACAGGTTGCTGTTTTAGAAATAATCAAGACAGCAATCAGTCAAAAATTGTATGTTAATTTTGCATAGTTGATATGTATCAGCGTGACAAAAAGCAGCTGGTTTTGATAGGAAGCCGGCATCTAAAAGGGCATCCGGTTATATCAAAGGGATTAGAATCTAGAAACCCAAACAGAATATTGTAACTTTCTCACCTAAAAATCCCTTTGTAACATTAGGTACCAGGCAACACAGGGCTTTTCAGGGGATTATTAAAATGTATGATATATATATTTTAGGGGTGGATTTTATGTTTATGGGGTTAGTTAATTATATACAAGCTATTTAGTTTTTATATTCAAAAAGAATTATAAACTCAAGTTTCTCGTTTGTTCGATCTGAACCAGCCAGCGCCATCATTATATCGGTGTAGGTATAACTTGGTATAACGATGCTCAAAATGAACCATCGTAAATACGGGGCAATAAATAATCCCCCGGCCTTACAGTTTCAATGCCAGTTGTTTGTGTTCCTTTAGGCGTAGAAGTAACAAATTACGTCTGGGCATCTGTGAATGTGTTTCCCTTTTGATTTGCCCGGGGACATTCGAGCCCTTCTCGTTTTATCAGCTGCCGCTCTAAGCTACGCTAATTAAATTGATTTGTTTCAACTTATCAATTTGATTTTAGACTAAATAGTTTTTATCATATTAATCTAATCTAAGCAGTTCTGATCCAGAGAAAATAATTATTCACGTTAATTGATTTTTTTTTGAGCAATTTGGATTGTTAAGTTTTAATAGGTTTGAAGAATCTTCATGGCTAGAACAGATTAATTATAAATTGTTAGTTCTATTGATTGGTATAATGCATACAGCGTACCTACTGTTCCATAAAAATCTAGAATTCTTAGGTTAGGTTTTAAAGGGTTTACGCTACAGCTTGCACTCGGAAACTGATTGGCACATTGTGAACCCTTCTCCAGGGCTATTCCCTCCCAAACCTTTAACCTCCTTCTCTTTTCGTTTTGTGCCAGTTCATGGTTTTTATAAAGTTCAGTATTTCCATTGTCCCTATCTTTCTCGTGTTGCGGAAACTTTGTCCTAGGTAGTGTAGGCTGTGACATAGTAGGTGCTCTATTGTTTGATCCTCCTCGGAGCATTCTTGACATAGTTTATCGGTCCCGAGGCCTCATTTATGGAGCATTGTTCCTGTAATTGCCCCTACCAATATTTTATCCAGTTTCAATAATTTCCTGGTTTTTTCTATATCCACGTACTGTAACAGAGCTTATGATGTTATGCAGTCATTGCGATTACGCCATCTTCTGTTGTGCAGCTATTTCATGGTTTGGTCTACTAAATCTTTCAACAGTTTGATCATTAATTGTGATGAGTCGTCTGTTCCAGCTTGATTTTTTTTTCATTTCCAGTTTTATACCAGTCTATTTGCCATTTTGTTCCCTTCGATAGTACTATGTCCCTGAACCCAGTATAGTCCGACATTACTGTTCCTCATCCAGGACAGCGCTTCCCGGCAGCTCATCACTAGTTTTGATTTCACTATATGTGATTCTAGTAGTCTCAGCGCTGTTTTACTATCCACATATATGGTGACATTTACCAACAGTCTTGCTGCTTTTTCAATAGCAATTATTTAGGCATATAGGCTGCAATCATCCCTGTATCCTCTTGAATGTTTAGTGCTTCTGAGTATACTCCTGTTTTCAATATAATTTTTCCTATGTATTATAGGGGTTTGATCTCTATCTTCTCTTGAAGGCATAGTGGCCTTTAACCTGGCCCTCGAAAGAATATTTGGCCACTAGTTATGTAGTCTGTTGCCTTAAGGAATGTTCCGGCCTCTTGGTTATCCATAATTTTGGCTGTATCCTTAAGTATTGTCGAATGTCCATAATCGGTTTCCTACAGTTCAAATTCTCTTAGTCTAAGAGCACCCTTTGCAGCTAGCTGTCCCTCTTATGAACAAATCTCTTTATTTATTTATTTATTCAACATTTAACAAACACCAGGTTAGTTATAACATAACTTACAAATAAGCTACACTCTACCAGTAGGCAAATTTAACACCAGAAAGGTGAAAGTTATTGTTTGGGCAACCTCAGGGTAAAATTCTAGAGTTTTATTTAAGGGGCATGTACTGAACGTAATTCAGTGTCAAGTGATTTATGTAAGATTCGCCTAATAGTAAGAAGTGCAACTTACATGTATACAAGTGTTATCTTCAAATATATTTGATAACTCAGAAGTTCCTAAAGTAGGGTTATCTGCATGTTTGTTCTCATTTTAGATCCAGACATGAGCAGTTAGCAGTTCTAAGTTTGTTCCAGACAATGACATGGTGAGTGAGTCCTATGGAAATCCTACCCACGTTTTATCTGTTTAACGTAGATCTCAACGTGGTTCTATCAGAGTAGTACCAAAAGGTTGCTGAAGAGGAGCTACTAACCGTGCGCTCGGTATTTTGATCTGAGTTCTCCGAGCTTGAATTCACCGTTCGTTTATTCAAAAAGTGTACTCGGTGCTGGCTCATTCGCGTTCATTTATTAAAATTTCGGCCACTTTGATACAGCGTTCAACTGCTCTGTTCGCTCGCTGGTCACGTGATTACAGCTCCGCTCAGCACGCTCTGCTCTTTGAGCAAAATACCGAACTCAAGGAATAGCCTCAACTAAGAGCAATCTAGATACAGCCTCGAACACTATAACGATGTTCGTATAAAAAAAAAAAACAGATCGAGCCCCAAACATTAGAAATAATCTTACCTCTAACTGAGGAATACTCTAGGCCAAAAGTGGAGCCTTAAACTTCCAAAAGCTGCTCGGAACCATCCTATTGAAGAAATGAAACACACATGTTGTAGGTTAATAATTCTTGAAGAAAATCTCAAAACTTACCGAAACAAAATCTGAAATTACCAAGGGTCAACTATAGACAATGATCAAAAATAAGTTAGTCTAACTCTAATTTTCCTGGCACAAAATTCCAAAAAGTCTTGCCTAAAAACAATCAGGCCAAGACCGACCTGTGAGACCGACCACACACCATGAGGTCTCAAAATCAAAAGGGCAGATTCTTCCTTTTAGATTTGGAAAGGGGGCTTCCAACGTCAAACTTCTAATTTTGACATTGATGAAAATTAAGAAAAGGGCGAGTCAAGTTTCATCCCAAAAATACGAACCGAAGAGTGGGTTGCATATAAAAGACGCACCAGATAACCAGTGACTGCTGAAAATTGCCTATGGAATCTATATCAAAAAGGTAGAACAGGTCTTAAAGAAAACGCCTAGGCAGTGACAGCTGTTCAATGACGGATGCATGATGGAACTGAAAAATCAAAAAGTAAACAATAACCATCATAACCTCAGATTATTTATTAATACAAAAAAACCGAAGAGTATTTAACCACCTCAGTAAGTGAGTTGATAAATATAATACAGAAGAGAGGCCCCAGGTTACTTCCCTGGAGTACTACTCCAGCTGTGGTTGGTTCAAAAACATTAAAATAATTTTCATAAGACTCAACATTATTTTTTGGTGGACAGTATACAACAGAAATTTAAAATATTTGCTTTTTGAATTTTACCTTCACAAAAATACACTCAGCATCACAGTTAATACTAAATTCGTTAAAAACTAAGTTTTTCCTCAAAGCCAGAAAAACTCCCCCACCTCTAACAGTAGAATTAGAATTTCTGTCTCTTCTTACAACAATATACCTGTCATCAAACAATTCGCGGTACGATATACCATCGTACAACCATGTTTCGGCGATGGCCACGAAATCATAATTTTCAGATAGTATTCCGGCATAAATCTTCTGTTTTAGTTCTAAGCCTTCTAGATTGAGGGTTAATCTCCATTTATTAAATTTATTTAAACTGTTCCACCATCATTTGATTTCATTTTTTAAAATTTGATGCTTGATTTTTAACCTGACTGTGAAAATATACATTAATTTAATTTGAAACTTACTAAATTATTTTATTGGTTTACTTATGTCAGGATTTGGTTGAGTTATATGCCTTATTTATTTCCTTTCCAGAATTATCAATTAACGTTTGCTGATTATTTTTTTAGGTGTATTTCTGTGTAAACAAGCGCAGTTGCAGTTGAGTAACGCAGTGTTAGTGTTTTTGTTTGTTTGATATCATGCTCAGATGTTTTAATTAACGAGGAGGATTCAGAGTGTCCACCGGATTCCCCTCTTTTACAAAAAAACGTGACACACCGAGCCAGTTGGCCATATCTCTTTTTTTCCATCAGGCATTTCATAGATTTTGTTGCAGTATTGTGACCTTCATGGATCTATGTATTCTATATCTATATATTCTTGGCAACAGATCTAAAGTGGTCGTAGGTTGCAGATTAACCAAAGCCATAGGCATTTTGCATAATGTCTGAAAGATCAGCCAGTTTGCAGAATATCTAGGCGTTTTACACATTGCTGAATTCCGTATACAGACAGAACCAAGGTACTAGACACATAGGCTTCAATCAGACCAGTTGACTGATATCCATTTCACTGCAGAATCCTCACGGTGGATCATTAATCGTCTCTACATCTCTGGCAGCTCGGTTATACTCGGCTTCGGCAGTCCCGCCTTGATTCGCCTAAACCGAGTACAAGTCAACTCGTCTTATGTGTCTATAGTAGGTTGGTCCGGTCTGTATGAGAGGCAACACATATTCTTTGGTCGTGTTTCAGAGAAAATCTATCATCATTATATTTGAATAATGTTCAATTTGTCTCATTAAAAATAAACTAAATGCAGGTAAACATGAAAATATACTCAGCAATTTACCAATGTCCTCAAAAACCTAAAGTTCTTTCAAAGGTACCTAAATAATTTGATGCTTTTAGAACTCCCCAATTTCAACTGTAAAGATATTATCTACAATTCAAGACCATTTTAGATATTTCGATCCTGTGATGTTAAAGTCACATTTTATTGGCCGTATATCTCAAATAAGAGCTCGTTTTAAGTAGTTTTCGTGTGTGTATCCCTGAGAGGCGTCTGTTAGCTGTCAAATGCTTTTTACCTAGAGATATCTTTGAAATATGACGACGCCTGCATGGCGCTGCCTTTTTTCTCGTCTCCCATAGTATTTTTTTTTTCAACTAGGCACCTTAATGAAGTGTCGAGTGATGTCGTTTGATGCCTCTTTTTGATGGCCTCTTGATTTCCTTTGGTTAAATCTAAATACGTAATTAATGCAGCTTTCCAAACATCCGAACTAGAATAATATCGCAATAATAATTATTACGGCCATATTAAATCACATGATATGAAACAAGATTAAAAAGCTATAACGTATGCCATTTTAGAAACAGATTAGATCATTTTGCAATAGAATTTTCAGGCCATAAATCCTGCCGATTTGAATAAGTATCCTAAAATAACTTCGTTTCTCCCCTTTTATGAAAACTTCAAATAAATTTACATTTAACACATAAAAAAAAAACCTACATATTTTTGCATTTTAAGTATTACCACGCTAAAGCCAAAATTGCTGCCGTTTTCTCTTTTTTCCATTTAAAAATCTCTCCTTGATTTATTACCAAAACGTATGACTGCTTTCAAGTCAGTATTAGACCGGGAGCAAGTTTCTATATAACGACTTGTTTGTTTTGGCAGTACCAAGATAATTATTTATCATTGCATCTCGGAGAGATTCCGTATCTGGCTGGGCGTGTATTGCATTTCAAGTGTGTAAATAGCGATGCACATAACTTTTATCGGCCATCGGTGTTTGAAGGTATTTCTAGACCATGTTTCGAATTCCAACCAATGTGTACTCGAGCTAGGTATTATAAATACCACATTTGTCTGATAAGGAAATAATAGTTATATTGATGGTGACAAGGCTATGCAACCAAATACGTCCTAAATAAATTAGAATTAAAGAAATTGAAGCAAATAGCAAATTCATTGTGACCAATTTTTTTTGTGGAAATGCATATTTAAGTATTAAGAAAATAGATATTTTATATATTTAACAGCAAACTCAGAGTCTTTTCTCAACCTTTGACAAAGATCAACAAACAATATCTGCTCTTATATATCAGCTCAATATCCCTATCGTTTTGTTTTAAACATTGGAGAAGTTTGTAACTTAAAATCTCTAGGGAAATCTTGCAAGTGAAGGGAACCTCCTACTATAAATCATAAAAAACGCTATCCACATCAAAATAACCTATCTTTGTGGAAACCCATTATAAGCTAGAAAACTTTCATCGTCAAACATTCAAAACTGAATTTGTATTTACAATATCTGTCCACTTTTCAGAAAACTTATTGAGATGATGAACATTCATTTATCACTATAAAATAACTAACCCAATAAAAACATCATGTTCAATTCACTATATTAGCCGCTACATACTTAATTGACATCAAAATGTTAATGACGGTAGTTGGTTCAAAGCAAATTATCGGCAATTTTGCTTGATTACTATGCTTATAATTTGTGTGTATAATAGGCAACAAACAATATACGTTTTATTAGTATCATATCGTAAAGGAACACGAGAACAAAATGTTTGACGCCCCATAATTTTGACAGGAAATAAGCGGATGATCAATATGTCACCGATGGGTGGGCCGTGTTAAGCATAAGGCCACATGAAATATGGATTTATATTTTTGTTCAAAGAAGTCATTCAGTTATAAACCTTACCAGTGGGATTAGGGAAACATCTGCTAGGGTAAACGAATATTCAATAAGAATATTGTCCTAAAAATCGAGTAAATATTTGAAAAAGCTTCTCACATTTTTATTTCCCAGAAGTAGGAAGTTAATACATATTGTATTCATTTGTTGCACCCTGTACGTTGTTGCAATACTAAAAGCTTTTGCCGGTATCTGTATATTACGAAGTGATACCGGCGAAGAACCTCTTAGATCATTGCCGGCCGGCTATAAATCGCAAGAATTTATGAACCATACAGTGCAGTCGTTAACCTTGTTTTTACGCTTTTGTTAATCAATTTAAACTGTGATCCTTTGGTTTTGTTGATGCATAATTGAATGTCTAATTCAAATTTGTTATCTGCTTGTAATTCGATTTGTGTGGTATTATTTTGCTGTTGATAATAGAAAATGTTTTGATTGAGTCGCATTTTTCTTCTCAGTCAGCAAATGAATTAGATAAAAACACATCATTAGGCTGTACTGCAATAATATTTGCACACCAAAATTACCTTATCGCTGTTGTTATTATGTTTCTATAAGAATTAGATTTAGTTCTAAGAAAGTTTATTATGAAATATTTATCTAGATTCGAAAGTTTCCTTTCTGGTGCGAGGTGGTTTTTGAATGGTCAAGGGATTTAAAGCGAAAAAACCATCAATAAAGTAAAGGGGGCATTCTTCTTCTCACTTGCCAGTGAGACTAGACAAATAAAATATGAAAACTTTTTGGAAAGAAAACGACAAATTTATTGACTTTAAAAACACCCTATACTTACCCCTGAACAAAATGGCAAAACAGAATAAAAGAATTTTGTTGATGAAGTTAGAGTTGCAACAAATGCTTTGAATAAAAGTCGAATTGTTGAAATGGAGACAAAGCAGAGATTAGCAATTTGAAAATACACCTTTTTGAATCATATTCCAAAACAATTTAGAGGTAAACTTCTTTGACCAGTCAAAAACAACTACTCCAAGGGCAAATACCCCTACCGGCATTGAACTACACTGATTGGTCTGAGCTTTCGTTGGCAATCAAAATTATTAGAGTGTTTTCAGGTGATGACCAACGTGAAATCAAGGACATAAGAGTCCCTATTTAGAAATCGACCCACTGAGTAGTGGACCCTGCAATCCTGTGCCATTCCTTGACGCGTTTCGTCCTTGTTAGGACTCATCAGAAAGACATAGGCTGAAGCTCCCTGTCTAAGCAAAATTGAACTTCGTTGATCAATCAGAAACAACTACTCCGAGGGCAAATACCCCTACCGGCGTTAGAGAGTGTTTTCAGGTGATGACCAACGTGATGAGCCCTAACAAGGACGAAACGCGTCAAGGAATGGCACAGGAATGTGGAGTCCACTACTCAGTGGGTCCATTCCCAAACAGGGTCCCTGATTTCACGTTGGTCATCACCTGAAAACACTCTCTAACAATTTTCATTGCCAACGAAAGCCTTCAGACCAATCAGTGTAGTTCAACGCCGGTAGGGGTATTTGCCCTCGGAGTAGTTGCTTCTGACTGGTCAACGAAGTTCAATTTTGCTTGGACAGGGAGCTTGAGCCTATGTCCTTCTGATGAGTCCTAACAAGGACGAAACGCGTCAAGGAATGGCACGGGCAACACTACTCAGTGGGTCGATTCCCAAACAGGGACTCTTATGTCCCTGATTTCACGTTGGTCATCACCTGAAAACACTCTCTAACAATTTAGAGGTAAGTTTGGTTCGCAAATATAGAAGTGAAAGTGACTGGTTTACAAAAAACTTTTTTTTTCAATAAAAATGAAAGAATAGAGACAAACGATAAAACAGATGTTGCAGAGAAAGGGATGAACACAAAAGATAGTGAATGGTGATGCCACGAGACGAGAATACGCTCGTTCTCTTGTCTTGTCTCGAAGGTTCGAGTGAAAATGAGTCTCTCTTCTCGTTTTTCGTCATCAGTTTTTGACCAAAAACATATCAACACAGATATAGACATTACAGTTAACCAAACTTTGTGTCACCAATAGTCTGGAAGAGCTATCCACCCCCGGTGTATCCCCTCCAATTAGGTTGCCCAATTTTAACGAAGACATATTAGAAGAACAGAGGAAACAAATACAAGATAAAATATAGAACAAGGAAACAGAAATACAGATACAGTGAATTTGAAATGTATACATATAACTTTTGATGCAGTATCATTTGAGGATTTACCCAAACAGGAGAAAATTTGACTGTATTAAAAGAACAAATAAAAATCAATATTGTCACAACCCTTATACGTTTCGTCCTGGGACGTCACAACCAGGAGCGTGACCTGGGCGCGTAGGTGAGGTTTAGGTAGAGAGAAACTTGCTTGGTATAGGTATAATAAGATAATGTATTGAATAATAATAATATTACCCTAGTTTCATGACGTCTCTTCTACGGAGGGACGTACTACTTATAGGCCACTCTGTATTATTTTTTTTTTTACGGATATGCGCACTCGCAAGGAAATATCCTATCACGCTCGAGAAGCGGCAAGTGCGGGGAAATGTCGGTGTATGTTGGTCTTGAAACGGTTCAGGTTGTAACCTGCAGGGAAAACCGTCGCAGGGAGTTTATTCCACAGCGATGCTGTTCTCCAGAGATATGAATTCTGATATAATGAGGTTCTTGGTGCCTCTAGTTTGACAGTAAATTCATGGTTACCGTCTGTTTGACGGGTTCGCCTGGTAGGCGCTACTCTCGGTGGAATCATACGTGCCAACTCTTCAGAGCATTTTCCGTGATAGTACCTATAGAAGAGAGATAAATCGCCCACAGATCTGCGATGTTCGAGACCATCCAAGTTACGAGTAAGTGCGGGGTCATTGATCAGCTTGATAGCTCGTTTTTGCACGGTATTCAAATGCATTAAGGTATGTTTGGGTGCTGAACTCCATATATGTGAGCAGTACTCCATAGTTGGTCGAATCTGGGCTTTGTAGAGTGTCAGCAATTGGCTTGGTGTGTACAGAGTTCTTGTACGAAATAGCACCCCCAGCTTTTGGGACGCCCTTTTAGCAATATCTGCCACGTGACTGTGCCAAGACATGTTGGTCTCTGCAGTAACCCTCAAGATGTGCAACTGACTCTGTAATGTGACAGCACTTCCAGATAGCATGATGTTTGGCTCACCGGTGCTGGTCTTTTTTGAAAACAGAGCTGCTTGGGTTTTCTGCGCGTTGAACTGTACAAGGTTTTTGTTACCCCAGTCCTCTATTATCTCCAGGTCGTTATTTATCTGCGATATTTGAGTTAGTCTAAGATGATGGAATTCACGTGCGGAAAGACCTGTGGGTGGTATGAGTGAGAATACTACATTGCCATCGTCTGCAAAGCAATAAAGTGGATTTACTGTTTTATCTATGAGGTCATTTATGTAAATCAGAAAAAGAGTTGGCGAAAGGATTGCTCCCTGTGGCACACCAGCATTTATTTGGTAAGAGTTGGAGTTCTGGCCATCCAGTGCAACATAAATGGATCTGTCCTTTAGGTAACTTTCAAACCAAGTGCAAAGTTTCGGCGATAATCCCATTGCTTTGAGCTTGTTGAGCAGATTTTCATGCCAAACTTTGTCGAATGCTTTAGATATATCTAAGGCAATTGTTCTTGTTTCACCCCGCAACTCAATCGCTTTTTGCCATAAGTGAGTGACGTATGTAAGTAAATCGCCAGTTGACCTATATTTTCGAAATCCGTATTGCTTATCGTTGATAATTTTGTACTTTTCCAAGTACTTGGTTAGGTGATTGTTCACAACTCTTTCCATTACTTTTGATATCACCGGAAGTAGAGCAATTGGTCTATAGTTTAACGGATCTGTCTTTTTTCCTTTCTTTGGAATGGGTTGTACTGCGGCAGACTTCCATGATGATGGATATACTCCTTGCCTGTAAGACAAATTGAATAATTTTGCGAAAGTTGGGGTGAGTTAGTTGGCGCAATTTTTGAGTACTATTGCGGGAATGCCATCCGGACCCATTGCTTTGTTTGTATCTAGCTTTTTAAGGAATTTTCGTATTTCTCTGTGACAAAAAGGTACCTCTGGCATACTATGGGAAACCCTTTCAATGAACGGTGGAGTTTTTCCGTTTGGCACTGTTAGGTTGGAGTTGGAGGAAAACATTTGGGCCAGCATATTGGCTTTTTCCTCTAATGTTGTGGCTAAGTGATTATTTTTATCTGTAAGTGGTGGTATGGATGACTTGGTGAAGTTAGATCCAATTATGTACCCTCTGTACACTTGGCGTGACTGAAGTTTGAAGCTGGGTTTGAGACAGGTCCAGAAGGGCGTTTCCCATTAAAGGTAGTTTGCACTGGGAAGAGACTTAGCTAGAGGGGCTTTTCCCATTTGAGGTACTTTGCACTAGCCTTAGTCTGCCGGTAATGGATTTCGGCGCGGTTTTTTACCAAATAAATGCGGACTCGTCGACACACTTTAGTAAAATTGATGTACAGAGTGGTATTTATTTAAGTAATTGACAATATAAAAGCTCGATTGGTAAGAAGATGTTTTGCACAGAAGGAATATTTTGACTATGACAGTCGACAGAACAAAAACATCCTCATAGATTTCGGCTTCATATCTCAGAATAATTTAGTGTATGTAGTTTGGGGGGTACCGAATGATCATTTAGACACAAAGACTCGACATAAAAAAAAATTGAAATTTCCTCATTCTAGGGTACTAAGGGTACTTACGATTTACATTTTAGAAAACTTTAAAAAATCATAACTTTTTTCCCTGTTATAGATAGAAAGCTAAAGTTTCCAGCGATTCTTATCCCAGTAGAGGACTACAATCCCTGAAAATTTTAGCCCATTGGGACTTTCAGAAATAAAATCGCGTTAAGCAAATTGGGGTAAATTTATCCAATTTTCAATTTTTCTGAGTGCCTTTTGTCATAGATTTCCTCTTCAAATTTCAGAATAATTCAGTGTATGGAGTTTGGGGGGTCCCGACTGATCATTTAAACACAAAATCTCTACATAAAAAAATTGAAATTTCATACTAACTACTAAGGTTATGATTTAGATTTTAGAAAATTTCAAAAAATCATAACTTTTTTCCTATTATAGATAGAAATCTGAAATTTCCAGCGATTTTTATCCCAGAAGCGAACTACAATCTCTGAATCTCAATTCCCATTTGGAATTATTTCTAAATGGCGAATTGCAGGAAATCATACGTTTATCTGCTATAAGAGAGGATAAAATGTAAAGTCGAAACTTAACAATTAGTCACCTCATGCCCTAAAAAACAAGCATCCAAATACTGGAATGACAAGATCAATGATTATTTAATGAACTTGGGATTCAAGAGATCTCAAGCTGTTTGTCTTATCTCAAAAATGTAACAACAACCACCTTCCGATGACAATAACATTATATTTTCATGAGAAATAAGAAATATGTATGTTCCTATTCAAGGATAAAACTTACAATTCAAGTTGTTATAAGTACCCACCAAAGTATATAATTAGATTTTTCATAAGACTTGTGTTAAGTACTTTGAATTTTCTCTTCTTTCTCTAGGACCTAAAAGTTTATCTTTCATAGCCACTAAACCCATAGAATAACATAGTACATTAATAACTTCCTAGTTGGGCTTATTACTTTTATATTTCGTGAAAGTTGTAGCAAAGACATCAAATCTCATTTTATTCTTTAAATATTTATTCATCAAGATCAACCTACAGAATCATCTAAAGAAATTTCACTGCTGAACGAATCCTTTGAAGAAAATTTAATCAAGCACATTAGGCCTCGAGCTGTCTTCAGGCCACACAGCGACATATTTTTATACAGAACACTCTAAGTACAGAAATAAATTATATATACAGGGTGTCAGACCTCGCATTTCCATGAAAATTGAGATAGGAATATGCTTAAAATGCTCAATCTCCAAGATACAACCAAAGTTTTACTTTTGTTTTCGATTTTTGTTAATTATTCTCCAATAAAACGACATAATGATCCACCCTCCGTATCTTGAAAATTAGGCACTTTAAGGCTACATGTTCCTATCTCAATTTTTATGGAAATGCGAGCAGGTCTGTCATCTGTCAACCGTTGAGATTTTTCTTCCAATGTAACTGATGAGAAGTTTGAATTTGTATCTGTATACCTAGAACTATAACTCCGACTTAGGCAAGATTGGGAGAATTTGTAGTCCTTAACGACAACTACATACATTCCCAAGAAAATATCTATGATAAAGTTGAAGATGATATTTTCCAATAATTCAACTCTTTCAAAACTTTTCGATGTTGATATTTGTAACTTAAAATGATCATTTAGCACAGCCAAACTTAAAAATCTTACTCCCAAAATTGGAAAACTTTTTTGTTATCAGCTTTTGTTTGGATAAATTTCGATTAGGTACATAGGAAAGAAATTCAACTACCTAAAAATAATTAAGTACCTACTTGTGCGGTAAAGTTGGATGTTTTCCACACTAGTACCTACATATATGTACCTAATCGCCTGAGGAAACTGTAGAGATATATCTTTCCGTATGAGTTAGAAAAGTTGATATCAAAAATCAATTAACTTACCATAATATACACCAGTAGAGCTTCCACCGCATTCCGCGCAAGAAGTAAACATCGCTAGCACTAGCATCGTCCTAAATCGCCAATTTGCGAAAACTTTTCCAGTAAGCTCCATTTTTATATCCTCAAATAATCCTTTTTCTAAAATTAGCAATAATAATAGAATTCACTCATCATCCAACTAATTATTTGTCACTAGAATTTAGCACTATACAATCACTAATTGAATCAAAATCGCATTAAGGTCCAGCTAGAAAAGTTCCAAAACAAAAACATAGAACGTGCGTATACGTAAAAATCCACGAGCGTCAAAACACGTCGACAACAGCGCGTCGTCACCGCAGACTTTTCGACAAGACTAAACTAAAACGCGGAGTCCGCCGTTCGGGAGAATAAAAGACTATGGCGCAACGTACCTGCTCCTGGTCTATGGGGGCCCTCGACATTGCGTTCGGAGCCAGTTTTCCCGGGTTGGTTGTGGATTACAATTTTGCTTGGAAACGCCGACCGTTAATCGATATTTAATAAGCAACATCCCCGAAACTGGTTGCTGTTGGCGATGGGAAAGTAAATCGTATAAGAGATTGTGAAAATGATATATTTTTATCAATTTTTACCTGAAGAGTGAAACACTTTTGCCAAAAGATGTGAAAGTTTCACTGAGAGTTTCACTTAAAAATTTGCTAGTGTGAAGCAATATGGATGGTTAGGACTTCTACTTTTTCCAACAAAATATTAGGTCGGTATTTTCAAACTAACTGTCGTCATCACTCATCAGCTAACTGGCAACTTGCAACTTGTTATTTATTCTATTCTTTTTCACGTCTAGTTGTTGAGAAATACAATTTTAATCTGATTTTTCAATAATTTAATACTTGATATTCCTTCATTCTTAGTTATTCCAATTTTTCTCCAAGTATTATTTGTTTCAATTGATTCGCTGTTCAACGCAATTTTTCCCAAAAATGTGTATCTTCTTTATTCTTCAATGTTTCTGTTGTCTCATTTACATGTGGCTTTCCATCCGGTGCCATTGTATCTTTGTGGCACATTGATTTTTCAACTTGTTCTTCTGACTTGTACGTTCTCTTGGTTCTCTTCTTTTAAGAGTTTTTTTTTTTCTTCAGTCAATCGTACTTTCAACATACCTATCTCTCTCTCGATAGTCCTTTTCATTTTCCCATTCATGAAAACTTTTCTAACCATTTTTTTCTCTAAAACATAATCTTTATCAAGTTATGCTCTATCCAACCTCAAATTTTCAGCTGAAGTGAAGTTTTCTAAATTTGACTGGGGCGTTTGGTCATCAAATAAGCTGTAACTCTGTATATAGCTTCATTTCACAACATTTTTGATCTTTTAGCCTCATACATTATCAACCCTCGCTTTTTCTACCAAGCATTGATTGTACCTTCCAGCTTCACCATTTTGTTCTAGTGTATATTTTATAAAAAAATTATAGAAAATTCCATTATCTCCAGAAACCATTTCTTCAAACTATAGCCACCATCTTTTCTGGCAATTGATATTTTTGAATTTACTTCAATTTCTTGATTATAGGCTTTGCGTAAAGCTTTAATGTTTACAACACATTCTGAGTTATTTTTGCATATCTAAATCAAAATTTTAACTGCTGAGATACTTCTTCTTTGATTAGCTCATCAGTTGTTGGTTTATCTTCCAAATTCCATAGCAAATCTCTTTCGGGGATTAAGTACTTACTTTTCTCGACTTCACTTGTAGTCTATGATTATTCTCCATAACATTTCGGATGCCGCTAGATTTCATGCAGATGTTATAGTCAATCTAGTGGTAAATTTTTAGGCCAAATAGCTTCTAGCTTTTGATCTCCGACTTCTATGAGTTGGCGTTTGAATGAATAACTGTCACTATTGTAAGTAGGTACTACGTAGGAACAGTCTTTGTACCGGCCGTAGTAGTACCATGAGGTATCTTCAGACGCACCAAACTAATTGCTTCATCTTGCCCTGGTAAGAGTTCTACAACCCACCCAATCGGCCATTCTGACCTTTTGGAGCAGTCATTTCCCACTAGAACAACTTGCCCTAATTTTACCATGGCGCTCGGTTTGTCCTCTGGTAGATGACATGTTTCAACGTTTCTCGTAAAGTTTGTATATAGCGCATACGTTGTGAGAGAAACTTCTTCTAGATTTCGTCACAATCGGGCATTTCCACGTCAGCCTGTTCACGCAAAAATACTAGCTGGGGTGAGAGGAGAACAGTCTTCTGGGTCACTCGAAAGATTGATCGACTGTTTATCACCGATTGGCAATCACATATCGTTTAAAAAAACCTCCCCACCACGACGCACTAGAGGGATTGAAACGCCATGGGATTCGCTGGACTGTCGTTTCACGAGTAATTTTGTTCCAGTCCAGAGTCGTGACCGCGTTATCAGCACCTTCAAAATTAGTTCCGTTATGCCTGTAGATGATCTTGGGTCTTTCACGCCTCGCAACCAATCTACGCAAAAATCTCAGAAAATGCAATGTCGACAATGATGTTACTAGTTCTAGATGAATGACACGATATACTGCACACGTGAACAGACAAATCCAAGCCTTTTCTCCATTTTTCAAAAATATTGGGCTGGCGAAGTCTATGCTTGTTATCTTAAAAGGCCCGAATTACACACACTATCTTCTGGTAATGGTGGTGGCGTCACTGAGAACAGTTGCGCTGTAAATTTCCGACAAATTCCACATTTTCGAAGGAGCGATCCAATTGGCTCGCCTTCCTCCCAAGATTCAGTACTTTTCTCGTAATAGACATAATAATCCCTGGGGTGGCCACATGACACGACTTCTGATGCACATCCAATATCAAAATTTCAATGACACAATAGTTCGGCGAAGGCAAAAGGATTTGAAAGCGATAATTATTTGTGTCTATTGGAAACTCTTGATTTCAGTCTTATTATATGTTGATCATCATGAAAAAGGTTTAAGCTTTTGACATTATCATCATCGAGAGTCGAAAAGCTTTCTTTTTGAATAATTATTAAAATGAATTACTCTGAATTGTTTAATTCATCCACTTCTGCAATTATATGCAAACCGATGTAAATATGCCATCATTCCCATTGTTTTGTCAAATTTACTGAAGTATGCAATGTCCCTTTCTGCATTTGCTAAAGCCAGTACCCTTTTCCTTTTCTTTTCCTAAATAACCTCCTGTTCATTCATGTCTGGAGGCTCCGAAAACCATTGTTCTTCAGGCTTACATAACCAATCTGGCCCCTCCCACCATCTTGACTCAAAAAGCTGTTTGAGTGAGCATCCACGAGATGGCAGGTCAGCAGGATTTCTTGTCCCTGGAATGCGATGAAAACGAAAGTACCCCATTCTTCATTGCGCTGAATCCATTGTATAACTGTTGAAGAGTCACTCCAGTCTTTGTAAGATTTTCAATGACTTGAGTGTAAAGTCTAGCACCAATGGTTGCGGCCATAAGCTCCAGCCGTGGAATTGTCAGCTTTCGTATAGGAGCAACCCTTGATTTAGCAGCCAATAAAAAGACATAAACCTGGTCATCATTTAAGGCTTCTTTGGAAAACACCACCACAGCATAAGCATCCATCGAATCATCAACAAAAGTGTGGATACTTAATATGTTTTTAACTTTGGGGGCTTCAAATCTGCACCAACAAGTTATTTCAATCTTAAGGTGGTAGGGTAGAACCGTCATCCAACTTTTAAACAATTTGGCAATATCACCATCTACCTCTTCGTCCCATGATATTGGTTTTTTCCAGAGACTTTGTAGCCATATTTTAGGTAATAATGATTCCGGCGAAATAAATCCTATAGGGTCAAATATCTTCTGGACCATGGACAACAGTTTTCTATCAAATCTTGATTAAGCGTAATGACATCCTTTTTTGGGTACCAATTTAATCCAAGGACCGAAACTCGGTCCTCTCTACTACTACAACTTCCAGTAAACTCGCGAGTTTTTCTATTTTCTCTATCTTTAGTATAAGCGCATCCTGGCAATGAACAATTTTCCATACTTTTAGATAGATGATTTGCGATGGTCGCTTTAAGTGAGAAAGGACTGCAATTGACTCCGAAAACTACTCGGTTATGTCTATAAACAATTTCCAGTCCTTGTTCATCGACCCACAAAAATTTTAAAACTGTCCGTCCCTTGGGCTTACACTAATTTGTAAAAATGCCTTTTTAATGTACATCGATCTGAAATTCTCGAAATTCTATGAGCAATGCAGGAATAAGCTCTATCAAGTTCAGCCCCTACTCTAGGCACCGGTTCAGAGACATATTTTCTTTTTCATGCGCAAATGCATCAAAGACTGGACACACTGCGGTTATAGAACCTTCTTTGATGATTGGCCGATGAGGCAGAAAATGTCATTCTTCTGTGTCTTTCTAAATCCTCTCAATAATCTTCATAGAATCCCATTCTTTCAAAACCTCATCATCTCTTGAAACAAAATTGTCCCTTTACAGTTTTTGTATACTTGATTCAAGCCTCTTTTTCGCTCCTAGATAATTAGTACCCAGCACAGGATGTCCATCTAACCAGGGTGGTGGCACCTGCTTTCACTGTTTACTGTTATAGTCTGTGCAAACAATTCTTTTGCTGACAAGGCCATTTCAGCTTGAGACATTTTTTCAGTAGGTTCCTGTATCCGTAAAACATCAAGCTGCTATAATTCCGTAATAGAAGGATTCGAGAATAGAGAAATTACAGTCATGGCATGAGATTTCTGTATGAGAACTTTTCCTTCAATTGACCAACCAATATCATAAGGTACAATACCACAATTCAGTACATGACGATTCCCTGTATACAACAAACTCAGAAAATCAGTTCCGAACAGAACTTTAATAGGACCCTGCCCATCATAATCAGAAACTTCTATGTTCAAACATTTCAATTCGTGCTTCCTGGGCCCATAGATAACTGATGATATTTCATTACATATGTTTTCCTGCTCAAGGTTGAAACTAGAATCTTTCCCAAAAATGTTGATGTCATAACAATAGTATTTACCATCCACTTCAGAGCCACCAAATAGACAATGCACAATTTTTTCTACTCGTTTGGGTTTCAAACCAAGCAATGAAGCAGTCGACTTTAAAATATAGGATCTCTGTGAAAAACTATCGATAAGTGCTCGAATACAAGTTGCTCTTCTGTTATTGTATCATCTTCTAGTAGCTTGTTGTGTACATCGCTTTCACAGTTGCGGAGGTCGTTGTACTTAAGACATTCCCATAAAGTTTCAACGTCCCTAGGTGGAACAAAGGATTGTTTCAACAGCTGGTGTACTTTGTTTGTTGATCTAGTAAAACTACAACGAAGCACTTTCCTATGTTTCTTACCTTTTTCAATATCACCTGCATTTGCCATTTTTGCACAATTCTACACTTTGTCCGTTCATTATATTGACTTCAATGTCCTGTCACGGTCGCCACGATAAAAAACTATCACTTCCACATACCAAAGTCTATTTTCACTACATTGAAATCAAACATAACGATCCAATATTAAACATTATTTTGCGATTTTCATGAAAATAGAGATTTTTCCATTTTCATCATTCAAAACAATCAAAAACTCTAACCTCAGAAAAATCAAAACTGTCAAACTTCAAAAAACCTAGTCTAACCTAACCTAACTTCTTCTTTTTTATG
Source organism: Ceutorhynchus assimilis (assembly GCA_917834065.1). NCBI lineage: Eukaryota > Metazoa > Arthropoda > Insecta > Coleoptera > Curculionidae > Ceutorhynchus > Ceutorhynchus assimilis. The sequence continues at coordinate 52,559,817 of OU892279.1, forward strand.
AGCCCATCATGACCAAGGATGATACACACCTTACAGGATTCCTTATCGGCCTCGTTTTTGGTAATCGCCGCCATATTGGTGTGTTACCATTTCCGACGGCATAAGTTAGTCGTCAGTTGTTTAAACAGTCTACGTCAAGGCGAGCAATAACATGCTGCTTACGTCACAGCTGGTGATTTGGCATGGGGGGATTTGTTCCACACCGGCCTTATGAGGATAGGCTATCTTGTAGTAGTAATGTGTTACATCCTTGCATCATGACAACCAAACTAAAACAAAAATATTGCCAGAAAGAGGTAAAATGAGTTATGAAAACAATTTTATTTCCTACTGAACTATTATAACCATATAATACCTTGGTTACGATAATCATAAATAGGGTCTTAACTCCCAAGGGAGTTAAGGATATCATAACTCCCAAGGGAGTTAAGGATTTCCATAACTCCCGCTTTTACCTTGAATAGGTGAAACTTTGACAAGAAATTTTGGTTTATGGTTTATGGTTTATTTCTTTATAAAAATGGACAAAATACAGTAAATTCAGTAGGAAATCTATGTACCACGGGAATTATCAGGTGTTAATACCCACGGGCAATTGAATTGGTGTCCCTCGGGCCGAAGGCCCTCGGGACACAAACTTTGCCCTGGGGTAATAACACCCTCATAATTCCCTTGATACATAAATAACTATTATTATGAGGTTCCTTTCTTTCGGGATCCCGCACCCCAAAGCAATTTCACAATCATTGGATTGGAGTTTTACCTTAATCCTTGCTTTTGCTTTACGAATGAAATTGCTATGTTTCATATTGAAAAATAATCAACATTTTCCCAAAGAATCATCCAATATATGTCACAATAATTCCACCCTGCCTTAACTATCGCCATCTTTGTAATGATAACTTCCAAAACGTGATAACAGTAAGCATTATTTCGAAATTATTGCTGTAAATCACCACTTATTCTCACCCAATAAAGGCGCAGGGAGCCAGCTTTTGTCTCAAGCCCTGTTCAGCGAGTTGCCGGTGCCAGAGCGGTTGCCATAAATTGCAACATGTGTCTGCAAGGCCCCGAGATGAAGTGGGTGAAATGGCACTTAAAGAATAGTACCGAAGCTTTTCCTAAGAGTTTTATATTTCAGCAGTGAGCTTTTAAAAAAGCTATAATGGCCAATTATAAGACACTTTATAGTTTGGTTTGTGGGTGTGTTTTCAATGTAGTAATAGAAAAAAATGTATCATCTTTTATACAGTAGGTTACAATACAATATGAAGATAGTCGATGATTTTTTATTTAAATAAACACGTATAAATTACCATATTACAAGATACAAAATTCATATATATTTAAATGTCCATGAAAGCTTTCAGCAACTAGGTATAAATAATTTAACAACAGTAATACATCATTTATCAAAGGCTCACGTATTATGTAACTTTATTTTTTTTGTTTAATTGTTCGATAATCATTCTTTTGTGTGTCTAATATTCAGGTGCGTTCATCAGTCATAACAGCCGAGGTTTTATTTCATTTTTTCCGGGTGTGGTTTTATACTCATAATTGACGTGTTGTTTTTCTAGTTCTCTCCTGATAAAATCAGAAGTCAATGGTTTGGTGAATTTTTTTAACATTGTATTTTTTGATAGTGTTGTGTTTCATTTTTTCATATGGGCCTATTTTCAGGTTGAATAGATTACATGTCAGTTTTAGAATTCTCGTATGCAAATCCATGTTTGTGATATGTAAAAGATAAAATATTTGATTGAATAACTTTAGATTGTACGTTTGTTAGGATGTCTGTCTTGCTTCTTTGGTCCAAACTTCAGGCTTTATATATAGCAAATGAGCAGATAGTTATATGCAGTAACAGAAAAAAATCTATTTGTAGTGGAAGCGCTAGTAATTGTACCCTTATTTTTTCAAAGTGTTTTATAAGATCCTATAAATTTAACTTAGAACGTCCTAATTTGGTGAAAAATGGTTTCAATGATCCTACTTCACCCTATTTACATTTTAATAAAATTTATAATTTTTCTCAAATAAAATGTCACTTAAATCACACTTTCATCCCACTTTCCAAGATAAAAATCGCGCTCTCATATTCCTGAAAATAATATCTCATATTTCTTTTTTCCCGCTTTCTTGTACCCATAAAACGAAAACAAAAGAATAGCGTTTTCCCCGGGAGTGTAATATAAGACGTCCAAGACGGAATTTTTTTCCGGAGGGCGAAAGAAAATTAAAAGTCGCCCCCATCGTAGAACCGGGAATTGATTCTGACCGAAGTTACACAATGGACCTCCGGCTATTTTATGTTTGAAGAAAAGGAGCTTCTCGGACACTTTTTTGAGATTTATCCCGAGAAAATTAGGGGTTTAAATTTTGCAAATGAACAACGAAATTGAATGGAGAATGTGAAGAAGAGAGGAAACTGGTGTTTTTGTTTTGCATTTTTGTGGCATGGATCACTTGAATTTCGGAATGATTTACAACAAGTTCGCAGTAATTAGTTAACAGTGTTTTGTTTCATTAATGATGGTAATCTTCAACGAAATTCCACAGAAACCAATACAGCAAGACATAGGCGCCGGAATTTCAAAATTACTATGGGGGCTTGGGATCCAAAAATTAACATAAGTAGAATTAATTAGCCAGACAGGATTAGGCTACTAGACACATAAACTTAAATGGGACCAGTTGACAGATATCCATTTCACGCTGGATCGTTGATCATCTCTGCAGGTTTCTTCATATTATTGAAATTCGTGCATCTTCGGCAGCTCGGCTATACTCGGCTTCGACAGCACCATGGCGTAGTCAGGATTTTGTCTTGGGAAGGGGAAGGGAAAAATTTGCAGGAGGCGATTCTTGCAGCAGTGGCAGCTCCGCCGCAAGCGCTGCAGGAAGAAAAGCGCCGCAGCCGCTAAATTTTTGGGTCTTTTCATGGTATTTTTGGGACTTCTAATGATGGGAGCAAGCGGAAATGCGGCTATTTCAAGAAATTTGATGAGAATTTATAGTAGAACGTTACTTATTATTATATACATGGTGCGTCCACTTAGTGCGATATCGCACGATATCTCCTTACAGGGTGATGCAAGAAAAAAAATTTAAATTAGAAAGTTGTTTGATACTCTAATATGCATTAGTTGAAAATATTTTTGAATATACAGGGTGCTTCGTTTATGGGGTATACGACAAAACTTTGTTATTTTAAAAAGAACACCCTGTATGTGATTGCATATTTGGATTCTACGTAAAATTCTGAGCAGATTTCATATACCCTATACCTAAGTTCAACTGTTTTGGAAATATTGACAGTTGAAAATTGACTTTTTGCAACTTTGACAGGCTGTAAAATCTAAACGGTTAATTTTAGACGAAAACCGATTTCACATTCCTATCTTAGATTTTCATAAACTATCATTTGACACCAACTTTGAATTTAACCGGAGATTAAATTTAACTGGAATTTTTAATCATGGATTAAATTCGAAGTTGGTGTCAAATGATAGTTTATAAAAATCTAAGATACAAATGTAGAATCGGTTTTCGTCTAAAATTAACCGTTTAGGTTTTACAGCGTGTCAAAGTTGCAAAAAGTCAATTTTCAACTGTCAATATTTCCAAAAGAGTTGAACTTAGGTATCGAGTATATTATATGAAATCTGCTCAGAATTTTACGTAGAATCCAAAGAATGCAATCACATACAGGGAGTATTATTTAAAATAACAAAGTTCTGTCTCCTACCCCATATACGGAGCACCCTGTATATTCAAAAATATTTTTAACTAATGCATATTAGAGTATCAAACAACTTTGTAATTTAATTTTTTTTTATTGCATCACCCTGTAAAGAGATTATTTTCCATTTTGAATTATTAATAAAACCTAAATGATTTTGGGGTAAGGGGGCAAATGCCGATTCGATTCGCCTTAACCGGCTACAAGCCAATTCGACTCATTACTGCCTATGTGTCTAGTAGGTTTGTCCGGTCTGTATATACATTTTCCCATGATAAACTAGGTGAAAAGGCCAGTGTATTGGTACATCATGCAAACGGAAAGGAAATAATCCAATGACTTATTGAAAAAACGTAACTACAACTACAACACGAAACAAACCTATAATAAGCTGATGGTATGGCCAAAAAATGAACTAGGTACCTATATAAAGGTTTGACAGGTCAACAACAAGGCCAATTTTAATGCAATAGAATGAAATGTCTAGAAAAACTCTAAGGTTGAATAGAGAAGGAAAAATGACGATTTCTCCTGTTTCCAGCGTTGCCAGATAAAATTTTAAAAAATCGTGAAACTCGAGAAACAAAAATCGTGAGACTAAAAATTGCTTTAATATTATAAGAAAATAAGCACAACAATGTTCTCTTATAGATTTTTGATGAAGTAAAGTAGGTAAACATGATTTCAAAATTTTACATTCATAAACATTTTATTATTAAATCTCTTGTATCCTCGCATTTTCCAATTTTTAGCGTTTAGATGTTTCTGAAAGGAGTCTCGTTTTCACTAAGTTCAATATCCGCAGGAATGCTCATAAGGCGAACGCGTAACTTCGCCAATTCTCGAGTCGGCAGCTGGTCTGCGAGTGATGTCACCACTGTCAGCAGCTGATAGTGATGATGTCACCCGCAGACCTCGATGGATTGCTTGCGATTCAGTCTGTGCCTGTGAGTCCATTTGTTCGTCGATTTTAAATTTAGAAAAGGTGATTTTAACGTTAAGGAATTCGGATACTGCATTTTACGCCAAGAGTTGAGATCTGAGACTGACAAGGCAGACACTTTCACACTTTCAGCTCAATAAGCAGTCCTAGGCTGGGTTCGACAATTGCATCCGCGAGCAAAAAGAACAAATTTTGACGGATGTCACGTGATTTGATACGTGAAAAAAGATTTTATTCATTTTATTTTATTTATTTATTTATTTATTTATTTATTTATTTATTTATTTATCTATTTATTTATTTATTTATTTATTAGTAGTAGCAAAGATATAAATTACAAAAGCAATAAATTAAAACTAATAAACTCTGTGGCAAATTACAATATTGTTTTCCCTCACCAATAATTTAGACCTACTGAAGCTACTTTAGTGCACGATAGTACTTATAGTAATGTGTGTGCCCTCTTATACTTTAATAAGTATCACCTGAGGTTATATAATAAAAAAAATTATATGAATCACAAATCACATGCAAAAATACCCAGATAAATGATCACGTGGCGTTCGTCAAAATTTGTTTTTTTTTTGCTCGCAGAAGTACCAAGAGCGGCGTAACATAACTAAATATTGTATAGTGGATTTTTGTGTCAATTAAATATTTTATTTAATTACTGATGATGTACTACTACGGAGAGAATTCGTGAGAATTGCTACCTTATTCGTGAGATCGTGAAATTCTGACAAAAATCGTGTAATCTTACGAATAATCGTGAGATCTGGCAACACTGCCTGTTCCACCTCCAGCATTCCCAGCGCTCTTTCGCCATCTTGTTGTTATCTTGCTTTGCTTTGCGACGGAAGGCAAACCACATCTCGCTCTTAAATCTAATACTTTTTTCCTTGTATAATGAATAACTATTAATAATGAGATGTTCAATCTTTGGGTGTTGAAGTTGCTCAATATATTGGGATAGAGAATATCATCTATAATTCTTTAGAATGTAGACGGCGCGTTCTTCAAACCAAAGGGCATGCGCAAGAATACATATGCCCGTTTTCTGTGCTAAATGCGGTTTTTTTGATGTCGTTTTAATGCATCTGGATCTGGTGGAAGCCTCTAGCTAAATCTAAGGTGGTGAAATACTGGCAGCGTCCCAGCTTTTCAAGAGATCCGTTATGTTGGGTAATAGGTATCTGTCATCTAAGCTTTTTGTATTAAGGGCCCTAAAATTTACTATACTAAACAAAAAAATATTCAAACTGTTTATCAAAGTCGGTATAGCGGAAGCAACAAAAACATAAAACACACAAGTTTGATATAAAAATAAATAGTTAAGAATGTTAGGATCAGGAACTCAATATTTTTGTATCTACTCACTACACCCAGGACATACAATGCCAAAATCACTATGGGGGCTCCGCCCCCATAGCAAATTCGCTACGGGGGCTAAAGTCCCCATTGCCCCCATGGTTTCGGCGCCTATGCAGCAAAAACTGAGCGAGGTTCTCATGAGAGGAGGTTAAAAAGGCAATCAGACAACTGAAGAACTGAATTCGTTGAGCAAGGCCCAATGCCCAAACCCACATCCTACTAAGTAAAATATGGATTACTGAGACCATACCTGCCGGACTTAGAGATGCCTCCATAGTTGCCATTTTGAAAAAAAGGAGACAAGACTCAATGTAGAAACTAGAAAGGAATATGTTTACTTTCTGTTGCGGGAAAGATATATGCCAGGAGATTATCAAATCGAAGTGGGGAGTGGTTGTGTGCACGTTTGTGGATAAAGTGGGTGAAATGAATAATTGTATTCCGTGTATAAATTATTTTATTGATAGCCATCTTCAATGTTTCCTGATAGTAAAAGATGGCCTTTCAATCTTGACATGACAAAAGTATAAAAGAAATCCTCTTTTTAAGGTTATAAGATCAATTACTTACTTTGTCAGGTGAACAGTGAGTCAGATTGAAGTTGAAAGTGAAAATTGGACAAATTTGAAACATGATGCACACTAACAACATGAAAGATATAAAGATATTAAAAACTTCAATATTCAACAGAAATATGGAAAATAGATTGATTCCTTCACAGTCAGACGCACTCCTGATAAGTTTGAAAACTAATATAATAATAGGGCAGGTAATAAATGAATTGTATTAATGGGATCTATGAAGTCAGAAAGGATTAACAGAGGCGGAATTAATGAAGAGAACTCCGACTCTCTTGAATGCTTTTCAAAGTCCAGACCAGGTTGTTCAGAACAATATACTTATTGAATTTCTGAACTCTACAGGCATTAGCGATAAATTCTAATAATAATTAATTGGCTTTAATAGATGTTTAATATTGGGTACAGGTAAAATTGACAAACAATTCAGAGATTTGTAATTGATAAGAAAGTATTTTTCAATTAGGCCTTAGCTGACGTCACACACAACCTCACATTCAACTTTTGATGGGGCAAAAAAAGCGTTTGAAAGTCTATTTTTAAACACGCAGGCGCTAGCTATTGCGTCCAAAATCATATAACGTCACTTTCGATAGGGGGACAAGAATGTCATTACGAGGTTATGTGTGTGACGTCAGCTAGTGCCTATAACTACTTCAACATCGTCTTCGCAACTAATCGCAGACTTACCTTTGTAAAATAGACTTATGTCGAAGACTGGATCCAGGGGCGGATACAGGCCTTTTGAAAGGAGGGGGGGCAGTTTGAGGTGACATAAGCCAGATTGGGTTAGTTTGGGTTGGTTTTTGCAGCGCATTTTGCAAGATACGGTTTTTCGAAGAAATGGCGCATAAAAATATGGGAATGGGGGAACTATTAAGGAGAATAAGGTGATTTTAAATAGGCGGGTACAGGGTGTAAGTACAAAAGTCGTACAGTTTTGGCTGAATTTTTAGAAACCATGGTCAGAAACAAAATTTGAATGTCAGAAACTTAGTCAGAAATGTGAAATTACTGATTTTTTGAACCATTCTATCTATACAGCTGAAAGCTACAGGTAAAATTTGAGGTACTTGGTTTCTCTAATAGTATTTTTAAAACTTTTAGAACCAAATATGTTGGAGTCGGCTCAACCAAATATAGATAAACTATATATTTTTGGAATCGGGAAATTGTGCTCTTCAAGAATATAGAACCAAATATAGGGCATTCCAATTGAAAAAAGCTGAAAGCATGTAACATTTCACAATTCTGACATTCAAGTTTTGTTTCTGACCATGGATTCTAAAAAATTAGCCAATACGGTACAACTTTTGTTTTCACACCTTTCATCTACCTACTTGTAATGGTGAAGGATGTAGATGGGGTGTCAATATATAAACACCCTGTACTTGAACAATAACTTACTATATAAGTGGGAATTTGTAAGATTATTCACTTTTGGTCAATTTGCCTTTCAACAGAAATTAGTAATGTTACTTCACCAAACTAGTAACATAATGTGACAAGTTATTCAAGTACAAACGAGTGGATTGTTGCGGAATTTATCGTGGACCTCTGCGGGACGAGCGCAGCGAGTTCCGCAGCCATCTATTCATCAATATGTTGTTTAATTATGATATCAAACTGACTCACTCAAATGTGCGTTATTCTCATTAGTTTAAAAATTACACATTTCAGGTGAATGTCTTACTTGAACATTTCAACAGTATATTGGTGATTAGATGGCTGCGGAACTCGCTGCGCTCGTCCCGCAGAAGTCCACCCATAAGTTCCGCAACAATACACTAATTTGTACTTGAAAAATAATTTATTATATAAAGTCAGAATTTGTAAGATTATCTACCTACTTTTTGTAAATTCGCCTTTCAACAGGAATTAATAATGTTACTTTACCAAACTAGTAATATATTGTGACAAGTTATTTGAGTACAAACGAATGGATTGTTGCGGAACTTTTGGGTGAACCCAGCCATCTATTCACCAATATGTTGTTCAAGTACGATACTAACCTGACTCACTCAAATGTGAGTTATTCTCATTAGTTTAAAAAGTACACGTTTCAGGTGAATGTTTTACCTGAACAGTTCAACAGTATTTTGGTGAGTAGATGGCTGCGGAACTCGCTGCGCTCGTCCCGCAGAGGTCCACCCATGAGTTCCGCAACAATCCATTTATTTGTACTTGAACAATAACTTATTGTATAAAGTCAGAATCTGTAAGATTATCCACTTTTTGTTAATTTGCCTTTTAACAGGAATTAGTAATGTTACTTTACCAAACTAGTAATATATTGTGATAAGTTATTCAAGTACAAACGAGTGGATTGTTGCGGAACTTATGGGTGGACCTCTGCGGGACGAGCGCAGCGAGTTCCGCAGCCATCTATTCATCAATATGTTTTTTAATTACGATACTTATCTAACTCACTCAAATGTGATTTATTTTCATTAGTTTAAAAACTACACGTTTCAGGTGAGTGTCTTATTTGAATAGTTCAACAATATATTGGTTAGTAGATGGCTGCGGAACTCGCTGCGCTCCGTCCACCCATAAGTTCCGCAATCATCCACTTATTTGGTTGGGGTGTTTTTTTTTTATGTATTGACACCCCACCTATAGTCTTTACCTTCACAGATAGAAGAAGGGTGTAAATACAATGCCCCGGTCTATATTTGATTAAGCAATCTCTTATATATCTGGCTCCAAAAATTGTAAAAATACTATCCTACTACTGATCTGTGAACCATTCTATGCTTGTACAGGTGAAAGCTGCAGGTAAAATTTGAGGTATTTGGTTTCTCTGATAGTATTTTTAAAATTTTTAGAACCACAATTATGTATCTCAACGAAATGCATGCCTCGACAAAAGAAAATTGACGTTAAAATATTAAAAACAATCAAACTTGCCTAACAAGATAACGTAAAGTCAATAACAAGAACCCATCGAAACACACCTTTATCTTTGTAATCACACCCTTCAAAATGGTCAACATAGTTTTTATTTTAATTCGGTCTGGTATCGCTGACACCTTCTGACAACGGCCGGAAGATATTCCCAAACACAGACGCGATGACTTTGCAAATAGCGTAGGGAAAGTCTAGACGGGTCGCGTTACTACTTCTTTTCATCAACTGACTATTGTATGTAGATCGGCTATTTACCCACCAACTGGTATGTAATGACAACTTGAAGAGTGTGTGTTCACGTTCCAAAGCGTTTCATGAATGGGACGCTGGGTGTAATTGGAAACATAACTTAGCGGTAGCGAAAATGTCACTTGATCGGATGGATGTTTTGTAATTATGTCATTAATTAAGCGTTTTATTTATATTAAGAGAACATTCTTCAACTATGTAATACAATCTTGCAAAAGGTATATAGAATCTCGTGACATCAACAGATTCTAAAACAATAAACGTTTCATTATTAGAAACGAAATGAATTGAGAGATTGTCGGAATCCAATTCAATTTTCCTTTAGGATCTACTGGGGCTTACGATTTAAGTCTTTGAAAAAGATAAAGGCACATTTCAATCTGACCGATGTTATCGATTAGACTTATCAAAATGCCAGTCTTTATCGGAAAACGAAATGAAAAGAATTATTGTTTCCGATTGGAGCTATAGGATAGACGAAGTAGATGTAGGACGTGAATTATCGCAGATGAAAAAAGGATTATGTTCGAGATAACTGCTTGCTCAACTTATTATGTTGTATGATATCAATGGAAAAGCTAATATGTCTTCTTTTTGTTTGTTTAATAACGCTGATTTGTCTTTTTTTTCCTCGATCAAAAAGATAAAGTCTGTGAAATTGATTATACCTGTTATGAAACCTTTATTAATAATACATTGCAAGCAATATTTCAATTCTTGAAACAGTAAAAATAACAATTTTCTCTTATGACATTTCAAATGCAATAATTCTCGTGAAGCATCTTGATTAATTTAAAATCGCTTCCTTTAGGATTTATCAAAACGCTAAAGTACTATTATTGATTGCAACTGTCACGTATTAATTTACCTTTTAATAAATGGCTTGAGCACATTTAACGATTATTATTTTCACACTTGATGGCTCGCAATAACAGTTTATTAAAATGCATCATGGTAAACTTTCCATACGAATGGCATATGATAATGATAGAAGTATGAAAATGGAAAATTTTAATGTGTTTTAATTTTAATGACATGCCTATCTACCATATAATAAACTAATAGTTATTATTATGGTTTTCTTTTTATATCTATGACTCAGAGTCAAGAGTTTTGGTTTTCAGCTGCACGTTCATTATGCAGTTGCTCGCCTATATTGAATAAAATTTATGAAAATTACTCGCGTTCATTTAGACATTTATCACCAAGTTATAAATTAGCGTTATATTGAAGGCATTATCATGCTACTAGAGAAAATTTTATATTTGCATCACAATGCCAAGCAATTTATTAAACTTATGCAGCAACTGTCGTCAACTTTGGTAATCATGATTTCCATTACGTCAACACTTTTGTGACATGCAGATTCTCTTTATAGATTATTATCGATGCTCTATAGTCAGTTGATTAGTCCAAACTCTTAATTGAAAATAAACATAATTTTTCAAAGTGTGAATTTTATCATTAAAGCTTGATATACTGGCAATAAACTCCCCGCTGAAAACCGGGCTTTCGTGCAACAAGCCTGATATAAAATATGCCTTAAACCAGGTTAGTACCGAGTCCACCACCCATGCCAAGTTTAATATATTCACCTGAGTATAAATATGCGGCCAGAGTGGGCAAACCAGTATCCCAGGCGGCTTTGGGCTTATCTTTTTCTTACTTTTTGAAGATAATTTTCTGACTAATGTCCAACTAATAAATTAGCTTCTAGATACTGGACTGAAAAAAAAAATAGTGCTCGTTTTTCATTAAAATAAATGTGATTAGATTGGACTTAAGAAGGAAACGAAAAAGAACTGAATAGTGGAACGCATAAGAGTGTTTCTGAAAATAATTGATTTTCGATAAAATATCAAGAGTGGCAAAAAGGGAATCTTTAACACAGAAAAGTTGATTCAAATAGTCGAAAACAAACAGCAGACCTAATGAATCAAAGAGGCTTCCTACAAAGAAAAGTCCAAAACCAAGGATTGGCAGATATTCCCGATATTTCCATAGATGAAATAGATGAAGGTGATAGAGAACAGACCTCGAGAACTACAGATTAATAAGTCTACCCAAATTATAACTGGAAAATTTTAGACGTGAGAAGAGGCTGTTTGACGATGATGATGACCAATAGAAACATCAGTTTATCTTTCAAATAAATGCCACACCTTCTTTCAGTAAATCCACCAGGCTTCCTCTACAATATTATAAACCCTTTGGTCTTTTAGCATCAGTAGTAAGACCAAACTTAATGCTACTGTAAGAAAATTACTTTCCTACAACAGATTAAATAAAAATTCTTCAGCCACCAGAGTTTGGATATACGTCAAATCAATATTACCTCACTTTTGTTCAGGACAAGCTTGAAGATAATGAACGCCACTGTCAAGAAAATATAATGCCATTCTGTCAACAAAACAATTCCAGGAGCATGCTTAAAAATCTCGCTTCTATAGCGTTTCGGGAACATCCAGAGAGTCGTTTGCGTCCTATTAGGAGAGCCCCGAAGGAGCATTTCTCTTGAATAAAACATCAGCCGTCCCCCATAGGCATAAGAAAAATAAAACGAATAATAAAAAAAAACCGTAGGGCGAATAACATATAGCGGCAAAGATGTTTGCTAAGACGAGTTTTCGTATGTATGTACTTGGAGATATGAAGGGCCTCATATATTTGGAAAACACGCAGCATCTTCCCGGGGATGCATTCATAAATTGACTATTTATTTTGTTTGGAGTAGATTATATTTGCCTAAGAAATGAAACTGGCTATCAAGGAAAGTAATGAACAGCAAACTTAATCATATATACCATCTATATTGGTAATCACTTTTAAGAAAGGTAGAAAGCACTTGCATTTTAATCTCTATACATTCTAGGTAGGCATACCTATCTCATACAATTAAATCTTCGAAGTAGGTACCTACTAATTTAGATAAATGTAATGTAATTGGTCCAAAAAAATCTACGTACAATCAGAACAAATTATATTTCTTGTCAAGAATCTAAATCTAATTATTTGTTCCCGTTTCGATTCCCTTCACAATAATAATAATTATTACAGTAGGAACGGTTTCCACATGAAAAATCCACAATTGCTTCGATTCCGAAATAGCGTTATGAAATTATTAACTGGGTGCAAACCACATGTCTGACCACTATATTAGATCCGATATTAATTTGAGATAAATTACCGGTAGATATTTCATAGGCATACAGGCATAACACAATTTACTATGTTGTCAATATAACATTGGTTCGGGTTGGGTGGTTTATACAATATAATAAACATGCAACATACGGGAATTATTAATTTAATCTCCGCGAATATCCGGACCTCGATTTTAAACAATGAAATTTGGTCACTCGCAGACAAATTGAAATATGGTTAGCTGTTTTTGGTTTCAATTATCTTTCATTATGAAAAACAAATTGAAAATTCATTGAAATTAGAAGAGAGATATAAATATCTTGAAATTTTTAATAAGCCACCACAAGTTTCACGAATATTGCTCAGCACGTGTTATAGATAGATAATTTCACTTCACCGTGCTCCTCATCTATGTCAGGAAGCCTAAGCAAAAATGTGAGCCTCTCAGTGGAGACCAAGAACACACAAACGCGGCAAAGGGAGACTCCAAAAGAGGTGGATGGATGACAGTCACAGGAGGGCAGGGAGAGGATGGCAACACATTGCACAAGACCGTCAGAGATTGAAATTGGAAGGGGAGACCTAATGTTCAGGAGTAGACGCGACTGGGCTGCTTATGACGATGATGATGATGATGAGATCTATCTAGCAGCGAAAAAAAAATTCGCCAACACCAGAAGAACGGAAGCTGGAGTGTCTCAAAAATCTGCGCTTGGAGCCCACCTATACGCCAACTAGACTCATAACATCCTGATGGGGACCGAGAAAACGGGAAAAAAAAAAACGATACGCTAGGTATAGATTAACCTGGGATCAACGTAGAAACCAAGGAAAAAAATCGTTTTTTTCGTAGAATGGCGTATTCGCTAGAAGATCAAAATCAATGGGCAGACGAGTTAAGCAATTTGACATCGATGGCGACTGAAGACAGAGATACTATTTTGAAACAACTTTGAACTCACAGAAAGATCTCCCATTTCAGATAACCAATATTCGCATGAGAAAATTGGGAAAGTCCGATATGTGCGACAGTATGAGCTTTAAATTCGATTAGAGGATATGGCCACCATAGGTCAACAGCTCGGGTGGTCAAGCTGCCTATCGCCTATCTGCGAAGGTTAAAGTCATGCCGGGGTTTATCACGATTATTGGTGGTAGATTTGCAAGAATAATTCCGACAAGAGAGCTCTTGTTTTTTTCAAATAAAAGAAATTGTATACGCAGATCAAGTGTAGGTATACCTACCTGCTTTGGTACTAACATTTTACCTTTATTAGAACTTGGATCAACATTTCATTAGATTTCAAGTGAGTTGAATGTTGAATGATTTGCTTTCAGTTGAATCCAATGAGTGGCGATATATTTATTCAATAATCAACAACCTTTGTAGACGAACGATTTTCTTCAAGGAAAATATCAAATCAATCACTACCTACAATCAATAATAAAATTAAAATAATGACCGACCAAAGCCAATCAACAAACCGTTAAAACCCCACGAGAAGTAGTCTCAAAACGCGGTACTGCCTACTCTCCCGATTTGGCACCCATGGATGGTCGCCGGCAAAGTTTACATCGCCGGTATAAATAAATGGCAAAGGCGCACGTTTCGCGAGCTTTCAACCATATCAAGATCGGGCCGAGCTTCACGCCTAATGCAATTTATATTTGAAATAATGCATTCACTAGGATGCGGGCTTAAAGCACCAGTGCAGCGGTAACAAAAAATCCGCGGTGTTATTGCCTGGAAGGCTCAAGATATATAAGTTTATTTATAATTCAGGTGCCCAAGATATAGGAACTGTATTGCCTCTGGTTTTGTTGTTTCGATCGGGAAGAAATCAGTCATGCCATTGTGTTGTTTTTTTTTTTGTTTGGGTGGATTTGTAATAAATTCTGCTATAAGCCCAACCCTTTTTTGATTTTTTCAATTTTCTGCGTCTATAACAAGATTTATTACAATCACTTGTAACGTTGAGGGCAAATGCGTAAATGTAAGCTTGGAAACAACTTTGTATGATGCAAACTTTACTATTTCGAGTTTTGGTTTGTAAGGCTGATTCTCAACATGAATTGTCTCGAAATTTATTAAAACATATCATGTTCATTCATTTTCCAATTTATTTCTCTGAGGACATTTTCCATATCATTCAAAAAACATAAGAACATAATAATAAACCCTGACAACCATTTTCCAGAAACCCTGATACTGCAACCTACTACACTATTATCAGCAACCCTTTAATAACACCCAAATTCCCCGCTAGGGTTTCTCTGACAACCTCAGTGCTGACAACACATGAAATAGAAATCTATTACAAGTTGGGGAATAAAGAACTACCACAGATTTTGAAAAACTAATAGGCGAACCATTGTTTCTACGAGAGCAAACCCTTCCTCAGTTCTTCTCTCCAGTTTCCCATTTTTATCAAAGCTTCATAAATTTGTCCAAGCTTTCTCATATGAATAAACAATATATTATTATCGTGTTTTGGCACCGCAACAAAGCTAATGTGCACTTACCAATACTCTTCATTAAGCGAGTTCAGCTACGGTTTGATCCTCCAAAGTCACTCGAGCAAAAATTTTTCAATCCAACATAATATTCCATCGGCAATTTCCTATATTTGACAGGAACTTACATCATGCATAATTTAGACTATCCATTATTTTTTTTAAAGAATTTATCTACTGTCTGAATATTAAAATATTTATTAGAAGTTCTCACAGCACCCGCAATGTATGTGTATAGGGACCACCTTAGAAGATATTTTTATGCGGAGTGCATCTCTATGCAATAAATTATAGCCGCTTTTAAAAATTCCTGACGAAGGCACACTCACTAAATTAAGTTTTATTATTTTTTATGAAATATGGTTCTTCGGCACACACCATAAAGTGAAGCTTCAAAGCGTACGCTCCGTACCACGCCCCGTTTTCTAAAAATACAAGCTTGTTAACTGTAGGTAATAATTGTAAATCATCCATTTTGACGTTTGAAAAGCAAAAATGATTTCCCAAAACAAAATTAAAATATCGGAAGCGCGACAAAAAATTAAAATGCAAAGAAGATGTCACCGGTGTCGCAGTATATAGGCCTGGTTTATGTAAATGTCAGCATGAACCGAACAGGATAATGGGATTCCGTTGAATTTTGCTTACAGTTGAAAAATTACAGCTTCGATCGCCATAAAACGAAATTGCTTCCTGACATTTTGCCCTTTTGTTACACAGGCTGGAGAAGTTTCTTTTACTGCCGCCATAGTAATCAATGAAATTTGGACTTGTATTCAGGAAAGGAAATTTGCAATATTGAATTTATGATATACATGGAAATGATTGATAGTAGACAAAATGTCTGTTCTTGTAGATGCTCACATTGCTCACTAATGGATATAGTCCAGTTTGGAATGTTGGAGATCTCGATCCAATCTATTTTTAAAGAAGTTCCTGAGTTGTTGCTTCTTGAAGTGCGTTCCACTGGTACACCACTCTGTTTGAGAGAAAATTCTGTTTTGTTAAGCCACAGCACTTTTCTTCAAAAAGTTTGAGTGAGTGATGAAGATGTAGAGTTGAAAGTCCTGTGAGTAGTGGCCACTAGGCAGCTTATAAGTTTCAATCAGGTCACCCCTTTCTCTTCTAGCTTTAAGTGTAGTTATAAGAATTCCAGTCTTTCTGGGTAGGGTACCTAAGTCTCTTTTTTCAGTTTTGTGACTCTGCGTTGCGACCTTACAATTAGTTCAATGTCCTTGACAAAATATGGGCTCCAGATAGCAAATGCTATGGCAATATTCCAGTTTAGGTCTTATATCTGCAAATGTGCGCCTTCTACTTCAACCTACTTGATATAGTCTCATCCAGGTCTTTTTGCTCTGTTATTTTTCTAACTAGCGCTCCGTTCATGTGGTAAGTTATATTGGGGTTGTTAGACCATATGTGTAGGAGTGTGCAGTTATCCAAAATCCAGGTTAAGCCCCAGTTGCCAATCCTTAATCCTTTGCTCCAGTGCTATATTGAAAAGTGAAGCCTAGAAGTGTATTTTGTTGGTGTATTATCGTTTATTCTACTGCTAAGACTAAGACTGAAAGAATCTACTTTACACAAAAATATAACAAAAGTTAAGTCGCATAAGAGATAATGATCTTCATTCGAATGTGCTCAACTACATCTTCCATACTTATTTGAAGCAAGATTCCTGGAAACAATAATTCTCTTTGGTTATTCAATTCATTAATTCTCTGAAAAGGAAACGGAGATAGTCTATCCACCGATCTCAAGTGTGGCGTTTCTCTGGATTTGTGCCCCAGCATATAATTATTATTATAACTTATTTTCGTTTGCGCATTCAATGCCATTCAACCGACGTAACAGTATTATCTTATAGCATTTTTGGCTTTACTGCTCCCAGAGCGCTCTCTAATTGGGCGTTTCGGATCGCTTTTCGATCAATCGGGAGAAGTTTTGAGACAATAGTCGAAAGCGCTATCATTATCTTCATCTATATATATATATATATATATATAAAAATCAATGTTTGTTTGTTTGTTTGTGCTTTATGCGCTCCTAAACCACTTATCCGATTACGATGAAACTTTGGTAGGTTGTTATGGCCATCCCAAGGAAGATTTGTGGATAGATTACGCATTTAGGAAAAAGAAATTAATTTTGAAACAATTATTAATTTAATTATAAACAAACTCATTCACATTACATAACAACATAACCTAACTTTTTTTGACAACATGAAACAACGTTGCTACATTTCATTTATTTAGGCTTGCGCATTCAACCGACGTAACTTTATTATATTTTGAATTCGAGAACGGCTAGACCGATCTTGGATTTAATACCACGTATCTCTATATAAGCCAAATTTGATTGACTTAGATTAAATCGATTTAATAGGTATTTAATAATTCAGAGGCGGTACAAAGTTCGCCGGGTCAGCTAGTTATTATATAAATAGTTAAACAATAGATATATGTACTTGAACTAGAGACCCTGAGCGGGAAAGCCTTAGAGCAGGTAAGTTCCTAGGTGGGAGGAGTAAGAACATGGAGTTGAAAAATGAAGCCGATTTTTTTCAGGTATTTTGAGATCCAAAATATTGGCGGTATAGCTAATTCAATGCTTTACCTGTCGTTTGGCGTACAAACACCTGCCAAGAACTTGGCTTCACTTTAGTTTCATAAGCAGAATGGCGCGTTCCTACTCCTGATGTCCGTAGGACAGCGCTTTACCTGCTCTAAGGGGAAAGCTATGCGGGTCATTCCCTATCATATATTATAACATTAATACAATATAGGTACCATATTATTATACAATATCACACAAGAGAAAACAGGTACTGTATCACTGAGTTGTTGCATTTATGAATATATTAGTTCTAAATTGCAGAAAAAGTCTTCCATTGTACAGTCCCAAAGTAACCATCGAAGATCAGCTGCTTCAGCTTACACTTGAAGCAAGTTCTGTTGAATCTTTAACATTCTGGAATTCCATTGTAGTACCTTAGTCCTTTCTGATAAGATGCTGCGTTGGTCAGTTATAATGTTCATTGCCGACATTTTAATTGAGTCCTGTTATTGTGGTGATAGATTGTGTTGGCTGGGATGAGACTTATTAAAGTGGATATCGGAATTCTCGCAAGAATGGATAAATATGCATGATTGCAAGATATATACCTACTCGGAGTGAATGTCCAAGATGCGATTCGGATAATATAAGACATAACTCAAATACTAGAAAAATTGTTATGTAAAAACGTCATAACCAAACGCTTGTAGATAAATCTATATTCTAAACAACGACTGCTGTCACAAACAGCTGACCAAGCTTATTTGAGACAGGTAGGTTGCCTGATAACTGTATGACGTCATCTAGAGTGCCTCGATATAATGCAACAAATCTCCATAAGGCACCCCAGATGCGTCATCAAGGCTGAGTTTGGCTTTACACTCAGTAAACTCGGAGAAAACGGCTCAAGTTACCCATTACCAAACAATTAAATTAACTTTAGGAACCTTGATAGCTGACGACGTAGCTGATGATGTCGTCAATGGTGCTACACAATATGGCCGCAATAAACGTGTCCCGTATATTAAAACGTACAGTGCATAATAATATGGTTCAAAGTAATAAGATGAGCTGGGAGAAAATTGGTAATACAAGACTACGAGACACGTCTATTTCCAAAAATGAGGGCGGTAAGCAATCCTCCTGTGTAGTAGTGTGTATATTATCCTTGTAATGCTCCTGATTATCGTTCCAAGCAAAAATAAAGATGTGGCAACAATGGGTAACCGGAATTTTTAGTCCCCACCTGTCCACCGATTGGGTTATATTCAGACCACAACCGTTCAGACCATAGCCATAAAGCCGGCTACAGACGGTCCGGCAGGCCTGTCAGTTTCAACTGAACAGTTCGCCTGAAGGCCGGTTGATGGATGGACTGATGACCCTACACATGTTCAGGCATATCTGATTCTTCAGTCTCAATCATCACGGCCTCTACTGACGACGACGCGTTATAATCACTTTTTGGTTTAGTACTAATATACATATTTGTGAGAATAGTAGAGTCCGTACAAGAAAGATCGATTTCCTTCCATTTTTCTACCAGTTTCTTGCCATGGTCGTGGGAGTTTTTCGATTTGGCTTGCCGCAGGCACGATTCGCCATGATAAATAGCGATAAATTCCGCCAAACACCTGTTTTCTATTCCGCGTGACATCGCGTAAGCTCACTACTCACTACTGAAACTATGTGAAATGATAGCCCAACGGCCCGACAGGCGGACAGTGCCATACACACGTTCAGACTTGCCTTTGGGTACGTGAGGCCGGCCGGATGAACGAACATATTTTTGATTTTTCTCCGGCCACCTGAACAGTCTTAACTTACAGATCGTCCGGAATATATATACGCTCAGGCGACCGGCCTTCAGTCGGACTGTTCAGTTCGAACTGACAGGCCTGCCGGACCGTGTGTAGCCGGCTTAAGGGTAGTCACTCCACTTGACGTCATTGCACTTGACAGACAAATTGATGATGGAATGGAATAGACCCAAGATTAGACCTATCTATTTTACCAGACAAAGAGGTATTACGAAAACTTCATAAAATAAAAAAAGACACAGAACGCTCATTGCGCAAGACGAGGCAAAACGTACCAAATTATGTTAGACTTACGTAGAGCAGTCCCTCCTTCTTATTTGCACAGGATAAAAAGGAAAGGAGAAAAACCGCGTGTTGTGCAACGTATTTGTCAATGAAAATGTCAAACAACTTTTGAATGACACTTGTCAAGTTGAATATCAACTTTAGATTTTTTCTTGTCAGATCACGTGCAATGAACAAGGATAAAGAGATGCACAGCGTGCAAAACGATCACCTAACACCTGTATTAGCTAGCCAATAAAAAGACATTGCCTCGTGTTGCGCGCGCATACCAGGTAAAAATAGATAGGTTTATTAAGAATTGAAAGGCGATGTTCAGCCTGGAATGATTATCATTTGGTTTTAACCAATGCATTTCCGCGGTCACGGTTTTTACCAAAGTACCTAGGGGAAGTTGTGACGTCACAGATCAGCTGAGTTGCTTTTGGTATTTACCACTTATAACCGATTATAACCCACCTTTGGACTTGGGTTAATCTTTTGGTTACAGCTTTTTGATGTTATTATGTTATTGTTATTTTGGGTACCTATTGGTATTGGTGTTTTGTGATTTTGCAGTTGTATTGTGGTCTGGCACAATGGAAGAGAAGAGAGGAAGGAAGAAGTATACACTCACTGCAACTCACCATGTTTAGATCATCCTCAAAGAAAATCTCTTCAATAAGCGAAACTAACGAGAGATTCCGCTCCATTTTTGATACCTTAACAAGAAACCATTGTTGAAACGGAAAAAAAAATGAGAATAATGAATATAACCCTACACTGTTATAACCATGGTCTTGAGTGGTGGGGGGCTATGACGTCACACTTGGCTGTCAAAGTCAAGTAAAAAATAAGTGATGCAATTATCATCTGCATATAAATTGAGAGAGCCCTGAAGAGGTATGTATAACAGCGAGTTCATGTAGACTAGGAAGATTGTCCCAGAATTGAATCTTGGGGCAATCGATATGTACAATGTTTTCCATTTTACTTCTGTTACCTTCACATGCAACATACTGTAGCCTGCCGATGGATAATCCCTAAATCACAGTAGTGCTGAACCTCCAATACCAGTTTTTTCAAGCACCTCCACGAGAATTTTGTGATTAACTGTATCAAAACCTTTTCTCAAGACCAGCAAGACTAACTGGATTTTTAGATTGAATTCTTCTAATCTCTCAAATATCTTTTTAAGATTTGCAATATGTTCTTGTAAACTAAACATATTTTGTTTTGTAAACCTATTAGTACGTTGTCCATAATTCTTTGGAATGTTGCTGGGGCATTTTTTAATCCAAAGGGCATACGGTTAAATTTATAATGTCCATTCTCCACATTGAAAGCTATTCTATTTATTGAGTTTGGATGCATTTCAACTTGGCGGAATCCACAAGCTAAGTCTAGAGTAGTAAAATAATTACTTCTTCCAAGTCTGTCGAGAATGTCTGTTATATTTGGTAATGGGTATCGATCATCTATCGTTTTTTAATTGATTTTTCTATAATCTACAACCATTCGCCATTTTTCTTTGCCTGAAGCATCTAACTTTTTAGGTACAATCCAGACAGGGGATGATCACGGACTACATGATGGTCGAATTATATCATCTTCTAACATTTTCTGGATTTGTTTATGAATATGTGGATAGGTATCTATTTTTTTAAACACACTTATATTTCTCATCAACCTTTTCATAAATATTTGTAATTAGGTGAGGAGACGTTGCTGTGTTTTCTGAATCCATATGGAATGCTGTGCGAGAGAAAAATTACATTTTTCTCGTGTGACTACAAGTGCATCATTGAGCTTTGCCAATATCGATTTTCTTTCTGATTTTGAATATACTGCCTCAAAAACTCAAAAAAGCTTTTCCGCCCTAGAAGTTTTAGAATTGGGAGAATAAGGAAAACACAGCCAAACTATAGCAGAAACTAGAATATTACATTCACATATTTTCGTTTCTGTACGCCTCTGTCGAAAGGTTTGTCACGAAAAGCGTGTAGCTACAGCTGGTCAAACAACCCCCAAATTAGAAGCTCGATTTGAAATAAATTAAAACGGGGGTGACAGGGTCTTGTTGGTGACACGGTTTTGTTGTTAAATGATTTAGGATTGTTTTCTTGCACATATGAATGTTCGAGAAATACGTGATAAAATGTGATTTATGGCTTCCTGGGATCAATCGAAAAATGGTTCAGCTCGAGTGTCAGAATGCTTTATAATTCACATGAAAACAATGAAAAATAAACGCAAGAATTACGTAAGTATGTAGTACTTTTGCATATGAATATACGAATCATATAGTTTTGTCAAAAATAACTGATGGGTAGATACATAATTTTGATTTCATAATTCTTACATCCTTTGGTTCAGGATCTAATTTAGTATTAAACGACGATTGTAGCGAGAGAAAGGGGAAGGCAGTAAGTGAAACTCCAATTCAATTTCCCAATGTTTCGTTGTTTATTCCAACTTTATCAAGGGTCTGTAAATGGAGAAAAACACATCAATAAAAACATTAAATAAGTTAAATGAAATTAATTTACAGACCCTTGATAAAGTTGGAATAAACAACGAAACTTTGGGAAATTGAATTGGAGTTTCACTAACTGCCTTGCCCTGTCGGGATGGTCAGTAGTAAAGCTGTATTCATACTATCATTATCATAATCGTTTCAAGGAGCCACAAACTCGAAACTGAAGAAATCTATTTTTGCTATTACCTACTTACCAATGTTCGGTAATATTTATCATCAAAGAGCAAGTCAAGATGTTGACAAGTAAAATACCTACTTTAAAATAAATTAATTCTCGCCTTTTCTATTAATTTTTAATTGAGTTTGGGTCATCAAAATTGTAGTCAAATTATGTTCAAAAGCCCCTGACCGCACAAAAGCAGGCCGCAACACCAAAAATTTAAATATCAGATCGGAAAGGGCCCATTTTCGGACCCATTAATTTTTATACGCTTCCATAATTTCGATTCCGTCACGGCTTAATTAGCTCCCACCTTCGCCCTTCGCGGCCTCCTTTTGCATCCTCCGGTTGTAACGAAATATCTCTCGGCATTATGACCCGTAAAAGACTAATTTGTTTTGCCGAATTCCGACCCGACAACCCTTGGAGGGGATCCTGTTACACGGACTCAGCTGTTTCGGAGACGTCATTGTTTACACAGGCTAAATAGTAGGACTCAAAGACGTGACATTATAGCATTGGGTTTTGTTGTAAGAATTTCGAACCCTCTGTGACCAGTGACGTGGGTTTGACGCCCCAAAAAAAGGGTCTTATGGTAAGAAAAAATAATTGGAAATTTTACATACAAAGGCAAATGATAATTTGGAGTAAAATAATGCTGCAACCTCAATATTCCAGAAAATTACAATAAAATCATTGATCTGAATTGCCACACAACATAGTGGCAATGCAATCCATCTCTAATCTGATTTCAAACGCTTTTGTATTAACCTACATACAATTCCCTATCTACATTCTGACAGCGGTTAAATGAAAATAGTTTGACTTACCTACTTGAAATGTTCTAAATTCTCTTGAGAATTTCACACGTACGTTAAATGTAACTTACACACGGGGAATTGATTATTGAACAAGTGTAAACTGATTTAATTTTAGGCTGACTTAGAGATGCAAAGTCTTATTTGATGGCTATTTATGGTCAGAACTAGGAAATAGGTATACGTGTCGAACATTTGGCCCCACTAGCAAATGAAAACAGAGATTTTTGAGCCTAATGTTCAATGACAATAAATATGATAGCACCTGGCACAATATGGAGAATACCAAAGTTGAATTATTGCTGAAAATAAATTAATCATAAAGTTAATGTGGTTATTCAAACATTTGAATGTTAATAGGCAATAGCAGTCAATCAAAATTTCCAAAAACAATAGTCAAGTATTCAGCACAATAATAAGCTTTCAATGTAATCTACTCTAAAAGCAGTAATGAAAAAATCGGACAACAATGATACAATGAAAAACAGTTAATCCGCTTTAAAACTGGAGCTGCTCTGCAAAACGGAGGTATATACGAGAAAATCCTAAATTAATTCGGAAGCCGGGTGCGCAAATTTTCGAATTATTTTATAAGTCAAGGAAAATCTCTCCATTATGAAGCCTTTCGTTTCGAATCAGTTCGGGAAAGAAGCCACTGAGAAAGGCCTTCTGGAGAGATTAATGTTGCGATGACAGGACTTTGAAAATCAGGATGAGGCAAAATTGCTGAATACATTTTAATTAAGTGAAGAGTTCCTGAAGCTGGAGATAAAGTAATTTTATTATATTATTATAGAGTTGAATACTTATTGATTATTGAGCAAATATTTATGATGAAAACGCTATAAGAAATTTAAGGACGAAACCAGAGAATCCACAATCAACAGAGAAAAGTTGATTCAAATAGTGCAGAAATTTTATGGAACTTTATATAACAATCTACAAAGAAAAGTCCAAAACCGAAGATCGGAAGATATTCCGGATGTTTCCATAGATAAAATCCAAAATGCTTTAGAAAATAAAGCTTTGGGAGAAAGTAGTGTAGAATGTGTAATCGCTGAAGCTATGAAAATAGAAGGGGCAAACACTAATTAGAAAAATTCAAAATCTAGTTCAATTTGTGTCTGCAGAGTCATAACATTCCGGAAAACTGGAACAACTCAATTAGGATATTGCTACATAAAATAGGTGATAGAGCAGACCAATAAGTCTACTCGATCACCTATACAAACTATATACTCGCATAATAGTAAATCAACTAGACGCTAAATTGGACTTTTATCAGTACCTGGTTTTCGCTCTGGGTTCGGTACCAACGATCACCTCCAGTATCTCAAACCCCTCATAGAAAAATAGTACATTAAAATACAAGTTTCATAAGACGTCATTTTATCGCACGAGCCCTATATTAGAAAACGAGCCGGAGGCGAGTTTTCTAAAGGGGGAGTGCGATAAAATGTCTTATGAAACGAATATTTTATACCATTTTTTCTATTTTGGTATTCTTTAATTAAGAAAAACAAATTTTTCTTGAACATTTTATTCTCATATTTCCTGATTTCATATGTTTAGGTTGGTAACACTACTTGCCAAATATAGAAATCTTCGATTATAAAATCGCGAATGACAGTTCGATGGCCATCAGTCAGCCAGTGTTACCAACCTTCGATAAGTAAAAAAGGAGTGTCACAAAGAGCTTCTTTTCGAAACTACTTTTAGTGTCAAAAAGACTTCAATATGACACCAAAATAGAAAAAGTATTGAATACAACCATCCTTTGATAGTAGGGTAAAAGTCCCTTATCATCAGGAAAATTTAAATATAACTTTAGCAGATAGTAGAACTTCTACAGTAAAAGCCTTCTATTTTGATGTGAAAGTTATCTTGGAAAATAGAAGTCATCATGATACCACGATTTCTGTCCCAAATCATAGGGAAAGCAGAACACTTCTAGGGTCAGATTTTCTTTAATCAGCAAATATTATTCTGGATGTTCCCCATGATTCATGGTCCTATAACGACGAACCTGGAATAAGCTACAAGTTTGAGTCGAAACCAATTAAACCTTCAAGAAACTGCAACAATTTTGTCCACATTAGTTGTTCAGTCAATCAATATTAGAGAGGATGAAGGTTTGAACCTTTCGCCAAGCGAAAATCGTACATTCAACAAAATGCTTGAGGCAAACCAAGATCTTTCCAATATCAGTGTAGAACCGACTCCTTTTGCAAAACATGTTATTACCTTGAAAGATGACATCCCAATTGCCGTTTCTCCTTTTCGCAAGAAATTGACGACCTACTCTACGCTGCTCCTGTAATTCTGGTTCCCAAAAAAGATGGTGGGACCAGGCTGACCGTTGATTACCGCCGGCTCAATGCTAACACGACGCCAGATAGGTATCCGTTGCCACGCATTGACGACATTCTCCGTGCAGTAAAGAATACACTTTACATAAAATACTAGATATTAAGTCTGGTTAACATCAGGTGTCAGTTAGACCCTGTGATCGAGATAAAACTGCATTTATCTGCCCGTTTGGAACGTTTCGCTACACAAGAATACCTTTTGGCCTGCGTAATGCGCCATCTACTTTCCACAAGCTAATAGACAGATTCCACTCAGGCCTTCAAAATATTTATCTGTTAGTATACCTTGATGACATAATAATTTTGTCTGATTCCTTTGAATTTCATATTGACCATCTACAAAGAGTGTTTGAGCGTTTGAGATTATTTAAACTTCGCTTAAACTGCTGGAAATGCAGATTTTCTTGTTCTTCGGTACAGTATTTAGGCCATGTGATAACACCGCAATGTATTGCACCAAATCCTGAGAAGATTACTGCTATTTTGAACATAGCAGTGCTACGAAACGTCAAGGAACTTCTGTCATTTTTATAAACCTGCTCATGGTATAGACGATTCATTGAAAATTTTGCAAATATCTTTGAACCGTTAACAATGGTAACAAAGAAGAAAGCTACTTGGACCTGGTGCCATAGTCAAAATCAAGCATTTGAAAAGGTAAAGTCATTGCTTACTTCCAATCCAATCTTTCGTTAAGCTGGTCCAAGTCAGCCCTATATTCTGAAGACTGACGCTTCTTCTTATGCTCCTGGAGCATGTCTACTTCAGGGGGAGGATACAGACAAACGACCCATTTAATACGCAAGTCTGCTTTTTAAATCTGCTGAACAAAACTATATGACCACAGAAAGAGTGGCTGTTGTATGGGCAAATTTTGAGTAGCAAACCAAATTTGGATAGACCCCAGGTGGGTAGGGCAAGATGTCCAGAATCT
The DNA here is from genome assembly GCA_917834065.1 of Ceutorhynchus assimilis. Lineage (NCBI taxonomy): Eukaryota > Metazoa > Arthropoda > Insecta > Coleoptera > Curculionidae > Ceutorhynchus > Ceutorhynchus assimilis. Next base: position 52,586,734 of record OU892279.1, read on the forward strand.
CACCCCTCAAAATCCCACCCCTCAAGAATTCTGGGGAAGACAGAAACTCGATAAATAAAACACTACCTACTAAATATAGCGATACCCAACGTAAGAACAGAAGACAGAACCCTGCAACTAGACGAAGAACTACGAAATATGAAATGGGACATCATTATGGACTGTGCGAAATCAAAAGAACTGGCGAAAATCTTGTTCACCTGAGATCTGGAAACATAGTATACAACGTAAGCAAAGATGAAATGAAAATAAGAGGTCCATGACGATCGAGCAGCTGAAAATAATGAGGAAAACTACCTAGCAAATTGAAATAATCAATCTAGAGATAGTGGCTCAAAAACAACTATAGCTGTGAGTTACCGTAACCAGGGACCTCAGTACCTGCCACAAATGCCAGATGGGCTAACTTCCCAAAAACTCTTCAGTATTAAATATAGGTAGTGTTGATGGTATGTAGTGTGTGTAATTAAAATTTTAGCACAAGAAAAAAAGGCGGTACCTAATTTAAAATTTTATTGACTTAAATTATTAAATTAATGACTCACAATTATTATTCAAATGATACAATATGTTTCAATTTTTGAGGAATGTTAGATCGAGGGTTTCTCTGCCATGCTATTTCCCCTCGTTAGTTCCAGGATGAGAACGGTACGATTTGCTTTAATAATAAAGTAGACGTTTCACAAATTTTTCGTTTCTTTTACATATCACAACTTCCCTTAAATTTCCCAAATATTTGCTATGTCGGGCGCAAGTCCAGGAAGTAAAATTGAGTAAGTCTCTACAACGTAGGTCCTATTTGTTTTTCATTTCGTTTTCAGAAGATTTGTTGTTTAAAAGGTAATAAAAATTATCATTGTTCAATCTTACTGAACGAACCCGGGTGTGTTATACTACAATAAAAAACAAACAGATCACAAGACAAGTGAGAGACGATATGGCCAGGTACAAGGAAAGGCTAATACGAGATGTGATAGAAGAAAACAAAGGTCCTAGATTATTTAGGAATAAACTATCGGAAGGAAAATCAGAAATAGTAACACTGGAAGATAAAAATAGAAATAAAATTAAAACCCGAACGAAGATTTTAGAGTTTGTAAGGAAATTCTATGAAGACTTGTATTCCGAAAAAGTTCCAGAAGTAACAGACAAGAGAGCTAAACTGACTAGACATATAACACACCACTTATAAGTAAATATGAGATCAAATTCGCCATGAAGAAAATGAAAAATAATAAAGCAGCTGAACCAGACGACATAGTAATCGAATACATCAGAATGGGCGGCCGAAAACTGTTAGTGTACCTGGAGGGTCATTTACTTTCACCAAGGCATCAGCAGAAAAGTCGAGAGTAACACAGAGACGAGTGGAAAGATCTATGCTTGGAGTGACTTCAAAAGACCGAGTTAATGATGAGATCCGCATAAGAACTGGGGTGGACGATATTGTGGAACGTACCCCAAAACAAAAGTGAAAATGGACAAAGAAACTCATTGGGTGGAGACCAAGAGCCGAGAAAAACCTCCCACTCGCTGGACAGGCCTATGTTTAACAATGAACATGAAAAGACGCTGTTTGATGATAATAATAATGCTATATAAGCAATATCTTTTTGTTATATTTTGCAATTTTGCCTATAGAAAACTCTATGCTTTCAGTGAAATTAGTTGGCTAATTTAGAAAGCGCTAGTCAATTGTTTGTGCTTGGCTCGAGGAAAATGCGAGAATTTCACCAAACAAAAGACCAGCCAGCGGAGGATTTGCGTAGGACCATCAGCAAAACTGCAGGGGAGATAAAAGATGACGGTGTCGCCTGAGCGGAGCGAGAATAAAGAGAAACATATTAGGGTCATTTTTAGGTTTTGTTATAAAGAGGGTTTTCTTTTTGTGTGTGCAATTTTCGCGTCTGCATCGTTAGCTTCTCACTGGAACCGTAATAAGCTTTTTGAAAGAAGTTTGCTTGGGTAAACATTTTTCCAAAAACATTGGAAATTCATTCAAATCCATTAAAGCATCAATTGAACAGATATAATATAGAATATCTATGTGTGGTATCCATCCATCGAAGACCGAAGATTCTGGGTGGCACAACAAAATCGAAATGCACATAAAATTAACGGTGCCTACTCACCTTATTTAAATTTTATTTGGGGCATAAATTAGATAGCCCGGGCGTATGGTGTCTGATTACTCGACATTATTGAGGCCGAGTTTTATGGTTTTTGCTTTTATGTATGTAGGCATGTAGAAATAATAGAGATCGGGTAAGTATTTTGCCTCGGAAAATGGTCAAGAAAACCAATAAAGTTTTGTTACTTTATACCAATAGGGATGTAAAAACCAAATGTGTTTTTTGTTTTGTTTGATGGCTGGAAATTTATGGGAAGCTGTCACCGTTCCCATAAATTTTAGTGGTCATTAAACGACTAATGGAGTAACTAAATGTTCATCTATTGGCAAAGCTATATTATTGAATGTTTTAGATAATGACATATAATAAATGCAGTTAGGATATCAATAATAGAAGAAACGACCAATAAATTGGTTTAAATTTTGAAGCAATTTAAACTTCTCAGATAGGCGATTCAGGCTACACACTGGCCAATACTATGGTTGAATTCCTCATCGATTTATAATATTCCAGTACACATACTGGGTCTCATGATGATGATCAAGGACGTAGGTATATAAGGGGTGGGGTTTTGGGGTTCGAACCCCCCCCCCCCCCCCATTAAACTGAATTAATTATTTTTATTGAAGAAAAATAAACGTTTTTGGGCGAGGCACCCGAAAAAAAAATTCGCCTTTGACGATATCCTGATGGGCTTCAGAGCTGTGCGGTACTCGGGTCCAGTACGAGTACTCTTCACTTGTACTCTAAGTATATTTTTAGTTACTCGGTACTCAGGCCAAGATACTTTCTGAATCGCGTACTTGTACTCGTACAAAAACCAAAGTTGCGTTTATGCTTGAGAAATTGATTTTCAAATATTTCAAAGGGCCACATTTTGGAAACCAGTAAAGCTATCGGCATAAATCTTTTTTAATTCTGATTCAAAATAAAATAATTATACATTAATATGTGCAGTTATAACCGAGTAATGAGCGATTTTATGAGACAATGTCAGATTATTGAAATTTTTTGAGCTCAAAAATTGCAAATATCATTTTTTTTCACAAGCTCTAAAACCCAAAAAACAAAGTTGCGTTATTGCTTTTCCACTAATTTTCAGCTCCTCTTTCGATTGGTAAAGTCAAAAATTGGAAAATCCAAAAATTTGAAAATTCAAATTTTTCCAAAGGGAAATTGATTTTCAAATATTTTGGAAACCAGTGAAGCTATCGGCATAAATATTTTGCCTGATTGTAGCTCTTCAGAAGGGCTATAAAAAAGGTTATTTGAGACTCTGCAACCAAGGGCTTCGTTTTCGAGAAAATCAGCTTTGAATCTTTTGTGAAATTTGAAACAAAGTTTTGACTTAGAGCCTCAATATCTCCAGAAGTATATAAGATAGAGAATTGACTCTTATTCTATCTTAAAGAAAATTTAATTTTGATTCAAAATGTATAAATATACATCATAATATGTGCAGTTATAATCGAGTAATAAGCGACTTTATGAGACAATGTCAGATTATTGAAATTTTCTGGGCCCAAAATGTGGAAAACCGGTTTTTATTTTTTTACAAGCACTAAAACCCAAAAAACAGAGATGCGTGAATGCTTTTCCACTAATTTTCACCTCCTCTTTCGATTGGTGAAGTCAAAAATTGCAAAATCCAAAAATTTAAATATTCAAATTTTTCCAAAGGGGTATGCTTGGGAAATTGATTTTCAAATATTTCAAAGGGCCATATTTTAGAAACCAGTGAAGCTATCGGCATAAATCTTTTGCTCAATTGTAGCTCTTCAGAAGGGGTATAAAAAAGGTTATTTGAGACTCCGAAACCAAGGGCTTCGTTTTCGAGAAAATCAGCTTTGAATCTTTTGTGAAATTTGAAACAAAGTTTTGACTTTGAGCCTCAATATCTCAAGAAGTATTTAAGATAGAGAATTGACTGTTATTTTATCTTAAAGATAATTTAATTTTGATTCAAAATATATAATTATACATCATAATATGTGCAGTTGTAACCAAGTAATGAGCAATTTTATGAGACAATGTCAGATTATTGAAATTTTCTGGGCCCAAAATGTGGAAAAACGGTTTTTATTTTTTTACAAGCCCTAAAACCCAAAAAACAAAGATGCGTAAATGCTTTTCCACCAATTTTCACCTCCTCTTTCGAAAAATTGCAAAATCCAAAAATTTAAAAATTCAAATTTTTCCAAAGGGAATGCATTGGAAATATTTAGGATTTTTGTGTCTGAAGCGAAGCCTTCTGTAAGTTTCCAGCAACATTGGTTTTCTACAATTATCGGCTTGAATAAATGGACCAAGTCATCATTCAATGTACTTTTCAACTATGTAAGTCATATTGATTTTATTGATTGCATAAAAAAAATCATAAAGCAAAAATGTTTTCATTTTGTATTAAAAATCTATTCTAACAGGAAACAGGAAAACAAAAATATTTTTCACATAAACTGACGGTAACCCAAAACTGCTGTTTTGCAATTTCGCTAAAAGCATAAAAGCGGTATCAAAATATCAGAAAAATAGTACATCCATACAATTGTGAAAACGTTTTCATTCGGTTCTAATTGAGATTTTAATGAATGAACCAATTTGCTGCATCAGACATGTTAATAAATTTACTGGAAATATTTTTTTGAATGTTATTTCATATTTAAAAAACTGCCTTTGCTTCAATCCTAGCCGAAATTTTACATCAAGCGAACATTCGTTCTAATATTCACCAAATCGGTCCATTTTTTTTCCTTTTTCCTACAATTTTGTTTCACTTTTTCCCCTATTTTTCAGGCCCGTCGACCCGAAATAACCAGAATTCGTATGAATCGCATGTGTGCCCTACGAATTCCGGGTCATTTAAAGGTGGAAAGCGACTCGTTTAGGATACATCACATCACTTTGGCTCTCTTTTATATTTCAACGGGGCACTTACAAAAAAGGAAAAAAAAGGGAAAAGGTTTGAAATTGAAGGAATTCGGCTTTGACCCTTAGTTAAATAAAAACCAGTAATTTTATACAAAAACTAAAAACTAATATTGAATTTGACAAAGTATCAAAAATATATAACTTTCATTTTGCTCCCAAAAACTCACTTCCTAAACCAACAAATAAAAAAAGTTATGGACACTAAAACTTTCCGCTTTCGTCTTAAGACGGAACAAATCTGATAAAATACCGGAAAAATTTTGGGCATTTAATATACTTTAGGGACTGTATTCCATTTACTCGGTGTTTATTGCTAATGGAAAGTTGTAACAAAAAAGTTCCGCATTAAGCCGAAAAAATGGACGCGATATTTTCTTCTTAATTTTGCAACTTGAGCGTCACGAACATCTTTTATTACGGATGCAGTCCGCGTTCTCTTAGACCTTATTCATGGACTACTGGGTTGTTTTTCTTCTTGTTTCCTAACTGAAACTTTTATATTTAATATTTTTATAAAAGTTTCCAGACGAATGGTAGCTACGAAAGAATTTAATTTGCACCTTGTTTTTCCAATAAAAATAGCACTTGGGTACATTCTACACTTTTTCCATAGAATGTAAGTTTTCATTGAGCTAATAAATGTTTATTAGAGTTTTTGTTTTGTACATCGAAGCTTCTGTAGTATCTTGAAACTTTACTTTATATTGCCTTTGTTTACTTTGAATTAGTTTTATTGTCTTGTATTTGTAGGATTTTCAGGGTTTGATGCTTTTTGGTTTTGTTCGATACTGAAATAGTTTGTTCAAAAATCAAAGTATAGGTAGTTCTAGAGTTTGTTTTCGGGTTATTTTTTCCAAGGTTTCGGCTGTATGTTCTATTGTCTATCGTTGTAGCAAAATCCAGGGTTTAGTATGTTAGTGTCAATTTCAAAAAGAATACGCTATACAATAATGTATTAATTTTTGCCCGCTGGAATGTCAAGATGATGTTTCACACTCACACCAAAAAACGAATAATTTTACTTCAACCGTTACATCAATTTTCTGGCTAGAGAAAACGGAAACGGACAGCCTTATAAAAAGATCTTAAACTCGAATTTTCCGCCTATCATGGCAGATAATTTATATATTCCAGTTTTATGTATGTGCAGAACTTTTTTTAACAAATGGATCCCGTGTCATATACCTAATATTTCTTGAAAATGTTCCCTTTTTGCTCTGGATTCAGCTGGGCAGCTTAGTGCGAGGTTGATTCCTAAGAAAAGAAAAACATTTACATGTTTAGGTTTTGTATTTTTATTCAAATTGTGTTTTTGCGTTGAAACAAGAAGTTAAGAGATCTGATAACTACGTTTTTGAAGTGTCTTCATTAATATGGTATTTCGCTTAACGTAGCATCTTCCCTTCTTTGATGTTTTCTGGTACAGAGAAAAACTGACCCTTACAGAATACATCATACATCAACAATGATATTTCAAAAAAAATCCAATCCCAATTTTAAGAATCCGATCTCAACTGTGATACAAACCGAAATTTTATGTGTCTCGCCGTCTGGTTGAGCTCAGAAAAAGAAAAAAACACGAAACGACAGCCGTTTTATTCATTAAAGCGAGTTCGGGGGCCGATATTTTATAGGTGGAACAAAATGGCAACCAAACTTCGTAAGAATAAACACGTGTGACCGGCCTACTTGAAATTCGTTTAAAAGACAGAAAACAAGACGTTTAAGAATCGATCTGTTTGTTTTGTTTCAATATTTAAGCGGATTGGTTTTTGTCCGAGAACAAAACGGACGGAAAATAAAAAGGTTTCAGCTTTTACGGTTAAGAATAAATTGGCAATCAAAAACAAAGCCAATATGGGTGAGTTTTGGCAAGTTTTCATGGATTCTCTGTATCTCTGTATCTGTAATTTTGGGAGGATGGTATGGTATGCTACAGCGCTTAGGCCACATTAAGCCCATTGTGCTCTTCCACAAGAAGCCATCCTTAGCTCGACATTCAGCCTAGCGATTCCACTGAAAACGCGACCAGTTAATGTGCTTTAACCTATGATTTTAGTTTTTCTTATACAAGGTTCTTACATGTGCTATTGTATCCTGTGCCACATCTAGGTTGTTACGATAAATTTATCATTTACGTAACATGTTCCATCTCTTCTCATTTTCATTATAAAGTCGTATTTTTTTCATTTCAGAATCCGCAAAATAATCTAAAATATCCACAGAGTTTAAAATAATACAAGTGCTGCCATCTATTCATCATCTGCGTAAAATGCAAATATCTTTTATTCATTTACCAGTACTGCCATCTAGTACCTGATGGTTTTATTTTTCAAAGTATGATTTTAATTATTTCGCATTTGACAGTCATTTGTATTTTTATTGAAAGAACTTATATTTATCTCTCTTTTAGCAAATGGATATATTTCTATCTTTTTCTAAATTCTGATTCTGAAATAATCATTTTTTGGCTTAATGACCTAATTATTTCACAGTTTTTTATGTTTGACATAACCTTAATTTAAATTATTATAATTTGTAAACAATTAAAATAATTCTAGTGGATTTTTATCTATTCTCTTTTATTCCACGCGGTCTTTCATTGTAATTTCATTGTAAAGTGAATATGATCTTTTGGGTGTACTCGTCTGATTGGTTGAACTGGTTAAAATGCAGTTGATTAGAAAAAACACAGGATCGTTTTCCTGTAGGCTTTGGTTTCTTTCGTTGACAGAAGTCTGGCGGGCAAGACCTTTTTATTTATAATTATTTTTACTCTTAGTTTTGGATTCTCCCTTATAGATTTTTTAATATATTTTGCTATCAATTCATATTATCGTATCATTGTTAAGTTTTTACCTGATAAATCTTATCTTATCTGTTCTTGAAATATAAATATTGTATATATTTTTTTTTATCTAATTGTTGGCTTCCATTTTGTGTGAGTGTCGATTGGTACAGTCACGTTTATCTGAGGTGAGTCAATTCAGTTTTTTTTTTGGACTTTAAAAAGGTACTGCTGCTCTGGTTTTCAGAATCAATTGTTAGTGTGGGAATATTAGACCATTTGCTCTAAATAGAGTCGGTGAAAAACCAAATTTGTGTGTCCATCCCTGTCAACTCTTTATTGAATCCAGGCAGAGGCCTGTAGGCGAACTCTCTAACTCGATAGAAATAAAAATGGAAAAATAATAGCAAAGAAAAAAATAGTTATTTATGCAACAAGTGTGAAAAAAGGTGCTTTACGCACGTATTGCATACGAAATTTTTTCTACTACCAATCAAATATGTGTAAAAAAATTAATTTGGACCAATACTTTACGCACTAGTGCGTGAAGAATTTTCACCTTACGCACTAGTGCGTGAAGTAATTTACCAGAAAAATGTCAAATTGACAGTGTCGACAACTGTCATTGACATTACTTTACGCACTAGTATGTGAAGTGAATTACTTTACGCACTAGTGCGTGAAGTGAAATTTTACGTCTTCTGAATAGTGCGTAAAGTGAGTACTTTACGCACGGTAGTAGAAAAAATTCTTTCTATCGACAAATGCTACTCTCTATGACTTTTTCCTGAAATTTTCGAGTTAGTTCGTTTATAGAGAAATGCATACTAACCAATATGAAAACATTGTGAGAGATTTTAGATTTTTGCGATTTTCAATAATAAACCGGTGTTTTTGACAGTTAATTTTTGATTGTCAATGTTATTATTTTCATTCATGCCCACTTGCACCAACCGCAACTTAAATAGGTCTTAGCTAAGTCGGGTCTTAATTTTAAGTTAGCCTTTTATTTAATTCACTTGCACCATAGACAAATTATGCCGACTTGCCAAAGTCGGACTTATTAATTTGGGGCGATGACAACGCTGCGAAATGACAGAAGTTGACAAATATACTTTAGTATTTTGTGGTTTTTCCGTGTTTGGGTGTTTCTGATTGAGAGTTTCAGCAATGGAAGAACCAAATTCTAAAAAGCAGAGGGGCACGAATTTCACATTAGCATAAAAGGAGGCTTTAATTAATATATTGGCAAGATTTAAAAATATTATTGAAAATAAAAAAACTGATGCTCTATCCATTCATGAAAAAAACGATTCCTGGGAGTATTTATGCAGGAATTTCAATGCTGCTTCACCGGGCATGAGAGAGAGAAGTTTGGATTCTTTAAAAACTATTATAAGAATCAAAAAGAGGATCTACAGAAACAAAATAAGATATATGTGTTACACTTATGTTGTTTGTGGTCAGCGGTGCTACCACTTTATCTACACTTGGCTGCGTCGGCTAAGGGTTTATCCTGAAAAGAGGTTATGGGGGGAAAGGAAAAATTTCACCACTAGTAGTTAATACATCTATTGTTACACCTTAATTTATGTAGGAGATGATTAAATAGGGTCTACTAAAAATAGATCGCAGTAAATGTTCTTCCCTGGTGGGCCATAAATGACCATTCCCTTCGAATGCCTATTTTTGGAGAAAACCCTACGCCGTCAATAGTACCCAAACAGCCCTATGAAAAGGTACCCTCGAAGAGCTTAGTTTCCATAGGTCTAGGTTTGAGGCGTAGAGTGGGGCTTCTACAGCACGACATTCACCTTAGGATCTTAGTCGTACTGTAGCAAGTCACACCCAACTTGGAAAGAAAGTCTTTAGGCCTGTAGCCTCGAGGAGCTTTAAGGCTGTGGAGACTAACCTCTGTCTGACTGCATCGCGGTGCGCGTAATTTATACAAGAATTATTGCTACCGTCAGCAGAGTCAGTTAATTTTTTGTAGTATACAAGCCCAAATTCATTTCATTTTTATAGTCTGTGGGCTTGTAGACATTTATGAGTTGACAAGATGAAAAATTTATATGTTATTACTGGTTATATTATGTTAAGTCGAATTTAAGGCCTAGATTTTGGTGACTTAAGAAAATTCAATTTAGGGCTACTTTAAGTCTAGCTCGACTGCTGGTGCAACTAAAATTTAGAGTTAAGTCCTGGCTTAAAGATAAGTCTGACTTAAGTTAGTCTTAAAATGTTGGGGCAAGTGGCCATTATTCATTTTGTCTTTGCATATTGAGCTCTTTTGGAGGTGTATACCCATTGTAACCATTACGCCAGGCTGGATAAAGGTTCCCATGGCCCAAGCAGAAAAGGAAGTAAAAAAAAGCCAAGTTATTCTCAATGTAATTGCGAATTATGGGGATGCCAGTCATGATTTTTTCATATGGAGGAATTCTCAATTATGTCGTCTGTATAATGTACGGTTTACTTCTCCACTGTTCTAGCTCCCATAGTCCAATTCATAGTTGAATGATTTCTTAATTATTCCCATTTATGCTTAGTTTCACTGCTATTTCTGTCAACATCAAACAAATTTACGTCACTTTTTAATCCCAAATCAAAACAAAAAATCAAAAAAAAATTAGACGAAGATAAGCTTACGTCAATTGTGATTGTGTAGAATGAAAAGGGAAAATAGCAAGACCGAAAGGGTCTTTCTATTTCTTTTGACACGAGCAGGTAGTTCGGGGTAGTGATTTTAGCCGAGTGGGGTTAGGGAGTACCGTTTCGTCGATTTTCTATCATGGAAAGGAAATTTCTTCTCTATGTTGTTACAGAGTACGGCAGCTGAATAGCCATTTTCTGTTTAACCCTCTCAATTATAATTTCGACTAAAGGGTGTAATTTTTTAATAGAAAATCAGAACATCTCAAGAATTTTGACAAATTCTGGATTTGAATAATTTCAACCTCAGGTTTATCTTGTATCTATGGTAGCTACCTTAATTTGAAAGGAAAATTTTGTCTATTTGGGGGAGAATCCATATATTTAATTTCTCATTGCTTTACTTTTGTTCATATTTTTGCCTGCCAGAGCTTCTGTCAGGAAAACAATACTCTGCTCAATCTGTAGGGAGCATTTTAATTTTACTATAATCTAACCATTATTTTTAATTATTTAATTGTATCCGGGCGACATAGGGTTGCCGAAGCCGCCCTACTGTGGTTCACACTGAACAAAATTTTCCCTATTAGCCGCTCGATGCTGGTGGATGGGTGGCGGTTGATTTTTTATACCTCCTTCTCTAGAAGAGGACAGATATTGGTAATAGTATCGTTGCTGGGGGTGGATGCTGTCAGATTATGGATTCTAAAGAACCAAAATATTTAACTTTAACAGAGCTTCGCAAAATAGAATTGCAAAAAAGAAAAATTAATTAAAATAGAGTTGTTGTGAGGATTGGGTTAGTAAGAAGAAGAAGACTAAGAAGAGGAGAGTCATTTCATCATCAGATAAAAGCTTTGAAGGATGAGGAAGAAAGGGGAGCGGCAAATAGAAATGAAATGATAAAAATAACAGAAGAGTACTAGGTATCAAAACATTAGAAATATCAAAAAACAGAAAAATCAACCATAAGAATAATCAAAGTCAGATGGAAAGAAAAAAATCATCAAACAATAAAATGCTATACCAAAATCTATACTTGAGTTATAAAAAGTAAACATAAATCTTTACGAAGTATAAACTAGATACCTATAAGTTCTTTTCCCTAAATTAACTGTTGATAAATAGAGAGGCCATTTTTTGAGCTCAAAAAATCGAAATGTCAAGTAATTAAAATCATCTTCACAAACTCCGACGGAAGCCTACCCCGGTAATTGACTTTAATTTCCCGTTTTTTGGGGAGTAAACGAAGAATTTTCCTTACTTTTATTAACGAACGATGGCATTTCGTGCCAATGGCGGCTTCCTTTTTCTGTCTAATCTTTGGAGTGATTTGTGATTTTATTTTTCCTTTTTCTGGAGCTTAGCTTGCAAAAGTACGCTTTTGATAACGTTCGTTAGAGCGTTCGTTTATTTTTAATTTATTCGAGACGTGAAGAATACTTTGTTTTTAAGCGTACTTTTTTAAACGCAGCTCTAAAACGGAAAAGACGTTTAATTTTTTGTTTTGTTTTAACGATCCTTGCTGTTCTAAATTAAGAGAAAATAAATTAATCAAGTGACTGGAAACATTTAAAAGCTTTTTGAGAATCTTATAAATTTATATTTAAATAAAACCCATTTCGTTTTTGTGAAGTGTAAAAATTACCAAATAAACTCCTCCATTATCTAATACTCAAGTTTTATTTCCAAAACTAAATTGCCATTCAAAAGACTCACATTAAACCAGTAATAACACCCATAATCACCTTATTATCCTTTGCCGAAAGTCACGGAATTTCTAATCTAAACTAGCCGTGTTTAATAGAATTATACAATTCGCTACACGACATTCGACTGTATCGGGTTATTTTTTTCAGAAAATTAAAAACCCCTGCAAAACGGGCATAACTCACGGTGGTAGACCTGTTTATTATTTGTGTTAAGATAAGCTTCCAGATAAGGGCTGATTTATGTCCTTCAAAGGGGATTGGCAAACCGTCGTTAGCACGCAAACATTGTTGCCAGCATGATGGGCTTCAGAATCGAAAAAAAGTATGTAAGAAAATGTACAGAAGCTCTGATCTCTGTGAAGGTAAATTTTTCAGAACTTGAAATTTAGAAACAAGGGGAGAAATGTTATCAAATACTCACTTACTACATTGTAAGATTATTGCTGTGGCTGTGATGTGACACCATAAATACCCACCCACCAGAATACTTGCAATCGAGTGGTTTTTCACAAATTTCTTTAGGTCAACGCTTCTTGCGATAGAAGTATAAAGTAGTATGTGAGAAAAAGCTATCATTCCCATTTCCCTAATGAAACGTAGAGTTTTGGAAGCCAAAATCAGTAGCACCAACATGGAAATGAATCATCCAACTACAACCGAAAAAAAAATCTACTTAACGTAATTTTACCAGAGTTCGCTTGCCTAATATTTTATTAAGGCCCGGGGCTTCAATGCGGGACATATTTTTTAAAAGGAGCGCCATATTAAAGAGGAATGCTTTCAAATTACCCGACTGAAAATTTAATTTCACCGGGAACGATTTCAAAAACGTCCTGGATGTTTTAGACTTCAAGGAGAATTTTAATAAAATTATTTTTATACGCTTTTAATTTAGTCATTGTTTTATGACTTCTATGGATGACATAAAAAGGAATTTCACTTTATCATTCAACAAAATAAAGTGCAGCGCTCAAATAAACAAAAATTATATTATTTTAAGTTTGAAAAGGATTCTTGTAATATTAATTGCATAATAAGGAATAGGTATTTCATTTATTATCATTTTCTTTCGTCATTGATAATACCACACAAAAAATCCAAGTGAAAACCTTGCTGTTGAATAAATAAAACGTTGACTCTCCTTTTTGTTGGTATATTTAACGACACAATACAATATCATGCGGCTATTTATTATTCAGAGTCCCTGTGGAAAAATAGGTTGCCACAACACTAAATTAACGTTAAACTTCCATTTTCACCCTTTCATTGGGTTTGTTTTGCTACGACTGGTTATGAAGACATCTCACGCAGTCACGCATATTTGCTATTTTCAGGGATTTTGCTAAAATGCGTTATGGGTTTGTGTTGTTTCTCATAACATATTAAATCTATAATCAATATTTAGAATTGAAGTAACTTAGAAAAACTTGACCAATGTAAACCTAGGTTATCACTGTCAAGGAAAATCCATTACTTCAAGTTTCGAGTATAGTAAAAATTCTTTCAGCTTTTCACCTTGCCTGAAGTGCCTATAAGTCTTGAATGTTCAAATTATTGAGGATTGGAAGAAACAAACCGTAATTATGGGGTCCTAATTATGACTAGCAACAGGCTTAGCCCTTAATTTTGTACCCCAGATGTATAAAGAACAGTCTACGTTATTAATATGTAACGGAACAATTTACACAGAGACCTCGCCATACACAAAACGACACTGTCAAATAATACGTTGCAAATTCAACAAAGGAAACAGCAGCTTAATTGCGTCATTTCACCCCTAGTGTGATTATGCATACGTGGATTGCGAGAAAATTTATGGTCGTCGGCAAAGTTTCCTTGTTAGCCCAAGTTATACGGACACAGCAAACAGCCGAGATAATGATACTTAAAATGAAGCTTGTGATTAAACGGTTTCGAGACTCCTAGGCGGACTGGAAAGTGCTACCTTCAATGGATGTATCGTTTGGAAGCGTTAAAGTGCAGCTGTGTAAGCTATTAAAAGTTAGTTACTCGAAACTTCTATGCGATAAGGGTTTGAGATAAGGAGTACAGAATTTCGTTAATAGAGGATCTTATATCTATGTAAAATTAAACATATAATGCAGAATAATGTAGATCTGAAAAAATAATTCCTCAAGCGTTTTTGTGCGTGCAGAACAACTCTTCTTCAACTACTTATCTGGCCTTTGGTGACGTTTTAACAGCTCAGATAGGTCTGTCGGACGCTCCTTGTGAGTCACTGACTGCGTGGTATTTATATATCAACTTGTCTTGCCAAAATAAGAGACGCTTTTCGAGCCTGTGTAATGTATAAGGTGCTCCAAGAAGATTATGTGTTGCCAAAGACAATATTTTAAAAGTGATTTTAACATTTAGATTTATTAATCCACTGTTGTCTTCAATATTCTTTCCTTATCTTCAGGTGTACTTAATAATAATTATTGTCAGAAAGAAAATGATTAGTTCATTATACCGTCAATGAAGTAATATGAAGAATTACATAAACTGGAGAGTAAATTTTGCTCTACCACAATCACTATTGGCTGTTTTTGAGCAGAAAATGGAGGAATCAGTATTAGGTCCATGTGCCCTCCTTCCTGTTGAGATTTACGCTAAAATCTGCTTATACTTTTCTGGTCTGGATTATAGTTTTAATAGATGACAAAATGTATGTCATAAAGTATGTACAAATAGTTTAACCCTTGCTTCGTTCTCTGTTCAATAAAAGTTAATCTGAAGAAGTATCTGCAGTTTTAAATAGTAATTATAGCACTTCCTTGCCTTATAGCCACTCCGATCCTGGCCACAGATAAGTATTTCTCTGAGACATTGATCTGGTGCAATTTAACTGATACTATTTCTGATACTCTGACGATGACGTGGGAATGGGATTCACCTTGCCTGATATGATACGTGAATCCTCTGTCTGTGGTTGATGCGTTACTGATACTCTGAGACTGGTTCTGAGACAACCTACACCCTACACGAGAAGACAATCTGTCACTGACAGTAACCTTCAGCTTGCTTTCTGCATTAAGAAAGCTACAAATTAATTAGCATTTGTTACTTTAAGAAAAGATAACCTGGGGTCGTGGAATTCAAAACATTAGGATAACGTGTAGTCCCTTTACGTGCAAATGAAACCACTCAAATCCAACAAACAATAATTTTATTATGTTTACAATGTTATAAAGTAACATAGAATAACAGTAAATGTTACTTTCTGTAAATTTTAGTATTGACAGCTTGGTTTTTCTAGTAAATCTGATACTAACCATGTACCTTTCCAATCCGGAGCTCTTCAATGGATGTTGGGGTTTCACTTTCGTGAACTGGAGCTCTCCGTGTTGTTTCCTGTATCCAGGAAGACGGTAGATTGCTGGGGTGACACCACTCCAGCTGATCCAGTCTCCAAACAGTGATCTTTATGTCGAGTAGGTACCCAGAAAAGAATAAGGCAGTATCAAGTTCACCAATATTTGGAATATTAAATCCCTGAATTCTGTCAAAGAGTGAATGTCTTGCAAAGGAAATTGACATTGAGATTTAATATAAAACTATTGTTGTACAGACACTCCCTTCCAATAGAATCAGGTATGAACAGCTATTGCAAGTTGAAAAAAATAATATTTTAATATAAAAAAAAAACAATTAAATAATTGAGAATAATGGTAAGATAATAATAAAATTAAAATAATAACAACAAGATTAAATTAAAATGCTCGTTATGATTGAGCAAAATGCTGCTTTCCTGACAGCAGCACTAGCAGGCAAATATATGAACAAAATAAGGTGAAACAATAAGAAATTAAATCTTTGGATTCTCGCCCAAATAGACAAAATTATCCTTTCAAATTGAGGTAGCAGGTAACTACTATACATACTACAAGATAAACCTGAGGTTGAAATTAATCAAATCCAGAATATGTCAAAATTATTGAGATGTTCTAATTAAAACTTTTTCTGAGTTTCTGTTAAAAAATTACACCCTTTAGTCGAAATAATAATTGACGGAGTCAAACAGAAAATGGCTATTCAGGCCTCTATCTGGATTCAATAAAGAGTTGACTTACCTCAGGAAAACGTGGCACTACCAATCGGTACTCACACAAAATGGGAACACACAATTAGATAAAAAAAATTGAAATATAATATTTATATTTCAAGAACAGATAAGATAAGATTTATCAGTTTAAAACCCAATAATGATATGATAATATGCGTTGATTGCAAAATATAATGAAAAATCTATAAGGGAGAATCCAAAAATACAAAGCAAAAATTATTAAAAATAAAAAGGACTCGCCTGCTAGACTACTGTCGGGGAAAGAGAACGTTTTAGAAACCAAACCCCACAGGAAAACGATCCTGTGTTTTTTTATACTTAAATGCATTTTAACCAGTTCAACCAATCAGACGAGTACACCCAAAAGATCATATTCACTTTACAATGAAATCACAATGAAAACCCACGTGGAATAAAGGAGAATAGATAAAAATCCACTAGAATTATTTTGATTGTTTGCAAATCATAATAATTTAAATTAGGGTTATGTCAAAAATAAAAAACTGTTAATTAATTAGGTCATTAAGCCAAAAAATGATTATTTCAGAATCAGAAGTTAGAGAAAGACCGAAATATATCCATTTGCTAAAAGTGAGATAAATATAATTTCTTTCAATGAAAATACAAATGAATGTCAAATAAAAATAGCCAAGGAAAACTATCACAATTAAAAAAAAAACTCATCCGGTACTAGATGGCAGCACTGGTAAATGAATAAAAGATATTTGTATTTTACGCACATGATGGATAGATGGCAGCACTGGTTTTATTTTGAACTTAGATAGTAGATATTTTAAGAATTATTATTTTGCTGATTCTGAAATGGAAGAAATACAACTTTATAATGAAAATAAGAAGAGATGGAACATGTTACGTAAATGATAAATTTATCGTAACAAGAACCACAAAATAATTGTGCTCTGAATAGATCAGACACCCACAAACATCAATACTTGCCCATTTATCATCGCAAAGTGGCCTTGCGGTCGTTGCTGTTCTCAATATCCGATCAGGAAGCTCAGCCACAGCCAAAATAAAGGTTTTTAAACAAAAAAAATCGTAAATAATTTACATTGGTGCTGATGTTGTGATATGGCCATTGACTTGGGTAAAAAATGTATATTTTAATGAAATAGATATACCTACAAGTTTGTACATTTCCAAAATGTGTCATAAGATTTATGCAGGCCTCGTATATAAGAAGCTAAACTGGCGCTGTCTAGAAACAAAGGCCCGCGAACCAAAATGAACTGTTTTGCGCTTTATTAATGCTTTTGCTAATGACTTGAGAACTAAAGTTGGTGTGGCGTTGATTGATGACACACCAAGATTGCCCTCGTCCGACTTCGACTCGGCTGAAATCTTTAAATTACAAAGTTTAATTTTTGCATAGTCTAGTCAAGAGATTTTTGAAAGTTTGTGGTAATTTATTAAACTTGGCCTGCCAGATTTCGACGATGTTCTCATTTAAATTCAAAATATCAAGCCTCAATGTCACACAGAATAAAATTAATCACATACATGAGTCATTAGCTGAGGAAAATTTAGCTCTGGATGGAACATAACCTCAAATAATTGTACTCAAATCTTACTACAGTCTGTCGATTCTAATCTGATACTTCAAAGGAATGTGAGCTGGTGGCTCCTCATGTTAGAACGCCAATGGTCTAGTGTCAGATTAAAAACGACGGACTATATGACAATATTATTGGGATCATCTATTAGTTTACCTTTTGACAACCATCACTGGAAAATTTCTTCTCGCACAACCCTGGCATTTATTTTCTTATCCAATGTACGAAATCCAAAATTATTGCATTCTCTTGGGTGCCTTGCCTTGCACCGCGTCTTATTTCTATCTAATCGGGACGATTTGCAATGCAAATCCGCGATGCATTTCTCTTTCTTGCCTGATGGTATAATTAGAGAGGCGCGTCTCGAAGGAAAAAGTTGTTTCACGGTGACAGCGGCATTAAAACTTTATACACTGGGATAATTCCCTAATTAATAGGTCTGCGAAATTGTCGTTTAGCTTTTAGACATTTAATTTTAATGTACCTTAATAGTTACTAAATATGTTTTTTGTAGAAAGTATTCTGCTTTTTTAGCGAATATTGTTACTGGCGGGACCGCAAATTAATGCAAACCCAGATGCCAATAACCCTCAGTGGTAATGTTTTTTTACAATGGATTTTCGGTTGATGGGAACTGCCTCTTCAGATGCTGGTGGATCTCATAAATCAATTAGAGAGTTTCAGAATGCCTAAAAATTACACAATTAAAACAAATAGTAACTGACATCTTAGAAACGACGTGCAAAAACTGTTTCTATAAGTTCTTAGGTATTTTGAATATTGAATATTTATTTGTTCCAACAGAAATCAGAAGTTAATTAAGATGTTCAGAGTATCTTCAACTGAAACTGAGTTGAAAATTAGTATTTTGAATACTAATGCTAGTGCAAAGTACCTCAGCTAAGTCTCCTCCCAGTGCAAACTACCTTTAATGGGAGACGCCCTTCTGGACCTATCTCAAACCTAGCTTCAGTCTTTAGTCACGCCAAGTGTACAGAGGGTACATAATACAGAGTGGCCTATAAGTATAGTACGCCCTCCGTAGAAGAGACGTCATGATACTATTTCTAGGGTAATATTATTATTATTCAATACATTATCTTATTATACCTATAGCAAGCAAGTTTCTCTCTACCTGAATCCCACCTACGCCGTCGGGTCACGCTCCTGAAGAATTTTTTGCTCTTCGTCTGGTACCAATGTCAATTTCTGGATCGTCTGGACTTCCTACAACTTTAAGGAGTTGCTTCAAGCTTGGGGTTTCTTTTTTGTAACGTGGACATTTTCGATGTTTGCAGTGCAAATGTGGGGAGTTCTTCTTAGTCTTCTTTTTCATGGGCTTCTGGCTGCAGTACCGGGTTGCGAGACATGCAATCCGCGTCCTTGTGGGTCGAGCCTTTTTTATACACAACTGTATAGTCGAATTCGGCTAGTTCTAGTGCCCATCTGGCTAAGCGTCTGTTACTTTCCTTAATAGTGTCTATCCAGCAGAGCGCGTGGTGATCAGTCATGATTTTCACTGGACGACCGTATATTAAGTGCCTCAAATAACCTAAGGCCCAGACTATGCCTAGGAGCTCTAATCCGTTAATTGGATAATTCTTTTTGCTGTTTGACAGGCTGCGACTTATATAGGCTATTGTATGTGCTTTTCCCTTGTTATCCTCTTGTAAAAGAACTGCCCCTATGCCACAGGTTGCTGCGTCAGTGTGCAGGATAGTATCTTTGTTTGGATTGAAATGATGTAGTACTGGTGCAGAAACAAGCTTTTCTTTGAGAGTGTTGAATGCTTCTTCTTGCTTTGTACCCCATTTGAAGCCTATGCCTTTCTTTGTTTATTCATGCAATGCTATTGATGCGAAATTGTAAATAAACTTTCTATAAAAGTTGCACAGTCCAAGAAAGCTTTGTACATGCTTAACTTTTTTTGGTGTGGGAAATTTTCTTATGCCAACTATTTTTTCTTTATCCGGTAAAATTCCTAGCTCATTTACATTAAAGCCTAGTATCTTGATTTCCTGTTTTAAGTATTCGTATTTGCTTTGTTTAACCGTAAGAGAAGCTTGAAGTGTTCTTCGAAAGTTTGGGAAAATATGATGATTTCATCCAGGTAAATTAGCACTTCTTTCCATTTCATGTCCCAGAAGACCTGATCCGCAAGTTCTTGGAAGGTTGCTGGGGCATTGCACAGCCCAAAACTTTGTACGTTAAACTAGTAGGTTCCATGCCCAAGTGCCACAAAGGCTGTATATTGCTTTGAACTTTCCTCTACTGGAACTTGCCAATATCCAGAAAACATGTCGAGGGTGCTGAACCATTTTGCGTTGCTTAGATATGACAAGATGTCGTCGATCTGCGGCAGTGGGTAAGTTGATTTTTTTTGTTACACTGTTTATTTTCCTGTAATCTACGCAAAATCTGGTTTTCCCATCCTTTTTCATCAATAGCACCACTGGATTGGCCCATGGAGAGTGGCAAGGCCTAATAACGTTGCTATCAAGCATTTCTTGAATTTGTTCGTCTATGATCTGTCTTTCTTTCTGTGATACCCGGTATGGGCGACTTTTGATTGGTCTGGCGTCCCCAACTTCTATTTCGTGTTGTGTTAAGTTGGTTTTGCCCATTCGTTTTGTCGATTTTGCAAAAACGTCATTATATTCAAGAAGTAGTTCTATTAGTGCCTGCTTATTTTCCTCGTTTGGAATTCCGTTCTCTTTATGGTCATCTAGCGTTACTTCTTCGTTTTCCTGGATCTTCTTTTCTTGTAGCATGAGATTGTAGGATTGATGTATTTCTGTTGTTTCTAAAAATGCCATTGTTGTTCCCGCGTAAATGGCTTTTGGATTCCGTGTATTTGATTTCACTTTTAACATAAGGCTGCCTTCGTTTGTGTAAATGTGCGTTTGTAGTACCAGATTATTTTTTGCGAACCAGTCCAAGTTATATCTGCATTGGTAGCCCATTGTCACAGATTACCTAATACAGATGCGAAAGTACGTATACTTGTCGTCGACGATATTCTGTGACGAAGCCGGGCCGCCAGCGCTCCGACGCATAGATAAAGATCGCCCGCGTCAGGACAATTAACGTGGCCGGGTGCGTGAGCATGTTCCAGCCTTTGTGTTTACATATTTTTGCGGGTAAAAAAGAATATTTTTTTGCTGTTTGTGAACCAATTAAAGAAATAATATTATATTATTGAGCTTCCGCATTTATATAATAAATATGTTCAAAATACATTGATGTGGCATTGGTGCGGCCAGCCTATGTCTATCAAATTAATCTTGAACCACGAATTCGCAGCTCTTTCGCATCTGTATGTAAGTAATCTGTGCCATTGTTCTCAATTTCACTAGTTTCGACCATAATTTTTAATTGCAATATTTTTACATTTTGAGACACCGTATAATCTTTAGTAACACCCAATTTGTGTATTTTATCTTTAGTATCAGAAATCATTTAAGGAGTTTCAAACTTGCTAATGAATTATGCTATCTAGAATTAGAACCTATTAAAGTAACTCAGAAAATTTAGGCATTCCTATGTTCATCAATCATCAATCACATCTTCACTGTTGTTTGTAGCTGAAACATTTTTCTTTAGGCTGGATTTTGAGTCATAGTACAAATACCCTTTTTCCTCGAGGTGAGCTTACAATTTCTGTGATGATTCTGGAGTGCTTGCTTTTCCATGGTTTATTTTTCTAACAAAACATGAACATAAATAATGAAGGTTCTAAAGACATACCAGAAATCACCATCTCGGAGATAACACTTCCACTCTCATAGCTTAAATCTGGAAGAGATCTTGGGGAAGACAGAATCACAACAGAAATGTTAAGACTAGGAGGAGAAAATGCGCTAAAAGCAGTGCAGTCTCTCTTAAACAGATGCATTGAGACAAGTCATATCCCCCAATTGTGGAACAACGCACAGGTCATGATAATCCGGAAAACGCACGGATTGACTCAAGATACATAAACCTGTTGAAACACATCTACGAGAACGCCATATTCCAAGTAAAGATCGAAAGTGACATGATCACGGATAAAATACGCATAAGAAGAGGCGTAAGACAGGGCGACATTATTTCTCCAAGGCTTTTCACCCTAGCCATGGAAGATATATTTAAAACTCTATCATGGAAAAACAAAGGCGTGAATGTGGATGGTAAATATCTAAACCACCCAAGGTTCGCCGACGACATCGTCCTAATCAGCAGAACACTCGATGAACTAAGAGAAATGATACAGCAACTGAAGCAAGCATCGCAGGAGGTGGGACTAGAGATGAACAACGCAAAAACCAAAGTCATGAGTTTAAGTGGAGCAAACCCACTTACCATCCAAGGCCAAGAAATAGAAAGAGTGGACGAATACGTCTATCTGGGGCACCAGATCAAGTTTGGGAAAGGGAACCAAAAGGCTGACATTACCAGAAGAGTGAGCATGACCTGGGCAGCATTTGGAAGGTTGCGATTTATCCTGAAAATCCAGATATCCTTATGAACATGAAAAGAAAAGTGCATGAAATGTGCATACTCCCTGTACTGACGTACGGCCTGGGACTGAGAGTCACTCAGAGTGGCATAGAACGCGCAATGCTAGGCATTAGTCTGAGAGGAAGATAAACAACTACGACATATGTCGACGCACGGGTGGTGAACGATGTGAGTCAGTGCATAGCAGAAGCAAAGTGGAGATGAGCAGATCACGTGGCGAACCAACCTAACAAAAGATGGACAAAAATAGTCATGCAGTGGAGACCAAACACCAAACACAAACGCGGCAAAGGGAGACCCCTAGAGAGGTGAATGGATGAAATTTACCGGAGGGCAGGGAGAGGATGGTAACACATTGCACAATACCGTCAGAGATGGAAATTGGAAGGCGAGGCCTATGTTCAGGAGTGGACGCGACTGGGCTGCTTACTATGATGATGATTTATTAGAGCAAGCCCTTGAGTGAGTATTGACAACTTGGTGTTCAATTACGTAGAGTAATTTATTTTATCTTTCGAAACCACTCAAGTGACTGTTTGATGGTGCCAAAAACCAGAACGGTGATATCTTATTTTAATATTTTTTATTGAAGAAAAATGAATCGCCTTCTTAAGCCGATAGATTTTCAGCTCTAAGTAACTCTAGCATGTAAAACTCGATTAATTACCAAGCTAACGAGTCGAGAAGGGGTTTTTAGTGTAAAGGTTCACGCAAATTTTATCTTCAAACCCTGATGGCTTGTAAGTTGCGCATGAATATGCAAATAAGACTCTTCGGGCCTTGTAAGTTGTTACGACGCCCAAGACAAGGCTCAACTGTAATTTTCTCCGGCATTGTTTTAGCTTCACTTTGTCTTCGGCGCGTATACTTTTACTAAATTATTTAAAAGTTTGACGCTTTCGATTCGTAAACTTGTTTCGTGTATAGCAAATTAGTTTCGTCTGCTTGTTGTTTTTCTCAGCATAAAGGTCTCAAATATGGAATGCAACATGTTTTAATCCAGAGCAAATGAACTATACATAAGTGCGCTCATGAAACTGTTGAATCTGCATGTGATAAATCTTACTCTATCCCAAAATTGCTAGAATTTTATAGCATCGCCGAATCCTCATAGATTTCCCGAAGCTACAAGTTATTCCCAACACAGCATGAAGTGAAATTACCTAAACGATATAGCAAGAGGAAATTCGCGCTAGATAGGAAATTTATCCTCAGCCAAAGTAATCTTCGGTACATTAATAACTTTCGGTCAGGATGGCCGTAAATCGACCCCTGGATGAAACATAACTTGGAAAGTTGCGGGATCAGCCCAAGTTGGCTCCTTTAGTTAGAACGAGCCCGGGGTTTTACGTTATGCTAATTAGCAGGCATAACGTGAAGTAGGTAGTCTGGGTTAGCTTTAGTAAGTTTTCGAGCAAATTGCTTTTTAATAGTTTTAAAGGATCGTAAACTGAATGCATAAGAATTTTAAGCATAAGGAAACATAATGCGGTAATTAAAATATTCTAACTAACTTTATAATAAAGGTAGAAAATTTACTGAAAAGATTTGAAACTTTGTGATCGATGTAAAGGGAAAAAGGAAGATTTGAGTTTATATTGTAAAAGTGAAATGTATGTTTGGTTGCTAGATTATTCCGGGAGTGTGTTTCTTCACTAAGGGGTTCACAAACCCTTGGTACAAGTTTTCTTCCGCTTCAGTTGGTGTCTGGAATTCTATTTTGCTGCTCAAGTCAATGTACCAATTAATATGTTATATGATATGATTTTGAATAAATTCTCTTCAAATCTGAGCTCACGGATTTCCTTCTCTTGAGGACACCATAACGATTGTTAAATTTCATTTTCTTCAGTTCTTTTGGACAAGGAGAAAAAGCTGGTGTCGTATCGTACCTATACTGAAAATGTTCGCTGGTCTAAGTGCTTTAGGGGCATTAGGTGGCGGACCAGCACTGCATGATAGGTAGATATGAAACGCAACCAAATTCTCCGCTTGTCTAGTCCATGTTTCTCTCCTTTTTTTTTACCAAATAATCAGTTTTAGCTTGATTACTGACTGGAGACACTCTATCATGCCGATTATTGATGCATATCCATGTTTGCTATTCTTTTTTTTGTTACGCGCCCCATGTTGGGCGCCAATTTGTTACAAATTAATTGGTTATTTGAACTTTAAGATAAGAGAACTTAGGGTCGTGAAATTCAGAAAATTAAAATAACGTGTATACCCTTTATGTGCAAATGAAACCACTCAAAATCCAACAAACAATAATTTTATTTGATATTTAACAATTTCTGTATTTAACAATATAGTAATAATGCCACTTTCTTCAAAACATGTAGTAACAGTCAATGTTACTTTCTGTAAAATTTTACAGTTGACAGCTTGGTTGTTCTGGTGAATCTGACACAATGTACCTTTCCAGTCCGGAGCTCTTCAATGAGTGTTGGGGTTGCACTTTCGTGAACTGGAGCTCTTCGTGTTGTTTCCTGTATCCAGGAAGAGGATAGATTGCTGGGGTGACGTCACTCCAGCTGATCCAGACTCCAAACAGTGATTCTTATGTCGAGTAGGTACCCAGAAAAGAATAAGGCAGTATCAGGTTCACCAATATTTGGAATATTTAATCCCTGAATTCTGACAAAAAAAATGAGTGTCTTGCAAAGGAAATTGAAATTGAAATTTAATATAAAACGATTGTTGTTCTAACAGAATCAGGTATGAGCAGCTATTGCAAGTTGAAAAAAATAATATTTTAGTATAAAAAAAAAACAATTAAATAATTGATAATAATAAAATTAAAATAATAACAAGATTAAATTAAAATGCTCATTATGAATGAGCAAAATGATGCTTTCCTGACAGCAGCTCTGGCAGGCGAAAATATGAGCAAAAATAAGGTAAAACAATAAGAAATTAAATCTTTGGATTCTCCCTCAAATAGACAAAATTTTCCTTTCAAATTAAGGTAGCAGGTAGCTACTATAGATACTACAAGATAAACTTACGGTTGAAATTAATCAAATCCAGAATATGTCAAAATTCTTGAGATGTTCCAATTAAAACTTTTTACTGAATTTTTGACCTGTCTAGATTTCTATTAAAAAAATACACCTTTTAGTCGAAATAACAATTGACGGAGTCAAACAGAACATGGCTATTCAGGCCTCTGCCTGGATGATAGGGACGGAGACACAAACTTGGTTTTCATCGACTCTATTTAGAGCAAATGGTCCAATATTCCCACACTAATAATTGATTCTGAAAACCAGAGCAGCAGTACCTATTTAAGTCCAAAAATCTGAATTGACTTACCTCAGATAAACGTGGTACTACCAATCAGCACTCACACAAAATGGAAGCCAACAATTAGATTTAAAAAAAATATTAAAATATAATATTTATATTTCAAGAATACATTAGATAAGATTTATCAGGTAAAAACTTAACAATGATATGATAATATGAATCGATAGCAAAATATATTGAAAAATCTATAAGGGAGAATCCAAAAATTAGGAGCAAAAATTATTAAAAATAAAAAAAAACCCGCCTCTGCCAGACTTCTGTCGAGGAAAGAGAACGTTTTAGAAACCAAAGCCCACAGGAAAACAAACTAGGAGAGAACATTTTCTGCTTACACAAGAAATGCATTATTCCGTTTTTAAAAAGCACAATAGACTCTTTCAATAAATTAACTTTCAAGAGTTGCAAAGTAAAATGAACAGGAGGCGACATGAAAGGCCTGCTGTTGTCCAACCTGCTACATACCGCGACACGCTTAAAATTAGCAAAACACCAGACGAAAATAAGACAACAAAACCACTCGGGTCGTGTACACATACACAGAGCAAATTAAATTTATATTTCACGACGCCCCAGCATAAAGCTCAGCTTTTAACGTATAAATTTCTATGACCCATAAAGTATCGTTAGCTATTGTTTGTGCGACATTTTGTTAAGGCTTTAGCATATTTTTTCGACAGCGTAGACTTTTAAATGTATATGGGGATTCCTAACATTGTTTTTAACCTAAAACAGGCCTGATCAATATAAGTATAACATAGATTTTACTAATTTCAATTGTCACATAGACATAGAAGTTCACAGACAATCTGCAATAAAATTCACATTAATCGAATGACCAGGAACAATTTCATTGAAATAAACTTAATGACATTTTAATACTCAAACAATTATTTATAAAATGTCTGTATCAAATTTATCACTTTATTAGCGACTCTAAATTAGTAAAGGCATAAAATTTATATTCATTTGCCTGCGTTCGCTTTATTATCCAGAATTTGTTTGAATTTTACGAGGCATAATAATTTCATATCATTGTACAATTCAGGTCGTATAGGCAAATTTAAATTATACTGCCCATGCATGCATCTATTGATGTGAACGAGTTTATTTTGGGTAAATACCGGCGCACAATGGCAGTTTTAATTGTGAATGATATAATTACATTTTAATTGGAAATGAATTAATTATTTTGTAATTGCTTTCCTTTTTTTTTTTATTTTAAGCGCCCGATGCAACCATTGTATAATTAAATATTAATTATTGTAAATTATTTAAAATTTGTTTGAATCTGTGTAGCTACATTGAAATTCAATAATATATTTTCTAGGAATGCTAAACCTTAACGAATATATTATGAACATCTCTTGATGGTATATCAGAAACTTTAAAGTTCCCATGCCGCAGAGAAAAGCAGATCATTCTATTAAACCTCCTTAGGATTTTGACACCTATTTGGCAACCACTGAATGTGGAAGAAGTTTGAAAGAAAGAATCATCACAAATAATTTTTAAATGACATAACAGAAAACTGAGGAAAACTGCCTATTTAAAATATTATTTCTTCAAATCCGAAATTCTTGAAACGTTCAGTAAAGAAAAGTAAATGTTACAACCATGTATACGCTATCAAGTGTTTATAACATTTTTTACTACATGTGCATTCTTCATGCATGTAACAAAAATCGTTTCATGTCTCATGTTTCATAGGCAACTCAGATTAAGAGAGTAAATTAAAACCAAAGAAATTATGTACTGTCTCTTGTGCTAGGATTTTAATTTTTGGATTCAGAGCGCGCATTAGAGCCTTGTTGAATCAACTAACACTTTCCTACCCTGACGAGCGAATATCCTAGCAAACAAAGCAAAGAGATATGGGCTCAAAACAAATATAGCTGAGTAGCATCCGAACGGGACCTCAGTACCTGCTGGTGAAACTGTCTAACTAACCAAAAAGTCTTTATTGAATATAGGTAGTGTTGATTGAATGTAGTGTGTGGAATTAACAGTTTAGCACAAGAACAGGGACGGTACCTAAATTTTTATTGACTCACAATTATTATTTAAATGACACAGTATGTTTTGATTTTTGAGGAACGTTAGATCGAGGGTTTCTCTGCCGTGCTTTTTCCCCTCGTCAGTTCCAGGTTGAGAATGGTACAATTTACTTCAATAATAAAGTAGATGTTTCACAAATTTTTCGTTAATTTTACATATCACAATTTCCCTAATTTTTATATGTCGTGCGCATGTCCAGTAAGTAGAATTGAATAAGTTTCCATAACGTAGTTCCTATTTGTTTTTCATTTCGTTTTTCAGGAGATTTGTTGTTTAAAAAGAGATGAAAATTCCAACCGTGCATCTTGCTAAACGAACCCGGGTATGTTATACTTCAAAACCAAAAAACTTAAAAACCACCTGTATTCAAATAAAGAACAGGTAACATATCTGTTAATGTAATATGCAAATCTGAATTGAATATCATTATCTTAAACTGTCAGCAGCCATATTTTCGACTTCACAACATTATTTTATCGCGAAAACGCCTCCATCTTGGAGACATAATCGTAACAAACTCAGACAACAGCAGCGGCTATAGGAGCTTTCAAGATTTCACAAAATTTACGGCGTTATTTATAACATGTTTCACCTCCTTAAGCCGAACGGGATTACAACCGACACTGAAACCTACTAGCGACGAAAATTATAATAGCAAGAATGAAACCATGTGGGAAAAATGTCATAAATAATCCAGGAATATGGCTACAAAGTAAGTTGTCCAACAATTTAATACAACATAAGGGATCTGTCATCTCGGAAAGGATGCTTTTCCTTTGAAATTTGTCAAAATTAATTTTCAGCAACACACATTTTTTTCATGAGCTGGAAAACTTAGCGAATACAATATTTTCAGTCAAATATTAATAACCACTTTTCCACTCTACTTTGGTATAAGCGCCTTAAACGGTAACGACGTAAATGCATTAAACATAAAATTAAATATTGAGTGTAACGCTTTGAAGACGTCGAGACTTAATCCTGCGTCAAAGAGTCCCATTTTCGGGACACAATAGCATTTCACTTTGTGTACACTTTGTCTTGAGTCATTAGACACCGCGATACGGCGACATAAACTTTAATCATAGCTTCAGTTTCAAGTTTCATTTACAAGCCTGGTGCATTATCGTCGAAAATAAATAATGGAAAAGTGTTAAAAACTAACACATTAACAGTATAAAATTTAAAACTTCCACATGGAAATTGGTATCTGAAATTTTATTATTCGGTTCAAAAGGCCATTTTAGTCGATGCAACCAAATTCCCAATAAAAACTCGCACAGTACGGTTTTTATTTTTCATTGTACGTCCATCGCTTCCATTGAATTCCAATGCGCAATTTGAACAATTTAAATAAAATTTGCATTTTAACCAGACAAAGTTTAAAAGCCGCTTTTTTTCCTTTACGGTACATCGGCTCCGAACCGGCCTGAGGGGCTGTTTTCGACGTCACAAATTGTTAATCGTACTTGAAATTGTTGTGCCCCCATTTTTAATGTCGAATATAAAATAAATAAATATGCAAATGTAATAATTGACGCGATATTTTTTAAGTTCTTAAGGATGGTTCACTTTCTAAATACTTTCGAAAGTAACTGGATCGTCGTACCAACAATAACAGTCATATATGAGGGATTTGGAAAGTTCAGTTGTTACGAAAGATGCGATGATTAACGTCACATTTATTCACATCTGAGGGAGGTGGGTATATACGTCAATTCGTGGTAGAGTCAATTTGTCGTATACGTCAATTTATCGTGAAGTTACGTCGACTTGCTCGTATTGGGGGTAAATTGGGCCAATCATCCCTGTTCGGATAAAAGCAATAGAATCTTATGCATCACTGGTGACTCATGTGGTAGCTAACGTGTTATTAGTTTGCAATTTTAATTAGACATTATTAAACTTACGAACCCGGTTAGTTTTGGTTAGATTAGTATTGCAAACACACCCAAACTAACCGGGTTATCATCGGTAAATTTGGAAATCTCTGATTAAACAGAAAAAGTGCAAATTTATACATTTTAACGTTATACCTGAAATACGACGAATTTACAACACGACGAATTAACGTGTTAATAGTTTGCAATTTTGATCAGACATTATCAAACTTACCGATAATAACCCGGTAAGTTTGGGTTATTGTTAGAAAGATTTTTTCAGATAATGACCAATGTGAATACAGGGACACTACGGTCCCTGTTTGGGAATCGGCCCATTAAGCAGTGGACTCAGGCTTCCCGTGCCATTCCTTGGCGCGTTTCGTCCTTGTTAGGACTCATCAGAAGGACATAGGTCCTAAAAATTCAATCAACACTACCTATATTCAATACTGGAGAGTTTTTGGTTAGTTAGCCCATTTGCCGGTAGGTACTGAGGTCCCTGGTTACGGGAGACTACTTGTTATTTGGAACTAATATCTCTAGATTGATTTTTCGATTTGTTTGCTAGGATATTCACTCGTCAGGGTAGGAAAATGTTAGTAGATTCAACAAGGCCCTAATGCACGTTCTGAATACCAAAAATTAAAAACTCCCAGCACAAAAGGGGGGTTTCCTTAACAGCATACCCAATTCCATTAATTACTCATATAAACCGAAAAATTGAAAAACTATATCGTCTCTTTTCTCCTCTATTATTCTACTATTGCATTCAGCGGGAACACAATTTCAGAAATGATATTTGTGTACGTCATTTATCATGCGATGGAAATGCATTAGGCCATTCATAAATAATACCCGTTCCGACATAAACACATATTGAGACTCATACTTTAGAATATATTATTCCATCTCTCCAAAATGGTTTTTGTATTTATTACGGAAAACATGATTCGAGTCATCAATCTTTGATTCTATGCAATGGTTTTATTGTGTTCGTTTTGAAACAATGCGGACAAAATTGGATTAGCAATAAGTTTCAGTTTATATTTCTTTCAAAATTCAATTACTTAATTAATATTTCGCCAGAATATACACAAGACTAAGAGTTTCCAAAGTAACTCTCTAAGTAAATGTTGAATCCTTTATGTTTATCTTTTGCTACCGTACATCCAGGGCGAGTACAAACATGCCATAGAAGACGGCTTAAATCGGAGTCTAAGTAGATTGCTTGCTCTACCAGAAAATAGGGGACAAAAACAAAGACTTTATATTCAGAGAGCAGATCGTAATTTCACAGAGATTTCACTGCTGTCGGCTAGCGTATAGTTTAATTTTGGGCCCGTTTTGAAGCTTAAACTTGCGGTTTCAAAGTTTCAATGGGTAATCGGCTGAATTGTTGTATATTCACATCGACGTAACTAAATACTCTTTCTGAATATAAAGATAGCTTTGAAAACTTTTTGTGACACTTTATTGAATTTGAGTAGACGTCTTGTGCAACAAAGTTAAGATTATCTTGAAAATGCGACAGAGATGAAAACTTTCAGAACTTTTGCGGAAGAGAAACTTGTGGAAAGAGCAAAAACCAGCGACATGAGATCACAAGCAAGTTGAAGGATTTGATTAGATGAAAATGGAAAAGAGTCCGATAATCGTTGGATTAAGATGAACAGACTGAAATCAATCAAAAAGCCTGATGAAATCGTCACAAAAATCCAAAAAATATCATATCAATATAATCGTGAACAAAATACAAACAATTCCGAAACTAATAACCACACAAAATTTCTATATGGTAAATCAATATACAGAGTAGCCTCGACCGATTCATGTATATGCCCTTCAACTGGCTACTATACGTTAAAGCTCGAAAAGCAGAAATAATTGGGTAGAGCCAATCTACATTCATGTATTAATTTTCCACTGGCGTGTCAGGCAGGCTCAGCGTCGAGAATTTAGTATCCCTGTACCACGCGGGATTTCCCGGTCCAATTAGGGGACTCGCGTTTTCCCGGAAACTCTGGGGTTTCGTCCCGTTTTTGTTAATACAAGACACTCGAATTGCTAGTTTCATGGACTGGAGATTTAAGGGATTTACTAAGGAGCGGTTATGGCGCACGAGTTGCAAGGTTTTTTGGCAGGGTTCTAAATTAATGCGACTTTGAAAAGTAAATTTGAAGCAGGAAACGATGATGCTGAAATCCCTTGAACTTGTGTTTTAATTGGATACTAACGAGAACTTTCTCTGGTTGCTCAAAAAATTTGAAAGGAGATTCTAATTCAGATAATTCATCTACATATTTTTTATAGTAGTCAATGGAAAGTAGATTTGAAACTTCAAAATGCTTATTTAAAATTGTACTATACAAAACAAAGGTGAGGAAAAATTAATTTGCACAGCGATAGTGGCAACAAGTTTTGTAACAAATTGTAAAAGTATCTTCACTTTATTATTGAAGTAGCCAATTAACAAATAGCATCAAAAACCTTACTGAGAAAATCAAATTTCGCAACAAATAAATAAAATTACCTCTCAGTTTCGCTACTTTTATCCGCCATAAATTTAAATTTAATAACTTTATCTGGTAGGAATCTCCATAAAATTTAGCCATTTCGTTCCGTAAATTCCCGACGAAACATAATTTGTTTTATAAGTCGGCGAGTCTATTTATTTTTGGAGTTACGGAATTCGCCCAGGCCATTCGCCTTTATTAAAAAGAGTTTCACGTAATTGATATTTATCCAGGGCATTGTTTAGACTTAAGCCCTATTTGTAGCGGGTTGCAATAGATTCTGAAAACCAATTTGTATTTTACTATGTCATCCTTCTAGGCGCTTGGTTTTGGTATTTTGTTTTGCTGAATATTAAATTTCTAATAGGAAATTTCTAAAAGAATGGTGAAGAAAAAGCACGGAAGTTGTGATAGGAATTTAAAAGTAACTGCAAAGCAATAGAAACAAAGATAATCATGCTGTTTGTAATTTTTTTGCCGAATTGTTTGTCAAAATAAATTCGATTTTCTTGCTCAGAGGAGACATGAGACTGAGAGGAACTTAGTTCTGAGGGACACTGGAGTAGGCGAATCAAGATCATTGTGCGTTTCTAAGCATCCTCTTCATTATCTTTTTGGAAATTGCTTCAAGCCTATTGATGATCTTGATGATTGATGAAATTCCTGGTACGTCATTGTCTCACATATTCTGTCTGCCAGTCTTTATTATCAGACTACATCCCTTCAAGTCTGTCCAAGGGTGGAACTATGTTTCTTTGTCTTTTTAAATATTTCATGTTGTCAATAATGCTGAGTTCTTTGCATCTCAGATCTCATCGGTTACTTCTGCCTTCTTCAATACCTTCCCTTAGTAGTCTTGAGCTGCTGATTTGGTCTATCGCTTTTATAGTCTTTCTCAGTTTTCCAGTTTCCATACTTTCTCCTTCTGTTTCCCTTACCATGGCCTAACTTCTCTAGAAAGCCATTATTGGTTCAAAACCCTTCGAACACCTTTATATTGATACATACGTAGTTTCCAATAAAAAATTCCCAACAATTATTGACAGCTTTCCGAAGTTTGCACAAGCTATCTCAATTATTAGCAAAACTTCAGTTGAGATTGCATCACAACTAATAAGATATTTCAGTGACCACGGAATTCCACAAAGAACTACTTTTCATAACGGAGCTGAATTTAAAAATGCAATTGTGACAGATTTATGTACTTAACATAAAATAAAATTCATTATACGACTCCTCGAAATCCTAACTCGAATAGTCCTATTGAGAGATTACATTCTACTTTGAGAGAAAGTTTAACAAGCTTGAAATTACAATGCGCTAATAAAAACATTAATGACCTTATGGTAGCTAGTTTTGTAACAAATGTTCCTCTGTCTTTTCAAATATTTCAAGTTGTCAATAATGCTCAGTTATTCGCATCTTCAGATCTCATCGGTTACTTCTTCCTCCTTCAAGACCTTCCCTTAGTAGACTTGAGCTGCTAATTTGGTCTATCGCTTTTATAGTCTTGCTCAGTTTTCCAGTTTCCATACTTTCTCCTTCTGTTTCCCTTACCATGACCTAACTTCTCTAGAAGCCATTACTGGTTTACAACCCTTTGAACACCTTCATATTGATACCTACGTAGTTTCGAATAGAAAATTCCCAACAATTATTGACAGGTTTTCGAAGTTTGCACAAGCTATCCCAATTATTAGCAAAACTTCAGTTCAGATTGCATCACAACTAATAAGATATTCCAGTGACCACGGAATTCCACAAAGAACTACTTCTGATAACGGAACTGAATTTAAAAATG
Source organism: Ceutorhynchus assimilis (assembly GCA_917834065.1). Lineage (NCBI taxonomy): Eukaryota > Metazoa > Arthropoda > Insecta > Coleoptera > Curculionidae > Ceutorhynchus > Ceutorhynchus assimilis. The sequence continues at coordinate 52,620,647 of OU892279.1, forward strand.
CAATTGTGATAGATTTATGTACTTTACATAAAATCGAATTTCATTATATGACTTCTCGAAATCCTAATTCGAATAGTCCTATTAAGAGATTACATTCTACCTTGAGAGAAAGTTTAACAAGCTTGAAATTACAATGCGCTAATAAAAACATTAATGACCTTATGGTAGCTAGTTTTGTAACAAATGTTTCTCTGTCTCTTCAAATATTTCAATTTGTCAATAATTCTGAGTTATTTGCATCTTCAGATCTCATCGGTTACTTCTGCCTTCTTCAAGACCTTACCTTAGTAGTCTTGAGCTGCTGATCTGGTTTATCGCTTTTATAGTCTTTCTCAGTTTTCCGGTTCCCATACTTTCTCCTTCTGTTTCCCTTACCATGGCCTAACTTCTCTAGAAAGCCATTACTGGTTCAAAACCCTTTGAACACCTTTATATTGATACATACGTAGTTTCGAATAAAAAATTCCCAATAATTAACAGCTTTTCGAAGTTTGCACAAGTTATTTAAATATTAGCAAAACTTCAGTTGATTATACAACTCACTGTACATTATTCCCATATGACACGAGAGGCTTAACAAGTGATAAGCCTTTTGGGATTATCGCGCTTGGTTGCATTTATAGCAAATTCTATTATAGAATTTTTTTAAAATTTCAAAGTATTGAAGTTTAGTTCGTTGTATAACCTTTTGAATACCACTCGATGTTTCAGGATTACCTAATCCTTTTACCTGACACTCAACGTGTTACCAGCAACATCATTCCTCCTTCGGAGTCGTGGTGTTGCTGCGTAACGCGTTTCGTGACAGGTAAAAGTATTATCCAGTAATCCTGAAACCTCTTGTGGTAATACATTCGAGAATGCATCACGATTAATAAGATATTTCAGTGACCACGGAATTCCACAATGAACTACTTCTGATAAAAGAACTGAATTTAAAAATGCAATTATGACAGATTTATGTACTTTACATAAAATCGCATTTTATTATATGAATTCTCGAAATCCTAATACGAATAGTCCTATTGAGAGATTACATTCTACCTTTAGAGAAAGTTTAACAAGCCTGAAATTACAATGTCCCAGTGTGAAGGCCATCTCAGCGTAGACTACCCTTACCTACCGGATTATCAGAGACAGAGGTAGCCTTCTAGAATCTATTTGGAATTATCTATAACTTCGTTCCGGTTACGGACCGTAGAGAAGGCGGAGGTGACTTTCGAATTTCGAAAAAACAAAATATTCTATCCGGTAGAGAAGGCGAAAAGCAACCGAAAAGTTTTTCTTGGCAATTTTACGTCCAAGTCGACTCGAACGTTGCAAAGCTCAGTGTTATTTGATGGACATCCACAAAAATTGTACTGAACGCGCCTAAAGAAGTTTTCACTTCAACTTCCTATGAATATGTGTCCAGAAATTGGAAATGCCTCCTTTAAGGGTCTCTCGTCGAGACGGAAAAGCAGACTCATTTTGTCTCGAACCTTCGAGACACGACGAGAGAAAGTGTATTCTCGTCTCCCAGTATCACTATGGACCTTCGATTTCCAAGCTGCAAAGACTAGTCGTCGACAATTTGCATCGATGGCTGTTTTGTGACTTCTGCAACAGACCTTATTAGATATTGAATAATTGTATTTATAACAAAATATAGGCTAAAAATAGAGATACACATTGTGTAGATACTAATAACGTAAAATCTGTATAACTGAAAGTTCGTTCTGGTTACCAGTTAAATTTCTTGGAAAATTTTTTGCTGCAATCAGTCTTTTATATCCCTTATATCCAAAGACTCCATATCCTGAAAGGATCGCTCTTCAAGTTAGCAATCAATCTAAGTCGGATGATGCGCCCTATCGTAAAAGTAAAAGCTCCGACTTATTCAGTAGATATATCACCGAATAGCCTCTCTAATTCAGTCAATTTCAACTTTTTTTGTAATCTTCGAAAAGAAAAACGTTTTGTACGTATTTCTTTGTGTTTTCTGGGTGTCATTTGGGAATCTTATTTAATTTTTCTAATATATTCCAGATCAAGAAACCTTTGCATCGTTCTCTATATTTGTCTCCGAACAAAATGGCTACGCCCCATAAAGCAAGCTAAGTGAAATTTGCATAATCGCATAAAATATGAAAACCTGAACTGTAAATTTGTTGCGGAGATGGCGAGAATTTGTCTTTTTTCTTTGGCGCCCGTGTCGGTGACAGCCCACGTATTGCGGAAGCGAAAAAAAAATGCCTTTTAATCCGGCCTTGGATATAAATATTCCCCGGATCGTAAATAAGCTCCCTTTGTAAAATATGGATAAAATTTTCTTATTCCTTAAAAAAATATTTAATTAAACGTGTTTACCTGAAAAACGATTCCAATTTCGGAGCCAAAACGCAGACATCAACAAGTTAATTAAAACGGTTACTGAATCAATATATAATTCCCAGGTCGCAGTCTGGTATAGCTTAGTCAGCTCGGATTCGAGCTGGAAACGCTAAAATAATCAAAAAGGCAGCTTCAATTTACATTTTCGTAATAATTTTGCTAGATAAGTACCTGGCTGGCTCGTAATTAAACCTGGAAATGACAAGCCAACGAATAATATTATAATTTTAGTAAATAAAAATCATTTGATGTAATGAAATGATAGTAAAGCTTGAAGCACTTACGATATGAATAGAAAAAAGCATTAAAACTAAAAGCTGACCACTCTCTCTCAGATCGAAACGCTTCCGTTGCACCTTTACAAAAATAAACGTCCGATCTCCTAATTCCTCGATGGCATTTATGTCCTCATATTCAGTATTTTAACCTCGAAGGATTTCCGAAGGGATAAAACCGGACCGTATTTCCCCGGAGATAGAGAAGGGTCCATCCTTTAAGCTGGATAAATCTTGAGGTGCACCGCCAAACGTATAAAGAAAATTATTACAGGAAGAAGCAACCGGCCGTGTTCGAGCACGCACCAAATACATTTATGTTCACTCTGAAAGCCCAGATAAATCATGGAGATGGTTTTTGTGGCTTTGTTTTACTCATCATGAAAGTGTGGATTTGGTTTGTTGCTGCAACGAAATGGTCCGTAATTGGTCGCTTACTATTTAAAATTTATTGTTGTTTTTGTTGTTGTTATTATTCTAGTTATTGTTGTTGTTGTTCTTGTTGTTATTGTTCTTGTTGTTGTTGTGTTTATTATTGTTGTTGTTGGTGTTGTTGTTGTTGTTGCTTCTTAACAGTTGGCTATACATTTTCTCAATTTTTTGAAAGTCTCCCATTTTTTTCAGTTTTCAACTAATTTAACCACTTTAGGTTCATTTTTCTGCTCGTCTCTGATTTGTTACAAATTAATTGAAAATTGAACTCTAGACAAGATAACCTAAGGTCATGAAATTCAAAAAATTAAGATAACGTGTACCTAGTCCCATTATGTGCAAATGAAACCACTCAAAATCCAACAAACAATAATTTAAATTAATATTTAACAATGTTATATGTAACATAGAGTAACAGTAAATGTTACTGTAAAATTTTAGTGTTGACAGCTTGGTTTTTCCGGTGAATCTGATACCATATACCTTTCCAATCTGGAGCTCTTTAGTGGGTGTTGGAGTTTCACTTTCGTGAACTGGAGCTCTTCGTGTTGTTTCCTTCATCCAGGAAGAGGATAGATTGCTGGGGTGACGTCACTCCAGCTGATCCAGACTCCAAACAGTGATCTTTATGTCGAGTAGGTACCCAGAAAAGAATAAGGCAGTATCAGGTTCACCAATATTTGGAATATTAAATCCCTGAATTCTGTCAAAAAAGTGAGTGTCTTGCAAAGGAAATTGAAATTGAAATTTAATATAAAATGATTGTTGTACAGACACTCCCTTCCAACAGAATCGGATATGAACAGCTGCTTTCCTGATAGCAGCTCTGGCAGGCAAAAATATGAACAAAATAAGGTGAAACAATAAGAAATAAATCTTTGGATTCTCCCCTGAATAGACGAAATTTTCCTCTCAAATTAAAGTAGCAAGTAATTACTATAGATACTACAAGATAAATCTGGGGTTGAAATTAATCAAATCCAGAATATGTCAAAATTCTTGAAATGTTTTAATTAAAACTTTTTTTCTGAATTTTTGACCTGTTTGGATTTCTATTAAAAAATTACACCCTTTAGTCGAGATAATAATTGACAAAGTCAAATAGAAAATGGCTATTCAGGCCTCTGCCTGGATTCAATAAAGAGTTGATAGGGATGGACAGACAAATTTGGTTTTAACCTACTCTATTAAGAGCAAATGGTCCAATATTTCCACACTAATGCCCGTATTAAATCTGTGTATTTTTCCGTGTATTTATTCATGTAGTTCAGAGTGACAACCGAAAAACTTCAAACGCAACATAAATCAGCATTATGAACAACAAAATAATGTTGGCACCCTGAACTACATGAATAAATACACGGAAAAATACACACATGTAATACGGGCATAACAATTGATTCTGAAAACCAGAGCAGCAATACCTATTTAAAGTCTAAAAATCTGAATTGACTCACCTCAGATAAACGTGGCACTACCAATCAGCACTCGCACAAAATGGAAGCCAACAATTAGATAAGAAAAATAAAATATAATATTTATATTTCAAGAATAGATAAGATAAGATTTATCACACTCAACCAAATAGTAGCATAAATAAAAAGAAGTTGTTCTTTGATTTAATGAACAATTCATTAAAATCGGTCCAAAGAACGGCTTCTTTGATCACATGAACTCTAGGTTATTGAAGTATGAACAATTTCTTAATTCCTATTTCGATTCATCTTGTGTATGAACAACGAACATTAAGGTATTTGTATTAATGAAACTTTTCATAGTAACAATAAACATCGTTCTTAGTTTATATGTACTTTTTCATTGTCCTGATGAACAGACGGCATAATATTAATGAAGCCCAGATATAATTTGATGAAACCCTTTCATTGTATTTATGAATCACAGTCTTGAATACTAAGAATTGCATTCATTGTATTTATTAATGACGTTTTCAATAATATGTACCATATTCTTTATTTTTATTAAAATAATTTCATGAATTATGCCTTAAATATACTTATGATTTTAAATGGGGTAAAGGGTCATTTTTATATTTGCGTGTCCCCTGTACTGATGAATATGAGCAATAGGAAAAAAGCTTTTAATGCAAAAGTTGCATGGTTTCTTCGTATCATCTTCCAGAATTGTCAAACAAACCAATGGGCATCCCAAAATCTGAAAATTTAAAAATCTAAGTACCTACTTATGTATTTTTATTTTAAATGACACTTACCGTATATTCTATTATCTTTCAAATCCTCCTTAAATCCTGTTTCCATAAATATATAATATATCTATATTTGTTCCAGCTGTTTTTGAACTATCAACATCCAAAGTTTCTAAAACAAGCCACATCAGAAAATTAGATTTGATGCTTTGGCTGGTTTCCTTGCCTCGGCTATGAAACACTAGCGGCTATGAAACACTAGCGGCTATGAATCTTCTGCTTTTCTACCTAGTGAAACAAAACCATTTAACAAAAATATATCGATAAAAAAAATTACAACTTGATTTGGGATTGAGTATACTTACTTTTAGAGACTTCAGTATTCCTTAGAAATTCTGAGGAGCTCTTGACGCTTTTGTCTTTCACGTTCTCCCCGGATGACATTTAAATCTGTAGGTCATTTCTTTCGCATTCTCATTTTGAGACTAGACCGTCTCCGTGAAGGCATCAAAGTCCTACCTACATAGTAGGTATACATATTATAGAGGTAATAGAGGTATACAACTTACCTTTAGAAAAAACCGGCGACAGGTATAATCGACTTTCTATTTAACACTTCGAACAACACAAAACCGAAAAAACCTACTTGAACGAAGTACGTAGCAATGCACCCAGAAAATAGAAATGTAATTATTCCTATTTCAACATATTTTTCTATGTCGTTGCCCGACTGCAGCTACCTTTGCGCATGTGCTTAGGAACTGTCTACATTAATGCTATGAACTGTTTCATTGTATTTATGATTTATCTTGATGTAATGGTTGCAGCTTTGTTTCTAGGAATACTTGCTTGTTTTAAATGAACCGTACATTGTATCAATGAATTTCGTTCTTAAAAGGATAAGTTTCTAGTAAGGTCATATGAACCATATTCATATTATTCATGTTAATATTCATTTATATTATGAATATTCCGTGAAAGCTCCCATCAAAGAAATTTTCTTTAATATCAAGGTTTAATTTCATAATATCAATCAACTTAGTTCTTGTAACCGATGCACTATTCAACATAGATTCATGTAGATGACTATTCATAACTTAATGAAGCTTCATTCTTTATTTTAATGATAGCTGTTCATGAAATCATAATACTTACAGTTTTCTGTACCTGGGATTAATGAAAATTTCACTGAATCAATGAAAATGTAATTTATGAAAGCAGTTCATTGATATTATGATCAAGATTTTTTTGAGTGCAGGTAAAAACTTAACAATGATATGATAATATGAATTGATAGCAAAATATATTGAAAAATCTATAAGGGAGAATCCAAAAATTAAAAGAAAAAATTACTAAAAATAAAGAGGACTTGCCTCCCAGTTTATTCCAGAATCAGAGGTTAGAGAAAGACAGAAATATATCCATTTGCTTAAAGTGAGATAAATATAATTTCTTTGAATGAAAATACAAATGACAGTCAAATGCGAAATAACTAAAATCATACTTTGAAAAATAAATCCATCAGGTACTAGATGGCAGCACTGGTATTATTTTGACCTTTGTGGATATTTCAGATTATTTTGCTGATTCTGAAATGGAAAAAATACGACTTTATAATGAAAATAAGAAGAGATGGAACATGTTACGTAAATGATAAATTTATCGTAACAGATTTCAGTCTGTTTGAATTTCCTCTAGTTCCCTATTTCTGAAGTTGCCTGCTTGTCAAAATTAGGATCAGCAGAATGTGTCCAGAATAATCAACATTCAATTATGAAATAAGTTTAATGTCTTATGATACCCATCTCATCATCATCATCACCATCATTAGCATCATCATCATCATTATCATTACCCAGCCATTCCTGTTCATTGCTGGAAGCATGCTTTTTCTAAAAGCTTAAATGTTTTTCTATGTGTGAAAGTAGCAACTCATTTTTCTATGCATTGTATGTCCATCTTGTCGGCTCAATGTATTTCTCTTTGTCGATAAAGTGTAAGGGTGGGCGTCAATTGGGTATCTGCCTGACTGGTATTTCTAGTTGGACGTATTACGTCACCCATGGGTGTCAAATGCTGGGCAGTTACTACTGCGTTCCACCTCAGCTCCATGTTTCCTATTAGGCTTTTGGTCATCGGTGACGGTGCCACCACTTGGAACACCCTAATTTCATTTAATTCTCTTGGACAGCCAAGAGAATTAAATGAAATTAGGGTGTCTTTTTTCGTGACTGCTTGGTGCGGAATACTGTTGGTAATGTATATTTTACTTTGTCCTACCATTCTTGGGTAAAATGAAGATGTCTTATGTTTTTATGAACTATGTTTGTTGAAATGGGAAAAAAGACCTGTTGAATAACATTCCTCCAGCATTCCAATTATTGAAATGGATTTGGATTTCCGGGACATTTCCGAAGATCTGCTAAATTATATTAAATTGTATTCGCTTATATCAGAGAGTCTCTCTCTCAGGGCCGTTTGCACCAACGCAGCCTTATTAAACGATAAGTATTCCTTGAAGTGGTATTTCCCCATGTAAAAATGTAATTTTAAGGAATATTTATCGTTAAGGTTTCCCTTGAACGGTTGGTGCAAACGATCCTCTTCTCCTTCTGCCAGTCCACACATTATGATATTCTGGATGGGCTCAAAGGTGCTCGATACTTTGCTAGCTTAGATCTTGCTTCTGGATGTCTCAGGTGCCAGTTGCTTCGAATTCTATCGAAAAGACAGCTTTCATTACCCCCGATGGCCATTACGAGTATGTAACTATACCATTTGGTCTCGTAAATGCGCCTGCAGTCTTTCAGAAGGCAATTCATAAAATTCTAGGTTCTTTACGTTATACCACAGCTATGGCGTGATATTTTGTATGTTTAAATATAATGAAAGTTACCGAAAGATTAATGTAATAACAGTAGATTTAGGAGAGAAACTCTAAAAAAGAGTAGCAGTGCGAATACAAAAGCAAGGTGCTCGATACTTTACTAGCTTAGATCTTGCTTCTGGATGTCATCAGGTGGCAGTTGCTTCAAATTCTATCGAAAACACAACTTTCTTTACCCCCAATGGCCATTACGAGTATGTAAGTATACCATTTGGTCTCGGCAATGCGTCTGCAGTCTTTCAGAGGGCAATTTATAAAATTCAAGGTTCTTAACGTTATACCACAACTATGGCGTGATATTTTGTATGTTTAAATATAATAAAAGTTACAGAGAGATTAATGTAATAACAGCAGAATTAGGAGATAAACTCTAAAAAAGAATAGCAGTGCGAATACAAAAGCAAGGTGCTCAATATTTCACTAGCTTAGATCTTGCTTCTGGATGTCATCAGGTGCCAGTTGCTTCGAATTCTATCGAAAACACAGCTTTCATCACCTCCGATGGCCATTACGAGTATGTAAGTATACCATTTGGTCTCGTAAATGCGCCTGCAGTCTTTCAGAGAGCAATTCATAAAATTCTAGGTTCTTTACGTTATACCACAACTATGGCGTGATATTTTGTATGTTTAAATATAATAAAAGTTACAGAGAGATTAATGTAATAACAGCAGAATTAGGAGATAAACTCTAAAAAAGAATAGCAGTGCGAATACAAAAGCAAGGTGCTCGATACTTTACTAGCTTAGATCTTGCTTCTTGATGTCATCAGGCGCCAGTTGCTTCGAATTCTATCGAAAACACAGCTTTCATTACCGGCGATGGCCATAACGAGTATGTGTGTATACCATTTGGTCTTGTTAATGCGCCTGCAGTCTTTCAGAGGGCAATTCATAAAATTCTAGGTTCTTTACGTTATACCACAGCTATGGCGTGAAATTTTGTATGTATAAATAAAATAAAAGTTACCGAAAGCTTTCACAAGTAAAAAGAGACTCTTATTAATGCTTTAAAAGATCCAGAAAAATTCAAAACTTGGCTGCAACCCTATAAAATTAATTTTTTCATATAAGTATATATATGTACTAAGAGATTAATGTAATAACAGCAGAATCAGGAGAGAAACTTTAAAAAAGAGTAGCAGTGCGAATACAAAAGCATTATCCAGTGGGAATTATTATCGATTTTGATCATAACTGTGTCAATAAATAATAATTGTGTACGTTACAATTCCATGGAGCCTAAATATAATGCGTCCATATCCGATTTTCTGACATGATTGAGCACTTCCAAAATAATATTTTACTGCAAGCAGACTTTATTATCGCAACATCATTCTATATTATCTACACATTATTGTTTCACGCGATTTAATAATATATTATCCAACGATTCAGAATTGCAAACTCAGCATAACTGCTGATTCAATTTTGTGCTATGTTGCATAAATAGACATTTAATTAGTAATGATATAAATAATTTGTAACTAATGATGGTTCCGCATTCATTACATTAATAATTTTATTTGCCATCAAATATAAAATGTTTTGAATACCAAAAAAAAATCTCGTTAGAGCAACAAAAAAATCGGTGCAGCAAACACAATCCAGAGTGCGGGAGCGTCAAATCCAGAATTTTAAGGAAAGCACGCCCGGTAATTGGCCCGGAGATCCCTTGGTGGTACATTAAATTAGCGAAACGGGCTGACGTGCTGGAAAATTAATACGCGAATGTAAATTACGTCTGGCTGGACGATTATTTCAGCTCTCCGAGCTCAAATACAAATCCGAATTAGCTACGGCGTAGCTATGGAGCTCGTGAAATCGGAATTAGATGGTAGTTTGCTCGTCAATTTAGAGAAATAGTTATTTAATTGGGACGCGACATGATTTTCGTTTTAATTGGCCTCCGATGCGGTTATCATCATTGACAACATTATCGGAGCCATGTGTGTGCTTTCGACAGGGGAAAATCGAATTATATTTGTGCAAAATCAACTGACAATATCTATTTTTCTATTGTAAAACAAAAGTAGTGCTGTATAGCATGTCGAAATCAGTACATGGTGGCAAGAAAAAAGTATCATAACATTATGATCATTAGAACTTGATCTGTTGTCTTGAGAAAGAGAATTTAAATGTAGACACTACAAAAAATGTTAGAAAGAAGAAGTAGCTCTTCCAAATACCTCAAATTCAATACGTCCTGCGGACAACCGCTTGTTTCTCTTCTGAGATAAATTTTTCGTCTGTCATTTCCATATTTCAGAGTCTGGAACAAAAAAATCATGGCATGAGTCCATCATGACCTGATTGTCCATAATGACGTATTGACTTCATCATCACCATAGTGCGTTTTCTGATAGCTATATAAATCAATTTCAACAGATTAAGTTATCTGAATGTACTATGTTCTAGTTAGGTTAGATTGATACATGTGATGTAATTTTTGTTGTTGGAAAAAGAACCATTCTCTGTCCAACGAACCTACGGAGTATGACAGTGTCAAAATGGCGGCCAGGTTTACACTGAACATTCTACAGTGACAAGCGGGCTAAAAAGGTTTTGTTGTTTGTCACTCCGTAGGTTGGTTGGAGTCGATAGAGTAGTTCTTGTGATGACTAATGATTTTCCTCGATTTTAATCAATATTTTTATTCCATTTTAAAATCAATCTTTACGTAAACAAATCAAATATTCATTCGTCAAAAATATTTCTGGGGTTATGTCTAAATCCTGATCCGTTTTCAAAGTGCCTGTACCGTACTACTCTGTTCGGCTGCTGAACTCAGTACTAATTTTTTCTGCTCCCGGCGGTCGGTTCCATAATGTGATCTAAATAGTGACGCAACTTCTCAACAGCCCAAATGACAGCAAGACATTCCTTCCCTGTGACAGTCAGTTTCATCTCTTGCCTGGTTAAAGACCTTGACATATAGCAAATAACCTGTTCCCCCTCCTCGTGTTGTTGAGTTAAAACAGCCCCCCAGCCCATAGTTAGAGGCATAGGTTTGTAAATAAAACATCAAGTGCAATCAGAATTTTGGCAGGTCCCTTTGAGTACATCTTTCAAGGAGTACACTGCATTTACTGTCCCTGGCAGAGGACTTTTCCAATTCTGTCAGATGCCATTTGGCTTATCTAATGCTCCTGCAACCTGCCAAAGAATCATTGACACTATTAAGTTCATCAATTTATTATTTTAGCACTTTCAAGGCGTAAATTTATTAAGCAAATACCCTGTTTAGCACCCAAGGTTTAGTACTGAACGTAGGCAGAAAGTAGACCCGTATTATCCATGTATAAACGGCTAATCATTTTTTCTGCGAGACCAAATTTCACCGGAGAACAAAATCTGTCTTGTGGGCGTTAAACACCATTGTAAGTTTCCAGTTTTTTTTTTATTTTCTACCATGATATTCCGATTGTGTTTATGTGTCTCGATGCCTCGTAAACATTTCAAATTAAAAATTGTCATACATAACAAACGTTCGTAGTCTTGTGTAAGCCCCATTATTAAATTCTCGGGGCTCGGACGACAAAAGAGTCCCCGTGTAAAATGACACGATTGCGCCGAGTGTAGGCCGTAATTGGTTGTGTATTTTTTGTTCGCTTATTAAAATTTGCTAATTAAAATACATTACAGGGCTTATTGAAATTTTATATTTTCAAGCAAAAAGTATAATATAAGCGAAAACATAACAGTGTTTTAATTAATTTATGTAGATTTTATGGCACCTTTTTCTAAATTTGTGGTTCGTATCTTGTAACTTTAAACTATTTTCTTCATTCAATAATTGATTGGTCTTTTGGGAAAATAAGTACGCATATTCCTATAACTGTCCCACTTATTAATTATGTAAATGCTGCATATAATATAAAAATATTTTGTTATCCAACATCACGTTCATATTCATTAAGCATCTGTCACGCCCGGCCGAACAATAGAATACATTAATGAAAGGCATATAAAACTAATGGTATTTTTTAAAAGGTCATTCTCTGTTCCCTTTGCGATAAATATCTCTAATTTTTAATAAATCCATTATTAACGTTCATATATGAGTCTTAATTATCCTTTGTTCCAGTACTTTCATCTCTGGCGCATAATTATAATCTATTTGCCCATTTAAAATTAAAGCTTGATACGCCCTCTATACATTTATACACTGAATCAACTTTTATATGGGTACCAAAAATAGTGATTATTTAAACCAATATAGTAAACCAAGAAGATAATTCTATGAAACATGTTTTATTTGAAAGCCAGGATAGTAAGTCTTTGGGATGCTCTGTAAAGACGACTATGATTAAATGTGATTGAAAAAATACGTAATGTAGTATAACATACCGGAGTTCGTTCAGCAAGATTAAACGGTTAACAAATCTTCTGAAAAACGAAATGAAAAACAAATAGGAAATGTGGAAATTTACTAAATTTCACTTAGGTACTTGACATGCGCCCGACAATAGCAAAATTAGGGAACTTTGAGGTTGTGATATGTAAAATAAACGAAAAATTTGTGAAACGTCTAATTTATTATTAGATAAAATCGTACCGTTCTCAACCTGGAACTCACGAGGAGAAAGAGCATGGCAGAGAAACCCTCGATCTAATATTCCTCAAAAATCAAAACATTCTGTGTCATTTCAATAAATATTGTGGGTCAATGAAAGTTCAAATTAGGTACCGGCCCTGTTCTTATGTTAAAATTTCAATTACACACACTACATATTCAATCAACACTACCTATATTCAATACTGAAGAGTTTTGGTTAGTTAGCCAGTCTCACTAGCAGGTACTGAGGTCCCGTACGGGAGGCTACTCAGCTATAGTTGTTATTTTTAGCTAATATCTATAAATTAATTTTTCAATTTGTTTGCTAGGATATTCACCTCGTCAGGGTAGGAGAATGTTAGTAGATTCAACAAGGCCCTAATGCTGTTACGGTTTTATACCGTCCGTGCCTGAAATTAGTTTAGCTTTTAAAAAAAATTAAATACAGCGTCTTGACTTTTGGAGACATGCCTGCTGGTTTAGGATATACAAAATGGTGGAGTTGGAATTTAAGGCCAATTCGGCCCCCATTAAACAACGGTACTATCCTCTGTCACCTGCTTTGCAGAAGGAAGTCCATTCTGAACTTGAACAAATGTTAGCTGATGGTATAGTGGAACCTTCTAGCTCTCCTTGGTTGTCACCAATTGTTATGATTCGGAAAAAGACGGTAGGCTGGCGCTTTTGCGCCGATTATCGACAACTAAATAAGGTTACCGTTCCGGATGCCTATCCGATTTCTTTTGTCAGCGCGACTCTGGATAAGCTTGGTGCCGCTAGGTATCTGAGTATATTAGATATAAAATCTGCATATTAGCAGATTGCAGTTTCTGAGTCTTCTAGACCCTTAACGGCTTTTACTGTACCTAATAGGGGTCTATTTCAATTTCGACGTATGCCTTTTGGCCTTACTAATGCACCAGCGTTGTGGGCGTGGATCTTGAACAACATGTATTTGTATACTTGCACTCCGACTTTCGAGAAACACATTTCAATACTGAAGGAAGTAATAAATCGAATTAGAAAAGCAGGACTAACTCTTAACCGTGACAAATGTAATTTCTGCAAGAGTGAACTTAAGTATTTGGGGAATGTAGTAAATTCTTCTGGATTATTGGTTGATCCTGAAAAGATCCAGGCTATCATCAATATTCCCCCTCCTAAATCCGTCACTAAGGTAAGAAGAGTTGGTTCTGTCGCTTTGTACCTAACTTTAGTACTTTAATTTCTCCGTTGACTTCCCTTACTCGAAAGAATGTAAAGTTTCTATGGTCGGTTCAGTGTGAACGAGCGTTCAAGAGTATTAAGGAGTATTAGATTCGAGCTACTGTTCTAACTTGCCCTGATTTCAATGTTACCCTTAACTGCAACTTGGACAAACCCAAAATAACTTTCTTTTGTGTATAGTGGATGTAAGCTTTGAATCATCTCTTTTATTCGAAAACTTTTGTAGTCATCATAAATAACCTCGTAAAATGCTACTCAAATATTTATTTGCGACCTTATCACTTTGCCGAAAAAAATAAAGTGGAACGGAAGTTTTTCTCTGCCAGCGGGTCATCGCATCTAGCACGTTCCACACATTCTGTCCCAACTTTGTCGCGTAAATCACAGCTCGAAAAAGTTTTTCCAATCCTCCCCCTTTTTTCCCATGCCCGTTAAATTATATTCGAACAAAGAGTTTTTCGGTGTTTTTTTTTTTTTTTTTTTGCTGCGTGGTTTCCAGTTCGAAGTCATTCACTACATGTCGAGAATTTGAGTTTTTTAAAGCCGTTAAACACGAATTGGGATTTGCAAATGTCTCTTTTAAAGTCACTTAATTTAGATTGCGTATTCAAATGTGAAGCCTTTTAACCAAATACTAAAGTGACACAAACAATTTATAAAGCCCATTAGCATTAGAAACCCCGAAACACCATCTGCCAGAAACAATAAACCGAAATAAAATTATACAGAGATAAAAATCAAGAATAACACCGAAATGATTTATACGAGACAATTACAGGGTACCTCCGAACAAGGCGGCCAATTATTTAGGGCAATGAGGCATCCGCCTAAAATTAAATAGCTCGTTGTCACGAGTAGGTACTCTCAAAGTCGGAAAAGCGTAGCTCACTTGAAAATCGAGGCCATTTTGAATATTTACCCGGAGGGGGTGCATACATTAGATTTAACTAAGTAAGTCTCGGTTCAATTTTCATACAATTAGCGAAATCATATTCGGAGAAGTGATTTCTAGAAAGGGTTAATTTTGTCTTAAACTGGAATTTATGCTAATCAGATATAGCCTGTTACAAATAAATTTAGTTATTTGTAATTTAAGATAAGAGAACCTATAGGGTCGTGGAATTCAAAAATTGAAGATAACGTGTAGCCCTTTTATGTGCAAATGAAACCACTCAAATTCCAACAAATAATGATTTTATTTGATATTTTTTTACAATGTAAATAACAATGTTAATTTTCTCTAAAATTTGACAGTTAACAGTTTGGTTGTTCTGGTGAATCTGACACAATATGTACCTTTCCAATCCGGAGCTCTTCAATGAATGTTGGGGTTTCACTTTCGTGAACTGAAGCTCTTCGTGTTCTTTCCTGTATCCAGGAAAGAGGATATATTGCTGGTGTGACGTCACTCCAGCTGATCCAGACTCCAAATAGTGATCTTTATGTCAAGTAGGTACCCAGACAAGAATAAGGCAGTTTCAGGTTCACCAATATTTGGAATATTAAAGCCCTGAATTCTGTCAAAAAGATTTAAATTGAAATTAGTTTATTGTAAAACTATTGTTGTGCAGACACTCCTATCCAACAAAATCTGGTAGGTATGAGCAACAAAATATAAATAAAAAGAATGTAAGAAAAATTGAACAAGATAAACATAATAATTTTCTAGATTTTCCCCAAATATTTAGATAAATATTCCTTTTTAAGTTAAGGTACCTACTATAGGTACTACAAGATAAAACTGAGAGTGAAATTAATTCTAACCAGGAATTGTCAAAATTCTTGAGATGTTTTAGTTAAAAATGAATTGAGAGAGTCAAACAATAAATTGCTATACAAGCCTCTGCCTGGATTAGGTAAAATGTTAATAGGGATGGACACACAAATTTGGTTTGCACCGACTCTATTTACAGCAAATGGTCCAATCATCCTACACTAACAAATGATTCTGAAAACCAGAGCAGCAATACCTATATATTAGCCAAAGCTCTGAATTGACTCACCTCAGAAAAACGTGGGACCACCAACCACAAAATGGAGGCACACAATTAGATTAACCCTAGGGCAGGCGCACATTTGAAAATCACATTAGCGGGTGCGCTGCGGCACTGCGTGCCGCCAAAGTTAACTGTTTGGATGTTCTGGTGAATCTGACACAATATGTACCTTTCCAATCTGGAGCTCTTCCATGGATGTTGGGGTTTCACTTTCGTGAAAAAGAATAAGGCAGTATCAGGTTCACCAAGATTTGGAATATTAAAGCCGTGAATTCTGTCAAAAAGCGAGTGCCTTGCAAAAAAGATTTAAATTGAAATTAGTTTATTATAAAACTATTGTTGTGCAAACACTCCTTTCCAACAAAATCAGGTACGTATAAGCAACAAAATTTAAATAAAAAGAATGTGAGAAAAATTGAACAAGATAAACAAAATAATTTTCTAGATTTTCCCCAAATAGATAAATATTCATTTTTAAGTTGAGGTACCTACTATAGGTACCACATGATAAAACGGAGAATGAAATTAATTGAAACCAGGAATTGTCAAAATTCTTGAGATGTTTCAGTTAAAACTGTTCAAATGAATTGAGAGAGTCAAACAATAAATTGCTATACAGGCCTCTGCCTGGATTATGTAAAATGTTGATAGGGATGGACACACAAATTTGGTTTGCACCGACTCTATTTAGAGCAAATGGTCCAATAATCCCACCCTAACAATTGATTTTGAAAACCAGAGCAACAGTACCTATTTATTAGCCAAAACTCTGAATTGACTCACCTCAGACAATCACCAATCACAAAATGGAGGCACACAATTAGATTAAAAAAAAATTAAAATATAATATTCATATTTCAAAGGTAGATAAGATTTTTCAGGTAGAAACTCAAGAGTGATATGATAGTATACCAATGAAGGTAAAATAAATTGAAAAATATTAAGGGAAAATCTAGAAATCTGTAGAAAAAAATTACAAAAAATTAAATCGACTCGCCGGTTTAATGGTTCTGCCAGGAAAGAGACCGTTTTAGAACCTAATCCCTGCAGGTAACCAATCTTGTGTTTTTTTAATACCTAACTGGGTAGTAACCATCGACCAATCAGAAAACAACACTCAACACACACAAAAAAAGACCGTGCTCACTTCATCAATGAAAAACCACGTTGATTAAAAGGGAATAGATAAAAACAAACTAGAATTTGAGAAATAATAAAAAATAATATTTAAAAAATAAATTTATCAGGTACTAGATGGCGGTACCTTCTTTTAATAACAGATATTTGCATTTTTATGCTCATTATGGATAGATGGCAGTACTGATATTATATTGAACTAATTAAATTTTGTAAATACTTTTAAATTACTTAAGTTATGAATTATTGTGTTAATACTCAAATGACAATAATACAACTTTATAATGAAAATTAGAAGAAATGAAATATGTTACGTAAATGATAAATTTATCGTAACAAGCCCTCAAAATAAAATAGTAAAAAATCCAAATCACGATATTCAGGTTGAAAAGTTAAATTTATTTTTAGTCCGCAACATTTTCAATTTATACAGCAGTCCGTTGAATGCGAAAGGCCATAATAGGAGAATAACGAGTATCCAGTGGAAACGATTTGCTTTTAGAAATATCAGTATTAAAGCGGAATAAGGACTATTTGCATATAAAAAGCTTGCCGAGCCAGGCTGCAAACCCAATTGCTATTAGGATTATTTAGCTTCATAGGGACTCGAAAAGGTTCCAGTAATAATTGGTTTAGCTAAAAATAAACTGTACTATTGAATTGTAAATTAAATTAGACTCACAAACAATTTAAATATACGTATTTCCAAAATGTAAAATGTTAATATTTCCCGATGTAGGTATCGCTAGCTTTACCGTCAATCTTGAATTGAATCTAAAAAGCTCCAGATTAAATTGAAATTGGAAAGATATACTATCCGTTCCACGATTTCCCAGGTATTGGCAATTTCCTTTCAAATATTTAATGGATTGCCGCAGACCAATTTGGTTGGGATTCTGGAGGAATCTATAACTTACAGATTTCAAATTTCAATATATAGATTTATGTGAAGATTCCTGTACCGATTTTAATATTCACATATTTTGAAATGTGTATAAATATCCAAAAGTTTAGCATTAATCCTAAAAATAAACTAACATTTTATTTTCTCCGGGCTCTCTTCCATTCCATTTCAGTCAACGCCGTTCAGGGAAACGAACGACTCTTACAATGAATCAAATGGGAATGGGGAAATTTCCAATATCCTGAATGCACGCCCTTTTCGGTACACACGGAAAAGATTCTCGTCCCCTTTCGCTGCCTAATCCTTTAGGATCTTGTTGAATATCTTTAAGGGTTCACGCGAGACCTTTTCTCTATCTTTTATGGTTATCACTTCTACACCGAGAGAAAGAAACATAGTAGAACTTTTAAATTTTTTGTAGTTCAGACTATAGTGAAATTTCGAATTAAAAAAGGATAAAAAGAAATGAACAGTCTCTATTTGATCTGCTATTAGTCAGTGTATCCACCGATTGGACTAAGTGACCATGTAGTCATAACAGCCAAATCCCAAAATCCAGGCTACTCTAAAAACAACAAATAAAATATAAATGAGATTTTTGGTTTGCAGACTATGAACTTATTAACACACCATCTACAGCAAGAATTCTCCAGCATCACTACTAGGCATTATGCCATCCAGAATCAGCTCTTTCATTCCGCTCAAACTGAAGATTGTCAATCCCCAGAGGCCTTGTCTAACTCGAGAGAAATTTTTAACACAAGAATTTAAAAAGCAACTCTGAAAATGATTACTTCAGTTACAGGGACTAAAATATCTTCCTCAAAACCAAGATAAAACAGCCTATAGAAGGAAATATGAACAATAATTGCTAGCGTCTTCTGATAAGCAGTTTTATTTCTATATGAACAGATCTCTTGGTTCAAGACTAACACATTTCTCATTTAGAGATGTAACCACTAACTGCACCCTTAATGATGAGAAAAAAGTTGCCAATTTGTTTGTCAAACAGTTTCAGAGTGTTTTTACAAGAGAAGATCTAAGCCATATGCCCAGCTTGGATCCTGATACATTTTGTGCTAATTCACTTGAAATTGTAACTTATAATACACTCGGGAAATTGGAGACTGCACTCAAATCACTGAAGTTAGATTATAGTCCAGGAGAGGATGAAATCCGTGCCATTTCCCTAAACAAGTGTGCTACAGTTCTGTCACATCCCCTCTCAGCTATGATAAACAATCTTCTTAGGCAGGGAATAAAAGAATGCAATTGTAGTGCGTATTTACAAGAAAGGCAACAAATACTTGCCTGAAAACTATAGACTCATTAACTTAACAAGCACCCCTTGCAAATGCATGGAGAAAGTCCTGGTATCTGAGATGACTGGATTTTTACTCGGAAATGGAATCATCCCACCTTCTCAACACGGGTTCCACTTTCACGAACTTGCTTACTAAGGTTCATGACTGGACAAGGCTGCAGATGACTCTGGCCAGTCTGTTGATTACCTTGATTTTGAAAAGGCTTTCGACAAGGTACCATTAAGGGGGCTTCTCCATAAACTCCATCATTATGATAAGAGGACTTCTACTCAACCTGATCCAAAATTTTCTGCAGGATCGACAGTTCGATTGTAACGTGACAAAATTGCCTCGTCGGGATTTTTTTTTTGTAACTTTCCTTCCTATCATAGGAGAGGGGGGGTTGTAACGTGCCAAAATTGTCTTTAACTATTTCACACTTATTTTCAGTTTTTCAACCGAAATTCTTTTACACTTTATTTTTTTCCAAGATAGATTTTGACATTGAAAACTTTGAAACATAAACAATAACGCTTGACCCTGACTGGTCTCAAAATGAGGTGTTTCTGCAGGTTGACATCAGTTTTACAATAGCGACCAATAAGCGGCATTAGCGGCATTGTTTATGTTTCAAAATTGACACTGCCAAAATCTATGGGCACTTTCCAAATTTCACCGATAAATTGACCGGTTAAATAGACCGGTAGCTGTCAAAAAATTCCGGTAAAAGTTAGGTGTAAGTCCGGTTACAAGATTTTACTGATGCATTTTGGAACGCTTTGGTGAGTTAAAGTTTGGTTGTGACGGTTGTGTGGCGACAATTTAACGAATGACTGCCAATAGTGCCCATTCAAAGTAATTGATGTACGTCAAAAAATCTCCAACCGAAAAAACCGACAAAAATTCCCGGTGGATCCGGTGCCTTACCGGTTTCAAACAGCTGATCATTCCGGTCAATTTTGGAACGGACGATTTGGTTCAACCGGTAAAAAGTTGGTACATTTTGGAACGGTTTGGTGAGTAAACTATTAAACCGGTATCGCACCGGTTCAGAAACCGGTGAATTTTGGAAAGTGCCCTATCTTGGGAAAAAATAAAGATAGATATTTACTTTTTTCCTGATTTTATTAAGCTTTGTTTACATTTTTCATTTATAAAAAATTCAACAATAATTACGGTAATTGCAGATCCTGTAAGTTTTCTAATCTCTATTATTTAAATTCTATTTTCACTTGTCACTAGTTCTTGTGACGACTAATGATTTTCCTCGATTTTAGTCAATATTTTAATTCCATTTCAAAATCAATTTAGATGTAAACAAATCAATTATCCTTGGGTTGGGTTTTCCAAATAGTAGTCCGTTCACGAATGTGCATCGCATGCTGCCTAGTGTTCTTCGTTGCAGTACAGCCAAAGCTCCCTTAACTTCTTTTCTTTCCTTTATGTTTTCTACTATTCTTTCTTTTACGATTAAGCTTATTTTAGCCTTTACCTTTAGCTTCGTTGACTTTGGTTATCTTACCTTAATATTTTCCAAGGAAAAGTAAGCGAATACTCGTTCTGGAAGGACACCTTTATTCTTATTTACCTTGTATTAGTTGTTCGTTAATAGTCATTTTGATTCCATTTAAAATGAAAATGTAAATATATTTAAGGTTCCTTATATTATCTTGGTTCTCGAGTTTGCTTGGATTATCGTCAGGAAATTTTCTTTGTCACTTTCCCCCCTATCGTAGGAGAGGGGGGGGGTTGTAACGTGCCAAAATTGCTTTCAACTATTTCACACTTATTTTCAGTTTTGCAATCGAAATTCCTTTAAGATATTTAGTTTTTCCCTGATTTTATTAGGCTATGTTTACATTTTTCCTTTGTAAAAAATTCAACAATAATAGCTGGGTTCGGCTATTCAGCGCGGAGTTGGAGTGGAGTGAACAGAGCTAATGGAGTCACCCCTAATACGGTAGGTAAAAAGCAATACCCGAACCTTAACCCGAACGGCTGGAGTGCGAGGGAAGTCACTCGGAGTGCACGGAGTGAGCAAGCCGAACCTACCTAATTACGGTAATTGCAGATCCTGTAAATTTTCTAATCTTTATTATTTAAACTCTATTTTCATTTGTGACTAGTTCTTGTGACGACTAATGATTTTCCTCGATTTTAATCAATATTTTAATTCTATTTCAAAATCAATTTAGATGAAAACAGATGAATTATCCTTGGTCTAGGTTCTCCAGATAGTGGTCCGTTCACGAATGTGTATCGCATGCTGCTCGTACTGAGTTCAGCGACCGAAAATGCTGACCTTTGGCCATCGGTAATAGGGCCACCTCTTGGAACACCCTATTCAATTTCATTACCTTGGCTCTCCACAGTGACTGTTCGGTGCGTTACCTGCCGTAGGAAACGCATCCTTTAGCTACTGATTGTTTGCTGGGTCTCTTGTTTAAATTTCAATCTCTACTCTCTTGTCTTTTTGTTCTACCCAATCTTTGGTTGTTACGTGGTGGCGATCTTTGGAAGGTTCTCTTGCTATGATGTCTGGTGTAACGCCAGTGCAAGAGGTTCCACTATACCTGAAAGGACAACGCTGGCTGAAAAATTCACTCATCAACTGCGACAAAATACAAAAAATAAAATTTCGAATTAGTTGTTCGTTAATAGCCATTTTGATTCCATTTAAAATTAAAATGTAAATATATTTAAGGTTCCTATTATGTTGGTTTTCGAGTTTGCTTAGATTATCGTCAGGAAATTTTCTTTGTCACTTTTCCCCCTATCGTGGGAGAGGGGGAGTTGTAACGTGCCAAAATTTTATTAGGCTTTGTTTAAATTTTTCCTTCATAAAAAATTCAACAATAATTACGTTAATTGCAGATCCTGTAAATTTTCTAATCTTTATTATTTAAATTCTATTTTCCTCGATTTAAATCAATATTTTAATTCCATTCAGGATAGGATCCTTGAAGTCAAATGCCTGTGAAGTTCTTAGTGGTGTTCCGTCCCCCAAGGCTCAGCCCTTCGCCCTTTACTTTTCCTTGTATATATTAGTGACCTGCCAAATGGATTTAGAAGTCAGATGTCATCGTTTGCGGATGTTACCAGTTATTATAGTAATCCTGTAACGTAGAATGAAAGCCTCCAGGTTCAGTCATTGTTATGTCAAGCAGAGCAACACAAATTCCCAAGCTTTTTGTGACCTTCCATACCAACAAAGGCTGCAGAAACTGAATCTCCCTACACTTTATTAGAGACGCACGTGTGGGGATCTAGTGGAGATATTCAAAATAATAAGTGGACACTACAAGTACCAGTTAAATGTTTTTGAGCTCAATGACAGCCAGCATCTAAGGGGTCATAACAACAGACTGGACAGTAAAATGGCTGAATGAACACAAATGATCATTTGTGCACTATACCAATTAATATTATTTTAATCTACTTTTGAATATATTTCTTATATGAAAAACAGTCTTAAATGGCAATATTATCATGCTGTTCGATTTTTCTTGGTGTACCATTCGTGAAAGTTTTTGTCCCGATTTGCTTATGGAGCGAATATGCGACATTGAAAAGGCAGTTTTCAATTTGGAAACAGCAAGAGATAAGAAGGGCCTCCGACCTGAGTTATTGCCTTAACGTTCGGGACCTTTTATTAGGAAAATTTTGGTGCGACGGCTTGTATAAGTTGATTTCCGTCCATAATATGGCCCAACGAAATAAATTAGTTTCCTGTCCACTTCTTTTTGATGCCTCAACAAAAACTTCCAATATTTTTTTTTTTTTTGGTATGAAAATTGCATTTGGCACGCTTCACGTTCTCGCTATTCTTTTGCCGAATTAATAAAGTAGAAAGCCGAAGGCAAAAATATATTTCAATTATAGGCCGAATTGAAAATCAGCTCTGCCGTGAAATCCGAAATTGGATAACTGAATGCGGGGATTCACCAAAAATGGGGCAAATGAGAAAATTTTAATCCCTCCCGCTTTGCTTTGGTTCTATTAGCAACCCGAGGGGAGGATGTTCTCGATAATTTCGATATCTGCTGTTGAATATTGAGTGGTTTTTGTCAATTATGAACCTGAATACAATTTTTCTGTTTATTTGAAGCCCTTCATATTTATTCATTTATCCACTGCCTCTTTCTCTGTGGGTATAGTCTTTTTAAAGTCAGTTGAAATAAGGTAAAGGTAAATCACAACTGGTGATTGAATACTTTCATAAGAAATGTACTGCCACTAGTCAGCCACCAGTTGCAATTTATTTTTTTACCTTGGTTAATTTAAACTATTGGTTAAATCATGTGATGCATGTGCCCTAATTCGATCCTCTCCAGCCAAAGCTCCATTGCACCAGTGGAAGTGACCTGAACAAAACTGGGATTGTATACATATTGACTATTCTGGTTCAAGGTTTCAATTTTCTAGTGGTCATAGATGCAAAATCACTAGGGGCAGAAGTTGAAATACTCAGGGATGCACCAAGATCGACGAAAACAATTGAACTCTTACAAGATATTTTTTCAACACATGGATTTCCAAAAGTTATGGTATACGATAATGCTACAATTTTTGTGAGTAGTATTTTCAAGTCAAGGGAATATGGAATTTTTCAAAAACGTATCGCATCGGGCCTTCCAGCTAATAATGATCTTGCGAGCGCAATGTTAAGACTCTGAAAAATCGATTAAAAGCTATGGTTAATAAACTTACAAGTATGACAAGAAAAATTCAAGAAATTCTACTAAAGTATCGAGCAACACCTATTGCTGATGGCATTGCACCAACTGAAATGTACTTGAATCGGCCCTGCGAATCAAACTTAGTAACCGTTTTTGTTAATGAATTAACGAGAGGCCCATAATATGCTCAGCGAATAATTATTAGGGGTGGGTCAATAGTTTAATAAGTGCAGAATGGCAAGGGCGCCACTGAATTTGTAAGAAAAATATTGAAGGGTGAAAATTCAGAAACACACCTGGAACAAAATAATCAGCCAACGGTAATTGATAATTCTGAAAAGGAAATAAATAGGGCATATAACTCAACCAAATCTTGACATATAGGTAAATCAAATAAGTGTATATTCTTCACAGTCAGGTTGTTAATCAAGCATCAAATTTTAAAAGATGAAATTTTAAAAAAAGAATGAATGATTGAAAATTATAATATTATGTGGATACATATGGTTAGCTGCTGCCAGAAAAATAAATTCAATAAAATCAACTTACACCTTAATGAAATCAAAAGTTGGGTTAAATGACCAGGAGACATGATAGAAATCGTCAAATATATATGTATAGGAACCCAACTTAAAAATTGATCAATTTTCGACGATGTAGGTATTTGCTCAAACATTTTAAAGTTAGAGCATGTTGTCCAACCTTGACTTCAGTTCAGATTATTAATTATGAACCACCATCACCTCGGTGTCAAGAAAGCTAAAATGAAATTTTGAATATTCAAATGTCATATCAGCAAAGGTTCAATCAACTATGTAAATTGAACTTAAAATGTATAATAATAAATAGAAAAAAAAAAAACGATAATAATGAAACTTTATATAAGCCTCCATTCCAACAAAAGGTGGAGTACGATAGCCATCCATTTTCACTTGACGAGGGAAGTTACACATGGAAGTTACAGATTCTAGCCTTGAATCAAGGTAGATAGAAGATAGAAGTTCTCAGTTTTCGTCAAATGTGGAGGTACAGGAGTCAATACTTGAGAGACTTGATTCCTCTAGGAAGCCCTTCAAAAGCTCTATGCCACACTCCACGAAAATATTGTTCTTTAAAAATGTGAGCTTGTTGCGAATGGATTCGGTGAGAGAAACCGGTCCTCGCAAAAACGGCTCCTCGGAAAAACGGCTCCTCGGGAAAACGGATCCTTCAATTGGCTTTACAAAGACTATAAATCAATATTGTAACGATGAATCCTCTTTCTATCATAGCTGTCTCTTTATATCTAATAAACTTGTTCCTATCTTTGGGAATATTCATAAATGTTGTATGTAAAAAAAATTTAAATAAAAAATAAACCTCTTAAATGATTAACCATGCTATTCAGAAACTTAGTACAAAGCAATGCATAAACTTCTTTATAAATAATTACTCGGTGCAAAACCATTTTTAGATATAATCGTGCTTGTTTTGTCCATTCATATGCCACCGCAGTTTCCTGCAATAATTCCACCCACTTTGTACAAGCCAAAACAATAGAACGCCGGCTACCGTCTTTTGTTCCTACCGTTATGGGCACTGGGAACATTTATAAAAAAACTTTTTATTATTGAGAATATGGTAAGGGCTTAAAATGATAAGATCTCATTTAGATTAACTTGTTTACCAGCCACGATTTTATAGACGAACTTCTTGACTTCAAAGAAACCGAGAAAAAAAACTCTCTTTAGTAATTAGACTGGTAGACATTTTTAGAAATCTTACTCCGAGCGGCCTTTCGTGCGACATTCGGCAACTTGAGGTTTCTAGGGTATTTCGACCCCGCTGAATCCGAATCCGGATGTTGCCAAGCCAAATTTTGCCTCCAAAGGCCTCAAATCCAACATGGCGGCCAAACTAAGGGCCTAAATGGCATTTTCCTTAAAGGGTATCGTTATTGACCGGCGAGATGTCGTTTCATAGGTTTTTGGGGTCACTGAATATGAATATGAGTATCGGAAGTCGATTTGGATACCGGAAGTACCATAATTCAAGATGGCGGTGGTCGTCGGGGGCCTAAATACTTTCAGAAGTTGGCATATTGTCAAGTGCGGCGGTTGGGGCCCAAATACCAAACTTTAAAAAGTTGCTGACGTGCTGAGTTCAACCACAAGTGTTTCGGAGGTCGCTAAACACGAATTTGAGGTCGGAAAAGTCATAGGAAACATGTTAACACAGGTTTGCCGAAATAAAATAGTACAACTATGCTTTGAGGGGTAAACAAAATGCAGAAAACATTTTACATAAATACATCATCACTGTCATTGTTGTTTTCACAGACTGCCTGACACTTGCACAACTTGGTGCAGACCTCTCGCTCTCGCCTGCACTTGCACAAGCCTGTGCCGCACCCTGACCTGCAGCCACAACTCAGTGACTGCATGCAGGACTTGGCACTGCTGGCAGGGTGGTGTAGACTGGGATGTAATTCTCCTCCAGACGCCATCCGTACCGGCAAGAATCAGGAAGGTCTAGCCTCGCTATATGTGCATTCAGCCAGACCCCGGCAAGTCGGGATCCAGTTTACTTTTTTCGCGTATATTTTTGCTGCACTAGACACTTATTTAAATTCCTATTATAGGTATAGGAAAGAGAGTTGCTCTAGTTGTATATCGTACACATTTCAAGCTTTTTGATGGACTCGCAGTTGCAGAAGTTCAAGAGAGATTTTTGTCAAAGTTCGAGCAATTCATGGTACTTTTGTACAAGAGAAGAGAAAATATCTGTGATGAAGCGAGACACATTTTTTTTGGAAAAATTTCAATTCCTGAATTGCTCCCAGCCCGTCTTCACATTATTCGAGCCACCTACCAAGCCGGGGTCTGGCTGAATGCACATATAGCAAGGCCAGACCTTCCTGATCCTTGGTACGGATGGCGTCTGGAGGAAAATTGCATCCCAGTCTACACCACCCTGCCAGCGGTGCCCAAGTCCTGCACGCAGTTACTGAGTTGTGGCTGCAGGTCAAGGTGCGACACAGGCTTGTGCAAGTGCAGGCGGGAGGGAGAAAGGTCTGCATCAAGTTGTGCAAGTGTCAGGCAGACTGCGAAAACAACAATGACAGTGATGATGTCTTTATGTAAAATGTTTTGTGCATTTTGTTTACCCCTCAAACTATAGTTTTACTATTTTATTTCGGCAAACCTGTGTTAACATGTTATCGCTTTTCTGACCTCAAATTCGTGTTCAGTGACCTCCAAAACACTTGTGGTCATACCCAGCACGTCATATTATAGCAACTTTTTGAAGTTTCGGGCCCCAACCGGTCGCCATCTTAGAATACGGTACTTCCGGTTGCCTAATCGATTTCTGGTGTTAATTTTTGATCTAGTCGACGTCAAAAACATATGTGCCGATACGCCACACTTGACAATATGCTAACTTCTGAAAGTTCTGTATTTAGGCCCCGACGGCCGCCATCTTGAATTATGGTACTTCCGGTATCCGAATCGACTTCCGGTACTCTTATTCATGTTCAGTGACTCCAAAACCCCATGAAACGACATCTCGCCAGTCAATAACGATACAATTTAAGAAAAATGTCATTTAGGCCCTTAGTTTGGCCGCCATCTTGGATTTGAGGCATTTGGAGGCAAAATTCGGTTAGGCAACATCCGGATTCGGATTCAGCGGGGTCGTACGATTTCTGGGAATGTTCACCAGTCTAAATATCAAGTGGCTCAATTTTCTTCATGATTTTGTCATCATGTTATGCTACAACAAAATTCCTTGTTAGTCTTCCAATTAATTACTGATCATTTTATAGCAACATTAATAGGCTAAGTTCTTATAAGGTCACGTATAAATACCAAAATACCTTCAAGAATAATGTCCAATATTTCATCAATCCTTATAAGGCTTAACAATTAACGTGGACAATCGAAGCAATTTTGATTTACAATCAACCGAGTGGCTGCATGTAATGATGTGACCCAACTCATCAGTTAACAAAACAGAACATCCTTTATATTAGTTTTTAGTTGAAGAGTTTTGTCTCATTATACGTATCTTTAATTTAATATGTCTATACATTCCCCCCGACCGATAAATCAAAATCAAATAATTAATTTTACTAGTAGTACCAGAGCCATTCATCAACCAATTTACACATGAATAAACATAACGTTATCTTCCCATCGATATACAAAACCGGAACCGTTACTTGAATATCAAAACGCCAAAAATTACGTATTCCCAAAACACAATTAAATTGTTTGTTGGAGGATTAATGTTCGCTGCATGTTTGAAAATTAAATAAATTGTCGTATTTCATCGCAACAATTAAATTAACATTTCGTCCATAAATTACAAAAGCCTCCTCTACAATAAGGCCATTAGTATCCAACCGCAAATATGAATTTATTACGCTCCGTGGTAAATATTTACAAGAGGATTTCAAATTTGTTTTTTATTGTTGACGAAAGATTTTCATTTCAAGAAACCTAAATTTAGACCCAAAGTTTGCTTTGGTAACATCTACATCATAATACATTGAGAAAAAAACTTTACTTTATAACTTTTAAATAATTTTCTGGGGCTTTGGAGATGTTTTTCATCCAGAAAGTCTAAATATCATATTTGAAATCTTGGAAAGAAGGGTAAAATAAATGTTGACGTGAAATTTTCAAAATTCTATACCTACTTCCACAAAACAGGTTTATGGAGCTATAACCTATACAGAGGGTCAAGAAATGGAGACATAATAACACTCGGATATTCATCCTTTTGAATGTAACACTTGCAAAGCAAAGTTTAAACAACAACGCTATTTGAAGAGTCACATGTTGACACACTCATATATTCATCCCTTTGTATGTGACACTTGTCGAGCAAAATTTAAACGAAAAAGCAATTTAAACAAGCACATTTCAACACATTTGGATATTTATCCTTTCGCATGTGATACTTGCAATATAATAACGATCAAGACAGGACGAGTCAACAAGGCAAATCTTTGAGGCCATACCAATAGGCAACAGAAGCAGAGAAAGACAGGACGGGATTTCCAAGAACACTGGAAAAATTGATGCAGCTAAATGGAAAGTCCTTGCGGATCGCGGACTAGGCTGGAGAAAGTTGAGACATCCCTGTATAGTGCTATAGGACTAATGATGATGATGATGATGATAATGATGAGTATTTTTTATAACAGAACCACAACAAGAAATTGGGGTATGTTGAAGTAGAACTACTGGCAACCATTTTGGAGCCCAAACGAATAAAACGAGTTAAATATCACCATTTTTCCTATAAACAAAAGACAATTGAAAGCGAACAGTGAAAAAAATACGAAGCATTCTGGCGAACAACACGGTATATGCGGATTCTTCTTTTTTTTTTTGTAAGATTTAGTTCGAGATGTCCGGCTAAAACAATGGCCATCTCGAACAATGGGGACACGATGTGGTGCAGTCCGCCGCTACTATGTACGGTGCAGACTCTATTCGCTAATTAATAATTATGGGATTTATGGGAGCTGTACGGTAGTAAGGAGAACGTGCAGACTATACAGGGAATTTTTAAGCAGTAATGTAACTGGATAGAAATTACTACAGAAAATGCCTCAAACACTTTTATACTTCTATAGATCGAAGACCCAAGACTAAGGATGTAGAAAAGTATTGTTGATAATTTGTATAATTTGATGATTCTACAATCTGCAACTGTTTCAACTTCTACGCTATGACGCCGAAATTTCCAGTCTCAATGTTAAATAAACTTCACAAGCTTTTTGTCGACTAGTATTTCAAGTTATTCTTCAGAGTCAAAAGCACAAAACCTCGAGAATTTCTTTCACAAACCCCCATAAATAGAGAAAATCGCCCTTTAAAGTTCCTACAACAATTTTACTATATAGCATACAAATGAGGGATTCTTTATTTAAGGTTGCAAACCAAGTTAATACGGATCTCTGATTAATGTTCCGGGCACATAATAGACTCGTCCGCCAACTGCCAAGTTTTGCCCATTTTATTTATTGCTGTTTACTATTTGCACTTTACGCCGCCTCATTTGAGAGTCAAGTTGCGTTCGTTCGGGAAGTCTTTCAGGCTGCCGATCAATCTGAAGGGTGGAATCTGTCCGTCCGATCCTGTAAAACGGTTGATTTGTTATTCGCAATACATCTCGAAAGAATTTTCTTCGAATTGCATTTTTGTTCTTGGGTCGGAGTGATGCTTTGTTTGTTCTTCGAGGCATATAGTGTTGCTGCTTTATTAGATTTGAAAAGTTTCGAGATTTTTGTTTTATTATGCTAGCAATATATTTTTTTTGTTTTCAATTTAGCGTAGGTGTTAATTTAACCTCTGAATACTGTGATTAAATACTGCTGCTGCAAACCTAGAATTATTTTTGATATTATACCTTTTATTTTTACACAATGCATCCTCAGGAAAATTTTAATAACTGTTGTGTAGGAAAATTTTCAATTTAAATTTTATATAAATAGGTAAAAAGCACTGGAATAGACGTTCAATCTATTTTACCTCACTACTCTACCACTATGCAGTTTGCTCGACTTTTCCTGGTAAGTTTTTAAAAGTTTATTTTAGTTTTAATGAATCTCGAGCTGTTTCAGAAGGGTTAAAAGGTTGATTTTGTGATTATTTTCAAAAAGCACCATTGAGAATTTTTAACTAGGAATATTTAGTTTTTTTTTTTTAATTATTTCTGTGTTTCCTAGTTTTCAAATTTGTTTTTTATATTTTGCTGTTGCTTCCGGCATTTTTTTTTTAATTCCTCTGATCTTTGTCAGATTATTTATTTGTTTTTCAGGTTTTTACTTTTTTAAGCAATTTATGGGCAGTTTCAGGAAGCTTTCTTGTAGGTATTCAATATTGTGCGATTTTAATAACTCTAGGGGTAAACCGCAAGGGAAATCTGTTGTACAAATTAGGGGAAATCAAGAGGAAATCTAAGGCAATCAGGAGAAATCATAGGGAAGTCATGAGGAAATCTTATAGAGAAGTCCTAAGAAAATTATGAGAAATCTTGAGGACATCAGTCAATCTCTAGATCTAACGCATACGCAGTTTTCAAAAATCTTTACAATTTGAGGTCAGGGGAACTCTTGTGCAATCTTAAGGTAATCAGAATAAATCATGGAAAATCAAAGGCAATCATGGTAAATAATCCCAAAACCGCAATCTGATGTACAATAATTAACCTGCCCTCTTGAAGTTTTTCGAATTTCCTCCAAATTGATAGAATTGAAAAGCCTGGAATAGAGAAAATACTCATCTTCCTACTTGTCAACCAATTTCTCCTTAATTTTTTCTCAATTTCCAATTCTTATAATTTGTCTATTCTCGGCTCTTGAATTTCTTCAAATTACTCGATTGAAAAAATTCAAGAGCCTGGAATAGAGAAAATAATAACATTTTGACTTGACTACCAATGTCTTCTCAATTTCCCATTCTCATTAATTTTCCTGATCATTTATTCCTTCTCAATTTTTGTTTATTCCCGGCTTTTGAATTTCTTCAAATTTCTCTAAATTGAAAGAATTCAAGAGCCTGATGGAATGGAATAGAGAAGATAATATTTTGACTGGTCTACCAATTTCTTCTCAATTTCCAATTCTGATTAATTTTCTTGGTCATTTATTGCTTCTCAATTTTGTCTATTCCCGGCTCTTGAGTTTCTTCAAATTTCCCTAAATGGAGAGAGTTCAAGAGCCTGGAATAAACAAATAGTTTTCTTTTTATTTGTCAACTAATTTCTTGTTAATTTCCTTCTTACTGAAACGATGATATTTCAAATTTTTTTATGTTAAGATTTTGTGTCCTAATGGTTCTTTGGGATCCCCCAAACTTCATACACTAAATTATTCTGAGATTTGGAGCCGGATTTTATGTAAAAAGGCACTCAGAAAAATTGAAAAATTGATAAATCACCCCAAATTGCTTAACACGATTCTATTTCTGGAACTATAAGTTCAAATGAGCTGAAATTTTCAGAGATTGTAGTCTTCCATTGGGATAAGAATTGCTGAAAATTTCAGCTTTCTGTCTTTAATAGAAAAAAAGTTATGACCTTTCAAAGCTACCTTACTACTAAAACGATAATATTTCAAAAATTTTTATGTTAAGATTTTGTATCCTAATGGTTCTTTAGGATCCCCCAAACCGCATACACCAAATTATTCTGCGATTTGGAGCCAGATTCTATGGAAAAAGGCAATCAGAAAAATTGAAAAACTGATTAATCATCCCAAATTGCTTAACACGATTTTATTTCTGGAACTATAAGTTCAAATGAGTTGAAATTTTCAGGGATTGTAGTCTTCTACTGGGATAATTCTGAGATTTACAGCCAGATCCTACGAGAAAAGGCGCTCTGTAGTCCTCTACTGGGATAAGAATCGCTGAAAATTTCAGCTTTCTGTCTTCAATAGAAAAAAATTTATGACCTTTCAAAGTTTTCCAAAATCTAAATCATAAGATACCTTCTTACTAAAACGATGAAATTGCAATTTTTTTTATGTCCTAATGGTTCTTTGAGATCACCCAAACTTCATACACTAAATTATTCTGAGATTTGAAGCCAGATTCTATGAGAAAAGGCACTCAGAAAACTTGATAAATCACCCCAAATTGCTTAACACGATTCTATTTCTGGAACTATAAGTCCAAATGAGTTGAAATTTTCAGGGATTGTAGTCTTCTATTGGAATAAGAATCGCTGAAAATTTCAGCTCTCTGTCTTTAATAGAAAAAAAGGTATGACCTTTCAAAGTTTTCCAAAATCTAAATCATAAGATGCCTTCTCACTAAAAACGATGAAATTTCAATTTTTTTTTTGTTAAGATTTTGTGTCCTAATGGTCTTTTGGGATCACCCAAACTTGATACACTAAATCATTTTGGGATTTGGAGCCAAATTCTATGAGAAAAGGCACTCAGAAAAATTGAAAAATTGATAAATCACCCCAAATTGCTTAACACGATTCTATTTCTGGAACTATAAGTCCAAATGAGTGAAATTTTCAGGGATTGTAATCTTCTATTGGGATAAGAATTGCTGAAAATTTCAGCTTTCTGTCTTCAATAGAAAAAAAGTTATGACCTTTCAAAGTTTTCCAAAATCTAAATCATAAGATACATTCTTACTAAAAACGATGAAATTTCAAATTTTTTTTTGTTAAGATTTTGTGTCCCAATGGTCGTTTGGGATCACCCAAACTTGATATACTAAATTATTCTGAGATTTGAGGCCAGATTCTATGAGAAAAGGCATTCAGAAAAAAATGAAAAATTAATAAATCACCCCAAATTACTTAACACGATTTTATTTCTGGAACTGTAAGTCCAAATGAGCTGAAATTTTCAGGGATTGTAGGCTTCTACTGGAAAGAATCGCTGAAAATTTCAGCTTTCCATTTTAAAAATGGTCATTTTGGACCTTCGTAGATCCAAAATTCAACTTTTAAAGCCTAAACATTTGATAATTCTTGATATTCTATAGATTCTGAACCAACTAAAGACTTTTTGAGATTTCTTACTCATCCTTGAAAACTTTTTAAAGCTCATCACCATAAATTTCAAAGACACAAAAAGTTCAAAGGCTGTCAAGGAATTAAAGACTAAAGAATTGGAATTTTTTGATACAACGAAGATTCTATGGATTTCAAAGAAGAATTCTAGAGATTTCAAAGGGTCTGAGGAATAAAAGATTTGAAAAACTTCTGAGTCTAATTATTAGTTTTCCAAAGAAAAATTGAGAATAGACAAAAAATTTCCTCGATCATTAATTTTTTTAGGAGCAATCGAGAGAAGAAAGAAAAATCATCAAAAGCCCTGACATAGGCAAAAGTTTCCACGGCATTTTTTATTTTTTGAACGTTTCCGTTCTTTTGCCAGCTTGGTTTCTCGACCTCCCCATGATTTTCTCTGTTTTTCTTCCTAGCTTTCCAAGAGAACTGATTTTCTTGAAATTTTGGATCTTGTCTTGGGTATTGATTTTCCTGTCATGAGATTCCATAATCTGGACCTTATCTTGTGACGTAGCACCTCTAGACTGGTTTCATAGACATGCATTTTACACCGAATCGATGTCAAATTATGATCAGATTGATCAATGATCATCATCTTCCTCTTCTAATCTTCTAATCGTTCATTATTGGGTAAAAAGGGTCAATAAACCCTTCAGGGGTAAACCACAAGGGAAATCTGATATACAAATTAGGGGAAATCAAGAGGAAATCCGTGGAAAACTAAGGCAATCAGGACAAAATCATAAGAAAATCATCAAAGACACTTTATTTATGACTGAGATGGGGCCCTGTTTCCCCAGTGGTAACCATAACTGAGATTCGAGATTTTTTCCTAATGTGGCCTTCTTCCTCTCCTTAGCCACCCCGATCCTCCCTACTGATAAATGTTTCTCTGAGACACTAATCTGCGGCTATTACTGATACTCTGAAACTGGCGTGAATTCTTTGCCTGGGATTCACGTTGCCTGATACTGATACTGATACGTAAATCCTCTGCCTGAGATTGATACGTTCACTTATACTCTGAGACTGATACTGAGACAAACTACTCGAGAGGACTGATAATCTGACAATCTGTCACTGACACTGACGTGAACCCTCTACCTAAGCTTCATGTGCCTGATATTGATATCAACCATCTACCATCTACCTGGGATTCACATAAGCTCTGTTTCAACCGACATGAGAACCATTCTATAACGGTAGTTTCCAGTCGATCAATTCATTTGTCAAGAAGAATAAGCGTTCAACTTATTGAAAAATAGGTGGGCAACTGAAAATGTCTGGTTCTGGAACGGTTCTCATGTCGGTTGGAACAAAGCTCACACCCGATAAACCGTTTTATCTCGTTAAACCGTTTTGATTTGAAACGTTTCGAAAACGCATTTTAACCGATTTGAAAATGGTTTAAATACTGCGTGAGCTTCTCAAACCGTTTTGAGGGAGTGCCAGCATTGAGTGCTATGAAATTTAGAAACTGTTTTGGGGAAAGTCCAATAAAAGTATAAACACAGGATAAAACGTTTCAAGTTCGAAAACATTTTAGTGGTTGAAACGGTTTAACGGAAGCATAAACTTGGTAATTGATGCCTGAACCCTCTACTTGGGATTCACCTTGCCTGGGTCCTTATTCTCGAAACCGGGGAACTCATGAGAACGAAGGTTTGGTCTTTGTCAGTGTTATGAAAATATGAATATGAGCGACAAAGATAGAACCTTCGTTCTCATGAGAACGCTGCTCCCTAGTTTCGAGAATAAAGTCCCTGATATTGATACGTGAGCCCTCTACCTTGAATTCGCCTTGCCTGATATTGATATGTGAACCCTCTACCTGGGATTCGCCTGGCTTTTTTCCTAAAGTACCCCAAAATTGTGTTCTGAATAGACCATACATACACACATCAATATTTACTGATAAATTGCAACACCGTCTTGCAATCGTTCGCGACAGAAATCAAGGGAAATCTTAAGGAACTCGAGGAAAATCTTAAGAAAATTATAGGAAATCAGTCAATCTCTAAATCTAACGCATACGCAGTTTCCAAAAATCTTTAAAATTTGAGATCAGGTGAACTCTTGTGCAATCTTACTGGTAATCAGAAGAAATTAGGGGAAATCTATTATCAAAGGCAATCATCCATGATTTCCCCTAAAACCGCAATCTGGTGTAAGTGTATAAAATCTAACCTGATGCGGTTTACCTCTAGGAATAACTCATACTCGTGTTTTTACGCGTTCAGTTTAAGGATGCTCCTAAAGCCTAATGCTTAGAAGACTTTTGTAGAGTTGTTTTAAAACATTTACTAAAGTTTTTACCCAATTTTTTGGGTACATTCAAGCAAAAAAAAAACTAACGATTTTTTGGTTTCTAGGTGTTTACCCTAATGGTACTTGCCCTTCTAGGCAATGCTGTAGCTCAGAGAGGAAGAATGGGCGGCAGAATTGGAATGGGAATGGGATTAGCCGATGACGATCATCATGATGAACATCCTCAGGCTATGCCTATGGAATAAATTGATTGGATTTCCTTACTTACCATAGATGATTTACACTAACACATAGCAGGCCGAATAATAAATACACCTAGTTTGCATGTTGATTTTTGGTTTCTTTTGCCATCCAGTAATATTATGTAAAGCTTCAACAGCCCCTAAAGCCACAGACATATCCAGCCACCCTTGCAACGTGTCTTGCAAATTGAAATAAGATAAAGATTGACCCAACGTATCTAAATGCACCCCATTTAAGCTCTTACCCTCCTTGTAGCGGGTGCACTGGGTGGTGTAAAAAGATAAGGGCATGTCTTTTAATTGGATTATTATGTTTGCCACAGGAATAGCGTAAAGCCTCAGTGTTATCTTTTGAGATATCCCTGGGGGATACTAATAAATTGCGAAAAGACTCCATAAGAAAGAAAGGAATATTTTTGTTTCGTTTGGGGGGAATGAAAATTTGCTTTTGTATTGTTTATGTTCAGACTTAGGTACATTTTTTTTTGCCAGAAGTTGTACTTATCATATTTGACAGGGATCAAAGGAAAAGTTGGTCAAAGATTTGTTATCAATCTCAAAACATCAGAAATTACATAAAACAACAATTTGGTAATTTTTGCAGTAAAATGCATTGGAGTGAATAATTTGCCGGATATACGACCAGAAAGCTCGATGAATATTTAGAAACTTTCTCCGAAGCAATTCGAAAGTCTAATTAGTTTATGTTAATTTTAACTTACCTACCACCCAAATTATACGGCACATGTTTCAACTCAGACATTCAGAGATAAAGTCTATAAAAATGCATTTTTGTGAATAGGTACTTTTCTGACAATATTGAAAAGACTCTTACTCCAATGGCTTAGTCCGGGCTCTCACATTTTTTCCATATTGTTCTGATATTTTTCATGCAAATGAAAATTGAAATACAGAAACATATGTTGTTGAGCATTCGCCGTTTGTCTGTAAATTTTTCATCTGGGCCTAGTCAGTGTATCATTCTTACTAGTTAATTTCAGCCACTAAAAGTTTAGATCAACCTATATATACTACATTTGATTAAGACCTCGTACATCAATTACAATAATTATATTATGGCCTATATTGGCCAAACCAGTTTCAACAATTACGTTAAGGAAATTAGCAGGACATCAGTGGAAATGCCTGTTAACGGAATCCCAACCCAAATTATGCAGCGAGCGTGACTGGACTTGAGCAAATATTTGATTAAGACTATGCCCGACGTGTTCATCATTACCAATTTAACTGGAGGCTATCTATTGAATTTCGGTGGTAATAGTTGGTAGTCGTTAATGCTAATCTTGTTAAGGAGCTTCTAGTAAAACTAATAGATTTCTGGGCTAGACGAATACATCTTCCTGGTCACTGACTGTTTTAAAATTATGCTTGCACCATTAATCATGTTGGAAAATATTGTTCAGTCATTGCCAATAATTTATTTTTACATAAGCAACCCGAGCACTGACCAAAGCGGTTAGTGCATATTTCTTCGAACACTGCTCTCTTTATTGAATATAAACAAGTCGCGGTTTACACTCAGCTGGGTTCAGTTAAGAGATCACCATATTTGGTGATCTCGCTTACTCACCCGCAGACAAAAAATCATACCCAACTGTTTTAATGCATATTAAATTAGATTTATTAAATCTGAGATTTTAAGATTTGAAATGGAAATTCGTGATGGAACGTTTTCGATTCTGGTGATCGTCGTCGGACTAATATTTATTTATGGAACGCCAAAATGGGACGAAGGATGCTGATTTCTTGATGATGAAACCGCATTGGTTTGAAAATAATTGATTGAATGATAAGTACCTATATAAAACATCGATGGGTATATGATGATAATCATTCTTGGAATGTTATTCGAATGAAAATTTTTAATTGCACGACCCACACACATTTATATGTTATATGAGAAGAAATATACGCAAATTATATGCGTCTTCAAAAATAATTGTTGTCTATTCTACAAGTTCCATAACACTTAATTTTGGACTGTGAATGTCAGTAGTTTTCTGAAGGACACCAATTCTACCCTACCGTCATTGAGAGTATTGAGACAATACTTATTCAACATACATATCGGCTTCTTTGGGTTCACGTCTTCCTAATTATATACTTATTGCCAACTGGAGAATGATCAGAAAATGGTAATTTGACTTTACGCTACAAAGATCGAAATATGGAAACATTACAGTAGATCGATCTGGGTGACTGGCAGGAAATAGCCCTGAAACTGTTCATTGTCCAGTTTTTCGAACAACGAAGTCCATAGGACGTAATCATAGGAAATAATGAGAACGTGTGATAAGGCTGCTCCACAACAAAGACCTACTACCATTAACATTGTTACATTCAAATTTTGCCTTAATACGTAACTGAGATTTCGAATGAATTCGGTAATTAATTCAGGTATTTGTGAGGATATTTGGAAAGCTTTATACCTGAGGATTAAGATTTTTCAGTGATTGTTAGGTTTCTCATTGGATTTTACTAGATTTCTACCTTTTTGTTTGGATTCGAAACAATATCTAGTTGTTGAACAAGGGTATATTTTTCGAGGTAATAATGAGTAAATTCTTTGTATTTAGATGACAGGGTAGTTTTAGGATAATAAAGCCCTACTGTTAGGATCGAAATCTATTTTATTTAGCTTACGAAAGTTGTCTAAAAGGCCCTAAATATCGATGAAAAGGTTTGCTTACTTCCAAATAAATATCAATTGGCAACACTTACGGGTCACGTATTTTCCATTATTGAAAATTCTGCAACATCATACATCACTTTCACAGCCTTTAAATCGCTTTTTCACCCTTAATTCCGATTTTATTTAGATTATCGCCAAATAAGTGTGGTTAAGTGACACTTGTTGTTTCGTTTCAGGCAGCGTTGTTGCCGAGGTCTCTTGACCACTGTGGGTAATAGAGTCACTGTAGTTGTGACCACTGAACGACTGGTCATTTTGATAGTTTTTGCACTAAAGACTGGGTAGATGCTGATTAATAAGTATTATTTAGTATTAATTGGTGTTGGGGGAGAAAATTGGATAACAACTTTGGGTTTCGTTTGTCATCAATGTGATTTGGGTTGTTCCGTTTCAAGCTGATTGTCTCGTTTTCCTGGTCAAAACCGGACATCTGGAACCAAAGGGCATCTTGGGAGAAAAATTGAATTTTGGGGAATTTTTCATAGGAGCTCACCTTATAGATTGCTGAAAATAAGGTCGTTCTTTTTAAATTCGCACGTTGAGCAAACAACAAGTGGCAGATTTTACCAGCGGTCCTTCTTTGCTACGTTCCTTGGAACATCCACCTTTTGTAGGCGTTGGGAACTCAAGTGGTTGCTGGTTTGAATTGGTTTTGGGGTGAAAACTTTGGATTTGGTCGTAAGTCCCCGAATTGGTAAGCCAACCACTCAGGATTTTCTGGAAACGAAATCTAAGCTATTTTGTTGGTTTGTCGTGTGAGCAGAGAGCACGTTTTGCTCAAATTTGTAACCAGGTAAATTTAAACGTATATATCATTCTCAATTTACCTTTTCGTTATCAATATTTAGATTAGCATAAATATCTGTATTTTTGTAAATATTTAGGATTCCATAAAAAAGGGGAATTTGACCTCCACGAGGGCCATTTGTCAGTAAAAAAAAAAACTCAGTAGTCGTTTTCAAAAGGGGCATTGATGGGCTAATTGATTAAGGGGAATTGTTTTCAAAAGGAAACTTCAAGGGATTTTCCTATATTAATTTTATAATGGATGTATTAATATGTATTATAAGTATAAAGGGGTTTAAGTTCTAAGAATTTGTCCTGTTTCAGGGTTTCAGGTTTTACATTTTACCTTACCATGGGGTTCTTCCTTTTTAACGGTTTGCTGGTCTCAAAGTTGAGGTGTCAGAGTACCCAAAATACTGAACTTGAAACCGAAACATACCATTTTCAAGAAGGGAAGTCAATAGAAATTGATGGGGTCTGTTATCAGGACTGTGATGCTATCAGGAAGCATTTTGGCGCCCAACGGGGGGCCAAAATGTTGCGCACAAAATTTACCCTTAACCAGTTTGAATAATAAATTTGAATAAATAAATCCTGATAGGCCTAGGTACAGTAAGACACCCTTAAGAAATGCGGCCAGCGCAACAAAGTGCTCGCGGCTACTCAGTGGTGTGGGAGTAGGTTCAATATTGAAAATTAGCTTTATGGGGCGCCACTGGTTTACAAAATAAAATTCGCGGACTTAAACCAGAAAGTCCCTGATCTCCAAAATTCCTATAAAAATGTACCTACTCGATGTACCTATCCTCTTAAAACAATTTTACTTTAGTTTGGTTGAGGTCAGTTGGGGTAAAGTAAGAGTCAATTATAAAACTATTTAATATGTTCTGGGGGGATATGTTTAGACCTGAAATTGCATTACAAAGACCAATAGAAGGCAATATACTATATAAAATACCACAGTATATATTATTATTAAATGTAAATGTAAATGTCAAAAGTACCAAAAGGTAGCAAGGACCAATTTTTAATGGCCTTTATAAGATAGGTACTCTAATAAATTCAAGAATTATCAATAAATGTTTGACGACCTTACTCCAATGAGAGTGCAAGAGAACAATTAAGGAATAAAAAAATTTATAATATTAATTAAAACCTGTGCACGCTTATACCATGGTATAACAGGGCGGGTTTATACAAAAATGTCACCTTAAATATACTTAGTCAATTAAAAATCATTGGTGTACTACACCCATTGTAATAATTAAGGCAGTAAAACAAGCTTGAAAATGTAGCAAATTGAATATAAGAAATACCAATAATAATAATTAAAAATAATAATTAAGAAACGTTAATAAATTTACGGGTACATAACCCCTTTGTGGTCCTCCCTGCAGTCTAAACATCAATTATCAATTTCCATTGCTGTCTCATGACAGCCTCATAGCCCTGATAATAGACCCCATCAACTTCTATTGACTTTCTTTCTTAAAAACGGTAAGTTTCGGTTTCAAGTCAGTATTTTAGGTACTCTGACACCTCAACTTCGAGACTAGCAAAACGTCGAAAAGGTAAACCCAATGGTAAAGGTAAAATCTAAACTCCTAGAAAACCCTGCTTACAAATTTGGGCTAGTTGAACAAAACGTGCTCTCTGCTCACACGACAAACCAACAAAATGGCGTAGATTTCGTTTCCAGAAAATTCTGAATGGTTGGCTTACAAATACGGGGACTTACGACCAAATCCAAAATTTTCACCCCAAAACCAATTTAAGCCAGCAACCACTTGAGTTCCCAACGCCTCCAAAATCCCACAAAAGGTGGATGTTCCAAGGAACGTAGCAAAAAAGGACCGCTGGTAAAATCTCCCACTTGTTCTCAACATGCGAATTTAAAAAGAACGACCTTATTTTCAGCAATCTATTAGGTGAGCTCCTATGAAAAATTCCCCAGAATTCATTTTTTTCCCAAGATGCCCTCAGGGGCCTTATTCTGTAAAGATCAAACCGTTCGATTCGGTGGAATTTCTTCGATTGTGACGTCATTTTCGGTTTGCTAGCGCGGAAGCCATTCCGAAAATGCCGAAAATGACGTCACAATCGAAGAAATTCTACCGAATCGAACGATTTGTTCTTTACAGAATAAGGCCCCTGGTGCCAGATTTCCGGTCTTGACCAGGAAAATGAGACAATCAGCTTGAAACGGAACAACCCAAATCACATTGATGACAAACGAAACCCAAAGTTGTTATCCAATTTTCTCCCCCACACATCAATTAACACTAATTAATACATATTAATCAGCATCTACCCAGTCTTTAGTGCAAAAACTATCAAAATGACCAGTCGTTCAGTTGTCACAACTACAGTGACTGTATTACCCACAGTGGTCGAGAGACCTCGGCAACAACGCTGCCTGAAACGAAACAACAAGTGTCACTTAACCACACTTATTTGGCGAAAGTAAATAACCGGGAAAATCTAAATAAAATCGGAATTAAAGGTGAAAAAGCGATTTGAAGGCTGTGAAATTGATGTGTGATGTTGCAGAATTTTTAATAATGGAAAATACGTGACTCGTAAGTGTTGCCAATTGATATTTATTTGGCAGTTAACAAACCTTTTCATCGATATGTAGGGTTTTTTAGACAACTTTCGTAAGCTAAATAAAATAGATTTCGATTCTAACAGTAGGGCTTTATTATCCTAAAACTACCTTGTTATCTGAATACAAAGAATTTACTCATTATTACCTCGAAAAATATACGTACCCTTGTTCAACAACTAGATATAACTTCCTAATATAATAATATCATGGAAGTTTCTCAGCTGATGCTAGAAGAGATAGTCCGATATTATATTTATAGGTACTTATATAGTTGCACAGAAATTGTAGTCTGATTTCATGTTCAGAAGATTGTACTTAAACTGCCTACTTCTACAAGTACAGTCAATGTGTACTTAGATTTTATTCCGACAAGTCAAATATCCTGCAACCGAGTCCCGACCTGATATCCCCCAAGATTGAGTTACTGCCCAAATAATGTCGAGACCTGGAGTCTTCCAAAATAAATAGGCTAAATAAACTGCTTTTTCCTCGTATTTACTGGAGCCAACTAACCAACAATCCGCCCAAAGTAATAAATAACAAATTTGAGATGCGCATTTGTTTAACGTCAGCGTCGGTAATCTTGTGAGCTTCGCAAATTAACGCGTTTCGTATTCCGGGCACATGCTTTCCGGCAAATGTGCCTGTTTTCTCAAAGCAACTTTCAGTTGGTCGATAAATCTTTCATGAAAAACCCACCGCTCAACGCATATACAGGAAGAATCGTGGGAGTGCGCTACAGAACGATACAGGCGCCAAATTGTTCCTGCAGCACAAATTAGGGACTCGAAGAATTTCAACTTGATGATAACTTTCGGAGATAAATAATTGAGTTTTGCGATGATTATGTTGCAATATGTTCTATGTTTTAACATAGGTACATCACTTTGACCAATTTTTCAACTGATATCTCATCTGTGAACCAATTCCTTGTCGAAAGGTTTTATCAACAACATAAAATTACATAAATCGTTCCTTCTCAATATAATTTTTGGCAATAATATTTCTTTTCCAAAAAGTAATATATATACTGCAAATCAGGCGGAAAACTAGGTGCACATATCGTTTCGAAGGCGCATTCACGTCGAATTTATGTACCGTCTGCAGCAATAAATCCTACGGTTTCCTATCGGTTTTCTAAATCCAGTCCGTTGGCAAATGTTCAGGTGCCTATGCCAACTGAGAAATTACATTTTTGTGATAATACGCTCATGGACATTATCGGCATCTTGGAGAGACTACGAAGAATGATACGAGGTAATTTTTCTTGTAGAATAAAGAATATACCTATAGATGTTTGCTTTGATAATTTTATATTGTAAAGGATGTTTTGATCTTGGTTCTAAGTACTCTTGCATTCTGGTACAAGAATAGAATTTAATTTATTGATTTTGAAGTAGGTAAATCATTTGGCCACCGCGAAATGAACTTCTCAAGCTCAACAGTATTACCATAATTTAGGATCCAGCAGCTTAACATCCTCATTTTTGTCTAAGACAAAGCCAAAATCTGGAAACTATTTTCCATTTATTCTTAAACGTCATCTCAGGGGCACATCAACTAAAGATACAGCCATAATCAAATTTTCATATTTCTTCGATCGCCTTTGGAATAAAGAAAGAAATTTGGAAGTAGCAAGTTGGATCTGAGGCAGCAAAATTCGGAGTTACAGTGCCGAATGGCTCCTCTGTTCTCCCTTCAGGCAATATATCTGCCTGTTCCGATAACCTGTCGTGCCGCCCCCTCTTTGAAATTGCCGCCGACAATTCTGTTATTGCGTTGCCGAGGTGACGCGACACGCGAATGGTGTGGCGGCTGATGCCTTTCAATTCATTGTCTAAGTTTACATCACATGCTTTGTCTAGTTTTTGATTTTCATCATCATATTGATTCAAAGAAGATGTGTCGTCACAAACCGGTGAAAACCCACATATGATTACTATTCAGACTCAAATAATAAGAAAAGTCTCTTAACAGAATTTTGCCTAATTCTAGTACAATTTGATATTACTTACATACTTCTAACTTTCCAGAGTACACCAGTAGTTCACGTTCCATTTTCTTAGCAAACTAAAATAACGTTATAAATTCCCCTCTAATAATCCTAAGTAAACCAAGTCACAAAGACGTAAACGGAAAGGTATTTCCGGTATCCGAGCTTTCGCAAATAGACACGCAAAACGAGGGGATGCATCGCCTCACGCACACATACATACAGCATGCAGACAGTTTGATATCACTCGCCCTGCATCTAGATGGTTATATGGAGAAGTATCCTGAATTATTCATGCGGGGAATTTACCTTTTGCTCTCTCTTCCACTTTGTATTTCTAAACTACGCGAAGCGTAAACAAATTCTATCACACAAAGTAATCCCCGCCAGCGTTCAAGGTATTCGCGGAGTCTTTTATAAAAGGGGACGCGGTTTGGTTGAAAATCTAGGTCGGATGCATGGGATATTTAAAATCGTTCCATAAACTGCAGCTTTGATACTCAAGCTTTTTCTTGTCAAGAGACACTGAATTT
The DNA here is from genome assembly GCA_917834065.1 of Ceutorhynchus assimilis. Classification (NCBI taxonomy): domain Eukaryota; kingdom Metazoa; phylum Arthropoda; class Insecta; order Coleoptera; family Curculionidae; genus Ceutorhynchus; species Ceutorhynchus assimilis. The sequence goes on from OU892279.1 coordinate 52,665,257, forward strand.
TTCCTTAGAATCCCGTAATGATTCATTTCACAGGATAATATAGGAAAAATGATTAATAATTACATAGTGACAAAATAAAGTTTTGTTTCATGAGAATATTGTCACGGATTCCGGGTTCACTGAAACTCACTTCACAAACAGTAACAACTTTTATTAAGCTAATTGACTTTATACAAAACTCACTTATTCAACAAATATCGAATTAAAACTGACTTACTATATAATTTATAAGTAATTCCTGAAAATTTAAAGTCACTGGTGATGACTGGAAATATTTTTCAGAGTCAATTTTAGGGAATTTTTCAGTTTTCTTCAAGTATTGGCTCAAAAAATCCTCACATTTTCCCTCCCAGTGGATTTTGAGTTAAGAAATAAAATCCAGTTGAATTTTCCTCAAACAAAATCAACTCAATTCGAAGAAAATCACAACTTTCTTAATTGGAGGCTCAGATAATTTGATTTTCAGTATATTATTGCCTTAGAATCCTTCACAATTAATCCTCAAAATTTGAAAATCTTCCTCTCAGTGGGTTTTGAGTTAAGAAATAAAATCCAGTTGAATTTTCCTCAAACAAAATCAACTCAATTTGAAGAAACTCACAACTTTCTTAATTGGAGGCTCAGATAATTTGATTTTCAGTATATTTTTGCCTAAGAATCCTTCACAATCAATCCCCAAAATTTGAAAATCTTCCTCTCAGTGGGTTTTGAATTAAGAAATAAAATCCAGTTGAATTTTCCTCAGAGAAAATCAACTCAATTTGAAGAAACTCACAACTTTCTTAATTGGAGGCTCAGATAATTTGATTTTCAGTATATTTTTGCCTTAGAATCCTTCATAATTAATCCTCAAAATTTGAAAATCTTCCTCTCAGTGGGTTTTGAGTTGAGAAATAAAATCCAGTTGAATTTTCCCCAGACAAAATCAACTCAATTTGAGGAAAATCACAACTTTCTTAATTGGAGGCTCAGATAATTTGATTTTCAGTATATTTTTGCCTTAGAGTCCTTCACAATTAATCCTCAAAATTTGAAAATTTTCCTCTCAGTGGGTTTTGAATTAAGAAATAAAATCCAATTGAATTTTCCTCAAACAAAATCAATTCCATTTGAAGAAAATCACAACTTTCTTAATTTGAGGCTCAGATAATTTGATTTTCAGTATATTTTTGCCTTAGAATCCTTCACAATTAATCCTCAAAATTTGAAAATCTTCCTCTCAGTGGGTTTTGAGTTAAGAAATAAAATCCAGTTGAATTTTCCTCAAACAAAATCAACTCAATTCGAAGAAAATCACAACTTTCTTAATTGGAGGCTCAGATAATTTGATTTTCAGTATATTTTTGCCTTAGAATCCTTCACAATTAATTCTCAAAATTTGAAAATCTTCCTTTCAGTGGGTTTTGAGTTAAGAAATAAAATCCAGTTGAATTTTCCTCAAACAAAATCAACTCAATTTGAATAAAATCACAACTTTCTTAATTGGCGGCTCAGATAATTTGATTTTCAGTATATTTTTGCCTTAGAATCCTTCACAATTAATCCTCGAAATTTGAAAATCTTCCTCTCAGTGGGTTTTGAGTTAAGAAATAAAATCCAGATGAATTTTCCTCAAACAAAATCAACTCAATTTGAATAAAATCACAACTTTCTTAATTGGAGGCTCAGATAATTTGATTTTCAGTATATTTTTGCCTCAGAACCCTTCACAATTAATCCTCAAAATTTGAAAATCTTCCTTTCAGTGGGTTTTGAGTTAAGAAATAAAATCCACTTGAATTTTCCTCAAACAAAATCAACTCAATTTGAAGAAAATCACAACTTTCTTAATTGGAGGCTCAGATAATTTGATTTTCAGTATATTTTTGCCTTAGAATCCTTCACAATTAATCCTCAAAATTTGAAAATCTTCCTCTCAGTGGGTTTTGAGTTAAAAAATAAAATCCAGTTGAATTTTCCTCAAACAAAATCAACTCAATTTGAATAAAATCACAACTTTCTTAATTGGAGGCTCAGATAATTTGATTTTCAGTATATTTTTTGCCTTAGAACCCTTCACAATTAATCCTCAAAATTTGAAAGTCTGCCTTTCAGTGGGTTATGAGTTAAGGAATAAAATCCAGTTGAATTTTCCTCAAACAATATCCACTCAATTTGAATAAAATCACAACTTTCTTAATTGGAGGCTCAGATAATTTGATTTTCAGTATATTTTTGCCTCAGAACCCTTCACAATTAATCCTCAAAATTTGAAAATCTTCCTCTCAGTGGGTTTTGAGTTAAAACATAAAATCCAGTTGAATTTTCCTCAGACAAAATCAACTCAATTTGTAAATCACAAGTTTTTCAATTGAGGCTCAAATAATTTGATTTTTTAGTATATTTAAGGGGGGGGGGGGGGTAAATCCTCCTTAACTTCTATTAATACGCCACTGAAACAATATATTTATTTATTCAAAAATGTACTAAGTTTGTGTAAATGTATTATTTTTCTATATTTTCAATACACATAAACCGTAAAACCTAACGTCTTTTCGAATTGCATTTATTGTTTTTTTCTACTTGAGAAGTGCCTATACCTACTATACTGCCTCCCAATGCCTAAAATAACAGAACATTCCTGAATATTTGTATATTGAAATACACCTAGCGCCGCCTGGCTAACAATGTTGGAGGCTCTAAAATCTTTTTTGGTAGGATACAGACAGAATCAATACAATACAGTATACTTACTTATTGATTTTAAAGAAAGAGCATTTAAGTTTTTTTATATTTCCTTTGGTTGGCGAATAAGGCGTGCGTAGAAAATTACAAGATCAGATTTTAAATAATTATATAGTTAGCATATTATATTGCTAATAATGGTTAGGTAGGTATGTACTACTAAACCTGCCATTATTGTATTTCTAATAATTATTATTATCGAATGTTATTTTTCAGTGCGATTTAATGAATATAGGTAGGCAAACCTATTTCATAATTTTATTGTCTGTAGTTTTCCCCTGGTTTTAACAATAATTATTATTGGGAGTTACACTATATGTATATACTGAACCAAACTTGGTACTATTGATTCCTTCGCCATATGTCAATATATAGTTTTTATTCTGGGTATGATTCTGAGTTCTTGGGGTAGCCGTCTGGTATATAATCTGATGAAATTGATTTTCACAGAAATATATCTAAATATAGATTTTTCTCTTTCTCAATGATGTTTAAGGCTGCTCATCAGGAACTTGCTGTAACGATAAATATAATCAATACTGTGTTCGGTTTGCAATATTGTCACATGCCTCGCTGCTAATACCTATAGGACCTCAAGTTATGGGATGCTCTTCAGGAAAGCACACAATTACAAAAAGGAGCTTAGCGTATATTGTCTACTAGTGGGTACCTACATCACCAAAAGGGCACCACGTAGGTACGCCACATAATTCTCACTTTCCATTAGTGAAAAATATAACTACTATTTTGAATCGAATAATACAATAATACAATGTCACGTTGTAATAGCACCTCACAACTCTGATTATAGAAAAAAGTATGGTAACATTATACAATAAATAATCAATGCAACCAGGATTCCTGCTTCAAGATTCCTGATAGAATGACGAACTCGCATTGAACCTGCGATAGCCTTGAACATGAAAACTACTTGTGATTCACATAAATATACCCAAACCTCAATAAATGTTGATCAACATTGGATTTTCCCGGTTTGCTTGATAATAAAATGAATCACAGATCCAGTGCTGCTTGAAAGTGAGTCAATAGTAGAGTAAGTACCCTCATCAGTGAAAATAATTACATATTGTACGTTTTTTTTTAGGTTCAATAGTAATCATGTCTAACCAGCAACATTGGCCGAATGAGTCACCAGTATTTTCTACAGAACAACTCAAAGTTCTTTCAAATACCCATTCAAAACCAAATTCTGAAGTTAATCTTGACACTATTATCAGAAATAGTGCGTCTTTTCCAATAGATTTTCCAGTGGATAGTGTTAAATGCGAATTTCTTCAAGCTAAAGGTAAGTACGTAACTACCTATATTGTGTTAATAATGGAACTTTGTTAAAAAAAAAAAACATCTTCAGGTGTAAATGGTAGCTCTCTGGAACATAATGCTAACTCAGTCTATCCAATTCTCCACGAATCGGCATTACCATTGTTTCTTCAGTTTTTGTACCATAAAAAACGATTTGGGTCAAATGTTGAAAAAGCCCTCTACAAAAATTTCACAGTAGAGCAACTTGTTGACAGACTCTTATCGAAAAGAGCAGTGGTATTTTGTGGCAGATCCGATATGTTTATGTTGCTTGATGGATTTTCTAATTGTGGAAACTGGGAAGTTATTGGTATAATATTTTTCAAAAAATTGGCAAATGATATAATACTTAATGTGTATATATTCAGGTACAAATGAAGAAAAACCACCACGAATATTAGAAAATTGTTTGTCTTATGATGAAATAAAACTCTCAGCACTTCTTTCCGTTTCATCTTATACATATTTTATCAACGATGGGTCAAGGGATAATTGTGGAAAATATTCAGGCGACAGGGAACAGCTGGAAGATTTCGGAATTATTATTGGACTTATTGGGGTCAGATTTGAAAAACCCGGAGTAATGGAATATCAAGATATTGTAGTATCAAAAGAACAAAATATTCAAGGCAAAGGATATGGAACTACTTTTGTACCAACTTTGCAAGGATCGTTTATGAACTTCTATGGAGAGCCCAGTTTCACGTACGACGAACTGAAAAATCAATTCAGCGACAATATGAAATACACTCAGTTAAGAGATGGGAAATATTTCAACAATCATGTTTATGAAAAAAGGTTGAGTTTATCTATAGATACGTTGCTAATAGAAGCAAGCGAAAGAGCTAAAAAATTGGACAAAATGGCTTTTGTTCTAGTAGTCGGAATTGGTTTGGGTGTTTGGAAAATTTCAAGGCATCAAAATGAGGTTTTTATGAATGCGTTTTCTAGAAGAATAAGGCAAGATTTTATAATACTAAAACATTGGTATTTTAATAAATAATGTTTCTTTAGATTTCTTGGAAGTAACTTGATCTATACCAGTGACATTTTCTTTTCCTACATTGGCTCAACCTCATGTGGTAAATACAAGGATCAAGATATAATCCCGATTGCAGAACACAAAAATGGTGGGATTAAAATTCACTTCGGGAATAGAAATCCTCATATAAAACTCAAAGGCCCAAATCAAGGTAGTTGGATTTGAAATCTATACCTACGCTTTATTAATGTCCAACTGCGGCTTTTTTATTTCCAGGCAAATTGTTAGTGGTGTCTTATGCTTGGGATGGGAATGCGCTTCCAGGAAATGAATTCTGGTTGGGTCAGCTAGCTGCCAGTGGAGATCCAGCAGCTGCTTGTTCAACGCAAATTGCTGAGCTGCACAATCCACATATTAATCCGAAAGTCTCCGGGGCTAACCTGAGAATTGCAACTCTAGACAATGGAGTCGAGATGTTTTGCGATTATATTAAGAGAAAACAAGAAGTTGTTTGATTTTTGTACCTATTAAAAATATATCTACATATCAGAATATGTGTTTTAATGCATCTGTTTGTTAAACTAGGCTCAAAAGTATTGGACTCAAACTAAATCATGTTGTGGCCCAAAAGCTAACAATAGATTTTTCTACTGATTGCGAAATTCATCAAACATATTATGGATTTCCTGAAGAGATGCTAAATCTTATCTGGTAATCAGAGGGTACTTACTAATTTAAAAGTGTCAAGCTTGGTAATTGGAAAAATAATATGGATTTGGGAGTCTATTATGCGTACAAATTCAGCCCTAGCTCAAACTTGAACATATTTGGTAGGCTGAGGGTTGACTTGGAAGGAATAGCATGACTTATGAGGGATAAGATGATCATTATTTGTATGAAGGTAGATATATTTTCTTGTGTTGCATCGAAACAAAAAATTGCCTCACTAAATCAGCGACAAACTTTAGTAGTAAACCTCGCAGCAAATGCGAACATGGGATTTCCCCATTTAGAAAAAAAATAAAAGTGAATCATCTGATAATATGCAACCGGTGATTGTGGCCAATCGCAGTAGGCCGAATCGCTTGTAAAGAATAAGAAGAGGTAAATTTTTAGTTATTTCATCATTCTCCTAAGTGCCTTTATATAGATAATGTTTGCGTGGTTAGTAGATTACAAGTTTAATTTTTCTGCACTTGTGGGAATACTTTGTTATAATTATTATCTAACCTAGCCTAACATCAACCTTGAATCTTAAAATAGGTTTCCAGCCAATTAATAAATATTTGTTTATTGTGTGAACTTATATAGGTAAGTGTAATTATGCATTTTAAAATCTGTAAAATTGAATTGAGAAACGAATAATATCTGAAAGGTATTACAGTTTTTGAATAATCATACAGTTTCCTATGTACAGGTTTTTTTTTTTATATTGACACCCCACCTACAGCCTTTACCTTTACAGGTAGACGAGAGGTGTAAATACAAAAGTTGTACAGTAGGTATTGGTTAATTTTTTAAAATCGATCATCAAAAACAAAAATTGAATGTCAGAAATGTGAAATGTTGCATATGCTTCCAGCTTTTTTCAAATGGGATGTGCTATGGTTCTAAATATTCTAAAAATACTATCAGAGAAACCAAGTAGGTATAGGTACCTGCAGCTTTCAATTGTACAGGTAGAATGGTTCACAAAATCAGTCTAGTAGAATGGTATTTTTACAATTTTTGGAGTCAAATATATAAGAGATTGCTCAATCAAATATAAATCGGAGCATTGTGCTCTTCAAGAATATAGAATGAACTATAGGGCATCTCTCATTTGAAAAAAGCTGGAAACATGCAAAATTCCACATTTCTGACATTCAAATTTTGTTTCTGAGCATGGGTTTCTAAAAATTCAGCCACAACTGTACAACTTTTGTATTTACACCTTTCTTCTCTGTGAAGGTAAAAGCTGTAGGTGGGGTGTCAATATATAAAAAACACCCTGTACAAATAAGTGCATTATTGCGGAACTTATGAGTGGACCTCTGCGACACGAGCGCAGCGAGTTCCGCAGCCATCTACTCACTGTTAAACTGTTCAAATAAGACACTCACCTGAAACGTGTAGTTTTTGAACTAATGAGAAAAATTCACACTTGCGTGAATCAGGTTAGTATTGTACTTGAACAACATTGGCTGGGTCCACCCATAAGTTCCGCAACAATCCACTCGTTTGTACTTGGAGTAACTTGTCACAATATATTACTACACCCAGAGAAAAACAATGAAATATTGACAAAAATATTATTATTGAATGTTGATAATAATTCATTGTTTACTTGATAAAAAAAAATATATATTTAACAGTATCATTCTCATTATTAATAACAATGTCATAATGCATACAGAAATTATTGTCATCTTTGAAGAAACAGAAAGTGTAAATATCACAAAACGATTATTAATTTCAATTGATTTTATCATTACCATTATATTTTTAAATTATGATAGTAAAGTTATTAATATCACATTTTTTAGACAGAAGTTAATAATAAAGTGTTGTTATTCTGACAACTCATAAATTTACAATAATTCAGGGTATTGTATTATTTACAATTCTCACTATATAACTAACATTCAGAATTGTTAATCCTAATATATTATTTTTGTTACACATTTCACCATTTTGATATTAACAACATTACTGTCAATAGTAAAGAGAATAATTTTAAACTGCTCTTACCTTAAAGCATTTCCTCGGGCATTCCTCTTTAAAAAAATCAGTGTTATCGTGTATCTTGATGTGGTGACAACGCGTTGCGGGCGTATGAATGTGTTTCTCTGAGGTTTCAAGTTTTTGGTGAAAAATCAAAAGTTCTTGATCAAAACCTAGTGCTGTGAAGTGTTAACTAGAAAACGAGAAACGAGGGCGAGACAATTTGAATTCTATTTGTTACAATATTGTGTAAGCTAGTGAAGTTTGTATTTGCATCTGTTGACCTAATTGAAAATAAAAATAACAATAAAATAGGTATATTCAAGACTTTTACTATATCCCCCAAACCGTTATTATAACATCATTGGTATTAAAAAAGTAAAAGGTATCTAAAGGGCAGATTAATAAGAAATCAAAATTCAATATTGTCTTCAACCTTGGTGTGTATAGACAAACTTTGGTATATGTACCTACCTAATAAGTTCACTACGAAAAGTAGCACTTCAGCTCCTAGTAGAATTTTCATAATTTTTATTATTTTTAATGGTGAATTGACTGAGCATATTATGTGAGTTCACCTTCAAAAAAATTATATACTTATAATAAAATAAAAATATTGTATATTAATAATAGTATATTATGCAATGATCATGTAATGATAGCCATTAATACACGAGCATGTTGTAGGATACGAAACGAGCCGCAGGCGAGTTTCGTATATAACATGCGAGTGTATTAATGGCCATTACATGAGAGTTGCATACACTATTTTTTCTACTGCCATTGATAAAATTTATGATATTTATATATGTCAACATTATGCTTAACTTTGAATAGAGATTTCATAATTGAGTCATCCATACAGTTGAAGGTTTAATTTTTTATTGTAGTTCTTCAAAATATACTATCAAAACATTTTCTGAGAAGGACGATGTGTTTTTGGTGTTTCCAGTTTATAAATTGTCCATAAATTTTTCGTAAATTTTCTTGGACTTGTCCGGTAGTATATTATTACCTGCATTTGTCGCCCTTTCTGTAATTTCTAGAGGTGTTAGTGAAAATTCTTCGTTATCGCTCAATATTTCCATAATAATGCCTTCTCCCAAACTTAAGGTATTAATTTTTAATAACAATTTGAGGTATTTTTGTTTATAAAATTATTGTTTTTCGCTAAATTGACCTTTTCAATTTAGAAGCCTCTCTCTCTGGCGTCAGACTGTCAGATGCCAAAAGAGTATGAAAAGTATGAAAACAATCATTGACAGCTATTGACAATGGTTTGTTGACAAGAGTTTTATACGTGTGAGACTGGAAACTATTATTTCCTCGGTTTTTTCAAGGTTTTTTCCTAACAATGGTGATTGTGTGTAGTGTGCCTTTTCGTGAAAATAATTCCTATTCACCGGCGGACGTGTCTTTCCATAAGTTTTCATCAAATCCTACATTTGTCAAAATTTGGATACACAAAATCAGAACTGATACTCGCAAAAGTAAGGGAAATCCACGACCCATCAAGTATACAAAGATATCCACATTCAAGTTTAGTTTGTGGAAGCTGTTTGCTTCCCACATTTTCTTTCCAATTTCAAATTTCACCATTCTATGTCGGTCATTGTCATTTTCCATTCACTGAACAAAGATACCTAACTCATCGGTGGAGTCACCGATTAGAATAAAAACCAGGGGATTGCTAAACACCCTATACACTTGACATTGACGAGCAAGCAAATGTTGGCGGGAATCTGAATGTTTTCATACTTTATCGTCAAGGGCTGCGTTCAAAAACGGCTAAAGCCGAGCCAAAATTGGCATATTGCGTTCAAGTTCGGCTCCAGCGTGCCAAAAATGGTTGGCTTTACACGTTCCAAATCAGCCGCGGTAAAGTAACTTTTGGAGGCTCTTTCAACTGAGTCTAGAAATGGTTATACGGATTTTGATTGGATGAGACCAAATTCAATATGGCGTGGCGGCCAGGCAAGTTAGTTTTGAATATGGGTTTTCATGCATATTTCAATTATTTTGTTTGTTTGCAGCTTCGATTTTAATTATTCAATAAAATATTTGTTAACTAAGTACGTTAACTATTAAGTCGGGCAGAAACTAGATATTTTTTGTGTGTTTTGGTCCATGAATGGTCGCCACGCCATATTGAATGTCACGTGGTTTGGATTGCATATTGAGAAACGGTATTTGGCGTTCCAGCAAATTCACACCAGATTTGGCATTGCCGGTAGAAGGGGAATAGTAGGTTTTGGCATTAGCATTGCCGGCTTTGAACGCACTCCATCTCTTTTAATTGAAAACGTCAATTACCATAGAAAAGCTATAAACAGAGTGCTGTCATCATTCAAAAAAAAAATAATTCAAAATTTGTTAACTGGTGGCGCCATCTATTGACAATGTATAATAATGATAAAAGTAAAAATTCTTCCTTATCACTCATTATTTCTATAATAATTATTCTTTGTCCCAAACTTTAGGTAACTTTTAAACAATTCGAAGTCTTTTTTATAGCTATCAAAATAATTGTTTTACGCAAAATTACCGTTAAAAATGTTCAATATTGTGGCGTCATTGTTCCGCGAGTCCGTTGTGTTCAACCCTGGATGGCTCAACTATTGTGTACAACCCTGGCGGCCTGACGTGACGTGACAGAAGACAGCTGTCCCAGGTTGTTGTTTACTTCTAGTCAGCTTGTTGCCGCGCAATTATGATATCTTGTTGTTGTTAACAAAATAAAGTATTTTGATTTATTTGTATGTTCAGTGCCCAGAATTAAACCGAGTTATTAGTAAAACAGTGTTTTCATTCGCTGGTGATATATCAAGCAAACACATAGCAGTAGTAGCTATAACTGGTGACCCCGACGTGATATATCTCCGCGTACCACTCGGTTCGTCAGTGAGTATTCCTATGCCTCAACCTTCTGGCCCTCACGGCAGTACAGCATTTGATCCCGCGGTGCATTTTAATCCAACAAATCACCCGGTGAGCTATCAGCAAGCATATGCCCAACCAGTAGTAAATTCGTTGCCAGCCCCCATGATGCTCAACCAGCAGCAGAGTTATGCCATTGACGCAGTTTACAACTGCAATCTGCCACCCTTTTGGCGTTCTCATCCAGACCTATGGTTCCTGCAGATTGAATCAGTCTTTCAAGCCCACCGTATACAGTCCGATAGCACCAAGTACTATCAATTGGTAAAATCACTGGACCCGGACACAATCACGGAAGTTGCAGACATCTTGAAGGCTCCACCACCTCAAGATAAGTACCAAAATCTCAAGTCTAACCTAATAAGTAGACTAACAGCCTCCGAAGACTCTCAGATGCACAAACTGCTCACTGATCTAGATCTAGGTGACCGAAAACCCTCACAGTTGCTTCGTGAAATGCGAGCCCTTGCCGGCAATCGTGCTACAGAAGACGTGCTCCGCATACGATGGCTGGCCCTTCTGCCTGTCAGCATTCAGCACTTGCTGAAAATTTTCAAGGCTAATTCACTTAACGAACTAGCTGCTGCAGCTGATGAGCTCATGACAAACATCCCTGGTGGCAGTGTCATGGCCGTCAACCAGAGCTCTCGCCAGCATGGACATGGTTCTTCAGTAGCCTCCGAGCTGAACGAACTCAGACAAGCCATCACAGAACTAACCATTGCTCAGAAGGACCTCACTTCTGCCATCAGACAGAGTCTCACCTCTACCAGTCGACAACCACGTGAGCGTTCTGTCACTTCTGGAGAATGCCGATATCATCGAAAATTCGGTGCCCGGGCCCAAAAATGTGTCTCAGCTGCCACTAGCATCTCCGCGCCAGGAAAACTAAATATGCTGTCGCCTGTTCAGGTGGTAAGCGACAGCAATGTCAACAGCACCTGCCTCCCATCTAAAGAAAGTCGCCTGCACGTCATAGACAAGGTCACTGGCATGAAGTTCCTTATCGACAGTGGTTCCGTTGTATCCTTGATTCCAAGAAGCTTCTTTCAACGAAAACTTCTGCCTGCTGACCTCATGCTATATGCAGCCAATGCAACAGTTATCAAAACGTATGGTCAACACTTTCTTAACCTCAATTTTGGACTCCGCAGATCCTTCAAGTGGGCATTTATCATTGCAGACGTCAAATCAGCAATCATAGGTGCCGACCTGCTTTCACATCATGGCCTCCTTCCTGATTTAAAGCACAAGCGCCTTCTGGACTCTCTCACCTCACTGTCTTCTCCTGCTGAAATGCATGAAACCGAACTTCATACTGTTTCCACTGTCAATAATGCAGAATATGCACCTCCTACACTCAGTCAACCCTATAGCAAGTTGCTGGAAGAGTTTATTGACATCACCCGTCCAAGGTCAGCCCCATCAGTGGACGCCCCTACAGGAACTCATCACCACATAGTCACCACTGGACCGCCAGTCAATGACCGTCCACGTCGGCTAAACTCAGAGAAACTAAAGATTGCTAAAGAGGATTTCGACCTCCTGTTGCATCATGCTGTTATCCGTCCCTCCAGCAGTCCATGGGCCAGTCCTCTACACATGGTCCAGAAAAAGCAAGGTGGATGGCGTTCCACAGGTGATTTTAGGAGGCTCAATTCCCATACTGTGCCAGATCGGTACCCCATACCACTACCAGAAGACATCTTTCAGCGGCTGCATGGGAAAAGTGTCTTCACTGTCATTGACCTGGTTCGAGCTTACCACCAAATTCCTGTAGCACCAGAGGACATACCCAAAATAGCGATAACTACTCCTTTTGGGCTTTTTGAGTTTCTGGGTATGCCTCCAGGCCTGCGCAATGCCACTCAGACATTTCAACGTCATATGGACAACCTTCTCCGTGGTATTGACTTCGCAGCATGCTACATTGATGACTTGATAGTGTTCTCGGATTCCCATGAGGAACATCTGCAACATCTACGCAAAATCTTTAATGTACTGCGTGAGAACAAACTCACTATCAACCTCAGCAAGTGCCAAATCAACAAGTCAGAAGTTATGTACCTCGGCTACTCCATCAACAAGCTCGGATACAAACCACCTGATTCCAAGATCCAAGCCATCGCTTCTTACCCCAAGCCAGAGACCATCTCTGACCTTCGTAAGTTTTTGGGAATGCTCAATTATTACCGTCGCTGTATTCCAAAGGCCGCTGAACTTCAAGCCCCTCTCAATGCATTTATGAAGGGTGCCAAGAAAAAAGACAAACGGCCCATCCCTTGGACACCCAGCTCAGAGAAGGCCTACCAAGACTGTGTAGAAAGCATTGTCAAAGCGACTTGTACCAGCTTCATCTCACCCTCTGCAAGTCTCGCACTCGTCACTGATGCCTCGGACTTCGCCATTGGAGCTGCACTTGAACAGCTGATCGACGACTGCTGGAAGCCCATAGGTTTTTTTTCCCGCAAGTTGAGTCCCACCGAAACGCGATACAGCACCTACGATCGCGAGCTGCTAGCGATTTTCGCTGCAATAAAGTTCTTTCGTCACCAGCTGGAAGGACGCCAGTTCATCATCAAAACTGATCATCGCCCACTGGTATACGCCTTTGCTCAGCGCGCTGAAAAAGCATCCCCCAGACAGCTCCATCAACTGGACTTTATTTCACAATTCAGCACAGAAATCGTCTATGTCAAGGGAGAACACAACGCCGTTGCTGACGCCCTGTCTCGTATTAACGCTATCTCCATGCCAACGTCACTGTCTCCTAAAGCCATCGAAGCCGCACAGCTTGAAGACCAAGATACGCCACAAGAATCATCGCTCAATCTGCAACAGCTTGTTATTGAAAACGCCAACGTCCTCTGCGATATCTCTTCAGATCGCATCAGACCCTACATTCCGACAAGTCTCCGACGCAAAGCTTTTGATGTTGTGCATGGTTTGGCACACCCCAGCGGCCGAGTCACTGCTCGAAGCCTCAAAGAAAAATTTGTTTGGCCTGGAATCAAGAAGGACGCCCTCCAGTGGTCCCGCCAATGCATTCAGTGTCAAAAATCCAAAATTCAACGACACAATCGTCTCGCACCACAGCACATCACCGTACCTGACAACAGATTCGAGCATATTCACCTAGACCTCATCATTTTACCACCAGTCAACAAATTTCGTTACTGCTTAACCATAATTGATCGATTTTCTAGATGGCCTGTTGCAGTACCCCTCCAGAACATGGAAGCTGACACCGTCTCGTCTGCTCTCTATGTCAATTGGATTTGCAACTACGGAACGCCACTATCCATCACAACTGACCAGGGCCCGCAATTTGAATCTTCACTATTTTCGGCTCTTGCACGCCTTGTAGGAGCGCGGGTAATCCACACCACGCCCTATCACCCGCAGTCCAATGGCATCGTAGAGCGCTTCCATAGGACTTTGAAGGCAGCCCTTATGTGTCAAGCACCCACGCCCTGGACGGAAGTGCTTCCGACCGTTCTTCTGGGTCTGCGTACGTGCCTAAAAGAAGACCTGAATGCCTCACCAGCGGAGCTCCTTTATGGGACACCCCTGCGTATACCTGGTGAATTCTTCACCTCTGATTCACCCCCAGCTGATCCCCAAGTCTTCCTCGAAAAATACCGGGACCACATCAGGAAAGTCCGCCCAACACCTACGGCTCACCATATCAAATCTCGCTGCTTCATCCTCAAGGACCTCGCAACTTGCAGTCATGTCTTCCGCCGAGTGGACTCTGTTCGTCGCCCGCTCGAACCGCCATACACTGGCCCGCATGAAGTCGTCAAGAGAATAAATGACCGAGTGTACAGCATTCGAATCAATGGCGTTGAGAAGACTGTCTCTGTGGACGCGCTGAAGCCAGCCTACACCCTTAAACCCGATACCGTTTCATCCACCCTGGAGAATCACCCAGCGTCATCCTTCACCATGGACCGCCCTCTTCGCACTTACTCAAAAAAGAAGGTTTCGTTCCTCCCACAAGTGGCTTCGTCACTGGGAGGGGAGTAGATGTGGCGTCATTGTTCCGCGAGTCCGTTGTGTTCAACCCTGGATGGCTCAACTATTGTGTACAACCCTGGCGGCCTGACGTGACGTGACAGAAGACAGCTGTCCCAGGTTGTTGTTTACTTCTAGTCAGCTTGTTGCCGCGCAATTATGATATCTTGTTGTTGTTAACAAAATAAAGTATTTCGATTTATTTGTATGTTCAGTGCCCAGAATTAAACCGAGTTATTAGTAAAACAGTGTTTTCATTCGCTGGTGATATATCAAGCAAACACATAGCAGTAGTAGCTATAATATCTTAACTAGTGCTGCCATCTATCAACATTGCATAATATTAAAAATGAGTATTATAATGAAAATCTGTATCGTAATGAAGTTCATTATAATACAGATTTTAATCGTTTAATAGCGTTTTATGAAATGTCAGTAGAAAAAGTTATTTTTCTACTGACATTTCATAATACGCTATTAAACGATTAAAATCTGTATAATAATGAACTTCATTACGATACCGATTTTCATTATAATACTCATTTTAAATATTATACAATGTTGATAGATGGCAGCACTAGTTAAGATATTAAACATTTTAAACGGTAATTTTGCGTCAAACAATTATTTTGATAAATATAAAAAAGACTCCGAATTGTTTAAAAGTTACCTAAAGTTTGGGACAAAGAATAATTATTATGGAAATCATGAATGATAAGGAAGAATTTTTACTTTTTTCATTATTATACATTGTCAATAGATGGCGCCACCAGTTAAAAAAAATTTTTTTTTTTTTGAATGTTGACAGCACTCTGTTTATAGCTTTTCCATGGTAATTTAGCGAAAAACAATAATTTTTATAAAAAAGTACTTCGAATTGTTATTAAAAGTTACCCAATGTTTGGGATAAGGCATTAATATGGAAATATTGATTGATAACGAAGAATTTTCTCTAACACCTCCAGAAATTACAGAAAGGGCGACATGCAGGTAATATTATACTACCGCACAAGTCCAAGAAAATTTACGAAAAATTATACAGACAATTTATGTATTGGAAACACCAAAAACACATATCGTCCTTCTCAGAAAATGTTTTGATAGTATATTTTGGACAATTACAACAAAAAATGAATCCTTCAACTGCATGGATTACTCAATTATAAAATCTCTATTCAAAGTTAAGCATAATGTTGACATATCTAAATATAAGTTTTATCAATGGCAGTAGAAAAAATAGTGTATGCAACTCTCATGTAATGGCCATTAATACACGAGCATGTTGTAGGATACGAAACGAGCCGCAGGCGAGTTTCGTATATAACATGCGATATTACATGATCATTGCATAATATACTATTTTTTTACTATAACCTGAGAAATAGTCATTATTCAATCTATTTTTCTAGGAAAAAATTGAATTTCTCTCCCAAGGTTAATAATGAAAATAATGAAAAAATACCTAGGTTAATAATGAAAATGACGTCATGATGCAAGGATATATATAAAAAAATACAGGTTTCTGTAGGTACATAGAAAAATTAAGAAGAAAACGAAAATTCAAGATCCGGGAATAGACAAAATATGAGATGGAAAACTTGAAAAATAAAGAATAAATAAATATATAGGTACTTAGATAATAATAATATTAATAATAATACCCGAGTAAACATCAAAAAATTTGCAAAAATATGGCGGCAGGGGCGTGGCTAACTTCTATATTCGTATTCAAAATCTGCAAGAATATGGCGGCGGTACCGAATTTCTATTTGAAAAGGTTAAGTCACTGAAGGTGGGCCGGGGCCATTGGAAAGGGTTGAAAAGGAAACAACCAATCAAATACCTTGACGATACATAAACCCCGGAAAGGGGCGGGGCTCAACTAACCAATTAAATGCCCTGCTGATATCACTCGCATCTGATTGGAAAGGGGCGGGGCTTATATCCAACCTATCAAAATACTTTGTTGATATCCTTGCGTTTGATAACAACTAACGAGTCAGCCACAGTGTTGCCAGCTTGACGGAATTATCCCCTTTTTGCCTTTTTGAGGAAATTTTCTATTTTCGTTCGCAAAGGGAAGAAGCGGAAAGTGGAATTTTTAAAGTCTGTTTTTTTTTTAAAGATAAAAGTCAAAATTATATTATGTTGGCAAAACAATGTTAAATTGTCGATGCTTTCAAATTTTTTATGTAGAGAAGGCTTATGTGTTGCCAACATAGTTACTAAATTTTTGACTTGGGGAATTATCTTTGAAAAAAAAACAGACTTTACTTTTTCTTTTATTTAAACTGCTGGACACTCGAACTTTCACATATACAGATTTTTAGAGCAAATTCAAAATTCCATATTTTCGACACGAATAAAGTTTTTTTAACGCGGTTTGTGGATTTTAATAGCTTGTTTTTTGCGAATAAAGCTTGACGTAAATTTCTCATAGGACCATAGGGTTACGATATATGGGGCGATAAAATTCAGTTTTGCTTTAAAATCTGGTATGTGTAAGTTCAAGTGTCCAGCAGTTTAGTTGCAAAATTTTCATATTCAATGAAAAATTGGTAATTTTAAGTTTCTAGCACACGATATACAATAGGTATACAGGGTGGGCCATTGAACTTAAGACATTATTGAACTTTTTTTTTTCAAAAACGCGCCCTTTTCGAGATATTGAAATGTCTCAATTTAAATGGACCACGCTGTATAAGTATGGGTACAACATCTCATTCCCGACTGTAAGTGAAGGCGCAATAATTGTTTTTTTTTTCACTACCGCGCGTAAAGTACTTACGTCACGCACCTTTTAGAAGATACTAGGTCATGAGCGCGCTTCGCGCGCTTTTTATTTAAATCAAGTCCATCAAAATAATTATAAAATGGAAAATATTTATTAGGTGTTGTACAAAAAACAGCATAATTTTTGATTTAAATGTACATTATACATTAAATGTAACAGTGAGATAAGTTGTATAGATGTTATTCTAGTGAATAAATTTCAAATGCGATGGATGGAGTTGGTGACTAATTATTTTTGTATGGTATATCCTAATGAATTTAAATCGATCACATTTCTTGAATGTACGGTGTGCGTATGTCTACTTATCTCATTTTGTTTTATGGAACTCGTAGGTGTAGGTATACATTTTTCGAAGTGGTTTATTTAAAACAGAATAATCATAACCATAATCAAGGTGTTATTATAAACCGAGTTAGTAACTATTTATGTGCTGTGGTATAATACGAGATATCGAGTCTTAATTTTTTTTTTTACACTTTCATGAAGTTCCTTTTTTTTATTAGGCCAGTTATTGAAGTCTACTCGATCAACATTTTACTGCCAACAATCGAAAAAAAATTTTTTTAAAAGATTTTAAATGCAATTGCTCAATTATTCAACTTACATTTTTTGTTTGTACCTACGTGGTAGACATAAATTTTAAATGTGATCAAAGTAGTTGGCGAATTATTACTTTTGCGGTATATCGTAATGACTTTAAATCGATCTTATTTTTTGAATATACGGTGTGCATATGTCCAGTGCAACTTATTCTATTTTATGGAACTCGTAAGAATCCAAAGTTTAAAGAGTGCTAAGTCTTCATGTCGTTCTTCGTTATTTTCAATTATTTATGTTTATCGTGTTCAGGTTTTTGTCTTGTGATCTTCAAATATCTTGTAAATAAGTTGTAAAGATCTTCTGAAATCACCTATGACTGCGAAATTTCAAAATTAAATTATCAAAAAAACAATTCTTTAAAAACATGGTTTTTGACAACACTATTGCCTCTTTGTTTCCCTGAATAAACTTTCAATGAGTCCCACGAACGAACTCTGAAAAGCGCCACATAAAGTTGTCCGTGACTAATACATCCTTTCTGGAGATCAATTACTATCCTATCAAATGTTTGTCCTTGAGATTTGTTAATCGTCATTCATTGCAAAGGCTAATTTTATTTTAAAATTGTCATTGTTTGAACGTAAAGGGGTAGACGTTTTCGCAGTAGAGTGTTATTCGATTTATGAACACTATTTCTCCCTGTTTATCTACAGTCAATATCTCACAGCGTAACAGATTATCCCCAAGTTCCAGAACTAAAGGCCTTGTACCATTGCAAAGGCCTGCACTGATGCTTAGATTTCTAATAAGCATACAATAGAATTCGTTTTCAATCGTAATTCATGGAGCGGGAATTCGGCGGATTAAGCCAATTTAAATATTTTGGAAGAATAGCATCATTTAGATCACTATTATCACAGTTCTTGACACTATCTATACTGGTGTAGAGTTTTTCGGTCTTGACGTCCAACAGTTCGACAACTTATTCGTTTATTTCTTCGACATCAACATTTCTTGCAGAAAGTATTGCAGATTTGGTCAAGTCCCTGAATCTTCCTTCTTTTAGTATTGTTCGTCGACTTTTCGAATGAGGAGCGAGGGGGTGAAGCGAAAACCAGGGGTGACGTTAGGTGACCATTGGCGTTCAAATGTAGGGTGCCACCAGCTCACATTTCTTTCGAGTATTAGATTAAAATCGACGGACTTCACTTCTCATAGATGTTTTCAACAATATCCGAATTATCAATACATTTCTCCGACAATTTTAGATTGTCGTTAGAATCATTTAGTGTTCGTTATCGCATCAAAATGGCTCAATTTCAGCAATAAGTGCTTAATATTGGCCTTTAAGGCGGCAACCGTTCGAGATTTGTCAACATAGACTTTGGATTTTAGAATGCCTAGAGAAAAAAATCCAGTGACGTTAGGTCGGCCAATTGTGGATTCTGAAGGACGATCGTTGACATCATAAATTGCACGGAGTGCACGAAACGTTTTCCGAATAGAACATTGGTTTTGATAATGATAATAATTTTTAACAATTCCGACGCGTTGCTCAATCGTGTAGCGCTCCATAATAAAATGCAGAGACTAATTGAATACGGCTGCCAAAGATAGCACCTGTGTGCCTATCGAGTTTTTCATGGGCTATTGTCAAACATCGAGCGTTACTATTGGAAAACCCTATACATACCTAGATTCTTCTATTGGACCTCGAAAAAATATTAAACCACTTCCTTGCTTTGAAAAACAACCATCTACAGAGCAATATCTAATAGCCCAGCTAATAGGCATATTGTCAGAGAATTGTCACATAAGTAAAAAATTCAGAGTCCTTCACAAAGATGCAACCGAGGAGAACATTGAAAATGCCGAAGCAAACTTCAACGCTAATGCTTGTGATTATTGTGAGCTTTGAGATCCGCTAAAATTCAACCCTTTCCAGATTTTCCAGAATTTTTCCGAGCCAATCCAGAAATTTCCATGCGTTTCCAGACGTTTCCAGAAATTTCCAGACTTTATCCAGATTTTTCCAGACTTAGCTAGACTTTATGCAGACTTGTCAAAATTTCTCCAGACCTTATCAAGCCTTTTCCAGAGGTTTCCCGACATTTCCAGACTTTCCCAGACTTTATCCAGACTTTTCTAGACTTGGCTGGATTTTTCCAGACTTTATCCAGACTTGTCTAGATTTCTCCAGACCTAATAGAGCCTTTTCCAGACGTTTCTAGAAATTTTCTGGCTTTTCCAGACTGTATCCAAACTTATCCAGACTTTTCCAGATTTAGCTAGACTTTACCCAGACTTGTCTAGATTTCTCCAGACCTTATCCAGCCCTTTTCTGACCTCTCCGGACTTCTCCCAAACACTTTCCCGACTTCAAATACACTTTTCCAGACTTTATCCAGACTTGTCTGAATTTTTCCAGACCTTATCAAGCCTTTTCCAGACGTTATCAGAAATTTCCAGGCTTTTCCAGACTTTATCCAGACTTTTCTAGACTTCGCTAGATTTTTCCAGACTTTATCCAGACTTGTCTAGATTTCTCCAGACCTAATAGAGCCTTTTCCAGACGTTTCCAGACATTTTCTGGCTCTTTTCCAGACTTTATCCAAACTTGTCTGAATGTCTCTAGACCTTATTAAGCCTTTTCCAGACGTTTCCAGAAATTTCCAGGCTTTTCCAGACTTTATCCAGATTTTTCTAAGCTTAGCTAGATTTTTCCAGACTTTATCCAGACTTGCCTCGATTTCTCCAGACCTAATAGAGCCTTTTCAAGACGTTTCCAGAAATTTTCTGGCTCTTTTCCAGACTTTATCCAAACTTATCCAGACTTTTCCAGACTTAGCTAGACTTTATCCAGACTTTATCCAGACTTTATCCAGACTTATCTAGATTTCTCCAGCCCTTATCCAGCCCTTTGACCTCTCCGGACTTCTCCCAAACACTTTCCCGACTTCAAATACACTTTTCCAGACCTTATCCAGACTTGTCTGAATTTCTCCAGACCTTATCCAGCCTTTTTCCGACGTTTCCAGAAATTTCCAGGCTTTTCCAGACTTTATCCAGACTTTTCCAGACTTGGGTAGATTTTTCCAGACTTTATCCAGACTTGTCTAGATTTCTCCAGACCTAATAGAGCCTTTTCCAGACGTTTCCAGAAATTTTCTGGCTTTTCCAGACTTTATCCAAACTTATCCAAACTTATCCAAACTTATCCAAACTTTTCCAGACTTAGCTAGACTTTATCCAGCCTTATCCAGACTTTATCCAGACTTGTCTAGATTTCTCCCGACCTTATCCAGCCCTTTCCTGACCTCTCCGGACTTCTTCCAAACACTTACCCGACTTCAATTATGTATAAGTAATTGCCTATCTATGAGTTGGCACTTAATGTATGCAAAAGCGGTAACAACCTTGAACTAACATAAACATATCGATTTTATATTCCGATTGCCTTATTTGCATAATTAAAGCGGTGACAACCTTGAACTAACATCTCGATTTTATAGTCAGATAAAATGTCACGCACCAGTGCGTAAAGTAGTTTTTTTACTACTAACCTGGAGAAGTAGTCATTATTTCATCAATTTTTCTGGGAAAAAATTGATAAATTTCTTTCCCTATAGGTTAATAATGAAAATAATGAAAAAATACCTAGGTCAATAATAAAAATGACGTTATTACGCAAGGATATTGTCATAACGTAACAGGTTTTTATTGGTTTAATTTCAGTGTCAAACTGTTAATTTTAAGAAAAGCAGGTTCCTGTATGTACATTATAGGATATTACCGTAAGCTGTTGATAGAGGGCAGCACACCGACAAGAGAAAATAATTTGGGCACAGGTTTCAAACCTTTTTTTTTTATTTTCCACTAGCAGTAGTAAAAAAAATTCTATATATCCCTCGGTTGAGAAAGTCATTATATACCTTACGCATTATAGAAGCGCTCGGTATATAATGAAATGACCAACTTCTCTACCTAGGTATATAATGTACTATTATACTTCACAATAATCATTGTTGATGCTACAATAATATCATCAGGCTAACAATAATGCTTTTTCAATATGAATATTTGTTTTAATAAAAATAACATTATACATATTTTATTAAATTGTTATTTTAACAATAAATTTGTTAGGGATCTTGGGTACAATAATTTTGTAAATTTAATAATATTCATTTCAAATAATACAATTACATTTTAAAGACAGCTTTCATAAATTAGTAATCGTGTTACTATAACAACAATTATTGTTGGACGAATACGGATGATAATATTGTTAAAATAACCTATCTTTATTATCAATATTACATTTTTTTTTTTTCTGGGTGTAGTTTTGTAAAGTAACATTACTATTCCTGTTGAAAGGCGAATTGACAAAACGTGGATAATCTTTCAAATTCTGACTTTATATAATGAGTTATTTTTCAAGTACAAATAAGTGGATTGTTGCAGAACTTATGGGTGAACCTCTGCGAAAGAGCGCAGCGAGATCCGCAGCCATCTAATCACCAATATACTTGTTGTGGAAACAGCCAAACAACCGTATTTATTTTTTATGATCACAGTGGCAACGTTGCAAAAAAGCCCCCCGCCGTGAAAGCTCGATGGCCGCTGACGCCGTACCAGGCTGTACGCATCCCCAGTCGGGTTGTTGTCGCTAAGGGAAAAAATGCATTCCTTCTTTTTTTTTTCACTTCGCAGTGTGATTTGTGATTTTAGTAGTGTGGTTTCACTAGCAGTAAATAGTGCGTAAAAACGTCTAGCTCTATACAAGTTTGAACCTGCTCACTTTTCTCTAATTATTTAATTATTCTCTCTAGTTGCACCCTTGTGCTCTCTCTCGCTCTCTAAATAAAAAGACTTATTTTTTTATCTCTCTAGCTTCTGGCTTGAAAACTCAAGTGATATAATATCGCGTAAAACATTGAGTTAATCACACTCCCCTTTTTTAAGGGCTCTCTAAAAATATAAAAACTCTCAACTCCCGAAGATTTCTTTTAAGAATAAACTTTATCTTGTGCTCTCAATTAATTATTGTTAAATTGACTATTGAGCACTTACAATTAGTGAATTTATACCGATTAGTGAATGTTCTCGAATAACTCAAATGCGACTTGTTAACTAACCTGTGAATAATTAAAAGTACAGTCCGTTTCACCAGGGTTTGTACTTTTGAGATTGATTATGCCAAAACTTGGAAAAAAGGGTTTGTCGTAGATTAGTTCTTCAATAGTGTTCAAATTTTGTATTAAAGTTAGGCAATATCAAATAAGTATGTTCCCAAACGCTCTTCATAGCATGTTCGGAATTATTGTTTTGTAATAAAAATTTCAATTTAGAATAGAGATCATTTGAGTTATCTGGGAATACCTACATAAAAAAATTAATTGACTTCTGATAATAAATAGTATAGGTACTATATACCGCGGGAACGAAATAGTAACTTTAATCCCGAAGGTAAAGTTTATAATTTGCTTAGATATTCTGGGATCTGCCCTTTTCTCTACATGTCCGAACCAAATCAGTTGTTTGTCCTTTATATGTAGAGTTTGTTTATATTGTCTACTATTGTGTCTTACGTCCATAAATTCCCTAATTCTGATTTGTAATCCTTTCCATTCTTAACCTGCCTGCCGATCTCCTTCAAAAGTCTATTTCAGTTACTTCCAGCATTTTTGTGGTTTTGTTCTTTAGTAACCAGACCTCTGAACTACATATATGTGACTATGCTTTCGACTATAGTGTTGTTTATTCTAGTTTTGTTGATATTTTGGTTTTACAGTAGGTACTTCATTTAATAGGGATATTGCCATATTACTTTGCGTCCTTGTATTATCTTGTATATTCCGATCTTTAATTGCTTCGTCTAGGATTTCCTCATTCCCAAATATTTCTTCTGCCTCTGGTACTAAATATATCGACAAAAATTCTGGAGGGAGAAAAAATTACACTTTAGTCTCTGTTATCAGGGAGTGAAGTGTAACTTTAGATGAGACCAGAAAGTGCGAAAAAGTGGTTTCATACATCTTGCTTAAGCAAAAATGCATCAACTATTCCCAGTTTTACGATACCTACTGCTTAAAATGGACAGTAATTTAATAATATGTGTTTTGTGTTTTTGATAAACTCAGTAAGGAACTTCATAACGATTAGTTTTGCTGAACTGTGATTTACGTAGCCCGTGCATTAGTAGTGGTCCAGTTTGGTGGATTAATAAATAGCGTCTATTCCACCTGTCAGCTAATGCACGGGTTACCTGAATCACCCTGTATAGTAATAAATAATACACATAAATATGGAAGAAACAAGATAATAAACGGCATTTACCAGAAAAAAAACTCTCAGCAGAACAAAAATGAGAAAAAGTCAAGAATACAAACTATAAACTAAAATAACATAAAATTCTGGTGCATAAAAATCGCTAAAAACTCAAAACACTTCCGTCACCACTATAAGAGTCTAATAAATCTGAACCATTCCAGTTTATAATTATCGGGAGTATATCCGAAGAGTCTATACAGCGATCTCTTTCCCAGGCTGAGTGAATAAGGCTATTCGTAAGGCGACAATAATGGGTCCATTTCTCAGGGGTCACCTATAGGAAAATGAGAACCACTGAAGAAAAGGTAATATTGTTAATTTAAAAACATCACTCTTTCGAGAGCTTCATTCCATATGGTCAAAACCGCATCGGCAGTAACTGAAGTTACTGAATATATTCTGGAATCATAGTAGCTCTTGCATTCTAACCATGCCATTTCTATGGGATTAAGTTGGCAATGATAAGGTGGAAGCCTTAGTACTCAGTGACCATATTGTAACGCCATTTCATCAAGTCTAAATGGAAAAAAAATAACATTTTAATAATATCTATCATCTAGTAAAAATACAACCTACTGTTGAGCTTACATATATTTTTTTTCTAGTAGAGACTTTTTAACTATATTCCATAAATCTATTTTCATGGGTGTATTCGGATATTCGATATTTCTTGTAGCCATCTTAAAAGGAGTTGTTTAGACCAACTTGACTTTGGAATTTTCTCCAACAGCCTGGAATGGTAGGGTGCGTTATCTATCACTATGAGAAAAGGCTCTTCTAAATTTGAAAGTAATTGTTCCTGGAACCATTTTTCGAAATTTTCAGCATTCATAGCGTCATGGTAATCACCGGACTTGGACCAAGATTTGCAAATCAGACTCGCATTTGCCACGAACCCTGTGTCTGATCCAGCATGTATAATAATGTATCTGACGCCTTCTGAACTTTTCTTTTTAATAGTTTTATTTGAACCGTCTTGCCAACTATTTCTAAACGCTCCCTTGCTAATACAACAAAAAAATATTTATATGCATTTTTAATTAAACCTTCCAAGAAACCTGTGTATCCATCGTTTCATCCAAAAAAAAACGGGTTTTAAAGCAAAAC
Organism: Ceutorhynchus assimilis; assembly: GCA_917834065.1. Lineage (NCBI taxonomy): Eukaryota > Metazoa > Arthropoda > Insecta > Coleoptera > Curculionidae > Ceutorhynchus > Ceutorhynchus assimilis. The sequence goes on from OU892279.1 coordinate 52,690,717, forward strand.
TACAGTTGAAATTATCTGTATATGCCCTCAAAAACTGAACTCTTTTCTCAACAACGTATGACTGTTCCATTAAATACTTCCTATTAGATATAGTATATCTTTCCTCTACATAGGGAAGCATTTGAAATTTCCACATCGTCAAGATTTAGCAAATTTCTTTGGAGTGAAACTAATGTGACATGTTCTCCTGTGGAACAATTTCGTTATATTTTGTCAAATTTATGGAGTTAAATCAAGTTTATTTTAAATACCTATAGCAAACATTGCGTATATTCCATTTTTAATGGTATGCTCGTAAACTCTGTAAAGAGGGCGTTCACGAGATCTCTGAATTGCAGCTGTTGTGGATGCCTTATGATCCATATCACTCCTGATCCCATGCGCATTGATCTTTTTAACAGTGGTAATTCCAATTCCTAGGGCATCAGATACTCTCTACACAAGTCGAAGAAATAAAGTCCATACATTAAATTTTAATATGAATACAGATACCAAATTAGAACAAAAACTCACCTCTAAAACACACTTAAATGGTAACAGGGGGTTTCCTGTTTCCTGCCTCTCGCTTCTTTGTAAAGTAAAAAATAAGGCTTGAAATCATAATTTGCTCACCTTCTGAATATCGTCGAGGCATTTTACACAATAATAGGCAAGTGGAATTAAAACGTGACGCGTCTTTTGACAAAATCGATTTTTTTTGACAAATTTTCAATATAAATAACTTCTGGTTTTAAGAACCGACGAACGTTTTTGACGTCATTAATTTGTTTCAGTCAATTTTTATTTTTTAAACAAGGAAGGCAAATGCTGGTGAAACAAACTATACTTGAATGTGGTTACAGTATTTATTACTTTATTAAACGATTATTTTGGCAACAATAGAGAGATATAAAACTGGAAGTGTGAGTGCATTATTTAGCAGTGACGTCCCCATCCCCTTTATGATCCAGTGATCTAGCCCTAAATTAAATGTTGACACCTCAGTTAGAGGCCCTAACAATACTATTGAACTGTTCAAGTAAGGCATTCACCTGAAACGTGTAATTTTTAAACTAATGAGAATAACGCACATTTGAGTGAGTCAGGTTAGTATCGTACTTGAACAACGTATTAATGAATAGATGGCTGCGGAACTCGCTGCGCTCGTCCCGCAGAGGTCCACCCATAAGTTCCGCAACAATCCATTCATTTGTACTTGAATAAATTGTCACATTATGTTACTAGTTTGGTAAAGTAGGTAACATTACTAATTCCTGTTGAAAGACAAATTGACAAAAAGTGAATAATCATAATCTTACAAATTTTGACTTTATATAATATAAGTAATTGTTCAAGTACCTACAAATAAGTGCATTATCGCAGAACTTATGGGTGGACCTCTGCGGGACGAGCGCAGCGAGTTCCGCAGCCATTTACTCACCAATATACTGTTGAACTGTTCAAGTAAGACATTCACCTGAAACGTGTAGTTTTTAAACTAATGAGAATAACTCACATTTAAGTGAGTCAGGCTAATATCGTATTTAAACAACATATTGATGAATAGATGGCTGCGGAACTCGCTGCGCTCGTCCCGCAGAGGTCCACCCATAAGTTTCGGAACAATCCACTCGTTTGTACTTGAATAACTTGTCACATTATATTACTAGTTTGGTAAAGTAACATTACTAATTTTTGTTGAAAGACAAATTGACAAAAAGTGAATAATCATCATCTTACAAATTTTGAATTTATATAAGTGTTCAAGTACCTACAAATAAGTGGATTATCGCAGAACTTATGGATGGACCTCGCAGCCATATACTCACCAATATACTGTTGAATTATCCAAATAAAACTCACCTGAAACTTGTAGTTTTTGAACTAAACTTCATTCCACGAAACGAGATAGTAGAGGTAAACAAATAGGCGGAGCTTAAAAATTCAGAGAAGGACTGCAAAAATATGAATTACAACTAATGACATTTATTATTGTCAGGTTGTCATATGAGTCAATAAGTTTAATTTCGTATTTCCTAGTATTTTACAATTATTCAAATAGTGTTTGGTGAACTACTGTTAATTAGTGAGCAATTTAAATTAAAACAATATCAAGTTCAACAGATTCCGCTGAAGAATTCGTTCGGAAATATATTCAGAAAAGAGAAATACAAAACAACCTAGGACGGTCCTGCCTAGGGCGGAGTATAATCCTTTTCTAGCCAATAAAATCCGACTTACCTGTCAAAGTTTGTTTACTTTCACTATCTCGTTTGGTGAAATGAACTTTAGGTAATGAGAATAACTGACATTTGAGTGAGTCAGGTTAGTATATCATACTTAAACAACGTATTAATGAATATAGATGACTGCGGAACTCGCTGCGCTCGTCTCGCAGAGGTCCACCCATAAATTCCGCAATAATTTACTCGTTTGTACTTGAATAACTTGTCACATTATATTACTAGTTTGGTAAAGTAACATTACTAATTCTTGTTGAAGGGCAAATTGACAAAAAGTGGATAATCTTACAAATTCTGACTTTATAGGTATAATAAGTTATTGCAGTACAGGGTGTTTTTTTATATATTGATACCCCACCTGCAGCCTTCACCTTTACAAGTAGATGAAAGGTGTAAATACAAAAGTTGTACAGTATTGGGCTAAATGTTTTCAGATTTTTTCAAATGGGATGCCCTATATTTGGTTCTATATTCTTGAAGAGCACAATTTTACGATTCCAAAACTTTTTTATATTTGGTTGAGCCGTTTCTAACATATTTGGTTCTAAAAATTTTAAAAATACTATCAGAGAAACTAAGTAGGTACCTCAAATTTTACCTGCAGCTTTCACCTGTATAGGTAGAATGGTTCACGAAACCAGTAGTAGAATAGTATTTTTACAATTTTTACAAATATAGACAAACTATATATTTTTGGAATCGGGGCATTGTGTTTTTCAAGATTATAGAATGAAATATAGGGTATCCCGTTTGAAAAAAGCTGGAAGCATGCAAAAATTCACATTGCAGACATTCAAATTTTGTTTCTGACCAAACCCCTCAACCTTTCCATATTAGTATGAATTCAATATATTATTTCCTATTAGAAAAAAAAACATGTCTGATGAACACTGGCCTAAAGAGTCACCTGTACTATCTGCAGAACAACTAGAACTTCTTGTGTCAAATAATCTCTCAAAAGAAGTCACTCTTCAAACCATCATCCAGAAAAGCGAATCATTTCCGATAAAATTTCCAGTGGACACTGCAAAGTGTGCAAACCTTTTAGCAAAAGGTAATAGGAATAATTGTAATTTTTCCTATAACTACAAAACATTATGTATACCTAGGTGTTCCAGAAACCTTGCTACAGCGCAATGTTAACTCAGTTTATCCTATTCTGCACGAGTCAGCCTTACCACTATTTATCCAGTTTTTATCTCACAAAAAAAAGTTTGGATCCAAGATTGAAAAAACTTACTATAAAGATTTTACTGTAGAGCAACTTGTCGATAGGCTATTGTCCAAAAGAGCAGTAATGTTTTGCGGAAACCACGATTTATTTATGTTGCTAGATAAGTATACTAACTATGGCAAATGGGAACTTGTCGGTAAGTATATTTGCGTTAATAACAACCAAGTCCATAATTATACTTTTAGGCACTGATAAAGAAAAGCCTCCGACAATATTGAAAAATTGCCTGTCCTATGACGAAATAAAACTCTCAGCGCTCCTTTCAGTTTCGTCCTATACCTATTTTGTTAATGATGGATCAAGGAATAATTGTGGAAAATATTCAGAACAACGAGAACAACTGGAAGACTTTGGAATTATTATCGGCCTTATCGGTACTAGACTTCGCAAGCCTGAAGTAATGGAGTATCAGGAAATTGTAGTTTCAAAAGAACAAAATACTAAAAGCAAAGGATATGGACACAAAGTAGCATCCATACAAGGTTTTATATAAAAAATCCAAATATCAACAACTCTAATTATTGGGTTTTTAATTGTAGGAATATTTCTCAACTTTTATGGAGAATCCAATTCAACTTATCATGACTTAAAAAAGCAGCTCGAGGATAAGAGAAAATATACCAAGTTGAATGATGATAAAAAATATTTCAATAACGATGTTTATGAAAAAAGAATGAGTTTGTCCTTTGACACTTTGCTGATAGAAGCTAATGAAAGGGCCAAAAACCAAAACAAAATGGCTTACGTTTTTGTAGTTGGTATTGGTTTGGGAGTTTGGAGGATTTCATTGCACCAGAATAAGATGTTTATCAGTGCATTTTGTAAAAGAATAAAGTAAGAATTTTGAGTGGAGAAAATTTCAAAATTTTAATCTCTTTGTTATTAGATTTCTTGGACATAAATTGAATCACATAAGTGATGTTTTGTTTTCGTACATTGATGAAGGGTCTGGTGATGACTCACTTGGAGATCAAAATGTAATACCAATTGCAGAACATAGAAATGGTGGAATTAAAGTTCACATTAAAAATAGTAATCCTCATGTGAAACTGACTGGCCAGGATGAAGGTAAAATAATTGGATAATAAGACAATTATTGCTAAAAATTGTTATTATTTTTAGGCAAATTGTTAGTGGTTTCCTATGCATGGGACGGCAACTCTCTTCCAGGAAACGAATTTTGGCACGGCGGTTTGGACACTAGTGGAGATCCAGCAGCAGCGTGTTCGACCCAAGTTGCTGAGCTACACAATCCGCACATTAATCCGAAAGTTTCAGGGGCCAACCTTAGAATTGCAACTTTGAATAATGGAGTCGTGCCATTTTGCGATTATATTAAAATGAAACAGGAAAGTGGCATAGGAAAATAGGATGGATGGATGTATGCGTCAGTGTGTCAAGAATATCCATATTATTATTCTATAGGATTTTATATTATGCTCTGTAATAATTTACTGAATTACCTTTAGAAATTAGACTTTAATAAACAAGAATTCGCAATGATGAAGAACTAATGAACTAATGATAATTGGATCAGGTTTCAAGGCATTATTTTCGATCAGATATCCAAGAAGTTTTATTTTAGGGAGTAAGAATTTTTATTTCGTTTATGGTAAAATTGTATTTTTTTACGAGTAAAAATTCTTTTAAATTTTTATCATGGTCTGCTTGATTTCTACCGCATATCGTAATATCATCTAAATATGCATACACCTTCAAGATTCTCTGATTTTATTATGTAGTCTATAATCCGCTGAAAACACGCAACTCCGTTTGTCACACCAAAAGGAATACTTCGGAACTGATATAATTTGGCATCTGCCTCTAAAGTAGTATACTGCTTTTCGTCCTCACGTATGGGAACTTGCTGATACGCACTTTGTAAATCTATAGTACCAACTGAAAATATTGAATTTCGTGACAGCACGAGCAATATCTTCAATTGTTAGAAAGATTTTTTCAGGTAATGACCAACGTATTTGCCTCGGAGTAGTTGTTTCTGACTGGTCAACGAAGTTCAATATCTTCAATAATGGGCAGAGGATAAACATGTAAATATGTAAACCAAAGAACTGATAAACGTAATTTTCTGTATGTATATCCCATTATTTCTAAGTCTACAAAGCAATGACCTGATATTTGAGACTGTTGTGGCCATTAGTATATATCCAGTGCTTAAATGTAGAGGTACATCGATAAATGAGGCAAAAGTTTTATTGATGTATGTTTCAGAACCCCCTGTATCTACTAAAGCATCAGCAACGACATTGTTTAATTTAATTTTGATAAAGCAGTTGGTTAAACTTCCAGGTACCGCACAAAGAAGTCCAGAAATAAGTATAATTGAGGCAGAAGCTTTGACTTTTCTTTTGCTTAGAGAAATGTCCACATTAACCGCATTCAGTACACGTTAAATCTTCAGCAGGGCATAACGTTTTGATTTTCCTCAGCGCTGATAGCTTTGAAGTTACAGTCTTTATTTAGATGTTTTAGTGCTGATCAACAGTTTCACCAGGTTGCTGCTTCCTAGAAGTAGGGCAATGGCGAATATTTTATTTTTAGGTTTAATGAAAATTGAATCCAAAATCTTAATAGCTTCTTAGTAAAAAGGACAACAGGATATGTGCTCATAATTTTTGTGGCTTACATAGTTCACCAAGAGTTTCAGTTTTCTATCATTTTCTAGCTTATCAACGGATGATATGAAATTGTTGAAAGTTGATTTCCAGTGAGTCCACTCTTGTGCAGCTTTTGGAGAGATTTGAAAGCAACATTATATTAGCTCTTGTACTACAAATATTTGTCAAACTATGAGTTGAATGAATGATGGTAGAATTAGTCCAGGAGAATATTATGAATTATTTTTGTCTCAGATACTTTTGGATTTATTGCCTCATTGTAATACAAAAAAAATGCCATCCAAGACAAGAATCTGACATTTATTATTTAATATAAACAATTTTCAAACAATTAACAGTATATTTACAAAATATCACCCACATTAGATGTTTTTAATAACATTGACTTTACCATTATTTACATAATATACACAAGAAGTTCCTGTTGTGATGACGGTAGCAGTACTCGATCTGAGACCGTTCAAATTTGGTCTTCTGTGGTGGTCTCCTAAATCAGTGAGGTTGGAGTTTATTAGAATAATTGGTTCACTGTAAAAGTATGTCTCCTTTTGTGAGCTACTGGAAGATTCTTGGGTCTCGCTGTGGCATTTTTCTACCTGAAACATGAAAAGTTTGATGTATACTAACATTTTAGGTGACTAGTTTAGCGAAAAACTTGCTCTAACCTATGCAGATTGTGGAATTCTTTAAATTCAGGAGGAAGAAGATCACCAATAAGGAAAGTAGAGAAAATGCAACATGTAAAGGAACAATCGAAAAGCTCATGAAGAGTCTGTAGAAATTGAAAATGGAGAAGAAGAAGCAATCTGAAGAAGATACAACCAAAATATCTTGAAGCTCATGTAGTTATTATTGCGCAAAATCAATCTTCCAGATTCTGTAATGAGTGACAAAAAATAGATTGAAGCTGTGGGCACAGACATGATTTGATTTATTCAGGCAAAATCACTCCTGGTCCAAATAAGAGTCAAAGCTGTTGATACAAAATCGATTTCGGAGTTGAAGAGCATTTAATGACCCGGGAAAATAGACCCGTAATTTACAATTAACTGTAAAAATTAAATGTAATCAAATAATCAAAAACTGAATTTCCTGTATTTGAAATCACCATCAATAAACTGAAAATGAAACAAATTAGCGTTGAACCCAAATTAAATTAAAATATTAATATACGTTAAAATTTTATTATTTAGTCACCAAGAGTGATGTCATCATCTAAATCAAATTCATAAAATTATTAAAAGCGAGGCCAAAATAATTAAATAGGTGATTTATGGCTGCACGTGGTTTTCGGCTTTCTTTGTGTTGTCCTCACATTCTTAAACCAAATCTGTTGACCCTGATAAACCAGGAAATTGTTCGATTTTGAACAAATAAAAACCCGGAAGAGATCAATTACAAGGTTAAGCACCTAATTAAATTGAACCCAAAATGACAAAAATTTCAAACAGATTTGCCTAATCCTCTAAAAATGATGAAATTAGTTTTTGGAATAATATCTAGGTAGAGTGGTCGACCAATAAGATTAAATTATAGATGGTCAAACGACCGCCCCAGTCCGGATAAATTCGTGAGAGTTTTTTTTATTTTTGCCTCGGGAAAACGCGTTAAGTCTTTGAAAAAAGTAACGTAAAATTATGAAAGAAAGACCATTTAAATTCGTTCAACATTATGTGCGAGCTCTAGAGATTTTGGGGTAAATTAAGTAATTTTTCGAGTGAAAAGTTAAATGTAAGTACTCTAGTGACTAGTAAAACTTTTTGACTTTATAAATGATGAATGACTATGAAGTGAATTAACTTAGGAACTTTATTGCATAATTATTAATAACTCGAGTATTTTGACTATGGAACATTATTGCACAAATTGAATTGCCTTTGAGTATGATGACATTTTAATTAATTTTGCATGTTGGCTAGGAATTCGAAAATAGTAATTGTTATGTTTAAATTGATTCTCAAGTATAAGAATAAATCATTAAATGTAATGGGAAATTTTGACAAGAAACTTGTTGTTCATGAAATAAGATTGTTGACCTTAGGTGCTGAAATTTTGAATTAGAGCCTTTTCATTTAGAAATTATTGTAAGGTTATTATAAAAATATAGTTGATAATACATAGGTACTTAATCCAGTGAGTAGGATTATGACTTAAATAATTATTTTGCAGAAGCTGTCAGTAAATGACATAGGAGTTTTAAGAATTTATAGATATAGGTGAAGGGTAGTTTCAGTAGGAATGTGAATCAGAAGTGTTTTTTGAAACAGTTATGTATAAACTTATAAGTTATTAAGAATAGAAGAAGTAGGGCGTTTTTAGTATAGATATTTCCTGGAGGCCAATTTTTGGGAATGTACGTTTATTTGCGTATGCCTAAAGATACGCACGATATGACACGTATACTTTTCTTTGTGCCAATTTTTGAATGACGTGCGCAAGTCGAAAGACGTCTGAGCTAGGCATTCGCAACATTACGCAGAGTTGATCAGGCAGCACTGCAATTTGAGAGAGTAGGTACTAATGGAGAAAATAGGTTGTGTCAACTGTCGACTTTTGACAAATTTTTACTTTTTTGTGAAAAATGTCAGAAAACAAGAAGAAACGGAGAGCAAATGCACCAGTGCATCAGATAAGCAGAAAAAAATGCTTGTGGAGTATGTGAAGAAGAAGCCGCAACAAATTAGCGATACACAAATTTAGAGCCGGTTTCTCAAAAGAACTTGTTTTATATTTGATCGAATGTTTGGAACAACTTCCGTCCAGCACTGCGCATTACAGACTTCATTGTATAACTTTGAGGGTCAATTTCTCAATAGCGAGTCAACTCCGGGTTGGTTTTAACCTCAGGGTAAACGTGTCCAGTTGCAATGTTGAGGGCCGGTTTCTCAATAGTAAGTCACCCCCAAGTTAAGCATAACTCTAGGGTAAGGGTTGATTTCTCAATAGCGAGTCACCTCCGGAATGATTTTAACTCTAGAGTCAACGTGTCCAGTTGCAATGTCTGGAGTTATGCTTAACCCGGGGGTGACTTGCTATTGAGAAACCGGCCCTCAACATTGCAACTGGACACGTTTACCCTGAGGTTAAAACCAACCCGGAGTTGACTCGCTATTGAGAAATTGACCCTCAAAGTTATACAATGAAGTCTGTAATGCGCAGTGCTGGACGGAAGTTGTTCCAAACATTCGATCAAATATAAAACAAGTTCTTCTCTTAATCGAAACAACTCAATAAATTGTTGATGGTTAAGCTCTATGAATGGATCAAGAGGGTTATACTGGTTGTTTGGTAGATTTTGTTGCTCTGCTATTTCCATTTTCCATATTTTGTATTGCGATTATCACAAAATAATAACAGCTGATATAACTACAAATGTAGGTACGTCAGCGCATACGCAACACTTCGGCAAGTCTCTCGCCGCTCGCAGTGAAACGTATGAAAATGTGCGCATGCGTAAAGATGCGAATACTCAAAAATGGGATTTCGTAGTCTTCGCACATTTACGTAGATTTTCTATAGTTACGAATGGTCAAAAATTGGCCCCCAGTCCGTAGTAATGAAATTTGAACGGATGTGAAATAATTTGTTTTGGGAAAAATAGAACTGGCTGTCAGACATATAAAGATCTTTGATTATTTTAATTTTGGTTTTAAGTATAATAAAATATAATTTAGTAAACCTCAATAGTTTGTTTCTCTCTTTTGCGAATAGACCCCCTCCACAATTTTATAGATAGCCGGCTCAAGGAAATAAACACCATCAATATACCGCTCGCCATTTATCATCTAACTAATCAAATAGAGTACTTGAGTGCGTTTTGCTACAAGCATGAATGTGAATTGACTCAAAGTTAAATTGGTGACCAGAGGATTTCTTTATGGAAGATGTTTTGCTTACAGTGAAACAACACCACTGTAAGCGACTATGCTTGACTTCCACCCTACTCTCCTAAAAGTTCAAGTTAGTAGGGTTAGTTAGAGAGTTCTGCTCACTGTTTTAACAAGTAAATGAGTATCCTGTAAACTTTTTGCTCAAAATTGATTTTCAAGATGGAGAGCATGATAGTGATGAAGATGGGAATGTGAATTGACACAAAGTTAGATTGGTGACCAGAGAATTTCTTCATAGAAGAGGTTTTGCCTAAACTGAAACAACACCCCACACAGATTATTATAGGCCACTGTAAATGAGGATTTCTCACAGATGGATGTCAAGAATGCGTTTCTACATAGTTGTTTTAATGAAGAAGTATTCGTCAAATTTCCAAATGGATTTGGACACAATCTTCAAGGACTTGTAATAAAATATTGGAATCATTTTCATATAATACAATCTAATCACAAGTGTCTTATGGGCAACAGAAAAATTCTTCTACTGGTTTACGTCGATGACAAGATTTTCGCAAGCAACAAACTGTCAAAAACTGAGGAATTCAAAGTTTTCAACAGGAAAGATATTTGACGAGTTGAGAAGTTTTCTGGGTCTCAAAATCCAACATTGTACGGCGTGTTGTGTCAGAGGCCACCGATGCAATTTGAATACCAAGAAACAGAATTTACATACATGAAACTCAATTACTGGAGACAGTCCTTGCAAAGAATTGATCATGAATATCATAGCTAACTGAGAAAGTAGCAGTGACAGAAAATCAACGAGTGGATTTTTATTGAAAGTTTTCGAATTAAAAAAGATTGAGAATGTATGAGATGAGAACATCCAAGCAGGAAAAAGGGAACGCAAAGGATTGAAGTACCTATCTATGTTGATATCAAATACAATTTTATTTGCGACCTGAACTACAAAAATCAGTGTAACGTCGAATATATTTAGTACCTACACGTGAACAATGTATGCCTAGATGTTTTGTCGAAGAGTTTTTTATAAACATATCAAGAATGTAGAGTTAAAACTGTGTAGGGGTGTAGTTTTACATGTTATACTCTAGTGTGTTATTATCATATTTTATGTGTCACATAACAGGTCTGACAAAAAAATCACATTATTCAATTTATTCCGGCATCAAGAGAACTTCCGCATCACGTCAAAATGTCCATCTCAGTGTACCCACAGCGTGGGCTTGAGAAAATTTAATAAAGAAAAATATTATAAAAATAGGACTATTCAATATAGTACAACATAATGTTGACTCTTTTTCCATTTATTTTCCGCCCACGAACGGAAATCTCATTTGTCTAGTGGCTAGAATGGAAATACAAATGTAAAAACCCACGAAATTTTTTATTTGTGACGAGTTACAATTTTTTCTAGAAAAACTGATATTTTTTCAATTAAGTAGGTATCTGCCATGTACTTGATAACTGGTTGTTTGAAGGCAAATTTACGTAATTCTTTTTAAGTTTAGGTTTGACTTCTACCATACTCTCCTGAAAATTTAAGTTGTGAGACATTAGGCTCACTGTTGGCAAGTAATAATCCGGCAAACTTTCTAGTCACAAGGTATATATTAGATATTTATATATTATAGATTTAGATATTCTTCATCAATCAACCCAACTTGGGTTGCTACTTAAACAAACCTTGAATGTTGAGATTTTTAAAAGTTCAATAGATGATAGGTATAAAATAAAAATTTACCCTTGCTCGACCTGTTGTTATCTTATTCTGAAACTCCGTACATTTTACATTTTTCATATTCTTGCCAACCACATCAAACTGCTACATCTGCATATTGAGGGATCGTCGTATCGTCAGAGCGGTGTTTACTGAAAAGGAAAAAAACAACGTTAATGCTCTTATAAAAATAACAAACAGTAAAAGCTTAAAAAAGAAAAAACAACGTTAATACAGTTATAAAACAACAAACAAAAAACTTCTTTTGAGTCATCAAAAGCTTATGAAACTACATGCAGTATTATTATTACAAATAACTTCCAAATAATAGAAATCGCCGAAGCTTGATTTTGCACCTGTTTATGCAAAACAATTCCCCAACTTTCTCATTATTAGACAAAATTCTATTATGTTGAACTTTGAATAATGTCATAGCACAACTATGGAATGCGATATTGTCGGCTTTATGTACACACCTCAGATATGTTACAATATGGTGAAAAGTATTTTATTACTGTCGAGAGCGTTGGAAGCCAGCCTAATTTTGAAGATGAAACTTTCCAATTAATTACCTTATGTTTTCCAATATGTGGATAAGTAAAAAATCAAATTGAATAAAAGTAAGCGAGAAACTCAAGTTCCAAGACGGCGCCTCGAGGAACTAGAATTTAATCTCTTCTAGACTCCCGTAGGTATCTCTTTTTTGTTTTTCCCGACGAGCATTTGCGAGACATTTTTCGTGTAGTTCAAATAGGGTGATCAATCAAAAATAGCTACTGGAGCTTGGATGACAACCATTGCAATATTGGAAAAAACAGAGTAACAATTTTCCCAATTTATATGTTGATGAGCATCAGATGGCAGCTTCTAGTATACACCTATAAAAGCATATTGCTTGATGATTGATTATAATCTAGATCGTAGTTAATTGCCTAATAATAAATTGGAATTCTCTAAGTTTAAATTAAAATAATAATTAACGTTGCTTAATCGCTGCTTAAGCCAGCGATAAAGGTCAAAATCTAATCTAAAAATTATTATAGGGACTCCCCTCTATAGTCATCAGTTATTTTTACCAATGACGATTCGAATAAAATAATTACGCAACTGGAAGAGTCACGAGATTCCTGACCCTTTATATAAACTCATAAATCTAAACACCAAACGACATTAATTACAAGGCTTACTTGTTTGATTGTGTACACGCGCTGTCGGCGTTAGTGCATAGTGTTGGAGTTCCCTTCGAAACCCGCTACATATTTGGCGCCCAACGTGGGGCCTGGGGTTTTGTAGTGAACCACCCCCCCCCCCCCCAATGACTTTCTGGACTAATTTTGTGACTATAGATCAATGAACTATAGAACGCGAGACATTCAGAACTATGATGTATCATTTTCTGTTATCTTAACAGCAACGTTAAGTTATGTGTCACTGTTTATTCTAGACTTATAAATAGAGACAGGTATAGATTTGGCGCTATAACACAACTGTTAAAATAACAGAAGAGTATGTAAATGTGCGTTAATTGACTGAATTGTGTAAGTTTTGCCACATTTGGATATTGTACCCACAATTCCTGGAATATTCCACACAAACCGACATTACAGTTTCCTGTGTGTTCATGTTTGTCCTCCATTTTTGTGCTGACATTACAGTTTCCTGCGTATCCAAATTTGTCCTCCATTTTGTACCTGTAACTGTAATGTATAGTTTCCTGTGTGTCCGGCCAAGTTTGTTCAAAGGGTTCCTACATTACAGTCGCCTGTTTGTCAGGATTTACCCGAGTTTGCTATTTCTCAACACTACATTTCCAGCTTACTCCAAGCTGGATTTTTTGCCTTATAATCTTCGATTGTCCCAAAGAAATCAAGACAAAATGGGTGACCCTATTGCTGTGACGAATGAACAATTACAAACATTACTCGCTGGTATGAGAGATATGTTTCAGAATACGCCACAATCTACTTCGAATCAAAGTACAGCTGCCAATTTTTCTAAATGCGGCTCAAGGTTTTCTGGAAAGCCAGATGAAGATGCTGAAGCTTTTATTGATGCCATCACTATTTACAAAGACTATCTGAACATCTGTGACGATAACGCTGTAAAAGGTTTACCCATGCTACTGGATGGTGCTGCTATAGTATCGTGGCACCAAAAAGCCAAACATCTTATGGACTGAAGTTTTAGATGCTCTACGTCATGCTTTTGGCTTTAACAAACCAGTACATCAGATTTATAGAGAACTGTATTCTCGAGAACAGGATAGTATGGAACCAACGGATCTTTTCGTGAATCAAGCCCGTGCACTGCTTTCAAAGTTGACAACAATCACGCCCTTGCCAGAGGAGCACAAGTTAGAAATGGTTTATGGACTCCTTCATCATAGAATCAGGGAAAAACTTTCTCGACATAGTTTCCAGAACTTTCCGGAGATGATCGACAAATGCAGAGTAATCGAATCCAGCCTTGCTGAAACCAACGTAAAAGTGAGTACTGAGTTGCAAAAAAGCCCAAAGACCGGTGTGCATTTTGCAAAGCATATGGACATGTTTAAGCTGTTTGCAGAAAATTTAAAGCCAAGTCTGCTGAAAAAACCTCGTCCACTACTTCTGCCCTAACAGTCCGATCCAGTAACCCGTCCTCCACAAATGTAACATGTTATGGTTACGGTAATCCAGGATATATTCGTTCCAATTGTCCTCAACGTAAACCCGCACCAACAACCATTTCCTCTATCGAAATGCTCGCTGCTGATCTCAATGTACCTTCCAGTTTGTTATCAACGTTTGATGGTCCGCCTTTAAGACCCATGATACCTGTCATCATTCAAAGTAAATCAGGTTTTGCTTTTGTGGATTCCGGAGCAAGATGCAGTATTACAGGTTAAAAGTTGTTAAGCCACCTAGATGCTATTCGGCATCCATTCAAAACTGCTCCAATAAAACTGGTATTTGCTGATGGTATACCCCGAGAAGTTGAAGCAAAGATGTACCAGTGTTCCATCGAAGTTATGAATAAAGAAAGAAAACTGCAAATGATTGCTGTTCCAGACTACAAAGGTAGTAAGACTTTCCTTGGTGTTGATTTCATATCAAAATTCGATATAGTGCTCAATATACCTAAGAAGATATACTATTTCAATGATGATCCAAGCAATTCCTTGCCATTACAGGGTGAAGTTATTGATTCCAACGCAGTTTTGTCTGTTGCTGATGGGAATGATTTGTCGTTGCCGACTCTTTTCAATATTGAAGAAGGGACATTGAAATCGCTGTTGGAACATAACAAGAATTTGTGTGAATGCTGTCACCAAGAATGTTCGTTACCCGTTGCCTCGTATAGATGACCTTATTCATTCAACTGGAAAAGCTAACTACATAACCACCTTAGACCTGAAGAGTGGTTATCATCAAGTACCTGTCAGAGAAAAAGATTGTGATAAAACCGCCTTTGTCACGCCATTTGGACTTTATCGGTATAAGACGATGCCTTTTGGTCTATCAACGGCCCCAGCAACGTTTCAAAAGCTAATAAACTGTTCAGGTTTGCCGCATATCCAGATACCTTGATTTAATAATTTTATCCACGACTTTTGAACCACACATCAAAGACTTGAGTGATGTTTTCAACCGTCTACGCATTTATAAGTTGAAGATGAACAAGAAGAAATGCACTTTCTGTACTTCAGAAGTTAAATATGTTGGTCATTTTATTGGAGGAGATGGTATGAAAGCCGATCCGCTATCACCCATCTTGCCGCACCTAAGAACGTGAAACAAGTTCTCAGTTTTCTTCAGACTTGTTCATGGTTCCATAGATTCATTCCAAACTTTAACTGTTTTGTATATTGTGTTAGTAAATGACTTGAGGGGATTTAAAATTTATAATTAAAGGTAATGGTAATTTTATTTAAAATATGTATCGAATCCAATTAGTATTGTGTAGAAGAGTAAATGATTTAGTTATAAGATATTGAGAGCATCGAAGTAGTGCTTTATAGAATAATTCAAGTTACAAAAAATAAAGGAAGAATCTTGTAGGATGTTGAAGATTGAATAAGCAAACATAGAGGTGGCTGTAAGACTTTGGGAAAATATTAGTTTTACTACTTTGTACTGTCAAATTGGGTTTAGATTATTTAAGTAATATAAAGTATAATTGTGTAAGCCTTACTACAGTTGTTTCTCTCATTTGCGGATAGACCCCCTTTACAATTTTATCAGTAACTGCTCAAGGAAATAAACACCTCGCCATTTACCATCTAACTGATAATTAAAAGAGTAGGTACTTGGCCGAACGGCTACAACATCTTAAAATATATCCTCATTAAAATAAAGATCCTGTTTCATGTTTGCTACCACCCGAGTCCTAGAAAATCAAGGAAGTTTTGAATAAATGTGCGTGTTAAAAACCCTTGTTTGGAGACTCGGATATTTCCAGGCGAATCTTTTCATGTTTGCCTAACAGCGCATTTAGAGGGTCTTTGTAATAAATATCACTACTTAAGGGAGAAATCTGGATCCTTGAACTAACATTATCTACCTTTTGCCCAATTTTGTTCACTCTCACCATACAGGCTTTATAAGATCGATACATTTCTCAAGATCTAGCTCAAAATTCCAATAGAATGTTTGATTTTTAATTTTGTTTACAAGTCCTACATTATCAGTATTTCATGCTTTAACAGTCTTTATGCTCTTTGTATAATATGATGTGTTTTACATCGATTTTTTAGAAGAAGATAGATAGGTACTCCAGAGTTGGTTTGGAAAAAGTTTAAAGAAAAGTTTCAAATACTTTTCGAATACTTTTTCCACCCATCAAAAAAGGGCCAAAGTATGCTAAAAATTGATACTTATAGGTCTGTTTTTATCATATCAGACATTTAAAGGACTTTTGTTATTTTGTAAAGGGTTATCATCGTTATCAAAGAGCGATTTGACAAACGTTCATACTTCCATGATTATTTGTTGTTACCAAACATTTTCCTGTTCATGCACTTTTCTGAGGAATTTTTGAATGTTCAATATTCCTATAACTATATTGCTTATAGCTCGAGATGTATATTTCCATAGTGATAAAGTTTTTGTGGAATCTCGTACAAAATTTTATCGGTATGGTATTTCACCTTATAGAGGGTGAGTCCAAAATAAGTACGCATTTTATTATGATATATAGAGTACAGTAGGACAATTACTCTTTGCAAAGTTACATGTGTTCGCGAACGTCTCATTAGGAAAATACAGTGTGTTGAAATTTTCGGAAAATTTTGCCTTTTTTTAGATTCAGAATGCCTTGAGCAACATTTCAGAGAGTTTTTGCGATGTTCTCAAGCATCTTTCTAAAAAAACCGTTTGAGTTCCACTTTTCCAGGACCGGACCTAGAACGACTCTTTATTTTCTTAAAAGAAAAAATTGGCACACTCCTAGGTTTTTTGACAAATAAAAAATTATTATTTGATTCCTTGTTCAATTTTAAACAAAAAAGGTATCCGCAGTTTTTCTTGTTCAATAAAGTTTGTGAGGCTTTCGCGTCCCAGGTTTGTTGATAAGGGGTTTTCATTCAGGCTTTATGGCCGTCGTAAGTTGGAATTTCTTCAGAGGTGCTTCCATGTTCGATTCTGGTAGCAGACTGACGCGTTCCCGACCGTAAGGTGTATTTATGTGTGAGTGGCTGTGGTGGGGAAGGGCGGGGCTTCGCGGCATGTAGCTAATCTCAACTTTCTCAGTAATCAATGGGATCTTTCTTGCGTTTTTGAGGATCAGGTTTCATATTTGGTTAAGTTTTAGTGTTTCTTCTTTCCTGTTGAAGTCCGTATGTTTTTGGATTTCTATCGCTTCACGTACGAGACGATTGTGGTATCCATGGCCAATCCTCGTGCAAAGAGGAATTGCGCCGCCCCATAGAGATATAATCCTCTTTACGTAGGTGCCGGTGGTAGTAGCCCGCCGCAGGTTCTGCCGGAGGCCCAAAAACGTTCATCTCGAACCTCAAAATGAACGTTATTGGGCGTTTAGAGTAGAAAAAAAGCTTGAAAAATATTTGTTTTCTGAGTTGTTTGAATGCGAGTCAGTGGTGATCAATAATGACAAATACTATCCTAAAACTAAATACTTAGGGCCTGGGATGGAAAATCAAGATACTCCAGTATTTTGCGATCTTATGATGGAATGGGTAAAGAGTAAAAACATTATGCGTGAACCTACTCACTAACTGTGCAGTGTGCACTAGACTTTCCTTTTATGATCAGAAGATCGGGGTGTATTTTCATTTTTTAGGAGTTTTTTAAAGTTCAGCTCATTTTTTTATTAGAAGTAGTTTTATTTTGAGAAATTCCGAAATTCGTAAAAAGTTTTACTTGAATCTTGAATGGCCGAACTATGGGCGGCCTGCGGCCGCCCCTAGATTTGGCCGCCCGCGTGCGAGGCACGCGCTGCACACCTTCTAGGATCGGCCTTGGTGGTATCCGGAAGTCGGTGCAAGAAGCTTGACCTCACCAAAGAGTATTTCATGATTCCCTCCACTAAGCGCATGTTCCGCAACGTCCGGTTGTCCTAATCTGCAGTTTATTTTGTGCTCGTTCATCCTGGTTTCCATGGACCTTTTTGTCATTCCTATGTATACGTTACCACATAGTATACGATAGACTCCAGCTCTTGACAGTGGGTTCCTCTTATTTTTGGCTGATCTGATTGGTTACTGTATTTTCCTTGTCGGCTTGAAGATTGTTTTTATGTTGTGTTTCTTCAAGACTTTCCCTATCCTGTCTGTCATCCGAGAAATGAAAGGCAGATATGCATTAGCCACCACTGGTTGTTCATCCACGTTTTGTCGTGTGGCAGTTTTGGGTCGCATGTCGCATGGCCATGTCAATTTCAGATACATTGTAACCATTTCATAGAAAGGCCGACTTGAGATGATCTAGTTCTTGCTCGAGATATTGTGGCTCGCAGATGTTCCGAGCACGTTACTGTTCGTATACCATGCACATGTGGTAAGGTATACATAGGAATGACAAAAAGATCCATGGGAACCAGGATGAACGAGCACAAAAGAAACTGCAGACTAGGACAATCGGAAGTTGCGGAACATGCGCTTAGTGAAAGGAATCATGAAATACTCTTTGGTAAGGTCAAGCTTCTTGCACCGACTTCCAAATACCACAATCGTCTTGTACGTGAAGCTATAGAAATCCACAAACATACGGAGAATTTCAACAGGAAAGAAGAAACACTTAAACTTAACCAAATCTGGAACCCGATCCTCAAAAACCCAAGAAAGATCTCATTGAGTACAGAGAAAGTTGAGATTAGCCACATGCCGCGAAGCCCCGCCCCTTCCCTCCCCCACCACAGCTACGTACACATAAATACAACTTATGGTCGGGAACGCGTCAGTCTGTTACCAGAATCGGACATGGAATCACCTCTGAAGATGCTAGCCACGCATGCTAGCGGAACGTCAGGAAGAAATTCCAACTTACGACGGTCATTAAGCCCGAATGAAAACCCCTTATTATACTCCACCCTGTTAAGAAAATAAAAGTCGCTCTAGATCCGGTCTAGAGAAGTTGGGATAATTTTTTCAATGTAATGTATTAATATTTTCCTAAATGATAATCAATATTGCAAATTGAAGCATTCAACGCAAAAATACTCATCAGTAGAAATTCTGACAAAACAAAAATATTTTACTTACGGGGAATCAACGATTCAGTTGAAGTTTTCTCGCCGCAATTTGTACACTGACAGGAAAACTTTTTGAAATCCATCACAAAACTACCATAAACGATGGGATTCATGCAACTATTGGAAACCACCATCATGAAGAAGAGATCTTGCACAAAAGCTGGCAAGCTTTTTTCCGCTGTTGTTCTATCGAACATATACCTGTAATCCACATATTAAGACAATGTACAAACAAAAATGTATCTTACCATAATGTCATCATTGTATACGGAGTACAGCAAAATATGTAGATTACTACTATAGTTACGGTCATTCTTAAGGTTCTACTTCTTGCTCTTTCAATATTTTTTGTGTCTGATCTTCGTAATCGTAGTTTTCCGTTTGCCTGGTCTACAGCTTTGCCTAAATATACCATAAATTTATTAGACATCTAAAATTTGATGTGGAAAAAATCAAAAACCAGACGGACTTTTAACAATATTTACTTTTCAGCTGTATCAAACCGAAACTGGACATCAGTCAATAAAAAGGGCGGTTGATGTGTCATACATTAATTGATTGTGACTAAAATGAGTCATATTTGGGGCCAGAAATTTCATCTATTTTTGAATTAGCCTGATAATGGGATTTAAAATTAGATTCAATATTATTTTTTACTGTTAGTGGGTTAGTTTGATGGTTTAACCTCATTTAGTATTGTCCTGAAATGAATAAAACTCAGGCAGGTATTGATTCAACGGAATAATGAAAACAAAACTCGTCCCATTTTCATTAATTTTTGGCTTCTACTCTTGTTAATGCTAATACGTCCTTTCATCATTTCCACCAAAAAAAAAAAAAAAAAAGAAAATAATTGGATTCTGGAGAGCATCAAGCGTCGCCCTATCCTTATTATTTGTATTGCTTCTTAAAATTACCTTACTTTTTATAAAAATGTTTTCAATTTAAAAAGGTCATAAGGCATATAATCACTTACTCTTATTATTATGCGACTTTGACGTTCTAGATATTTCAGCTAGAATACAGCTATAAGCTACGACGATGACCGAGAGAGGAATAAAGTATAAAAATAGAATACAGGAAAGGTTGTAGGCCAATTCCAAAAATTCGTTAGGGAACGATCCAAATGTGACGCACTGCTTGAAGTCTGGATTTTGTGGGTGGGATCGCAAGTTGAATACAAAGCACTGGAAAAAGAAATTAGCGTTTATTTTGTTGAAAAAGATTTGCTTTGGATAAGACCTAAATTTAATAGTCAACAATGCGGTTATTTATTTAGGGTCAAAAAGCAATAATGCTTGATGACATATTTGGCCTTTATCTTGAATTTTATGCAAAAGGGACAAAAGGGATAACAGAATGTTTGAAATGAAGTTATACATTATACGTTGGGACACGATCTAACTTTAACTTTATAATAGTGCAATCCTTACCTGTGGAAGACAATACACAAGACTAGCTCCCCAAGCAGCAAGTAGCATCAGTTTTCCTCGTTTTCTAGCAACATTTACTCTTAGAGGATACATTACAGCAAAGTACCGGTCCAATGAAATGCATACCAGGACATTACTGCTCAAATAAGGTCCCAAGGCTCGCATAAACTGAATTATTTTACAGGCTACGTTGCCTGCCATCCATCTACCGGTCAAACGCCAGCCAACCTGCAAGAATTTTTTTCTGTGTAAATAATAGAAATATTATTATTTGTAGCTGTTCAAGAACAAAATATCAATCATTATAGCAGCTACTGTATCGAGGTCGTGCTTGCCAATTCCCGTTTCCGAGATATCAGATATGTAGTATTATATTTCAACAGGATAAGCTTCTAAAAGATGGAATCCCCGTATGCTGTTCCAGTTGTTCAAGTACCTAAACCTGATGGTAGTATTTACCTTTGCATCAATTATCAACGCCTAAATGAGAAAACAGTTTCCGATAAATACCCACTTCCTAGGATTGATGGTTTATTACACACTGCAAAAAAAACAAAGTATATGACCACTCTTGATTTAAAATCAGGGTACCATCAAGTCTCTGTCCGCGAATCTGATTGAGATAAAACAGCAATTATTTGCCTATCTGGAATTTTCCGTTATACGAGGGTAGCATTTGGAATGAAAAATGCACCCTCCACCTTTCAAAGACTCATTGATCGATTCAAATTCGGACTCCAAGATTTGACCATATTAGCTTATATAGACGATTTGATTGTATTATCCAGAACTTACCAAGAACACCTTTCTGATTTACAACGTGTATTTGACCGGCTTGTAGCTTTCAAGCTGTGTGTGCTCTTCTATGATATATTTCAGAAACTTAATTACACCCCAAGGAATTCAACCAGATCCTTCTAAAATCACCGCTATTCTGGAGAGACCACATCTCAAAAATTTGAAAGAGCTTTTGTCCTTTGTCCAAACATGCTTTTGGTTCCGGTGACTCATTTCTTCATTTGCAGAAGTTTCAAATTGGAAATGGGAGAAGAAAGAACAAGATTCTTTCGACCTTATGAAACAACTTTTGAATTACTTAGCCTATACTCCCGGTATATTGTCTTATATACTCAGAACTGATGCTAGTTCATACGCTTTAGGGGCAGTTTTACTCCAAGGAGAGAAGGCTGATGAAAGACCTGTTGAATATGCAAACCGACTACTCACACCTGCATGAACTATAATATCACACTACAGAAAGAGAAACTTTAGCAGTTGTGTAACGGAGTTACCAGATTTTTTCCGAAAATGTGTGCGCCTCTGACTTCAATTTAATTATTTAATTGACTTTAATTCAACTATTTGCTCTAGGTAATTTTCGGTCAATCCCGCGGTAATGATTTTACCTGATTATCGTATTTTTAATTATTTGTGTAACTAAAGCCACACAAACTTTTCTCTGATTTTAAGAAGAAGCGCGGCTTTCTTGAATATCCCCGAAATATTATTCATTTCTAAATATAGTGATATTTTACGCGTGACCTCGGTGCAAATAGCAGTTTGGCTGGTCGCACGTTCGAGGCTGCATCGCTGGCTTTGGACCTATGGAAGCCGAAGCGCGCACCATGGTATTTTTCCCACGAAGCTTGCCCTTTAAGGGCCAGTCTGGCCCGAGTCCACCAACTAAGTAGACGCTTCCGACTTCCACCGAATGCCGAGGTAGGCCTTCTCTCCGAAATACCGACTGGTACCTGTTTCACCGCTACGCGAGTAAGTTATTTTTCATTAATACTTGGTTGGTAAATTATATTTTTGTTTTTACTGTCACGGTTCACTTGGACGGACAGAGTTTAAGATTCTATTGACTATCACGGTTTATGTGTACGGATAGTTTTCGCTAAGATATTTATTTTTACAAAGTAAAGTTCTATAAATTGTCACGGTTTATGTGTACGGACAGTTTTCTCTAAGACATTTATTTTCACAAAGTTTAAAGTTCTATAGCTGGTTTACGTGTACGGACAGTTTCTCTTCATCTATTGGTTCATGTTTTAGTGTCACGGCGTAGTTTAAAGTTCTATAAACTGTCAGGGTTCATGTGTACGGATAGTTTTCTCTTAGATATTATTTGTACTGTCACGGTTCATGTGTATGGACAGGGCTTTATTTCCACCGCCGTTGCGGTTGATTCTAACTGATTTAAGGATACCGTATTGACCAACCAAGTACATTCATGTCTGTATCCGAAATGTCTTACTTAAGTGTGAAACGGGTACATCAGTATTCGAACCAGTTAAAGCCCTTAAGATCTAACCGCTTTTGTATTGCATGACCGCTTCTTATTTTCTGTTGCTCACCGCTTGCTTGGCCGCTTCTTATTTTCTGTTACTCACCGCTTGCTTATAAACCGCCCGTTATCATTAATCTACACGCACGCACACATACACATTTTCACTCTCTCCGTTGCACGCCCGCTTCATTCAATCTATTCACTCTGCTCAAGGAATGTTATATTTTACTATAGGCCTTATTGACATACATTTATAGCAATAAATACCAGAACTTAATCGTGATTTCATGTGTCTTCTTTTGGAGTTTTTTGGAGGATTTACAGGAGGTATAGAAGAAATAACTTCCAGCATCCGATTCGACCCCTGATCTCCACTGTAACAAGCTACCTGGTGCACGTGGGCCCTCAACCACAATAATCCTGAGGGTGGCGCCCGAGATAACCGTTAAAGCAAGAAAAGGAAAAACCCAAAGGGCGCTACAGTTGTGTAAGCTGTAGAGAAATTTAAAGGCTACCTAGATGGAGCTAAATTCATTATCCAGACTGACCACCAGCCATTGAAGTGGTTAATGTCTTTAAAATCACCTAGTGGCCGGCTAACTTGATAGGCTTTGTATTTACAGGCTTTGAGAATTGAATTCACACCTGGAAAGGTAAATGTAGTGGCTGATACTTTATCCCGGCCACCACTAGAAACGTCTCAGACAGAGGTAAATGAAGTTATTGTTGATTTGCCCAGAAGAAATAAAGAAGGCATTAGAAGGAAACAGTTAGAAGATCCAGATGTATTATTTTTTTTTTTTTTTTCGAATCACCGGATCTTGAATCAGTGGAATTTAAGACATGGACTGACCGCGGTTACATTACACCCGATGATGTACAAAGGGACATGAGAGCTATCACTTAAAGTGAAAATTTCATTCCTCAAGTTACCCTTTATTTGATAAATATTGCTAGAACTTTGAAAGAAGCAAGAGAGCTCCATGAAAAGCCACAAGATAAATCAAAACATTAGGCTGACCAAAGGAGAAGAACTATTCCCCATTACAAAGAGGGAGATCGAGTGATGGTGGATACACACCCAATTAGCAAAGCCAAAGATGCCTATACTTCAAAATTTGCTCCATGACGTGATGGTCCATATGAAGTTACTAAGGTTGTCACTCCAACAACCTATAGAGCCAACTGAAGGTCCCACAATCAAATTACATACATCAGCTATAGCACCTTATGTGGGAAAAGGAGAAGTTCCAACACCAGTACGACCTATACGCCCACGTGGAAGATCCATGAAAAGGCGCCTTATTGAAATTGGTAATATACCCGAAGGTGACGAGGCCATTCCTCAGAAAAACACAGATGTATTGCATGTTGATGACAATGAGAGTTCTAACGAAGAGAAAAATTAAAATACGATGAGCCCGGATTAGTTGGACGACCCAGACGCCGCATTAAAGCTCCAACTTGTTTATGTGGCCATCATACATCAAAAATTGACTTGGAGTATCCCCAAAGACGTAGGGAAACTCCAAAAGGGTAGATTGTAACCATTAAGACACCAAAACACCCTCTACCTCGGTAGAAAACACCCAATGACACCTGTCTATGACCAGTCGAGAAAAAAGGTGTGAAAGGGATTGTCGTAGAAAGCGTCAGCGTTTTCAACACGTATTTTCTACTTCAGAAATCTTTATTGCTATATTTTTGCCTTTTGTTTAATTAATACAGTATTTGAAATAAATATTCGGTAATTTAGTTGATCAACGTGTACCGTATTATATTTTTTCACAGTGAAGTCCTGATCAAAACATCTTAGTTAAACATTTAGTTTTTCTGGTGATGGTCGATGCTTTGCAATTTCTGGTGAAAATCACCACAGTGGTTTCAGTCTCGAATTCGTGCAACACACTTCTAGAATTCTCATAGCAATAGGAGTTTGTTTAGCCTTTGCTGAAAAACCTTTTCCATCGTTAATATTAGTACATTTGGATGATATTTAGTAAATGATAGCGATTTCATAGATTAAAATTGAGTGCTAAGCTTTGTATGGTATTTTTGGCAGAGGGCAGAGACAAAAGTCATGGCTAAATCAAACACAGGAAAAGAGAAACCTATAAGAATTTCATGATTGTTTAAAATGGCCTGACTATATCTATGAACTGCTAAATCCCTTTTCCAAATAATTCTTTTATTTTCTAGTGGCATTACCTTTATATGGAACGTTGGCCGTTATGTGGAACGTTTTCACATCCAATGATTTCCACTCCTAAAGCAATAACTTTTATTATGGTTTCCTACTTTTCTTTGGATGTTTTGTTGATGTATGTACAATAGATATTTTTGGGGTTCTATCATCACAAAACATACAATAATTTAATTTATTTATAGGGCCTGACTGAAATTGTTCGGATTGAATATTTCAATTTTTGGAAACTAAAATTTTTTAAATAATGTTCCGATCCTCGAATGGAGAAAGGCGCTTACGCAATTGAAAATTAAATTGCAAATCCCGGCCAGTCGAACCATTCCTGGATTAAACAATACTGGGCTCAACATTCAAAAGAATTTACACGTAAATTAAAACCGTTTTATTTGCGTTTTTTCTTATTAACATTCTTTTGCTTTTTTTCAAGTTGGTTCTGAAGCCGAAAACTCTCTGTCACACGAGTCAGTTGAAGTTTTGCATTGAAAAAAAAACAATCGTATCCTGAGAAATTGTGTAGAAATTGGTGCAACTCCACTTCACATTGAAATTAATGTGAGAAAAGATGTGAGTTGTTCATAAAATATTATGAAAATAAATAATGAAATTAAAAATTATTGTGTCGAGCAAAAAATTTAATAAACAAACAAAATTCGAGGGTCAGCATCAAGGAGCACTTTGAAACAAACAATAAAGGGTCTCACAAACACAACATTCTTTATAAAAGCTCGAGAACACAATATTAAAATGTAAAAATTTGTTTCATATACAAATAAAATTATTGGGTTTTCCGCTATATACAAATAATAATCTAAAAAATTAAAGCAATACAATTTTGAAATAATATTTGTATTTATTTTTACATTTTCAACTCATAATTCGCTTTGCAATGCAATCATCTTTTAATTTTCAAAGGGCTTTCCGTTGTAAGCTTTACCAAGCATCAAAATTTTAGGAGAACTTTAAAGTGAATTCATATAAAATTTTTGTTTTTGTTGAGATACGACGAAAATATTTTAATTAAAGTGGTAACGTAAAATATTTTATGGGAACACTGTAAATAATTAGAAGAATTTAAATCCTAAAAGAATGTAGCATTCTGGTATTTGGATTAAAATATATTTGTTATTGCAATTCCGAACTAAATATTTATTGGCCTGGTAGGCCCAGAGAACATTTAAAAAAAATCTACATAGGTTCTTCCTAAACTATACAGTCTATACACACTATACAGTGTTATTATGCTAAAATTTATAAAGAGTCACAGAGAGAACAGGAGAATAGAAGATCACAAGAATCAATCACAAGCAAAATGAGCAGAATTATTATCAGAGAAAGTGGTTATTGATTCTCCCTGTAAAGTGACGTACACTAAGATCTTTCAAACGGGCTGGTATTTCATTATAAATTGTGATACCTTTACAATAAATTTAGTTCTGGCAGATATTACTGTGATTGTTTATTATTGTGTCGTAACTATGAATATTATTTCTGGTAGTAAATGTTATTGATGAGTGTTTGTCCTTCTTTATCACTGCATGAATAAAATTACACCCTTGAATTTCATAAATTATTTCCAAATTTTTGATGTTGAATTTTTTATACATAAGGTTAGTTGAGAATCTCCTAGGCAAGCAATACAGGTTTTCTATTGCCATGTTTTGTAAAATCAGAAGTGGCCTGATAAACTTCCTCCTTGTGGGAAGCCATATAGTCGCCAGGTATTGGAGGTGGCAGTGAATAAGTGAGAAATACAATGATTTTAAAAACCTTTTTGGCACGAGACAGCTTAGTCTTTTCAATACTCCAATGAGAGCCTGAATTTTTTTTCTAATATATTCCGTGGGGTATTCTCAAAACAACCATAGCTCTAGATACTTAATTTGTTTAGAATAGCTAGGTTCGCCACCCAAGGACGTATATAAGAGGGGGGTTTTGGGGGGTTCGAACCCCCCCCATTGAACTGAATAAATTATTTTTATTGAAGAAAAATAAACGTTTTTGGGCGAGGCACCCGAAAAAAAGAATTCGCATTTTACGATATCCTGATGGGCTTCAGAGCTGTGCGGTACTCGGGTACGGTACGAGTACTCTTCACTTTTACTCTAAGTATATTTTTAGTTACTCGGTCTGAATCGCGTACTTGTACTCGTACCTGGACTGCTTAAGAATATAGAAAATAGGTATCCGGTACTTTTTATTGTACTGAGTAATTTTCAAAATACCCGCGTACATGCGTTTATACTTAAATACATTTGTTATGCCCGAGTATTTTCATTGTTTCCGAATACATTCGCAGTTGGTGAGTAAAATTATTGGACTCTAACTAAATACATATTTATTTGGCCACAAGTACATTTCCAGACGAGTTGAGGTCTGACATTAGGTCTGTTCCAACACGTCAAAAACCGTCCCATGAACGATTTCGAAACCAGTCAGTGAACGAATTTCCGCTTCTACGCGCAAATTTTACAGTTTGCGCAGAATCATGACGATAAATTGTACGGTTTCCTGCTGTGTTAAAACAAACCTATTATGTTACGGTTACCATATGACCAATTTTCAGCCATTACTTGTTTAGCATCAGATGCTTAGCATGCGTTCCATTGATCGTTGTGATTTGCAAACGAAAATTTTGAACTTTTCTGTGCACTGTGACATTGTGTCTGTGGCCATAAATTTGGAAATTCTGATTTGGTTTTACAATAATTATCAAAAGCTACCTTGAAGCACAACCCAAACACGGTCATAAGCAACCCAATTGCAAACCCATAAAGCACATCTTATGATTTAGATTTTGGAAAATTTGAAAGGTCATAACTTTTTTTCTATTATAGATAGAAAGCTGAAATTTTCACTGAATTTTATCTCAATAAAAAGAGGTTATTCGAGACTCCGAACCCAAGGGCTTCATTTTCGAGAAAATCAGCTTTGAATCTTTTGTGAAATTTAAGACCAAGTTTTGACTTTGAGCCTCAATATCTCCAGAAATATTTAAGATAGATAATTGAATCTTATTTTATCTTAAAGATAATTTAATTCTGATTCAAAATATATAATTATACATCGTAATATATGCAGTTATAACCGACGAATCAGCGATTTTATGAGACAATGTCAGATTATTGAAATTTTCTGAGCTCAAAAATTGCAAAAATCATTTTTATTACAAGCTCTAAAACCCAAAAAACAAAGTTGCGTAAAGGCTTTTCCTCTAATTTTCACCTCCTCTTTCGATTGGTAAAGTCAAAAATTACAAAATCCAAAAATTTAAAAATTCAAATTTTTCCAAAGGGGTATTGCATGGGAATTTGATATTCAAATATTTCAAAGAGCCATATTTTGGAAACTAGTGAAGCTATCGGCATAAATCTTTTGCTCAGTTGTGGCTCTTTAGAAGGGCTATAAAAAAGGTTATTTGAGACTCCGAAACCAAGGGCTTCGTTTTCGAGAAAATCAGCTTTGAATCTTTTGTGAAATTTGAAACAAAGTTTTGAATTTGAGCCTCAATATCTCCAGAAGTATTTAAGATAGAGATTTGAATCTTATTTTATCTTAAAGATAATTTAATTCTGATTCAAAATATATAATTATACATCATAATAATATGTCCAGTTATAACCGAGTAATGAGCGATTTTATGAGACAATGTCAGATTATTGAAATTTTCTGGGCACAAAATGTGGAAAAACGGTTTTTATTTTTTTACAAGCCCTAAAACCCAAAAAACAAAGTTGCGCAAATGCTTTTCCACTAATTTTCACCTCCTCTTTAGATTGGTAAAGTCAAAAATTGCAAAATCCAGAAATTTAAAAATTCAAATTTTTCCAAAGGGGTATTGCATGGGAAATTGATTTTCAAATATTTCAAAGGGCCATATTTTGGAAACCAGTGAAGCTATCGGCATAAATCTTTTGCTCAATTGTAGCTCTTCAGAAGGGCTATAACAAAGGTTATTTGAGACTCTGAAACCAAGGGATTCGTTTTCGAGAAAATCAGCTTTGAATCTTTTGTGAAATTTGAAACAAAGTTTTGACTTTGAGCCTCAATATCTCCAGAAGTATTTAAGGTAGAGATTTGAATCTTATTTTATCTTAAAGGTAATTTAATTCTGATTCAAAATATATAATTATACATCATAATAATATGTCCAGTTATAACCGAGTAATGAGCGATTTTATGAGACAATGTCAGATTATTGAAATTTTCTGGGCACAAAATGTGGAAAAACGGTTTTTATTTTTTTACAAGCCCTAAAACCCAAAAAACAAAGTTGCGCAAATGCTTTTCCACTAATTTTCACCTCCTCTTTAGATTGGTAAAGTCAAAAATTGCAAAATCCAAAAATTTAAAAATTCAAATTTTTCCAAAGGGATATTGCATGGGAAATTGATTTTAAAATATTTCAAAGGGCCATATTTTGGAAACCAGTGAAGCTATCGGCATAAATCTTTTGCTCAATTGTAGCTCTTTAGAAGGGCTATAAAAAGGTGATTTAAGACTCTGAAACCAAGGGATTCGTTTTCGAGAAAATCAGCTTTGAATCTTTTGTGAAATTTGAAACAAAGTTTTGACTTTGAGCCTCAATATCTCCAGAAGTATTTAAGGTAGAGATTTGAATCTTATTTTATCTTAAAGGTAATTTAATTCTGATTCAAAATATATAATTATACATCATAATAATATGTCCAGTTATAACCGAGTAATGAGCGATTTTATGAGACAATGTCAGATTATTGAAATTTTCTGGGCACAAAATGTGGAAAAACGGTTTTTATTTTTTTACAAGCCCTAAAAGCCAAAAAACAAAGTTGCGCAAATGCTTTTCCACTAATTTTCACCTCCTCTTTAGATTGGTAAAGTCAAAAATTGCAAAATCCAGAAATTTAAAAATTCAAATTTTTCCAAAGGGGTATTGCATGGGAAATTGATTTTCAAATATTTCAAAGGGCCATATTTTGGAAACCAGTGAAGCTATCGGATAAATCTTTTGCTCAATTGTAGCTCTTCAGAAGGGCTATAACAAAGGTTATTTGAGACTCTGAAACCAAGGGATTCGTTTTCGAGAAAATCAGCTTTGAATCTTTTGTGAAATTTGAAACAAAGTTTTGACTTTGAGCCTCAATATCTCCAGAAGTATTTAAGATAGAGAATTGAATCTTATTTTATCTTAAAGATAATTTAATTCTGATTCAGAATATATAATTATACATTATAATTTTTGCAGTTATAACCGAGTCCTTATAAAAATTCATTTAGTAAACCAAAATGTGTTTTTCAATTTTTGATGTGTGAACATCTATACCGGCGCCGGCGGTTTGATGGTAAATTTCGGGAAATGTGACGGAAGTGTGAAAGGGGAGGTGACATCATAACCCATGTGTAATGCTAAGTTCGCAGCTACCTCAGCGCTTGCAGCCTATGAGGATTCATTAGATTTCCATGATAGATCAAGGCTGTTTAAAAGAGGACGTTGCGTAATAACTTGTACCTATGACATCATTGGGTAGGAATGCAAGGTGGTATTAGAATGTATTCATAAATGTACACGGTACTTTGAATACTTGGGTATTGAATACTTGTAATTGCACTCTGTACTCAAGAACATTTTACGCTGAGTACTTGTACCCGGTAGGCGAGTACATTTTGCCTGTACTCGAAACAGTTCTGACTATGTTACGTCCGGTCGCCTATACATCGTCTGGTCTAAAATTGAAACCCTTTATAGCGTAGACCATCAGCGGCCATTACTGCTCTAAACCCGCCCCCCATGTGAAAGCTAAAGCTATGTCGATGGGATTCGAATAATGGATTTTTCTTAGGGAGAGGAACATATAGTTGGATTTTTCAATGTCTAAGGTTAATTTATGTGCATCAAGATAATATTCATGTCACTAGTAATTCTTTGCTGCAAAATCTCCAAAGAATCATCATAATAAACCAACATTGTGTCATCCGCATACAGTCTTGAAACGCCAGACAGATTGAGCCTGGAGATTGAATTTATGTACATCAAAAAGAGGGTAGGCCCAAAATGGAGTATTTTTAAACAAGGATTTTTTCATTATGTATGCTAAATTAGCATTTTTGAAGAAACTTAGCTTTATGATAATGCACCTATTTATATGAGTATATCCATTGTTCAAGCTAGTTAAGTCAAGCATTATGATGATTATCATCACCCTGAATTTTTTAAATCACTTTCTTTGCTTATTTTTATTCATCGAATGCACTGTCGAGAGTTGACAAGAACTTGTTTATTCAATTTAATCTAATTTGAGGATGATTACCTTCATTAGTGTCTTCTTCCGCATTAAAAACAGCATTTCAATAATTGAATCCTTAACGGAGCGTAGAGACGTCTTTAATGATGGGATCAATAAGATTTAATATTCAGGTTTCATTTTTATTCGCAAATTATTGATGCTGCTGGTTCATATTTTATTTAACTAATTCAATTTCATTCAGAAGTATATTTATTATTTGCAGTTTGAAATTTCAGTATAATAAATAACATAAAGTTACTATTTCCTCAGAAGAATCCTAATTCGACGGAAACAAGCATAAAATAAATATCTCGGTGAAATTTTAGAAAAATTCTTATCTATAACCCACAGGTTTGCCCATTCAGTGAGCCTGCAAGAAATTTCACGCCAGACATTTGGGAAAATGGAAAACCAACTCAGCTAGTTTCATTCTAGCCTGCAAGCCAAGTTCAGGTTGCCAATGGCCATATTTTCGTGAGGGATTAATTTATCAGCGTCACGAAAACTTTTAAGCCCATAATTCCTCGTAATTTTCAACCAGTAAAAGGAAATCAATTTACGAATAAATCTGGCTTCTCTGCCGAGTATTTTTGTTTTGAGAATTTTTCAATATACTCCTAAGGGCTTAGCACGTTTGAAGCCACATACACAAAGGCAAACCGGATACTAATTTGAACGGTGACTGGAAATAGATTTGCATATTATGTATCCTTCCTTTTCATCAAATTGTCGATTTCCGGAGTAGTATACGATATGGAAATTTTGCTGATTGTCGATTCGCATTGCTTGTAGCGGCGAAACAATGCTGAGTTGAGTTCATATTTAGTCTAGTTTCGTGCCTTAGGATTAGTATTTGTGTGTTTCGTACTTTCTAGGATCTTCAAAATGGACGAAGCCTCTTCTATTAGTGGCAGCTTGACGGAAATATTTCTATACATTTAAATCTTATGATAATCATATTTTAAATTAAAGGTCAAAGGAGCACAGAGAGTTGATATGATATCACTTCCGTAGTAGGAAGACTACTTTCGGTATCTGGGACATTTAATACCTATTGAATAAATATAGCATAGAAGATCTATTTTGTAGAGGAATAATTCAACGGAACGAAAGTACCGAAAAGAATTGGGAACTTCTTAAATATACACGATTAACAAAAAAGGAACTTTAGGCAATTGAAGGGGCAGAAAAACGACTGAGCAAATAATTTGAAGTGAATAAAAGGCCTTAACAAGGATGTTGTATTTTTTATACGCTTTTCAAGATGTATTTTTCAAATTATGGAAAAGAAGGTTTATAATTGCAAATCTCTCAATTACAAAGAAATAAAGAGGCTTACAGGGCCAGATATTTTAAGGGCCATACAGACAGACAAAATGAAGACTGAAAATTGAGGACAAGGAAGCGCAATTAACGAAAATATGCCGGAACAAATTTCTGGCAAAAGGCCTATAATCTGGGCCTGTGAAATTGGACAGTTGTGACATAATGAATAAAATAATAACTGAGGATGGTAATAAATAATTTAAAAAAAAAAAGTTTATTTAATATTGTACGTGCTTTCTGTGAACTATGAAATAAAATATCCCTGTGAAAATATATACCAGATACGACACGTGTTGTTATTTTCGGTATGCCCAATTTGCCCACATGAGAAAAAAATCATCATGGGAAGAGTTAATGGAAAATGCCTCAGTGAGCGGTAAATTATTCGAAATGCACATTGTATCGATTTTCCACATCGAAAGCAGTATAGAAAAAAAAACGTGAAAAATTTATTTTTTAAATTTTGATTTAGTTGTTAAAATTTGCTCTTGTTTTGGGTGATTATAAAGCAGAAAGCATCAATTATTATAATTTGAAAACAAAATAATGTTATGTTCAGGCGAGCTTGATGATAAACAATTTAACAACAGTTAAATGTTAAGTGTAAATAAATTATTACATAAATATATCTACTAATATTTACTATGCAAAGTAAACTTTATTACAAACTCTATGTTGGTAAGTTTGTACTCGAAATTGTTTAGAGAAGCCCTATGAGGAATTAATTCCTATAGTCAGGCAAGACTACTTAAAGCTTTTGGTAAATTCTTGAAGTAGGAAATTGTCAGCTTATTTATTTGGTTGCACTCAATTTAAAAGCTTTCGGAAGTACCACTCGAATCTTTAATTTAACTCGGCAAAATGAATTGGCATTTTCACAGCAGTTGAATTAATTGAAAATTCATTAAATTGGTTTTAGAAGCAAATGGAACAGGGTAAGTTTGTTCAATCCCCAAAATAGAATTTCGTTTAATTTTATTTAATTTGTATCAAGCCAAAGTTGAAGTACTTTTGGCAGATTATTTTTTGAAATTCACATTGTTCAACATACGAGTTCCATTCCAAGCGATGTAAAAAGTTTCAAATGAAATTTTTAACTTACCTACTTCAAATTCTTGCACATTTTGACTCGGACAAAATATTTCAATTAATTAAAAAGAGCCTCGATATTTCCTGGTATTTTTGTGGCCTCGCTTTTCACTTACACGAAAAAAACTGGCGAAAGCTTTAATAACTTTTCAAAATTTCAAACGAGAATGATATACGTAGGGTTTTCATAATATTTTTTGAAGAGAGCTTATTAAGCTTCGTTTTCTTGTTTTCTGGAGAATCTCATCAGAAATATTATACCAAGGACTCTGGAATATAGGTTCGTAAAATGGCAAAATAATGCATAGAAGATATTTCCTGGAAGCAATTTATTCTAAATACCTAAACAAGCTTTGTTATAAAACATTGCATAGTTATAATCATTATTTATTCAATTTTGAAGAAAATTATATTGAGCTGCATCCTTCTTCAGCTAGACTACACGTTGTTTACCTTCTTCATCGGGTCTACATTTTTGATATCACCCCTTTTTGGCCCTAAGGGTTGTTAGTTAGGTAATAAATAATGTCCAACTTGACTAAAAGTATTATGAGGCTATAGGATGGAATGTTTTTAATTTTTAAATATATATATGTAGTTAGTCGGCAGTGAAAATATTCATACATGATTATCATCGATAAAATATAATTGCAAGTCTGAGCTTGTTGTTTTTGCTAGAACAGAAACGCTTATCAGTTATAAGTTAAAATAACCGTGAAACATGATACCACTGTTTGTTTCCACATTAAACGTCGGCGGCGCGATGACTCACAAATTTTCATTTTTTACCACTACGGCATCCTGTACAGCACACATCAAACTTCACACTATGTCACGGGTCAAATCCCCGAAATTTCAGATCAAAGGCGCCGCCGATCTAGAGATTTTCCCACGGTATCGAAACATTTCCCAGGCTCAGGTACCCCCATTACTACTGCATTACTACTACATAGTAGTATAAGTAAAAATAACCGTGAAACATGATACCCCTGTTTGTTTCCACAAGAAACGTCGGCGGCGTGATGACTCATGAATTTTCCTTATTTACCACTACGGCATCCTGTAATAAGACACATCGAACTTCACACTATGTACGCTAGATGTCGCCACCGATAACATAATGACGTCGAAAAATATGGGATTGGCCCGGGTCAAATCCCCGAAATTTCAGATCAAAGGCGCCACCGATCTAGAGATTTTCCCACGATATCAAAAAATTTCCCAGGCTCAGGTACCCCCATTACTACTGCATTACTACTACATAGTAGTAATGGGGGTACCAGAGCGTGGGAAATTTTTCGATACAGTGGGAAAATCTCTAGATCAGCCTTGGATCTGAAATTTCGGGAATTTGACCCGGGCCAACCCCAAATTTTTCGACTTCATCATGTTATCGGTGGCGACATCTAGCGTACATAGTGTGAAGTTCGATGTGTCCTATTACAGGATGACGTAGTGGTAAATAAGGAAAATTCGTGAGTCATCACGCCGCCGACGGTTAATGTGGAAACAAACAGGGGTATCATGTTTCACGGTGATTTTTACTTATAACTGATAAGCGTTTCCGTTCTAGCGAAAATAACAACAAGCTCAGACTTGCATTTATATTTTGTCGATGATAAACATGCATGGATATTTTCACTGCCGACTAACTACATATATATATATATATATATATATATATATATATATATATATATATATATATATATATATATATATATATATATATATATATATATATATATAAGAAAATATTTGGTTTGATTTTCTATGCTTTTCCATCCATAGACGCGTTTCGACCTATCAGGTCTCATCAGTATGGCTAGGAAAAGCAAAGAAAACGAAACCAAGTTTCGTGCCTGTAGGCAATATATACATAGTACAACGGTCGAAATTTGATCGTGGCGCCATCTAAGACAAAACTTCAACACCAAGCAACAATTTTCGCTGCAATATGGTGACTGAGTGTCTAATCGGCCGACCAAATTTCGACCGTTGTACTATATATATATATATATATATTTAAAAACAGTCCAGCTCATAGCCCCATAATACTTTCAGTCAAGGTGGACATTATCTGTTTTAAAAATACCTAACTATACCATAACTCTTTTCAGGCGGAGACAGCGAAGCTGCTTTTTCCGGGATGTGCGCAACCCTAACTATTAAGGGAATGTCTGATTTATCCACCAAAACATGTTTGGCAAATGAAATGTACCGTTCCTTATTTTGAGGTACAACATCCAATCTCTCGTATTCTTGAGCCAATTCCTGGACACACAGATGGGAATCGTAATTTGACATTGCTTTTTCCGGGGTGTGCGCAAACCTAACTATTAAGGGAATGTCTGATTTATCCACCAAAACATGTTTGGCAAATGAAATGTACCATTCCTTATTTTGAGGTATAACATCGAATCTCTTGTTTTCTTGAGCCAATTCCTGGACACACAGATGAGAATCGTAATTTGACATACAATGAAAAAATATTGAAATATGGTTTGGGGGAAATTTCGGGGATTTGACCGGTAACATAGCACGGGTCAAATCCCCGAAATTTAGGATCAAAGGCGCCGCCGATCTAGAGATTTTCCCACGGTATCGAAAAAAATTCCCAGGCTCAGATACCCCCATTATTACTGCATCACTACTACATAGTAGTAATGGGGGTACCTGAGCCTGGGAAATTTTCCGATACTGTGGGAAAATCTCTAGATCGGCGGCGCCTTTGATCTGAAATTTTGGGGATTTGACCCGGGCCAACCCCAAATTTTTCAAAGTCATTATGTTATCGGTGGCGACATCTAGCGTACATGGTGTGAAATTCGATGTGTCCTATTACAGGATGCCATAGTGGTAAATAAGGAAAATCCGTGAGTCATCGCGCCGCCGACGTTTAATGTGGAAACAAACAGGGGTATCATGTTCCACGGTTATTTTTACTTATAACTGATAAGCGTTTCCGTTCTAGCAAAAATAACAACAAGCTCAGACTTGCATTTATATTTTGTCGATGATAAACATGCATGGATATTTTCACTGCCGACTAACTCCATATACAGGGTGTCACACGACGTTTTTTCCAGGTAATAACTTCGGAACGCGTCATCCAATATAATTAAAATTTTTAGGATCTGGGTAACTTTTTGTGCCGATTGTACCATTGTCATCCAATTTCACCAGATTCACTTCAATTTCGGTCGAGTGACGTCAACTTAATGTAACTCATGGTATATTATGGTATTTTTCGTTAGAAAATTAAATAACAACATCGGCAATGCCATATTTGTTAAGGCTTTGTTAAAGAAAATGTTAAATAATTATACAGTGGAACATACGATGATGCGTTCCAAAGTTATAATTTGGGAAAAACCTCGTGGGACACCCTGTATATATATTCAAAAACATTCCAGCCCATAGCCCCATAATACTTACAGTCAAGTTGGACATTATCTATTACCTAACTCACAACCCCTAGGGCCAAAAAGGGGTGATATCAAAAATTTTAAAAATACCTAACTATACCAAAACTCTTTTCAGGCGGAGACAGCGAAGCTGCTTTTTCCGGGGTGTACGCAACCCTAACTATTAAGGGAATGTCTGATTTATCCACCAAAACATGTTTGGCAAATGAAATATACCGTTCCTTATTTTGAGGTATAACATCCAATCTCTCGTTTTCTTGAGCCAATTCCTGGACACACAGATGGGAATCGTAATTTGACATTGCTTTTTCCGGGGTGTGCGCAAACCTAACTATTAAGGGAATATCTGATTTATCTACCAAAACATGTTTGGCAAATGAAATGTACCGTTCCTTATTTTGGGGTATAACATCCAATCTCTCGTTTTCTTGTCCAGGAATTTGGACACACAGATGGGAATCGTAATTTGACATACAATGAAAAAATATTGAAATATGGTTTGGGGCTTTGAAATTTAGGTTACATACAGAGTGAGCTGCATCACGAAAATTACCTTATAAGGTGGCAGTTTATATATAGCAATTTCATTTGTAAAGGTTGGAAATTTATTAATTCTTACCTCTATAGGTATCATCACAAACGTAACTATCAAATCCGCCACAGTCAAATGGCGTATCATCAACGATATCCTAGATTTCCTATGCCTGGACCGAAACAACGATATGAAAACAGTCAAGTTACCAACAGCAGCAATTAGAAACAAAATAATATACACTAGAATTATGCAAATGTTCCTGCTAGTGTAAATTTGAATATTCGGGAACGTATTATTTGTGGCTGGGGCAGTCTGGTTGAAATTTCGTTCTGCGTAGGTGCCGGTCAGATTCCAGGCATTGTCGAGTTCCATCGAGGGACTATCGGTGGAGTTCCACATCGCGAAGTTCATTACACGGACTTGAGAAATGACATCGTCCAAAGGTTGGTTTATTGCTATAATGAATTCTCGTCTGGTTGTAAACTAGATGTTCCTAGAAAAGAAAAATTCATTTATGTACTGTGGCATAATTTTCAATAAAATTAAAGGAAAAGAAGCTGCAGTATTTTGGCAAAGACTAGACAGAAATAAAATCGCGTTAAGCAATTCGGGATAAGTTATCAATTTTTCAATTTTTCAATTTCAGAATAATTTAGTGTATGAAGTATGAAAAAAGCGCATAATAACTATTTATATAACAAGTACATAAAGTAAGGCTTTATTGTACGAATAATTTTATGGCCGAGCGAGCTTGCGAGCGAGGCTATTAAATAATGAGTCAATAAAGCCTGTTTATGTAAGCGTTATTTACATGATTTTATGTACGATTACGACTGGTTTTTGTTAGAAATTAAAAAAATTAATGAAAAAGTTAAATTTGCGTAGGTATACCTGTTTCACCTTGGCAGGTTGCCAGGACCTGTTTCACCTTGGCAGGTTATCAGGACCTGTTTCAACTTGTCAGGTAGTCCAGGTAGGCAATAAAGTAGCACTTTATTTTACTAGTAAAATAAAGTAGCACTTTATTTTACTAGTACAATAAAGTGCTACTTTATTGACGCAAAACTGTTCTATAAATAGCACTTTATTGGTCAATCGGACATAAAGGAAATTATTAAAATAGGAGGGAAATTATCATGAAAAATACACTGTAACGCCTACACTTGCGACGCCATAGCCACTACCGTTGCCGTAGCCATAGCCACTACCATGTCTGACAAGCGTCCGTCAGTCAGTTTCCCCGATCAAGTTCATTATCAGTCTGATTATCAGTAATTTTGCTTATATTTTGCAGACTTTGTATTTTTTCCAGTTAAATAGTCAAATAAAAACATTGAAAAATAATGTGTAGTGTATAGTGTTGGAGATCTCTTCGATACCCGTTACATATTTGGCGCCCAACATGGGGCCTGGGGTTTTGTAGTGAACCACCACCCAAATAACTTTCTGGACTAATTTTGTGACTGTAGACCAATGAGCTATAAAACGCGAGACATTATCGGTGTAAATGTGCATTAATTGACTGAATTATGTAAGTTTTGCCACATCCAGATATTGTTTCCACAATTTCTGGAATATTCCACACAGACCGACATTATAGTTTCCTGTGTGTCTAAGTTTGTCCTCCATTCCTGTGCCGACAAAACATTGGAATAGTTTTGGAGTTCCCTTCGATACCCGCTACATATTTGGCGCCCAACGGGGGGCCTGGAGTTTTGTAGTGAACCACCACCCCAATGACTTTCTGGACTAATGTTGTGACTGTAGATCAATGAACTGTAAAACGCGAGACACTATTGGTGTAAATGTGCATTAATTGACTGAATTGTGTAAGTTTTGCCACATTCAGATATTGTTCCCACAATTTCTGGAATATTCCACACAAACCGACATTATAGTTTCTTGTATGTCCAAGTTTGTCCTCCCTTTTTGTGCCGACATTACAGTTTCCTGTGTGTCCAAGTTTTTCCTCCATTTTGTACCCACATTACAGTTTCCTGTGTCTCCGTCCGGTGGGGACATACCATTCATCAGCTCTCAGCAAAGTATATAGGTGACGAAGATCTAGTTCCTGTTAGGACTATTCGACATAGAGGTCGTCCACCTGGTAGAAGGACTTCAAGGGTTCGACGACCCAAAAAGTTTCTTGACGATGTCTAATGGCATGTAATATTGACAGTTGAGTTGATGAGGGTGCTTCTGTACTTGGAGCTCTTCAAATTTTGGCGCGTGAATAATCGAATGTAATTTTAACCTCGAAAGTCAAGTTTGATGTGTAGTTTCAAGAGAAGCTGACGCTGACACTTTTGAAAATATTTTTCAAGGGCCACTGAACGTTTTGGGAGACATTTTAACATACTCACTTTTCATTGTTCATATGTAGTCATCTTTCCTTCTACTCATTAAAACGGTTAAAAACTATTGACATTTACCGCCAAAATTCAAAGCACACCAAGTTCACTCGCGCCCTCTACAAAATTTTGGAGAACTTAACTGGATATTTGCTGCCATTTTGTTGAAAATTTGGCGAGACGGTGCAAGTTTCAAAGGGGTAGAATGTAACGCCTAAACTTGCGACGCCATAGCCACTATTGTTGCCGTAGCCATAGCCACTACCATGTCTGACAAGTTTCAGTCAGTCAGTTTCCCCATGGTTTCCCCGATCAAGTTCATTATCAGTCTGATTATCAGTAATTTTGCTATTATTTTGCCGACTTTTTATTTTTGCCAGTTGAATTGTTAAATAAAAACATCGAA
The DNA here is from genome assembly GCA_917834065.1 of Ceutorhynchus assimilis. NCBI lineage: Eukaryota > Metazoa > Arthropoda > Insecta > Coleoptera > Curculionidae > Ceutorhynchus > Ceutorhynchus assimilis. The sequence goes on from OU892279.1 coordinate 52,731,399, forward strand.
AAACAATGTGTAGTGCATAGTGCTCGAGTTCCCTTCGATACCCGTTACATATTAGGCGCCCAACGTGGGGCCTGGGATTATATTTTCATCTAACTTCAAATTACATAGACGATTGTCGAAAATAATAGAAATATGTGGAATGTTCAAAGCAAGTGTACCTACACGTCAATAGGATTTTTGATCACAGATGTCCTTTTGTCCAATGAAATATATATCCCAAACTATGCAAAACAATGTGAAACTACTCTTCAAATTGAACAGAATAACTTAAGGCTGATGACTCGAAAAAATTTGGGTTGCCACGGCTTCTAACAAATTGCCAAGTAAAATACGTCCAAGCAATCTCGAAAACATGGGTTCAATTGCCTGGAAAAGTGAAGTATAATTTGACACCCTATGGGCTTAGATCTTAGCCAAGGCAAAAATTTCTCGAATTAATTTTCCAACCACTATATTATTCATCTTGATTTTAATTATTGAATAAAAACTTCAGGAGTCGTGAATTAATTTCTTTAAACTTTTCATGAAATTGCTGAGTTATTTCCTACTTTAACGTCAAGTTTTCATGAATAGGTTAAAACCGGACGTTTTAAAGGCAAAAACTTTGAAAGAAACATAACTAATTAAAGCAGTTACTTCCTAATGAATTATAAGGGCTTGATCTTATATTGATTTGAATATGCTTGCGTTTTAAAATATGAATATCATCAAACTTCTGCCTCATTTGATATGCATCGAAATAAACAAAGTTCAAGTTTTGATGTGTTTGCATAATATCACTGGACTTCATATATGAACGTTGCAAAAATCTATTGTAATAACAATCTTATTTAATTCACATATATTTTAATTTGCAAACTAAGTAGAGATTTTTCAACATGAAATTTCAGTTGATTGTTTTCTTTACGTACAGCACAATTTGCAACTAAGTATACTGTAGCTCACTCGATGTTCTGTTTTCTTTTCCTAATCAACGCATATATTTTGGAAAAGTAAACATTTGTGTAATAGGATAAACTTATTTCACACAAAAACATACTTTCCAGACTACTCTCTTGTTCAAATATTCCATTTTTGTCCATTTCCGAGTTTCCATTCTAGAAAACGAGCGGCATCCCCAGTGTATAATAAAACCTGTTTGGCTGACATATGCCTTTCAGTGTTGCTTTTAGTGAACTTTTGGGAAACTAAGTTAGTTGGAACTCATCTGTCTGTGTCACTGGTATGCCATAATTAGGCATAATTTCTTCTGTAGTTGATGGACTAGTATTAGGATATTCCTCAGAGAACGAATTAGGTAGAAAGACACAAGATTTCAGTGATTTTTACAAATGAATCGGTTACCTACAGTAAAGTTGATTCTGATGATATCCAATATTCATAATATGTAATCATAACTTGCGTTGATATGATAGATATTTATGAATTATAAAAAACAACTAATTAATATTATAATTTAATTATATCATCACTGATGAATATTTATTAGAAAAACATTTACATAATTTAAATTTGGGAACCTGACGACCAGATGCGATTGAACGATAAACAGTAAGGGATGAATTTGTTAGGATTTTGGCCATTGTAAGTGGAGACGTTGATAGATTAAAATGGGTCTTGCTTTATATCAATTTTATTCAGGATAAATCCTAAGCCGAGTTACTTTAACAGTGGTTGACTGCTGCAATCCATTTCGACAAAGAAAAGGAATTCACTAGAGATTCTCCTTAACAAAATTATACAACTGAGCAGAATTTATAAATAATTTGAAGACACAGGTTGATAGAATATTTACTTCGACAGGATTTTCAATATAAATTCTCTAGTGAATGGATATTATGTGGCAATTTTCAGGTGTCAGTGACAACATAAACGTTTTACCAAAGATAACTTTTATAAACGAATTCGCACTCTAACAGAAAATATATTTTTACCCACCACAAATGCACCTTTGATTGAAAGCGCTGCACAACTTTGAGACAGCCCAATAAGTTGAGTGAGTTTTATGGAAATAGACATGTAATCGAAATATGGTGTCGTATGTATGTAGCATCCGCGCCAAGTACTTTATTATTTAGGTTAGATGGTATTTGCAAGAGAGAGAAACAAACTGATTTATGGTTATACGTTAATAATTATACTTTATTAATGAGAAGATAAACAGTTATCATTTCCAATTAGAATGGTACATGTTTTCTAATCCCTAATCCAACACCTTTCAATACAAAAATAAACAGTCCTAAATTGATGCAATGCAGGCACCTCTACACTGTCTCAAAGTATGTAAATTGAATGATACAATCAAAAAGCCTTGTAACTACGTTAGGTACAATATTTTTAAATCATGAACACCTTTTTCACCTCAAAACAATAATTCATTATTTAGTGTAATTATTATAACTACCTGTTCTATAAGCGTATACACAGTGTGTAAAAAGTCCCGGAACAGTCAATTATTTTGAAAATAGTGCACAATATAAAAAAACTTCCTGTATAAAAGTTGAAGGTCCTAATAAAATCTATTGAAATAGGACTTATGTATTTATACAGGGTGGCCCAAAAAGTTGTGCTACACAAAACTTCATTTTTTTTTTAATGGAATGATCCTTTTTTAATTACATTTTCTAATTCCTCTAGAGATTCTAAACAACAATTATGAAACATGTCATATGGCTAAACCCATTAGTTTCAGAAATAATTTGAGTTGAAGGACATAAATACGATAAGTACGATATTACCTACATTTTGCATTGTTTCGAGTTGGTTCAAAATGGTCACCAGACCTAACGCCCCTTGATTATTTTCTTTGGGGACATCTGAAAAATAAAGTGTTTGTGACAAAACCTCCAGATCTGAACGAATTGAGAAGAAGAATTATTGAAGAATGTGCATCTATTAACCAAGAAATGTTACAAAACGTCATCAATAAATTTTATCATAACCTAGCTCATTGTCAAACTTGAAACATTTTGAACCAACTCGAAACAATGCAAAATGTAGGTAATATCGTTCTATCTGATTTTTTTTTGTTTCAAGGTAGTTTATTGGTGATAAAACATTAAACAAAGTTCATGCATGTCACATTTTGACAACTGTCAGAATCTGTTTTTGCTTTTTGGTTCATATTGAGTTTGTTTGCTTAGTGAAGTTCTACAACTATAATGATAGAATAATACAATAATACAATAGAACTAAACCTTCACTAAGCAAACAAACTCAATCAGCGTTGCCAGATCTCACGATTATTCGTAAGATTACACGATGTTGGTCAGAATTTCACGATCTCACGAATGAGGTAGCAAATCTCACGAATTCTTTCTGTAGTAATACAAATCAGTAATCAAATATAATGTAATCGGAAATAATCGAAATAAAAATCTACTATACAATATTTAGTTATGTTACGCCGCTCCTGGTACATGCGCGCTCAATAACACTTTACCTAAGATGCTTTCCAGTGACCCATTTGAGCTACTCCTGAGCAGCTCAGGAGTGCTCCACAATTACTTTGCGCGTTCCAGTGCTTAGAGTGTCGTACACTTGAACTACTCATTTTTGTTATCCCCTGCCCCCTCGTGCACCAACCTTTACTTCGGTGTTTCATGCTCCTGAAGTGCGAAATGGCGGGGGTTAAGACGGGAGCGTTCCAGTGCTGCTTGTGTGGAACAGTTCAAGTGCGTCACACTCCAGGAGCATGATACACTACAATTTAGGCACTGGAAAGCGGCTCTAATAGCACGGCATATACAAAAACAATCAGCAGGCTAACTTGAGCTTTGTATCCCAAAATGGCGGCGTGCGCAGATGAGATGGGCATTAAATCTCATTGTTTTGCCATTTGAAGATAGGCTGTATCCTCGAATGGCGGCGTGCGCAGAAGAGATGCGCGTGAGAGTTAACCTGCTGTTTGTTTTTATATATCCTGTGCTAAATGGACTGCTTATTGAGCTGAAAGTGTCTGCGAAGTCCACGAGACCCCACTATTTGTGACGTCAGCTGCAGACCTCAACTCTTGGCAGAAAATGCATTATCCGAGTCCAAAAAAACGAATTCATAAACGTTGAAATCGCCTTTTCCTAATTTAAAACTCCCAATAAGGTATAACCATAGAGGTCTGCGCGTGACGTTACTACTATCAGTTGCTTTCGATAATTTGACGTAAAATGCGTGAATCAAACGTCAAACTGTCGAAGCAATGTCAAAAAAAAGCGAATTTCGGCGCCCCTGCCGTTTAATGACAGGATGGTATCCCCTAATGGCAGCGTGCGCAGAAAAGATGCGCGTGAGAGTTAGCCTGTTGATTGTTTTTGTGTATGCTGTGCATGAAATTTGTTTAATGTTTTATCACCGCTAAACTACCTTGAAACAAAAAGGAACCAGATTAGAGTATTTTTTTCTACTAGTCTACCAGTTCTGTCATTTTTTTTTCAATTTTTGAATTCAGAATTTACATACAAGTTAAAAATGTCAAATGACATGATAAAATATTGAAAACGGGAAAAGATGAGTGCTGCCGTTTGGCAGGGTTTTGACAGGTGTCAAAATGGTTGACATTTTTCGACTTGACTTGGTTGACTTAGTAGATATCGATACATACTTCGATCATCAAAATCTGCCATAGTCACTCTTCTTTTGGATATAAGATTCCAATATTTGACAGCTAACCACGCCTCACCTGTCATATATACAGGGTTGTGCCCATGGTCAAAAATGTTGCTTACGGCATCCCCAATGACATATTTAAATTTCATCCAAATATCACGGGTAACCAATTTCCATTTAAATATTGCGGGGTCCTTTCTTGGGTTTAAGGACGGGGAGGTAAACCAAAAGAAACTACTTAGCTTTCGGCGACGTTTCGGAACTTTATTTTTCCTTTTTCAAGCCCTGGAACGGGAGAAATAGGGCACATGAGACGACATAGTAAGAAACATTAAAATTATAGATATACAATCAACGATCTTGTCAAAATAAATTAAAATAAAATTAGACATTGCTCAGGAGTACTTACTCAAACTGATGTCTCCAGAGCCCCTGATGCAGCCAGGAGAAAAGCACAATGCATGATCACCCTTAAGATAGTGACAAATTCTGATTTATATGCCAATTGACGTTTTCAATTAAAAGAGATGGACGATAAGTATGAAAACATTCATTTTCCCGCCAAAATTTGCTTGTTTGTCAATGTCAATGTGTATTGTGTGTTTAGCAATCCCCTCATTTTTATTTGAATCGGTGACTTCACCACAACAAAAAATCTTTGTTAAGTGAATGGAAAATGACAATGACCGACATAGAATGATGGATCCATCGGTAAAATTTGATAATAAAAACGCAGGGTTTGAAATTGGGAAGAAAATGTAGGAAAAGGCACTGCTTCATTCGCAGAACTTCGCTATGGAGCCGGTGGTGGATTATTTTGGAAGCAAACAGCTTCTGCAAACTAAACTTGAACGTGGATTACTTTGTATATTTGATGGGCTGTGGATTTCCCTTTCTCTTGCGAGTATCTTTTCCGGCGGATTCTGATTTTGTGTATCCAAGTTTTGACAAATGTAGGATTTAATGGAAACTTATGGAAAAACACGTCCGCCGGTGGATAGGAATAAAAAGGAATTAGATTTATGGATAGGCACACTACACACAATCACCATTGTTAAGATAAAACCTTGAAAAACCCGAGGAAATAATAGTTTCTTTCAAAAGTCTTGTCTACAAACCAACACGGCTGTCAACCATTGTTTTCATACTCTTTTGGCGTCTGACAGATTGATGCCAGAGAGAGAGGCTTTTAAATTGAAAAGGTCAATTGTTATAGTTAGTGCACCTTTATACCTTGGTGTATGTTCTTGAACGCTCTTCTAAATCTCAGAAGTCATCAGTGTCAACGGAGTCGCGGGTCATTGGCCGTAGTAGTAGGTAGTAGTGATCATCTCAAGATACTTTGTAATGTTATTGAATAAACGTGCTTGCTAAAAAACGTTGAGAAGATTTATTAAGAACCCACAAACATGGTGTCAGGTGTGGAAGATTTTTAAAGTTGCACTAGGAGCGACAGTCTCAACGAATCAGTGAAAAGCGTCCTGCCCTTGTTAGCGGGCCCTTGTTGCTTTTGCACTGAAAAGAGAAAAAGTCAAGATGGAGTATTTCAAGCCACCAGAGTCCCTCAGTGAATATGATTCCAAGAACTGGAAGTTATATAAACAAAAATTTCAGATATTCCTCAAAGCAGCTGGTAAGAATAATGACCCCGAAGAGATTAAGGTAGCAATTCTCTTAAATTGCATGGGAGATCAAGGGCTTGATATATTTAATACCTTTGCTGACGATCAAAAAGATACATTGAAAAAGCTGTTGGAGGCATTTGACGCCTACTTTCTTCCAAAAACAGTCATACCGATGGAGACATTCAAAGTCAATAATCTTCACCAGCTTGAAGGTCAAACTGTTGAAAATTTCCTAACTGAGTGGAGGAAGCAGGCAAAAGTGTGTGAATTTGTTTGCAAAAAACAAGGCTGTGATGAAAGTTACGAGGAGAGAATGATAAGAGACAGACTTGTGGTAGGGTTAGCTGACAAACAGCTACAAGCCAGACTGATTAGAGAGCAAGATTTAACAGTGACAAAAATTATGGACTATTGCAAGTCAGTGAATCTGAGTAAAGAGCACCTCAAAATCCTAAACTGTGTACAAAAATAGTGCTAAGATTAAGTGTCCTAATTGCTTGTATGAACATTACAAAGACAGATGTCCTGCCTTTCGAAAAACGTGTGCTGCATGTCAAAAGCAAGGACATTTTGCGAAAGCTTGCAAAAATAATCGCAATGAAGACCCTAATAAAAAAAAAGCTCCCAAGGACAGTTTTATGGAAAAAAAGGTCAATTCTTCGGCCACTCTTCCCGAAATCAAGATAGACAAGTGCGAGAGGTGAGCCAAGAACAAGATTCAGATTCTGAAGGAACTAGTGATACATTTTTTGTTAATGAATGTGCTATGAACAAAAGGAAACCATCCTGGACTGAAAAGTTAACTGTTGAGGGACTTGAGGTAAGGTTTAAGTTAGATACAGGCTCTGATTGCAGTATCATTCCTTCACATATTTTAAAATCTCATAGTTTGCATAGAATTAAACCTTGTAACATAACCTTAATTTCTTATGGCAACTTTAAAGTCAGACCTGATGGCGAAATAGTTCTAGATTGTTGTTACAAAGATGAAATACATAAAATCAAATTTATTATTGTTAAATGTGATAGTCAACCTTTACTAGGACTTGATGATTGTTTGAAGTTTGAACTGCTTAAGAGAGTTCATAGCTTGGAAATTTTGCCCAATGATAAAAATAAAGTTTTTGACTTATACAGAAATGCTTTTGAAGGAACCGGCAGAATTCCTGGGCTATGTTCAATAAAGCTTATAGAAAATGCAAGGCCCGTTGTTCAATGTCAGAGGAAAATTCCTTTGTCATTGCATGACAGCTTTAACTAACTTTGGACAGCCTAGAGGACAATGAAATTGTTCAAAAGGTTGATTATCCTACAGATTGGGTCAATAGCCTTATGATAATCGAAAAGCCAAATAAATCACTTCGTCTATGCATTGACCCAAAACCGTTAAACAAATATATTTCTAGGGAACATTTTCTTATCTCAACAATTGATGATATCATTTGTAGATTAACAGGAAAGAATATATTCAGTGTAATTGAAATGAAAGACGGTTTCTGGCAGCTGCAACTCGATGATGCTAGTGCAGATTTGTGTGTCTTTAATACCCCTTTCGGTCGATATAGGTTCAATAGAGTACCCTTTGGAATTTCCAGTGCTCCGGCAATCTTTCAAAAGAAAAATTATAGAATGTTTGGTGATATTCCTGGGGTCGAAATATACTTTGACGACATTATTGTTTCTGGATTTGACGAAGTAAGTCATGACAGAGCTCTCAAAGAAGTATTTCAAAGAGCTCTTCAATACAATATAAAATTCAGATTTCAAAAGTTTCAGTATAAATTAAATGAAGTAGTATTTCTAGGCCAAGTAATTTCAAAAAATGGCGTTAAACCAGATAAACCAAACATTAAAGCAATTCAACCTGTGAAATCACCTAGAAACAAAACTGAAGTTTTGAGAATATTGGGCTGGCTTAAGTTTTTTGCAAAATTTATTCCTAACTTGTCTCAGTTGACATCCAATATGCGTAATCTTACTAAAAATAATATCCCATTCAATTGGACGAATGATCATGAACAGGAATTGATATATCTAAAAAGCTTGATCTCCAAAGAACCAATCCTTCAAATATTTGACCCTTCAAAACCAATTCTTATTCAATGTGATGATTCTAGTGAGGCTTTTGGTAGTTGCCTTTTACAAAATAACCACCCTATTGTTTTTGCTTCTGGAAGTATGTCAAAATCTGAAAGACGTTGGGCTCAAATTGAAAAAGAATTGGGCGCAATTGTTTTTGCATGCATTATTTTATATACGGATTTGAGGTAACTATTCAAACGGATCATAAGCCACTGATTTCCATTTTTAACAAGGATCTAGACAAGGCATCTGCTAGATTGCAACGAATGCTACTGAAGCTACTAAAATATAATATTAATATCACATATTTGCCAGGCAAAGACATGCTGATTGCAGATGCATTGTCCAGATCTTATATTGACGACTTTGTGGAAGATGATCCTGAAATGTCATATATTGTTCATTCTCTGAGTAATAATATACCTATGTCAGAGGAAAAAAAAAGATGTTTTGAAGAGGCTATTGATTGTGACCCAATACTGTCAAAAATCAAAGAATTTTGTTTAAATTATTGGCCCAAAGACAATAAACACATTTGTCCAGATTTGAAACCCTTTATAAATATTAAAGAAAATATTTATTTGTCTAATAATTTATTGTTTTTGGGTTCTAAGATTATAGTTCCTAAATCATTACAATCTGATATGCTTAAGCTTATTCATGAACCCCACTTTGGAATAGAAAAATCAAAACTTAGAGCTCGTCAAATTTTTTACTGGCCAAACATGTCAAAGGACCTTGTAGATTTTATAAATAAATGTGAGGTATGTCAGTTGAATCAAAGGTCACTGCAAAAAGAGACACTAATGCCTCATGAGTTGCCTACTCGTGTTTGGCAGTTTGTTCATTCGGATTTTTTTGAGTTCCGTGGAAAAAATTATCTGATAATTGTCGATGCATATTCCAGCTGAATTGAAGTTACTCAAACTAAGACAAAAACAGCTGATGAGCTCATTACAATACGTAAAAATAAATTTCAACAATTTGGCGTCCCAGATAGGTTTTTTGCTGAATATAACCCATATAATTCTCACAAATTCAAAGAGTTTGCTAAAGAGTGGAATTTTGAAGTGATCTTTAGTAGCCCTTACCACCATCAATCTAACGGATTGGCAGAGAGGTATGTGGGAATTGTTAAGGAAATGCTCAAAAAGGCAAAAGACTATAATGATTTACCACTGTTTCTCATGGAATATCATTCTACCCCTTTACCTATGCTTAAATACTCACCAAGTCAATTGTTCCTAAATAGTACTTTAAAAACTAAAATTCCTATTTCTGAAAACGCTCTAGAAACCGTCTTTGCAAACAAACAGGAAGTAGAAAATCTGTTGAAAAATAAAAAGGATGTTCAAACAAAATATTATAATAGGGACGCAAAAGACTTACCAAAATTAGAGATAGGAGAGACAGTACTTATTCAAGTAGATAATGGCTGGGAAAAAGGAAAGGTGAGAGATGTGGTTAATGATATGTTGTAGAAAATGAATATGGAAGGGTATTCAGGAGAAACAGAAAGTATATTCGGCAAACGAAACTGACCTTCCAGCGGAAACATAATGAAAATTTAATATATGATTTTGACCAGAACGCATCTGAAGTTTCTTCTGCTTCTCTTGAAATGCCTGTTTCTGTTTCTAACGATTCCAGTGAGGAAAGTGTTAATCATGAAAGTGCTTCTGATATAGACAATAATAAACCTGATAGTGACGCTTCTGAAATAGACAATAATGAACCTGATAGTGACGCTCCTGAAATAGACAATAATGAACCTGATAGTGACGCTTCTGAAATAGACAATAATGAACCTGATAATGGCGCCGCCAATAATTCAAAAATGACTTTAAAACCCAAACGCCTGTCTAAAAAGCCTAAACGCTTTGATAATTTTGTAATGAATTCTGATCTCGATTCTAGTGATGCTGAAGACTAACTAAAAATAAAAAATAAAAAAATAATAAAAAAAAAATAAATAAAAAAAAAAAAAGGGAGAGCATGTTATAGTTAGTGCACCTTTATACCTTGGTGTATGTTCTTGAACGCTCTCCTAAATGTCAGAAGTCATCAGTGTCAACAGAGTCGCGGGTCATTGGCCGTAGTAGTAGTCACTTGGCTTGTAAGTAGTGATGATCTCAAGATACTTTGTAATGTTATTGAATAAACGTGCTTGCTAAAAAACGTTGAGAAGATTTATTAGGAATCCACAAACACCAATAATTGACGATTATTGGATTATTATCATTTCTTATAGGAGTAAGTACTCCTGAGCAATGTCTAATTTTATTTTAATTTATTTTGACAAGATCGTTGATTGTATATCTATAATTTTAATGTTTCTTACTATGTCGTCTCGTGTGCCCTATTTCTCCCGTTCCAGGGCTTGAAAAAGGAAAAATAAAGTTCCGAAACGTAAAAGTAGTTTCTTTTGGTTTACCTCCCCGTCCTTAAACCCAAGAAATTTCTACCATAATTAATAATAGGGACACGAAATGAATATAATAAACTGACATGTTTTGATTGTTGATTTGACCAAATCAGATTGGAATTACGGGATAATTTGCACTAGTGCAAATTATCAGATAATTGCATAGTAACGTGCGAAAACTGGTGTTTTGACATTTTTGCACAAAAAATTTAAATTTTTGATTTATGAAATTCTCTCATTAAATACAACACGTGCAATGGAAATGTATTGATAATTTTTTCATAGGTCCGGTATAATACATAAAATATTTAGGGCCCCTATCCAAGGCATTTGAAATATTTTCCATTAAGTAAATATTTTTATCTCTTAATATTTGAGCCCTTCAGGGTTATTTTCACTGGAAAAAATTCAAAAGAAAAAAAAAGCGGGGAATTTAATTTCCTTTTGAATAAGTTTTCAAATAAACTTGATTTGAAATTTGAGATATTTTATTTAGTCATATTAATGCCTTACGCTCTCTGAGATCATCATATAAAAGTAAATGAACGCGCTTAAATAGAATATTGTCGTTTTTCCTCAATATTTACATCAAGTTTTTTTTTTTATTGGGATTGCTTCAATTAAGGAATATTCCCTAACTTGGTAACGATTCTGGCTCACTCTAGCCTCGTGACTGCACAGGGCTTCGGAAATAACCTTATTTTTACAGATGTGTCTATGATTTAAATTCAAAATTTAGTCACATAGGAAAAGCCCTAAATTATGTATATTTAAATCATTACAAAAAATAATGAATTATTAGCATCCAGGTACTCCTAGGTCATCGACACCAACGCACCGCCAGTAGGTCACCAGGAAACATAGGCAATATTACGATCTATACCAGACGCAGCATAGTCAGAAGTTTAATTACCAAATATTTCGATGTGGAGCACACAACAGATTTTGACAGCGATTTATCCTTTTTAATTAATTACTGTTGTTCATAACGTTTGTCAAAGTTGATTTTTTGTTTATAAATAGTTGTTAATTTTTTAATAAAAATTAGTATCAATCCAACAGTGGGCTCAGGATAATGCCTGTAAATTTTTTACAGGCAAACCTGCAGCACGGGAGGGCTCCTTCGGCACTCCTGTGTAGGAAAATGGCTATTGCCAACACATGCGTAGCTCTAATCCAAGAACCGTGGGTATATAAGGGTGTGATCAGAGGCCTGGGAGGAGGTGGAGGAACGGCCTACTACTGCACCTCCACAGAAAAACCCAGGGCCTGCATCTACGCTAAAGGCGTGGAGGTGCTGCCTATGCCAGGTCCCTTGTGGCGGTAAAAATCTCCATAGATATCGAAGGTCACAAAGGTGATGTCGTTATCTGCTCTGCTTACTTTCCACAGGACGTGGCGAACCCTCCTAGGGAGATCGTCGCGCTCGTGGAGGAGTGCAGAGCGTCGAGACTACCGGTGATCATTGGCTGCGACTCAAACTCCCACAACACGGTGTGGGGTAGCGAGAACGTCAACCCCAGAGGCAGGGCTCTTCTCGAGTATCTATACTCGAACGACCTGGATATTGTAAATAGAGGGTCAGTGCCCACCTTTTTCACAACAGGGCGACAGTCATAGATCTGACTCTATGCAGCAAAGGACTTCGCCAAAATATTATCGAATGGAGGGTGTCTCTGGAAGACTCTCTGTCAGACCACAGGCACATTCTATTCAGAATCGAGGGAATGACTAAAGTTCCTGAAACGGGACGCAGGAACCCCAGACATGCCGACTGGAACTCCTATAGGGAGGAGCTAGCTGGCAGACTGGGGCTGATGCAGCCCCGTCGCTTCGTCAGAGTCAGATTGAGATGGCAGTCAACTGCCTCAATGAAGCCATCATCGATTCGTTTGAGGCCAGCTGTCCTTTCGTCCAAAAATCGAATAACACCATGGTGGAATTCTAATATAGAAGACCACCGTAAAAAGGTGCGCAAGCTTCTAAACAGAGCCAAGAGGATCCAAGATGTGGTCCACTGGGAAGAAAACAGATCCACCCAAAGGGACTACAAAAAAGCACTGAGGATCTCACAGAGGGACACGCACACACCCTAAGGCTGGAACCTTACTTTTTGCCAAGCTCTAGTTTGGGTTAGTCTGGTTAGTTTGGGTAAGTTTGTTACTTAGAGACAGCACGGTAAATAATTACTTACATCTGCCTGAATCCAATCTCCGCATTTGTTAAATAAAGATTGTAGGTATACAAATCCCTAGGTATAAATAGCAAAATCTTGTTAATTTTTAACTGCATTAAAAATTCGATTTTAAAAACGTTTTATATCCCCATTCTTGGAAATAAGGCGCCGTTTTGGAGAAAAAAGTCTACAGATGTCATGACAGAAAAATAACTAACACGCTAATTAAAAAGTTTTTGGAAAATGTGAAAGTGACCCTCTACGGTTTTCTCGCCAGGTTATGTAGATAAAACATATTCTTGCTCTTATTCACCCACCTCGACTTCCTGCTTAGTCTTAAAGTTGGTTCGTATTACCATTGTACAAAATTATGCAATGGTATTACGAACCAATATTAAGACTAAGCCAAGTCGAGGTAGGTACTTATGTACTACGTACACGTATTACGTAATACGTATTTCGCTTGAATTGACAGTGTGGTATATACATATAATTGTCTGGCTACTCCATAATTATTATTATTAATGATGAACATAAAAAAAAAAAATGTTGGACGCCGATTCAGAATTTCGCAGGACTAGTATCAAGCGTACGGTAGCTTGACAATCGATCGGGATATCAGAAGCTCGTTATGAGAGAGACCTCGGTTAATACGACGTTACCCGAATGCGGTATACTGTGCGCTCGATACAAAAATGCCAGCGGCGCAGGGGCGGGCGTCTACGGGGAAACCACGGGCGCTAGTTTATCCTACGCCCTTGGCTCGTACGCATCCGTCTTTCAGGCAGAGATCTATGCCATCCTAAAATGTGGTCACGAAAACCTCCAACATGCCTTTACAAATAAGGATATTTATGTCTACTCGGACAGCAGAGCGGCACTGCAGGCACTGTCATCCGAAAGAGTGGACTCAGCGATATTGGCAGAATGTAAAACTACGCTGTGCACTATAGCCAGACACAACAGGGTCAACCTCGTATGGGTACCGGGACATTCCAATGTCCGAGGCAACGAAGAGGCTGACCTTCTGGCGAGGAAAGGCTCGGCAGACTCAGTAATGGGTAATGGTTCAGTAATAGGCCTGCCATACTCGACAGCAGTGGCACTTCTAAAGGAGGCAATACTTCGCAAAGCCGAGGAGCTCTGGAGGAGCTGCAGCGGAATGAGGCAGGCCAAACTGGTAATGGGAAACAGAAAGCCAAGCGAGAGCAAGGTTATCCTGGAGCTTGGGAGGAAGGACATCAAATTGTTGACAGGACTCTTCACCGGACACTGTCAGCTCAACAGACATCTGCACGTGATGGGGATCGTAGATCACCCTGAGTGCAGATTCTGTCTGGAGGATGAAGAAACCTCCATCCATGTCCTCACCGAATGTCCAGCTATTGCCAGGATCAGAATGGTGTACTTCGGCAGACACGTTATTGACTCCGAAGACATAAGAAAGATTAAGCCCCGAAAGCTCTATGCATTTGCCAGAGCCGCGGGGCTAGATTAAACAAAAGTGGGCGTACAACGGGCCCGGATAGGCGGCCTACGTGCAATGAATGAATGTACATTCGCCCATGGAAAGGAAAAAAAATCCAACAGTGGTTCTTACTGCCCAGTTATCAACTTTCCCGGGTGTACTAACCCAACCTACAAACCACAAACAACAAACTACCAGTATCCTCCTAAATTCCAATATCAGGAATTTACATAGTATCTAATGAAAAGAATTTTTTTCAAACAAATTGGTAACATTGCTTCGTTATAGCTAATAGAGAAAATCTTGGCTTATGAAAATTGGCTTTTCAGTGTAGTCTGAAAAAATTTAAAACCGAGATTGCTGACAGTCGAAGTCGGTAGACAATTTCGCAAATTACCAGTAGTCTTAAAAATCCCATATTTTTTACATGCAAAAAGATATCCCTGCTTCAAAACAAAAATTAATTTGCTCGTCTAATGATATAAAGAAGGTACGGGACAAAAATAGCTGTTTTTTTTTAGAATCCTTATTAAAACTATATTACTTGGAAAGTAAAATGTATTTTGTTTAAAATTTGAAAGAACTCCTGTAGGAGAATTGAAAAAATTAAAAAAAAAAAGCATAATCTTATGACCTACTACATGAACTTCACAGCAAAATGCTTTGCCTCTATAAATTAAATTTGAGTTCCACAGCCAGAAAAGTAGGATAGATGCATAGATTACAAAAATATATACAGATTATAGAACACACATTTTTGAACTTCATATAATATTGTCTGCTGCTCATGAAACCAACATCTTAAAAAAAAAATTAAGCAAAAGTATTATCATATTATGCAAAATTGTGTAAAAAACTCTGCATATAATACAAGGGGCATTACGTATCCACGTAAATGATGGTGTGTAAGACACCCAGCTGTTCAAAATTATCACACCAATCAGAATATGTATTATTATTTATTAATTATAGATTGGTAGAATTTTGTCAGTAACTTAATGTTGATTTCATTTAGATGGGCATTTTATTTATTCTTTTCTAGCTAAGAATTCCTTAGAACAACCCTGTATTGGAGCGCTTGTCAGCATAAATCTTCACCTAAATTGGTTACTTAATTAATTTACCAGAAAATTAAAGCACGCCATCCTCCGAAACAAACTGAATCTGTAGAATCCTTATGATAACAAATTTTCACGGCGACTTAATTTTAATTTGAATATTCCGTAATGAAAGTTTACGGTTTTCCGCCTTTTTGGTTCTCACTTATATTGCGGATAAGAGTTTTCAATATATTAAAACAGTATTTACGAGTTTATTTTTGTTTATGATGGATTTTTCAGAATTCTTAAAAATTTTAGTATTTTTGCCAGCTAACAAAAGGCCTTCGTAAAAACAAATTTCAAAATAATATAAGTATTCTATTTAACTTTTCCGAAAACTTTTTATTTTCAATCATATCAACATACTAAAATATTTTGTAAGTTGCTGTATCTAGTATCCTCTTAAATTTTATAAAGCAACATGAATAAAATTAATGTATTATTAATCTTAAGACTTCTGTTAAAACTTACCAGATTATAAATCCGTAGTAGAGAGAATAAAAATAATTAAAAAGAAACCCAAGACTACATTTAAAGCTCATAAATTATTCAATTTTAGCTTCCTAAATCGTGATTCACCAACTCGTCCTCACAATCGGAATATTTTAAAAGTATTACAATCGCTTTTAATAAGCTTGAAGGATTTCAATTTAAAGCTGGACGAGTTTTTTTGAAGTATCTACCATCTAGTTTTAATTAAATGTAACTATTTGAAAAAAGCTAGCATTTTTGAATGATTTCAAAAAGGTTTCAATTTCACAAACGAAAATGTATATATTTCAATATAAGAAGTTGATGATTGTAATTTCTGAAAAATAAATTATAGGTTATGATAGTTTCCTTATTTCCTTGGAGTCTAAATAATAATAAATCATAATTGTGCTCGACTATGCTCAGTGGTTCTTTAGCTTGGGGTGGTCCTTGGTAATGGTACACTAAAGAGAAGGCGCCACTAGTTTGTATGAAATTATTTTGATTATCAATGAATAGCCAAACTAGACACTATTCAAATAATTGTCTATTATTTAAAAATATAAATTCAAAAATTTGAAAAGGAAAAATAAATCCAATACCTATCTGACATTTAACTCCTTCAATAAAAACACAAGTTTTGGAATTCCAGATGTCAAACTTGTTGTTCATTAACAATTTGTTGACTGGATGGCGAACTTGTTATTTAATTGTTTAAAGGTGAATATTGTTCAGTATCCAATTGTATTAAAAAAAAATTCAAGCAGCTTATGAAAGCAATTTGAATAGATATATAAAAAGATTGAAATTTAAAAACAATTAAATAGATACCTTCGATGAGAATTACCTAAGTATAAATGTTGAAGTCAAAAAACAATTAACCTTTAATTTTTGACTCAAAGTCAATCAAATCAATAAAAAACAAATTAATAAATGCAGAAAGGTAATAAATAATCCCAGTTATAAATATCAAAAACCTGCTAGATGAAATCAAGGGGTCACGGTTTCGGGAAGAGCTCTTACCTTCTTACCTTTAAAGTTCAAAATAGGTAAACATGAAACTTAAATTTGACTACCTAAAAATTTTACATTAGTTTACCTTTAAAACTACCACATTATTGATTTGAAATCAAAAGTTAAATAAACCTCTAAAGGTTTGCGGAAATAAATTTATAATAATTATAATAATGCATACTTATTGGATCATAAATAATGATAGAGAAAACGATAATAAAAGTCAATAGCTGACTCTGATAATAATTAATTAATTAACTTAATATTTGTATTTAAAACAGTAGTTAGCTATTCTAGCTACACACTACTAAACTGTAAAAAAATTAAGTCGGTAATTGAATTTGCATGGATATTAATTAGCTAATAAAGCTAAACGATAGGGGGCGATAAAGAAAAGGTTAAAAAAAAAGTTACGGTAATTATGATGGCACGTTTAAGACGCCCATAGGTAAATAATTATACAAGCCTGGACGAAATCCTTGTAAAGCCTCGGAAGTTTTCACAAATTTGAGATCTGGAGGTACCAAACTGTCTGGAGACAACCAAATATTGGCTGGGGATCAACTTCTTACAGGACACAAACTTTCCTTTAAAAGGGGGCCCCGGTTTGCTCTGAGTTTCCATGACAGCGTGGTCTCAAATTCGACAATTTTCACTCAGGGGCCTCATTCTGTAAAGAACGAACCGTTCGATTCGGTAGAATTTCTTCGATTGTGACATCATTTTCGGCATTTTCGGAATAGTTTCCGCGCTAGCAAACTAGAAAATGACGTCACAATCGAAGAAATTCTACGGAATCGAACGCTTCGTTATTTACAGAATAAGGCCCCAAAGCTCGGACCGTTTCGGTCCCAAGAGCCATGTCCAGAAATTGTTTGGAATTTGTTTTTATCGATTGAAGTACAAGACATGTGAGTGTTTCTTAAGAGTTTTAGTCTTCACTCCTATGAAAATGTCAATAACTTTTGAACGATACAAGCTAGCGAGTTGCGGTTTATTTTAAATTGAAAATCAGCTCAAAATACATCAAAATATGTCCAGAAATTGTTTGGAATTTGTTTTTATCGATTGAAGTACAAGACATATGAGTGTTTCCTAAGATTTAAGTCTTCACTCCTATGAGGGTGGCAATAACTTTTGAACGATACAAGCTAGCGAGTTGCGGTTTATTTTAAATTGAAAATCAGCTCAAAATACATCAAAATATGTCCAGAAATTGTTTGGAATTTGTTTTTATCGACTGAGTGCTCAATGCGCACTTGCCGCTTCTCCGCGCACTTGCCGCTTCTCGTGATAGGACATTTCCTTGCGAGAGCGCATATCCGTAAAAAAAAAAAAAAAAAAAAAAAAAGACAAAAGAGAAAAGGCAAGTCAAAAGTACCCAAACTGGTTCCGTCTTTTCATTCTTCGTCCGTCAAGCTTGTCGAAATTATAAAAATGACAGCGCTACAGGTTTCTCGGAAATAATAGAATTCTCAATTCAATAATATTAGGTTAGGAAAACTAGTCAGCAGAATCATAGATGTCGCTAGGTGTACGAAATAGTACTTTTAAATGAGTCCAAAATATATTAGGAACATATTTTTGTGACATTTCAAATGTTACAGGAGGGTCAATTTTTCATTTTCAAATTTTGAACAATTACTGGAAGTTTACATCATTTGACCTTATACGATATACACTTGAAAATTTTGAAGCATATCCATTTAATCTCCTCTACGGATTTTAGCAGATTCTCTCTAAATTCTAAAATTTTCCAGACAATAAAAATCATTTACATGTGAGCTCTCAGTCGAAAGTATATAGTTTTTTGACTATATTATTGGACCTTAACAGCAACTATTAAATTATTCCTGGCAATAGTTTTATCCAACCAAAACCAATCATTTTAAATAGCAATGAAATAGGAATTGAATACACTCTTTTTTCTACAACTAGTCCTAATAAAAATTCATTAACTTTATGTAGAAATATTCCAATTATGCAACCGTATATTGACGACAAGGGTGTTAGTTAAAAATTCAAAATAAGCCCAATGGAATATTTCAGTTATTATTAATTTGAATTTTAAACGAATTCTCTTGTTGATGGTTAGTATGATTATGAAGCTTTACTGTCGAAAATACACAATTAATTGAATATTGTAGGACCTGGGGGTTATGAGGGGTGTAAATCAATCAAGTACAAAAATAGGAAAGTATATTTAAATAAAGCTTACCACAAATTCATATCAGTTCTGGGCATGAGCACTTATAATATTGTCACAAGACTAAAAGGCACTATTACTACTAACTACTATCGCGGATAATTCACTCTCTGTAGACTGATAACTCATCATCCAAAACTACCTTATTTTATGCTAGTCGAGCCACCATGGTACGTGATTTCTAAATACAATAACTACCGATGACCTGGCGTCGACATTGACCTTCTATGGATTTCAGTGCCATGTCCGTACAAATTAATAATTTAATAATTCGTTCAACTTGCAATGTTATTTACATGTAACGTGATCGATGGTCTTCCTGTAATCCATGAACTTTTTTGAAAGATGAGTGAGTTTAATTTACCGAAGGGAGATGCCCTATTATCCTAGATACGACAATATCAACTGAAAATCTAATATAAATTTTTTGAAACCTTTGCGCTGGGATTAATCAATTTTCGAAATAGATGAGGCATTTATAATTTCATAGTAATAGGTACATATTTCAAAATTAAGTTGAAATTTTTCTAAGCAAGAAATTCAAAAATCTGACAAAAGTATATAATTCAATTCAAATTTTATTAGAGAAACATTTCCGGGAGGTAATCAATGTTCAAATTTAAATTAAACTCAAAAACATTCCTTGTTTCTTCTGCCGCTTGACACTTAATGAAGTTTCGTGTTAAATTTTCAATTAACAGCCGACAATTCCATTAATCCATTAATTTGCCAGTTGAGGAAAGTAAGGGTAAAAGTTTCCTTGAAGGAAAGACGCGGCTAGTATTTATCAGGATTTTTGGATGCGGAATCTTCGCTAGGGTGAAATTGAATTAATTTATAATTTGATAAAATTTTGACCTGTCGCAAGTAATTATCTAATGTAACTCTAATTTCTTCATTATTAATCACAATTTTCTCGATTATGATTATGAGTTTATCGAGAGTGTAAATGATACATTTGTTACAAGTAGGTATAAAACTTGGAAAATTATTTCAATTTAAGATACTTGAATAAAAGAAATATCAAACATCTATTGCTTCATTTTTATTCCAATACATTTGACCTTGTAACGGATCGACTTTGCTTATTATTTACATCGTAAAATTCAACAAACATTTCATGAAAACCTTCAATAAGTGAAAGTGTAGGACGTTTGTAATAACGCCCACGGCAGGGCAACAACCATCCGCTAGCTTAAGGGATGAAAGAAATTTCAGAAAATTTACAAATTCTTTATTACCAGGTGAATAACAATCAATACACGAGTACATACAATAGCTTACACTACTACAATGTACAGTATATCCTGCAGAGACAACAAAGTCTGTGTGCAGGCCTAGCTGGTGAAACTCTGCAGACCAGCATATACAATGAATGCAGCCACAGTTTAAGTTTAACAAAAAATTGTGGAAATATATAAGTATTAAAATTTACTTAAAAAATCTTTTATCAAATATGATTGTTAAATATATAGCACTATTTGGTCAAATTGTATTACTGTAAAAAGGTAATTATATTACGGAAAACCTGGGGAAAATTCATGAATCTTCGGGGTTTTGGGGTCTTACTCAAAAATACCTGAATAATATACGCAAAACTAAAAAATTACCAAATCGGCTATTCACATTATACCTAAATATAGATAAATAAATCATTATTTCAAAAACTAAAAAATATAAGAAAATGTTTGAAAGTTAAAGCATATTTTTTTTTTATTTGGTTTTTCACTGAGCTGCCTTAATCTCTAGCAAACCTGTTTTTTTTTTTTGTGCATCCATAATAAAGTCCCAAATCTGGCTTATTGGGCTCTGGACGAATTAGAAGCTGGATATATTCAGGTAAGACGTAGACAATTTGGCGCAAAGTGAACCAGAACTACAACTCGGACTAGTTGGTTCTTGCACAGGTTGGATCTTCATAGAAAAATTTGGAGACATTTTCCCCTTGGGCTTGACTCTGAACTTATCTGAATTTGGACTTGGATTTGGATTTGGACTCTGATTTGGACCCTCCAATAAATTAGGAAGTGAAAATTCCAATGCGAACATCAGCAGAAATTTAATGCCAATCGAAAGCAAACTGGATAATGCGAAATAATCATCCCAAATAACTCATAAAATCGCTCAAGAACCATAAATCTGGAAACTGGATCTACTGAGCTCACAAAATATTTTGTGGTCTACGCCAACTTCTACAAATCTTGATAAAAATCAAAAGGGCGATACGGACGGATTTTAGAGTTTTCAAAGCTCTTGACAAAGGTTCCGTGACCACTGGTACCAAAACGAAGCCTCCCTGCTCCAATAGTGAACCAAGTTCAAGGCGGTGGGAGAACCCCCAAAAATATTCGCTGAACGGTGACAAGGCCAGCCGTAATTTAAAATAGACCAAACACCAGGGTTGGATTTAACTTTGATGGAAAAATAGAAAAATTTGAAAATGGGTGAGCAAAGAGAACCTTCACAATAGCGGAATCTGAATTGGTTTTGGGATAGATACAGGTAAGTTTTCATATCACAAAAGTAATCGGTGATTTGTCTCATTTTTCTTTTCTTTTTTTTTTCTCTCTTTAGGTTCTTGTAGACACCCAAAAGAAAACAGAAGTTGATGCCGGAGATTTCCCAACCAGAATTTACAGTTGCCAAGATAAACATATTGTTTATTCATTAATTTATTTAATTATAATTAATAAACATTCTTAAAACTAAAATTGATTGTTTTACTATTTGTTCCAAAATTGTAGCATTTTATATGAATTTAAATTAGAGGAAGATAAAAATGCTACACCATATTTGCTTTAACTTCCAGACCCCGCCAAGACCTGTCTGAAATAATGATTGTTGTATCATCTGCATAAGATAGAATGACATCACCAAAGTTTAGATTTAGAAGATCATTAATGTGGCAACAAAGAAAAATGGCCCCAGAATTGTATCCTGGGGGACACCTATCTTAACAGAAAGTTCATCACTGTATACATTACCTTTCTTTACCGTTTGTTTTCTATCAGTTAAATAATCCTTTAGAAGGTCAATTGCAGTGTCTCTCATTCCAATAGATTTTCTAAGTTGTGGTCTTCAGTGTCGAAGGCCTTGGCTAGGTCTAAAAATACTGCCATGGTTGGTTTTCCTTGGTCTAAAAGCCCATAAATGGTATCCGAAAACAACTGTAGCGCATTATTATTACAAGTTGCCGAACATTTTATTTAACAGGTTGGAAATTGAACGCCTTAACCAAGCCCACGTTTACTAAAACATCGCGTCGATAGATTTTGAAGGCTATATCAAGAAATACTTACGCCGAAAGTAGAAGAACCCCAAATGGTTTTATGTATGTATTATTGTAAATCTAAAAATCAACTTTTAAAAAATTTGAGCAATAAAGAACCTGATCTAATAAAAGAAATTTATCAAAGTCAATTGCAATATAAGACACGAGAAATACTATCCAGATGCAATTTCGCCAACACTATTGAATTTCCGGGAAATATAACAAAGGACAAACTTAAACTAGCTGCAAGAACTTTTCCTCTTTTGTCTACTATGATATGATATCTTTTAACTTTAATTCGTGTACCAGGTTTTAAAATTCAAAATATATTAAATAAAACTAACAAACCCTTATTAAAGACATTAACTTAGCAAATACTCCACAACAAGAGAGACCATATTATTTTCGGATAGAGGACTCTTTCTCAATTTATTTCCACAACCGCTATTTAACACATCTACTGCTATTTTTGCTTCATTCACTCGTCAAAAAGAACATGTTTACGACTTCTCTCTATAGTAAGAAGTAATATCGAGGTAAATAGATTTGAGAATGTTAAACACAGTAAAAGAAATATGTAAGTACTAGGATGCATAATTGATACTAACTAAACAATGAGCATATGAATTGATTAATTCAATAGACGGATACGGGCAAGGAGTTACAAAACCAGATTCAAAGATTTGGATTTATAAACCGGGCTTAAAATTTAAAAAAAAATCATTAAAGTTCATACATATTTCTCCGGGATTAAGCACTTTTTTGGCTACTTTGCCTTTACTTATAGAAAAGAGAAAAGGCATAATCTAAATGCGTATTACAGTGGTTTAATAAAATCGAAACTTGACATTGGTAAGTTTGTATCAATTCTGTTTTCTAGAGATAGGACAAAATACCAGAAGTTAATCAAAATTAATTTATGGACCAATATAATACACGCACGTAATATTTTGCAGAACGTTAAATGAAAGTGGGAATATGCAAATGTAGATTTATTATTTCAGAGTCAACATAGAAAATTCATTACATAAAATTTAAGTTTCATTTCAAATTCAAAGTACTGGATAAAATACGAGTTTGTCATGACCTTTGTGGTAAGCTTGGCCTAAGTGAGTGTGATATGAATACAAAACTGAAACGTTCGAATAAAATGTTAGAACTCTTCTTTAGCAAAATGAATATTGTTGAACTTCCGGAAAAACTTTTTGAAAGACACGTGCCGTGGCTTAGTTAATTCGCAGAAAGCGGTTTACAACAAAAATGGAAGGTGTGTATATACAGTAAAAGTTTACTCGCAAAATTATTATCAAGAAAAATGTGACTTTGAGTTTAGCGTATTTTCACAGTTACTGAAGTTGAATTTGTGCTAGTCATTATTCAATAATACCGGAAGCATCTTGATAACGATTCTACGTTATTAGTTGATTATTATAATTTTATTACAGAAATTTCGAGCTTTGAGTCAAGTTGTTTGAAGTACATATCATCATGAATAATAACATTCTATAAAGTGCTCTAGGCTAGGGAATTATTTAGTTCTATAATTCATTTGCATGCTCTAATGAATCCCAAAATGTGTATTTATATTTTGTGTTGATACATTTTAAAAATTTTCACATTGAACATTGATCAATGATGCTGAAGTATTATGTGGGAGTACCTATTCGTTTTTACAACTATACATTTCATATGATCAAGTAGCCTAGTTTGAAAATCATGTATTTACATTAGAAAAAAAAAAAGAAACATAATGTTAGTTGAAATTGTGGAAAATAAATAGGAAATTATTAGAGAACTTATAAACTAAATAACTGTTTGTGTGTGGTTTCTTGTTTCAGTAAGATTATGTATGTTGAATATTTCATTTATGTTTATATTTTTGGTTTTTAGTCTCACTATTTAACTCAGAAATATTGAATTTCAATTTCAATTTGTAAAACTTTGTTTTTCTACGAGCGTGCGGGAAATGGCTCTTCCCGCGCGATTTGCTGTGCGGGAAGACTTTGAAATAATCATTGTGACATGGAATTGTTTGTATTGTTGATGCACCTATACCTTTACCTTTGATACCTTTACCTTTTTTTTTATAAATACCTTTCAATACATTTTTAATTCTACCTTCTGCACAATCGCATTTTATTTAAATTAAACTTCTCGTAACATCAGCTTTAGTATGCTCGTAGAAAAAATATAGTTCCTAACTCTTGCGGGAATAAATTTCCGGCACTCGGGCGCTTCGCACCCTCGTGCCGAAATTTCTCTTCCCGCACTAAGGAAAATAGCTATTACAATATTTTGTCAAAGAAAATGCCATTTCTTTATGTGTTTTATTTATACAGCGCAAATCATTATGCCTGCTTCTTGTATTTGTTGGTTTTTTGATAGATTTTTCATAAAAAATATAAATTTTATATGTTTTCCGCATCAGCCCAAAGCTAAAAACAGAAATAACGCCAATCGAAAAAAAAGTTACCTGCGGCTAAAAAAAATTGCCCTAAAACCATATAAAAATAATATTCTCGGTTAGGTTTTGAACATTTTGCATATCAAATAAGATTGGATTGTAGAGTTTAAAGTGGGTTTATTGAATTTCAATGCTGGATGAAAGTAGCAATTTTTATAAAAATCTTGGAATATTTCAAGTCAGGTCTGACTTTGTGTATTAATTTAGTTTTTGTTGTCAACAAAATATTCCATTCATATCAGCTTTAATGCTTCCAGAATCAGAATATATCAATATCAATGTGAGATTTTTCTTCAATAATCTCCTATAGGCATATCCTAACGTCTATAATTGATTGATATCATTTTTGAAAAGTTACTCACCAGAGACCGAAAAAGAAAGGAAATATTTTTTTTTTTCGGCTTATCACTTTGACACATATTGATGTATATTGTAAATAATTTTAAAAATATTGGGAAAAGAAAACAATGAGTGAAAAATTGCTCAAAATAACTAAAACTCCACACATGGATTAACTTAACACTCAAAAAATCAAGACAGTCCTTGTACTAAAGATAAGGAATCGTACAAATTGAATAGGTAGGAATTAACCGCGACTCTAATTTAATTGGTTTAGAGGCCTTGAGTCCCACAATGGGGTGCCAAAAGTCAAAAACTCGTATAGACTCAATTAATTTGGAAAGTGGAGTGAAAGTAGAAGTGACTGAAAAGGAGGTTGAGCTTCACCACATAATAATCATTTCATTTACTCAATTAATGAAAAGGCTTTCCACAGCCACAAAAGGTCAAAAGCCTGAGAAGAAAAACTAATTGAAATGTCATTGATAAATTTAAACATAATAGAGCGTGTCAAGGGTCAAGTGAACCAACAAAAACAAGCTCCCATGAGTTGAAAAATATTAGGTACTTATCATCACTTTCCAATTCTGAAAAATTCCAGAATATAAATATAGGATATATAGAAGCACCTATTCGGGCTCAAGTTCCAAAAATTGAATTTCCCATTTAATAACATGGCCAATTGCTTTTTCCCGATCTGTCTTCTCTAGACCCTCGACTGAATCTAATTTACGCTGACGAGAAGTAATTTAATGAATCCCCTATCTTTTTTTGCTAACAGCCGTTTTTTTTTAATTGAATTTTCTTCTGCAATCTTTTTGGCCACATTAGAATCCTATTATGATTGTGAATTATTTGGAAAAGAAATTTCTAATATATACTTAACTCAACAATGGAAATTCAATTGCGAATTTCAATTTCCTTCAAATGTATCGAATTTGAAATTCTCTATTGACGTAGGCATATTTTATTCAAAATACAATAAGCATTCAAACTTTTACTATAAGGCAGAAAGTTTACCGAACACAATAACTAAAGCCGAATCAAGTTTTCCCAAATAACATTATTACAAAGTCAATTGATTTAGTGTAATAATTACTTATTTTATTGTTAAAATTTGTTTGATGTTTGCGAGACCAATAAATACATAATTGAATAAAGCCAATATACCGACGTGTGGGTATACTATTGGTTTCAAATAAATTGATAAAGGGCAAACTATGTTATAATAACTTTGTTAGCTTTATTAATTTCCAATAATTGACCTGACATAAAAAAGCATATTTTGCTTTTAATAATATAAAAAAAAAATTAATGGTAGAAGAAAGAGTTTCATCTTTGGGTGAAATTTTACTGTCCCATCGCGTTTTATTTAATCCCTGACGAATAGGGTGGAATAATGCAAAATTATAATTAACTAATGAAAGTCACTTTCAAGATGATGGATTATCAATAATCCAATAAAAAGTTAGGCCAAGTGTCTTCTCTTTCATTTAATGTTCTGCAAAATATTATGTGCGTGTATTATATTGGTCCATAAATTAATTTTAATTAACTTCTGGTAAGTTGTCCTATCTCTAGAAAACAGAATTGATACAAACTTACCAATGTCAAGTTTCGATTTTCTTAAACCACTGTAATACGCACTTAGATTATGCCTTTTCTCTTTTCTATTAGTAAAGGCAAAGTAGCCAAAAAAGTGCTTAATCCCGGAGAAATATGTATGAACTTCAATGATTTTTTGTTCATTTTAAGCCCGGTTTATTCATCTTCAGATAAATTTGCTAGTAACAATCTACCTGAGAATAGGATTGAATTCATAATAACATGGAAAGGTTGAGGAGGTAGTCAGAAACAGGAAAATACCAGTGGAATTTACTAGATTGACCTACGAATGGAGAACCATACGAAAATATACAAAACTGTATGATTATTCAAAAACTGTACATTGGAAACTGTGTAATAATTCAAAAACTGTACATAGGATTTAATTCATACTAACATGGAAAGATTGAGGGGGTAGTCAGAAACAGGAAAATACCAGTGGCGTACACAAATTAATAAATTAAACTTTGATTATTAGCCTATACTTTGCTAATTTGTTGGATGACTGGATGTGTTTATAATAGTTCTTATATGTAAGATAAACAGATGAGGAATCGTTTACTTAAGAAAGGGTTTGTAATTCTTTGTCTTGATGTTGAGTCAGTTCCTATAGTTAGTTCTATGAGTTCACACGCTCTGCTTTCCACGCTGTGTTCGATATAATAACTATATTGAATATCGATAATTAATCAACAAGTTCTTTTATTTCTTAGTCCATTTCCCAATAGGTTATGGGACCAGTGTACGTGTATTCATCGCGGTTGTGACAACCGAGATAGTTTAGTGTGATAGTGACAATGGAAAATTTGAAGCTAGAAAGAAACAAAAGGCTTCATGCTAACAGAAGTTGAACGTTGAACGTTGAACGTTGAACTTCATAATTATTATGGGTAAGTCTTTGAACACTTTATTATTAATTGCTTTTGAACTCACTGTTATTGGAAATTTAAAAAACACTATCATTCAAACACATAGTGACAATTAAATATAAATAAAAATTATCAATTGTGGCATGAACGTTTGGGCCACATCGGTGAGGTTTAAATTTTTGGAAAAAAAAAGAGATCCAAGACTTAGGGCAAATCGATCAGGTTATACAATGACAATGAGTATTTATGTGAAGCGTACATCAGTGGTAAACAAGCACGACTTCCATTCCAAAAACATTGTACTGTTTGTGGATGAATTTACTCACTATTGTGTTATATATTTGATGAGTCATAAGTCATATGTATTTTGTATGTTTCAAGATTTAGTTGCTGAAAGTGGGGCACATTTTAATTTACAGATTTTAAATTTATTCTGTGACAATGGAGGTCAATATCTAGCTACTGAAATGATAGATTTTTGGTATACAAAAAGGTAAGTCATCATTTGACAATTCCACGAACCCCACAAATTAGATCGTGCAGCAATAAACAAAAAAAATAAAAATGTTTGGGGTGAGGGAGGCAGTTTTTACTGCAACATTCTCACTTAGTTTGACCCCCACTAAAGCTTTAAAAGAATTTGAAACACCATACAAAATGTGGCGTAGTAAAACGCCTCATGTAAAATATTCATAAGTGTTTGGTTCCATAATACCATTTATACACGGTAACAAATCGGTTGGAGTGAAATGAATATTTTCAATGAGTTAATGGAAATTGGTGTGAAATTCCGAGTAAAATACTCTTAATTGCTCAAAATTGTGTATACCTAACACACTATTGATTTTAATCAGTCAAAAATGAGCAGTATACCCAATTTACACAAAATAGGGTAAATATTCTCACAAATTTGAGTCTTTACAACTCAATATTCAATGATTAAATTATATTTTGATAATTACGCCTGTGCTGTAGATCAAGTTGTACCACAACGTGTCACGTGTCGAGACTAGAGAAGAAATCGAACTAGTGAGGTGAGGTGGTATGTGGAAGTGAGCACTGAGCAGCGTTTTGATCTCTTTGTCGACTTGTTCTTATTGATTGTGATTTGTGGTTGCTGCAAAAACAGAAAAACGGATGAAGCAGAAAAAATCCTATTATTTGAACTTCAATTTTCTAAAAGAAGAATGTGGTGCAAGTAGAAGTTCTGAGTTGTCCTAAAATTTTATAATGCAGACGTGGGGTTGTAACCCATCGATCCTACGATGGATGTATACCATGAAAATGAGACCTATCATCACCTACGGAGCGGTATCCTGGTACAGCCGAACCCAGCTAGTAACGGCTAGGAAAACCCTAGGAAAGGTACAAAGACTCGCATGTCTATGCATAACAGGAGCAATGAGAACATGCCCAACCGCGGCAATGGAAGTCATCCTAGACCTAACACCACTTCACACAATAGTGAAGCGTGTTGCCAGTGAATCATATCTAAGACTGGCGAAGATAAGTCTACAAGGGAAAACGCACTTTGGCGGAGCTTTCCCTCTCCCAAACTGTGCATACCTCATGGACTTACCAAAAAGCGATTGTTGATAAATTCAGTTTCGAGAAAAACTTTTCCATCGAATTAAGTACAAAGTACAGATGGAACATAGAATGTATCCAGTCCCTTAAAGCAAACACCATCAAATGGTTCACAGACGGCTCCAGCAGGGACAGGAGCCGAAGTATTCGGATCACGAACCAAGATACTCGGAGCCAATGGGCAAATCACCAAGCATATTCCAAGCCGAACTTCATCGGAAAATGCGTGCAGTTCAATCTGAACAGAAGGTATCGAAAACGAGAAATTGTAATAATGTCTGACAGCCAAGCAGCTATCAAAGCATTGAGCTCGCCGGTAATCAATTCTAAAATAGTATGGGAATGTCCACAGAAACTTAATGAGCTGGGGAAGGACAACAAAGTAACCCTACTCTGGGTTCCTGGACACATAGGAGTCGAGGGCAATGAATGCGCAGACGAACTTGCAAAAACGGGAGCGGCCACTCCCTTCACTGGGCCAGAACCATTCTGCGGCGTCGGAAATGCGCACCTCCAAGAAATCCTCAAAAAGGAAGAGAACCGGCTAAGGAACAAACAATGGCTAGACCAATCAGGACTACGACAGGCCAAAGATCTACTGGGTAGCTACAACCAAAAAAGATCTGAATTGTTGATCAACCTTAGCAAGAAAAGTCTCAAAACTCTAACCGAATAAGCACCTACATAATCTGGGGTTGGAAGAAGGTAACACTTGCAGATTCTGTGAAGACGGTGAAGAAACACCTCACCATCTTACAGACAGTCTCCAGCAACTTTATCTGAAGATGAATAAAACGGGCCTAAATGTCATAAATTTAAAATGTAACAGCCTTTATCGACTGAAAGTTAAAGCATGAAATTAATAAAACGGAATTGTAGCAAAAAACTTGTTTGAAACACGAGCATTTTTCAATTATAAACTGAAAAATATTTAGATAATTACAAAAGTTTATAATGATTTTAATAGCTTGAGGCTATAACGTTATATTTCACAGGAAATCATTGAAGCTAAAAATTGAAAATATTCTTCTTCCAATATTCAATATTTCTTTTTATCTTCAAGTCTATTTTCTTAATAAAATGAACCATTATAGCGGGGTTGGGAGTTTCCGTGGATGTTTCACTCTGCTGTTCAAATGCGATTGGAGTCCCTAAGGTTTCAATCCAGAAACTTCGATGGAAACTCATCGCACAAGTCAAGAAGTTTAATTAACCAACGTAATAGGTACCAACATTGGTCTATCTTTTTTTAGTTTTCAAATTGCAAGTTAATTCAATATTTAATGAAGTACAAGCCTGATTAGGTTTTGGAATCACTTTGTTTTTTAACTTGGGATTTGTCCTGTCATTATAAATCTCTCAAGTTGGAGAAATTGGGTACAACCTTGTAAGAAATCATTTTTATCTATCGAGGAATTTTCTAGATAAAATGTTCCCAGATAATCTATTTTAATGTCTCAACTTCATTTTTGGATTAGTTGGCACAAAGAGCTGAAAAATCTCTTTCTATGAAAGAATGAAGCAGAGAGTTATTTCAAAGTCAAATGTCACATATGTTTGAAAAAACTGCAAAATGAAGCTTGCAATTTACTCACTGATAATACTCTAGGTACATGCATGTAAAGGAATAAAAAAGTTGTTATCCACACAGAATGCTCTACATTCAAAACATCGCAAAGCATTTACCGATACCACGCTTCACGTTGAAAGCCCCAAGCGAACAATACGCCAACACTTTATTAACTGTTAAACTGTTAGCCATATTGTTTGTAATCTAACACTTTGTAAAATGTATTTTGATGATTATGCAATTCCATTGACTGAACCCCTATTTCATCCCCTGTTATGTTAATAATTTGGTCCATTGATTTCAATTAGGTTATTAGAGCAAATTCTAAACTGGTTGTCAAAATCCTAATTGCGACGATTCTGTTGGTATGAGGCAGAACTATTAATTTCAATTTTGTCACATCCTGGCGAAATATAATGATACGTGTAAAGTTTGAAAAATTAATTCTTTATAAAGTGGAACTTCATGGCTAATATAATTTTTTTTCTTTTTGAATAAACGTCTAATTTTTATCAATCAGATCAATCAACATCAACTTACCCAATATAGCTGATCAATTCGCAAAAAAGTTCACTTCAGAAAACTTTCGAGAAAACTTTCAGGTCGCTACGGGACTTGGATCGCGGCAACTCTTCGGGAGTTTTCACAGACGCCCGGGAGCTTCAACATTTAACTAAAGCAAAATCAGAATGAAACTCCCGACGACCGCGAGGAAACGCTGTTGCCAAACCGAGGAAACTTGCTGGTAGGCTACAGGTGTTTGAACCGGATGTTGGAAGTAATATGATTTTTTCTTGAATAATTTGGCAAACATGTTTTGATGTTGTATTAGCTAAATGCAAAAGTTTAAGCTTAACTTGTGGGTGACAAATAATTTAGGTATACTGAAATGGTGAATTCGCAAATACCTTAAACTAATTCAATTCGTTTATTAAAATGATGTAACGCATACAGAAACAAGTCCCTTCTTAAATGATCCACTTATATTCCAAAGTCTCGAGAAGCTGGCTACAATAACCTTACAAATAATGTATTAGACATGGAAAACGGATTTAAGCTATTTGTAATATAAGTTACCAATTGGATCGGTGAAGCCCTATTGAAAATTCATTGACATTATCAATGATATTAAATATCGGTATTGGTGTAAAATTAGTTAGAATTTAATTAGTTTCTATGTGTTGTGATATACGATCTCAAAATTGTAACAATCTGACCAAATTTATTCGTAAACTATTACTAAAACAAACCATTACCAATTTGGTTTAAGCAAAATTCTCAACCGTTTATCGCAGAAATGCAATCTACGCTAGACTGTCCACCCTTTTTAATTATCATGTCATCGTGTCAATGAAGTAATTACCGTTATAATTAAATTTCATGGCATAATATAGATGTTTTAATCGAACTTATACTGATATGGTACTACAATGTCTATTTATGATAAAACTGAAATTATTTAAGTTACTTTGGCTGACAAACGAATTATCTTGTCAGATGTTTTAATCAATATCGACATTGATGACTGATCGATAATCCTAAGCAATAAGTATGAAATGAACCAGGCATGGCAACAGGAAATCAACCCCCGCCTACACACGTGCCTTTCCTCTATGAAACTGTTTTCCAGTAAATCAAATATTTCCTACCTACCTGAGATTTTTCCTTACCAAAAGAATTAATAAATATTCTATTAATGAAAGTACAAGCAAACTGCTTTTAGTAGATAATTTAATTAGCGAATAAAGTTTGTATCAAGTGACTTCACTTAGGAGGAAGTTTAGTGCCTTTCTCAATTAATTACCTTATTCAAAGGTAACTTTTCTATAAATAACTAGTTTTTCAGAGACATATTCAATTGGGGACGGCATTAGTCTATTTTTTGCCAATCAAATGACAAAACAAGTAACTAAACTCTTTTGTCAATTTTTTGAATATAATCAAATATTGAGCATGGTTAGCTAATAGCGAGACAGTATAGCAGGTTATAACATCCCATCCAATATAAATTCGTTGTCATAGTGAATTTCAGGAAGCAATTTTTTTCTTCTCGCAGTCGAAAAAGGCAATTTACTAGTCCTGGAATTGGAAAATGACATATTGCAAACAACCAGAGAGGGTTTTTTATTAAAAAAAAATACGAAGCACCCTTGTGGCACAAAATGGGATTGTCTTTTTTCTATTATTCATTCTAACAGTTTTCTCAGCCGTATAATTTATTTTAAAAGAGCAACCTGGGATTGCATGTGTTGTAAGTTTATAGCTTTCTCAGACAGTTGGTATACTACATTATTTCAAAAGATCATGGAATTCTTTGTCACTCGATATTTATTTTATAAGTTCAAAGAAGTGTGGAGAAACAGTTAACCTTAAGTGTAAAGTTTAAGGGCTCTAAAATTAGAAATCCGCACCTACTAAAAGACAGTGTCGTCAATATACAGATTTTTCTTTTGCTTTTGGACATGACATTACTATCAATAAAGTAAAGATTCACTTTTTTATATAATTTGCACATCAAATAAAACATGGCTCTATTGATCAACAATTATACAGGATTGATAAGAATAAGAATGCTAATAAAATTGCTCGCCGGAAAAAATGAAAAATAATGTTTTCATTGACGAAAATGAGACATCAAAGAAGATAACTAAAAACTCAAAAGAAGGAAATGGAATTTTACTCCAGTCGTGTTCGACCTCTTATTACATAACTTCATTATAATTTTTAGTGTAGGTAGAGAGAAAAGTGATTTTAAATTTTCAAGTGAAAAAAATCGGAGGTTGCATCTTTGATGAGAGAAAAATTTACTTTTAAGTTATTTCCTCTTCCTTAGTTCACTCAATGGTTAGGTTCAAAAATTTTTAACTAAAAACATTGGTTTCCTGATTGTTATAACTCATTTTACCTCTTTCTGGCAATATTTTTGATTAATTTAGGTTGTCAGGATGCGAGGTGAGGATGGGCCAGAAGCCCCAAGGATAATACCACTACTACCACAGGATAGCCCATCCTCATAAGGTCTGTGTGGAACAAATCTGATGGAGCCCCCGACCACGCAAATCACCAGTTGTTAGGTAGGCAGCCATCTTCCTCTTTGCCCATTATGTTATTCAAAATTAAATAATAATTTTCTTCATAAATTTAAATTCTGTTGTAGTATTACTAGATCAACAACCGAGGTAGACCAGCTGTTAAAACAATCCTTTGTTCCACCTAGTGACGTTGAAACTTTGTGGGAATCTCTTAAAAAAAAGTACAACGACCTCCGCAACTGTGAGAGCGATGTATATTATTACCCCAGGGAAATTAGACTTCCTCTGCGGAATGAGGCCGAAACAAGCTGAATTTTTGCAGAGACCTCCATTATGATATTCTTATGAAGCACAAAAAAACCGAATATGCCTACCCTTGTACGTCTTGAGATATCGAAGGTCAAAGATCGCGAAAATCGTTTTTTTGCGAAAATCTCGCTTCCAGTGCATCTGACGTCGAAGAACTTAAAACAAAACTTACTTAAAATAGTATTTTCTACAAAATTGTTCATATACATTATTTTACACGACCAACCGTTTTCGAAATAATAGCCTGATAAAGCGGAAGCGCATATTCAAAATGGGCGATAATGTATTATACAGGGTGTCCCCGTTCAACTGGTCAAAAATGCTAGGGTATATAGAGGAACCATAGAGAAGTAATTTGAGATAGGATACCGATGGTCGGAAGTGCGTCACTTCCAAAATACAGGGTGTTGAAATTTAAACAACCCCCTTTCATATCTGGAGGGCTAATGCTAGACTATTGAAATTTTTAGGTATTATTGATGTAGGAATGATATTTAAAAATTCGTATAATGCACCCCTATTTTTTACCTAGAACTACCCCAAAAAAAAAGAAAAAAAATGAAAAAAATTGCTTTTTCTTCAAATTTTAATTATTTTAAATTTTTTTTTTGGATGGTTCCATGTAGAAAATGGGGATGCATCATACGAATTTTTAAATATCATACTTACTTACTTGTTTAAATTTCAACACCCTTTATTTTGGAAATGACGCACTTCCGACCATTGGTGTCCTATCTCAAATTACTTCTCTATGGTTTCTCTATATACCCTAGAATTTTTGACCAGTTGAACGGGGACACCCTGTATGATACAATATCACCTATTTTGAATGTGCGCTTCCGCTTTATCACGCTATATTTCGAAAACGGTTGGTAGTACAACAAAATGTATAAAAGTTATTTTGTGAAAAATACTATTTTACGTAAGTTTTGTTTTGGGTTTTTTAACGTCAGGTGCACTGGAAGCGAGATTTTTGCAAAAAACGATTTTCGTGACCTTTGACCTTCGATATCTTAGGACGCACAGGGGTAGGAATATTCGTTTTTGTTTGTGCTTCATAAGAACATCAAAATGAAGATCTCTGCAAAAATTCAGCTTGTTCGGCCTCATTCCCCAGATGGCCCTTTTTTTGGTCTATTTTCCCTGGGGTATATACAACAAAGATGATGCAATAACAGAAAAGAAACTTTTAACTGGAATGAATACAGCTGATTTCATATCACAAACGCTTTGTCAAATTGTAATTAGCAGTTGAGAAATGTCTTGCACCAGATGAAGGTCAAGATAATGCCAGTGTAATCTCAGGTGGTTCCACACCATCATCAAATTATAAGCGAAAATTTTCCTCGCATCCAGTTAAAACATTTGATGGCGATATTCGTGAATGGCTAGCTTTTTGGTCGCAATTTCAAAAAATTCATACATAGACAATGGAATTGATGACTCTGACAAAATCGAATATTTAATCCGAGCAACTGTGTTGGGCAGTAGAACACGCCAAATTCTCGAAAGTTCTCCTGTGATGGGAGATAATTATCAAAAAATTATCAACTGCCTGCTTGCAAGATTTGGGAGGAAGGACTTACAAATAGAGATATATGTGCGAGAGCTGCTGAAGTTAGTTTTAAGCAATGCGATGTCCCAGCAAAAGTTGGTACTCTCAGAACTCTATGAATTGAGATTCAGCTAAGAGCTCTTGACACACTAGGTATCACGTCTGATAAGTATGCAGCATTATTATTCCCACTCATTGAATCATGTTTGCGGCACCAACTCCTGAGAATTTGACAGAGATCTTTGTTTATTTCCAGTATCAATTCAGATCCCCTCGATGTCAAGCTACAGAATCTCATAATTTTCATACGTAGTGAGGTGGCTAGTGACCGCCTTTCCTTTAGCAGTCAATCTTGATAATATCGGTGGCTCCTCTGACCACTCACAAAGTTGGCAAAAAGGGCCACGGGCAAGATATTCTCCTGTCACAGCAGCAGGACTTGTTAATACTGATGTAGCCAAATGCATTTTATGTTCAGGATTACTTGAAAGTGCCGAATATTTCAAAGCACAGAAAATACTGCTGAATGGATAGTCAATGAAAAAGAGGAATGTCTCAAATACTTGAAAAAAGACCACCTCTCTAGACAATGTCATTTAAAACTGAAATGTGTAATTTGTGGTTATTCACACGTATGATGATGTGTTAGAATTTGCCAGAGAAAAAGCAGTCTTCAGATCAAGTTTCGGTTCAAAGAGAAGTTAGCACTGAGACCGAAAAAGCCATGCACAAAGGACCAAATCAAACCAGCACACGTGTATTTCTCAGACCTTGAAAATCAATGTTCGAGGCCCAAGTGTGGTAAAATGGTGATATTGCCAAATTGTTTAAAAATTGGATGGCGGACTTACCCTATATCCTTAAGATTGAAATTCCTCGTTGGTGCAGATTTGAAACCTCCAAAGTTGAGAACATAAGTATCCACACTTTTGTTGATGCTTCGATGGATGCTTATGCTGTGGTGGTGTTTTCTATAGTAGCCTTGAATGGTGATCAGGTTTATGTCTACTTATTGGCTTTTAAATCAAGGGCTCCTATTCGAAAGCTGACAATTCTACGCTTATGGCTACAACCATTAATGCTAGACTTTATATTCAAGTCATTGAAAATCTGACAAAGACTTATGATTGCTTTTTCTGGAGTGACTCTTCAACAGTTTGAGGAAAACCATCTATTTATGATGATTGGAGTAAGTATCCACAGCGTAGGTCCTATTTGTTTTTCATTTCATTTTTCAGAAGATTTGTTGTTTAAAAGGTAATAAAAATTCTCATCGTTCAATCTTACTGAGCGAACCTGGGTATGTTATACTACAAGTTATACGATGGATTCAGCGCACTGAAGAATGGGGTACTTTCCTTTTCAATCACATTCCAGGAACTAGAAATCCTGCTGATCTGCCATCTCGTCGGTGCTCACTCAAACAGCTTTTCGAGTCAAGATGGTGGGAGGGACCAGATTGGTTAATAAGCCTGAAGAACAATGGTTTTCGGAGCCTCCAGACATGGATGAGGAGGAAGCTATTAAGGAAAAGAAAAGGAAAAGGGTAGTGGTTTTAGCAAATGCAGAAAGGGACATTGATTGGCACATTGCATACTTCAGTAAATTTGACAAAACAATAAGAATGATGGTAAATTTACATCGGTTTGGGTATAATTGCAGTCCCAGTTCTCGAAGAGGTGGTGAATTGTCAGTGGACGAATTAAACAATTCAGAGCAATTAATTTTTAGAATTATTCAAAAGGAAAGCTTTTCGACACTCGATGATGATAAAATCAAAAGCTTAAACTCATTTCATGATGATCAACAGATAATAAGACTGAAGTCAAGAGTTTCCAATAGACCAGACACAAATAATTATCGCTTCCCAATCCTTTTGCTTTCGCCGAAACATTCTGTCATTGAAATTTTGATATTGGATGTGCATAAGAAGTCGTCATGCAGGGATTGTTATGTCTATTACGAGAAAAGTACTGGATCTTGGGAGGAAGGCGAGCAATTAGATCGGTTCTCCGAAAATGTGGAATTTGCCGGTAATTTACAGCGCAACTATTCTCAATGAAGTAATCACTATTACCAGAAGATAGGGTATCTAATTCGGCGCCTTTTGAGATAATAGGCGTAGACTTCACCGACCTAATGTTTTTCAAAAATGGAGAAAAGGCTTGAATTTGTCTGTTCACGCATGCAGTATATCGTGCCATTCATTTAGAACTAGTAACATCATTGTCGACGTTGCATTTTTTGCAAGTTTTGCGTAGATTCGTTGCGAGACGTGGAAGACCCAAGATCCTCTACAGTGATAACGGAACTAATTTTAGAGGTGCTGATAACGCGTTCGCGACTCTGGACTGGGAGAAAATTACTCGTGAAACGACAATCCAGCTAATCTTGTGGCATGAACAGGCTGATGTGGAAATTACCGATTGTGGCAAAGTCGAGATTAAGTTTCTTCCACAACGTATGCGCTATATACAAACTTTACGAGAAAAGTTGAAACAGAGGTTCAGAATAGAATGCTTTGGGCAACTGTCGTCTACCAGGAGACAAAAACCGGATGCCATGGTAAAATTAGGGCAAATTGTTCTAGTAGGAAATGACTGCTCCAAAAGGTTAGAATGGCCGATTGGGCGGGTTGTGGAACTCTTACCAGAGCATGGTGATCAAATTCGTTTGATGTGTGTGAAGATAGCTCGTGGAGAACTGCTACGGTCGGTACAACGAATGTTTCCATTGGAGTGCGAGATGCCAATCTGGTGGAAGATGGAGTTAAGTACTATGAAGTGCCTGATCATACTATTGTAGAGACTGATATATCATGCTCAACTAATGGAAGTGAACCATTCGGTGAAACGACTAGTGCGCGAAAGAAGATAGAATCCGAATTCAAAAAAGTCCCTAAAAATGTTACTCGCAGAGGGCGTATTGTAAATTTACCAAGACGATTTTGTGATTAGAATAAGTAATTATTATTTTTGATGAGTTGAGAAAAGTTTTAGGCATTGCTAAAACTGTTTCTCAAGGTGGGAGGATGTTATAACTCATTTTACCTCTTTCTGGCAATATTGTTGAGTTAGTTTCGTTGTCAGGATGGGCCAGAAGCCCCACATAAAAAAAAAAGAAGTACGGTTAGGTTAGACTAGGTTTTTTGAAGTGTTACAGTTTTGATTTTTCTGAGGTTAGAGTTTGAAAATCGCGCCAGTTCATTGATCGCGCCTGCTGTAGCGGTATTCGTTTTTGTCATCTTTTTCATTGATTTGCTCCGAAATTTTGACAGGCACATGATTTGTGCATTGAAACTGTCAGATTCAGTCACGTGCCTGTCAAAATTTTGGAGCAAATCGACGAAAAAGATGACAAAAACGAACACGCCCTGCATAACGTTTTTCTTGAGTCAGTATTCGCACAATTATTTTTAATATTGGATCGTTATTTTTGATTTCAATGTTGTGAAAATAAACTTTAGTATGTGGAATTGATAGTTTTTTATTTTCCAAACTCGAACCGTTTGACCGCAGGCAACGGGTAGTTGTTTTCAACGGCGGAGAAGACACTGATATTGTTTTTGACGTAGTTACATATTCTTCTCAGAAGTCTAAAAAAATCAAAAATTCTTGTGGAGGAAGAGAGACACCTTTCTCCCTCGTAATGAAAAAAAATATAATATATTGTATGCCCTTTAATCCCTTTAACGAATTATAACTCACAAACTTTCGCTGAAGGATTTAAAAGATCTAGGTACTTCGATGATGCATTCAGAAAGTGTTAAGAATCTACTATCGAGTAACAGGGTGTTTTAATTTTTCGAAATTTGAAAAAAAGTCAACTTCCAATTCTGGGGAATGCCTTTTAAAAGAAGCGGATTTTCTTCTGGAACTTCGTTAGGAAGCGTTGGACGTTAAATTGCCAATTGACATTTTCGGTTTCTTTTCACGTTCTCACTCGGAGAGGGTGTTTCGTTTGGGTAAACCTCAAGGGATCTGGTGTACAAATTTGGAAAAATCAAGGAAAAATCCAAGGAAATCAAGAGAAAATCCAAAGAAATCCAAGGCAATCAGAGGAAATCAAGGGAAATGTTAAGGAACTTGGCGGAAATTTCAAGGAAATCATGGGAAATCTTAAAGACATCATTCAATCTCTAGATCAAATGCATGCACAGTTTTCAACAATCTTTATAATTTGAGGTTGTGTTATCAGGGGAACTCTTACTGGTAATCGGAAAAAATCAGGGGAAAACATCCATGATTTCCCCTAAAACTGCAATTTGGTGTACGAAAACTGACTTGTGGTTCAACCTACGGGAGATCCCCAGTAAAAAGGAGTAAATTTTCTTCTGCAACATCTTTAGGAGGTTGACGTGAAATTGCCATGAGAACTTTTCGGTCTTTTTCCGTCTTCTCTACTGGATAGGGTTTTTGTTTTTTCGAAATTCAAAAAAGCCAATTTTGGGGAATCCCCAATAAAAGGCAGTGGTATTTCTTCTGGACCTTTTTCTAGCTTTAGGAGGCATTAGACGTAAAATTACCAAAAGAACTTTTCGATTTCTTTTCATTTGAAGGAGTAAAGACTTCTCTTCCAAATCAAAAATTGTAATTCCGGACACAATATTGCCAAAAAAAAAAATACAAATTAATTCAATATTCAATAATAATAATCGATAATCTAATTCAAACTGATAAATAAATTCACTCAACTTCGAAAGTAAATAAACGCTCGACAATGAAATACTTACGAGGGGTGTACACGAGAGAGCGTTTTTAAAAAACTTTATTTGACTAATACAATAGAACTGACTTAAATCTAGAAATTACTCCTTTTATAATATTAAAAATAAGCTGAATAGAACAATATAAATGCTGAATTGGAGTTCTCACGGGATATAACTGAATCGAATTATGCAATTTGCTTCCTAGGCAATGAATATCTATTCAATTCCATCTCCTGGAATTGAAAGATCCACTTAATGATGGATATTTTGCTCAATAATAGAAAAATAATATTTTCTACCACCTTACTATAGAAAACGTAATTTTCGATTCGCAAGGGGGAAAAGTATATGGTTTTTTCTCTCGGGAAATTAACAAATTTATAAACAATAAAAACCTATATTTGCAATTGTATACTCAAGTCAAGTGCCGTCGTTGCGATATCAGCCTACCTCGTTAAATAGAGTTTATTTATTTAATCCTTGAAACAATTGGAACAGTGAGTGGCTTCTTTATACCTAACCAACCATTCTTTTTTTTTTTCAAGATAATGGATTGGATATCTAATCTTAGAGTCGCTCCTAGTCCTGATGTCAAGGAATCAAAGAATGACATTGTAAACAAATATAAGAGATTGCCAAAATACTTAACTTGATTATTTTACCTATATACTTTCGAAATTTGTCGTATTTTTATGTAGTACTAATCGAATGAAAATTTCAAATAATTTTGCCAACTACCTAATCTAACAAATATTTGGTTGTTTCTAATGTGTTTTGTTAACAGGTGTGTTCATTATCTGGTTTATTACTCATTAAAGCTCTTCTGATAAACAGGCACGTAGTCATTAAGCTTTGTGGGTATTTATGAATAATTTAGCAATTGCCAATATTATCCTAAAACAAAAAGTGGAGCAATAAACAGAAATATCGAAATGATAAATCTGCGAAAAAAATGAAAAAAACATTTATGGGATATTCAAGTACATGTAACACGATAACTAATTTGGGTTAATGTGGTTGTGATACCTCTAAGTATGGAGATTATTGTGAAAGAATTAAACGGTAGATATGTTCTAAATGTATTGACTCTTGTTGGAAAGAATTGCTTGGAAAGAATATTTCAACATTGGATCTGTTGTTGTTGTTGTTTTCTGATGTATCATTCACCTCGAAAACTCGAAAAGAGAATTTTGAATTAGTTGAGTACTATTCGAAATATAATGATGTATAAAGGAAAAATTGAGGAATAAAGACTAGAAAATTGTATTGTATAAAAATATCTTTCCTGCTGTGTGGGAAATTCTGAATTTCCTTGAAACAATCCAAAATCGTACCGGTCGGCGTCTATAGATAAATTCCTGCGTGTATTATAGGAAACGATCGTTCGGTGTTAAAATACAGGAAACAATTCTCCTGCTGCCGGTACCGCCGTACCACCAGAAGGATGACAGTCGCTGCAGGCTGCAGTCAGTCCGGTGTCCAGTTCAGTAACATTTTGAGAATTTCAGTGGTGCATGGTCAGTATCAGTATCAATCCGGTTCTTATTGAGCGCGTGGTATAAATTTGATGCACTTTTTTTTCTATTCGACATCAGTGTCTTAGTTTACTTTTATGAACTTGAAAGTTTCTTGGTTGGCTCAACAAAATGACTAAAAAATATATATTGGTAAGTACCTATACTTAAATAACATAGAAAGGAAAATGCAAAATCTTACAATAAACAATTTTATTTGTTTATGAGTTTGGTATCTGCAAATATTTTGAAATTTATTATACCTACTGGGATTTTTTGCATCAAAAAATGTTTGAATTTAAAATTGAATATACATATTAT
Organism: Ceutorhynchus assimilis; assembly: GCA_917834065.1. Classification (NCBI taxonomy): domain Eukaryota; kingdom Metazoa; phylum Arthropoda; class Insecta; order Coleoptera; family Curculionidae; genus Ceutorhynchus; species Ceutorhynchus assimilis. Next base: position 52,773,712 of record OU892279.1, read on the forward strand.
TGAAGGCATACTACCCAGCCAAATATGAGTTAACATTATAGATTAAGAACATCAGAGTGCAACGAGCTTGGTTGATTCAGGAAAACTATGACTATATCTTATTGAATATGTAATTCTCAAATCCGCATTTTATCAAATCGTTTAGTTAAATCACATGCAATATGGTCAAGTGCGATTTGCTCAAATAAATCGGCTTTTGGTAGAGGATTTTCATATTGATATATTTATAATCCCAGACACTTTTCAATGAAATAGATTTCATCTATAATTATCTACTTCTATATGGCAATAATTTTAATTTTTTAGTTTATTTTGTCTTCATTATCTTGGGTAAAATTTAACTTTTCAAATTTGCATCATGATGTTATCGGATTCAGATTTCCCTATACAGGGTGATTTATTTACGTAGCCCATTTATTAGCTTGTAGGTGGATTAGATGCTATCTCCACTAATCCACCTAAAATCCAATTGAATTCGAATGCACGAGCTACTTCAATCACGATGTATACATAGAATTTGTAAGGAAAATGTTATGTCTTGTACTTAAAAAGTTATCAATCCTTTTGCACTTTAATTTAACCATAATAAAACTTTGACTGCATTATCAAACTCGATAGATATAATGCCTATATCCATCGACGTATAAGTTGAAAGATAAATATTTTAACTATTAAAATGAATGTTTTTCTGTAAATATTGTAATTATTATGTTTCTTAGCATCATAACGGATCATTGTTTACCAAAGTAGGTAAACTAATTAAAGATGTTTGTAAACTCAAGAGAAGCTATACTTGTTTAACCTACAAAAGCCTTATACATTTTATTGGAAAAATTGTTTACCCAGCCATATTTCTAAAGAAAAAACAAGTAACAACAGCCAATATAATTAAAACATAAACAGATAATTTCCGATTAAAAAAGTGCTTAACGAAAGACAAGCAAGTTTATTCTGGCCCTTCATTCATTCATTATGGTTGTGCAAAAGTCCGACATTCATATTATTTTTTAAATATTGTTTTTTTTACTACATGTACCTACTTTAACTTTACATATTATGTATATTCTGTTATTGGTCCATTTTTTCTGGTCTTGTTATAATATAGGTACTCTCAAAGATAAAATAATCCAATGGAGTAAGGTCCGGTCGCCTTTGTGGCAATTCAAAATGCACTTCGTCCATAAATATTTATTGACTTATTTGATAGCAGAAACCAAATTAGATATAGATTTTATTTCACCCCAGATTTTAATCCATTTTGTGCTAAGTAATTTTTGTTGATGGTGACGATCCATCTTTCTCAAATTAGGTTAATGAAAATTGAGGGTGATTACGCAACGGTTTTTCACACAAAATAATTTGGAATTAGGCCCAAACCGTGTTTATTGTATAGGTAATTATAATAATTAACAACATATGAAATATCGTGATTAAATGTCGACATTTTTGGAAAACATACAATTTATAGGTACAGGGTGTTTTTTTATATATTGACACCCCACCTACAGCCTACAGAAAGGTGTAAATACAAAAGTTGTACAGTTTTGGCTGAATTTTTAAAAACCATGATCAGAAACAAAATTTGAATGTCAGAAATGTGAAATTTTGCATGCTTCCAGCTTTTTTCAAATGAGATGCCCTATATTTTATTCTATATTTTTGAAGACCACAATGCCCCGATTCCAAAAATATATAGTTTGTCTATATTTGATTGAAGTTCAAAAACTACACGTTTCAGGTGAGTGTTTTACTTGAACAGTTCAACAGTACCTATATTGGTGAGTAGATGGCATGGTATTCTTCCGAGTGTACAGTCCGGCTTTAGGGTAGGTAAGACATAGTATGGCGACCGCACTCAATAAGATCTCAACTGACATCGCGAAGCATATGGATGATTCCAGGGCATCTTGCTTGGTCCTTCTAGACTATACAGCAAGACATTTGATCTAAAGGTCCACCAATAAGTTCCGCAACAATTCACCCATAAGTTCCGCGATAATCCACTTATTTGTACTTGAATAATAACTTATTATATAAAGTCAGAATTTGTAAGATTATCCACCTTTTGTCAAGTTACCTTTTAACAGGAATTAGTAATGTTACTTTACCAAACTAGTAACATAATCTGATAAGTTATTCAAGTACATACGAGTGGATTGTTGCGGAACTTATGGGTGGACCTCTGCGGGACGAGCGCAGCGAGTTCCGCAGCCATCTATTCATCAATATGTTGTTTAATTACGATACTAACCTGAATCACTCAAATGTGAGTTATTCTCATTAGTTTAAAAATTACACTATTCAGATGAGTGTCTTATTTGAACAGTTCAACAGTATATTGGTGAGTAGATGGAGGTCCACCCATAAGTTCCGCAATAATCCACTCATTTGTACTTGAACAATAACTTATTATATAAAGTCAGAATTTGTAAGATTATCCACCTTTTGTCAAGTTACCTTTTAACAGGAATTAGTAATGTTACTTTACCAAACTAGTAACATAATCTGATAAGTTATTCAAGTACATGCGAGTGGATTGTTGCGGAACTTATGGGTGGACCTCTGCGAGACGAGCGCAGCGATCAATTCATCAATATGTTGTTCAATTACGATACTAACCTGACTTCCTCAAATGTGAGTTATTCTCATTAGTTTAAAAATTACACGTTCCAGGTGAATGTCTTACTCGAACAGTTCAACAGTATATTGGTCAGTAGATGGCTGCGGAACTCGCTGCGCTCGTCCCGCAGAGGTCCACCCATAAGTTCCGCAATAATCCACTTATTTGTACTGGGTGTTTTTTTTATATATTGACACCCCACCTACAGCCTTTACCTTTACATGTAGAAGAGAGGTGTAAATACAAAAGTTCTACAGATTTGGCTGAATTTTTAGAAACCATAGTCAGGAACAAAATTTGAATATCAGAAATGTGAAACTTTGCATGCTTCCGGCTTTTTCAAATTTGATGCCCTATATTGCATTTTATATTCTTGATGAGCACAATGGCCCGATTCCAAAAATATATAGTTTTTCTATATCTGATTGAACAGTCTCTCATATATTCGGCTCCAAAAATTATAAAAATACTATCTTACTATACAGGGTGTCCCACTAAGGTCGGCCAGGTACGATATTATGCAAACCATAGACCTTACGGTTTCGGGATTTTTTTTTCTTCATTAAATCGGCCAAGAGAAATTGATGGAAATTATTTTCAAGTTTCTAGGATGACCGCTATACGATGATATAGCTAAAAATTCAACATTTCTCAAGAAATCGCTCTATTAAGATACTGTTTTAACAACAGAAATTAAAAGTTCCTTAACTTTTGCGCCAGTTTGGTTATTAGGCTTTTTTCCGTATCTTCACTAATAAGGGTGGGGGAAGCTGGTGAAAAAATAGTTTTAGAAATGGCTGTATCTTCCATACCCCTCATCCAAACCCATTCAATTTGGGCTTATTTGGAAGAAAATTTCATTGTTATTAAGAACACCACTTCGTTTGAGGTCGATAGTTCCCACCGCGTCTTCTAGAGGGAGCTGTTTATCCAAGATCCAGTTTTTTCTAATTTTCATGAAAAATTAAGATGGCATGATATTATTTTTATATTGCTGTGCGTAAAGAGCAAAAAAATATCTACATTTTGAAGCAACCCGCAACTCAATATCTGCATTCGTTTTCAAATTACGTAAGGTCTATGGTCTCCATAATATCGTACCTGGCCGACCTTAGTGGGACACCCTGTACAGGGTAGTCCAACAAGCGGGCCTCGGTCGATAGTAGCCAAACCGTTGAACATATGGAAAAAAAATTTGTATAAAAGTTTTAAGATTTTGTCTCTGTTATAACCCAAAATTATTTTCAAGTATACAGGGTGTCTCAAAAGAGAGTAACCACAAATTTTTTGTTTTTTTAAAATAGAATACCGTATATTTTTATGTGGCAAATGAAGCCTCTGTGGGCTCTGTATTCAACTTTGAAATCGTATATGGGTTGAGTGCAGCGTTGCCAAGTTATGATTTTTTAAAGAAAAAAAAAAAGACCAAAACATACTTTTTTAAAATTGTCATATCTCCGCCACTGTATATCAATTTCCCTTAAAAATTTACATGTAATCTGATATTAGTCTAGTTGCTTCTATACACTTCTTTTTTCGATTTAGGTACACAGGGTGTCCAAAATATTTGTCGAAACACGTCTATTTGAAATTCTTTTTTAATTGAGTTTTTCAAATACAACACCCCGTATATAATTTTTTTATCGTAAAGCTGAAAATGCCCTCTTGCCGTATCTATCTCAGTTATATTTTGAGATATCAAGATTTTCCCTTAACTTTGCACAAAAAACGGTAAAAAGTAAAGTAATTTGGTAGTTTTACCTGGAAAGTTTTTCGAAAGTTTTATAGGTTTAGACGTGTTCTTTCCAAATTTTTACTTTTTCTCCTTGGAAAAATTGGTAAAGGCCTTTACTCATGACTTCCCTCGGCAAACCACCCATGGGCGCCGACAGGATTAGTTTCAGGGAGGTGCATACAGGCAGTGGCGGTGCGTAGATTGTTATATTGCTCCAAATTACTAATTTGAGAAGGTGTCCATGGGTGGTTTGCCGAGGAAACTCATGGGTAAAGGCCTTTACCAATTTTTATAACTATTTTCATCGTAAAATGAGTATATGAAAAGAGATATTTCCAAAAAACTGTTTTTAGATGCAATTTTTCCAATATGGCGACGTGAGCAAGAAATATACGAGGAGCGAGGAGGAAAAGTAAAAATTTGGAAAGAACTCGTCTAAACCTATAAAATTTTCAAATCTCCCGAAAAACTTTCTAGGTAAAACTTCCAAATTATTTTACTTTTTACCGTTTTTTGTGCAAAGTTAAGGGAAAATCTTGATGTCTCAAAATATTAATGAGAAAGATACGGCAAATATGATATTTTCTGAAAGAGGACATTTTCAGCTTTCCGATAGAAAAATAATATACGGGGTGTTGTATTTGAAAAACTCAATTAAAATGGACTTTCAAATTGACGTGTTTAGACAAATATTTTGGACACTCTGTATACTTAAATCGGAAAATGAAGATAATGTAGGTGCACTAGGCTAACATTAGATTGCATGTAAATTTTGAAGGAAAATTAATATACAGTGGCGGAGATATGGCAATTTTAAAAAAGTATGTTTTGGTCTTTTTTTTTTCTTTGAAAAATCATAACTTGGCAACGCTGCATTCAACCCATATATGATTTCAAAGTTGAATACAGAGCCGACAGAGGCTTCATTTGCCACATAAAAACATACGGTATTCGTGATTACTCTTTTTTGAGATACCCTGTATACTTGGAAATAATTTTGAGTTATAGCAGAGATGAAATGGTAAAACTTTTATTCAGAATATTTTTCCATAAGTTCAACGGTTTGGCTACTATTGAACGAGGTGCGCTTGTTGGACTACCCTGTATACTGATTTTGTGAACCCATTCTACCTGTACAACTGAAAGCTGCGAGTAAAATTTGAGGTACTTGCTTTCTCTGATAGATTTTTAGAATTTTTAGAACGAAATATGAGACGGCTCAACCAAATATAGACAAACTATAAGTATTGGAATCGGGAAATTATACTTTTCAAGAATATAGAACCAAATATAGGGCATCCTATTTGGAATAAAACTGAAAGCATGCAACATTTCACATTTCTGACATTCAATTTTTATTTCTGACCATGGATTCTAAAAATGTAGCCAATACTGTACAACTTTTGTATACACCTTTCATCTACCTGTAAAGGTAAAGGCTGTAGGTGGGGTGTCAATATATAAAAAAAACACCCTTGGCTTTGGCATTAGCGAATTTGTCGTGAAAGGCGTTTCAGTAAAAGGCCATTAATTTTTTGTATCGATTTAATGATCTTATATTTTTTTCGACCATTATCTATTACATAGAAGAATTATTAGATATTTCAAGTTTCTACTAGAAATTTTGTATAAGTACCTACGCGGTTATTTTACCTAAGACTTTAATATACAGGGTGCATGTCCATTTAATACTCCGGTGTTCGATTGCGGCTACGTCTTTGAGCGGATAAAAAAATTAATAGGTGGGATATTAATGAAATTATAGGGGCTACATTTCAAACTTAGTTAAGCTTATACAGGGTGTCCAAAAAAAGCATGCACATAATTTGATCATTTTTTCATATGGAATGTCCATTTTTTTTCCACCGAAATTGGAGCCTCATTGGACTCTCTTTCCAGCCCCAAATATTTGTTGCCCTCAATTGGGACGTTGCCAAGTTATTAATATTTGAGAGAAATTTCCACCGAAATCAGTATAGCACTTAAATTTTAATATCTACACAACCATTTTTTATTTTTATGTAAAAATGTATGGAATTACTTAGCTGGGATCATTTTATCTCGCAATTAGTCTAAGATTTGGGTTTTTTGATACAGGGTGGTCAAAATCGTGATTCAAATATTGATATTTACGATTGTGCTTTACGCTAATTTTTTAAATGGGACACCCTATATCTAGTGACGTTTTCCGTTAAAGTATTTATTTGATACCAATATGTGTACCTTTATCTCCAACCGTTTTCTCAAAAATTGATACAAAACTAAGAATTGCTCATTTTTTCATTAAGACTCTTACGCGAACACAAATCAATCATGGATTTTTTTACGGAGTAAGTACCTATAACCCTACTATGCAGAGTTCCAGTGGCGCAACCAGAAATTTTTCTGGGGGGAGGGGCATGCAGAAAAAATTATAAGAAAAAACACAGATCCACTTTACTTTAAACTTTTTCTCTGATATGACCAGTTTTCAGCTTTCGTCTTCTTCATTATTTTTTTAGTTTTATCTGAAGCCTTGGGGGGGGGGACCACGCCACTGCACAGTTCATTTCTCTTTTGTCCTCTTTCCGTTCATAAATAGTTAATATACCCAATAATAATAATGATAACATCAATAATGAAATAAGCATTAATAATTATTATAAAAATCTCCAACGTTAACGCAACAACTGCTCCAAATGTCTGCCATTTTGCACCAAACACAGATTAACTCTAAAGGACTCTCGAATACGCTCTACCATATCTTTCCGTGTTGTGGTCGCAAAACGATAGACTTCGGATTTAACGGTTCCCCACAAAAAGAAATCCAGTGGCGGCGTTAAATCCGGTGACCTTGGAGGCCATCCAGTGGGACCTAAAGACCAGTATAAAATTTACCTCATACAAGAGTAATTTTTTTATTGTAACAATTCTTCCTTTTTGCACTGTAGTGGATTCCTTATAAAGTCGGGAAGATGTTGAGTCAAACGTGGAAATGAACTGTGCAGTAGCGCAGCCAGGGGGCCCGTCCCCCCCAAGGCTTCAGAGAAAAATAATGAAGTAGACGAAAGCTGAAAACTGCTTATATCAGAGAAAAAGTTTAAAGGAACTGGTTCTGTGTTTTTTCTTATAATTTTTTCTGCATGGCCCCTCCCCGATAAAACTTCTGGCTGCGCCACTGGAACTGTGCATAGTAGGTTTATAGGTACCTACCCCGTAAAAAATTCCATGATTGATTTGTGTTCGCGTAAGAGTCGAGTCGTAATGAAAAAATTAGCAATTCTTAGTTTAATATCAATTTTTGAGAAAACTGATATAGATAAAGTTACACATATTGGTATCAAATAAACACTTTAACGGAAAACGTCACTAGATATAGGGTGTCCCATTTAAAAAACTAGTGTAAAGCACAATCGTGAATATCACTATTTGAATAACGATTTTGACCACCCTGTATCAAAAAAACCCAAATCTTGGACTATTGCGAGATAAAATGATCCTAAGTACTTCCAAACATTTTTACAAAAAAATAAAAAATGGTGGTGTAGATATTAAAATTCAAATGGTATATTGATTTCGGTAAAAATTTCTCTCAAATATTAATAACTTGGCAATGTCGCATTTGAGGGCAACAAATATTTAGGGCTGAAAAGAGAGTCCAACGAGGCTCCAATTTCGGTGGAAAAATATAGGACATTCCATATGAAAATAAAAATCAAATTATGTGCCATGCTTTTTTGGGACAACCTGTATGAGCTTAACTAATTTTGAAATGTAGCCCCTATAACCTCACTAACATCCCACCTATTAATTTTTTTATTCGTTCACCGATGTAGCCGCAATCGAACACCGGAGCATTAAATGGTATAAGAATATTAGCAGCAAGAAGTGGCAGAGTATATTTTCCTAGACAGTATAGTGAAGCAATGATTCAATAAATATATCAAATTTCTTTTTTAAGCAAATAGTACACTTCTTGTTATCTGGCCCTAACATATTTGAATCCTAAACCTACTCAACAAGTTTCGAAATAAAGCTTACCGAAAACGTGCTTTTAGACAGGAGATGATGGCTTAGAAAGGGTCTCGAAAACCGAAAGTTAATATGTGTCTTGTTTGAGTAAATAAAAGTATAAATTACTTGCGTAGGAATGTCAAAATTTAAGAAATAAGGAATTATTTTCCATTGTTAATTCAGAGATTTATTTCCAGTGTCCTTTAAGCACATTATAGCCAATCAAGAGTTAGCAAATATTATTCTTTTATTATAATTCCATTCAGATATCATGTTCATTCATTGGGAAATGTGACGAACTAAGGATATTCAACTAACCCAGACGCAACACTAGAAGAAGGAACTAAGATGTCATCCATGTTTGCTAAGTAGGCTGGTTAATCGTGCCTTGAAACACCGCTGGAGCATCTACTAATCCGAACAGAATCCTGCAATATTCGTAGTGACCATCAGGAGTTACGAATGCTCGGGAGTTCTTCCTACTCCTCGTTTTCCACCGATTTTCAATGTAAAATAAGAAATAGAAAACCATATAATACAACTCCACATGCAATTTAAGCCAGGAAGTTTTCTGCGTGCTATAAATTAATTAATTTATCGAATCCGAAATAATTTTAAAACCAGAATTTAATCAAAATTGTAGGTGGCTTTAATTAATGTTGATTACTTATAAAACTAATGTTCCAAAATCCTCATACAAAAATTATCAATAGGGAGGGACTATTCAATCATTACTTTCTGCGGCCAACAATAATAACGTTACAAAAGTTTATTAGAGCTGAAATGCATTGAGAAACCCATCTGCACACATTTTTACATCCGTAGAGAGAATTTTTGATGTTGGAATAAAGTAGACGTAACTGCTTGAAGCTAATTAAAGTTTTAACGAAAAACACCGCAGGTAACTATTTCCCTATACCTTTCATTGTTTAGGGCTAAAAGGTGAGGGTAAAAATCAAGCGGCCACGTGACTTCTCAGAATTTGGGAAGAACGTCAGCATTCATTATTGCGGCTTCGTTAGGAAAACTCGAGATACAAAAAAAATTTCAATTTTAATCAAGAAAAAGAGTATCTTTAAGCTGGAAAATCTATGGAAACCTTTTTTTGTTCATAATACATCCAATAGATAATGGAGAAAATTGTATTTTGTATTTAAAAAAGTAAGCTTGAGTCTTGAAAACTTTTTTATTTATTTTGTCAATGAATAAAGATAAGTAGGAGAGACCTAGTGGACCTAGTTTCATATTTATAATAAGTATGGACCTAATAATGCTTTACTTTTCAAGTCAACTTTATATTTTCAACAATTATGACAAACTGATTATACAAATGACAACACCTCAAACTCTAGTTTTACCAGTTATATGGTAAAGGTAAAAGGTACAAAAATACCGGATGCTGAAGACATAACAGTCGTCCCTGGTAAATCTTTCATTATAAATTCATTTTCTGAACTGGCCTAATTTTGCGTTTAGATCTTCTAAAAGTCATGGTGTTTTGTAGAATAGATGACACTAGATGAATTCTGATCTTGTGTCTCCCTTTCCTCAGTAACATCATCCTTTTTTTTATTGTTAGATTCTTCTTTGTATAGTATTGCTAGTATTCTGAATGTCTTCATCAGATTCTTCTTGTAGAGTAGTACTAGAGTGGTTTGAATGTCTTCATCTGTTACTTCTTGTATGGTCGAGTGCACACTATTATTGGTATTTTAGACGGCTCCATCTATATAAAAGAACTCCAGGATCATTAATCGAGTTTTTGGGTAGGTACTTGCAATTGTGTGATTGCAATATGGTTAACGTGTCTACGTCATATACGACCATCATCCAGTTTTATTAAATAATGTAATAGCCCCTTTCTTTCTGCAATGTGACCATACTCCCATTTTGTATTTTTCTCCGAAAAATTAGGAACTCTAACCCTATTTCTATCACATATTATGGATGACGGTTCAAAGAGACCTATTACATTTACGTCAAGAACACTATGTAAATCGGAGAAAAATTCACTGTTTTTTATATCATCCAAAAACTCGCAAACACCAGGAATTTCCCCTAATGTTCTTGTTATATATCTTTGCCATATCGCCAGTGCTACTTTAGTGCCAAACATCAATCGATTTACTTTATAGCTAATCCTCTATTGGAGATATAATAGCTTGGATTTTAGCACTTTCTTCATTCATTGGCATATGTAAATGGGCTTTTCTAATATCCAAATGTCGTAAATATTTTTCCACCGAGCATGGTTTTCGCAAATATATCCAGTGTTGCCAATGTGGGAAAGTAGGATTACCCGAGTTTCCAGTGGTGTTGCCAGGTTTTTGGGGCGGGGTAAGTGGCATATTTCAAAACAGCGCTACGCAAAAAGTGGAGGCGAGAAAACGGCTTTGATTAACGGATTTATTAAGTCGTTAAATTTAAGGCTTTGCATGGGCCAAGGTCTATAAGTATGATGTGGTTAGAGCAAATTCAAACCCCTGATTAATTTTTAACGGCTGGTTAAATTCGAAAACTGAGAACAAAAGTACCGATACTAGGATGGTCTCCGGCCCGGGTCACGCCTTCTCTTTCATTGATCTTTCTATTTTCTATCTTTTTTTATAGAAAGCAAAATAAAAGAGAAGCAAATATGGCCGGAGCGCACTCGACAGTAATGAAATATTGCCTTAACAGATCGGCCATCCGCGCCATTTACGACAATTTCCGAAAAAAACTAACATAAAGCTTCGATTACCCGATTTATAAAATGTTAGAAAATTACCCCGCTTTCAGTCAAATTACCCGCATATTGGCAACACTGAATATATCTTCCACATTTGGCATTTGAAATTTATCACTTTTTCTTCTAAAGCATAAGAAATTTTCCGAGTAGGAATGTATTATATTGGTGAACAGTTTTCTTTAAGAAATAGATTACCCTCGAAATTGTTAATTTTTCCTAATTCGTCTTGAAAAACATCTGTAAATGTTTGCAACTTGCAATCACCTTCTCTTTTTCCTCTAATATGTTTACACAATATATTTCTGAGGTCTCAAGTTTTGTAGTATTTATCCTTTCTCTGCCAAAAATCGGGTCAACTTCTCCTGGTATAATATATAAATTAGCTGTAACTTCCCTTCCGTCAACTTCCAAGTTCATACTTGAAAAACCAATGAGTTCTATAATTTCACCTGTATATGTTCTTAATGGTAGATATGTTTTATTTATGTCTTTTCCAGGAAATTTGTTAATAAAATCCTTATATGAAATCGAAGATACCGCAGCTCCATCAGTATCGTACTCTATTTCTAGCTGGATTCCATCTAAAGTTACTTTTACTAGATATTTCTTTGGTTTTTTAAAATCTTCTGGTAAATATATTGTATCAAGTGCATTAGGATAATAATAATTCATCTTCAGATTCTTTTTCCAAAAATTTTAATTGATTTAAATTTCTATAAGTTGAGGATGAATTTCTTGGAACAGAAGAAGAACTCATACATACTTTAGCAATGTGTCCTCTTCTACCACATTTGTTACAGTTTTAAATTAATTTCAACACAGCTATTTGCTAAATTTGAATTTTCACCATAGCGGCAGTAGGATTTTAACTTTGAACTCTTTCTGTTGTACTGATTGTAGTTTTACTGTATTAACTTGATTTTGATCAAACAAACTAAATTTTGAATTTCTTTCGTTTCTCGATGTGCAGTTTCCATTGCCATGACCCCATTAACGCAATCAGAAAAATTATTCTTTGGACCCTTAAGTTGTATTATTATTTCAATAAGATTTGGATTTTTCAAACCGCTAACAAATTGTTGTCGAAGGTGCACATCAACAGTAGAAGCATTACAGCTAAGACATTTGAATTCATAGTCTCTGCATAACTTTTTAAGGTGAGTAACGAAATCTGAAATACTTTCGTCTTCTCGTTGAACTCGTTTAGCAAATTTATTTTGTGATGCAATTATACTTAAAGAAGGATTTAAAAGTTCTTTTACTAACTTCACTAATTCTTCATATGTTTTGTCCTTAGGATTATCAGGACTCACCAAGTTGTAAGTAAGTTGTAAGGTTTTGGTTCCCATTGTATGAAGCAACCATTCCATTCTCTTTTTTTTTTTATTTCAGAAGCAGATCCTATAAAATTTTATATACTAAAAAAGTTTTCTAATGTTTTAATGTATAAATCCCAAGATTCCGTATGTTCCAAGAAAGGTTCCATCGAAATATTTTCCCTGGAGGTGTTTTGAACTTTGGTTGTAGCCTGCATAATTTTTGAAAAATTTTCCAAAAATCCTTTAAATTGTTCTTCATCCATTTTATTTGTAAATAGGCCACTAATTATGACAAACTGACTATACAAATGACAATACTTCAAACTAGCTTTACCAGTTATATGGTAAAGGTACAAAAATACCGGATGCTGAAGACATTTTTTCCTTTTGACATTTAGTAAATATCAAAAATAAAACAAAAATTCCTAAATTTCAGTAGTTCTGAAGGTCTTTTCATACTTCGCTCGATTATAGACCAACGTCGAGCTCAACACAAAAAGACCAACTTCTTGGCCTAATGAATAAAAATTCATCTCAATGGTAAGAAGATTTTCGTGGGCTTGAGAACATAGCTGAACCAAAAAAAAAACTATTTAATTTTTGGTTAAATCTATTCCCCCTTTTTCAAGCTTCAAACAACAAATTTATTTTACGATTTAAAAGTTTTCATGAGCGATTAAGGTTTTGCTTTTCATAATTCTTATTTATTCAATTTAATTTATAAGTCATGAAAATGTTGTCCAGAGTGGAAAGAAGTTCATAAGGTATTTTGGTAACTTTGCAAAGTTACAATCAACCTCTGGAATAAAAAGTTTGCCAAATGATTTGGTCTCTTTGTCCACACTCATCGACATTCATGAGAAACGAATGGGATCAAACCAAACCTTTTTTTTTGCTTTATCCCACAGCGTAGCAAAATATTGTTTGCCCAAGTTTTTTTGGGTCAAAATAAATGAAATTATCTTTCGGGCTATTTCATACGACAAAACTGGTATATGAAAAATACTTTTTTTTTTCAATTTTTATGGATAAAAATTGTTTTCACTCATTGGAGAAAGCATCCAATTGTTGATTAACATCTAGAAACAATTCGAAGAAAGCAAGCTTTTCTCATAAACTCATATATTAGAGGGTAGAAGTCACCAATTTTTTCGATGAATTATTATAAATCTTGCCAAAAGTTAATTGTAAGATATGAACCTTGACTGTTAAACGAACATTTTTCATTTTCAACAACGCTGATCTTGAATAAAACTTTCCAGACACCATTAACATTGTAATTTTAAGCACATTACAAAAACCGAAAAAAAAAATAATGTGACCAGTTTGAAAAAAAAAGGCTGGGTTTTAAGGAAATAGGTAATTTCGTTAGGAGATAGATTTTTCAATATCTTTGCTACAGAAACATTTTCTTATCGGAATTATATCCTAATAAACCGGAAAAGGATGTTTCAAACATCAAACAAAACTTGTTGCTTTACATACGTTGTGAACTTCAGATAATCCGCCTAAGTTAACTTGCAGCTCTGGCACTAAATCCCAAAAAGTAATTAGTTCTGAAAGTTAATTAATAATCATTTTAGTCAAGCCCAATATGTGAAACTTTATCATAAGCTTATTGCTTGCATATACCTACCGGATGTTTTTGTTTTGCATTTATTTTATCTGTTGGTTATCGAAGGGAGTGCTGGAAATATTGTGTTTTTTGGAAAATTGAAGGTATGTGAGATAAACCGCTGGGAATTTTCGAGGAAAATATGTAAGTATGCGAGAAACTGGAAATTTAAATAAAACATTTCATTGTGGTCAAAAGAATAAATGGAAAATTTGAAGTCGCGTGAACCACTGAGTGTCAGGCATTAGTCAATATGTTTCTACTTTTTCAGTTTTTCTGAATTGTAAAATAAATAAAAACACATTTCAAGTAGGTTCCTACCTAATGATTTTATTTTTTAGTAGAGTATGGTGCTTGTTAAAACTGATAATGCCGTTTGTGCTCAGAGTCCACCTCTATCAAGTATAGCTATACCTTTACAGCAAGAGCCGATACTACTTCTCAGAGTTGCCAGATGAAATTTAAAAAAATCATGAAAATCGAGAAAAAACAATCGTGAGACTAAAAATTGCTTTATTATTATAAGAAAATAATGTTCTTTTATATATTTCTGATGAAGTCAAGTAGGTGAACATGATTTTTCATTCATGAAAATTGTATTATTAAATCTCTTGTATCCCTATATTTTCCGTTTTTTAGCGTTTGGGTGTTTCTGCAAGGAGTCTCATTTTTACTAACTTCGCAGGAATGCTCGCATAAGGCGTACGTTCGCCAATTCTCGAGTCGGCAGCTGGTCTGCGAGTGACGTCACCATTATCAGCTGCTGATAGCAGTGGCGTAACTTCAAATATAGGCCCCCCTTCCCCCCCCCCCGCAAGGATTTTCCCGGGACCCATCTTTTATGTATATATATATTTTTTAAATTTTTCTTTATACAGGGTGTTCGTTTTAAGTGATACCACTATTGCTATCTCCGAAACGGTAAGAGGGACGAGGTCGGTTAAATTAGATAAAAGTGGCAAATTTTAGTATTCATTGAAGGTACCTAAGTTCACAGAGTTGCCAAATCTTTGTACGTTTCCGAGATATAAGGAAAATGTAAAAAAACATTCAAAACTTATTTAATGAATATTTCAAAATCTATCAACTTTAGAAAAGTGTTCAATGCAAAAGTTTCAAGATTCTTTCTTCTCTACAATATGGCGTTTGAATCTTCACACAGCTTCTGATTGTGTTTACATTTTACCTCAGAGTCTTTATATCTCGAAAACAAATAAAAAATGGACAACCTTGTGAACTTACCTCCAGTGTATATTGAAATCTGCCATTTTTATTTAATTTACCCGACCTCATACCTCCTGTTTCGGAGATAGCAATAGTGATATCACTTAAATTAGACAGTTAATTTTGCATCTGTGAGTATGTCTGAACATTTCCCTCTGAGATTTCTTACATTGGTTAGACCAGACATACTTTTTCAATGGTTGATATGAGGTTCATAGGTTAAAGTATTTTCTTTCAGTTTGGTACTACTCTTATCACTTTCGCCTGGTCTAAGGCCCCGCGAGGACCCCCCCGCAACTGCGGGCCCTTAGTTACGCCACTGGCTGATAGTGGTGACGTCAACCGCAGACCTCGATGGATTACTTGCGATTCAGGCTGTGCCTGTGAGTGTGAGTCCATTTTTTTGTCAATTTTAAATTCAGAAAATGTGATTTTAACGTTTAGGAATTCGGATACTGCGTTTTATGCCAAGAGTTGAGGTCTGAGACTGACATGGCAGACACCTTGACACTCTCACCTCAATAAGCAGTCCTAGGATGGGTTCGGCAATTGCATCTGCGAGCAAAAAAAAAAAATTTGACAGATGTCACGTAATTTAACACAAAATTTGCTCTTTTTATGCTCGCAGAAGCAATTACCGAACCCAACCCTAATGTTCTTGGGCGCGCATGTACCATCGTCACCAAAGGGGCGTAACATAACTAAATATTGTATAAGGGATTTTTATTAACATTAAACATTATATTCAATTACTGATTTGTACTACTACAGAGAGAATTCGTGAGAATTGCTAGGTACCTCATTCGTGGGATCGTGAAATTCTAACAAAAATCGTGTAATCTTACGAATAATCGTGAGATCTGGCAACATTGCTACTTCCAAATAATACATTATATACCTAAGTAGAGAAGTTGGTCATTATATACCGAGCGCTTTGATAAACCGAGGCGCGAAGCGCCGAGGTTTATAATGCGTAAGGTATATAATGACTTTCTCTACTGAGGAAAAACCTAGGTCAATAATGAAAATGACGTCATGACGCAAGGATATTGTCATAACGTAACAGGTTTCTATTGGTTTAATTTCAATTTCAAACTGTCAATCAAAAAAAAAAAAAAAAAAAACAGGCTCCTGTATGTACGTCATAGGAAATTACCATAAGCTATTGATAGAGGGCAGTACTTCCGACAAGTAAAAATAATTTGAGCACAGATTTCAAACCTATTTTTTATTTTCTACTAGCAGTAGTAAAAAAAATTCTACATATTCCTCGGTAGAGAAAGTCATTACATACCTTACGCATTATAAACCTCGGCGCTTCGCGCCTCGGTTCATAAAAGCGCTCGGTATGTAATGACCAACTTCTCTACCTATATATATAATGTACTATTATTTCACAGATAACAATGTGACAACTTTTTAATCGTTTAATAATAATAATCACTGTCATCCTCTGACATCATCACAAAAGTCTGGTGGTATATATCAAAAAATATAAAAAGAATAAGGGGCTTCTAACAGTGCTCATCTTTGTCTGGTCCCAACCCAATCTCAGAAAAATCTGGGAAAAAGTTTTTAAAGAGTCGTTCGGTGCTAAACATCACACCCAAGTTGGCTGGAGGGGTACCATTAGGATTCAAATCATGACGATGGTACCGACTTTCGTTGTGAGTCATACTACAATGGAAATCAGAAATAGTTTACCAAGTCAAACATTTTCAATTGTTCACAAGTTCGTTGACTCGAAAACTCTAATTCTGAATCCAATTTTATCATATTCTTTTTATAAACAAGTCTATACAGGGTGAGTCCGAAATAGGTGCGCATTTTGTTATGATAGATAGAGTATAGTAGGACAATGACTTATTGTATATGAACATGTGTCCGGAAACGTCTCGTTAAGAAAATACTGTGTTGAAATTTTCGGAAAATTTTGACTTTTTACCTTTAGATTCAAAATGCCTTGAGTGATTTTGTTCAAATTTTCAGAGAGTGTTAGCGATATAATATGACTTAAACTTTTCCAACTTCATTGTTGTTTAGTTTCCGATGTCATGTGAGTAAATAAGAGTCGCTCTAGATCCGGTCCTGAAAAAGTGGAACTCAAACGGTTTTTTTATGCTTGAGAAGGTTGCAAAACACTCTCTGAAAATTTGAACAAAATCTCTCAAGACATTTTGAATCTAAAGACAAAAAGTCAAAATTTTCCAAAAATTTCAACACTCTGTATTTTCTTAACGAGACGTTTACGGACACACGTACCTATACAAAAAGTCATTGTCTTACTGTACTCTATCTACCATAACAAAATGCGCACTTATTTCAGAATCACCCTGTATAGATGAAACGTATTAGAGCAGATCATTAGATCCTAACTGCACTTTCAATGTAAATAATTATCGTTTGATTTGGATTCGACTTGAACAAATATCTTAAAGTTCAGATAAAACTCTATGCCTTGACATTATATGAAAACTGGTTGAATATGAGATGTAAGTAATTCCCAAAGGAAGTAAACGAAATTAAGAAGCGTAAAATCGGATTCCTAAACTTGATAAGCCGTGCACGCCCTCGAAACGAACAACCTGTTGGGCCACAACGACGACATTCCTCTCAGATAATTTATTATGTCTGCTGCTTTTTCGGGTAAATCTTTCGAGATGCGTTTATCAATACATCAGATTGAATTGCTTTTTTGATTTTATGAATTTTATCCAGATTCAGCAGCAATTCAAATTCCTGAATTGTTTCTGTACAACTTAAAATGCTATGGTATGAAGAAAATTGATAAAAACCATCAGTCTTACCTACTATGTGACAGTAGTCTTACATATAATTTTCATTTGCAACTCAAAAACTCTTGTTCTAATCCTTCTCAATTTGCTACTAGAAATCTAGGGAAACGCCTGCTGGATGATTCCTTTGAGAACAGAATGCTATCTCTGTTATTTCATAACATTACAATATTTGTAGCTTCAAATACCACTTCATCAATCACATTTGTGTTATATTTTTGATTTGTGCCCTTCTAATCCCATCTTTTGCTCTTCATCCTAATATACGTCCCTGGCCTTGATCTTTACAGCTACGATACTGTAACAATTTTCATTTGAAGTTATAAATAAGCCACAAACTCACTCCATCCTGTTTTTCTAGTTGTGAAAGCCTATTCACAGAAAAGCTACCTTGGAGGTTATGCTGAATTTGTTGCGAAACTTTTGATGGGGAGGCGTTTACAGACAAGCTTGTTTGGTACCTAAGACAATGTTGCTACCGAAGTAGTTATCTTATAAATGTATCCAGATATTGCTCTAACTTCTTTATTTTCTGAATTTTCAATGTTTTCATTGCTTTTTTGAGAACCCTGCTATAGGTTCATTCTTTACTTTATCCCAGATGTTTGGTTGCGAAACCCAAAATCATCTTGCTTTTTGTATTAGCATCAATTTTTTCTTCTCTTTGTCTGTTGTAAAATCCAGGGATGTGCCGTAGACTATGAAATCTACTTTACGCGGTTTGTCTACTCGTTGTCTACGTATTGTTTACATCCACTTTTTTCCATGTAGACTATGTAAACTATGTAGACAATGTAGACAACAGAAAATTTGAAATTTGAGTAATTTTTTTGAAAATTTGCATTGCCTTAAATTTATATTGTATTAATTTGATACATTATCTGCAGTTTAATTACCATTACAAAGCAAAAAACAAAACAAAGCAAAAACAGAAACATAACCTTAAAGGCCTGCCAACTGTCAAAAATTGTATAATTTACGCGTTGTCTACATATTTTACACGTTGTCTACATAGATTACATAGTTTACATTGTCTACGCGTTGTTTACACCAGACGTAGACAATCTTTGTTTACGCGTAGATGCCCATCTCTGGTAAAATCCTATTCAAAGCAACTTTTATTCGTTATTCTTCTAACAAAATTCCAGTTGTTAAAGCTTCCCGATGTTAATCGTAACAAATTTGCTGTTACTTACTTCACTAGAGTTTTTTTACAAAATGTGTACTTTCTATGACTTCCACAAACCTATTTGTAAGTCACTAGAATGACTGGTTCTTGTTTTTGAGCTTCCTTCCGCATCTCACTTACCTCAAGCCATTATGATCGTTTTGCCAGATTTCGTTGTTGAGAAATGCATCGTCCATTCCTCTGGGTTTGAACCCAATCAGAAACTCGTGTGGGCTTTTACCCATAGCGCTCTTTGGAAAACGGCGGGAGCATTCACCAGTCCGAATGGCATACGCAAATATTCGTACTGCCCATCTGGAGTAACGAATGCTGTTTTCTGATTCGGGAATTTGGTGATACCTACTGGCCATGTCAAAAGAAGTGGGTACCTGGCATTTGATAGCATTTCTAAATGATTATCGGGTCTTCTCATGTGATAACAGTCTTTAATACATTTTGAGTTCATAGTTCTGTAATCAGCGCACATGCGTATTTCACTATTTTTGTTTTTGCCAGATTTCGTTGGTGAGAAATGCATCGTCCATTTCTCTGGGTTTGATCCCAAAAAGAAACTCGTGTGGGCTTTAACCCGTAGTGCTCTTTGGAAAACGGCGGGAGCATTCACAAATCCGAATGGCATACGCAAATATTCGTGCTGCCCATCTGGAGAAACGAACGCTGTTTTCTGATACGGGAATTTGGTGATACCCACTGGCCATGTCATGAGAAGTAGAGTTCCTGGCATTTGATAGCATTTCTAAATGTTCATCGGGCCTTCTCATGAGATAACAGTCTTCAATATATTTTGTGTTCATAATTCTGTAATCAACGCACATGCGTATTCCACCATTTTTGTTTTTGCCAGATTTCGTTGGTGAGAAATGCATCGTCTATTCCTCTGGGTTTGAACCCAAACAGAAACTCGTGTGGGCTTATACCCGTAGCGCTCTTTGGAAAACGGCGGGAGCATTCACCAGTCCGAATGGCATACGCAAATATTCGTACTGCCCATCTGGAGTAACGAACGCTGTTTTCTGATACAGGAATTTGGTGATACACACTGGCCATGTCAAGAGAAGTGGAGTACCTGGCATTTGATAGCATTTCTTAATGTTCATCGGGCCTTCTCATGACATAACAGTCTTCAATACATTTTGAGTTCATAGTTCTGTAATCAACGCACATGCGTATTCCACCATTTTTGTTTTTGCCAGATTTCGTTGGTGAGAAATGCATCGTCCATTCCTCTGAGTTTGAACCCAAAAAGAAACTCGTGCAGGCTTTTACCCGTAGCGCTCTTTGGAAAACGGCGGGAGCATTCACCAGTCCGAATGGCATACGCAAATATTCGTACTGCCCATCTGGAGTAACGAACGCTGTTTTCTGATACAGGAATTTGGTGATACACACTGGCCATGTCAAGAGAAGTGGAGTACCTGGCATTTGATAGCATTTCTTAATGTTCATCGGGCCTTCTCATGACATAACAGTCTTCAATACATTTTGAGTTCATAGTTTTGTAATCAACGCACATGCGTATTCCACCATTTTTGTTTTTGCCAGATTTCGTTGGTGAGAAATGCATCGTCTATTCCTCTGGGTTTGAACCCAAACAGAAACTCGTGTGGGCTTTTACCCGTAGCGCTCTTTGGAAAACGGCGGGAGCATTCACCAGTCCGAATGGCATACGCAAATATTCGTGCTGCCCATCTGGAGAAACGAACGCTGTTTTCTGATACAGGAATTTGGTGATACCCACTGGCCATGTCATGAGAAGTAGAGTTCCTGGCATTTGATAGCATTTCTAAATGATCATCGGGTCTTTTCATGGGATAACAGTCTTTAATACATTTTGAGTTCAGTTTTCTGTAATCAACGCACATGCGTATTTCACCATTTTTCTTTTTAACCAGAACAATGGGGCTGGAATATGGTGAATTAGAATCTTGAATAATACCAGTATCAAGCAAATCATCAACCATTTCTTTTATATGTTGTCGTTCTGAGAATGAAAGTCGATAAGGTCTGTACGTCACAGGCTTATCATCTTCAATAAAATATCCATTTCAACACCTTTTATGCACCCAAATTCTTTTATATTTTGAGCAAAACAATCAAGATATTTTCGCCAATATCGTGATTTACTTGATCTTGGATATCATTTAAAGTGAACAATTCTAGACTAGATTTATACAAAGTGTTTATGCTTACCCGGCAATCACTGTTACCTAATGCGTCATCAGATACACAAGGAGTTGTTTTGCTAGCTAACTGTTTCTCGTTGAAACCTATCGTCTCTTCTGACGAATTAAAAATTGACAGTAGCGCTGAATCAGTGGAAGTAGGTAATACATCTCCGGAAGTATCAGTGCGTAGTTTATACGGTTTAGAGCGATTATTTTGCTGAATGACTAGTGCGCTTGTTAAAGCTTTGTCTCATAAGCTTGTTTTTCCTCAGATTTCCATTTCCATGACGTAGTCTCTTCCAGAAGATTGCTTAAGGGCCTGGAAATATCAGAAAACTTGGCAACATCCTGTCTATGGCCGCAGTCTTCTCTGGATCAACTTGAATAGGTACCGCTATTGGTAATCATATGTCCTAGGTATCTAAGCTGCTAGCTGGCAAAGGTGCATTTCTCGCGCGTAACTTGAATAGTCTTAACTAGTCGTTTTTTTTTTTTTTTTTTCAAATGTCTCTGACAGCACAAAAAATGCCCAGGTATGCCAATATAAGAATGTCAGGAAATCCACTACGGAATCGATCGATCAGTTCTGGAAGGTAGCAGGCGCGTTCTGCAACCCGAATGGCATAGGCAAATATCGGAAAGTCTCGAATGGAGTAGCGAAGGATTTTTTATCGCGATCTATCTCACGCACTTTTACTATAGTCGCGTTCTACCAATGAAAGCTAATTGCTCAATTTTGGCTAACCATTCACTGCAACTCATATTATTCACCTCACCTCGGTTAAACTTTAGGAATGCAATCAGCCCATATCGTCACGTGTGGTACATTTCTACTCCTATCTAGCAAGTTGACTACCAGATGTTCCAAAATTTCAATGCGCTCCTTGTCCCTATTGGTAGTAGAACTACTGCTTCTCGTAACGTCTGTGGTTCCAGCCTGTTCTACTAGATATTCATTCTGTGAAATTTATGGAGTTTTTCCTCGATCTCTATTAGGAATATTCGCATTACTCTTCCCTGCAAGTATTGTCGATTCAATCGCAATAGTTTTCACACATGGCTCTCTACATATCGACTTTCTAGAAGTTCGTTTGTAGGGACCGACATCTGAACTACTTGTTGAAGTTGAAATGTCACTGTCACTACTGGGGTTACACCTTTTATGCCTACGTTTACCCATTATGACACACTATCATAGGCGCCGGAACCATGGGGGCAATGGGGGCTTGAGCCCCCATAGTGATTTAGGTATTACATGTAGTGGGTAGGTAAAAAAATATTGAGTCCTTCGGAAAAAATTCAGGACCTAGGTGAAAGGGGTCCAGAAAAGTTGATATTCCAAGTTTCAGCCCTCTCCGACCTACCGGAGGGGTTTTAGGTGATACAGGCTCTGCATTTACTTTTCCGAATTTTGAGAAATAAAAAATACCACCGGATAGAGAAGCCAAAAATACGTGGAAAAGATTTCCTGGTGTTTTTCGCTCCGACGCTTCATAAGCCCAGAAAAAAATAAAAAAATTTGATCCTGAAAAATTTTGGAGACCCTACACGGCCCTTATGACTTTGGTAATTTCAAACCGATTGTCTCGAATCAGGTTTCCTTCAAAAGAGCAATAAATTTCCTACAATTTTTTTTTAATTGATATCCCAGGCTGTTTTTGTCTCCGAGATATAAGCCGTCAAAGTTGAAATTTCTCAGAAAATTTATTGAAAGTATTGAAGTCGATTTTCTCAAAATCGGTTCCCCGTGGAAGGGTAACTCTAATAAGCTTTTTTGTAGTTCTTAATGAGATCTACAAGTTTTGTATTTAAGGTTTTTCTCCCAGGCCCTCTGTTTCCCAGCTAGAATGCTTTAAAATTTAAAAAAATAAAAATAAAGGCTACTTATTTCTGACTAAAATTTTAATTGCTCTGATTGGCCCTGAATGGGTTGTAATCCTAATATGGGCATTATATTACATTAAATTGCCTTAAATTTAAATCAAGAACACTTGCAAAGTCAAATTTATGTACAAGACCTCAGCGCAATGAAAAAAAAAAAAACGCGAAATTATAACATTGACAATGACCACATCAATTCCGTTTCCCATTATGCTATTATAATAAAAACATAACAAACACGTCGTATAAGCCACATTACGATTTAATAGCGTTGTTTATAGCTCCCCGTTGCAAATCGTAGAATAATAATGTGACAAATGTATTATTTTCTTGATTTATATTCAATATTTCGGTCACATGTGAGGGATGGCATTGAATTTAGATGTGTCATCTGCTATTTGGTTCGAACACAATATCGTTTGATTAATATCGACAAAGGAATTGTGGTGTTTGTTGGCAAGGTTAGGAATCAACGATGAATTACAAAATATATAGCATTTCCATAAAAAAAATCATTGTAGGTACCTATGTGAAACAGTCAATGTACTACCTATATTGTTTATTTATGGCATTTCCGTCTAACATTCTATATATCAATTTAATAGTTTTGTTATTTATGCAATAACAAGGACATTTCATATATGGGTATTTTAATAACGAAATTAGTTTCAGCCGATCACAGTTTTTTTAAAATTGGAAAGAAACTCATCAAAACCCAATAATGAAAAGCATTTTCCTTGAACAATATAATTGAGGCTTTTAAAAATTATTATGCATTGATAATTTGAATAGTTGTTTTAAATGCATTTCTCACCATCACCAATGCAATATTTAATTAATTTTAATTGGGTGTTATTTCAATAATAATTACTTACCTTATAGATAACATTGAATACAGGCTGAAAGGTTGAATATATTCTATGAAAGGTGTATAAAATGAAAAATTAGAAAGATGCAGCTTTTAAAGTATGTATAAGATTTTATACCTTGATCATCTTATTAAGAAATTTTAAGTAAATTTATTACCCTTTAGGAGTAAAGAAACTCATCTTTTTGCTCTCTTGGTGGCACAGCTTTCAAATCCAAATTACTTTAAAGTCGAAAATATAATGATTTTTAAACTTCACTTAACAATGATAGGGTGCTAATTGGATTTTGGTAAATATTAGTAGTTATTTTCAATGGTATATTGATTCATTCATTTATAAACTGAAATATATTTGGCATTAAATCAGATGACCAGATAATTAAGTAAATATTAGAGAGATATCGGTAACCCAAATAGCATCATGCAGTATTAGCGCCCACGTTATTTTGACATTAAACGTATGCGCGATTCGATTTTTAACACTACGTACTGAAATAACGTTACCGCATAACGTAATTTACACAACATTTACGTTAAGCGCTATTTCGAATAACGCCTAAAAAATGCTTAAATAGGCATGCGCAGGTTTTTGACAACGGGCTGGTTGAATTTTATAGGTTATATTATGTTAAACTTATGTTCAAAAAATAATGGAAAAGCATTGAAAATTCCTTGGAAATTCAAATCCTGTGACCCTGACCATAAACAACAGAATCAACATTGACAAATCAGAATAAGGTACAAGTTGGGTTAAGATTATAAAATAACGAATACGAATAGGCAAATTTTACGTAAAACGGTTTTCCGATAACTGTAATTTAAAAGTATGATACCGCTTTACGTAAAAAAAATAACTCCTGACGTTAATACCGTCCATATGCGCTATCTGGTTCACCGATATCTCTCTAATGATGTTATAATATAATGTAATATTTTCAGTCCGTCTATAAGATTCATATTTTGCCCCTAAAATATGAAACCCATATAAAAGTTTCTACATTAATTAACTATTTGTTTTTGAACGAGCAACAATAATTATCCAATATCAGCAACATATTTTTCTAGTTGACATTGCAATATTTTATATAAGCACGTTATTATTTTTCAAATTTCGCAACCACAGATAGCTATTAATTAAACCTTAAACCGCCATAAAAATTCGGATTTTTAGTTCTTGTCTGATTGTTTAAATTTGTTTATTATTATTGCATTGTGATTAGAGTCAATTAACTGATTTACGATTAGATTAGGATTTTTCATTAGTTTCTTTCAATAGAAGATTGTGTTATTCTTAAGTGATTTTTGTTTTCAAATTGTAGCATCTTTATCCTTTGGGGGTAAGTTCTGTGATTATTTTCAACTACATATAATTATTGTAAGTCAGGAGAATTTTATCGAAATTTTCCAAATTTCAATTAATGCAAATAATCTTTTCATCAGGTAGAAAAGGCTTTAGCCATGTTTGACACACCTTAAATAAGTTATAGGCTAAAAGATCTCTGAATTATATTTATGACTTGATGTATTACAGCATTTTTATGTCAATGTCCACTTCTTATAAAGCTGGTTTATGCAAGTTTTTCTCCTCAAATAAATAAATACTTGTTATAAATTATTTGTGAACATATATGTAGGTACTTATGAATTACTTATCCTAGAATGTTGGAAACCAAATTTTTGAAAGTAATGTCGGCCACTTATGACATAGTGACTTTCATTGCCTATCGCCGATAATTATTTGAAAAATTCTATGATTATTTCTCTGCATTAAACCTACTTGAATAACCGTTAGCGTCAGCATAGCTCCTCACCTTTATTTGTCTTTATGAAAAGAAACAATGTTTTTTTATATAGATCTTCTTAATCATGAGTGAAGAAACGGTACAAATGGTTCATAAGGGACTATTTCAAAGGTACGTGTTCTATAAAAATAGGATTCAATTAATTTTAACACCTTTTGTATTAAAGTTTACCTTTTGTGAAAGAATTTCTATTCACTCGGATTTTTGGGTAGCCCCATACTCTTCACTGTATTTCGGAAACCAGTCATCATCATCTTGGGCCCATAGAACTTTTGATCAGAAGATCGAGATCTACAACACACCAAAATTTCATCAAAATCGTGGATATTTTAAAATTCCATTTAAAGTGTGCATCATCCTTTAAAATAATAAACAAATAGAAAGACACTTTATGGGTTTATAGGTAAGCAGGTATATTTATATGTCACACCCACAATATAATATCTGTAATTCTAATAACAACTGCATTATTAATACTTTTTCAATGAAAGTAGACAAAAAATAAGAGTACCTAACCTACCTATAATCGCTATTCTGATAACAGAACTTTATAATATTATGGAAAATTTCATAAATATGGACAAAAAACAAGGTCGCTATTTATTCTTACCTGTTAAATAATAATTATTATATTTATAATTTATTTTAACAAATAGGTAGCTATGTGAAATGGTCTTGATTCCAGCAAAGTGTTTTCCTCTTTTTCCACACAGCTTTTTTCTATGTTTCGATGTTCTCTTTCATGTTTAATTCTGTCAGCTTTTTCGACTTGATGACTCACTGATTTTATCATCTTCATCCATAGATATCTGAGTATCTATGTCTTATTTCCGAGCTTATTTCCATATCAAAATGAAGTTAGAAAGAATATTTCTAGCTGTGTCCTGTTGTTCAACCAAAGAGTGAAGTTTACCTTTTTACTAAGAAGATGGCATAAACATGATAAATGGTAGATGAAACAAGGAACTAGCAAAGAAGAAAAATAGAAATCTTTCTATACAGGGTGTCCCAGCCAAAAGTCAACCATTTTAAATGGTTATAACTTTTAAACCAAGTGTGCTAGCTACCTGCGGTTTGCGCCATTCGATTTCTCTTGGTCTAAAGTTTTTCTTAGTAGGTTGCAAATTTTTTTGAATCTTATACAGGGCAAGTAAAAAAAATCCGTTTCTCAACATTGAAATTCTCCACTATTTTTAATGGAACACCCTGTATATCACAACGTCAAAAAAAAAGAATAATGTTCAAGGTATCCATATGTACGAATAGACATAGTCCCTAAAACTTGAAGTTTTAGCCGTGAAAAATCAAAATCGAAATCTTGGTATTTTTGCAAACGCATATTTACAAAGCTTGGAACTTATGTTTGCCCAATAAAAAGTTAATAAAAACTGCATAAAACTATACAAAATGCTGTATATGTATATGTTAACCATTCTGTTCCATGACTTGTGTAACATTTCCTGGGGAATCGCTTCAATGACAAATGTTCCGCTTAAGATCTTTTAGGCTATTTGAGCAAAGGATTACAGCATCTTTCCTTGACATAACTCCAGAGAAGAAAGTCTGGAACTCTCAAGAAGTCAGGAGAGTAAGGTGTCTATTCTATAGGACCTCCATATACGTCTTTCCCCAAATGTCATATTCAGTGATTCACTTGCTATTAAAGAATAATGAGGTGGGGGCACCATCCTGCTGGAAATAGATATCATCCAAGATACCCTCCTGTCTTAATTGTGGAAAAAAGAACATATCAGTGTATACAATTTCTGTTATTGTTGGTTCATTAATGGAAATGTATTTTTTCTCAATAGAGATTGCACACCAAACTGTTACTTTTGGGGTATCTCTATTTGACGAGTTCCAGAGAAAATACTCTGGAACTCGTAAAATTTTCTTGAAAATTGTATTTTAACTTAATTGATATATTACTAGACAGTTACAAAATTTTCCGTCATAGTGATATCAAGTAACTACAACATGAAGTTGCATGAGTTTGCAAAAATACCAAGATTTCGATTTTGATTTTTTACCTCTAAAACTTCAAGTTTTAGGGACGATGTCTATTGGTATAGACTAAATCACGATAGAAAGTGAAGTTGACAGTTCGCGTTGACATTTTTAGTAAACTTTTTCTTTAGGTTGTCAGCATGCGTTAGCGCTTCGATTCCGTCAGCTGGGATAAACGACAGGGTCGTATTTAGAAAAGTGATATACATTTCAGAATAAAAATTTATTTTCAATTTCTTTAAAGGAAGTTAAGTTATTGAAATCCAAAAATCCTAAAATTAGAGTCCAAAGTAAACACTTATAATAACAGTAAACACTTAAATCCATACTAAAACCAGGTTTGAAACGCAACACCGAAACACAAAGGCACAGAACACTACATAAAAAACCAAAAAACCGATTGCGATAATAACAAATAAAAAAATAATGCAGAAAACGGCAAAAAACTGAAAGATTTCGCACAAAAATTCGAAATTCAAAATTCAAAGACCCGAATCTGTTATTTTTATGTGTCAAATCAAAATGTCATGTATCATTATTTGATAGTTGTCAGAAAAAGGGACAGATCTGGGGATTTTATTTATTTTCAACTGGTGAAAATAACGGTCAAAATTCAAACTCTCTCGTGAATATGACTATACATAGATACCTTGAATATTAATCTTTTTTTTGACGTTGTGATATACAGGGTGTTCAATTAAAAATAGTGGAGAATTTTGATGTTGAAAAACTAATTTTTTTCACTTGTCGTGTATAAGTTTCACAAAAATATGCAACCTACTAGAAAAAACTTTAGACCAAGAGAAATCGAATGGCGCAAACCGCAAGTAGCTAGCACACCTGGTTTAAAAGTAATAACCATTTAAAATGGTTCACTTTCGGCTGGGACACCCT
Source organism: Ceutorhynchus assimilis (assembly GCA_917834065.1). NCBI lineage: Eukaryota > Metazoa > Arthropoda > Insecta > Coleoptera > Curculionidae > Ceutorhynchus > Ceutorhynchus assimilis. Next base: position 52,802,547 of record OU892279.1, read on the forward strand.
GTAAGCGCTGAAACAAGGAAATTGGTGAGGCAAAGGAGACGTCTTCTTGCGGTGGTAACAAAATAAATATAAAGAAATCGATAAAATAATACAAACAACTATTGTGTAAAGACATAAAGAAAAACAACAAGGCGATAATAGAAAATTATCGAAGGCCTGAAAAGCAAAGACGTGCCATCAAAATCATGCCGATGAGGAATGAAGAAATTGACATAAATAAAATCGTTTCAGCTTTGTACAGCTTGTATCTTGACCGTCTCAGTTCAAAGGAAGATCCCGATGTTTAAAGACAAATTAAGAATCAAGTTAATATAACCAAAAGAAACATCATCAATAATGATTTTTGATTTAGGACCTGAGAGCTACTTTTAACAACTTGGATCATCAATCGTAAATTTCAAACATTCTCAAATACTTACTCAAAAATTGATAATAAGGCTTTAAGTACACTTTATACCGCATTATTGTGTGTGCTGATTATTAAAGTACAACACAATTAAAATCGACAAAACAAGATTTGTATATTTTTTTTAATTTTTATTTGACAGTAATCATCTTGGATAAAGTAGCTAATTATAAGTGTAAGTGGCCAGACTTTCCAAAATATTTAATGAAACAATATTTAATTAGGTAATTATTAGTTCAAAAGCACTTGATAAATAAACATTGATTGTAGTCGACGATTTGACACAGCATTTTTTAAACATTTTCAACGTATTTCAAGTATCGCAATTTTGATTTTGGTAGTTTAGAAGTAATCTTAGATGAAATTATCAAAGTTTTCTAATGTCATAGATTTAGCACACTCTGATTATATAATAATGATGCCTTTCTAACCCACTTGTAACATTAGTAAACCCTTCCCAAAAATGGTATCTCCAGTTTTATGATTACGTTGTAAGTAGTTTGAGCAAACAAACATTATTACCGATTTAATTTTCTGATATTACTAAGAAAGAATTCGAACTGATACTTACATTATCAATAGCAAATACTTCAAAAACGTAAATAATATTATCAAACTTCTTTGAATGCGATGATTTCAAGCAGTTCTTCTTCTGATTTGTCAGCGTCCGATTTTAGTTCTACTTCGAGCGACACAGCAAAAACACAAAGGAAAGTTAAACGGAAAAATATTCATGGGAAAGTGAAAAAAATAATAATAGAAAATCGTGTACAAAATATAATGTTTTCGGTAAGTGCCTAAAGATAAGCTAATTTAAATGTATCTACTTGATAAGTTGTGAAAAGACGGCGTATTTTCATGGACTTTCAGGCATTCTAATATCCAAACTGTTCTATTTTGTTGTGTTTTCCTTCAAAGACACTTGATTAAATTTGGATTCGGGAGTCGAGCTCAAAATAAACATAAAAGATGAGGTTTGATGGTTTTTTTTTCCACCAAACACTGACTAATGAAAAATAATATATTTTCTCCCATTGTTTATGTCTACAGTTTTTTTACTTTTCAGTCGAAAAGCCAATTTTCAATTCTCAAGCAAAAACAAAGTGTAGAAGATGAAATGTTTGTTGCTTGTCTGGTAAATTAGGTTTTTGTCATTGATAATTATTGTATGTACTGGTTTCTGAAAATTTTCTCGAAACTACATGTGTAAATATTACAGCAGTACTTTGCATACTGTTTCAAACAAAGTTGCACTGCTAAAGTAATGGTATAATTTCAGATAGTTACCAGTAATATGTGGTATGACAGAGCAGGCAACTAAATTTTTACTGTTTATAACGAACTACAATATTGTATGGGTGTAAGCGCAACCTAAGCCTCTGCAATCTCAATGGTGTGTCATTCAATGACTTTTTAAATCAAAGGCTTATGATCACTTTCAACCACCACTACTATTCCATAAACATATTGGTGGAATTTCTCACATCCGTACACTATTGCCAATAATTCTTTTTCAATCTGAGCCCATGCCTTCTGAGTAACAGTCAATGCTCGAGAGGCATAGGCTACAGACAAATTATTCTGTAACAGCACAGCTCCCCAAGCCTTGGCTGCTGCTATCAACTGACAAAACAGCCTCTGTATTGACATCATAATATCTTAGTACGGGTGCACATGTGAGCATTTTTTTGACTTTTTCAAAATCAGATGTTTCTTTATCAGACCAAATAAACTCCACATCTTTCTTAAGCAGTTGTCTCATTGAGCTGGTAACATCCGCCAAATTGGGCAAAAACTTAGATAGGTACATAGGTAACCATTCCTAGCAAAATCTGTAGTTCTTTTTTGTTTTTTGGATTATTTAATTGCAAAATAGCACTCACCTTGTCTTTATCAGGACGTACACCATTTTTTGTAAACACTTAACACATAACCTATATAACGTACTTCACTTAACCCGAATTTACACTTGAGTCGATTGAGACGAACATTGACACGTTTAGCTCTGTCTAACTCTGCTTCGTTTTTTGGCGTGTTCTTCTTTATTCGCTGCGCAGACTAAAACATCATCTATGTAAATTTCCACTCCTGAGAGTCCATCAAAAATATTCTTGAATGTACGATGAAAAACTTCCGGAGCAGAGCACAGTCCAAAAGGCATTCTCCTATAACAATATCGCCCATAACACCCAGCATTAAATGTTGTATGTATTTCACTTTCTTCATGCAACTCTGATAAAAGCCCTTATTGCCGTCCAGTATTGAAAAAATATTTGCCCCTTCCATGTTGGATGCAATTTCCTCAAAAGTTGGAAGCTGATACCATTCACGTACTATGGCTTTATTCAGATTTTTTGGGTCTAAACAAATTCGAAGACTATTGTCTGGCTTTTTTACAATGACCATAGAACTGCACCACACAGTTGGTTCAGTAACTTTTCACAAAACGCCCATTTTCTCCATTTCATCTAGTTCACTTTTAACTGACTGCTGAAGGCTGATTGCAATTTTTCTTGAAGGTTCTACAACTGGCTCTACCTTTTTCTTCAACTGAATTTTATATGAATTTGTCAGTTCATCAATGCCTTGAAAAATATGGTGGTATTTTTTTACTAGACTATCAATCACATATTTGTCTTCCTGTTCTACCGATCCTACTCTCCTTAGCAGATTAAACATCTCAATAAATGACAGACCAATTATGCATGGAGCATTAAAGTTGACTACAATTGTGTTTTTTATTATAATTTTCATAGATAAGTGTAGTTTGTCCATAAATACCCATTGAAGAGCCTGCATAGTTCAATAGCTTTGTATTGGGTGACTGAACTTCAGCATTCAGTTCTTTAGCAGTTCTCAAGTTCAAAACATTAACATCAGCACCAGTGTCCATTGAGAAACAAATTTCCTTATTATTGACCATTACTTTTTGTATCCAGCCAACTAAACCTTCTTGTCCTAATTTCTGAACTGTGCCTATAAACATTTCCTGCTCTTCATCATCTACTGAATATACATTTTGAGTTATGTTACTTTTTTCATGACAGTATTTTTGAAAATGACCAAACTTATTACACGCTCTACATTGTTCTATATATGAAAATATCCACAATTGCCACACTATTTTTTTATCAACTCTATTTTCTGAGTTTGTTCTAAAGCTATTTCCACTTTGATTTCGGGCATCATATTGATCTTTTTGTGATTTGAACTCTCTGTATTGTCCTGATTTTTGTGCTTTCTTCACAATATTAACAGTTGTCTCAATTTCTAGCTTTTTTGATTGAAGTTCAACTAACTCCGACGCTCTACAGATATTCACACACATTTTGTCAAATCTAATTGAGGCTCTCTTGGCAACCTATCTCTTACTCTATTCCACATACAATCCTATCTCTAAGGGCGGGTATTATAAAACTACTTTGAGAGTTAACTTAAGGTTAACTCCTGGAATTACATATAATTCAAAAAGTTAACTTTGAGTTAACTGTCAAAGCAGTTTTATAATACCTGCCCTAACCAAAATATCTCCCAGATCTCCGAAATTACAATTTTGGCTTGGTTTTCTTAAGTCAGTCAAAAACATATCAACACTTTCAGTCACCTTGTAACTGCTTTCTAGGATGAAATGAAATAGGTGTCTTATTTTCTTTTGGTTTGAAATGTACTTCAAAATGATGAAATAATTTTTGCCAGTCTTTCTTATTATCATCAGGTATCTCTAGTGTGTCATACATTTCTAGTACTTCAGCTCCAATTGTATGTAGCAAAATAGCAGCTCTCCTTTCAGCTCTTACCTTTATGTTATCTTTCAAACCAGAGGCATCTATATAAATGGTGAATTGCTGTTTCCATTTTTTAAAATTTGTGGGGATATCACTCTCAAGAGACATTTCTTTGGGTTCTCGTAAAGTTTCCATCTTATTTTAATTAGGAAACGTGGGGCTAAGAACGAATTTGACTTAACTTTCTTTACGACGAAATATTCACGTATTTTGTAAAAAAAAAAAAAATCTTCTTCACAACTTATCCTGTCCGCAGCGCCATGTAGGATTCGGACATTTGGAATAAACAAAATACAGTTTTAAAGATTTATTTCAAGCTAAACTCAACTTTCATTCCGTCACTATATATGTCAGATATAATATCTCTGGATATAGTGACATCGCCTAGACAGAAGTTTGAGGTGGTTGGATCTGGTTCAGATTCGCAAAGGACAGATGAGAAAGAGCAGAACTTGAACTTGACAGCCAATAATACTGGTCAATCTATAAAATTGAAAGAAATTATAAATCAGAATCTTGACCGCTCAAGTTTTGCTTTTTATTTTCGTCAATATTATCTATAATTTCTAGAGAAAGAAGGATGTTAGAATGTCAGGTAGTTACCAGTCATGTGGTATGACAGAGCAGGGGTGACAAATATAGTGACGTTGTTGAGTGTAGCTTGAAATAAATCTTCGAAACTATATTTCGGGTATTCCAAATGTCCGAACCTTAGCGTATAATACACAAGAAATCATTCAAACTGACAAAGTTGTTGATTAGTCGTCGGTTTATCAGTTCCTACTCTCAACAGCTATTTGAATTTTGCTAGTCCTTCAATACAAAGTGATTTCTTTAAAATATTTCTTGGTTTTTGTTTCCATCCATATGCAATTATTGCTTCAGATATAGAGAAAGATTCTTGTCCAAATAGAAGATTGTGATAGTTGGGATGTTTAGGTTATGGACCTATGGACCTCTCCTCACTGTTATCTGATTAGGTCTATTGTGCTTCCCCTTGTATCTAGTGGGTTCTCAGATCAAAACCTATAATGTTTCTGGGATTTGGCTTTTTTTACAGCCGTTAAGTATAGGGCTGCTTGCGAATATTTCCGCTTGGAATATGGTTGAGCTTTCTCCTAGGGATATTGATAGGCTACAAAGTGGGCCGTATACCCTGCTCCAGTCCCGTACTCCGTTCTCAATCCGGCTGTATACCACACAGAAAACAAAGGATTTTCACGCTTTCCGGTTGTCGTAGTTGACAAAACATCATTTTCTTTCAACATTGCTTATGTGGGCATCGCATTAGGTGCTAGCTGACGTCTCACACATAACTGCAATGACATGTTTGTCCCCCTAACGAAAGTCACGTTATGTCATTTGTGACAAGCTAGCGCCTGTATTAGGCATTCCAGGTTAATGTCATAACCGATCCGCCATATTAATTTGGGGGGCACACAAAAGCCAAACATAACCTGATTCAATGTTAAACCAAGAATTTTCAATCTATTTTGTGAAGATGCCTTCTATTTGCTGCGTTGTTAGGTGCTCTAGTAGAGCGGAAAGAGATAAAGAAAGGTTTTTCAGGATCCCAGCAGCATTAAGAGATCAGGGAATCGTCTAAACGAGCTAAAAAAGGAACGACGAAATCTGTGGATTAAATGCCTCAAAAGGAGAGATTTAACTGAATCGTTTCTGAAAAATGCTCGTATTTGTTCAAAACATTTTGTTAATGGTAAGTATTATGACTGTCTTGTTAAAATACAAAAACACATTTATATTGAAAAATTGGTTTGTTTCTACAAGTAATATTTACTTTTAATACCAGCAGAACTTGAATAACCCTTTATATACGCCTTCAACTGCAAGCCTGTGTAGTAACTGTGGGTGTGGGTCAAATATTCGGATAAATCCAAAATTGAAACCTCTGGCAACTCATTGATACTTAAAGTAAACTCATTAGGTAGAAGTTTATAAGGATCTATATTGGCAATTATTTGTATTTTTTGGTCATACCGACATTTCACATCACTAGCTAACGATGAATAATAGTCAATGTCAGCCATTCTACCACAAAAACAACTTAAAACTTATTGAGAGAATTTAAGAACGCAAAAATTCGGAAACACAATCTCAAAGAACGGTGTAAATACTGATCTAGGCTTTGTTTGCCCCCCAGCGGACCTGTCAAAAGTCACGTGACCTGGAATGCCTAATGGACCTTTCAAACGCTTTGTTTGTCCCCCCAACGAAGTGAGGTTATGTATGTGATGTCAGCTAGTACCTAACGGAGAACCATGCAACTTCCTCTAATAACACCAAAACAAAAAACAAAAAGATCTGTAGTGTCGTGGTGGCTTACTTGGTTAGAGCGAAGCACCGACAATGCTGAAGACGCGGGTTCGAATCCCACCAGCCCACCTCACTTATCGTAAATAACATCCCAGTCACTCTGTCCCTAAAGGCGAAATACCTAGGAACCCTTTTTGATTAGAGAATGAAAATTCCATCACTACGTTTTCCATGTTCTGGTTCGCACCTTCAGTGCGCAGCAAAAACTTTACCCCCTCATCGGCCCCAACTCTCCCCTATTACCAGGTGATAAGTTACTCATATATAAACAGGTCATAAGACCTATGCTAACATATAGAGCCCCTGTCTGGAACATAATCTCCACAACTAAGCGAAACCGCCTACAACGTTTTCAGAACCGCATCTTGAGGGAAGTGCTGTCGGAATCCAGGTACGCCAGAATAAGGGACATGCATGCGCAAGCATGCATTCCTTATATCTCTGACTACCTGGATGAAATCAGCGAAAAATTCTATAGGCACGAAGTTCAAGGCTCCCCTCTAACATGCATGATTGCAACGATATATGATCCAGACAACCCCATAATTCACGGTCCACCATACAAGAGTTTACCAATCTATTTTGAACCCCAATGAACACCTCCGCATCCCAATCCTGCTATTCATACACCCAAACAAAAACCCTCTTGAATGCACAGCTGAAGTCTAACGTCAAGACAAAATTAGACTAGCTAGCGTTAATAGCCTTAGTCTGAAGCAGGAGACTCTGGCAATCCCGTCAAGGTCTAATTTCTACCCTTAGTTCTTCGGAAAATTCTAACTAGTCAGCGATTTAATGTGTGACAACCTCCTCTCTCGCTGACTATGAGGAAACCACTCTAATTGAACATCAGACACCCCAATCTGACCAACAACCACAGCACAAATTGCCCAGTTTAGCTGAAAAACGCATGTCCCAATCCCAGTAAATTTTTGCACCCAATCCTTTCAACCCTCATTCTCTGACATCCCTTACAAACCTCCCCACCTGCACCAAAACCATTACCAACCTAGAGACTCATCAAGTCCCAGGATTGGTCAGGGTGCAGGGCTGTCGAACACATTCAACCCGTACCCGCGCTCACGCGCACATACCCGAAGCTCACAATTGCTAGTGAGGACGCGCCCAGTGAACCCGATCGCTCAAGGACACAACTTTTTTGTTTTTTGTTTATAACCTTAAATGAATGAAAAGTGAGGTTTTTCTATGCTTTTTCCCCACAAAACGAGCGCTGCGCGCTCTACAACTTCAACTCTGACTGTTCCACCCTTATTCTCGAGACAAGTCAGTGTAATGACCTAGTGCGCGCCATCCGTGGTATTCACCAGCGACCTCAGGGTCAAATAATTGACGTTAAAGGGCAACCGGAGAATGTCGTGGAGAGTTTAAATAAAAAGAATAGGAACAGGGGTTTGCGGTCAATAACATCGACCTGGCTAAAGTACCCACACCTCGCTAGGCGAGTATGTGAGCACAGCGTGCTGCGCACGCTGCAATTAGTCTTAAGAAGTCCTGTCCTAGTTTTAAGTTAATGTTGTACATATATAGTTTGAGGAGGGCCTATCCCCTCTGGCTGTAATGTAAAATTGAGAAATTTCAAAATAAAGATCTTTGAATTGCGTTTGAATACGCTCTAACCAAAGACTTCAACTCTTTGGTTAGAGCGTAGCACCGGCAATGCTGAAGATGCGGGTTCAAATCCCGCCCAAGTCCAAAATTTTTAATCTTCCAATTTTCCTTAACTTCCTCTTCATTTTCAATTTCCACGCTTTATGGTTGTTATAACTGACAAAACTTCATTTTTTTTCAAAAGATTCTCTGTCCTTCATCAACTTTAATACTTCATACTTACAATTCTTCTTCATCTCCTTTATCCTTTTCTCCTTGAATTGAAAAGTCATCATGGTTCATCAAACGATGATGAACCATCTGCAATTACTGTCATACTGATTATCGAAAAAGTCGAATTAGATGCAGAAATTGTATGTAAATGTGTTCAAAATTACCATTTCTGACACCAAAAACCCACTAACCATTTGATATCCAAAATTAGCAAATAATTTCAACCAAGATAAGCACCAAGAAATCCTCCATAATCTTTCAAAGCTGCAAATAAGTTATTAGACTTTTTTTGTTCTAGAACAGAATGGACGTTACAACGGGTACAAGCGCTAAGAAGTTACCGCAGTATTTGGCGGCCCTGTCAGGTAAGATCCTGAAACTTATTATAATAGGAAATTTCTCTAAAGTCTTCCTTTTCAGTATGTCTGGGTTCAGTAGCTGCTGGAACCATTTTGGGTTGGACCGGTACCATTTCGAAAGCCTTAAAAGAAAGTAAACTCAATGGCATCGAGGTAGATGACAATGTTTTGGGATGGATTTCTGGATTTGCTACTCTTGGAGCGATGCTCATGTGTTTCCCAATCGGGTAAATTATATATCTTCGATGGATTTTTTCATATTTGACTTAATTGCATTTTAGGTTGATTTGTGATTGGATAGGTAGAAAATGGGCCTGTCTCCTAACTATTATTCCTTTTTCCGCCGGTTGGGCTTTGGTGATATTTTCAAATGGTTCAACCATGATTTACATTGGAAGGTTTTTAACTGGCTTGGCAGGTAATTTTGATATTTTGAAAGCAAATTACTGGCATAGCTATGTTTGATTAGAACATATACATGCCTGACAGATTTTTGTTTCTTTGGAAATTTAGTTTTGATTTTGGCAGTTATCGTAGCTATAAACAAGACTCATTTATCGTCCTTTTTTAGGGACCAGTGAGTTAAAGTCTTGTCTGTCTCGGTTAACATTTCATTAAAGAAATTGAAATATGAAACCTCAATGCATGATAGGTATCAATATTGTTCTCTTTTTATTAAAATCGCTCCAGTTGCTGATAAACAAAAATGAAAACTCTTAATTTCAATAACTTCAGAATAATGATCTGCTATAGAAAGCAAGGAATTGTATTTCAAAGGAATAAAATTATTTTTTAATGAAAACAATTCAAGGAACAATCATCTCGAAGAATAATTACATCTTTATACTTTGATTCTATTTTAGGTGGAGCTTTTTGCGTAGCCGCCCCCCTTTACACGAGCGAAATTGCTGAGACAGAAATTAGAGGAGCCCTGGGAAGTTATTTCCAACTTTTGCTCACCGTTGGAATCCTATTTTCATACGTTTTCGGAGCCATATGTTCACCAAAAATATTATCAATCATATGTGCTTTTATTCCTATCGTTTTTGGAATTGTTTTCTTTTTTCAACCTGAAACACCAGTAAGTATTCGTGTACAAAAGAATCCAAGTTCAAGCTATTTCATTAGCCTAGTATTCTAACATTTCATCTCAAAGGACTATTTACTTTAACCATTGGTTGAATAGTTTAAGCTTCCCTATTATTTTCCAGTTATATCTCCTCAAAAAAGGAAACCGTACAGCTGCTTTGCAGAGTCTCAAAAGACTGCGAGGGGCAGCGTACGATAGCGAAAAAGAAATCCGGGAATTACAAGAACAGTTGGATAAAAACGAACGAGAAAAGGTAAATTACTGGCCATTTTCTCAATTAAAATATATTAGGAAAATATTTCAGGTTCCCTTCGTACAAGCCTTGCAGTCTAGGGCAGCAAAAAAAGCTCTTTTTATTTGTTTCGGCCTTATGACGTTCCAACAACTGAGCGGCGTCAATGCTGTTATCTTCTTTATGTCGACGATTTTTGAAAGTGCAGGAGGTTCGATCCCAGCTGATTATGCTACAATTGGTAAGTACCTACCAAGTAAAGCCATGCATCACTTACCTTCCACATATAGACCTCTCGTCTATTTCCCCGTATAAAAATGCATAGCCTGTATCAGCATTTCTAAAAATCATGTTGAAAAGCTTACCTTGCCTTTTTGCTAGAGCTCGTATTTGTTCTTCTGTGTTAACAATTTCACACTTGTCTCTGTCTGACTTCATGATCAGGTCCTTATCCAATACTTTTCCAACTGAGAATAGGTTAATTTTCAATTGGGGAACATATTAACATTTTCAAATATCCAACTTTTACCATTCCAAGCTTCTAATTTAATTTTCCCCGCATCTTTCACCTCTAGGTAAGAGCCACCTCCAATCTTCACCATTCTGCTTTGGATCATCTTCATAGATTCATGCTGGTTTTTATTATAACTCATGTGATCGCTGGCTCCGCTATCCAAGCACCAATCTCTTTACTCTATTTTAGCATCTTCAATCAACGATAATACCTCTGGAGTGTTAATTAATTCAAGTACACCCATCAAAGCATTTGACATGCAACCCTGTGAATTACTTGTATCTCCACCATTTCCTTGATCATTCCTTTTTCTAAACCAGCAGTCTGCTATAACATGCCCCTGTTTATGACACTTTAGTCCATTTTTCCTGTCATCTTCTCTGTGCTTATTACGACGGCAATTTTTCTTAAAATGACCTGACTTTTTGCAAAGAAAACATTTCGGACCACCTTGTCCTTGCCCCTTGAACTTGGAAAATAAAGCATCTGCATGAGGCTCTTTATTAAACCTTTCTTCTTCAATCATGAACCTGGATGTTAATTCAGTCAAATTTTGGTTAGTGCTACTGGTAGATTCCCATACTGATATAAAATGCTTCAAGTTGTCAGGCAAAGACATAAGCACTTTGGTTATCAACATTTTCTCACTTAAGTCTTCACCCAAAAGCTTCAATTGGCCCTTTATGTCCTCTAATTGTGATATAAAGTTAGCCACACCAAAATTTTTATACTCAAGACTGATAAACTTTTGATAATGTAACATGGACACTCAGCTGGGACTGGTATTCATATATGAACTTGAGCTTCTCCCACATTTCAGCTGCTGTATTACAAGAAAGAACATGATTTACAATTTTATCTTCCAGCCTGGACACTATAATCTCTTGTGTTTTTGCATCCTTCTTGTCCCAATATTCAGTTGACCTTGTTATTGGCCTAGCAGATTGCTCTGTGACTATTGTAAACAAGGCTTTGGATTTCAACGCTATCTGAATCTGGAATTCCCAGCTAATCCAGTTGTCTTCTGCTAATTTAGTTACAGTAGAACCCTGGTTATCCAAGGTAATGTGGGGGTTACCCACCTCGGATAACTGAAAACTCGGATAATCCGAATGTACTACATATAATATGTATAATAAGTAGATGGAATGGTAATCTTGACCGGCCAATAAAAACTTTCATCGTCTGCATGACGCATGTCCGAGACTGTCAAATGCGAAGTCTATCAATAGACGGGTAGACAAACAAAACATGTTCTGTGCGAAACATAGAACACGCATGTAATGCCATTTTTTACATTTCCAAGTTTACAGTAATCCTCACGTTGACAATGAAACAGCCACAAGCTACACTTATTACACAAAACACAGTCTTTTTGATGACCTTAGACCTTTCCTCACACCCAAGCAGGGCTTCGGAAAGTTAAGAAAAGTTATGGAACTCGTTCGATTATCACTTTTACAATCACCTAACACACATCGCTTCACCGCCCCTTTATTTATAGGATATGTGACTTTGTTTGTCGACTTTCTGCCAAAGTCAGTCATAATGAAATCTTCTTGACCGCTACCCTAAGAAATCAGAATGAAAACTACTTATATGATATGTATATTCAAATTTCGAACTAACTTTCCCCTATACCGGGTATATTTTACTGTCCCAAAACCGGGTATTTCGCACCAACAACTATCGACGCGACTAACTATCGATTAACCGTCCGTCACTTCTACTATCGATATTACAGAACCTTATCGTACCTAATTTCGCCGACTCATAACCTCTCAACTAAAATCCGTTATTGTTTACGATTTTTCCGATTTGACAGTCCACTGGGCCCATAACCTGTTACGCAGTTGGAAATTGAGTCAATAAACAAACACTTTAGATACGGAAATAATGTTTAATAACAGACACTTTAAGCAGGTCCTGAATTTTAAACGTATCCGTATCCGCATCGATCTGCGCATGCGTAAAATAGATACGGTGGTTTCCTTACGTTGCGTTGTCCTTATCGTTACGGGCCTAGCCTCGTATCCGATCTGGAAACGTATCTCAATCATTTGACACTATTGAGAGATCTTCTTATTAAGTCCATTTTACAATGGATGTAATGTAACCGTAAAGACGTAACATAAGTCGTAGGCATGCGCACATTAGATTTATTTGCGTCAAATATGTCACCGGAAACGCAACGTAATATAAGAGATATCGCGGTGTCGCTTTGTAAAGTAAATCATGCCACACGTCTCGTTCGTCGACGGCGGCGATGATCTCGGTAGCACCGATAAGGTGAAGGTGTACAAGGACAAGGGTGTCGACGAGGATGAGAAACGGTCCTCGGAGAACCTCACCGAGGCCAGCCTCATCGATCTCACCAAGTCGGAGGTAAATTGATCAGCTTCAATTTGGTGCAAGAATCGTCGAAATCGGACGAGTGGTTTAGGAATTACGGGGGTAGCAATATTTTTGTAACAACACTGGATTTGTAACAAATGTCTGTATGTTTGAGGTGGATTTATAATATTACCTTGCACTTTTTGGGACTTACACCTCAATTGAAATTATTGGTATTAATTTTAATTGAGGTGTAAGTCCCAAAAAATGCAAGGTAATATTAACACTGGATTTGCTGTAGTAATAAGTCGTTAGTAGGTTTGGGGCAAAATTCAAATTAATTACTTTTGTAGCAACACTTCATTTGCGTAGCAGCACAAGATCAAAATGTGTAGCAACACTAAGGGGAAAAAATTTAGCAACACGTCCTGAGTAAAAGTGTAGCAACACTTATTTTTGTGTAGCAACAAGTCATTTGTGGGATAGTTTTTGCTCAGGGCAAGAGTTTGTTGAATTTTTTATGTAGCAACACGAAAAAAAAAGTGTAGCAACACAATCGTTGGGAGTAGTTTTTAGTGAGTTTACAGCAACACTTCAATGAACTTATGTAGGAACATTTTTAAAAAAGAAAAAGTGTAGCAACACGAGGGAAAGTGTAGCTACAAGTCGTTTAGGGGTTGGTCCATTTTGGTGGGTTTTTAGGGTGAGATTTTATGTAGCAACACTTGTTATATGAAAATGTATTGAATTCGTTTGTAGCAGCATTTGGTAAAAAAATTTAGTTTCCCGTCGGGTTTGGAATTCGAATTTTTCATTTTCCCGGCTTTTGATTGGTTTGGGAGTTTGAATTTTGATTATTCTCGGCTTTTGATTGGTTTATTTTTGAATTTTCCCAGTTTTTTATTGGTTAAGGAATTCAATTTTTAATCATTCCCGGGTCTTGATTGGCTTAGAAATTAAAATTTTGAATATTCCCGGCTCTTGATTAGCTTCCAAAGCCAGTTTTTGAATTTTCCCAACTCTTAATTGGGTTCAAAATTCAAATTTTAAACATTCCCGGCTCATGATTGGTTTAGAAATTGAATTTTTGATTATTCCTGTCTCTTGATTGGCTTCAAATTTTGAATATTCCCGGCTCTTGATTGGTTTAGAAATTCAGATTTTAAATATTCCTGGCTCTTGATTTGCTTCCAAAGTCAATTTTTGAATTTTCCCGACTCCTAATTAGGTTTAAAATTCAATTTTGATTATTCCTGGTTCTTGATTGGCTCTGAAATTCAAATTTTGAATATTCCCGGATCTTGATTGGCTTCCAAAATCAATTTTTGATTTTTCCCGACTCTTATTGATTGAGTTCAAGATTTAAATTTTGAATATTCCTGGCTCTTGATTGGTTCTGAAATTCAATTTTTGAATATTCCCGGCTCATGATTGGTTTAGAAATTGAATTTTTTAGCTTTTCCCGGCTTTTGATTGGCTTCAAATTTTGAATATTTCCAACTCTTGATTGGATTGAAAATTCAAATTTTGAATATTCCCGGCTATTGATTGCCTTTCAAAATCAATACTTGAATTTTCCCGACTTTTATTGATTGGGTTCAAGATTCAATTTTAAATATTCCTGACTCTTGATTGGTTCTGAAATTCAAATTTTGAATATTCCCGGCTCATGATTGGTTTAGAAATTGAATTTTTGATTATTCCCAGCTTTTGATTGGCTTCAAATTTTGAATATTTCCGACTCTTGATTGGCTAAGAAATTCAAATTTTTAACCCGATCAAGAGCCGACAATAATCAAAATTTGAATTTTAAACTCAATCAAAAGCCGGGAAAATTCAAAAATTGACTTTGGAAGCCAATCAAGAGCCGGGAATATTCAAAATTTGAATTTTTAAGCCAATTAAGAGCCGGGATATTCAAAATTTGAAGCCTGTCAAAAGACAGGAACAATCAAAAATTCAATTTCTAAACCAATCATGAGTCGGGAATATCCAAGATTTGAATTTCAGAGCCAATCAAGAGCCAGAAATATTCAGAATTTGAATTTTAAACCCAATCAAGAGCCGGGAAAATTCAAAAATTGAATTTCAGAGCCAATCACAAGAGCCGGGAATAATCAAAATTTGAATTTTTAAGCCAACCAAAAGCCGAGAATAATCAAAAATTCAATTTGTCAACCAATCATGAGCAAGGAATAATCAAAATTTGAATTTCAGAGCCAATCAAGGACCAGGAATAATCAAAATTCGAATTTTAAACCCAATCAAGAGCCGGTAAAATTGAAAAACTAATTTTGGAAGTCAATCAAGGGCCAAGAATATTTAAAATTTGAATTTCTAAGCCAATCAAGAGCCGGGAATAATCAAAATTTGAAGCTAATCATGAGCCGGGAATAATCGAAAATTCAATTTCTAAACCAATTATGAGTCGGGAATATTCAAAATTTGAATTTCAGGGCCAATCAAGTGTCAGGAATAATCAAAATTTGAATTATTCTCATCTTTTCTTAGGTTACGTTTCCGCAGTAACATATTTGATGCAAATAAATCAAATGTGCACATGCTTGACTTATGTTACGTCTTTACGGTTACGTTACGTCCATTGTAAGATGGGCTTTAGTTATCACTAAAATAACTTGAATAACATAAACCAGTACATACAGATAAAAGGAAAACCTACGAATACAGCTACAAAATCAATACAGCACTTTTTGAGGTTAGAAAAATCGTTTCATCTAAGGATACGATCGCTTACGTAATGTATGGCCATGCTTAAAAGGACTTTCGGCGGTCAACGTAAGTCGATGCGTTTACGGATGCGGATACGGATACGTAGAAAAATTTAGGATTTGCTTAAAGTGTCTAATTTCTATTATAGAGAAAACGGAAAATACAATACTCGACGTACAGTGGAAATCATTGTAATTGGCACACACTATGTAAATAGTAAATATCCCTCGTAATGTGTCAAATCTGACACACAGTAATAGCAAAATGCTGCACTAAATAGGTTAGGATTTTGACTTAATACGAGGGATTTTAAAGAGTTTGTGCCAATTGCAATGATTCCGACTGTACGTACTAAAAAACACGAGCACACTCTGTCACGATCAGCTGACTGACTACCTTGACATTGCAGTGTTACCAACAACCTCAACTAAAGAAATATTCTTATTGGCTATTTTAACAATAACTTTTTTTTCATTACAGATAGAAAGCTGAAATTTTTAGCGATTCCTATTTCAGTAGATGAGGACTACAATTCCTGAAAATTTCAGCTCATTTGGAGTTATAGTTCCAGAAATAAAATCGTGTTAAGAAATTTGGGGTGATTTATCAATTTTTCCGTTTTTTGAGTGCCTTTTTTCATAGATTTCGGCTTCATTCCTTGGAATAATTTAGTATATGGAGTTTGGGGGAATTTGAAATTTCATCATTTTAGTAGTGAGTAGTACCTTATGATTTAGATTTTGGAAAAGTTTGAAAGGTCATAACTTTTTTTTCATTACAGATAGAAAGCTGAAATTTTTAGCGATTCTTATCCGAGTAGAGAACTACAATCCCTCAAAATTTCAGTTCATTTGTACTTATAGTTCCAGAAATAAAATCGTGTTAAGCAATTTGGGTTGATTTATCAATTTTTCAATTTTCTGAGTGTCTTTTTTCATAGATTCCGGCTCCATATCTTGGAATAATTTAGTAAATGGAGTTTGGGGGATCCCAAAGGACCATTAAGACACAAAATCTCAACAAAAAAAAAATTGAAATTTCATCGTTTTAGTAAGAAGATTACCTTATGATTTAGATTTTCGAGAACTTTAGAAGGGCATAACTTTTTTTCTATTATAGATAGAAAGCTGAAATTTTCACTGAATTTTATCTCAATAAAGGGACTACAATCCCTGAAAATGTCAGCTCATTTGCACGTATAGTTCCAGAAATAAAATCGTGTTAAGCAATTTGGGGTGATTTATCTATTTTTCTGAGTGCCTTTTTTCATAGATTCCGGCTGCAAATTTCAGAATAATTTACTGTATGGAGTTTGAGGGATCCCAAAAGAGTATTAAGACACAAAATCTCAACAAAAAAAAATTGAAATTTCATCGTTTTATTTGTAAAAGGTGGATAGACCAAAAAACTCCGTAATCCATATTCCAGCACTTCTGTCACTATCGGTCTTTGTTTGATCAGAGACACTTTTTTGGTTTGGACTTTTACTATAAATATAAAAATAGAAATCATCAATTAATAAAGAAAACTAATAATTATTTCAGGTGTTGGCATCGTACAAGTTGTAGCAACATTCATTTCGTCACTGGTAGTGGACAAATTCGGAAGAAAAATCCTACTAATGAGTTCTTCTTTCTTCATGGCTCTGTCTGGCGCAATTTTGGGAGTTTTCTTCACGATCAAAAACCACAATCTTGTCGATCAAGATACCCTAAACAAAATCGGATTCTTACCAATCGTTTGTCTTGTGGTATTCATCACGGTATTCTCACTTGGATTCGGACCCATTCCGTGGATGGCCTCTGCTGAAATTATGCCTCCAGAAATAAAATCTTCTGCAGGTTCTGCGGCAGCAACATTTAATTGGTTTTTAGCGTTCATTATAACTAGATTTTATAATAATTTAGTTACTGCTATAGGAGGTGAGTGTTGTTTCCTTTAATTGAAAATACTTTATAAGTACCCTTCTTTTGTTTTTGTAGGTGATATCACATTTTACATTTTCGCCGGCATATCTTTGGTAGGAACGCTGTTCGTCTACATATCAATGCCAGAAACCAAAGGAAAGACAACTCAAGAAGTTCAAGACATATTGAATGGAGTTAAACCTGGAACTAATGGTGTGAAAGGTCTCGATAATCCAAATTTTAAAAGCTAGATAATTTGAAGAAAAGGTATTAAGTATTATACCATTTTTTTTTTGTATGCCAGCTTTAACTTTTTGAAATGATTTAATATAGAACATTTCCATCTGTGCGCTGTTAAAGTTTCAAGTTTAAAGTTTAATAATTGCATTGTTGCCATAGGTATTATTTTTATAAAAATTAACATTAACAGGATAATAGTTGAAGTATATGTGATAAGCAATTTCTCAACGCAATATTTTTTTTACATATTTGACTTATCCTTGGATTATCCTTTATTTATAATAGTATGTAATTTTAATTTAAATGCATAACTCTTTATTCCATCAATTATAATTATGTATTATTAAATTTAATTAGATTTTCATGTATTTTTATGTTTAGATACACAAAAATAGTTTTTTTATATTTACTTAGCATGTTTTTGTACAGGGTTCTAGTTTAGTTTAGTAATAATATTTAAAAGTTTAATAATTTTACAAGCAAAAGACTGGTTAAAATATTATTTATTAGATATTTTGAGTCTGTGCAACTTTATCAAGAAGTAGGTAGTGGTAGTATCATTGAATATTTAAAATTTAAAAAATAATACAACTCAAAACATTTTTCAGTTTTATTCAAGGCACCACACATGACACCTACAAATTGCAATACAAAAAATAATTAAATTTCTAAAAACAATTAGTTGAGAAGCCTAAATTATGTATATTATATTATAACCTCTGACAATAAGCTTAAATAAGAAATATAAATTGAAATGTACTGAAAATATAGAGTATTAGTTAAGTTTTCATGTTTCTATGATATTCATTAATTATTATTATTTATAAAGATATTTGATTAAAACTCCTAAAATTTAAGGTTTTTGTTGCCACCTATACCTAGAGAAAAAAAATTTGATACAACAATATGTAGTAATTCAAAGTTGTACTGAGTTGCGATACAATTGGAGGTTTACAAATTACATAAATATTACAAGCAACGTATTCTGCCTTACAATACGTGAGATAATCTACAAGATCCTGCAACTCTTGCCTTCTTTCTGAAAAAACACACAATCCTTCCTGCAATTCGTGACAACACTTAACCAGTTTCTTCGATGAATTCAGAGATATTTGACACCATAAAGTTATAGTCAGTACTGAGATCTGAAAAAGTAAGTTTTGAATGGAATTACCTACATTTTTTGTTCAACTTACAACAGCTGTCGCACAGTATAATAACATGAGGTAAGTTCTGTAAACGCTGGCGCTGATTTTTGTGAATTGCATATATTTACATCCAGAAGCCAAGAGCTGTAAGCAACAGGCTAAATTCAGGAAAAAGAATTTGAATCCGAAAATCTTATTGCTTAGGTTGACGATTGTTTTGATTTCGGAACAAAAGTATCTCGTCTGCCTTACAGCTTCTAGTGACTTTGTATAGGATTGTGAGTGGTAGTTTTTTTCCAAATATCTGAAATAAATTTTTAGTAGGTCTTAGTAATCTCCACAATAAATTAAATGAAAGGAAAACGATAAAATATCACCCATAGTAACAATAAACAAGCATTTGTTAAAAGTGCCTTATTGTTAATGCATAAGCATATCTACCATCAGGATTTGTTGTAATGCTTCAATGCTTGATAATGCACTTCGTTTTATGCAAAAGAAGCAGGAATAAGGGTTCATGTAAAATTTCAGAATCTACAGGATTTTCTAGCAGAAAATTATCAATGTTGAATATTTAGAGCAGATGTAACACATTCAGTTCGGGGGGTTCCAAAACACCATTAGGACACAAAATCTCAACATAAAAAAATTTGAAATTTGATCGTTTTAGCAGTAGTAGTAGTATCGTAGTAACTTGTACTTGAACAATAACTTATTATACTTATAAAGTCAAAATTTGTAAGATTAACATTAGTAATGTTACTTTATCAAACTAGTAACATAATGTGACAAGTTATTCAAGTACAAATGTATGGATTATTGCGGAACTTATGGGTGGACCTCTGCGGGACGAGCGCAGCGAGTTCCGCAGCCATCTATTCATTAATACGTTGTTCAAGTACGATACTAACCTGACTCACTCAAATGTCAGTTATTCTCATTAGTTCAAAAACTACAAGTGTCAGGTGAGTGTCTTATTTAAATAGTTCAATAGTATTTTGGTGAGTAGGTGGCTGAGGAACTCGCTGCGCTCGTCCCACAGAGGTCCACCGATAAGTTCCGCAACAATCCACTTATTTGTCAGAATTTGTAAGATTATCCACTTTTTGTCAATTTGCCTTCCAACAGGAATTAGTGAGTAATGTTACTTTATCGAACTAGTAAGATAATGTGACAAGTTATTCAAGTACAAATGAGTGAATTGTTGCGGAACATATGGGTGGACCTCTATTCAAATGTACGTTATTCTCATTAGTTTAATAATTACACGTTTCAGGTAAATGTCTTACTTGAACAATTCAACAGTATATTGGTGATTAGATGGCTGCGGAACTCGCTGCGCTCGTCCCGCAGAGGTCCATCCATAAGTTCCGCAATAATCCACTTAATTGTACTTGGAAAATAATTTATATAAAGTCGGAATTTGTAAGATTATCCACTTTTTGTCAATTCGCCTTTCAACAGGAATTAGTAATGTAACTTTACCAAACTAGTAATATATTGTGACAAGTTATTCAAATACAAACGAGTGAATTGTTGCGGAACTTATGGGTGGACCCAGCCATCTATTCACCAATATGTTGTTTAAATACGATACTTACCTGACTCACTCAAATATGAGTTATTCTTATTAGTTCAAAAACTACACGTTTCAGGTGAGTGTCTTATTTGAATAGTTCAACAGTATATTGGTGAGTAGATGGCTGCAGGACTCGCGAGTTCCGCAGCCACCTACTCACCAATATACTATTGAACTATTTAAATAAGACACTCACCTGACACTTGTAGTTTTTGAACTTATAAGAATAACTGACATTTGAGTGAGTCAGGTTAGTATCGTACTTGAACAACGTATTAATGAATAGATGGCTGCGGAACTCGCTGCGCTCGTCCCGCAGAGGTCCACATATAAGTTCCGCAACAATCCACTTATTTGTACTTGAACAGTAACTTATCATATAAAGTCAAAATTTGTAAGATTATGATTACCTATTCACTTTTTGTCAATTTGCCTCTCAACAAGAATTAGTAATGTTACTTTACCAAACTAGTAACATAATGTGACAAGTTATTCAAGTACAAATGAATGAATTGTTGCGGAACTTATTGGTGGACCTTTAGATCAAATGTCTTGCTGTATAGTCTAGTAGGACCAAGCAAGATGCCCTGGAATCATCCATATGCTTCGCGATGTCAGTTGAGATCTTATTGAGTGCGGTCGCCATACTATGTCTTACCTACCCTAAAGCCGGACTGTACACTCGGAAGAATACCATGCTCAGAAATAAATTCCTTCATCATTTCGCTAACTATCTGCTCTATCATTTTGGCCAAAATTGGCTGCAGGGATATGAGTCACAATTCGGATAATATTTTTATTTTTTGGGTCTTTGGCAGTGACCTAACAATGGAGGTCTTCCACATGCTAGGAAATTCCCCATTTTGCAAACAAATGTTAAACAAATCAACAATCAAAGCCATCACATGCTTAATGCTGAATAAAAACATATAACATATACCATCTATAACCGTGCTATGTGATTTAATACATTATATACATATATTCAGCAAGTAGTAACTATAATGAAGGTTCAAACCCTGCAGATCGGTTCCACTGTTTACTGTATCATTGAGAAATATGTGAATCAAGACCCCTTTTCTTGGCGCAAGATTGAGGTCTCTTGAAAGTTGAACTTATGATTAGGACTTAGGAGAACAATGATGTTGAGCCAGGGCAGTTTTTTCCATTTTTGTTGAGATTATTATAAATCATACCGGTGTTGGTAAAGTTGAGTCTCTGAGTATTATTTAGTTGCGGCTATATAATATTTGTTGAAATAATAACAAGAACTTTTGTACAACAAATTTGAATTAAAATCTGTAGGAGTTTTAACTTTTAATTTGAAATACAAAGTTTTAGTTGTTTTGACACTTTGAAAGGCTAGTTAAATTTGCAGTTAGGATGTTTCGTCTCGATATTGTTTTTAATTATTATTAGAGAGGCCTTAAATGAAGGGAAATTTTGTAGCGCCCTTTCGGTTTTTCCTTTTCTTGCTTTAACGGTTATCTCGGGCGCCACCCTCAGGATTATTGTGGTTGAGGGCCAAGTGCACCAGGTAGCTTGTTACAAATCAGGGGTCGAATCAGATGCTGGAAGTTATTTCTTCTATACCTCCTGTAAATCCTCCAGAAAACTCCAAAAGAAGACACATGAAATCACGATTAAGTTCTGGTATTTATTGCTATAAATATATGTCAATAAGGCAATTCCTATAGTAAAATATAACATTCCTTGAGCAGAGTGAATAGAGTGAATGAAGCAGGCGTGCAATGGAGAGAGTGAAAATGTGTATGTGTGCGTGCGTGTAGATTAATGATAACGGGCGGTTTATAAGCAAGCGGTGAATAACAGAAAATAAGAAGCGATCATGCAATACAAAAGCGGTTAGATCTTAACGGTTTTAACTAGTTTGAATACTGATGTACCCGTTTCACACTTAAGTAAGACATTTCGGATACAGACATGGATTTACTACTTGATTGGTCAATACGGTAACCTTAAATCGGTTAAAATCAATCGCAACGGCGGTGGAAATAAAGCCCTGTCCGCACACATGAACCGTGACAGTATAAATAATATCTAAGAGAAAACTATCCGTACACATAAACCGTGATAGTTTATAGAACTTTACTTTGTAAAATAAATATTTTAGCGAAAACTATCCGTACAAATAAACCGTGATAGTCTATAGAATCTTAAACTCTGTCCGTCCAAGTGAACCGTGACAGTAAAAACAAAAATATAATTTACCAACCAAGTAATAATGAAAAATAACTTACTCGCGTAGCGGTGAAACAGGTACCAGTCGGTATTTCAGAGAGAAGGCCTACCTCGGTATTCGGTGGAAGTCGGAAAGGTCTACTTAGTTGGTGGACTCGGGCCGGACTGTGTGTGATATGTGTTAATTGTTCTGTTATTATTAGATTTAGGATTATTGGTTTTATGTTTATATTGTCTATTACCCTATTTACTAACTTGCGTGGGTAATTATTGTTGTGTAACATTTATGCACTGTTTCAAGGGAGTAAAGTGGGTCTGTTAATCCCCGGAATTAAATTTCACTTTATTTCCCGGGGATTAAATTTTTACTTTATTTCCCGAGGATTAAAAGTACTCTTTTATCCACAATCATCAAATAATGGCAGTTTTATCCACTCATATGAAGCGTCTAAAGTGATACTTTATCTATTTACTATTACGTTGTTCAAGTACGATACTAACCTGACTCACTCAAATGTAAGTTATTCTCATTAGTTCAAAAACTACAAGTTTCAGGTGAGTGTCTTATTTGCATATTTCAACAGTATATTGGTGAGTAGATGGCTGCGGAAGTCTACCCATAAGTTCCGCAATAATCCACTTATTTGTACTTGAACAATAACTTATTATATAAAGTCAAAATTGGTAAGATTATGATTATTCACTTTTTGTCACTTTGCCTTTCACCAGGAATTAGTAATGTAACTTTACCAAACTAGTAACATAATGTGACAAGTTATTCAAGTACAAATGAGTGAATTGTTGCGGAACTTATGGATGGACCTCTGCGGAACGAGCCCAGCGAGTTCTGCAGCCATTTATTCATCAATATGTTGTTTAATTATGAAACTAAACTGACTCACTCAGGTGTGCGTTATTCTCATTAGTTTAATAATTACACGTTTCAGGTGAATGTCTTACTTGAACAGTTCAACAGTATATTGATGATCAGATAGCTGCGGAACTCGCTGCGCTCGTCCCGCAGAGGTCCACCCATAAGTTCCACAATCCACTTATTTCTACTTGAAAAATAACTTATTATATAAAGTCAGAATTTATACTTTATACCACTTTTTGTCAATTTGCCTTTTAACAGGAATTAGTAATGTTACTTTACCAAACTAGTAATATATTGTGACAAATAATTCAAGTAATATCTATTCACAATCCGATGTCCAATGGTAAAGGTAAAATGTATCACCTTTTAGTGGTATTTGATAGGGAAAGGAGAACAATTTACCTTTACCTCTGAAGTACGGATTGTGAATAAGATATACAAACGTGTCGATTGTTGCGGAACTTATGGGTGCATTCAGCCATCTATTCACGAATATATTGTTTATGTACAATACTAACCTGATTCACTCAGTTATGAATTTTTCTCATTAGTTTCAGGTCAATGTCTTATTTGAACAGTTCAATAACATATTGGTGAGTAGATGGCTGCGGAACTCGCTGCGCTCGTCCCGCAGAGGTCCACCCATAAGTTCCGCAATAATCCACTTATACACACAGGGTGTTTTTTTATATATTGACACCCCACCTACAGCCTTTACCTTCACAGGTAGAAGAAAGGTGTGAATACAAAAGTTGTTGGTTTTGGCTGAATTTTTAGAAACCATGGTCAGAAACAAAATTTGAATGTCAGATATGTGAAATTTTGCATGCTTCCAGCTTTTTTCAAATGTGATGTCCTATATTTCATTCTATATTCTTGAAGAGCAGAATGCCCCGATCTATATTTGATTGAGCAATATCTCATATATTTGGCTCCAAAAATTGTAAAAATACTGTCCTACTACTGAGTTTGTGAACCATTCTACCTGTACAGGTGAAAGCTGCAGGTAAAATTTGAGGTACTTGAAGGCTCAACCAAATATAGACAAATTATATTTGTATCCTAGTAGAGGACTACAATCCCTGAAAATTTCAGGTCATTTGACTTATTGTTCCAGAAATAAAATCGTGTTAAGCAATTTGGGGTGATTTCTCATTTTCTGATGTCATAGAATGCGGCTCCAAATTTCAGAATAATTTAGTTTGGGGAGGTCCCAAAGGACTATTAAGACACAAAATCTCAACAAAATCGTTTTGAAATTTCATCGTTAAGTACGAACAAAAACAAGTTATCATGTGATATTTCCATTAAATTAAATTGTGTTGGTGAAAGTGTTCTAATGGAAACGACAATTAGCTACTACTACATAATTAATCCAACTTTGCAAGTAAACATTTTACTATGCATACTGGATGAATTGGAATGCAAATCAGAATAAAACCGGTATGAATGCAAATATGGTAATTTCCTGGAAAATGCAAACTGGATTTTTTCCCATAATATAAAAGATTCTACATTATGCTTCTTGTCAAAAATCATATTTAGAAATTTGTATAGTATGTAATGTGGATTGGCAACCTTAGATTGGTCATAGAGGATATCTACTATATATTAATTGCAAAATAGTTCAAAACATAATCAGTAATGTTTATGTGAACCTCCAATTGATTATATTCCAGGCTCCCTGTTTGTTGCATGGCTGCGGTGGAATATCATTATCCAGAAATAGTGATCAATATATTTTAACAGAAATGGGCGAAACTGTAAACAAAATTGAATGTGTAAGTAATTACCCTACTACTCTACTGGTTGCCACAATGTTATAACGTAATAAATTGGCTCATTTCCTGATGCGGAAGCACAACATAATGATAATACAATTCCAAGACAACTACGGAAAATCAACACATATTGCATTTCTATTAAGTTGTGTCGTTGATTTCTCTTATGTTTTGTGTGTATAGGTATTAATTCCGAAAAATATATATGTGGAGATTCTCATAAGTACCTTTGTGAACCATTGAAAAAATTCGTGGTAACCATTCCTAAGCTCATCATAATAGACGCCACACTAGAAGAATATATCAGAAAAAAATAAACCGGAATAAAGTTCAAAAAAAATAATCCGTTGCGTTCCTTTACACAAACCAGCCACAAATCGTACATCAGCAAAGAATACGGTATCAGAATCGCCACTAGGAATATTTCCATTTTTTTCAAAAGCATGTGTTTAGCTGTATATCCACTTAAAGCATATTCCAATCGACTTATGATGTTTAAAAGATCAATCCAAAAATGCTTTATATTTCGCTGTCCAATAACTGAGTGCCAGATAATGACCATAAAACTTGTTTCTGAGCTACATTGTAAAATAACTATTATAGATATGCTTTTTTCTTTGATGGAAATATAAAAATTCCCAATCGAGAGTAGGATTAGTAACATAACGGAATATCTTAAATGCATTAGTTTTCTTATTTTGAATTCCTGTAAGTTGATAAAAGGAACTACAGTACATATGGCACCATATCGGAAAACTGTTTTTATCAAAGTAACATAAATTGTTGTGTTAGTGTTCATTTTAGATTATGCCTGCTGTAGGTACTTAGCTTGCTCGATGACAACAACTAATAAAATTATGTTTTTAAGTTAAAGTGCCTATCATTCTCTATTAGTAAATTGGAAATTATAGATGTTCTTTTTGAAATATGAGCTATCTACTTGATTAATTTAATTTTTGTTTATTTAAAACCCTTCAAGGCCCCAGGAAAATGAGTTTGGACTTTTCAACAAGATGACATAGCGATAAACTGAAATTTGGTTTTTAAGAAGATATTTTGTCATAGGGAATTGTTATAGTCTATTTCATTGCAGTTGATAGCTCAAAACCATTGTAAACCATAGGGTTTACAATGACTTTATGGTCCTAGACTTTGATTTGAGCTATCAACTGCAATGAAATAGACTATAGCTTATTATCATATGTTCCATTGTCATAGGTATTACCTACTTAGACTTTCTCACTTGTTTCAATTTTATCTCCTTTACCGTTTTTTATAATTTCTAGATTAGGTTTAGTAGTTTTGAACAATTTTTGAATTTCCTAGTCAAGTAGGTATGTGAAGGGTGTTTTTTGGGCTCTGTGTCATTTGCGCGACAGCCGTTTGCGCGAGGGAGAAAAGCGTGATACGAAAAGCGCGAGAGACAAAAGCGCGACGAAACAAAAACGCAACTGGACGAAAGCGCGATGGACAAAAACGCGAGGGACAAAAGCGCGACGGAACAAAAAAGCGGGGGACAAAAGCGCGACGGAACAAAAACGCGACTGGAATAAAACGCGATAGACAAAATCGCGACTGGACAAAAGCCCGAGGAACAAAAGCGCGAGAGACAAAAGCGCGACGGAACAAAAACGCGACTGGACAAAATTGCGATGGACAAAAACGCAACAATATCAAACTTAAGGTTCGGTTTGTTACGGCCATTCGCACCGCTATAACTTAAGAGATATTTTAATCCAAGTGCAGCTTTGAATGTGAGTCTCGTAGAAACAAAACTCACAATCAATTCACTCCACTTAAATTAAATATCCCTTAATTTCCCTTAAGTGATAGCGGTGCAAATGGCCATTAGGATAGTACGCGACGCACAACTGACAACGTAAACGTCGCCATTGGTTCAGGTATGACGTACACCAAGCGAACACCCGTTT
Organism: Ceutorhynchus assimilis; assembly: GCA_917834065.1. Classification (NCBI taxonomy): domain Eukaryota; kingdom Metazoa; phylum Arthropoda; class Insecta; order Coleoptera; family Curculionidae; genus Ceutorhynchus; species Ceutorhynchus assimilis. The sequence continues at coordinate 52,829,838 of OU892279.1, forward strand.
TCTGACGTCAGAAAACGCGTGTACGTCATACCTCAACTGTGACCTCAACCAATGACGACGTTTTCGTTGTCAGTTGTGCATCGCGTACTATCCTAACAAACCGTATCTTTACCGATCAGACATTTCCAAATTACCGATAATAACCTGGTTAGTTTTCAATCTTAATCAGACACTTCCAAACTTACCCATAATAACCCCGTTACTGTGCCGTTTTAATCAGACATTTTCAAACTTACCATAAGAATCCGCGCGACTTAACATTGGTAACCCCCTAATCCCTGCCGGATTATTATCGGTGGGTTTAGTAATGTCTGGCTAAAATTGCGAACTAACCCAAACTAACCGGGTTATTATCGGTAAGTTTGGTGGTATGTGATTAAAACTGCAAACTAACCCGAACCAACCGGGTTATTAACGGTGAGTTTGGTAATGTTTGATTAAAATTGTAAACTCTGGGTTATTAGGGGTAAGTTTGGAAATGTCTGATTAAAATTGCGAATTAGCAGGGTTATTATGGGTAAGTTTGGAACCGTCCGATTAAACGGGTTATTATTCATTTGCATTTTTGTTCCGTCGCGCTTTTGTTTCTCGCGCTTTTATCCAGTCGCGTTTTTGCCCATCGCGCTATATTTCAGTCGCGTTTTAGTTTCATCGCGATTTTTTCCCTTGCGCTTTTGTTCTTCACGCTTTTGTCTAGTCTTGTTTTTGTCCATCGCGCTTTATTCCAGTTGCGTTTTTGTTCTGTCGCGCATAACCTCAATGACATGACCCCCTGTCGAAAGTCACGTTAAGTCATTGTTGACAAGCTAACGCCCGTGTGTTGGATAGACCTTCCAAATGCTTTGTTTGTCCTCCCAACGGAAGTGAGGTAATGTGTGTAACGTCAGCTAGTGCCTAATTGACTACATTTTTAGAATCCATGATCAAAAACAAAAATTGAATGTAAGAAATGTGAAATATTGCTTGCTTTCAACTTTTTTCAAAAAGACTGCGCTATATTTGGTTCTATACTTAGAGATTGTTCTATATTCTTGAAGAGCACAATTTTCCGATTCCAAAACTATATAGTTTGTCCATATTTGGTTGAACCGTCTTCAACATATTTTGTTCTAAAAATTTTAAAACTACTATCAGAGAAACCAAGTGTAGGTATACCTCAAATTTTACCTGCAGCTTTCACCTATACAGGTAGTACAGAAAATCAGTAGAAGGATAGTATTTTCACAATTTTTGGAGCCGAATATATGAAAGGTTGCTCAATCAAATATAGATCGGGGCATTGTGCTGTTCAAGAATATAGAATGAAGTATAGGGCATCCCATTTGAAAAAAGCTGGAAGCATTCAAAATTTCACATTTCTGACATTCAAATTTTGTTTCTGATCATGGTTTCTAAAAATTCAGTTAAAACTGTACAACTTTTGTATTTATACCTTTCTTTTACTTGTAAAGATAAAGGCTGTAAGTGGGGTGTCAATATATAAAAAGAACACTTTGTACAAATGAGTTTCGCAGCCATCTACTCACCGATATACTGTTGAACTGTTCAAATAAGACACTCACCTGAAACATGTATTTTTTGAGCTAATGAGAAAAATTCACAACTGAGTGAATCAGGTTAGTATTATACTTGAACAACATATTGGTGAATAGATGGCTAGGTCCACCCATAAGTTCCGCAACAATCTACTCGTTTGTACTTGAATAACTTGTCACAATATATTACTAGTTTGGTAAAGTAACATTACTAATTCCTGTTAAGAAGCAAATTGACAAAAAGTGGATAATCTTACAAATTTTGACCTTATAAAATAAGTTATTGTTCAAGTACAAATAAGTAGATTGTTGCGGAATTTATGGGTGGACCTCTGCGGGACGAGCGCAGCGAGTTCCGCAGCCATCTACTCACCAATATACTGTTGAACTGTTCAAATAAGACACTCACCTGAAAAATGTATTTTTTGAACTAATGAGAAAAATTCACAACTGAGTGATTCAGGTTAGTGTTGTACTTGAACAACATATTGATGAATAGATGGCTAGGTCCACCTATAAGTTCCGCAACAATCCACTCGTTTGTACTTGAATAACTTGTCACATTATATTACTAGTTTGGTAAAGTAACATTACTAATTCCTGTTGAGAAGCAAATTGTCAAAAAGTGGATAATCTTACAAATTTTGACTTTATAAAATAAGTTATTGTTCAGGTAAAAATAAGTAGATTGTTGCGGAATTTATGGGTGGACCTCTGCGGGACGATCGCAGCGAGTTCCGCAGCCATCTACTCACCAATATACTGTTGAACTGTTCAAATAAGACACTCACCTGAAACATGTATTTTTTGAACTAATGAGAAAAATTCACAACTGAGTGAATCAGGTTAGTATTGTGATACTTGAACAACATATTGGTGAATAGATGGCTAGGTCCACCCATAAGTTCCGCAACAATCCACTCGTTTGTACTTGAATAACTTGTCGCAATATATTACTAGTTTGATAATATTACTAATTCCTGTTGAAAAGCAAATTGACAAAAAGTAGATAATCTAATAAATTCTGACTTTATATAATAAGTTATTGTTCAAGTACAAGTACAAATAAGTAGATTGTTGCGAAACTTATGGGTGGACCTCTGCGGGACGAGCGCAGCGAGTTCCGCAGCCATCTATTCACCAATATACTATTGAACCGTTCAAGTAAGACATTCATCTGAAATGTGTAATTTTTAAACTAATAAGAATATCGCACATTTGAGTGAGTCAGTTTAGTATCGTAATTAAACAACATATTGATGAATAGATGGCTGCGGAATTCACTGCGATCGTCCCGCAGAGGTCCACTCATAAGTTCCGCAATAATCCACTCGTTTGTACAGGGTTTGTTCCTTATAATTAGTGCGGCTCGTACAACTTAAACACAAGAAAATACAAAAAAAAGTTTAATACAAAAGTTGTAGGGTTTCATCTCTATTATCTTTCGTGCATGTCAAGATGGGCAAATGACAGGTGCCAACTGTCATAATGACAGTACCTGTATTTTTTTAAATGGAACACCCTGTATATTTTTAGCTAGGATGATAGATTTTTTTCTTCTGATTTCAAATATACCATATATGTTGATATTTGGTTCAGCTGTTTTTACGCTATTCAAGTTTAAAAATGTATTTACATTACCCTAAATTAGGTCTGTTCCCGGTTTCTAATATCAATGATGAGGCTTGCTCAATGCAATTTTAAAATGAAATAGCGCAAAAACAGCTGAACCAAATATCAACATATATAGTATATTTGAAATCAGAAGAAAAAAATCTATCATCCTAGCTATAAATATACAGGGTGTTTCATTTAAAAAAATGCAAGTGCTGTCATTATGACAGTTGGCACCTGTCATTTACCCATTTTGACATTTACGAAAGATAATAGAGATAATACCCTACAACTTTTGCATTTAATTTTTTTTTGGATTTTCTTTTGTTTAGGCTGTAGGGGCCGCACTAATTATAAGGAACAGACCCTGTTACTTGAATAAAATAACTTATCACAATATATTACTAGTTTGGTAAAGTAACATTACTAATTCCTGTTGGAGGGCAAATTGACAAAAAGTGAATAATCTTACAAATTCTGACTTTATATAATAAGTTATTGTTCAAGTACAGGGTGTCTTTTTATGTATTGACACCCCACCTACAGCCTTCACCTTCAAAAGTAGGTAGATAAAAGGTGTAAATACAAAAATTCTACAGTATTGGCTAAATTTTTAGAATCCATTGTCAGAAACGAAAATTGAATGTCAAAAATGTGAAATGTTGCATGCTTTCAGCTTTTTTTAAATGGGAGGCCTTATATTTGGTTCTATATTCTTGAAGAGCACAATTTCCCGATTCCAAAACTATATAGCTTGTCTAATTTGGTTGAGCCATCTCCAACATATTTCGTACCTAAAATTTTAAAAATACTATCAGAGAAACCAAGTATGGCCGAGTTCGTTTTTGTCATCTTTTCCATCGGTTTGCTCTGAAATTTTGACAGGCACGTGATTTGTAAATTGAAACTGTCTTATCCAGTCACGTGCCTGTCAAAATTTCGGAGCAAATCGACGAAAAAGATGACAATAACGAACTCGGCCTATCTCAAATTTTACCTGCAGCTTTCACCTGTATAGGTAGAATGGTTCACAAAATCAGTAGTAGGATAGTATTTTTACAATTTTTGGAGCCGAATATATGAGAGACTGTTCAATCAAATATAGACAAACTATATAATTTTGGAATCGGGGCATTGTGCTCCTCAAGAATACAGAATGAAATAGAGGGCATCTCATTTGAAAAAAGTTGGAAGCATGCAAAATTTCACATTTTTGACGTTCAAATTTTGTTTCTGACCATGGTTTCTAAAAATTCAGCCAAAACTGTACAACTTTTGTATTTACACTTTGCTTTTACCTGTAAAGGTAAAGGCTGTAGGTGGGGTATCAAAATATAAAAAACATCCTGTACCTACCTATTTAAAATCATCTTATTCTCCTAAATAGTTCCCCCATTCCCATATTTTTATAGACCATTCCTTCGAAAAACCGTATCTTGCAAAATGCGCTGCCAAAACTAACCCAAACTAATCCAATCTGGCTTACTTTAACTTAAACTTCCCCCTCCCCTTTTCAAAATTCCTGTATCCGCCCCTGATGACAATGAAATAAACTATAGCTTGTTATCATATTCCATTGTCATACCTACTTGAACTCTCAGTTGTTTCAATTTTATCTCCTTTTCCGTTTCTTATAATTTCTGGATTAGGTTTAGTAGTTTTGAACAATTTTTGAATTTCTTAGTCTAGTATGTACCTACCGTTTGATGCACCACTATTCCACAATGTCCAAACGCCTTTCTTAAATCTAGAAACGAGTATTTCGTTCCTTTTTTTTGGATTTTTAAGTCTTTCTTTTGCTGTTTTGACATATTTTTTGATCGTTTCTTCCAGTATCTACATTATTATTATCTTCGTCAGAGGCTTTATTGGTTTTGACTTGTTTTATTGGAGGCCTACCAACCTAAAATACCAGATTTGAAATCTTGATAAGTTGGTTAGGTCTTATTATTTATATTAACCCCTAATCTTCTGGTTTTGACTCGATTTTTTTGTTTATACCTATTTATAGTTTTGGAACAAAAAACTAACATCAATTGTAATATTTTTATTTGTTTTGTAGCAACTTACGAAGCCTATTGGATACAATTTCTTTTTTAAATTTATTTATAGGTAGGTACTTTATTAAGACACACAATTTTACAATAAAAAAACTAGTTTGAAACTTGTTTAGGTAATAGAAGGCATTCAACACTCAACTGCTATATTGCATCTACCACTCTTTAAAAAATTGTATAAGTACAATAAAGAAAGTTCCACAATTAGTCATAATCGAAAATACGGTGGATCTATTTATTTCCAAGCACGCAGCGGCTGTAAATACAGGCTTGTTTTGTGTAACGTGTTCAGCTAGATTTTCCAATTCCAAATATTCCTGCGAGTTTGCAGGAAATTGTCGCATCAAACGGTGGCAAGTTGTTGCGATCTTTTGAGATTCTTTGACAGCCAAATCACAACAGAATGTAGTGAGGAGTATTCCGCCCTGAAAAATATTTCAATAATTACATCTGCTCATATTTTCATTGACTTACCAAAATAAGTGTAAATTTAAAAATTAACCTAATTAAAAGCCAGTTAGCATCAAATTCACTTAAAAAGTATTTCGCATTATCAAAAATTGTTACCCCAAAAAGTATTTTTAAGGTTTCAGCAGCAAATAGTAAAAATATTAAATTATTATTACCATCGAATATTTCATTTATGTTTAAAACTATTTGGGACATTATATCAAATATGTGTCTCATTTCAGATATTAATTGACCAAATTCAGATGTTGTTAGACTTTCACAATTCAAAAGATATATGCATAATAAACCATATTTTGATTTAATGCAGCTTAATAAATTCGCTTCTATAACCAAAATTACAAAGGACACATAGAAGCTTAACATATTTATGATTAGTAATAAAGAATCAGAAATAATATAGTATTGAATTGAAATAATTGTATGGCAGGTCAGAAAAATTAATAAAAACAGATGACCTCCTATGTTTATCATACTACATTTCCAACTAACTCTGGGGGTCAAATTTAAGCCTTCTACAATCAACTCTTCAACTTCAAGTAATTTATTAAAGACGATTTCCCAATAAGTGGCTCTAAACACGGATATCTTTATCGATGTTGTATATATGCATATTGCCAATATATTGGTAATAGTCAACAACACAGTAAAAATTAATTCGTTTCCAAAATTAATTTTTCGTTGAGGAAATCTTTGTTGTATAACATAGAGATGTCCAACAGTAAAAACTAATAATTGTACGCAAAATCGAATTTTACAAACACAGTTATTACTATTCGCGTTACGTTTCGTTTCAAAATCGTAATAAGGCATTAAGCCCATATGGTAAAAGAAAGGCATGTAGTTTTCAAAATTGCTTTGCGACATTCTCAAATGGGTTTTCGTGCTCGACTAATACCATTATTTTAGATGCACAACAAAGCTATTTTTGGAAGCCTCCATTCTAATGAGCAAAGATAATTATATTACGGCGTATGAATGGAAGTGCATTAGAGTTTGATTAATGTGAATTATTCAAAATATTACTCCAGGATGCATAGGCTCCAAATTGGCTCGATATTTCAAATAAAACTGTAGTGACGCAGAAATAAACCACCAAAAAAAACCGCCAAGAATAAAATAATTGTTAATAGATCTGGTTATTTTGTTGAAAAATGAAACAAACAACAAACAAAACATAAATCAAACTGGAAAAATGAAATCAAAATCAACTACAACTTACCGAAAATTAAACACCCCAGGAGACCACAACACTCAACCAGTTACAGCCGGAACTTCTAGTAAAATGATCTGACCAGCGAATAAAGAAACAACAGAAACTGAAATCCCTTCTCAAAGATCGATAAGTGGGGTCACACAAAAATAGATGATTCAATTGGAATGTGTCCCTGAAATGCGGCACTTTACTAACATGACGCCATCTGTCACTTAACCCAAAATTCCGGGAAAACACCATAAATCAGGCGCGTGCTATATGCCGACAAAGAAACGGTACCGCATTCCACTAGAAAGAGGGCCGAAATGACGAAATCTTGATGTCAAAGCACTCATTAAATATGGGGAGAAATTAGGCCGCCGAAAGAACAAAGGAAAAAAGGAGAATATTTTTATATAAAAAGCCTGAATTGCGATGAAAATAGCAGTGTCGGCTCAGAAGAAGTATCAGTCAAGAACGGTCAAAAGTGTCAGTCAAGAACAGTTAGAACGGTCAGTCAAGTATCAGACGCAACAAGCAGAGTCCAAAGTCGAAGATAGTACGAAAAGTTTCAAGGAGGCAGTGCGAAAATTTCGGGTTCATAAAGTCAAGTCGTAAAATTAACGTTGCAGTAATTACGTGTGTGCCAGTAGAATTTTAAAGTAATAAATACATCTTGTAAATACATTTACATTGTAAAGAAAGGAAATTTGTATTCTTTATAAAATAGGACAAAAAGTTAATAAATTGATAAATTTATGAAAGTTAAATAAGCATCCCAAAAGGAATTAAACAGTGGCGGCTCGTTAGAGGAGGTAGGGGAGGCTAAGCCTCCCCCAAAAAATTGAAAATTCAGGCCCGAAGGGCCGGAGTTATACGCGAGCCCGAAGGGCCGGAGTTATACGCGAGCCCGAAGGGCCGGAGTTATACGCGTGCCCGAAGGGCCGGAGTTATACGCGAGCACGAAGGGCCGGAGTTTTACGCCAGCCCGAAGGGCTAGAGTTATTTTAATCACGGGGCCCAGTCTATAATTCTATTGGTCAGCGGATAATTTGGATTCAATCAAAAATCGTAAATATTCAAAATGTGATTTTTAGGCGAAATTCCGAATTTCAGTTCTCTCCGATGTACCGGAAAAAAAGTTAGCCTCCCCACCTTTCTTGATTTTGATCTTTTTTTTCCGAATTTCTAAAAAAAAAATACCATCGGATAGAGGATCAAAAAAAACGTTGAAAAGCTTATGGGACCCTGCTTGCTATGACGCATTTTAAGGCCGGGAAAAAATTAAAAAAGGATATTTTTCGCCTATAGCTCCGCTATTTTTCAACCGATCATTTCAAGTTATATCTCTTTTGAAAAAGAATTAAATTACCTATAAAATATTCTTTTATTGAGATTCTTGGCCGTTCTCGTCTATGAGATATCGGATGTTAAAGTTGAAATTCTTTGTAATTTTGTTAAAATTTTCCAGGTCGATTTTCTCGAAAACGGTGTCCCTTGGCGGGATACTTCTTATAGATTTTTTTGTAGTACTCGACGAGATCTATAAATTTTGTATTAGAAGTTTTTCTCCCGAGCCTTTCGTTTCCGAGTTAGGTCGCTTTGAATATTTTAAAAAAAAAAATTGGAAGGGTTATATCCCCATAGATTTTTTTTTCAAAAAAAATCAAATTTTAAATTTTGAAAAAAAAAAACCATTGAAAAGAGAAGCAAAAAATACGTCGAAAAGTTCATTTCACTCTCCTCGTTACGGCGCATCTTAAGGTCGGAAAAAAATGAAAAAGGAAATTTCGATTTTGACCAGAAAAAAATTGTGGGTACCCGACATGAGGCCACTTTGTTGAGGGCATGGGCACCCTAAAACAAATTTTGTCTGCTGCGCAGTGGTTACCTTACCGTAATTCATTATTTTTTAAATTTTAGCCTCCTCACTTGAAATAATCACGAGCCGCCACTGGAATTAAAACATTTTTAAGATGATATTTCATGATTAATAGTTGATAAAATAAGAAAATTTGAAGCTAAATTTTGTAAAAGAACTTTTTTATTGAAACATATTTCGTTATTCATAATTATTTATAACATTTTGAATTGGGATTTTCGTAATTGATAATTGAAAAAAATTTGAACTTTCTAATTTAACATTATTTTTGATAAGGCAAACTTTTGATACGAAACTTACCTATTGGAATTTTTATGATAGAATTAAGGTATTTGTGAGAAAAGAGTGAAATTTTAAATAAGTCAGAGTAAAAATTTTGGTTATTATATTTCAAGCCTTTCTGGCCGATGCCCGATAAATTTATTTTAAATAAAATCATATTAACATAATAGTCCACAGTTGTGTTTTACTCTCACACCTGCAAATAGGACCCATATCAATCTGTGGAGGTCTCCACTCAGAAACAAAAGCCGCCGCTCGCCAATTCAACATCATATAAGTTTCTGAATTAGGGTCTCACAATACCATTGAGTTACTTGATTTGTTTTTGAAGTTACACTTCCTCTCAAGACTGGAGGATCTAGATGAGATACAATCTTGAGAGATTTAAAGAAAATCTCAGTTAGGAAATCCAGCCCTACTTCAGTGGGACCTGGAACTAGGTATCTACTCTTGCCCGCACCTGGTAGGGATGCTCAATGTTATGTCAAATTTATTACTCCTTCTGCATATAACTAATAGTGAACCATACAAAATAAGGTGCGTACATAATATAACATGCATAACAAAGTATGAAGATAATTACTTACCAAAAAAAGTCCACCTATCAAAATACCCTTGATAGAAATAGCAGTTTGTGTCAAACTAAAATCCAATTGCGGCAAGGCCAATGACAGAGCACAAAATATTCTTAATATTTCATTAGCAAACAGTAGAAAAATCAGCAGATTATTAGTGCCAAAAATTTTGTTAATTTGAATAACTACCTGATCCATTTCATTGATTTTCTTTTTTATTTCGGAAGCTGTCTCCGCAAGATCTTTGATGGTTTGAAAACGATTCAAAGAATTATATTTAGACTTCACAAACAATATCAAGTTTGCTTCAAGTACCAGTGAAATTAACGAAATGTAGAAATTTAACGCATTTATAACACTGAATATTAGGTCAAAATTTTTAAAATGAATAGCTTCAACAGTTATGATAGCAGCTAATGTAAGCAGAATAAATAGGTTAGCAAGTAAATTTTGCATCTTATTGCTTCTGCTGATAGAAAAAATATCTTCTTTGTCAATTTCTAACATCAGACTTAATAGATTTTTCCAAGAAGCTGATCCAAAAAATACATTTTTGATTGAAACAATATAAATGCAGGAACTTAATGAAGTCCTAATAGTCATCAATGTAGTTAAAATATTCACTGACGTGGAATGAAATTCGCTCTGTAAAAGAAAATATAGATCTGCTACATACTTGAAACAGTATATTTCTGCTAAAGCTATGAGAACCAATTGAACAAAATGTCTAAAATAAAAGAGTTGTTTATTAGTTCTATAATCATTGAAACTAGTATTTGGTATGAACCCCAAATAATATACAAATTTTATTGTATTTTCAAGAGGACTTGCGTTTCTGTTATTAAAAAACTCGAACATTTTATATATTATTAGGTACAATCTGAACTAACCCAAACGTTGAACCTAATACACTATATTTTATATTATTGAGTCCACATTTAACCTTGCTTTGCTTATAATTGAAGTAGCTGTCATATTAAATGGATTGGCTTATTATTAGAAACATTTTTTATTAAAACGAGAAGGTGTTAATTATTCAATTGGATAAGTTCCTATACAATTTATATATAAAATATTACTTGGCTTAGCAATCGAAATTAGGTTGCTATATCGGGCTGTCGCTGCTGAGCCATGGGTTCAATGATATTCGGTATTATTCCGAATATATGGGGTCATTGATCCGTAATTTCTCCCTTCCCGGGGGAAGTTTTGTAAGGGACGAACAAAACTGTTGGTTTCTCTTCTTCGGGACTTGTATCTTCCATTGGTGTCCCAGTTTATTATCGTGATTAAAGAACATATTGATGAATAGATGGCTGCGGAACTCGCTACGCTCGTCCCGCAGAGGTCCACCCATAAGTTCCGCAACAATCTACTCGTTTGTACTTGAATAACTTATCACAATATATTACTAGTTTGGTAAAGTAACATTACTAATTCCTGTTGAAAGGCAAATTGACAAAAAGTGGAAAATTTTACAAATTCTGACTTAATATAATAAGTTATTGTTCAAGTACAAATAAGTAGATTGTTGCGGAACTTATGGGTGGACCTCTGCGGGACGAGCGCAGCGAGTTCCGCAGCCATCTATTCACCAATATATTATTGAACTGTTCAAGTAAGACATTCACCTAAAATGTGTAATTTTTAAACCAATGAGAATAACGCACATTTGAGTGAGTCAGTTTAGTATCCTAATTAAACTAGTAATGGGACTTGAACATCGATGTATCGTAAACATCGATGTTATTGCCTTTGATAATCGATGTTTTAGCATCGATGCCAGAAGTTACAGAACATCGACATATCGATGTTCGAACCATCGATATTTCATATTGCGAAAAGTACGGCAAACCTAGGCTCAGACAAGAAACAGGTTGAAAGGAAAAGGAAAAGATTATCAGCCTTTTTATTTTTACAGTTTGTTTTAGGTCGTATTTTTTGGGAACTCGAGAATTGGGAGTAGTTTTGCTGTTTATATTATTTGATTCCTATTCATTCTGTAATTAATTTATTCGTGTTTTTGCTTTTTTCCAAAATAATGTTTATTTTTGTATCTTTTTGTTTATAAATGTATCTAAATATGTTTTCAATCAGTATTTTTACAAGAACACCAAAAAAACATAATCTCAACATCGAACATCGATGTTTAAAACCATCGATATTTTTCAATCGATATTTTATTGACATCGATAGTATCGAGCGATATCAGAACCGATGTTCAACATCGATGTCTGAGCACCGATGTCACATAACTAAATTAAACAACATATTGATGAATAGATGGCTCCTTGTTTGAAATCTTTGTTTGTAACAAACAAGTTTTACCAGAATCGTACCTAAGATATACAAAGGTGTTATCCAGAAGTGAGAGTTACTTGTTGATTGCGTTTCAGCTTCGATTGGTTCGAGGTATTCTTCTGCCCTTATTAATTTGTCAAGTTCATCCAGGGGTCCTGGGAGAGTTTCAGAGGCTTCACTTGGGTTTGCCGATCATCGTTTCTTGTGTGTATTCTGGGAAGTGTTAATGTTTCTTCTTGGATTACAGTTTTCTCATTCAAGAAGTTTTCACTGGAAGTTCTGAATAGTAAACTGATTAAGAATACTCCTTCGAAAATCATTATCTTTGGTTGTCGGGCAACGAGTTGAAACTATCGTAGGCCTAGTGATGTGACATCGGTGCTTAAACATCGATGTTGATTGTTGAACATGGGTTCTGATATCGCTCGATACTATCGATGTCAATAGAATATCGATTGAAAAATATCGACGGTTTTAAACATCGATGTTCAATGTTGAGATTATGTTTTTCTGGTAACGTTTTGGTGTTCTTGTAAAAATACTGATTGAAAACATATTTAGATACATTTATAAACAAAAAGATATAAAAATAAACATTATTTTAGAAAAAAGCAAAAACACGAATAAATTAATTACAGAATGAATAGGAATCAAATAATATAAACAGCAAAACTACTCCCAATTCTCGAGTCCCCAAAAAATACGACCTAAAACAAACTGTAGAAATAAAAAGGCTGATAATCTTTTCCTTTCAACCTATTTCTTGTCTAAGCCTAGGTTTGCCGTACTTTTCGCAATATGAAATATCGATGGTTCGAACATCGATATGTCGATGTTCTGTAACTTCTGGCATCGATGCTAAAACATCGATTATTGAAGGCAATAACATCGATGTTTACGATACATCGATGTTCAAATCCCATCACTACGTAGGCCTAGGGAATATGGCTATATAATGAGCATTGGATAGATCTTGTATTAACGTGGTGTTGATTAACACAGATATTTCGCTCTTTCTTAGTTGAAGTTATTTGGCTTATACAATCCTGGTTGTTAAGTTGTAAGAATCCTTCGTGACAGAGGTCTTCGGAATTAATTTTGGTCTAATTCCTCTTCTATATCTTTGAATAGGTATGATGTTACGAAGTTTTTCTTTGGCGGCTTTTAACAGGAACTGTAAACTTTGATCGAAATTTTGCAGGCTTTTGAAGTATGGGTGACTCAGTCCATTTTCTATTGCTGTTCTTACTTATTTGTATTGTTCTTCCAGAAACTGAAGTTCCTTGATTACTGGGAAGAGGTCAAAAAAGTTAATGAAGTCGTGGGTATTACTTTGAATCCTTACTCGTCCCAGCTTTAGGGGAAGTATTCCTGGGTTGTCCTTCAAGTCCTGGATCAGGAGGTTCTGAGCGACGGCTGAGGAATTTCTAGAGTTATTTCCTGCAAGATTTTCAATATTCTTTTCATGTATTGTCGTGTCTTGAGTGTCAATGGTCACAATATTGTCAGTGTTAACTGTCTTGGGAGAGAATCTTGGAAGTAGTTTGTTCCGCTTTACAGTTTTCCTGGTGAGGTGGGGTTTGCCTGGTTATGTTTCTTTTCCCTATGTAAGTACTTTTCTTTAGATTCATTTAGCTTTTGATTTGATTTCCTGTAGATAGTCTTCGTTTTTTCCCTGTGTTGGTGGATATAATTATTTATAAGTGTTTTCCTGACGTCAACGTCAAACGGATCCTGCGCATCCAGGTGACCAGTCAGTATATCCATTGGTCGCATGTTTGTCATTGAATAGATAGAATTAATGTATCCGAGAAGTGCATATGGCATATGTTCTTTAACACTTAAGGATTTTTTGTTTTCTCGAAGTATCCTCAGGTGTTCGATAATGGTAGAGTGGAATCTTTCTTTCTTCCCGTTGGATTGTGGGTTATCTTAGGTGTATCCATAAATTCCTGTATAAGTGCATTCTTAAATTCTGTTCCCCTATCGGTGACTATTATGTGTGGTATCCCATGATGACTTATGAAGATTAGCTGGGCATTAGGTGCATTCACTAAGTCTGATTTGATTTGAAAGGACCATTGGAAAGGACGGTGATGTGAAACTATCTGGAACTTTCTCCAAAACAAGTAGGGTCTGAAGTACTTGGTGGCTCAGATCATGGCTAACATTTCCTTTTCAATGGTGGAATATTTCAACTAGGTTCCGTTGAGTGTTCTGGAGGCGTATGCAATGGGCTTATCGCTGCCGATTCGTCCTCGGGTTAATTCTAGTTGCATAGTTGCAAACATCAGTAGTTAGATTAAAAGACTTTCTGAAGTCTTAATATTACAGAAGAGGTTGATTTGTCAGTAAATTTCTAATGCAGTTCAAAAATTCTGGTGTCAGTTCTATTTTACCATCTTTTTTAAGGCAGGAAATTAGAGGTTTAGTAATTTTTGCGAAGTCCTTGATAAACTTCCTGTAATATCCAAGGAGGCCTAGAAATCCTCGAATTTCCTCTGTGGTTTGCGGTATTGGATAGTCAAATATGGCTTTAATTTTAGCTGGATTTGGTCATATTTCTTCAGGTGTTACAATATGTCCAAAAATCCATTATCCTCTGGAACGTAGCTGGAGCGTTTTTTAAGCCAAACGGCATCCGAACATACTCGTTATGGCCATTTTCGACATTGAAAGCAGTTTTGCATATATGTATCTTCGTTAGCCATTTCGATTTGGTGAAAACCAATTACCAGATCCAAGGTCGTAAAGTACTGGCATCTACCAAGTTTGTCCAAGATGTCTGTTATGTTTGGAATTGGGTATTTACTATCGATAGCTTTCTCGTTTACTTTCCTATAGTCCACTACTATCCCCCATTTTATTTTTCCGGAGGCGTCTCGTTATTTAGAACTATCCATATCGGGGAAGACCAAGGTGACTGACTTAGTCTGATAATTCCTTGATTCAATATGGAAGATATCTGGTTTTTCACTTCCTTTTTATGAATATGTGGATATATATACGATTTGGAGTACACTGGAATCTTATCTTTTGTTTTAATATGGTGTTTGATCTGATTTGTAAAGGTCAGGGACATGTCTGGATAATGGAAAATGTCTGCATACTTCCTACATAAATTTTGTATTGCCTTTTCTTCCTCTGAATTTAGGTGATTAGTTCTGATTTCTGGAATCTTGCCATGCGCTGACGGAGATTCTTGAGAAATTAGATACGTGGTGTAGATATGAAACTGATTTTATATAAGTAATATATTCATTCAGTAGATAGTCAATTTATTATGTATATAACCGTTGAGTTGGTTATCATGATCATTAGATATTTTTAAAACTTTGGTATTATATTTTGGCAAATAGATTGAATAGGCAGATACCTACTAAAGTACCGATAATGTATTGGAAGTAGAATGTCTGAATAATTAATAATGCTTATTAAATGCACCATACATTATATTTGGTGATAAATACAGAAATAGACGTATTATTATTGAGTTCCATTATAGTTTTTCTTCAATAATTATAAGGATAGCAACCACATTTTTTAGCTGTACATAATCCAATCAAAAGAATTTTCTCCTCCCAGCACGTTGGGCATATATCGGTGCAGAACTTTTGACAAGGAGAGTTTGGATCAGGTGCTGGCTTGAGGCAGTAATCAGCAGGTTGCATAAGTATATTAGGATCTGGAATCAGAGAATTATATTAAAATAATTTGTGTTATGTAATATATATTATAGCATTCCGTATACATTACATCACTGTTGCCAGGTCAAAAAAATTAAATTCACCAGAAATTGGAATGAAAAATCACCAGATTTAAAAAAAAAAAAATCACCAGAAAAGTTGATTTTTCAGGAAAATTCTCGCCTTGCGGGCTTATATCAAACCAAGTAGGCTTTGGAAACATGTATGTATTGCAATGTCGGTATTACAGGACGCCATATTTAAATTTTGCAAAGCCTACTTTGTCCCTTGACAAACAGTGTTGCCAACTACAACTTTCAACAAATATTGTGTCAATCATTGAAGCTCGAATTTATACAAAAAAAAAGCCCAAGTAGGCCTTGCAAATTTCAAATTTTCCATAACAGTAATTATATAAACATCGGAAACACTGTTGGGCAAAATGTCAAATATCATTTATGACAAGCGATAAGATTACTACTTATCAAAAACTAAGTGAACCTTGAAGCAATCCTGGGCTGGGATCATGACAAGTAGAATTATATTTTCATGACGTCACCCGCGATCTATTTATCGCGTATACTACAGACGATGATCACTGTTGCTAGGCAACCTGACGTCATGAAAGTAGAATTCTACTTGTCGTGATCCCAGCCCAGGCTTTAATCGATGTCGGTAATACAGATAACTGTAAACAAAAAATTTATCAAATCAAGTAGGTCTTGGAAACAACCCAGCCATTTTAAATTAACTGTCAAAAACTACAGGGCCTACTTTGAAACGTTAAATTGCGTTAGGGTTGCTACATTTTTCGACTAGGTTTGCTACGTTTTAAATTTTTCTTCCAAAACCTAATAATTTTGTGAATTTTCAGAAAAAATGTATTTCTATCTCTTTTTTATACAAACTAGTAAAAAAAGACACGTAAAAAAAATCATAAGTTTGACAGCAACACTTCGCAGGCCCATAGGGTCGGGGTCTTTTTAATTTACGAGCCCGAAGGGCCGGGGTCTACTTAAGTTACGAGCCCAGAGGGCCGGGGTCTTTTTAAATTACGAGTCCGTAGGGACGAGGGTTTTTATGTGTGTACCTGGTTTTCCAGTCTCAATTTTTCGGGACTTTTTTTATTTTCTGAATTGAGTAGGAAAGGAAACTCCAATTAGTTGAATTTTTGTTAACTGCCGGAGATTGTTTTGAAAATCAAATTATTGCTTAGAGGAAATCAGATAATAAATTGAGAATGATATAGGAATCCCCAAAAAAATGGAAATAACCTGGTAAAATATTTAATTTAATATATATCAGAAGTAACTAGTTGTAATTCTTGGGAATACATGGGATTTATTGATCAGTGATTGTAGTAAAATTCAACTTTGAGACTCAATTGATCAAAAAGTATTTGAGCTACCAAATCCAATTTAGCACAGAATTATAGGAAATTTAATGCTCTTTTTAATGATATACGATATGTTTCAGTTTGCTCAAATTTCAATAAAGATATGAGTGTTCATGAACATGTCAGGATTTTTTTTTTTTAATTTAGATCCAAAAAATCTTCCTTTAAAATTGTCATTTTGAAATAATGTTAGATTTTTTTTCAACTATCGATTGGAAAAGTTAAAATTACGAAAGTCTGAAAAATGAAAATTTTGAGTTTTTGAATTTTTTTCACAGATACCCTATGGATTTTTATTTCAAAATTTTCAAATTTAATTTTCTCGGAACCCGTCAAAGATTTTGGAACATTTTTTTTTGAAATTGTGGCTCGTTATAAGGGCTTCAAAATGGTACTCAATTGAAGTCGTTGGCATTTACGGTTTTTGAGAAAATCGAGTTTGAAGTTTTCGACTAAATTTTAACTAAAATCCAAATTTGAGGCTCAATTGCTCTAGAAGTATTTGCGTTATCAAATTCAATCTAGCATTGATTTATAGAGAATTTAATGCTCTTTCCAACCATATATAATTTATTTTGATTTGCTCAAATTTTAATGGAAGTATTGGCAATTGCTCCTAACCTTGTCAGGATTTTTAAAAAAATTAGACCTGAAAATTGAGATTTTCTTTTTGATTTTTTTTCCCTTCTGAAATTGAGATTTGGAAATGATGTTAGAGTTTTTTTCAACTAATTTAGATCCGCTCTATCGATTGGAAAAGTCAAAATTCAAAAAATGTGAAAAATAAAAATTTCGATTTTTTCAAAGGGTTACCCTTTGGATTTTAATTTCAAAATTTTCAAACTCAATTTTCTCGAAACCCGTCAAAAATTTTGGATCAATTTTTTTTAAGATTGTAGCCCTTGATGAGGGCTTTAAAAGGGTACTTAGTTGAGGTCGCTGGCATTTACGGTTTTTGAGAAAATCGAGTTTGAAGTTTTTGACTAAATTTCAACTAAAATCTAACTTTGAGGCTCAATTGCTCCAAAAGTATTTGAGTTATCAAACTCAATCTAGCACTCAATTATAGAAAATTTGATGCTCTTTCCAACCATATATAATTTATTTTGATTTGCTCTAAATTTAATAGAAGTATTGGCAATTGCTCCTAACCTTGTCAGGATTCAAAAAAAATTTAAGCCTAAAAATTGAGATTTTTTTTAAAATTTTTCTCTGTGTTGAAATCAAGACTTTGTAATGATGTTAGAGTTTTATTCGACTAATTTAGACCCGCTCTATCGATTGGAAAAGTCAAAATTCAATAAATATGAACAATAAAAATTTCGAATTTTTCAAAGGGTTACCCCTTTAGATTTTTATTTCAAAATATTTGATCTTGCATATCTTAAAATCTATTAAAGATTTTGAACTAAAATTTTCAGGAAATGTAACTCTTGACAGGGACTTTAAAATGGTATTTAGTTAAAATCGCTAGCTCTTATGGTTTTCGAGAAAATCGAGTTTGAAATTTTTGATAAAATTTGGACTAAAAGTTAACTTTGAGATCCGATTGCCCTGAAAGTATTCGAGTTATCAGAACCAATTTAGCATAGATTTATACAGAATTTAATGCTCTTTCCAACCATATATAATTTGTTTCGATTTGTTCAAATTTCTTTGAAGATATTGGCCATTATTCCTAACCTTGTCCAGATTTGAAAAAATTTCCAGAACAAAAATTGAGATTTTTTAGCTTTTTGAAATCGCCATTTTGAAAGTGATTTTAGAATTTTTTTCGATTAATTTAAACCCGCTGAATCAATTGGAAAAGTCAAAATTTCGAAAATATGAAAAATAAAAATTTCGAGTTTTCGATTGGTTTGACTGAAATTTCCCATAAGCAACACCATTGGCCAAACAAAATACATGTTGCCAACTTGAAAAATAACCGGCCAATAGCAACAAGAGCCTGGAATAAACAGAAATTGAAATATAAAAAGGGAAACATATATAAATATATCAAAAGATCAAATACAAATTTATATAAAAATCAAAGGACCTCACACACCACTTATGGGTATTTGGTTTTCTGTCAAACAAGTGAAATTTGTATGTTAATGAAGTAAAATTTTAATACATTACGAGAGATGTTTATAAAGTGTATGCCATTGTTAAAAATATTCAAAATTGATGAAATTGATGAAAAAAAGTTTTTCACCAATCACCAGATTTTTCATAAAATCACCAGATCTGGTGAAATTTTACCAGACCTGACATCACTGCATTACATTGATATGGAACTGTTTCTTTGCAATGTAATTGGTTTTTCGGGAAAATCCTCGGACACATCGACGACTTCTGTTAGATACTAGGTGCCTTAGGTTTTGAATTCTTACCTGACAATCCGATGAATAAATATTACTAATTCACCCTGTATATTTGAATTGTATATCACATACCTACTAACTATGTGAATTAGGTGAACAAACATATAAAATATTATATATTATTTTTCAGTTTGATTTTCACTTTGTGGTAAAGTGTAGAATTCTGTGAATTTTTCATATAACAGTTGGCTTTATAATATCGAAGCTTTTACATGAATATGCTGTATACTTCAAAAACCAACTTTTCCGGGGATTTTTCCGAAAAATAATTTAATACCTAATACATCAATTTTCATACCTGCTATACTGTAGGTGGCTAAGGTTAGAGTAAGCAAAAATAAGATCCAAGTTTTGCACATTTTCGTTTCGTACCTACTCACGTTAAAAAGATTCCGAAAAAAATAACTACGATATAAGAGAAAATAGATGTTTTAATTAAATTTTATAACGTTAAAACAATACCAATTAATTTTTTTAATGATACGTAACAATTTAATTAAATTTTATGAACAATGGCCTTCATTTTGTAACAATTCGAATATGTTTTTCTTTACTAAAAAATCTGAAACACTTTAGACGAATATAAATATTTACATGAAATATTCATGGGATAAATGCATCGTCCGTCCAGACCAACATTTCAGGATTCGATGGTTAAAGAAAAAATATCCCAAAATTGAAACTGACTTGGTCCAATTATTTTGGAAATAACAAATTGGTTTTCGGATATAGACGCTTTGAGGCTACAGTTTACGTTTCTATAGTTTTCCCTTGGGACCTTTACTAGAGCTCAATGAGAAGAAATTGTAAATTTCACCCTCAATTTTAATATGTTATTCATTTCCTGAATGAAATAGAGATTTATTAGAAAACTTCCAAACCTTCATAAATCCAAATGGCAAACTGATAAATTCGCAATGTGTTCCATAAGAATGCTGGACTTCTTAAATGACTTTGGAAAAACAATAATAAACAAAAATACCATCATAATATTTTATTGGCACCCACAACTTCTAATAATCATATTTTTATATTTCTTCAAAATCGTATTTTCTTTTTGTTTAAACAACACCGACAAATGACTGGTTTCCATAGGCGAACATTTCGGCTGGGGAATTTTCTTCGGATTTTTCAGATGCATCAAACTTTGAACAATAGCATGGTGCGTAACTTTTAGCGGCATCTTCATGGGAAAATTACATGGTCCTTGGCAAAATGCAGTAGTGTATCCTGCTGGCGCTATGACCCAATCGCTCCATCCCAAATCGTTGAAAGATATTTTCAATGTGTACATTTCGCATTTGTCGTTGTTTGACAAAATGTCTGGTAGATCCGGGCGTTTGGATTGTAAAGAATTGGCGTTTCTTGTAAGGCGTGATACGACCCTGTTGTTGGCTTGAGAAAAGGCGACAATGAAAGGTTCATTTTCTAATAGTTCGTTTTGGAAGGTTATTCCAATTGTTGCTGGATGTATTTCTTTTTCGTCGGTTATTGTGAAAGGCTGGGCTGAAATGTAGATTTCTTGCAGTTCTTGAGGATATTCCAACCATGTTTGAAATAAATAGGAGATGTCCATGGATAGCCATCCAGTGTAGTCAGTTGAAGTCAATTTTTCTCCTACTTTTTTCATTTTAATCAGCTTGGGAGTAAGTTGAAGGAGTTTGAATACAGATATTTTATAAATATTAAAAGGCAGTTTCCGGGCTAGTTTTCCATCTTGGTAGAACTTCAATTCTGCTCCTACAAGTCTTGCGGATTTTGGCACACTTTCCATTGAAAAGGCAAGTTTTTGTCGTTGCCCAACACCATCAGATTTTCTATTTACACAAGTCATGGACAATATTACGTCACTAATTCTGCCTTTGACTATTTCGTCTTGTCTTAATCTATGTAGAGAGGCGAATGTTTGTCTTCTTACTCTGTTACTAGTTTGGTTATCTTCTTCATTGAGAGCAGCATACAAGTCCAACATAAATTTAGTGCTATATTTCATTATTTTGTTTTTTGGGTTTTTATGTGAATTTTTACTTTTGACATCAAATAAATGTGATAATTCTTCCTTTATGGAATTTTTAGTTGTGGTGGTTAAAACAGAAGGTGTTGGGCATACGGGAATTGTTCCACACGAAGCAGAAACTCTGACAACAAATAGACACAGCAGAATTTGATTGTGTAACTGAAAAGAAAATATTTCTACTTATTAAAACGAAACTTTTCATCAGGCACTTCCGGTAGTGGAAAAGCATTATTTCAATTACCTTGTAAACTTATTAGGGAAGTTGTAACTTATTTATTTAGAAAATAAATAAATAGAAGTTATGCAAACTTGTGTAAGTACTTCAAAGCACAGTTTGTCTAATTATTCAAAATAGCAAAATTAGTTACAAAGTATATAAATGAGCTTCAATTTCCAACTTAATTAAATAAAGAAAAATTTACCCGTATTTTATCCATTTTTCAAAATGTTATATCGACTTCTGTATCACTATATAGATCCTAAGTATTGATTCACACAAACACCAACAAGATACTATATTTTGAAACTAAGATAGGTCCTTTACCTACATGCATTAATTATTTTTTGCCTTTAAGTTTATTTACCTGGTTATTGTGCCAATTTTATTAAGAAAAGAGAAGGATATTTTAGTGGGTATGGTACCTAGGTACCTATAAAATTTGAACATACGAAGGGTTATTACTAAGAATATTTTATGAATACTTTATTCAAATTTTCAGGTACCTACTTACCTACTTGTAATGAAAATTTACTTCAGAAACACATTCTTTTGTAAAAATAGTCAAATGTCGATGTACCTATCACATTTGCCAAAATTAGAAACCCATTTCATTAACAAAGAGGTTCAACAAGAGAAGGATCTATAGGCGTTATATTCCATACAACTTTGTCTTTCCTTCGTCCGTCCTGGATTCTGGAGTATCTGATGCCCCGTGTCCCATTTAATCTCCTTTTGATCTGGACGGCATTGAAAATAAATTTCTTTGAAAGGAAAGTGCTCTATTTCAATTACGAGTTTCCCTAAACAACAATCATCATATTATGAACATTTTAGATATTAATAGCCTTTACGATAGAAGATATTTTGTCGACATATTATGTATTTTGCATAAGCTCGTACTTACACAGTTATTTGGCTATTTAATTGATTTTCGGAGGAAATCCTCTAACACATCGACTTTCACTTTTAATTCAAAGTTACAAGGTGACCTAAGTATCAGGTACCTACCTACTTTTAAATATTTTGTCAACATGTGTATCATGCATAAGGTCCTACCTAAGTTAATCTACAAATTATACTACATGTCCAACTAAAGTCGACGAGGTACGGCGTAAGGTATTTTCCTAATATCGTACCTCGCCGACCTTAGTGGAACACCCTGTATAAAAAATGTGCACGACTTTAACCTAGTTATAAAAGTATTATCATAGGTTTAAATTCATATCCCATAGACAGCATAGAAACATCTTAAAGGCGTCCCTAAGATGTCCGCAGACAACATTCAAATACGTCTGCTTACGTGTTCAAGGCGTCTTAAAAACATCTTGAGGAAGTCGTATGTTACAAAACCCAACGTCTTTCAGACGTCTGCCTGAAGACGTTTTCAGGACTAATATTTTATCATTGCTGAGTTCAGCCAAAGTTCAGCGGCTTCAAATAATTGATGTAAAACTTTATAAGTACCTAAATACTGAGCAAACTTGCTCCAAAGCGTTCTAAATTGGTTCAAAAGAGTTCTATAGGGTTACCAGTTCTAAATTGAATCCTAATTGTTCCGAAATAATTCTGATGTTTCTGAATTGTTTCAAGATGCTCCTGAAAATTATAATTCGGCGATGAACTGTTTTGGATAGGTACTTATTAAAGGTTCAAAGTTCTACAGCAATTTGAATTCGCTCTTGAACGTCTTCTGACAGATTCTCTGACGCTATTCAAAACGTTTCTGGAGATTTCAGAGTGTTATTTGACTGTTTTGGAGCGTCCTAAAATGGATTTCAAACTTCTGAATTGTTCTAAAATGCTTTTGAAAATCGTGAATCGGTTTTTGAATGTCCTACGACAACATTCTAGAATTATGTGACAAGTTTTTGTAGACATCTTAAAAACTTCCCTACGGTATCCAAAAACAACATTCAAGATGTTTTTTAGACATTTGGTTTACGTGTTCAAGGCATCTTAAAGGCGTCGTATGTTCACAAAACCCCACATATCTCAAACGTCTGCATACAAACGTATAGACTATTATTCACTTCTAAGCCCGGTTGTACCAAATAGTGTGGATCAGTTGTCTTTATTAAGATGTGAATTTACAACATCCTATACTCGTCTTCTAGACGTTTTTTTTTTTTGGTCTTCAGATGCAATGCAGACCTAAAAAAGACGTCTTTAAGACTTTGTTTGCTCTCTGGGTTTTTCCATTTCATTTAAATCACCAACGTAAAAACGAGATAGGTATCTATTTAACAAGAATTTCATATTTTCTAGTGAAATTACTTGAAAACTAAAAATTCCCTACTGCCTATGCCTACTTACTGGAAAAAGCAAGTTTAATTCAAAATAAAACATCAATCAACAATATTAATGTTATAGTCAAGGACGTTAAACCACTTACTTTCTAGAAATTAAAACTACCATAGCCCTCTATGTCCAACCCAACCAGTTACCTATACCTGATAATATATCCGAGGAAAGGTAGATACCTGCCTTGCATTGGACGACAGGGACGTAATTGAAAACTTTTAAATTGATTGTAGAATTGTAAGTCTGCGCATTTTTATTGTATTACCTGCTTATACAGGGTGAGAAAAATAAATTTGTTTATTTTCGTTTTGCGGAAATCAATGCTTTCTTACGACTGTATTTGCAGCGTAGTTTAACACAAAGCATGCCATGTAAAGTCAGAGCTGGGCAATAGCTAGATACCAAGTAGTTAACTAACTTAGCTACTTTTTTGGTAGCTAATAACTTATTCAAGCTATTTTTTGAAAAAAGTAGCTTGTAGCTGTAGCTTTTGGCAATGTGTTCCATGTTTTCATAATAAGCTATACTGTGAAAAGTAGCTAGCTACTAAAACAAGCTACTTAAGCTCAAGCTACAATTATAATTTTTTCGGAAAAATCTTAGCCTGCATTGTTTAGACTAGTTTTAACTTATCTCTGTACTCTGTACCTATGTCCTATGTGTTCTGTTTTATTCTCGCATTCGCAGATCACTGTGATCAAAGTGAACTTAATAAATGTCCAGTGGTTTTTGTCAAAAATATGAAAACTGCAGTTCCTAGAGAAAATTAAAATTTTATTTTCGTATGATGATATCGGGTCTTCAAAAAAAAAACCAATCTAAGATTGCTATGACTTTCAAAACGTATGTCTTAGCAATATTTTTCTTTAATTTTGTCAATGAACTTAAATGTCAAAATGTCATGTCAAAAATCCTGACCAATAAAGAAACAATAATGCGACGTACGTTTTCGTAAGCAAATAAATCTTGGATTGGTTTTTTTTTTTTGAAGACCCGATATAATGAAATTAAATTAGGTAAGTTACATTGATGGTGCGGCGATTGTGCACGTTTTTTAGTTTTTATTAATATAACTTTTAAAAAAGTACCTAGCTTGTAACTTGTAGCTAGCTACTTTTTTCAAGTAGCTTGCCCAGCTCTGTGTAAAGTCATGCTCTTAACAATTTTATTTGACATCCGGTCGTCCTTGGAAATTGAACAGAATGCCCCTCGTCCAATCAAATATGGATCGTACATTTAAGAACTTAAGACCGGGGACTATTTAATAAGGACTATTGTGCTTCGTCATTTTCCAATAAGAAGGACTAGGACTACTTAGCTGCCAAATAAAAAAGTTCAGGTTATATGTAGGGACTTGTACTCAGATAGGTAATAGGTACTTTTGTTAAAAGCAGATCGGGTCGAGAAGGACAATGGGTGGTGGAATACATGAAAAGTAGTATAGTATTTGTAATACCTATTTAGAATAACCCCATCCTTATTTATCAATCACGAATCAGATGAAACAAAAAATTACCAACAAAAACGAATGTCGATTGTTAATACGTCAACTTCATCTACAAATAGGAAATTCCGAACCTAATTTTATTTGTGAGTCAAGAAACGACATACGTTTTGTCACTAAAACGACAGGTACTTCTAAATAGGTATTAAAAATACTATATATGCTAATGCTTCATGTATTTACAACATGTTTGAAGTTAGTATTTACATCTCCGTAGTAAATAGCATAATATGCTACGGAGTCTACAGAAAGTAGTAAATGCTTCGTTAGTGTAGTATAAATCTTCAAGCATGTTTATAAATACTTGAAGCATTTACCATTCACCCATTGGCAAAAAGACCTATTTTTTCGTTGTAATAGGAATAGAGAAAATTTTTGTTATAGGTAGTTATCATTGCATAAATATTTTAGAGGATAAATAGGTACGTACATTGAAAATCTTCATATTCTTAAGGAATTTATTGTAAAGAAACTCCATCAGTTGTAAAAAGGACAAAGATATCACTTCTTTTGTACCGTAGTGTCGGTATACTTTGCCATCCAAGGTGACTTTGCCAGAGTTGATTTTTTTTTTTGTAACAATATTTTTTGTAACTCCAATATAGCAGAAGCCTAGCGAAAGTTGTGGGAACTATTAAACAAAAAGTGGTTAACTTATTGCAAATAGTCAGACTTGCGATTGCCAAAATATACGCTTCAATGGCTGATGATTTTGAAATTTTGAAGTATTAAAAAATAATGGTTTTTGAGATTTTAATTTATTTAAAAAAAAGTGTGACCTTGCAAGCCACTCGTAGGTGTCTTTGCCTTATATATTTCTTACGGTTTTCGGTTTTTTGAATCAAAATATGGGTCGAATCTACAAAAAAAAAATAGGCAGCCGGCACTACAAAAACTATAATGAAGATACTGTAAAAGAAGCAGTGCGAAATATTTTAAGCAATGACTTAAGTGATTCTGATATTTTGATATTAAATCGTATCTTTTTGCTTCCAACAATGAAAAAAAAATATGGTACCTTTTTTAAAATCATATTTGAAGGCAAACTAACCCATATAATAGTCTTACATTTAGATTTAGGTGGTTTTAAACGCGTTGGCAAAGTGTCACCAATTTGCAGGAGACTTTGCCAGATTTTTAACAAAAAAAATAAATAGAAGCAGTGCTTTCTAATTGTTTGTGTTTACAGGTATCTATAGCCAGAACTTGGAATTTATACATAGTCTGTACAAATTGCTATATCGGTTAAAAAAATATCAGAGAAAAGGTCTGAAAACCGTGGCAAAGTATACCGACACTACGGTAACTGCTTCATATCAAACAAGCCAGTAGTGGAGCGATAGAAAGATATTTTCGTCTTGTTTGTTTCAGTTCTGATTTGCATCAGCTCTAGACCCGTTCAAGATAGTTGAAGAAACAAATTGAAAACGACGGAATATAGATAAAACACAAATCAATAGAAACAATACAAACAACTATAGATAACAGAAAAATAAGCAATGATAATCATGGAAGAGAATAAAGACATAATTGGTTAAAACCTAAACTAGGTATAACGAAAAATACATAAAAACTGAAGATGAAGCAGAAGAAATGAACAAGAATATAATCGCTCTAGCTCCATTTAGTTTTCAAAAAAATTCCAAAGTGAAGACATAAATCAATAACCATCGAAAAATAGGAATGTCGATTCGGGAAATATACCACAAGAATTTGATATCAAGAAGGCAGTTATAAAAATCAGAAAAACATTAACATATTATCACCAGGAGAAAATGGAGTAGCAGCAGAAGTTCTGAAAGAAGAGCCATTTCCGAAGGTTATCAAAAATATTGTCAACCATAGGACCATGGGCTACAGTCAAATTAGATACACCAGCCCACGGGCTACAACAAATAGCTGACCTAATTATAGTCAGCAAAAATGGGATATAAAAGTCACTAGCCACACTATGGCAAATCAGTCGTGTCTCAGCGCTTCGCTGCAATCAGTAGGTGTTTAGAGACGACTCAAAGTTGGGGAGCTATCTGGACTGATAAAGTTAATACGTTATCGTATCTCTATCAGGGCAGATATTCTCTGACGACCCAGGTTTCGACCTACAGTGAAAAGGCTTTCTAGATTTTCCTGTAGTGCTGGTTTGGTTGTTTAGCATTGCAGGGGTATACCTGACGTGTCGACTGTCCGCCCTTTTGTGCCTTACCACCCGAAGGGACGTTTATCTGGTCCAAGATGATGATGATTTGGTAACAATTAAATATTCATGCTTTCGTAATCTCCGTCCTGTAAAATCACAATATATATGAGCTATCTTAAACTGTTCTGGTGTTTCTCTGTTACTCCTCCCTTCCCGTTCTGCTTTTCAGGGTGAATAGTCGAGCTACATAGCGAAGTTGAGACGCTTTGTGACAATATATTTTCGTTGTTGCTAAATTTTGATATATATCAATATACTTTTGAACTGTTCAAGTAAGATATTCACCTGAAACTTGTAGTTTTTAAACTAATGAGAATAACTCACATTTGAGTGAGTCAGGTTAGTATCGTAATTAAACAACATATTGCTATTTGTACTTGAATAATAACTTATTATATAAAGTCAGAATTTGTAAGATTATCCACTTTTTGTCAATTTGCCTTTCAACAGGAATTAGTAATGTTACTTTACCAAACTAGTAACATAATGTGACAAGTTATTCAAATGCAAACGAGTGGATTGTTGCGGAACTTATGGGTGGACCTCTGCGGGACGAGCGCAGCGAGTTCCACAGTCATCTATTCATTAATACGTTGTTCAAATACGATACTAACCTGACTCATTCAAATGTCAGTTATTCTCATTAGTTCAAAAACTACAAGTTTCAGGTGAGTGTCTTATTTGAATAGTTTAACAGTATATTGGTGAGTAGATAGCTGCGGGACTCGCTGCGCTCGTCCCACAGAGGTCCACCTATAAGTTCCGCAATAATCCATTTATTTGTACTTGAACAATAACTTATTATACAGGGTTCCAACTATTTCATAGGGACAGCATTGATTGCTATCTCGAGAACGGTTGAAGTTACGAGGGCATTTAAATTAGAAAAAGTTACCATTTTTGAAGAATGTTAAAAATATTATGCTTTTGAATTTGAACTATGTCTCTAATCAATAGATTTTAAAATATTTGATAAAATTGTTTTAGCAAATTTTCAAAAATCGCCCTGTATTTCTGAAACTACTAGAAATTTGGCAACAACGCAAATATATTTTTAATAATCTTCAAAAATGGCATCTTTTTTCTAATTTAAACGCCCTCGTACTTTTAACCGTTCCTCAGATAGCAATACTGTCCCTATGAAATAGTTGGGACCCTGCATATTCAAGCTATATGTCTAAACAATGTCTGAACAAAGTTCTGCTATTCAGGAAAGGGGATAGGACTGACATCAGAACCTATACCTACCGGTCCCATCTCGTTATTATTCCAATTATGAAAGATGTTAGGTATAATGAAAATCATCACCAATCGCTTATCACCCAAAATGGACATCTATACCAACCTATTGAAAAGGCTTTATTCTGCCATGATTTTATAATTACTGTTGATTTCCTCACCCTATAAATCCCCATAGAAAAAGCCAACGTTATAAAAACAGTTTGTGTCGCTTATTCCGTGGTCTATGAGAAGCTATGCGATGGCATTGAGCTATCAACTCACAATACAGACTATTATTTTTCCATAACATTTGAAAGAATACAGGTACCGCTGGAACATAACACTACTAATACTATTACAATCAGAAGAGATTAGAGAAGTCAGCAGCAAAACATTCCAGGTTGGCAATGGAGGATGTTTTCAAGAAACTCTAAACATCAGACTGGCATACAGGACGAACGGGTAATCTTCTACAGTTGGTCAACGACATTACTCCTGCTTTTGAACAATTTTGGATCATAACACAGCATTTGAAAATACGGGACAATGAATTTTGGAAACACAAAAGTGATGAGAAATAACGCCGAAGAACGAAAGAAAATTCTCAATCGAAGGAAAAAGGCATCAAATACCTAGGACAGAATTTCTAAGACTTGATAAAAGCACTCAAACAGTACTTACGAAGTAATGCTGGTATCGAGGTTTTGGCAAACTTTCATGGTACAAAAGATTCAACTTCACCTAACAAGTAGAATTTTTGACCATCATAATACACATGGGTTAGCTATCTAAGAATAATACCGAAGATAAGAAGACTTCTCTGACAAAAAAAGAAACACTTTGATAAGAAAGAGATCCAGGTGAGAGGAAGTACGACATCGAAAGCCACCCATTCAGCAAGGATTTTGGCAGGGCACTTTGCAAAATAGAAAGACCACAAATGGAACTCAGAACTATAATACCGAGATCATATTGATTTGATCAAGAGGCAGAATACAGATGGTACTGGTATTGATAACCTCAGACTCACTGCAGGAGAAATGTGACTCAAAATATCCAAAGATGGATGATAACAGCCTAAAAGAAGCAGGAGTAAGTAGATGTATGTAGGGTAAGCACTGCATTTTTGCAGGAAACCTTCACCAATGGGAGTAGGTACCTACTAGGTACTATTTCTAACTTGGGACATCTGTAGATCTGTGAATTAGGGTTGCCAGATTGGAATATCTACAAATCGGGTATACCAATCAAAAATCTGTTAAAAAATCGGGACTTTCAATAAAAATCGGGACACTTTTTTTTTTGAAGGAATACCTAATTTAATATAAAGGAAATAAAATGTGACTGAACAATAAAACTTCCAACACAATTTAAAAATAAAAAATAACGCAAAATAATAATGGTACATTATTCACCTAGGGACTAAAGTGGTATCTACTTTTAATCCCGAGACAAAAAGTTTATATAGGAGGGCTATTTGTCGAGGGATCAAAAAGCAGTTTAGTCCTGAGGTGTAATACACTATTTTATGTACTGTTCCATTTAATCCCCGGGAAATAAAGTAAAAATTTAATCCCTTGGGAAATTGCCAATAAAAAACAATGTTTTTTTGGACAATAAAGCTTATTTAGATTTGATTTGATATGAAGGGAAATTTAATCACGGGGATTGAAAGACCCACTTCACCCCCTTAAAACAGGGATTAAAGGGGTACTTTTAATCCCTAAAATGCATAAAATCCATTAGTTTATTCTTATAGTCGAAACCAAAAGAATCTTGATAATTATTATGAATACTAGTAATAGATAATTAACAAGTACAATTCAAAAATAAGTGTCTTATAAGTAGGCACTTTAATTTTGTCCAACTTTTTAAAAAATTCCGTGAAATCGGGACATTTAGCGTCCTGACGTATAGTCCATCGGGACACGGGACAAAATCTCCAATATTGGGACTGTCCCGTCAAAATCGGGACGTCTGGCAACCCTACTGTGAATGCGTTATTTATACAGAGGAATTGGGTTCTTGGTTAAATTTTGTGACATCGTATTTGCATATGGGAAATAGAAAATCTCACATCATCCTTAGAATTGGCTTAAACTTGCCATAAACATACATACTTTGATCTATTATCTAGTATAGAAAAGTACCAAAAATATTATAAATAATATTGTACAGACTGTGTGATGTTGACCACCTTGTAAGCATCAATATAGGGTTTGGTAGATGGTAGTGGTAGGTAGGTACGGATCTGTGCTCGTTAATTAAACGCAGGCATTGGTATTGCAGGTGTGTTTTGTTTTGAATTTCAGGTGTGTCAGCTGACTCGAAGGCCTGAGGAAACATTTTTCGATTGTACAATAAAATGGAAATTATTGCCAGCTCACCTGTGCACGCAACTTTTATCAATCATTAAAAATTAAGTAGTGGGGCTAAAATTTCGACATGCGACTACTACCTCGCAGTGAGTCCCATTCAGTTTTTAATTGAAGTATGTTTTTAATTAATTTCCACTAATTAAGCCGCAGATATTCATTAATTTTTGTGTTTTAATTAATAATAATGTGCCTTATTTCTTACCTGTAAACAAAAGTTACAAAATGAGTGAAGAATCGCCGAAAAACATTGAAGAAGGCCATGGTCAAACTGTGGCCCCAGTTGCGGAGCCTCCGACAAAAAGTTGGGTTAAATTCGAGGAAGACAGTGAACCAAAACCTGTGTTGACCAGTACTCCAGAGAAATCTGAGAATCATCAGATTAAGCTCGAAAAGCCACCGCAAACACCTAAACATTCTCAGAATAAGCCGCAAACCTTTGAAAATGCTCAGAAAATGCCGCAGAAAATAATCAAGGAACCACCGCCTCAGGATGATTCTCCTGCTGTTTTGTCTACTGAGAGTGTGCAAGTTACTTTGGAGAGGAGTCTCAGTCGATCAATGAACGAGAGTATGAATAATCATGTTGCTGGTTTGGATCAGAAACCGTTGAGAAATGTTGAATTACCTGTGGCTACTGTGGAACCCATAAGACAAGGATTTTGTAAGTTGATATTTCTGTTCAAGAATTAGGAGTATACCTACCTCAGGGTGTCAAGTTATAAAGTATCACCACCTGTAACTTTTTTATGTTTGATTGTACATGAAAAACTTACAGGTGGTGGTACTTTATAACTTGACACCTGGTAGGTACTTGAGTATATTTTATTTCATAAGCTCAGTCTGAGTCTGGTCGCCCTTCATATATACCAGAGGCTATTTTTCAAATAACTAAATATAATTTTTTAAGAGTAGACATGTTAGTTCCCATCAAATGTGATAGTTTCTAAGATACTACAGCTTTGTAAATGCTGAATAAGGAAAATTATTATTCTCTAATTTATTGCAACTAGGTACTGGGAATTTGCAGTTTTAATGGAATTATATAAGTACTAATAATAATAAGTTTGTTTTTTTTTTCAGCTAATGGTGATATTATTGTTACTCTATTGCCTGTAAATGCTCGATTTCCATGGATCACACCCGCAGTATTCCGTCCAGAATTAGTACCTGAAGAGTTAATGGCTCAAGGACTAACTGTAAGTCAAGAATAGAGACTTTAATTCTAACCAATATTGTGACTTGTTACTAATCATGATTTATTTAGGATTTAAAAATGTATTTTCAAGTGTATCTTGTTGCCAGACTTTGATGAAGGCTTAAAATAGTTGTATCTTGCTCATTTGGATTTTTTGCATTACTAGATTCACTGTTAGCTTGTGAAGTGAACTTTATCACTAATCAGAGCTCTGGGGTACTGTGATACCCAAAATATACTTAAAGTAAAATATTCAGTAGGTACCCACATTTGATACTTAAGTATTTTATTTAAGTATGTACTTTTATATGGAGGACCTACCTACTTAACAAAAAATAATCAATACAATTTGTACTGGTACGTATCTAAAATTAGCAATTTACTTCAAGTATGTATAGGTAGGTACTACTTACTACATGAAAATCTACTGAAAATTTGAATCTAATGAGTAGTTTTCATAAGTAGTTACTTAAAGTATTTAAGTGAACTATTTCAAGTACATAAAAGTGCTGTGAATATTGTACTTAATACTATATTTGAAATATTGAAACCGTAATATTTAATAAATTAGGAACTAGGTATGGAGGGGTTTTCCACCTAACAAAATTTGTACACCGATTAACAGTACTAACTGAGATATTTCCATGTATTAACAGATATTTTTATGTACCTAATAACAAGTTATTGCCAACTATTTCCATGTATTAACAAAATATTGCCACATATTGTCAGGTATTTCCCTAGTATTATCACATATTACTAGATACTGCCATGCTATTGACAGACTAAAATCAAATATTTGTCTTTCCAGAATTCTAGGTATTGACATATCCACAGGTATTTATATGTTATTAATGGGTATCAACCAATGACATTACCATATATTGCTTAGATATCTAAAAGTATTGACATATATATTACCTACATAATTAACAAGTAGGAAGTAGGTATTGCATAGTAATGACACTATTGACATAGTATTTACCTGGTATTGACATATATTAACCAGTGATTTGTACATCGATTAACAAGGTAAAAAACCCCTCGGTAGGTACCTACAATAATAGATACCATAACATAGAGATGTGATTAAATGGGAAAATTATGATAATGTGGAAAGGCAGCAAAGTTTACTTTTGTTGTGAAATAAAATCTTCATGACATACAGGCAGTAATAGATAGTTTTCCAAAAATGTTCACCTTCCTAATTAGGTAGGTAATGAAACAAAGTCATGACTCAATTTACAGTTTTTGGGATTTTTAAAAATCCTCAATAACACTATTACTATCTAGTCGATATGGACTGAGGTGAGACCTATAAGCCCATTTTTGCACTGTTACTTATCAACTGTTAGTTATTGAATATTTGCTCTGGATTAAGCACTATGTGAACTGACTATCAAGTTTTGTCTTGAATACTGACACTGAAGTAGCACTAACTGTTTCAGCTGGGAGTTGATTCCCGAGAGCAAATACTCTATTTGGTAGAAAGTTCTCCATACATACTGTGATGTGATTTATTTTTTTATGTTTGAGTCTGTGACCCCAGAGTTCAAGACATAGGGGTGTCTAACTGTTCGAATGTTGTTGTATCGGTTGTTGTGTAATGTTTGGTAGGTGAAGATAAGATCTACTCTTTGTTCTTCTATTTTGGAAACTCAGTAATTTTTGTTGTTTGAGTCTTTCCTCATGTGGGTCTTCTTCTACCAAGTTGCAAGGCCTGCAGTATATGTTGTACAGTTTTGAAAACGTTTCTTGGGAAGACCTTCTCTAGGAGGAATAACTTGCTGTTGGCTTTTTTACATATTGTTATTACATGTGCTGACCAAGTATTTGGTTATTAGAACTCCAAGTGTTCATTGTATTGCTGAACATTGACCAGTACTGACCCGTTGATGGTGTATTCATTTTCTGGTTAATTTTTCCCAAGATAGAGTACCTAAGTACTATACATTATTCCACATTAAGGGGCAGTTGTCAGTCCCCACACCACTTCTCAGTTTGGTTTAAATCATTGTTGGCAGGACCATAAGTTTTTATGTCGTCATCGAACGCTGCACATGTTGATATTATTAGGTTGAGAATATCTATAGTCTACATTACAAACAACAGAGGTGCAAGTACCGAGCCTTGGGGTACTTTGTACTGGATAGAGTTCAGAATATGAGTCGCCAACTCTGACTTTGTACTCTCTGTTCGTGAGATAGTCTTTGATCTAAAGCAGCAACACCAAAATGATCCAGTTTTAGCAGAAACCTCTGACTTGGGACTCGGTCGAATGCTTTAACCAAATTCAAATAACATCAATAGGAGTTTTTTGATGTAATGATTTTGTCCGGTTGTGAGATCTTCAGGAATTATTGCCTCCATTGTGAATACTTTAGAAAACTTATTAAATAAGATGGTGGCTTTCTCAATATTATTATGTATTGGTTGTTACTAGATTTATTGAGTAGGTACCTATTGTAAGAATTGATCAATAATAATTGCTTTCAAGGATCAGGTACAATCTCCATTTACGTAAATAGAATTTTGTATTTGGGTTTTACTTATTTTTCTGTAAGTCTTATTAAACCATAATCTTTTTATTTGTTTTTCCTATTGCTAGTTGAAAAATTATCAAGACGTTTTGGAAACCTTGGAGCCTCAACCAAATTCGTATCATTCCATACACATAAGGTCATCCAGGCCGTATTTATAAAAGTGAAGTATTTCCTTCAAAGGTAAAGGTAGAAGTAAAAGAAAGAGGTCACATCTCTAGATAACTGATTTCCATTTTTTTGAAACAATACTCCTATCTAAACGATAGGGAAAGCTTTGTATAAACTTAAGATAATTCAATTTCAGAGAAACTTCTGTCACGGAATCAAAAGTATCCATTGATAAAGCGACTTGTTCTCAGCTAAACTACGATTCTGAGGACACACTCTGCATTCATCCATGACAAAAATAGTTAGTAATATAAAACAAATAAAAACTGATAAAATATAGCTGCCCAATACTCAATATTTTATCAGGATTCTATAGTCAAGTCAAAATGGTTTGGGTAAATTAGTAAATTACGGTATTTGTAGTTGTTTTGATGATTTCTAGAGTTCCCATTGCATAACCTCCCATTAATAATTATCCTCCTGCGTATATAAATTTACCTACCCATCTATGACAATTAAGTAAAAACTCTTAATAAACGGATGTTTGTTCTACGTTATCGAGGAAATGAATAATAAATTATCGCTAATAGTAATGCGAAGTATAATACGTGCCATAAATGAAAACAATTGACCTGTGACTAATATAATAATTACGTTGTTGACAATCAGATCGGCGAAATCCTAGATAAATTAAAAAGTTTATTCTGCTTACTTAATAATAGTACAGAATACAGTGACAGTTTTTATTAAGGCTACTATTTATACATATAGAAACCATATACCTATACATTAGATGTTATATTATATTAGCTTCAATATTCTGATGATAGAAAAATGTGTCATTGCCTCCCATATTATTACATGAGATCTTCAATAATTATAAATATATAATATTGATACATGGAACATATTGTTACATATTTATTTGAAATTTCTGTTGAAACACTTGAATATTTTTAACAAATCTGCAAAATTTACAAATATGGGCAAGATTTTCAACAATGTGAAATTTACATTATCATAATTTGGATTTTTTTTTTTCAGCTCACCGTAGAAGAATATGTCCAAGCTATGGAATTACTAGTAAACGACGTCAGATTTACTATGTATAACGTTTGCTACAAACGAGTACTTGTGATATGGATTACCCTAGCCTTTATTGTATTGTTAAGTTTACTATTTTCCGGAACCAATGGACTCACCCTGTTTGGATTGGGCATTGGATGGCTTGTACTTAATGCCGCAGCTATATTTTTATCAATGTATATTAAGTTTAAACTTCAAAGGAATCTCGAAAGGCATGTATCCATTATTCATATAATATAATAATCAAAATGGTAATATTCTAGATGTTTGGCAAACGTCAACAAACAACTTCTCCGTCACAAAATCGCATTGGCGCTAGACGACCGTGGTAAAATTTCCTGTCACAAAGTGAACCTTTGCTTCATTTACATGGACTCTGCACCTTGTATTGCCCATCTTCAAACCTCCATTGAGCAACAGGAAAGAGATCCTGCTAGCGGTTGGGAGCAGAGAATGGATATTACAGCTAATGATATTGTGATTCAAGGTAGCAGGACTACTCGGTTATCTAGAAAACAGGTAAGAATTTATCCATTAGATTGTTTCTACATGTTTCGCATTGTTTCCAAAGTTGGTAATCTAGTTCAAACATCTACTGTGACTAATCCATCTTGAAACAGCTATACATATTATATGTATTATTTTAAAAACAAACATAAGTGTATTGAGTAGTAGGTATATTTGAAAGTAGATGGGCATTGTATCATTTTGGAGTGGTTCTTTCTTTTTCTCTCTCAATGTTGCTTCTAATGTTTTCTTTTAAACTGGGATAATAATTATAGGCTTTATGTATGTACATTAAATTTATTTTGAAACTAACATCCATACACTTTCCTCTACTGTTCCCACCACTCCAAAAAAATACATCCAATTTTTCTCCCTCAAAACCAAACTATCTCTTCTTTATCTTTCTTCGTAGGGCCGTTCCGAACAGCTCTACTTACGCTATGTACAGCGTTGGGGCAAAGATTTCCTTCGGAGACGATTAGATTGGACTATCGACGAAATGTTAGGGAATCCAGCTAGTCCGAGGCACATACAGAGCGCTTTATGTCCTTGCCAGTATATGGAGGATATTCTGGCAAACAAAACTACCCCGTTGGACGATCAGAGGGACTGTTGTCCTATTTGGTCTAGGCTTATGTCTCGTCTGGGGATTTATTAGAAGTAATTTTTCGTTTGGATTAGAAGGTTGTCTGAAAGTTTTAATGAACCATAATAATTATCATATGTTAAATATATTACCAAAATTTAACTACTCTAATCATCAGACTGACAAAAACATACTAATACAAATATTTTTATTAATGTTTATACAATATTTGATTTATCTATGTCGGGAATTTAATTGCAATAAAAAAATTTAATAATCAAAACATACATGAATAGTAATCTTAAGACAATTAATTAATTAAATATGTATACAAGATATAGGCACATTCCAGACAAAACATAAATAAAATTAGTCCTGTTCAAATTAGTTCATGTGTTCTAACAGTCGAATTTGTTTGACCATGAGATGGTTTTCTTAAAACTTAAAGGCAACTCTTCTTGAAATATTCACTTTTTAAACAGTTCACAGCTTTTTGAACTTTATTTTGCCAATAGGCATATCAGTCAGGTCTTGAATGTTTTATCTAGGTTAAAAATTATGTATGTTAGATAAACAATAATAATCTTGCCTTGCATGCAAAGGACAAAATTTATCAAATAGAGTCCAATAAGCTGTGTGTTATTGTAATCTATCTGGACCAAAGCAACTTTACACTACTTACACTTCTTTAATGATTTATTGTTGCATGTTAGCTTGCTTGTACTAATTTACTAAACAACTGTATTTATTTATCTATAAAAATAATTTAATTTCTTTTTGATATATCTTTTTGTTTCAGGAACGCGCCACTCTGCTCTACCTCCGCTACGTTTCTAGATGGGGTCG
This sequence comes from Ceutorhynchus assimilis, assembly GCA_917834065.1. NCBI lineage: Eukaryota > Metazoa > Arthropoda > Insecta > Coleoptera > Curculionidae > Ceutorhynchus > Ceutorhynchus assimilis. Next base: position 52,867,904 of record OU892279.1, read on the forward strand.
CGAACGTATCCGCGGACTACTCCAAAGTCCCCCATCTGCTGGCGGACGTCACTGTGCCTCTCTGACCTGTCCCTGTCAGTTCGTCGAGGACCATCTTCATTGTAAACCGCAAGGCAAGTTGACTATGCGAAATTTCTTCTATCTTCCTGATCAGCCATAGTGGTCGATCATACTTGAGATGGCAATAATGCTTCTGGGGGATGGGCTAATCTTTTCGGGTGTCATATGCTGTAACTGAATTTAAAAATCATGAAAGAAACTAAGTTCGTAAATAAGATATCTCTCAATTTATGTTGGAATGATTTTTAGTTTTTCCTAATAAAGATACTAACTGAATAATTAGGAAATTGAAAAATGTGATTACGAGGCATTATAGTATTAAGTACTCACTTATATCAGGGTATTCATTATTAGGTTATCCCTTAGCATTTAATGTAGGCTCATTTAAGTTTTATTGAACAGCATTCAAAATGAATCAACTTCTCTCAATTTTAAAGACAAGAAAGTATCTGCAATGATTGTTTTAAAAACAACATTTTTATTATAAAAAATTGCTTTCATTAAAGGACATTTTAGGCTTCAACATTCCTTTCAGCTTCTGGTAATGGTGGCGGATTTATGTTTTATTTATAAGGCTTCGACTGTAACGTTTTTACTAACTTTTATTGAGTTTTAGCGTTGATTGTTTTAGGCAATGTTAAAATGATTATGTTTTAAAATAATGTTGATTAATTGGAAATCTCTAGAACTGAGAGCTCAATCCGTACTTGATATATTAAGGGCCAATACATTCCATCTTGATTAACGAATTTGATACTTGGTTAAATTTAACAAGGTTTTGCATGGGCCAAGGTCTGTATGTATGATCTCTGGTTAGAGCACATTCAAACCCCTGATTATTTTCAACTGCCTCCAAATTCGAAAACTGAGAACAAAAGTACCGGCACTAAGTGATTTATTTATTTTCCTATGATTAGTTTATTAACTCGATATTATTGTTCTATTTCTGCCTATGAATGAATTTAAGGCACTAAATGAATTTGGAGATTATCCACTGATGTGATAATTTTTGAAAGGATTAGCTGAAACTATACCTACCTACTTTGTAAAATATAGAGAAATTGGCAAAATTGCATAGCAGATTTATGTGGTTCAGTTACTTAATACTTATTATCTGCTATTCTAAATGGTTCTTGAACCAAAACAAAGCCTTTTATTGCTTCCTTCCTAATCTTCAAGTTTATTTTAGTTAGCCTTTCATTATTCACCAGGCTTTTGAAGTGTATAATTATCAAAACCGTAAAGTGTACTTAAAAGTATTGTAGGATAAGCACCTTGTTCCAAAACAACACGTTCCGTCCAATGTAACTGTGACTTTTGTAAATATGTTGAAAAAATATAATTGTTTTTACAAAAACTTTATCAAACCTGAATTTATTATTACTGACAAAAAAAAACAGCCTAATAACGCTTTCCAATGAGTTTTAATCATCTGGTCTATTGGCTATGGGTTAAGAACTAACAATAGGTTCGTAGTATATATTCTTAATGTGGCTTGTTACTAATGTTGTCATCGTTTTTTTAGGGCCAAAACATCTGTGTCTGGTGTGCTTCTATCATTCTGATAATTCAGATGCTATTTATGTAGAATAACCAATCAAGGATCCTGTAATCTACACTATCCTTAGAACTCAGTAAATTTGTTTTTTCTATGTTGTAGGTTCATGTTGCTTATACTTCTCTGATGATAATGTTCGATCTGAAATTATGGCCTCAATGCATCTGCCAAGACTTTCGTCCTAAATTTAAAATAATTATCGTACCTTCTCAGGATTATTGGAAATTATTTTTTTAATATTTTATTTTGCCATGATACTTAATTTAAAATAGGTTAATAGTATTTAGAGTATTGTTTGTATACATTTGCACTTTATCTTTATTTTTAGCACCTCTAGATATTTTATTATTGTATTTTATTTCATTGTTTTAAATTCAAATAAAAACTATGTATTGACAGAATCATATTACTATAAACTTAAATTATTAAAAAGTACAATATATTTTCATAGAAAAAAGTTGCTTATGTACTAAATATTTTGACACAAATTTAACTGGCGCGACCATTTGTACTTGTACTCCAATTTGTACTTGTTTTTCGGTTCCCTGCTTGTTAGTGCGATATCCAGGATTTCCATAGCTCTATCGGAAAGAACTTGAGGTTGATACTCCAAACAACCATTTATTTCAACACATACTTCTTCAGTTTCAGGTTTTCTAAAGAAAATAAATCGTTTTCAGAAGTTAGAAAAATGATAGTGCTTTACTTACTTAACTAACTTAGGTTGACAGAAAAGTAACTCGGGTAATATCCCAACCGGATTTACTGTTATTACTTTAATTCCAGCAGAGAAAAGTTCCTCTCTTAATGCCTGACTGGCTCCTTCTACTGCAAATCTAAAACAATAATCTCATGATTGAGAGAAAAATAACAAAATTCTAGACCTACCTACTAGCAGCATAAGCCACTAAACCTCCACCCATATTATCAGTAGTTCCTATTGTAATAATTCTACCACTTGAATTTTTTAGTAAACTCTGGTAGGTTCTAGCAGTTCTTAAAACTCCAATAATGTTGGTTTTCAATAGGGCGTCCCAGTGAGCGATATCTTGTTGAGTTAAAGAACCACGATATGTTATTCCATTGGTACAAACCACAGCCCAAATTCCTAAGAAAAAAATAAATAATATCAGTTGAAAAAATAATGCATGTAAAGAAAAGTTACCATCTTCTCCAGCAGGCAAATGAGCTCTGATAATATCAACAGATTCGTGCAAAAGATCCTCTCTGGTCACGTCTAGATGTAAAGGTACAATGTTTCCTTGTCCTTGAATGCTTTCTCTGTACTTTTGCCATGCCCTTATTACCTTGCCTGGTACTGAATCGTCGGGTGATCCAGATGTTGAACCGTTTTTTAGTCCAGCGAATACACGGAATCCGCGATTTGCTAAATGAATTGCCAACTGGAAAAAAAATATATCATTCAACCTTATGTGCGTATTATCATCAGTTTGAAAATGTTAGGTATATGCGAGCTATTAATTAATAAGATTTTCCTTCAAGTTGGATTGTTTCACATTATATTTCCGGTCTTAAAGCTGCATTGATCCTGTTTTGAAATGCAAAATGTAGTAGAAGTACTTTACTTTACTGAACTCTCTATCGTATAGGGTTTTTGAGAAAATCGAGTTTGAAGTTTTGGACAAAATATGTCGACCAAATTTCAACTTTCAAGCTCAATATCCCGGAAACTTCACAAGCAAAATCAGCAAAAACCAATTTTAAGAACTTATAGAGAATTTAATACTGTTTTCAATGATGCATAATTGTAGTCAATTTTCTCAAATATCATTGAAGATATGAGCAATTGTTCATGTATTTTATCCCTCAGGCTGATAGCCAGCATCGCTATGTGAGAGTAGTGGTCTCTAGGCCATAAGTTGCAACGGGGAGAATGCACGCATCGTACACTTTTCTCTTGAGGCAGGTTGGGACTTTAGGGTCTCTGAGAATATGGTTTAGTTTTCCAAAGGCAGCCCAAGTCAAGCCGATTCGCCTTGTGACTTCCGCTGTTTGGTTGTCCTTGCCTAATTTGATATTATGTCCCAGATAGGTGTACTGCTCCACGGTTTCCAAGTGTTGGTTCTAATGTTATTCGGACATTTTCATGAGAGAGGATTTAGGTCTTCTGGAAGTTCATTTGCAGGCCAACATTTTCTGAAGCTTGCATAAGTTCGTTTATCATTTGCTCCGGTTCATTTATGTCTTGGCTCATAATAATAATGTCGTCTGCGAAACGCAAATGATTCAGGTAATTTCCGTCAACAAATTTTTGTTTCCACCTCAGGTTTTTGAATATGTCTTCCAGTGCCAGGGTGAAAAGTTTTGGGGAAATCGTGTCACCCTGCCGCACTCCTCTGTGGATGTTAATTTTTTCGGTTTGTAGATCTTTCTTGATGTTAACTTGGAACGTTGCGTTTTTATAAATATGTTCAATTAAGTCCGAGTATCTAGAATCAATTCTTGCCCTATTCACGGCATTCAGCACTGCCCATATCTCAATAGAGTCGAAGGCCTTTTGATAATCAACGAGTACCATATGGAGAGGCACGTTATATTCCGTGCGTTTCTCTATTAGTGTGCGAACTACTTGGATATGGTCGATTGTGCTGTACCCTTTCCTGAAACCGGCCTGCTCTATTGCTTAGTAGAAGTAGAACTTTCTGTCCAGGCGATTTGTTAGTATCTTCGTCAGCAGTTTGTACATTGTAGTAGTTAGTAAGCTGATTGGATGGTAATTTCAGACATTTGTATTCTGAGCCTTGAGGGTACCCCTTTTGAATTTTAATTTTCAAATCTTCAAACATAAATATTTCGGTAACCCGGGACAAAGTTATCTTCAATTGTAGCTGTCAATAAAAGCTTCAAAATTACTGTCGCTTTGTGAAGTTTTTGAGATATTGAGCTTTAAAGTGGAAATTTAGTCGACATCTGATGTCCAACTAAATTTCAACTTTGAAGTTCAATATCTCATAATTTCACAAGCGACAGTAATTTTGCATGGCTTATACAGAATTTAATTCTCTTTCTAGTGATGTATATTTGTAGGCAATTTTCTCAAATATCATGAAAGATATGAGCAACTATTCATAAGCATGTCAAGATTGCAAAAAATGTCCAGAGCCAAAAATTAGATTTCCTTTTTGGATTGGATCGAAATTTTCCAATGCAACTAACTGATGATAGGAGCAATTAGGGGTCAGGGGTAAACAAATTAGCTTGAAGCTGCGACCACCATTATTCGATAGCTTTTAGGTTCCCTATGAGCATACCAAAAGTCCCCATTGCTGTGAGTGGTGGAACATCCCAAAATCTGGTCCGCCATCTTGATTTTTCGCACTTTTTCCTAGTTTGCTTCAATATCTTGGAAACAAATAGGAATTTAAAAAATTTTCAAGAGAACTGGATATAAAATAGATCTGAGCCCTACTTGACACATTCGTAGTTCCTCCAAAAATTTCAGATTAGCTGAAATGTTCGATACCTAAGAAAAGTTCTTATTTCCAGGATGTAACTCTCCGAAAACTAGCCTGCGACCTTGCATTTTTAACCAAATTCTAGAGGATTAAAATTATTTTCCTTACCATTGTTGTATTTGGTAATACACTCTTAAGCAGTGATATTTTAAAGAGTCTGGGGAGCAGATAGGCGGAGCTCCGGAGCATGCCGAACGACATTCCGCGTGTGGCTAAATTCACCAAAATGTTGCACCGATCCTTTGTGAAATGGGGGTTCGATTCTCGTTGAAAACAATGCATTTTTTTTCAGGTTTTTTTTTTTCTTTGGGGTTTTTATTTTTCTTTTAAAGAATATTAAGAATAGTATATTAAAGTATAAGTGGATTTTAAAGACCAGTTATCATAAATTACTAATAATTGTAGAATGCTAAATTCGTGCTTAACACTTGTAATATTTTATTTTACGTTATCTACAAGTACCTAACCTACTCCTGACAAATCAATAATTAAAAAGTTGACATTTAGACTTGTTTGGGTTGTTGATGTTGTCATGATAACTTTAAAACACGCGCGTTTTTGAATGTTGGATTTAAACACGCTGAGGAGTACCTACTTTAAATAAGTGAAATAGGTTATCAATAAAAAAAAATCACTGTACAATTTGAACCATAATGAAACTGGATGAACTTTTCATATTGCTCAAAAATCCCTGCATAGGTGACTTTGTGAAGTATGTAGGAGGCTACATAGCTAATTTTTGTAATAGATGGAAGCATCTATTACAAAAACTTCGTCTATTGGAACACTAAACAACGGCTTGCAGTTCGTGTCCAAATCCGTAAAAAGAGCTGTATATGTATATAAAATATCAACAAAAATATTTAACCGAAATGGCATAGGTAAGTGTAGTATTTTCAATATTTGGAGCTACCACAGTTTGTGAATGTTGTTATATTTCATCGCTCTTACAAAAAAAAAACATATTTAGAAACTTTTTCGTCTCTTGACAATTTTTGATAAACCTTACAGTGATAAAAGAACGAAAAATCAAGATGGCGGGCTGGATTTGGGGATGTTCCACCAATCACAGCGACAGGGACTTTTAGTATGTTCATAGGGAAACTAAAAACTATCGAACACGAGTGGTGGCAGCTTTAAGTAAGCTAATTTGTTGAGGTCAAGCATATACCATTTCATAAGTGCACCAGAGTAACAGAGAAATTAGACTTCCTCTGCGGAATGAGGCCGAACAAGCTGAATTTTTGCAGAGACCTTCGTTTTGATGTTCTAATGAAGCACAAAAAAATCGAATATGCCTACCCTTGTGCGTCTTCAGATATCGAAGGTCAGAGGTCCCGAAAATCGTTTTTTTGCGAAAATCTGGCTTCTAGTGCATCTGACGTCGAAGAACCCAATACAAAACTTACGTAAAATAGTATTTTCTACAAAATTGTTTCTATAAATTTTTTTGTACGACCAACTGTTTTCAAAATATAGCGTGATAAAGCAGGAGCGCGCGCATTCAAAATGGGTGATACTATATTATACAGGGTTTTTCCAAAAAATTGAAAAAAAAATGCAATTTGTTTCAAATTTTATTTTTTTTTGGGGTGGTTTCAGGTAGAAAATGGGGATGCATTATTCGAATTTTTAAATATCATTCCTACGTCAATAATCCCTGAAAATTTGAACAGCCTAGCATTACCCCTCTAGATGATATGCATGGGGGTTGTTTGAATTTCAACACCCTGTATTTTGGAAACGACGCACTTCCGACCATCGGTGTCTTATGTCAAATTACTTCTCTATGGTTCCTCTATATACTCTGGCATTCTTTGCCAGTTGAACAAGGACACCCTGTATAATACAGTATCGCCTATTTTCAATGCGCGCTTCCGCTTTATCACACTATATTTCGAAAACGGTTGGTCGTACAAAAAATTGTATATGAACAATTTTGTAGAAAATACTATTTTATGTAAGTTTTATTTTGGGTTCTTTGGTGTCAGATGCTCTGGAAGCGAGATTTTCGCAAAAAACGTGACCTTTGACCTTCGATATCTCAAGACGCACAAGGATAGGCATATCCGATTTGTTTGTACTTCATTAGAAGATCAAAATGAAGGTGTCTGCAAAAATTCAGCTTGTTCGGCCTCATTCCGCAAATCGCCCTTTTTTTGGTCTAATTACCCTGGGGTGATAGCCAGTACATATTATCTGATGCATGTGCACTAAGTAATTTTGGCAATTTTTGCCACTCGAATAATGATCATTCACAAATTTCTCAAAAGGTTTTTCATCGGAAGGATTTGTTTATCTCAATATTATGAAAAATCATCACTGAAGTAAGAAAAAAAGGGACCAGGGTAATGTAAACAAGCTATTATTGTACCTACCTTTCTTTTCTTATCTATTTTTATATTCGTCATTCGGCAGTAGATTATTGTGGAGGAATGAGCTATTAAAAAAATAATAATTACCTAAGCTGTGATCCTATAACTGCCCTCTAAATCAGAATTTTGGTGAGCTACTTCTAGTTGAGCATGCTTGGTATTAGACTTTAAGCATTTGGCTGTGGATGTTTTCAATAACGTCCTCCTAACAATTGAAGTTGCGTTTCACTGATATCCAGGACAACAAATCATGATTTGATTATTTCTTTTTGGTAATTGGTGTGCCCCGAGGAAGCCGTACGCCATAATAGGTTAGGATCTCATTTGTTACACGATTATACTATTAAAGGTAAGCGTGTAGCAGTGGGGCACTACCGAATACCGGCAAGAAATGGTTGAATTATGATTTGCTGTTGGGTGTCAGCTACACAACGTGGTTTCAAGTGAATTCAGCTCAATGGGGCTTTACTGGACTAGCTGAATGCTCTCCAAGTTTGTCAGGCAAAATTGTTTTTGTGTTTTCCAAATGAAGAGTCAAGTGATCGTGTTCTATATTGTAACTGAAATGAAATGGTCACGCCTCTAAAGAGGAATAAAAAACCTTTCAAAGAAGGTATCACACGGGGTAGGTTCTCATTTTAGAAAAATCTTTAGGGGGAGAAGCCTCTAAGACAAGAGGGGTAGGGGTTAGGCAGTAAACACATTTGGTTTTTCCGATGTGTATTTGATTGAGATATTCCTGATTGCTAGTTTTTAAATTGTCACCCTGTCCTTAAGGAAAGCGTCAACGAAAGAAAAAACAGACATTCAAAAATCTTAACAAATGACAGGTATTCGAAATCAAAGAACATTTCATAAGAGATGCAACTTGACAAAGGAGAAACTACAGTTACATTACCTACTGAAAAAGTGAAAACATGTTTGCTGATGTGTTGAACAAAGTGCTTTTCAATGTTCCGGACCTGAGATTTAAGATAATTGAAAATGTAAGTATGGATGTTTCAAGGTGATGTGCATGTTTAAAAGAATCTATGTAAGTAATTAGTACCAGTAGGTATACCAATACACACTTTGATTGACCTTCACTTCCCATGTTTTGGAGGACCATTTTTCCATTTTTGTTGGGGTTCAACTTGAGTTGTAAGAAAAAACCATTGAATTCTTTAATCCTTGAACGTATAGAATCACTTGAGCCAAAGTTCATTTTTACCTGTAATCCCATGGCATTATCACAACATGTGATAACCACCGGTTTGCCTCCTCCAGGAAATAATTCGGACGATCCAGATTCGTGGTTGCCTTTAATTTTGCAAAGCAAATAAAGCATTATGGCACTGGCTATTGATACAAGGGCTACCAGCTGTAGGGCTAGTACCCAAGCGGTCTGTTCATCCATCATGGCTAGAATCCTGGAAAAAATACATAAAAATCTGAATTAATCATTGACAAATCATATTGAGATTAGAATAAATGCATATTTTAGAATCTAAACCATGAAAAATATTCTTTTACAGCTCAAACAAATTGAATTATTTCAACAAGCGGTTTGTTTAGATATATGCTGCGAGATTGTTTCTTATATGGTAAAAGCATGGGTGTGTTGATGTTAATGTCTTTGCAGTTTATTTGGTTTCAATTTAGGTCAGAAGGTTGTTGCCCAATAAAATTTCTTTTCAGTAAATCATAAATTTAAACATTTTTCTACACTAAGTAGGCTTAATTTGAGCATATACTTGGTATTTGCGAACAACTTTTCTGTTTTCCATTATCGCTTATGCGAGAGAATGTTTGTCCTAGAGCTGCTACAACATCATCGCACTCGATTTAGTCAAAACAACCATGTAATGAGCCTATCGGTTGTATTAACGGTTAAATGTTCTGCATCAATAGAAGACTTAAATTGTGTTAACGTTATTTAATTGGAAAATAAACTAGGCACGTATTATGTCAACAGGTCGGAACTTCGCACAATTACATTCACTCAAGAATTTAATCGGTACGGTATCGAATGCCAAGTTTATGTTCTTATGAGAAAAATGTTATTTTCTGCATCCTCTTGTAACAGAAACAAACATGCAGGGTCCATTTTAATCATATTACGTGACCGGCTTTCAATAATAATTTAACTCTCACTTCAAAAACGATAAGTTTGAAATAATACAGATATGAAAGTATAATTTCACTTTAAAGTTACCCATTCCCCAAAAGAATCTGTCGAAATGTTTCATATTTTTATGTTTTATTTGTATTTTAATTTGCGGTTTTATTTTCACTTTGGTCATTTGCTAATCTCAATAAATGACGACGTGTGCCTTATACAAATAGTGGGTTTTATTTATTCAAAGATTGTTTATGGATGCATTAGCAAAACTTGCATTAAGGCACGTCTGCAATTAATTATTAATAATTATTATTACTCATAGGAAAGACCATATTAGTTTTTTTTATAGGACAGGTGAGGACATTTTGTATTGCGTCGAGAATTGCTATTACTAAATTGAATAACTAATAATAAAATAATACAAAAATAAAACACACACAACTTGGGACCCTCAAATATATCCACTATTGCCAGGTCAAAAAAATTAAATTCACCAGAAATTGCAATGAAAAACCACCAGATTTAAAAAAAAAAAATCCCAAAAATCTTAAAAGTTGTCTTTTAAAATTACGAGTCCGTAGGGGCGAGTGTGGTCACCTTCGTCGTGTGTAGGTACCTGGTTTTTCAATCTCAATTTTTCGGGAATTTTTTTTATTTTCTGAATTGAGTAGGGGAGGAAACTCCATAATTAGTTGAATTTTTGTTAACTTCCGGAAAAGATTATGATATTTGGGTTTGACTCTTAGATGACATTGTGGCCCATAGACAAAATGTCGGATTCGAAATTCGATAATGCCATATGGTACAGGAGGAAATGTGGATCATCGTTCCCACATTTTGCACAATATCTTAAGAAGCTTAACAATTGGATACTGTTTTGAGAATCAAATGATTGCTAAGAGAAAATCAGGTAATCAATTGAGAATGATATAGGAATCCCCAAAAAAATGGAAATCACCTGGGAAAATATTTAACAATCATAACTAACTAGTTGTAATTCTTGGGAATACATGGGATTTATTGATCAGTGATTGTGGTGAAATTCAACTTTGAGACTCAATTGATCAAAAAGTACTTGAGCTACCAAATCCAATTTAGCACAGAATTATAGAAAATTTAATGCTCTTTTCGATGATATACGATAAGTTTTAGTTTGCTCAAATTTCAATGAAGATATGGGCAATTGTTCATGATGTCAGGATTTTTTTTTTTAAATTTAGATCCAAAAAATCTTCCTTTGAAATTGTCATTTTGAAATAATGTTAGTTTTTTTTTCGACTAATTTAGACCCGCTCTATCGATTGGAAAAATCAAAATTCAAAAAATCTGAAAAATAAAAATTTCGATTTTTTCAAAAGGTTAAAACCCCTTTGGATTTTAATTTCAAAATTTTCAAACTCAATTTTCTGGAAACCCGTCAAGGATTTTGGATCATTTTTTTTTTGAGATTGTAGCTCTTGATGAGGGCCCTAAAATGGTACTTAGTCGAAGTCACTAGCATTTACGGTTTTTGAGAAAATCGAGTTTGAAGTTTTTGACTAAATTTCAACTAAAATCCAACTTTGAGGCTCAATAGCTCCAAAAGTATTTCAGTTATCAAACTCAATCTAGCACTGATTTATAGAGAATTTGATACTCTTTCCAATCATATATAATTTATTTTGATTTGCTTGAAATTTAATGGAAGTATTGGCAATTGCTCCTAACCTTGTCAGGATTTAAAATAAATTTAAACCTAAAAATTGAGATTTTTTTAAAAACTTTTCTCTGTGTTATTGAAATCAAGATTTTGTAATGATGTTAGAGTATTTTTCTATCGATTGGAAAAGTCAAAATTCAAAAAATCTAAAAAATAAAAATTTCGATTTTTTCAAAGGGTTAAACTGTTCCAAAACTTAAGAAGAAAGTACCAACCCCTAGAAAAGAAGAGGACACGGACGTTCAACCCCTTTGGATTTTAATTTCAAAATTTTCAAACTCAATTTTCTGGAAACCCGTCAAAGATTTTAGATCCATTTTTTTTGAGATTGTAGCCCTTGATGAGGGCTTCAAAATGGTATACTTAATTGAAGTTACTGGCATTCACGGTTTTTAAGAAAATCGAGTTTGAAATTTTTGACTAAATTTCAACTAAAATCCAACTTTGAGGCTCAATTGCTCCAGAAGTATTTGAGTTATCAAACTCAATCTAGTACTGATTTATAGAGAATTTGATTCTCTTTCCAATTATATATAATTTATTTTGATTTGCTCAAAATTTAATAGAAGTATCGGTAATTGCTCCTAACCTTGTCAGGATTTAAAAAAAATTTAAACCTGAAAATTGAGATTTTCTTTTTGATTTTTTTTTTCCCTTTTGAAATCGAGATTTGGAAATAATGTTAGAGTATTTTTCGACTAATTTAGATCCGCTCTATCAATTGGAAAAGTCAAAATTCAAAAAATTTGAAAAATAAAAATTTCGATTTTTTCAAGGGACCCCTTTGGATTTTAATTTCAAAATTTTCACACTCAATTTTCTGGAAACCCGTCAAAGATTTTAGATCAATTTTTAAGATTGTAGCCCTTGATGAGGGCTTCAAAATGGTACTTAGTTGAAGTTACTGGCATTTACGGTTTTTGGGAAAATCGAGTTTGAAATTTTTGACTAAATTTCAACTAAAATCCAACTTTGAGTCTCAATTACTCCAAAAGTATTTGAGTTATCAAACTCAATCTAGCACTGATTTATAGAGAATTTGATGCTTTTTCCAACCATATATAATTTATTTTGATTTGCTCAAAATTTAATAGAAGTATCGGCAATTGCTCCTAACCTTGTCAGGATTTAAAAAAAATTTAAACCTGAAAATTGAGATTTTTTTTTAATTTTTTTTTTCCTTTTGAAACCGAGATTTGGAAATGATGTTAGAGTATTTTTCGACTAATTAAGATCCGCTCTATCAATTGGAAAAGTCAAAACTCAAAAAATTTGAAAAATAAAAATTTCGATTTTTTTAAGGGACCCCTTTGGATTTTAATTTCAAAATTTTCACACTCAATTTTCTGGAAACCCGTCAAGGATCTTAGATCAGTTTTTTGAGATTGTAGCTCTTGATGAGGGCTTCAAAATGGCACCTAGTTGAAGTCGCTGGCATTCACGGTTTTTGAGAAAATCGAGTTTGAAGTTTTTAACTAAATTTCAACTAAAATCCAACTTTGAGGCTCAATTGCTCCAGAAGTATTTGAGTTATCAAACTCAATCTAGTACTGATTTATAGAGAATTTGATTCTCTTTCCAATTATATATAATTTATTTTGATTTGCTCAAAATTTAATAGAAGTATCGGCAATTGCTCCTAACCTTGTCAGGATTTTAAAAAAAATTAAACCTGAAAATTGAGATTTTCTTTTTGATTTTTTTTCCCTTTTGAAATCGAGATTTGGAAATAATGTTAGAGTATTTTTCGACTAATTTAGATCCGCTCTATCAATTGGAAAAGTCAAAATTCAAAAAATTTGAAAAATAAAAATTTCGATTTTTTCAAGGGACCCCTTTGGATTTTAATTTCAAAATTTTCACACTCAATTTTCTGGAAACCCGTCAAGGATCTTAGATCAGTTTTTTGAGATTGTAGCTCTTGATGAGGGCTTCAAAATGGTACCTAGTTGAAGTCGCTGGCATTCACGGTTTTTGAGAAAATCGAGTTTGAAGTTTTTAATTAAATTTCAACTAAAATCCAACTTTGAGGCTTAATTGCTCCAAAAGTATTTGAGTTATCAAACTCAATCTAGCACTGATTTATAGAGAATTTGATGCTCTTTCCAACCATATATAATTTTAATTTGCTCAAAATTTAATAGAGGTATCGGCAATTGCTCCTAACCTAGGAACCCCCCATAAGCAACGCCACTGGCCAAACAAAATACATGTTGCCAACTTGAAAAATAACTGGCCAATAGCAACAAGAGCCTGGAATAAACAGAAATTGAAATTTTAAAAGGGAAACATTATATAAATATTATATCAAAAGAACAAATACAAATTTATATAAAAATCAAAGGACCTCACACATCACTTATAGGTATTTGGTTTTCTGTCAAACAAATAAAGTGGTATGTTAATGAAGTAAAATTTTAATACATACGAGGGATGTTTATAAAGTGTATGCCATTGTTAAAAATATTCAAAATTGATGAGATTTTAAAATCACCAGAAATTGCCATTTTTCAAAAAGTTTTTCACCAATCACCAGATTTCTCATAAAATCTCCAAATCTGGTGAAATTTCACCAGACCTGACATCACTGAATATATCCCAACCAATATATGTATATGTATATTTGTATGGTTTTACCTAAGGTAACCCAATACATGAAAAGGCATCAGGTCGTTGAATAACATATAAGTATTCAATAATTTGCAATTATACAAGTTTTTTATATGGTAAAGCTATTTCAACCAGTTATTTCCATAAACAAAGTAAGCATGTGTAAAGCTATATATTTAACTATTATTCAACATATCCTTCAATAAATAACTTGTTTTGTTGGCATTTACAATAATTAATTAATTATTATAACAGGATTGCATTAATAGTTTACATTCTTATAGCCAGGATTTTTAAAACAGGTGTTTCTCCAATGTAATTAATTTTTTTTCAAGAAAATCCACAAAATGGTAAAAATAAAATAAATATAAATAAATCGATTATTATTAAGAACGTAAAAGCATAAATAAAGCATAAGAAAATAATAAGGTCAAATCGGCTATTGTCAATTTAATAATCAAATGAAAATATTCACGTTCCAAAACGACTAAAACAAAAAAACTAATCATACAATTTTAATAAATAAATAACTGATTTATTATAATATTATAGTTGAAAGTAAATGTTGCTTTATTTTTACAGGAAGTCTAAATCAGCTAGATTAGATTCCAGTATTAATAACACACAAGAGTTGTTTTTAAACATCATCATCCATTATTTAACACTTGCATAGCAAATTATATAATGCTTTATAATTTCTAAACATAAACTATGGTAGTTATTCATTAGGAACGCTTTAAAACTATTACTGTTGATAGATAATTAAAAGAAGAAAAGATGCCCATTACAGTGGAGCATGATTATACTTGTAATTATTATTTCTTTATTATTGCGAATGCATGCACGGACATGAAAGTTTTGTTACTTAAATCTTTTTGGTTTTGTTTGCCTGATTTCTATTTTTGATGGAAGGAAATGGTTTTTGAAAAGGTTATCTTTTATTTAACCATTGCATGCCTGCACTTTTTTGATTTTTTTATAGTTTTGAGGCTTCCACAATTTTTAGTTCAGATATTGTTTACACTGGTTTATGTGAAAGTTATATGTGTTTAAAAAGCAATTAAATTCTTTTTTGTTGACTGTCATTATTTTGTGAGTATCGTTAGGTACTTGATCAAAGATTTTCTAGCCGCTCTTCTTATGGATCCATATGTAGTATAACATACCCGGGTTCGTTTGGTAAGATTGAACGATGGATGAGAATTTTTATTACCTTTAAAAACAAATCTTCTGAAAAACGAAATGAAGAAAAAAATAGGACCTACGTTGTGGAAGCTTACTCAATTTTACTTACTGGACATGCGCCCGACATAGCAAATATTTGGGATATTTAGGGGAAGTTGTGATATGTAAAAGAAACGAAAAATTTGTGAAACGTCTACTTTATTAAAGTAAATCGTACCGTTCTCATCCTGGAACTAACGAGGGGAAAGAGAACGTCAGAGAATTCCTCGTTCTAACATTCCTTAAAAATCGAAACATACTGTGTCAATTTAATAATAAGTGTGAGTCATTAATTCAATAATTTAAGTCAATAAAAGTTCAAATTAGGTACCTTTGGTCTAAGTGCTAAAATTTTAATTACCCACACATACAACATTCAATCAACACTACCTATATTTAATACTTTTTTATTAGTTAGCCAGTTTCCCAGCGGATACTGAGGTCCCATACGGGAAGCTACTCAGCTATAGTTGTTTTTGAGCCAATATATCTAGATTGATTATTTCAATTTGTTAGGATACTCTCTCGTCAGGGTAGGAAAATGATAGTAAATTCAACAAGGCTCTAATGCACGCTCTAAATTCACAAATCAAAATAAAGACAGCACATAATTTCTTAGGTTCTAATTTACTTCTTTATCTGTGTTGTTTACAGTATGAAACGATTTTTGTTAAATACATGAACAATGCACATGTTATGAAAAATGTTATAAACAAACAAAAAATACATAAAGATGAACAAAATGATAGGAACTTGCATAAATTGAACTCTCAAAAACAAAATAACTTTTAATCCACTAACCTGTGAACGCTCCTTACACACACACTAATAACAAATTGGATTGAACAATCTATTTTAATGCAAAATAGAAATGAAAATTGAATAAAAGACGCGTCTAAAGAACCAGCCCAGCTTCTTCTGTAGTCCAGTTGCGTATTCTCTATCTCCCCTTCGTACGCTTTTTCTGTGGTGCCCCTAGGTTCGTCCCTACTTGAGGGCGTATTACATGCTTGCAACATTTATTTTTATTCAGTAAACGTTTTTTTTTAAAAGTTGAGATTTGAAGAAATAATATTTTAATTAAGTGGTTTTCCTCACATATGAGGTAAGCTTCCTCCATACCAATAAATGAGCATAGAGCGGTTTCTTGACTTGAATGTACCCTTTCAATCTTAGTGACGAGACTGTGTAGGGCTGTCTCAGTTGATTTACCGGGCTGATAGGCAAATTGACTCTTTAGTTAAAAATAAAACACACTATAGTATATAAAAAAAAAAACAAGAAATCCTAAGTGCATTACGTGTAACCAAGAAACGGTAAGAATTTAAAACAATTCAACAATAGTAATGATAGTGTGTAATTAAGGAAGCATACCTTAAAAAGGTATACCTAGTCAGCACGCCTCAATTACGTCATAAATTGAGTCACTTCTATACAAATATGTCGTTTTTTTTGTTCTCAATCTGAAAAACCTTCATAGCAGATAAATACCTTAGGAGGTCAAAATGTCAGAACAGCTACATATACAGGGTGTTTGACGGAGGGTTAGCCAAACATTTTTCTCAAGAATTTTCAAAAATGGACCTTTTAACTTCTGTAACCTTTCTTTAAATGTTTATATGAAAATGTTTTTGGTCAGTAGGGTATCATTGATCTTGATGAATGTTACAGAAGTTAAAAGGTACATTTTTGGAAATTCTTGAGAATAATGCAAAAGCAATGATATAAAAAAACGGGGACCTTAAGGACGCTAGTATATTGATAAATTATCTTCGAAATGGGCCTATCTATACACCCAACAAGTTTAGCTAACCTTCCGCCAAAACACCCTGTTTATAATTCCTCAAAGTACGGTCTAAGAGATAATCTGAGAACGACAAAATAACAAAAACTAACAGAAAGTTAACAAAGACAAGTTCCATTGTATTTAACAGAGTATAATAAATTAGGTATAATTTTAGCACTTTCTGAAGCATAATATAAGACCACATACAACTAATTGAATTGTTCAACAAAACTAAAATGTATGTAGAAAATAATTTATTTATCTTTTTGTCAAAATGGGGTTCGTGAATTAAAATACGTCAAATAAATAATTAATATAATAATCATTCATTAATTAATTATTCATATTTCAACACCTACATAGGTATTTATTTGTAACTAGAAGGACCTCTGTATTATTTACCATTGAACCCATTTATTAACTGGTACAATATGAATATCAATTATTGTTATTAGCACCTGGTGTTGGTAATTGACACATTGCGTTTGGCATTGTAAAATATAAAGGAACTGGTACCTAGTAGATTTTATTGGAACAAATTAGAAACTTATATTTACAATGTGCGTCTGAACTATTTGCTATTTCAAAACATTTATGGTTAATTGCATTAATATGTCATAGTAAAGAGCCATAACAACGTTACAATGTTGCACCTACGAATATAGCTTTATTTATGTTGCAGAACACGCAATGTGGATAAGCACCAATAATTCTTAATGCAAAACTGGGTACCTTCATTTGATTTTGTCCTAGAACTAAACCTGCATAGCGAGACATAACTTTCATTATAGTTGTGAAAAGTTCAAGTACCTAATTTATAAAGAATACTTTTTCTTACAACTTCAAGTTTTTTCTGTGTTCTATTGGTCCAATATTCTTCTGGTCTTATCATTTTGATGCAGTCTCTCATCTTAGGCTCATCTATGCCAAGATATAGTTTATTCGTTTGCTCTTTACGTTGCACCGATTCCATTTGCAATGCAAGGAACATTATATTTATTTATTTTCCGCAGAATCGAGAAATGTCATAATATACAGGGAGAGTCATTTTAAAAAAACATAAATTTGTATCACCACTAATTATTGGGCCACCCTCTATACTGGAAAATAGTTTGGGAATGTAATACTCCAGACTTGTAAACAATATGTGCAAGATGAGTCTTTATATATGCTCAGTTTCTATATACAAATGTACAAATGTTAATATCACCAAATTTCTGCAGTAAAGGTTAGAAAACACTTCAATTTATAGTGAATTTCAAGCGAATCACTAGTCAGTATTTATTGTTCGACTGTTAGAGAAATTGTAACGGTCTTACTTGCTTAATCCGGTCAGCAGGCGATTATTTATCCATTTATCACCACTATTCACACTGGCAGCTAGGGAATTTTCCACTGAGATGAAAAGAAAACGCAATGATATACAGGTGCGTTAGAGCCCGTCAAGATTGAGAGAGATAGAGCCAAAAAAAGCGTAGGAGAGAATTTTGCTCGTCCGAGGTGACTTGCAACAATTAGGGGTTAATTACATGAATTGAATTAATAATATAGACCATCTCAGGCCTTGAGACACAGATAGTAGTATTTTACTATAAATCGCGCGTGCTAACGGGGGTTTTTCCTCTGGAGAGCATTCAGAGGGCGCGAGGGTGCGAACTCTACACTTAATCTAATAGTACTGAAAAATGTGCGTTGACTAGACTCTGCCAGGGGAGCAGGTCGCAAAAATTTAGGAAACAATATGGCGGCTGACCAATCACAGCAGCGAGAAAAGTCACTGCCTTATAAGGTAATGAAGGAACCTGTAATTTTATTGGTTCAAAGGGTTGTTGTTGCCGATTTTGAAGGATAAATAGTCCAGCAATAGCATCTATTTTTAGAATTTTATTTTTCTGGTAAGTAATAGAAATTGGGATATATTAAATTAGAAATAATGAAATTTAAACTTGTTGTGGATTATTTCCGCAACAGTTTGTACGCACGCACCCAAGAATAATATCCTGCCCCTCCCAACTTCCAAGAAATATAAATCTGATCAGAATTCACCATTGGGATTCCAATAGGTGGATGGTTACCGAATCCAGCCCATTGCCTTATTCTTCTGGATATTTCCAGTTTCTATCAAGTTGATGTTTAGTTTTAAATCTCATGCTGAAATCCAGATTTCAGCTCGTTTTTGTTTCAGGTAGTTGCTTCGACTGCATCTTTTATACCTATAGCTCCATGTGTAGACTCCTTTTTCTATTTCAATCTCTAATTTCAAAAAACCTTTATTGATGTTGTTCTTTAGTCTAGCGTTATCGTGTTTTCAATATTATCTATTCAGGCGTTGTCCATTACAGTGTTGAATAAATCGAAAGTTTTCTCTTGGTCGGCAATTGCTACGTGTATTGGTATATTACATTCTGACATGTCATTGTAGGTGATAAATTGTCCTGAATCTTTTTTCAAATTTCACTTGTTAAGCAGGATTGTGAAAATCTATAGCTTACGTATCTGTTGGGCAATTTTAGCTTACAGTTTGAATTGGTCTGCCAATAGATGTCACCTTTTCCGAAAAGTATACCTATATATTTGTTCCGTGGCACTTTCTACTGTAGTTCTACACATCTTTACCCTTTTTGCGGTGACAATCATTTTCCTAGGCTTTTGTATTTTCAGTTTGTTTTAGAGTTCCCGCTCGTATTGTTTCTGATGGAAACTTTTGTGAGCTTACATTGAGGATTATCTATTTTGTACTTGTATTGTCGATTTGCTTAAATCCTCACTCTGTTTTCGTCACTGGAAAAATAAGATTGTCCACTATTGAGTTTGTTTGATGGAAACTTTTCGAGAAGTTTACGCGGTGTATTTACACTTTTATAGGAAGTTTTATGTGTTTATCAAAGGAGCCAGGCACTCTTTTTCAAGAAAGTTGATTTTTTCAATCAAATGATTATTTGCTAGACTTAAACATTTTTGTTCCCTCTTTTCCATAATTTCTTATAGTAAATTTGTAGATTTTGGGACAAATAAAAAAGTGAGGAGACGAGTTCTATTAAGAAAATACACTTTGTAGATACTGTAGAAAAAAATGTAAGACCATAATAACTAGGTACTATAATAGGTGTTTTTTGTTTATTTTTAGAGCGAAATGAAAAACTGATGATTTTGTTAAACATTTGCACATGCCACAAATTGGAAATGTAAATAGTGAATATTAAAGTCACATGTCATCTATTAACACATTGCAAAGCCGAGTAATTTAACATAACAATATTTTAAAAGTAGGTCTTTCAAAACAATGTAACCCATTTGCAAAATAAAAAAACAACAATTTAACATCAGAGTTTCCATAACGAACATTTACTTGAGGAAAAGAAGTCCTACTTTTAAACCTTTTCAGGATATTGTTGTGAACTAGTGAATTCATTATTACTTATATTATCAATAATCCTAATGTTCACCACATTTTATTTTCTACAAGTTCCACCATCTGTGTAATTAAGTCCCAAGTTTTATTGTAACAATACTTTATGCTGTTAGGGTTCAAAGACGATGCCGGCTAGAATTATTATATAACCAATGTCCTACTGTTCACATCATTTTTTCGAAAGTCGGTACTTCTATTGCAGAAACCCCAATTGTTGTACCTAAATATAAAAACTAAGTCAAATACAGCCCATGGGCAGTACTCTTGCCGCCAAAGACATAGTACCTTCCCAGGCCTTTTTTATAATACTGATGGCGAGAATTACAACCCCTAGGTCAATTTTAGGTTTATGATTGTACAAACGTTTCGTAACATTTTAGCACCTAAATAAAATATGTTGTTAAGATAAGTTAATTTTAGGAAATTGTAAAATACCCTTCTTTAGGGAGGTCCAAACTTGCCTTCCTTGGTGGAAAATAGTTGAAGGCAAGGTACCTTTTCAGATTCCGAGCTTCACTCTGAACAGTCGGGTTGCCTCTCAACATTCTTAATTAAGTGTCCCCCCCTCAACGAAAATTTTAATAAATGAAACATTTTTATACAATACCGAGTTTTAATTATCGAAGTACGAAATTGGAGCGAGCGGAAAACTCCAGGTACTCAACATTCGTAGCATCGGTCAACTCCCGATCCCCAACAATATGTATATGTTTTTTCTCATCTCTCTGGGTTCCATCGATTCTCAAATTTATTTTCAAGGCTTAATATTGTTTTAGAGCTCAGACATCTCCAGTTGTTGCATCTTTCTTCCATGCAAATCAAAGAATTTCTATATGACTACCTAAGTAAAACCTTAAATCACTTCCCTCATTCAAAACCAAAGTACCAATATTTTCTTTCCCGTAAGAATTCTAACTTTTTTCAAAGATAAAAACATGCAACAAAAATGAAAACTCACCGAAAATATCAAAATTTAAATCACGTTATCCAATAGTTAGACCAATCATAATAATATCAACAAATCAAAGACCATTCGTCACATAACTTCACACGAAAAGCGCGCAAATTCAAAGCTGGTCGTAGAGAGTGGACTTAAAGCACAAGTCGTACTGAGAGTCAAGAATTTACCGCGATTGGCTGCATACAAACCGAACATCAAATTCCTTACAGCACGCTGAACAACAAAACCCGCTTGCAGATGCGGACCACCTCAGCTTGAACTAAACCATAGGCGTAACTTTCACCATGAAAATGATGTTTAGAACTTGACACGAACCAAAGAATTTGACCCTAGGATTATGGGTTTGTGTAACGCAGTGACAAAGGCTTTTTGCACAATTGACTTACTTCCAGGGAGCATGTAACTTGTGCCATTTACTTACAGATTCTAAATAAGAATCTAAGATTTTAAATTTTATATCGTTCAGGCATAATCTTAAGTGCACAGAAACGTAAAATACGTCTTAAAAAAGCATCCGACCAGTCCATTCGTTCATAGGTCGATCGAGTGTACGCCACTGGTATTTTCCTATTTCTGACTATTCCCTCGACCTTTCCACGTTAGTATGAACTCAATCCTATGTCCAGTTTTAGAATAATTATACATTTTCCTATGTAGGTACAGTTTTTGGATAGCCTTGGAGATACATACAGGCTTTTTCTTGAAATTGACTCTAGTGGTTTGTGCTCAGTATAAACCTTAACATTTTTAACACCATACACATAATAATGAAACTTTTGACAGCTGAACAAGATTGCAAAAGTTCCTTCTCAATCTGAGCATAATTTACTTCACTTTTTGTTAGACTTCTCGAAGCGAAGGCTACTAGGTGACTATTTTGCAATAAACAAGAGACAATGCCATTTTTTGAGGCGTCAGTGTCAATTTCCATTGGCAAGGAAGGGTCAAAGAATGTCAAGACAGGAGCATTCGTCAGTAAATGCTTTAATTGTCTTAACAACTCATCATGTTCGCTGGCCTATTTCTAATCCACATCGTGGCGAGTCAAGGTTCTGAGGGGCGCAGACACTTTTGACAAATTGGGGATAAACTTACCCAAAAATTTAGCCATGCCAAGCAATCTTAAGAGATCAGCTTTATTTTGGGGATTCGGCATTTCCAAAATGGCATTAATATGAGAGTTACTGGCTTTAACACCATCTTTCGAAAAAACCTGTCCCAGAAATTTTACTTATTTTGATTTAAATTGTATTTTGTCCTAGTTAAACTCAGTATTATATTTGACGGCTCGGTCAAGAACGCGCTTCAAATTTCTATCATGATCAACCTCTGTTTTACCCGAAATAATGAGATCGTCAAAATAAATCTCTACTCCATCCATCAATGTAACCAAAAAGCTCAAAATTTTTCTTCTGAAAAACTTCTGGGGCAGAACTCAAACCAGAAGGCAGCCGACAAAATTGGTAGCGTCCAAATGGTGTGCCAAACGTGCAGTAATCCGAAGATTGATCATCAATCTTGACTTGGAAATAACTATCCAATACTGTGAAAATGACTTTTATTTACAATCATACATGTAATGTTGACTTTACTGATTTTTAAAAAGTTCGAAAATGTCACTTTTTTGACTTTTACTTTCGGCCCACGGGTCGAAAGTTTACTTTCGACCCGTGGGCCGAAAGTAAATGAAATTTTTAAAATTTATTGTATTTTTTGACTCTTACTTTCGGCCCACGGGTCGAAAGTAAACTTTCGACCCGTGGGCCGAAAGTAAATGAAATTGTTAATTATTGTATTTTTGAGTTTTAATCCAAATGAAAATTTCAAAATTCGAATGATTGTAAATAAAATAGTATACATACACTTTCCACCTCGGTATGTAAAATACTATTTCTACGAGCGTGCGGGAAATGGCTCTTCCCGCACGATTTGCTGTGCGGGAAGAGAGAGCTTGAAACTCTGAGGTTTGAAATAATCATTGTGACATGGAATTGTTTGTATTGTTGATACACCTATACCTTTACCTTTAATACCTTTACCTTTTTTTTTATAAATACCTTTCAATACATTTTTAAATCTACCTTCTGCACAATCGCATTTTATTTAAATTAAATTCTCGTAACATCGGCTTTGGTATGCTCGTAGAAAAAATATAGTTCCTAACTCTTGCGGGAAGAAATTTCCGGCACTCGGGCGCTTCGCACCCTCGTGCCGGAAATTTCTCTTCCCGCACTCATTAGGAAAATAGCTATTGTTACTGAGTTTGCTAGCAATTTCGTCGGCTGTAGGAATTAAAAAGTGTTCACGCTGTATATTTTCATTTAGGTATTTCGGGTCAAGACACAACCTCATATCTCCATTTTTTTTTCCACTATTACTAGGGGATTTAACCATCCATGTAGGCTTCTCAACTTTTCTAATAATGCCCTGATTCTCAAGATCTTTTAGTTTCAATTTAACTTTATTGTGAAGAGTTTGAGGTATGCGTCTCACTGCCTGAATATGGGGTCTAGAATTTTCTTTCGGAACAATTTTATGCTCAGTTGGGAATTGACCTAATCCCCCAAACACTTTCGGATACAAAAATTCCACGTTTCAAAGTATTAAAATTAACATAATGAACAGAATCAACTTGTTTAACTAACTCTAACTCCAGGCAACCTGATAAACCCCACAAAGGCATTTGATTTTGAGATTTTGACTATTAACTACAACTAACGGTAAATATGTCAACTTTTTATTAATATTACACAATAATGAGCGATGGGCTTTGATTCTAAAATCAGGGCTGCCATACGAATTTAAAGTTATTCGATATTCTTTAATGTCCTTCTAAATGCCATGCTTTTTTAAAATATGTTCAGGAATCACACTAACTTCAGCCCCTGTGTCGAGTTTAAATTCAATAGCTGTACCTTCCACAACTATTTCCTTGGTCCACACGATATCAGCTTTTGACGTCAGCCCATCAACACTCCTCTCTAATGAACCAATATAAAAAACATCAGAGTCACTATTACTGTGGTCATTATCAACATTTTCACTCAATCCTGACACTTTCTCCTCACTCACTTTTTTTCCGTTGACTTCTATTTTTATTCGCTTCTTTCCTAGACTCTTTCTTTTTGCATACATTAGCAAAGTGGTTTCATCCTTGGCATTCATTACAAAGTTCACCATATGCAGGGCATTTGTCTCTATAATGTTTGTAGCCACAAAAACTGTATTTGAATTTCTCCTGCTGACCATAAGACACATTACTTCTGTTTGAACCTTTCCTGAGTCTGATGGCACTTGCAGAGGCTTCATTTGCTAGAGCCTGAGCTTGGGACTTGCTTCTACAGCCCTACAATGATCCACTGCTTTTTGCAAGGTTAGTTTCGGCTCTCTCAGAAGCTTTTCTTGTGTTGATTTATCTGATATTGCCATTTGCTAACACAATTCGGTCTCTGACCATATCATTTGGGTCCTTGTAATTTGTTGACTCAACTGAAATTCTTAATTCCGCAACAAAAGTATCAAAACTCTGACTTTCTTTTTGAACTATCGAGTTGAAAACATATTTCTCAAAAATTAAATTTTTTAACGGGACACAATGGGCTTCAAATGGACGCCGCAATATTTAAACGGAAATTGGTTACCCGTGATATTTGGATGAAATTCAAATATGTTATTAGGAATGTCGTAAGCGGTCGTAAGCAACATTTTTTACCATGGGCGCAACCTTGTATATATGACAGGTGAGGTGGTATTAGCTGTCAAATATTGGAATTAGGCAATTCAAACCACGTGACATTCAAGATGGCGTGGCAGCCACACATGGGCCAAAAAACACAAAAAAATATCTGGTTTGTGTTTTGACAGTTCTGTAATTTTTTTTTTCAATTTTTGAACCGAGAATTCACAGGTAAGTTAAAAATGTCAAATGACATTTTATGAAATATTGAAAACCGGAAAATATGAGTGCTGCCATTTGGCAGGATTTTGACAGACGTCAAAAAGGTTGACATTTTTCGATTTACCTTGGTCAACTTCGTGGAAATCAAAAACGTCAATCAAAGTATTAGTTCATATTTCTAGGGAAAATGTCACAATCTTAAACGTCGAAATCGAACGTTTTAAAAACGCTTTGAAACTGACTTCGAATTACCTGAAAAACTGTTTTTTGAACATTTTCAAAGATGATTTTTCCCTTGTAAAAAACACACATCATGGACATTAAAAAACTTCCATTAGACGTTTGCTATTGTTGGTTTTAAAAATGTCCCACAACAGTAGTTCCAAGTATTTTCAGAACTTTATGTTTATGAACGTTTTGTGAACATATATTTGGCACTTTCTTTTATATCGTCCTCGGACGTATGGACGTTAAACGGACTTTAATTATTATCAAAATTTCAACATTGCAACAACAACTGCATACCAAAAATTTTATCTTTGACTAACATCTGGGTTATTGCTTTCAGCATTTCGCACATTTCCGTTACCCAAGTTGCGTCGGTCAGCAAAAGGCAGAAGGAAAATTCAAATTAGCCGGATGATTGCGCCCATCCCATTCCAAACGCCGCACCATAACCCATAACCACGTGAGATTTTTAATTTCGGAAGAGAACCAGAGGCGTATCATCATACTTTATTTATGTTTTGTATAGGATTTTGTTTGGTAATTTTTATGCTGATTCTGTAATATGTTTTTCCGGTGATGATGACATTTGGATGCAACTTCGAAAAGGTATAAATCTTGTAGTTAATCATTTTTGTTAGTGAACACACAGCAGATCAACTTTTTCTCGAAAAAATCAAATCATTCTTCCTTTTCAGGGCAAAGCAATGACCTGATTTTTCACCTCTTGGCAGTCGACAATCAGGAAAATATCGGTATTTTGTCGCTAAATGGCTTCTCAACATACAATAGAACTATTTATATTTGAGATTGGAAAAAAAACACCTTATTTTGTCATAAAACGATTGTAGATTGGTATTCAAAAGTGCCATTAACACAATTATCAGTTCTTAATTATAGAAACCTAAATTAAACTAATTTTATGTATAAGTAATAGGTATAGGTAGGTATATGATTATCAAAACTAGTCAGGCATTTAGCTTTCCTTTTTCCTTCCTGCAGGCCATAAACGTATATCACCTTGAAGTTATTCATCTTTATTCAATAAACTGCACGAAAAAGAGATAGAAACGAAAAAAAATAAGGTTAATCTTGTGTAATTTTTGTTTGACCGTACGTTCACTTCCAAATCATTAACATTCCTCGTCGATTTGTTGAATGCAGAAATATGAACTAATATACGAGCTAATCAACTAATTAGTAGTTTTGGTTTTATTAATATTCTTGGTGTTAATTTTATTCTAATAATAGATAAATATTTGTTAACTTTTTCAATTTTATTATTAATTTCACTGATATTTCCAGGAAGTGTATCTAGTGAACATATTTTTTTCAAAAGCGGCAATAGCTTAGAAAAAAATTGGATTCACTTAATTTAGGAATTATGACGAAAGTCAAACATGTAACAATTTATTTCACTCTTATATTTATATTACATCTTCTACACGTCTAGTACACTTTCACTTATTATTTCGATAAATGAACGAATAGAAGTGCGTTTTTTGATTATAATTTTTCCAATTAGTACAATTTAACTTGTCCTAGTTTGTTTTTATTCTATTTTGCAATCTCAGTACTTTCTTCAAATTTTACTCTGGATTTTACAAGAATGGATTACAGATATATAAAGGCCGGTATTAGTTAGTAGTTTTTAGGTTTAAAGATTGACCACAGCTTTTGAGCATGGGGTCGATGTGACCGCACGCGTGTAATGACGTAAGTTTCTTGACGCGTGTAATGCCGGGTCAAAAGAATCTTTTTTGCAAACGGTGGCTTTAAATATAAATTTTATATTATTAGTAACACAAATCATAATTTTTAAAACCCCAAAAAATCTATAATATACCTAAGGATATCTAAAATTAGAAACCGCAAAATATTTTAAAGTTGAAATAAATGGAATATTGTAGGAAGACAATTAGTTCAACCGTTGTCTTACCTTAATTACAGTCCTGTGACGTGATACTTTTTAATTGTGGGGATTTTCGATATGGATGAAGAAAATCAACCTGAAATCCTACTGCTGCAAGCAATTTTAAGCAATGATTTACTTCGAATAGAAATCATATTGCGGGACGAACCTGTATTATTTCAATGCGTTTATCCCGAGCCATTTCGGAAAACGGCCCTTGTAATAGCTTGCGATGATGATCAAGTCGATGTCAAAGTTGTAAGTAAACTATTGCAATTGGGTGCCGATATTCACGATCGTCAATCAAAAGATAGTTGGGAAGCTATACATTTTTCAGCGGCCAAAACAAACAATGGAAAATTAAAGGTCCTTCTAGATCATAGTCCTGATTGTGTGAATTCTTTAGAAAAAAATGGTGAGTTTTCTTATTGATTGAATCAAAAAATTACTCGATTTTTTTAAATTTTAGGAAACAATGCGTTGCACATCTTAATTCAATACGGAAATCAAACTTCTTCAAACTTTTTGAGGTGTGCAAAATTATTAATTGACAATGGAACTAATATTCATCATTTTAAAAATGAAATTCTACTCAAAATTTTAAGAGAGGAACGTCTATTTGAAACTTTAACAATTATGTTGCAAGAAGTAAGTGATATTTATTAGGTTCCCATACAATTTATTTTAATGCATAAAATATTTATTTTAAAGTCTTCTGAAAAAAATCCCCAACAAGAAATGAAAAATTTTAGTAAGCTAGTGCAATATATTTACGAAGAAGATCAAGTCAGATGTAAAAAAGAAATTGACGAAATGTCAGAAGCTTTCATAGATGGATGCATTCCAGGTACAAATAGTACTGCTTTGCAAATGTGTTGCAGTAAAGGTTTGTACGATATTGTCATACATTTGTTAAGTAAAGGTGCTATTCCATGGATAACAACAACAACGAATGAAGATAAGCCGGTAAATAATTCAAGCTGGTCAAAAAATAAAAATGCAATATGTAATTACATTTTAGGTCATGATAGCCGTCAAAAATGGACATCATGGCATTCTCTGCGCTTTATTGGACAAACATAAAATACGGGACATTCCAAACAAATTGCTCGGCGAATTGATATGTTTTATACATTCAGGGGAATCCAACATTGAGTGTTACGAAATTCTGATGAAAAAAATTAAATCTGCCAACGCTTTGGATGCGAAATTGAAAATCAGTCAAGGTGACGAAATAAATAATACTCCGTTGTTGTACGCAATATGGTAAATATTATGTCTATATGTACCTACTTGTCATTCTTACTACTGAACTTGGTACCAGGTTTTGTCACTTCCTAACTAATATAAAGACCCATAACTTTTTTTCTATTATAGATAGACTGATGTGAAGTTATCAGACAAAAGTTATCAGACAATTTTCCGGAAACAGCCGAAGGTTCAGTGGCGTCGGGTTTTTTTTATATGTATATTTCACCTTTGTTTTTTGTAACATCGACTTATTACATGCTCCCTAAGGATATCACATGAAAATTCTCATTTTTTTTTTAAATTATTAGTAGGTAGGTACAGGGTTATTGGTTATAAATGTCACCCCCTCTATCTTTTTTATTTGACATTTTAGAAAAAAGTGTCCCAAATAAAAAATTTATGGTTGAAATTAATTTTTTTGAAAAACACACTTTTACATATACAGGGTGATTCAAAAAAGCTGGTCGTGCTCCAAATTTCTTATTTTAAATTGAACACCCTGTATATTATTTAATATTCGGCTTCTACATCAAATTTTGAGCAGATTTCATGTGATATACCCTATACCTAAGTTCAACTGTTTTGGAAATATTGACAGTTGAAAATTGGAAATTGGAATCGGAAAATGGAGAAACGTAGGCAACTTCTACTTTTTTCAATGGAACACCCTGTATATTATGCGATAAAATTAAAGATCTTTTCTTCCTGGTTCCAAATATATATATACTGATCGTATTTGAGTGAGTCGTTTTTGATATATCTTAGCTTAAATTTTAAATAAAATCCAAAGGAATTTTATGAAGATTTAAATGTCTTGATATCCTTATGAAATTTCTTTGCAAATTCAAGCTAAAATATTTCAAAAACGGCTCACTCAAATGTGCTCAATATATATATATATTTGGAATCAGGAAGAAAAGATCTTTAATTTTATCGTATAATATACAGGGTGTTCTATTGAAAAAAGTTGAATTTGCCTACGTTTCTCCATTTTCCGATGCGATTTTGTTTTTTCTGATACTGTCAAAAGAAAATATAGAAAAAAACTGTCAAGGCTGTAGGTATGGTGCCAAATATAATCAAATACCCTGTAAATTTTTTTCTAGGATTTTCACAAGTTATCATTTGACATCAACTTTGAATTTAACCGAAGATTAAATTTAATTGGAATTTTCAATGTCAAATATTGGTGTCAACTGATAGTTTATAGAAATGTAAGACAAAAATGTAAAATCGGTTTTGCTCTAAAATTAACCGTTTAGGATTTACACCCTGTCAAAGTTGCAAAAAAGTCAATTTTCAACTGTCAATATTTCCAAAACAGTTGAATTTAGGTATAGGGTATATCACATGAAATCTGCTCAGAATTTTACGTAGAATCCGAATATCGAATAATATAAAGGGTATTCCATGTAAAATAAGAAATTTGGAGCACGACCAGCTTTTTTGAAACACCCTGTATATGCGAAAGTGAGTGTTTCAAAAAATCTAATTTCAACCATAAAACTTTTATTTGGAACACTTTTTTCTAAAATGACAAATAAAAAAGATAGGGGGGGGGTGACATTTATAACCAATAACCCTGTACAGGGTGGTCCAAATTGGACACTTTCTTATGGAAACACCCTTTATTTTTAGAGATAGAAAAAAATAGACCCCCCACTCTGAGCCTCAAATTTCATGAAATTTTGATTGGTGCAAACCGCATTTTGATATCTTCAACCGTTTAGGCGGTAGAGGGCGATTCTCGATTTTGAGCAATACTGTCAAGCCTCCATAACTTTTTTGTTTATGAAAATAATTCATTTCCGTAAAGACTTTTTGGAAGCACTTTTTCAAGCAGAATTCAGTGACGTTCTCAGTTTTTTTTTGTCTGGCTTCGATTTCGAGATATTGACCAAAATCCGATTTTTTTCAATAGGACACCCTATATATTAATAGTTCATTAGAAAGCTATGCGTTCGCTGATTTGATATATAGTTTGATAGGTTTATCTCTAACAGTTTTCAGGAAAAAAAATTATTTCGGTTTTTATCATAAGAAACAATGTGTAAGAAAGAGACCTTTCTCAGTTTCCTTACAGAGATAAAGTCCTTTTCCAACATATTGTTTCTTATGACAAAAACCAAAATAATTTTTTCTCGAAAACTGTTAGAGATAAAACTATCGAACTTTATATCAATGAAATCAGCGAAGCATAGCTTTCTAATGAACTATTAATATGTAAAGTGTCCTATTGAAAAAAAATCGGCCTTTGGTCAATGTCTCGAAATCGAAGCCAGACAGAAAAAAACTGAGAATGTCACTGAATTCTGCTTGAAAAAGTGCTTCCAAAAGGTCTTTACGGAAATGAATTATTTTCATAAACAAAAAAGTTATGGAGGCTTTACAGTATTGCTCAAAATCGAGAATCGCCCTCTAGCGCCTAAACGGTTGCAGATATCAAAATGCGGTTTGCACCAATTAAAATTTCATGAAATTTGAGGCTCAGAGTGGGGGGTCCATTTTTTTCTATCTCTAAAAATAAAGGGTGTTTCCATAAGAAAGTGTCCAATTTGGCCCACCCTGTACATATCTACGGTCATTGAAATTTTTGAAGGTGAAACTGTTTCTTAGCATTTCTCAAAAACTGTCCGTACAGACAGGTTAAATTTATTACTAGACATTATTTGGATCACAAAAAAACATTAAAAAACATATACCACACCCCTGCGCCCCTACGGTCTTTGAAATTTTCAAGGTTGAAATATGTTTTTTAGCATTTCTCAAAAACTGCCCGTACTGACAGGTTCAAATTATTACCAGACATTATTTAGATCACAAAGAACATTTAAAAAAAAACACCACATCCCTGCGCCCCTACGGTCTTTGAAATTTTTAAGGGTGAAATATGTTTCTTAGCATTTCTCAAAAACTGCCCGTCCTGAAAGGTTCAAATTATTACCAGACATTATTTAGATCACAAAGAACATTAAAAAAAATATACCACACCCCTGCGCCCCTACGGTCTTTGGAATTTTTAAGGGTGAAATATGTTTCTTAGCATTTCTCAAAAACTGCCCGTACTGACAGGTTCAAATTATTACCAGACATTATTTAGATCACAAAGAACATTAAAAAAATATACCACACCCCTGCGCCCCTACGGTCTTTGAAATTTTTAAGGCTGAAATATGTTTCTTAGCATTTCTCAAAAACTGTCCGTACTGACAGGTTAAAATTATTACTAGACATTATTTGGATCACAAAAAACATTAAAAAACATATACCACACATCTGCGCCCCTACGGTCTTTGAAATTTTTAAGGCTGAAATATGTTTCTTAGCATTTCTCAAAAACTGCCCGTACTGACAGGTTCAAATTATTACCAGACATTATTTAGATCACAAAGAACATTAAAAAAAATATACCACACCCCTGCGCCCCTACGGTCTTTGGAATTTTTAAGGGTGAAATATGTTTCTTAGCATTTCTCAAAAACTGCCCGTACTGACAGGTTCAAATTATTACCAGACATTATTTGGATCACAAAGAACATTAAAAAATATATACCACACCCCTGCGCCTCTACGGTCTTGGAAATTTTTAAAGGTGAAATATGTTTCTTAGCATTTCTCAAAAACTGCCCGTACTGACAGGTTCAAATTATCACCAGACATTATTTGGATCACAAAGAACATTAAAAAATGTATACCACACCCCTGCGCCTCTACGGTCTTGGAAATTTTTAAAGGTGAAATATGTTTTTTAGCATTTTTCAAAAAGTGCCCGTACTCGACAAATTATAGCCCTCCCTTTTTGTCTCGGGATTAAAAGTACCACTTTAGTTCCTAGGTGTATAATGTACTATTTCACCCCGTAGGGTCGCAGGGGTTTGGTATATTTTTTTTAATGTTGTTTGTGATCTAAATAATGTCTGGTAATAATTTGAACCTGTCAGTACGGGCAGTTTTTGAGAAATGCTAAGAAACATATTTCAGCCTTAAAAATTTCAAAGACCGTAGGGGCGCAGGGGTGTGGTATTTTTTTTTAATGTTCTTTGTGATCTAAATAATGTCTGGTAATAATTTGAACCTGTCAATACGGGCAGTTTTTGAGAAATGCTAAGAAACATATTTCAGCCTTAAAAATTTCAAAGACCGTAGGGGCGCAGGGGTGTGGTATATTGTTTTAATGTTCTTTGTGATCTAAATAATGTCTGGTAATAATTTGAACCTGTCAATTCGGGCAGTTTTTGAGAAATGCATATTACACATAAAACATATTTCACCCTTAAAAATTTCAAAGACCGTAGGGACGCAGGGGTGTGGTATATTTTTTTTAATGTTCTTGGTGATCTAAATAATGTCTGGTAATAATCAGTGGCGTAGCCAGTAGGGGGGCAGGGGGGCGACGCCTCCCCCGCCCCTGTATGTGCGGCGCCCCTACCGCTCTTAAAAATCAAAAGCAAAAATTAAGAAATTATAAAATTACATTCTTTCTTATTTATTTTGTTAACCTCTTCATAGTCTTCACCCTTTATTCTTGTTCGTAAGTCGTTATTGTCGGCAAATGCCTGATATTTATTTATTTTCATTTCAGTTTCTGATCTGTTCTATTACCTACATTTTTTTTTTCTGAAAAACAATTATTATGAATTTCAATATATTTATTTGTTGATTAAACTAGAGGTTTTGGTTAATGGATTGAGTGGGGCTGTCATTCTTCCGGATTTCCCTGGATTTGTTCTAGTTCTGAAGGCGTCTGAAGCCGTCCGGGATGATTTTTTGAAGTAATCCGTGTCTAACGGCATGTCCACACATTATTTTCTTTAAGGCTTAAAATAAATGTGTTTCGCACCCGAAAAAAAATTGTTTTTGAAGGCTTAAAATAAACTTTTTTAAGCGTGACATCCGGGAAAATTTTTCGCCTCCGGCAGCGCCTGCGTCCGGCTTTTCGTCTCATATTATTTTCCCCCAATAAGCAAATTTTACAAAAGCAAACAAACAATTTATTATCCGCCCCCCCTTCCCACCGAAAAGAAAAAAAAATCGAGGCGCCCCCATATATCTTTGCCCCCCCCCGCTCCGTGAGGCTGGCTACGCCACTGGTAATAATTTGAATCTGTCAGTTCGGGCAGTTTTTGAGAAATGCTAAAAAACATATTTCAACCTTAAAAATTTCAAAGACCGTAGGGGCGCAGGGGTGTCGTATATTTTTTTTTATTATTCTTTGTGACCTAAATAATGTCTGGTAATAATTTGAACCTGTCAGTACGGGCAGTTTTTGAGAAATGCTAAAAAACATATTTCACCCTTAAAAATTTCAAAGACCGTAGGGGCGCAGATGTGTGGTATATGTTTTTTAATGTTTTTTGTGATCCAAATAATGTCTAGTAATAATTTTAACCTGTCAGTACGGACAGTTTTTCAGAAATGCTAAGAAACAGTTTCACCTTCGAAAATTTCAATGACCGTAGATATGTACTTACTAATAATTGAAAAAAATTGAGAAATTTCATGTGATATCCTTAGGGAGCACCTAATAAGTCGATGTTACAAAAAACAAAGGTAAAATATACATATAAAAAAAAAATGACGCCACTGAGCTTTCGACTGTTTCTGGAAAATTGTCTGATAACTTAGACAGAACTCTGACATTTTCAGCGATTGTTATCCCAGTGGAGGACTATAATCCCTGAAAATTTCAGCTCATTTGGACGTATAGGTTCAGAAATAAAATCGCGTTTAGCAATTTGTGATATGTTTATCAATTTTTCAATTTCCTGAGTGCCTTTTTTCATAGATTTCGGCTTCAAATCTCAGAATAATTCAGTGTATGGAGTTTGGGGGTCCCCAATGATCATTTAGACACAAAATCTCAAAATATATTTTTTTTAAATTTCATCATTTTAGTACCTACTAAAGTACTTTATGATTTGGATTTTTTAAAATTTTGAAGACCCATAATTTTTTCTCCATTATAGATAGAATGCTCAAATTTTCAGCGTTTCTTATCCCAGTGGAGGACTACAATCCCTGAAAATTTCAGCTCATTTGGACATATAGCTCCAGAAATAAAATCGCGTTAAGCAATTTGGGGTAAAATTTATCAATTTTTCAATTTTCTGAGTGCCTTTTTTCATAGATTTCGGCTTCAAATCTCAGAATAATTCAGTGCATGGAGTTTGGGGGTACCCAATGATTATTAAGACACAAAATCTCAACATAAAAAAATTTGAAATTTCATCATTTTAGTACCTCCCTACTAAGGTTGCTACCTTATGATTAGGATTTTCAAAAACTTTGAAGACCCATAACTTTTTTTCCATTATAGATAGAAAGCTGAAATTATCAGCGATTCTTCTTCCAGTGGAGGACTACAATCCCTGAAAATTTCAGCTCAGTTGGACTTATAGTTCCAGAAATAAAATCGCGCTATGCAATTTGTGGTAAATTTATAATTTTTTCAATTTTCTGAGTCCCTTTTTTGAAAGATTTCGGCTTCAAATCTCGGAATAATTTAGTGTATGGAGTTTGATGATCATGATCAATGATCATTTAGGCACAAAATCTTAACATAAAAAAATACGATGAACTGATTTTCAAAAAATGTTTCTCTGGCTTCAGTGGTGGGTTTGGGTTAAATCGAAAATATGATTTTTTTTTTCAAGCACTGAGTTATTTTTGTCTTTATATATCTTGGAAAAAAAAAGGAATAATATTAGCTACAGAACATTATCCATCAGAAGGAAATGTCATTCATTGTAACTCATTCCAGTACCAATTGTTCTCGGTCATCCCGAAAGGTCGGCACAAGACCGCAGCATTTCAGTGGTTTTATTTTTATGTCTTCTCATAATTTTTTAGTACTTGTCTCAATTTTCAGATCTTCAATACAATATTAATATGTCCTCGCCGAATCCCCACTAGTCCGCAAGCATCACAAAATCAGTGATTTGAGCTTCAAAATTTTTACAAAACGCTATTTAAACTAATAAACTGTATTCTAGGTATCACAATGAAACTATCACCAAGCAACTTCTCAGCTTAGGAGCGTTCATCGGATCAAAAAGTAACTTCGGAGATACTCCTATGGAGTACATGGATACTGAAACATTCAAAAAGCATTTAGATGATTCTATAATAATAAAATCAAACAAAAAACGAAATCAACCGAATTTCACTGTTGAGTTCGATGTTCAATGCTTAATTCCGCCTTATTCCAATGAGCCTGAAGATGTAGAAGCTGCATCTGCATCAGCTTTGGCACCAAATGTAACAGACACTGAGGTACAAAATTTTCCTCCGCAATCAGTAATGTATGTTTAACTTCAATTTATTTTCAGGTTCTCTACCACATAGCACATTCTCAAGACTTGCAACATTTTTTAAAGCACCCAGTTATAGTTGCTTTCTCAGCTTTTAAGTGGACACAATATCATGGACTATTTTGGGGGAACTTTGTAATTTTTTCTGCATTCGCTTTTTGTCTTTTGTCATTTATATTTCTCGACTTTTTAAAATCTATGATGGGTATACATATTCCATATTTTATACTTATTTGCGTCCAATTCTTTTTATGGTTAACGATGATCGTATTTCTTATTCGCGAAATACTCCAGGCATTTAAGTATCCAAAAGAATATTTGAAAAGTCCTGAAAATTATTTGGAGTTATCTCTGATATTTTGTTGTTTTTTAGTACTGTGTGAATACGAAAAACGACAAATATGGTCTTTATCAATAATTTTATTATCTTTTGAATTCATGGATATGTTAGGAAAGCATCCTCATTTCTCGACACATATTGTAATGCTTAAAACAGTGTCATTTAATTTTTTTTGCGCATTACTAGCATATTCTGGACTTATATTTGCATTTTCATTTAGTTTTTATCTATTATTTCATGCCAACGATGCTTCAGATAACAGCAGCGATACGATCTTTTATGATTTGGGACAGGCGATTTTTAAAACTGTTATTAGGGTAACAGGAGAATTTGATTCTTCTGACATGGATTTTGAGACTTTTTACGTTACAAGCAAACTAGTTTTTTTGCTTTTCATTTTCATAATACATTTAATTCTACTCAATCTTCTAAGTGGTTTGGCGATAAGTGATACAGATAAAATTCGAAAAGAAGCAGAACTTTTAGGACACATAGCAAGGATTGATTACATGAAACACGTTGAGCAATCAGAGTTTTTAATGTTTGTCAATAGGTTCTGTCGAAAAAATATATGTTGTATGAATCGAAAAAAATCTTCGCAACAATTTAACGATAAAATATTGTTTCGTCTTAATGAAAATAAATTTGTCTTTGATTCAGATAATATAATACTTAATTGCATGAATGGTAAGACGTTGAAGTTAAGTAAAGAGACTATAGCAAGAATTCATAGGATTCTGCAAAAACGTAAATAATTACATGCAAAATTTATGCAATACATTTAACTTGATGTATTTATAATAATATGTATCGGCCTTATTTATTATGGCAATTGCTCTAGAAAATAAATAATTTTATAAATCACCTTTGCCTTTAATATTTATATCCACTATATGAGCTTCATTCTTATATTATCCCTCACTCAACCTTTATCCACGATACTGTCCATCATCGAAAATTCCTCTAGCTTTAGCTGCCGCATTTTCTCGCAAAGACTTTAAAATAGCTTCTGGAATCGGCAGTAGAGTAGGAATATGGCTTCCTTGTGGAACAAAACCATATATTTTCGTGAGCAGTGTATGTCACTCTCTTCTAACATACCGCTTCCCAGACAGGTCAGTAAATTATTGGAGACTTTTTCACGTTTTACAATGTCGACATCTAGTTATAGTGAACGTTTTATTGATAAGCAGAAGATAATGGAGGAAAGGAAAATCCTCGAGAAAATCCATAAAAATCTTAAATCTAGTCGTCTAGAATAGGACTCACACCTAGTTAGTGAACGTCGTTTACTAAGGATAAGAGAAGATAATAGAAGGAAGGAAAATGGGAAATCTTCGAGAAAATCCATAGAAACTTCGGGAAAATTCTGAGGAAGTACCTATAAGAAAGGAAAGTTTGAGTGTGACCGGGGATTTTTGGGGAAATCTAAGGAAGTATGTATGGGGAATTTTTAGGAAAATCGATCGAAGCCATCATTCTCATACAAATTCGAAAATATCGCATTTTCGACCAGTTTTGCATTCTGTATCATTCAGGGATGCAAAAACTTGAAGAGGAAAATTTACGTTTTCGCATTTCTGTTGAACTAATGTTTTGGTAGGATTAAATTTTCCAAATAAAAGTTTTCTCAAATATTTTGTATTTGGAAATCTTTTTAAAAATAAATACGTTTCTACCATTTGTAGAATATTGAGCTAATTTACAGTATTTTTACATCTAGTAGGATAAACGTAGCTGCATAACATAGGTGGGGGTGCAACAAACTAGCAACAAGCTGATTTTCGCGGAAATGTTCAGTAACCGACCTCCTATTTAACTTCCCAAAAGTCCCATTCAGTCCTAGGGGTGGAAGGTTGAAAAAAATGGACGTCATCTTGTTTTTTTTTGTTTTGTCCAAATATCTCAGTTTCTATTCGTTTTTTCAAGAAAACTCAAAAAACCTTATTTGTGAAGAATTTAATTCTCTATAAAAAGTGTCTCTACGTTTTTTTTTGTAACATGAAGAATAACGGAGATATAGTTTTTTTTAGAATTTGATTTATAAATTTTTCACTTTTGTTGAAGATCCAAAAAAGCGATCCACCAAAGTAAGTAGTATATTTACTCCGTAGAAATTGCAAGTTTTTATGGGTCTCTATTGGTTATATTGATCGTGTGTGGAGTCATTTTGTTTGTGAAATTGTGATCTTTTCAACCTTGTAAAAATTGTGCTGGACTTCATTCTTGGTGAGCCAACAAATCCAGTTTAATTATTGGGACTCAAATAGGAATAGAAAAAAAAGATAAATTGTATTACTTATCAGCAGCACAAAAACGAAATAAAAACCCAATCTGTAATCTCATTGGTCGGCCAGTTATCCGCCAACCAATAGAATAATAGAACAATAAATTTATGTTGCAGATAGTTACCGCAGCAAGTTTATCTGAAGATGCGAATAAACCGGGCCTTACCCAAATAAACATTCTGTATTAAATTTTATTCCTACCATAATCAATCCTGATATGGATCTACCTCTGATAAGGCCTGCTTCCAAAAGGAGGACAAAAATTAGCTTTTTGGCTAACCATGTGACATTTGTCGCAAGATTCTATGCAGAAATTGCTCTGGAGTAAGGAGCTCTGAGATCCGAGTTCTCAGAATGAAAGAACGCTGCCTAAGATATTTTTGTCCAAGCTGTATGGACTGTTTCCAAGCACTGCCGGAGTTGAGCTCAAGACTTCACGAATTCGAAGCAGACATGGAAAAGCTCAAAACCAACCAAAGAGTTGTGCTATCCAATCAGAATTGTGTGTTATCGAGGATGATGTAGCAAAATTAAATAGAGGGTTTTCTCCTATTCCTGCCAATGGCCAGCTCACTATAGATGGTACTAAAAACTGAATGGGCTGGAAGGCACCTGCAAAGCCATTCTGGATTCTAATAAGGAACTTGTTGCATTCATGTCCAAGTCCTATACACGCCTGGCAAGTAAACATCTTCATATCAATTTTAATGCAATAGAATGAAATGTCTAAAGAAAGTCTAAGGTTGAATGGAGAACGAAAACGATTTCCTCTGTTCCACCTCTAGCATTCCCAGAGCTTTTTGCTGGAGGTGGAACAGGGGAAATCGTTTTCGTTCTCTATTTAACCTTAGACTTCTTCTAAACATTTCGAAAGGAATAAAAGTAAAGAAATGTTTGAAATATTTACTATAAAAAGCTCTGTATCTCCGTTATCCTTTATAATACAAAAAAAAAAGGTATAAACACTTTTTATAGAGAATTAAATTCTCCACAAAAAGGTTTCTTGAGTTTTCTTGAAAAAAATGATAGAAACTGAGATATTTGAAAAAAACAACAAAATCCAAGATGGCGGCCATTTTTTTCAACCTTCCACCCCTAAGACTGAATGGGACTTTTGGGAGGTTAAATAAGAGGTCACTTACTAAACATTTCCGCTGGAATCAGCTTGTTGCTAATTTCTTGCATCCTGACCCCCCATAGATTGACTCAGCTAATCCTATTCTACGAGTGTTTCGCTCTAAAAGATCAACATGGGATCTGCTGGCGTATGTCAGTCCCCAAGGGTCAGTTCTGTCCCTGATATTGTTTCTCATTTTCAGAAATGATTTGTTAAATGTGACAAGGAACCGCATATACAGCTTTGAATAGCTTGATGGCATCTTTCTCTTCTGACAAACCGCTTCCCAGACAGGTCGTTACAAAGTCTTAAAGACCTCGTTTTTAGGTCTGCGCGTTTTAGACAGATTTTGAGACTTGACCAAGAAAAACGTGTAGATAGAGGTAACTTTTTAGAAAATTTTCCACGAATGGGTCTATTCAGTGATGTGGACTCGTCTTCAAGATGACGTAAGCAAGATGTCTTGAATGTCGTTTGTGGACATCCTAGGGACGTCTTTTCCACAGAATTTATCATCCAATTTAGAAGTTACTGGAAACCATTTAGAATGCTAAAGAAAACTTTCGAACTGTAATAAGCCTTTTGGAAAGTTCAAAATACTTAAAATTCAATTCTGAATATCCAAAAGCAATCTGTAGCGCTTCAGAACATTTTGGAAATTTCAGAACCATTTTAGAGAATGCCCAAAACATTCAAAAACCAATTTACAAACATCCAAAAGCATTTTTAGAACAATTAAGAAGTTTGAAACCCATATTGGGACGCTCCAAAACAATCAAACACTCTACAATCTCCAGAAACATTTTCAAAAGCGACAATCTTAGGCTTCAGGTTTTAAAAGTTACAAAACTTTCTTTCAGAATGTTTTTAAGAGCCAATTTAGATTGCTGTAGAACTTCAGTTCAAATCCAAATCAAAAATTTTAGAAGCATTTTGAAACAATTTAGAGTTATTTTATAAACATTAGGATTCAATTTAGAACTGGAAAGCTTCTCTTTTGAACCAATACAGAACACTTTGAAGCTTCAATATGGCTCTAAAATACTATCAGAATAATCCAGAAATTACTGAAAAACCTCTAAAATGCTCCAGAAGTCTTCACCACAAGTTAAAAGAATTTATAACTTCAATAGACCATTTAGAAGTTTTAAAACACTTTATAGCAGCATGGGCAAAAATTATATTGTTCAAACAATGATATTTTTGTATCACCTTCTAGAAATTTTCCTATTTCTCAAGTCTGTTCAAATCATCAAATAGAATATCAATAAGTATGTACCTACACTACAACAAAAAATGTTTTTAAAATTGAACTAAACCCTAAACCACGATAAACACACTTTCTGTCGTATTGGTGAAGGAGTTTGTATTAGGCCAAAAATAAAAAGGAATCTACACTGGCCCAAGTCGATGGTTATTCAACATGGGCTCCGAATAAAAAGATGGCGATAGCTCATATAAAACCAGACAAATAAGATTTTCTTGTGTGTGTACATAAAATGGTGGTCTGTCAAACAAACAGTACGTATATTATCCAGGGCGGGGAGATTCTCGTTCGGAACAGTCTTCTTTTCCGTGATTTGAAAACCAATAAATAAATTTGTTTTAATTTTATGAGTGTATTTTTTTCGTTTTCCACCGTGTCTCGTTTAATACCGAGTGTTTCATTATATTGTGGTCACTAAAAAATAAATAAATCGAGGACTGCAGTTTCAAGGTAAACAGTAAAACGTATTTTATCTCTTTCTGGTACAGTGTTCTTTCGTAAACATTTTTGGAAAGTGTTAAATTTCTTGACTCGTTGCTGGCCTAATTTTTAAGTTCCTTGTCTTATTTTCTGGCTTAATTAATTGGCTAATTATTATGGTATACAGGTTGTCTTGTCAAGATCGTGCAGTCTCTGGTCTCTTTGCTTTGTCTTCATTATCCTTGAAGGTACATTCGATTAATGGGGTCAAGTGCTTAGGAAAACGCTATTGTGTTGAAAACTTCTTAATTTAACAGTATCTTAATTGAATTAGGATTTTTTAAGATAACTTAAGTCGTATTAAGAATTTGTAAGGTTTAGGCCATTTTAAAATTGAAAAAAACATCCTTAAGTACCTATGTGATACCGAATAAACTAATAACCTTCCTAGTCTTTTTAAACTTTCACAGATGTTGAAAGCTTTTCCTCATTTTTAATGCATGAGCGCGAAAATATTTATCACCTGGTATAATTCTATGTTAAAAATAAAAATTCTTCCCACTCACCTTTGTTTATCCAAAGGTCCCTTGTACTACTGTATTACTTTTCCTTGCTGAAATATAACATCTTTCAATAACCATAAGATTAAACTTTTAATCAATGGTTTTTAAGAAAAAAACACCCTACACATAGGTATTTACTTATATTGCGGAAATATTTTCGTTGAACAAATTCTAAATTCTATGCGTTTTACAAGGTTCAACCATCACCATTATCAACAAATTCAAAATCTTTTTTTATAGTAGGCTGACAATGACAATGAAAATTATTAAAGCCCTGTTGCCAATTTGAGTATCAAAGTAGGCCTGAAATTAATTACATAGGTATAGGTGCAGCTTTGTTATGGTTTCACTCAGAACCAGAGATGTGCGTCTACACGTAGACTTTCATAGTCTACTTTACGTGTAGATAATGTAGACAATGTAGACAACGTGTCAACAATGTAAAATAATATAAATGACGTTTAATTCTAACCTCACACTTCCCTTTTTTTAAATTATTTTTATTTTATTCAGTGTGTTGCCAATTGGCGGATAATTATCCGATTTGCGGATAATTTACCATGGTTGCGGATAATTGTCTCACCCAGTCAAAAATCGGATAAAAAACGGATAAAGCCTAGTACTCATAACTACGAAATTCGCATTTTTTTGACATTGCGTTGACAATTTGACGTTTTATGCGTGTATCAAACGTCAATTTGTCGAAGCAATGTCAAAAAAATGCGAATTTCGCAGTTATGAGTACTAGGCTTAATTCATCCGATCGATCAATTAAATTTGAAAACGTAAGGAAAATGGTAATTTTGCATGGAAAATGATAATTTTGCATTTGGCAACATCGGCGCTGGTTTCTGTTCCGTTGGGATCGGTGCCAGAAGCCAGAACCACTACTAGAGGGCATTGATTCGATCATCTGTCAGCTGGTGTTTTTTGTCTTTGTTCTATAGTGTTCATTAGAAAAAGATAGAATACAAACTGCTATACTGATCGAATAATCGGGTGAACCGGGTTCAACCAGTTCCAGTGCGAAAAAACGCCTATATCATGTTTCAAAAGTAATCGGATAATTTCGTATAAAATCGGATAATTTTGGGTTGACAGGAGGATCTTTTGACACATTGGCAACACTGATTCTATTATTGGTTTTTCTGATATTTTATAATCAGTGAATGCCAATGAACTATAACCAAAAACTGGAATGCTAACACATAAGGACGAACGTGAAGCCTAGTGCGGCTGCTGCGGAGGGGATACCTGTTTTTGTCGCACTCATTATGTTAAATGGCGAAAATTGCTTCCAACACGTATTCCAATCGATGAAACCTGTGAAGGGAAATATGACAAAACTTTCGAAAACGTCATATGTCAGCGAGCAACAGAAAAAAACAACATTCCCCCTTGTGGCATCTGTCTTTCATGGCTTCATTTTTTTGGCAGATATGGCAATTGTGTGCGCATTCCAGTTTTTAGCTATAGTTCATTGGTGAATGCTAATATCGAAGTGATAATGATATTATAGTAACTTTTGATATTTTTTTTCGAATTTTTTATAATAAAATATTGTTTACGCCGTATGTAGACAATGTGTAGACAAATGCTCACGTAAACAATTCGAATTGTCTACGCGTAGACAATCAATTGTTTACGTTGACAATAGCTTTGTTTTGGTTTCACTCAGAACTAGTTCGGAATCATCCTGCACATGAGCATATTACAAAACGCGTTTCGGTTTTTTCAGAATCGTAATCGAACTGTGTTGACAGTGTTTTGGTTTATCTAGAACTTTTTGAGAACAATTCTGGGATTGTTCTAGAACGGTTCTCTCAGTTCTTGCTCTGAAGGAGGAACTGTTTTAGAATTTTGTGTTTTGGTTTTTTTGGTTCCGAATTGGTTCAGAACAGTGGCGGCTCGTGACAATCCAAACTGGTGAGGCCCATGGCCCATCAAGTTAACCCAAACAAACCCAAACAAAATTTTCAAGTGTTACGCCAAAATTTTGACCCAAAATTTCATTAGAAG
The DNA here is from genome assembly GCA_917834065.1 of Ceutorhynchus assimilis. NCBI lineage: Eukaryota > Metazoa > Arthropoda > Insecta > Coleoptera > Curculionidae > Ceutorhynchus > Ceutorhynchus assimilis. Next base: position 52,911,776 of record OU892279.1, read on the forward strand.
AACATCTCGGATATTTTTTTTTGTATATTTCTAATGAAAATTTTCATTTCTTACAGTTGCAAAACAACAGCAGTAGGTACATAATTCTTATTTTAATACAAATATTGAGTTTCAAATTAACAAAATAAATTCCAAAAAAACAATTTTTTAACCCGCAACAGACCAAAATAAAAAGTATAAGCCAATTAACCAATTAAATACTTGTCGCAGCAGCGAGAGATGCAAGGTTTCTTGTTAACAAGCCCAAAATTGTGCGCCTCAATGCCTATGAAAATTCGCTATCGTCTCACCTACAGTTGAAGGGTTGTGGTGGGGAGTGCCGTGGCATCGCTTCGGCATTCCGTGACGCACATGAGGCCAAAATTTTTGGGATTGCTATTTTGTTTTAATGCTGTCCGGCAACGATTTGAACGCCTATAAGGATAAATAGGTAGCGCGCGCTAAATTCAAGAAATAGTATTATATTTTAATGAAAATTCGATCTTTTGATTCTTTTAATGATTGAAAATAGTTGAAAAACGTTAAATATTTAATGAATATTATTTCAAAATTTTGCATCATTATTGTAATTTTTACATGTGAGGCCCGGCCTCAGTTGCTTTATACGACGAGCCGCCACTGGTTCAGAACTAGTATTAGAACAGTCCTCTATTATTTTTTGTGCGCAAGCAGTTCTGCGCAATTCCAGAACGGTTCCAAATTTCGAACCAAAACAAAGCTATTGTCTACAGGCACATCACTGCTCAGAACTAGTTCGGAATAATTCTGCACATATGCGCATGTTATGAAATGTGTTTTCGTTTTTTTCAGAATCGTGATCGAACTGTGTTGACAGCGTTTTGGTTTATTTAGAACTATAGTATAATAGGAATTCTGGAATTGTTCTAGAACGGTTCTCTCAGTTCTTGCTCTAAAAGAGAAACTGTTCTGGAATTTTGTGATAAGCGGCTTGTTTTGGTTTTTTTTGATTCCACACATTACAGTATTCTTTTGATCTGAACAAACTGATTGTAATCACATCAGGGTCCTAATTCTTGAAACAGGGGAACAGCGTTCCCAGGAGAATGAGTGTTCTGTCTTTATTACTTGTATTGTCATTTACATATTATTGAGAAAGACGGAATACTCGTTCCCCTGGGAACGCTGCTCCTCAGTTTCAAGAATAAGGACCCAGGTTTGTTTATGAGGCGTCAAAAAAACAGTTAAGGCCCATCCTCAATCAATCTGGTAGCGAAGTGGCACTTTGGCACGCATGCTAGGACAATGTTGTTTAACGTTGGCATCCTCAATCCTATTTAGTGCTAGCATGCATGCCGACTCCGGAGTGCAAGCTTGCAAGCTGCAAGCTTTTCCGATGCCTGACAACTTGTGTCATGCGCAGTACATTACCCTTAAGTTCGGTATTTGGATCTGAGTTCTCCGAGCATGAATTTACCGTTCGTTTATTCAAAAAGGGTACTTGGTGCAGGCTCATTCACGTTCGTTTATTGAAATTTCAACCACCTTGAGCTGCTTTGTGCACTCGCTGGTCACGTGATTACGGCTCCGCTCTGCTCTTTAAACAAAAAAATACCGAACGCAAGGTAAATTACATACCATTAGGCAATGGCAGCAAATATCCAGTTGAGTTCCTCAAAATTTTGTAGAGGGCGCGAGTGAACTTGGAGTGCTTTAAATTTTGGCGGTAAATGTCAATAGTTTAAAACCGATTAAATTGAGTAGAAGGAAAGATGACTACATATGAACAATAGACAATGGATAAGTTAAAATATCTTCTAAAGCGTTCAGTGGCCCTTAGAGAATATTTTTAAAAGTTTCAGCGTCAGCTTGTCTTGAAACCACACATTAAACTTAAGTTTTGAGGTTAGAATTACAATAGAATTTTTACGCGCCAAAATTCAAAGAGATCCAAGTACAGAAGCGCCCTCTTCAACTCAACTGTCAATATTACATGCCATTCAATCCATCTGTCAAAAAGGAAAATTCAATGTGGCGTGGCGGCCAAATAAGTTTGTTTTGAATATGTTTTTATGCGTATTTTAAATTATTTTGCATACAGTTTTGCTTACAACTTTGATTTTCATTATTTAATAAAATATTTGTTGACTAGGTACCTAAACTATTAATTTGGGCAGAAACTAGATATTTTTTTGTGTTTTTTGGCCCATGTGTGGCCGCCACGCCATCTTGAATGTCACGTGGTTTGAATTGCCTAATTACAAAAATTGACAGCATTGAGGATGGGTATCAATTTTCCAGCACGCGTGCCGAAGTGCCACTTGGCTACCAAATTGATTGAGGATGTAGCTTTATGCTGGTATTACATCTGTGTATTTTTGCGTGTATTTATTCATGAAGTTCAGGGTGCCAACTTTATTTTGTTTTTCATAATGCTGATTTATGTTGCGTTTGAAGTTTTTCGGTTGTCACCCTGAACTACATGAATAAATACACGGAAAAATACACAGATGTAATACGGGCATTAGGGCCAATGAAATCGTGGTAAAACCAGATGACAATGGTTTGAAACAAACCTCAAGTGACTTCGATCAGTTTGTTCAGATCGAAAGAATAGCTGCTTACGAACTTACCATTTTCTGACCTATGTTGAAGTTTTCGATTTCCATTTATCGATCAGTGTGCACCAAGTATATTCCCATCTTTTTCTAATAACATATAAAACATAAGGATAAAGATTTTTTTGTACTGTTCAGATTTGTTCTTCAAATTGGATCAGAAAGTGATCTGTTCGTAAGAATCGTAAGCAGCTAATACCTGGAATAGCTTTGTTTTGGTTTCCCTCAGAACTAGTTCGGAATCATTTTGCACATGCGCATATTTTAAAACGCGTTTTCGTTTTTCCAGAATCGTTATCGAACTTATTGTTATAGAACCTATTGTTCTATAACGATTCTCTCAGTTCTTGCTCTGAAGGAGGAACTGTTTTGAAATTTTGTGATTTGCGACTCGTTTTGGTTTTTTCAATTCCGAATCGGTTCAGAATTAATATTAGAAGAGTCCTCCATTATTTTTTGTGCGCAAGCAATTCTGCGCAATCCCATAATCCAAATTTCGAACCAAAACAAAGCTAATGACGTTGCACAAACTTTCGTGAAATGAACCTTACCTACCCTACCACAGAAACCAAACCAAATAGTAAATGTAAAGATGCTTTTTGCACCATCGAAAATTGAATTTAAACGGTCCAAAATTATATTAGATCACAAATGAATGATGGTTTTGCTCAATGACGGTCATAAAGTTCTTTCTCGTGAGGTTCCTCAATGCAAAATCCTTTGACTACAAACGATAGAAGTCAACGTACATTACTTTACTATTACTAGGGACGTGTTTTAATAATCAAATACCTAATAGCTATTTATGTACCAAGGGGATTATGTAGATTATAATGCCCGAAGGCGAAACTAGCCCGAGGGCCTATGGCCCGAGGGATATATTTCGCCTGAAGGGCATTAAAATCTTGAAATCCCCGTGGTGCATACAATGCTTTATTTTCTACTCAACACAATGTTTTTTCATCAATTTGTTATTAACAAAATCAGTTAAACTTGTGTGACAGAATATTGTTTTGTATTTTGACATGTACCTGTACCTGTGACCTGTACCTGTACCTGCGACCTGTACATAAAAACGAAATAAATTAATATATCTATAAACATCTCATAAGGCAAGGCAACGGTGGTGGTCCTGTGGGTTAACGCGCTGGACTACATGGAAACATTGATGGTAGACCGGGTTCGAATCCTGGCTAGACCGAAAATTATTTTCGGTCAGACATTTAGTGGCTGCCTAGGGTAAAGTGCAAATTAATAGAACAACAACAACAAAAACACCTTAAGGTATTATAAGCGGGCGTTATAGATCATAACGCCCGCAAAAGCGGGCGTTATGGATCAGGTTGTTATAGGTGTGTTAACGTATTTCGTTTCCTAGGTATTATGGATCTATAATAGTAAAGTAGAAAATAAATATGTTTTTCTCCAAACGTCAAAAAAACATCACTTTGTCAACACCTGTCAAGATGGTAGAAATTCAATTTCTATGTTGCTAGGCAAATCCAGGAGGTTAACACCTGTCGAGGTGGTAGAAATTTAATTTCTATGCTGCTTGGCAACCCCAGCGGCAGCAAAAGTACTTTTGGTGCCGCTGGAGCGGCAGTAAAAATGTCTTATAAAACGATTGTTTTATACTATTTTTTCTATTTTGGTATTGTTTAATTAAAAAAAAAAAAAAAATCTTGGAAATTTTATTCTCATATTTCCTGATTTCATATGTTTAAGTTGGTAACACTGCATGCCAAATATAGAAATCTTCTATTATAAAATCGCGAATGACAGTTCGATGGCCATCAGTCAGCCAGTATAACCAACGTCCGATAAGTAAAAAAGGAGTGTTACAAAGAGCTTCTTTTCGAAACTACTTTTAGTGTCGAAAAGACTTCGATATGACACCAAAATAGAAAAAGTTATGTTTATGATGCGCCTACCTTTTCAAAGGTTTGCTATAGAAACGTTTGATCTACCTTTATTACCTAGATATTTACCTGCCGTTTAAATTACCATTTATCCGACTCACAAAACACTCCGCTGCGCGTCGTGTTTTGAAATATGTCCCGCGTGCTTTAAAGGTCCTCTTATACACCTATATCATAATATACTATTATTTTTCAAATAAACTATCAATTCTTCATTCTTATGTAGGTATGTATCATGTATGTTTCATAAGATAAATTGTTTCATTAAAACTTAATACAAATATTAACAACTAGCGGCCCGCTCCGGCTTCGCACGGGTATAAAATATATAGCCTATGTCACTCACTGAAAAAATGATTAAAATCGATCCAGTAGTTTTGATTTATTCATTACTGCCCGTGGCCCGCACGCGTTAAATTTGGAGTAAAACAATTCCCCTTTCCCTGTATTGGTTAAAATCGCTTCCTGCGTTTGCAATGTAAGCGGAAGAAATGTAATTATTTACGACATCACATTGGAAACCTCAAAAATAACAGTATTTCTCCACTATTTAATGGATGTTATTATACATATAAACCTTCCTCTTCAATCACTCTATCTATTAAAAAAAAAACCGCATCAAAATCCGTTGCGTAGTTTTAAAGATTTAAGCATACATAGGGATATAGGGACAGAGAAAGCGACTTTGTTTTATACTATGTAGTGATTGGCAACCTGGTTTCCATTATGAAAAAAAAAATTAACCTCAAATAACCTTGTTGGGGATTTTTTGCCCATAATCTCCCCATATTTTCATAGCCAACCATTCTAAAAAAAGAAAGTGAACGGCTTGCTTATACTTTACCTACATTTTCTGGTCTGAAGTAGGTACATTTCAATCGTGATGGCATAATCAGTAGCAAATGTAAGATGATCCAGTAGGCCACTTTCGCGTTTTTGAAAAACATATCCTATTGCGTTAGTCATTCTAATAACATTTGAAAATAATGGCGTTTCCGATTGGTAGTTTCAGTGCGCACTGAGTGTATTTACATCCTTTAATTCGACCTGTAGAAGAAAAAGACAGAAATAAAAAAATTGCACTAGTTCCGCACTATTCTTGCGTTCGGTATTTTGCTCAAAGAGCAGAGCGTGCTGAGCGGAGCCGTAATCACGTGACCAGCGAGCGAACAGAGCAGTTGAAGGCTGTATAAAAGTGTCAGAAATTTTAATAAACGAACGCGAATGAGGCTGCACCGAGTACACTTTTCAAATAAACGAACGGTAGTCAAGCTCGGAGAACTCAGACCAAAATAACGAACGCACGGTATGTCTACCAATCGGAAACGCCATAAAATAAAATGATTTGAAAATGGAAACCGCGGACTAGGAATGTGACGTCAGAGGCTCACAAATGCGACGATGCCGAATTTCTCATAATTCAATACATGATTGCGTCGAAGTAATGCCAGTAATGGATAGTACTATGAAGCGGAAACTTAGTAATTCAACTTTATCTCGTGTCTAACGTTAATCGTCTGAATCGATATATCTATCTTTGTCTAGCTCATGTGGTGTCTTAGAATCGAAACTGGTATATAGTGAAATTATTAAAATAATGGATGCACGTCATCAGTGACGTCGAAATTATTGCCAATTGCAGTTTGTGAGAAATTAAATTCGTTTTAAACTCAACACGCATTTTTAATTGTATTCAACGCTAGTTGAAAAGAGATAGAACGCTGTCGGATCATTTAACCGAATCGGCCGATAAAATGGGAATTAGGTTGGCACTCGTGGGTAATGTTGCCAGTTCTTTCCGAAAATCTGTATCTCTAGCAACAATAATATGCTAATTTTTAGGAGCATTTAAAAAAACTATGAAAAGAGAAAAAAATATAAGTACCTATATATTAAAGTTTTAGATTTATATACGTACCTACATACTTATATATTTGTTAAGTACATTTTTACATTAGAAGCCAAAGTATAGAATCAATTTGTACTAAGTACCCAATAGGAAAAAACGTGGCATCCATGCTAACAGACAATACTCGGTTGATAGCACAGAGGCATCTTAAAGATGTCACCAAGATGTCCACAAACGATATTCAAGACGTCTTTTAGACGCCTACTTACGTTTTCAGGATAACTCTCAATTTTTGTCTATTCCAAACGCTGCCTAAGTCATCTTTATGACGAAGACATTTCGAAAACATCTTCAACGAGATGTGAGACGTTTCTTTTCGATATATAAATCATTATTCACTTTTAGGCCTAGTTGTACCAAATAGTTGTCTTTACGATGTCTTATGTACATTTTCAAACTAACGCCTTTTTTTGTTTTTTAGACGTTCAGACGTAATGCAGGCCTAAAAAATACGTCTTTAAAACTTTGTGTGCTTTTAATCAATATTGGCTTTAGCTAGTGAAAGGGCATTTTCAGTCACGTAATTTCTTGTTGAAATTTGATATTTTTATTTATTAATTCATTTACCTGATTGTTTATCACACTGATCTCGTTTATCATAACCAAACAATACACACAGACGATATTATTATTAAAAAAAGACAAAAAGCTTCTGCAGCATGATAAGACAAGTTGACAAAAGGGATGACTGACGTAGTTGACGTACTGAAGTGAATATAGTCACAACAAATCGTCACGCTGAAATCATCCTGAAACTCCACACATCACTTTATCGAAATCCCTTTCCAATCTCGGAATGGCTCAAATCTCACTTTTAAACCCGTAATCACTTCCACAATCTCCGCAACATTTTAGGAAGATTGCTTCGAAAAATTCTTTGAAATCCTTGCAGTTTTGAATGTATTATAGTTAAGTCAAATCAAATATGCCTTATTATTAAAAGAGTCAGTAATTATTCTCATTCACAAAGCTCTCGACAACCATATATAGAGTAATAATTTATAGGCAGGCATACAGATTTTTATAAAAATAAAAATTCCTCAACTATCAAGCTATACCTACATGTGACAAAACAAGGTACAGATACTATCAAGAAATAAACGATACCCACACATAAAACAAAACAAATCATACGAAACCCACATCCAAATAAAATTTCTTTCAAACTATAGTGTAGTTGTCCACTTAACTTTATACGTAAATAAATTGGTCTATTTATCCCTGACTTACAAACTACGCGCTTTATATGCAAAAACTTTCAGTCAAGAAATTTCGTAAATTTACGTTTGAGTTTCTGAATATTCGTACTCGGGCGTAAATAGTGTGACCGCACTTGAATTTCGTAACAATGAATTATTATAATAATGCACGACGTTATTTTAAAAATTGTTATCAAATTTTGGAAATTAGAAAAAAATACCATAACTAGATAATGAGTATCTATACAAAAGTAGTATATACAACAGACATCTTGCTTTCTGAACCAGTGTCCTATTCATACGTTCAGACATTCCGTTCTGTTCTGGAGTCTAACTATTTGTTTTCTGATGTATGATCCCATTTTTCTTGAAAATAATTTCAAATTCCTTCCAAGAGTATTCACCACGGTTGTCGCTTCTGAAATGCTTTATCTTTTTATTTGTTTGATTTTTAACTATGTTTTTGAATTCCAAAGAATTTCTCTAAAACTTGATCTTTGGTTTTCAGAAAATACACAAATGCCATGCGCGTTGCATTATCTTCAAACAGTGCAAAATATTTCGTTGCACCTATAGAAACTTCTTTCATTGGACCGCACAAGTCTGCATGTATCAGTTCCAGCTTTTCCTGAGCTCTACCTCCTTTTTTAGGAAATGGCAACTTGTGTTGTTTGCCTCCAAAACAAATTTTGTAGTTTTGCTTGGAAAGTTTCACCTTGCATGTGAAATCCAGCCCATCAACAGAATTTTCCACTTTATTCAAATCTGTCGAGTTTATGTGTCCAAATCTCTGGTGCCAGGTATCAACAGTTGCCAGCAAACAACCTGCAGCCTTGTCTATTTTTAATCTATAGACATTTTGTACTAACTCAGCTGTGGCTACTAGTTCCTTATGTTTATTGTAAATTTGGCAACCCTGTGTGTCAAATTTTACCAGGTTCCCATTTTTTATCAGTTGACTTACTGACAAAATATTTGTTGTCACCTGTGCTACACAAACCACATTTTTAACACATATTTCGTAGTTCCCATTTTTACACACTGTTGTCAGCTTTACGTCAACTGTGCACGTAACTGGTATTTTGGTTTGATTGGCCCTGTCATTCAGATCACACTCGGTAGATATATTTTTAAGCCATTCTTCATTCCAACAAATTACACAAAGATGAAGACTTGCTCCTGCGTCTACATACCATTCTGTCTTCTGACAATCTTTCTCACTTTCAGCTATTTCTACATGTTTTTCACCTGTCATCTTGGGACTTTTTGACCTTATGTAACCATTTTCTTTGCATCTATAGTACTTAGGACCTCTATATTTTTTCTTTTCATTTTTTATTTTATATATTTATATAACAATAAAGAACCTATCCACACATCAGCTATAGCAAAGTTTGGCTATAGCAAACCCGTTTCTTTCAATCTCTGTGCAGTTTCTACAACTTTATTGACATAGTCACCCATAGATTGACGATTTTCCATCCTTGAACAGATCAATTTTCTCAATAAATTGATTCTATTCGCGTCTTTGCCTTCGCACATTTGTCTGCGGCACTTTCCGAACCATCAACACAGCCCCAAAGTCCATTCAAAATCAGGATATTTTCGATTGCAAAAACACATTCTTCCAAATTTTCCCGGCCTTTTAGCTGCGGTACACTAGCCTGAAAGTTAACCGCCATGTCGATCAATTTCCACGAAAAATACTGAAAAATTTCGAATTGCTGGACGCATAAACTGATAAAACGCACTACGCAGCTGCTTTAAGAGACAGCGATGAAACAACAAAGTATATTACTACAGTAACGCACAATCATGACATACTTGATGACATATGTATAACATTATTAAACCAGATACAAACTAGACGCATAAATGTCGTGACCTGTCATAATACAAAATAACAACATAATCAGGTCTATGATGTATCATTTTCTGTTATTTTAACCGCAACGTTAAGTTATCTGTCACTATTCAATCTACACATAAAAATAGAGACAGGTATAGATTTTGAGCTATAACACAACTGTTAAAATATCAGGAGAGGATACATCATAGGCCTGATTTTCTAAGAACTTTCAACACTTGTGGAAATATGTCAGGGGAATAAATGATTAATGGACACTTGGATAATTTCCTAAACAAGTAAATGGTTCTAGTTACAAAATAAGTCGAAATTCAATAACTTAATGCAAACATTAACAGTGGAAAACTTGGTTAAGAAAATTTGATTAATCGACCCTTTCATTCTTATTAATACAAAGTTGAAACAGCTGCATACATGTTTGCACTAGTAAGGAAAATAAGTTTTCCATAGATGGATATTTCCCTATAATTAGGAAATTGCTGATATTCTGGTGTTTTGTGACAATACAGTGGTACCTAATTGTTCATTTTGAGGCCACTCTTAGTTGAAAGTAACATGGGAAAAATAAGAAGAAGAATTTGAATCGAGCTAAATATGCATATTACATATAAGATTTATTAGTGCCTGAATTTTGTTAGCACAATAGGTATACGTATGTAAGTAATCAAATAGTACCTCACATGGTTTATAAATATGAAAAACCTTCCTAAAAAGTGACAGGTCTGCATAGGGTTTCATCGAGACGAGAAATCTCGTCTCGAAGGCAATTTCTCGTCTCGTCTCGATCATCGAGACGAGAAATCAACAAAATCTCGTCTCGATGTTTTTCTCGAAGACAATTTCTCGATCTCGAAAGCGCGAAAAATTTGTATGGTTTAAAATACACATTTTTAAAAGTGACCAGTTTTAAAAAGCGCTTTTAAGTTAAAAGAGGATATTGCATACAGCTGATAGAATTTGAGTGTTTTTTTTTATAGGTACTGGGTGATATAGGGAATGCGGTAAAAATTCAAAATTTAGTTCAAGGGTCTTTTTTTCTTTAAGAATATGGATATATCAATTTTTTGCTTTTGTTATTTGCTTTGTTATCTTTGTTTTTTTTTTATGTTTTGTTAATTTTCTTATGTTTAAAATGAATTAAAATGATTTCGTATTCCCTAACATAGTCTTTTATTTTCGCTTTTCTGACGTATTAAGAGTTGTCTGTGCTTTAGGTATTGCAGCACCTAAATTTTTTCGAGATCGAGAAATCTCGAAAAAATTTCTCGATCTCGAAAAATCTCGAACTGTTTTTCTCGATCTCGTCTCGAAAAAAAAAAGTTCAGTCTCGTCTCGATCTCGTCTCGAAATCGAGACGAGACGAGACGAGAAATCTCGAATTTCGAGAATCTCGTGAAACCCTAGGTCTGCAGCCTGGGTTGTAAGCGACCTGTCAACCGGTCAAAAATGCTGACATTTCTTGTAAATCGCAGAAAAAATCCATTCTGGTTTTCTGGCCAACCTTTCCATGCCCACTGTGAAACCCTTGATAAAACTGGATCTTTCCTAGTTTCTAGGGCAATGTCTTTAGCGCAGAAAAATTTTTTTGGGATGTTTTCTAGCATCAGGACCTCATCTGCCGCTGGGGCGTCTGGAGTATTAATATTTAAAGGTAGTCTGCTCAGAGCATCTGCATTTTAAATCTTGGAACCTGGCACATAAACCAAATCATAGTTGTATGCGGCTAACATTAGAGTCCATCTCAGCATTCTGGGTGAAAGTATTTCTGGAACAATTTTCTTTGGTTTGAAAATACCTAGTAATGGCTTATGGTTTGTCCTGATAGTTACTTTGCGGTCAAAAATATAATCATGGAATTTCTTAATTCCTGTAATTATGGAGAGAGCTTCCTTATCAATTTGGGCAGAATTCTTTTCGCTGTGCGATAGTGTACGACTGTGATATGCCACTGGAACTTCTCTCCCATTATCATTTGGCTGACTCAACACATAGCCCACACCACAGCGTCACATGTTAAAATGAGGTCTTTTTTTATGTGTATAATGTGCTAAAACTGACTCTTCACTTAAAATGTCCTTTAATGCATCAAACGCCGCTTGTTCTTCGGTATGCCACTGCTATTGCGATTCTTTCCTCAGAAGGCAATGCAATGAGTTTGCTATACTTGCTTTGTTTTTAAGGAAGACATGATAAAAATTCAAAAGTCCAAGGAAAGCCTGTAGCTCAGTCTTATTCTTAGGCGCCGGGGCATTAGCTATCGCCTGGATTTTCTCTTTAGTGGGCCGAATACCATCTTCACTTATTCGATATCCTAGAAAATTTATTGACTTGGTATTAAACACACATTTATCTTTGCGTAAATTAAGTCCATCTTCTACACTATTTCTTTTCGTTCTAGAATAAATGAAACAAAATGCTGACGGGACGAATGAGACGGGTTGTTCGTCGAAAAAAAGAAAAACTAACAAACAAATGAAACCCACCCTGCCGACAAATTACAATAGGCCTCGTAAAACTAACATGAAGCCAGTGCTGGTAAACCAAAAAAAGAAAGAAACAAAAATAAATATCGAATCATCGACGCGAGATACAATAGCAGAAACTATTGCTTTTGTAATCAAAGGTCAACTTACACCTATCAAACCCATTTCCTTGCCTTCAAACAAACCAGCCAAAGCTATCAACAAAAGATTACAAATAACACGATGTAAAAGTAAGCAAAATGAAAGTAAAAATGAAAAAAACAGTCTAGGAAAACTATCTGCGAAGGGTAATCCCAAAGCAGTCCCAACAAAACGTACTACTGCAATTAAAACTGACCACCCAATTCTGCAAAAGAGTAAAATACCACCAAAAACAATAACCATTGAAGAGCTAGATAATTCCGTTAACAAAATTTTAAGCAGATATACTAAAAAACTAAACGTAAAAGGAAACACAAGACCCAATGAAAATAAACCCAATAAAAAATTAACAAAAGTTTCTAAAATAATTAAACCCAAAAATAAAAAACGGAAAACTTCTATGACGTTGATAGAAACTAAAAACCTTGTTAAACCCAGAAAATATGTAAGAAAGAAAAAAATTATTCAAAATCCTAATCAAGACAAAGAGACAATAAATGATGTTTCACAAACAGAAAAAAATAATGAACCTGACAAACAAGAACTAATGGAGATTAAAATAAAAGAAGAAAAAATGGATGTGGATTATTCCAGCGTCGGTAATATCAACAAAGAACAAGAAAACGCCATCACTAACGAAATTAAAAATGAAATTCTCGAAGATGATTCTAAGCAGAAAGAAGTAACCAAAGACTCAGATAAACAAAAAAATACAGTTGTTAAAAATTCTAGGACAAAAAAAATTAATTTAATAAAGAAAAAACCCACAGTAACCAAAAAACTTCAAAATCGTTTAGATGATAAAAGACGAGCTAAATTAATACAGTTTTGGAACAGTCCCAAAAGACATCGCGTGGCCTCTCTAAACGCTTTAGCAAAAGTTCACTGTCTTTATGAAAATGAATCAAAAGCAGCTTTCGAAAAAATGACCGAAAATTCCTTAATAAAAAAAGAAACATCGTTAACAGAAAATACTCAAAGAAAAAATATTACCACAATATTAGACAGCAGCGATGATGATGGTAATGATGATGAAACAGACGATGAATTGCCGGTAAAAAGGGTATTACGTGATGTTCCTGGACTACGTGGCGTAGGAAAACTCTGGGATATGCATGATTCTATAAGCTCAGATAACAGCGATATTGAAATTCGAAGGTTTACTCCCAAGAAGACAGTTAGGGTAAAGAAGGAAGTAGCAAAAAAAAGCGCTGAAAAGCCCATCAATAAAACGGTCACAACTACTGTCAGGCGAAAACCTAAACCAGAAATACCTATGGATCTAAAAGATATGGTAGTAAAGAAACGTATGGCAAGTCTGAACGCTTCAGCGATGCTTGCAGCTAGTTACTCAACAGATAAAAAAGGAAAACCTAGCAAATTCACAGACTCATCTAGTGATTATGACACAGATTCATCAGCTGAAGAATATTTTGCAGCAATACAGCAAATCGATTTAACCAAAGATACCAAAGAAGATAATATAAAACAAGAAGATGGAAATCTTATCGAAGTCCATACAACACCTAACAAGAAAGTGGCTGTTATTCTAAATCAAGACACTGATGTTACTATAACAGGAGTGTACGTTAATAGTACAACTAGATCTACACATCACGAAGGCTACTGTAGCATTGCTGGAATGCAGTACAGGATATCAGCTACTAGTCATACACAGACTGCTGCTACAGCTGTTGCAACTGAGACTTTGATTCAATCCAGCAACAGCTCAGATAATGTAAGTAATTGATATTGAAATTCATGAATAATCCTTTTGTTGATTATAGGCGCATTTGGATGCACAATCGTGTTCATCAAAGTCATACACGCCATTGGATGCGCTATCCAATATGCAACCACCTCCAGGTCCTGGCATCCACAATGCTCCACCAAGTCACGCTGGAATGCCTTGTCAAGTAAGTATACACTTGTGACAAAATCAATTCTATTTAATTTTCGAAAGAAAACGCAAAGTGTTCCTCCAGTTTCTAGGATAGAAAGCCTCACTATCAGGCTAGATCTAGACATCGCATTTGGCAGAGGAAAAGAAACAGAGAGTTTTTTTTTCTGTGTCTTAACTTCCTGTTTCTTTTCCTCTGTCATGAGGTTTTCTATCCCCGAAACATGTAGGGCTCTTTAACGTGATTGAAGTATTTTATGGAGGAAGACTGTAACTCCTCTTTGAGAAATGGACTAGGTACTTCTTCAATTTTCAATTTTTTTTTTAACAAAATTTACTATGCAGATCGGTTCACCGCAGCTTCGTCAACGATCTTCGAGCGCATTTTCTTCACCACATCATGGACATCACGGATTTCATCCTGTTGTTCCTTCTTCTGGACAAGTGGGACTTTCTCCATCTGGCGATTCGCCTGTGGGATTTGTTCATGGTAAGTGATGTTTTGATTTATGGTGAACAGTAACTACATCGAGAACAAGCTATATTGATAGCAACATCAAGTGGAATTGGTTTAAATTCGTATACATCTGCTTCAAATGATGTGTGTTTCATTTCCTGTGAAATGATGAACAATATATTCTAATATTTCGAGTTTGGGCAGAATTTCTTTGGTAGAATTCAGGTCAAAAATCAACTGATCTGGCTGTTTTTAAGCCAATTCAAGAGAGCGACACAGAGCAGAATATCTTCTAGCATCGGGAATACAACTTTTTCTTTGCTTTTCTGCTGTAACTAACTGCTTTGAAATTACATGCTTCTGCAAGCTGGTTCAGTGAGTTCAAATATTGATGAAAGTCACCTGCTTGCTGCTAGTAGAGTGAATTAGTCCTAAATGGCTTGTAATTTGCAATATTTCCAGATTTATAGTTTTTGACAAAATTTGGACCAATGTCCACTTTGAGGCTCAATTGTTCAAAAATTATCCGAGCTATTGAACTCAATTTTGCACAGATCTATAGAGAATTTAAGGCTCTTTCCAATGACGTATAATTTGTTTCAATTTGCTCAAAATTTACCAAAGATATGGGCAATTGTTCATGACCATGTCAGGATTTGGAAAATTTTCCAGAGCCAAAAATAGGATTTTCTTTTTATTTTTGTGTCTGCTTGAAATGGCCATTTGGAATTGATATAAAAGTTGTTTTCCACTAATTTTGACCGGCTCTATCGATTCATCTAGTCAAAATTGAGCAATACTAAAAAATAAAAAAATCGAATTTTTCGTAAGGGTTACCCTCTTTGAATTCTGATTTCAAAATATTCAAACCTCAATTGCTCGGTAACCGTTGTGCAAATTGCAATGAAATTTCCAGAATTTGTAGCTTTTATCAAGTTTTAAATGGCCTGTAATTTACAATATTTCCAGATTTCTAGTTTTTGAGCAAATTGAGTTTGAAGTTTTTAACAAAATTTGGACTAAAAGTCAACTTTGAGGCTCAATTGCTCAAAAACTATTCGAGCTATCGAACTGAAATTTGCACAAATTCATAGAGAATTTAATACTCTTTCCAATGGTATATAATTTAATTCAATTTGCTCAAAATTTATCAAAGGTATGGGCAATGTACTCATAGATAGAATTACTTATATCAAGTCTATCATATCCATTTTTCTCTGTGTGGAAATAAAGCAACGTAGTGTATCAATCGCAGATCTTAATTAGTATCAAAAAAAATTATACACTATTCTGTAAACCTAGAAACATTCGAATTGACCAAATCAATCAAGTAATCCGAGTCTTATGTCGCAATGGCTATATTTTATTGGTGTTTTAGCTGTCCGCACGTTGGTCGTAAGAACTCGTATATCTAAATCATTTAGAAAAAAAAGGCGAAAAGTAAAGGAGACAAAGCACCTCCTTGGGGAACGCCATACTTCACTTTATACTTCTCTGACAATGCTCCGGGTTCATGTTAACACGAATTTAGCGTTTGTTCAGAAAAATCAGTTTATTTACGTTGCTTCTCAGACTATGTCCATAAATTACTTTCTTATTTTTGTTCAACATTTTCTAATATACAAGGACTTTCAAAGAAAGTAAACGTGATCTATTATGTGCTCTTTAGTGTTTTTCCTAAATAAAAAACTCCATTTGCTATGAGCGATAAGAATCCCTCGTGATTCAGACACCCATGATACAAAAAAAATATCCCTATGAATCATAAATCCAGACACCATGCGCAGCATAGAAAAGAGCCTTGAGAACGGACAACACGTATATATGGATAGAGAGAGAAACTGACTTCCCGGTTACGTCCGTCTGTTGGTGTCGTGCCGTTCCGGCCTTTCCTTTCCAGAGAAATCCACAAGCGGACTGGCGCCTCGCCTTTCCCGCTTCTGCGTCAGTTGTTTACCGATTCAATCGCCACGTGTTTGTGTCTTCCATTCGATTTATTTATTTATAATGTTTCTGCGGTTAAACATCGCCAGTAATCCGACTACATAAGGACTTTTCAAGTGCCGGTATTTGATTTTTTGGTGCAACGGTATGTCAGTGACGTGGTTTTATTGTTTGGCACAACGTCGTAGTTGCCGAACGGACAAACAGTGCGAGCCGACGTTGGTGCTTCTCATTTAAGGAGGACACATTTTGTGTGTGCAGGCAATTTGGTTTAAAAACTTTTTTTTAAAGTAATTAGCTGCGTTAAAATATGTGAACTATATGAACAAATTTTGTTAATTTTATTTGCCTTTGTTTTCTGGATTTCCTTAAGCAACCTGTTAGGATTAGGAATGATCTGCAAGGATATAATACAAGCGATAAAAGGCAAGTGAAAGTCCTGCTTAATTTAATTCATACCTGTACAATTCATGCTTCTGTTGGAAGGTGGATAAAATATCATATTTTTCACTTGTATTGTTTGATAGTAGGTCCTATCAAGGACAAATATACAAGTATGGCATGACTATTATAATGAAAAACGTGTGAATCACACAAGTTTCAATTCTCGTTTTCTTTTAAATGTTTCGGAGTCTACTTTCGACCTTGTAACCAGCCAATAATTCCATTTTTCTGGAATTCTAGACTGAAGCAATCTAGAGTTTCTTATCCCTACAAGACTGACCTCAAATTGAACAAGAAATTCTCGGGATTTTATGGAACCAGGTTTGTCCTGTGGAACCATCAAGTGTCTGATAGTTTCATAGTGAGTTGATGCTCCTATGAACCATCACTGAAATGTCTTTGCTTAAGGCTCTCCACGTTAAGAAACATCATTGCTGTAACACTTAATGACGTTTCGCTAAAATCGTCTTGTTCCTTCTGGGTTGGTGTCTGAAATCAGACTCAGGGACTGAAGGCCCTTCTTGCAACTTAAGTCAGCTTTCATAGTAGGTCGGTGTTGCCGGATTTTGTTTGACTTTCGCGCATTCACATAGTATTGTTGCGCAAAAATTAACCCTTAAACTGTTTGAATAATGAATCTGAATAAATAAACCCTAATAGGCCTAGGTACAGTAAGACACCCTTAAGGAATGCTGCCAGCGCAACAAATTGCTCACGGCTACTCAGTAAATAAAAGAAATACTATTAATGATAATAAAAAAAAATAATTGAGAAATGTCAATAAATCAACGGGTACATCACCCCCTTGTGGTCCTCCCTGCAGTGTAAACATCCATTTACATTACTGTCTCATGACAGCTTCACAGCCTGGATAACAGACCCATCAACTTCTTTCTTAAATAGGGTAACTTTCAGTTCCAAGTTCAGTGTTGTGTGTACTCTGACACCCCAACTTTGAGACTAGCTAACTGTCGAAAAGGAAGAACCCAATGGTAAGGTAAAATCTAGTCACAGTTCGGGCTTCTAGTTGAACAAAACGTGCTCTTTGCTCACACAACAAACCAACAAAATAGCGTAGATTTTCGTCTCCAGAAAATTCTGAATGGTTGGCTTACAAATACGGGGACCAAATACAAGTTTTCATCCCCAAACTAATTAATACAGCAACCACTTGAGCTCCTAACGCCTCTAAAATCCCACAAAAGGTGGATGTTACAAGGAACTTGCTCAACGTGCGAATTTTAAATTGAACGACCTTATTTTCGGCAATTTATTAGGTGAGCTCATATGAA
Organism: Ceutorhynchus assimilis; assembly: GCA_917834065.1. NCBI lineage: Eukaryota > Metazoa > Arthropoda > Insecta > Coleoptera > Curculionidae > Ceutorhynchus > Ceutorhynchus assimilis. The sequence goes on from OU892279.1 coordinate 52,929,907, forward strand.
AAATTCCCCAGAATTCTATTTTTTTTTTCAAGATGCCCTCTGTTGCCAGATTTCCGGTCTTGACCAGGAAAACGAAACAATCAGCTTGAAAGGAAAAACCCAAACCACATCGATGACAAACAAAACTCAAAATTGTTATCCAATTTTCTTCCTTAACACTAATTAATTAATTAATAATCATCATCTACCCAGTCTTTAGTAAAAAAACTATAAAAATGACCACTCGTTCAGTGGTAGCAACTACAGTGACTCTATTACCCACAGTGGTCAAGAAACCTCGGCAACAGCGCTGCCTGAAACGGATCAACAAGTGTCCCATAACCACACTTATTCGGCGAAAATAAATAACCGGGAAAATGTAAATATTAGTGGAAATAAGGGTGAAAAGGCGATTTAAAGGGTGTGAAAGTGATTTGTGATGTTGCAGACTTTTAAATAATGGAAAATACGAGACTCGTAAGTGTTGACAATTGATAATTATTTGGAAGTAAACAAACAATTCCATCAACAGTGAGGGCTTTTTAGACAGCTTTCGTAAGCTAAATAAAATAGATTTCGATCCTAACAGTAGGGCTTTATTATCCTAAAACTACCCTGTTATCTGAATACAAAGAATTAACTCAGTATCACCCCGAAAAATATACCTTTGTTCAACACCCACATATTGTTTCGCATCGAATCAAAGAGGTGGAAATCTAGTAAAATCCAATGAGAAACCTATCAATCACCGAATAATATTAATCCTCAGGTAGAAAACTTCATAAATACCCTTATATACCTGAATTAATTACCGAATTCATTCGAAATCTCAGTTACGTTCTAAGGGAAAATTTGAACGAAACAATGTCTTGTGGTGTTGCCTGGATGCGATTTTACTAAATATAAACTATTACAGCACAAGACACGCCCCCAGCTTAGTCATCGCAAAATATAATCGCTCTCAGCGCGATTTTACTAAATATAAACTATTAGAGCACAAGAGACGCTAGCCCTTGACGTAATTGCAAAATATAATTGCGCTCAGCACATTCCTGCAAAATCTAATCGTTTGTAGCATGACGTGGCGGATCTAACCTCAAATTGTACTTGTTGTTAGAAGGTAATTATTATTTTTAGTGATTCCATTAATAAATATTTAAAATGTTTTCCTTTAAACTAATAATTCGGCACCTAAACTAGGGAGCAAATAATTTTCAAACACACACATTTCATTTAAATGTCGTTTATGTCAACATAGTCTATTATAGAACTGTGCAAACTTATTAGTGTGGTTACTGTGGTTTTAAGGTGTAACGTTTCTAGTTACTAGGAGAAGCACATATTATCCATTCCCAATCCGATGTCCACAGGTACAGGTAAAATTTATCACCTTTCAATGCTATTTGATAGGGAAAGGTGATAAATTTACCTGAACCTTTGGACATCGGATTGTGGATAGGATATATACAGTCACGTTATTAAAATAAGTAGGTATGCAATATTAGGCAGTATCCTAATATTAGGCGCTTTTCCTCTACATGTGCCATCCCAACAGCTTTAATAATAATAAATAAATAAATAAATAAAATAAAGGAAAACTAATAAAAGTTCAGCCGACTGCTTGCAGTAGAAGGAAGATACAAAATGTTAAAATGGGAGGAAAGAGAATTCAAAGTGGGCGCCCCATTTATATGAATCAGCCATACGTTAGATTTTGCAGGATTGTGCTGAGCTCGATTATATTTTGCAATGCTAACGTCTCTTGTGCTCTAATAGTTTATATTTAGTAAAATCGCGCTGAGGCCGATTATATTTTGCAATGACGAAGTTGGAGGCGTGTCTTGTGCTGTAATAGTTTATATTTAGTGAAATCGCTGCCGGGATGTACTCGATGTCTCTGTGCACTGGATTATATTCGTTGTATTTGGGATATAAGGTATCTTGGATGAATCCTGTTGGTTTGTGACAGTCCATGTGTTGTAAGCTTTTTCTGGATTTTTTGAGAAGCTGGTGGCTATATAAATATGGGTCTAAAACGTTGTACGTCGTCCGATGATCTCCAACCATATCTATCAATCCAGACAACCTTCTCCAAACCTCTTATTTCCTCCTACTGTACTTTTCCAGCTTTTTCTTAGTCTTCCGCATCTTCTTCTTCCCCCTGGCTTTTACCCAATGACTTTCTTGGGTATTTTTGTAGCTGTCATTATTTGTTGTACATGTCCGAACCAAATCAGTTGGTTGTCTTTGGTTTCCGAAAGTTTATTTCAGTTTCCTTGAGCGATTCTGTCCTTCAATGTCCACACCTTTGAACTATAAATATGACAATGGTGTTGTATATTCTAGTTAGTTTTGTTGCTTCCTTCCATGGTATTTTTCGATTTTCAATGGCTTCCTGGTTCCCAGAGCTGTTGTTAGTACCAAGAAAGTACTTGAGTATTAAGTATTTCCTTCTAAATACTTAAAATATCAAGTAAATTGACTTGAGTTGTCCAAATTCAAGTACAAGTACCAAATTCCACTAAAGTCAGAGTCAAGTTCAAGTATTTACTTAAACTTGCGTACTTGAAATGACACTTACGTCGAAATACTTAAACAAATTATTTAAGTATTTTTTATTTCCCAAAAAAAAAAGTTTTAAAAAAAATCCAAGAACAAATTTTCAAACCGCACTAGGTTACGACCAACCGTTGCGGAGATACCGTGTTATAAAGTTCCCACTTCCCACTTTTAGCACTGTGACGTCATATGCACAAACTGAGGCCGACAGCGGGCGCTGGCGCGCGTTTTTTGATTCTTGCTGCATATATTAGCTCTGTTCCAACCGATATGAAAACTGTTCAGAACCAGTGATTTTCAGTTGCCCACCTAAGTTGAACGTTTATCCTACTTGACAAATGAATTGATCGACTGGAAATTACCGTAACGTTTCTCGTGTCGATTGGAACAGAGCTATTATCGACATTATTGTATTGTTTTTGCGTTCTCACACCTATTGCTGCGTTAGTTCAAATAGGTCTTGCAATTTTTGCATGTGTTTATGACGTCACGCGATAAATAGACAAAACTTTATTTAGTCGTCAGGTTATTTCTGAAGTATTCAATTAAAAATGTTTACTTAAGTAATTTCACTGGTACTTAAGTAATTTAATATCACTTAAGTACAAATTTTCAAAATATACTTGACTGATATTTTAAGTATTAAGTACAAGTAAAATTTGTAAAACTTGAAATTGCAAGTACAAGTACCAATGTTTGGATTAGTACTTAAGTCAAATACTTGAATATATTTTTGTACTTAAGTATCTACTTCAAGTATTTAAAATACTCAGTACAACAGCTCAGGTGGTTCCCTTATACGAGATTTCCATTCCTGAATACTTGTATTGTGTATTGTTCTATTCCTTGCCTGTTATTCAGTTTCAGGTTTTGTTGTTTTCCTCTTTTCGACTTCCTACTAATCCTTCTTCTAAGAGGCCTATTCTGTAATTTATCGTTACATTACGATATCGTTGTCGTAACGACTGACTTGGTAACGACAATTTTAGAAAAGCTATTCAGTAACAAAGTCGTTAGCTGTCGTTGTCGTTATTGACTTAACGACTACAACCTCGTTCCATACTATTTGGAAAGGGGGCATTTATGGCAAGAATTTTCAAATTTACATCAAAACTTAGCTGACAATTGATGCTATATAAAACTTCTTTCTTTTTTCTGTTCGTACAGACGACAGCAAGGTGACCAAGTTGAAATTGAGAATGTGTTGGTGTAATAATTTTGATGTGATTACCATCGACACAACCAGCTATTTTTGGAATGCGTAATTTCGTAGAAAACTCATCTGTTACAATGGTTGTTTCTTGATGATTCTGAGGGAATCGAATATACACGATCGCAAAATTGTCCACAAGTGCATCTACCACCTCAAGAACAGCCAACATTGCTTTGTGATGAAGCTGCAAATCGGCCCAGTTGTTTTTGGTAACTTCCTTGTGCCAAGAAAAGGAAACAGGTGAAGAACCTTACAATTGTTAGTCTTTGAAATGTTTTCCAGAAGATGCAACAAATTGTGTGACGAAAACATTCCTCTGGCAATTCCAGGGTATTGACTACATGTCTATGGAGCAACCTAAAGTGTTGCCTTGAAAAAATTATCACACAGTTTCTATTTGATAAAAGTTTAATCTCTTACCATTCGCAAACTTTATCAAGAGTAGCTTCTACTAATTCAGGATCCATTATCAATCAAAATCGCCAGTAAAATATAGTACAAACACTACTACCAGTATGCATAATGTAACTGTAACTATCGTTATGCTTGTAACGAGGGCCACTGGGCTGTCGTAATATAATCTTTGATATAACGATGCTTTTGCGTCCATTTTATCGTTACAATAACGACAACCGAAAGTTACTGAATCGAAAACGTCGCTAGCTAACGACAATCGTTGAATAACGACGTCGTTACGAGTTACAGAAAAAGCCACTAAAGCCCATTTGTCGTATTCCTCTAATAATTTTCGTTTCATGTACTCTAAATAATTCATTTATGTATGTGTAACAGTAGCCAAGAAAGATGGATCTACCAGAAAGAAGAACCCAGAATAGAGGATACCTTTACGACATTGGCAGACTCATATTGGTTTTCCACTCTAGCTTTAGAAAGCGGATACTGACAGGTAGGTATTGACGAAAAATACAAAGACAGCGTTCTCTACTGGACACAATTCGAGGTAATGCCTTTTGGACTCTTTAACGCCCCCGCTACTTTTTAAATGTTGATGGAAATCGTACTACGAGGACTCACATCCTGGAAAATATGTGAAAATGTAGCTCTTCGTCTCCTCATTTCATTTTTTAATACTTTCCAACTACTAGTGGCATGTAAGTTTTCTTTTTTTAATAAGATGCCAAAATACTCGAGGATTCGTTAAAGAATATTGTGGCTCCAATTTAACCCAAATTTATCCTAAAACAACCTTCATTATAAGGGCAGGGGAGCTTAATTGTGATATTTATTTAGGGGCCCAGTGTATCCAAGCACCGCCACTGATACATTTGTGGATCTGCAAAGCCCAAAGTTTATAGATTGTATTCAGTGAACGGTATCCTCATTATGTCTGCATTTCCAAATAGTTCCTTTGTGAGAACAAGGATATCTTTGAGGGTGAAAATGGTAAAACTGGTGAGGACGAACATCATGAAGTATGAAATCAATACTGGCAGTGATCATCCGATGAGTCAACCACCTAGAAAACTTCCCATGACCAAACAACAAGAAGTGAATCCATTAGTGGGCAGTATGCTGAAGAGGTAGTTGTTGAGAAGTCTTCAAGTCCGTGGTCGTCGCGAATTGTACTAGTAGCAAAAAAACTTGGATCTACCAGATTTTGCGTCCATTACAGAAAGAAGAAAAACGGTAACCTTTTACCCAGAATTGAGGATACCCTTTCGACATTGGCAGACTCATGTTCATATTGGTTTTCCACTTTGGATTTAGAAAGCTGATACTGGCAGGTGAGTACTGACGAATAAGACAAAGAGTGGATTTTACCAATTCAAGTTAATGCCTTTTGGACTATGTAACGCCCCTGCTACTTTTCAGAGGTAAATGGCAATTGTACTACGAGGACTGACGTGGAAAGTATACTTGCCTACTTGAAAAATATTTGAAAATGTAGCTCTTTGTTTTCTCACTTCATTATTTAATATTTTCCAACTACCAGTGGCATGTAAATATTCTTGTTTTAATAAGATGGTATCAGTCTGAGGGATAAAATACCAAATGATGAGATACGGAAAAGAACCAAGGTCAAAGACATAATTGAGAGGATTGCAGAACTAAAATGGCAGTGGGCGGGCCACGTAGCAAAGCTGAAGAGATGGTCATCCAGGATCGTTAAATGGAGACCGAGAGAGACAAAGCGCAGTATAGGCAGACCCCCACTACGGTGGGCGGATAACATAAGGAGAATAGCAGGTGGAAATTGATACCAAAAAGCCCAAACCAGGGATAAGTGGAAAGAATTAGGAAAGGCCTATGTTTAGGAGTGGACGAGAAGTGGCTGAGGAAGAAGAAGAAGAAGAAGCGTCGCGCCTTGCACACAGGTTTCCAAAAAAGATTCAGCAATCAAGAAAAATACAGTGAAGAAAAGAAAAGACGACACTCGACCTATCGAAGGCCGATTCGTTAACATACAAGTTAGCATTTAAATTACCCATACTAGTCGCATTTTCAGCACACACTTCACACTTTTTATAAAGACATAAAATTGAAACGCAACACGCGATAAACCCACAACTCGCATTCTAGAACGTCATGTCGCGCTACCTTTATTTAGGTATCTTTTGCATGGGAAAATCGATTGATACTATATTTTCTACGTTTTAAAGATAATTATCGTTCGTAAAAAGCAAACTGACGGAAACTGCTTGAGCGAGCATTCAAAACTTTAATGCAGTTGATGGTTAAGTTAAGTAACTTATTAATCAACAAGTTAAGGTGAGTAAAAAATAAACTTTATGGCCGTATTTAATCAGACGCGAAAAAGCACCTCAAAAGATTTATTTTAACTTGACACACTATTCTGCTATTAAATTAAATGAAGTGATGAATAATGAATTATTTTCATTTACTTTAACATCAGGCAGAGGCAGGCTGTGCGTAAAAGACAACTTACTTAGTAAAGAAATAATAATTATAATTTCTACTATTTATTGAAGTTGTATGTAGGTAAAGTTGTTTGACTCTGTCAGGTTAGTTTTTGGATATTGCCACATAAATCAACTATACCTAATAGGTCCCTCTCCTATGACCTACTACTGTAAAGTGAATGTTAGGCGCACAGCTTCCAGACTATTCAAGGGTAATTTTGCGTACCGAACAACATGCGTAATGATAAAGTTAATCACACAGAAACAGCCCAATCAGAAGCCGCCACCTGAAGTCTTCAGTGTTGTCGACTCAAAACTTTTGCAAATTTAGTTTACACTATAAAATTGTAATGACATTTGGATTGCAGGCCACTCATCAGTGACTGGAGCTCCAAATTAACGTCTGCACCATAAATTACACTTTCCCACTTGGTGTTGTGGATTAATCTAGGCTTTATGTCTATAATTAATGCGACCTGAAGAATAATCAGGTATTTTCCCTAAATATTCAAAAGCCAGATAATCTATTGTGTGGTGTCATTAGAAAATTACAACCTATTCTATTCTCATAGAGTCTCATTTATTTTTGCGAAACGATGAAGGCATTACAGCTTACAGCAATCTAATAAACAATACAGTGGATATATTGCCCCTTTTCGACGCGTAAATAAAAGCTCTTGGAATGGAGCCAACTAGAAATTCGACTGCACTACAGAAATCTCATAAATTATATTATACGATTTTGAATGGTCTTATTGAGGTTTGATACTGAAAAATCATATCGAATTATTGAAAAACCATATTTTTCTTTTTGTCAAATTTCTTAGGATCAGTTTTAGTAAACCGTGCCAAAAACTATAAAATCATCATTGGTTTATTAACCTAAATAATTTCCAGCCTCTCTACGTTTTGGTTGTAAATTGATAACCTACTCATTCTTCCGCCTTTCCCTTCTCAACTATCCGTTGCACACCGTGCGGATGTCGTTTTTTTTTTTTTAAAGAAGACGCCTAAAGCCTTAAAGACCATTGTTTCCTAGCGAGCAGCTGTTACCCTCGACAGCTGGCAGCCAAAGCTCGACCCAAAAGAAAAGAAGAAGAAGAACGTGCTACTGGGCAGACAAAGAAGCAAATCAATAGCAGCCACACACACATCTTTCTGCATCCCTTTTGGTTTTCTGCATCAGTAAATTGACAGTGAGATAGGCATCTTTCTTGTGAGAGAATTGAGATTTAAGATGGGTATTATAAGGTAGCCAGATGCAAAGTATTATCATATTATTTTTGTATTGTCAGTATTCAGTTTTTAAACGATTAACATCACAAAAGTTGTCTGTTATTGAGTAAAGAAATTGATTAAAATTACCGGTTACAAAAAATAAATTATACTCGCATTATAGGGCCACAATCCTAAAATAAAATAGATTCACATCTGCCTCTTCAAGGTGTTTCCTAGACAAAACTAATTATTTTTCTCTTCAGAAGCACTTATCAACGACCCTATCTTTTGGGTCAAGTTGTGGTTTGGGTTTCTGTTTTTTAAAGCACGTGCCATCCATCGGTGGTCTGCCGGTGAAAGATTAATGGTAAATTGATATAGCATTATGGTCATATTTTATAGGACTTCAGGGGTCAGCTGATGAACGACTTTAAGGAAAGGATTATACATCAACGTAGTAATTAGGCTGTTGCAGTGGTGCAGTCAAATCCATTAATCTTGTATGTATAAACAGAAGCTTCGATAATGGAACACGAATTACAATTTATTTAATGTACGTCTATATGTCTCAAAAGCAGTACGTACCTATCTACATTAGTTCAAAAATCGAAAACCCTATTTTATTTTATCGTTATCTATCCTGTTTGCAGTATGCGACACGGTTTTGTGTTTTATATCTTTACACAGAGCCTCAAGGGCCCAGGTCAGTGGGTTAACCTATTTTTAGAAATTCTTCCCTTTACAAATTGCAGGAAGTGAAAACATTGTGTGATCCCAATTTCCTATAAATTCTAATAGAAAGGTCTTTATCGGAGATACAGGAGCAATTTAATAAGATATACCTTTTTTCATAGTTTGTCAAACTTGCCTATAAAACCGATTCCCTACAGTGTTTTTAGTTACAATCTATAAAATTAGATTGAAACGTTGCAATTTAGTACACCCCTGTAGTTATTTGTCAGATAATGTGTCACTTAGATTGGAAAAACTTTAATTGGAAACTTGACCCAGTATAAATTCGTTTTCATTAGATCGACAGGCACATGAAGGGTTTATTGCTAGTTTCAAGAAAGTCGAGATTATATGGAATTTGTTAGAGGTCCTTTTAACTCCTTACAATTCACTAACATTCTCTCCTATGCATAATGTTATTCAATATTCATTTTTTCCGAGGTCAAAAAGAGTGCGCAAAGTCTTTTCAAAAACAAACAAATTCTGCGGTCTTCCTCCTATCATAGTTATGAATGATTTGTTGGCTTACTAATATTGTTTATATATATGCAACCCGGAAAAGATAAATTCATGGGAAACCACGCTCAACAAGTGTCACACCGATGATAATAAAATGGATGGACCCTCTCCCAAAACAGGTTTCAGGGCAATAATATTTAGAAAGGGTGAGGGTTAAAAGGAAAACAAGTGCCTGTTGCTTCCGTAACTGCTAGTTAAAACATGTTGCATATACCTTCACTTAAGGTTGTTTGAGGATAAAATTTGGGTTAAATTTGAGCCAAAATTTTCTTTAACGAATCATCGAGTAGTTTGGCATATTAAAACAAGAATATTTACATGCCACTAGTAGTTGGAAAATATTAAAAAATGAAGTGAGGAAACAAAGAGCTACATTTTCAAATATTTTTCAAGTAGACAAGGATACTTTCCACGTCAATTGCCATTAACCTCTGAAAAGTATCAGGGGCGTTACAGAGTCCAAAAGGCATTACCTTAAATTGGTGAAATCCACTCTTTGTCTTATTCGTCAGTACCCACCTGCCAGTATCCGCTTTCTAAATCCAAAGTGGAAAACCAATATGAACATGAGTCTGCCAATGTCGTAAGGAATCCTCAATTCTGGGTAAAAGTCTTTCTGTAATGGACGCAAAATCTGGTAGATCCATCTTTCTTTGCTACTAGTACAATTCGCGATGACCACCGACTTGAAGACTTTTCAACAACTACCTCTCCAAGCATACTGCCTACTAATGGATCCACTTCTTGTTGTTTGGTAATGGAAAGTTTTCTAGGTGGTTGACTGATCGGATGAGCACTGTCAGTATTGACTTCATGTTTGATGTTGTTCGTCTTACCAGTTTAGCCATTTTCACCCTCAAAAGTATCTTTGTTCTCACGAAGGAACTATTGAGATTAGAAATATATTTGGAAATGCAAACATATTGAGGATACCTTTCAGTGAATACAATCTATAAACTTTGGGCTTTGCATCAGATGCACAAATGTATCAGTGGCGGCGCTTCGAATCACTGGGCCACTAAGCAAATATTACAATTAGGCCATCCTACTCTTGTAATGAAAAAACATAAGACTTTTTGTACTCGATAATTTGTCGTTAAATAAACCTTTGAACCGAAATCTACTACGCAAAAGTCTCTCTTTCTTCTTCCTATTTTTCAATTTTATTTCAAAAAGGGCCCCCTCGTGCCCGGATCTTAATGCATCGCTTATATCCGCTTATGGGTCAGATAAGTTAGCCCCCCCCCCCCATAGAATTTCTGGATGAAAATTATCCCATAATTTTGCTCTCATTTTGCTCCATTTTGCTCCACTAATTTCGATTTTTGCTCTATCACAGTGGAGAGACTATGTGGCCTATTAGGTGGGGAGGGGGGGCTGAATTAACGCTAGCCCCCCTTCCCCAGTGAAAATTCAGAAATTTGATCATGCTCATTTTGTTCTCCGAGTTTTGCTCCATTATCGGCGAGTTTTGCTCCATTACCAGGAGAGATCTACAGAGCTCCCAAGAATCTCTCCCAGCCCCCCCTAGTGAAAATTCTGAAATTTGATCATGCTCATTTTGTTCTCCGAGTTTTGCTCCATTTTGCTTCATTATCGGCGAGTTTTGCTCCATTACCAGGAGAGACCTACAGAGCTCCCAAGAATCTCTCCCAGCCCCCCCCAGTGAAAATTCTGAAATTTGATCATGATCATTTTGTTCTCCGAGTTTTGCTCTATTTTTCTCCATTATCGGCGAGTTTTGCTTCATTACCAGGGAATGACCTACAGAGCTCCAAAGAATCTCTTCTTGCCCCCCAGTGAAAATTTTGAAACCTAAAATTACTCATTGTGCTCTCCGAGTCTTGCTCCATTTTGCAGAAAGAGTAAGAAAATTGGATAAAGGAAGGCCAAGAACCAACTAACAGGATGGCTTATCCCTATAAGGCGTACGTTTGCCATTTTTCGACTAGTTGTGACGTCACTGAGACCCCCATGATGGGGTTGTTTGCAATTCAGGCTGTGCCACGCCGTTCTTGTAGTGAGGTAATTTTTTTCGTCGATTTAAAATAAAGAAAAAGTAATTTTAACGTTTAGAAAGAAAAACCATATGAAATAATCGGATAATGGATTTTACGCCGAGGTTGAGGTCTACACTGACGTCACAAATGACACAAATAGTGGTGAGTTTTCACGTGGACATGACAGACACTTTCAGCTAGATAAGCTATCCTATTAAGGTTTAGGGTTCTTGAAGGAAGTTTTTGAATTCACCAATTGCTTATGCGCATTTCTCTTGATGAGTAACCTATTCTTGTTTTGCTGCTGTTAAATGATAAGGACAGCATTACATCGGTGAAAATGCGCATATGTCATTGTGGATTTTAAAAACTTGCCGCATTAAACCTAGTACTCATAACCGCGAAATACATTCGGAACACATTTCACTGCTCCGAACATGGGCGCTCGAACAAACGAGTTTGATTATGGGTATTTATTTATGACATAAATAACTAATTGTTCAAGCGATTCCCATTTGTAAATTCCTGGTAATGGAGCAAAATAGAGCAAAAAAACTCGGAGAACATAATGAGCATGATCAAAATTCTGAATTTTCACTGGGGGGGCTGGGAGAGATTTTTGGGAGCTCTGTAGGTCTTTCCTGGTAATGGAGCAAAATGGAGCAAAACTCGGAGAACAAAATGAGCATGATCATAATTCTGAATTTTCACTGGGGGGGGGGGGCTGGGAGAGACTCTTGGGAGCTCTGTAAGTCTCTTCTGGTAATGGAGCAAAACTCGCCAATAATGGAGCAAAGATTGGAGAATAAAATGAGCATGATCAAATTTCCGAATTTTCACTGGGGGGGCTAGCGTTAATTCAGCCCCCCCACCTAATAGGTCACATAGTCTCCACACTGTAATGGAGCAAAAATCGAAATTAGTGGAGCAAAATGGAGCAAAATAAGAGCAAAGTTATGGGATAATTTTCAACCAGAAATTTTCTATGGGGGGGGCTAACTTAACTGACCCTCCGCTTATGCATATCGCTGCCACTGAAAGGTATAAATGAACTATTTAGAGTAGGTACATGATACGAAAATTAATAGAGGAATACGAGAAATGGACTTTGGAAGTAGGATTAGTAGGAAGTAGAAAAGAGGAGAACAAGAACACCTGAAACTGAATAACGGGCAAGAAATAGAACAATACACAATACAAGTATTCAGGAATGGAAATCTCGTATATAAGGAAACCAGGAAGCAATTGAAAATCGAAATATACCAAGGAAGGAAGCAACAAAACTAGAATATACAACACCATTGTCATATTTATAGTTCAAAGGTATGTGAAGGACAGTATCGCTCAAGGAAACTGAAATGAACTTTTAGAGATCAAAAACAACCAACTGATTTGGTTCGGACATGTACAACAAATAATGACAGCCACAAAAATACTCAAGAAAATCATTGGTTAGAAGCCAGGGGAAGAAGACGAGGAAGACTGAGAAGAAGCTGGAAAAGTAGAGCAGGAAAAAACAAAAGGTTTGGAGAAGGATATCTGGATTGATAGAGATGGTTGGAGATCAAGGTTGGAGATCATCGGAAGACGTGCAACATTTTAAACCCATACTTATATAGTTACCAGTAACCAGCTACCCAAGAAATCCAAAAGAATCCAACAACACACGGACTGTCACAAATCAACAGGATTCATCCAAGACACCTCATATCCCAAATACAACGAACATAATCCAGTGCACAGAGACATCGAGTACATTCCGGCAACACCACAAGAAAGTCTAACAAAATCCGGCAACACCGACCTGCTATAGAAACTGACACAAGAAGGGCCTTCAGTCACTAAGTCGGATTCCAGACACCAACCCAGAAGGAAGAAGACGATTTTGGTGAAACGTCATCAAGTGTTACATCAATGACTGTTCCTTAACGTGGCAAAGGCAAAACTTGCATCAACTAACTATGAAACTATTAGATACTTGATGGTTCCACAGGACAGCACAAACAGATCAAATCTGGTTCCAGAAAACCCCAAGAATTTCTGGTTCAATTTTAGGTCAGTCTTGTAGGGATAAGAAACTCTCTGGATTGCTTCAGTCTACAATTTCAGAAAGATGGAGTTATTGGCTATGCAGTTCCGTACGTTACTGTGTCAAGAGAGAATGTTTTAATTTCATCCTTTGGGTCCAAACGCCAAAGAATCAACTGTAAAGAACGAAATTATTTTTTCACTGTCATCTGACGATACATTTTGCAAATGTCTGCAACAAAAATAATTTGGTGTTATCGGAATCTCATGATAATTGATACTAAGTCATCCTGAACTACCAGCCCAATCATTTGAAGCGAATTGTATGAGAGCCCGGAACTGGAAATGGTTGAACTATTGAATACCACTCTTAGCTTTGTTGTTGTTTGTACTATCCTCGCGTAAGACGCCATGATGTAGAGAATAGTAGATTTTTGGTTAGCGACACAAGAAAAAAGTGTGTTAAAGGTCTTGGTACTCCTGCATAAATTCTACATACATTTCTTTCAATTTGGAAATTCCAGCGAGCTTTCGCTCCAATAATAGAAATTGAGTGCTTAGTTATATGATTCACCCAGTAGCCCTGGAGACTGTTTCAATGGGACTGAAACTATGAAATGGCCATCTGAATCACGCTCAACAGTTTCAGAGAAGTACTTCTCGGCTTGTATCTCCTCCTCAGATAGAATTGGCTTGGATTAAGCTTCAAGCTCCCAGAATTTGCTTAATTGAGTTGGAATATCTGTCGTACTGGAAAAATTGCAAATTGAATCTAAGGTTCCAAGCGGACCCGAAATAAACCAACCCAGCTTACTATTTTGAATCACAGGCTTTCCAGGTCCCAACGATCTTCGTTTACCGCCTACCAGGTTCCAAAATATTTCTGCACCAATGAGAAGGTCAATGGGACCAGACTCTTGAATCTGCGAGGGTGCAATGAACTGGAATATTCAATGACATGAGATCGAAATATGAACTGAACTCACTTGTAATTTGTGGAAGTACCAGGCAGTTAATCGTTGTTTGAAAGTTTGAATCACATGATTTTAATTAATTTCACACGATTGATGGGAAACTGGTTTTGGCCTATTCCTACAATTGAAGAGTTTATTTGATTTAGTGAAATACTCAATTGTCTGGCACATTCTGAAGAAAAAAAAATGGACATTGAAGCGCTACGAGAATTACCTGCATCTGAATCTCTTGAACTCGCTGTTGAAGCTGGAATTAGAGTCAAATCAGTGGAATGCTATCAGTTATAATCCTGCTACCAGAAAATGTCATTTATTTGAGATTGCTGTCGTTTTATTCCTCTCTTTTGGCGTGGTTTTTGTCAGACAGCTCATTTCTTTTTGGGATTCTTCCAGCAAGATCTGGAGATTCCTCATTGGAGGTAAGCAATTTTCCAACCTAATAGTCAAATTCATTAATTTTCAAAATAGGGCCGTGCACAACTTATTGAACCCAGAAGCCTTCGAACGAGGTAATTTCCAAAAATTATTTGCCCAATAGTTTAAATTCTCCAAACGATAAATCATCCGTTGCTAAATTGATTGGCTACTGAATAAGTTCATTGTCATTGACCAGGATCTACGAAAAAAATTATTAGTCCGCGGATTAAAACCTGACGAAAAAAAAAAAAAAACAGGCCACATCGTGCCAAGTAACGTGTTTCATTGTGTTTCGCCTAATTAACATAGTTCAGTGACTTTTGCGCTTATGAGCGCCGCTTTTGCTTCGAGGACGCATAAACATGTTTTTGCTATTTTATTCATTGGCTCTTGACTAACTGGCTTTGATGGCTGAGATACTCATTCTTTATTAATTCGATTGGGTACCTACATTAAAAGAGAAACGTTTCAACCACACTTTATTTGCCAATTATGTCAATATATCTGATAAGGTTTTAAATATTGACAAAAATAGCTACATTGAATAGCAGAAAGTGCTATTTTATCATAGACATATATGTTTCTGACGCTCTATACCAAACTCAATAATAATCTAGAAAGAAAGAAAGCTGTGTGGAGGCCTTTTAGAAAATTAATATCATAGACGATGCCTCTAGAAAAGCAATATTTATTTCTTCAAAAGATTTCTTGAATGAACGAACTTAAGCCAATAGAATCTGGAATGCGATTGCTGATTGATGAACTCGAAGGATAAATTCATATAGAAATATAGTCTTAGTTCTAGATTAGTGGAGCAAATAGGAAATATCCTAGCAAATCATTTTGCTAATGAGCCATTAGAGGGAACAAAATCACTGGCCAATACTCAAGGCAATTTACTGTATAATGTGGGGCTGATTTGAGTGTAAAGATATATTGATGTTAAAAGTAACAATGCAAAAAAATTGAACATTCAATTCAATATTGGTGATCTACCTGTTGTGTGGATACTTGCACAAAGAAACTCCTTTATAGGTATTTTAATTGGAAAACCCAAACTATGCTTCAAAGTACAGACATGGATTGCGAAGTTGTTGATTGAAAAAGGTGCCAATTTGAATTGTTTAACTGCACGTACGTCGACCGATCAAACACCGTTGGAGTTGGTTAAAACATGTCAATCGATTAGGGAATATTTGAAATGCGTGAGAGCGAAAACGTACGATGAATAATTATTGTAACATGAACATAACTCGATAGAGTGAAATATTTATTTCCATGTATGTACTTTATACGTTCTAATTTTATGTAATATCTTTTTTTTACTACTAACCTGAGAAGTAGTCATTATTCAATCTATTTTTCCCGGAAAAAATTGAATTTCTCTCCCTAGGTTAATAATGAAAATAATGAAAAAAAAAACTAGGTCAATAATGAAAATGACGTCATGACGCAAGGATATTGTCATAACGTTACAGGTTTCTATTGATTTAATTTCAATTTCAAACTGTCAATTTAATCAAAAAAACAGGTTCCTGTATGTATCATAGGAAATTACCATAGATGTTGATAGAGAGCAGCACTTTCAACTAGAAAAAATAATTTGAGCTCAGATTTCAAACTTATTTTTTATTTTCTACTATAGCAGTAGTAAAAAAAATTCTATATATTCCACGGTAGAGAAAGTCATTATATACCTTACGCATTATAAACCTCGCCGCTACGCGTCTCGGTTTATAAAAGCGCTCGGTATATAATGACCAACTTCTCTACCTAGGTATATAATGTACTATTTTCTGCGATTGAAGAAATGTCAGCATTTTTGACCGGTTGACAGGTCGCAAAACTCAATATTCTGGTATTTCAATTATGTTTCAATAGGCCTAGGCCGGAAAAGTGATTCTCGTATTGCTGAATAATTGGAACTAAAAGACAAACATTTAACAGATATTTAACCGATCGCAGAAAAAATAGTATGTGTATTTCGGTAGAAAAGAACATTTTCAGCCTTCGGTGTTTGCCGGCCTCGGCTACGCCGTCGGCCGAGAATGTGTCACTTTTCCACCTAAATACACAATATGCTATAGTTGATGGAAAGCAAATTCGATAATTCCTTATTTTTTTCTTGATGCGTAATAGCATCTTCAGCCCATATTATACAATAAGACGAAAATAAAACTACATATATTTTCAATCTGTAACAATGTTAACAGAAAAGTATGCACCAATTACTTAATTTCTTTAATTTACAAAATTAATGTCCCAAATTCGCGAAAAATCATTGGGATGAAGATACGAGGTCAGTCAAATTGTAACAATGTTGCTCAGTTTTACGACTAATAAAATGGCGTTCTGGAATTTGAAATAATTCCCATTGTTTCCTGAGATATTTGGTAGAAAGCGGAATTTTGTAAAATTGTCAGATTAATTTCAATATAGATCGCGTATAGGCCAGAACTAGAGACAATATTAGATAGCAAGTAGCAACACCGTATACAAAACCAAAAGAATGAATAACCTAAAACCATGTATAACCAGAGATTATAACTAACAACCACATCCGATGTAGGAGAATGGAAAAGTTCCAGTTTCTCTCTGGTATTTGTAGTACTACAGCTATGATTTCTTTGAGTTTTTTCTCCATTTCTAGGTCATCGGTTTTCTCTACAGCTTGTTTTTTGCTGCTTTTCCTTCACGCCTCATATTATTCTTCTTTTATTGCTCCTTTTTCAATGTTAAGATTTTCCGCGTTCTTTTGCCAGCTTGGTTCCTGTTCTTTATCCGCTCTTCTTTCTATTCGTTTTCCCTAATATTTCTTTCTGCTTTTTCTCACTCTCTTTTTCCAGTTTCTTCCCTGGCGGATTTTTTTTTTTAAATGGAATAGGCAGAAAAATTGGGTCATTTCCCCTCCAAGGTTGTTTTATTGTTAAATTTCTGATAAACCAATATGAAAGACTTGAAATCTGGAAACGTAGGGCACCTGTAGAAATCAATAATGATGATTCAATGATGAACAAAGATCAGAGTAGAGATAAAAATTAATTGTCAAATATTTTTAAAATATTCAAGGCGACGATACTGGTTGGCTCATTTCCATAGTTGAATATCAAATTTGCGTACTTAATAATCTCTCAAGAAGAGATAAAATTAATAAGACTTAACTCAAAATATCTACTTGAAAATTTTAAAGCTAATAATAAAAAATTTAGCTCCCATTATGTTTAGCTATCCCGGCTATAATATTTGCTAGCCAAATTCTTAAGGGAATAAACTTCGAAAGATACCTACACTAACCTTAGATTTCCAAATCCAGGTGACTTCTGCTTTTAATTATCTACCTGATACTAATCCTGAACTGGAACTAATTAATTCCAATTAGTATCCACAATCCTCATGGATGATTATTGCAAACGAATACATCTAATCAACTAATTAATACTAGTCAATAGGTACTTAATGTTATAATGCAACAGATTTTCTTAGAAATTTTAATTAATAATTATTATTGAAAGATTTCTGTGTAATCCAAGAAGCGATAAAGTATATGTTCTAGGCCTGTATAGGGCCGACAAGTGATAATGATATGAAAAACTATTAGCCGGGACAATAAAAACTGAAGTTAAAGCAAGTGAACAAGTTAGCCTTGAGGTAGATCCCGCGGTTCTATCCAAATAAGCATCGAGGCAATTAAGCCCTTTCAAAACTCCTTATGTCGTCTTTTATTTCAGACCCCCTCTTTCGTTAACCGGAAGTGCAAGTCGTTAGACGGGAAGTAACATAATTTTCAAGCTATACCTTTGTGGCTTGCGAACAATTGATAATATCTTTGTTGTTCGAAAAGGGGAGGGCCATCGTTAATTAAAAAACTATTTTATGGGATGCATTGTTTTTTTTATTGACTGTGACTTGTCGACTATTAACCAACAAGAACAAGAGATTTGGTGAAGTTTTGAAAATATTAAGGTCTATAAACCTAGCAGTCCCAAGGTGGAAAAAAACTTCGGGAACTATATAATAATTAGGTGCTAATTAGGGCCTCTAATTAAAAATTAGGTGCTCCTCTAGTTTTTGAGAATTTTTTTCAAATTACTTCTTTGTATCAGAATTAGGTGCTTTTTAGGTGCTCCTAAATCGTCGAAGAAAAAATAGAATTGATTGATTATTAACTGAGTTACAGATTTTTTAAAATTATTATTAGGGTACTGCTGGCTTTACGTCTACTTGTTGGGGTGTTAGAATGGTAAAAAGACTTCGGGATCTATATAATAATTAGGTGCTTTTTAGGTGTTAATTAGGGTCTCTAATTGAAAATTAGGTGCTCCTCTAGTTTTTGAGAAAATCAAAAAAAACTAAGGGATTGCTAGGTTTATATAAGCTAGTAGTCCCCTATAGTGAAAAATATTTTTCCAAAAATTTCTTTTGTATCAGAATTAGGTGCTTTTTAGGTGCTCCTAAATAGTCAAAGAAAAAATAGAATTGATTGATTATTAACTGAGTTACAGATTTTTTAAAATTATTATTAGGGTACTGCTGGCTTTACGTCTACTTGTTGGTGTGTTAGAATGGCAAAAAAACTTCGGGATCTATATAATAATTGGGTGCTTTTTAGGTGCTAATTAGGGCCTCTAATTAAAAATTAGGTGCTCCTCTAGTTTTTGAGAATTTTTTTGTGTTACCTGAATCGATAGTACAATTATTACAAATGAACAAGGGATGTTCATTCTTATTTATAAATTTTTAAAATTAAGATTGGTACAGTGACATATCAATCGTAAGATCTCCAGACATGTAAAACAGATTTCGAAAAGATTGAGATGATACAGAGACGCCAACCATTCGAAATTTGCATTTTTAAATGTAAATATACAAAGGCTGGTTCAATGGCGACGGAATGGACATAATGGACTTTAAACCTGGAATGCATCCAAAATTCTCATCCGTCTCTAAATTCTGGCCGCCGCGCCGCAGCTATTGCAAACATTAATTAATGACCAATGCCCACATATCGGTGCCGCATAATAGACATTTAATGGGTCCTGATGGGCTGGTTGGATTGTTTTTGAATTAACTTTTCAGCTTATTTTGTGCCAGACGATGAAGAAATAACTTCAATTTCGAGGTATTTTACGGCATATAAAAGAAGTTTGTGGATGTAAAAACTTCAACTAACAAACATCAATTATTGCTCGATCAGTTAGAAAATGATATAATGTCTTTTTTTAGTGAATTATCTGGTATCGAACCTTGACAAATCATTTTCAAATTATCCCTATATACTCGGTCGCCGACATTTTATTATTTTATTTCAGCGTATATAATCAATCTCTGTTAAAATTTCAACAAGTCAATAATGCGGTGACGTATTTTGTTCTAGTTCTATCTATCGATGAACGATATGTTAAATTACCCTAATGGTCATTATTTACCTCATCAATCTTTGAATTTTATATGAACATGAATAAAGTTGAAATGTTGGTTTTATTATGTCGGTTTCAGTTGTTAACGAATAAAAAACACAATTCATACAAAACATGTTTATCCAATTTGGGGTTCCCTAAGGACGATTCGGGTAAAGTGAGTTCAAACGCTAGGATTATATTGAAGCGCATTGTCATTGTGTGCCCTAGCGCGGAAAAGCTATAACATTAGAGGACAGGACAGTGACATGGCAAAATTTAAAATTGAAAAGGAAGGAAAAAGGGCAACTTTGTAGATGACATCGTGACATCGTGATTTATTTCTTCGTATAAATAAAAAAAAAAAATTTATAACAAGAAATATGTTCACATATTCATTATTTTGCACAGGGGGAAAGCAAGTTTGTTTGAGCACTTTTTGAGAACTAATGATGATATTCCTTCCAGAGCTGGCAATAAAAGCCCTGATTATCTTCTTTAGAATGTCTTGGGTTGTGATTACATTCGGTACCTACTCTGTCGAAGTTTATTTGGAAATCTTCAGGAATTTAGGCCTCCGTCGTGAATACTTTATAAAACTTGTTTGCGGAGATGGTTGCTTACTCAATATGGTCTGTGCACATTTCCCATTTGGAGTTTTTAGAATAGGATTGTAGATTGTGGGGGGAGTGGGGAGTCGTTTCGACTTTCCAGCCGCTCATCAGCACTGCTATACCTTTGCAGATATTTTCTACGTGGTCTACATCTCAGATTGTCTCCAGGAAGCGTAGACTTCTGCCGAAGGAAGCTATTTTATTTCTAGGTGTTAGTTGGCCCACTTCTTCTGGTGACAGTGTTGCCTCCTCGAGAAATTTGAGCCTCTTGCGATGGGGCAGGTCGACATTGCTCCCGTTATTCCTAGGCATATCAGCCTTTGCACCTTGTTTCGCTTGATCTGAGCGGTGACTTGCTAAGTTTTGAGCCACCATACCAATGAGGCGTATGTGACCATTAGCTTTATCATAGTTTGGTAAATCCAGAATACCATCTTTGGCTTTAGTCCCCCATGTTTCACCAACCAGTTTGCGGCATGACCAGATGGCTGATATAGCTCTAGAGCATGTTTACTCTGTTCCAAGTGAGTGTTTAGTCCAGGGTTACCCCCAAGTATTTCAATTCGGAAAAAAAAGTGTTGTACCGTTAAGGGTGGGGGCTTTTAAATTTAGCTTCCTTCTTCTTGTGAACGGGACAAGAATGGTTTTGCTTAGGTTCAGGGATGACATGTTTTCAAATGGAAAAGGCCAAAGCCCAAAAAATATCGTTACTTATATAGAAAAAAATTCTTTCGAGCCAGTATCTTCAGGAATGGTCCCAAGTATCGAAGCTGCGTTGCCACGTTGAATTGTAAGGCTAATCTGTTGGGTAATGTAACAGCGAGCATTTTTGTTGTTTAATAATTTGTCTATTTTATTTATAAGTGATTTAGCTTCTTCTCCCCAGGGGCCCATTGTCTCAACGAAAATTTATTTTGCTTGTGTTACATCTCTCTTTGTCAACCATTAACAAAACGAATATCGATGGTAATCATATAAATTATGTCAAACACAGTGCGCGTGCAAAAGGCAATATCAAATTGCAATGTCTGTGATAAATTCAAGTATTGATGACGTAGCGCTCAACATTCGTTAGCCAGAGATTAGCTTCGAGTCAAGCTTTGATCAGACCAAACTGAGCAAGAGCACTTGACTGTGGGCGACTTGGACGCCCTCTGCATGCTGCATGCATTATCTCTTTTGACTCTTTTCTATTTAACTGTTTACGGAAACTTTAATCAGGTTAACCCGATCAGCAGCTGAATGTTTTCTATCGTTCCTTGATGAATACGATTGAAAAAAGACAAAATACTCGATCGGGTTAACCCGATCATAGTTTCCGTACACAGCTTTTTTGTCCGATTGACCAATAAAGTGCTATTTATTGAACAGTTATGCGTCAATAAAGTAGCACTTTATTCTACTGTAAAATAAAGTGCTACTTTATTGCCAACCTGGACTACCTGACAACCTGTCAAGGTGAAACTAGTATATTCCAATTTTAATTTTTTCATTCAATTTTTTTTAATTTTTAATAAAAAACAGTCGCAATCGTACATAAAATCACGTATATAACGCTTACATAAACAGGCTTTACTGACTCGCATTATTCGTACAATAAAGCCTTACTTTATGTATGTACTTGTTATATAAAAAGTTATTACTTTTACAATAGCTTCGTTCGCGGTAAGGATTCTGAACTGGTTCGAAACTATTTCGCATGCGCAGTTCAAGTAATGGCGTTTGCGAATAACAAAATTCCGAACTTTTAGTTACAGTTCTGGATTCGCGGATCAACCAGAATCGGTTCGGAACCGTTTCTGAACCAGTTCTAGCGGTCCTAGGATATTAGCAAGAACTTCAGGATTGATACAAATGACACATAACGTTCGTTTACGTATTAGACAATCTGGAGAACTCGTTCCAAAACTGTTCGTGATAAAATAAAATTCTGAAGCAGTCCGATTCCAGAGCTGGGCATGCGCTCTACGACATTCCTCAATTAGTTCCAGACTAGTTCGGAATCGATTCAAAATATGAGCCTTTGTTGTTGTGTTTCGTTTTGCGTGGTTTGTGAATTGTGATAGACCGATAGACGATAGACCAAAAGTTAATCAATATAATAAATTATCTATTTGTTTTACGCTACTGTCCCGTCGTCGAGCGTATTGTTACTATTAGTGGAGAGCCTACACACAAAAAAACGCCAAATTGGGTTACAAGCATAAAATTTGGCATAGTTGTCAGGAAGCTCATTTTAAGAGATCTGACCCGACTAGCCAGGCTCTACGACCCTCAAGACTCCCAATCTCGCATTTTTTTTCAAAATGGCGGACGGGAATTTCCTCAATTTCAAAATTAATTCACTTGGGCATGATTATACATTTTATTATATAATTTGAGGTCAAGGAATTCGAAAAAAATATTTTCCAAACGATATGACCTTCAGTAACCTTGAAAATTACAGTTTAATTCGATTTTAAAATAATTTTAATATAACATGTTTGAAACCGCCAATAGAGGGGGGTTAAAAATCAAAAATGATTGCTTAGCATAACAAAATTAAAATGTCTTATCAAAGACAAAAAGTTTCTTCTATAATAGATCAGCGCTGGCTGAAGCGGTAGTACTAAGGTACATGAAGCCATGACATTACTTTGTTTTTCACAGAAATGTTTCGAAGTATCATATATGAAGGTTAAAGATTTTTTTTTTCAGAAAAATAAGGTATTGCCATGGTTCTGTGGCACCATGGCACACTACCTCACCAGACGCTGCTTTAACAGATACTGCAAACTATAGGGATCGTTGGTCTTGACATTCGCCATCGCAGTTAGTACAAGGTAGACCTTCCTGATACGAACATCTGTTGGTTTCACTTTGACTTTCACATCCGCACTTCTCTAGTCTTTTAGAACTCACCAAATTTCTGCTAGCTGGCTCCTAGCGGTTGTTGGTTGAATTTCTACCCCATCCTCCAGGAGATGGAATAGGTTCACCGGGTGACAGCGATCGACCCCGACCCCATATTTGACTGGCTCGATACGCAGCTCTTCTGTAGTCTTCCATTAAACTTTCTTGTGACGGTGAACACATGGCTATTGGTCGTTCTCCACTACGAAACTGCACCTTTCTCAATTTATTAACTTTTTCAAGTTTGCTTTTTGCATCATATACTGGTATAATGAATTTCTCTAAAATTTTGAATATTTTTTGTACTATATCTGTGCTACTATCCATTAGAGATAAATGATGGATGGGCAGGGTTGTTTCTGTATAATCTTTCCATTCTCTGTTTTTTCTTTTGAATGCAAAAAAGGAAGTAGTTTCGCACCCCCTTAAAGCATAAAAGCCACGCAATGCTAAAGATTTTTCAGGTCTTAATAAATGATTTGCAATGTTATGAGCTGCAATCTATCTTTGTGATTTGTTAACCCCATATACAAGCTACCATAATTCCTCAAGGGTCAAGGAATTAACATGTAGAAACATTCTTCCATCTGCTTCCTCCATGTCGGTACAAGATAGTCCATCCAGACTGGTTTTGACATTATGTTAAACATTTGGCCCAAAATGGAGCTAAATCCGTTTCAGTACGATTCTCGGACACAGCTGCAATAATAGGAATATAATTTTTTTATATATTGAACTCCTCAGGCCTTGAGGAATTATGGTATCTATATGGGGTTAGCAAATCACAAAGATACCCAATAAACATTTTTCGCAACTTATAGTAACACCAAGTTTCATACTGGTTATATATAGGTAATAGAAGTATATACGAAAGTTTCGTAGTTTTATAATCTGTACCTTTTGGTGATGTATTTATATAACTATTATACAAACAAAAATGTTTATTGGGTATATTATAGCTCAAAACGTTGCAAATCATTTGGGAAAAATCGTAAGCACTGCGTCGCTTTTACGGGGTGCGACATTACTTCATTTTTTGCATTGAAAGGAAAAAACAGCATGGAAAGCATGGGAAGATTATCTGAAGGCAACCCTGGCTTTCCATCTTTAATATATAGTACCACAGATATACATACCACAAATTTGGTGAGCTTTAAAAGGATTAGAGAGGTGTGGCTGTAAAGGTCAATGTGAAACTAACCTAACAGATGTTCGTATAGGAAAGCTATAGTACGGCCGCATATAGTACTAACTGCAAGGGCGAATGTCAAAACCCCAAAAATAGGTTTTATAACCTAAGCTTCATACGATACTTTGGAACATTTCTATGAAAAATAAGGTAATGACATTGCTTCATGTACCTTACCACTACCGCACCAGCCACCACTGATCTGTTGAAAAAGTTAATAAATTGAGAAAGGTGCAGTTTCGTAGTGGAGAACGACCAATATCCATGTGTCCACCGTCACAATACAGTCTAATGGAAGATTACAGAAGAGCTGCGTATCAAGCCGGTCAAATATGGGGTCGATCGCTGTCACCCGGTGAATCTGTTCCACCACCTGGAGGATGGGGTTTGAATTTATCCAACAACCGCTGGGAGCCATCTAGCACAAATTTGGTGAGCTCTTAGAGCACTAGAGAAGTGTGGATGTAAAAGTCAAAGTGAGACCAACAGATGTTCGTGTCAGAAAGCAGGTCTATCTTGTACACCCGCATGTACTAACTGCAATGGCGAATGTCAAATCCAACGATCCCCATAGTTTGCAATATCTGTTGAAGCGGCTGGTGAGGTAGTACCACGGTGCCACGGAGCCATGGCAATACCTTATTTTTCTGAAAAAAAAAAGATTTTGTATCCTTCATATGATACTTTGAAACATTTCTGTGAAAAATAAGGTAATGACATGGCTTCATGTACCTTAGTACTACCGCATCAGCAAGCGCTGATCTATTATAAAAGAAACTTTTCGTCTTTGATAAGATATTTAAATTTTTATGTTATGCTAAGCAATCATTTTTGATTTTAACCCCCTTCTTTTGGCGGTTTCAAACATGTTATGTTAAAATTATTTTGAAATTGAAACTAAATTGTAATTTTCAAGGTTACTGAAGGTCATATCGTTTTGAAAATATTTTTTTTGAATTCCTTGACCTCAAATTATATAATAAAATGTATAATCATGCCCAAGTGAATTAATTTTGAAATTGAGGAAATTCCTGTCCGCCATTTTGAAAAAAAATGCAAGATTGGGAGTCTTGAGGGTCGTAGAGCCTGGCTAGTCGGGTCAGATCTCTTAAAATGAGCTTCCTGACAATTATGCCAAATTTCATGCTTGTAACCCAATTTGGCGTTTTCTTCCAAAATTTCGTACGAGGGAACTCCACTATTTTGAGAAGGCGGTGAAGGGGCGCTAAAATTTGGACTTGCCTTGAGCGCCGAGGGTTCTATTTGCGGCCCTGTTCCTTGAAACGTACTTGAAAAAAATATATGTAGCATTATCCTCATTTTCAACATTTTCTGTGTTCTGAGCATTGTGTCTGCCCCTATTAGAAAAATTCGAATTGAAACTGTCTCTATCACTTCTGTTACCTGAGCCTGACCACCTCGAAAGCCACTTTGGTTTCCTTCATATTAATTTTGCCTTTTCTGTGGACATTCACACCGTTTATGTCCTTCTTGATTACACAAATGGCATCTAAATGAAAAATTAATGCTACTGTTCTGCATGTTCCTTGACATACCGGCACCAACACCTTTAGAAGAATATCCTGGTCTCCCTTTTTCCTCTAAATCCCACAAACGCAAGATTTGGGTTACTTTCTTCTCTTGTTTTGTTCTGACGAGCCTCTTCTATCAATAATTTCTTTTTAACAAACTCAAGTGTAACTGCTGACTGATTCTGAGAGAACCATAATGTCAATAGCTGTAGTCACTGACTAAAAAGACTCAGGCATAGCAGATAATAACTGCAATATCATCTCACTATCATCCACAGTGCTTCCAGCACTTTTAATTTCACAAATTGTCTGTTCGAATTCCGTTAAAAATGCATTTAACGTTTTATTCTCCATAAATTGCAAGCCCCTTAATTTTCTCTGCAAAACAACCTGTGTAGATATTCATTTTCTTGCATAAGTGATGCTCAAAGTATCCATAACGTCCTTTGCTATTTGTTTATTTTTTAACATTTCCAAAATGTTGTCAACTACACACTGTATTAATATAACTTTAGCTTTCACATCTGATTTCTGTAATTTCTCATACTCAACAGTATTTGTAGGATCTGGGGGTGTTTCGTTAAGTACATTGAGCACACTTTGTTGTTTCAATAATAATTTTATTATATTAAAGCTTCCATCGAATGGTTACACATAAAACATGTTCTGTTGTTTATACATCTTAAATTTGAGTTTTTTAATAATTGACTAACCTTTCATAAAACTTCCAGCGTTTAATTTTCACATCTAAACGATCAGCTCTGGGCCCATAACCTTTAGTTTAATCAACCCCACGCAGCTTCCTGATTACAATCAAACCACAGATAGATCTAAACTTTTACGTTAACTTTCCATTCACTTTTCCTGAACAAAAGTAGCAAGCCCCCAAAAACTATAAAGAACTTGATTACAAATTACAATATAAACATCTTTCATTCTTGATGTCAATTTGCCAAATCAAGCTGATAAAAACATGCCCAATACTTTTCGCCGGTACAAATCGAATGAACAATAATTCAAGCTTTTACAAAATAACGGTGCATTCGCAACGAATAACGATTAACGACCATATTGTCACAAAATCGTATTAAAACCGCTGGCAGGCAACAAAGCAGTTCTCTCGTAACTGAAAAGAAAAAAAAAAAGAAGAACCTCGTAGATTTATCCAGATCATAGCCGGTGGCGGTGAGAAGCTTTCGGTGACGTTCTCGTGACGTAAAGCAAACTATGGTCTTTCATTGGCTCGTCGTCGAAGCGTAGAATGAGGTTTTGAAGTGAACTCGCCAAAAGGTTAGTTCAGTCGAATAATAACAGTGTAAAGAGAAGCGGTTTCGTGAGCGCCTGCTACCCGGAGGTTTATTTTTATGTAGTAGTCGCGGACATAACAGTGATTTATTATTTTGTGAATGAGCGCGTCAAATTTCGTGACATTAATGTGACACTTTTGACAACTCGCACCGATTTGGTGTTTTGTTTTTTGTTTTTTTTTTTGATCGATTGATATTTTTTTTTTTATTGGTAACAGATGGAGTAAATGTTACGCGAAAAGTTGGCAACAATTTCTCTTCGTGCGGTGAAATGTGCGCTGCGACCCGAAAAAGTGGGCGAAATTTTACCGCTCTCCGAGAACTGTTTGTAGCGCAATTAAATCATTGTTGTTTTCTCTAAGTTAATTGGCCACCTGCTACCACTACCCGGTTACAGATTTGATACGAAATTCTTTGTTCACTGGCGGTATTGGATTACTTCTTTGTTTACTCTAAAAAAAAAAAGTGAAAATTCGTGCCTCATTTTTTCAAGTGATTAAGTGCTGTGATAACCCTTCAAAAAAAAAAATTAAATGTGATTTACCCGTGATAATTCTTATTAAAATTTAGTGAAGAAAACAAAAAAGTATATTTTTTGCTGATATGAAATTTAAGATGCCTTGTAAACTGTGCGAAATTTCCGCCGAAAAGGAAAAACTGGTCGGTTGGTGCACTCATTCCCAATCGTATTTGATGGGTCAATTTTCTCCGCTGATGCAACCTTTGGGATTGGGATTGAATGGATCTTTTTCGCAGATGCATCCTATTAGGGATATGATGTTGGCAGCGTGTTTATTAAAAGGTGCGTTTTTTTTTTAGAAACTTTCAGTTTTCAGTCAGTACTCAGTAGTAAGAGAAACTTTTCAAAATGAAGCTCGGTATCAGTGGCGACGCCAGGGGGGGCCGGGGCCCCTCCTGAAATTTAGCCGGCCCCCCCTGAAAACTTGCGCTTGTGCCAAAAGTCGCATAAAAAAAGTCTATTAGGCAATTCAATCCATCTGTCAAAAAAAAAAATTCAATGTGGCGTGGCGGCCAAGCAAGTTTGTTTTGAATATGTTTTTATGCGTATTTTAAATTATTTTGAATACAGTTTTGCTTACAACTTTGATTTTCATTATTTAATAAAATATTTGTTGACTAGGTACCTAAACTATTAATTCGGGCAGAAACTAGATATTTTTTTGTGTTTTTTGGCCCATGTGTGGCCGCCACGCCATCTTGAATGTCACGTGGTTTGAATTGCCTAATACCGAAAATATAACAAAATGTTATATATGATATTATATACAGTGTGTCCACTCAAGTTCGCAGCATATGGGAAACTTTTTTATTATCAATTTTACGGAAAAAGTTATTCCTTATAAAAGTTTCTGCTTCTTGAGAAAATACTATTAAACTATTGAAACTTGAAATAGCATGTACAGGGTGGTCAAAAAATAGAAAAATATGCAGGGTGTTTCCGCAGTACGGTTCGTAACTTCAGGATGTGATTCCTTACAATAGAAAGTGACCGATTGTAAATGCTTATAACTTCTAAACCAGGTGTGCTAGCTACCTGCGATTTGCAGGATACCGTGTCAAAATTTTAGAAAATATCGTTTTTCTCCAAACGTCAAAAAAACGTCACTTTGTCAGCACTTGTCAAGATGTTAGAATTTTAATTTCTATGCTGGTAGGCAAATCCAGCGGGTTTACACCTGTCGAGGTGGTAGAAATTTAATTTTTATGCTGCTAGGCAACCGCAGCGGCAGTAGAAGTACTTTTAGTGCCGCTGGAGCGGCATCAAAAGTACTTTTTCTACAAACGTCACTAAAAGTGTCATTTTTAACGGATGCTGTCATTGTCTAAAATGCCATTTTATGACACTGGTGCTAAAAGTGATTACTTTTAGCACTAGTGCTAAAAGTAATCACTTTTAGTGCGTTTCTAGAAAAAATAGTGTATGCTATTCGTGCTAAAAGTGATTTTATTTTGTTCAAAGGGATGGAACACTCCGCCTTCGGCGTCGTGTCCCAAACTTCCCTTTTCACAAAATAAAATGTCACTTTTAGCACTTATATCATAAATAACTATTTAGTGCCGCTCGTACTTTTACTGCCGCTTAACCATTCAGTTACCCCCGAGCTTACTTCATTCGTTTGGAGAAAAAATAACGTGTTGCATACGGAGTAGAAGCACTTTTTTGTGCCTCAGCAGTATTGCAAGCCTCACTACGTTCGGCTCGCAAACCTACTGCTTCAGCACAAAAAAGTAAAGCTTCTACTCCTAATACAACAATATACTATTTTCCACAAACGTCAAAAAATGACGACTTTTTTAACCTCAATTCTTAATGTTGAAGTTTGACTTCACAGACGTCATTTTTTTGGTTACTTTTTTGTCCGCGGGTTCCATGAGCGTACAAAAAAGTACTTTTTTGTACGCTCACGGCCGGACAAAAAAGTGACGTCACAGAAATTTCCATCGCTTTGAACATCGTTGGCGGAAAAAATCGTAGGTATGTCTTATTTGGAGAAAAGCACTTTTTGTGGCTCGTCTAAAATTGTCGAACATTTAGTCTCGCCACAAAAAGTATCACTTTTACTCCTAATAAAACAATATACTATTTTTTAGCTCAAAAATCCCTTTTCCAATTTTTTTTTCAAAGGACCCCGCAATATTTAAATGGAAATTGGTTACCCGTGATATTTGGATGGAATTTAAATATGTTAGGGGAAACTGTTGTATAGTGGGACAGGTTCCTTAGTGGGACAATACAAATTGTCCGCCACCGATATCGCTTAAAATTCCGAAAAAAATTGTGTCAACTGCTCCATATATGAGCATTAGATATAACCTTGGCATTGGCCGTTAGAGTCTTAAATATGGCGGGATTTTCGTTAGTGTAAGCATTAAAGTGACAAAGTTTTTTTTTTACGACCACGTATTGGGCATAGTTTATGCCAGTAATATCCAATAGTTTGTCTTGAATTTGAAGATAATTATGCCAGAAGGTGTCTTGAAGGTGAATTAAGGTTATTTTTTGCTAGTATTTGTTTATATTTTCTCAAATTCAGAAAATTTAAAAAACGTATAAGGTTGTATTGTGGGACAGTGTATACTGGGGACAGAATTTCCGGGTTCCATATTGGGACAAACATTTTATATGCTATATGGAACATTTTTTGTATTTTACCTAGTTTCAATACCTCCTTCAATACCTTTGAGAGTCGGAAAATTCACCTTGAGAATGCTGGGGAGGGCGGTAGACTCCGCGGTAGATGCTGTTCTTAAAAATGAAACCAATATTAGGACTGCTGTAGTTCAATTTGGAGTTAGCAAATCAGCCTTGCATAGAAAGAAGCACAAAATAAATGAAGCAAACACGCAGGAATTAAATTTCAAAGGCAACATGGTGTCATTGGGTGTCAAGCAGATTTTCAGTGACGATGAAAAGCCAATGCTTAGCAAATATCCAGTTACTTCTTCTCAAAGGTGCTACGGTTTAACTAGCAGAAAAACTAGAATGTTGGCTTATAGATTTGCCTTCGCAAATTAAAATAAATCCAAAAACATGGACGGAAAATGAAATCGCCGTATAGAAGAATGGTTCAAACTTTTTCGAATTCGAAATAAGTTTGGCTACCTACCTAATTTTATGTTGAAGTTCTATAATTTTGTGAATAAGCGACCGAATTTTCTTTTTATATTTACTTATTTGGGATCAAAAAACATTGTCCCACTATACACATGCATCGTTCCCAGTATGCAACATGGAGTGGTTGCATAGTGGGAAAGGTGGTGTATAGTGGGACATTCAATTTTTTTCTATGTTAAAGTGTTAAAAGTTATAGAAATTTTTATAATTGTTAATAAACAAACTACTTTTAAATATATTAGAATATTCACAATAGTTAAAAATTATTCAACAAATTTTTTATTTCAATTAGAAAAATATTGTCCCAGTATACAACAGTCTCCCCTATTGGCGATGCCGTAAACAATATTTTTTACCATGGACACAACCCTGTATATATGACAGGTGAGGCGTGGTTAGCTGTCAAATATTGGAATCTTATATTCCAAAAGCAGAGTAACTAGGGCAGATTTTGATGAACAAAAAAATCTATTTCTACTTAGTCGACCAAGTTAAGTCGAAAAATTTCAACCATTTTGACACCTTTCAAAACCCTGCCAAACGGCAGCACTCATCTCTTCTAGTTTTCAATATTTCATGATGTCATTTGACATTTTTAACTTGTATGTGAATTCTGAATTTAAAAATTGAAAAAAAAAATGACAGAACTGTCAAAACCTGTCATTTGTTTCAGTAGAAAAAAATACTCTAATTTGGTTCTTTTTAGTTTCAAGGTAGTTTATTGGTGATAAAACATTAAACAAAGTTCATGCATGTCACATTTTGACAATTGTCAGAATCTGTTAATAGCTTTTTGGTTCCATATTGTTTGCTTAGTCAAGTTCGAAGTTCTACAACTAGAATGAGAGAATAATACAATAATACAATAGAACTAAACCAATTTTATGCCCGTTTTAGGACTTCACTAATGGCCATTTGCACCGCTATCACTTAAGGGATATTTAATCTAAGTGGAGCTTTGAATGTTAGTTTTGTTTCTACAAGAGTTACATTCAAAGCTCCACTTGAATAAGATATCCCTCAAGTTATAGCGGTGCAAATGACCGTAAGCAAACAAACTCAATATGAACCAAAAAGCAATTAACCAGATTCTGACAGTTGTCAAAATGTGACATGAATGAACTTTGTTTAATGTTTTATCACCAATAAACTACCTTGAAACAAAAAAGAAACATATTAGAGTATTTTTTTCTACTAAAACAAATGACAGGTTTTGACAGCTCTGTCATTTTTTTTTTTAATTTTTGAATTCAGAATTAACATACAAGTTAAAAATGTTAAATGACATCATAAAATATTGAGAATGGGAAAAGATGAGTGCTGCCGTTTGGCAGGATTTTGACAGGTGTCAAAATGATTGACATTTTTCCACTTAACTTGGTCGACTTAGTAGACATCGATACTTCGTTCATCAAAATCTGCCATAGTCACTCTGCTTATGGATATAAAATTCCAATATTTGACAGCTAACCACGCCTCACCTGTCATATATACAGGGTTGTTCCCATGGTAAAAAATGTTACTTACGGCATCCCCAATAACATATTTAAATTTCATCCAAATATCACGGGTAACCAATTTCCATTTAAATATTGCGGGGTCCTTTGGCAGGTTCGTTTGTGATAACGAAAGGTATTCTTTATTCTTCGACTGTAATATGTCTTGCTTAATCAGGAAAAAATATCGAAGGTTTAAAAAAATAGTGACGTGCCATTTTTTTTCTACTTTTACCAAAAGAACCTGTATATTTTTCTATTTTCTGACTACCCTATACATGTTATTGCAAGTTTTAATAGCATTTTTTCAAGAAGCAGAAACTTTAATAAAGAATAACTTTTTTTCGTAAAATTGATAATAAAAAAGTTTCCCATATGCTGCGAACTTAAGTTGACACACTATATACAGGGTGTCCCACGACGTTTGTCCCAGGTGATAACTTCGGAACGCGTCATCCAATATAATTGAAATTTTGAGGATCTGGGTAACTTTTTGAGCCGCTTCTACCACTGTCATCCAATTCCACCATTTTTGCTCCAATTTCGGCCAAGTGACGTCAACTTTCGAATTTTAAATGTAACTCATGGTATATTATGGCATTTTTCATTAGAAAATTAAATTACAAAATTGGTTATGCCATATTTGTTAAGGCTTTGTTAAAAGATATGACAGAAAATTATACAGTGGAACATACGATGATGCGTTCCGAAATTATCATTTGGGAAAAACCTCGAGGGACACCCTGTATATAATATGAATCTTGATAATATTGTTGATACTTTTGCTAAAAATCATAATAACCGAAGAATTTTACTGCTTTAGGTTTCAGGTTTCGGTAAGTAGTAGTTTTCCGCACGCATTTCCGTGCCCAAAGCTACACTTTTTCGCACTCTGTGCGCATAAGGTCTTCATCCGCATTGAGTGCGAAAAAGTAAAACTAATTATCAAGCAACAATAAGTGCACCTGTCGACTTTGACACATGATGACATTTTTTTCTTCTGTTTCTATATCATCTATACAAACTGGGTTTGCTTGCGGAACATTAACACTTTGCGCACTTGTTAGGAAAATAACTATTTTTACTTGGATATATCTTGCGTTGATGTTTTTTTTCACCCCCTAAATTTTTCTGCTCCATAGTCTGGCCCCCCCTAATTTTTTCTGGCCCAGTCTGGCCCCCCCTAACATAAAACCCTGGCGTCGCCACTGCTCGGTATACGGGTGATGCTACAAACTTTAAATGGAGAGCCATATTTTTTGTTTTATTTGGACTTCAGATTGCTGCCTCATTCTATAAATTTATGGAGAAAACGCACGAGAAGCTAGAGGAAGATACCTACTTGGCTGAATATAACCGAAGTATTTGCCCTAATACAATTTCAAGTTTGATACGTTTATTTGAAGGCACGGAGTCGTTACATGCAAAAAAAGGGTTTCAATTTGAAGAAAGTTTGGTTGTGTTTTCTTGCTTAGTTTATTTTACACTATTTTGCTTAAATTGAATTTTTCATATGTTGAATTTTAAATTATATTTCAAAGCCTATCCAGAACTATTTTTAAGGTTTTTGTCATGCTCAGTATCAGAAGACCCAGTATCTATCAGATCATCAAAATAGGTCCCTACTCCTTCAAGGTCATCAAATACCTCAAAATTCTTTTTCTGGAACACTTCTGGTGCCGAACATATGCCAAAAGCCAATCTTGTAAACTGATACCTGCCAAACGGAGTACCAAAAGTTATTAGATCAGAACTCTCATCATCTAATTCAATCTGCCAATACCCATCTTTCATATCAAGTACTGTGAAATACTACTTGTTGCTCAATTTTGCCGCGATTTCATCAGCAGATGGAATTAGAAAATGCTCACGCTTTATCACACTATTCAAATGAAAAAGGATCCGAGAAGGTGAAATATATTCAATTACTTCACACAGAGCCCGACAAATTCAGTTACAGATGCTAGACTTCAGATATGGCCATCTAGGAAGAAAAAGAGTAAGTTTTGGCACTGTCCAAACATCTTTGAAACGATTTAAGTTTCAACCATATTTCAAATTCGTCCAGTGCAATATCTGACGACAGACCAGCAGAAAGAACTGCGTTTTCGATTTAATGTACATATTATGATAATAGAGAGTAGGAGTCAGGACAGAAATCCTGATTTATTCAAAAAAAGTTGAAGCTACCTTTATTACCTGTGAATTGTCATCATCATATTCATAGGCGATAGGCGATCACCAAGGAGTTATTCCTCGGGTTATTCACTCCCCAAAATCGTGTCACAAATTTGTCCGAAATCTCCGAAATCCACGAAATCACTCCGAAATCCTTCTGAAATCTCTCAGAAATCTTTCCACAGACTCAAAAATCCTTCGCAATTGGCCCAAAATTCATAAATGGGTCAACGCGGCCGTTTTTCAGTTTATACTAATACACTTTCGAATATACTTATAAGCAGGGCCGGCTCCAGACATTCTGGCGCCCCGTGCAAAAGGTATTTTTGCCGCCCCTCTTAGGTACCGATTACTTTCCTACTTTGTACTTCCAGTACTACTCTCGGTACTACCTATTTGCTAAACTTACTTTTGATTTCAATTTTGTTTAGTAGTGTCTTTATATGATATTAGAGCTGTTTCGAGTACAGGTAAAATGTACTTCGCTCAGAATGTACTTACTCGAGTACAGAGTACAATTACAAGTATTCAATATCCAAGTGCTCAAAGTACCGAGTACATTCATGAATACATTCCACACAATGCCACCTGCATATCAATGTCGTCTTAGAGTTGTTACGTACCTCCTCTTTTGAACCACCCTTGATTATTGACATGAAAGCACAGCTTATGAAAGTCTGATGCCACCTGAGGCCGCAAGCGCTGATGTAGCTGCGCACTAATCACTGCGCATGGGTTATTAGTCACATCCCCTTTCTCACTTCCGTCCCATTTCCCAGAATTTACACTCAAACACATTCATCTGAAGGTACGCTATACACAAGAAATGCCAGAAAATTTTTCACAAAAATCACAAACCAATTAGAGCGTTTTGGATTGGTGCAGTGCAAATCGTCATTAACCAGTTTTCTTGACTGGTAAGTGATTCTGTGGAAGCAGGTCTCAACTTGTTTGGAAATGTACTTGTGGCCAAATAAATATGTACTTAGAGTCCAATAATTTTACTCAGTAACTGCAAATGTATTCGAAAAAAATTAAAATACCCGGGTATATGTATTTGAGTATAAAAGAATGTACTCGGGTATTTTGCAATTTACTCAGTACAATAAAATGTACCGGGTATTTTTTATATTCTTAAACAGTTCAAGTACAAGTAGGTACAATTACATAATTCACAAAGTATCGTGGCCTAAATACCGAGTAACTCAAAATATACTTAGAATAAAGGTGAAGAGTACTTGTACCCGAAGACGGCACAAGTCTGTATGATATGTATTATATTTTGATTATTTTTTAAGTTTTTTATGGAATAATTTTATTACTACCTACCTACTATTTTATTGCAACCTACAATTAGGTGCTAGCTGACGTCACACACATAACCTCAATGACATGTTTGTCCCCACCTCCAACGGAAGTGAAGTTATGTGTGTGACGTCAGAAAACATAACCTGCAAATCGCTTGCGGACGCGTGAAACTAGGCTAGCTATAGGTGTTTTCGGGTTCTCGTTTTTCGGACTATTCGCGAACCATCATGGAACTGCGCAGAACAAGTTGCGTAGGTACTTATTCAGTCCTTAGAACTGTGCTCAGATCGTTTGGAATAAATTAGAGTTTAAAAAACCCGAAAATGTTTTTTTTTACAGAGCAGGCAACAAACTCTTTGCATCAAATTTTTTTTATTGCTGATTTCGATAGTCTATGAAAAATAAGTCAACACGTGTTTTTTTCTTTTTCTTCTTAGTCAAAAATTGACGGAGATACAACGCTATGAAATATGCCTATGACGTGACTTATCATATAAATTAGTGACGTCGCACATGCTCAGTATATCTATATATACAAAACCTAATATTTGTATAACTTCCGGAATAATCATATTTGGGCGAAATCAAAAAAAAGTAACGATTTTTTTTTGGATTTCCTATAGTTTGCAATAAACAATAATCAATTTAATTTTCCATGCAAGTACCCTATTCTCTCCGAGATTTTTGCCGCCCTTCGATTTTGCCGCCCCGTGCAGGGGCACAGGCTGCACGGGTCCTGGAGCCGGCCCTGCTTATAAGTAACAGTCTGAAATCAAATTAAAATATTTGCGAAATCACCTGAAATTCTCCGAAATCACCCGAAATCCTTTGAAATCACTCAAAATCCTTAGAAATCATCCGAAATCCTTCAAAATCACCCGAAATCAACCGAAATCGCTCAAAATCGCTCTAAGGGACTTATTCTGTAACTCGTAACGACGTCGTTATTCAACGATTGTCGTTAGCTAACGACTTTTTCGATTCAGTAACTTTCGGTTGTCGCATTATTGTAACTATAAATGGGCTCTGAAATCTTGTCACAGTGAAAAATCCCTCGAAATCTTTCCGAAATCCTACCGAAATCCTCTGAAATTTCTCAAAATCGCTCTAAATCCGAAATCTTGTTACATTTTTCCCTTTGAAAAAAATTCAAAAACTCAAAATTTTCATTTTTCAGATTTTCGTAATTTTGACTTTTCCAATCGATAGAGCGGGTCTAAGTTAGTCGAAAAAAACTCTAACATCATTATAAAATCTTGATTTCAATATAAAGAAAAATTAAAAAGAAATTCTCAATTTTTAGGTTTAAATTTTTTTTCAATCCTGACAAGGTTAGGAGCAATTGCCAATACTTCGATTAAATTTTGAGCAAATCAAAATAAATTATATATGGTTGGAAAGAGCATTAAATTATCTATAAATCAGTGCTAGATTGAGTTTGATAACTCACAGACTTTTGGAGCAATTGAGCCTCAAAGTTGGGTTTTAGTTAAAATTTAGTCAAAAACTTTAAACTCGATTTTCTCAAAAACCGTAAATGCCAGCGACTTCAACTAAGTACTATTTTAAAATGCTCATCAAGGGCTACGATCCTAAAAAAAAATTGATCCAAAATCTTTGACGGGTTCCGAGAAAATTGAGTTTGAAAATTTTGTAATAAAAATCCAAAGGGGGTTGTTAATCACTCCCCAAAATCGTGTCACAAATTCGTCCGAAATCCCCGAAATCTTTTCGAAATTTCCGAAATCCTTCCGAATTCCACGAAATCACTGCGAAATCCGCCGAAATTCTTCCGAAATCTCTCAGAAATCTTTCCGCAAACCCAAAAATCCCTAGTAGTAGGCAACATTCTAAAATCAAATTAAAATATTTGTGAAATCACCTGATATTCTCCGAAATC
The DNA here is from genome assembly GCA_917834065.1 of Ceutorhynchus assimilis. Lineage (NCBI taxonomy): Eukaryota > Metazoa > Arthropoda > Insecta > Coleoptera > Curculionidae > Ceutorhynchus > Ceutorhynchus assimilis. The sequence continues at coordinate 52,967,877 of OU892279.1, forward strand.
ACCCGAAATCCTTGAAATAACCCGAAATCCTTCGAAATCACCCGAAATCAACCGAAATCCCTCAAAATTGCTCCAAATCCGAAATCTTGTCACAGTCAATAATCCCTCGAAATCTTTCCGAAATCCTTCTATGTACAGTTTTTGAATAATCATACAGTTTCCTATGTACGTACAGTTTTTGAATAATCATACAGTTTTGTATATTTTCGTTTAGTTCTCCATTCCATTCGTTCATAGGTCGATCTGACTACCCCTCAAGCTTTCCATGGACACTCGATCGACTATTCTTATAGTAATGTATAACAGACATAAAACCCATTTTTGCTCTCAGAAAACCACAGAAGATACCAAACTATAAACTGTCAAGGAAAAACATCAGTTCATTTCTGGTCTGGTATTCTATAACACCATTATTTGGTCCATAAATGTTTCGATTTTCTCAAATATAGCATTGAAAACCTTTTGGAAGAATTTAATGGCATATCGAAACATTATTGGCGCCACCTCATGCAGTTGTTAAGTTATAAAACAACCCACACCAGGAGTGGTTTGGCCTTAATGGGATAATCAGGTGACCACCAAATTGTCCTGGTATTATGGTAATGGACCCTTTCTTATAGGGTCATCTAAAAATGAAAATGGATTAGTGGGCCTGCTTTGAAAATAATGCAGTATATTGAGCATTTAAAGTAGGTACCTATTGGAATTATTGCTGAGTTGTTTGTTTATTTTTTTATTATTTACCAACGACTCCGTCTCTTCAAATGAATTTTTCACACTTATTCGGGGTCATTCATTGTAATTATTGTAAATCAAAGAAATACTAGATGTCATTGTAACTTTTATAGATTTTTGTGTATTTTTTGACTTAATTTTTCCAAAAAGCTAATTCAATTTACAAGTTTGTGTCATAACGTTTTTATTTTACGTTGAATCGTTTTCTACATTGCATTTCTAGATTCTACAGAGAAAAATACATCAAATGGCTATTTTGGATTTTCCCAAAGATGCAGGGAAAGTCAACAATTTGCCCGTGTTCAGTTCTCGTCCCTAATTCGATGCCTTCAATGAAATAACTTCTCTAATATAATATATGTACAGAAATGAATAGATTTTTTGATTTATTTTATGCGGGTTACCAATTACCAGTTTAATGCATTATCTTAGACCCAGTTGTATGGGGTATACTGATAATGTGTCCTTGGGTTTTATGTGTACGATTATGATTTTTTACTCCGCATATCAATAAATTAACACTTGTTGATGAAGTTTCTATCAAAGGAGCTTTTCATCAAATGAAATGAATGCTTAAAAGTAAGTTTGAAATTGAAATAAAGATGCATAAGAAACCTATTCTCGACTCTACAGGAGCCAGAATGTAGCTACTTAAAATATTGATTTGTGATCTGGCTTGAGTTTAAATTAAGTCAGCAGTTTCTGAAGCTTGTAGAGCCTAAATTCAACTGAAGATCCATAACCGGCTCTCCTAAAGCCTAAATTTGGAATAAACATGCATGAAAATCGAGGGGTGTTTCACCCATTAAATTGTGTATACCTACTGTATTTGACTGCATTGATGGCATCAAAGATGATAGTTGACTGTATTGACTTTTGAACAATTTTTAACAAGATTGCAGGCTCCACTCGCAGCGACTGCTTACGATTTTTCGCGAGTGTATATGGAATGTAGGCTACTGCTGAGGGGTGGCTAACTGGTCAAAATCCGTCTACAAGTTGGTCAAAATCCCAGAAAATCTCATAAGATCTACTCAAAATCACTAAAAATCTTTGAAATCCTTAAAAATTTAACAAAATCCCACAATCTCTTGAAATTGCACAAAATCCTACAAAATCTAATAAAACTAGTGAAGGGAAAATTTAGAAGCTGTATGCATCTAAAGGAAGGGGGGAAACCCATTTTCCCAAAATTTAAAATTTTTCCATTGGAAAATAACAACATGAAAAATTTTGCAAATGAACTTACAAAAACTGAAATAATTGTCAATACAGTCTCATACAATTCAAAATTTTCCTGGAAAACTAATCAAGGGGAAATTTTGAAACTTTTTGCATGTGAAGAGAAATGTCAGAGACTAATTTTCCCAAAATTTTGAATTTTTCTAGTGGAAAATAACAACATGAAAAATTTTGGAAATCAACTTACAAAAACTGAAATAATTGTTAATACAGTCTCACACAATTCAAAATTTTCCTGGAAAACTAATACAGGGAAAATTTTGAAACTTTTTGCATGTAAAGAGGAATGTCAGAGACTGATTTTCCCAAAATTTCAAATTTTTCTAGTGGAAAATAACAACATGAAAAATCTTGGAAATCAACTTACAAAAACTGAAATAATTGTTAATACGGTCTCATACAATACAGGGAAAATTTCCAAACTTTTTGCATGTGAAGAGGAATGTCAGAGACTGATTTTCCCAAAATTTCAAATTTTTCTAGTAGAAAATAACATGGAAAATTTTGGAAATCAACTTACAAAAACTGAAATAATTGTTAAAACAGTCTCACACAATTCAAAATTTTCCTGGAAAACTATTACAGGGAAAATTTGGAAACTTTTTGCATGTGAAGAGGAATGTCAGAGACTAATTTTCCCAAAATTTAGAATTTTTCTAGCGGAAAATAACATGAAAAATCTTGGAAATCAACTTACAAAAACTGAACTAATTGAAAATACAGTCTCACACATTTCAAAGTTTTCCTGGAATACTAATGAAGGGAAAGTTTTGAAACTTTTGGCATGTAAAGAGGAAGGTGAGAAGCTCATTTTCCCAAAATTTCAAATTTTTCCAGTGGAAAATAACAACATGAAGAATCTCAGAAATCAACTTACAATAACTAAATTACTTATTAAAAAATACTGTCTCACACAATTCAAAGTTTTCCTGGAAAACTAGTGAAGGGAAAATTTGGAAACTTTTTGCATGTAAAAAGGAAAATGAGAAGCTCATATTTCCAAAATTTCAAATTTTTCTAATGAAAAACAGCAACATAAAGAATCTTGGAAATCAACCTACAAAAAATGAATTAGTTGTAAATACAGTGTCATACATTAAGTTTTCCTGGAAAACTAGTGAAGGGAAAATTTTGGAACTTTTTGCATGTAAAGAAAAAGGTGAGAAGCTCATTTTCCCAAAATTTCAAATTTTTCCAGTGGAAAATAACAGCATGGAGATTCTTGGAAATCAACCTGTTAAAAACTGAATTAGTTGATAATACCGTCTTACACATTTAAAATTTTTCCTGGAAAACTAATTGAAGGAAAAATTTGATAATTTTTGCAAGGGAAGAGAAAAGTTAGAAGCTCATTTTCCCAAAATTTCAAATTTTTCAAATAGACAATAACAACATGAGGAATATTGGAAATCAACCTACAATAACTGAATAAATTGAAAACTCTCTCACCCATTTCAAAGTTTTCCTGGAAAACTAGTGAAGGGAAAATTTTGAAACTTTTTGCATGTAAGAAAAATGTGAAAAGCTCATTTTTCCAAAATTTCAAATTTCTCCAATGGAAAACAGCAACATGAAGAATCTTGGAAATCAACCTACAAAAACTGAATTAGTTGAAAATACAGTGTCACACATTTCAAAGTTTTCCTGGAAAACTAGTGAAGGGAAAAATTTGGAACTTTTTGCATGTAAGGAAAAAGGTGAGAAGCTCATTTTCCCAAAATTTCAAATTTTTCTAGTGCAAAATAACAACATGAAAAATCTTGGAAATCAACCTGTCAAAAACTGAATTAGTTGATAATACCGTCACCGTCTCACATTTGAAATTTTTCCTGGAAAACTAATGAAAGGAAAAATTTGAAAATTTTTGCAAGAGAAGAGGAAAGTTAGACAATAACCGAGGGGCGGTTAATTAGTCAAAATCCGTGTACAAGTTGGTCAAAATCCCAGAAAATCTCGTAAGAATTACCTATTTAAAATCTTTAAAATCCCTAAAAATTTAACAAAACCCCACAAAATCGCATAAAATCCTACAAAATTTTACTGAAACCAAAAAAAAAAAAAAACCCGCAAAATCTTATAGGATCATTAACATTCCTAGAAAATATTTCCTTTAAAATTCACACAAATCATTTGGAATCCCCAAAAATCTGTTAAAATCCCTAAGTACACTTTAGAATCTCTAACAACCTTTCAAAAACCCCTAAAATGCTCCAAAATCATCTGAAATTTCAAAAATCTAAAATCTTCTAAACTCCTGTAAAATCGTGTGAAGATTTTCAAAATCCTCAAAATCCTACAAAATCCATAAAGATTCAAATCTGCGTAATTATTTAAAGGAGTTTACTAAACCTCGGAGCGGTTAATTGGTCAAAATCCGTTAAAATCACTTGAAATCACATAAAATCCTACAAAATCTCATGAAATTTTATAAGAACAAAAAAAATCCCGCAAAATCTTATATAATCATTGAAATTCCTAAAAAATATTTCCTTTAAAATTTCCAAAAATCCTTTGGGGTTTCCAAAAATTCGTAAAAATCTCTGATAACCCTTTAGGATCTCTAAAAACCCTTCAAAATCTTTTAAAATGCTCCAAAATCACCTAAGATCTGAAAAATCTAAAATCTTTTAAAATGCTGTAAAATTGTGTGAAGATTTTCAAAATCCTCAATATCCTACAAAATCCATAAAGATTTAAAATCTGTGTACATTTTGTAAGGTGTTAACCACCCCTCGGCTACTGCATGTGACTGCACAGGGTTTATAACGATTGCAAGCGACTGTATTATGACTGCATGAGTCCATGTATTCCATTGACTGCATGAGAATGTATGGACTGCAAAAGAATGTATGGACTGCATATACATGAATGTATGATATTTGTACACCTACTGCACGAGTGAAACACCCTTCGATGAGAATCCTATTCCCGGCTCTACAAGAGCCAAAATTCAAGCTTGAAACACTGATTTGTAATTTTTCTTGACTTCAAATCAAGAAAAAACATCATTATTGAATCTTGTAGAGCTTAAATTCAACTGAAGAAGCTTAGGAATTTCATAAACTGATGCTCTCCTAAAGCCTAAATATAAAACTAAGATGCATGAAAATCCTATTCCCGATTCTACAAGAGCCAAAATTGAGTAAGAGGAGCAAAAAATGTCGATTATTAAATTCAGTTTGTCCGAAAGCGTCAAAAAAATTATCTATGTGGAAATTCCCTGAACTTATTATATCGTTTAGAAGAAGTCTTCCTGATTAAAAGTTACCATTGCGATAGTCAATAGTATCGGGGCTAATGATACTGGATAAATATACCTCGTATAAGAAATCAGGTTTGTCGGGTATGTTATGTCTTCTGTCCATTGTATGAAAATAAATTACGAATTCTAGTTAGTTTTGGACGTCATTATCTGGATATAGACATTCATCTCATACCGATTTCAATTTGCTAAGAAAACGTTGAGATCTATTTCAGTCCAGAAATTGAACGATGGAAAAGGAAATTCAGACACATGCAGATAACACTGAATAGAATCTATAGACTCAAAGTTTTGCAGATGATCCAACTAGTAATTGCACAGGATAATGATTATAGAGTACATGAAACGTAAATTGATAGAGAAACATGAGAAATGAGGTTTGGAAGTAAATCTGATTATAGAAGGCGAACAATAAAGGGCACCATGGTTATTTAAAGTTGGAAGCAACCGAAATAGGCTTCTAGAGGAGAGTGGCAGGCAGGTCAAAAATCCAAGGGATAATAAATCCAGAGAATTAGAGAAATTATGAACTTAATACTTGGCAGAAAAGAAAATACCCAAGCAAATTATTGAGTGAAAGCCAGGGGGAAGAAGAAGACACAGCAGACTGAGAAGTGAAATGGACGAGGATATGCGAGATAGAAGCAAGGATGATTAGAAATCGAGAATCGAAAGACATAAATTTTAAAGTTTTTTCATTAGATTCATGATGCCTATTGGCATTTTCTTAGAGAACTAAAGTTTACTGAATTCAGATCTCACAACATTCAACCCTTTCAACGGTTTATGCTTCATCCGACTAAGAATTACTAATCCGAATCATTAGATAATAATAATAATGATTTTAGTTGTATTTATGTGTGTAAAGCTTACTCCGATTTATCATAAAAATGTATTTTGTTATTCCTAACATCGTGTTCTAATGCAAAACCCAATCCGACGCAATTAATCTAATAGACTTTCTTAGCTGTCACCGTTCAAAAGATAATAAAATTGGAGAAACATCATTATAAAAGAAAAAGCCATTACTGGTGTTCATAAAACTTAAGTTTTAACAGTTTTCTATTAGTCCTGAAAACACTTCCTGGTACTCTAATTTGGAAGTGTAAAGTTGTAGGCACTAACACTTGAAGCAGGGTTATTTGATACCCAACCTATAAACGTATTTCTTTTTTGTTTTGTATGCCTATCTTAAGACATACTTGTGCACAATGACAGTATCTATTTTAAACTATATGCTGCACATGTCTATTTGATAACTTATTACCCATAAAGTTATTGTTGAGCAACGAAAAGCCAGGTTTCATGCTTCCTAGGCTTTGAAAAATCGCAATGTGTGAAGCGAATTCTTTATGGATAAGATTGGTAATGTGAGATTCAAAAACATCTGCTCTGAGTTATTTTCTTTTAAGCATGAAACTTCAATCTAATATTGTATACCAGTAAAGCTTAAGTCACAGACCGAAGTGAAAATTTAGTATTCATTAATTAAATAAATGCAGTTCAAATCAACAAATGATAAAATTTTATTACAATTGAATTGAGTAGCTATATATTCGATCGTTCTCATACATTCCTCTCATTCAGTCCCATTAGGGATAGGATCAGGTAATTTATATATCCGTGTGAAAGTTCTAATGGTTGATTTAATAGAAAGTAACACCTCTTTAGGAAACATTATCAGATTGGTGATTTAAGGGTTGGATATTAAGTAAAATATAATCAAGTGCTTAAAGTATTCAGTAAACTTGAATCTCATATTAATTGGCCAAACAAACTGAATTCAAAGAACGCATAACTCAATGTAAAACTGATAAGTCGAACATGCTATTCATGCAAGACGTGTACTGAATTTTAGTTGGTCATAAATTAATTGATGTCGACTTATCTTTCCTTTCTGGTTACCTTATTTGCTGATGTGATGTTGTACAGTAATACTCACACAAAAAAGCAATCTTTAAACTACTTTTTGTTACATTTACGCAGAACCGACTGCCAAGATTGATACTTCAATAATCAATAGGTATCATCCTAATTTTGAACCAATCTCATTGTGTCTTGCTAATTTACGGTTTATTCCGTTTTTATAGGTATTGGGGCAAATGGCCTTTGGAGAATTCAGAAACGGTGGCAGTAGCAGCAAGTACCCACTTCTTTTTTCCACAATAATGGATAATGATAGGTATTGGGTCAGCCTTTTTTGTGTTCAATGTCAGCTTTTCTACAAAATAATGCAATTACTAAGATTTGTTGAGCCAAATTGGTTAGGAAACCAGTATTATTTATGACGAAGTTTACAACCCTTGGAATTTGAATCTACATGAATGGACTTATAGGAGTAACTGTTTTGATACAATTTCCATAAATAAATTTTTCCAATTCCAAGTAAAAATACATAATAGTTAAAAACAAAGCAATTCATATTATCCTACGACGTGCGAATAATGGAACATGTAATCCAAAACATTATAAGCTAACCTGGCCTTGAATCTTTTTATATTTTTTACCTGTAGCGCGTAAAGTATGCTTTATATGATGATAAAAAAGACAATGGTGTAATTTATCTTAAATTTTACGCCAGAAGATTAGATATAAAATGCGATTTATTGGTTTTTGCAATCATATCTAAAGGGGATTTAGATTTATTGCCTTATTTCCAGTGTTTTATTTTCCATTTCTCGGAATATCTGTTAGAAAACGATATGTTTGCAAGGATTCCCAACCATAACAAATTCGCACAGCTTTTCACACAAAAGCAGCTGCTAAAATTACCGATACCTTTAGGCACAATACGATCACATTATGTCCCCGTTATGTGTCGGATTAGTAAAGCAACAGGCTCTCGAATACGCAGAGCACCGGGTCCTCGAAACCCTTTAGAACTTGATAGCTTATATTCTTATCCTTTAAATTTATACATAACTAAAAGAACTAGTATCATAGACTATACTAAATAATGTAAGTATAGAGTTTTCTACTGAATTTTATAATTTCTAGATCTAGAACACATAAGCGTAATACTATCGAACAAAATACATTTTCCTGTTAAACAAATTTTCAATAAACACCTCTGTTATTTTACTAAAAATTTAAATTCAATGATAAAAAAACGTACCTATTTAGTTGTACAGTAGGTAGGTAAATTAAATTTAATTGGCTATTCGTATTAGTGTCATCATTGATTAATTTATCCACTTAATAATTATTAGTAACTCCACGAGTAACTTTATTAACATAATTAATTATCATAAGAAGGCGATATTTATGTTGTTAGTTTGTTTTTAAAACAAAAGTTTCTGGTATGATCCAACCATACCAGCTATTACGTGTTCTTCGTGGCGTTTTCCTTCTTCATGTTGACTTTGTGTGAGATTTTCAAGCTTCAAATCAATGTAATAACAGAAACCTAACCACACTCGAAAAAAAAAACTGCCTATCTTATCCTTTCAAAAAAAAGTACCAAAGAATTTTTTTTTTCCAGTACGAAATAGAGTGAACTAATCATAACAGCTCGGTTTCATGGACTTCTTCTAATTTAGGAGGAAATAGAAATAAAGCATTGTCTAGATTCAGCTTTTCCTCAGATATACTGGTGCCATAAGCGCGAGGTATATATTAGCTGATAATGTATCATGATATATTTTGTATCGCGATATTTATTTTTAAAATATCACGATATTTATCTTAACAAAAGTGTTAGTCAAGTGGTAGTCAGAAACAGGAAAATACCAGTGGCGTACACAAGGAGAATACACACTCTAAGAAGTGCTTATTGGCCTCGTTTTTGGTAATCGCCGCTATATTGGTGTGATACCATTTCTGACGTCATAACTAAGTCGTCAGCTGTTTACACAGCCTATATTAAGTCGAGAAATAACATGCTGCCTACGTCACAACTGGTATTTTGGCTTGGGGTGGGGGGGAAGAAGGGGATTTGTTACACACAGGCCTTATGAGGATAGGCTGTCCTGGTAGTAGTAGTGTGTATCATCCTTGTAGTACACATACTCGCCAACTTTACGCTTTTTCGCCCATGCATCTGCCATCACTCTTTTTAAAGGTAACTGCCTCTGGCAAATTGTCAGAGATGTGTTCACTTTCTAGAAAATGCACCATAATAATATTGACATCTACATTTATATAAATACATATCATGATATTTTTGCACCTTGAGTGGTGCAGCACAGCAGTAATAGAATATAATGTAAACATATTTTCCAACCAACATTTGATTTAAATGATTTCTCCTATCCGTTTGGGGAAATCAATTGGACAGGCTGCTGCCTACCACCTTATTGACACAGGCTTGGTAGGGAGGAATTAGAGTCGGGTGGTTCTTTGAGGAACAACGGTTATTTCAATGGAAAGAGCCATTTTTAGGATAATTGCATTCCTAGGTGTGTTCGTCCGCACACCGATTTCTTTTTCTATACCTAACCCAAACTAACCCGTCCATGCGTGCTAGTTCTTGTATTTTAACATTAAATTTAACAAACCAAGCGCGCTTCGTTGTCTGTGCCTGTAACCACAGAATCTATAGGTAACTCAATGTACTAAAAGCCTATTATATTGTATGAAACTAAATATTCCACACTTTTTTCGAATGGGAACTATTTTTAAAGAGATATCCAAATGAAATAACTGCGAAATGATTCTATAGAAGTTGGGACCTACACTCTGATTTTTCCCAAGATAGATTTTGACATTGTCCACTTTGAAACATAAACAATACTGCGTGGTTCTGATTGGTCGCAAAATGCCGTGTCCTTGCAGGTGAGGTATCCTTTTACATGGTTGGAAAACGTTACCTTCGTCGAATGCAGGTACACGGCATCTTGCGACCAATAAGCGATATTGTTTATGTTTCAAAGTTGTCATTGTCAAAATCTATTTTGGGAAAAAATAGACTGTAAGTTACCAGGGCCCGACTCCCGAACTCACGATCCGATAGTATCGTTCATATGAAATAGAATAGACGATACTATCGAATCGTGGATTCGGAATCCGGGCCCAGGATATCATTTCTGCAATAGCATTTATCTTCTGATGAAAGAAACAAAAATGTCATCACGTTTTCAGTGTATCCAAGGCGTTGATTCACCTAAATTTTCTGAAAGTTGTAGCTGGGCCGATATTGATTGCAATTTTGTCAATTGATCCTCTACTCATTGAAGTATCATCAGAGCAACGTAAAAATAAGTTGTGGAAATTCATTCAAATATGGAATCAAATGGTAACTCATTCAGTCATATGCGACTCAAGCATATGGCAGGAATGGATGCCTAAAATAATAAGAAGAGGCCTAGTCTGGTATACAGACGACTGCAAAACAGCTGATGAAGCTGGCGTTGACGTAAATTGGGGAAGACCCAGGATCAGAAGTCAAGACTGGCCACTATTGGTCTTGGTCTTGGTCTTTCGAAGCCCTAATTCATTATGACTGGGGTGAAGTTATCTCAAGTTTTCCTCATACGAGCTGTGCCAACTTCTGTTTAAATGATATCTCCTATCCGTTTGGGGAAATCAATTGGACAGGCTGCTGCCTACCACCTTATTGACACAGGCTTGGTAGGGAGGAGTTAGAGTCGGGATGTTCTTTGAGGAACAACGGTTATTTCAATGGAAAGAGCCATTCTTGGGATAATTGCATTCCTAGGTGTGTTCGTCCGCACATCGATTTTTTTTTTTATACCTTCTTGATTGAGCCTTTTTACGGATAACTTGTGTATGGCGGCTGATTCCCGTTATATACAAGGGATGAAAGTCTCTCTTACTTCCTCTCGGGAACTCTGCCCAGAACTGAATTTAAATTGAAATCCTTTTATGGAGATCTCCAAGAAAAAATTGTAAGAAAGAGATCCGTTGTTTCAATCAAAATTAAGCTTTGAGAATCAACCCAAATTCTTTCTTGGTATTTTTTAGTCATTCCATAATCAGCTCTTTTCCTTGTTCTTCATTCTATATGTTATCGTTTATAGTTTTCCTAGTTAACATTTTTCCTCTGTATAATCTTTTTTTTCTTTCTTCAATTTCTATTTTTATTACACTTTCTGTGCTTCCTGTGACAGTTTCTTTAAAATAACTGAACGAATACTTGTGTCTTAGATCTTTGTTCGATCTTTTTGAAATTTATATTTTACTCCAATTGGTGTTTTAACTGACTTTTCAAAAAACAGGGCTTTAGTGCCACGTGTCGCTGCTGATTGAAACGTTTTACTAGTATTTTCATTTTCATAAAAGCTTCTTCTTTATCGGTTGATTACTTCGGATCTGATTATCATGAAAATACAAGAGTTTTCTCTTCTGCAATAATGTCAACCAATCGTAGTATAAGAATAGAAACGGCTTTCAAGTGCCACCTGTAAGCTGATATTAATAAACTTCAATTATTGCATAGCGTATACACCGTTAATTCTAAAATGTGATAATAAATAATTACCGAGACATAGTCATCTGAGGCTCAGCATGACCTCTTTTAGTTCTTCCTGGTAGGTACGCAGCAAATTTGTCTTGCAAAGCCCAGAGTTCCTTATTAGTTTTTATTTTTTATTTGATTTATTTCCTCTGGCAATTCCAATAAACGTTTAAAGTTACTTTTCAAACCAATAAATATTACTGTTATGAATCTGTTTAACATTAATGAACAATAAAGAATTCAAGGTCGATCAAATGCGACGTCCGTAGAGCATATAAATATGACCTAAGCTGGGCGAATGGATGATAAACAACTGCTTTTGCATGCATAATTAATAAACTCGCTGGTTGGTGATATGTTATAGCACACAACGCAAGCAAGAGTTGGTGCGCCACCGTTAACTTGACTTGCCTGCAAAACTTTTAGCAACTGCTAAGTACGAAAATAGCGGAAAATTAATTCCATAACATTTATTATCTTGGAAATTATGAATATTATGAAGTGAAGTCGAAAAGTTGTTCGGCGGTGTTTAAGTTTCCGCTGCTAAAAAGTTAAAATATATTAGTTATTTTATTACACTGTTAGCTAATGACAAACATATGAGCTGGAAAAACCAAATACGAACAGTGCATACTGAACCGACCGCTTTATTTCCAGTCGAGTGGCGAAGAAAACAAGACATTGAAGGTGAAAAATAAATTGCTAATTGTCGCAGTTACTTGTATCTACATACGTCGTATACTTTGTTTTCAAAGTTTACGAACAGTTGTCCCAGTAGTCCGTTGGTATTTTGTTTGCCAAAACTTTATCTAGTGTGAATTCGGTATCAACAAGAAAACCATTCCCTTGTTAAAGTCAAAGTACGGCCCTTTAGAACTGGCAAGAAAAAAGAAGACAAAATAACACCAACAAAGAACTACTGAAATTCAGTATGAATGAAGATAGAGAAATCAAGGAGATAATAAACATTTACAAAGAAAAATACAATCTTAAAAACAGATCAAAGTTAAAACGCATACAAAGCTGCTCATAGGGCAATAACTCAAAAGTTGCGGAAGGAGTTCTGCCAAAATTAACACAAACATGACGTCATGAAATTCCTCCTCCAGGAAAACTCTTGACCAAAGAAAGAGCAGAATACTAACAACCACAATCCGTTATAAAAAAAATACTCACCATAGCATCTCCACTCAGGTTCAGTAGCAAAGAAATCTCATGAAACTGGACAGAGCTCGAACAGAAATTATGGTCGTTTAACACAAATTAGCAGAAGACGATGGTCTAAGATGGACAGAAACAGAATACCAAAGAGAATACCTATGAATTGAAGGCAAATCTTGTACTAATTTATCATGGATTATGAGGGAAGCAAAAAAGTCAGATAATAACGAACAGTGCTTTAAACTGCGACATACCGTATTAGAGGGATACTTTGTTCTGACTTCCGAACCTGGTCTTCCTCCATTTATGCCAGCGCTAGCTCCATCCGCTGTTTCAGAGCCGTCTGTATACCAGACCAGACCTCTTATTATGTGAGGTGTCCCTTCCTGCCATATACTTGAGTCGCATATGACTGAATGGTTTGTCAAACGTATGGGTTACCATTTTATCCCTTTGCATTTCCACAACTCATTTTTACGTTAGAGGATCAATTGACAAAATTGTAATCAATATCGGCCCAGCTACAACCTTTAGAAAATTTAGGTGAATCAACGCCTTGGATATCTTCTGAAAACGTGATAAGTTTGTTTCTTCCATCAGAAGATAAATACTATTGCAAAAATGATAACCTGGTTTGGGTTCTGGTAAAATATTACCATTATCAATTGAAAATCGCATCTCTATGGTGACTACTCAAAATTAGAAAAATACCCCTTATAATAATATAAAATAGTTTTTATATTTTTATGCCTAGTCCTGGTACACTATAACATAGACACCTCACGCCGGCAAAAAACCTTGAAAATTGTCGGCGATGCCGCTGGGCTTTATCGCTTGCCGACAAAGCTGAGCCGCTCTTGTTGACAGTGTGAGATATTCTCTTTAGAAGTGGACAAAAGTATAAAATTACACAGATAATTGAATAAAAATCAATTTCAAATTTGAATTTTTAATAAAGGAATAATATTCCCATTCAAATATTTATATTTGATTTATTTCAATAGTTTAAAACGGAATTTTAAGGATTTCCTACTATATGAATTTTGCCCATTTATTTAATGTATTAACTCCACTGTATTGTATAAGTAAATCAGCTAGAATTTCCGGGCAATGGCGTTCGTCATTTCAGTTTTTATTGAAATATCTGGAGTATGTTTATTCTTTATCAACCAATTTGTTTTCATTTGTCATGATAATAATATTTAGACGCCTATGGATTCCCACGTGACTTCAAAGAGATCAACTGAGCCGCCTTTTTTATAAAGTTTCAATTAATAATGGTTAAGCTATAACTTCTATGGAAATATTTCGCAGTTATTTCATTTAGATATCACTTTAAAAATAGTTCCCATTCGAAAAAAGTGTGGAATATTTAGTTTCCTACAATATAATAGGGTTTTAGTACATTGAGTTACCTACAGATTCTGTGGTTATAGGCAACAACTGAGACAACTGAGCGCGCGCTTGGTTTGTTAAATTTAATATTGAAATACAAGGACTAGCACGCATGACGCGGACGGGGTAGTTTGGGTTAGTTAGTGTTTTTTCAAATTCAATATCTTTTGTTATTTTATTATTTTCAATAAATTTATATGTTCATCTTATTTTATTAGTCACGGAGTTTCAGTTATTATGAAACGGTCTTTTGCCTATTTATTATCTGTGACATCAGTGGAAAATTCAGCTTTAATACACAGCTGATAGCAACCGATAGTGGGGAATTTTTGTAGTTCATTTTCAAAAGGTGGGCCAAATCGTCAATAATTTTAAATATAATTTTCTGATGGAAAATGTGCATTTTCCGCATTTATTTACAGCTTAAATGCTTCTATTTGATAGAATCTTTCTCGAAAAACAAAAAAAAAAAAACGTCTTCATTGAGACCTATAGGTAACCAGACCCCCTGAACTAACTTTTCCAAAGGGAAGAGTTAGAGTCGGGTCGTTCTTTGAGGAACAACGGTTATTTCAATGGAAAGAGCCATTTTTGGGATAATTGCATTCCTAGGTGTGTTCGTCCGCACACCGATTTCTCTTTCTATACCTTCTATACTTTAGCAGTGGAATCTAGAAAATTCCATTTTTCATAATTGAAATCGACCACAACTCAACCAATATCTGACGCAAGTTGCAATGAAGAAACTTGAAGTGATCATGGGCTAGTAATATACCCTGTTGACAATCTGAATCGAACTGGATCGTTTGAAAATCCGGGAAAATGGATCTTGAAAGCGGCTTAAATCCACGAATGGTCCTATTATAATGTATGATCTTATTCACGCTACAGCCAAGATCAAATCATGCTTATTAATCAACTGATCAGAGTATTGACATTTTAATTTGGTCAAAAGTTTGAGGCATAACAAAATTAACTAATTGATCATAGAATGAATATCCTGTCTCACTATGTGCAAAAATAACTTGACCAAGTATGAATCGGCCTTTTCACTGTAAACTAATTATTTAATAATTTTAACCACTTATAACCAATACAATTACAGTATAATGTTTTTGAATTAAAAGGTTTATGTGCTTTAACACTGCTTGTTTCTGGTTTATCAATTTGTTATAAAACAGGTAGTTGAAAGCCAAACATGGCTGTAAGAACTCAAGATTAATCAACTCCACGAAGCTTCCTGATTACAATCAAACAACATATCTAAACTTTTACGTTAACTTTTTATTCACGCTTCCTGAATCAAAGTAACAAGCCTCCATAAACTATCTCGTGACATTAACAAATCCAGATGACATAACAGGTGTATTATTTTTTACAAAAACAGAATAGACCTATCTCGCATGATTAGAAAAAGAGAGCTTAATTGTAATGAATACAAGTTAGAAAGCAATAAAAGATGACATGCGCGCGCAACTCGTAGGCTGCAGTGTAGCCAGATTGTATTGTCGCAGAACAAATGTAGACAATACAAATCGAACATTATAACATTAAGGAAGTGATATAGTGTTAAGTGTTTTACAACGCTCTACATCAGACAAAAGAAGAGCTTTAAAGCGGATGAACATCGTTTGCACTTTTATTTTGATAAATGTTTCATCCGGCAACATCGCTCAATGAAATTGCAAAGGAATATGTCAAGTATAATCTAACATAACCTTAAACGAAACTGCGGTGAGTTCAAGTGATATGTAAAGTATTAGTTTGCTCTTTGTCAAAATACACGTTACAAAGAAAGAAGGAACGATTCATTCTGAACTGGCACCTGAATAAGAATATGACGCAAGCCTGTCACAAACTTGCTTCTCATTGGACGCTCACCTGCAGCCTACAAGCGACGCGCGCAGTCCAGGTAATAGGAGATCGGTCTATTGTCCATATACAAGGGTGTAATGAAAGAACTTGATGAACATGTGGTATTAACAATATTTAGACACTCTCTAAACATTACAAACTTTGTAGTAGTCAAAGCTTTAGTTCACTTATCTGCTGGTTGATCATTTGTTGATAAATATTTCAATACTTCTACTGATTCACACAATCTCTTACAAAGTAATGTCTAACATCGATATGTTTTGTAGATACGTCTACTTTCCAGTGTCGAAGCCATTCTGATACATGATGATATTTTTATTTAAAATCTCTGAACATAATTGTCCCAAAAACAAACAGTCACTTATACATGATGACAATGCGATGTATTCTGATTCGGCACTTGAAAGCGCAACAATACTTTGTTTTTTAGTTTTCCAATCAATAATATTTTGATTCATTTTAATCACAAATCCAGAAATACTTTTCCTGTCTGTAATTTCCTTCGCGAAATCAGCATCTACATAATATGCACTTGATTGAACATTAGAATCCTTTGATTTCAAAAATTTCAAACCGTAATCTTTAGTTTGCGTCAAATATCTCAAAATATGTTTAAGATGATTCCAATGTTCAATATCAAAACAATTCCTTGTAAGGAAATCTCTCATTTAATGTATTGGTAATGTTTTTTTTACTATAGTTTAGGCTGCATTAATATATCATGAGGTCTACAATTATCCGTACCGAATTTACATAACACTTTGTTTATCAAATCAGTCTGTTTAATATAGACCGCATCACCTCGTCTCTCAATTTGTAATCCAAGAAAATTTAGTTTCATCATGTTTCCTAACTCTCTCATTTTGAATCTTTTAGCCAAATTCATTTTTATAGAATCCAAATTTTCTTGAGTTTCAGAAAATATGATCAAATCATCTACATGGATTAAATGAAAAATTTGATGACAAAAATACAAACAAGATCTTTGAAAACCCAACTTCATTAAATATTCATTAAATAATGAATTCCAGGACTTTGGTGCTTGGCGTAAACCATAAAGTGCCTTTTTCAATTTACACACTAAATTTTTATTATTAACTCCTAAACCTTCTAGAGGTTGCATGAAAACTGGGTCTTTCAAAGTTCCATTCAAAAAGGCTGACTTCAGGTCAAGTTGAATTACATCCAAATCATATTCAATGAATAAAGACAACAATATTCTTACACTAGACATACGTGATACAGGTGCATATACGTCTTCACTGAATGCACTTTGCTTAAATCGACGAGCCACTAATCGCGCTTTCTTTTTCACTTTTCCATCCACTCGTTTTTCACAGAAAACCCATCTTGAGTCAATAATTTTGACATTCTCAGGTGGCAATACTAGTTCCCATAACATTCATCTAACACTGTAAGTTCTTCGCTAACAGCAGTTACTCTTATGTTTGGTATTTCATTGGTTTGTTCCACTTCTCTAACTTTTTCTGTCGTTCTCAAATTTTCTTCCACTTTATTTCCATCTGTTTCTTGTTCAGTTTCCTCTTCTTTATTTTCCTGTTGTTCTGGATTATCATGTTTATAAACTTTTGGTTGTTTTAATTCTTTAGTTTCTTCAAAACCAACATTCCTTCCATGAATAACCTTGACTTGATTGGGATTCCAGAGTCTATATCCCTTGTTTGCATATCCAATCATAATTAATTTTTCAAAATATGAATCTAACATCGAGCTTTTTCCATTATTGAACGATTAAAGCACTCAGCAACCCCATAAAGTAGCAACCCCCCAAAAACTATCTCATGACAAAAACCACATGACATAACAGGTGTATTATTTTTTACAGAAACAGAATTGCCCATATACAAGGGTGTAATGAAAGAACTTGATTACAAACTACAATATTATACTAAATATAAAATTTCTTCAATTCTTTCATTTGTTGATGTAGACACTTTTTATGACATTGACATTCTTTGGAAGCAATTTGGGATTGACCCTTACCATAAGAAATAAATTGAAATCTATCGATTATTATATTTTCAGGAAAGGTAAAAATCAATTGACCTTTAGGTATGTTTTTCTTGTGGTTATTTTACACTTATCCGTTACGACAATCTTGACCCAGTTTGATAAATACATTAATAGACCCATTAATGTTTATCCTTGGTGTTTATCTCACTTCCATAATATCGATGTTTTTGACTGACAAATGCAATCTTCTTAATTGATTTTTTTTTTGTTTCAGGTAAGTTTCAGTAAAACTCCAAGATTCACTAATGAAATTCTACTGGTAAGTACCCATCTAGTAAAAGACTTTATTTGAAACTGAAAAATATTAAAAAAGCTAAATAATATTGAACAAACGAGTAAAGCATAAACGACAAAATGCTTTATACTTCTTACAAATATGGAATCTGTACATATATTTTAAATTCTCTGCACTTAAGGTACATGTTCCAAATTTTATTGGTGCCAAGGAATATCCGGAAGACGAGTGCACTTTCTCTCTTGGCAATAAACTCTGACCTCTCTTCTCGAGTAGAAATCGATTCAATTTGGCAGCAGATTCAATTTAAATGACTTCTTCGGAGATGTAGAAAATGTTGAAACGATAAGTCGGGATTTGGGGTTTTATTTATTGCTCCACGACTTTAGTGTTTATTTAGACACATTAATCTTTAGTTCAGATTGAATTTGTCTTAGGATGATGATAATCATTTAGCAAGATTAGAGGAATTAATCGTTGACAGTTTGTTTTCTCTAAAACCTATACTTATCACCAATAAGGCAATTTATACCAACAAGTAGATTGAGTTACCCATGTTCCATAGAATGTATTCGATCCGTATAAGTGGTTAATGACCGCAAATTACCCATAGTTTGCAACCATTACTTTTCACGGTTCAACTTTTCCTGGTTTTAAAATTGTCATTTAACTTTTATTACTTTCGTGCGCTGTGAATTTGAGAAAAGGCTTTGGTTATTTTATGAACAAACTTTTTGCGGCTAGAAATCCTAAACTCTAAAAACTAAATTGGTGTTAATGGGTTTGAAATTGTTTAAAGCTGGCTTTACTGACTACTAGTCAACTTAGGTACTTACTTTTGCCGCATTGAAATGCCAAGGCAGAGAGAATATTAATTTTAAGCATTTTAACGGCTATAAAGTCGAAAAAGAGAAATATTTTAGCGGAGTGGGTAAGAACGATTCCACGGAAAAATTAATTTCCATTTTCCGCGAAAATGTTTCGTTTTCGAGAAAATTTCAATTTTCCTTATGTCATAATTTGATGAAAAAGTTCAGTTGGGTAATTTTCTTTTAACTGGTCGGTCTAAAAATACCTATTTAGCAAAATGTTAGCGTTCAGACTAGCGAAAATCTGTTATGAAGATAAAAACTGGATAATTTTATTTGCAAAGTAATTTATAATTTGCTCTTCATAAATTTGCTCGCGGAAATTCTTCCTGGAAAATTTCAAACTAAAATAAATTTTATGAAGAAGTCAACGTTTTTTTTTAAGTTTTAAAGTATAGAACTATATTTGGACCTAGTTTTTGAATAAAATAACGAAGTTATGAGGATTTTAAGCTAAAAAGAGACGATATTATTAATCTATCTGTGTCATCTGTCGAGAGAAGGAACTGAACTTCTATTAAAGACATTTTGGAACAAAGTATCGGTGTGTGAGCTTTAATCCTGATGGAATTTAACCTTCTCAGATGCATTCGCACTTCAAAATTGTAGTGATTAAATCGACTTTTCATATAATTTTTGCTTTGCAAGTGTCACATTCAAAAGGATGAATATCCGAGTGTGTTAATTTGTGAGTCTTCAAAACGCCTTTTGATTTAAGTTTTGCATTGCAAGTTTCACATTCAAAAGGATGAACATCCGACTGCGTTGATCTGTGAGTCTTCAAAACGTCTTTTCGTTTAAATTTTGCATTGCAAGTTTCACATTCAAAAGGATGAACATCCGAGTTTGGTAATCTGGGATTCTTTAAATCGCCTTTTCGTTTAAATTTTGCATTGCGAGTGTCACATTCAAAAGGGTGAATATCCGAATGTGTTATTTATATGACTCTCAGATTCCCTTTTCGTTTAAATTTTGTATTGCAAGTATCACATTCAAAAGGATGAATATCCGAGTGTGTTAATCTGTGAGCTTTCAGATCACCTTTCCATTCAAATTTCGCTTTGCAAATGTCCCATTCAAAAAGGTGTGTTATTATGTGACTTTCCAGATTCTCTTTTCGTTTAAATTTCGCTTTGCAAGTGTTACATTCAAAAGGATAAATATCCGAGTGTGTTAAAATGTGAGTCTTCAAACCTCCTTTTTGTTTAAATTTTGCTTTGCAAGTGTTACATTCAAAAGGGTGAATATCCGAGTGTGTTGACTTGATTTTTCAAATGATCTTTTCATAAGGATGAACATCCGAGTTTGTTAATCTGGGAGTCTTTAAATCGCCTTTTCGTTTAAATTTTGCATTGCGAGTGTCACATTCAACAGGGTGAATATCCGAATGTGTTATTTATATGACTCTCAGATTCCCTTTTCGTTTAAATTTTGTATTGCAAGTATCACATTCAAAAGGATGAATATCCGAGTGTGTTGACTTGATTTTTCAAATGATTTTATCATAAGGATGAATATGCGAGCGTGTCAATTTGTGAGTATTCAAACTGCCTTTTTGTTTAAATTTCTTTTCGCAAGTGTCACATTCAAAAAGTTGCATATCCGAGTGTGTTGATATGTGAGTCTGAACTTTTATTAAAGACATTTTGGAACAAAGTATTGATGGAAATCAACCTTTTCCGATCCAATCGGACTTCAAACTTGTAGTGGTTAAATCAACAAGAATTTTATTTCAATTTTTGCTTTTGTAATCGAAGAATTTTGCTTTATTTAAATCCCAGAAGGAGCTGCTTGTCGCATTTATTCACCGCATACATTCTATTCACTTTCAAAAGTATCGTGATTGAAGAGGAAAGAGCTTTTTTACAGTTAGTGCCAACTATATTATGACAACGGAAATTTTATATCTGCAGGCATAGAATATTTAATTATAAAAGTTACTCGATATTATTATTTATTCGACTAATGCTTATATCACTTAGGCCCGGTTTATTCACTTTCTGATGAATCGTCAGATAATGCAATCTGAAAGATAAACACGCAATCTATTGATAACTTATTTTATAGACAGTTACCTCTGAAGATGAATAAACCGGGCCTTAGTTTTTCAATTTTCTTCAGCAGCAAATTTCAGTCCTGTTTTTCAACCCTGATTAAAGAAAATTTAAAGACAAATCTGTAAATGAAAAAAATGGTAATCCTGTTTACGAACAAACCAATAAACTTTCTAACGGTCCGCGTGCTTATTAGCATTTATTAAGGTGTACTTTAACGACCCGGAAGCAAATCCGATGTATTTAGTATAAAGCTAAGCTTCCATAGTTAAAGTCGGTTGTAAAAAAAAATAATGGTATGTAGGTATACATTATGCATAATTTAATTGCTAGAAGTTTTTCTCAACGAGTTAACTACAACTTTATTTATGAATTTATGTGAGGATTTTTATAAGTTTATAGGGTGACAGATAATTGAATAAGGAAGATGTAGAGCTAAGAAGATAGGAGAAATGGAGATGTTTTTTTATGCTGCTTCTATCATTCTTTTTCCAATAGGCTTTCACATCTTTTCTCACTTTTTTCCCAATTTGTGTTTAAATTATTTGTATCTACGTTGAGTTGTTATGTTTTTGAGGTTTTATATTTTCTTCCACATCTTCATTTTTTTCTGCTTCTTCTAATATTTCCTAATTCTTATCAGTCGTCTCTGCATGTCAGCTTATCATAATATATAAAACCAATTTAAATTCAAATTATCAATATAAAACTAAAGTCAAAATCACAGACATAATATCCAACATCCTTCAAACAACAATAATTATTTTTATACCAAAAGCAATTTCTATTTTGTTTTTATAGCTTTTGAATTTTTGCCAAATAATTTTAATTTGTTGTATCTAAATCTGTATTTAATTTCGTAGAATATTTATTTATTGTAAAGATTGTAAAAACAATGTTCCTGTCACCGTTCACGTGTTAAACGACAGATGCTATGAGTAATTTATTGCTGATTCGCTTCAGATGTCTTTTATGGTTGCGCAAGCAAGCCAATCCGATAACGCGTTGCATATTATTATCATTAACGATGTAATAGGTTATATATTCTTTTTATCGCGACATTGAAATCAACAAGATAAAAATATCTTTGAAGGTATCTCTGGGTAAACAAAATACTCTCCAACCAAACGCTGATATCGTTAGAAAGATAATAAAAGGGTTATAATTAACTCTTTTTATTGGTTTGTTTTGAGTCAAGTTTAAGTTTTATACAGAGTGTTTTCCAATAACATCTTAACAGATATAGAGACCGCATCTTATTCATAAACTGATGTTTGTTATGGTGACAAAACCCCCCTATGAGCCTGGAGAGGGGTCATGGTGGGGATGCGTCAGAGGTGTAAACCAGATCCGCCCACCCCTGTGAACCCGTTATTCACTTGACCAAAATAATGAAC
This sequence comes from Ceutorhynchus assimilis, assembly GCA_917834065.1. Taxonomy (NCBI): domain Eukaryota; kingdom Metazoa; phylum Arthropoda; class Insecta; order Coleoptera; family Curculionidae; genus Ceutorhynchus; species Ceutorhynchus assimilis. The sequence goes on from OU892279.1 coordinate 52,990,551, forward strand.
GTGTTAGTTTGTGACTCTTTAAATGGTCTTTCCGTTTGAATTTTGCATGGCAAGTGTCACATTTAAGCGGACGGATATCCGAATGTATCATTAAATGTTTATTTAACTCTCTCTTGATTTTGAATTTGACATCACATACATTGTATTTGAAATTCTTCTCATCCGAGTGTGTTAATATAGTATCTCTAAATTCCTTTCTTGTTTAAATCTTTTTTCGCAAGTGTCGCATTTGATGTGTTATTAAGTAATTAAATGGTCTATTCGTTTAAATTTTTCCCAACAGTGTCACATTTAAAAGGAATGAATATCCGAGTGTGTTGATATGTGAATCTTCAAAACGCCTTTTCGCTTCACATGTGTCACATTCAGAAGGATAAATATCCGAATGTGTAAGTTTCTGATTCTTCACATCGTCTTTACTTTTAAAGTTTACTTTGCAAGTGTCACATTCAAAAGGATTAATATCCGAATGTGTTAGTTTGTGACTTTTCAATTCGCTTTTTCGTTTGAATTTTATATTGGTTTGTACTAATGTTATGCACCTGGTGTCGATAAATTGGCCGTCTACCCAACTTAGCAGGTATACGTACGTGCATAGTACATAAGTACCGGGTGTCCCACCGAAAACTGTCAATGGCCTACATCTTGAAAACGGTAATCGATAAAAAAAAAAATGAAAAAACCGTTTGGAGGGTTGGAAGGAGGGAACCAAAACAAGGTACTTTTCAGGTCTTCCTGAATCACCCCTCCGGCCGTAGCTACCCTAACCTCAAAATCTTGAATGGCACTATGGGTCATGTGATACCTTCTTTGAAAGGTTTTTTAATTCTCTAAACGAATCTTCAAAAAAAATTATCTAGATACAAATTTAAATTGCCACAAAATGACGCATACTTCGAGTTAACAACTTTGCTCTCTTGAGGAGGTCAACACTGTCAAGTACAGTGAGGGAAAAGGGGTTCAAAAAATAAAATCCTGATGATTTCTTCAAAAATATTCATGCTGTTATTCAATTTACATAAAATCGATTTTAAATAACATTTACCTGTTCCACCCGATCAAATAAGATTTTCATCAAAATGAGAGTCACATTCAAATCTGGATAATTTTTTTTTGCAGATCCATTAATAGTTATTTATACACCAAGTGAGTTAAATGAATAAAACATTCTAACTCACGTGATGTATACAAAATTTTATCCCATTTTGTGGAAGTTTAAAAAATAAAGTACAAAGAAAAATGCTGAGAGTGAGTTAAAAATATTTTAAATCACTGAGGTGTCGGACTTTTAGTTGGGCAGAGTTACTTAAAATGCCGAGAGTGAGTTAAGAAAAATTTAAATCACTGAGGTGATAAACGTCTACTTACCTTTATTGTTATGCGTTCAATAATGTCATTTTTAAACGTCAAAATGGGATAAAAGAATTAAAACTCCTTTAAAACAAGGTATCACATGACCCATAGTGATTTTGAGGTTAGGGTAGCTACGGCCGGAGGGGTGATTCAGGAAGACCTGAAAAGTACCTTGTTTTGGTTCCCTCCTTCCAACCCTCCAAACGGTTTTTTCATTTTTTTTTTTATCGATTACCGTTTTCAAAATAAAGGCCATTGAGAGTTTTCGGTGGGACACCCGGTATAAGTGCTACTCAATTCGGCATATTCTGTCCTGTAGAAAATAAGTTGTGTCTGATGGCTCTGAGCTCTTGGACTATATTATATTCAAAACAGTATCCGAGAAAATCTACATACATTGAAATTTACACTTTTCTAAATAAGTACCACAAATTACCCCTGGTTCTAAATTCAGTGTTGTATTTTTGCATTCAAAATTCTTTCCTTCCGAATGTGATTATATGTATGACTCTTTAGATTGCCTTTTCGTTTAAATTTCGCTTTGCAAGTGTTACATTCAAAAGGATGAATATCCGAGTGTGTTATTACGTGACTTTCCAGATTGCCATTTCGTTTAAATTTCGCTTTGCAAGTGTTACATTCAAAAGGCGGAATATCCGAGTGGGTTATTTTGTGAGTCTTCTGAACGCCTTTTTCTCAGCAACTGAGACTTCATCAGTTTTTTCTTTTCCTGTGTATACCCTGAAGGCCCAAGTGTAGCCTCCAGAGACGCACAATTTGAATAACTTGATTCCGTAGCGGTGTCTTTTGTTAGGAATATATTGTCTAAAATAAATTCTTCCGCGAAACGGGAGGTTACTCTCATCTATACATACGTCTTCTTCGGGAGTATTAGATGACATATTTGTTTTGAAGCATGTCTAGAAAGTCTGATATTTTGTAAAGGCGTTCGTCTTGGGCTTTCGGTTTTTCATTACCCGCGACGTGAAACATTCCTAAAAGGATTTCAAACCTGTTTCTGCTCATAATTTTAGGTATGCGATTTTGATATAATGGTTTGGTAGACCAATAGTCCCGCAACTGTGGCATTGGAAGAAGTCCCATCCATAATATATGATACCCAAAAACTTTCGCATTTCCGGGGGATTCGTATCGACCCATTTTGGAACCTTAGCCTTCCGGTTTATATTGGCAGCTGTAGCATTGATGCGTTGTGCAGCAAACCTATTTGTCTCAACAACAAACAGTTCTATTGTTTCGTCGTCGATGAAGTGATTTAAAAAGTCCATAGGACTTTTTCCTGCCAGTTTGGCTCTAACAGCTGCATCCACACCAGTATTTTGCGGGATTGCATTGAATGATAATCGGTTTCCTTGAACGCGATCCCATTGTTTTCTCGTTACTAGTCGCACCAAGGGTATTAGATCATCGGGATCTTCATCTTCGGAAGATGACACAGGAGACTCAATATCGGAAGAACTGGATCTGGAATCACTTTCATCCAGTACGAAGTCATCTTCTAGCATTGATGCATCTTCGTCTGAAAGATTTTCCAGCTCCTTGCCAAGCTCATCGTCTGTTAGGTACTTCTTACGAGCCATATTTATCTAAACCTGAAATAAAAGTGAAGAACCTGCACCGAAAGTAAACAAAAAAGTGATAGAAAAATAATGTTCACCCATGGACACGTGGTCCTAGAATGTAAAAACACATTCTGGGACCACGTGACCACCGGTGGCTCACAACAAAAAAAAAGGGAAAAAATGGCAAAAATCAGAACAAGGTGGATCAACGAATCGTCTAAAATACATTTATGTTAATAATAACCAAGCAGAAACATGATATAAATTTGGTCTCAGGATAACATATTGCAGTGCTCACGGGTGGACATGTGGGGCTCAACGTGTTAAATTTTGCATTACAAATTTCACATTCAAAAGGATGAACTTCCGAGTGTGTTAATCTGTGAGTCTTCTAATCGCCTTTTCATTCAAATTTTGCTTTGCAAGTGTCACATTCAAAAGGGTGAATATCCGAATGTGTTATTATATGAGTTTCCAGATTGCCTTTTCATTTAAATTTCACTCTGCAAGTGTCACATTCAAAAGGGTGAATATCCGAATGTGTTATTATATGATTTTCCAGATTTTCTTTTCGTTTAAATTTTGCATTGCAAGTGTCACATTCAAAAGGATGAATATCCGAGTGTGTTAATCTGTGAGCTTTCAAATCGCCTTTTCGTTTAAATTTCGCTTTGCAAATGTCACATTCAAAAGGGTGTGTTATTAGGTGACTTTCCAGATTCTCTTTTCGTTTAAATTTCGCTTTGCAAGTGTTACATTCAAAAGGATAAATATCCGAGTGAGTTAAAATGTGAGTCTTCAAACCGCCTTTTTGTTTAAATTTTGCTTTGCAAGTGTTACCTTCAAAAGGATAAATATCCTAGTGTGTTAACATGTGATTTTTCAAATGATCTTTTCGTTTAAAGGACCCCGCACACTTCTTATGGGATTTTGGTTGAACGCGGAATTTAACCAAATTTTGGTATGTTGTATATTTCGGCCTCCTGAGTGAAAGTTCTCATGGGTACAAACCGATCCTATGACTAGTTCCGGATATACGGGGGTTTTTCTAATACTACCTTAGGCAACCTGAAAATACTGAATTTTCATGCTTTTTGCGTTTATTTGTGGTAGGTAGTTTTAAAAAATGTTGATTAAGTTTAGACCTTTCACATAAAGGTGCATTTTTTTAGTTGGGTGCCTATATAATAATATGTGAATGTAGGAGGGTATTTTGAAAAGTACTTGTTTGGTGGGCCTTTGTGTGTTTTTAAAACAAACACAAATAGAAGTATGACAAACTGTATACTGTATTTTTTCCCAAGATAGATTTTGACTTGACACTGTCAACTTTGAAATAAAACAATGCCGCTTATTGGTCGCAAGATGCCATTTGCACCTCATGCATTGTAAAACTGATTACAACCTGCAGGGACACCTCATTTTCCCACCAATCAGGGCCAAGCGTTATTGTTTATGTTTCAAAGTTTTCAATGTCAAAATCCACCTTGAGTTCTCAACAATAAGATTTTCATCCTCAAATCCTAACTCGTTTCGACGCTTTACAGCCAATCTACGGACTTCTTTCAGTATTAAAACAGTGCGATTTACTCTTACTCTAGTCTTTCATTGCACACGTAGCACATTACCTTTCCCGAATTGCCATTTTCACAAGAAAGGTGACAAAAAAGACAATTCGCTTTATTGACAGGGTCACTGTTTTGGTTTCCATGGTTACCAAGTGAAATATGACATATGAAAAAACAATTTTCATTGCTTTTCTTTCCATGGCTGTTTAGATTTTTCAAACAAATCACCAAGTGCATGTATACCTAATAACTGAACACTTAAACCCTAGGCCAAGGGATCATGAGGCAAAAAGTTTATAGCACAAGCGTAGCGAGAACTGGAATTCATTGAGATAGAAAGTCACTTTTATCACAAAACGTATGTACCTACAAGTACACAATTTTTCACACTTTTGAACATTTTTGGTCATTAACTCATTTAGCTTAGTAATAGCCATAGTTTTTGAGCGCCCCTGGTATATAAAGGAAGAGTTACGAGCACCTACTAAACATTTTTAGTTGAGAAAAGATAAAATAAACAACTTTTAAGCCAATTAGCTTATCCAAAACACGTGACTTTGACAAGCAAACAAAGGGTTTGTGTGCCTCTTGGCGGACATTTTAATTAAGTTTGACAGCATCTTGGAATTGTTAGCCTATCCAAAGCACGTGACTTTGACAAGCAAATAACGGGTTTGTGTGCCTCTTGGCGGACATTTTAATTTAAGTTTGACAGCATCTTGGATAGTATAATACATGCAAGCTTTTTTGCTTTATGTACACTTTATATAGATACTTAGGTTGCCTAAGGTAGTATCAGAAAACCCCCTGTACCTATATCCGGAACTAGTCATAGGATCGGTTTGTACCCATGAGAACTTTTACTCAGCAGGTCGAAATATACCTACAACATACCAAAATTTGGTTAAATTCCGCGTTCAACCAAAATCCCATAAGAAGTGTGCGGGGTTCTTTTGCTTTGCAATTGTCACATTCGAAAGGATGAATATGCGAGTGTGTTAATTTGTGAGTCCTCAAACCGCCTTTTTGTTTAACTTTCTTTTCACAAGTGTCACATTCAAAAAGTTGCATATCCCAGTGTGTTGATATGTGAGTCTTCAAGTCGCTTTTTCGTTTAAATTCCGCTTTGCTAGTGATACATTCAAAAGTACAAATAATATTTGAATGTGATATCAACTGATATTTTAAATTTGATTTTTCTTCAAGCATAGCATTGTAACATTGAAATTTCCCAACAACATCTCCTCCTGATGAATTAGCGTCATTTGCATATTCCTCTTTTATATTAATATTCCTCCAATTCCTGACACTTCTATAGCTTCATCGTCTAGACATTAATTCTTTACAATAAACCTAGAAAAAATATTTGTTAGAATGCACATGGGTGCAACTCGTTTTTCTATCTATCTGCTTCTGACTCATATGATGTACGTTCGCTGTGCGCATTGACGTTAAGTAAGACGTTTAGGACATATGTTCATATGAAGTTTTATGCACTAAAAAATTGTCCCCTTAAATATTGATAATGAATTAGAGAACACCCTATATACATATTTTTAAAAATATGACTAAAAATGGCTGAAATCTAAATATAAATAACACCCGAGCTTTTTGCCTTTGCAGCTTGCTCCATATAATAAAGTGAATTTAATGGAAACCATCTGTTTCGAATATATTTTTTCTAATTAGGCGTAGCGGCATGATATTTAGTATGGTTTCACACTTATATTAATTAGGGTTCACATTTTGTGTCTCGTACAATAAAAGTACCAAATGTAAGGGCTTTGCAATGAAAATCTGCAAAAATGTACATTTCCTTTATCGAATTCTACTGCACAATATATTTATTTGCCAGTTAATTTCAGTTCAACTCTTTATATTTAAATAGCAATGAAAAGCTGATATTTATTCTACAATAAAATAAAATAAAATAAACTCTGCTGTAACTTTATAAGTTTCGTTGGTAAGCGGACCTGTTGCATTTTCCACATTCAACTAAATATCTATAGGCAAAAATATCCTGTTAAATTTTAATAAATCTGATAGAAGTTATGAAATTGAAAACTGATACAATTGAATTTATTCGACTATCGAAAAAATTTTATATAGGTATCCAAACGTAATTTTGCCAGCAAGTGTACTTTCACCCGGTTTTATTTATTAATCGTTATTTATTCTCGTGCAAGCTGCAAGTGACACAATCTGGGCCGCTTATAAATATTTATTTATATTTTGTTTGCTTTGCGCATACAAGCTGATTCGATTATAATAATTACTGAAAATATTTAGCGTGCAAATCGAATCTGGATTAATAGATAATAAATTTAAAATATTTATGTGCTTTTTTAAATTATTATATAACGTTTCAAGGCCTGAGGGAAGGTAAGGGATAAATAATGCATGATCACGTAAAGCTTACAGAGTTGATTTCATCTTAAAGTTTCAAATATCGGTGTAGTAAATCGTAACAGAATTAAAAGCCACATCTTTGTTGCACTGAAAATTTAATCAAAAACTTATTTAACATCAATCCACTCAGTACACTGAACTTTTCTAACTCAGTCTGTGAACTTTTTAAAATTTATAGTTTAAGATTAACCTCAAGAAAACATTTTAAAAGCTTCAAACTTTTACTTTGTATGTGTCCACTAGTGGCTTATTACAAGTTAGTGTGTCTTTTATTATTATGTATAATGTTGTTTATACAAATTGATAAAACGCGAAAATAACAAAATTGGACGCAATACAAGTTTTCGTAGTAGCGAAGCAGGAAGTAAACAGAAATATAACGCCTACGTGCGAGCATTCAGAATGTCCCGTCAGAAACGAGGGTTTTAAATTGCTTTGTCGCATATTATAACGTACGGTAGCATCGGTCGGATATTAATTTTATGTCAGTCTTTCTTGGAAGTAATACTTTGATAACTTAATCTAAACTAGCTTAGTTATATGGCATTTATGCGAGTAAAGTATCTAGAATCGACTCATTGAACAAAAGTTACGAGTCAATATTTTGCTTGCTAGTTTTCGAATGTTTTATTCTTTAGGTGTAGATAAAAACAATAACACTTTAGAGAAAATATATCAATCATCTTAAATATTTTCCAAAAAAATGACTGTTCGCTAGCATATTGAAGGTGCACAAAAGAAAAAAAAGGGGGCACTTCTTGGAAAGTCATATAATAACACATTCGGATATTCACTCTTTTAAATGTGACACTTGCAAAGCAAAATTTAAACGAAAAGGCGATTTGAAGACTCACAGATTAACACACTCGGATGTTCATCCTTTTGAATGTGAAACTTGCAATGCAAAATTTAAACGGAAAGGCGATTTGAGGACTCACAGATTAACACACTCGGAGGTTCATCCTTATGAATGTGACACTTGCAAAGCAAATCTTAAAGAATTATACAATATGGATGTGAAGTTATATTGGACAAGAGAAAAAGCGAACAAAATCAAACCATTTCTTTTCAGTCAAGGTTTTTGAGTCAAATAATACGTACTTTGAGAACTCTGTAATATCCACCCATCGAGCCAATTGAAAGCCACCAATGAAACATCTTGACAAATTAAATGAAGAATTGAGTAGTATTAAACCCGTTAACATACAATAGTTATGTTAATTTTGATTACTAACTGTTAAATTATACTTTTACTATATGAAAGTAGGCGTATGATATCGAAGAATTCAATGAATTTAACCTTTACCAAGATACCCAACGCCGCCGACACGTCCTTCATAGAACCTGCCCGAGAATATTACCGTTTTTGATAACTTAAACTCAGAAAAATCAAATTACTTATTTTATTAAGGTATCAATTGCGTCTCAATGAAAATGCTAAATGTTTAATCGAAGTCCAATGAATTTCAAAATTATTCGATTTTGCTGGAAAGGTTCATAACAAAACTAGCTTCGTGAGAGGGAATTGACGTTGAATAAACTCCTGATTAAACTTCCAACATAAAAGAGAATTTCGATTTTAATTTTGCTGCCATTTATATAACGTAATAAATACCTGTAGGTAACATTTCGAGCCATTTTGAAATGCAAAACGATGTCGCAACTTTCCTATTATCAGCGTCGCGGGAATCTTACAGCCTTCTGACGTATCCCGATTTTGATCGTCATTCATATTTGTTGTTATTGTTATCTATCCATGTTAATGCCGGTCTTCCTATGTTCCATTTACCGTACATCAATGCTCTCTTTGGTCACCTCTCCTCCTCCATTCTCATAACATGCCCATACCTATGAGCTGTCGGGTGTCTATTCTTTCGCTGATTCTAGATATTCTTCCTGTTATGGTTCGAATTTCAGCGTTCTGTATATGCTCCAGTACTGAAACTCTATATGCCCGTCAGAAGAAGTCCCCTTTATTTCGTTCCGATAGCTGCCAGCATTCAGCTCCGGGCGTCAACGATTGCTCCATAGATTTTTTTTTAAATAGAAATCTGACCACTCTGGAGTAAAGAGATCAGAATGTTAACGCATTTTTTACCGTACTCTGTTAGTTCTGTCTCGCTCTGATGTTCCCTCTGTTGATATCAAGCCTTGCAAGTATTTTTAATTTTTACTCCTCACACTTTTTCAGATCCCTTAAGTTAAGATCTAGGTTTCCATTATCATCTCCAATACAAAGACATTCTATCTTGCTTTGGTTTATTTTCATCCCTCACTGTTCATATTCGTCCTTATAAGTTTTCTATACACGTAATCCAGGTCCTTTTCACAATTAGCCATTACTACCTGACCGTCTACAAAGAATAGTGTGGACAAGTATTGTTCTGCCCCTTCTATTTCCATAGCAGAGCACTTAGTTCTTCATAGTTCTTCAAGGACTCCAGAATGTATATCTTGAACTGTGTGGTGATAACTGGTATCCCTGTTTTAGTCCTTTTGTAATTTTAAAACTTTCTGAAGCTCGATTTTCTTCTTTTACTATACATTACTAATGGCTCTTGTGTATTCTTTACTGAGGTTAAGTTTTCTCGAGCGCACTGTATCATATGCCTTCTCAAGGTCTCTAAATATTAGATCTGTAGACAGATTTCGAGCTTTCTTTTTTTCTATGATTTGCTGTAATGTGAAAGTGCCATCTATCCATCCATCTGCTCTTCTATGTCTGAAAACTCCATTTCAATTCTTCTTTTTGAAATACGGCCGTACCGCCTTCCCAAAGAACTAGTCACACTTATTCCTCTATAGTTTCCATAAGTTTTTCGATCTCCTTTTTTGTGGATGGAACTGATGTGGGAGATATTCCAGTCTGCAGGTATATGTAGTGTGCCCTGTCAGCAACATACCATTGTATATACTTGGAATTTCTATCACGATCTCTGGCGCACTTTTAAGCAAAATTCAAATTTAAGCAAAATTCCAACGAAAAAGCAATATAGATGTGACACTTGCAAAGTAAAATTGAAAGAATTTCTACTTGGTAAATCTCAAACTTCTTCTTGCCTTGATCGAGTACCAAGAAAAATTTCCATGTGTTACATCATTTTTCCAAGGGTGATCACGAGCCGGTAATAATCAAAATATGAACTATCATAAGTACTGACACAATTTAAACAAAAACGGAATATGAATGTGACACTTGCAACGCAAAATTCGAACTAAAAGGCAATATGAATGTGACACTTGCAAAGCCAAATTTGAACAATTTAGCTCGATAGAAATGTTTCCATTATTCATATCTTGTCTATTTGTTCTAACCTTTTTCGCCTTTATGGCTTCACTTTCCCAATCTCCTCAATCTGTTTGAATTGTTCTCTTTCCTCTGTCAACAACTTCTTGTAGTGCTCAGTCCATTCTTCCATAGATGTTATCTGGACATTCGCTGCATCCTTTCTACTTTTCATTACGTTCTTTCCATGCTGCTGCTCGAGGGGACTTTTTTAATAACCTTCTGAAAATTGTAGTCGAATGTTGAACAGAAAGAGCTCCATATCTGTCTATGAACAGACACTGTGTCTGTTCTCTTTCCTCTGTCAGCAACTTCTTGTAGTACTTAGTCCAATCTGCCATAGATATTATCTGGACATTCGCTGCATCCCTTCTACCTTTCATCCCGTTCTTTCCATGCTGCTGCTCAAGGGGACTTTTTTATTAACCTTCTGGAAATTGTAGTCGAATGTTCAACAGAGAGAGCTGCATATCTGTCAATGAACCAAGAACAAATTGAATTAAATTCTTACAACAGCTCTTAACTCCAAAATTGAGATTTGTCGATCAACTACAACACTAAACAACTATTGTTATTCTTGGACTATATATACTAATATATTTAATTAACATACAAAACACTTTTTATTTATTGTTATCTCCCCGCCAAGTCCTACCAACTTATTCTCTTCGTCATTTTCTCAGGTTAGCAGATCCCTACAGTGTAACATAAAATTAAAAGCGCCTGGTAGCATGCATTCACGTTTTTGACATGGATGATTACCCTGACCCAAACTGACTTTTACTTGGTATGTTATCACTTTGATTTGCCTTATGATCTTTCATGATTATATGATTTATGATGTAGTTTTATTGATTCGTTCGAATGCCTATCGGAAACTAATGAAAACGAAGTCTGGTGTATCAAATTCTCTTTAGAGCATGATAAAGCTGTGTGACATCCATAGAAAATTTATTTCTATAAAACCTGATGTTAAAATAAGCTGCAAACACAACTTGCTGTTTCAATATAATTCTACATAAGTGACTATTTTTCACACTTTTATATAGAGAAGTTTTGCTTTGTCTTCATTACACTCCACAGGTGTTTTGTGACGAAACAGGAATATTTGCCATAATACCTAAAAAGTTGTATTATTATGGTAATTAGGTAATAATATTTACCTGAAAGGATTCATTTAGTTTTCTCAATACCGCTATTACGCTAAAGCTACTTTACTTGTATACATAATAAGGGAGAACCTGTTATTTCTGTTTCTTGTCGCTTTCAGTTGTCTACCGATCTCACCAATAATAAAAACTAATTGCACCAAACGAGAAACCAGTACCTGTGTACTTCGTACCGGGTCTGATACAATAATAAATCTTTTAAATAATGGGCTTTAATTGCGAACGCAATATCACTTGTTTGGTGCCGCCGCGCCATCTTACTTTTAAAATGGAGGTCTGCCTTGACCAATATTTAATACGCTCGTTTTCTGTATATGAGGCAAATCCTAAAAAAAATTTGCTTGTCCTTGCTTCTGAAATTAAATTTATGTGCTAGTAAATGTTTATCACTGAAAATTGATGATGTAAATCTGGCTATAAATAAATCAAATTTGAAGAAGCGTTTTTCTTTTTGCTCATGCGGTTTGCACTTAATGGGACTATTAAATTTATCAGGCTGTAAATTATACCATTTAATTTCAAACGTATATTCAAGTATGTACCTATACATACCAATAGAAATTCTTGTAAATGCAATTTACAAGTAGTGTTTTTCAAGTTATTAGCACATTAAAGTGGCACATTCGAAAATGGCAGTTTACAAAGTTGTCATTTTAAAATTTTGAAAAAATGGGTAACTCAAATATTAGTTTTCTAGTGGAAACGTTGAATTTCAAGCAAAAAGTGTCATTTTAAAAAGACAAGATTGAAAAAGAAGATAATGCAAGCAATATTGGTTCACACTCCAGGAACTCCCAAGAAAATGTTACTTAATGTAAAATTTTAGTGTTGACAGCTTGGTTTTTTCGGTGAATCTGATACCATGTACCTTTCCAATCCGGAGCTGTTCAATGGGTGTTGGGGTTTCACTTTCGTGAACTGGAGCTCTTCGTGTTGTTTCCTGTATCCAGGAAGAGGATAGATTACTGGGGTGACGTCACTCCAGCTGATCCAGACTCCAAACAGTGATCTTTATGTCGTGTAGGTACCCAGAAAAGAATAAGGCAGTATCAGGTTCACCAATATTTGGAATATTAGATCCCTGAATTCTGTCAAAAAATGAGTGTCTTGCAAAGAAAATTTAAATTGAAATTTAATATAAAACTGTTGTTGTACCGACACTCCCTTCCAACAGAATCAGAACAATTAAATAATTGAGAATAATGGTAAGATAATAATGAAATTAAAATAATAACAACAAGATTAAATTAAAACGCTCGTTATGATTGAGCAAAATGCTGCTTTCCTGACAGCAGCACTAGCAGGCAAAAATATGAATAAAATAAGATAAAACAATAGGAAATTAAATCTTTGGATTCTCCCCCAAATAGACAAAATTTTCCTTTCAAATTAAGGTAGCAGGTAGCTACTATAGTATAGATACTACAAGATAAACCTAGGGTTGAAATTAAACAAATCCAGAATATGTCAAAATTCTTGAGATGTTCTAAGTAATTAAAACTTTTTCCTGAATTTTTGACCTGTCTAGATTTCTATTGAAAAATTACACCCTGTAGTCGAAATAATAATTGATGGAGTCAAACAGAAAATGACTATTCAGGCCTCTGCCTGGATTCAATAAAGAGTTGATAGGGATGGTCACACAAATTTGGTTTTCACCGACTTTATTTAGAGCAAATGGCCCAATATTCCCACACTAACAATTGATTCTGAAAACCAGAGCAGCAGTACCTATTTAAGTCCAAAAGTCTGAATTGACTTACCTCAGAAAAACGTGGCACTACCAATCGGAACTCATACAAAATGGAAGCACACAACAGATAAGATAAGATTTATCAGGTAAAAACTTGATAATGATATGAAAATATGCGTTGATAGCAAAATATATTGAAAAATCTATAAGGAAGGATCCAAAAATACAAAGCAACAATTATTAAAAATAAAAAGAACTCGCCTGCTAGACTTCTGTCGAGGAAAGAGAACATTTTAGAAACCAAACCTCACAGGAAAACGATCCTGTGTTTTTTTTTATACTTAACTGCATTTTAACCAGTTCAACCAATCAGACGAGTACACCCAAAAGATCATATTCACTTTACAATGAAATCACAATGAAAATCCACATCGAATAAAAGAGAATAGATAAAAATTCACTAGAATTATTTTAATTGTTTACAAATTGTAATAATTTAAATTAAGGTTATGTCAAAAATAAAAAACTGTTAATTAATTAGGTCATTAAGCCAAAAAATGATTATGTATTTCAGAATCAGAAGTTAGAGAAAGACAGAAATATATCAATTTGCTAAAAGTGAGATAAATATAATTTCCTTGAAAGAAAATACAAATGAATGTCAAATAAAAAAGGCCAAGGAAACCTATCACAATTTAAAAAAAAAAAAATCATCCGGTACTAGATGACAGCACTGGTAAATGAATAAAAGATATTTGCATTTTACGCACATGATGGATAGATGGCAGCACTGGTTTTATTTTGAACTTTGTGGATATTTTTAGAATATTAGAAATTATTATTTTGCTGATTCTGAAATGGAAAAAATACTTTATAATGAAAATAAGAAGAGATGGAACATGTACGTAAATGATCAATTTATCGTAACAAGTCTGCCAGCCCAACATGTTTTTTTATTTTACTATCAAGATCCGTTCCAATAACTCCAGATAACTGAGATTACTCAGAGCCAACAAACTTCGCTTTAAAACGCATTATAATTTGATTAACTTATTAAACCGCTTATAAACTGCCTATTTATTCAAATATCGAATAACAACTTGTATCACTTATTTAGATGATATAGTAATCTTAATCTCCCTATAATAGGACAAACTAATCATTGAAACTTCTCTCTATTTGCAAATAGTGTAGCTAAAAGAATATTCAGGCTAAGTGCTAAGTTCGTTAACCTGAGACAGGTTCTCTGAAAGGTCTGCGGCAAATAGTCATTTTAATACTGAATGATTGATACTTAACATGGTGTTTTACAGTTAAAAATGCTCTGTTTATTCAACATCAATCATGATTGTTTCAACTATCATCACAAGAATAGTAATAATAAAATTATCTAGTAATTAAATAATAATAATAGAAAAATTTCACACTTACTTACTCATAAATGACTCATATAATAGGCTATTGTCTGTCTGGTACTTGTATGTTTCATTCCTAATAATATCGAACAATCAAATTTGCACTGGACAAGGTGGGTGTAACTAAACACTAACAAGCTGACCTACAGAGCCAGCAAGCAAGTGAAACCTACACCAAGATTAATATCTAATTCCCATGCGTGATTTATAATATAATAGGCGATTGCATTATATTATGGGTACGTCCTCACTTATAATAGTTATCAATTTCAATAAATATATTGGCCAGTGGATTCAAAATATGGTTCTTTTACCTTTCACTTATGGGTGCAACTGAGAACCCATTTTCTGCAGACAGGGATTCTATAGTTTATTGGGGAATTCCATATTTATGCAGTTGCAATTTCCCCGGCTTTTCATGTCTAAGCGGTTTCTATAAGAAATGTTTGAAGGCTACTTTGTGTCCACAGATTTACAGTGTCTTTTCTCTCATCATCACTGGTTGTGGTGTAACTTTTGTGGTTAGTTGTTTGGTGATGATAACAGGTAAACAGATGTGTGAAAAAATGTGTATCGTGTATCTTCAAATTCAATCAAAATAGTTTTCTCTGGTACCCATGTGTGCAAATTATATTATTCTCGCGGCCCTGTGCAGTCCATAAAATCAGGTGAAGTTTCAGTAAAACTGGGCAGTCCTGGTGGTCCTGTTTTGCTGAAACCACGACACACTTCACTTTTTGCTATTTTCCTCAAATCTAAAATATCGCAACTTCTTCATATACCGTCCAGACCGATAAATCTTAGCTTTAAATTTTGACCGAACTTACCTCGAATGTCTTGGATTCTTATGTTATGTTGCCTCAGATTTCGATACTGTGGTTTGTAGATTGATACAGTATACACTGATTCAGTTTAATTAGTAACCACGAGTACTGGATAGGATAGATTTTTCTGTAATCTTTGGTAGCAGTACATCTATCTCACCTGTTTAAAGAGATACCCAGAAATGTCAAATGTGAAAGTTGTAGGTAATATCAGAAAGTTTTCAATGAAGATAGTTACAAGTATACAGGGTTTGTCACAAAAGTGTGCACTGAAAAAAAGGGTCTCCGAAATGAATATGAATTTCACTTAAAAGATTCGCGCTTTTAAATAGGTCCAAGAACGATGTTTCTTGATCCAAAGCATTTTGTTTTGGGTTAGTTAGTTTGGGGTATGTTGATTAATCATTAGGATACAAAATCTCGACAAAAAAAAAATTTGAAATTTCATCGTTTTAGTACCTTATGATTTAGATTTTGGAAAACTTTGAAAGGTCATAACTTTTTTTCTATTATAGATAGAAAGCTGAAACTTTCACTGAATTTTATCCCAATCAAGGGACTACAATCCCTAAAAATTTCAGCTCATTTGCACTTATAGTTCCTGAGATAAAATCGTGTTAAGCAATTTGGGGTGATTTATCAATTTTTCTGAGTACCTTTTTATATAGATTTCGGCTTCAAATCTGAGAATAATTTAGTGTATGGAGTTTGGGGTATGTTGATTGACTATTAGGATACAAAATCTCGAATAAAAAAAAATTGAAATTTCATCGTTTTAGTAGGAAGGTACCCCCCTTATGATTTTTTTGGAAAATTTTGAAAGGTCATAACTTTTTTTCTATTATAGATAGAAAGCTGAAACTTTCACTGAATTTTATCCCTTTCAAAGCACTACAATCCCTGAAAATTTGAGGTCATTTGCACGTATAGTTCCTGAGATAAAATCGTGTTAAGCAATTTGAGGTGATTTATCAATTTTTCAGAGTACCTTTTTTTATAGATTTCGGCTTCAAATCTGAGAATAGTTTAGTGTATGGATTTTGGGGTATGTTGATTGACCATTAGGATACAAAATCTATTTGTGTGAGTTGGTTTTCTATACACCCTGTTGCCCAAACTGCCATCTGGTTTTCGTCCCACTAGTACATCCACAAACGCCGATTTATTGATATTTTCCGTTTCCATTGTAAACTGGATTCTGGGTTCTTGAAAATTAAGGAAATTCAAAAAATTTTGAAGCTCCGGTTCACCATGGCTGCAAACAACAAAAGTGTCGTCGACGTACCGGAACCAGCAGGTTGGGTTTCTTGCGTGCGAGTTTCAGAGCTTGTTGTTTAAACTTTTCCATGTAGAAGTTTGCTGAGAGGGCTACCCATTGCCACCCCGTCAATTTGTTTATAAAACTCGAGTTTCCATTGGAAGTAGTGGTAAGACAGGGTTAGACAATGTTGGAATGGCTGAGAAGTTGCAAGGTTTCCTTAACTGGAATCATTGTAAATAATGAGACCACGTCGAAGCTCACTACTAGATCACTAGGGCCTTAGGTTAGCGATAATAATTTTCCGACAAAGTGTGAGGAATCGCTGACGTAGCTGTTAGTATTTCCAATGAGAGGCTGAAGCAGTGTTGTGAGATGTTTCGCGATGTCGTACGTTGGGGAACCAATTGTACTTACAATCGGTCTGAGTGGCACGTTTTCCTTGTGAATTTTCGGCAGCCCGTACAATCTCGGCGAGAGGCTTTTGGTCTCTTGTATGGCTTTCTTGGTATTCGGCTCCAGGTCTGACTTTGAAATAAGGTTGTTGGTCTTCCGAGTGATTCTGGTAGTGGGGTAATGTTTTAGTTTTCTGTAGATTTGCGGATCCAACAGATCTTCGATTTTACGTTTGTAATCTGGCATTTCCATTGTCTGCTGGCATGATAAGAATAGGTAGCGTCATCTCGGTTGAGATTCCGGATGGCTCGTGATTCTTCAATATAGTTAGATTTCCTTTCGGTAGTTTAGCTTGACGGGCCCACAAGCCCAGAAAAAGTTTATCATCAGTCTGATTCCGGCCGTGAAACCCTTCACTCAATGACACCCTGTATAACTAACTTCGTAGCAAAGTTTCTGATTTTATCTACAACTTTAACATTTTACTTTTCTGGGTACCTACCTATTATCCATTCATAATCCGATGTCCACAGGTACAGGTAAAATTTATCACCTTTCATTACTATTTGATAGGGAAAGGTGATAAATTTACCTGTACCTGCGGACATCGGATTGTGAATAGGATATATCTCTCCAAACATGTGAGATAGGTGTGGGTGCAAAATATAGACAATCATCTGGTGCATGCATGCACTAAAATTATCTGTTAAGTATATTGTTTACGCAATAGTATTTGAAATTCAGTAAACTGGACTGCGACTGGAAAATCGCGCAACCAAATAGAAATAGAAATGAAAATGATACCATAGAGTTGTCGAAATACACAAAAGATATTTCCACTGAGCTGGGTTTTCTTATAAGCTGTGTGTATGTACGGGAATCCCCTGGAAAACGGTTCTCCGCAACCATCAACGTATCAGCATCGACGTAAGGCACTCAAGGTTCCTTTTTAACGGCACAAAACATAGATTTTTTGAGCGTAAAATACGGAACCGGTAAAAATGCAACGTGCATATATGAAGCACCATTTATCTAGTGTGTAAATCCAAATCTTCGACGGCTGTCTGCCTCGGTCGGCGCAGGGTCGTAGAAAATACACTCCTGTGTGTTTTACGCGAAATTGATATTTGAGTAATTCTTTAATAAGAATTAAAAGAAACCAAATTGATGAATAATGTTGCGTTAACATATATTATAATCGTTGTTTTGTGTTCTCCTTCTTATTCTACTCATTAGGTATGAACCCATATTTCTGGAAGATTTTCTGTTTGTTTGAGTAAAGCATTGAAAGAGTAAACAGCATGATATACTTTGCTTTAAGAAGTTCCGAAAAATGTTTCATGTACATAACTTCAACAAACCCTCGATCATGCTCTATAATTTTTGATATCCTTATAGTAGATGATGGATAGTTAAGATTTCTTGTCAGCATAATAATAATATTTCATGTCAAAAATGATTTGCTAGCCTTAAAACTTTGCTCAAATAACTCTATCTTTACCAATCAACATAAATTTAATCGACGTCTTCATACACACGACACTCATTAATTTGAAAATAATTTAATTTAACTATGTTTTCTTCCAAGTTCCGGAGACTCGTAAAAGCGTTTGCTTCAATTTTATGAGCTTCGGTTGGCTTATTAACCCTGCTTTGTATTTGGCAGACGTTGCAGCTGTTATTAGATCGTAAAAGCGGGGATTAAATCATGTTGTAAGTGTCTTGGTTTAAATAATCATCATGTTGTACCTATACTTTTCACATTGTCTCTGTTTCAGAGAATAATACAAAGATTTTGTCCATTAATGGTTTTAAAACACTGTTATTATTCAAGAGACACATTTTATTTTTCCACTGAATCTCTGGTAAAGAACAAACATTTATGTGGACCAAATAACTGTAAAACATCCGGTCAAAATGTCACATCAGAGGGTGTTAATAAAACGGCGCATAAATATTTAATGGATTAGATAACAGCCTTCGCCGTTATCAAAATGAATGTTTACGAAACAATAGACGGAGCGGAGCGTTTTTCCTTCAAAATTTATTCGGCACGAAAATGTGTTTTCTTTGAGTGGCGTCATCCGATTTTTATTTTTATCACGATCCGACCAGACGAAATTCTAAAAAAGTAATGATAACCGATCGCTTAGTTATTGGAAATTTTAGACCCACCTTAATCTATTGGATCTAGGTAGGTAGGTACATTTTTATATAGGGAAAGGGCATTATTTCACTTTAAGAGGCCTTGTTTAATGTAATATATAATATATTTTTGCATCTTACTATACCTTAATATCATTATCCGATAATCAGAAAAATTAAATACGAACTTTCTCTTGTATATGGACTGCAAATTCCCTTAATGCATGTACATACTTGCCAAGTATTAAAACAACAGAAAAGTCTAAAAAGTTACGTTCCTTGTTACCTTTAAGTTTCCCTTATAAGTTTGCTAGTATGGCAATCAAAATTTGGTAAAAAATCAACGGTAAAACTTCAACCAACCTTTACCGCTATATACCGTCCTAGTTGGCAACATCGCCATAGCCATTCTTTCACTTTCTCGCTTAGCGTCCTCGACCGTTGGGGGGCAGCACCTCTCGGCTGTTATCTTCGATAGACATAGACGGTAGTGGGAGCCGTCGACCTTCCACCGCAGGGGGGCCGCGGTCCCCCTCGTAAGCCCCCTCACTACGCAGTCGGCCGCCTGTCAACGGCATTTCGCAAAATGCAATGGCGGGCCGACAAAGTTGCGATTACAGAAGGTCGTTGATAGCCCCAGACGTGGATAATGAAAAACGTTTCTATTGCCGTTCGTAATAATTAGTCCTGCTAATTAGTTTTTTTTTTTTTGTATCGCCGAGTCCCCCTCTTCAATCCAATCTAATAAAGCTATTTATTTAACAATACCTACATGCGTGGCAGACGACTACTTAATTGATAGGTACCTAAATTTTATTTGAACGAATTTTTAGGTGTTTTTGTGTATATCATCCCTATATACTTTTTCATTCAAATGTCGCGCCCAGATACACTCTAGCGGGAAAATTGGGGATCTACTGGATTGTTGTTGGCAACAGTGTACAATTTGACATGTCGTTTCGGACTGATCTGTGTCTATGATCTGTGTCATCTTCAGGATCAGATTCTTGTGATTTAATTCGGTGATCTAGTTTTATAAAAATTAAGTACCTAACAGATTGTGATGTTACGTTTATCTCGGTACTGACAATGTACCTATTCACCATTTCTCTTATACTTTCTTCATTCCTGCTTTCGATTTGACGATTCGTTTTCCTCATCGTCCAGATTCAACTATACAAATCCATCTCTTGCTATTTATTCATTCCATTTCGTAAAGAATCGTGATTTAGGCTGAGCCAATGGGTGGTAGATGAATAAAAACGAAGTACTTGCTACTACTAGAAGTATTAGCATGTTCTACGTATAGTGTTTACTCCAAAATGAAGTAGATACCTACTACATTTTGACACTACCGGAAATAAGTAAATGCTTCTTTGTGAAGTAAATACTGCGAAGAATATACTAATACTTGTATAGTAGTAGCATGTACTTCGTTTTTATTCATACCACCCAATAGCTTTCCTATGCTAGATGGAGAACACAACGAAAAAATTTGCAGTTTTTCTTGTCTATAGGCCATAGTCCGAACCATATAGATCTATAATACAACTGCATCTTTATGCCCAGAGAAGTCTTCACCAAATAAACATCATATTTGCTCATTCAAGAGCAAACATCTTCTGTTCTGATGTTCATTTTTTGAACAACACTGTTGTGTTGTGGTATTTAACGGACGAGACACCTTCTTGCAATGGATATATCATCTTATATATGGGCTTGAAAAATTATCAATATGTATTTTCCTCCATATATTCACATCGGCCAATGTAAAACATTCCAATTAAATTTTGCTGCCATCATAGCACCACAGTCTTTTCACATTCGAGAAAATTTCAGCTTCACTTGACATATTGTATAGCAAGCAGTGAAATGTGTATAATCATCAATCCAGTCCATCAGAGTCAAAACATCTAGCTTTTTTCATTGTTATAGATGTTCGATTTATCGGACCAGAGACACACTGGCGTAGCCAGGGGGGGGGCAAGGGGGCATTTGCCCCCCCCAAGACCCTTCCATTTTATGAATATTTCTTCAAAATTAAGATAAACAGTCCCAAAAATAGCGTAAAGAAACCTGAAAAAGGGGCGTGGCACCCAAAAATTTCGCGCCTGCGGCGCTAAGCCTCCGGCAGCGGTCGCGGTAGGGCCGCAAAAGACGCTTCCTGCAAATTTGCCCCCCCCAAGACAAAATCCTGGCTACGCCACTGCAGAGACATCACTGTTTTCGTCCTTTTATGATTATGTGTTAACCTCTAATATTATGTTCGCCCTTTATGCACAATTTTCTTCTCCAAAGAACAAGTGATTTTCAAAATTTCCATAATAAATATATACAGCCAAAACGCGAGTGACAAAGTTTCGAAATAACTGCAATAAACATGAAGTTTCCCTTATATACATCTTCTCAAAAATGCACGACAGAACACAATCCATGCTCATCCAAATCTTCCTATACATAAAAAAGATTTAATTCCAATGCAGAATCATCTGCCTTCTCTTGTTCCAGCATTTTTACTTTATCGTTATTCTTATCCTTACAACTTGATTCTTGATTCAAAGTCCTACTGATTAAAAGTCACTAGTTACATGTTTGGAAAGCAACACCCATCCAAAAAGAAATGCTGCAATCAACAGATGACTCATTCCTATAGACGACACAAGACTGAAATCTTCCCTTACTTCTGGCTGGATCTGCTTTCGTGTTCTGTCGATTCTGATCCTCTCTAGTTGTCTTTAAGTCTATACCATTAATTTGATGGAACTCATAGGAAATTGGAGGAATTTATAGAGAATTTGGAGGAATTTAACACATTGCTTGCTGCGTCGGGCATATAAGCTTCTTTCGTGTTCGGTCGATTTTGATCCCTATTCTCTGGTTGTCTTTAAGTCTATACCATCAATACTCTTTTAGGTCCATAATGTCCACATGTGGGGAATTTAGAGGAATTTGTGGGGAATTTGAAGGAATTTATCGGAAATTGGACGAATTTGTGGGGAATTTTGGGGAAATTTATGCAGAATTTATGAGGCATGCCGCGTCGGGCATAACTGCCCGACAGTGCTGTTTCCATTCAGGGTCCTTATTGAAGAATAACCTGCTCCTCTGTTTCATAGCAGCGTTCCCAGGAGAACGAGTGTTCCCTCTTCCTCAATGATATGCAAATGATAATATGAGTAACAAAGACGGAACACTCGTTCTCCTGGGAACGCTGCTTCCATGTTTCAAGAATAAGGCCCCAGGACACGTCGGACATCATAGGGTGACAATTTGAGAAGTAGCAATAGGGAATATATAATAACAAGAAATAAGGACCTATATACCTTGTGTTGTACATCATGGATAGCTCGTTGCTTTCCTTTTACAGTCTTATAGCAAAATCTTGAATTGTATGATTAGTTTTCAAGATATCGATGTTTGAAAGTAAGCACATTTTGAAAACTAGTAATTTTGTCTATCTTTGAGTAGTAATAGTGGTAGTAGTAGTAGTACTAGTAGTAGTAGTAGTAGTAGTAGTAGTAGTAGTACTCTACTTCACTGATCTCTTTATCGTTTAGGGTTTTCGAGAAAATGGAATTTGAAGTTTTGGACAAAATGTGGACTATAAATTTCAACTTTGAAGTCTAATATCTCGGAAACTTCATAACTTACAAAAATCAATTTTACAGGGCTTATAGAGAATTTAATACTCTTTCGAATGATGCATAATTGTAACTAAGTTTTCCAAATTTTGTTGAAGATATGACTATGAGCCATTATTCATGAGCATGTCAAAATTTCAAAAAATTTCCTAAGCCAAAAAGGGTTTTTTTGGAATTTTTTTCTCATAGAAATTTTCAAATGTAACTAATGCGAGAGTTGTTTCTGACTAACTTAAAATCGCTTTATCGATATAATAAATCAGAATTGAGATAAATCTAGAAATAAAAATTTTTAGTTTTTGGTACCTTTTCCTAATGGTACCTACTCCTTTTGAATTTTAATTTGCAAATCTTCGAACCTGAATATCTCGGTAACTAAAAGCGGTACCAGGACAAAATTACATTTAACTGTAGCTGTCAATAAAAGCTCCAAAATGCTGGTTTGTTGAAATCGCTAGCATTTACCGTTTTTGAGAAAATCGAGTTTAAAGTTTTGAGCAAAATGTCAACTAAATTTCAAAGGATAACGCACACCTAACATGGGATTTTTGGGCTCTATGGATTTTGCCCATTTTTTGATATGTTGTAGAGGATTTAATTCTCAACAATCTTTAAATGAGACGAAATTTTGTAGGTATTACGGTCTTTGAGATATGAGCGTTGACAGATGAACTTTTTTGCGACTTTTTGTGTTGAGAGTATACGAAAAACTGGCGTTTATCAGTCAATATTTTGACAGGTCGACATATTTCACGTCACCAACAAATGTCAACATAGGCTAAGGCCGGGAACGCACTGGCGACAACATTGACCCCAGTGCGATCCCGGCCTTAACCTATGTTGACATTAACTTTTAAGTGACATAAAATATGTGAACCTGTCAATATTTTGACTGATAAACCCAGTATCTCGTATACTCTCCACACAAAAAGTAGCAAAAAAGTTCATCTTTCAACGCTCATATCTCAAAGACCGTAATATCTACAAGATTTCAGCCCATTTAAAGATTGTTCAGAATTAAATCCTCTTCTAAAACATATCAAAAAATGGGCAAAATCCATAAAGCCCAAAAATCCCATGTTAGGTGTGCGTTATCCTTTGAAGCTCAATATCTCTGAAACTTCACATGTGACACTAACTAATTTTGCACGGCTTATAGAAAATTTATTATACTCTTTCTAATGATGTATAATTGTAGGCAATTTTCTCAAATATCGATGAAGATATGAGCAATTATTCATAAGCATGTCAAGATTCCAAAAATTAGATTTGCTTTTTGGATTTTTTTTTCTTATCGAAATTTTCAAGTGTAACTGATGTTAGAGTTGTTTCTGACTCATTTGTACTCGCTCTATCGATTTAGGACGTCGAAAAAAACAACTCAAAACGGCAAAAAAGCCAACAAAAAGACTTCCAAGATTGGAGAATAATTCAGGGTTTAAAGTTTAAGACTCGGCTGTACGTCCAAAACATGTCTTCAGTGCGACGTTCTATTTTGAACAAAAGTCATATGAGGCCAAAGTGGTCCAAAATTGGACGTACTTTTGACGACACACTGGTCATTGTGGTAAGCTCCAAACAGTGAAAATTCAAAAGATATTTGAGTCTACTTATCTACTCAATTTTCCCCAAATTTCTGCTTTCCAATTCTCAAATTTTTCTGTCTAAATGTTTGTCTATTCCCGGCTCTTGAATTGTTTGCTTCGGAATACCTCCAAATAGAGAAAATTCAGAAGCTTGGAATAGGAAATAATAGCATACCTATTATGTCTACTCTATTAAAAGTGTCAGTCCCAGAAGGGAAAAGGCCATGATAGTTAGGGTCATTACAGCGTTTCTAGCCTTTTCGTCATTCACCTGCCTCGCGACCTGATGGTACCTTCCTGGCTTTCAGGCCTCTGGACTCCCTATGGGTTGACCTTATCCCTAGTTCACACAGTTTGTCGGCGGATTGATCAATCTTATCCTTATCTGGAAGTTCTAAACTATCTGCGAAAGCTTAAGCTTTTACTTTATATCAGAGAATACCTAAGCAAACCCATTAAATCTGTGAAATAGTCGAATGATGGTTTTCTTCTCACAGATACTTCTGCTTTTTGGAAATTTTACTTAAATTTCTGAATTTTTCCGTCCCATTTTTGTCTATTCCCGGCTCTTGAATTATTCCTCTCTAGAAAATTCAAAAGCCTAGAATAGAAACAACATACTTATATCTACTTGTCTACCCGTTTTTTCCTGAATTTCTGCTTTTCAATTTTCAAACTTTGCTGTCTAAATTTTTGTCTATTGCTGGATCTTGAATTGTTTATTTCTAAAGCCTGGAATAGTAGGTATTTAAGTCTACTTATCTACTCCATTTTCTCTTAATGTCTGCATTTCAATTCTCAAAATTTTGTCTATTCCCGGCTCTTCAAGAGAGCCTTTTAATACATTAAAGAGCCGGTTTATTCACTTTCTAATAAACTGTCAGGTAATGCAATCTGAAGGAGAAAACGCAATATGTAATCCCATTGATCAGCAAGTAAAGATGAAAGGATTTGTTTATCTCAATATTATTATACCTAAGTGATAAATCATCACTGAAGTAAGGAAAAAAGGGACCAGGGTAATGTAAACAAGCTATTGAATCTTTTTTTTCTTATTTATTTTTATTTTCGTCATTCGACAGTAGACTATTGTGGAGGAATAAGCTATATTAAAAAAAATATTAATTATCCAAGCTATTATTCTAACTGTCCTACCAATCAGAATTTTGGTAAGTTACTTCTAGTTGAGCATGTGTGGTATAAGACTTCAAGCATTTGGCTGTAGATGTTTTCAATAACTTCCAAAACAGACAAACAAAAATGTTTTTGTATTTTCCAGATGAAGTCGAGTGATCATGTTCTATATTATAAAAATATACATTTCTTATCACGAACAATTAAGTTTGGGAAGACGCATTTATGGGGTCAAGGGGTTTGGAGGAATTTGTGGGGTATTTGGAGGAATTTGTGGTTTGGATTTCTGGAGGAATTTGTAGGAAATTTGGAAGAATTTGCAGGAATTTTGCGTGAAAAAATCCCCTTTGAGGTATTGTTTGCACAAATTCTGGAAGGGTGGTTTAATCCTTGCAAAAAAGGGTGGAAGAATTTTCTCAGCAACTATCCTGAGAAGGACTGTTGCTTCGACGGTTGCAAGCATTAGGCATTTCTAGTAGAAAACAGCAAACAATTCAGTCATTTCTCTAAACTTGTGCATGTATACTTACCTACTTACTTTCCAATTCTTTGATAATAAGTTTATTAGAAATAAGAAAATGAGTTTAAGACTGCTCAGAAAGCTTCCATTTATTCCATCATAGTAGATAGTGTCATGTTCTCCACTTACAAGTACCTACAGGATAAATTATGTCCTATATTATAAAAATGGAGTAGAGCTTTAATGAGAGCAAAATATTTTAGAGACTCTACTCCAATTAAGTATTTTCCAAAACGGTAAAATAATTTTTAAGATGGCGATATAACAATATAAAATTAGGACTATACCTACAATTTTATTATGACTGATAATATCATAACCAAAATGGTATATTTGTATTACGGTATTATAATAAAATCGGTGAAATTCAAACCATGCAATCGTGCACGCGAAGTCTAAATCCCGACAAAATAAATTTAAATGGATTAAGGGTAGGAGTTTTTCAAGATTATAATTTAGCATAACCTGATTATATTTGCTTTACGAATTTGAATAAATATTATTATTGTACTTGTACCTATAGATTATTAAGATCTAAGAGTGAACTTAGATATACCAAAATTTGTCACTATAGACTTAAATTTTTGGTGAAATAGGACTTTAGGCAAAAACTAACAAATTGATTCATGCAAAATGTATTTTGATCACTGAATATTGCTATTATTGGAAACTCGAACTTCGTAAGTAGCACCAAAAAAAAATATTATTTCAACTTAAGTAACGTTTTTTAAAAAAACTAAAATCATTGGTATTTCAATAGAATATTTTTGATCTACATATCGCCATGTTTAGATATAAAAGCAATCCTATGATTCTTGAAAAACACTTTAAATTTGACAAATTGTTCACACAACAACGTCTTTTTATCAATAGTTTCCGCGACTTGCTTCATTTTAAAAATAAGCATCAAAATTTCCCTCCTTTGTTGCTTCTCCAAATTGCATTCTCTCGGTATTTGATTGTAACCACAGGCTCCCTCCGTGTCTTGTATATCGTTCCAAAAACGCAATCCTCCCATCACACCGTTAAACATCACCATATTGTTTTCGAAAATATAATTCGAGTGGTATATGAATACGTCTTGCTGCTCGGCTGTGAGATTCGCCCAGGCGCAAAATAATTGCTGCACCCTGGGGCAATTGTGTACGATGTACGATATACAATAATGTATTTCTTGCTCCAGTTCTTTGCCTTCCAATACGAAATTTATGCTTTGCACTTCTCTATTGTGCATTTTTGTTGTTTCAAAAACTGACATTTGATATAATGCAAAATGAACAAGGACGTGTCAAAATTATTGTCAGGGATTGGAATCCATAATATGTAAAAGCCCCAGTAAAGAACAAGAACTCAATTAATAAGTGAAACTGAAAATGTCCAAGCTGAAATATAGACAAATAAAGTCCAGGGTTTGTTTATATGAAACTTGAGAAGGCCCAATAATGAAAAAGAAGATGATGGTGAACAGCAAATTTTGAAGCAAATGGAAATCGTGTGAACATTCGTGATTAGAATAAGTTACACGAGGACTGATTTTTTCCCATACATTTTCGGACTATGGATAACTAGTTAAAGTTAAACATTTTCTTAAATTTTGTACCCAGTACAAGAAATCCTCGGATATTCAAAATCTTACTCAAAACTTCCCCAGGTAATTTCACTGAAATTTACCCTTGAAACTTGAAACACAAACTCGGTTCAATTGAACCCCATGAATAAGTGCAGCTTTTGGCACGAACACTTTATCACAGTGTTGTCAATCTAATGACAAATAATGCAAGTAAATGGTGGAAGATATTATATTAATTAACACTGAAGGAACCTTTTGACGCCCACAATAATAATTAACACCCTATTGATTATATAGGGATCCCACCTAAGGCTCAAAGTTCAAAGTTCATGTGTGTCCGGAAAATCAATTTCAGCCACCACCTTCTGATGGACCATGTTTCACAGCGAATTTCATTATGCACAGTTGAAACATTTCAAGTATTTTTTTACCTTAGTTAACAAGTATCTGGCAAAAAAATCATCTGAATCCTGCAAATTAACTTCAAATAATAATCGAATTATCAATTAACCTTGTGTGTTTTGTATTCGCAACCCAATTAAATTAGCGATTATAGAGGGTGCAATTTGTAATTGTGCCGGAACGGCGCGCGGAATTTAATAAAACTGTAAACTCTGACCCAGTTAAGGTCCTTTACCTCACTTTATTTGACTTCCACGGGATGCAGTTTAATACGGTGTGCAAATAAATGGGTCTTTCACCCAACAACAAAGTGCCGAGCTTGCACTTTTGCTTGTGTACGATTTCATCCAGGACATAATTGGAGAACTAAGAACTTAATAATGCTTACGTAATTTGTGATCTTTTTGTAACAAGATTAGGACAATAGAGGGACATGATGACGCTTGATATTGAATTTTGATTGAATATTCTGATTGGTATTTGGAGAAAATATCAATTGAAATTTGGACTCAAAAACAGTCGGAAGCTGCGGAAATAATAATAACAGGTACTGAATAGGTATGAGGCAGCACTCGAGGCATCGTCTGGATTTCTTTTGGAACATCTGTTTCTGGCAAATTTGGATGCATGGACTCTTCTTGAATTTCTCCAGATGAATCATGCAGAGTATCGTTTAATGTTGGAGGTGAAATAATTGGTATATTTTTTGAAGTTGAAGGTAAATCTTCTTGAGTTATAGGTTCTTGCACTTGACTATCTTGAATTCCTTGTGTAAATCGTGGTTGAAAAAAATATTAGGGGCAAATGTAACTATTTTCTTGTTTCTCTTGTAGTGGTATTGTATTTTGTGTATTGTCATTATGAGTTTATGGGTTGGAGTAACTGGACCAGGTTTTTCTACTTGACAAGGTCTGAGTTGATTAAAATGTCGTCCCAAGGTGGAAAAAAACTTCGGGAACTATATAATAATTAGGTGCTTTTTAGGTGCTAATTAGGGCCTTTAATTAAAAATTAGGTGCTCCTTTAGTTTTTGAGAAAATCAAAAAAAAACTAAGGGCCTGCTAGGTTTATAAAAGCTAGCAGTCCCCTATAGTAAAAAATATTTTTTTCAAATTACTTCTTTGTATCAGAATTAGTGCTTTTTAGGTGCTCCTAATGAGATTTTTTTTTAATTATTAAGGGACTGCTGGCTTCACGTTTACAGGTTGGTGTGTCAGAATGGCAAAAAAACTTTGGGATCTATAATATAATAATTAGGTGCTTTTTAGGTGCTAATTAGGGCCTCTAATTAAAAATTAGGTGCTCCTCTAGTTTTTGAGTAAATTAAAAAAAAACTAAGGAATTGCTAGGTTTATGAAAGCTAGTAGTCCCCTAATATTTTTTTCAAATTTCTTCTCTGTATCAGAATTAGGTGCTCCTAAATAGTCGAAGAAAAAATAGAATTGACTGATTATTAACTGAGTTACAGATTTTTTTCTAATTATTAGGGGACTGTTAGCTTTACGTTTACTTGTTTGTGTGTCAGAATGGAAAAAAACTTCGGGATCTATATAATAATTAGGTGCTTTTCAGGTGCTAATTAGGGCCTCTAATTAAAAATTAGGTGCTCCTCTAGTTTTTGAGAAAATCAAAAAAACTAAGGGAAGCTAGTAGTCCCCTATAATGAAAAATATTTTTTTCAAATTACTTCTTTGTATCAGAATTAGGTGCTTTTTAGGTGCTCCTAAATAGTCCAGGAAAAAATAGAATTGATTAATTATTAACTAAGTTACAGATTTTTTTTTAATTAGTAGGGACTGCTAGTTTCCATTAACCTAGCAGTTCCTTTGTTTTTTCCTAATTTTTCATTAGTAGCCCTAATTAGCACCTAAAAAACCCCTAATTATTATTATTATATAGACCCCGAAATTTTTTTTCTATCTAATTCTGATACAAAAGAAATTTTTGGAAAAATATTTTTCACTATAGGGGACTACTAGCTTATATAAACCTATCAATCCCTTAGTTTTTTTTTGATTTTCTCAAAAACTAGAAAAGCACCTAATTTTTAATTAAAGGCCCTAATCAGCACCTAAAAAGCACCTAATTATTATATAGTTTCCGAAGATTTTTTCCACTTTGGGACCTCGCTTGGGACTGCTAGGTTTATAGACCTATCATCTAATTCAGTTAAATAATGAAGTTTTCCTAAATTTAGATCCTTAATAATTTCTTGATTGTATTCGAGAACCAATAAGGTAAAATTTCCCAAATTTTGGTTGTAATGCATTATTTTTTGACACGTAGAAGTTCTAATTAAATCCAGCTTTATCCTTAGGTTATAACCAAATAATAATTCTGAGGATGTTTTTCCATTCAATAATGATGTGGTTCTGTACTTGAATAGAAATGCGTGCAATTTTTCTTGTAATGTGCCACTTTCATTGATCATACATTTTAATTTTGATTTGAAAGTTTGGCAAAATCTCTCTGCTTGGCCATTAGTAGCTGGATGTCCTGGTGCAATTAACTGTTGTTTAATTCCATTTCTTTCACAAAATTCTTTAAAATCGATAGATTTAAATATACTAGCGTTGTCGCTTACAAGGAATTCCGATAATTCATAACAACTAAAAATTTCTCGCAGAAAATTAATAGTGCAAAATGTAGTTGGGGCTTTAGAACTCATTTTAATTTCTAGCCATTTGAATTTTGCATCAACAACAATAAAAAAAATGATTCAAAAACAGTCCTGCATACTCTACGTGGACTCATTGCCAATTTCTTGTTGGCTCTTCCCAGTGATGAATCAGTGCTTTGCAAGGGGTTTTCTTTACTTCACAACAAGTTGTACAACTTCTAACTAAATCTTCAATGTCCTTATCAATTCCTTTCCAGCTGTCCATAAAGCTTGATTCGGGCTGTCCATATATCTGCTAAGATACGAAACCGCATACATGACATCTGGTCTTGAAGTGCATGCCAGGTACATCAATGATTCAATCAGTTTTCTGTAAGCAACACTTAAAATCTCATCAGATTTTTCCACTTGAAATCCAGTGACCATTGGAGTTGTAACACCTTTACAATCAGCCATGTTAAATTCTTTGAGAATCTTCGGTGATATTTTTTTTTTTTTTTTTTTTTTTATTTTATTTATTTCACATTACATTATATATAAAAAAATATACAAAATATGAAGTGAAATATCGTCATTAATTATTTATTTACCACTTACTACTACTAAAGTACCAAGTGGTAACTTCTTAACATAAGATTACTAAATTATCTGAAACCAATGTCCTATCAACAACTAGACATCTTTAACCTATTCACTACTTAATACTATCTTATATATGGTCTAAGGAATGTTCTATTTTTTTCCACCTATGAACTTTTTAACTTCACCCAGAAATTTAGGATTCAGTTTTTCCTTCAAGATACTAATAACACTTTCTACCTTGTCCTTGTTTCCAGTTACAATCAAGTCATCCACGAACACTAAGAGCCAAACATCTGCTTTTGAATACAGACAAAAATCAGATTTAGATCTTCTAAAATCTAAATCTGTCATGATTTGATTGAATTTGTTGTTCCAACATCTCGGGCTTTCCTTAAGACCGTACAGTGCTCTGTTTAATTTCAACACTTTGGATCTGTCAACATTTAGCCCCTCAGGTACTTTGATATAAACATCGAGCCATTTAGGAAAACTGTTGAAATGTCTAGCTGACATATATTCCAACCCTGTATTAGTCCATTTACAAGAAACGCTCTAATGATCGACAGCCTTGCAACTGGAGCATACATAGTGCCAAAAGGATACTCCTCCTTGATCTGAAATCCCTTAGCTACTAGCAGTGCCTTCTTTAAACCATCTTCTTTGGTCTAAATACCCATCTAGTATCAATGGTCCTCTTGTTCTCTGGAAGCTCACATACAGTCCAAGTTTGGAGATTTTTATGTGACTCTAATTGCATTTTGCCACTCAACAGATTCTTCAGCGTCAGAAAAAGTTTGAGGATCATCTTGAAACTCAATGGTGTCGTAAACCGCATATATCTCATAATCTTCCAGGTGTTGTGGTTTATTTACCAGTCTTCCAACTCTTGTAATTGTTGGTTCTTGAAAATCTTGTATCTCTTCATCATATAAATCCTCAAATTCACTATTCTCGGCTTGTACAGAATTGTTTTCAGAAGTTCCAAAACTCTGCTCAGAACTGTCTTCACTTTCCGAGTTATTCTCATGAAAACCTTCTCGATTTACTTCTTCATCTTGTATTGGCGATATTACTAGACCATCATCTTTTTCTGCAGGTTTTGTTTCCCTGATTATTGCCTCATTTTTATTATTGTTCTCAAAGAAAACCACATCTCTGCTGTGTATTTTCTTTGTTCTTGGGTCTATCAGCCTGAAACCTTTCGTATTTTCGCCGTAGCCCATATAAAAAGCAATTTCTCATATTCCAATTCCCACTTCTTTCTTAATGCATCTGGAATATGAGTCATCGCCTCACAACCAAATATTCTTAAATGTGATAAGTCTGGCTTTATTTTGAACCATGTTTCATAAGGTGTTTTATTTTTCACTGCTTTGGTTGGAGATCTATTAATGATATAAATAGCAGTATTTACTGCCTCTGCCCAATATTCCTTAGACAAGCATGCATCTAATAGCATACTGGGAGGTTTTTCCACAATTGTTCTATTTGCTCGCTCATTCAACCCATTTTGTTGTGGAGTGTTCCTGACTATTGTCTGATGGACTATACCTGCTTGTTTAAGTACATTTCTCAATTTATTATTTACTCATTCTGTCCCGTTGTACTTCAATAACTTAGCTCTTTTCTGACAGAAAATATGCAAATATGAATCTAGAATAACCGTCTATCAAGGTGAAAAAGTACTTTTTGCTCCCAAATGATGCTGTCCCCATGGGACCACATAGATCACTATGTACTAACTCCAAAATCTTACTTGACTGTCTAGAACTACACTTGAATGGCTGTCTACATTGCTTTTCCTCTACACAGGAAGCACACGGTTCAGTGGTTATAGAGTTTATGTTCAAACCACTACACATAGTTGACAATAGCTTCATATTCTTTCTATTCAGGTGTCCCAACCGTCTATGTCATAAATCGCTAGCTTCTTTTACACTGGTATTTCATTAACTGTTCGTCCAACTGTATCTCCACTCAAAGTAGTCTTAAGCTGATAAATGTCGTTCATCTCGAAACCAGTGGCTACTATTTTGTTTGACACATTTATAATCTGAGCTCCATACCTGCTAAATATTACCTTGTGACCTTTTTGCAAAATTTTACTTAATGAAAGTAAATTTACTGCTTTATCAGGAGCATACATAGCCTCTTTTGCAGGTATGATTTTGTTTCCACCATTAATCACCACACTAATGTTGGCTGTTCTTTGTGACACTATACTGAGTTCGGAATTGTTAGCTGTCTTTATGTTTCCAGCCTCACTAGACACATTGTCCCTCAACCACTGTTCATTTTTGGTTAAGAGCACTGAAGCACAAGAGTCTAAATACCATGCGTTCTTCTGTACTTTCTCTGAAGATAAGCAGGCCAGGAAGACTATGTTTCCCTTATTCTTATTGTTCTCTTTATCAATCGGTTTGGCACCTCTGCATTGTGCTTTATAGTAGCCAATTTTACCACAATTGTAGCACTTTATCTTATTTTTCTTAAGGTTTCTGTTAAAACCGTTTTTTGGAAACATAGCTGCATTGCTATTTGCAGACTTTGGTACTTACTACATCCTGTAATAACTTAATCTTCACAGAATCACCAGTTATCTGAACCCCACTACTTTGCAAATCCATAATCATAGGCCGGTATTCGTCTGGTAGTCCTGCTAACAAGAGAGTGCCTACCCATTCGTCTTCTACTTCAAATTTTAACTCATTTAGCTTGTGTGAGGTTGAGATTATTGTGTCACAATAGGCTTCTACCGATACAGAATCCTCTAACCTGGTTGTTACTAACTTTCTCAGAAGACCAACTCTTCTTGTTCCCGAGTCCTCAAATGCCTTCTCTAGATTATCCCAAGCTTCTTTGGATATTTTGGCTGTCTTCCAGGTGTGAGTAGTTCAACTTGTCCACCGACGAAATGATTTTGGAAAGAGCTTTTTTGTCTTTCTTATCCTCTCTGTATCACCTGCCATAGGTCGTCCAATTCAAGAAGTGCTCTCATTGCAAACTTTCATTCACTAAAGTTGTCCCTATACCGGTCAACTTATGAATTGACACAAAAGACGAACCGCTTGCCATTTTTTCGTGTTAGCACAAAAACAAAAACGCTATTACTTTTTTTCTGACTAAACTATAATTACTTTGGCTGGGCACATAGTTCAATGACACTTCAATGACTTAAAATTCAAATGCCCTAACTTTGTTTTTCGTCTTGTCTCTATACCGTCAAATTCCAATATACCATTTTTGCTTAATCGGCTTTAAATATGTACCTGAGCTGGGTGCATTGTCTGAATGTAGATTAAAATTTAAAATCGATGAATCGATTGTTATTCCATTTGAAAAGTGAACTTTCACAAAACGAATATACTCGCTCGAATGTTCAGTTCCAGGTTTTGACCTGATTTTCCAGCGAAGAACTGGCGTTCATTAAACGTTGATTGATCCAATGCTATTTTGCATTTTCTACTCATCTAATATTATATTGTTCGAATAAATTAAACCCTGAACTTATGTTGTGCTTTAATTAAATCTTTCTCAATAAAAATGCTTGCCTGGAATAAAAGTACACTATAAACCGTTTTGTATGACCTACAAACTTGACAGCAAAGTTATGCCGAACGTTTTTCAAGTTTAATTTGCTTGGCTCTTCGCTCCAATAAACTTCGTTAAAAGGAAAGTCGACTTGGCAAGGTGATATCGAGATTTATATAATTTGCAATTTTAGGAATTTTAATTAAGATTACATTCCTGCATGATATTCAAATGGAGCATCTATAGCATTTAAAACAGCTTTAAGATTTGTGTGTTGGCGGCTAATACATAGTTGCACTGGCGATTATGTATAACGGTATTTGGTTTACAAATCTAGAACAATCATTTATCTGTATCATTACTGAGCAGCATTTTTATTACCTACATCGAGTATAGAAAAAGTGAATGAAATATAGGCAGATTATCACAAATTATAAATTTTGAAGAATTATTTACTGGCCACTTTGAAAAATAGCCCACATCAACACATGAGGTAGGTAGGTACCTGAAGTGAAAGAAAACCTCTAGAATACAGGTTTTGATAAACTCAGAATATTACTATACAGAGCAACTAACATTGATAAACTATCAAGGTTGACAAATAATAAAGGTATCAAGATATAAAATACAGGACATTTTAAAAGTTTCTAAATATATAACAGGGTTCACAGGGTTGTGTTAGGGAGACGACCGCATTTTTCCTACCCCGATCGAGTTATGTGTCGACACTATTATCAATATATACTATTATGTGCATCTATTAACCTGTATTCCTGCCTGAGAGCAAATGCTGCCGGAAATATATTTTAACAAATTATTAACAAATTGAAAAAAACGTAACACTACCCCCATCGAGTTATGTCCTAAGAAGGGCATCAGATTGAAGGTCTCGATGTCCCCTATCTAAAAAGTCGATCCTGCCTCGTGAGAACTTGCCGGAAAAGGGTGGCAGGACAGCTTATTGGGGCAAGGGCCCGCGGTCTCTGCTTTGACACCCATCAAGCTTTGCACTAAATGATGTGTCAAATTAAAGGTGTCAATAAGTTGATTTAAGGTCTGTTCGCACAGAAATCACAAATCAGTCAGAGCGAATTTCATTGGTTGGAAACAGTCAGGAAACTAGTTTCAAACAATGAAATTCACTCCTTCTGGTTTGGGATTTCTGTGCGAAGAGACCTTAAATCAACTTATTGACACCTTTAATTTGACACATCATTTAGTGCAAATCTTGATAGGTGTCAAAGCAGAGACCGCGGGCCCTTGCCCCAATAAGCCGTCCTGCCACCGTTTTCCGGCAAGTTCTCAAGAGGCAGGATCGACTTTTTAGATAGGGGACATCGAGACCTTCAATCTGATACCCTTCTTAGGGCATAACTCGATGGGGGTAGTGTTACGTTTTTTTCAATTTGTTAATAATTTGTTAAAATATATTTCCGGCAGCATTTGCTCTCAGGCAGGAATACAGGTTAATAGATGCACATAATACTATATATTGATAATAGTGTCGACACATAACTCGATCGGGGTAGGAAAATTGCGGTCGTCTCCCAGACTATTATATTTTCTACAACTTCATTGCCTGGATTCCTTAATGATGTTACAGGTATCCCATCAAGATTTCCAGCATCAGAATTGTTGTAATTGAGTTGTTGAATGGGATCTAGATCACTACATTGGTCGTTGTTTTGATCACTAGGTTCGTTTCTATATGACCTACATTCATATCTTTATTCGACGTATCTTGATGCAGAGCAGAATCTCCTCTTGGCGCAAGGTGGCGTATTGACACAGTTGTTTCTTTACCATTAGCTAATCTGATATGAGCATAATCATAGTTAGCTTCTAGGAGTTGCACTTCTTCCACGATCGGTTCATACTTGCTTTGTCTTACATGCTTCTTTAGGAAGACTGGACCAGGAATACTCAACCAGGTTGGAATTGAAGAACCATTTGTAGATCTTCGAGGATGACAGAACATTCTTTCATGCGGTAAAGAATTTGTTGCTGTACATAACAAAGACCTTATTGAATGTAAAGAGTCGACCAGTACCTGCTGCCAATGTCTTATATTCATGTTTCTTGATTTTAGAGCTAACTGAATGGTTTTCCATGTAATACCATTATACCGTTCACACTGCCCGTTTTCTTGCAGGTTATAAGGAGTATTGCGACTAGTTGCAATCCCATGTCGTGTTAAGAATGTTTTCAGTTCTTCAGACATACATGATGTCCCTCTATCACTATGCAGGTACGATGGTGTCCCAAAAACAGAAAAAAGTTGAGTTAAGCAATTTATAACAGATAACAATGGACCTTAAAAATCTATATTTATTCTTTTGAAAGGGGCAGTAGCTTTTATAATGGTCCCCTGATTTCTATGATACCTTGGTTTGATCTCAGCACAAACGGGACAGGTAATTAGCTGAAATTCTCTTGATATCGTGTAGTGAGAAAAAAAGTGTATGGAGATTTGCAAATGTCAACAACTCTTACTTTGTAGACAGAATCCCTATCATATTTCCGTAAAAAAGAGTAGCTATCTAAGAGGCACTTGCCAAAATATGTGAAGCTCCATAGATTTTTTTTTTTCTGAAAAACTCGTAAATTTTCAAAAACGTTTTTGATTGATTCACGTCACAACTCAGTACCGGCGTTATGGGATTGTCCTTTGATTCTTCAAAGAAGGAATACATAAGTAATGGACAAAAATTGAGAAATAAAGAGAAGAAATGTAAGAAAAATCAAGAAAAAAATTGATAGATGAGTGGAAATTAATGTTTTTTCTATTCCAGGCTCTTGAATTTTCTTTATCTCGACAATAATGCAAGAGCCGAGAATAGACAAAAATTGAGAAATAAAGTGAAAAAATTCCAGAGAAATTGAGGAAAAATTGGTACACAAGTAAACACAAACGAGGGGGTAACAACTGCACCAAAATGTGTACATGTATTGCGCATTACATACTTTTTTGAAGTAATTCCGGTAATTCCAATGTAATACCATCGTACTGCCACAGATCACCTACATACAGATGCGAAAAAGCGGCTAATTCGTGGTTCAAGGTTAATTTGGCGGACATATGCTGGCCGCACCAATGCCGCATCAATAAATTTTGAACATATTTATTAAGGATACTTACTTACGCATGTGTATTACATGATCTGTGGTAATGCCATCATGATGGCAGTATATGTTCATTTAGTGCCATTATGGTAATGTAGGTTTACCTATATTACACTACATGCAATAGTTTTATCTCCAGATTTACGTTACTGGATCAGAAAAATAAACCATAATAGTTGAAAACAAACATCACATTCTATAGTTTGTATACATTTATCATTATTCTATAGGTACGTACTTATTTTTCTGAAGCCCGGTTTATTCATCTTCATATTAAACTTGCTGGTAACTCTACAAAATAAATGTATTTTATAATTCTATTGGTCGATAAATAACTGGCCGACCAATGAGATTACAGATTGCGATTTTATCCGTTAGATTGCATACTTGACAGTTTATCAGAAGGCGCATAAACCGGCCCTAAATCTGAATAAAATGTTAATTTATTTCGTAATTTATTTCACAAAAACCGTTTTAACCTCGGTTTTAACTTCCTAATTCCTACTGTTAAACATTGTCTTCTTTACATACCTATTGGTAGAGTTTTCCAATGGTTAGAATTTTATTAGTTTATTAACCCATTCTAGATTAATATTTTATCTCTGTATTTATCCTAACTCAACAGTTGAAATGGTTCTGATCCAATGATTTTTATTGATTCATAAAAAATTTAGGTCTAGATCTAGAATCTATGAAATATAAATAATTTTACATACACAGGGTGAGCCAAAAAAAAGTTGCAGAAGAATATTTGAGTATTTTATTTTAAATGGGACAAATATATTGGCTCATACAAATAAAACAGGAGCAAATACTCGAGTTTTTTGAGATAAACATATTCAGCTTTAATGCAACAAAAAAAATCCTATCTTAACATTCCAATAACTATCTGATAATGGTACCCATAGGTGGTCTCGATGATGGTAGTATGGATACCAAATTTGGTACCACCATTATAACAACCTCTAAGCAGCTCTCGAGCAGACAAGAAAGTGAAACTCGTTTTCTCCTATTTTCAGTTGTTTTCTCTGTGCAAATCGCTACCAATACACAAGTTTTCTCACTATTTTCTACCAATGAAATTCGCTCTGATTGGTTTGTTGTTTCTTTAAGGCCACGTTAATGGCCGCCATGTTTAAACTGTGATTGGTTGATTTTTCGAAACTTGTTTTAGGGTCTTTAAAAAAACGGCACATCAGAATTGGCTGAAATTTGGCATAAACATTATTTGATCAATTATCTACAATTCCCTATTTTGGTTTTTCGATATTCAGCCTTTTTTTTAATTTAAAAATCATGTTCGCAACCACCAAAACAATTAAATGTGTTGGTGGTTGCATATTTGCATGTTTATCAAGCTTGGATCCGTGAAAAGCATATTTTATCGATAACCACGAAAAACTAAAGAAAGCTAATTGTAGAGATTGTAGATAATATATCAAATAATGTTTATGCCAAAGGATTTTGGAAATTATTGCGGATTTTTTGAGTTGACCTTAAAACGAATTTTGAAGGTGAAAACAGTTCAAGCAATTTCAAGTAGATGGCGCCACGGCAAAAAAGCTACATTGGGAGCATCATAATTGTATATTTGTCTTTCTCTGTCACTAAGTGTTTCACTGACAAACAGATTTTGTTTTTGACAAAAAATAAAATATTGAACCGTATGTGTAGAGTGACGCAGTCGTCATTTTCGAAGACTAAATTTAAACATGGCGGCTATTAACGCGGCCCTAAGAACAGACCTATAATATATAGGGTGTCCCATTTGAAACAAATACATAGGTGGTTTACAGTAACTTTTTTTGGCTTCATCCTGTATAGGTATGTGAAATTATTTTTATTTCATAGATACACACACAAATTTACCCAAAGATATTTTTAATATTGGGGTTGGTGTTGGTAATATGAATATGATCTCCCAGTGAATGTTTTGAAAATTCGAGGGTTAAAAATCAACAGTAACTCCATTGAATGCAAGCGTAGTTCCGCGATATTCGTAGGTAATGCCTGGTAATGCAGCATAATCCCTTGTAGAAATACCGAGTTATGTCCAATGGTGCCAGAGTAATGCCACCGTAATGCCGGTAATTCTGCAGTAATGCCTGTAATGCGCACGTAATGCTTTGTAATGCCATAAAATTTGTACCTACATGTATTGCCACCAGTTGTTACCCCCTGGCACACAAACTATTTGAGAGAGACAGGCAATATTGTTTATATACTGTATTATTAATAATGTTATAGGTACAGAGATTGTTTTATTGTGAATTATATTAAGTTTAAGGTACCAAATGCTAGGCTGAGAATTGTAAATAAAGATTTGTTTTATGTTTGTAATAATATCTCCCCGATCAGCAATATGTTGACTATGTACAATAACTTCTTGGAACAGCATTTGGTGCCTGATTTTTGTGGCTTGAGTCTAAGACATATTCAAGAACTGCTTAAGGAAAGTATTATTCTTTAGAACTTGACTGTGCTTTATTCTCTATTTTACATTTTACATTTCTGTTTTTTATTATTTTATTATTTTTTGTTTTTTGTTGTGTTTTCTATTGTTTTTGTTTTTACTGCTCCTTGCTCTTTTTCCTGTAATTACTCCAAGAGGGATGTTTGGAAAGTGTATCTCTAAATAAATAAATAAATAAACTTAGAATTACAAGGCAATCAAATGATTTATTTCAATAGCTGATGTTCAATCTGCTGAAAGGGTAAACAAAATTTCACAAATGTAGCTCCATTTGGCATCAGAAGGCCCTCGAATATAGAGTGGCAATAGCGACACAGTAATTCGAGCAGATTCGTGTATTTACTCAATTAGGGAAAATTAGTCAATTTACGAAATTTTCAATCGCTGCCAGACTGTTACAGAAACAATCTCATTTGAAATTTTCGATTAAGCACAATACAAATTATTTTCTTCAAAATATACTAGAAAGAAGCAAATTTGAAGGAGAACAATCATCTACATTTTTTCCTGATTTAGATTGGTCACCAACCTGCTGCTGCTCGATTTCCCGTTGTTCTTGTTCGATAAGCGATCTCGTAAAGTCTCTCGACAACAAGGCGAGTTTGGACCGTTTAAAAGTTGACTGCGGTATTATTATGCAGATCACGTCCGGTGTGTTTTCCAAGCTGGAAATCATTAAGGCGCCTATGCCTTGCAAATAATATTGTACGGACGAGCTCATAGCTGACCCCGTGTTTTTTGAAGCTAATTAGTTTGGTGAAATGTTCCACAATTTTCACCACATATTATTTTAAATATCAAATTGATGCATAATGAAATAAAACATTTATAATTAAACCATACACATTATTATAATATTAACCCAAACTATTAATTTTCATCACTGTCAATTTCTATATAATAATAAAGGAGAAATATTTAATTTCCCACGCAATCACTCGATTTCAAATTAATTCACAATAATAACTTTCGCCAGCATATTATCGCACTATGGAACAATATCAGTTCAATTTATTCATTGCCGTAGCTTATGCGGAATCCAAATATTGGTTTAACGCTCTATGCTCTGCCGTATTGTTTTATTTCAGAAATCCACCAATTTATATTGTGGTGAATTATATCGATAACCTGTTGATTTTGTTCCTATCGGTGCAATCAAAGATTAATTACTGATCGAAAATTTATATCGTGATGGGTATCAGTTTATATCGATAATTTAATAGAAATAAATTGCCCGAGAAGTTTATATGATTTTGATATATGTATGTATTATCATTATTCATATTAAATGTTTCTGAAAAGAATATAAAACAGGCTCTGCTCTATTGTTATTCGATCTAGGTACCAGGCAAGGGGGAATATTTAAATTTAAATTCTCGTCTCTTGGCACATTACAAAGGGTAATGATAACGTGACAATTATTCTTGGACAGGTATTTTTACTCGTCTATTGTGTTTTAGGATACTATCAACCAGCAGGACCACTAATATCAGTATCTCACGGACATGGTCAGCCGCCCACAGTACAACAACCGCCTCCGATACCCAAAAGCGTGCCGCTTTCGGACGCATCACCAACTTCGGTCAGTTCGACGCAACCGCCACCGGCACCTGGTTCGAATAATGGTGATTCATCGGATAATGAGGCAAGTATCTTTAGTATTTATCAAAATAGTTCATAGATGAAACTGATCCGATGGTAGATGTAGATTGTAGATTATGGGGGAGTCGTTTCGGCTTTTCAGCCGCTCAGCACTGCTACCTTTGTAGATATTTCTCAGAGAAAGAGAAAAAAAATTTAAACAAAACAAAAAAAAACTTGTGTAATCATGAAACGGTCAATGTCAGATTTTTTTTAAACATTTTTTACTTTAAAAAACAAAAGAAGAAAGTTATAGATAAGTTACTCTAAACTGTCCAAGAATTTAGGCTAAGTTAAACGTTGTTCAAGGCCCCATTACGTTGGTCGCCAATTTATGTAACGCTCTTTTGTCAATACAAAAGAATGCTCATAATTGTGCTCGACTGTGCTCAGTGGTTCTTCAGCTTGGGGTGGTCCTTGGTGTTGGTACAGTAAAGAGAAGGCGCCACTAGTTTGTATAAAATTATTTTGATTATAAAAGAATAGCCAAACTAAACACTATTCGAATAATTAACTATTATTTAAAAAGATAAATTCAAAAATCTGAAAAGGTAAAAAAGATGGCACGTTTAAGACGCCCATAGTTAGATAATTATACAAGCCTTGACGGTATCCTTGTAAAGCCTCGGAAGTTTTCACAAATTTGATATCTGGAGGTACCAAACTGGCTGAAGACAACCAAATAATGGTTGGGGATCAACTTCTAACAGGACACAAACTTTCCTTAAAAAGGGACCCCCGTTTTGCTCCGAGTTTCCAGGACAGCATGGTCTCAAATTCGTCCATTTTCACTTGGAGAAGTGCAGGCGCGCT
This sequence comes from Ceutorhynchus assimilis, assembly GCA_917834065.1. NCBI lineage: Eukaryota > Metazoa > Arthropoda > Insecta > Coleoptera > Curculionidae > Ceutorhynchus > Ceutorhynchus assimilis. Next base: position 53,033,286 of record OU892279.1, read on the forward strand.
TTTAAATGAGTCCAAAATATATAAAAATAATTAAGAAAAATAAATATATTTTTGTGACATTTCAAATTACAACCTTCAGCCGATGGTTCGGGACCGTGAAAAAAGTGTAATATTTTTCGTGCTGCTGTTAGCTCACGGAAAATTTATCTTGCAGAAAATTACCAGCAAGTTTATCTGAATCTTACTATGCTATCCAAATATTTCTATAATTCTATGTATAATTGTATCACCTGGATAAGTTAATTTAAACCTGATGTAATTACTTATGTGTATAGGTACCTATATTTCATTTTGAATACGCTAATCACTTACTACAAAATGCGCATTGAATCCTATAAATTTTGCGCCTGTTAAATAACGTTTTGTAAAACGTATCTCTTCTTCAACGAACGGAAACGAAAAGGCAGAGTGAAACAGAATAGCCCAAGAACGAGGCGAAAGAGAAGCTTTCGAAAACCCGACGCTATCGAGTTTAGTGTAATCGAATCGAATTTAGGTGCCGCATTTAGATAGAGATAGCGTTTTCTTGCTAATTGTGATTTATTTTCTATTTTCTTGATGATAGATGTTAAATATAAAAACAATAAAGAGCGATAAATATCCTAAATGGTATGACAAAGGACTTCGTAAATGTATCGCGAAAAAGAATAGATTATATAAGAAATACAAGAAATCAGGACTAAAGTCCGCATTGACATGTGCTACTTTTTATATGTTACCAACATTGAGCACCTGATCCCTCAAAATGTCAAACATTTTTGGTCATTTATTAATAATTTAAAGAGGAACTCGAACTTGCTGACGCAGATGAAGTACAAAGATTGCACATTGGACGACTCTGATTCCATTGCTGACGCATTCGCCACATACTTTCAAGCATATCTTACTCCAGCCACGATAACTTAGATACCACATCCATTGAACCTGCCAATTTGCTACTACCCTATCATCTCATAACTTGCAGACACAGGAGAAACTTAAATCTACTGGACATATCCAAAAAAGCAGGTCCCGACGGAATACCAGCTATATTTCTGAAAGGTTGCTCGTCTTCCTTAGCCTTAACACTTTGTATTATTTTTCAACGATCTCTGGATTGTGGCTTTTTTCCTGAAAAGTGGAAGTTTTCCCTCCTTCTTCCCATTTTCAAGTCTGGAGATAGGTGCGATGTTGAGAACTACTGTGGAATATCGATACTTTCTGCTGTCCCAAAAGTATTCGAATCAATCTTAACCGAGAAAATATTCGAAACCTATAGACTTTATCTTATACCAGAACAACACGGATTCTTTAGGTTCAACTGCATCAAACCTAGCAGTCTACCAGAACTTCTTAAGAACCTCTGTTGAGGCTGGACACAAGGTCGACTCCATTTACACAGATCTAGCCAAGGCTTTTGATAGTGTGTGCCACCTCCTTCCTATAAAAAACTATCAGAAATTGGTATTTCTAGAAACTATTTAGCATGGATCAAATCATTAGCCACACACTTCAACCCAGAGGGTTGAAGTGTGTGGCTACTCCTCAAAAAACGTCAAGGTCACTTCGGGTGTTCCTAAAGATCACACATGGGACCTGTTCTTTTCCTACTGTTGTTAATCAACTATGTTTCCTCCTGCTTCCATTCCTCACACTTTCTCCTGTATGCTGATGACCTGAAATTTTGGAAATGTTAGTAAAGGAGGTTCTAACCCACTGTAGCCAGATCTCGACAGATTTGCCTCTTTGTGTTCTTCAAACCTACTGCAAATCAATAACATTCCTCACATGTCAACATATAAGATTGGTGGTCAACAAATTGATAATGTGGAATTCATCATCGACCTTGGAGTAACCTCCGTTCAAAAACTTATATTCAAAATGCACATCGATAATATTGTTGTCAAAAGCTGCAGATTGCTTGGCTTCATTAAGCGAAATACCAAAACTCAACAACGACACCAAGGCACTTACATGTCTTTACAACGCCTTAGTACTCAGCACTCTTGAATACTGCTCCGATATCTGGTCCCCACATTATACCATCCATATTAATAGACTAGAAAACGTCCAAAACAAGTTTCTAAAATACCTACTATATAAACACGGCTTTCCTTCATCTGGAATACCTTATGAAACCAGACTGCTGCTGTGTGGGATGATGTGTCCTACTCATTATTCTTTACAAAATCCTGAATAATTGGATAGACTGCAGCATAAAGTTGGAGTCAATATTATTTTTGGTCCCCATTACACGAACCAGACATCAACTTTTTTATGAGCACCAGAGCAACAGAACAAATTATGGATTCACAGCTTTTGTGGACAGAATGATTTGCAATTACAACAGAAATTATAGGGAGTGTGATCTTTTGAATTGTTCCTTATTGTCGATTAAACGTTGTGTCTAAACTTTAGATTTTACTTTATATTTGCTTATGTGTACTACTAAAGCCTGTTTTAAACTGATTGAGTAAATAAATAAATAAATATGGTAAGTGACCAGACAATGCACAGTGTATGTAGTTTTGGTTGTTTATAAATTAGGTTATAGTATATTTTTTTCTTCCAGGTAATAATTACTTCAGTAACAACAGGAACCAAGGAGCCACCATCCGCACTAAGCCATCAACCTCCAGCGTCGTACAGATACCCGTCGTACTCGCAGTACCACACTTACCCTTGTCCTCCGCAGTATCATTACCAGACGCCTCCACCTCCTACTCCACCTTATGCGCATCACGACATGTGCTATCCGAGTCCACCTGGTGGATACATGCGGCATACCAAGTATGCACCGAGTGCCACTTATCATCGTTACCCTTACTATCCGGGACATGCTAGCGAACTGTATCCAGTTACGAGTGCTCCACCTGTCCAACCTAGTCAACAGGTAACATCTATTTAAAATTCTGTTCTCATTTATCCTCAAAAATATCTTCCAATGAATCTAGAACCGATAATAATGAAAACTTGAACTATTTCTGGTTCTTGCTTGCATTTACAAAAATTGTGAAGCTCGTCAATGAATATTTTGATGATTTAATGTTTAGAAAAGCATCATTTAGGGAATCAAGAGCCGGTAATAATAAAAATTTGAACTTTTCCTGGCTCTCGATTGAATATAAATGGCAAAGTACAGCAATAACATGATCTGAAAAATACATTTGCTTCTAGATGGTTACTGCTTCGCCGGTATCTGGAAGTGGATCGTATCCTTCAGTATCAGGCGGTCCACCTGCTCCACCAGCCATAATGGAGTCGTATCCACCACCGCCAGCGCCTCCTACTTTAGTGGACCCCTATCAACCAGCTCCACAATATTACCACACTTCCGCATATGGTCTTCCACCTACATGCTACTCGCATTCTCCTACAAGAGCAATTCCATACATAAGTAAGTATCTTATTACAACCTTAATCAAATAACAGCTAATTATTTCCAGATACCACATATCAACATTGTCCATGTCCTTTAAATTCGTGTCCAAAAAACGGACATACTGGGCCTCTTACTGGTGAAAGTAAGAGGTCTAACATTCATAAAGACTCCAAGCCCTTACCTCCGGTGGCTCTAGCCTTACCACTAGAACCAGTTAGTGCGACAGGGCCGCCCAGCCCGGCCAGAGGTTCTGCTGGGATGCCTTCTGGAGGCATGCCGCCACCGCCTTCGCCTGCGGGGGCCAATTATCAACCTCCTGCAACTCCAAAACAAGAATCTCGATCACCGGAAGTGTGTCACATTGAAAAACGTAAAGCCAGAGTGGGGAAGGCTAATGTAAGAAACAATATGCAAAATACTATGTTGCTTATGTGCAATCCGGCGCAAGACTATGTAAAAAGGGAAATAGAAAGTCCTGAAGGTAAAGAACAAATTAATAAAAACCAGGATGTTTTTATTGAAGATTTAGATGTTGTGAAAGAAGACTCGAAAATTCCAGAAGCTTGTACAGAAAATACTTGCACAAAAGATTCATTAAATATTGATTCAAAAACTACTCAATGTCTTGAGGAATTGGAACCGACACAAACAGAACTAATGAACTGTGAACAATTAACTGAACCTACAATAAATAAACCAGATTTTGAAAAATCTGTACCTCCAATACTAAAAGAACCAGAAGAAGAACCTTTACCACCATGCATAGCTACAGTTGCAGAAAATGTTAAAGTGAAAAATATGAAAAGGAAACAATCCATGTCAAAAGAAAAAGTAGCTGAAGAAATAATACCCCCACCAACAAAGAAAAAGAAAATAACTTCTTACAAAGATTTTATCAGAAAACACACAAGCTGCTTTAAAATAAGCAACGGCAAAAAGAAATTAGTCAGTAAAGGGGCAAAAGCACAATTAACGAAAGTCAAACATAAGACTTCAACAAAAAAAACAAAAGAACAAACAAATAACAGAAGGATAAAGGCAGTTGGTAAAAAAACAGTAATCCAAAAACCATCACCGCAAAAGAAAACCATTAACAAACCAAGCCCCGCTAAAATAGCACCAAAAGTTCTAGACAACCTCATAGCGAAAAATCACATAGACAAAGTAATAGAGGACGTAATACAAGGTTCAAAGAAAGGCGAAATTGAGGAGAAAATTAAGAAACCGGCACCGAAAACTTCCAAACCAATCAAAATCTTAAATAATAATACAAAAACAGGCGCTAGTAGACGAAAGTCCACAACTACTTCTAAATGCAAAATTGATATACCTGAAGTACCAGTGAAAGTTACTAGGAAACCGACGGCAAGTGTGCCAAAATGGTCCAATGGTTGGATGTGGGAAGGTGAACCATATGAAGGAAAAGTTTTTATAAATGTAAGTTTATATTAAATTGTAATCAAAATATTATGTTATATTTTTACAGAGTGATGAAACTACATTAGTAAGAAAATGCTACCCCTCGATGAGGCATAGAGAAGGTGACCTTATCAGACCAGGGGATTGTGTTTTACTTAAGGCAGGACCAAGGAAAAACGACCTTCCTTATGTAGCCAAAATCGCTGCGCTATGGGAAAATTCAGAAGATGGTATGTCTTCACATAACGCTTGTGGCTAAAAAATTAATGATTTTCCTTTTCCAGGCGAAATGATGATGTCTCTCTTGTGGTATTACAGACCGGAACATACCGAGCAAGGTCGGCTAATGACAGACCAACCGGATGAAGTTTTTGCTTCCAGACATAAGGATTCCAATTCGGTAGCGTGCATAGATGACAAGTGCTATGTGGTTACTTATAATGAATATTGCAGGTGAGAATTGTTAGCCAGGTAGTTAAATTGTTTATTAAGGTATAACAATATTTCAGTGTCTGTAATCAGTGTGTAATGTCCTGGTAATGTCGATTTATTAGTCAAGTTTCTATGGTCTAGTTTTGTAAGTTTCACACTGTGGTTTCACAACGGTATTCAATCGTATCGTGTTTTTCTACTACATTCACAAACTAAAGATTTCATCAGGTTACCAGGGGTCGTATTTTCGAATTCATTCGAGTAGATTTCGTACACGAACTTTGATTGACAACAATGTAAATTGAATGGAGAGCATTCGAAATCGTATTGAATTTCGTATACGAGAATATTCGAAAATACGACCTCAGGCCCAGAAACCAAATTGTGATAAGTTTGGAAATAAGCAGCTAAGCTTGTGTCAAAGATGACCTCGAACTTGGGTTTTGAATGGCCTGTAATTTACAATATTTCCAGATTTATAATTTTTGAGCAAATTGAGTTTGAAATTTTTGACAAAATCTGGACCCAAAGTCAACTTTGAGGCTCAGTTGCTCGAAAACTGTTCGAGTTCTCGAACTCAATTTTGCACAAATTTATAGAGAATTTAATGCTCTTTCCAATTATGTATAATTTATTTCAATTTACTAAAAATTTGCCAAAGATATGGGCAATTATTCATGACTATGTCAAGACTTCGAAAATTTTCCAGAGCCAAAATAGGATTTTCTTTTTATTTTTGTTTCTGCTTAAAATGGGCATTTGGAATTGATGTCAGGGTTGTTTTCCACTAATTTTGACCCGCTCTATCAATTCATAAAGTCAAAATTGAGCAAAACTAAAAAATAAAAAAATTGAATTTTTCATAAGGGTACCTACCCTCTTTGAATTCTGATTTCAAAATTTTCAAACCTCAATTGCTCGGTTATCGTTGAGCAAATTGCACTAAAATTTCTAGAATTTGTAGCTTTTATTAGGTTCTAAATGGTCTGTAATCTACAATATTTCCAGATTTATAGTTTTTGAGCAAATTGAGTTTGAAATTTTTGACAAAATTTGGACTCAAAGTCAACGTTGAGGCTCAATTGCTCGTAAACTATTCGAGCTATCGAACTCTATTTTGCATAGATTTATAGAGAATTTAATGCTTTTTCCAATGATGTATAATTTATTTAAATTTACTTAAAATTTGCCAAAGATATGGGCAATTATTCATGACCATGTCAAGATTTCGAAAATTTTCCAGAGCCAAAATAGGATTTTCTTTTTATTTTTGTTTCTGCTTAAAATGGGCATTTGGAATTAATGTCAGGGTTGTTTCCCACTAATTTTGATCCGCTCTATAGATTCATAAAATCAAAATTGAGCAAAACTAAAAAATTAAAAAATTGAATTTTTCATAAGGGTATCCTCTTTAAATTCTGATTTCAAAATTTTCAAACCTCAATTACTCGGTAACCGTTGAGCAAATTGCATTAAAATATAATATATTATAGGGAGCATTATACTAATACATTTCTGCAACATTTTTGTCTTTTTTTTAGTTTTGTTTCCAAATTCCGAGACTTTTGAAAGTCCCGCCGTGAGTCGGTAAAGATCAAAAAGTCTCTGTTTTATCTGTGTATATTACGACAAGTTGTCGGCGCAGTCTGGACGAGTGTGTTGACAAAAGTAGGAGACCAGTGTCAATTAGGGGAAAATCACACAAATGTTTGTCTGTTGTTGTCTTGAAGTTAGTATGTCTTTTGGCAACTGCACGATCAACAAGGTATATTGGATTTTCGAAATCTTCGGTGGACATTCTTAGAAAATTCTTGAAGCTTGAGCAAATCTCCACCACTCAGTCCAATAACATCCTCACGTAACTGAACTAACAAGCTTGGTCTCACCCACACATTTTTGTCTTTCTGGTGTTCAGTTTCTCTCAAGTTTGTCTTGTCTCAATACCCAAATTTTTATCGCAGTTTTGTCGTGTTTTTGTCTCAAAATCGTGTTTACTTATTGTCTGCTTGATCTGGACCCGACACAAGATTGTTGAAGTGTGACCAAAAATGATCTACGATTCCCATTAATGTTATTTTTAGAACACATTTCAGCTAGTTTGAATTCTTTCTAATCTTCTTTTTAATTCCAGATACAAAAAACATTTCAAACGAATACAAGAGGGTGTAGAAGAACGGCCAAGATGTGTGCCGCTTCCAGATCCGTATCCCAGAATACGGAAACAGCCGCCTTCCAGCAGTCTATCTACGGACATAGTATTTTTCTGCCGGAAAGTTTACGACTTTAGGCAGAAGAGGATTGTCAAAAATCCAACCTAGGAAAAAAATAACAGGTTGTTTTGGATTTAGATGCCTATACATATTGTCCGTCGTTTTTAATCTGACACTTTTCGTATGAGGGGCGAGGGGGTGAAGCTTATGGTGTGACGTCAGGTGACCATTGGCGTTTTATTGAAGGGAGCCATTTTTTTGGCGTATCAGATAAAAATCGACAGACTTTACCTAAAAAACGTTGCTTAATGTTAATTAAATGTTTTAAGCTATTCATACATCACCACCAATCGACGTGGTTTTTATTATTCTATTTATACTCAATTTTTGCAGGATGCTGTAACAAATCATGACTGCCAAAGAAAATTTTCAATTTTTCAAAAATAATAATTTAAAAACAAAATAAAATCAAAAGGATTTCAGTAAGAATATACACACGCCAGCAAAATTAGGGAAACGGGACAAAATGTACACTAAATAAGCTCGATTTCAATGAATTTTTCACAGAATGTAGCTTGATTTTTCAGGAATACATCTGACGTATTACCGTTATTGAATGATTCGTTTTTATATGCAGGGATGGAAAGAAAGTCAATAATTTTCAGAGTTTTCTGAGACACCTTGTGGAGTGAATCACTGGAAATTCAGAACAGTTTTCAACACCACATTGTAGCTTGATCTTTTCTGAACATTTTCATTTTTATTCTCTCTGATATTCTCAATATTATTGAAAATACAGAGTTTCTAAGAAAAGGTGGATATTGACCTTAATTTTCTCCACGTCGACATATGATTTGGATATGAAAATGTGTCGTTTTCCAACTTCAAGTCAGGACTATCTGATCCCCTGGTATATTTGTGAGCATTCTTTCTACAATAAATTGATCGGTAAGAGGTAAAACTGCGAGCAATATTTAACATGAAGTAAACATTTACACACACAACTTGAAATTGCAAACGGCACATTTTCATATCCAGTTCGTATGTCGACGTGGAGAAAATTAGGGTCATTATCCACCTTTTCTTCAAAACTCTGTATTTTCAATAATATTGAAAAAATCAGAATGAATAAAAAATGAAAATGTTCGGAAAAGATCAGGCTACAATTTGGTGTTGAGAACTGTTCTGAATTTCCAGTGGTTCACTCCACAGGGTGTCTCAAAAAACTCTGGAAATTACTGACTTTCTTTCCATTCCTGTATACGATATAAAAACGAATCATTTAATAACCAGTGGCGGCTCGTCAGAGGAGGCAGGGGAGGCTAAGCTTCCCCAAAAAAATTCAATCTGTCTTTTATTCCTGATTCCTAATAAAAATAATAATTCACAAATTACATTTTCCAAATTTCGATATTTCAATGTAATTTGGATAAATCTGACCGGCACTTCAAGGGCCGGAGTTATATGCGAGCCCGAAGGGCCGGAGTAATACGAGCCCGAAGGGCTGGAGTTATATGAGAACCCGAAGGGCTGGAGTTATACGAGAGCCCGAAGGGCTAAAGTTATTTTAATCACGGGGCCCAGTCTATAATTCTATTGGTCAGCGGATAATTTGGAGCCAATCAAAAATCGGGAATATTCAAAATGTGATTTTTAGTCGATATTCCGAGTTTCAGTTCTCTCCGATGTACCGGAAAAAAGTTAGCTTCCCCAACTTTCTTGATTTTGAATTTTTTTTTCCGAAGTTAAAAAAAAAAATTGGATAAAGGAGCAAAAAAAACGTTGAAAAGCTTATGGGACCCTGCTTGCTATGACGCATTTTAAGGCCGAGAAAAAATTAAAAAAGGATATTTCGATTTTGGCCAGATAAAAATTTCAGCGATGTGACACGACGTTACTTTTTCGCTTATAGCTCCGCTATTTCTCAATCGATCGTTTCGAGTCATATCTCTTTTGAAAGAGAATGAAATTACCTATAAAATCTTTTTTTATTGAGATTCTAGGCCGTATTTGTCTTTGAGATATTAGCTGTCAGAGTTGAAATTCTTTGTAATTTTGTTAAAATTTTCCAGGTCGATTTTTTCGAAAACGGTATCCCGTGGCGGAATACTTCTTATAGGCTTTTTTGTAGTATTTAACGAGATCTATAAGTTTTGTATTTGAAGTTATTCTCCCGAGCTTTTCGTTTCCGAGTTAGGACGCTTTGAAAATTAAAAAAAATAAATCGGAGGCTACCCCCTTTGAATTTTTTGTCGAAAAAATTCAAATTTTGAATTTCAAAAAAAAAATTCTATCGGATAGATTAGCAAAAAATACAACGAAAAGTTAATTTGATCCTCCTCGCTACGGCATCAGAGTAAATAAAAAATGAAAATGATCGGAGAAGTTCAGGCTACAATTTGGTGTTGAAAACTGTTCTGAATTTTCAGTGGTTCACTCCACATAGTATCCCAAAAAACTCTGAAAATTACTTACTTTCTTTCCATCCCTGTATATGATATAAAGACAAATCATTTAATAACGGTAATACGTCATATGTTTTCCTGAAGAATCAAGCTACAATCTGTGAAAAATTCATCAAAATCAAGCGAACTGTGTGTATAAAATTGCTTCTTTAGATTTGAAATGATAAATTTATCTTTCTTCGTTACAGCTCTCTCTCTCTCAAAGTAGCAACATTCTCTTTAAGTTTTACAGATGATAAATTTGTTAAAATAATAAGTAAACTAAAAAAAAAAAAAAAAGAAATGACTAGGGACCTTACTTGTGTATAGAAAAAAAAAACAATATAATATATTTAACATAATAATATAATGTATAGAAAAAAATGTTAGAGTTGATAATATATATTTAATTATTTAAAAACAAAAAAAAAAAAGATACATATTTATGATAGTGGTTTTAGAAACGCTGGTATAAATGGTGTGTGCTTTTATAGTTTGTAGATTGTGTTTTCCATAAGTGTTTTGTCTTAATAAGATAAATAAAAAAAAAAACAAACCATGTAATTGTAAAAGCAAAGTCAATTTGGCATCAGATAAAAAATATCATTTACGTGGCGTTTGAGGATTTTATACCTATACACATGACATAATCAAAAAAAAAAAAAAAAATACCATATAAAGTGTATGGTGATGAGTATTACAACATATTTTCTCTTGTTCTTTGAGTTTTGTAACATATTTTTAACATTTTAAAAGAAGCAAAAAGATACCCCTGCTTTCTTGAAATTATTAGGAGTTTGTTTTATATCCTGTTTTTAATAAATTTTATTCAAAATTACAGAGACTCTATTTGAAGGGAAGAAAAGGAGTGATTATGAAAATTTAATTTGCACTAGGCCCTAACAATAATTCTGTTTTACACTTATGAAATATCAATTTTTCTGTAATCTTGCGGTAAGAGTCAGTAGATTTAAAAAAATTCTAAACACTTTCTATACTTAATTTATTTTAATTTTTGAATTGGGTTTTTTTCAGTTCCTACTTCCTGCAATAGATCTTTCTTGTGGTAATTTTCAGGTTTGAAAATCTAAATAATAAATTGAAACTCCTATACAATTGCCATTTAATTTTATGTATTATTTTTATTTTTATTAGAGCAAAAGAGAATATGAACACCTTTTACATAGTATATTTTTATGTATTTTGCTATATAATATTTGGAAAACAATAACATGTTTGCAAAAATGATTTGTTTTCCGTTTTTCCTCAGTTTTCAGTTTTATTATTCGTTTATTTATTAACAGTATTATTCCTGATTCAGCAATTTTTTCAAATGTATCATTTTTGCGAAATTATTGTGTACAAAGTAATAAAAAGTAAATGTCTCGTACATAGTACATAATCTATTTACTTTTGGCATATAGTGTAATGCATTTAAAACAGTGTTTTATGTATAACATGAAATGGGGGAAATTTTCATAGTCAAAAGAAAAGTGATTTTTTAATTTATTTTGTTTTATTGTACCTCACACTACAAGACTAAAAACACCAACAACAAAGTACCCCTACAAAAACTTTTGTTTAATTTTAATATTTTTAGTTATTATTCCTTATTGTTTTTGTTTTGAATTTAGTTTTAAGAAATTGAATATTATTATCCTTAATTTATACATAAAAAAAAGTAATATATTCCTCCCGCTCTCGGAGCATTAAATGTTAATTTTAAATTGTAGCCAAAGTTAACGTTATTTTTTATTAATTTATTATGTTAAAAAATCAACTGGTAGTAGTTTTGCAAACTTGGGTTGATTATTTTTGTAATTTTTTTTTCTGCTCTGTTTATAAAATAAAAGAAAAACTTATTATTAGGAAGTGTATTTATTTTTTCCAAATTCGGCTTCAAATCTCGGGATAATTTAGTGTATGGAGTTTAGGGGATCCCAAAGGACCCTTAGGACACAAAATCTTAATAAAAAAAATGTGAAAATTCATCGTTTCAGTAAGAAAGTATGATTTAGATTTAGGAAAACTTTGAAAGTCATAACTTTTTTTCTATTAGAGATAGAAAGCTGAAATTTTCAGCGATTCTTATCCCAATAGGGGACTACAATTCCTGGAAATTTCAGCTCATTGGGACTTATAATTCCGGAAATAAAATCGTGTTAAGCAATTCGGGGTGATTTATCAATTTTTAAATTTTTCTGAGTGCATTTTTTCATAGAATTCTGCTTCAAATCTCGGTTTAATTTAGTGTATGGAGTTTGGGGAATCCCAACGGACCATCAGGACACAAAATCTCAATAACAATAAATTTGAAATTTCATCGTTTCAGTAAGAAGGTTTTGATTAGCAAACTGTAAAGTCAGTAGGATTCTATAGGAGACATAACGTCGGTCTCATGACATAAGGCCCTATCTCAAGATAGGGCCAAAATGAGCTAAGTTCATAGATATGTTGTATTTAGTGTAGGTGTACTTGTTTTTAGCCAAGTGTATTATCTTGAAATCAGGTCATTTCGTTAAAAAAGTGAGAAAACCATAAGCGCAACCAGGCTCCAAATTTGAGGGGTGGTTCGTAATTCCTATAATTTTTGTAATTTTCGTAATTCTCTTTATTTTTTAATTCCAGTAATTTTTCATAATTCTTGCAATTTTCCGTAATTTCCGTAACTTTTCAAAAATTGCGAAAAAGTGAGTGTCAAAATCGCAGGAATGTGAGGTTATACTTATTGAAAAATGAGGCAAGAATAACGGAAAAGTGAGGCAAAATTCGCGGAAAAATTTGTTGAAATTGCGTGAAAGTGAGTTTGGACTTTGAAATTGCGGAAAAGTGAAAGCGAAATTGTGATAAAAATTGTTAAAAGCCGTTATTTCTCAAATAAATTTCATTATTTTTATAATTTTTCCGTAGTTTTTGCAATTTTCGCAAAACTCATAATTTCCATATTTTTTTGGTAATCTCCTTAATTTTTCGTAACTTTCCAAAATTCATCGTAATTTTTCTGTAATTCCCGTAATTTTTGAATAATTCCTGTTGTTTCTCAGATTTTCGTAATTTTTTAATTTCCGTAATTTCTCAAAATATTCAGTTACTTATTTTATAATTCCCCCTAAGTTTTTGTTATTTTCAAAAATTCGTAATTCCCGTTATTTTCGATTTTTTTTTTGTGAATTTTCAATATTTCCGTAATTTCTCAGATAATTCTCCCAATTTCTATAATTCCTCCTTAGTTATTGCAATTCCCGGAAAACTCGTAATTTTTGTAATTCCCGTAACTTTTTCATAAATCCAAAAATTATCGTAATTTTTTCGCAATTCCCGTGATTTTTTCTTATTTCTTTCAATTTTTATAATTCCTGTAGTTCCTCAAATTTTCGTAATTTTGTAATTCTCGTCATTTCTCGAAAAATTCTCGTTAATTTCATAATTCCCCCTTAGTAGGTATTTGCAATTTTCGGAAAATTCGTGAATCCCGTAACTTTTTGTAATTCCTGTTATTTTCGTAATTTTTTGAAAATTGTCAAATTTTTTTTAATTCCCGTGATTTTTTCGTATTTTTCATAATTTTTGAATAATTCCTGTAGTTTTCAGATTTCCCTAATTTTTTAATTTCTGTAATTTCTCAGAAAACTTCGTTATTTTCATAATTCCGAAAACATATAATTCTCGTTATTTTCGTATTTTATTTTGAGAATTTTCGAAATTTTGTCATTCTGTCATTTTTCAGATAATTCTCGTTTTTTTCATGATACCCCCTTAGTTTTTACAATTTTCGAAAAACTCGAAATTTTCGTAATTCCCATTATTTTCGTAATTTTTTAATTTCCGTATTTTCTCAAAAAAACTCAGATAATTCTTGTTATTTTCTAATTCCCCCTTATTTTTTTCAAATTTTGGAAAACTTAGTAATTTTCGTTATTCCTGCAATTTTTCGCGCTTTTTCCATCGTGATGTTTTCGTAATTCCAGTAATTATTTGTATTTTCAATTTTTCAATTTTAAACTTTCCTAATTTCCAAAAAAATTCGAAATTTTCTAATTCTTCCTAAGTTATTGTAATTTTCGTAATTTCAAAAACTCGTGATTTCCGTTATTTTGGGAATTACCGTAATTCACGTAATTTTGGAATAACTTTGTAATTCTTTCCCGTAATATTTCGTAATACCCGTAATTTTTGTAATTTTTGTAGTTTTTCGTATTTTCCTTAATTCCCGTAATTTTTATAATTTCTCATAATTCCCGTAATTTTTCGTCATTTCCGTCATTTCACTAAGTTCCGTAAATTTTCATAATTCCCATTATTTTTCGTAATTCCCGTAATTTGTCTTGTTAGTTTTCATAACTTTTCAAAAATAAGTAATATTTAAATAATTGACGTAAGTTTAGAGTAAATTCTTTTGCGTAATATTTGGCAATTCCTATAATTTTTGTAATTCCCGCAATTTTTTGTTATTCCGTGATTCTCGTCATGTTCCGTAATTCTCGTAAATGTTTGCAATTCTCATAATTTTTCATATTTTACGTACTTTAACGTAATTCCCGTAATTTTTAATAACTTTTTAAAAATTACCGTAATTTTCGTAATATTTTTGTAATTTTTCGTAATACATATTTGAATGAATATTTCACGTAATTTTGAAGTAATTTCGTAACTCTCTCTCGTAATTTCCGCAAATTTTTCGTTATTTCCCTTATTCTCATCATTTTTCGTAGTTTTTTTAATTCTCGTGTATTTTTATAATCACCGTAATTTTTCATATATTTTTTCAATTTTTTCGTAATTTCTGTAACTTGTTTTGTTATTTTTCGAAACTTTTCAATTTTTTTTTTTTTTTTTCATAATACGCGTCATTTTTTTTTGTAATTTCTCGTAATATTTAAATAGTTCACGGAATTATGGAGTAACTCCGTAATATTTCGCAATTTCCGTAATTTTTGTATTTTTCATAATTTCTCATAATTCGCGCAATTTTTCATTATTTCTGCAATTCCCGTCATGTTCCGTCGTAATTTTTGTATTTCTCGAAGATATTTACAATTCCCGTAATTTTTCGTAACTTTTCAAAACTTATCGTAATTCTCGTGATAAAGAGTCAAAAACCGCAAAAAAAAAACATGAGTCAAAAATTTCAAAAAAAGTGAGTTTAAACTCGAGGAAAAATAAGGTTATATTTGAATGAGAATAACATCGCAAAAAAAAGTGAGGCAAGAATCGCGGAAAAATGAGGTAATATTTACAGAAAAGTGGGTTTACAATCGCGAAAAAGTTGATTTAAAATCGCGGTAAGTGATGGTAAAATCGCAAAAGAATTAGTCAAAAATCGCAAAAAAAAAAATTTTAAAATCGCAAAAAAAGTGAGGTATAATTCGCGGAAAAGTCAAGAACTAATCGCGAATAGTAGGGAAAAAATCGTGGGAAAATGAGAATCAAATAGCGGAAAAATAAGATTGGAATCGCGGAGGAGTGAGGGTAAAATCACAAAAAAGTGAGGCTAAAATCACAAAAAAAAAAGTGAGGACAAAACCGCGAACAAGTGAGTCAAAAATTGTAAATAAAGTGATGTTAAATTCGCGAAAAAATGGTATGAGAATCGCGAAAAAATGGGGTATAAATCGCGGAAAAATGAGAATGAAATCGTGGAAAAAAGTTATGTAAGAAAGAGTAAGGTAATATTCGAGTGAAGGTAAAATTGCAAAAAAGTGGGACAAAAATCGCAAAAAAAATGAGTCAAAAATCGCAAAAAAAGTGAGGATCAACTCACGAAAAAATGAGATGAAAATCGCGAGAAAAAGTGAGACAGGAAAAGTGAGGTAAAATTTGCAGAAAAATGGGTTTAAAATCGCGGGAAAGTAAGTTTGTAATCCGGTATTTCGATGTCACCTTAAGATATAGAATAAACATAGACATTAACAACATTGTCTGACGTCATCGATGACGCAAGAAAGTACAAAAAGTGCAATTTTTTTTTTGTATATCAGTGTTAGGTTGTGCCACTGTAGGTAGTGCTATGGTGGGATGCCGAATGAGAGTGCTAATTTTTGCTTTAGGGGTGGTTAGCACCCCCAAGAACCCCCCTAGTTGCGCCTATGGAAAAAACACATGGCCCTATCTTGAAATATGAATAGTTTTATCACAGTATAAAGGCGAATATTGAGATACAAATGTTAACTACTATTTTGAAATGTGGTATTTGACAAAAAACTTACACGAGTTGTTGTTAATAATTCCAAAAATGAATAACTTTCTTCGGCACTAAGCAAGCTAATAATATTCCACTGCCAATTCCCAGAGGCACCTTAATGAAGAAGTCTTTTGTTTATTATGCCAAGAAAGCCTTTAATTTTCTTCCATCAAGCGTTAGGTCTTCATAGATTTCAATTTAAAGAAAACCCCAATAAAACTCACCTATTTTTATTTTCTCAGCATTTAAATAACAAAATATGTAACAGAATTAATTGATAATGGCAAATAAATAATTTACAGGAAATTGTCACAAAACTCAAAAAAATTAATATAAAACCATTCTATCAGTAAAACCACTTTATCAAGTATATTGTGCTATTTGCGATAAGAATTACTAATA
The DNA here is from genome assembly GCA_917834065.1 of Ceutorhynchus assimilis. Taxonomy (NCBI): domain Eukaryota; kingdom Metazoa; phylum Arthropoda; class Insecta; order Coleoptera; family Curculionidae; genus Ceutorhynchus; species Ceutorhynchus assimilis. Next base: position 53,049,735 of record OU892279.1, read on the forward strand.
GGCTGTCTATTAGAGCTGCAAGATGATTATTGATTAATCACTCGTAAGAAATAGAAGCTGTAAAACCACTTACCTATCTGATTTAACAGTGAACTCAGAACCAAAAATCAGTCTAAGAACTGTCTGGTCAGGAAGATCTGCAATATATTTATGTGCTACAACATGAATTGTGATAACTACAATACAATCTTAGGACACAATAATTGCCTTACGTTTACTAGATCACTATACTTACCTATTATAAAACTATAATAATAATAATTTATCACAACAAAATTTAACAATAATTAATGTGAATGTTTTAGTAGATGAAACCCTGTATAGACGGTTTTTAATTTTGGAAAAACTTTATGTTTGGAAATCTCCTATAACTTCAAAACATAATAAAGATAATAAACAAGAAATAAATATTTTAAACTTTAAAATAATACTCTTTGGCCATCCAATCTGCATTATTGTAATTCTGGGAAAGCTGCGTCCAGAGTAGCTTCAAGAATTTCCTTAAAAACAAAAAAAAACAAATAAAACAACTTCCAAAACAATAAAAACTACTCACATAAAACAACTGTTTATTCATATTTTTTTCTTGCAACGCGTCAAACACCTTTTTAGCACCATTTTTAGCTGCAGTTCCGCCCACTAAAGTTGTCAAAATTTCTGGGACATTATTGATAAGCATTTGTTTAGCTTCTCGTGCAGTTTCAAGTCTTTGTTCTTTGGAACGATTAGGTCCGGCAGGTGCCAAAGCACCCCCTGGCCAAAAGTTTTTCAAAATTTGTGCGACGTAATAGTGAAGCATCTCTTCCGAAAACCACCACGATATCGTTTCGTAGATTTGACGATTAATGTTACGACCTAAGAACAATTTCAGTTAATACTTTTTATGTTGTATAAACAAAATTCTTACCATAAGTAACTTGCACGAATCCTATCAGTGTTTTTCTGACATACTTAAATACACCTCTCATGTCAAATAATTCAGATAGGAGAGCATAAAGTGGTTCTGCAATAGAATCTTTTCCATCTTCAGACACTTTTATTGGTTGGCCGTTGGGTTTAACAAACTCAATTGCATCTACTGCCACTGTATCTAGGCATTGTGATATGTCTTCTTCGGAATTTTCTTTTAGAATTGAAAATGAATTGCCTTGTTCACTTGAGCTAAAATTTTGGATATTATGAAAAAAAAAAAACATAATGATAGAGATAGAGTACCTTTTAAATATTGTCGAAAATGAAAACCTAGATTTTTTTGGACTTGGTGAGGAATGCTTTAAATGCTCAGAGCTTGGACTTAAAAAAGAATAAACCGCTTCACTTTGATTAAGCCTATCATTTTTCAATACAAACTAAAAATCAAATATTTAATAACCAATATTTTAGCCGCAACAACTAATTACATCAAGATACTTCTGAATTTGTATTTTAGCCTTATCCAGTGAAGCCTTATCGGTTTTACCAAATAGAAACTTAAACGAATTTGAGGGAAGATCTAAATTTCTTATGTCAGAACATAGAGGTCGTAACTTCTTGTGCAACTCTTGGAAATGAGTCAAGCTTCTACAAACTACCCAGCCTGAACAAATTCCAGCTTCTTCACCATTTCCATCTTCTTCAGACATTTGAACAACTAGGACAAATTGAGGAGGTTCTTTTTCTTCTGGAATCTATTTTGAAAAAATTATAAATATGAATTTTGAATGATGATGGATAAATTACCTCGGCACTTTGGACACTAGCAGTCCACCTTCCTAGATTTTCCGCCCACACTTCCGTTCTGGATAAATGGGCTTCTAGTTGACGTTTTTCGCCTTGCAACCATTCGACTTCTTTTTCCAGTTTGCTGAGAACCTTGGATTCTGGTCTCATTGAGGATTTTAAAGCCGCCAAAGCCTTAGGAACATATTTCAAGGTGAATTAACTTTTTTTACTTAGAACTTAGAACTTATAGTTCCTGAGATAAGATCGTGTTATGCAATTTGGGGTGATTTATCAATTTTTCAATTTTTTCGAGTGCCTTTTTTTATAGATTATTAGGATTGTTAGGATAACGGTAGACCAATTAACAGGGCATTGTGAACTCAACAAGCACCTGGAAAGAATGAGCCTGGTAGAGGATAGCCTGTGCAGGGTCTGCCATGAGGCAGAATAAACTGCCGTCATTTATAGTGTCATTGCGAAGCGCTATGCAGGCTTAGGTTTGCGAGGCTTGGAGAATCTAGTCTATAGCTGAGCATCAGCTATGAGAAAAGTTGACTGTATTTTGCGGCTTCAAAATTACGAGTACAATTGGGATCTTACCTAATCCAGTTTACAGTATGTAGGTACTTCAATTAATAATTGGCAAAATAAACAAAACAAAAATAATTCAATGAAGGACAATCTTAGCAATTTAATACAAATAACTTAAAACTATTGAGTGGACGAAACAGTTATGAATAAAAATAATGAAACGAAATTCTAGGGTCATAGACCTTTAAAAAGAGGTATGACACGACGGTTGCGCTCCCCCCAGCTAGGGGGTTGAAGCTACAGGGGTGATAAAAACTAAAAAATGGGTCCCCCTCAAATAAAAAACTGACGCGTCTGAGCGTTTTTCCAGATTTTCATTTCAAGTCCAAAAAATCGGGGTGGAAAGTTTTCATTAGCCCACCCTGTATTCTATCACGTAGTTAATTTTTTTTGCTTCTAACTTATTCATATTTATTACGTTATCTGTTTACCTTTTTTTGTGGGGGTTTTTGTCGGACAAAGGGATTTAAATTTATTCAGATTTAGTCGAGTACAATCGCCCGAGATAAAGCACCGTCAGTTGCGTCCGAGAACTATCGATTTTTTTTTTACACAAGCTTAGATTATTGTGTCGTGTGCCCATACCAATTGACTTCTGGATTTTGGTAAGTAGTACCAACAATTGTTTTTTGGTAATTGGGATTTACTGAATCTTGAATAAACAACCCTTGATTTTTCTAATGTCTAAATTTCGAACAATCCAACTTATTTTATTTTTTTGTAATTCATTTGATTCTCTATAACTATTGGCAATTAGTAAAATATACAGGGTGTCCAAAAATTAGTTTTCCAGTATCTATTTTCATCATTAATTTTCTTTTTTTGATTTGGCTTTCCAAAAATGCCTTAATGAAGAAAGTATAGATGAGCTTGTGTGAAGGATAAATGATCCACTGTTGTGAGAAAGAATGCTGGGTTCTGGTTATGTAGTATGTAGGTATTGTTGGAATAGAACGCTGTATGCTGGATGTAGATACTGTTGTAATAAAATGCTGCGTCGTCCCAAAAAAATTGATTTTTGTCCACAATTTCACTTTAAATCCATAGCTAATCTGTCACTGGAAATTATCCAAAGATGTTTTTGGGTCTTAAGTCTTAATTATACCACTAGCAACAACTCAACTGACCCAACACAACTTACCCATATTAACACCTTGGGGTAAATTGCTAGTAGAAGTCCACTAAACATTTTCAGCTAAAAATCTACAGGTGCATTACACAATAATACTCTTTTATAAAGATAGTATAGCTATCCAGTTATGTAGCTGTATTTTTCAAAGAGGCAATTTGAAAAATTTCAATTTTTTTGAGACACTCATGGAGGTGTTGGGTGCACTTTTGGAAAGCCAGTCATTAACGTACATCAATAAGTGTTTTCAATATATTTTAAACCTTGGAACCTTTAACATAGAGTTGTCACAATGTTTTTCTACTAAATTTGACCTTATTTTTCTGGCTGGTGAAGTCAGAAATTTGAAAAACTCAAAGAAATAATTTTTGATGTAAGACCAAAGGAACTCTATAGAAATCTGACTCAAAGTTTCAACTTTGGCGGCTCATATCTTCAAAACCGTTTCAAATATTGGAATAAAATTTGTTTCATCTTGAAGAGCATCAAATTCTGATTCAGAATAGTTATTCTAACATTGAAATATATGGAATATTAAACCGAGTAATAGATGATTTTGTGAAATCATATCGAATAAATGAAATTTTTAGAGACCAATAAGTGTTTTCAATTTGTTTCAAGCCTTGAAACCTTTAACATAGAGTTGTCACAATGTTTTTCTACCAAATTTGACCTTATTTTTCGACTGGTGAAGTCAGAAAATTTGAAAAACTCGAAAAAATAATTTTTGATGTAGAATCAAAGGAGCTCTATGGAAATCTGACTCAAAGTTTCAACTTTGGAGGCTCATATCTCAGAACTGTCTCAAATATTGGAATGAAACTTGTTTCATCTTGAAGAACATTAAATTCTAATTCAGAATAGTTATTTTTACATTGAAATATATGAAATATTAACGGAGTTATAGATGATTCTGTGAAGTCATGTCGAATAAATGAAATTTTTAGAGACCATTTGCATATCACGTCGGGCAAAACTGCCCGACAGTGATGTTTCCATCTAGGCCACGTCAGACATACAGGGTGACAATTTGACACTTAGACAAAAAATACTATATGAAGAAGATCTCATTAATTTATTTATTTATTAAGAAAACATTTTGCTGTAAATGTTTTTAATAACAATTATTGAAGTTGCGTTTCACTGATTATCCAGAGCAACAAATTAGGATTTGATCATGTCTTTTTGGTAATTGGTGTCCCCTGGGGAGGCCGTCCACCATAATAGGTTAGGATCCCATTTGTTGCATTGAATATACTATATACGGTAAGTGTAGCAGTGGGGCACTACCGAATACTGGCGAGAAATGGTTGAATTATAATTTGGTGTTGGGTGTCAGCTGCACAACGTAAATATTCAGCCTATAATGGGGCTTTAATAGAATAGCTGAATGCTCTCCAACTTTGCCGCAGGCAAAATTGTTTATGTGTTTTCTAGATGACGAGTCAATTGATCATATTCTATATTGTAGCTGAAATGAAATGGTCACGGCTTCAAAGGGGTGTTTCTCATTTTAGAAAAATCATTAGGGGGCGGGAAAGCCCAGTCTCCAAAACAGAAGGGGTTATATTGGAAATAGGATATAGGACAAAAATTGAAATAAGATAATGTTTTTATACTCATAGAATCTTATCTGCTATACCTGAGCGGCTAAAGTAGACCTTTTGAAACTCATGGTCATTGGGGCGAATTTACCTGTATCCATAATCCAACAGGTTATATATTTAAGATCTTCCTAATGGTATTTTTTGTCTAAGAAATATTCCTGATTGCTGCTTTTCTAATTGTCACCCTGTATATGCTCGACCTACACTAAAGCGTAATCATAGCTGTCCGACGTACGTAAAAACTCAAAGGGATTGAATTGAGTTATTATTAATGGAGTTATGACTTTTCTAAAATAATGATGTTTTGTAAAGTAATACTCTACAAATAATTTTTTCACTCAAAAACTGAAGTGAGTGTAGAGTTGAAATTTTGACGTCTTTTTCCTAAAGATTCAATGTAAAAAATACTAAAAACTCAAAGGGATTGAATTGAGTTATTATCAATGGAGTTATGACTTTTCTAAAAGAATGATATTTTGTAAAGTAATACTCTACAAATAATTTTTTTACTCAAAAACTGAAGTGAATGTAGAGTTGAAATTTTGAGGACCTTTTCCTGAAGACTCAATGTAAAAAATACTAAAAACTCAGAGGGATTGAATTGAGTTATTATTAATGGAGTTATGACTTTTTTAAAATAATGATGTTTTATAAAGTATAATACTCTACAAACAATTTTTTCACTCAAAAACTGAAGTGAGCGTAGAGTTGAAATTTTGAGGACTTTTTCCTAAAGATTTAATTTAATAAATACTTGAAACTCAAAGGGATTGAATTGAGTTATTATTAATGGAGTTATGACTTTTTTAAAATAATGATGTTTTATAAAGTATAATACTCTACAAACAATTTTTTCACTCAAAAACTGAAGTGAGTGTAGAGTTGAAATTTTGAGGACTTTTTCCTAAAGATTTAATGTAATAAATACTTGAAACTCAAAGGGATTGAATTGAGTTATTATTAATGGAGTTATGACTTTTTTAAAATAATGATGTTTTATAAAGTATAATACTCTACAAACAATTTTTTCACTCAAAAACTGAAGTGAGTGTAGAGTTGAAATTTTGAGGACTTTTTCCTAAAGATTTAATTTAATAAATACTTGAAACTCAAAGGGATTGAATTGAGTTATTATTAATGGAGTTATGACTTTTTTAAAATAATGATGTTTTATAAAGTATAATACTCTACAAACAATTTTTTCACTCAAAAAACTGAAGTGAGTGTAGAGTTGAAATTTTGAGGACTTTTTCCTAAAGATTTAATTTAATAAATACTTGAAACTCAAAGGGATTGAATTGAGTTATTATTAATGGAGTTATGACTTTTTTAAAATAATGATGTTTTATAAAGTATAATACTCTACAAACAATTTTTTCACTCAAAAACTGAAGTGAGTGTAGAGTTGAAATTTTGAGGACTTTTTCCTAAAGATTTAATTTAATAAATACTTGAAACTCAAAGGGATTGAATTGAGTTATTATTAATGGAGTTATGACTTTTCTAAATAATGATGTTTTGTAAAGTAATACTCTACAAATAATTTTTTCACTCAAAAACTGAAGTGAGCGTAGAGTTGAAATTTTGAGGACTTTTTCCTAAAGATTTAATTTAATAAATACTTGAAACTCAAAGGGATTGAATTGAGTTATTATTAATGGAGTTATGACTTTTTTAAAATAATGATGTTTTATAAAGTATAATACTCTACAAACAATTTTTTCACTCAAAAACTGAAGTGAGTGTAGAGTTGAAATTTTGAGGACTTTTTCCTAAAGATTTAATTTAATAAATACTTGAAACTCAAAGGGATTGAATTGAGTTATTATTAATGGAGTTATGACTTTTTTAAAATAATGATGTTTTATAAAGTATAATACTCTACAAACAATTTTTTCACTCAAAAACTGAAGTGAGCGTAGAGTTGAAATTTTGAGGACTTTTTCCTAAAGATTTAATTTAATAAATACTTGAAACTCAAAGGGATTGAATTGAGTTAATATTAATGGAGTTATGACTTTTTTAAAATAATGATGTTTTATAAAGTATAATACTCTACAAACAATTTTTTCACTCAAAAACTGAAGTGAGTGTAGAGTTGAAATTTTGAGGACTTTTTCCTAAAGATTTAATGTAATAAATACTTGAAACTCAAAGGGATTGAATTGAGTTATTATTAATGGAGTTATGACTTTTTTAAAATAATGATGTTTTATAAAGTATAATACTCTACAAACAATTTTTTCACTCAAAAACTGAAGTGAGTGTAGAGTTGAAATTTTGAGGACTTTTTCCTAAAGATTTAATTTAATAAATACTTGAAACTCAAAGGGATTGAATTGAGTTATTATTAATGGAGTTATGACTTTTTTAAAATAATGATGTTTTATAAAGTATAATACTCTACAACAATTTTTTTCACTCAAAAACTGAAGTGAGTGTAGAGTTGAAATTTTGAGGACTTTTTCCTAAAGATTTAATTTAATAAATACTTGAAACTCAAAGGGATTGAATTGAGTTATTATTAATGGAGTTATGACTTTTTTAAAATAATGATGTTTTATAAAGTATAATACTCTACAAACAATTTTTTCACTCAAAAACTGAAGTGAGTGTAGAGTTGAAATTTTGAGGACTTTTTCCTAAAGATTTAATTTAATAAATACTTGAAACTCAAAGGGATTGAATTGAGTTATTATTAATGGAGTTATGACTTTTCTAAAATAATGATGTTTTGTAAAGTAATACTCTACAAATCATTTTTTCACTCAAAAACTGAAGTGAGCGTAGAGTTGAAATTTTGAGGACCTTTTTCCTAAAGATTTAATTTAATAAATACTTGAAACTCAAAGGGATTGAATTGAGTTATTATTAATGGAGTTATGACTTTTTTAAAATAATGATGTTTTATAAAGTATAATACTCTACAAACAATTTTTTCACTCAAAAACTGAAGTGAGTGTAGAGTTGAAATTTTGAGGACTTTTTCCTAAAGATTTAATTTAATAAATACTTGAAACTCAAAGGGATTGAATTGAGTTATTATTAATGGAGTTATGACTTTTTTAAAATAATGATGTTTTATAAAGTATAATACTCTACAAACAATTTTTTCACTCAAAAACTGAAGTGAGCGTAGAGTTGAAATTTTGAGGACTTTTTCCTAAAGATTTAATTAATAAATACTTGAAACTCAAAGGGATTGAATTGAGTTATTATTAATGGAGTTATGACTTTTTTAAAATAATGATGTTTTATAAAGTATAATACTCTACAAACAATTTTTTCACTCAAAAACTGAAGTGAGTGTAGAGTTGAAATTTTGAGGACTTTTTCCTAAAGATTTAATGTAATAAATACTTGAAACTCAAAGGGATTGAATTGAGTTATTATTAATGGAGTTATGACTTTTTTAAAATAATGATGTTTTATAAAGTATAATACTCTACAAACAATTTTTTCACTCAAAAACTGAAGTGAGCGTAGAGTTGAAATTTTGAGGACTTTTTCCTAAAGATTTAATGTAATAAATACTTGAAACTCAAAGGGATTGAATTGAGTTATTATTAATGGAGTTATGACTTTTTTAAAATAATGATGTTTATAAAGTATAATACTCTACAAACAATTTTTTCACTCAAAAACTGAAGTGAGTGTAGAGTTGAAATTTTGAGGACTTTTTCCTAAAGATTTAATTTAATAAATACTTGAAACTCAAAGGGATTGAATTGAGTTATTATTAATGGAGTTATGACTTTTTTAAAATAATGATGTTTTATAAAGTATAATACTCTACAAACAATTTTTTCACTCAAAAACTGAAGTGAGTGTAGAGTTGAAATTTTGAGGACTTTTTCCTAAAGATTTAATGTAATAAATACTTGAAACTCAAAGGGATTGAATTGAGTTATTATTAATGGAGTTATGACTTTTCTAAAATAATGATGTTTTGTAAAGTAATACTCTACAAATAATTTTTTCACTCAAAAACTGAAGTGAGCGTAGAGTTGAAATTTTGAGGACTTTTTCCTAAAGATTTAATTTAATAAATACTTGAAACTCAAAGGGATTGAATTGAGTTATTATTAATGGAGTTATGACTTTTTTAAAATAATGATGTTTTATAAAGTATAATACTCTACAAACAATTTTTTCACTCAAAAACTGAAGTGAGTGTAGAGTTGAAATTTTGAGGACTTTTTCCTAAAGATTTAATTTAATAAATACTTGAAACTCAAAGGGATTGAATTGAGTTATTATTAATGGAGTTATGACTTTTTTAAAATAATGATGTTTTATAAAGTATAATACTCTACAAACAATTTTTTCACTCAAAAACTGAAGTGAGTGTAGAGTTGAAATTTTGAGGACTTTTTCCTAAAGATTTAATTTAATAAATACTTGAAACTCAAAGGGATTGAATTGAGTTATTATTAATGGAGTTATGACTTTTCTAAAATAATGATGTTTTGTAAAGTAATACTCTACAAACAATTTTTTCACTCAAAAACTGAAGTGAGTGTAGAGTTGAAATTTTGAGGACTTTTTCCTAAAGATTTAATTTAATAAATACTTGAAACTCAAAGGGATTGAATTGAGTTATTATTAATGGAGTTATGACTTTTTTAAAATAATGATGTTTTATAAAGTATAATACTCTACAAACAATTTTTTCACTCAAAAACTGAAGTGAGTGTAGAGTTGAAATTTTGAGGACTTTTTCCTAAAGATTTAATTTAATAAATACTTGAAACTCAAAGGGATTGAATTGAGTTATTATTAATGGAGTTATGACTTTTTTAAAATAATGATGTTTTATAAAGTATAATACTCTACAAACAATTTTTTCACTCAAAAACTGAAGTGAGCGTAGAGTTGAAATTTTGAGGACTTTTTCCTAAAGATTTAATTTAATAAATACTTGAAACTCAAAGGGATTGAATTGAGTTATTATTAATGGAGTTATGACTTTTTTAAAATAATGATGTTTTATAAAGTATAATACTCTACAAACAATTTTTTCACTCAAAAACTGAAGTGAGTGTAGAGTTGAAATTTTGAGGACTTTTTCCTAAAGATTTAATTTAATAAATACTTGAAACTCAAAGGGATTGAATTGAGTTATTATTAATGGAGTTATGACTTTTTTAAAATAATGATGTTTTATAAAGTATAATACTCTACAAACAATTTTTTCACTCAAAAACTGAAGTGAGTGTAGAGTTGAAATTTTGAGGACTTTTTCCTAAAGATTTAATTTAATAAATACTTGAAACTCAAAGGGATTGAATTGAGTTATTATTAATGGAGTTATGACTTTTCTAAAATAATGATGTTTTGTAAAGTAATACTCTACAAATAATTTTTTCACTCAAAAACTGAAGTGAGCGTAGAGTTGAAATTTTGAGGACTTTTTCCTAAAGATTTAATTTAATAAATACTTGAAACTCAAAGGGATTGAATTGAGTTATTATTAATGGAGTTATGACTTTTTTAAAATAATGATGTTTTATAAAGTATAATACTCTACAAACAATTTTTTCACTCAAAAACTGAAGTGAGTGTAGAGTTGAAATTTTGAGGACTTTTTCCTAAAGATTTAATTTAATAAATACTTGAAACTCAAAGGGATTGAATTGAGTTATTATTAATGGAGTTATGACTTTTTTAAATAATGATGTTTTATAAAGTATAATACTCTACAAACAATTTTTTCACTCAAAAACTGAAGTGAGTGTAGAGTTGAAATTTTGAGGACTTTTTCCTAAAGATTTAATTTAATAAATACTTGAAACTCAAAGGGATTGAATTGAGTTATTATTAATGGAGTTATGACTTTTTTAAAATAATGATGTTTTATAAAGTATAATACTCTACAAACAATTTTTTCACTCAAAAACTGAAGTGAGTGTAGAGTTGAAATTTTGAGGACTTTATCCTAAAGATTTAATTTAATAAATACTTGAAACTCAAAGGGATTGAATTGAGTTATTATTAATGGAGTTATGACTTTTCTAAAATAATGATGTTTTGTAAAGTAATACTCTACAAACAATTTTTTCACTCAAAAACTGAAGTGAGTGTAGAGTTGAAATTTTGAGGACTTTTTCCTAAAGATTTAATTTAATAAATACTTGAAACTCAAAGGGATTGAATTGAGTTATTATTAATGGAGTTATGACTTTTTTAAAATAATGATGTTTTATAAAGTATAATACTCTACAAACAATTTTTTTCACTCAAAAACTGAAGTGAGTGTAGAGTTGAAATTTGAGGACTTTTTCCTAAAGATTTAATTTAATAAATACTTGAAACTCAAAGGGATTGAATTGAGTTATTATTAATGGAGTTATGACTTTTTTAAAATAATGATGTTTTATAAAGTATAATACTCTACAAACAATTTTTTCACTCAAAAACTGAAGTGAGTGTAGAGTTGAAATTTTGAGGACTTTTTCCTAAAGATTTAATTTAATAAATACTTGAAACTCAAAGGGATTGAATTGAGTTATTATTAATGGAGTTATGACTTTTCTAAAATAATGATGTTTTGTAAAGTAATACTCTACAAATAATTTTTTCACTCAAAAACTGAAGTGAGCGTAGAGTTGAAATTTTGAGGACTTTTTCCTAAAGATTTAATTTAATAAATACTTGAAACTCAAAGGGATTGAATTGAGTTATTATTAATGGAGTTATGACTTTTTTAAATAATGATGTTTTATAAAGTATAATACTCTACAAACAATTTTTTCACTCAAAAACTGAAGTGAGTGTAGAGTTGAAATTTTGAGGACTTTTTCCTAAAGATTTAATTTAATAAATACTTGAAACTCAAAGGGATTGAATTGAGTTATTATTAATGGAGTTATGACTTTTCTAAAATAATGATGTTTTGTAAAGTAATACTCTACAAATAATTTTTTCACTCAAAAACTGAAGTGAGCGTAGAGTTGAAATTTTGAGGACTTTTTCCTAAAGATTTAATTTAATAAATACTTGAAACTCAAAGGGATTGAATTGAGTTATTATTAATGGAGTTATGACTTTTTTAAAATAATGATGTTTTATAAGTATAATACTCTACAAACAATTTTTTCACTCAAAAACTGAAGTGAGTGTAGAGTTGAAATTTTGAGGACTTTTTCCTAAAGATTTAATTTAATAAATACTTGAAACTCAAAGGGATTGATTGAGTTATTATTAATGGAGTTATGACTTTTCTAAAATAATGATGTTTTGTAAAGTAATACTCTACAAATAATTTTTTCACTCAAAAACTGAAGTGAGCGTAGAGTTGAAATTTTGAGGACTTTTTCCTAAAGATTTAATTTAATAAATACTTGAAACTCAAAGGGATTGAATTGAGTTATTATTAATGGAGTTATGACTTTTTTAAATAATGATGTTTTATAAAGTATAATACTCTACAAACAATTTTTTCACTCAAAAACTGAAGTGAGCGTAGAGTTGAAATTTTGAGGACTTTTTCCTAAAGATTTAATTTAATAAATACTTGAAACTCAAAGGGATTGAATTGAGTTATTATTAATGGAGTTATGACTTTTTTAAAATAATGATGTTTTATAAAGTATAATACTCTACAAACAATTTTTTCACTCAAAAACTGAAGTGAGTGTAGAGTTGAAATTTTGAGGACTTTTTCCTAAAGATTTAATGTAATAAATACTTGAAACTCAAAGGGATTGAATTGAGTTATTATTAATGGAGTTATGACTTTTTAAAATAATGATGTTTTATAAAGTATAATACTCTACAAACAATTTTTTCACTCAAAAACTGAAGTGAGCGTAGAGTTGAAATTTTGAGGACTTTTTCCTAAAGATTTAATGTAATAAATACTTGAAACTCAAAGGGATTGAATTGAGTTATTATTAATGGAGTTATGACTTTTTTAAAATAATGATGTTTTATAAAGTATAATACTCTACAAACAATTTTTTCACTCAAAAACTGAAGTGAGTGTAGAGTTGAAATTTTGAGGACTTTTTCCTAAAGATTTAATTTAATAAATACTTGAAACTCAAAGGGATTGAATTGAGTTATTATTAATGGAGTTATGACTTTTTTAAAATAATGATGTTTTATAAAGTATAATACTCTACAAACAATTTTTTCACTCAAAAACTGAAGTGAGTGTAGAGTTGAAATTTTGAGGACTTTTTCCTAAAGATTTAATGTAATAAATACTTGAAACTCAAAGGGATTGAATTGAGTTATTATTAATGGAGTTATGACTTTTCTAAAATAATGATGTTTTGTAAAGTAATACTCTACAAATAATTTTTTCACTCAAAAACTGAAGTGAGCGTAGAGTTGAAATTTTGAGGACTTTTTCCTAAAGATTTAATTTAATAAATACTTGAAACTCAAAGGGATTGAATTGAGTTATTATTAATGGAGTTATGACTTTTTTAAAATAATGATGTTTTATAAAGTATAATACTCTACAAACAATTTTTTCACTCAAAAACTGAAGTGAGTGTAGAGTTGAAATTTTGAGGACTTTTTCCTAAAGATTTAATTTAATAAATACTTGAAACTCAAAGGGATTGAATTGAGTTATTATTAATGGAGTTATGACTTTTTTAAAATAATGATGTTTTATAAAGTATAATACTCTACAAACAATTTTTTCACTCAAAAACTGAAGTGAGTGTAGAGTTGAAATTTTGAGGACTTTTTCCTAAAGATTTAATTTAATAAATACTTGAAACTCAAAGGGATTGAATTGAGTTATTATTAATGGAGTTATGACTTTTCTAAAATAATGATGTTTTGTAAAGTAATACTCTACAAACAATTTTTTCACTCAAAAACTGAAGTGAGTGTAGAGTTGAAATTTTGAGGACTTTTTCCTAAAGATTTAATTTAATAAATACTTGAAACTCAAAGGGATTGAATTGAGTTATTATTAATGGAGTTATGACTTTTTTAAAATAATGATGTTTTATAAAGTATAATACTCTACAAACAATTTTTTCACTCAAAAACTGAAGTGAGTGTAGAGTTGAAATTTTGAGGACTTTTTCCTAAAGATTTAATTTAATAAATACTTGAAACTCAAAGGGATTGAATTGAGTTATTATTAATGGAGTTATGACTTTTCTAAAATAATGATGTTTTGTAAAGTAATACTCTACAAATAATTTTTTCACTCAAAAACTGAAGTGAGCGTAGAGTTGAAATTTTGAGGACTTTTTCCTAAAGATTTAATTTAATAAATACTTGAAACTCAAAGGGATTGAATTGAGTTATTATTAATGGAGTTATGACTTTTTTAAAATAATGATGTTTTATAAAGTATAATACTCTACAAACAATTTTTTCACTCAAAAACTGAAGTGAGTGTAGAGTTGAAATTTTGAGGACTTTTTCCTAAAGATTTAATTTAATAAATACTTGAAACTCAAAGGGATTGAATTGAGTTATTATTAATGGAGTTATGACTTTTCTAAAATAATGATGTTTTGTAAAGTAATACTCTACAAATAATTTTTTCACTCAAAAACTGAAGTGAGCGTAGAGTTGAAATTTTGAGGACTTTTTCCTAAAGATTTAATTTAATAAATACTTGAAACTCAAAGGGATTGAATTGAGTTATTATTAATGGAGTTATGACTTTTTTAAAATAATGATGTTTTATAAAGTATAATACTCTACAAACAATTTTTTCACTCAAAAACTGAAGTGAGTGTAGAGTTGAAATTTTGAGGACTTTTTCCTAAAGATTTAATTTAATAAATACTTGAAACTCAAAGGGATTGAATTGAGTTATTATTAATGGAGTTATGACTTTTTTAAAATAATGATGTTTTATAAAGTATAATACTCTACAAACAATTTTTTCACTCAAAAACTGAAGTGAGTGTAGAGTTGAAATTTTGAGGACTTTTTCCTAAAGATTTAATTTAATAAATACTTGAAACTCAAAGGGATTGAATTGAGTTATTATTAATGGAGTTATGACTTTTTTAAAATAATGATGTTTTATAAAGTATAATACTCTACAAACAATTTTTTCACTCAAAAACTGAAGTGAGTGTAGAGTTGAAATTTTGAGGACTTTTTCCTAAAGATTTAATTTAATAAATACTTGAAACTCAAAGGGATTGAATTGAGTTATTATTAATGGAGTTATGACTTTTCTAAAATAATGATGTTTTGTAAAGTAATACTCTACAAACAATTTTTTCACTCAAAAACTGAAGTGAGCGTAGAGTTGAAATTTTGAGGACTTTTTCCTAAAGATTTAATTTAATAAATACTTGAAACTCAAAGGGATTGAATTGAGTTATTATTAATGGAGTTATGACTTTTTTAAAATAATGATGTTTTATAAAGTATAATACTCTACAAACAATTTTTTCACTCAAAAACTGAAGTGAGTGTAGAGTTGAAATTTTGAGGACTTTTTCCTAAAGATTTAATTTAATAAATACTTGAAACTCAAAGGGATTGAATTGAGTTATTATTAATGGAGTTATGACTTTTTTAAAATAATGATGTTTTATAAAGTATAATACTCTACAAACAATTTTTTCACTCAAAAACTGAAGTGAGTGTAGAGTTGAAATTTTGAGGACTTTTTCCTAAAGATTTAATTTAATAAATACTTGAAACTCAAAGGGATTGAATTGAGTTATTATTAATGGAGTTATGACTTTTTTAAAATAATGATGTTTTATAAAGTATAATACTCTACAAACAATTTTTTCACTCAAAAACTGAAGTGAGTGTAGAGTTGAAATTTTGAGGACTTTTTCCTAAAGATTTAATTTAATAAATACTTGAAACTCAAAGGGATTGAATTGAGTTATTATTAATGGAGTTATGACTTTTTTAAAATAATGATGTTTTATAAAGTATAATACTCTACAAACAATTTTTTCACTCAAAAACTGAAGTGAGTGTAGAGTTGAAATTTTGAGGACTTTTTCCTAAAGATTTAATTTAATAAATACTTGAAACTCAAAGGGATTGAATTGAGTTATTATTAATGGAGTTATGACTTTTTTAAAATAATGATGTTTTATAAAGTATAATACTCTACAAACAATTTTTTCACTCAAAAACTGAAGTGAGTGTAGAGTTGAAATTTTGAGGACTTTTTCCTAAAGATTTAATTTAATAAATACTTGAAACTCAAAGGGATTGAATTGAGTTATTATTAATGGAGTTATGACTTTTCTAAAATAATGATGTTTTGTAAAGTAATACTCTACAAATAATTTTTTCACTCAAAAACTGAAGTGAGCGTAGAGTTGAAATTTTGAGGACTTTTTCCTAAAGATTTAATTTAATAAATACTTGAAACTCAAAGGGATTGAATTGAGTTATTATTAATGGAGTTATGACTTTTTTAAAATAATGATGTTTTATAAAGTATAATACTCTACAAACAATTTTTTCACTCAAAAACTGAAGTGAGTGTAGAGTTGAAATTTTGAGGACTTTTTCCTAAAGATTTAATTTAATAAATACTTGAAACTCAAAGGGATTGAATTGAGTTATTATTAATGGAGTTATGACTTTTCTAAAATAATGATGTTTTGTAAAGTAATACTCTACAAATAATTTTTTCACTCAAAAACTGAAGTGAGCGTAGAGTTGAAATTTTGAGGACTTTTTCCTAAAGATTTAATTTAATAAATACTTGAAACTCAAAGGGATTGAATTGAGTTATTATTAATGGAGTTATGACTTTTTTAAAATAATGATGTTTTATAAAGTATAATACTCTACAAACAATTTTTTCACTCAAAAACTGAAGTGAGCGTAGAGTTGAAATTTTGAGGACTTTTTCCTAAAGATTTAATTTAATAAATACTTGAAACTCAAAGGGATTGAATTGAGTTATTATTAATGGAGTTATGACTTTTTTAAAATAATGATGTTTTATAAAGTATAATACTCTACAAACAATTTTTTCACTCAAAAACTGAAGTGAGTGTAGAGTTGAAATTTTGAGGACTTTTTCCTAAAGATTTAATGTAATAAATACTTGAAACTCAAAGGGATTGAATTGAGTTATTATTAATGGAGTTATGACTTTTTTAAAATAATGATGTTTTATAAAGTATAATACTCTACAAACAATTTTTTCACTCAAAAACTGAAGTGAGCGTAGAGTTGAAATTTTGAGGACTTTTTCCTAAAGATTTAATGTAATAAATACTTGAAACTCAAAGGGATTGAATTGAGTTATTATTAATGGAGTTATGACTTTTTTAAAATAATGATGTTTTATAAAGTATAATACTCTACAAACAATTTTTTCACTCAAAAACTGAAGTGAGTGTAGAGTTGAAATTTTGAGGACTTTTTCCTAAAGATTTAATTTAATAAATACTTGAAACTCAAAGGGATTGAATTGAGTTATTATTAATGGAGTTATGACTTTTTTAAAATAATGATGTTTTATAAAGTATAATACTCTACAAACAATTTTTTCACTCAAAAACTGAAGTGAGTGTAGAGTTGAAATTTTGAGGACTTTTTCCTAAAGATTTAATTTAATAAATACTTGAAACTCAAAGGGATTGAATTGAGTTATTATTAATGGAGTTATGACTTTTTTAAAATAATGATGTTTTATAAAGTATAATACTCTACAAACAATTTTTTCACTCAAAAACTGAAGTGAGTGTAGAGTTGAAATTTTGAGGACTTTTTCCTAAAGATTTAATTTAATAAATACTTGAAACTCAAAGGGATTGAATTGAGTTATTATTAATGGAGTTATGACTTTTTTAAAATAATGATGTTTTATAAAGTATAATACTCTACAAACAATTTTTTCACTCAAAAACTGAAGTGAGTGTAGAGTTGAAATTTTGAGGACTTTTTCCTAAAGATTTAATTTAATAAATACTTGAAACTCAAAGGGATTGAATTGAGTTATTATTAATGGAGTTATGACTTTTCTAAAATAATGATGTTTTGTAAAGTAATACTCTACAAATAATTTTTTCACTCAAAAACTGAAGTGAGCGTAGAGTTGAAATTTTGAGGACTTTTTCCTAAAGATTTAATTTAATAAATACTTGAAACTCAAAGGGATTGAATTGAGTTATTATTAATGGAGTTATGACTTTTTTAAAATAATGATGTTTTATAAAGTATAATACTCTACAAACAATTTTTTCACTCAAAAACTGAAGTGAGTGTAGAGTTGAAATTTTGAGGACTTTTTCCTAAAGATTTAATTTAATAAATACTTGAAACTCAAAGGGATTGAATTGAGTTATTATTAATGGAGTTATGACTTTTTTAAAATAATGATGTTTTATAAAGTATAATACTCTACAAACAATTTTTTCACTCAAAAACTGAAGTGAGTGTAGAGTTGAAATTTTGAGGACTTTTTCCTAAAGATTTAATTTAATAAATACTTGAAACTCAAAGGGATTGAATTGAGTTATTATTAATGGAGTTATGACTTTTCTAAAATAATGATGTTTTGTAAAGTAATACTCTACAAACAATTTTTTCACTCAAAAACTGAAGTGAGTGTAGAGTTGAAATTTTGAGGACTTTTTCCTAAAGATTTAATTTAATAAATACTTGAAACTCAAAGGGATTGAATTGAGTTATTATTAATGGAGTTATGACTTTTTTAAAATAATGATGTTTTATAAAGTATAATACTCTACAAACAATTTTTTCACTCAAAAACTGAAGTGAGTGTAGAGTTGAAATTTTGAGGACTTTTTCCTAAAGATTTAATTTAATAAATACTTGAAACTCAAAGGGATTGAATTGAGTTATTATTAATGGAGTTATGACTTTTTTAAAATAATGATGTTTTATAAAGTATAATACTCTACAAACAATTTTTTCACTCAAAAACTGAAGTGAGCGTAGAGTTGAAATTTTGAGGACTTTTTCCTAAAGATTTAATTTAATAAATACTTGAAACTCAAAGGGATTGAATTGAGTTATTATTAATGGAGTTATGACTTTTTTAAAATAATGATGTTTTATAAAGTATAATACTCTACAAACAATTTTTTCACTCAAAAACTGAAGTGAGCGTAGAGTTGAAATTTTGAGGACTTTTTCCTAAAGATTTAATGTAATAAATACTTGAAACTCAAAGGGATTGAATTGAGTTATTATTAATGGAGTTATGACTTTTTTAAAATAATGATGTTTTATAAAGTATAATACTCTACAAACAATTTTTTCACTCAAAAACTGAAGTGAGTGTAGAGTTGAAATTTTGAGGACTTTTTCCTAAAGATTTAATTTAATAAATACTTGAAACTCAAAGGGATTGAATTGAGTTATTATTAATGGAGTTATGACTTTTTTAAAATAATGATGTTTTATAAAGTATAATACTCTACAAACAATTTTTTCACTCAAAAACTGAAGTGAGTGTAGAGTTGAAATTTTGAGGACTTTTTCCTAAAGATTTAATTTAATAAATACTTGAAACTCAAAGGGATTGAATTGAGTTATTATTAATGGAGTTATGACTTTTTTAAAATAATGATGTTTTATAAAGTATAATACTCTACAAACAATTTTTTCACTCAAAAACTGAAGTGAGTGTAGAGTTGAAATTTTGAGGACTTTTTCCTAAAGATTTAATTTAATAAATACTTGAAACTCAAAGGGATTGAATTGAGTTATTATTAATGGAGTTATGACTTTTCTAAAATAATGATGTTTTGTAAAGTAATACTCTACAAATAATTTTTTCACTCAAAAACTGAAGTGAGCGTAGAGTTGAAATTTTGAGGACTTTTTCCTAAAGATTTAATTTAATAAATACTTGAAACTCAAAGGGATTGAATTGAGTTATTATTAATGGAGTTATGACTTTTTTAAAATAATGATGTTTTATAAAGTATAATACTCTACAAACAATTTTTTCACTCAAAAACTGAAGTGAGTGTAGAGTTGAAATTTTGAGGACTTTTTCCTAAAGATTTAATTTAATAAATACTTGAAACTCAAAGGGATTGAATTGAGTTATTATTAATGGAGTTATGACTTTTCTAAAATAATGATGTTTTGTAAAGTAATACTCTACAAATAATTTTTTCACTCAAAAACTGAAGTGAGCGTAGAGTTGAAATTTTGAGGACTTTTTCCTAAAGATTTAATTTAATAAATACTTGAAACTCAAAGGGATTGAATTGAGTTATTATTAATGGAGTTATGACTTTTTTAAAATAATGATGTTTTATAAAGTATAATACTCTACAAACAATTTTTTCACTCAAAAACTGAAGTGAGTGTAGAGTTGAAATTTTGAGGACTTTTTCCTAAAGATTTAATTTAATAAATACTTGAAACTCAAAGGGATTGAATTGAGTTATTATTAATGGAGTTATGACTTTTTTAAAATAATGATGTTTTATAAAGTATAATACTCTACAAACAATTTTTTCACTCAAAAACTGAAGTGAGTGTAGAGTTGAAATTTTGAGGACTTTTTCCTAAAGATTTAATTTAATAAATACTTGAAACTCAAAGGGATTGAATTGAGTTATTATTAATGGAGTTATGACTTTTTTAAAATAATGATGTTTTATAAAGTATAATACTCTACAAACAATTTTTTCACTCAAAAACTGAAGTGAGTGTAGAGTTGAAATTTTGAGGACTTTTTCCTAAAGATTTAATTTAATAAATACTTGAAACTCAAAGGGATTGAATTGAGTTATTATTAATGGAGTTATGACTTTTTTAAAATAATGATGTTTTATAAAGTATAATACTCTACAAACAATTTTTTCACTCAAAAACTGAAGTGAGTGTAGAGTTGAAATTTTGAGGACTTTTTCCTAAAGATTTAATTTAATAAATACTTGAAACTCAAAGGGATTGAATTGAGTTATTATTAATGGAGTTATGACTTTTCTAAAATAATGATGTTTTGTAAAGTAATACTCTACAAATAATTTTTTCACTCAAAAACTGAAGTGAGCGTAGAGTTGAAATTTTGAGGACTTTTTCCTAAAGATTTAATTTAATAAATACTTGAAACTCAAAGGGATTGAATTGAGTTATTATTAATGGAGTTATGACTTTTTTAAAATAATGATGTTTTATAAAGTATAATACTCTACAAACAATTTTTTCACTCAAAAACTGAAGTGAGTGTAGAGTTGAAATTTTGAGGACTTTTTCCTAAAGATTTAATTTAATAAATACTTGAAACTCAAAGGGATTGAATTGAGTTATTATTAATGGAGTTATGACTTTTCTAAAATAATGATGTTTTGTAAAGTAATACTCTACAAATAATTTTTTCACTCAAAAACTGAAGTGAGCGTAGAGTTGAAATTTTGAGGACTTTTTCCTAAAGATTTAATTTAATAAATACTTGAAACTCAAAGGGATTGAATTGAGTTATTATTAATGGAGTTATGACTTTTTTAAAATAATGATGTTTTATAAAGTATAATACTCTACAAACAATTTTTTCACTCAAAAACTGAAGTGAGTGTAGAGTTGAAATTTTGAGGACTTTTTCCTAAAGATTTAATTTAATAAATACTTGAAACTCAAAGGGATTGAATTGAGTTATTATTAATGGAGTTATGACTTTTTTAAAATAATGATGTTTTATAAAGTATAATACTCTACAAACAATTTTTTCACTCAAAAACTGAAGTGAGTGTAGAGTTGAAATTTTGAGGACTTTTTCCTAAAGATTTAATTTAATAAATACTTGAAACTCAAAGGGATTGAATTGAGTTATTATTAATGGAGTTATGACTTTTTTAAAATAATGATGTTTTATAAAGTATAATACTCTACAAACAATTTTTTCACTCAAAAACTGAAGTGAGTGTAGAGTTGAAATTTTGAGGACTTTTTCCTAAAGATTTAATTTAATAAATACTTGAAACTCAAAGGGATTGAATTGAGTTATTATTAATGGAGTTATGACTTTTTTAAAATAATGATGTTTTATAAAGTATAATACTCTACAAACAATTTTTTCACTCAAAAACTGAAGTGAGTGTAGAGTTGAAATTTTGAGGACTTTTTCCTAAAGATTTAATTTAATAAATACTTGAAACTCAAAGGGATTGAATTGAGTTATTATTAATGGAGTTATGACTTTTCTAAAATAATGATGTTTTGTAAAGTAATACTCTACAAATAATTTTTTCACTCAAAAACTGAAGTGAGCGTAGAGTTGAAATTTTGAGGTCTTTTTCCTAAAGATTCAATGTAAAAAATACTAAAAACTCAAAGGGATTGAATTGAGTTATTATCAATGGAGTTATGACTTTTCTAAAATAATGATGTTTTGTAAAGTAATACTCTACAAATAATTTTTTTACTCAAAAACTGAAGTGAGTGTAGAGTTGAAATTTTGAGGACCTTTTCCTGAAGACTCAATGTAAAAAATACTAAAAACTCAGAGGGATTGAATTGAGTTATTATTAATGGAGTTATGACTTTTTTAAAATAATGATGTTTTATAAAGTATAATACTCTACAAACAATTTTTTCACTCAAAAACTGAAGTGAGTGTAGAGTTGAAATTTTGAGGACTTTTTCCTGAAGATTCATTGTAAAAAATACTAAAAACTCAAAGGGATTGAATTGAGTTATTATTAATGGAGTTATGGCTTTCCTAAAATAATGATGTTTTGTAAAGTAATACTCTACAAACAATATTTTCACTCAAAAACTGAAGTGAGTGTAGAGTTGAAATTTTGAGGATTTTTTCTTAAAGATTCAATGTAAAAAATACCAAAAACTCAAAGGGATTAAATTGAGTTATTATGAATGGAGTTATGACTTTTCTAAAATAATGATGTTTTGTAAAGTAATACTCTACAAATATTTTTTTCACTCAAAAACTGAAGTGAGTGTAGAGTTGAAATTTTGAGGATTTTTTCTTAAAGATTCAATGTAAAAAATACTAAAAACTCAAAGGGATTGAATTGAGTTATTATTAATGGAGTTATGACTTTTCTAAAATAATGATGTTTTGTAAAGTAATACTCTACAAATAATTTTTTCACTCAAAAACTGAAGTGAGTGTAGAGTTGAAATTTTGAGGACCTTTTCCTGAAGACTCAATGTAAAAAATACTAAAAACTCAGAGGGATTGAATTGAGTTATTATTAATGGAGTTATGACTTTTTTAAAATAATGATGTTTTATAAAGTATAATACTCTACAAACAATTTTTTCACTCAAAAACTGAAGTGAGTGTAGAGTTGAAATTTTGAGGACTTTTTCCTGAAGATTCATTGTAAAAAATACTAAAAACTCAAAGGGATTGAATTGAGTTATTATTAATGGAGTTATGGCTTTCCTAAAATAATGATGTTTTGTAAAGTAATACTCTACAAACAATATTTTCACTCAAAAACTGAAGTGAGTGTAGAGTTGAAATTTTGAGGATTTTTTCTTAAAGATTCAATGTAAAAAATACCAAAAACTCAAAGGGATTAAATTGAGTTATTATGAATGGAGTTATGACTTTTCTAAAATAATGATGTTTTGTAAAGTAATACTCTACAAATATTTTTTTCACTCAAAAACTGAAGTGAGTGTAGAGTTGAAATTTTGAGGATTTTTTCTTAAAGATTCAATGTAAAAAATACTAAAAACTCAAAGGGATTAAATTGAGTTATTATTAATGGAGTTATGACTTTTCTAAAATAATGATGTTTTGTAAAGTAATACTCTACAAATAATTTTTTCACTCAAAAACTGAAGTGAGTGTAGAGTTGAAATTTTGAGGATCTTTTCCTGAAGACTCAATGTAAAAAATACTAAAAACTCAAAGGCATTGAATTGAGTTATTATCAATGGAGTTATGACTTTTCTAAAATAATGATGTTTTGTAAAGTAATACTCTACAAATAATTTTTTCACTCAAAAACTGAAGTGAGTGTAGAGTTGAAATTTTGAGGACTTTTTCCTGAAGATTCATTGTAAAAAATACTAAAAACTCAAAGGGATTGAATTGAGTTATTATTAATGGAGTTATGACTTTCCTAAAATAATGATGTTTTGTAAAGTAATACTCTACAAACAATATTTTCACTCAAAAACTGAAGTGAGTGTAGAGTTGAAAATTTGAGGATTTTTTCTTAAAAATTCAATGTAAAAAATACTAAAAACTCAAAGGGATTAAATTGAGTTATTATTAATGGAGTTATGACTTTTCTAAAATAATGATGTTTTGTAAAGTAATACTCTACAAATAATTTTTTTACTCAAAAACTGAAGTGAGTGTAGAGTTGAAATTTTGAGGACCTTTTCCTGAAGACTCAATGTAATAAATACTATAAACTCAAAGGGATTGAATTGAGTTATTATTAATGGAGTTATGGCTTTCCTAAAATAATGATGTTTTGTAAAGTAGGTAATACTCTACAAATAATTTTTTCACTCAAAAACTGAAGTGAGTGTAGAGTGGAAATTTTGGGGACCTTTTCCTGAAGACTCAATTATAAAAAATACTAAAAACTCAAAGGGATTGAATTGAGTTATTATTAATGGAGTTATGACTTTTTTTAAATAATGATGTTTTGTAAAGTGGTATCGGGTGCACTTTTGAAAAGCCAGTCATTAACGTAGGTACATCAATAAGTGTTTTCAATTTGTTTCAAGCCTTGGAACCTTTAACATAAAGTTGTCACAATGATTTTCTACTAAATTTGACGTTATTTTTCGACTGGTAAAGTCAGAAATTTGAAAAATTCAAATAATTTTTGATGTAGGATCAAAAGAGCTCTATGGAAATCTGACTCAAAGTTTCAACTTTAGAAGTTCATATCTTCAGAACCGTTTCAAATATTGGAATGAAACGTGTTTCATCTTGAAGAGCATTAAACTCTGATTCAGAATAGTTATTTTTACATTGAAATATATAGAATATTAACAGAGTAATAGATGATTTTGTGAAGCCATGTCGAAAAAATGAAATTTTTAGAGACCATTTGCATGTCGCGTCGGGCAAAACTGTCCGACAGTGATGTTTCCATTTAGGCCACGTCGGACATACAGGGTGACAATTTAACACTGAGACAAAAAATACTATGAATAAGAAAATGCCATTTAATTACATAAGGATTATATTTATTCAAAAAGAGTATATTATAGTGGATCTTAGCCTCTATTTACATTAACGATTTTTAATTTTTACATGATTACAGTTCATGTAAACTACCATTTATGGTGGAAGAAAGGGGAGGATTCATTGATTTACAGTAAAAAACTAATCTTAGATATAGTTACAATGGGGTTATTTACAATATTATGGGTTTGCGTTTCACTGATTATCCAGAGCAACAAATTAGGATTTGATCATATCTTTTTGGTAATTGGTGTCCCCTGGGGAGGCCGTCCACCATAATAGGTTAGGATCCCATTTGTTACATTGAATATACTATATACGGTAAGTGTAGCAGTGGGGCACTACCGAATACTGGCGAGAAATGGTTGAATTATAATTTGGTGTTGGGTGTCAGCTGCACAACGTAAATATTCAGCCTATAATGGGGCTTTAATAGAATAGCTGAATGCTCTCCAACTTTGCCGCAGGCAAAATTGTTTATGTGTTTTCTAGATGACGAGTCAATTGATCATATTCTATATTGTAGCTGAAATGAAATGGTCACGGCTTCAAAGGGGTGTTTCTCATTTTAGAAAAATAATTAGGGGGGGGGGAAAAGCCCCGTCTCCAAAACAGAAGGGGTTATATTGGAAATAGGATATAGGACAAAAATTGAAATAGGATAATGTTTTTATACTTATAGAATTTTATCTGCTATACCTGAGCAGCTGAAGTAGACCTTTTGAAATTCATGGTCATTGGGGCGAATTTACCTGTATCCATAATCCAACAGCTTATATATTTAAGATCTTTCTAATAGTATTTTTTGTCTAAGAAATATTCCTGATTGCTGCTTTTCTAATTGTCACCCTGTATATGCTAAACCTACACTTATGCGTAATCATAGCTGCCCGACGTACGTAAAAACTCAAAGGGATTGAATTGAGTTATTATTAATGGAGTTATGACTTTTTTTAAATAATGATGTTTTGTAAAGTAATACTCTACAAACAATTTTTTCACTCAAAAACTGAAGTGAGTGGAGAGTTGAATTTTTTGAGGACTTTTTCTTGCTTTGTGCATTAAATTTTCCAGATTGCAGGTGGATTAATAGAGATGGTGTATGTAATCCACCTGCAATCCAATGCACGGGCTACGTTAATCACCCTGTATATACATGAACAATTTTTTCTGCCGCTGTGTTATTGTTTTCAGGTGAGCCCCCCTGTAAACAAACAGAATCCAGAAGTCGTCGGATGACTCTAAGAATCTATACTAAGAATCTTCTTCTAGACAGTTTTTTGACAAAGGTAAGTCCATATTCATTAATTTCCCATTTTATTATTTTTCACTGAAAAAGTTTGAAATTTTAGTCTGTTGATCTCCTGACTTTCCTCTTTTTCTCCTAAAAATTTCACAATTTTCCCTCTAGTAGTTTTCCAGAAAAAAATAAATTGTATAAAAGTGCATTTTCGTTTGATATCCATAAAAATTGTGTCACTTCTATTTATTAGGTAAGCCGTTACCCAATAAAGTCGAGAATCATTCTGAGCCCAAGTAGAATATTATAGGCTATTAATTATTTCTGGTAAAAATCCTAATTGTGGTTTGTAAGTGCAAGGTAATAGTACATTTTTCACATTTACAATAGAACCTCGATTATCCGAGCTCTGGATTAATCGAGCCAGTCTAAAGACCCAAAAATCCAAGGATACGGAATATAGACCGTATTAACCGAGTTTCTAGAATATACCATACATAGTATAAAAGTTCTGAGACCTATTTAGCCCTTAGACTGATACCCCAGAAAATAACTTCTGTTTATAACTGGCCAGTCACGAATATTT
This sequence comes from Ceutorhynchus assimilis, assembly GCA_917834065.1. NCBI lineage: Eukaryota > Metazoa > Arthropoda > Insecta > Coleoptera > Curculionidae > Ceutorhynchus > Ceutorhynchus assimilis. The sequence goes on from OU892279.1 coordinate 53,076,681, forward strand.
ATCTACACTCTTCATAGGTATACATATATGTACATTCGGATTATCCGAGTTTTCAGTTATCCGAGGTCCACGTTACTTTGGATAACCGGGGTTCTATTGTACCTATCTACATTAGTGCTTTAGTATTTTGGGTATTGGGTATTGAAGGTGAATAAATAAGTAATTTTTAATATAAAACATTGAATTTTCACTAACATAAAGTTGTTTTTCCAGACATTCCTTTTCCAAATTTTGAACCATGAAGTGATGAGCTGGTTTTGGTCATGGATATGATACAAATGGATCAATAAAGGCTAAGTTTATCATTACTTTGGACATTGTACAGCCACTCTAGACATGGGACAAATAACTAGGATTTGTGGACATTGAAACAAATGACTGACAATGGTAGACGTATAGCCACAACCGACTGGACAATGATGGACATGACTGCATGGATCCAAACTTTTATTACTTTTCTCTTCCAGGTGAAATTACATATGTGTCAATTCCCGAAAAACAGTTCATGATTCGACTGAATCTTTAAAGCAGGGAAGCCCCGGGGGAGCCTAATGCCATAGTTGTCCTGGACCTCATTTGTTGCACTAAATATACACCGTAAGCATGGTAAGTGTTTGCAGTGGTGACTTCCTAGCTGGCGAGTGAAGGTTGAATTGATGGATAGTTGACGGTTTTGGCTGTACAAGTGTAATTTCAAAGTGCATTAGGCCTAACGGGGAAAGCACTTGAAAAAAAAAACGCACCGACAGCTCGTACCTCTAGGGTGGTGTGGAAATTGGGCTTGAAGTTACAATGTTGAAACTTAACAAGGTAAGTCATTGAAAATAAAACTTTCTTTAGTAAAATTATAAACTTTTTGTTATAGGGCAGCACTAATAACCGAGAGTTTTAAGCTTAAATCTGCAAGACTTGTGACTGGAATCCAGAATTATATGAAGTCATGGTAAAAATCCTGGTAAGTTTTTTTCATTTTGGACATTGGAATCAAGAATCAGACCTATTTCCAAATTGGGGAAAAGACGGCTTTTCAATGTATCAAGTTTGAGTTAATTTTTCCAGGAAAAAAAGATCTCAGATCAACTTCCAACTTCCAGAAACAAAATTCAAGTTTGGAAAATTTGTTTTCATGATTTAATAGCTTTTTTGATCTATTTTGGCTATGGAAGTTTTGTTTTTGAGCAATGAAAGGGCAATTTTACACGAGTTTCCAGACTGTAAAATTGGAAATTTGAAATTTTCCGATTGATTTTTTACTACTTACATTTATTTCACTATATTATGTATGTACAAGATTATCCACCAAAAGTGCTTTTACCTTATATACCTGTTATAATTGAAGAGGTAATATCTCAATATCCATAAGAGGTATCGTGCCAAATTTTTCTGAGATTGTAGCTCTTACTGAATGCTTTGATGTGGTATTTGAGAAATATTTGTACCACCAGTGGATGAAATTTAGACAAAATTCCAACTTTGAGGGCTGAAAAAGCCCATTCCGGCAAGCTACATGGAGTCGCCAGTATCATGGCCCTGGAGTCTAATAAAAAGGAGATGTCTAGAGACCGCACTTTAAGCACAGATACGAGTTACCACAATAAATCTGACTAGGTTACAGTGGTAGAGGACGCCTTTGCGCCATCTCCATTCAAACAAGTCTAATCTTATCTAATACTATACATTATGTTACCACGATACTGAATAACGCTTACCAATATGAACACAACAACGCCCTGTATCGCACGCGTTGGCATCGCTAGAACGGCATCGCGCAACGCTCACCGCTTGAGCGGTGTCAATGTGAACGCGCATTTAGGATAAAAAATTTCGACAAAAAAAATTGAAATTTCATCGTTTTAGTAAGAAGGTTGATTTAGATTTTGGAAAACTTTAAAAGGTCATAACTTTTTTTCTATTATAGATAGAAAGCTGAAACTTTCACTGAATTTTATCCTTTTCAAAGGACTACAATCCCTGAAATTTCAGCTCATTTACACGTATAGTTTCTGAGATAAAATCATGTTAAGCAATTTTTCTGAGTGCCTTTTTTCTTAGATTTCGGCTTCAAATCTGAGAATAATTCAGTGTATGTAGTTTGACTGAACATTAGGATACAAAATCTCGAAAAAAAAAAAAATTGAAATTTCATCGTTTTAGTAAAAAGGCGAGTAAAAAGGTATCTACCTCATGATTTAGATTTTGGAAAACTTTGACAAGTCGTAACTTTTTATCTATTATAGATAGAAAGCTGAAACTTTCACTGAATCTTATCCCTTTTAAGGGACTACAATCAACAAGTTTTTTGATATTATCATTTTCATAACAAAAAATCTTCCAAATTCTTACCTGCGACTTATTATTAAGTTTTTCCTCCAACTGATCCAGTTTCCTTCTGGCATAATTTGAATGATCGCCTACATTCAGTCCGTTTTCAATACTACCAGCAAAATCCGCAGAAACTAGTTTCTCATCTCCTGACCCAGAACTATCGGTTTCAATCAAATTATTCTCAGACTCCATCGCAATAAGCATTTCTTTATAATAGTCGCTTATTAAAAACGGTTGATAATATTTGTCTTCTATTGTTTGAACCACTTGTTGCTGGACTTCGTAAAATACTTCTGGACCTTTGTCGCCCAATAAAAATGCTTCCATTCGTTTCTTTACAGTTTTGTCCACTTTAATCTCGGACACGGGATTTCTGATAAAAGTGTAAAATATTTCAGCACCTAATTGATGCCACTGGTTTCTTTGTGCGGTACGTAATTCTTCAACGGCAATCCAAAATCGAATTAGATCATGACTAGCGAGGGTTTGTAGAAATTGTGACAAATATTTTCGTCCTGTAATTTGATCTAGAATTGTTTGAAGTGAGAGCACCTGAAAAATCATTCAATAAAGAATTATTTTTTTTTGAAAAATATCAAGGCAATAATTACCTTTTTGAAGTCATCACCATACTGATATCCTAAATCAAAGCCAAGACTAGTCAATTTTCGTTCACACAAATTTTTAGCCATTGTCAAATGAGTAATGGTTTTCTTTAACCGTTTTGCTGCATTTATTTCAGATTTTTGAATACCTGACGACTGCATATTTCCCTTATCATTATCTAAATCCACCCCTTTGGCACGATTCAAGTTTTGCAAAGTTGTAGCTTGCATTAGCTTTGTTACAATATTATACCTAATAATAGTAATTTTTCTCAAAAAAATCAAAATATTACCTTAGTAGTGTGTCTTACCTAATTTGTTTTAACACTTGTATATCATCAATCTTCTCAATATAAAGTTCAACATGATCTAAAGCTTTTTTTGGTAAATTAATTTGTTGTTGATTAGCTTTTTCAATAAAATTAATTAAATTCCTATTGAAAAAATCTGGATCTGTGATCAAATCAACAAATGGCTTGAATACTACAATGGAATAGAATCACTTATGATTTTGAGTTTCCAAAAACAAAGTACCTTTACAACAGATTACTTCTCTAATAAAATATTTGGTTGGAGATAAAGAGTAAGCTCTTGGCAATAAAAACATGATCAGAACTTCGCTCAATGTTCTCAAATATTCTAGCTCTTTTTCTGAAGACATTATGTAAATTGAGAGATGAAATTCAGGAGGAATGTGTTGTTCAACACTAGAAAATGCTCAAAATATAAAACAATATAATTCCTTTATAATAGGTAAACCAACTTTGCTGCTCTCGCTTCCCTAATCTTTTCAAAATGATTAGTAATGACATCCACAATATTACATGCAATGAGTTTTGCATGGTCAACTCTTAACATCTTGTCATGAAGATTTTTTACAGCGCCCCACAAATCATCTCTAAGAAAATACAACATATTTTCTAAGATAAATAAGTAGTTAAGTAATAATCTTACTTAATATTTATTCCTAAATAATCCAAATCATATGTGTAATCTTTTAGATACACAGTAATGTAATCTCTTATAACAAAGTCTAGTAGTTGTTGAAGTAAACTGTCTACAGTTCTTCCAAAAACTGGCGTTAAATTGGCTTCACAGCTTTTTGCAGATTGTTGCGATTCATAGTCTCTCTGAAAATTGTATAGTTAAGCTATGTCAATCTGTAAATTGACTACTTACCATAAGTTTATTACGAAAATTTTCAGATTGTTTAAGGTCATGTTCGGCTCCAATGATGGTTTTATGAGGCGATGAAAGCATAATGTTGATCCACAGAGCAGATACGACGCCCATTAGCGCAATTAAAACTAGCAGTACTAGGAATAGTGCCCACGTTAAGCATGATGGCCAAAAATATACAGTTATAGCAAATAGACCAGCTGCAATGCTTGTTAATGCATATTTTTTGGTGCTTGTCCTACAAAAACCACACAGTCTTTAGGCTTTTAAGGGTTTTTTTCAAAAGCCACTATTTGTATTTATATAAAAAGGGATAAAACTTACATTATGCTTAAGGTAAAGAATGACCTGACATATTTTACTACCCAAATCCTGCTAGATTCAAAATTTTTGTTTTATTTTGGATTTTTAAATCCTCTGAACTAAAGGAAGGGTCAACTATTTGTAAACAAGCTAGAGAAGGACTTATCGATATCGATAATATATATCGTATATCGAATCGATTTTTTCATATCGATATGTATCGATGAAGATCTTGCAAATTAAAAACTAACCTCATTCGTCATAGTATATTTACTAACAAGTGCGAAAAGTGGCACTTTCCGGCCACTTAGATACCCTCCAATTTTAGATATTTTCATTTTTCCGCACTACTGCGCAAAAAAGAGGTTCTACGCACGCTCGTGCAAAGGTTTCGCAGCCCAAAACAAATGTCAAAGTTTTAAATAATCAGGAATCGCCTAGTACCTAAGCCTAGTACTCATAACTGCGAAATTAGCATTTTTTTGACATTGCGTTGACAAATTGACGTTTGATACACGCATAAAACGTCTAATTGTCAACGCAACGTCAAAAAAATGCGAATTTCGCAGTTATGAGTACTAGGCTTAAGGGAGGATTTTCATGCATCCGTTTTTCCGTCGAAATATGTCCGAAAAGTCTTCTATTTTGACATATTTATATACGATTATGTCAGAATAGAATGTTTTACGGACATATTTCGTCGGAAAAACGGATGCATGAAAATCCTCCCTTAAGCCTAGTACTCATTATGCGTGTATCAAACGTCAAATTGTCGAAGCAATGTCAAAAAAATGTGAATTTCGCAGTTATGAGTACTAGGCTTTACATGGATATCTCTATTTAGTGCGTTCGGTATTTTGATCTGAGTTTTCCAAGCTTAAATTTACCGTTCGTTTTTTTAAAAAGTGTACTCGGTGCAGGCTTATTCGCGTTCGTTTAAAATTTCAGGCACTCGGATACAGTGTTCAACTGCTCTGTTCGCTCGCTGGACACGTGATTACAGCTCCGCTCTACTCTTTGAGTAAAATACCGAACGCAAGGTTAAAAGAAAACGGATCAATAAGACGATTAAGAGCCGATTTCTCAATAGCGAGTCACCTCCGGGTTAGTTTTAACTCCAGGGTAAGCGTGTCCGTCCAGTTGTTATGTTTACCCTGGAGTGATGCTTAACCCGTTGGTGACTTTGCTAGTGAGAAACCGGCCCTAAAGATCTGTTCCTGTTTTCAGCGAAATCACAAACCAGTAGAACGTTTTTGATTGGTGCAAATCCCCAACAACCAGTTTTCTGACTATTTTCAACCAATGGAATCCGCTCTGCGAACGGTAAATTTATGCTCGGAGAACTCAGATCAAAATACCGAACGCACGGCAAGAACCAAGCCAGACTTAATCTAAAGGCAGGTTTACATTTTGTTAACTGCAAAGTGTTTAGTGTCAAATATCAATTTGACATATAGTGTTACTATAGAAAAATAGAACACGATTTGATTTACAGTGGGAATCATTGCAATTGGCACACACTCTTTTAACATCCCTCGTATTACGTCAAAATTCTAACCAATTATTCTGTTTAGAGGATGTCATTGGTTTAGTGCCATTACCTGTGTGTCATAGAAGTCAAATTCTGACACATTACGGGGGATGTTTCTGAAGTGTGTGCCAATTGCAATGATTCCCACTGTACTTGCACTTTGAAGTGCAAGTTGCAAGTGCACTTAGGGCCAAATTATGGACCAACTGGTAAGTGTCTGGTTGTTACCTAGCAGGTACTTTCTATGCACTAGAGAATAGAAAGTACCTGCTAGGTAACAACCAGACACTTACCAGTTGGTCCATAATTTGGCACTTAGGGCGAGTTCTCATGAGCGTAAGTTGACATTCCTGACGTAATCACGTGATAAGATGGTTGGGTTTTATTGATAAAATATTCGCTATGCTAGATATTTTACTAATCAAATTACACCATATTATAACGTGATTACGCCAGAAATGTCAACTTACGCTCATGAGGGCGAGACCCCACGGGCGTAATTGACGTAAGCGTAACTAGTCACGTGATTTAATTTGTACGATTTCATTGGCGGCAGTGCAGCCATCTTGAATTTTTGACATTACGCTGCCACTACGGCAAAAAGTTGGCCTCGGCTGCGCTTCGCTTCGCCTCGGCTATTTGAATACACCTCGCACCTAAAAGTACGCTTTCGCAGCTTGGAATGTAAATAACTATATGAAGTCATCTGGAGTGCCTCAACATAATGCAAATCTCCATGAGGCACGCCAGATGCGTCATCAAAGGTGTCTTCTCGCGTCTCAATTTTTTTTAAAACTGGTTTTAAACAATGTCACATGACGTTATCAGTGATGTGCCTGTAGACCAAGGAGAATACACACTCAGGAGTGCTTATCGGCCTCGTTTTTGGTAATCGCCGCCATATTGGTTTTCAACCATTGCCGACGCCATAACTAAGTCGTCAGCTGTTTAAACAGCCTACATCAAGGCGAGAAACGCCATTCTGCTTACGTCACAACTGATTGTTTGGCTAGGCGGGGTAAGGGGGGATTTGTTACACACAGGCCTTATGAGGATAAGCCATCCTGTAGTAGTAGTGTGTATCATCCTTGCCTGATGTAGACAATGTCAACCTAAACAATTGATTGTCTACGCGTAGATAATTCGAATTGTTTACGTGAGCATTTGTCTACACATTGTCTACATGAGGCGTAAACAATATATTATTTTTTTACTACTAACCTGAGAAATAGTCATTATTCAATCTATTTTTCTAGGAAAAAATTGAATTTCTCTCCCTAGGTTAATAATGAAAATAATGAAAAAATACCTAGGTTAATAATGAAAATGACGTCATGACTCAAGGATATTGTCATGTTTTTATTGGTTCAATTTCAATTTCATACGTCAAATAAAAAAAAATACAAGTTTCTGTAGGTATATAGGAAGTTATCATAAGCTGTTGATAGAAGGCACCACTTTCAAGAGGGCGTTCAAAAAAAAAAAATTACAGCACAGGCACTGTAGAGCACAGATTAAAAATTATTCATTTTCCACTTGCAGTAGTAAAAAAAAAATCTATATATTCCTCGGTAAAGAAAGTCATTATATAGGTAGGTACCTCACGCATCACGCATTATAAACCTCAACTATTTTAGGCGAGCCCTAACGATAAGTATTCCCTAAAATGTTATTTTTACATGGAGAAATGTCAGTTTAAGGCATACCTAGGTATTGTTAGGGCTTCCCTAAAATAGTTGGTGGAAATGGCTACCATTGGCGTATCCAGGAATTGGGGCTAGGAGGGGCTGAGCTCACGAAAAAATGTTTGAAGCCACGCCTAATTTTTGTAAGGAATTTACCTGTTATATACCCAAACGTTACGCGACTAATTTTTTTTGCAGGGCTACAATAGTAATTTTCTGTGCGACCCGGCTCATGTAAATTGAGGCCCGAGGTGCATATTATTTTTAAAAAAAAATTAATTGGCATTATGCGCGGCCCTGCGGGCCGAAAAGTATCAAATTTTGCCCCCGCCTCAGGGCGCAAATAGGTGCTTTACGGCCCTGTCGTACATAAAGATAATTATCTGCATCGGGACGCGAGTTTGATATGTTGACTTGAACTCATTCGCTTTTTTTTTCTCCTTCCTCTCCTGAGGGAAAAAGTATGGCGGAAATTTGAGGTGAAGCTCTGATTCCCTTGCTGCAACCGCCACTATGTAGTCATAGAAATACCTTATTATAGGTATACATAATATAGTAAAATAAACTTTATTTCTAAGAAGGAAAATTTAACAAAGTACGCACATAAGCTGCACCATAAAAAATATTAGAAATATTTACGAATAATAATGGAAAGTACCTACCTACGGTAAAGTATGCAGAATAATTATTTTTTTAAAAAATACAATAATGGTTATAATATTTAAAATATCCTCTTGAAAAAAAAAGTTGCCTTGGAGGGGGGCTGCAGCCAGGCAGCCCCCCCTTGGATACGCCTATGGAGTGCAGAAATGGCCATTAGAAAAATTAAGAAGAAAACGAAAATTCAAGATCCGGGAATAGACAAAATATGAGATGGAAAAATTGAAAAATAAAGAATAAATAAATATATACTAATATTAATAATAATACCTGAGTGCCTCTGCCTGAGTAAACATCAAAAAATTAGCGGCAGGGGCGTGGCTAACTTCTATATTCATATTCAAAATTTGCAAGAATATGGCGGCGGTACCGAATTTCTATTTGAAAAGGTTAAGTCACTGTAGGTGGGCCGGGGCCATTGGAAAGGGTTGAAAAGGAAACAACCAATCAAATACCTTGACGATACATAAACGCCGGAAAGGGGCTCAACTAACCAATTGAATGCTTTGCTGATATCAAGGGAATCTGATTGGAAAGGGGCGGGGCTTATATCCAACCTATTAAATGCTTTGTTGATATCCTTGCGTTTGAAAACGAGTCAGCCACAGTGTTGCCAGCTTGACGGAATTATCCCCGTTTTGCCTTTTTGAGGAAATTTTCTATTTTCGTTCGCAAAGGGTAGAAGCGGGATAGCGGAATTTTTTTTTTAAAGATAAAAGTCAAAATGACATTATGTTGGCAAAACAAGTTAAATTGTCGATGCTTTCAAATTTTTTATGTAGAGAAGGCTTGTGCTGCCAACATATAGGTAGTTACTAAATTTTTGACATGGGGAATTATCTTTTTCTTTTATTTATTAGTCGCAAAATTTTCATATTCAATGAAAAATTGGTAATTTTAAGTTTCTAGCACACGATATGCAATAGGTATACAGGGTGGGCCATTGAACTTAAGACATTATTGAACTTTTTTTTTCAAAAACGCGCCATTTTCGAGATATTGAAATGTCTCAATTTAAATGGATCACCCTGTATAACACCAAGAATTTTATTCTTCGAATCGAGTTAAATTGTCTGTTATGACACTCGATATAGAATACGACAGCTCCGGACTTCGTGTAATACGTATCGAAAAACAGAATCGCATTTTAACAAATCGATACGAATTTCGATTCGAGTCGTAAAATAGAATCCGGCAGCTGGCAACGTTGCATTTTTTCTTCCCATCTCTATGATCCAACTTCACTGTTTACTTTTTGCCTTCTTCGCTGTCTACCTGCTTTATGGCTGTCAGGTGTCAGTCACTTGACTCAAGAAACAAGAAAATTCATTGCTTTTAAAAATATTTTTTGTGTGAAAGTGTGAAAGGTTTGCTAAAAACTTATCGATTCAACTAATTATTTAAATAAGAAAGTGATAAAAGAACTAAACATGTTGATATATGGATCATGAAAATTTCTGGAAATAGAATTACATTGGTTTTGTACAAGGTGAGTGGCAGTTTTGTTTGCTATTCCTTGCTGAATATTATTATCTGAGTCATTTTTTATAATTCAATTGATTAATGCTCATCAGTTAGGTTCTAGTCATTGGAAATTCCATCATAATTATTCTACTGTTAAAAACAACTTTGAAAAATTGCATATCAAAATCCTAGAAAACAGTTTTCTAATATTTTGCAGCTCCTAAAATTATTGTCTTCTGTATACACAGACTGCTTGAAACTAGGCAAGTTATTATAAACGTTTTTGCAGGCTCTATTTTTAAAATATTCAACACAATGGCTAATTCTTACGCAGACGGTATCAAAGTGAAAATATCAGAAAAGTACAAGCCACCCTGTAGAATAAGCATGCCTATATCGTATTCCCAGCGTCTCACACTCAACAAACAAATACAGGACAGTAGGCCCTCTTATAATTTCAATTTGGAAAGATCTGCTTTGGAAAAAGTCAATGAAGTGAAAGGAATTAGGAAAAAATTGGTAAGTATTAAGTAATGTTTCAGTGGGTACTTACATGTAACTGATTTAACATTTCTGCGACCATTTGGGGTATTCTATGTTCCTCAGTTGCATTTTTTTAGCAATATTTTTACTTAGGAATATCAAAATAAGATGTAGATTCAAATTTAACATTTTTAAGTTAGAAATTTTGTAATAATCAAGAGACTTTATATTAAACAACTGTACAATCAATATCCTTCACTGGCTTTTTGAGAATGTTTCTTACTCTGAATACCATATCTTGGTTTTTAATGAAACTTGGTTGACGGAACACTTCCAGGATGCTGAACTTCAAATGCTTGATTTCAATATTTACAGGAAGGACAGACCTGTCGAAAAAAGCGTTTTCTCAAGAGGGGGTGGGGTACTAATAGCAGTTCGAAAGAATATTACAAGTAGAGTTCTGGAAGCAAGTAATAATACTGAACATTTGTTTGTACAGATCGATATGAACGGTACCGGTTTCATTTTTGCAACTGCTTATTTCCCACCTCGGAGTGCCTTTGAAAAGTATGCACAATTTGCTGACAGCCTGGAAAGACTGACGGAAGCATACCCAGATAGTAAAGTGTGTGTTTTGGGCGATTTCAATCTTCCTAATGGACAATGGTCAAAAGTTGATTTGGCTTCTGTGGCTGTCCCTCTGCCAACAGCTTCTCCAAACCAAGTTGAGTCCCTCCAAGTACTATCATTTTTATGCTCATACCTTAACCTATATCAGGTAAACTCACTTAGAAACGAGAACGGATCTATCCTGGATCTGGTGTTTTTGCAAGACAAGGAAGCTACAACTCTCTATGCAGATGAAAGTCTATTACCTGTGGACAACCACCACCCACCACTAGTTTTGAGTATTAAGTGTGAACATCATCATTTTAATAATCATGGAATCACAGGTGAGGGTTTTTATAGAGACTTCCATGCCATGGACATTACGGTAGTGTGTGACTTTCTCTCTTATTTCACTTGGGACACTTTGTTCCTAAATAAATCCCTGGATGATATAATCAATGTATTTTATGATGTTCTATACTTAACTGTGGATCTTTTTGTTCCTCTAAAAAAGTACTCTGCCAAAAATTTTCCAGTGTGGTTTTCTCAGGACTTGAAGGAAACGATAATTGAAAAGAAAAAAGCACACAAAAAATACGTTTCAACTGGACTTTATAAGGACTATAAGTTATTTTCTGCATTAAGAGCTAGATGTAAAATCATTAAGAATTAGTGTTATCAATGCTATATAGCGCAAACTGAATCTTCCTTGAGGGTTAATGCTAAAAACTTTTGGAAGTTTGTTAACAGTAAAAAGAAAAATTGTGATATTCCTTCTGAAATGTACTACAATAATATCAGGTCTTCAACTGGTGGCGAAATTGTAAATTTGTTTGCTGAGTATTTTTCGCAAATGTACTCTGATAAGGTCTGTGATGTTACACACAATGTCCCATCTTTCAGTCATATTAATTTGTCTAACTGTAACTTTTCTATTTCTGAAATTTATGTAAAACTGTCATCCTTAGATATCAGCAAGAGTGCAGGCCCAGATGGGATTCCCCCAAGACTTCAAAAACAATGTAGCTTTATACTGGCACGTCCACTTCATGTCATCTTTAATCTATCTTTGGAAAACGGTATCTTCCCAACTTTCTGGAAAACTAGCTTTATTACGCCTATTCTAAAATCAGGAGATACAGCGCAAGTTGATCACTATAGGCCCATTAGTATACTAAGCTGTATACCTAAGGTCTTCGAAAGCCTTGTTTGTGATTTTCTAGCTAAGAATTTGAGAAGCAGTTTTAGTGACAAGCAATTTGGGTTTCTTGCGCACCGCTCGACTGAACATAACCTGCTCACATTTACCGACTTTTTGTTGGAGGCCCTGGAGGAGGGGCATCATGTACACGCCATATACACCGATTTTTAAAAGGCGTTCGATCGTGTAAACCACGAAGTACTAATTCAGAAATTGGCTGTGAAAGGGATCCGTGAAAGGGATCCATGGAAGGCTTTTAAGGTGGTTGGGATCGTATCTCTCTGGTAGAACGCAAGTAGTACGTATTCAGAGCTACAAGTCATGTGAAATCCAAGTCCCATCAGGTGTGCCTCAGGGTTCGCATCTTGGCCCTCTGCTTTTCAATGTGTACATTAATGATATTTCCTCCTGTTTTTTACACACCCATTTTTTAATGTTTGCGGATGATTTAAAATTTCACATGAGAGTCGACAAAACTGAAGATTGTTTAAAAATACAATCTGACCTGGATCGTCTGTCTGGCTGGTGTACACAAAATGGAATGGAATTAAATGTTAAAAAGTGCCATCTAATGATTTTCAGTTGTGGCAGGAACCCCACCCAGCGAGTATACTCTGTGAATGGTTGTCCGCTGAATGCTGTTTCTCAGATAAGAGATTTGGGAGTTATTTTGGATAGTCAATTGTCTTATATACCTCAAATATCATTGGCTGTCTCCAAATCTCTTCAAATTCTGGGTTTCATCAAGCGCTGTACTAAGGACTTTCTCCACACCTCTTCAATTAAAACATTGTATTGCTCTCTTGTGCGCCCACACCTCGATTACTGTTCTTGTGTTTGGTCTCCTCATTACGATGTCCATATCCAGGCTATTGAAAGAGTACAGCATAAGCTTTTGAGGTACATCTCCTTCAAACAGCTGAAAACATCAACTATTCTGAAATGGAAAACAATACTGAAAAAATTGGGCTTCACGTTCCTTTACGGCAAACTAGACAGAACCATTCCTTTAATGCTCCACCCCATAGAACCAACTATGGTTTAAACTCATTTTTGTCTAGGACCGCTCGACTTGCCAATCAACACTGTGATACTCTAGACTTTTTTGTCGTCCAAAGAACTTTTAAAAATAAACTGTTACATATTGTTTAATATTTTATTTTAGCTTCAGACTTAAATTTTAAATTTTATATTTTGTTTGTGTTGCAACTCATTGTTATTGTTGATCAGGTTTCTAGGGTTTTATTTATATTTTAATTTTAATGTTAATTTGATTTGATCTATTTTAATATAATTTAATTTGTTTTAAGGTTAGGTAGAAATTAGGTATTTTATATTACTAAAATTGTACTGTTTTTTAATTGGGAAATTACCCGTTGATAAAAAAAAAAAAAAAATAAAGTAACAAAATTTTCACACTTTTGACAATATTCGGCCGAGACACCTCAGAGCCTGCCAGGGGCGCCGGGTTTTAGAAAACCTCGTGGGTGCTCCTCAATTTGCTGATGCTCATACACCGGTATTGGGCGGGGGGAGGGGGTGAAAAGCCCGCCGCTGATGGTGACAAAATCCTTCCTAGTGCCACGCCCAGAAACATATAAGGCTATGGTCCGAAGATAACCAAACCAACGTTAACCGTTAGCTCTGTTTCAACAGACATGAGAACCGTTCCAGAACCAATAATTTCCAGTTGCCCACCGATTTTCCAATAAGTTGAACGTTTATCCTACTTGACAAATGAACTGATCGCGTGGAAATTACCGTTCTGAACGGTTTTCATTTCTGTTGGAACAGTACTAAAGTAACCGAATCGGTTGACCGATGGTTAATGAAAATTCCGTTTACTTGGGGAACGCATCCGTCATCCGATGATACGGCAATACGAAATTGTTCCGATTGGTTGAATTTACGGCTTCTTATTGGTGAGAAAGTTCAGAAATTTTCTGATGTTTGGCATTTACATGCATCCGACATCTAATGATAACAATCGTTCATGAATAGTCGAAAATATTTGACTGTTCAGGTCATAAAGGTTATTGAAATATTTTTCTTTGTCCGTGAGCCTCATATCATTCAATAAATACACCTTGTTGACTTTTTTTTATAGATATCTAACAAAACATGGAAAGTTAAAATTAAACGTCAAAAATGTCAAATCATACGGTATGAAAGTTAAAATTATTGTAACTTTATCCGACGTTGGAGAAAAGTTTAAAATATTCGGATAAAAAATGGCGGGAAACTGTTCAACCAATAAGAGCTTCGTTGTATCATCGTACCATCGTACGACGGATGCATGAAAACCTACCCTTAGTGTAACCCCTTGAGGGGCCGAATTTACAGTCGCCACTTGTTCTTGAGGTTTCCTCAGAACTTAAGGAAACCTTGAACGTTTAGAATTGATATGACTAACTTGTCAAATAGTAGCAAGTGTCCATTCTAAACTCACGACCTCCAAGGAAGAGTCACGGAACAACTAAATTTGGCACGGAATAAAGTCTGTTTTTTTGTTAAAGATAATTCCCTAAGTCAAAAATTTAGTACCTATGCTCGTGGGTGCTCCACACCCACTGTTTACGTCTCCCCGAGCACCCACGTAGTCGGCGCCCCTGGAGCCTGCAGCTCAACTAATGTAGCAGAGTCAAGGGAAGTTTAGATTTATATTTTCAACTCACAAACATTGTAATATCCTGAAGATTTTGCATCACTTGTCTGTGCACAATAAATAATTCCTACTAAGTATGTGTGTCTTATTTCTTCACCAAACAAAAAATTGTACAAACTGATATTTACTCAATAACAAAAATTATTGTAGGCAGAAGAACGAAAGCAAAGACTAGAAGCAGCCAAGCAAGAGTTTGACGAAAAAATTGACCAAGAAAAATCCAATCAACTAGAAAAAGAACAAGCAGAAGCAAAAATTGTTGAAGAATCTAAAACGACAGAAGCAAAATATACCAGGGCACAATCAAATACACAAGACTACTCCAATCGTAGTAATTCTAGTCAAATTCAACCCAATTACATAACCAAAAATGGAATTCTCATGCCTATTCCTGTGACCAATAATTATTCAACAACTCCTTGTAATATGCTAATGCCAACTACCACATTGTTCCAACCTCAACAACCAACAATGAGTAAATCATTTAATTTATCGGATTTTGAATCTGACACTTCTAGTCCATTTGATAATATGGAATTGAAATCAATAAATGATTTGGAAGAGTTGGCCCAAGTCTTGAAGAGCGATAGAAATACCTTTCAACAGTCACAAAATGTTTATCCAAGCAACTCTGTTTATCAAAATTATAGTTCTGGCGTGACAAAAAGCTTTGGAAATTTACCTGCTAACAGCTATCAACCATATAGTCAGCCAAATTCTGGAACACCTCAAAATTCTTTAGCTTATAATGGAATTCCTAATACTTATAGTCAAGTAAATAATATCTACAATCCTCATTCCACAACTTATAGTCAATATAATAACCCTTATGCCAATCAGAGTAGTTATAGTGTTGCAGGTACTACAGCAAATTATAACAACCAAATAAATGGCTACATATATAATGTTCCTCCTCAAAATATGGCCAATCACTACCCTCCTTATTCTATCCAAAAATCCAACTGTAAAAGTGTCCCTGATCTTGTTAAATCTGTTGAAAAAGAATTAGACGCTACACATTTAAATGATACAGTTGAAAATAGTAGACATTCAATATCTAGTTCGTATTATACCACAGATGTGCCAGTACCTACTAGGCCTAAAAGCACAGATTCCGTGTATCCTAAAACAAGGACTAAGGATGACACTCTGAATCCATTGATTAAGTTAACTAAGGAACAGAGAGAGATTTGTAAAAATGTTAGTTTAATGGGATTTCCATTGGATCGAGTCGTACGAGTTTGTGAAACTGTTGGAAGCGACCAGAAAAAGGTAATTTTTATTGATCTTTTTTTTAAAAAAAAATATGTATATGTTTTTGTAGATTGTAGATCATTTACTAGCTCTCTCGGAGCTCCTTGATCTAGGATTTGCTGAAAAAGACGCTTCAGAAGCACTGATGAGAAACGATAACAACAGAGACAAAGCTTTAGATCTTCTGATTTCCTAATTCGCCAGGCAACTATTTACAGGCTGTGGTGTAATGTATTTTAATAGAGTTTATTTGCATACAACTGAACATTCTGGAAGAGGTGAATAACATGGATTGATTATTTTATCAGAGGAATAAATTTGTGAATATATGAAAAAGATTTGATTTGTAAATTATGTGATATATACATTAGTTGCGTATTTGCCTTTGCTTTGGAAATTTCACTATTATGATTTGTATTTTAAGAAAAAAAAATCACTTTGCCATAATTTGCAATATTGGATACATTGGAAATTTGGATTTTATTTTGTTAAATATAATACTTTGAGTATTGAACTTTGCTAGAAGTGCCTGTATATGTCTAGGACATTAGGCTTTATACCTTTTTATTGCTTTAATATCTAGGGAATAAATGAAGAAGAAAAAAATTGTATGAATACTCAACTTGTGCAAATAAAAATGTTATTATTTATTATAATATTTTGTTTTTGTTACCACTCTACTCTTAGAAGTTTATCAACTTATTATTAAAATGACTTGGAGCTTGTTGTGGAACCACAACGGTTATTTTTTTTTTTCCACTAAAAATAGGTTTATTGTGATATTTTCGCTCACGGCGGCTGACCCAATGCTCTTGACCTTTTTCTCATCCATAGAACCAACAGAAAATCAGTCTCGAGAAGTACCTGACGCGACCCTTATGTTCGGTGGTGCAACACATACCCTCTCTCTCTCTTGACCGCAACATTAGAAGTTATTAATTTGTATTTTTCTTGAGTCACTGTTTCAGTGTTTTGGCAGTTTGTGTATTGATTTAATCCTAAGAAGTTCAATAAAGTTGTTATAAAAAAGTGAACTAGTTTGGATTGGATTTATGTACAGTTCATTTAGAGTCTCTAGTGAATATAGACTCCCGCTCCTAATGTAGGTACTGATTTACGTTCAATCTCCTACAGAACTCACTTTCAAAATATGTGAGAAGCTTTTCTATGCAAAATTTTATTTGTATTTTCAAAAGTTTATGAACAAATCAGCAGAACTGATTTTTTGAATTTCTATTTCAGTCTCCCTTAAATAAATTGCATAGGTAATGGACTCAACTTTTTCAAGGTTTCATCTAGAACGAAGAATGCAATAAACATAAATATGAAAAAATATATAAAAACCGCAATAATTGGAAATTATTTCTCTTATGGTCGTCTAAAATTGAAGTATAGGAATTATTCAGTTGAATCATCTTAACACGAAAACTCCCATCTATATGTTTTAATACTGGGAATTGGTTTTAATAGATACCACCATACCATGAAATGTTAATTTTCTTGAATGTTTGCTTTTT
Organism: Ceutorhynchus assimilis; assembly: GCA_917834065.1. Taxonomy (NCBI): domain Eukaryota; kingdom Metazoa; phylum Arthropoda; class Insecta; order Coleoptera; family Curculionidae; genus Ceutorhynchus; species Ceutorhynchus assimilis. The sequence goes on from OU892279.1 coordinate 53,094,162, forward strand.
TTGATTAGTAGGATCAGTCTGACTAGATTTCTTCACATGAAAACAATGAATCAATTAGTTTGGTGTTTTATGTTAATTACTTATAGTCCTTTGTGCTATGGACAAGCTTTTGAAGTTCCAGATGCTACTGTTGAAGTGTTTAGTCCTAGAGGATTGAGAGTATCTATTCCAGGTAAGTTATGAACATCAATATCTTAATATTTGTTTGAATGGGTGAAAATACACAGAAACAATAGTTTTTTTAATAAAAACCCTCAAGTATTGCATATTTTTCTTTATTGTTAATGAACTTGAAAAACATATATAAAACGCCTTATATTTAATTTATTCCCAATTACCAGTTATTTGTTTTAAATCAAGGTCAAATATTTCTTAATTAAGTACTTATCACTAATTTGTATAACTAGTTTATTTGCTATTGGATTTTCCTAAATAATTCTTGACAAGTCTGAATAAAAATGTTGCAAAACATACAAAGTTCAAAGAAATATTGAAAAATTAATTATCTCTCGATTTTTATTGTGTTTCTAGCCCAAGAAATTTATACTTGGGCCGCAAAAAATTTTGCGAGGGCAGGTTGATTTTTCCAGGGCGACAAAATGACCTTAACAAAACTTGTAGATAATTACATTCTGATCAACTTTGCCTCATGACTTTTTTTTCTAGCTATTCTACTTTAGGCGCTGCGGCCATTTTAGTGCTTCAGAATTCGCAAAAAAATTAAATAGTAAACCTGCAGATTATTATATACCTAATAAAATTCTCTATTACTTTGCTAGATGATATTTTATTGTATCTTTATTTCTTTCGCTTGTACGGCCTTTTAGGTATTTGAAAATTTTTATTTGACCTGGAGGACATTGTGGTATGCATAGCGTTTCTAAGGATTTGCCACATTTTGCAGGTAAAATGTGGCGTTTCGCGAAATTGAATTTCGCGGACGATTGCACAATAGCTATTTGTGTATCAAGAGCGCAAAGTGGTACTTTGCCGATCGAAAGATATTGTTGATATTGGCAAATATCTTCAAAACGGCGCACTTTTTCTCGTAATGCACTGCACACTTGATTTTTTTTTTATAATCGCATTTGATGAAAAATAGTTCAGGTTCAAAGAAAACAGTAGTGAGAGCAAGTGCTTTTACTACTTTGCCGTTCTATAGCGACAAAGTGAAGGATTTTGACGTAGTTTGGCGCTCTAAAGCGGCAAAGTGGTTGTTATCAGGAAACGTCTACTATGCAAGCACAAATCTAATCGACAAAGTCTACTTTCTAGGCCGATTGTAGAAAAAAAAAGCCGATTTCACGCTTTCACTCCGGGAAAATTATTCCACCGGATAAGTAAAATAATGTATCATTTCCTGGACTGAAACCGATAACGTAATGGAGTACATTACCAGTAATTTTATTAAAGTTGCAATAATCTGCAGGTTTGCTATTCAATTTTGGAGCACTAAAATGGCCGCAACGCCTAAACTAAAATAGCTAGCAAAAAAGGCATGAGACAAAGTTGATCAGAATGTAATTATCTACGAGTTTTGTTAAGGTCATTTTGTTGAAAAAAAAATAAATAAGAAAAAGGCCAATGGGGCCGAACGCACAAGGCTTTCGAGTGTGATTTTTTGGCTCAATACTCAGGACACAGTCTCCAATAAGCCCTGAAAAAATCAGCCTGCCCTCGCAAAATTTTTTGAAAAACCCATACATTTCTTGGGCTATGTAAAAAATAATTTGTCCTACTTTTTGTAAATATATGATTTTATATAAATATTATTCATAAAAATTTCCAGATGTCGAAGGTATCAAATTATTTGCATTTCATGGAAAAATTAACGAAGAAATGAACGGCCGAGAGGCTGGTTTTTTTTCCAGAGATATTGTCAAAGCAAAAAACGGAAGATGGACTTTTTACGATTCACAAGTACTTAAAGATATTTCTATATAATTAGACTGGGTACTAAAAATATTTGTTTTATAGGCCAAACTTAATATTGGGGATATTCTTTATTATTGGACATATGCAGATTATTTTGATGGAGAAAGAAAGCTGGGCTATACACAGGATGACCAATTATTCACAGTTACAGGTCAGAATATAGCTTTCCAAAAAAGTTGTAAACTATTTATTTTCCATTTTTCAGAATTACTTCCAAAACCTGGTAGCAATCCAACTATACCTGTAACAAAAGCTCCTATTGATGGATGTAGGCCATCCATAACAACTGTAAAAGGCCAAAGCAGCTGTCAGGGAAAACTAATTTTTGATAGTAATTTTGCTCATTATGCTGATAATAAAGATCAATTGTGGATGGTGCATAGAAAATATGCTACAGGACCGGTAAGAACTTTCATAGTAAGAAACCAAAATATACTTTTTTTTTTTAAATTGTAGGATTATGAATTTGTAATTTACCAAGACAATCTTCCAACATTGTCCGTAGAAAATGACAAGTTAGTTATTATGCCAGTTTTAACTGATTCCATGTACGGAGATGATTTTGTTACTGGAAGTGAAGGACTTGATCTTGGTAAAACGTAAGTTGAATAGGAAAGATCTTGTGTGGACGATAAGGAGCTGTGAAAGTTCCACTCTAATAAAAATTTCATTATAATTTTTAGATGCACTGGCGTTAGAGCTTCTTCCGAATGCTACCAAGTAGCTCAAGCCTGGTACATAATACCCCCTGTAATATCATCACAATTAACAACAAAAAAGAAATTTTCCTTTAAATATGGAAAAGTTGAGATCAGAGCCAAATTACCCAAAGGCGACTGGTTATATCCAGGTACCTAATAATACATATATTTTTTTTTTTTAAATCTCAAACTTTCTTATGTTCACAGAACTCTTTCTCAACTCAGAAAATGAAGAGTATGGTCGATATTACGACTCAGGTCAAATAAGAATAGCTTTCACCAATGGTAATCAAGGTGACAATCAGCAAATTCAAGGTGGTGTTATTCTAGGTCCAGAAACTCAGCAAAGAAAATTCGCTATGAAATCAATACACAACACTAAATCTTGGACTGAAGATTTTCATAATTTTACTGTATTGTGGACCCCAGGTAATATTAACTCCAAATAGATTAATAACATAATATTTTTTTTATTTTCTAGAAAGCATTATTTCAAGTGTTGATAACGTTGTCTTCAGTACAGTTACACCACCAGCAGGAGGTTTTTCAAGTTTAACAGATAAACTACGTCTTACAGCATCTGAAAAATGGAAAGGAGGCAACAAGATTGCACCATTCGACAAAGAGGTGTGTCTTTCAATTCTGCTTCTAATATTGTTTGCAACAAAATAGTTTTTTTTTTAGATGCACCTTGTCATAGGGGTTGGAGCTGGAGGACATAATTTCGAAGACCGTTCCGATGGCTCAAAACCTTGGAAAAATGACAATCCATTAAGTCAAAAGAACTTTTATAGAGCAAGAGGTCAATGGTTTCCTACTTGGGGTAGAGATGCCAAGTTGACATTGGATTATGTAAAAGTATGGGCATTAGAAGCGTAATTTTTTGATCTGTGAACTATATGATAGGTTTTTAGTTATTTATTTTTTTTTTACGACTAAGGTTTTTTTCAAATAAAATTCAAACAAGTGTCAGTATTATTTCTTGAAGCCTTTTTTCTAAGGATACTTTGCCAGGGACCTTCCATATGAAGCTACCCCATCTTTTACATCCAAAGACATTTGAAGATGATGAATGGTCGTTAAAAAATTACTAGCCAATATGTTGTTCTCAAATAGAGCTAGATATGTTTGGGTTATTGGGATTCCTTCAGAAAAAACTTGTGCATCCCATCTGACCTCTCTGGGATTGGTGGAGATCTGTTCAAATGACATGTCTTTGGGCACTTGATGGTTAAGGCATTCTTTGTAGTAACTAATATGTGTTTGAACAGAGAATGGAATAGTTTTTACTATATCCGGTACCAACACCAAACGTAATCCATCTTCTTTGACAATTTTAATATTGCCAATAATGCCATGATCCCTTTTCCATTTTGGTTTTTCTACGCAGCGGTTATCAAATTTGCTGAAGAGTTCGCAGTGTTCTTCAAATTTGATTTTGGCATTTTCTTTCCCTGAAAATATAATTTTTTATTTGAGTTTGCAGATATTCTAGCCTAGCAATACATTTTTGGTTACCTGTTTTGTTCTTTAACGAACCAGGGATTTTCTTAACTACGGGCTTAAAATTAGCAGCAGGCAAAAACTCTTTACCTTCATTTTCATATTTTGGAGGTCTCTCAAGTCTTGCCGACCAAATCTGTGGACTCAATTTCACTGGTTCTAGATTTTCAACAGGGGTTACTATTTGCTCAGTAACTGCTGAGGAAGCTACGGAATTAGTGCTGGCAGGTCTATAAATACTCTGGCCAAAAAGCCCACAGGTGTTCGGAGCTTTAGATGAAATTACTGGCTGTTCAAGAGTTTCATTTTTCTGTAATAAACCTTCAGATGGTGGAACTGCTAAAGCTTAAAATAAAAAGGCAGTATTATTAATAATTATCAATTTTTTTCCCGAGTTATTCTCACATGGTTTAACACCAAATCCAATTTGCTTTAAGGTAGAAGCAGGTAAAGTTGGTTTAGGACTTTGAGGCTGTGAAACAATACTTGAATTGATTGCTCGGGAATGTACTGCCGGTACAAAACCTTGTGAAGTGCCCATTAGTTGATGAGGTGGTGGAAATTTTAGCAAAGATGATTTGTAATCAGGACCTAGATTGGAAAATAATGTTACAACAAAAAACAAAAATTGATTTGACATATATTATGTGGTCTCACTTGAGTCATTCAAATCTTCAACACTTAATTGGACCTTTATATTTTCTCCTTCTTTAATGTTCTTCAATTCCTTACTCATTTCTTGCACTGTGTCAGTTACAGTTTGCAGCTGATTGCCATTTTTTGTTTGTTCTTTTTTAATGTCCTTCAACTCATTTTGAATTTCTTGCATTGAGTCATTGATGCTCTTATTTATAGTTTGGAAACAATTGTCAAATAGTTGGTTGAGCACGTCTACCAATTTATTGTCCTCATCTATGATACCTGAAGAAGTATTAGAATATTGCATTTATAATGAAGCAGGAATGGTATGAGGGAGAAGTCATTAAATATACTTAATATGATGATGATACAAATGTTCAAAAGAACATCAAACTTGGAAATGTATCTAATGCAAATAATCCAAAACGTATTAACTGCCAATGGAAGAAATATAAATTTTGATTAAAGAAGAAAAAATTGATAAACTAATTAATAGCAGTAACATGGTTGAAGAAACAAGAAATTCAATGCTATAACTTTAGAAACTTCGAGAGTAGGTATGTATTGCATTATTGGGTTCTAATAATCTTAATTTCAAAATACCTACTAGAAATATCAGAAAACTCATTCTCAATCATATGTTTGGAAATAACAGAAACAAAACTAATTTTAGGTGGAATATACTCTATAAACCACCAAAATTTAATAAGGATAACTTTTTACAATTATTTATTCATGAGAAACTGGAAAACATCAACAAAACTGTATGTCAATGTGAAGGAATACTCTACGATCTTATAGAGAAAGCACACTTCATGGATCTATCAAAAGACATTATTGTTGATAAATTCAGTTTCGAAAAAAACTTTTCCATCGAACTAAGTACAAGAAACAGATGGAACATGAAATCTATCCAATCCCTTAAAGTAGACACTATCAAATAGTACAAGATGGTTCCAAAACTGCTCAGGGAACTGAAGCCGGGGAGTATTCGAGCCGGGGACCAAATACTAGGTGTTAATGGGGAAATCACCCAGCATATTTCAAGCGAAACTTCATGCGATCGAAAGATGCGTGCAGTTCAACCTGAATAGCAGTTATCAGAAACGAGAAATTGTAATAATGTCTGACAGCCAAGCAGCTATCAAAGCATTGAGGTCCGTGGTCATCAATTTTAAGACAGTATGGAAATGTTTATAGAAACTTTAATGAGCTGGGAAAACAAAATAAAGTAACACTAACAAGTAACCCTCCTCTGGATGCCCGGACTCATGGGCCACTGAGACAAAACCATTTTGCGGCGTCGGAACTGCTGATGGTCAACCTTAGTAGGAAAATCCCAAGACTCTAGCCGAGTTTTTCTCAGGACATGCAGACTTAAGAAACACCTACCTACAAATATTACGATTAGAAAGAAGGTGGCACCTGCAGATTCTGTGAAGATGGCGAAAAGACACCTCACCATCTTCTACTGAACTGCGATGGCGTTAGTCGCTCAAGGATGAAGAACCTGGAAAGTGCTCTTATACAGTTGGAGGAAGACATTCCAGCCCTGGAACCGCTAGATATCCTAAAATTCCTAAAGGACCTAGGACTGGAGGGGCTGCTTTGAGCAGGAAACCCGAACATAGCAGCAGAAGGAAGGATACAATACAATAAATTCACTTATTGATCACATTATCACAAATTTAAATGAATGATATATAATTAACAAATAATATGAAACATTTCTCAGCGAGCATATGATACAAATTCTGGAAATACTTAATAAAAAATATAATCAAACATCATGGTATTAAGAAATAGAATTGAGAAACTTGGGCAGCATCAATTCAAAAGAACCAACCTATATTTATATTCATAACGGAAACTTGGCTCAATAATCGATTAGACGACAGCTTAATTAGTGTAGCCGGATACACCCTATTCAGAAAAGACAGAGGCCTACTAGGGGGTGGGATATGTATTTACATCAAAGAGGAAATCAGTGGTCACAAAGTACATTCATGCATATCAACAAAATACACAACAACCCTTCCTGTTGAATCTTTATGGATTGATGTAAGAATTGACAACCTAAATCTGTTGTTATATTGCATCTATAGAACAGAATACTCCACAGAAGAAACTGATATAGAAATGATTTCAGCCATAACAGAGGCGTGTTCTCTGGAAATTCCGGTATTTATCGTAGGAGACTTCAATTATCCTCAAATAAATTGGAAAAATTTGAGCTTATATAAATCAGACAAATCAAACCAACTTTTCTTGGAAAATTACCACTTAATGAATGCTTATCAGGTTGTAAACTTTCCAACTCGCTTTAGAAATGATCAAAAATCGTTACTTGATCTCATTCTGGTTAATGACAAAAGGCTAGTTTTTGATATAAACCATGATGCACCAATAGGCCACAGTGACCATGTTGTGATCACGGCTAAATCACAGCTCAAATGCAGAGATAGACCAACCCATAAAGTCACCAAAAAAAATTTTTGGAAAGCAGACTACCATGAAATTAACTTGTATTTAAGCCAACAAGACTTTGATACAACACGTCCATCAGGAAACAAATATGAGACATTCACTAACATACTACAGCAGGCTATATCCAAATATGTCCCATTAATATCATCTAAAGTCAATCCAAAAAAACCCTGGTTAAACATTTATTTATTCAATGAGATCAACAAAAAAAGAAGACTATGGGACATTTACAGAAATTCTCCAAGTGAGCAAAACTACTCCGTGTATAGAATTCAGAACAACCAACTCAAAAACAAAATCCGGGAAGCACGGAGGGACTTTGAAAAAAGAATTGCATCATCAAACGACAACAAACAATTTTTCAAATACGTAAAACGCACTCTTAATACAACAGTCTCCAAAATTACTTTAAAAGATCCGTCCACAGGAGCTCCAATTACGGATGATTACGCGATAGCAGAAAAATTTGCACAACAATTCACCAGAGTTTTCTCAAGAGACGATGATCCAGAGCTCCCGAAACTTCCTGAATCAACAAAATCCAACAACAGATTAACTTCAATCGTTTTTACCAGTGACAAGGTTTCTGAGGCCATTAACTGCTTAAGGAAAGACGCCGGTCCCGGTCCTGATAACATTCCGGTAGTATTTCTTCAAAGTTGCAACGAAGCAATTACGAAACCTCTAGCAGACGCCATGAATGAGATAATGGAGAGTGGAAGACTACCAGACATATGGACACATGCTATTGTAACCCCACTTTACAAAAAGGGCGATAAACAACTACCTTCCAACTATAGACCAATAAGTTTAACTTCCAATATTTGCAAATGTTTTGAGAAGGTCATCACAAAAGAATTAACACCATTCCTCCTTGAAAATGGGGCCATCACAGATCACCAACATGGATTCCTTCCAAAAAAGTCAACCATTACCAACCTCACAACTTGTTTGAACACCTGGACACAAAGCTTTGATAAGAATGAACAAACCGACATCGTCTACTTAGATTTTGAGAAAGCATTTGACAAAGTACCATACAATAAAATGCTTCATAAGATAGACCACTGGTATTGATGGTAATCTATTTGGTTGTCTTTCCTTCTTTTTGAAAAAAAGAAATTTTCAAACAAGAATAAATGGAGTACTCTCTGACGTACATGTGGCTCTCAGCGGGATAGCTCAAGGTACAGTGCTTGGTCCTCTGCTCTTTTCAGTTTATATCAGCGACTTAGCAATGGAAATAAAAACATGTATAATATTTTTTGCCGATGACGCCAAGCTGTTTGCAAACTCCAGAACTAAGTCTAAAGAGCTGCAAGAAGATCTTCATAGAATAGAGCAATGGGCAAAAACCTGGAGCATGAAACTAAACGAAGAGAAGTGCACAGTACTCAGTATTGGAATAAACAACACAATTATACCCTATTCACTAAATGGTACCAATCTAAATAACGTCGATCAACAGAGTGATTTTGGCGTCATCATCAGCGCAGACCTCAAATGGGAACCACACATTCATAGGATAGTGAAAAAAGCAAACTCGTTCATTTATTGCATACAAAAAGCATTTTCAGACCACTCAATGGACACCATATTGAAACTATATAAAACTTATATTAGGCCAAAACTAGAATATGGCGAAACAATATTGAAGCCTTACTTTGTAAAGGACATCGAGCTATTAGAAAAAGTTCAAAAACGTGTAACAAGAATACCACCAGAATTATCACAGTTAGACTATACCTACTACAAGACTACAAAGACTTAAATTGACAACTCTACGAGAAAGGCGTTTAAGAGGAGATCTTATTGAGACCTACAAAATTTTAAAACCATATTATAATGCTACTCTTAATATCTTCCATGCGAATGCAAACATACACCTTCGAGGACACAGCAAAAAACTGGAAAAAGAGAAGAACGCAAAACTACCCCGTAAAAACTTTTTGACAAATAGAATTGTCTCAAATCAAATCAAATCAAAATAAGCTTTATTGTACAGAAAAATAATTTTCATTGACAAAGCAATTCATTACAAACAAAACTAAAACCACTATTACATTTAAAGGAACTTCAATAAAAAAATCTTAACAACATTAGGGTGCAATGTAAAAGAATCGTTACAAGATAAAAAACAGAAATTAACAAGAATACACCAACAAACTTACAATTATAAAATTTGATCATTAGTTAAAATACATCAACAAATAAAAAAAATAAATATATATAACACGCATCTACAGATTTCAATGCATCTGCAGTTAACCCTGGTAAAATTCATTAAGACCATAGTAAGCTTTGGCGACTAAAAACCTCCTCACAGACACACAAAACTGGCAATAGTCGTTAATGTTTCGTAATTCCTGGGGTAAATGATTGAACATTTTTATGCTCTCATAAATAATCGAGTGTTTTGTCAATGCAAGTCTAGGAATAGGTAGGGGCAATTGATTGTGTCGAAGGCTATACGCTCTCTCTTGCACAAAACCAGAAAACTTTTTAAATGTCAAACTGACAGACTCAAGAATAATAATGCAAGGTACAGTCAATATTTCTTCTTGCTTAAATAAGGGTCTACATGTGTCTCTACAGCCCACACCACATAGATATCTTATGGCTCTCTTTTGCAGTATAAATACTGATTGAATTGATCTTTGCACGGAGTATCCCCAAAAAGCTATCCCATATCTTACATGTGCCTCAAATAATGAAAAGTATGTCTGTCTGGCTGTTCCTTTGTCAAGTTGATGAGAAATAGTTCTAATGATATAGCAGGCACTTGCTAATTTTTTCGTTAGGCAATTTATGTGAGGCTCAAACTTCAACTGTGAATCAATGTGCAGACCCAGAAACTTCACTGTGGTTCTATTCTCTAATGTTTCATTTTGTAGCATGATATCATTTAGAGCACACTTGAAAGTCAGTATATTTGTTTTCTGTATGTTGAAGCAGAGCGCATTGGCATCACACCACCCCTTAATTTGTGAAAGATCGTTCTCTATAACTGTCTTGAAGATGGTTGGATTTTCTTTCGTAGTCCATAATATATTTGTGTCTTCAGCAAACGCTACCATCTTCGCAGATACTGGTAAGGAGAGCAAGTCATTGATGTAGACAAGGAATAGAATCGGCATCGGTCTATCATTGGAATGCATTATCGGAAAACACTGTGAGCGCTCCAAGTATTAACTCATTCAAAAACAGACTAGATAATCAACGGGAAGTGCTGACTAGTGTGAACATTCACTTCGGACTGTAAATGAACAAGCTGAATATTGTGAAAAGCCAAAAAAGAACCACGGAAATTATGACAACAGTTTCATCGGTCATAACCGTTTACTGTTGTAACTAATAATAATAATAATAATAATAATAACTTTCATATAGGAAAATTGAAAATATACTTAAACGCAGGGACGCAAGTATGGGGGGGGAGGACGTCCCCCCAACCAGTTCAACCAGTTGGGATAGTTTGGATATAGGGTACAAGTTGGGAGAATCGGTACACTTGAAAACATAAAGATTCACGGGGAAAATGAAAAAATATTCCAAAAAATGATAAAAATATGAAAAAAAGCTTGAAAAAAACGCTACTTGGCAGGGGCGTAGCCACAGGAGGAGTTTTAGGGGTGAAAGAAAGTATAACTAGAAACCACTTCTGGAAATTATTAGAAAATAAAAATTATAATACAAATACTAACAATCTCAAAAACATACATGCTTTTGACTTTTAGTTTTTTAGTAAACATGTTGATTTTACCAGTAGCGTTAATAAAGGGGGCGAAGGGTCCGTGCGACCCCAAATTGACTCATTTACAACAAATTTTCCTACCTAAAATGTGAAGTCACGAAGGACATTTTGGGGCATTACTAAAAACTCTAGAAATTTACCTTAGGAAACCTATGTCTTAGCATATACCTACTTTTTGATCCTCAAAATTTTATTATTTCCATATAAAGCATTTGACTTTGAAATTCTACAGAATTTCCACCTGCGGCGCAATTTTTTTTCTGACACCCCTATGGTCATGCAATGTTTCTTAATTTCAATAGCGAAAAAACCCCCTCATCTGAATTTTCTGGCTAGGCGCCTGCTAGTAAGTAAAGACCAGTTGGGAAATTTTACTTACGCGACCCCCCCAATAAAAAGTCTTCGGGACGTCCCTGCATAAACGACCTGATTCTTAGGTAAATAAAGAAATACTCATTTAGTGAAACAAATTTTTTATACAAAACGCTGACAAATATTTTGCAAGACTGTTAATATAAGAAGATAATAAAAATACCTAAAGAAAAACAGTGAAGATTGGATCAATCAAAATCTGATGAAGGAAAATGATAAACTGTATACCTACCAAAGAAAAAACAGAAATCCCTACTTAATAGAAACTATATTCAAAATAATACAATTATGAAGGAGTAAAGGAAAAAACAGATAAAGGAAACGCAAAGAAAATAGGAGATCCTAGGGGGATTTTGGAAAAAATCTTATGTGGAGAAATGAACAACTTTTTTATTTAAATTTCTTGGAAAAATAATAATTGATTGTAGATTTTATCAAGAGAGATAGGTAGGTATATCCTCGGGTATACGTACCTTACTTAGTTACTTAATATGTAAATGATAAAACTTACCTGATGTTTTCTTGTGTTCCTGATTTTGCAGAAACCAAATGCGGTTTTCTAAAACTCTGTTGGCATCATTTCTCTCCTTAAGCATGCCTTCCAAAATATTAATTGTTCCATTTTTTTCTTTTAATAATTTTAACAAATACTCGTTTTCTTTACCCATTGTACTGAGTGATTATCAATAAATTATAGCTAAAACTTTGGGCAAACCAAACTCGTTGATCTGAAAACTAAGCAGGGAAATAATCAGAGCGAAACCACAGCTGTGGCGAAACTGCTGAATGGAGATTTTGAGAACTAGAACTGTTATCAATCACCTGTTGGTGTGAGCGTGAGCAATGAACAAACGTTCTACTGCCAGTGTTGCAAGATGCAGTTTTTTTACAATTGAATTCGATGAATTATTAGTCGACATTACATCAATAACAACAACGACGGTTTTATAAAAGCGGCAACGGCGTGTAATCATTGGTTTCTCGATGGCAAGGGCAAGGCATTTCGGTAATTCCCCGAAAATTTCATAAAATGATGTAGGAATCGAAAATTTATTTCTATCTGATTCTATTACAGACTGATAGAAAAAGATGCCTACTCATTATACATTTGAGTGACTATAAGCATTAAATCAATCAATCGGAAATTAACACATCATAATCATAATGTTATATGCATCCGTTCAGGCGAGATTTCATATCAAATCGTTGGACTGGTAAAAAGGTAAAAACTGGCTGCCTCGTCCACCCAACCTCACCCCATCGAATTTTTCATATGGGGCTACATCAAGAGATCAATTATTACATAAAACTAGCCCCGAAAATGTTAATGGTATCGATTTTTCTCAATAAATTCGGTATTTGAATACTCAATTTAGGACAAAAAACAAAGAGCAGCAGATTTTAGCTAAACAAAAAATTGATGGAAGAGACAAACAAATGGAGAAAAATAATTAAAAATCATATTTAAAAAAAATGAAGTTGGTATTTCAAAAACTGAAGGGCCTGTAAACAATAAAAAATCCTACAATTTTTGTATCAAAGTTGGAACTTCCGGAACAGCGGCCCTTGGTGTTCTACCGGAAGCAATCAGCCTGTCCTTTTCATCGGGCATTTTTCCACCTAATCTCAAGGACGCATTGGTAGTACCGATACATAACATAACATCAAATTATCGCCCAATATCATTGTTATCAACAATATCCAAAGTTGTTGAGAAGCTTTTCAAAAAACGGATGATGGACTTCCTATCAAAACATAAAATTCTTAACTCCGCCCAATTTGGACTCCTACCTAAGACGGGTACCCATGATGCCATGTTTCGCGGGGGTGTTCTGTGACTTCTCAAAGGCCTTTGACTGTGTGAGTCACAAAACTCTTCTGAGGAAGTTAGAGGTCTACGGCTTTAAGGGTGTGATCTCAAGGTGGTTCGAATCATATCTTTCACATCGCAGTCAGCGTGTCACCCTGGATGGAAAATGTTCTTCTGATCAGCCAATCGTCCGTGGGGTTCCCCAGGGATCAGTCCTGAGACCAATATTATTCCTCATCTATATCAATGATCTTCTCTACCTTGATATATCGGGAGTCTTCACTGCGTTCGCGGATGATTCAACGGTTGTGTGGCATGGAAGAAGTTCTGGCGAGCTGGTTCAGGTGATTTCTGGGGACATCAGGGCCATTAAGTATTGGTGTGATGCAATTGGACTGCTTTTTAACTTTGGTAAAACTCGGGTGCTTGGGTTCCGATGTAATGTTGATGATATTGATTGTGACAAATTCTCCATCAAATCCTCTCTAAATACTAGATTTCTTGGACTTCAACTTGACGTTGATCTTAGATTTCAATCGCATGTCACTGCACTTGGCGGGAAACTTGCTTTTGGTTACTACCGTGTCCGAGCTGTGGCCACAAATTTGGATGCAACCATAGCAAAATCATTGTATTTTGCATTGATACAATCCTACCTTTCCTATGGACTACCTTTTTGAGGCTGTTGTAGCCAATACCTGTTTCAATCAGTGTTTAAACTCCAGAAGCGAGAAGTGCGCTTTATTGCTGGTGCTTCCTTGGTCGAATACTGCAAACCCATATTTAAAAAATTTAACATCTCAACATTGCCATGTCTTTTTATACTTGAATCGATAAGTCTCTTACATAAACACATATCTTCATTCCCTGTACACCAAACTACCTTTTCCACATGACAGACGCACAATATACCGCTCCCGATTCCACACTCTACCCTTGTGAAAAACTCGCAAGAACAATAGTTTACAACAGGGTGAAATTCTATAATCACCTTCTTGCAACTATCAGAAATATCTCAGATATTTCACGGTTTCGAAGCCATTTGAGGAGCACTCTACTTCAACGTGGCTTTTATACAGTTGGTAAGTTTCTAAATGCCTCTATATTGGACTAAAGCCTTCCTGCTTCTGTTGCGTCATAGAACATTTGGGCCTTATTTGTATGTCGTCCAAATAAGCAACAAATTCATGGAAAAGACCCAGGCATATTTTTACCACACCAGAAAAAGTGTTATAAAACCATTTTGTGTGGTGAATAATACAAGTGAAAAATTATAGCACTAATTTATTGCTTCACAAAAACTAAACGATAAACAAATAAAAATATAACTAAAAAAAAGCTATTACATAATAGTATTTCTAAATTTTCAAAATTGAATAAAAGCCAACATCAAAAGAGCCCAAAAAATCTAGTAAAATCAAACTAATTATATCATGTTTCTACAGGTTTTTTCCTTATTAAATCTATATAAGCGTTTACATTTTTTTTTTTGTATCAATTACTAATCAGTCCAAAATGAAATCTATTCAGTACCTTAAAGAATAGATCAAGTTAACTATTAAGGAAGAACCCTGTATAAAGTATAAAAAATAATATAATAATAATTATTAGTATAGTATAATAATTTCATAATTTCAGTGTGACCTGTTAATAATAAAATCGTAATACCTACAGAAATTTCCTTACAAATTTTATGCCTTGATTATACTTATAATCTAATTTAATCTAAATTATCACTTTCTGCGCCACCATCAATTGTTTGCAACCCATCGTCCAGATCCACTTCTTGGGCATAAGAAATACCCTCTAAAAAGTTTGAATGAAATTCTTCAGCAGCTGCAGTGCTACTAAAAGTGGCTTTGAAAGTCTGCCATTGGGGTGAATCTATGTCGGTCCAATCTACACCTTTCCACCAACATTCTTTGCCATCAATCTGTGAAAAAATCAATAATAATTCACACTAATAAAAAAAATCAACTAATCTTACCGCCATCATAGTATTCTTTCCAATAATAGTGTTGCAGACAATTTGCCCATTATCTGCAATAACATTTATTCTGGCCACGAAAAGTTCTGGATCGTAAAATACTTGCAGCTCTCCCATGCAAATCTGCTCCCATCCGGCTTCAGTTTGCAGGCTTAGAGTACAACGTTTAGAAAACATTATAGCTCTATCATCTTCATCATCTTCCTCGTCATCTTCATCCTCGTCGTATTCATTATATTCTTGCACTTCATCATTAGAGATGTTTTCCAAACCGAAATCACGAACAGTGATTGGTTGGCTGTCACTGGATTGACTTTTATTGGCCAAAGTTTCAACCAGCTACAAAAAAAAAAAAAAACAATCTCATTTTCGTACGAACTGATAGATGCATTAAGGATAATCCAAAGAACATATATGTTTGCTGCATAACTGTCTGTATTTACCTTTTTAATATTTTCTTCAATACACTTTTTAAAAGCCACAGCAAGTTCTGAGAATTTAAATCGAACAGCAAGCTGTTCCAGATTTGCCTCTTCATCAGTGTAGTTCATTCCTGCCCATATCCAAGCCTTGTCAGACGTAGACATCGGTTGCAGTTCTAGATCTGGAGTGAGTCTTTGATTTAAGACTACTTTGTGTACTTGCTCGCGACGCAAAAGGATCCTAATTGTACAAAAAAGAAGTAAAATTAATTGTATTTAAAAAATTACACTTTTACCTGTAGGTCTTATTTTTGGGATGATATAAAATTTTCAGCTGCCCTATGCCCCTCTCTTTCCATTCCTTGGTGTTGCTATCAAACCTAAACAATTTAGCCCTTTCGTTGAATAAAACATCTTCATCTTCCTCGCCTGTGGAAACTACAATTTGATCAGGCAAAGGTACAATAGGTTCGAAATGAGGGTCGTGCTCGCTACCTCCTTCTTCCTCTTCATTGTCAGAGCCTTCTTGTTCTTCAGTTTTGTTTAATTGGTCTTTATTGGAGGTCGCCTTACCTGCTTTTTTAGTCTGAAACGTAAAAAAAGGATACATGCAGACATGCATGCAGCCTGAAGTACGCGCCTGCTGTTATATTTTCAGCCTTTTTCTTTTAAATAATTCCCACACCACATGATGATGATTACCCCCAAAAAACACACAATTTTTTTTTCCTGTCTAAAATACTACAAAATATCTCTACTGAGATCATGAAGCAATTTTAAGCATACAAGAAAAAAATTAAGAGGATGATATAATTAGCAATTGATATTTAAGTGGCAACACTTTTATAACAAAATACATATCCGAAAAGGTTTGAAAATAGAGTTTTTTGCTCATGAATTATTGTTTTGTGAAAAAAAAAAAACTTGAAAATTACTCACCACTCCAGCACCTCCAAACACAGGTGTACCGGCTCCTAAGTGTGCAAACGGGTTCTTATTGTCACTTTTAGCGGTAAATGTAGACTCAGTTTGAGAATTGACCTTTGAAAACAGAAACAAATCAATTTTACTGTATAATTCGAAATAATTCACATAAGGTCTGTTTGCACAGAAATTACAAACCAGTCAGAGTAAATTTCAATGGTTGAAAACAGTCAGAAAACTAATTTTAACCAATAAAATTCACTCTCGACTGGTTTGCGATTTCTATGCGAACAGACCTATAAACTACCAAAAATGTATTTCTCACCTTTGCAGCTAAATTAGCAAATGAAAAACTGTCATCAGTTTTAAATACAGGTGCATTTGAAGCCGCACTCTCTGTAGAACCAAAACTCAAAGTGGCATCGGTGATTTTGGGTTCAGATTTATTACCAAAAATTGTTTGTCCAAAAAGATTTTTCGACGGTGTAGTAGAGTTACTAAAGATGCTTCCTTGGGATGAAGTACCGAACAAACCTGTATTCTATAAATTCAATTATTAAGGTGAATATGAAAATAATTAAGCAAGAAAATCTTACAGTTGTTGCTCCAAAAAGGCTCGTGCCAGAGCTACTCCCAAAAATATTAGTTGAGCTTGGACTACTTTGGAACAAATTTGGAGTGCCTGTAGGGGCGCTGAATAGATTACTCTTGGGAGTGAAAAGTGACTCTAAAATCATTCAATATATTAAACAACAAAACGATATTTGAAATCCAAACTTACTTGAATTAGCTTCCGAATTACTAGGTTTAATAGCAAAAATGTTGTCTTTTGATGATGCAAAGATGTTATTAGATGTTTCTTTTGTTGAGCTAAAAATACTTGCTCCCTCTTTTGGTTGGCCAGAAATATTAGCTCCCTCTTTTGGCAGCTCAAATAAACTAGCTCCTTCTTTTGGTGGACCGGCAAATATATTAGTACTTTCTTTTGGGGTACTAAAGATAGAAGCTTCTTCCTTTGGTGGGCCACTAACGATACTAGCTTCTTTTGGTGGATTAGCAAATATATTAGTGCCTTCTTTTGGAGTACCAAAAATGGTAGATTCCGCTTTTGGTGGACCACCAAAAATACTAGCTCCTTCTTTAGGTTTATCAGCAATCTTTTCATCTATAGGAGTGCCGCCAAAAATAGAAGAGGGGCTAGCTCCAAAGTTGTTAGTTTTTTGAATAGAGCCTCCAAAAACAAAACCAGGAAATGTTGGAACTGTTTTAGGTGTAATATTATCAGTGGCCTTTGGAGTATTAGCAGCCATGACCAGAGAAGCAGATGTAGGCGTAGTGGCATTTTCTGCTTTCATAGTGGATTCTTGGGAAACAGGAGTTTTTGTGAGCAAAGCTCTTAAAGTCTCTGCTTTTGGTTGTCGAATAGTGGGGGTGACATCTTTAGGAGTACCAAAAGTGAAACTGGTTGCTGGAGAACCAAAAACACTACCAGATGAAGGTGTGCCTAAACTACCTACTGGAGTACCAAACAAAGTGGTGTTTAAGCTACTAGATTTTGGTATTGGTTTGACAGGTTCTTTGTTGAATAATTCTTTTAGGTATTCATCATCTTTTTTGCATTGTTCGCAGCTACAATCTGGCCTTTGTCTAATAAAAAAAAAAGCAATAATAATTAAATAATAAAATTGTGTATCCAGAATAATTTACCTATAAGCTAAGAATTTAGGTGGCAATCCCAATCGAACTGCTTCTTTTTCTTCCTCTGCAGTCACTTGGGTTTCAGAGACAAACTCAACATCTGAATCAGACTCTTCTTTAGTTGTTTTGACTGAAAATTAAAAATTCTTTATTTCAAAAAGACTATTGAAAACAAACCTTACCGTCAACAATTTTTTGTTCTGTATCTTTACCAGCCAAAGCATCATCAACGGCTTTTTTAAATTCCTGAGCAATTTCAGCGCTCTTGAATCTCAAACAAAATTGATCACGAATGAGCTCACTCTCAGAAAAATCAGCAGCGTGGAAAAGCCAGGTTTTTTCGTCCTTAGACAAATATTCGATGTCTGTTGTTAGCCAGTGATTCAAGCAGATTTTGAGTACTTGTTCTCTGCGCATTACAACCCTACAACATTTACAGAAGAGTTTCAAATGTACCCTTAATTTGCATGAATCTCACCTAAGTTTTCCATTAATACTATCCTTGAGAATTTTAACATCTCCCAGACCTCTTTCCTTCCATTCTCCATTAGTAAATCTAAATAGTTTGGCTCTATGCGAATACAAAACTTTTTCATTCTCTTCTCCAGTTTTAACTACAACAATATCAGGTAGTGGAACCACTGGCTTGAAATAAACAGTAACATCCTCTTCTTCTACGTAACTAGCTACAAATAAACAAATATGATTTTTTTTTTCAATGAATCATGATTCTAGTTACCATCTGATTCTTCTCCTTGTCCAGTACTAATTTTACGCGGGCTTCTAGGTTTAAAATCAAAATCATGTTTCTGGGGCGACCCGAAAACAAACTGGTCATCAGTTTTATCATCGTCTTTGTTAACAGTTTCCAGAGGTTTCCATGAAAAACTTACTTTATTGGCGCTGCTATCGCCAAAAGCAAATGACGAGGTAACATTTGATGCTGAAGTGGTAGCTGGCATACCAAAATTGAATTTCATCCCAGGTGTTTCTAAGTTGATCTACAAACAAGTATATTTTGGTCTAATCTAATTTGATTTCAATAAGGATGAGAATCTTAATTTGAAGGCTAATAACTCGTATGAACATATGTAGGTTTGTTTACTTACCCCTTTAGGCCCTGTAGGCTCTTTCTTAGGTACAGAATCGTCTTTAGGAGAGTCACAGCTCAAGCAATACAAACTACCCGCTTCGTTTCGGATGTAGCAAGATTTACATTCCCAAGTTCCGGGTTTAGGTTTATAACTGTCACCGAATCCGGATACAACAGAGGTGGAATCGATTTTGGTGGCAGGTGGTGGAACGCTAAACGAGAATTTTTGTAGGGGTTGTTCTGGTTTTTGAGTCACAGTGGTAGTGTTTTCAGGTTTCGCTGTAGATGGTGGAATGCCAAAAGTAAATGTTTGGCCTCCTAGAAAGAAAATTAATCATTATTTACACATGTGTATATAGGGGTTTTCACCAACTGATTTGAGAAATTGTGATAAAAACGACCTAAAAGTAAATTTTCTTCACCTGTATCCAATGAAATTCCCTTCAAGCCTCCAGAAGATGACGTCTTATCTGCAGCGGTTCCTTCTTTAGGTGTTTCACAAGAAATGCATTTTGTTATGTCTCCAGCATTTGTGACATAACATGTTTGACAATCCCAAGATCCTACAGCTTTTTTGAATTGATTGCCCCAACCACCTCCAATTGGAGTTATTGTAACCTCAGTTTTACTGGTATCAGAAGTTGGTTTCACACTAAAAGAGAATGTAGGTTCCTCCTTTTTAGGAGATGATCCAGCTTTAAGTGAGTCGCAGGCTACACAATGATTTGCTTTTCCTAAAAATAAAATTTTTAGCATATACATTTGATTTGAATACAAAAACCCAACCTTCATTAAGAATATAACAGTTTTTACATTCCCAACTACCCTTGGCCGCCTTAAACTTTTCACCAAATCCAATTTTTGGAGCTTCTTCAGCTTTGTGATGCTTATTTCCAGTTACCTCATCATTTTCGTCCATAGAGATTTGCGAATTTTGTAAGGTTTTCAAGAACGTATTAGCCAATTCTTCATTCTTGAATCGAGCTGTCAAAGTTTCCGGTTTAAGGATTCCTTCAGAGAAATCTTGTGCATGCCATATGATCGCTTTTGGATCGGTTGGGTTCTTTTTAAAAGACATGTCTTTGGGCACTTGGTGGTTCAGGCATACTTTGTGAACCTATGAGATAATAAATTATAGGAGGTCTATTTTTATATGAAAATGAAAAACTTCTTACTTGATCCCTTCTCATTACCAAACGTAACAAGTCATCTTTGAGGATTTTTATATTACCAACTCCACGTTCTTTCCATTCAGTTTTTTCGCCACTTTTATCAAGCCTAAACAGTTTGCACCGTTCTTCAAATAATACTTTAGCATTTTCTTCCCCTAAAAATATTAATTTCATGATACAATTTGCTTATATTTTGGCCTTGAATATAATTACCTGTTTTAATTTCTACTAAATCAGGAAGTTTTTCAACAACAGGCTTAAATTTAGCAGTAGGTACAAACTCTTCAACCTCATCTTCACCTTGTTTAGGAGTCTCAACTTTCGAATTATTTTGTGACACAACAAGCGGACTAAACTTTGCCGGTTCTAGATTTTCAAAAAGATTTTTAACAGGGGTTCCTGTTTGTTTGGAACCGAAACTAAACGCTGCAAACGGACTGGCTGGAGCTGGTTTGTCTTTGACTTCTTCCACTTTGGGTGCAGGTTTGGGTGAATCTGTAGGCTTAAATGTTGGGGCACTGACAAATTTGAATCCTCCTAAATTGCAGGCCGCGGTTGCTGAGGATACTTCTACTTTGGGAGTGCCTAAAAACGAAACTCATGTTTTTAGAAAAATCTAGTACAATGAAAACATAAATAATATTTTTCTGAATAAAAGTCGCATTATAAAAAAAAAGCTGGTTGCTTACTTGGAGCGGATGACTTCTTGGTTTCAGCTGTTTCCACAGTGCCAGATGGTTTTTCAGTAATTTTAGTTTTGGCTGAACTAAAAGCTTCTGCAAACTTCTTAGCTTCCTCGGCTGTTTTAAATTTGGCACAAAACTTCTCTACCACCAATTCCCCATCTGCATAGTCATGTGCGGCCCAAATATAGACCCTGTCATTGTTGGACATTGGAGTCAATGCCATATCTTCTGTCAAAAAGTGATTGGCACAAATCTTGTGCACTTGTTCGCGTCTCATTAGTAATCTCACTTTACCAGTTTCAGGGTTATAGAGGATTTTTATGTTACCTATACCTCTTTCTTTCCATTCTTTTGCATTATTGACAAGGGCAAGTCTAAACAATTTGGCTCTCTGGCAAAAAAGTTCGGTTTCTTTTTCCTCTCCTTAAAAATCACATAGATACATAAAAAAAAACAATACCAAAATAATGTAAATTAAGTACATACCTGTATTTACTGGAACTTCATCAGGAAGCGGTATAATTGGTTGAAAATCAGGCCTAGGATCATATTCATCATTTGAAGTTGTCGATATGTTGCTTTTATTAAGGGTTGTATTAGTTTTATCAGGCGTGGCAAATGTTTTATCCAATGCCTTTTCAATTTCTATACCTAATAAATGAAACATTAACCCAAAAAATCACTTGTAAAAAAATATCTTACCCAAAGACACATTTTTAGATGGAGTCTTAGAAATAGCAGAATAAATTGGGCTAGGGACATTGGTTAACAAACTCTGAGTAGTAATAAGAGGAGCAGGTTGACTTAGTATAGATGGTGTCGTAGCTGTTGCACTAGTAGATGGTAAAGGTATATAATAATTGTGCGCTTGAGAAGCAGAAGAAACTGTCTGGGCAACAGGCTTTTGCACATTTCCTTTGATGTGCTGCGGAGGTATAGTAACAGACAAAATCGGTTGAGCTGTAGTAGTTTTGAATGTTGGCAATGGATCTGAAGAGGTAATCACTACATTTACAGGCGGAGCTTTTGAGGAAGGCACATTAGTGCTTGCAGGGCTAGCAATACTCAAGCTCTGGCCCAAAAATCCAGATTGACCAAAGGAGCCAGGAGCTGCAGATGGAAATAGTGGCAGTTTGGGACTTTCATTCACCTGTAGTAAGCCTTGAGGTGGTTGAATCACTGAAGCTAAAAAACAAACATTATTATCAACTAATTTACGCTCCTGAATTAGGTTTTCTTACATTGACTAACACCAAATCCAGTTTGCCCTAAGCTAGCAGCAGAATAAGCTGGCTTAGGACTGTCTCTTGCTTGGTTCGGAATAGATTGCGACTGGGAAGCGATATGGGCCAGAGGTGGATTCATTGGTGGATATAATGGTGGCATCATACCTGGCATACTGCCCAATGGTGGCATTTGTTGATCAGCAGGTGGTGGTGGTAGAAATGGTAATCCTGCTTGAGGTAAGCCAAGTCCGTAAGGATAGGAAAAACCTGGATAGAGACCAGGATATAATCCTTGACCGCCATAGGCTGCTAGGTTTGGGGCAGGAGCTAAAAAAAAGCTATCAATAACAGAAAAATAATAAATCTAGGTAACAAATAACCTTGTGGAAGTCTTTGGTAATTCGGATACATGTTATTAGCCATCGAATTTAGGTTTGATGGTGGAGCTCCCCCCATATTGCTAGCCAAGTTGTAGTCTATAGAAGAATTGTAGTCAGGATCTTAAAACAAAACATTAAAAAACAAGTAGCATTAATTAAATTTGGACTTACCTAATTCATACAAGTCTTCGACACTCAATTGGGCATTTTTACTTTGTTCCTTTTTGATGTCGTTCAGTTCTTTTCTCATTTCTTGCACCACATCAGTTATACTTTGGAGACGGTCGTCAACTGAATTGGTGAGTTCGTCTATCATTTTTTTGACATCACCTATGCTACCTGAAAAGTACACAAGACTTGTTCCCACATAAAATCATAATAGATAAGCTTTTTCAAGCTGTTCAAGTCACTCTAAAAATATTTTAGATCGCCCAGGATCACGAACACATTTTGGACCAATTGAAATCTTCAAGAGTTTGAAGATTACGGTCGATTGTCTGTCTTTTCAGTGAAGATTCCGTGGCTTTTCCATTTGTTTGTTGAAAAAAAAAAACAAATATTTTACCTCATACATTATTTCTAATTTGCCTTATTTTATTTGCTGCTATATGACTATGTTGGAACATGTGATAAGAGCTGATAATTTGAAGCCAGTTTAAGATAAGGGACAAAACAAAATATGGAAATTTATGAAAATGTTGCCATAACACTCACATAATGTTTCCTTTTGAATAATTCCTTTACTTTGCAGAAAGCAAATGGGGGTTTCCAAAACTCCGACAGTATTATTTCTTTCCTTTAGAACATGTAATATTTTTATTGTTTCATCTTTTCCGTTTAATAATTGTAGAAAATATCCGTTTTCTTCACTCATTTTATTCAATACTGCGAACCGACAAGTGCAAAGTAAACAACTAATATTACTGATGAAAACCTAGTATTCCACCTAACGTAATTTAATAAATGCGCATCTCAAATTGCAAACACATTATACCAGGCCTATTTAAAAAGTTATTTTATTATTTGTCAACAAACAAATGTGGTGATAGGTCAACCACACATTTATGAAATACGCTTTGTTTCAATACCAGAAAGCATATTTTGATGGGATTGTAATGCAAAACACTCTGGGTGCTGCAAAGTTTTTTAAATTTTGTAGGAGAGCCCAAAATTCCCAAAGATAGAGGATGCTTATTTTATTTAAACTGAAAAAATTTGCCCCTCATGCAATGCTAAGATCAATTTTCCTTGTTTGGCGAAAAGCAATTCGCATGTTCATAAACTTCAGTGTTGTCAATAGGTTTGAATTTTTCATTCGTATTATCTTATAGTTTGATTTATTGGAACATTTTCACTTACCAGTGGATGCTTGAGTCTTCTCGCTTACAGTAACAGTCATATTTTTGAGGGCGTCTCTAATTTCATCAGTCAAGCATTGCTGAAGCTCAGTCATCATCCTTCTGTTTTGCTCCATCACGTTGTTGATAACCAAATCTTTTGAGGCAACTAATTGACGTAACTGGGCATCCAACCTGGAAAAAAATACCCAAAAATGAGATTTTATTTGAAAAATTACTAAGAAAATTTTCTTATTTACCTTTCTGGACTGGGTCTAGCTTCCTGCCTGTGCACTGGAAATCTAATGGGTGTAGAATGCATTTGCAAAGTGTCATTTTTTGCGCTCAAATCGCGCCCATTAGGGAAGCTTGTATGGTGTGTGTAGGTGCTCAGATAATGTTCACCTACTGAGTCATCAGAGACATTTTCATCAGACATTCCTTAGTGAATAAAAATATTAAACTATTGTTAAATCTTCAAAATTAATAAGCTTACCATCACATTCATTTCTGTTAGTACAATCTGGATCAATCCTTGACAAAAGCCTTTCAGTTTTTTCAATTTCTGTCCCTAATTGAGCATTTAATGGGTGGTCTTTATCCTGTGATGGTTCTCTGAGGCGGTCCAAAGTTAAATACAAGCAATCACGTGCCCTATGATGTAAAATTATTGTAAATTGTTATTTGTTATAATTAAGATTTTTTTACCTTGACAAAAGAATGATGTTTTGGCTTCTCATTTCTGAAGTCACATTTTCTTTGTGATGGTTGGTTTTGGCATCGGCCATGTGCCTATAAATTTGTGACTGATAAAAACTGGCATATGGGTCTTTAAGGCCTTCAAAAATGTCCATTGCTCGCTCATATTCCTTCTTCTTCATGAACTGAATGCCTTAAAATAAGAATAGTCAAATTAACTCTAGATATTTTCTAAAAAAAAAATCTTACCTATGAAGATTTTAGCTTTTTCAATATACATTGCTATTTCATCCTGGCTCAATTCCTTGTTACTTTTATATTCAAACATTCTGTTATTGGGGTAAACTAGAGGGTGTTGATTTTTCAATTTGTCCAATAGCGGCAATGCTGTTTTCCAATATAACTCAGCCCTGGCTGAGCTGCCATCAATTTCAGTTTG
Organism: Ceutorhynchus assimilis; assembly: GCA_917834065.1. NCBI lineage: Eukaryota > Metazoa > Arthropoda > Insecta > Coleoptera > Curculionidae > Ceutorhynchus > Ceutorhynchus assimilis. The sequence continues at coordinate 53,119,426 of OU892279.1, forward strand.
GGTAGTTAAATGTTTGACTTTTTCTGCAAATGTAGACGCCAATGTTACTAGAAGTTTTACGTCGAGCCCATGATTTCCTGCACAACGTATAACCTGAAAGTATGCAGTTGTTAGCCAACAACAGTGATAAAGGCTACTTTAGATTTGGCAAAGAATAGTTTATTTACAGTAAAATTTTGAATTGAAAAATCATTTTGACAAGAAAATAATACCAGAATGACAAAAAAAGGTAGTGTAGATTCTAGGACAAAAAGTACTAGCAGTTGCAGCAGGCGTCATTTAAAGTTTGATGCAAAATAATGTGACAAGAAACTACACAATAAACACACTACTTATGGCGTATTCGACTACACAGCTCTGGCTCCGATCAAGTTCGAAAAATGATGGTGCAGTTGCACTGAAATCAAGAACGGTATGTGGCGATTCGATCGCGCGCTGGGTCAGTGCGAATTGTCAAAAAAAGTGAACTGGCCTCCTGAAAATCCGAGTTGAAGCGTTCGTGTGTGCTCCATTATTGCACTTGGATTGCGTTTACTTTTTCTCCAATTTCACCTAACTTCTAAGTTCAAATTGATAAATTTTGAAATTTATTTCGGATTTCCGATTCAATTTCCGGCAATGTCTATTTTAAAACTCACAGAAATAGTATTATATGATGAAAATAAGCCAATAGTTATGGTAGATGGCAAGTATTTGTGTCATGTTGTAGATGCAAATGGTGATGATAAATACATCTGCAGCTAATGATAATGATAACAATTGCAATCTACTTGAACCGCCAAAAATTACAGTTCCAAAAAGTTCGAACGCTGGACGAACCACGCTAACAACCCGAACATAAAGTATTGCTCTGCCCGCGCTTAGCTCGGGTAGTCGAACACGAGAAATGTTTGCTATCTTATGAGCTGAATCAACCCGAACATAAATTATTGCACTGCACTCGCAAAATGCGAGCCGAGTGCGCACTAGTGCCGGTAGTCGAATACGCCATTAATCATTTCACAAAAAATTGCCAAAAAATATCAAACTAAATATCATTTCGTACCTCAATTCCTCTTATTAGCACTAATCTGATCGCTCCAATATCAGAAGTATATTCATGCTTGTACATCTTATAAGCTGCTTGCAAAAATTTAGCTTGGTTAAGTGTTCCCAAATTTCCAGTTATTGAAATTGGTAATACTGGAGGCCTTAAACAAACAGAGATATTTGAAATAAATCGTGGACAAACAAAATAAATGCTATTACCTATCTTTTTGAAAATATGTTATTGTACTGTCAGCATTCTTGATCCTGGACTGTGCACAAAGAGTGGCACAATAAATGAAACTTTGGACATCTAAAATATTCAGTGTTTCTGCTGCACAATTAGCTAAATTTTTAACAGTGTATTGTAGACCATCAAAAGATTTCAGTGAGAATTCTGATAGATTTTGGTAGTTGAGAGCTAACCAAATGTAGTGATGAAGAGAGCTTGGGGTAACAGTTTGGGCAATCTAAAAAAAATCACAGTTAAGAAATATTTAACACTTGTAGTTCCCTAGTAATAAATCAGATTACCTCATTATATTTAATAAGATCTATTAAATCTGGTAGTTTGATGGTAGGTTCCAGACTTGATGCAACAAAAAAACTAGTGTTAGCTTTTGTTTGCTGATCGCGTTTGACAAAAATCTAAAAAAAAACTGTTTAGTGGAAAAAAATTACACACTAAATTTAAAAATACCTTTTTATAAACATTCTCTCTCCAAATTCCAGTGGAATACTGATGGGCTTTTTCCAAAAGAATATTTCTTCTATCCTTAGCCAAACCTAGCAAAATATTGCCAGCTTGTGAGCACCTGAAACAATTATTCAATTTATAATGAATTACTAAGTACTTGGTTTGGAATTCACAATAAGGTTTCATAAAGACTTTTTGGTGTATTAATTTATAAATAAATCAACTACATACCTAAATGCTGCCTCCTTATACCATCCAGTCACTAATAATCTTCTATTTTCTGGCAAAACATTAAACCAAATAGCTTGGGTGTCAGGCACTGGTATATTATAAGCAATAAAAAGCAATGGGAGGACTAGATTTTCCACCTAAAAAAACCACAATGTTAATTTTATAAACATTTTATAAATTAAAACCAATTATTACCTCCTTAAAAGTCATCAAATCCTGTTTGGCTTGCTTAAAAGCTAGAACACTCAAATGCAAGCATAACTGAGCTTCAAAATGATTGAGGAATTCTTTTAATAGGGACTTGTCTGGGCATGATGCTACATTTTGGCTGACTTTAAGTAAGGACTGATCGAAATTGAAAACTGCTGTTATATACTCTGTGGTCTTCATATTTTCAAGATGATCGCTTAAAGACAGTGCAGCAAGTTTTTCCAATACAGAAGTTGACAAAAACCAAAATTCCCAAGTGAGTTGTGTTGAAATGCTTGCATCTCTCTGGTATCTGACCAAAACTTCTGCAAATATCTCATACCAGGCGATGCTACTGTCAAAAATGCCCAGTTTTTTTTGTTCAATATCATAGGCATGCTTATAAGCTTCCTTTATCATATTATTTTCCAAAAAGTGTTTGAGAAGTTTCACTCTCAAATTTACATCTGTGGGCCTATTTTCAAGTTCTTTCAGTAAAAATTGTGAAATTTCATTAGGATCTTTACTTCCGTTTGAAATGAGTTTTTCTTTCAGGTTTGATACTATCGGATTTCTGGGATCAAATGATTGAGCCAAATCATGAAAATATTGTGCACCGGATTTTTCAACATCTACATCATCTTGAGCCATCAATTCACAAACTACAAATAAATAGAATCAATAGTATATTTATTATTTTGTATGTGAAAACTGACCTTTGAGAACTAAATTATTTTGTCTAGGATCTTGCTGTAGACTGGCTTTATATGCTTCAAGGGCCGCCTGCTTTTTGCCCAATCGTTCCAATGCTTTACCCAGTAGATTATGACCTTCTGGTGATTTGGGTTTTATACTCAGGTATGACGTAACATATCTGATGGTTTGTTCATAGTCACCAACATTGTAGTAGAGTTTGGCAAAGGAGAAGCAACGAAGATTTCTCTGATAAAGTAAAATAATGGTTTTATTATTGAAATAAATGTAGTATTGACTTTTATTTTGCAATATTGATAATAAACTATAACAATGTATAATCTTAGACTGTGGCATAAGTTACAAAAAAAAATACACCTACTGCCAAGAACACAATCTAAGCTGAATTTTTTATTGGTTCACCAGAACGGCAAAACCAACGGACTCAGCTTGATTTTAATTTTCCACAGGTGTAACGCTAAGCAAATTATTGAGATAATCTTTACTCTGCTGACTCCATGTGGGATTGATGATGGTTTATTGATTCTATCCTACTCATTTGGTTCACAAAAGGTAAATTGATAATTTCTTGAAAAATTATTAAAATTAATCCCACTGATTTTTAGGAATTGATACTAAAAATTATACAGAGTGTACATTTTAAGTGATAGCACTATTGATAGATCTGAAACGGTGATAGCTGTAAGGTGGGTTAAATTAGAAAAAAGTTGCCTTTTGTGATGCCCATTCAAGACTCGTTTACAGTGTTGCCAAATTCCTTTTAGCTTATGAAATAGAGGATGACTTCTAAGAAACGCCTAGAAATATTATTTCAGCAAATATTTCGAAAACTATTGATTTTTGAGACACAATTTACCTAAATATGAAAGTTTTATAATATCGGGTCTTCAAAAAAAAAAACCAATCAAAGATTGCTATGGTTTTTTAAACGTATGTCTTAGCAATATTTGTCTTTAATTTTGTCAATGAAATTTAATGTCAAAATGTCCTGTCAAAAATCCTGACGAATAAAGAAACAGTAATGCGACGTACGTTTTCGTAGACAAAGCAATCTTCGATTGGTTTTTTTTTTGAAGACCCGATATTTTTCAGTCTACAACAAGGCATCTTCAAATTTTAAATCCGACGTTTCGTGATCGAGTTACTAGGTATCATCAATTTATTTTTTTAAATACGGACCTGGATTTTGTATGTAATTTTGAGAAAGTGCCCCTTATCCCCTCCCCTTTCCAACGATATACCTCTTAAGTATGATTGGCTGACGTTTCTGCTCTACAAAGTGATCATCAGTGATTTTTACTAAGATTTTACCCTAATTCGGCCTTGATGCCTCAAAGTCCTTGTTCTTATTTAGAGAGTTTTCTTTTTTATTTATTTCCTCAAGAAGAGCTCTCAAAAGCTCGCTCATAAGTTAGAGTGTAGAAAATTCTACTTAGAAGCACAATTATGCCAATTCCAAAAATGAGTGGAAGCGCCTCCAAGGACTCACTGCCTAGGGCCGATTAAGGGGCGAAAGCATAGGTTAGGTAGGTTGTTTAGTCGGAAGAACTACTATAAGTTTAAGTCTGCCACTGAGGGTTTGAGCTGGTTTGAAGTGTTAAACACAGAATCTCCCCTTGCGTCTTTTCAAAACAAAATAAGTGGTACTTTTCTTAAATGTTTTCCACTACAGAAAATCAAACAAATCAACAGAAAGAGTTGGGTGACAAAGGGTATCAAAATATCCTCGAAAAATTTCAGATCTCTTCAAGTAATAAAAAAGCACACAAACAATCCCCGTTTTCTCTGTTACTTTGCCAAATACAGGTTAACATATAAAAAACTTATCAAAGCTGCAAAAGACAAGTTTTACCGCGACCAAATTAAAAATTCAAATAACTCAACCAAGGAAAATTAGAAACTTGTGAACCAGTTAACGGGTAGGGACCCTTATCCCTGGTCAAGGGTGAATGTGGATGCTAATATTCTGAATAACTTTTACTGTACAGTTGCCAATAACCTGCAATCGGGTCTGAAAAGTGACATAAATCCTCTTTCGTATTTGTCTGATGTAAAAATAGATGGTACATTTGAGCTACAACCTACAAATATCGGTGAACTGAGAAATATTTTTAGGGACATAAAAAATCCGAAATCAAGCGGCTGTGACAACATTTCAGTTAGACTACTTCGGAATCTCCCTGAGACTGCTCTCTATGTGTTGGCTGAGTGTATAAATATCTCCTTTCAATTGGGCAATTTTCCTGACGTTCTTAAAACAGCAGTTGTTGTTCCAATACATAAGGGAGGTGAAACTGACAAGCCCGAAAATTACCGCCCGATATCATTGCTTTCAACACTTTCAAAGGTAATAGAGAAATTGGTCAAGGGAAGAATGTTGGAGTACCTGAATAAACTTAATATTTTAAGTGATTCTCAGTTTGGTTTTCAACCATCCAAAAACACTCACGACGCAATTTTTAATCTTTTAGATCATGTTTTCACAGCTTTGAATGAGGATGAAGTGGTCGCCACAGTCTTCTGTGACTTCTCTAAGGCCTTTGACTGTGTAAACCATGAAATTATGTTAAAAAAATTGCATGTTTACGGCTTTAGAGGAGTCTCCTTGATGTGGTTCAAATCGTATTTCTCAAAAAGAGAACAGTATGTAAAAATCGGTTCTACACAATCTCTAACTTTAAATATATCGAATGGCGTTCCCCAAGGGTTCCCCAGATGATAACACTCTTTCTTGGAGAGGGAAAAATTTTGAAACTTTAAAGGACACAGTCTCAAGGGACTTAAAAACAATTAAGGAATGGTGTGACGCAAATTTACTGTGCTTTAATACAAAAAAAACCAACCTCATGACATTCAAATTTATTCACAATGACCTCTACCTAGATGCTCAATTAATTGAAAACAGGTCCAACTGCAAGTTCCTTGGGATTCATGTTGACAGCCAGCTCAAATTTTCCACGCATGTCAACAACCTTAACAATAGACTGGCTAGCGGATGCTATGCCATACGAACTGTATACAACGAGCTTGGCCATAATTCTGCCAAAATGGTATATTTCTCTTTAGTAGAATCTCACATCCGGTATGGCATAGCCTTCTGGGGATGTTGCTCGCAGACACTTTTTGATTCGGTGTTTATTGTACAAAAAAGGGCAATAAGATTTCTGTGTGGAAGAGGATATCGAGATCATTGTAGACCACTTTACTTGAGACATGAAATTTTGACAGTTTACTGTATTTTTATCCTAGAGACAGCAATTTTAATGCATAAAAAATTTTATGACCAAATAGATCTCTCAAGAACCTACGAAACTAGACAGAAACTAAAAATTTCGTTGCCGATCCCGAGGTCTTCTTTGACACAGAACTCAGTAATTTATAAAAGTAAAAAAATATTTAATCATTTACCTGTTCACCTAAGAGAAATTAAAGAACTAAGAAGGTTTAAAACCGCTTTGAAAAGTTTTTTGTGTAAAAAAGCATATTATAGTTTGCAAGAATTTTTTGATGATAATAGTTTAGGATAACATAGTTTGTATTTTTTGTATAAAAATTTTACTATAAATAAATATTAGGAGATGCTGTTGACCAAAAATTTTATTTTGTGTTTTGTTTTTTTTAGCTACTGTATTGTTGGATATTTTTAATTTTATGTATTTATTTTGACTGTTGTAATTACGTTATTTAGTCACTTGTTTAAATGTTTTACTCTAGTATTTAGGAACTAAAGCTTTGTCAATGGAAAATTATTTTTGTTTTTCGGACAATAAAGTATATTTTGATTGATTGATTGATTGAGGAAAGACCAATGACATCAAAACACAGATAGACGGAACAATAAACAAAATTTTCGCATGACAACATCTCTCTGTCTCTTTTGGGTCTTTCTGCTATCCCCACCACTGAGAATGCCAAATTTTGTCTTGAATCCCTGAATAATATATATTTTTCTCCTTTTCTAATTAACGTTTTCAATTTTATTTCTGAACTCAATTTGGCAACAGCAGATTGTAGCAAAACACCACCCAAAAGCGGCTTGTTGAATGGCAGGCAGGTGTTGGTTGGAGTAGCTAGCTATCTTTATCGCAAACAGGGATTATTTATTAGCGTTAAACAAGAAACGACCAATACGATATTGATACTCCCAGAATAAAGGGCTCGTATTGAATATTTTCAGTTTATTTGTCAATTTGTTATTTTATTTATTCATCCAATTAAATTTTGAGATATATTCACGTGTGGGCGGGGTTTTTTACACCATTTTGAGCAATGATGTCTCCCCACCCCGACCCCGCGAGCAACTCACCTCCCCTGGCCCATAGGTGGTCTTGTCAACACAACAAATATTAGTTTATGAATGGGATGATCCGTCTATCTGTGTTTTGATGTCATTGGGAAAGACTAGGATAAAGGACAGCATAAACTAGTAATTTTACCTTCCTTAAAAGCTTGAAATTGGAACATTCTTGGTCAATGCATGAGGACAGGTAGATTAGGTATAGGTACAGTATATTAGGAACAAAATCTAAGTTACTATTTAAAACCCACAAGGCAACTTATGAATTCTATTTTGTTAAAATTAGCTACTATAGGTAGGGTAGGGAAGGTAGTATTTATCTGTCCTATCTATGCTCTATTTCGATTTCATTTATGCACAAAATAAACACAGTGCGAGTAGCATTAAGTTAATCTAATTTTATATATTTTTTGGAAATTCTATACAGTGAGCACGTAAAGAAATGGAATAAAATCTATAAAGTATACAGGGTGAATATTTTTCAAAAAACCTCAGACACGTCAATTTTTGATTTTATTAGCCGTTTTTATGATGATAATACCATATATACAGGGTGACCCGAAAACAAGTTATGACAGCTAACTTTATTTTTTTAAATGAAAACACCAATTTTTTATTTCATTTTTAAATTCTACGTTAAATTCTGAACACATTTCATGTATCTAGAGCATTTACATAATAGTAACTATTTCAATTGTAAACTTAGGGTAACTATGGAAATTCATGCTAGTTAGCAAACAAGTATAGTAAATACCCCGATAATACATCGAGAAGCAAATAATATTGCAGCTTAGCATCTAGATGACTGAACACCCGTATATGCAGCCACAGCAATAATACAGAATTTGATATCCGCAACAATCTTTAAATACTAAAAAAGATACCTAAATTCTACATCCTATGTCTATATTACATTCAATCCATCATTAATATCATGGCCTATACCTATCTTCAACTGTTTCGGAAATATTGACAGTTGAAAATTGACTTTTTTACAACTTTGACAGGCTGTAGAATCTAAACGATTAATTTTAGGGGAAAACCGATTTTACATTCCTTTTTTCAGATTTTTATAAACTATCATCTGATACCAACTTTGAATTTAATCCATGATTAAAAATTCCAATTAAATTGAAAGTTAGTATCAAATGATAGTTTATAAAAATCTGAGATGGGAATGTAAAATTGGTTTTCCTCTAAAATTAACCGTTCAGGTTTTACAGCCTGTCAAAGTTGCAAAAAAGTCAATTTTCAACTGTCAATATTTCCGAAACAGTTGAAGATAGGTATAGGACATAAATAGGTTCAGAATTCAACATAAAATTTGAAAATGAAATAAAAAATTGGTGTTTTCATTTAAAAAAATAAAGTTAGCTGTCATAACTTGTTTTTGAGTCACCCTGTATACATGGTATTATCATCAAAAAAACGGCCACTAAAATCAAAAATTGATGTGTCCGAGGTTTTTTGAAAAATATCCACCCTGTATATTTTATTCCAACCTTTACGTGCTCACTGTATATTATTATTTGTTGAATCAGTTGTAAATGAAATTCAAATAGAGTATAGAGCCTGTTGATGGTTTTTTTTTTCACATGAAAATCCTAAAAAGTATGTGTGAACATCATGCATTGTTTGCTAACAATTTGACTATAGTTTTAGTATAGGAGGAGGATTTCTACTTATTATGGAAAAGATGAGATGTATAGCAAATAAAACAGGGTGTTCACAAAAACTTGATTTTGAGATTTCCCACCTTATTTACAGTGTGTTTCATTTACCTTTATAACATTTTTTCCAGGTGTACACCTGGTTAATAGTTTGCTGAAACAGAGTCTTTAACTCAAACTACCTAAACTATTGAGAACCTGACTCTTCTCTCGCTCTTACTTGACCTTTACGAATATGAGTACCTATTCTAATTTAGTAAACAAAACTGTAAATTCTGGCAATTATTGAAAAAGAAAATAGATGAAAAATCATCACCCAACTGAAAAAAAATTAACTATAGTATAGAGTGAATTCCCCCAAGCCGCCTGCTTACTATAGGTCACCAGGCCTAGTTTGTTAGGCTAAAAATAGACAAGTAATATTTATATTTAGGAGATCCATTCAACTAGTTAGCGATTTGAAACGTTTAAATATCCCAATTAGGCAAATAAAAGGAAAAAAAATTCCCAAGCCGGCATCAAAGAAGAAAATCGTTACAATGGGCACATCATACCTCATTTTCGTTGTTGACCTTTTTCAGGCTGTTGTTGACGTGTTTATCCACTTCCTGCCTCGTCTTGAACATCTTAAATAACACAAAGTCTTTTCATACACAATATTTGTTCAGTTAAAAACGTATTTTCACTTTCCTTTTGTTCTGTAAAAATTCACCATGCACCCCACCGAACTTTTACGTTTAGTTTAAAACAAGATTTGACAAACGTAATCGAAGATGGTGGACACAAGTGACAGATGTCGATTTTGCGCAGCTTGTTGCGTAATTTCCTGTTGGCGCCATTCGATGATGTCAGTTGTCACTGCGAACATTACGCAACGTTGTCAGATTTATTCTCATGTGTTCGATTTGAGCAATAGAACGCTTTCGAATCTCACACGGAGCGCTCTTTCTTGCTCCGTCAAAATCGATGGATCAGAGTTTGATCAAAACGATAAAATACGTTTCGCTATTGATTTCAAATGGTGTGCCCTCGTATGGATTATAATCACTTTCGGATCACTACTGCAGAGATCTGTGACGTTCTGAAGTGGGTTCGGCTTGCTCACTCCGAGTGACTCCATTCGCACTCTCAGTGACTCCATTCGCACTCCAGTTGTTCGGGTATTGCTTTTTGGCGTATTAGGGGTGACTCCATTAGCGTTCGACTATACGGAGTGGAGTAAATGCAGTTCACTCTAAAAGTTCCACCTCGGAAAGAGAATTTTTTAGAGTTAGCATGCGCAGAAGTGAAATGTGGAAACTGTCAAGCTTGTTGTGTTGTCACGTTGTAGTTGTTGTTGAAAAAAATTAAAAATCGTTTATGTGAGGATGCAGGATTTGGTAAAATCATCGAGTTAAATAATTGATCTGATTTTAAAATTTATTGAACATGATGGAAAAATTTCCTTGACAAAGTTAAACACAGAAAAAAGCATCATATTATTCATTAGTGTGGAGGAATTGAAGTAAATTTATAGCACACGAAAGACCAAAAATAGAAAAAAAAATCGGAAATGGAACGATGTAGTCACGGTTGACTGGTACACGGTTGATACAAAACAAATAAGCTGTTTAACATTTTTGCTCCGACCGTTCCGGTCGTTCGTGTATTAATTTTCCACTCCAATCACTCCTAGATCACGTGACAAAAATCTGTTCTTACTCCACTCCAACTCCGTGCTGAATAACCGAACCCAGCTCTGCGAGCTAAAGCCGAAAATGTTATTTATTTTGTTAAGAAAAATGATCCGTCCACAGCGTCATGATAAATATCGGTTCCGTTACGGTTCCGGTTCCAAGAGAAATTCGCTCGTTCGGACTGTTCGGACCAATAATTTCGGCTTTAACTTTAACGGTTCATAGGTATAGTCGTATTCACGATAGAGTTTGAATTTTCCCGTTATTATCACCAGTTGAAAATAAATAAAATCCCCAGATCTGTCCCTTTTTCTGACAACTATCAAATAATGATACATGACATTTTGATTTGACACATAAAAATATCAGATTCGGGTCTTTGAATTTTGAATTTCTAATTTTTGTGTGAAATCTTTCAGTTTTTTGCCGCTTTCTGCATTATTTTTTTATTTGTTATTATCGCAATCGGTTTTTTGGTTTTTTATGTAGTGTTCTGTGCCTTTGTGTTTCGGTGTTGCGTTTCAAATCTGGTTTTAGTTTGGATTTAAGTGTTTACTCCTATTGTAAGTGTTTACTTTGGACTCTAATTTTAGGATTTTTGGATTTTAATAACTTAACTTCCTTTAAAGAAATTGAAAATAAATTTTTATTCTGAAATGTATATCACATTTCTAAATACGACCCAGTCATTTATCCCAGCTGACGGAATCGAAGCGCTAACGCATGCTGACAACCTAAAGAAAAAATTTACTAAAAATGTCAACGCGAACTGTCAACTTCACTTTCTATCGTGATTTAGTCTATACCGGTATAGTTTTCCACAAATATTTAACAGAAAAATTTATGTTTCTGTCAGTTGTGGTTTATTTTTTATTGGATTTCTCTGCCTATCTGCAACAAGTAATAATTATTATTATCAATGATAATAATCTTAAAATAATAAATTTTTATGTTCTCAATTAGTTAATTACTGTTTTTATTTTTTAACTTTGCCCGTGCGTCATCACTCATCAACAAGCTGTATTTTTTTCAAGAGTTTAGAACACTAGAGCTACTCGCTCCGGTGTTAGTCGACCCCGATTTGAAAGGAACAGATGCGTGGCTTTCGTGCATTTATGGTTTAGTTCGGGCTTGAGCGCTTCAGGTGCAACAAACTATTTTCGAAAGGAATAAGCGCGTAACGCCCCGGAGCTGTGAAAGGGATACAAGTATTTATCGAGGACACCATCTACGACCGCAAGCCGGTAACGACACCGTTGATGACGTCGACCACGTAACTTTCCTTGCGTTCGGTATTTTGCTTAAAGAGTAGAGCGTGCTGAGAGGTAATCACGTGACCAGCGAGTGAACAGAGCAGTTGAACGCTGTATCAGAGTGCCCGAAATTTTAATAAACGAACGCGAATGAGGCTGCACCGAGTACACTTTTTGAATAAACGAACGGTAAATTCAAGCTCGGAGAACTCCGATCAAAATACTGAACGCACGGTTTAGGAATGCCTATCAGTCAAAATAGCTTCGTTTTGGTTCGAAAAAGAACGTAAACGGATCAAATCAATCGCACAGTTTAGCTGGGTTCGGCTTGCACACTCCGTGCACTCCGAGTGACTCCGTTCGCACTCCAGCCGTTGTCTGATTCGTTGAAAGGTAATACCCGAACGACTGGAGTCCGAACGGACTCACTCGGAGTGTGCAAGCCGAACCCAGCTTTTATTATTGAAATTTGTGATAGCCAAGCCGTTGTCATTTTGTTGATTGATGAACTGTGCGATTGTTTTGAACCGTTCTAGAACCATCCTTCTGTCGAACCAAAACTCCGGAGTAAAAAGGGTTGCTCCACTCGTTCTGCTCCGAAGTGAATAAGTGATTCGGAACATAGGCAAAAAAAAAACAATTATTGCGCCTTCACTTACAGTTAGGAATGAGATGTTGTACCCATACTTATACAAGGTGGTCCGTGGTCCATTTAAATTGAGACATTTCAATATTTCGAAAATGGCACGTTTTTGAGAAAAAAAGTTCAATAATGTCTTAAGTTCAATGGCCCACCCTGTATACCTATTGTATATCGTGTGCTAGAAATTTAAAATTTTCAATTTTTCATTGAATATGAAAATTTTGCGACTAAATAAAAATTAAAGATAATTTCCCAAGTCAAAAATGTAGTAACTATGTTGGCAACACAAGCCTTTTCTACATAAAAAATTTGAAAGTTTCGACAATTTAACATTAGGTCACAAACCAGTCAGAGCGAATTTCATTGGTTGAAACTGTTTCTGACTGTTTTCAACCAATGAAATTCGCTCTGACTGGTTTGTGATTTCTGCAGAAACAGACCTATTGTTTTGCTAACATAATGTCATTTTGACTTTTATCTTTAAAAAAAAAAACAGACAAAAAATTCCGATTCCGCTTCTATACCCTTTGCGAACGAAAATAGAAAATTTCCTCAAAAAGGCAAAAAGGGGATAATTCCGTCAAGCTGGCAACACTGTGGCTGACTCGTTATCAAACGCAAGAATATCAACAAAGCATTTGATAGGTTGGATATAAGCTCCGCCCCTTTCCAATCAGATGCGAGTGATATCAGCAGGGCATTTAATTGGTTAGTTGAGCCCCGCCCCTTTCTGAGGTTTATGTATCGTCAAGGTATTTGATTTGAAAGCATTGACAATTTTACATTGTATTGCCAACATAATATCATTTTGACTTTTATCTTAAAAAAAAACAGACATTAAGTTAGCCACGCCCCTGCCGCCATATTTTTGCAAATTTTTTGATGTTTACCCAGGTATTATTATTAATATTATTATTATCTAAATATATATTTATTTATTCTTTATTTTTCAATTTTTCCATCTCATATTTTGTCTATTCCCGGATCTTGAATTTTCGTTTTCTTCTTAATTTTTCTAATGGCCATTTCAACCAACTATTTTAGGGAAGCCCTAACAATAGGTATGCCTTAAACTGACATTTCTCCATGTAAAAATGTCATTTTAGGGAATACTTATCGTTAGGGCTCCCCTAAAATAGTTGATGTTTATAATGCGTGATGCGTGAGGTATATAATGGCTTTCTCGACCGAGGAATACCTATATAGATTTTTTTTTACTACTGCTAGTGGAAAATGAATAATTTGTAATCTGTGCTCTAATTATTTTTTTTTTGAACGCCCTCTTGAAAGTGGTGCCCTCTATCAACAGCTCCTGATAACTTCCTATGTACCTACAAGAAACCTGTATTTTTTTTTTTATTTGACGTATGAAATTGAAATTGAACCAATAAAAATATGACAATATCCTTGCGTCATGACGTCATTTTCATTATTAACCTAGGTATGTTTTCATTATTTTGATTATTAACCTAGGGAGAGAAATTCAATTTTTTCCTAGAAAAATAGATTGAATAATGACTAATTCTCAGGTTAGTAGTAAAAATAATAACGTTATCGACCTCTGGATAAGGGTAGAAATTAGTACTTTTCCTTCCTTATGGATTGAAAGATTTTCCTCCATAGGGAGAAAGACTTATTTTTCCTCCTACTTTTTTCCCTTGCAATACTTTTAATTTGTATTCTTATTTCGATTTCATATTTTACAAAATTTGAATAAAAGTGTTCGCGGTTTCTATCATCTAAAGAAAATCTGAAAATCATAGGTACCAACGAGAAACCTGCCTTAATTAACATTGTCATTGTCATAAAATTTAAAAAAAATAAAATAAAAAATAAAAAATGTTTTCAAAATAAGTAAATTACTAAAAAAAAAAAATGGGAACATCAAGAAGACTGTATTTAAGTTTCTACACCATTTTTAATAACCCTTTTACATCGCGCCTCAAATGTTTCGAATACGTTCTCAGAACCCGAAGCTCTGATACTAAAGATGATAGTTCCAAAACATGTTCCAAAACCGAATGCGAGCACAAGAAACGATTGAGAGAAGGAGAAAAGGATCCTAAAGTTTTTAAAGGTAACTTTTAAACACATACGCGAATAAACTCATAAAGATCTAATAGGTAGATATCTAGCAAGTTTTATTAAATACTTACCTACCAAGTTAAAAAGAAACTGGATATTTTTCGCCTAATAATAGCAGGTTTTCACGAATAGGCGAAAGTTAATTTACCTGTAGAATGCGTAATTTTTTTCCAATTTTTCAAATGGAAATGTATTTCCACCGAGGGTTAAACCCAAACCACCCAGCCAGATTTGTACACGGAATACGTGGAGTACAAAGGAATACATAGAAATACATAGGAATACATGCGATTGAAAAGGCAATACAAAACTCTACAAAGGAGCGCATGTAACTAACTTATAGAAAATATGCTGTCTTGAAAAGAATACAGTAAACACAGTAGATAATTTAGTAGTTATGATAAAAATATCGGTTTGTCTCATAATCTGATGCTCGATCGTATATTTTTTGGGAATGCATATAATGCGTCAGCTCTTTTCAGTCGAAATGGACCGTTAAAAATAACGTAATAGGACCATACGAAATATGTATGTTTTATCTACTTGAGCAATGTTCTATACCTTAGGCCAAGTAAAAGAATCTAGCTCAGATGTTCGAAATTTGTGTCGGTATAGGTATTTGTTGTTCTCTATTCCAATACATCCACCAATATTCCATTATTGATGTTCATAGGCGACAGCGTAATATTTCTCTGTTAGGATTTCTGAGATGACTCTGTTTGAAGTATCTTCTCTATACTTGAGGTTTCTATAATGCATTTCGTCATTTTTGAAGAATCATCAACTAAATGCTTCTTTGTACATCATCCTCAGACGTAGATGTAGAGCTCAATGTAAATTCTGTCCCTACAAAATTTTCAATTTTCTCTTCCTTTGTCTCTTTAATTCCTTTTTTAGGATTCCTTGTAACTCTAGGTTTTTTGGTGCGGCTAGCTGAAATTTAGGCAAAGTTTTATTGCTACTGGATTTAGCTTTACCCTATCATATAAGGAGATTTTTCTGTAATATCAGTTCCGGTAAATTTACTGGAGAAATCTTTCAAATCCAATGAGTCTATTTGTCTGTTTCCTTTCATGTTTTTATGAGCCATATAGTGTCATCAGTAAAGTTTTCAAGTTCGTCTATTTCAATTTCGATAAAATCGATATATGAGCCGCTCAAGAAATGAGAAATATCTAGAACTGGAAATAAGGTACAAAAACATGTTTCCAGGTTTTTTTTTTTCGGATATTAATATATTTTGTTGTATTTTCTCCCAACTTTTCTAGGTAGCGCGGTCGCATCCTAAATCTTTTTTTGTTTTGTTTTTAAAATTGCCCAAGGACGTATTTATTCATACTTAAAATTCAATTAATCTTACTTAGATATATTTATCTATATATAGAAGCAAGTAACAATAAAAATATAATAAATACTTAATCCATTCGATTTGAATATCGGCGTAATTTTAATTTAGACGTTTGGAAACAAGCCAAAATACTTAATTAAGTACTGCTCTGAAATTCTTTAATACTTCGTTGGATATTGAACTTATCGGACATATTAATTGAATTATTTATTAATTACCTCAACTCAAGACTTCTAAGAATATTTGAATTTCTACTAAATATTTCTTATGAAACCATTTTATTATTTCTCTTAACAAAGGTTACCGAATGCCGACCTCAAAACTAGAGCAACTGTTTGAAATGTAGATCAAGTTCAACTTGTCAGACGAGAACATTTTTCAGGTCCTACGTTTTTTTTTTAAAGATAAGTCAGTAGAGAAAGAAGCAGCCTATCAGTCAGTGACAGTCAAGTGTGTTTCTGAAGAATAATATTTTATTTAAAAGGTACTTACCTATAATTATACCCTATCTGTTTATTATTTCATGGCAATTATAATTTTTGTTGGCAGACAATTTTTGTGCCAAACAAAATGTAGGTATTACGAACATATTGCAAATAATTATAACTTTCTCTTTCGATCTATAAGGCAGGTTGAATTTTCGATTTTCAATATTACTGTTTCTACCAATATAGGTATACTTATACCTACCTTTCGGTAATTTGAGAATATTTTTAAACTTGACCCAAGGAGTTGTTGAACTTCAACATTATTCGAATATAATTTGCTTAAGATATTAGGTTTATAAGAAGGTCTTTGACACTTATTTTCCATGACCAACTATAGGAAAAGAGACGTGTAGATTGTGCGGGTTGCCTACTAGACAAAGCAAGAACGCAAATATTTTCTTCCTAATACCATTGTATAAAAAGGCTTTTTATACAATGCTAATACGTAAGCTTTGCTAATAGGTACCTAGTTGAGAAAAGCATTACCTTTCCTAATCACGTCTGAACATTATTATATTTGTCTTTCGACATTGTTTTCATATCTATTAATTACGGGTTTAGTACAGTAATAAAATTAATGTTCAGGAAAAATACCAAAGCTTTTTTTTCTATCTATAGACAGATCAATAATAAATTACTCAAGTATTTTGGAAGTCATTTGTTAATGAATTTTTTAATTGTGTGAAACGATAAGCCCTGCTATATAGAACTCCCCTGGAATGTTTTATCAGTATCAACGATTTGATTTTTCCTTATTAGGTAGGTAGGGGAACCCGGGGCAGAACGGCATACCTAAGCTTTAAAGAGGCCTTTTCTTCGAGGGATTTTAAAATTTCGAGACCAACTTAGGACATGTCCTTGTTTATTGTTTAAATAACACCCAAGAAAAGTTTGAGACGAATATTATCAGAAAAAAAAAATGTTTTTGAAGCTCAAAAAAAATTTGTCAAAATGACCATTCTGCCCCGACTATGGGGCAGAGCAGAATGGCCCTATCTTGGGGCGGAATGGTCATTAAAGTAAAATAATGAAGTAACCGTATTTTTGGGAACAAATGAAACACTCAAATATTAAATACACAATTTAATAAAAATATTAAACTTATTGCCACATTTCGCAGTCGTCGCTATCGATAACCGCGCAAGTATTATGATTCCATTTTTTGTAGATTGAGCATGATATCTAATAATATTCTATAGATTTTCAGTAAAAGTCTCCACAGTAGAGGCATTGGGAATCATCACTTCCACTTTCGCTGAAAAAACTTGTTTACATTTTTCTAAATTCAGTCATCAAATATTTTTGTCTCGGATGACAAAGATGCGTCTGTATTTGAATATGAAATATAAAACCTACACTACGTGCATAGGCGGTTCTAGGTGGGGGCTTGGGGGGGCTAAGCCCCCCCAAATCTGGAATTAGCCCCCTCCAAATTTAAATTAGTGATGAGTGGTAAAAGTTCGCAGTTCCTGAATAAAAAATATTCAAGCGTTACGTTAAGCGATAGGATTAATTTACTACATAATTTCATTAATTTCACTGATTTAATAACTTTATCTAATTATTTCATGAAACTTTATTCAATAGGGTAGTGGACAAGGTATAATTTCAATGAAATCGATGATTTATTCTTCATCTATGGAGTAAATAAAAACGGCGGTAAAAGTAGAGTTTTGGGACGCACTATTTGAACGGAAATATTTCGCGATCATTCTACGTCATAGCTGCAGTGTTGCCAATCCTTCGCACCTAAATTTTCCACCTTGACCAATAAAATTATCCGCATTTTGCTGAAATTCTCCGCTTTTATAATAAGGTCTGTTCCAACAAGCCAAAAACCGTCCCATTCTGAAACCACTCAGTATATATTTTTTTTTTTTTTTGAAAACTGTATATTACCAACAATATTACAATATCATTAATGTTCCAACATCTTTTCTTAAATCAGTGTTAGAAACACTGGTCTCAAGAAAACAATAATAAAAATATATATAACAATGATTAAGTAGGCCTTAATTACTAATTAATAATTTGCTAAATTGCTAAGAAGTTGACACCCAGATACAAAGTCAAAAATCCATACTCAAGTAAGTAGATTATAGAAAATCTAGTTGTTTAAATGAAGCAATAACAATTTTTTAAGTAAGTTGAAGTTTTCAGCTTGTTTAACAATAAGTGGTAAATTATTATATGCTCGCGATGAAGCATTGAGTGGACAGTTCAACCCTACATTTATTCTAGAATTGGGTATATAAATGTTACCTTCAGATCTTGTACCATAATCATGTACTTGATTTAGAAATGTCATGTCGAAATTGCATTTTTGAATGTTATGAATTATTTTATACATGAGATTGCTTTGCTCTAGTAACAGTATTTGATCTAACTTAAGGACTCCTAATTCTCTATATAATGCAGCTGTACTAGTTAAGAAATCATAATTGAATAGTACTTTTAGGATTTTATTTTGTTTTATTTGAATTTCTTTAAATGTGGTATCAGTACAAACTCTGAATTTCAGATTCTATACTTACATACATTTTGTGCTTTGCGCAGAATCGTGTCGGTGCAGTGTAGTGTACGGTTTCCTGCTGTGTGAGAACAAAGCGATAATTTTCGTGTTTCTTGAGAAATAGTCAAACCGTTTGATTGTCGATAATTGTCGTTACTCGTTGGCCTTAGTTTAGAACGTGCCCCATTATCCATTTATCCATTTTCATGAAATTCAATAATTTTAAATTTAATGGATGGACGTTATGAGGTCTGCTTCAACCCGTCAAAAAAACGTCTCTAGAACGGTTTCGCAACCACACTGTGAGCGAATCTCGGATTCTACGCACAAATTTTATGTTTTACCGTTGGTTTTACGCAGAATCCTGACGGTGAAATATACAGTTCCCTGTTCCCTGCTGGGTTGGAACCAAAAACCCTTTTCACGTGGCTCCGATTTAACAAACCGCAACATACCGCTCAAATTCGAGTGGTAGATATCCATCACGTCACTTTGTAACCGGGTTAAAAAACGGTATGTCATACCTCTAAGCGTTTCGTAACCCGGTTAGTTAAACCGGAGCCACGTGAAAAGAACTATTGAGGTTGGAACAAAGCTATGGTATGTCATGTCATTTATGTTCAATAAGTCACCTGCTCAGTGTTACTACAGTGACTCTATTACCCACAGTGGCGACAATTGCTGTCTTATTTTTGATTGGTTCTAAAATCCCATATATTTATATTGCAAACGCCGCCATCTTGTTCCCACCCATTGGTTATTTCAAATCTGAATATATGGGATTTAGGTGAACATCCCTCATAAAACATGGAAAGCAACGTATTTGATGGACCTAATAATAGTCATCAAATACGTCGATTTCAATATTTCATGATAGATGTCCATTTAAATCCTATATATTAATATTTAAAAGTAACAAGAAGTTGGGAACAAAATGGCGGCGGGACCTCTATTGTCGCCACTGTATGTAAAGGTTTATTTAGCCACTGTAAGTGTTACCAATGTGTGAGCATTTGCTCACATTTGTGAGCATTTTATAGATCTGGGTAAAAATGGGAGCATTGGCAAGATGTGAGCATTTTGTGGGCATTTTTGGTATTTATTAACCGAAAAAATTAAATTAAATTCGTCCCAGCACGAGTCCACGAGAGCCATGTCATAACTCGTGGCATAGCAAAGACCAAGCGCCCAACTTTTTAGAAGAGAATTATTTATTTCACGTCACGGGTCAAGATTGTTAAGAGGCCATTTTAGAAACGCTGATTCCATCCAAGGACACACACTCACTGCTACTACAGGATCATAGACATATTACAGGATGGCCTATTCTCATAAGGCCTGTGTGTAACAAATCCCCCCACGCCAAAATACCAGTTGTGACGTAGACATAATGTCATTTCACTCATTTCTTGCCTTGTCGTAGGCTGCCTAAACAGTTGATGACTTAGTTATGGGCATGGCGTCGGAAATGGTATCACACCAAAATAGCGGCGATTACCAAAAACAAGGCTGATAAGCACTCCTTATGCCCCATTCACACTTGCGCGAAATTCGCTCTTTTTTGACATTGCATCGACAAATTGACGTTTGATACACGCATGAAACGTCAAATTGTCGAAGATATCCCCTCGTTTTTATCCTAATCGGTCTCTTCACCGATGCAGGGGCGTAGTCACCGGTGTTCCGCGTGTTCCATGGAACACGGGCCCGGTACCTCAAGGGGCCCGGTTCTAGATGTCAATATTATTTTTTCCAGTAAGTAAAAAAAAAAAATCTATTTTACACATTTGACGCTAATTTATATAAAAATAAAAAAATATAAAAAATATCTATATCTACGTAGGTAATGTCTTCATTTCTTACAATCTTATGTAGATTTGTAATGATTTCTTTTATTCTTTTATGAAAACTTTTCGAGTTTACCGCTTGTCGCGTATCGTACGGCCGAACCACTTCATAGTATGACGGGGGTACGTTCAAGGACGGCAATGCTAATGCCAAAACCTACTTTTTCCCCTCCACCTGTAATGCCTAACCACGTAGGTTAGAGCCGAACTTGAACGCAAAATGCCAATTTTGGCTTGGCTATAGCCATTCCTGAACGCAGCTCAGGATTGCCAAGTATGTCAACTCAAGATCCTGCAATTGACCTTTTGTTTGGACGCCATATTGCGGTGCGTGAACATAGTTGCCAACAGTAGAAAAAAAATTACTAGCATTCTGTCAACTTTAAAAACCAAAGTTAGTGAATAAATTACATTTAAAATTTAAATTTGCCGCCTATTACGTATGTTTTTGGAAAGAAAAGCCATCAATTTAAGCTTGTGTTGGGCAGAATAGAAATATTAAAATATCTACCTAAATATTTACTGTACCGAATTTTGGTTACCTAGGTTAAGTTTGTTCGATTAGGCCGAACCAGTGCAAAAAAAAAAAATGTATCCTTATCCTTACATGTTACATGCTTTTAGAAAAGGATGCGGATATACTCAGTGCGCACTGACTGACAAATGGAAATCGCCATTAGTTGACAGCTCGCTAGAAATTTTTTGTTTTTTTGTTTTGGCAACTATGTTCGCGCACCGCAATATGGCGTCCAAACAAAAGGTCAATTCCTGCGTTGTGGTCAATGAACTATAACCAAAAACTGGAATGCGAACACATATTAGTCAATTAAAGGCGATTAACCAGTCGGTTATATTGACAGATGAATAATGCATTTAACGTCATTTATTACCGATTGGTTGACAAATGACGTTTGCTTCATTGGTTATCTGTCATTTATGACCAATTGGTTAATCGCGTTTAATCGATGATTGACGAACGTTAAGCCTAGTGCCGCTGCTGCGGAGGGGATACCTGTTTTTGTCGCACTCATTATGTTAAATGGCGGAAATTGCTTCCAACACGTATTCCAATTGATGAAACCTGTGAAGGTAAATATGACAAAACTTTCGAAAACGTCATATGTCAGCGAGCAACAGAAAAAAACAACATTCCCCTTTGTGGCATCTGTCTGTCATGGCTACATTTTTTTGGTAGATATGGCAATGTGTGCGCATTCCAGTTTTTGACTATAGTTCATTGGTTGTGGTTTATTGTGCTGCCCTCTAATTAGGTGAGTTAAGTCTAGTACTCATAACAGCGAAATTCGCTCTTTTTTGACATTGCTTCGACAATTTGACGTTTTATGCGTGAATCAAACGTCAAATTTTCGAAGTAATGTCAAAAAAGAGCGAATTTCGCGGTTATGAGTACTAGGCTTTAAGCTTTAATTTCTCAATAGCGAGTCACCTCCGGGTTGGTTTTAACTCCAGGGTAAGCATAAGAAGTTGCAATGTTTACCCTGGAGTAATGCCTAACCCAGGGGTGACTTGCTATTGAGAAACCGGCCCTTAGGGTATTTGTGGCATGACATTGCACATGAAATGTGTCTAGAATTTTCCGCAGAATCAAAAAATATCGTGATATACAGAATGTACGATTTGAAAAAATAAAGTTGATAACGGTACGGTACAGCTGTTCTTGGAACCACCTCTATAAAAGAATTGGTGTGAAAAAATCTCAAGCAAAAAAAACAAAATCGACGTGTCCGAGCGGTTTTTCCAAAACGCCTTCATTTATTTTATATTGAATATGTTCCATACTTACTTCACCCTGCATATTTAGAAAAAAATATATATATTTCTTTGATTTTTCAATTTTTTTATCTCGCAGGAGTAGGGGCCCGGTAAAATTTTTGAACACGGGCCCGGAGCATCGTCACTACGCCACTGCACCGATGAATCAGCTATCTTCGTTTAGTGAATGGAAAATGACAATGACGGACATAGAATGGTGGATCCATCGGTGAAATTTGATCAGAATAAAAACGCAGGGAATGTCAAAAAAGACTAAAAAGAGCGAATTTCGCGCAAGTCAGGATGAGGCATTAGAGTGTGTATTGTGTATTCTCCTTGGATTGCACAATGGATTGCAACTTGCAACAGCCAATCACCAGCTGTTTGTTATTTATCTTTTTCTAATGAACACGATTGAAAAAATACAATGTACCATCGTCACCAAAAGTAACTGGGACAGCATCACATTAGCTCTTGTCCTATTATATGAATTTTGTTGTCAAATATTTGTCAAACTATACATATTCCGCGTGTTGCTAAATTCACCAAAATGGTGCACCGCCATGGATGCGGTGATTAAAATTTACTAATGCCAATGCCAAACCACTGCTTGTCAAACCCTGGTTAATTTAACAACACTGCTTGTTCTACCATTCCACCACGGTGCCTTCACCAGCTGAATTTAGCCACACGCGGTAAATGCCTTGAAATGAATGACAGTAGAATTAGTCCAGGAGATTATTATGCATTATTTGTGTCCCAGATACTTTTGGTGACGATGGTACCATCGTCACCAAAAGTAACTGGGACAGCATCACATTAGCTCTTGTCCTATTATATGAATTTTATTGTCAAATATTTGTCAAACTATGAATCAAATGCATTGAAATGAATGACAGTAGAATTAGTCCAGGAGATTATTATGCATTATTTGTGTCCCAGATACTTTTGGTGACGATGGTACATCAGCCTGGTGATCCCGTAGTCAAATGTCAAATGTCATACTTAATACTGGGAAAACTCGAAAACTATTGACATTTTGACATTGACGTTATTTTTAGTACATGTGAGCATAATGTGAGCGTTTTCATTACAAATGAGGAGCATTTTGATAACTTCCCGTTGGCAACACTGCACCTGCTGTTTGCTGTTTGTTCTGAATCACTGAATCCCAAATATTTTTCTAAATTTTTTTATTTTAGCTGAAATTTTGAATAAATTTTAATTTTAACGTCAATAATAATAAAAAAAAAATATCTCCGCACAATTCTCCGCAAAAAGCAAATCTCCGCACAATTCTCCGCAGACCCCAAAATTCTCCGAAAAACGGAGAATTCTCCGCCAACTGGCAACACGGCATAGCTGTTGTATTTAAGTATGAATTAAATAAAACCTACGTCCGATATTCGACACAAACTTACTCTTTAGTGCAAAAAAGAGAGATATATCAGCGTCTCTCGTGTATTATTACATTTAGGCGCACCCTCAACTCAACATAACCCCAATTTTTGAGAGAATTCTATTTATCAATCAGTGGGTACTGAGTTTATCGGCATCTTTTTCTAAAAGCATATAAAATATAAGGACGCGCTATTGGACATACATAACAGCTATGACGTAATTTCCTCACGGTAAATTATAGCGTTTAAAATAAGTACAAATTCGTTAATTTTTTTAAAGGTATATTTTTGTTTTCTAAAATCAAAGAATCATCAACAATTGTTTAATTTGTAATGAAGATTAATAAAAAAAATATTTCAAAAAATTGTCCACTACCCTATTATTTCATAAATATCCGAAATCGGGACGTCTGGAAACCGAGGCAACCCTAGCCCCCACCGCTAGAGACAGGGTTGCCTCTGTTGCCTGTAGGTGTGTGTAATAAGTAGGAGCAGCCAAAGTTTACGTGCTGTTCTGCTTTGCTCTAAAAGTATAGTCTGGCAAGTGGTAAGTTGATAGGGACGAAAGGGGGAAGAAAAGTGGGGCGTCACCTAAGAATATTCACTGACACCGCTTGATGACAGCCATGTCTTTGGGTTCAGTGGCACCGAAAACACCAAGGAAATGAACCAATAAAATTATTAGATTTTTTTTTAAGTTTCGCGAATGACCACGCCACTGTGCTGTCATTCAGGCTCTAACCTTAAGCTCTAACCAATAGAATCATGCCTCTGAATAATCACGCCTCTGCACATCCATCATTTCGCAATGTTGCCGGATTTTTTTCTATTTCAAAATACTACACATGCCCATATAGCAAAAAAAAAATATGTCACCAACTTGTTTATTACTGTTTCCGTCAAGTTTGGCAAAGCAGCAAATTCTATTGCAGTTCGCCGTTTGGCTAGCCAGACAATAGGAAGTAGGTTTTTGTTTTTTTGTTTTAATCACCTTTCATTCTTGATTTGTACCTCAGAATACTTTTATTTTATGTGAAACAAAACAATCATGTTACTTGTAAACAAAATTTCTTTTGTAATAATGAAAGCGAGAATGAAACTTTTGTATTTTTCATAAATAAATAAAAACAATTTTGACTAAATATTTATTGAAATATAAGGTTTTTGGGCGTGGCAACCACCTCGGAGCAGGGGCTTCAGCCCCCCCCAGCACAGATGGGCTAGAACCGCCTATGACTACGTGCCGATATATAATCATTCAAAACTTTCTTTTAAAAACGTGTAGGTAATTTCACAAATATTGGTGGAATCATCAGAAGTGGTTAGTAAATACCTATTTTAGCAAGATAAACCATTAAAAATGATTTTTCTGATATTGAAAATCCAGAAATTTTCTAAAAATATAATGGTGTTTAAAAATTCAAATTGTAGAAATAAATTTTTGAATATGGTCGTTAGTAAAAAAGTGATTTGTGCAGTTTTTGTGGTGCTTATTAGTGTGATGATAATTTTTTTTGCTAGATTGGAATATAGCGTACTCATACAATCTGAAACTAATAAGAATAATCAATGGATATTCGTAGGAAATGGTAACTTGAAACTTTTATGTCAAATTAAACATTTAAATACCTTTTGAATGGTCAAAGTAGAGATGGCATCTTTTATGCAATGTTGTTGCTTTTCATAGCAGCATTAATAATTATTGGTGATGTACTGTACAACAATTTTCAGGAAATACCCATCAGAATAATGGGAGTATTTTGTTATACTTAACGGTATTTTTTTAATTTAATTAAAATCTATAAGTGTGAAAACCTAACTCAGTAGACGTTTACTTTTTGTTATGACCCAATTTTGAATGTTAAATATTTGAACAAAACAATAATTCAGTAATAAGTAGCCGTTATCATGTGAAAAAAGTAAATATGTTTTTGTTTATGATGGGCTCCCACTTTTGAAATTATTTTTTTTCACAATTTCAGTAAAAATACTAATAGTCCAAGAAACGGGGATCTGAAAATAGGGTTCACCTCAACATAATTAGAAGTTACCATTTTTTGGGAGGGATCGGTTCATTTTCATGTGCTTAATAACATATTAAGTTTGCGATCTTGTACTTCCATAGGGTTTTTAGGGGTAATTTGCGTTTTATGGAGAACGCTGCTCAAAGGGATGGTCCAATAGCAAAAAGTTACAAATGATTGTTGTAGCTGAAGTTTTTGGCTATAAAAAACTCAGCGACAGCACCCTTCTATCTTCTATAGTTTTTTTTCTGCAGCGTCTTGAATACTAGCATGTTTTTATTCAAGGTCACTAAATCAACGTTTCACCTGTTTGCGCGCATTTGGTGCAGTAGCGGCCAAATGCATAATCCGATTTCAATTTTTCAAACATCACATTATTGCTAATAAAATGCACTCTCCAATGCTTTTTTGTTCGAATTTTTTGCTTGAAAATTAAGCGAGCACGAACTTGCCTAATGTGCGAGGAAGTTGTAAATTGAATCGAAAACTACCCCTTTCTTGCATTGACTGTAATTTCTAAACGGGCTAATATGCATTAAATTTAACGTTGGTTTTGGGTTTCGCAATCGTCCATTTTCTCAACTAATTTGATCTACAAAAGAAAAATTGACCAAAGTCGATAGATTTGAAGCCTTTCAGCGACAAGAAATAGACGAAAAAGATCAAAAATCTCACGGCGTAAAGTTGAGAAATATTTTTGTTTAGTTTTTTCAAACCGGAATAAGTTAATTTTTAAGGCTTTAAACTCAATAATAGAGAGATATCGGTAAAACAGATAGCGCGTATGGACGGTAATAACGTCAGGAGTTATTTTTTTTTAAAGTAAAGCGGTATCATACTTTCAAATTAGAGTTATCGGTAAACAGTTTAACGTAAAATTTGCCTGTTCGCATACGTTATTTTATAACCGTAGCCCAAGAATCGTAAACTCTACAGGATTGCTCAATCCCATAAGACAAACGTTCATAAAAACATCGAAGATGGCGGTATGCGAATGACGTCACGCAGTCCTTGATCGGTTTGTGTTTTTTATGACAGTGCACTATCCTTGCATTTTCAAACGTGAAAAATTGTTATTTTGAGGTTATTTCCTTTGAAAACTGTATTTTGTAATTAATTTATTGATTTTAAAATTAGCAGACTTCAAAAGCTTGTGTCCTTGAGGCTTGAGTGGTTGGCTAATTGCTAATTAGAAAGACGAGTTTGTTTGCTTTTGTTTATCAATTAGCCAAACATATTGCCAAAAAGTCAAAAAAACGAAGGGCTGGAGTCAAGCTGGCCCCCGGATTCGTTTCAATGTTTTTTTTGTGTATGAAAATGAGCACAATTCGCATAAATACTGGCACAATTGAGCACAAAACGGGCACAATTGACTACAGTTGAGAAACAGTAGAAAACCAAATGTGGGGTGCCGAGCCGGTTTAATTTTTGCATTCCAATCCGTGCGTTCGTTATTTTGGTCCGAGTTCTCCGAGCTTGACTTTACCGTTCGTTTATTTAAAAAGTGTACTCGGTGCAGCCTCATTCGCGTTCGTTTATTGAAATTTCTGGCACTTTTATTCAGCGTTCAACTGCTCTGTTCGCTCACTGATCACGTGATTACGGCTCCGCTCAGCACGCTCTGCTCTTTGAGCAAAATACCGAACGCAAGGAATATCAAAATATAAGCGAAACGGGGTTGCAATAGTGTGCTTTATTTTTTACTGACCCTACCTAGGTACTTCTCAATTATTATTCATTAATTTAATAGGTACTAGAACGATTTAATATGGACATTCAAAGTGAGCTTATTTCACAAAGCCAAATAGTGATACCTAATTTAGATTCTCATAATCATATTCCAGAAAAACATTGCTACAAGTTTCCCATATTTTCCATGCGTTTTCATAGTAAACGCGCCAGTAAAGGAATTTATTTACATATTTATTTATTCACTCTTCACAAACCCTAATTTTTATTAGTAATTACATGCAAAGGAAACTTACAACTAAGTAGATATTTGATTTATAAAAAAAAGCAAAACAAATGCTTGACTAGGAAATACTACAGTGACTTTATTACCACAGTGGCGACAATTGCGGTCTCATTTTTGATTGGTTCAAAAATCCCATATGTTTATATTGAAAATGCCGCCATCTTGTTCCCAACCTCTTGTTACTTTTAAATATGAATATATAGGATTTAGGTGAACATCCATCATAAAACATGGAAAACAACGTATTTGATGAACCTAATAATGGTCATCAAATATGCCGATTTTAA
Organism: Ceutorhynchus assimilis; assembly: GCA_917834065.1. Classification (NCBI taxonomy): domain Eukaryota; kingdom Metazoa; phylum Arthropoda; class Insecta; order Coleoptera; family Curculionidae; genus Ceutorhynchus; species Ceutorhynchus assimilis. The sequence goes on from OU892279.1 coordinate 53,147,561, forward strand.
TTTTTTATGATAGATGTCTATTTAAATCTTATATATTTAATATATTAATATTTGAAAGTAACAAGAGGTTGGGAACAAGATGGCGGCGGGAACTCTATTGTCGCCACTGTATGTAAAGGTTTATTTAGCCACTGTAGGAAATACTAACTAGCAATACACACAAATAAAAGAGCGATGTCCTGATACAACAAATCCAGTATTATAAAACCAGAAAATGCTTGGGGTTTTCGCGAGTATTTACAGCCACGAGTCTTTTATGCTTACACACATTAAATGAAACTTTAATTTACACTTATAACACTAGATAAATCCGAATTTACGATAAAATAGTTGTCAGCACAAACTAAACATCATTCGTATCAGCGGCCATCTTGAAACTCCGGCATGCGCGTGACGTCACAGCAATTGTGAACAAATTTAGCCGATTGAGCAACTTGACCGTAGCCTAACTTGTACCTTGCTGTGATTTGATTTGTGTTGTCTGTTGTTCATGGTCAGGGACAGAGGATTTGCTTTTTTACTATTTTTTGAACAATCCATATTCACTTGAACACAACAAAAATAATAAAATAAACAATAAACATAACATAACCTATTATTCGACGGCGTTATTTTTAGACGTTATTCGAAATAGCGCTTAACGTAAATGCTGGGTAAATTACGTTATGCGGTAACGTTATTTTAGTACGTAGTGTTAAAAATCGAATCGCGCATAGATTTAATTGTCAAAATAACGTAGGCGCTAATACTGCATGACACTATTTGGGTTACCGATATCTCTCTAATTATCGTAGAATTCGTTGTTTTTTGAACTTTTGGTTCCATTATGTTAACTACTTAAAATTTATACTGTAGAGTCGCCTTACAACGTTAACTTGACCGGATTCTATTTTCCAAAATATTGCACGCCATCGTCGGATAATGGTCGTATAAATACCATCAAGTTGCGTGGTACTTACAACGTTTATACAACGTTGAATTATGTATCTGTGCAAGAAAAAACTAATAATTTTTTTTTTCTTCCCTTTTGATAGATAACCTTTGTAATAAAAATTATTGTGGAAATGTGGAATTTTTTGTTAGTTGCAAATAGGTATGTAATCTAAAATATCTGATGATACATTATCATATACAGGGTGTCCCACGACGTTTCTCTCAGGTGATAACTTCGGAACGCGTCATCCAATATAATTGAAAATTTGAGGATCTGGGTAACTTTTTATGCCGCTTTTACCATTGTCATCCAATTTTACAATTTTTGCTTCAATTTCGGTCAAGTGACGTCAACTTTCGAATCTTAAATACAACTCATGGTATATTATGGTATTTTTGGTTAGAAAATTAAATTACAAAATCGGCTATGCCATATTTGTTGAGGCTTTGTTAAAGGATATGACAGAAAATTATACAGTGGAACATACGATGATGCGTTCCGAAATGATCATTTGGGAGGAACCTCGTGGGACACCCTGTATATTGACGCATGTAGAACACTATATAGTGAACTGGCATGAATAAAATTATGTTTATCATATATTATCCTTATAGGCAGGGGCGCCGACTACGTGGGTGCTCGGGGGCTCGAGCACCCACGAGACCTAAACAGTGGGTGCGAAGCACCCACGAGCATAGACTTAAAAACTGATAATCCTCTCTAGTTCCTGGAAAACTGGTTAATTTTGTACCTCGGGTTCCTGAAATCTGGTTAACCAAATGTCAAGATAGTTACCGGTCATCGGATGTCGGTTCTGTTGGTTTTATCAAGGTTTTATCTGTAACTTTTGTCAATTATGTTTTATTTCCATATTTGCGTTCCCCAAAGTAACCAGAATTTTCAGTAAACATCTGTTGACCGAGTCGGTTACTTTAGCACTGTTCCAGCAGACATGAAAACCTTTCTAGAACGGTAATTTCCAGTCGATCAATCCAATTGTCAATTAGGAAAAACGTTCAACTTATTGAAAAATAGGTGGGCAACTGTAAATTATTGGTTCTGGAACGGTTCTCATGTCTGTTGGAACAGAGCTAATGGTTAACGTTTGGTTATATTTGGATCATAGCCTTATATAAGTTATGTTCCGATATCAACTCTGTCAGTACTGAATTTACTGGACGCCGTTCCGATATTATTTTCAGTACACTGGATTCAGTCGATTCAGTACTGAATGACCACAAGAGTACCCTGTTGAAATTGGAACGGCAAATGACAGTAAAATCAGCACAGTAAAACTAGTACTGGCAGTTGATATCGGAACATGGTGGTACTTTGTTTAGAAGAAGAAGAAGATGAAGAAAATCAGAAATCTTTTATGGAGAACATCTGCGTTTTACGATTTTCGGTACATGCTGCTTGGAAAAGAATATCTGCAGGAGAGTTTTCCACACTTTACAGTAGAGTGTTTTCACAGCTATCAGACTAATACCTACCTCTACCACGTAAAAACCCCCCTCCAGCACAGCCATCATACCACTACCCACCTCCACTGTACCCCCTTCCGTGAAGCTCCTACCCTGAGGAGGCACTTTTTACCCACCTGCACTTTAAACCCTCTTCCGTAAAGCCCTCCATTAATCTATTTTCAAAAGGCTCTTACCCTGAGATGGCACTTTATTATATCCCTTCACTTTCTTGAAAACTAAAGAATATTTAACCAATTCTTCCATTTGTATTCGAATTCGTCAATTTTGGGGTTGGCCCGGGTCAAATCCCCAAAATATCAGATCAAAAGCGCCGCCGATCTAGAGATTTTTCCACGGTATCGAAAAACTTTCCAGACTCAAGTGCCCCCGGCTATCAGACCAATACCCACCTCTACTACGTAAGTGGTCCACCAGATTCACAAGCAAAATGTTATTATTGCAATAAAATTAATCTCATGGAGTTTAGAACACTTTTGACGAATACAAATGCAGGAATTGTTGAAATATTCTTTAGTTTTCAAGAAAGTGAAGGGATATGGAAAGAGGTACCTCTTCAAAGTAGAAGCTTTTTGACGTAGTGGAGGTGGATATTGCTCTGATAGCTTTAAGGTGGTTATTGGTCATAAACAGGTGCATTAATTTTATTGCAATAATAAATATTTTGCTTGTGAATCTGCTAGTCTGATAGATACCGTGGAAAAATCTTTAGATCGGCGGCGCCTTTTGAAAATAGATTAATGGAGGGCTATGATGGCTATGCTGGAGGGGGGGCTTTTACGTGGTAGAAGTGGGTATTGTTCTGATAGCTGTGAAAACACTCTACTCTTTACCCTTATAGCCGTCCTTTTTTTCCCGTTTTAGCAGACACTGCAAAAAACTTACGCAAGCACCAAGCAACACTAGTTCCCGCAGCTGGAAAACGAATATGGAAAGTGTGAACTACGTTGTTTGAAATGTATTACCATTCCCTTCTTAGATACTCGTCCGAATGTAAATTGAAGAATGCTGGTAAACGTTTTTGGGCGTGGCTTCTGGAGAAGTTATTTTGCCACCGGCATGCTGTTCACCCCCCCTTATAAATGCCAGTGCATGAACATCAGCACCCACGAGGTTTTCTGAAACCCGGCGCCCCTGCTTATAGGTGCTTAATTTGAATGTGTGCAATATAAAAATAACTACATTGAAACTTTTTCAATTAAAACACTGTTATTTTTAAACAAAAAAATATGATAATTTGAAGCAAAAACATAGTTTCATCTTGCTTCATTATGTATAAAATCTATAAGTAGATTCCTAGAACTTAAAGTTACTCTATCGGTTTTTTTTTTTCAAATTATTGTAATTTCATGTTTATTAATTTCAAATTATTACCTACCAGGAAGTCTTTTTACTGGAAATTACTGAAATAATTAAACATGTTTTCGTTTTTTTTTTTTCTGCGAACTATCGGCTCGTATATGCAAAAACCACAAATTAGAGCAAAAAAATCTTTGCAATTACGAATAATGAAGGTATATTTAGTTGTGCACCTTTATAGAAAATTAAAAAATATTTCCATTGTTTTTTCAAATAAGTACACATTTTTATCTTTTTAACGAAAATAGCAGAAATCTTCAAAAAAATTTAATAACCTAGTTTTGTACAATATTGTATAGTAAAAAACCGCTTATTTACAAATTCCCACACTGTTTTATAGGTGTTGGATTATGATACCACTAATCCTTATTTAAATTTCAAGCCCCTAATAAACTAATACTTTGTGCTTGTTATGTTAGTTTACGCAATAAACTAATTATGATTAATAAAATTATTGCTGATTTAAATTACGCCAATTTGTTTTGATTTTTCAATTAAGTACCCTCCAATTGAGCAGATTACGGAAAGAATGGATAGATGCTTAACTATGGGATTTCATCAAGTCATGTTGATTGGCGTCAATGGATTTATCAAAATTTGAGTGGGTAATTACAGGATATAGGTACCTACATTTTTGTTTCAATTTTGCAAACTAAGTACCTTTTCCCATAGATTTCTAAACATATAGATAGATATAATGTTTTCAGAAATTTTAAAATTTATGAAGGGAACTGGACCCCCAATTATTTTGAGTACAATTAGGAAACTGAATTTGAAGAATGCAAATATGTTTTTCTTATTCTACAAAAAATACCATGCATTTTATATTCTTACTAGAGGATTCTACCCATATATGTTTGGAAATGCTGCATAATCCATGAAGTGTTACTTTGTCTATTTTTTTTTTCCAAGAAAATACGCTTTATCATCGCGCCATTGACTTATTTTGTAGTTAAAACATATAAATAGATATTTCCTGTAAAAATAAAGGTCGTTAAACAATAATATTGATAACGGCAATTGATTTAATAGTTTGAATCGTCAAAATTTATAAGGCTGATGTAATGAACACATGCCAATCATTTTACTTTCATTGATGATATTGCGTTTTGGAGAGTAACTTACAATGCTTCAAAAAAAAAAAATTAACTCTAAAATCAAATAAACATTATTAATTCATTAAGGATTAATTAGTTTATTGTTTTACAAGAAGTATAAAAGTTAACAAACTATTTTACGATTCAACAAATACATAGCAACAACAGAAATATCATAAAAAGTAATTTGACACAAACAAAATACACTAGATTCAAAATTTAAACATTAGCTAAGCAAGGTCATGAACGCTAAAATTTAGCCGAGCAGTGTATAAACATCCAGTAATTGAACAGAATATGTTTTTAATCAAGCTCATTATTCCTAAATATATATAATCCAATATATATCGTTTTCGTTTGCTATATAAAGATACAAACTTTTACACTGAGATAACTCAGTTCAAGCTCGGTCTCGAAAAGATCAAAATCGTCTAAGGTCGTCCACCGTATCGTTTTGTGCTCGAGCATTATAATAAAACATCAAGGTAACATCTTATTTAACAGTTTAAATAGTTTTAAATTTAGAAACATTTATTTTGAGATGATGGAAATATTTATATTCCAATAGTTTCTGTATGTATATTTTTTTATCCAGGAACCTCATCAAAATTCAAAATGCCCAGCTTAGAACCCGAAGTTCCATTCAAAAAAGCCACCTTCGGCATGGGATGCTTTTGGGCTAACGATGCACTTTTCGGTGGCCAACAGGGTGTACTGCGTACCAGGGTTGGATATTCTGGTGGTACCACTCCAAATCCAGTATACAAAAAAATGTAAGTGCAGTTTAATAATGGTTCATGTATAATTTTATTAAATATACCTCGTATGTATATATTGTCACAAAATGAATGTTCAATTTTTAGAAGCGATGATGGCTCTTTAGCTACTACAGCATCTAGCGATTCTGTGCCCAGTACTAGTATTAGAAATGCAAATCCAAGGTATTCCTATTCAATTTTTTTGGGACATTGTGGTGTATTGAGTAATTAATTAATTTACTATACAAATTGTTCAAGTTAATATTTTTGTTCCCTTGGTTGATGTAGTTTAGCTTAGAATTCCACAAAATTTACAGGGACTAGCAGTTCCTAACTTTCCTCATAGACCTTAAAATTTATAATCCGGCTAAAATAAAACTCATATGAGAAATGAAATTTTACTGATATTACGCCACTACAGTTATATTAGCGAGTTCGTTTTTAATTAACAACAAAAATTCAGGGTCACTTATTTGTCGCAGTATCACGGAAGAACATTTCTAATACTATTGAATATCATCCTTCAAGTATAATAGAATAAAAATAAATTAATCTAAATTCATTATAGGGGCGACCATACCGAAGTAATAGAAATCGATTACGATCCTACCACAATCACCTACAAACAACTGCTCAAACTGTTCTGGGACAATCACGAATACGGTTTGACCACCATCATCAAAAGACAATACATGTCGTTGATCCTCTACCACGACGAAGAACAAAAACGTATCGCCGAGCTGGACATTAAAATCGAAGCTGGTAAAAGGAATGAGAAGTTGATTACAGAAATAGCAAAGGCTGGACCCTTTTATCCTGCGGAAGAGTAAGTTTGTTTCAAACTTCCTGGCTCATATTAATAAATAATATTTATAGTTACCATCAAAAATATCGATTGCAAAAACACCAGTGGATTGTCGAGGAGCTCAATATTACTCCGGATCAACTCCAGACGTCTCACGTAGCCGCTAAATTGAACGGGTACGTCTCAGGTGTTGGCAAGCACGAAGACATGAAAAAAGATATGGAACTGCTTGGGATCCCTGAAAAGATTGCCAGCTTCGTGAAAATCCAGTTTTTGGAAAACGAGGGTGGAGCCCTCTACTGCTAAAGTCTAAAATAACATCGTTGATATTAGTTTTTTTTTTATAACCTTCCACTCTCATTATAGTTCTAGCCCTATAGTTCTCAGCGATAGCTGAGTTCTGTTAGAACTTTATCTGGGTAAGGCCTCTACTTACGTTTCATGCTTGTGTGTCACAGAAGATTTAAGCTGGTAACAAGCAAAAGAAATATTCGGGCCTACCCTGATCAAATATCATTACATCATTTTCTAATTTCTAGTTCTTATAATTTTGATACAAAAATTGTTTCCTGTGGAAAATTTTAGTTATATTTTAAATTTTAAAATAAGGGGAAGAATAAACTCAGATTTGCTAAAATTTAGTTTTGTTTAATTTTCGCAGACGCCTCTTTTTAGTTTGGGCTAGATGTGGATTATGAATTGCAAAAATGATTTATAGAAAAGCAAAATTTATTATTTACAAATCAATAAGGTTTTCGTGAATGTGAGGGATAAGTCAGGGAAATATCCATGATTGGTTCAAAAACTACTTACATCAAAGACAACAATAAATTTTGTTTAAATTCTCCACATAAGAAAGCTCTCAAACAACAAAAAATGTGGTGTACCAGAACGGTCAGTGTTAGGGCCAAAGCTTTTTCTAATTCACATTCACTCAATATCAAAGCCGAAATTTTCAGCGATTTTTATCCGAGTGGAGGACTACAATCCCTGAAAATTTCAACTCATCACTTATAGTTCCAGAAATAAAATCGCGTTGAGAAATTTTGGGTAATTTATCGATTTTTCTGAGTGCCTTTTCCCATAGATTTTGGCCTCAAATCTCAGAATAATTTAGTTTATAGAGTTTGAGTGGTCCCAAATGATCATTTAGACACAAAATCTCAACATCAAAAAATTTGAAATTTCATCATACTTAGGACCACAATCCCTGAAAATTTCAGCACATTTGGACTTATAGTTCCAGAAATAAAATCGCGTTAAGCAATTTGGGGTGTATATTTAGTGTATGGAGTTTGGGGGATCCTCAATGATCATTTAGACACAAAATCTCAACATAAAAAAAAAAATAACTTTCATCATTCTACCTAGTACTAAGCTACCTTATGATTTGGAGTTTTAAACACTTTGAAAACCCATAACTTTTTTTCTATTATAAATAGAAAGCTGAAATTTTCAATGATTTTTATCCCAGTGGAGGACTAAAATCCCTGAAAATTTAGGCTCATTTGGACTTACAGTTTCATAAATAAAATCGCGTCAAAAGCCTTCTGAAAGGCGTTTTGTAACTTTTAACCTAAATCCTAAAAATTCTGGCTAAAATGCTTCTAAAATATTCAAAATTTTCTGAAACGCTACAGAATGCTTTTGGAAGTTCTGAATTGAATTTTCAGTGTTTTAAACTTTCCATGAGGCTCATTAAAGTTCTAAAGTGCTCTGTACCATTCTAAATGGTTTCCAGTAACTTCTAAATTGGATGAGTAACGAATGTATGAGAAATTTTTGTAGACACACCCCTAAGATGTCCACTAACGACATTCAAGGCGTCTTGCTTACGTCTTCCAGCGGGCCGATCCTCGAGCCAGGGAGTTGAGCTCCTCGAGAGAACAAATTTTTCGTCTTTATCATTCTCATTCACTTTTCGATTACGTTGACAAAGACAAAACATTCGTTCTATCCGGGAGCTCTTCTCCCTGGCCCGAGGATCGGGCTTCTGGTGTCTTGAAGATATTTTCAAGACTAGAGCGAGATGTCTCAAAAACGTCTTTGAATCTCTTTTCAATACATAAACCATTTACCTATTCACTTTTAGGCCGGGTTTTACCAAATAGTTGTCTTTAAGATGTGAATTTACGACACCTCGTCTTCTAGACGTCTTTTTTTGGTCTTCAGACGTAATGCAGACCTAGAAAAGACTTAGGTAGTTAGAACTTTGTGTGCTGTCTGGGACATTGCATTAATTTACGCAACGCTTTAATAGGTAGGTGCTTTAAATTTCTATTTGGGGAGCAAAAATAAAATATTTAAAACCTTCACAAATATTGCAAAACAAAAATAATAAAATTTATTCATAAACTTTCCTGGTTTACAGGCAACTTTTAAATTAAGTAGGTATATGGACCACCAAAATATTATTTGAAAATTGAAAATATTTATATGGATGAAAAAATTTGCATTTTATATTAAATGCCTATTAATTTTGTTTGTCTAATTTAGTAATTATTAACAAATTAGACAAACAAAATTATATGAAAAGATTATGAAAAATTTAACACAAACAGGTTGTTGTTTGTCCTTCGTTCGTGTATCGTTGCCAGTCTCACAGTTCATGAGAAATATTTTAAAATAATGAAAGAAACAATTAATCATAGAAAGAACGAGTACTTCGAGTAGGTACTGTTTCACTAGGATCTGGAAATGCAAGAAGGGGCTATGGAAGGGGCTTCTAGTTCTAAATCCAGGCAGTCTGAATCAGTGAATCATAACAAATTCAGAAATATCGAAAGTATCGATATTGATATTCTCTCATATTAATATCGATATGAATTATGAAGAAAAGATTCTGAAAAGAAGCCGACGCCACTGTTAACGACCCAACTGTGAATAATGCTGGATTGCCAGATTGTTTCAAAATAATGTCAGCGACGATGCCAGCTAGTAAACACGAAAACTCCCATTTGCTTCTGTCAGATTTCAAAAAGCCATCTCGATCCAATCTACTCTCGGATTTCCAAATTGCTTTTTCATTCTCCCTCCTACGAAAGTAGATTTTTTTATCTTGCTTAGGCGAGCGAAAGCGAAACATGCTAGTAGTTAGTAGTTACTTTCACTTTCGCTACTAGCATGTTTCACTTTCGCATGCCTAATATTCACGATTTTTGAAGGGGAAGAATAAAAAGTTTGATACATTACACGCTGCAAAAGCCCTTTTAGGTGCTCGGAGGTATTCGCACCTAAAAGTACGCTTTTGCAGCTTGGAATGTAAATAACTATTACATGTCCTGGTCATTTTCTAGGCGGATAATAGAAAAAAGCTATTTTTTTGCTTATGAGAAATCGCTGCCGCTAAGGGGCCAATTACAGGTTGCGTTTAGAAATAGCACTTCGGGTGTGAGAGTGACCCTAAAGTAACTCTTAACCGTTCATAAATTAACAGGTGCTTATACTCAGAGCCTAACTTACGCTGGAATCGTTCAGAAATCGAGAGTTGACTTGCCCAGAGCCAGTTTCGGGTGCTCCTAGAACACTTCACACCTGTCACTGACCTGAGAGCCGCTTTCCAGTATGGACATTGGCGCGCTCTGGCGCGCTCTAGAGCACCTCGGGGGCGCCACGCACTAGATTTGTACCATTCCAGTATCATGACGTGAGACGCCTGTCTTAGTGTCAAATATGTCAAATTTTAAAAATAATTATCTGTTTGTTTGTGCAGTTTGTTTTTCTATTTATCATAAATGAAAGAGAATCAAAACTATATTTTTAAAAATGTTCAATCTTGAGATATAACAAGAAATAAATAAATAAATTGCCACCCACGGATGTGACAGCTGACAGGTTGACGCGTACGTACAGCTCGGGAGCACAACGCCCCCAGTAGCTCTGGGCGTCACACTCCCATACTGGAAAGCGGCTCTGTAATACTCCATGCGTTTTGCACCCGAACGCTTGAAACCGCATGGGTCAAAGTAACCGAAGTACTTCGGAGTAACTCGAGAGCACTCAAAGGGTGGCATTTGAAAGCAGCTCATAGTGCGCCCAAATTGCCCCACTCAGGAACTGCTCGAAAAACGCCCCGGCGTTTTTACTGTGTTCTACGTGATTTAAAGGTTATTTTCATATTGAATATTCTGATAGAGTGCTCCAAGATGAAGTTGAAAAAGGTTGAAATATATGAATTATGAGCTGCTTTCCAGTGCCTAAATTGTTAGAGTATCATGCTCCTGGAGTGTGACGCTCTTGAACTGCAGCTGGAACGCTCTCATCTCAACCCTCACCATTTTTCACTAGGAGCATGGAACACCAAAATAAAGGTTGGTGCACAAGGGGACAGGGGATAACAGAAATGCGTAGTTTAAGTGTACGAGACTCTAAGCACTGGAACGCGCAAAGCAATTGTAGACCACTCCTGAGCTGCTCAGGAGTAACTCAAATGGGTCACTGGAAAGCACCTATGGATATCAACAATAGGTGAGTTCGGCTTGCTCACTCCGTGCACTCGGAGTGACTCCATTCGCACTCCAGCCGTTCGGGTTAAGGTTCGGGTATTGCTTTTTACGGTATTAGGAGTGACTCCATTAGCTCTGTTCACTCCACTCCAACTCCACGCTGAATAGCCGAACTCACCCAATGTTGACTTTGCCGTGTTGTTGAAGAATAACGCTCTCTTTCTACATTGATTCAACAATAGGATCAATTCCTCTTCACTATCTGAAGCAGTTTCTTCAGATGAAGGATGTTCCAGCAAGAACTATTTTCCTTCGACCATACATGTACTTCTCACTGCCATTTTCAAAATTGTAGTGCAGTGTTGTTCTTGGGGAATTTTCGTGTGTGCCTGCAGCAACACTCAGATAGTGCCACTTTTAGTAAAAAGTGATGGGAGAGGGTTTTTTGACTTTTCACCTATTTCTTTTTATCACATGATTGAAAGGAGAAAGGTATAATATATTTCATGTAATAAATTTACTATAATGACAATTGATTACTGTCACTGTCACTGTCAGTTGTCACTGATCACACTAACATCCTCAGCTGTTGGATTCAATGAACTATAGCTAAAAACTGGAATGCGCACACATTGCCATATCTGCCAAAAAAATGAAGCCATGAAAGACAGATGCCACAAGGGGGAATGTTGTTTTTTTCTGTTGCTCGCTGTCATATGACGTTTTCGAAAATTTTGTCATATTTCCCTTCACAGGTTTCATCGATTGGAATACGTGTTGGAAGCAATTTTCGCCATTTAACATAATGAGTGCGACAAAAACAGGTATCCCCTCCGCAGCAGCTGCACTAGGCTTCACGTTCGTCCTTATGTGTTAACATTCCAGTTTTTGGTTATAGTTCATTGGTTGGATTCTATTTCACGAGTCGAGTCGAAATTCGTATCCATTGTCAAAATAGTGATTCTATTTTTTAATTTTTCAATCCGTATTACACGATACAGTCGTGAGAATTGAAAGTGGGACACCCGACTGACAGGTCTTGTCATTTTTCGCTATTTTGGGTATCAGTTTTTTCTGTACAACGGATTTCTTGTCAAATATGACATAAGCGGGTTCTCGTGTCGTCCAAATTTCAAATACCGTAACGCATTTTGACAAGTATGACAGTTCTTACGGTATTAGCGTTAGCGGAGCCCGCTACCTGACGGGACTTAGCGGATGTCTTACCGTAACGCTATCCTATGTCAAAATTAGTTTACTCTCCATTTACATCTCCAAGAACGGCAACTTCTTATAATTTCTCCATGAAAAACACCACAGAAAAATTAATCAAATTCAGGAATCTTCAAAATAGATAAAAGTTAGGAAACAAGCAAAAAAAAGTTGGGTTAGATCACTCAACTCAGCTGTCAAATGTGAACAGATTAAGTAGTAAAGAGGATTTTTGCGTCTTCGTGTCAACGTTTTACAATAGGAAAAATCGGGTGTTCCATTTTTTATGCTCACGACTGTACGTGCAGAGCTTTCGCATTCGATATCAAGTGTCATAACAGACAATTCGACTCGATTCGTAAAATAGAATCCGAAGGCAGATCCAATGACCTGACAGATCCACCACAACTCTCACAGATCAGACCTGAGGTCACTAGCACAGAAATGAAATGAACAAAAAATACAATAGAACAGAAATAAACAAAAAATCCTGCCCCAGCTCCAATTTTTCTCATCCAAAAAATTTGAAAAAGAATAATATCTAATAAATGTGAATCGTGCCAAATTTCTCAAAGTGGTGCCACCGTGCATTTTACGGGCGAAAAGTGCCACTTTTGGCACAATTGTGTCCTTTGAACAACACTGTTGTAGTGTTGCTTGCGTCCTAATTCATGACGTATTCTTGGCTGCGTTCAGATTGAACGTCGGTAGTCGCCCGAGCGCGCTCTGACCGTTCAGATTGCCTTGGGTAAAATTTACCCAGCCGTTCAGATTGTCAGTAGATTTTTACCTGACGACACCCCGACGCACACTTTTGCATCCCATAAAATAGTAAGATAAAATTTGCCCCGCATGCGCGTTTGTGTTATGTTTATGTTCTAACCAATAATAAAGGCAAATATTGTAAATATTATTGTTGGGAGTTATGGCGAGTTTATCCAACAAATAAAATAAAATAGGAAATAAATTAAAATAAGAATTGAGGGTTAAGAGGTATTATTTTATATGTGATAGTTCTACCAAAAAAATCAAAATAAAATAAAATAAGAGTTGAGTCGATTAAAGGCGATTAACCACTCGGTTATATTGACAGATGAACAATGCATTTAACGTCATTTATAACCGATTGGTTGACAAATGACGTTTGCTTCATTGGTTATCTGTCAACTATAACCGACTGGTTAATCGCCTTTAATCGATGCTGATTATCTTTGAATATTCTTTTTTCTAATTTTACAAAAATGTTAGAATCACGAACACAGTAAATTTTGAAAAGGCAACAAAATCAAAATCAAAGCATCCCATAAATAGTGATGTTATGAGGAGAGAATGCGTCTTGGCCCTTCAGATTGAGCGAATCGCCAGGCACACTCGGAGTGCACTCTCTATCGGGTACGCTCTGCACTGGACGTCGCCCAGACTCTTCAATCTGAACGCGCCCCTGGACATTTATCGCAACGCTCCAAAACGTTCAGAAATATCGCACCCAGAGTGCACTCCAAGTGATGACCTCAGAACACTCTGACAAACTACTCTATTATATAGAATTTGTTTGGTTCTAGAATGAGACCAGGCCCTCTTTCTCGCACTTATGAAAATAGAATGTTTAAAATCTGTTTTTTATTTAAAGATAAAAGTCAAAATGACATTATGTTGGCAATACAATGTAAAATTGTTAATGCTTTCAAATTTTGTATGTAGAAAAGGCTTGTGTTGCCAACATAGTTACTAAATTTTTGACTTGGGGAATTATCTTTAGAAAAAAAACAGCAGACTTTATAAACCAGTCTGTTTATGTTTTGGGTATCAGAGAGCTGCGTTCGAAAACCTGGTTGTTGGTGTGGAAATTATTTCAGGGAGTGCATCTTCAAAATGTGAGCTTAAATTTCACTCTAGAGTATTCGGTGCCCACATCAATACGTGTTAAACGCCCTTCCGAACGCCGAAAACCATATGATTTTAATTCACACTTCGCCTTTCCAAACGGCAGCTGTGTGATTTTTATACACTGATCTGCGCATGCACGCTCTAGCTGCCCACTCCACAAACTCGGAGTTTATCTAGCTCGCTCGGAGCGCTCAAAATATGTCAAATCAAACACAATCAAGCGTTGTCGGAGCTTCAAAAATAACAGAAGAGAGACAAAAGTGCAAGCTCTGAGTGCACCGAGCGTCAACCCAAACGCGCCCTATGTAAAGGTTTGTTCCGAATCGCTCCTTTATTCACTTTAGAGCAGAACAATATGTAGTACGATAAATAACAGGAACAGGATAGGAGTGTAATTTTACACACAGACTGTTCGATTTTCTTTTATTCAAGATTTAAAAAAAAAAAATTACTTTTTTTGCACTCAGTTCACGTAACTGCGCCACGAGGAGGGTGCTAAGCACCCCCTTATCCGACATCCCACCATAGCACTACCTAACATTAGGTAATATAAAATAATAAAAAAATAATGGCGTTATAGCACCCCTCTAAAGCCTAGTACTCATAACTGCGAAATTCGCTATTTTTTGACATTGCTTCGACAATTTGACGTTTCACGATTCACGCATAAAACGTCAAATTGTCACCGCAATGTCAAAAAAGAGCGAATTTCGCAGTTATGAGTACTAGGCTTAAGTTGGAACTAAGTTACGCCACTGCAGCCAATCTGCTTACTCTTGGACCGCGTTCAAAATGACCCTGGGCTTCAAACCGAGTGTACACCAGCCATGAATAATTCATTACTATAGTGTCGGTGTGACGTGTAGGGCGATTTCGAACGCACTCCAAAAATTTCAAAATTAACCAAAGCTGTTTTCTCGCGATGGAACTGGTTCGACCCGGTTCAATTAAGTTCGAACCTGTACATTCTTGCGTTGAACCAGTGACGTCACATTGAACCTGGTTCAAAAAATTTCGAACCGGACTCATGGCTTGTTCTCCGCTGACATAAGACTGTGGTTCAAACCTTCCATTTTCTCGCGTTCACAAGTGATGACATCATCTACAAATTGGTTTAAACGATTCTTGGTTTAAACCGTAGTTCGAACCATTCGCCCCGCGAGAACACGCCTCAAGACATTTGGGGTGACAATTGAAACAAGTGTAAACAAACGTCTGTCAAGACTGTCAAATATAAGTCAAAACACGTCAAAATAATCAGCTTGTAGAGTTCCACATTCCACTAGTGCGTTTCCAAATCGTTTTTGAGAAGATAAATCAAAATCAATAATCAATTATTTATTTTCCACACATTTTTCGGAATTTATTTCGTAGGTGTGTGTGTCCTTTGCTCGTTATTTAAATTTTCTCACCTAAACAAGTTATGGGTTCTAGCAGTAAGTCGAAATACAAGGAAAAAGAATCGACACCTTCGCGTTCCTCCAAAAGGCGTCACGGTAGTCCGGGGGCCGACGATTACGATGCACATCGCGAAAAAAGGCATAGACATCATAAACATCGCCACAACAAAGATAGGAAATTGGAAAGGCCCAGCGAAAGATCCAGACAGGTATATGAAGATAATGGTAAGTGTAGTGTAGTTTCACTTTTTCTAGGTATTTTGCTATTCCAGTAATCATGGGATTCTATTTAAACTTGCACAACTTTATGCTTAGTAGATTTATCAGTCAAAGATCCACATCCAGATTCTTATTTATTGTATTCACTTAAAATATATCAGGCTTTAGTAGAATCAATTTCAGATGTGGAGGTTATTTCTGTGGAAAACCCCTCAAACCAGAAAATTAATGCGGCAGAATCGTCAGGACAAGGAGCAGACAGCCTTTCAATTGCAGAAACCAACAGATTGAGAGCAAAAATTGGCCTGAAACCATTAGAAGTTGGTGGTTCAGATGCCAGCACGTCTGGGAAAAAAGACGATGGAAAAAAGAAAGATGACCTAGGTGAGTTTTATCACAAACCAGCGGAAAATTGGGCTGACAAGGCTCAGCGAGACAAAATCAGAAATAGACTTGCTGAGCATAAGGAAAAGAGGCAATTGCATAGTAAACTTGCAAAAGTTAAAACTCTTGGAGAAAGCGACAGTGATGATGATGTTTCAAATTGGGTGGACAGAAATAGAAATAGTGAAAAAGCTAAAATGGAAGCTGATAAAAGAGTAAGTAGGTTTATGAATCACATTGTTTTTTATTTTACATTTTTTTTTGTTGTTGTTTAATTAGGCTAAAATGTTGGAAGAACTTGATGCTCAATTTGGCATTGGAGAAGTCATCGAACAAGAACAAAAACAAAGGAGAAATCAACAATATACATACAAAGATTTAAGAGGACTAAGAGTAGATCATGATGTTGATACTTTTGCTGAAGAAAAGCAGGTCATATTGACTCTAAAAGATACAGGTGTACTAGATGATGAGGATGATGTTTTGGTCAATGTAAATATGATTGATAATGAAAAGTATAAAAAAGTAAGTTCAAGTTTGTATTAGAAAAATATTGTTTATTTCATTGGTGTTTTATTAGAATGTAGAAAACAAAAAAAAGAAAGTGCTGTACAATGCCTATGAAGACCAAGAATATGATGAATATGGAATCCCAAAAGAAAAATCCCTATTGGCACAATATGATGAAGAAATTGATGGAGAAAAGCGTGAAAGTTTTCGAATTGGTATTGATAATGCGGCCTTGAGAAGAAAAGCTGCTGTTGTTCAGTCTGTCAAAGAAAAATTGGCTAAAAAGAAATTGGAAAGCATTGCAGAAAAACAACTGACTTTGGCGTCTGAATACTATAACGAAGAGGAACTGGCCAAATTCAAAAAACCCAAAAAGAAAACTAGAAGAATTCGCGCTAAAGGAAAACTTACTGCTGAGAATTTACTTCCAGCACGAAAAGTTGAGGAAATTGGTTCTAGGAGAAATAAATTTAAGGTTGACGGTGATGAACCTGATATTTCTATTGATGATGTTCCTGGTAAGTTATCTTCTTGTACTTGAACTTTGCAACTAGAATTTCACTGTTCTAACATTCTAAGTAGCTCAAAATAACACAATCAATAAAAATTTTCAGATGTTGAAATGCCAACTAGTATCAAATTTGAGGAAGATGACAAGGATGATTTATTAGAAAAAGCTTTGCATAAATCAAGAAAAGTGAAACAAAGAGAAAATATAATTGCCAATATTATCAAGGCAGAGGTGAAAGAAGAACAATCATCCGAAGAAAATGTGGATGGAAACATTATTTTGAATTCAACTGCTGAATTTTGTAGAACTCTTGGTGAGTCAATCTAATTTTGTGATTAAAATATTTATCAACCATTGTTTTTAGGTGATATTCCAACCTATGGCAGAGCTGGAAATCGTGATGAAGACGAAGACTTGATTGATTTTGACAAGGAAGCTTTTAATGATGAAAAAAGCGATGATGATGATTGCGAAATTGTAGAACTTTCAGGATGGAATTCAGTAGATCCTAGAAATGAGGGTTTAGATTTAGCAAGATTAGCTCCACAAGTAATATATAAATACTTTGAATTGAATAGTTAATAATTAGTTACTTTTAGGAAGTTCAAATTTTGGATGAGGAACCAGATGTAAGTACTGGAATGGGTGCAGCTCTAAAATTAGCCATGAGCAAAGGTTATCTGGATAAGGAGGACAATAATCGTCCAAGTAATTCTCGATTTGCCCATTTGCAAGCCCAACACTATTCCATTGAGGACAAGAGTTATGGAGAGGAAGGAAATGAAAGGCCTGGTGGAAGAGGCAGAGAAAGATATTCAGGTCCTATCCAAGATTTCAAAGAAAAGGATAGTTTCAAGCCAAATGTTAAATTAGAATATATTGATGATGATGGGCATATTTTGAATTCAAAGGAAGCTTTCAGGTATCTCTCACATAAATTCCATGGGAAAGGACCTGGCAAGAATAAAGTTGAGAAACGTATTAAAAAGAGTGTTCAAGAACAGGTAATTTTTGTTGTATTGTTAGTTATTAATTGGAATCTAATAATGTTATTTTTCTTTAGTTGATGAAGAAAATGAGTTCCACAGACACTCCATTGGGAACTCTCAATATGCTGCAAGCAAAACAGAAAGAAACTCAATCACCATTTGTTGTATTGTCTGGTAGTAAGCAGCAACAGCAAACAGCGATTTCCAAAAGTAGACGTTAGGAGGCTTATTGATTACGAAGTTTCAATTGGCAGATTTGTGTATGGAAATAATTGGCTAGAGATAAATAATTTTATAATTAATTGGAATTTGAATAAATTGAATCAATATCTTTCCTATATAAAAGCCTTGATTGTTCCTCTCCCTTGAATTTGTGGAAATAATAAAAAATTCAAGAGCCTGTTATAGAAAAAAATATGAATGTCCTGATCATTACACATTCGCGTTTAATGATTAATGAATGACCAAATGTAGATAATTGATAATTTTGCAAAATCTTATCGATATGGACCATCATCGAGAGCGTATCGATAATTCG
The DNA here is from genome assembly GCA_917834065.1 of Ceutorhynchus assimilis. NCBI lineage: Eukaryota > Metazoa > Arthropoda > Insecta > Coleoptera > Curculionidae > Ceutorhynchus > Ceutorhynchus assimilis. The sequence continues at coordinate 53,166,093 of OU892279.1, forward strand.
GTATATCGTATCGATAAGCCCTCCTCTAGTTGAACACTGTTGCCTTTTAGTACTACTTGTGCATTTCACAACTGCAGTGGTGCAGTTTGCAGTTAAATAGTTCTGTGTTCTGTTGCAGTTTTGTATTTCACAGCTTTTATATCAGATTCAGCTTATTTGCATCTTATTTGTGCTTTTTCTTCCAAAAATCTCCATGAAATTTTATAATAATCCATAGTTCATGCATAGCAGGTAAGTACCTTAGTAAGTACCATTTATATTTTGTAAATAGTAGGTAAATAATCTATCTATAGCAAAGATCTACAAACTAATAATTTCCTGTAAAATAAATAGGTATCTCAAATTTAATTTCTCTAGAATTTAGGATTTATTCACATTTGAATATCTGTCTATATAGGGTATAATGTACTACTCAATAACAATAATCAGCTGTTAATATTTCATCTATCATCATTAGTATCTATTATAAATTTCCAATGAGTATGTATACAGAGCTAACACAAGTATGATACGAAAGTACTTGAAGTACAAGTACAAGTTTTTTCTGTGCCTTTTATTGGAATAATATTGTGATAAATTAGAAAAACTTCAGTCCCTGTCAGTTACTTATATCCTATTCACAATCCCTAGTCCAAAGGTAAAGGTAAATTTATCACCTTTCCCTATCAAATAGCACTGAAAGGTGATAAATTTTACCTTTACCTTTGGATATCGAATTGTGAATAGATAATAATTGAAAAACTGCATTCTCTTTGGTTGACAAATAAATTATATAGGTAATAATGTAGGGCCGAATTTATAGTCGCTCCTTGAGGTTTCCTTGGACCTTAAGGAAGCCTTGAACGTTTAGAATTGACATGACTAACTTGTCAAATAGTACCAAGTGTCCATTCTGAACTCACGACCTTTAAGGCAGACTCAAGGAATGACTATAAATTCAGCCCGTACTGCCCTATCAGCCTTTTATGTTTTATATTTTTATTTATTTCTTGTTCAACTCTGGCTATTCACTACTTAACTCCGCATTGTGTTTTTGTCCCCTTTATTATCAGTGTGTTTATTAATTAATTGTGAACAATCGACGTAAATAAAACAGAGCAAATCATGTAATGACAGGTACAACAACTAACACTCTATAAAAGTATTCTTGCTATCTTCCTGAGTACCTATGTAAGTAGGTAGGTTTAATTTTATACACAGTGAGTTTGAGTTACATAGCCTGTGTATTAGATGCTATATACAGGGTGATGTATTATATAGCCTGATGTGCATTAACTTGCAGGTACCTATATCCTATTCACAATGTGTAATCCAAAGGTACAGGTAAATTTATCACCTTTCCCTATCAAATAGCATTGGAAGGTGATAAATTTTACCTGTACCTTTGGACTACAGATTGTGAATAGATAATAGATTAGATTATAATGATTTTCGTAGCTCATGCATCATTAGAACTGTGTTAGAAGTATTCCATTTTGCAGGTGGATTAGTACCTATCATTATATTATCTAATCCACCTGTAAATTAATGCACAGGCTACATACATCACCCTGTATAGTTAGTTAGTTACTAGCAGAGCTGGGCAGTAATTGCCTTGAAAGTGCTTGAAAAAGTGCTTCAAGCACAATAGTGCTTCAAGCATAGTGCTTGCAAGCACTTTTAAAATACAGTGCTCGGCAATTGGTAATCGAAGCCCTCTATAAAAAGTGCTTGGTAATTGGTAGTTGATTTTTGCATTTCAAGCCATTTTAAGGGCTTGCAAGCACAAGAGCTTGCAAGCACGCCAAAGGCTTGCAAGCACTAAAAATCAAATCCTTGGTAACAACTTAACGCAGCATAAGCTTTACTGTGATTGGCTGGTTGGAGTCTTGGCGTCGGTAATATGGAAACATTTGTGTTGTGTGTTGTGAATAAAAAACTTTGGTTTGATCATTTTATTATAACTATCATCTTATCAACATCAACCAAAAACGTTAAAACTTATTACATTTCAAATTGCGGCAAGCACCTGCAAGTAATCAACAATGATTTCAAGCACTTTTTGAATAATTGGTGCTTGGTAATTGAATTGTGCAATTACTTTCCTTGGTAATTGGTAATTGCAAGCACTAAGAATTTACAAAGTGCTTATTGCTTGATGCTGGCAAATCCTTTTCCAAAGAGCTTGGTGCTTGGTGCTCCAAGCACTTTTTTCGAGTGCTTTGCCCAGCTCTGGTTACTAGGTATAGCGGCTCTAATCTGTTTTCAAAGATTTTTGGTATTTCTTGAGATCATATGGTGGTAGAACCTGTCTTCATGTTGTCAATTGGATCCAAGTATCAGTGTTTCCAGAAACTGTGCAGCTAATGTTCTTTATTAGGTGTTGGTTGATTTTAAAGCCGCTTAATGTTCAAATTTATTATATTATTTTACCGTGATTCTTGTTAATGTAGAATTTTATTGTTTCCTAGTTGAATTGCTTTGAGTTTTTAGTAGGTACGTCTGGTCTTAAAAATCATTAATTACGAATCAATATACCTACTCAAAAGAGAGTAAATTCTCGAAATATGTCGTATTTTGCCTAGAATCTTTCTAGAAAACCAGAAATAACATCGTGTTAAGCAATTTGAGGTGATTTATCAATTTTTCAATTTTTCTGAGTACTTTTTTTCATAGATTTCAGCTTCAAATCTGAGAATAATTTAGTGTATGGAGTTTGGGGGATGTTGATTGACCATTAGGATACAAAATCTCGACAAAAAAAAATTTGAACCTTATGATTTAGATTTTAGAAAACTTTGAAAGGTCATAACTTTTTTTCTGTTAAAGATAGAAAGCTGAAACTTTCAGTGAATTTCTTCCCAATCAAGGGACTACAATCCCTGAAAATTTCAGCTCATTTGCACTTATAGTTCCTGAGATAAAATCGTGTTAAGCAATTTGGGGTTATTTATCAATTTTACAATTTTTCTATACCTTATGATTTAAAGTTTGGAAAACTTTGAAAGGTCGTAACTTTTTTTCTGTTATGGATAGAAAGCTGAAACTTTCAGTGAATTTCTTCCCAATCAAGGGACTACAATCCCTGAAAATTTCAGCTCATTTGCACTTATAGTTCCTGAGATAAATTCGGGTAGGCAATTTGGGGTGATTTATCAATTTTTCAATTTTTCTGAGTGCCTTTTTTCATAGATTTCGGCTTCAAATCTGAGAATAATTTAATGTATGGAGTTTGGGGGATGTTGATTGACCATTAGGATACAAAATCTCAACCAAAAAAAAATTGAAATTTCATCGTTTTAGTAAGAAGGTACCTACCTTATGATTTAGATTTTGTAAAACTTTGAAAGGTCATAACTTTTTTCTTTTATAGATAGAAAGCTGAAACTTTCACTGAATTTTATCCCAATCAAGGGACTACAATCCCTGAAAATTTCAGCTCATTTCAACTTATAGTTCCTGAGATAAAATCGTGATTTATCAATTTTTCAATTTTTCTGAGTGCCTTTTTTCATAGATTTCGGCTTCACTGAGAATAATTTAGTGTATGGAGTTTGGGGGATGTTGATTGACCAATAGGATACAAAATCTCTACAAAAAAATCCGATGTACAGTTTTTGAATAATTGTCATCTGATTATATAATTTTGTATATTTTCCTATAAATCTGCATTTATTGGTCGATCGAGTGTACGCCACTGGTGTCACCCTGTTTCATAAAACCCCCATAACCTTCCATGTTACTATAAATTCAATCCTCGGCAACTGCTCATATCTCTGTTAAATTTCAAGTAATTTGGAATAAATTATAAACCATTGGAACATTTAATTCTCTATAAATAAAGGTATGGGCTTAAAAGTACTTATATGTACTTGAAGTAGAATATCAAGTAATTTACTTCAAAAACTGACAGCTCTATCTGTATAAGTATTGCACTGTTGCCACACTTACATTTAAATAATGAAAAATTTAAAACTAAAATGTGTATGTAATACCTACTTCTAGATATTTTGAATTAACTGCCAAGATTGCCCTATAGGTAGTACCCAAGTATACAGGATGTCCAGAATAACTTGAAGTACATAGGGATTTTGGATACCATTAAGGATACAGGGTGGAGCAAATGGGGAAAAAGTTGAAGTCAAGTACCTACAAATAATCTGTCATCAACTTCTTTGAAACGGAATAGCGATGGGTACAGGGCAGTCAAGAAATTTTCAGGGTAGGTGTAGGACTGGATGTAATGTACCACAGGCACAGGGTAGTTGTTTTTTTTTTTGTACGTCACCAAACTCATTTTTTTCATATGGACCACCCTATATATTTTGAGGTTTTTGAAAAGAGCGTAAAATTTCCTAAATTTTGATATATCACTTTTTATCTTTATGTGAAATCTTATACAAATTATGTTTGGTCGAGATCAACCATTAGTAGGATCTCAGAAACGGTAAGAAATATAGGGTTGATTAAATTGAAGCAAAGTTGCGCAATTTTATGGTCAATAATAGAATACCGTTTTGAAATTTGATAAATTCCAAATACTTCCGGAGATATGCGGACACCCCGTATAATATTTAACATAAATATAACAGTGACATATCAGAATTTAGGAAATTTTACGCTCTTTTTGAAAACCTCAAAATACAGGATGTTGTTGATACTCTAATATACATTAGTTAAAAATATTTCTGATTATACAGGGTTCTTCGTTTATAGAGTATGCGACAAAAGTTTGTTATTTTAAATAGAACATGTGTATGTGATTGCATATTTGGATTCTACGTAAAATTCTGAGCAGATCCGATTTTACATTCCTATCTTAGATTTTCATAAACTATCATTTGACACCAACTTTGAATTTAATCCATGATTAAAAATTTCAGTTAAATTTAATCTCCGGTTAAATTCAAAGTAGGTGTCAAATGATAGTTTATGAGAATCTAAGATAGGAATGTAAAATCGGTTTTCCTCTAAAATTAACCGTTCAGGCTTTACCTGTCAAAGTTGCGAAAGGTCAATTTTCAACTGTCAATATTTCCAAAACAGTTAAACTTAGGTATAGGGTATATCACATGAAATCTGCTCAGAATTTCACGTAGAATCCAAATATGCAATCACATAAATAGTGTTCCATTCAAAATAACAAAGTTCTGTCGCATACCCCATAAACGGAGCACCCTGTATATTCAAAAATATTTTTAACTAATGCATATTAGATTATCAAGCAACTTTGTAATTTAATTTTTTTTTCTTGCTTGACCCTGTAAGGAGATATCGTCTGATATCGCACTAAGTGGACACCCTGTATATAGGGTGGTCCGAATGAGAAAAATGAGTTTGGTGTCGTATAAAAAAACCAAACACCCTGTATAAAAATGGATTATACATGAAAAAGTGTCCTAAGAAACCTTTTAGCATACTTAATTACATATCTCCAATAATATGAACTTATATGGGGCATGAAAAAATCGAGAAAATTCGAGAAACGCCCTCTGGAGGCCAAACGATTAGAAAACAGAATGTTGTTTTCGCCATTGATTTTCTCATTAAATTTGAGCTCCAGACACCTGGGCCCATTTTTTCTCTATCTGGACCACCCTGTACATGTAATGTATAAACAAGGATTTTATAAAACCCATATTTTTCTTTTATACCATGTATATCCGTTGCTATTCTGAGTTCAAAGCATTTGATGACAGATTATTTGTAGGCACTTGATTCTGCAACTTTTTTCTCATCTGGTCCACCCTATATCTTCAATGGTTTCTAAAATCACCATATACATCAAGTAATTCCAGACAGCCGGTATATTGGGAAAGAACATTACAATAATCTTATAAAAATAAATAACACTATATATTGAGATACCAATTTTTTGCTAAAGGATTTTTTGCTGAAGGATTGATACATGTTTCAGAAATTTGCAGTCAGTTCAATCATTTATCATTTATTTAACACTCAACCGAGCAGTCAGCAACTTACTTGAGTCTATTACAGAGAAATTATATGTAAAAATAACAAAAATATATACCTATATAAAAATAATAACTTAGGTGAATACGAGGTAAATAATTATTATGTTACAACAAATGTTTTAAATATTTTGCTGTATCTTTACATTTTCGAAATCCATATTAATTTTTAAACAAATTTTGCTTTTCTGAAAATGGTAAATGATAATCCTTTATGAATCAAGGTAAATATAAATACGACAAAATTTATCTAGTCTTCAGGCTTGAGAATTTAAATCCACCAAAAACAATATTATCTGTCTTCAGATCTGTACCATGACTCAGAAACAGCTCTACTGGTTCAATAAACGGTGTTCGGTTCCTGATTGCTCTAACTCATCCACCGAGGGTCCGGGCGTTAACAAGGAGTATTTCGATCTTCCTGCTGAACCTCAAGCTCGGAAGCGCTGGTTGAATGCTATACTCATCGAGGATGGTGACGATTTGAAAATTTGTGAAGATCATTTTCAGGTGAGAATCTCAATTTAAATATTCGCATTATATTACTGTACTTTTAAGTTTGGAATTATTGTATTGAATTTATAAATGTAACTCAATAATACCCACTATTGTTTGCTTTACGCTATCTGTTTGGATATATTAGGGTAAGTATTGTACAAAAATATACAGTTTATAGAGCAATTTGAAAAATAAATTTCTCTTCAGGAAACTGATGTTTTCCGGGACAAAAACAATCGCAAAAAGTTGATAATCAATTCTGTTCCTAGCTTATTATCTAAACCAAATATATGTACAAGGTGTCATGGTTTGAAAAATCCTTCATCCGTAAGCTCCATGGTAAGCTACCAGCCAATTGCTGTTCCAACGAATTATAACAAATCTTTTTTGTCTATAGAGCAAAACATGCCAATGTGAAAATTCTGTACTTACTCCAAAACAGCCTCCCAGTGAAAAATCTTCTGATGCAGTTCAATCTCCAGAACATCCAGTATTTTCCAATACTGCCAAAAAGTAGGTTAAAACTAGAGTTTTCTGCAAGACAATTATTTAAATGTTTTCTTTAGACCGCGTTTGAAATGGACAACACATGAGAAAAATATCCTTTTTAAAGTAATCAAAAGTTATGGAGAGGTCAAAGTGGGAGCTAAAATACATATCAATTGGAGGAATGTTGCGATTTATTGCCGGTAAGAATCTGAGTATCTACTTATTTATTTAGACAAATCACAAGGTATATTCTCCTATTTTTAGAGCCAAGGGATGTTTTGGTAATCAAAACGAACTGAGAAATGTATGGCAATCCATGCGTATCAATGCCGTCAAAGTTTATAGAAATGAAATATTCGGATCCAAATTGGATAGGAAAGTATCAAGGTTTCTCTTTGGAAAAGCTCCCAGGAAAAACAGGAGAAAGATTACTAATAATAATAATAATAATGAGAATGATGGGTAGGTAATTTCATATTTTGTGTAAAAATAATATATTTTTTTTTATTACAATTTTTATTATATTTTAGTGTTTCTAAAGAAATTATTGACACCTCAACAACTGAAGGCGACGAACAACGTAAAAGACAAGCAATGATAGAGAGTGCAGAAAAAGAAGAACTAGAGACTATCCCAACTGATTCTACAACAGAATCTGGTATAGTTGTTGAAGATATTGAAGAATACGACGCAGAGGAGGAAGATAGCGACGAATATTTCACTTTATCTGATGTAGAGGATTTCTATCATATTCAAATTCGTCCAAGAATAAATAACAATGAGGTAAGTAAATATTTTTTTTGTCTCAACTATAAAAAAATATCAACTTTCTTTTAGATCTAGTGGAGATTAGACGACTCACCTGATATAGTAATAATAATTATTAAACTTCTTGTATTAAGATACAAGACTTTGTTTGAAATTTATATGTACATATTTGATTTTTTCTCATTATATTTTTATAAATGTTAAGTAGAAAATATTCCCTAATAGTTGAGGCCCGACATGAATATTGTTATAATTCATTATAGATGTAATAACTACATATATTTATTTGGTATTACCAGAATGATTTTTTATTAATTATTAATAGTGTTATAATAATAAAAAAGTGAGCGAATAAACTTTATTAATTTGATATAAACATGTTTGTTTAATATGTCATATTCATATTATTATACCTAACAGGACTCCAAAGGCCTGTATGTTCATCTCTTCTGAAATAGTGCGGTCGGTTGTCTCGGAACACAGTTATTGCTGGAAATTGGTTGTCTTGGATGTACTTTAAAGTAGCTCTTATCTAAAATCATATTTTGAAATATTTGTAATTTTGTAGCTATTAATTATCACCTGCATAACAAAATGTGGTGGTTGAACTTCAGGCGAAGTCGACAATTGTTGCAAGATAAAATCGTCAGTCTGTTCCAGCCACAAATCAACGCCTCGTAGTGGCTCATAATTGAAAGGCCCAATCCTCAGAAGGCCTAGACTACAATCGTATATATCTAAAACCTGAAATTTGAATTTGAAACTAGTGCTCACAAAATTGAAATGCCCATTACTTGAGGAATTCCAGTTAAATGCCGTGCCATTCTCAGCGCTTGTTCTGGACCTTTATCTGGAAAAGTAGCTGGAAATATTTCTCCGGTTTTAATGTTGATGCCGATACCGTAAACTACGGGCCATGGTATGCCTCCTCTGAGTGTTGTGTTTAATTCTCCCAAGCAGGCCAATGTAAGATCAATTTCTACTGGATGTTTGTGGAAAACACCTACAATAAATATACGTATTGTCAAAGAAATTGGACAACTGATTCTAGATTTTACGTTGCTCTTTGAGAAGAAGGTCTGTCGCGTTTATTCTGGATTTTGCAAGAATAGTTTATGGATATATACAAGCCGATATTAGTTAGTAGTTTTCAAGTTTAAGATTGGCTGCAGTGGCGGTCCATACATGATTATCTGGAGGGGGTAATCGATGACGGAAAAATCATATATAAAAAATACTAAAAACTCAAAGCGATTGAGTTATTATTAATGGAGTTACGATTTTTTAAAAATAATGATGTTTTGTAAAGTAAGACTTTACAAACACTTTTTTCACTCAAAAACTAAAGTGAGTGGAAAGTTGAAATTTTGAGGACTTTTTCCTAATGATTCAATGTAAAAAATACTAAAAACTCAAAGCGATTGAGTTATTATTAATGGAGTTACGATTGTTTGAAAATAATGATGTTTTGTAAAGTAAGACTTTACAAACACTTTTTTACTCAAAAACTAAAGTGAGTGTGGAGTTGACATTTTGAGAACTTTTTCCTAATGATTCAATGTAAAAAATACTAAAAACTCAAAGCGATTGAGTTATTATTAATGGAGTTACGATTTTTTGAAAATAATGATGTCTTGTAAAGTAAGACTTTACAAATACTTTTTTCACTCAAAAACTAAAATGAGCGGGAAGTTGAAATTTTGAGGACTTTTCCCCAATGATTCAATGTAAAAAATACTAAAAACTCAAAGCGATTGAGTTATTATTAATGGAATTACGATTTTTTGAAAATAATGATGTTTTGTAAAGTAAGACTTTACAAACACTTTTTTCACTCAAAAACTAAAGTGAGTGGAAAGTTGAAATTTTGAGGACTTTTCCCCAATGTTTCAATGTAAAAAATACTAAAAACTCAAAGCGATTGAGTTATTATTAATGGAATTACGATTTTTTGAAAATAATGATGTTTTGTAAAGTAAGACTTTACAAACACTTTTTTCACTCAAAAACTAAAGTGAGTGGAAAGTTGAAATTTTGAGGACTTTTCCCCAATGATTCAATGTAAAAAATACTAAAAACTCAAAGCGATTGAGTTATTATTAATGGAATTACGATTTTTTGAAAATAATGATGTTTTGTAAAGTAAGACTTTACAAACACTTTTTTCACTCAAAAACTAAAGTGAGTGGAAAGTTGAAATTTTGAGGACTTTTCCCCAATGATTCAATGTAAAAAATACTAAAAACTCAAAGCGATTGAGTTATTATTAATGGAATTACGATTTTTTGAAAATAATGATGTTTTGTAAAGTAAGACTTTACAAACACTTTTTTCACTCAAAAACTAAAGTGAGTGGAAAGTTGAAATTTTGAGGACTTTTCCCCAATGATTCAATGTAAAAAATACTAAAAACTCAAAGCGATTGAGTTATTATTAATGGAATTACGATTTTTTGAAAATAATGATGTTTTGTAAAGTAAGACTTTACAAACACTTTTTTCACTCAAAAACTAAAGTGAGTGGAAAGTTGAAATTTTGAGGACTTTTTCCCAATGATTCAATGTACAAAATACTAAAAACTCAAAGCGATTGAGTTATTATTAATGGAATTACGATTTTTTGAAAATAATGATGTTTTGTAAAGTAAGACTTTACAAACACTTTTTTCACTCAAAAACTAAAGTGAGCGGAAAGTTGAAATTTTGAGGACTTTTCCCCAATGATTCAATGTAAAAAATACTAAAAACTCAAAGCGATTGAGTTATTATTAATGGAATTACGATTTTTTGAAAATAATGATGTTTTGTAAAGTAAGACTTTACAAACACTTTTTTCACTCAAAAACTAAAGTGAGTGGAAAGTTGAAATTTTGAGGACTTTTCCCCAATGATTCAATGTAAAAAATACTAAAAACTCAAAGCGATTGAGTTATTATTAATGGAATTACGATTTTTTGAAAATAATGATGTTTTGTAAAGTAAGACTTTACAAACACTTTTTTCACTCAAAAACTAAAGTGAGTGGAAAGTTGAAATTTTGAGGACTTTTCCCCAATGATTCAATGTAAAAAATACCAAAAACTCAAAACGATGGAAAGTTAAAATTTTGAGGACTTTTTCCTAATGATTCAATGTAAAAAATACTAAAAACTCAAAGCGATTGAGTTATTATTAATGGAGTTCCGATTTTTTGAAAATAATTAATGATGTTTTGTAAAGTAATACTTTACAAACACTTTTTTCACTCAAAAATTAAAGTGAGTGGAATGTTGAAATTTTGAGAACTTTTTCCTAATGATTCAATGTAAAAAATACTAAAAACTCAAAGCGATTGAGTTATTATTAATGGATTTACGATTTTTTGAAAATAATGATGTCTTGTAAAGTAAGACTTTACAAATACTTTTTTCACTCAAAAACTAAAATGAGCGGGAAGTTGAAATTTTGAGGACTTTTTCCCAATGATTCAATGTAAAAAATACTAAAAACTCAAAGCGATTGAGTTTTTATTAATGGAGATACGATTTTTTGAAAATAATGATGTTTTGTAAAGTAAGACTCTACAAACAATTTTTTCACTCAAAAACTAAAGTGAGTGGAAAGTTGAAATTTTGAGGACTTTTTCCTAATGATTCAATGTAAAAAATACTAAAAACTCAAAGCGATTGAGTTATTATTAATGGAGTTACGATTTTTTGAAAATAATGATGTTTTGTAAAGTAAGACTCTACAAACAATTTTTTCACTCAAAAACTAAAGTGAGTGGAAAGTTGAAATTTTGAGGACTTTTTCCTAATGATTCAATGTAAAAAATACTAAAAACTCAAAGCGATTGAGTTATTATTAATGGAGTTACGATAAGTTACGAGTAGAGGTATGTCGGTACTGGCAAACTTTGGTACTGGTGAGCCTATTAATTTATACAATGCCTTTAAAAATGCTTTATTTTGTAGAACTTGTCTCTTATTGAAATTTTCTTGTAATCAATAAATGTATCAAAAAAAATCTTTGTCTGGGAGGGGTAATTACCCCCTTTAAACCGCCCTTGCAGACACCTTGATGGAGACTTTGGAAACACCTCGATCCAGATAGACTTCTGGAAGCCACAGATTTAATCTTGAAAGAAGCAGACGAATTTGTGATGGATAATTATCCATCTATGGTCTGCGCCAGTAGTCTGTGGTTACAAAAAACGATGAAAGTCTTAGATTTTGTGTGGACTACCGTAAGCTTAATGACGTCACCAAGAAGGACAGCTACCCTCTTCAGAGGATAGACAATACATTAACAACTTTATCAGGCTCCAAATAGTTTTCCACCTTGGATCTTAAGAGTGGATACTGGCAAATACTGGCAAGTGGCAATACACAAAGATGACAAAGAGAAAACTGCCTTTAGTACCGGAAGTGGGTTATACCAGTTCAATGTAATGCCTTTCGGATTGTGTAATGCTCCAGCTACGTTTGAGCGGCTGATGGATCTAGTTTCGCGAAGCCTCATATGGAGAACTTGCCTGGTATATTAAGATGATGTCATGATCATGGGAAATGGGGAAAACCTGAAAAAAGTTTTTCACCGCTTCTGGGAATGACAACTTGAAACTCAATCCAAATAAGTGTTTTCTATTTCAGAGCGTGACAATATCTCAACTTTAACTGTTAAAAATAGAAACACTCACTCATAATCGAGAAAAATATATCTTCCGAATAGCTATGCGCATCCGTAAAACCTCCAACTAGTTGCAGCTCGATGCGTCCTTCAGGATAACCTAGGGCTAATTCTTGCACCCTTTGGATCATTGTGCAGACAGCTTCGTCAACACCGGATCCGTCGAGGTGAGCTAGAGCAACTGCACCAGATCCTGCAAAAAGTAAGTGATTTTCAGTAGAGAGTCAAAATAAAAATTTATCTTACATACCAGAGTGTCTAACTACTACAATTAGGCAAGTTGTGACATCATCTGATCCCAAGATATTGACATTTTCTAAAAAAAAAAAACCCGTAATACAAACTATAAATATTCTCAAATTAAATCTTGATGGAGTATATTATCCATTTTCATTATGTATCAAATTCAATTTGATTCTTACTGTCGTGAGGTACAGTAGCAGCCAGCTCTCTCTGTAACACATAAAGCAATCCGACAGGGCCTATGACTTTATTGGGTACTGACAGTAATTGAGCGGCAGTCTCGCGATATACTGGGTGATTCAAGTACAAGGCGCGACTGTCAGGAGGACAGTCTTCTTGTAGTACTCCATTCAGTACCAAAACCATGTTGGATTCTCTAGAAATGAGAAATGGATTAGTATTATTATATGCAGAAAAGTATAATATAGGTACTGGCTCATAACGAGAATGTTTACCTTTTTAAATTAGGTTGTTTATCTTGAAACACCAGTCCACAAACTGATGGACCCCATATAAATGATAAATCAGTATCATTAATTATTTTTATTCATTTATATTAATAAATGTGCCAACGATGTATTTGTGCAATATTGAGCACAACAACATACGAAGATATCTGAGAATCAAATAATAATTTTATAAATGGGAATTTTCAATAAATAGTGAAAGATAATATTTTGATGTATATTATTATCATTAATTTGTTATGTTTTCAAATTTTAACTAATTATTATTAATAAAATTCTACATATTATATGCTAGAAGTCTATCCCAATGTTTTGTAATTTTCAACATTATCCATTATCTTATAAATATATTAATAGTTTTTAATTGAATATTCTTGGATGAAGGACGTTTCTCATCGTCGTCATGTCAATCAAAAAATTACTCAAATCAAGTTCGAGTTAAAGAATGTGAAGAAAAGCGTCGACATCTTCAAAAGCCTTTATAGCAAGCCCCCTAAGATGGTACCGGAGTTATAAGTACAGCAGGCTGTCTTATTTATACGTTCGTTACCAATAAACATTTCTATACAAAGAGCGATAAGCATCGTAAGCCGATTTTATACGGCCCATTATCTAGATTTAGATATCTCGCGCACGAAACTCTATCTTTGGATGGGATCTGAGTGGATGGAAGAAAATGGGATTTTTTTTTTCTGCATAGCATGACAAAATATTAATTTGCTAGGAGCATGCAGTTCTAAAAACTCATTCATTTTCGAATACAAATAACTCTCATATTATAATGTTTCCTAAAATGAATGAATATTTATTCCCGGTGACAATAGTCAAGGAAATCTTCAACTTGAATGGATTTATTTAAATGTATTCGACCCTGATTAACATAGATTCGTTATCGCTTAGTATATTACTTGAAAAGGGTATAGATAGAGGATATTTTAAAATATTGAACAATGAATAATGGGTATTTGCTACAAAAAAAGATATTTAAAAACGCTGAAAACTCTTTCCACAGTTTCAAAAAGACTGGAAACATAGAATTTCCTTATTCAGAAGTGGCAAATTTGACTCACCTCAGTCTTTGTGGCAAAAAGTAACAATATTTTGTGTTATGTTGTCTTTCATAAAATATCTGAATGTCATTCTTCTGCCATTTAAAATGGTTTTTGTATCTGAAGCAGCCAGTAGAAAAAATTAAGTCTTTTTTGGGTAGATGGGAATGTATATTTAAATGATAAAAAGTATTACCATTTTTACTCCCTCCTACAATAGAGAGAATAATATTTGGGATTTCAAATGTTTCCAATTACCCAGTAAACCGATCTGTTACCTACATTTACCTACGTTAATTTTTGTATACATTTTTTAACAGCATTAGTTTCATGTCAAGTTTATGTAAATATATTATGTAAACTAATATAGGTCAATTCTGTGCCCATCTGTAAGCAAATCTATACCTTTCTATAAGCATAATATAGATACCTTGCGCTTTCTGTAGACGTTTACAAAAATCTTAGAATTATCATGTTTTTACGATTCTATAAACACAATTTTACAGATCATCGTAAACTATGGATTTACGATTACTATATGATTATTCAAAAACTGTACCTACATAGGAAACTGTATGATTTTTCAAAAACTGTACTGTAGGATTGAATTCATACCAAAATGGAAAAGTTGAGGGGAAACAGGAAAATACCAGTAGAACCATATGATTCATACGAAAATATACAAAACTGTAACTATGAATTTGTAGAAGTTTTACGAGTGAATCCGAGAATTGGAAAATACAAGTTTATAACTGTTTATATGTACCTAATGTTTACCTAAAATATCAAATATAGCATTAACATAACTGTATCAGAATCAGGACCAGGCAGTCTCAGCACTCATTTTTTCAATAAACTATCTAGTGCTATTAGGAGTTTACCATTAAAAATATTTAAAAAAAAAAGATCAAAGATTTCCTCATCAGTCAAGCATTTTTTGATATTTCTGATTTCTTAAGTTTGGACTGTGATATTACCCAATATTAAAAAGTGTTGTAGTTGTTAAATATTTGTATATTTTTTTTTTTAGCAAGTTACGTATTGTCCTAATGATTTCAGACTACTTATTTGTATTTTATATTTAAATTTGTATTTATATATGTATCATTCTATTATTTTATTGATTATGACCATAGCACATTATTTTGCTGTGAGTTTTATATTATTACTGACTTGTGTAAGCATAATGTGTATGAACACCAATAAAGAATTTGAATTTGAATTTGAATAGTGTACATTTTATATAAATTTAAAATTTTGTTTTCTCTTCTTTTTCTCTAAGGCATATGCAAGAAAATTTTATTTTTGGAAATCAGAAAAACTCCCAACTTGTAGCTCTCGATTAGAGCTACAAAAATGGTTGTAAGACTCCGAGTCTAAGGGCTTCGTTTTTGAGAGAAACGGCTTCTAAGCTTTTCCAAAACTTGAGACAAAGTTTCAACTTTGAGCCTTAATATCTCAATAACTATTTGAGCTATGAATTTAAATTTTGTTTTATCTCAAAAAGCATTTAATTCTAATTCTAAAAATATAATTTTGTATTGGAATTTGTGAAATATTATCAGTTATTGGCGATTTTGTGAGGCAATGTCAAAAAATCCTTTAAGACCAAAAATTCCCAATCAATTTTTAATTTTTTACAAGCCCTAAAACTTTGAAAAAATAAATTGAAAAAGGGCTTTTCCACTAATTTTGAACTCCTTTTTCGATTGGTAAAGTCAAAAATTTGAAAAACCAAAAATTTAAAAATTGAGTTTTTCCAAAGGGGTATGCATGGAAATTCGATTTTCAAATATTTCAAAGGGCCATATTTTTGAAACCGCAAAAGCTATTGGCACGTTATTTGTCTTAATTGTAGCTCTCAATTGGAGCTTTAAAAAAAGGTATTTAAGACTCCGACCCCAAGGGCTTCGTTTTTGAAAAAAACGACTTTTAAGCTTTTCCAAAATTTGGGACAAAGTTTCAACTTTGAGCCTCAATATCTCAAAAACGATTTGAGCTTTAAATTTAAATCTTGTTTCACCTCAAAGAGCATTTAATTCTGATTCTAAAAATATTATTTTGTGTTGAAATTTGTGAAATATTAACAAAGTTATTGACGATTTTTTGAGGCAACGTCAAAAAATCAGAACCTTTATAAAACCAAAAATACCCAATCAATTTTTAATTTTTTACAAGCCCTGAAACTTCGAAAAATTAAATAGCAAAAGGGCTTTTCCACTAATTTTGAACTCCTCTTTCGATTGGTGAAGTCAAAAATTTGAAACACGGAAAATTTAAAAAATTTCCAAAATTTTTCCAAAGGAGGGTATGTACCTATGAGTGGAAATTCGATTTTTAAGGGCCATATTTCTGAAACCGAAAAAGCTATAGGCACGAAATTTGTCCTAATTGTAGCTCTCAATTGAGGCTTCAAAAAAGGTTATTTAAGACTCCGAGCCCAAGGGCTTCGTTTTTGAGAAAAACGGCTTCTAAGCTTTTCCGAAATTTGAGACAAAGTTTCAACTTTGAACCTCAATATCTCGAAAACTATTTGAGCTATAAATTTAAATCTTGTTTCATCTCAAAGAGCATTTAATTCTGATTCTAAAATAAAATTGTATTGGACTTTGTGGAATATTAATAAAATTATTGGCGATTTTGTGAGGCAATGTTAAAAAATCAAAACCCTTTAAGACCAAAAATACCCAATCAATTTTTAATTTTTTACAAGCCCTAAAACTTCGAAAAAATAAATTGCAAAAGGGCTTTTCCACTTATTTTGAACTCCTCTTTCGATTGGTAAAGTCAAAAATTTGAAAAACCAAAAATTTAAAAATTGGAGTTTTTCCAAAGGGTATATGCATGGAAAATCAATTTTGAAATATTTTAAAGGGCCATATTTCTGAATTCGAAAAAGCTATCGGCATGAAATTTGTCTAAATTGTAGCTCTTGATTGGAGCTTCAAAAAAGGTTATTTAAGACTCCGAGCCTATAAGGGCTTCGTTTTCGAGAAAAACGACTTTTAAGCTTTTCCAAAATTTGAGACAAAGTTTCAACTTTGAGCCTTAATATCTCAAAAACTATTTGAGCTATAAATTTAAATCTTGTTTTATCTTAAAAAGCATTTAATTCTGATCAGGAATATATAAATATGCATTAGAATTTGTAAAATATTAATGGAGTGATGAGCGATTTTGTGAGGCAATGTCGGATAATCAGCCAAAAATGATAATATTATGTAAATATAAATTTTACATCTATTTGAGCATGATATTATGCGTTACATTTGAGTTAAATTTTACCTTATTTTTGACTTGAAAAAAACGTATAAATTATATTTAGGTAAAGTAGTTACATAAATTTCTACTTTAACTTTACATAAGTGTGTTTACTGGGTTATATTCCTCTGAGTCACTTAACTAATTTTGAACCAACATCTGTATCAAATTCATTTAGGTATAATTCTTATTTAAAACTTTTTCCTAAAAGTTCAGGTATTATTATTACTTCACTTTTTTCGTTCATACCAGGTACCTAAAGTATTAGAAGAAATAGAGGATAGATTTGAATTTGTCATTTTTTGTTGAAAAATCATCTATTGAATTACTAGATTATTATTATCCTTTAAGTCTTTTTACTTCATATTATTGTTTATTGTAGTTCACTATATACAAACATACAAAAAGTGGCGGCAACTTACCATCATACCATTACCAAATCATCAATAATGGTAAATTTTTCATTTTCGTTTAAAAAGATTGGTTGCAATCCTCTAAAGTTTAAAGATTTTTGTGTTCAATATGTTATACTTAGTTAAAAGCTGATAGTACTTACATAAGAATGAGCTTTTGTGTTTGAAGTTTTTAAAAATACTTATATGCGAAGAAATTGTTGAATAATGATATTAAAATTTAGGCTTAGAGCCTCTTTTTTGATTTTTTGTCGAAAATTGAAATATACATTTGATGAAAACTTTCAACTGGGTGAAGGATATTTTTAAACTGTAATCAGGCAACTTAAAAAAGTAAAACTTACCTTAATTATTACAAGCACTGTCAGTCAGAATTAAAAACAAAACTCTTTTATAACTTAACTATAGAACCAGAAAGAACGGACGTGGTGCCTCGAGGTGCAAAGAGCCCAGAGTGACGGACGACTGCTAAAAGCGAGGCAAAGCTAGAAAAGCAGTAAAAGCTCCAAACCGCCGAAGATGGTCTACTAAAAACAAACCTCTGTGCTGTGGAGGCGCGGGAGTAGGAAAATCAAAACGACCGACCGATAAATCAGAGGCAAAAGGTCGGCATAAGGTTGATTATGGACAGAAGATGTCAACAGATTTCTTTTTTATTTGTATTTATTGAGTACCTACTACTGGAAAGTAGCAAAAAAAATGGCAGCCTACGAAAAAAAAAATACCTATGATGATTTGTTTTTTAGTTGTTTCATAATTTTATTAAATATATAGGTAGGTACATATCCATTATTAGTAATCACCTTTTTTTGATTAGAAAGTTGATTGACTTACCTGTAAGGAGGATCAACTTTAATTTTGCGAGCTTTTCTTCCGAAGGTAATTACACTCGTAGTATCGCTGATTCATACCTGGCCGGTACATTTCAAAGCAAAAAAACTTCTAACATAAACATAAACACAAAAACCAACCCAACGACAAAGGAATGTCGTGGCTTCACTTCGTTATTGTTTGTCTATTAATTCAGATCGCACAGGGCATTATGGGTTTGGGGGGGTTTGTAATTACCTTCGGAAGAAAAGCTCGCAAAATTAAAGTTGATCCTCCTTACAGGTAAGTCAATCAACTTTCTAATTTTACTTCGCTTTTCTTCATTGGTAATTACACTTGTAGATGTTTAAAGAAAACAGTGCGATCTGAAAATTAGATCTACAAGATGTGACTATAATAGATTACCTATTAAATAATAGTCATAGTCTTCTCAACAACAATATTATTTAATAACCACATTTATGATAATAATAATAATACCTAATATACAAAAAAAAAATCCCGTTATAATTTCTAACAAGTAAATTGCTTTCATATTATAATCTAGTCCTAGCAGTATACAAAATTATGTAAATATTGACTATTAATTTTTTGTCTCTATTCCCAATATATTTTTGGCAAATACAGTTGTATCTTCCATTACTGGACGATTATAGAACTTATTGAAAACATTGGATTCTCTTGACCAACCTGCTGTGTTTCTAATAGTATCAATATTAACACCTAATCTAAAAGCCATAGAAGTCGATGCATGACGAGTATTGTAACCCTTAAAGATGTCTGTATTTATTTACACCACTACACTTCAAGACGTCTTTTAACCACCTACTAATGGTTTGTGATGACGCTTGATGGTATGGTTTTTTATGTGTTAATATTAGATACGTATTATTTCCTCTAATCTGTTGTGTTTCAACAATATAATACTTAATTACAGAAAAAACACATAGTTCGGGACATTCCTCAAATCTAGGAAAAATTAGTACGGGTTGGAGCGTATTTTTTCCCGAAGTTTTTATTTTTTCGCTTATCTTAATTTCTATTTTATCCTTTAAATCTATTATATTTTGTAAAGTTATCTTTGACAGTGTCTGAACTCTGTGAACAGATGTTAGAGCTAACAACATAACTAACTTTTTTGTTAATAACTGTAAACTTAAATTTTCTAGAGGGTGAAGGCTTTTCAAATAATCTAGAACTGGTTTTGTATCCCAGGTGAATTTATATTTCGGTTCTGGAGGCTTAATATTATAAACTCCCTTTAAAAATCTGCTAATTATTTTTTCATGTTCCGAACTTTGTGGGTTTATTAAGTTAAGAGCTGATCTATACATATTTATTGTTGAATATGATAAACTATTATTCAACTGTGTTTGAAAAAATGATAAATAGTGTCCCAAATCAAATGTAATTGGGCAAATGTTCCTAATTCTACAATATGACCACCAGTTTTTGTAACATATATTATATTGGTCGAGTGTTCCTTTACTTATAGATGCATTAATGATAGGAATAGCAGATCCTGGTATTCCTCTCTTTACCATTGCTCTCCGGATAATTTCCCGGCAACCAATGTAAGACTCATATGTAGTGGATGAGGGGTTCTGAAAGGCGAGAACAGTAGTTTTTTATTAGGTTTAAAAATAATAGGATCGCATATTAAGAGTCTTTTAAAGAGGGGAAACCACGGTTGTGCTTGCCATAAGGGCACTAATAAAATTCCCACAGCTTTGTCTTTTATTATTTTGTTGAGAGCCTTCTGAATTAAACAAAAAGGTGGAAAAGCATAAAAAAATAAATTCCATCTGATTGTGAAGGCATCTATGTAAGTTGAATCAGGATCAGGGCCCCAAGACACATAAATTTCACATTTAGCATTTTTCTTTGAGGCAAATAAGTCAATTTCTGGTCTTCCAAATTTATTGCAAACCTGTCTGAAAACTTCTTGATTTATCTCGTACTCTGTTTCAATAGCCAATGATCTTGATTCAACTTCTGCATGAGTGTTTTCTTTAGATGGTATATACGGTGCAAAAATTTGAATATTACGAGTCTCCACACCAATCCCAAATAGATCTTGTTATCGTATTTAATTTCTTATGCTGAATACTCCCCTTCTTATTAATACATGCTATAGCTGTCCTATTATCTACTCTCAACAAAATTTCACTATCAGAAAAACCTCTACCAAAACATTTCAACGCATAGAAAGCCGCTACCAGTTCAAGATAGTTTATATGACATCGTTTTTCATTCTCTGTCCAAAAACCGTGAGTAGATTGACCCTTGCAATACGCTCCCCACCCTGAATTGGAGGCAACCGAAAATATCTCTAGAACAAAATTTTGATTGCTGGAAATAGATTGAGGATTGAGCTGAACCTTTAATATGATTTATCCACCAATTTAAGTCATTATTTACATATTCTGGAATTTTTATAGTTGCATTATAGTTTTGATGATTTTTCAGAGATAAGTATTTCAACCGTTCCAGTTCTTTTATGTGTATCCAACTATATTTTACCGCTGGACAGGCGGCTACTAATTGACCAATTAATCCTGCTAAAACTCTAATTTTACATTTGTTTTTCTTTTTTAATGCAATCAGATGTTCTCTTTTTTATCTGAAGGCAAGAAAAATATCATATCGACTGTATTGAATGTAAAACCTAAAAATTTTAGTTCTTGAGTTGGTATTAATGAACTTTTCTGATAATTGATTATGAAACCTAAACTTTCAAGTAAATTGATACACTCCTTCACTGCTGATTGGCAATAATTTTGTGTTTTTTCTATTATTAAGATATCATCTAAATAAATAGTAAACAAGATATTTCTCTGTCTTAAAAATGAGACAACTGGTTTTAGCTTGGTGAAAATGAATGGAGCTAAATTTAAACCAAAAGGTAAGCAATTACATTGATATCTCATTCCATTATACAAAAATCTAAGGTATTTCTTATAATTATTGTCAATTGGAACCATGTAATAAGCGTCTTTCATGTCAATATTAGCCAGAAAGGATTTAGGGGTAATTAATTTTAACATATTTCTAAAATCTTCGATCTTGAAATGTGGGGCTTCAATGAATGTATTTAAATCTTTCAAATTTAAAATAAATCGTCTTTTTCCATTAGGTTTTTTGATTAAAAAATAGGAGGACAAAAATTCCCCTGCTTCATATTGACACCTGGACACCGCGCCCTTTAACAATAAATCATCGAGTGCTTGATCGTAAAGTAATTTTTCAGCTTGCGAAAACTGTACCTTTTTTACAAATAATTGTTGAGGGTAACTTTTTAAAACTCCTTCTACCCATTTTAAGACTCTTTTATCAGTGGTAAGTTTTCTCCACTCGCTTGAAAAATACTGAATACGTCCTGCATAAATTTTATTAACCTTATTATTCACTAACGGCGACTGTGGTAATATTTCTTGTCCGTCTTGTCCTTCTTTTCTGTGTATTTCTTCCTGAATTTTTGATTCGGGCGCTTCCAGTTAAAAATACTTATTTTGAGAAGTATTTGTATTGTCATATTGTTGATGACGTAAAGCCTTTGTAGCTCCTTGTAGGCTTTAATTCGTAACTTGTCTTCTTGGCTGCGTCAATGGCTTTGAGGTCAGATACGAAGTCTTTTCCAAACAATAATTCATCGGTCTTACTTTTTTCTATTAGCTTTCTTGCGGATTGTTTTAAAAAGGGCATGATGGTATATTTTCTGTGGGTAGAAATGGAATGATGTACATTACAGACTAATTGAGAAACATCTGCCAACACAGTGAGTAATTCTTTGGATTCCTCGCTTGGATTTTCCAATAGTTTGTTCATTTGAGAACCCCAAAGCTGCTAATGCATGTCCTGTTCCATCCTGCAATACTGTCATAAATGTATCTTGTCTCAGTAATTTTTCATCCAAACATGATGTTACTTCTTGTACCAAAATTGGTGATTTTAATAAAGGACAATTCGCATACAGCGGATATTTTTCCAAAAGTTCGTTCTTTTTATCTTTATCTATACCTTGTTGTAGGTATAGCTTGTCCATCTAATGGCTAATTCGTCGTGCAGGGGGTCAGGAGCCATGTTTGTTGATTTTGTTTTCAATCCCAAAAAATCATAGTCTGCATTTTTTGATGCATTATCTGGAGTCGTATGGACGTCTGCAGTAGTTATAATCTGAATAGATTGTTGTTCATCTGATGCAGGAGTCTTATTTAATTTTTAGCCTCAATTGAGGTAGGCATAAAATTGCTTAGTTTAACGACCAAGTTTCAGGGCTATCATTAGTAGTATAACGACTACTTTTTATTTGGTTTTACATCAATCTGTAATATTGTAACATAACGGTTACGTGGATGTTCATAATAACCAATATTTTTTCAGCACCAAACATTTAATATTGAGTACTTACATTCGCTCTCAGAATCAGAATCTCCCGATCCACTGGAGCTTTCATCTGAATCTACCCTTGCTTTTAATTGTTTGAGAGCCTCTACGATTTCGTCGTACTTCCTTCTTCTTACTTTTTTAACGTCGTCCCTCGACATTTCATTTCTTTTCCTTTTTGGCATATTTAAATAAAAGAAAAAAACACTTAAATCACTTTTTTAAATAACACTATTTTAGCGAATTTATATTCGCACTTTTACCGGCAGGTACAAATAACGAA
Source organism: Ceutorhynchus assimilis (assembly GCA_917834065.1). NCBI lineage: Eukaryota > Metazoa > Arthropoda > Insecta > Coleoptera > Curculionidae > Ceutorhynchus > Ceutorhynchus assimilis. Next base: position 53,189,399 of record OU892279.1, read on the forward strand.
GTGAAGCCACGACATTCCTTTGTCGTTGGGTTGGTTTTTGTGTTTATGTTTATGTTAGAAGTTTTTTTGCTTTGAAATGTACCGGCCAGGTATGAATCAGCGATACTACGAGTGTAATTACCAAGGAAGAAAAGCGAAGTAAAATAAGTATGTTTTATTTTACCTTCAACTTTTTCATAATCAAAATCCAATAAGCACCACTAAGGAGGCGTATTAATGTTGGAACGACAGTTGACCTGGCTTATCAAGGGGCAATTATGTTGATTTATTGAGTCTTGGGTTCATTCATTATAGGCAGAGTGGTACCCTAGTGATATTTATTTATAAAATTCGAGGTAATCTTTCTGAATAAAAAACCGAAGATAAGGAATTGGTCTAATTCCGATACATGACCTCTATCAGTTATTTTTTTCCAAAAAAAAAAGGTCTGTAGATAAAAATTATTAATACTGATATGAAAATTATAATATTTCCAGAAAAAAAAACATTTGATTAATGTGTATATCGGTATTAGTGCTCGGGGGAAAATTTTATAACAAAATCACATAATAAAGAATATTTTTATCATTTCATATAGGTATTTAAATATGTAACTGAATTGTTGATAATTTTCCAGCGTCTTTAGAGAATGTTTCTTAGTGGTTTTCAAAGAACTTATCTTTTAGCCTTTTCTAATTTTAAATCTATAGAATCTTCGGATTCTTTAGTCTTTAAAAGTCTGAGAGACTTTGAATTCTTAAGATTTTTCAGCGGCCTTAGAATATTAGGACAAAAATCAAGCGAATCTGTAACGATTTTATTCTAAAATGCCTTGAATTAGGTTCACACATCACATTCTTTTTAATTCTGTTGGTCTGGAGTTGCTTCAATAAAGTCTTCCTAGAAACTTATAGAATAGGTATATTCAGATTCTAAAAAGTTTTTCGGCGTTTTTAGAATCATTTGGTTTCAACCTTGCATCGACAGATTCATTTCATTCTGAAATCCTAAGGGTCTTTACGGCCCTTGGAATTTTCAGTGTTGTGCCTTTAAAATTTTCATGTCACCTTCCAAGATTATATTGAGATCGATAGGAGATTCAGATTCTTCAAAGGCTTCAAATCAAAAGCTTAAAAAGATTCAGAACATTCTGAAAACTTCAGAACCATTCAAAACCCTATTTACAATTTCCAAAAGCATTTTCAGAACAATTATTTAGAAGTTTAAAACTCATTTTAGGACGCTCCAAAACCCTCAAACACTCTAGAATCTCCAGAAACATTTTGAATTGCGCGAGAATCTTAGAATTCAGGTTTTCAAAAGGCTTTTAAGAACGAATTTATATTGCTGTAGAGCTTTAGGCCTTTAATAAGTATCCAAAACAATTCAAATCCAAATCAGAATTTTCAGGAGCATTTTGGAACAATTTGGAAACTTCAGAGTTATTTCAGAACAATTAGGATTCAATTTAAAACTGGAAACCTTTCAGAACTCTTTCGATCCAATTTAGAACACTTTGGAGCTTCAATATAGGGCTCTCAAATATCTAAAAATCTGTCAGAACAATTTAGAAATTGCTGAAAAACTTCTAGACTACTCCAGAACTCTTCAAGCCAAGTTAGAACACTTTAGAACTTCAATAAGCCATTTAGAACATTTTGAAACGCTTCAGAGTAATTTAAAAATATCAGAATTATTTCAGAGAGCCTAGCGCCGGGAATAGACAAAAATTGAACGTTATGAAATGAGTAGGAATAATATAAGGAAACATTAGCAAGAAAATGTTTCTCTTTCAATTCAAATTCTTGAATTTTCATAATTTTTCCTAATCCAGGCTCTTGATTTTGTTTTATTTCTTTATTCTAAATTCTTAATTTTCTTATGGCTCTTGAATTTTTTCATTCCAAGTTCTTGAATTCTCATTATTCCCGTATTTTAGAATTTCAGGTTCTTCGCCAACAACCAGTTTTCTGACCATGTTCGACCAATGAAATTCCCTCTGACTGATTTGTGATTTCTGTGAAAACAGACCTTAAGACGCCTTGAAAACGTATGAGCTAACGCCTAAAAGACCTCTTGAATGTCTCTGTGCTGTCTGGGAAACAGCAGAGTCTTCATTGTATAAAATCTTGAAATATGAGTAGAGTATAGAGTAGAGATTAGGTTCTAAGACTTCAGTGTTTTGACATTAGAATTCCAAAGACACAACAATAAAGACTGAATAGTCAAGTCTTTGAAGCTTCAGATCTAAGGACATCAACCAGAATGGAGATCAGAATCAGAATCTAAAGCAGCTCAAGCAGAAACGGAGAATTCTAGATTAGAACAACTAAGTTTTTTCTGTGTTGCACGTACATCTTCATATTCATCAAGAGAGCTGAAAATTAAAAATTCGAATTCGAGTCAGGTGAAAGAACTGCTACATGATGTAACGGATACGGATTATTGTGTCAAAATTGGCGAGCCGAAATCACCATTCCTCACAAATTCAGAAAAATAGTGGATCAATTTGAAGTTGAATTCAACTATACCTATGCTAAGGAAAAGGCATTGTCAAGTATCGATAACACTAATCCAGAAAGTTGATAGATATATAATAAGTAGAAGAAAATATCAAGGATATAGATTAGAAGAATTGAAATACAGACTAATAATTAAGAATCTCAGATAGAATCTGAAGGAAGTTGAAGATACAGATGAAAAACCAAAATGTCTTGAAGATTATGTAAGTTTTCCAGAAAAAATAAGTTGATGAATCTCTCAGTAGAATTTCTTTCCAACACAAATGCAACATACAGTTCAAGTTAAAAGTTTGTTGAAGCAAAATTGTAATTTGCTGAATGTTGAATGTAGTACAACGTGAATATTTTTGAGATGTTTTGATGAATAATTAAGTACTTACCAGGCATGGGAAAAGGCTGCTTCCTTAACTAACATTTGATTTGGCTTTCTAAGTACAAAAATATTTTCACTGATCAAAATTTTGGAAGTTATACGACGACACCTAAGTACAGAACTTTTGTCTTTATTTCAACTGGAGCTTAACAGAAAATCCACAAAAGTTCATTTATTTCTAAAAGAGTCTCCAAGACATATTTGACTAACAAAGAACCAGTTCGAAAATATATGGGACTAAATCTGATATTGACAATATTTTTATGGTTATCAGTAATTTAAGACAAAATATATCGGGAATTAATGAAAGTATCCCTAAAAAAATAAATCAAATTAGCTTTCACATAGCAAAAAGATTTGCGCCATCATCATAATCGGACTCCGGAAGAAATTCTTCTCGGTGAGTACGCCCGGATCGACTGTACATTACATACAGGTAAGGTAATTTATTAAAAGACTCGGGTCGGCGTTTCGCACACATGAACAACCATCGGAAATATCTAAAAGCGGGCTTTTTTTCAAAATATTTCAAATAGTCTTATCATGAATTCATGAGCGTTCGTTTAATTTCTTAGAGGGTCATTAAGCGATGATGCGGCTTGGTTTTATGATGAATGAAACATAGGATTTTCTTTATGACTTAAGGTAGGTTCAGTTTAAACGCAGTCATAAATAAATAAATAATTTAAGACTTTATGATGCCTATACTCGCTTTTTAATGATTAAGAATAAACATCTTTACTCCAGTGAAAGTCTTCTGAATCTACCAACCTTCAAAATCATAATAAGACTTCTAAAACTTTAGTTATATTTAGCTAAGTTTACCTAAAACTCTTCATATGAAACCTAAAAATGTGTTATGTTATCATGTTGGATTTTCTTGAAAACGATTGGGCCAAGTTTTTCAGGGATCAGTACCTATCATATGTGTATTTTGGATCATAATGGAACTAGGGATGTTTGATTTAAGTTTACTATTCACTTACTATATATCCAAGTCGTAAAATATGTCATGCGGGTCTTTCGCTAAAACCAGGAACTAATTACCTTGCAAGAAAATTGGTTATTAAAACGTCGGACGGACGATGAGCTAGGAGGATCCAGCAGCGAAGATCGTGCACCATATTTTTATCTGAGAACGTACGGTACCGATGCGACCGACGAGCAAAGTACAGGTACAACGATATTTTCTCTTTGTAACTATTAATTTTAATAGGTTTCAGGTATGTACATATATTGCTCGTTTTCTATATTCTATTGAGTGAAACTGAAAATTTACTTAATATATTACTATGGCAAACGAGCGTTTAAGTTATAAATTCAAGCCAAAGACGTTAGTCGATCCCCCCAGCTGCCGAAAAATAATGAGCAGCGATTTGCAGTGTCCATCCCTCAAAGTGTCCTATCGGCTTCCCCATGGGACACGGCTCATTGCGAAGACGTATTGAGTTTCGAACCTTCGGCTTTCGCACCTGCCAAACTCGAATAAGGACAATGAATATGTTTACTTAAAACATAAGTGATTATAGTCAGAAACTTAGTACCTATATTCTTTATTTGGAATTAATAACTTTTCTTATAATTTATACACAAGTTTCCAAAAGTAGGCAAAATGTACACAACAGTGAAGTGACGTTTATTATAATATTATTACAAAACTAAACTTAAGAAAGAACTGACCTAGATTACAGATCAACCTGCTGTAATTTATGTCAAGAACTTTCTTCATCGAAAGAATAATAACAGATATACATAATACTTATTCTCAAACATTTAAATTTTCACACTTTCTAACCCCCCTATCAATTTATTGCCACCATAAAACATAAAATCTAAGACAATAATAATCTAGAATAACCATCGATCGTTCACAAACTGATAGGAGGAGGAGGAGGGTTAAAATAGCCCCTTCGTCTTAAATCCTTGGCCGATTTGTTTCCTTGCATCAATCCAGGAGGGCCATTTACGTTACACAAGGCTTTTCTCCTGGGCGGCAGCCGCAGGAATATTAATTTCCTTCGTCCAGTCCGTCGCGCATTTATCAATTTAATCCCGACCCATTTTGCTGAAGGAAAGGAATGGAATTTCAGGATTTTGCTAGGAAGTTTGTTAGTAACACCCACACCTTTATCTTGGAAAATTTAGTACCTATGTCGTTTTTAGAAAATTCGATAACAGGAGGCGTAGAAGTGTTACATATAAAAAAGTCATCTACTTCAACTTTAAATCGAATCTACTCTCGTTTTTACTATTTGGGAAGTATAATTTCCAGCTTAGAGTAGCTAATATTTTAGTGGCAAATTTTTGAAAATATCGATAAGTTGTCGGAATACCTAGTATGGAATGTTATGCTGTGCGGACATCAAAAATTGGTGGTAGATCATGATCTAACTGTACTTCTAGAAAAGAGAATATCAAGAATTGCCATAAAATTATATGTATTTTTGTCTTGAGAGTCCAAAGTTACTTCTTCCACAACTATTTCTTGTACTGAGTGGACTGAGCCCAGAATATAAGAGCCAGAGTGGATTCTGGAGAGATTCTGGCAAAAATGTTGTATCTTGAAACATTTTAAATAAAAGAGAAAGTCAAGCAAGAGACGTTTTCCCTTTTGTAAAAAAAATCTAATTCCCAAGACAGGTCTCTGGCTCATTGTAGATTGAAGGCTAGAAATTGTTACATAACCAGTTTTCGTTCTAAGACCACACCATCCTCCTAGCTCTAACCTTCAGTAGTTTGTTGGACAGGGAAATTCTAAAATACTGCGATACTCAAGCAGACTACAAACCAAAGTTTCAATTTGTTCAACTCTGCAAAATATCTTCAAAACTCTAACTATATTTACGTATAGGTATTTCCATAAATATTTTTCCCTCGACAGCAAATTCTTATTATTGTAGAAGACTCCAAAAACCTCCTTTATTATTGTCGTGCCGGTCAAATAATCATTAACAATAGTGACCATCATTAAAGCCTCACTTTAAGTTTGTGTCGAATCAATTTCGTGGTTGCATTCCGTCGCTCGTGTCCGGGTCCTGAGTCGGGGCATCTTAATTGGTGTAATCAGGCGGGCCGCGGTGCTGCGGTACAGTTATTTAAGTCTTCGTTTCCGCAAGAACATCACGCCTCGGACCCGGAGTCGTGATATTCGCCAGTCCTAAATGGACTCTTTCCGTTTACTTATCTCATGCCTTATTCTGTCTATTATTTATAGGAAAACCGCACATGTTGGGCATTTATTGAAGGTGACCATTTTAAGACCCGTTATATTATATAGTAATATGATAGAAGAATATTGTGGGATTGAACTTGTAAGCCAATTTCTCCTGGAGGTTTTTGATTTGAATGCCATGATAAATGGTTGAGAGATAGATTTATGTTTCATGTAGCCTGATAAAAGAAGCAAAAAAATATATACCTACTTACTACAAATTACTAATAACAGAATTAATATATTAATCTCAAATAAATACCTAATCTGCTTTTTGCATTAATATATTAAGATGGTTCTATATATGACACAGTGGCAATAAGTTCTTCTGCTAGTTAGTGCCTCGATTCCATGTTTTGGGGGTAGGGCGCGTCTTTCTGCCTACGATATTGGTACGGGATATTGAACTGAAAAAAATCGATTCCTGCCTGAAATTATTTTCCAGAGTAGTCGTGGGGGTCTGAAGTTGTCTGAAGGCTGTATTATTCAGAATGGTATGCTTTAACTGGTGTACCTTGAGTCTCACGACTTTAAAGTATGTACTAAAACATGCGTCTGTTATACAGTGGATGAAGTTAACTATTTTTTGGATGGAATAATGTTTGCAAAATTCAAGCTGAAGACCTAGAAATCTGAGGACTTTTATGAGCTTCATTGAGTTAAAAATGGGAAATTTTAATGGCTTCCTATGGTGAAAAGATATTTTTTTCCTTTCCAACCCTGTGAAACCCTATTGATATCACTTAAGTTATTTTCTCAAAAAAGAGAGCTAGAAAATGCGGTACCTACCTACCTATGTGATATTTTCTGCTTCTGCTGGTTTCGGATTAAGTAGGTATCATAGGTAGGTATCCCATGTGCAATGTGCCCTGAGTGCCTTTAGATTTTGGAAAACTTTGAAAGGTCATAACTTTTCTCTGTTAAAGTTAGAAAGCTGAAATTTTCAGCGGTTCTTATTTCCGTAGAGGACTACAATCCCTGAAAATTTCAGCTCATTTGGACTTATAGTTCCAGAAATAAAATCGTGTTAAGCAATTTGGGGTTATTTATCAATTTTTCAATTTTTCTGAGTGTCTTTTTTCATACAATACGGCTCCAAATCTCAGAATAATTAATTGTGTGGAGTTTGGGGGGTCCCAAGCAACCATTAGGACACAAAATTTCAATAAAAAAAAAATTGAAATTTCATCGTTTTAGTAAGTAGATCTATTATAAATGTCACCCCCTTCTAACTTTTTCATTTTACATTTTTGACAAAAGTATCAAATACAAAAGTTTCAAGAAATTGTTGAAAGTTTTCAACTAAGTAATAAGTCAGTTTCAGGCTTACAGGGTGTGTCAAAAAAGTGCAGCAGTGTGAATTTAAGTTATATTTTTTTAAACGGAACACCCTGTATATCGTGTGCTTATGTGTTAGTTACTTCCAACAGTTCCAACCTGATTTCAACGATACCTATATGCTATATCAGTGGTTCCCAACCTTTGTTTGGTCACGACCCTTTTACAGATTTGCTCATAAGGTCGCGACCCCCTACCCATTAATAAATAAAAAACAAAATTTCATTTATTCGAGAAATATTTAACAAAAATAATAATATTTCGTAACTAAATAGAAAAAGTCAATTTTTATTTTGTTAATGTGATGACTGAGCTTGCATCTTCTCTCCGTTACAAGTTTCGGAATTCTTGGTTGAAGCTAATCTTTCATCTTGAACGCCCAGTCTACTTCTGGCCTTTGTTCCAATTTGCAAAAGAGTTGAAAAATCACTTTTACAAAGGTAGGTAGAGACAAATGGTATTAGTATCTCAAAAGAAAACCCAAGCAGTGTGACATAAGGATATGAACTTCACATGGCACATCAAAATTCAGTCAAGAATTTTTAATATTATAGGTATTATTATTTCTCAGCTCTAAAAATTTATCCTGCACTTCATCAGAAACATCGGCAACATCTAACGAGGCTCGAAACGGGTTCCTTTACTACTGCAGCTTTTTGTTCAGATAACTCGGGAAAATATCGCCCATTTCATCCTCAAGGGATTGAAGGTGATAATCAATTTTCTCTTTTAGATTCTCCTCAATATCTGTTTCTGATGCTTCAGCCATTATACATGCATAGCTACCTATATTCAAAAACATGCGACTCACAACACAACACTCATAACCTGTGCTAATTAATACTGGCATTGCTACCCCTTCAAAAACCCTATGCGACCCACCGGTTGGGAACCGCTGTGCTATATGGTTTGATATGTCTATCTTCAATAGTTATAGGGAAAAACATGAAAACCCCTTTCAAGTGTCATATTGAAAGAAGAAAAATTATTATACCATTCAAGCTTTAGAGAATTTTTTTTTACAAACAGTTTATTGTTCAAATTTTATTCATTAATATACAAAGTGAAATATTATAATAAATCATGTCTAAGTAATTCTTATCATTAAAAAAAAAATAACATGAGAGACCTATAGGAAGGGATTTTCGCGTTTTTACCTATTACTATTGGAGATAAACCGAGAGATAAACATATGAAACCGTAAATCGTTGAAATCAGGTTGAACGGGACTAACAAATAATCGCACGATATACAGGGTGTTCCATTTAAAAAATATAATTTCCCACTGCTGCATTTTTTTGACGTACAGACCTGTCTCGCATAAAAAGAGAAAGAGAGCTTAATTGTAATAAATACAAGTTAGAAAGTAATAAAAGATGACATGCGCGCGCAACTCGTAGGTTCAGTGTAGCCAGATTGTATTGTTGCAGAACAAATAAAGACAATACAAATCGAACATTATCATTAAAGAAGTGATATAGTGTCAAGTGTTTTACAACGCCTTGAATCAGACAAAAGAAGCGCTTGAAAAGTTTATGTTAACATCGTTTACACTTTTATTTTAATAAATGTTTCATCTGGCAACATCGCACAATGAAATTGCAAAGGAATATGTCAAGTATAATCTGACAAAACCTTAAACGACACTGCGGTGAGTTCAAGTAATATGTAAAGTATTAGTTTGCTCTTTGTCGAATTACACGTTACAAAGAAAGAAGGAACGATTCACTCTGAACTGGCACCTGAATAAGAATATGACGCAAACCTGTACCCAACTTGCTTCTCATTGGACGCTCACCTGCAGCCTACAAGCGACGCGCGCAGTCCAGGTAATAGGAGATCGGTCTATTATGATTTAGATTTTGGAAAACTTGGAAAGTTCATAACTTATTTTCTAATAGATAGAAAGCTGAAATTTTCAGCGTTTCTTATTCCAGTAAAGGACTACAATCCCTTAAAATGTCAGCTCATTTGGACGTATAGTTCCAGAAATAAAAGCGTGTTAAGCAATTTGGGGTGAATTATCAATTTTTCAACTTTTCTGAGTGCCTTTTTTCATAGAATCCGACTCCAAATCTCAGAATAATTCAGTTTATGGAGTTTGGGGGGTCCCAAAGGACCATTAGAACACAAAATCTCAACAAAAAAAAGTTTGAAATTTCATCGTTTTATTTTAGTACTGAGGTAGCCACCTTATGATTTAGATTTTGGAAAACTTTCAGACGTCATAACTTTTTTTCTATTATGAATAGAAAGCTGAAATTTTCATCGGTTCTCAGGTAAAATTACAGATATAGATAGAGAGCTCTTTAAATGAACCCCAAAATTCTAATCCTAGACGTAGGAGGGAAAGAATTAAACAACTTTCAATCCTCTGGTGTTACACAGTGATAAGATGATAATTATATTTTTCAATAATGTGTTATCACTTGTAAAAATTCCTAAAATATAATCAGGCGAGTTGAAAACGTCAGGGATGATCAACATCAGCAGCAAACCAGTAGCCAGTAGGAGATAGCTATATCAAGTCAAGGAAGAAATCATTTCATTGTTAGTAAATAAAACTTGGTCAATAGGAAAAAAGGAAAACCCAAATAATAAAAATATTGTTGAATGCAAATGGGTTTTTCCTATTTGAAATGATGAGAACCGGCATCCCAATATTCCCAATTTGGTGCCGGCTGATGACTATCATCCACCATTGACATTCCAGATTCGGGGCAGTGCAAATTATTGTAATGCGCGTCCAGTTTTTAGTTAAAGATTTGACTTGATTTGACTATAAAAGTTCTATAACGAAACTTTTGCCCCAGTTGCTAAAATAGTAACATTCAGATTTTTGATTGCGCTTTCAAATGATTTTGTTTTATTGCTTTTCTCATTAGTGATGCGACGAGACGAGACAAAAATACGCTCTCTTTCGTCTTGTCTCGAAGGTTCGGAAAAATGAATCTCTCTTCACGACGAGAGACCCTCGATACGAGATGAGAAATCTATGCATGCTGATGTCGTCTCGTCTCTCGTCAGTTTTGGCGCATGGTAGGTTAATTTCAACTTCGAGGGCAAGAAAATGCAAAAATTTATTCTCATTCCTTAAGTGAAATGTATAAAAATGTAATAATTATCTGCCCAAGGTCTTGGAAAATATTGGACATTTACGCACTTTTTTTTTTAACAAAAGTACGTGTATTGTTCGTCGATTGTTAACTGACACTTTCCGTATGAGGAGCGAGGGGGTGTTTCATATGGCAAAAATAGGTGTGATTTCAGTTGATGACAGGTGACTATTGGCGTTCTTATGTAGGGAGGGACCAGCTCACATTCCGTCCGAGTATCAGATGAAAATCGACGGACAATACCTACCTATTTACATAAGATTGAATTCATACCAGGGCCGTAGCTAGAGTCAAATTTAAGATAGGGCATGATAAATTTGACATAGGGCATACTCTACTTGCCCCCCGCCACCTTAAATTTTTTTTATAGGTGAACAAAATGGGGTTAATGGCGCCGAAGGCAAATTTTTCAATAAATCAAGGTTCAGGTCGTATGGTATAATGGGCAAGAATCGTAAACTTTACAGGATTGCTCAATCGGCTAAATTTGTTCACAAGTGCTATGACGTCACGTGCATACCTGACTTTCAAGATGGCCGCCGATACAAATGATAGTTGAGTTTGCGCTGAGAATTATTTTATCGTAAATTCGAAGTTTATCAAATGTTATAAGTGTAATTTAAAGTTTCATTTGATGTGTGTAAGCATAAAAGACTCATGGCAGGAAATAATCGCGGAAACCCCAAACATTTTCTGGTTTTAGTGGTTTTGTAATACTGGATTTGTTGCATCAGAACATAGCTTTCTTTAATTCGTGTGTATTGTTTAGTTTTCTACTGCTAGTATTTCCTAGTCAAGTAATTATTTGTATTGTTTTTTTTTTTTGTAAATCAAATAACTAGGTACTTAGTTGTAAGTTTCCTTTGCATGTAATTACTTATTCTTACTAGAAATTAGTGTTTGTGAAGAGTAAATAAATGAATAAATATGTAAATAAATTCCTTTACTGGCGCGTTTACTATGGAAAACTTGCAGTGTTTAGTGTTTTTCTGGATTCTGATTATGAAAATATAAATTAGGTATCACTATTTGGCTTTGTGAGATAAGCTTTGAATGTCCATAAAAAATGTATCTGCATTCAGTTTGTCCTTTCTTTTACAAAAAACTATCCACTCGTTTTGAATAGTTTTAGATACAAAGATCTTTTCCTTTAAGAAAGCGATGAAATTTACATTTTTGAATGCTTGCTTTTTGATCAAAATAGTTGTTATAACACCCATACACAGCACATCTCATTCCAGGCATAATCTATTTTATTAATGTACCTTCTTGCTTCTTGTTGCCGTTGCCCCTAAAAAAAGGTAAAAAATGCATGCACATTTTGATATAATATTTATGTGAGTGTGAGTATTTTGAAATTACCCTGCTGATAAGCAGAGAACAAACAAACTCGTCTTCGTAATTAGCTAACGACTCAAGCATACAAACTTTTGAAGTCTGTTAAATTTAAAAAACACAGTTTTCAAAGAAAATAAACTCAAAAATAACAATTTTTCACGTTTGAGAATGCACACTGTCATAATAAAAAACAAACCGATCAAGGACTGCGTGACGTCACTTGCATTCCTCCATGTTCAATATTTTTATGAACGTATGTCTTATGGGATTGAGCAATCCTGTAGAGTTTACGATTCTTGGGTAATGGGTAACTTGCGATGACGTCTCTGATCTGGGATACCTTATAGAGATTTGCATTATGTTGAGGCATCCCAGATGACGTCATAAAGTTGCCAGGGCTGGGACTCTGTAACGTATAGAGATCGTAATCCCTATCGCTATGGCACTTGCTGTCTTCTTCTCTCTTCTCGAAATCAATAGAGAGGGGTCCTCAATAGGGATAGAGAAAATATATCTATTCGTTACAGAGTTCCAGCCCAGGCATCCTACCTCTCTCGCCTTTATCAAACAACCTTGCAATAAATAACATCTCTGGCAAGTAAACAAAATGGCGCGTATTTCCGCGCCAGCCGCCTGGGCCATTCGCACTCTTTCAAATCAAAAAAAAACTTCCACTGTGCAAACGTCAAACATTGTTCATTAGATTTAGGCATTTTCGGAAACATTCATCCTCGCTTAATCGATTTCAGACCTATCTACTTTAGGCATCATCTCATCTACTCTTAAATTTTTTAAAGAAACCTTAATGTATGTTGTTTTTCAAAGGTAGGGCATCATATCCTTTAAAAGATAGGGCATTGCCCCCCAATGCCCCCCCTGGCTACGGCCCTGATTCATACTAACATGGAAAGGTTGACGTGGTAGACCCACTGATCCGACCGGAAGAGGAAAATACCAGTGGCGTACACTGTACACTCGATCGACCTATGAATCAGGGTTGCCAGATTTCAATTTTGAAAAAGCGGGACAGCGGATAGAAAAAAATGTCGTCAAAAAAAGAAAACAATATATAGGTACACCTCCCATGGGGAAAAGCCCCCCCATAGTGATTTTGGCATTGTATGTAGTGGGTAGGTATAAAAATATTTTTTTAGAGTATAGTATAGTAAATTTTAGGGGCCTTTTAATACAAAAAGCTTGGATGACAGATACCCATTACCCAACATAACGGATCTCTTGAACAAGCTGGGACGCTGCCAGTATTTCACCACCTTATAGATTTAGCTAGCGGCTTCCACCAGATTCAGATGCATTCAGATCAAAAAAACCGCATTCAGCACAGAAAACAGGCATTATGAATTCTTGCGCATGCCCTTTGGTTTGAAGAACGCGCCGGCTATATTCCAAAGAGTTATGGATGATATTCTATATCTCAATATATTGAGCAACTTTAACACCGAAAGATATAACATCCTATTAATAATAGTTATTTATTATACATAAAATAAAACATTCTTTATTTAGTAATTTTAATATTCAAAAGCATTCTCTCGTCTCCTCTCGAAGTGACTTTTCGAAATGAGAATATCTCTTCGAAACGACAGACGAGAATCTCTCCCTAGTAAATAATAGGAAGGTTCGACATTTTTTTATTTCAACTGAAATCGAGAGATTTTGCTGTTAAAAAACGATTAAAAAAAATTTGGACGCAAAATATTAGGCCTGTTCGCACAACAATCACAAACCAGTCAGACCGAATTTCATTGGTTGAAAACAATCAGAAACAGTCAGAAAACTAGTTTCAACCAATAAGATTCACTCTGACTGGTTTGTGATTTCTCTGCGAACAGACCTATTAATGTTCGCGTTTGTTGCGAGCAGTTCAAAATCAACGATCGGTTCAGAATAAAAAACGTACTTGTACGCGAGACTAGGCCGCGTGACGTGTGACGTCAGTAGCCAGACACGCCATGTGAATTCGTATACTTTCCGTATAGGCCTTTACGGAAACGCTGATCCGATCACAAGCTGTTTGCTTTTCATCTTACTCCAATGAAAACGATTGAAAAAAGACACTACATCGGGTGGTGATTGGGTTAATTGGATCCGCGTTTGCGTAAAAGTCTATACGGAGAGTATACAAATTCACGTGGCGTATCTGGCTACTGACGTCACACAGCCTAGTCTCGCGTGAGATACATAAATAAAAGAATAACAAAAAATGTCGAACCTTCCTATTTATATCGAAAGGTATAAAATTTTATGTTGAAGACTTTGTCTACAAATGATTTGATGAGATCAAAATCAAGACTGCAAGCAAAATAATTATTAAAATATTCATGAGAGGAGAGCACGTCATATGCCAAAGAAAATTGCCGGCCGCCACGCCATATTGGATTTTTCGTTTTGACAGATGGATTGAAATGCCTAAATTTTTTGAGGTTATAATATTTATGTTTTGTTGATGTGTCTTGTTTTTTGTATAAGTACCGCCAGTCCATTTTGCAACTACAGAAAAATACTAAAAATAGGCCGGTTTTTTAAATTAATGTAGTGCTACAGCCTCAATATAATGAATTATCAAAAGGCTCTTGTGCTAGTTGTATTGGTAAATATATTTTTTAGTACTTATTAAAGGCCTTTCTTGTCTGCAAAGTCGAATAATATTCAGTAGGTGTCCATTTAACTCCCACGTTTCAAGGCTTTTTTTAATTAACATGTTTTCAGAAATATAGTTACCATGCATTGATAATTAAAATAAAATCTTAATAATTCCATGCCTTTGCTCAGTTAACTCACAAATATATGCTCATACAGAGCTAAGCTAAGTACTCAGCAAATGTACTTGAAGTTATCAAAAGTATTAAGTACTCAACATTTCAAATATACTATATAATTACAGTATCAAGTACCTACAATATTTTTTGAATGTACTTAAAAGTATCACCTAAATATTTTACTTAGGGCCGGTATTTCAATGTCACCTTAAGGTACAGAATAACGTTAAGTCATCCTTAATACAAGTTTCACCAAATATCAAAGTTCCCTTAATTCAAAGTGGATCTCAAGGCACCTGAATGAACTGATTTCAAGGTAAGTCTTGATTTTAAGGTAACATTGAAATACCAGCCCTTAGTAAAGTAAAAAAAGACAGTATAGGTAGCAACACATATTATTTTCAGTATGCAGTAATTAGAGTTTGTTGCATACTCAAGATATTTTTACCTATGTACTTACTTAAGTACTTATAAATTCACTTTGCCGCTTTTTCAGAAGTAATGTGATACATACTGCATGGTAGGTACTTAAAATAACATGGCAAATTTAAGTACCAGTACTGAGTACAAGTACTTACCTGCTTCTTTAAAATTGTATCTGTTGATTGATTTTTTCACAAGTAGTCTCCTTATAAAAGTACCTACTTGAGTAAAGTACTTGAAGTATCAAATGTACTTAATACTGAATATTTCACTTAAGGTATATTTTTCTAATCAGTACCTCATCATAAATAAAATGTTGATACTATGCCAGTAGCGATTGAACTTAAAAATCTATATTTCAGCTTTTTCCAATAATACAAATTCGATTTGTCCATTCTAGTTTATTTGTCTGGCTTCGCACGCTCACACCGCCAAACAAAATAGCAAAAACTTAGTTGTAGACAATCTCGCAGACGCCAAAGATCTCAAAAAATTGCTGAGAACCAAAACAAACGTCTTGGCATGTTTCTACAATTCATACAAAAAAGCTCAAACTATTTTAAGTGTGCTCAACGATGTAGCTAGAAATGTTAAAGGTGAAGGAGTTATTGCTATTATAAATTGTTCTGGGTAAGATTTTAGTAGGCATTCATTATAAGTTGTTATATTGTTTTTGTATTAGAGAGGCTAAAAAACTTTGTAAAAAAGTTAAAATTCCTAACAATGAACCGTTTTTGCTCAAACACTACAAAGATGGAGAGTTTAATAAAGACTATGATAGAAAGTACAATGAAAAATCAATTACTAATTTTATGAAAGATCCTACTGGAGATTTGCCTTGGGAAGAAGATGATTCTGCTAGAGATGTAGTCCATATACCAGATCCGAGTGTAAGTATCTCAAAACACCTTTATTATTAAATATAATTTGACATTAATCTATCATTTTGGCAGCAAATATTTATCATCCAAAAATAAACAAGAAATTTCAGTAAAAAAAAAATCATCAATCACAACATCTTATGAATTTTCCCATACAATATAATGAAGCATTTTTTCAAATGCTGCTTGCAGACTTTGGTCAAGTTTTTAAGGAAAGAAGGCAAACCCATTTTAATAATGTTCTATGCTCCTTGGTGCGGATATTGCAAGACCTTAAAACCAGAGTACTCTTCGGCCGCTACAGATCTAAAAGATCATTCGGTTTTGGCAGCAGTAGATGTTAATAGACCCGAAAATGCTGTACTACGCTCTCAATATAATATCAGCGGATTCCCTACATTATTATATTTCATGTAAGTAGGCACCTATTTTTTGCTCCATATATTTTCAAGTTTCTTTAAGAAATGGTTCATTAAAATACACCTATGAAGGTGACAACAAGCGAGCCTCTCTGGTTCAATTTATGCACGACCCAGTGGCACCTCAAGTAAAAGTTAAGGAACCCGATTGGTCAGAGTCTAATAGTGATGTGGTGCATCTTATATCATCGAATTTTGATACTGTTTTGAAAGAATCTGCTTCAGTATTGGTCATGTTTTATGCTCCATGTAAGCAACTCTGTAACAGTGAAATTCCATTTTATTTACTGAATAATTTACAGGGTGTGGTCATTGTAAAAGAATGAAGCCTGAGTATGAAACTGCAGCTGCACAAATGAAGGATGAAGGAGTAAGTAAAATAATGTTGATTTTATTAAATTTATTACTTAGTTACTGAAGTAGGCATATAAATTTTTAAACTGCTTACTATAGGAAATGAAACATTATCCTCTTTTTTTCTAGATTGGAGGTGTCTTAGCTGCAGTAGATGCCACCAAAGAACCATCCATAGCCACTAGATATAATGTAAAAGGTTATCCAACTGTGATATACTTTGCCTACGGCGAGCAAATGTACAATGCCAACGTACGAGAAGCGTCAAAAATAGTTGACTTTATGAAGTAAGTTGAATTTGTTTTGGACGTTTTTTTTGCTCAATATTAGTAAATTTAGGGATCCCAAAGAACCTCCACCGCCTCCACCACCAGAAAAGCCATGGAGCGAAGAATCTAGTGATGTAATTCATTTAACCGAAGACAACTTTAAGCCTGTTTTAAAAAAGAAAAAGCACGTTCTGGTTATGTTCTATGCCCCTTGTGAGTATTGTACTTTTTTACTTGAAAAAGTTGAGAATTCTTTTTCAGGGTGCGGGCATTGTAAGAAATCGAAACCAGAATTCACAGAAGCTGCAGCAGAGTTCAAGGAAAACTCAAGAGTGGAATTTGGTGCAGTGGACTGTACCATAGAGACGTCAGTTTGTAGTGCTTTCGAGGTCAAAGGATATCCTACTTTCAAGTATTTCAGTTACTATAATAAGGAAATATTGCCATATAATGGAGGACGAACTGTAAGTAACACACATTGAAACAAACAATTATTTGATTTGTATTTGAAATTTTATAGAAAGAAGACTTTATTCAATACATGTCCAACCCAATTCAACCAATTCCTGTCTCTAATCCAGCACCTGTTGAACAATGGACTAGCGATCCAGCCATTATAAAATTAAACGACAGCAACTTTAAGACAGAACTCCAGCAAAACCAATTTGTTTTAGTAATGTTTTATGCTCCATGTAAGCATCTTGCCTATAATATTAATAAAACATTAATAAATCCTTTTAGGGTGTGGTCATTGTAATAAAATGAAGCCAGAGTATGTTACGGCCGCTCAGCAATTGGAAGCGGAGGGCCTGAAAAAATGTCTGGCCGTGATTGATTGCACTGAAAACCCGCAAACAATGCAAACATACGAGATTCAAGGTTTTCCCACTATTAAACTGTTTAAAAATGGCAAATTTATTACAGAATATACAGGCAAAAGGACCACGGAAGCCATTAAAACGTTTATCAAACAATATCATGGACCTAAAGATGAATTATAGGAGAAAAATTGACCAATGATGGAACAAGTGTCAATATGCTGTAGGCAAAATACAATATGTGAACTTTGAATAATTTACTAATTTTTATTAACTTTTTTTTATCAGTATTGTAAATAGTACACAAAAATCTGCATAAATTCCTCTGAATAGTATTTATTTATATTTAAACATTATTTTGTGCTGCAATAGAAGGTTGTGATTATTTTAAATCAGGTATATGATACTCAATATTTTTTTGTTGTGCCTTTTTGTTTTAGAACAGTACTTAAGTTTTTGTTTAGGGAATTGAGTTCTCTATGCCAGATTTATTCTGTGAAGTACCTATTCAAGTAAGATAGATAATCCTCATTTTGTATATTTTGCTCGTGTCTACTTTGAACTTAGTCAATAACCTAGGAAATTATTAATTAAATGGACATAATCATTATTAATGGACCCAATTTAATAATATCTTTTTACAGGCTGTAATTTTTTTTAAAATAATAAATGTAAGTTCTATTGAATATTAAGATTATGTTATTAAGCTAAGGAATTGGTGCAAGGATGTTCCAAAACTCTAGTAACACCTCTACTCAGTGGTGTCAGGAACTGGCATTCGAGTGTACTCCACTGGTATTTTCCTGCTGAACGAATGAATCAGACGGATAAAATGTAAAATAAAACAAAGATACATTTAAAAAGAAGTGCATTTGAATATATTTTGAATGTGTACGCAACATTGTTAATAAATAATAACTTAAACATAGAAAAACTATCACGAAAACTAAAGACTATATCACTAATGAAACATGGCTATGACTCAAAATATTTAAGCCTATATGGCCTGCTCTTATTATTATACCACTGAAATTGATAAGGAAACAGTAGATATAGATTATTTGAAAGAAAAATAACGCTTCGTGACCTCATGGAGGTGAAAATTAACACTGTTACCAAGCCCATTTGAAACTAAATAATATTCAAACAATAGTGTAATAGGTGTTATTTTCAGTTGGTATTATTTCGGTGCAAACAAAACGATTCAAAGTACATACTCCAGTATATTATGTATAAACAACTGTACAAAAAAAAAATATCTTACATTAATTGAAGTTGCTACTTAAATTGATTCATCATTATGAAAAAGTAACATTGATATTTGTGGAGAATGAATATGTTATAAACATATAAATTTTTGCAAGTTAAGTAGCAAACCATATTATTGGCGGTTATAGTTTTGAGTTAAAAAATATCTCTGTTACAATACAGTCAAAAATAATTATTCATAAAGAGATACAATACCATTATACTAATATCGTTTCGAGTATAACATGGACAAGAATAAACTGATAAAGCTTTTATATATAAAAAAAAAGATTACATCAAAAGCCTGACAAACACTTAATTGCTATTTGAATTAAAAAAGTAAAAACTGAAGCAGCATCTTTGTAAATGAGATTTTGTAAAAAAATAGAATCTCAACGCTTTAACCGCTAAAACTAAACAACCAATAAACCTAATTTTGGGTTTTCAAGCTGTTGCAACTCTGCGAATCTTTGATTACAGGAGCGGAATCCCTCCTCACAGGGTCATCTCTGAGGATGTTGCTTTTTTCAGGATTCCTCAAAGGTACACTATCTCTTCTGTAAACGTTATTTATGTGAGAAATGAAGGTGGACTGGTTTGAGGCGGCCGAGGTGAGATTCGGTTTATTGGCGACCTGCGAAAAGAATTAGTTTGATGCAAAATGTTTGTTATATACAGAGCCATGAGTCTCTACAAATGGATATGTTGTTGTTAATACTGCATGCTTTCAGGAAGAGTTTAGACTAGTCAGGATTATGTTGATTTATGTATGCATCTAAAATCGGCCTGACCTGACCCAATATAAATATTAGTAAGACATAGAAAAGAGGAAGGAAAATACCCTCAGATACTGTCAAATACCGTCTATGTTCGCCTGTATTACATATTAATACTTTTACATAAAGAAAACTGACCATAACCAACATGAACAAATAGACCAAATTAACATAAATTAAGCACATATAAAGCACCTGCTATTTTGTTTTCTAGCCTGATAATAATCGATAAACAATAAGCTTTATTTTTTTGGTGATCAATATTACCTCTCGTTTGACATTAAAAATATGTGCCTAGTATTTATGCCCTGTTCTTGGTTTGTTCTAGAAAATATTAAAAAGAGAAATGAATTAGATAAATAATATAATAAATTTGGAAGAAAAACCTAATTTTCTGAAAACCAAAATACATATATTATTATTATTATTATTATGTACCTCTTTAATGGAACTTAGTGCTTTGCTCATCCACGGAGGCCAGCTATTTTTAGACAGTTCTTGTTCAATGGAACGCAGCTGATGTGTAAGATTCTATAAAAGAAAAATACATGAAACCATCCACTCACTAACAAGAATGTCAGCTCACTTGATTTCGACATTCCGCCTCGACATGAGCCAATTTGGTCTGTGCCAATTCCAGCTCTAACTCTCTTATCCTCTCTTCTCCTGTAGTTTGATCTCCGGAGCCTATGTGTTTATTTGCGCTGTTGTTTTCAGCAAATTTGAAACATTCTGGACAATCTGTTATTTTATCCTGAAAGGTATGTTTCAAAGAATATTTATTACATATTTTTCAAATGTAACTCACTTTTAGACTCTCCAATTCCTGTCTAGCAAGACTCAATTGCATGTCCAGGCGTTGCCTGACCATTTTGTAGTCATTTACGATTTGACTATTATTTTTCTGTTCTCGTTCTGCTTCATCCACCTAAAAAAATAACTATAGATTTTTTTTTTTAAATATCAACTTTTCATACCTCTCGTTTCAACATCTCTTTCAATTGACTGATCTCCTCGGACATCAGCTTCTTTTCCTCTTCGAGTCTCTGCAGGGTCATTCTGAGTTTCTCCACTTCGCTGGCCTCCTTCTCTCTGCGATCTTGGGCCTCTGAATCCGAAGAAATTATTTCCCAATCGTCTAGGGTTTATTACAAAAAAAAAAAGTTTTCGGCCTGGTGACCAACAGTTTTGGCAGGCGTTAGTAAGTAAAAAAACTGGTTAAAAACTCATAAGAAAATAACATGAAAAAGAAGGAGTTTCCGTTGTCTTTGAAGCCTCCCCCAATATGAATGTTACTTGTTTTATCTGCCAGCTCATTGAGTAGATATTCATATGAAAACAAAGTGAAAACGTCTATATGATACAAACGTTTTGAATCATTGAGAGAGGCTTTATATTAACTTGACAACCCATTGTGAGTGTTGTAGTTCTGATGA
This sequence comes from Ceutorhynchus assimilis, assembly GCA_917834065.1. NCBI lineage: Eukaryota > Metazoa > Arthropoda > Insecta > Coleoptera > Curculionidae > Ceutorhynchus > Ceutorhynchus assimilis. The sequence goes on from OU892279.1 coordinate 53,210,677, forward strand.
AGTCATAGGCGCAACTAGGGGGGTACTTGGGGGTGCTAAGCACCCCTAAAGCAAAAATTAGCACTCCCATCCGGCATCCCACCATAGCACTACCTACAGTGGCACTACCTAACACTAATATAAAAAGTTAGTGCAACCAAATTATTTATTTTTTTTTTGCACTTTTTGTACTTACTTCTTTTGTCATTGATGACGTCATAATTTAGGAAAAAGTATTTGTCGTTGATTAATTCATAGAGGACATTCGCAATTATTATTGTTATGGAATAAAAATTTTCAACCAGGGCCGGTATTACAATATTACCTTAAAATCAAGACTTATCCTAAAATATACGGTTTTTATGTTCCATTTAGGATGACGTCATCGAACAAGGTCAGATAATGTTGTCAATGTCTATGTTTAGTCTATATCTTAAGGTGACAATAACTGGGTTCGGTAATTGCATCTGCGAGCGAATTTTGACAGACGTCACGTGATCACTTATCTCTTATTACGTGTCAAATCACGTGAGCAGAGGGAAAATTTTGGTAAAAATTTCCAAGAAAAAGAGGAAGGTGAGGAGCTCATTATAGAGAAATTCCGAAATTTTCCAGTAAGAAATCACTAAAATTAAGGAAAATTCATCCTCTCATATTTCATTTTTTTTTCTGGAAAACTGGCAAAAGAGGAAAAAGAGGAAAGTCAGGAGCTCATTATAAGAAAATTTCAAAATTTTCCAATGGAAAATCTCTCCAGGAAAAATTCAAAGAAAATTGACTTATTAAGGCAAAATTAAGAAAAATTCACCTCTTACATTTTCATTTTTTTCTGGAAAACTGGCAACGGGAAAATTTTGAAATTTTTACAGGAGAAAGAGGAAAGTGAGGAGCTCATTAGAGGAAAATTTCAAAATTTTCCAGTAAAAAATCAATCCAGGAGAAATTTATGTATATATTTTTGTATAACTGAATAAACTCTATTCTAAGTTAAAAAATGTACATATTACAAAACAAATTCCGAAGGTGCTCTATGAATTAAAATATGACTTAACTTTTTCTCTAAGTTATGACGTCATCGATGACGTAAGTAAATATGTATGTTTGAAAGGTACAAATGAAATCGCTATATGACGGACATCATGACATGAAGTTGACGATTGCGGCAGGAGCTAGGTGTTGTTTACATACCTACTTATTTGTCACTAATCGCTATCCCTATCTTTTTTTTTCTTAATGTTAAAAGGAGAAAAGTAAAGTCAAACTCAAAAGTGGAAAGGATAGTAATAATTGTTGTTGCTGTGAGCATACTGGTGACGTCATACTGAAGAGTATCATATTAAAAAAGTTTTTAATTAATATCTTGAAAACTGTTGGGTATTGAACTTTAGCGCAATGATCAATTTTGTTAAGGATGACTCCCTATATACAATATCAAAAATTCAGCAAAATTCCACATAGATCACTTTTCCATAAGAAATGTGCGGGGTCCTTTCAGACATAAAAAAACCTATTTTTCAAAAAAAAAGGGCAAATGATGACGTAAGTACAAACCCTCGTGAAACTAACTTTTTTTTACGCTGCAGCACCCCTCAAATTTGGAGCCTTGTTGCGCCTATAGATGAAGTTACCTTTTAGTGTAAAATCCAAAGGAAATGGGATAATGTACATCTTGCTTAGAAAACCAATTACTACTTATCAAAAAAATAATTTACAATATACACTTATACTTTCAGTGATTACAGTTTTATCAAACCAAGATAAGCAAACAATACACCTTCAAAATACTTATAACCATTTACTTTTATCTAGAAACAATCTGATTGTTTTCAGCTATTAAATTTAATAGTTATTATTAAAAACATTTAATACAAAACCCACACAAACTCACCTTTAAGTGTAATAAAATCAGCCTCGTATTTTTTCAATTTTTTAACTTTAATGCTGCAAGCCAATTTAATAAGTTGCTTAGCTGCTTCTTCGCTTCTACATTTCTTAGGCAAAGATACACGGAAATACTTTAAAATTCCTTCAAAATCCAATTGTAAAAGGTCCTTTTTGCAAGCCATCAATAATGCTAAGGCCATTTGAAAGAGGGTATCTATGCCTGAAATAACTTTACTCTCAAGTAAAACTAGAAAACAATATAATTGTTTACCTTGTAAGAGAAAAACGTCAATTATATGAAAAACAAAGTACAAAGGAAATCTGGCAGTAAATAGAGTTAGGAACCACTGAGACGCAAACATATGGGTTTCTATTCTATGTTCAGTAAAGTGGTGCCATAAGGGACTCAGTTGTTCTTCCATAAGTCTAAAAATCAATAATTGTAATTTATTCAACATAATATTAACAAGAGATTCTACCTGTTTAGTTGATAAAGTCTCAAATAAAGATTCTCAAACCCTTGCTTGTAAAAATCTCTCAACCTGTATTCGTACATCAGTTTGACTAGAACACAAAAGGCTTGTTCTTCAGGCATCTAAAAGTTTGCATTTTTAGTAAGTGAAAAAGTGTTTCGTTAGAAGCTTACATGTAACAAAAGAGTAGCGGCTAGGAAGCTTAGACCTTGACAGTACCCAACTTCAGTATCATATACAGCATAAGCTTTGCTTACTCTAAAAAGAAGCAAGTATTTGTTTAAAAAAATTATTATTAAAAATTGTTTACCTATATAGAGAATCCTGGCCCAATCCACCAGCTTCCTTGAAGAAATCATGGGCAGGAAAAGTACGGGCAATGTCGCGTTGGATCACGTTTTCGCAGGCCGACTCCTTGGAGATCAAAACTCTGTATTGTTCCATCATATCGCCGTTTTCTTCGACTCCTGCTAAACGCTGCCACACTTCGCCTCTTAGGGCTTCTGGGATGCCAAGTTTTACTAAACTTGCCAGCTACAATAAAAGTTACAATCAGAATTATTATCACTGGAATACAGATATGTATACCTGCTTCGGTCTTTGTTGTGTCTGCTTCCATTTGGTAAGAAGATCGGACCATGATTCTAGTACATCTTCGGCACAATCTTTTGATACTAGGCCAGTGCCACTTAGCAAGGGTTCATCACCATCTAGAATAAAAATTAATATACTTATTTCAATAGGTAAAAACTTATCTTTTACCTGAATGATATTCTTCTTTTGGTGTTAAAGTATCAATAGAAGTAATACTGGGAGATTGAATTAAGCTGGACAAATTCAAATTGAGATTCAGTAAATTTCTGTCCAATTCACCGGAAGTTTCCATGTTTAGGACTTCGTAAACGACTTCGTTGAGATCACTTGTTATATTCTGAAAGAATAAAGAGTTCAAATTTACGCAAAAATAACTTCACATTCCCTAGTGCACAATATTATGTTATCGTATTCAACTGAAACGAGAATAATAATTCCATAATTCAGGCCAATCAAAAAACAGTAATAATAGTGTAATAAATATTGCTTATCAATTATTTTTTAATGTTATTGATAACATAAACCACATGTCGTAAATATTTTTCAAGCAGATCAAACTCTAGTGGTATTAAAGGGTTTTTTGATTTGGCAAAATTATATGTATAAGAGAAAATTATTTAATACCAAAACCACAAAAGATAACAAAATTCCCTACAAGTAAATATTTATGGCTATTTTTCAAAGCATATTGTTATCAGCACTGGAAAATAATGAGGAAGAATACTTGTTTACCAATAATAATTATTAATCAGACAATGTTATACAATAATTCCTACTCACCTCTCTGAGATTAAGGTAAAATTGTTGTATTAAAGTTTTCCTTTGAAAATACCAGAAATTCCTTTCGCTCTGATTGAAAATACGAACTGGAGTCTCTATTAAAAACCTAAACAAGAAATAACACCATTATTCAGGCTCAATAAATACAATTTGTTTCTCACCTCACTGGTTCTTGAATGCCCCTAATAACCAAATCAATAGCTATAGTCATATACTGTTTAGTTTCCTTTGGAGTTTCAACATTCAAAGGTTCAAAATTTTCCTCTGTGGGATCCCATGTAGCCAAAATCATAGAGCAGTTATTGTCTGAAGAAGCATTCTTTTGCTCTTTCTGCAACCAAGAAATTGTATATAAGCTATTTGATAATAAAATCAATAACAAACCCTTTCCAAAAGCTGCATATCAGAATGCTTAACGTGTCTTCCAGGAGCCACTAACACTCCAAAACATCTTTCTATTATCAACTGTGGTCCATTATCAGAAACTTGCTTGATACCAATTGATATTTGTTTTTCTAAATTGGTTTTTAATCTGAAGCCATTCCTGTCTTTACCGACTGTTGAATATGAACCCTATAGAATAAAAGTTTCAAATTGAATATCCTATAAAAAATTACAATAAGCACCTTTCCATCATCCTCTTTAACTTCCAAGTTAACCTCAAAAACATACATTAAAGTCCTGGCTTCTGGGAGGGTAATTATAGAGCCACTCATCATATCAGCAGCAGAAGTAACGCTGCTGCTCATAGATCTAGGCACACGTTGAAATGCTTTAGCAAAACATGCTAGAAATTCATTAAGTAATTAAATATTTTCAAATTGATTGGTATTTTTACCTGATACCCTTGACACAGCTTCCACTATATCACATCGAAATACATGGCACTGAAAAATAGCTGTTTCCTGTGTGTCTCCGTGAGACCAAGTAAAAGCAAAACATCCGGCTTCTTTACTATCCACAGACCCTCTTGCATAAAATAAAATGCGGTGAATTTCATACCGAGATATGACTGAATTTGATAGGCCATCATACAAGCTAAAATTAAAAAGTTAAAAAAGATAAATTGCTTAAAATTTGAAAATACTCACACAACAAGCCCTTGGCTAGACAAAGGCACAGATACAGAAACTTTAATGCCTTGCTCGATACTTTGCTCATTCAAAATAGCCATATTCCTATGAATTTCAACTTCAGACTTGGGGGCGTTAATTTGGGCTGCTCCCAAATAAGTAATTCCAGCAAAAATGGTGCAATCTTGGTCGACATCTGAAACTTTTGTAGAAAAGATTTCGAGAATTTAGACGCATCAAGCGCTAAGCTACACTAGAACTTCTACCTAAATAGAATCTATTCTACGCTTTGAGCAACTTAATAAATCACTTACTACAAGATTCATCATCCTCAGAACTATGATCTGCCTTCATAGAATCCTGTTTCTCAGTGGGACTTAGCTCTTGACTCAAAGGGTCCTGGCCCAATCCCACAGGATCTCCATAAAAAGTAGAATGACCAACTTTTCTGTTAGATTCTTGTCCATCGATGCTATCAGTCATGTTGTCAGTTTCTTGCAAAACCTTTGGAGAAAATATTTTTTTGTTGTTTGTTAAAACTAAAGTTACTTGCCTCGCTCAAAGCATCCCTTAAATCGTTCATGCCCCCTTTAAAATCCAGGGTGGGTGTTTTGCTGGCTCCCGGTTTGTCAGATACAAAATCGAATTCGTCACTAGTTGGCGCTGATTCGTTTGACTTTACACTTAAAGTGTCCTCCATAACGAACCTAGAATTATTGATTGAACACTAGATACAAAATGAGAGCCTAACAAAAATTAACAAATATATTTATACATTGGCAAAGGGAAACTAAGACTGAAACCTATAAAAATTTTATTTGCTGTACGTGATTAAAACACAAATATATTATAGAACAAATCGCGATTGACTCATAATAGGCCTGCGGTGAATAAAAGTAATTAGGAGATATTGCTTAACATTCTGTTTAAGATAATGTGCATTGGATTTATCATGGCTTTTGTTTGCCTATATGGGTAATGATTTCCGCTTTTTAGAACAAGACATAGAAAGTGATAAATATAAAGATTATACCAAATGACTGGATAGTATTATGGCATTCTGGATCAGATTATATAATAGATAAATAGGGACTTGATTAGGAAGAAAGTCAAATCTTCTTACTCTTAACATATACAAACACATTGAGTTTTAAATAAGAGTTGGAAGATCTCATGTTGGAAACAGAGACAGGTTCCAGAACCTTATAAAGCTTCTGAGGCTTGTTGGTAATTTTTGCTTTGGGGTGCATGTCTTATTTGTTTAACTTTTTCATTGCGTTGTAGGCTATCAACTCAAAAGAAGACACTCATAAAGAATTCTTTTATTTAATGGAAGAATTTTTTTCTCAATTACCCACTACAGCAATTATTACAGTGTGGAATTACTGCCTAAAAAAATCACAAATAGCTATCAAAGTAGGGCATATTATTTTAATAAGAAATTTCTTGAATATTCAATGGAGGCCTATATTAGTTCTGTGGCTGTGCCTTATCATTTCTGTTGTTCTGTCTGTGGCTTATTCTATACAGGGTGTTTGTTTTTTGGGCGGAAATATTTGGATATGGGAAACTATATGAGAAATACAGGTTCAGTAAAAGGAGAAAGGGGGGATTTGTTCCACACAGGCCTTATGAGGATAGGCTATCCTTTACTAGTAGTGTGTATCATCCTTGCCTGTCAAGTTCTGCAAGGTCTTGTCAAGTCCTGCAATGTCCTTTCTGTCAAGTCCAGCAGCTAATTTTTTAAAACAGTAAATATCATTTCTGATAAGTCTTGTATGGGTCCTCCCAAGTCTTGCCAGATCTTGTCAAGTCCTGCCATGTCCTGTATCGGTCCTGCACCTGATTTTGTACACCTCGTGCTGGATCTGTCCCCCTCGCTATATCCAGAAGTATTTGGAATTATGTATTTCAAATTTCGAAGTGGTGGTTTGTTAAGCAAGAAATTGCGCAATTTCACTCCAATTTAACCAGTCCTGTATCTCTTACCGTCTCCTATATCCCAGTGGTTGCCTTTCAAAAACGGATACCCTGTATATAGGTCTAGATATAGGTAACTGTCACCAGTTTCTGAAATGTTGAGAAGGTTGGCATCAATGTATATTATTTTTGGATACATTTTTTCCTAATTAAGTGGGAAAGTAAATACCTTTACTAATGAAAAGATAAATATAAACATTTCTTTATTCAAAATTTAAGTGCGATATAACAGAAACAAATCCTAAATCAAATAAATATATACTTAAACCGGGTCTATAAAAACAATGTTTTTGAGCAGGAAAATAAAAATCTAAATATGTATTATTTTTCCTGTTAATATGTCGAAAATCAAATTAAAATGAATAATAGGTCTATTGTCTTGAAACATCCTAATGTTGTTGACAAATCCTTAAAAGCAAAACGATACCTATTGAAAATTTGAAAAATATAGAAAATCAAAACAGTCTAAAATTTGAAAGTGCCAAACCAACGGTCTAATTCATTACATTACTTAGTATAAAAATTCTCAAAATGACCAAAATACTGACTGAAATTCGTGAAAAAAAAAACACAATACCAGGGATTGAAATTTTGAAAATTGTATTAAAGTCAGTTTTTCTCAACCCTATTAGAATTTGATTAGAGAATTCTTTGCAAGTTGTGAATTGGTATGAGTAATAGAGCAACTGCTGGAAAAAGGACTGGAACAGAAATTCTAATATTTGTCTACACCCAGCTGAGCATTTTTTTTTTCAACTTAGCTAGTTTCAAGGTGTAGGTATAGAAAATTTTAAAAAGGACTTTAATAGTATCCTACAGGACTTGAATAGAACTATGCAGGACTATACAATACATCAACGGGACCACATAGCACTTCAAAAGGACTATACACTTATACAGTACTTCAACATGACTATACAGTATTTCAACAGGACTATACAGTACTTTATTCAATGCAGGACCCTACAGCACTGGTGTTATGCCAAGAAAAAAAAACTTTCTATTTGGCTCTCTGGATTTCTTTCTAGATTAACTGAATCGGTTTTACCGCATTATTATTTTCTGTTGTTTTTTTGCTCAGTTTTTGTGGATAGGAATTTAAATTATTTTAGAATTCATTGGTTTTATTAGGTATGTTGCAACATGTCAAAAACCAACCCATTCTATTGTACAAATTTTATACTTTTACATTACTAGTGTAGGACCTACAGAACTTGTACAAGATTTATATAGGACCTGCAAGATCTCAAAAATATGTGGGTACTGAAAGACGTTATTCAAATCTGATGACCCTGTGCAGAAGGATTTGTGAATTTTGAATGCAATAGGAAATTGTCCTTTTCTGAAGCCAAAACTATCTGAGTCAAGAATGAATTATACATAGATGTTACAAAAAGATCTACGAGCATTGTATAGCACTATTGAAAAGCTGACACTTGACAAAATAGGTATTGGAAAATTATTAGAAAAGGTTTGACATAATTAGTATTCTGCTACAAAATTCTCTCTCCCAAAATGCCTATCCACATGAATGTGATAAAAGCATTCAGAGCTGAGCTAAGTACTGAGCAAAGGCACAAAGAATTAGGTACAATATGTTTTTGTATAATGTACTTCAAGTATTAAGCATTTTACTTAAATTTAAAAAAAATAATATAAGTAGTAGTACATAATAGTACTCGTGATATTACTTCAAGTATACAGTATTTAAGCACGTTTCATATGTATTTGTAGAGACCTACTTATAAATACTTTAAATACTTATAAATTTTAGAGTATTTATGTATCTACTTACTTTACTTAAAAACCTACTTATACACGTTTTGCAAAATTGAGTGGTGAAGTGCAATTTAAAACATGTATGGCAACACATTATTAGTTCTTTTTGATTTTTCCCTTATACATATAAGCATTATTTCCCGAAAAATACTCAAATAAACCAAATAAGTACTAAGGCCCAGTTGTACAAACCAGGTTCAAACAGAGGCTCAGTTGAACTCTACTGGTACTTGAACCTTCCCATTTGAAATGCATTGCTGTCAGAAATATGCCAAAATATATATTTCTTGACAGCAATGCAATTCAAATGGTAAAGTTCAAATACCAGTAGAATTCAACTAAACCTCTGTTTGAACCTGGACTGTACAACTGGACCTAAGAGTACATATTAACTAGGATAATGTATAATAAGTAAATACCCACTTAAAATAGTTTGAATACTTTTGAGAACTTTGGAAAACTACTTTTTAAGTAGAATCAAATTTTCAGTACATCTTTAAATGTAAAATTGTCAAATTTAAGTACATATCAGTACAGGGTGTTTCAAATTCGATCATTGGGATCTCCGAAACGGTGAGAGATACAGTTGGTTAAATTGGGGCAAATTTGCGTAATTTGATGCTTAACAAAATGCCGCTTTGATATTTACGATATTCCAAATACTTCCGAAATTTTACAAAATTGTTGGCCAATGAAATCGTGGTAAAACCAGATGACAATTATCTGAAACAAACCTCAAGTGACTTTGATCAGTTTGTTCAGATTGAAAAAAAAACCTAAATTATCAGAAGTATACAGGGTGTGTCACAAAAGTATGGCAGAGCAAAGTTATTTGTTTTTTTTAAATGGACACTTCGTTTATTACTGAACTATTAGATTAGTCTTTCAAACCTGATTCCAAAGATAGTAGGCTCGATACCTACTAGGTAAAAAATCCATATCATTTCTTCAAAATGGGATATTCAGAGGATGAACTATTAAGGCCGTTTTACAGCTTGCAATTCTATCTGCAATATGCAAGAAACTTGAACGAGGGCATGCGCAAAAGTGAGTCAGCTGATTGTTTTCTGCAAGATTCTTGAAACTTGAATGGCATTGCATGCAATCGGTTTGGTGCCATTTTTATGAAGGTTTTCGCACAAGCTGGGGAATTTTTAGCAATTATGATGCCTAAAGTGACTTATAATCACTTTTTTCATTTTTGGAAAATGCAAACATCAACAACGCAACATTAAAAAAAAAAGTATGATTAAGGTAGAGAAGGAAACAAGTCAAATTGCAAGGTGTAAAACGACGTGCAAGAAATCTTTAATGCAATTTTGTTGCATGCAAAAAATTGCATTTAAGTTTTCTTGCAAGCTGTAAAACGGCCTTTAGTAATAAACCTAAAAAACCTAGTAGAAGGTAGCTTATGATTTAGATTTTGGAAAACTTTGAAGTCATAACTTTTTTTCTATTATAGATAGAAAGCTGTAATTTTTAGTGATTCTTAATTCCAGTAGAGGACTACAGTCCCTGAAAATTTCAGCTCATTAAGACTTATAGTTCCAGAGATAAAATCGTATTAAGCAATTTGGGGTGATTTATCAATTTTTCAATTTTTCTGAGTGCCTTTTTTCATAGGATCCGGCTCCAAATCTCAGGATAATTTAGTGTATGGAGTTTGGGGGATCCCAAAGGACCATTAAGACACAAAATATCAACAAAAAAAAATTGAAATTTCATCGTTTTAGGACTGAGGTAGCTAGCTACCTTATGATTAAGATTTTGGAAAACTTTGGAAGGTCATAACTTTTTTTCTATTAAAGATAGAAAGCTGACGTTTTCAGCGATTTTTATCCCAGTAGAGGACTACAATCCCTGAAAATTTCAACTCATTTGGAGTTACAGTTCCAGGAATAAAATCGTGTTAAGCAATTTGGGATGATTTTTCAATTTTTCCGAGTGCTTTTTTTCATACATTTGGGTTTCAAATCTGAGAATAATTTTGTGTGTGGCGTTGAGGGGGTCCCAAAGGACCATGAGGCCACAAAATCTCAACAAAAAAAAAATTGAAATTTCATTGTTTTAGTAAGAAGGAACCTTTATGATTTAGATTTTGGAAAACTTTGAAAGTTCATAACTTTTTTTTTTTATTGGAGATAGAAAGCTGAAATTTTCAGGGATTCTTATCCCAGTAGAGGATTATATTCCCTGGAAATTTCAGCTCATTTAGACTTATACTTCCAGAAATAAAATCGCGTTAAGCAATTTGGGGTAAATTTATCAATTTTTCTGAGTGCCTTTTTTCATAGAATCGGGCTCCAAATCTCAAAATAAATTAATGTATGCAGTTTGGGGAATCCCAAAGAACCATTAAGACACAAAATCTTAACAAAAAAAAAATCGAAATTTTATCGTTTTAGTACTGAGGTTAGTGGGATATTTGGAATTAGGTTTTAAAGATTAATCCAATAGGTCAATAAATATACGGGTTGTTCCATTCAAAAAAGTATAATTTTGCTCCGCCACACCCTGTGTACTTGTAACTGACTCCATTGAGAACTTTCTGATATTACCTACAACTTTCACATTTGACATTTCTGGGTAGGTATCTCTTCAAACAGGTAAGATAATAATAATAATAATAATAATAATAAATTCGTTTATTTCCAATAAAACATATTTACATGTTGTAGGAAATGTTGATAGGTAATACTATTTCAAGAAAGTTTGTTAATTATACGAATTAAAAAACACTATTGAAGATCAAACAGGTGAGTATCGGCAATAACAAAATTCAAAATATTAGGGCATTCCAAAAATAGCATTAAGTAGGTACACAAAATAGGCATAAAAAAGTGATTTTTAGGACATTACATTTTAACAAATCATTGAGTAAAGCCCACCACCTACCATTAAATTAACTATACAAAGAAAAAGCGAGAAAGTATGTATAATAATAGAGCAAAAATTATAGATAGGTTGTAGAGAGAAGAATATACCAAATTTATATTTATCTACGATTATCAACAACTTAATAACTAAGATTATCAGTTAAGAATTCCTCTACAGTATAGTAAGCTTTCGATATTAATAATTTTTTCAGTTTATTTATAAACTTGTTCAAGGAGAGTTCTTTATACTGATTCGGAAGTGTATTGTAAAACTTACCACACATATAGAAAGAATTTTTTTGATATGCTGCTGTTGAATGTCTCTCCAGGCTTATAGTATTTTTGGCCTGTCTGGTATTTGATTCAAAAAACGTGAATTTATGTTTGTTCTGTGTGGGTGCAAAATATGAACAATCACTCGGTACTCTTCTTATGAAGGTACCTAGGTAATTAAGTAAAATATTTAAAGTACCTACCAAACTCGCTATCAAATGTACTGAATATTGTAGGTACTTTAATATATTTTTCTAATCAGTACTTCAGTGTCAGTGCTCTGAAAGCACTGGATGGAAATCCTCCAAATAATGGAATTCCAATTTTTCTATGAATCAGAGAGAGTGGCAAACATGACAATAATTAAATGATCTTCGGGGTTATCTGTTATAGTTGTTTCTTGGTATTTTTATAGAAATTATCACAAACAGTTCCAGCTCTGATTCACATGAAAAAAGTGATATTTAACTACAAGATAAAGAATTTAATGACTTAAAGTGAATTGATAAACTCAGGTAACAAGTAAAATATGTGATAAGAACTATTGTTTTTATACCTACCAGTCTTATTTTTAACACATATAAAAATTTGAAGCATTTCAATTCAAATGGTTTTGGAACAAACAAAGCAGTTAAAATTGTTATAGCCAAGGAAAATTCCAGTTATACAACATAAATAGGATGACAATAGGCAAAAGCTTCCTACAGGGCCAATGACACCCCCCAAGAAGGCCCCCCCAATAATCAAAAATTACTCACCTATTATTTATTGATTCAATTTACGAGTTGATTGTACCATTTCGGCCTGACCTATTGGCATTTTTCAAGATGCAACGATAAACTGACTAACGACTAGACGAGGGACTGTTTTATTTTTATTTTTACGAGGTGAGAGAAAAATCGAATATCAAACTTTTTAATTTGACAATAAATAATCGAATAATGACATTGACAATTATCAATTGTCAAGAAAAATTAACGGTGCATTCAGTGGACGTTGTTTCACTGAAATCTTACCCCTGGCAAATTAGGAATGTACGAATGCATAACGTGAAGAAACATCGAAAACATCGAAATCATAACATCGATTTTAACATAAACTTCCCTCTCAGTCAGTTCAGAATTCCAGTATCCTCAAATAATTCGCGGTAATTCACAGGGACGACAATGTCCAACAAAGATCGATTTATCATAATAATCGATAGTTTTCTTAACAAATATCGATGTTTTGCAAACAAGGATTTTCGATACGCATCCCTATGTCTAAATTTGAATTTGACATATGAACTCCCGCCATTTTTTGTAGTCGGCGAAACTGTAGTAAAGAAAAAGTTCTACGTTCTACAGTTTTAAGGCGGTTACACACGGACGTTGATGTCTGAAAACATGTACGCACATACATGAACGTGCAAACAAAAACATCAATGTGTATGCAAAATATCGTCGTGTTTTTGAATGTGCAATTTTGTATGCACACTCGGAACACTGTAGCAAGAATAGCAAGACTGTAGTTTTGTGCGAGCGTCTGTACTCTGTACAAAAGCGCCATGCACGTTGTTGTTTGCACGTTGATGTATGCACGTATATGTATTAAGATATCCACGTCCGTGTGTAACCGCCCTTACATGTAAAAAACTTTAAATTTAAAAGTTTACTTTATTTGATCACAAAGGCACAGATACATAAATAAAATAAAATATCTGAAAATCAACAAAATATTATTGGAATGGTTTATAACGAGTTTCATATCAGTCAAGTTCGTGGTAAATATAGAAACAACAGGAAAATATAACGAAGATAGGTAAGTAGGTACATGAATAAATAAAATTAGTAACAAGAAGTTGCCTTTTGTACCTATATATAAAACAAACAAAATTCAACAATTAGGTATAGTCTCAAGTATAGTATTTACAAAGTCAGTTAAAACAAGGTAAAGGTAATTTGCAACTGGTGGCTGACTAGTGGCAGTTCATTTCTTATAAAAAAATTCAGTCACCAGTTGTAATTTACCTTTACCTTGTTTCAACTGACTTTGTAAATACTATACCTACATTAGGTCTGTTCGTAGAGAAATCACAAACCAGTCAGAGCGAATTTCATTGGTTGAGAACAGTCAGAAACAGTCAGAAAACTAGTTTCAACCAATGAAATTCACTCTGACTGGTTTGTGATTCCTCTACGAACAGGCCTAATGTCTTTGGATTGTTTGGTATGTTCTGCATAAAATATTCAAATTCCAATCAAAAAATGTTAAGGTTTCCCTTTGCAATTTTGCTCTGCCAAAAGTTCCTTGATAATTTGTCGATATCTTTCAGTCATGGGAGCGTAAATTTCTTCGGCATCAGAATAGGGATCGCACACTTTTTGGGGTTCCGGCAAAACTGAAATAATTTCGCTATAGCTGACTTCTGGCAGCAACCCGTGCTTAGCTTGATAAGCTGCGCCTAACATAGCTGAGTTAGCTGCTTCCTGAACGTATACAGGGGAATTTAAAACGTCGGCCAAAACTTGTAAAATTGCCTTGTTTTGGGAAGCTCCACCAGTTGCGAGGATTTTTGTGCCTTTGCCTTAAACATTTTCATTAATAATTACAGAAATTTCAAACATAATATATTATCTTACCAACTTTCAAACCAAAATCTTCAGCATATGCCCGTTTGGCTATAAACTGTCCCTCCACACAAGCCCTCACTTCAACTTCCAAACTAGAAAACTTATTCACTTTTTGAGTTTTATTGTATCTAAAGTCTCCTTTGAGAAATGGTAAGATTTCTTGTACGTCATAGTATAAACCCATATTGCCAAAGTTTCCTCTTGGTGTACTTTCCAACAATTGGTTAAAAATATCCCAATTTCCTTCTGTACACGTGTTTCTTATTCTCTCCCTTGTAAGAGAGCCATTTTTGAAACATAGCAACGCCATGTAGGCATCTTTATCTATAGGATTGCAAAGCACATGACCATCAAGCACTAATTTTGGTTCCGCTAGCCATAAGAAAGCTGTATCGCTGGTGCCTAAACTCACAGCTATCCATCCATCTGATAATCGCATACCTATTCAGGAAAATTTCAATAGAAGAAAAAATTATTTATTGAATAAAATTTTACCCACTAATGATGCTGGGTTATCTCCAGTGCCTGCTATGACCCTACATTTGGGCAAAAAATGATATCTTTCTGCAAAGTAATTAGAAATAGGTCCAATATCTGTATAGGATGGTACTGGTTCTCCTAACTTCTCTTTCAATCCGGGTGCACACGCGTCTAAAAGAGGTTGGTGCCAAGTTTTGGTTCTGATGTCCATGAGATTCATTCCTGATCCGTCTGAAATATCTATTGGTGCTATTTGTCCTAAGAAAAGGCTGGTCACGAAACTACTTACAAGGGAGACACGCTACAAAAATAAAAGTTTTGAAAACAAGAATTTTTTTTCCTAATTAACATACCTCAGTATTTTTATATGCATCAGGTCTGGTTTGGAAAATTTTAGCTATTTGCGAACCAGTAAATCTTTCGTAAGCTCTTGAGCCTGTGATTTTGGCTAATTCCTGGAAATTGAAATTATTGTTATTCGCCAAAATCTGATAAAAGTTGCTTCGCTATTCATATTTATTACAAGCATCAAGATTATCATTTAAATATCACTATTTCCGCAAAATTTTTATTTCCTTTAATGAAATCTGAGATTGGATTGGAGAAATAAAATTTTTATTGCACTTTTACTGCTTCTTCAATCTCCGTGAATGACTTGGCAATTAGTATACCCACTTAATCAATTGAATGCTATATTTTATTTAGTTTTATGTATGGACTTTAATTATTTTATCAGTGGCGAATATATTTGTTTTACCTCTGGTCCACCAACGGCTTCTTCTAATTCCTTACATTGTTTTGTTGTGCTAGAATCCATCCAAATAGGGCTGTTTGTGACAGAAAAGCTGTGTGCTAACTGTTCATGTAAAAATTGACTTGGATCCAGTTTTTTTAAAGTTTCTTCAGAGCCTCTCTGCCAATATACTGAACCATGTTGCTGAAAAATAAACAAATTTTCTGTGTAGGGATAATTTTAATGGCAATAGAAGCAATTCATACCTGTGCAGTACCACTAACTGCAGCGATTTTTGAAAAATCCGCTCCAGTCACAATCATTCTATCCATTAAAATGTCGAATGCTTTCACCCACATCATTACAGGAGCTGAAACATAAAGTTAAATTATTAAACTAGTTATAATTTTGTTGGAATCCTTTTGTTGGAATCATTTACAGATGGCACAGGCACAGTCCCACAAGTGTGGAAAAATGCAATTGTCATTCTGATCTATAAGAAAGGCGATAAACACTTAGCTGAAAACTATAGGCCTATCAGGCATCAATACCCTGCAAATGTATAGAAAAGATTATAGCTACTAAAATGACAAAATTCCTTATGTCCTATCATGGTGATCGACTATCCAATCAGCATGGTTTTCTGCTGGGGAGATCAGTTACATCCAATCCCCTGTCCAGCCTGGAACACTAGACCAAGTCATCTGCAGAGCATTATTCAATTGACGTTGTGTACCTCGACTTTGAAAAGGCGTTTGACACTGTTCCTCCAGTGAGACTGCTTCACAAGCATGAGCATTGTGGACTGTGGTATATGAGGTCGGCTGCTTCGATGGATTCGGGACTACTTGCGTGGTCGGACATACCAAGTCAGAATAAATGGCTCGTTATCGGGCAAGCACAATGTAGTCAGTGGAGTTCCACAGGGCTCTGTGCTGAGCCCACTTCTATTTATAATTTGTATCTCAGATATCGCCTAGAATAGGACCTGTATGTATGCCGATGACACCAAGATATTCTGTAACCCTACATTCCAACATGGTGCTAAATGGTTGAGGATCTTGCTGAGCTGGATAGGTGGACGAAAGACTGGTTATTGAAACTTAATGTCAGCAAATGTTGTGTGTTGCACATTGGATACAACAATCCTATGGTGAACTACCATATGGGCAATAACAACTTGAAAACGGTGACTGAGCAGGCCGACTTAGGAGTAAATATCTCACATGACCTAAAATGGGAACAGCACGTGCATGCAATCGTGAAGCGAGCCAACTCAACAGTCTATCCTGATAAGACGCTGTTTCAGGGAAATGTCCCCTGAAGTGTTTCTCCGAGCCTACAAAACCTACATCAGACCACTGCTAGAGCATGCTTTTGTGGTTTGGTGTCTCTATTTCAGAAAAGACATAGATCTCATTGAGCGTGTCCAGAGGAGGGCAACCAAAATTCCACCATCTTTAAGAGAATTGTTCTTATGAAGAACGACTGAAAGCTCTTAATCTGACAACTCTGGAGGAACGCAGAAATAGAGGATACTTAATCGAAACATACAAAACTCTGCATAATCATTACACATGCGACATTGATTTCTTTCACAGAAATATCAACCCTCATCTGCGTGGACACTCCCTGAAGCTCTCCACCGAACTTTGTCACAGACTTTCCAGGAAGAATTTTTTCACAAATCGAGTGGTGCAACAGTGGAATCAGCTCCCTGACGAGGTTGTAACCTCCCCTAGTGTGAATGCCTTTGAGAACAGACTTGATAAATATTTTAGTGATAGGCCGTAAAATAATGTACTGGCAAGTAACATTCCCAGCACAAGAACTAATGACAGTCTACCGGTTTTTCCGCCTACTGTCAAAAACCCCTATAATAATAATAATAATAATAATTAATTGCATTATTTCGTATGTCGTATGTCGGTCATTGGTGACCTACCTATTAAAAAGTATTTTGAATTTGGAAGGTATGTGGGTACAAAAAAAATGTTAAAGGTTATTTGGAACGGAATACTAAGTACCTAATTAAAACTGTAACATGTGAAACTTGATGTCCTTTTACCTGTGATGTTCTGGGAATCATATTTGTCCACAATAGCGCCACCCTGGGAACGAAATTCTGGAAGATCGGTGTCGAAAAGCACAGAGGCTTCATGTAGAACTTCGAGATTGTCGTTTACTATAGCTGCCTTGAGCTGCGAACAAACAGAATAAGAATTATTACTTGTTTTTCAATTAGTTAAGCTGCAAAATTATTGTTAATTAATTTCAGAACATCTCTGAATCATTTGGTCTTTGAAAACTTATAGTAGCAAACATGTTTTTTTTTACAATGTTAAAACAAATATTTTATTTAACTTTAAGGAGAAACTAAATTTCCAAGGAGCATCTCAGTGGTACCCTTAACCTTAAGGCGTTGATTGGTTAAGGTGAATTCGAAAACATTTCATTCAGGTAGCTTAAGATTCACTTTGAATAAAGGGTACTTTGATATATGGTGATACTGTATTAAGGATGACTTAACGTACATGGGAAAAGCCCCTCTAGCTAAGTCTCCTCCCAGTGCAAACTACCTTTAATGGGAAACGCCTGTCTGGGAGTATTGAACGCAACAGACTAGGTCCAGTGCAAACTACCTTTATTGGGAAACGCCCTTCTGGACCTGTCTCAAACCTAGCTTCTACTGGGAGCATTGAATGCAGCAGACTAGGTCCAGTGCAAACTACCTTTATTGGGAAACGCCCTTCTGGACCTGTCTCAAACCCAGCTTCAGTCACGCCAAGTGTACATAATACAGAGTGGCCTTGGCCTATAAGTATATAGTACGTTCCTCCGTAGAAGAGAGTGAAGGGACGTCATGATACTATTTCTAGGGTAATATTATTATTATTCAATACATTATCTTATTATACCTATACCAAGTCATTAAGCTGTTAGTTTTATTTTCACAGCTTTTGTCAATGAGTGTACTTCTGACAATAAAGCTTATTTGATTTGATTTGATTAAGATATCTACTTAGGGGATTATGATATGTAGTATGTAAGATGTAAGTACCTATTCGTTTTTTGATAATTTTTCGAGGTACCTACTCAAATTATTTATATATGGTAAAAATACGTAATTTTTTGCCATAGTAAGATGTAGATACCTACTCTTATTAGTAAGTAGGTATAGGCATAAGTCCGATTCTTGGTAAACTTCCAGATATTTCCGCGGGTATTCAGGTTTAATCTTATTTATAACGACATCGATTCAACAAAGTAGAAAATGCGTCTTTATCACGCGAGAAAGATCGATCATTTTTAACATATACGCTGCATAGCGTGAAACTACCTTATTTACACACTCCAAGTTTTATTAAATTGCAAATAAAATCTCATATTATAAAAAAAAAGGTCCTGATAATGGGGGAAAAAGTATCGCCGCAAATGCTAAATGCTTATCAGCTGATTGTTAATAACATAAACAAATCTACTAAGTATATTGAATCGCTAAAGTAAAAGACGTCACCTACCTGTTGTGTGCTCAAGTCCACCCCTAAAAAATGCCTGTCCTGGGTCCCCATAGAGTTGCTTCTGGAAGTGTCCTATTAGAAGGGCTGAAAATCGATGAAAATAACCTTAACACGCGGCTTTTCTATGAAAAACCACCGTTGAATAACTGAACCTCGCTCTGTTGTGTGGCAGCCTACTCGACGACTGACTATAATGCAATAAATAAAAACGGATTCATGACGCGGTTGGTTATCGCCAACGTTGGCTTTCACTTATTTTTCAGTTGTAAGAATATTTAGCGTGAAATTACGAAATAAGTTCGAATCTTGTCTTGAGGTCAAGGAATTGTTTTAGTTTTGGATAACGCGCTTATGAACTTCTCTCTATTGTAGGTTGAGAAAATATATACATCCAAATGACTTCAAAGTTCAAAATAAAAGTTTTCTGACTGAAGAGTGCAAGAAGAAACTTAAAATTAAACTATTCTTTCCATATACTTAGTCTGCCTCTAATGCTCTGCTTCTACAAGCAAACATTATTTGCTTTTTGCTTGATGTAAGCATATGTAAGCTGATAATCAGTGCTATCACTCTCTGATAAGTTATTATATGACTCGGAGGAGCAATTCACACAACAAATATTCATAGAAAGACCACAAAATTACTTTGTAAAGGATAGCAGTGTCCAGCTTCTGGGCATGAAAACTACTGGATTATTTCTGAAGGTTTGCATCTAGAAATCCATAAACATTAGAGTAGCTTGGGATAGTAATATATAGTTCAAATAGAATAAAATTTAAAATCGTTGACAGCCTGGTGAAAGTACTGCAGTACAATCCAATCAATTTTCAACTACATCGTACATACCAACGGTAGACAGTGGTTTTGTTTTCAGTTCTGTATCACTGAATAGCGCTATATGGACAATAGGAATATTAGAAAAAGAACACAATAAAACTATGAACTATTCAATAAGGAACCCTCTATAGGCTAATAGGCTCTATAGACCAAAATCTCAAATGTTTTCATTCTATAGGACATACATATTGCCAAAAGATACTTGAACTTGCCTCTAATGGCCGATAATTATTTCTGTTGTCTTCCCAGTGCGTTCTAAATAGAAATTCATATCAGTTCCAGGTTTAACTTACGCTAAACTCCTTCAAATTTTCAAGAAAAACTTCTTTCATGGTACCATTGTTAATACAGCAGCCATCATAAAGTCCAATAGACGCTTTCCTTCTTACCCTTTCCTTGGTAACAGGTTTGATCATAACCAATGCCACTTCTCTGTGCATAACCTGTTATGACCAAACTCCTCTACTGAACATTCTAATAGTTCTCTTTCCTTTGGACAAATGTTCAAGATTCCATAATGTAGGTAATATTCTTAATTTCCGGCGATTCTAATTCTTCTTTTTCTTCACCTGTCTTGGTAATTTGATGTTTCCTTGAGCTATAGAGTATATTCAATTCAAAAGTCACTAAATCTTTTTTCATATGACTTTGCCTCAACCTCAACCTTCTAGTCAGTTCCCTCCCCTAGTTTCTCCAGAAACGTTTAAAAATTTATCCGATCGTAAGTCAGAACGTCAGTTGAAGTACCTAACTGAGACGAACTTTCAAAAAACATCCTTCGTACCTTTTGTGCTATTAGGGTAAAATGGCATACGATTCGAATATGTCTTGATCATGCCAACATGTCCCTATATCTATATTCCAGAGTTTGTAGTTCGTTTACTTGAATTTTTTAATCATCAAAAACTATTCAGTTGAAATTAAAAGGGTGAAAATCCTGACGCCAAAAACCGCGTAGTTTTCTTCCCTCGATTGGTCTCGGAGGCGCCTCTAATAATCTCTCCCCCAGTTTCTATATATATATCCAATTAAATCGTTTTTATCTGGACGAAATGAAAATATTCGACAAACATCCATATAGCTGCTGCTGGTGCCAAAGACGCTGCCGACGGGGCCCGGTCTGGGCGTCAGGACGCCCCGCTCGCGGCGCCACCGATTTTGTTATTCCGACGTCGGGTCCGCCGTCCCTTTGGTACACAACACATTGGATGATACTTAACGCAAATTGCTGTACTTTGTATTATAAATGTCTTATGCATGTATGTGCGATTCCTATATTTCTTGCCGCATCCGACGTCAGATATTTTAACCATCAACAATTTCCAGCATTCAGCAAGATATAGGGGATAATATTCAACGAAAACCGGGATCCTACACGGCACTGATGAAGTGCCAGAAGACCGAAACACGTGGATGTTGGAACCGCAGCGAAGACTCAGAACTAGTTCCGAATCATTCTGCACATGCGTATGTCATAGAACCGCGTTTTCGTTTTTTCAAAATCGTAATCGAACTTTGTTGTCAGGGTTTTGGATTATTTAAAACTTTATAAGAACAATTCTGGGATTGTTCTGGAACGATTCTCCCAGCTCTTGCTCTGAAGGAAGAACTGTTTTGGAATTTTGTGATTTCTGGCTTGTTTTCTATTTTTTTCATTCTGAATCGGTTCAGAATTACTATTAGAACAGTCCTCCATTTTTATTTGTGCGCAAGCAGTTCTGCGAGAATCCAGAAGCGTTCCAGTTTTCTTACCAAAACAAAGCTACAGTCTTGTAGATTGTAGATTGTGGGGGAAGTCGTTTCAGCTTTACGGCCGCTCAGCACTGCTGCCTTTGCAGAATGCAGATATTTTGTACGTGACTCTACATCAAATTGTCTCCAGGAAACCTAGACCTAATTCTGTCGAAGGAAGCTATTTTTCTAGGTGTTAGTTGGCCCACTTCTTCTGGTGACAGTGTTGACCTCTCGAGGAACTTGCTCTTCGGTCTCTATTGCCAAATCTGCAGAGATATAATCATCTGGAGAAAAATAAATAAATTCCATCATATAGTTTTTGATATGTGTGGGAAATAGAATTGCATTGAACAGCATAGGGAGAAAAAAAAAAACTCTTAAGTCACCTGTAGGCAGTCCTACGACCATTCTTATGTCTGGTCTGCTCATGTTTAGGAGCTGTTCAACTCTTCTTGCTGAAAAGGTAATAAACCTTTTTGACTCACAGTCTTACCTTATGTATTCTTTTTTGTATGAGTCTTGAAATTTTGATAACTTGGCGTGAGATGTGGCTGGAAATCTCAGGTCATCTTTTTAATCGGACGGTTAGGCTCAGGAGCGATAGCCATGCAGCGCTTAAGTCATTAAGGAGCGTAAGTACCACGTCCAAAACAGTGAAACACTGCTAATTACAATAACTACCTGTGAACTGTCGTCGACATTGATTTTCCATGGGTTTCAATTCCTCGTATGTACGTACGAATTAATAATTCAATAATTCGTTCAACTTGCAATGGAATGTTATTTAAATATAACGTGATCAATGATCTTCCTGAAGCCCATGGACCTTTTTTGGAAGACGATGGAGTTGAACTGGCAAAACGCTGCAAGGTGATCCTTGAATGGGTGCCAGGACACACAGGGATTGAAGGGAATGAAAAGCTGATCTTCTCGCAAGAAAAGGATCAAACTGGAGAAACAGTTAAGAAAGCAACACAAAAAACTCTAGATGAAACTTCCTTGACTCGGACAGTCCAAACTCTTTATGGAAGGACCATCTATAAGAGCAGAACAGAAGAACTGCTTAGCTTATGCAGGAGACAATTGATAGATGTGATTGGATTGTTGACAGGACACTACCCTCTCACAAAACACACAATGAAGCTAACAAAAGAATCGCTGTATGAAAGATGTTTAGAGGAAGAGAGGAGACACCTTGTAGTATAACATATCCGGGTTCGTTCAGTAAGATTGAACGGTGAGAATTTTTGTTACCTTCTAAACAACAAATCTTCTGAAAAATGGAATGAAAAACAAATAGGACCTACGTTGTGGAAACTTACTCAATTTTTCTTACTGGACATGCGCCCGACAGCAAATATTTGGGAAATTTAAGGGAAGTTGTGATATGTAAAAGAAACGAAAAATTTGTGAAACATCTACTTTATTATTAAAGTAAATTTTACCGTTCTCATCCTGGAACTAACGAGGGGAAAGAGCACGGCAGAGAAACCCTCGATCTAACATTCCTCAAAAATCGAAACAAACTGTGTCATTTTTATGATAATTGTGAGTCATTAATTCAATAATTTATACCAATGAAAGTTAAAATTAGGTACCGCCCCTGTTCTTGTGCTAAAATTTCAATTACACATTCAATCAACACTACCGATACCTATTCAATACTGAAGAGGTTTTTTAGTTAGCCAGTTTCATAGCAGGTACTGAGGTCCCATACGGGAAGCTACTCAGCTATAGTTGTTTTTGAGCCGATATCGCTAGATTGATTATTTCAATTTGTTAGGATATTCTCTCGTCAGGGTAGGAAAATGTTAGTAAATTCAACAAGGCCCTAATGCACGCTCTAAATCCACAAAATCAAAATCTCATCACAAGAAGGAATTTCTTAGGTTTTAATTTATTTACAAACAAGAAAACATAAAAATGGAAAAAATGATACTTGTATAAATTGATGAACTCTCAAAAACAAAATAACAATTATTCAACTGACCTTTGATGGCTCCTTGACACACACACTAATCAC
Organism: Ceutorhynchus assimilis; assembly: GCA_917834065.1. Taxonomy (NCBI): domain Eukaryota; kingdom Metazoa; phylum Arthropoda; class Insecta; order Coleoptera; family Curculionidae; genus Ceutorhynchus; species Ceutorhynchus assimilis. Next base: position 53,234,308 of record OU892279.1, read on the forward strand.
AAATTGGATTGAACAATTAGTTTAATACAAAATAAAAATAAAATTGAATAATGAATACTTAATGGCGGACAAAACCTTAAGGGACCAACCCAGAGCTCCGCTTTTTCTCTAGTCTCCTCGTGTCTTTTCTTCTGTCTCCCGTTCGCAGTACCGTTCCTTGTGGCTCGAACGTGGCGCATACATGGTTGCAGCATTTACTTTTATTCAGTAAACGTTTTTTTTTTTTTTAAGTTAAGATTCAAAGAAACAATATTTTAGATAGGTGGTTTTCCTCAACCTCTACATGTACTATGCCAATGTTCTACCCTTAGATGGCAAAGACAAAAGACATCGGCACTTTGAAACACAGTACCCTAGACCAAAAGAAATCGCGAAAGCGAATATCGGGGACATCCTAGACTTTGATCCTAGGTTTTACTAAGGGAGTGAACCTGATATGAAAACTTCAGATTGGCACAATGAGTCACGAGCTCCAGTGCAGATGTCCGCACACCCCCAGGGGGCTGATTCTAGTCTCAGCGAGTAGGGTTTCCCGAGAGAACACATTTTTCATCTTTAGCATTCTCGTTTACTTTTCGATTACCTTGACAAGAACAAAACATTCGTTCTATTGAGGAGCTCTACTCCCTAAGACGAGAATCGGGCCCCAGGAGAGAATAGAATAGAACCCTGCATTTCACTTTTGTCCAGATTTAACCTCAATTAATTGACAATTAGGTAGGTATATACCTAAGTCATCAGTTTATGAAGTCAGTTTTTGAGAAACAAGTTCAGAATCATTTTTGTGCGTACAAGCAAGAAGTCTCAGTAATGGGTATCTACTTGGATCTATAAAACTTTATTTGTCAGGATGTACTTGGAAACTTCAGAAGAGCTCCAGGGGATGTTCTAAAAAACCTTTGGAAAACGCCTTTTTCCGTTTTCAAAACATTCATATTAGGGCCTTTCTAAAACGTCCGACGTCTAAATGACTTTTAATTGGATCGTTTCATAATCAAAGTGAACCAAACTTAACCAATCATCAGCCTGGAATAGCTAAAAAATTAATGCAGCGTTTTTGGATTCAACTCTTATTGATTATTCCCGGGCGCATTTTTGTATCGAGCGTCCAGCAACCCGCAATCGGGGTACCCGACCTCGGCACGTATCAAGCGCACGGTAGTACGAAAATCACTCGGACTACCGTATGCTCGATACTCGCGACTCGCGCCTACAGTCTCGAATATCTTTTTGAGTTTTCCTGGCTCCTCACCATCAAGCTACTTGATAATATGTATTAGTTTAATTTTGGTTCTGGTAGTCAAATCGTAAAGCAATTTTAATTCTAGTAGTTCACTAAGTGGAATGGAAAGTAGCAAAAAACTTAAAGATTAATAAGATTTTGCTATTTGCCTAGTTATTTGATGCTGTCTCTAACAAACTATCCCAAACTAAGTAACCCTAAGGCTGTCCTTACCTTAACCTTTTGCTCAGCTCCAATTTGGGTTAGTTTTGGTTAGTTTTGTTACTTAGAGACAGCATCATAAATAATTATTTACATCTGCCTGAATTCGATTTTTAAATCGTTCTAACATATTTCAAAAAATAGGCGTTTTTTTTGGAGAAAAAAGTATACAGATGATAATGTCATTAGAAGAATGGCTAACACAATAATTCAAAAATGTTTTCGAAAAAACGTGAAAGTGGCCTATTCTATCTCGCCATGGTATTCTATTTATGGTAAGGTTATGTAGATAAAACATAATTTTGCTTTTACTTATTCCCTTACCTCGACTTCCTGCTTAGTCTTGAAATTAGTTCGTATTTCGCTGGAATCGACAATGTGGTACATATAATTTTCTGGCCAGTGCATAATAAATGATAAACAATAAAAAAAAAACTGAATTGTTGGACGCCGATCCATAATTTCGCAGAAGACTAGTATCAAGCGTACGGTAGCTTGACAATCGATCGGGAAATCAGACGCTCGTTATGAGACAGGCCTCGGTTAATACGACGTTACCCAAATGCGGTATACTGGGCGCTCGATACAAAAATGCTTCCCGGGCTCCCGGCTCTTGATTGGATCTCTAACCAATCATCATCCTGGAAAAGCTCAAAAATCAATGCAGCGTTTTTGGATTTAACTCTTGATTATTCCCGGCTCTTGATTGGATTATTGTGAACGAAAAACTTAACAATTCATCGACTAAAAGTTGAATGATGCGTTTTTGGATTCAAATCTTGATTATTCCCGACTTATGATTGGATCTTTTCAAAATCAAGGTGAACCAAACTTAACCAACCGTCAGCCGAGAAAAGTCAAAAAAATGAATGCGCCGTTTTTGGATTCAACTCTTGATTATTCCCGGCTCTTGATTGGATTCATGTGGACGAAAAACTTAACAAATCATCAACCAAAAGTTGAATGAGACATTTTTGGATTCAACTCTGTTACGATAAATTTATCATTCACGTAACATGTTCCATCTCTTCTTATTTTCATTATAAAGTTGTATTTTTTCCATTTCAGAATCAGCAAAATAATAATTCCAAAAATATCCACAAAGTTCAAAATAAAACCAGTGCTGCCATCTATCCGTCATGTGCGTAAAATGCAAATATCTTTTATTCATTTACCAGTACAGCCATCTACCACCGGATGAGTTTTTTTTTTGTAAATTGTGATAGTTTTCCTTGGCTATTTTTATTTGACATTCATTTGTATTTTCATTGAAAAAAATTATATTTATCTCACTTTTAGCAAATGGATATATTTCTGTCTTTCTCTAACTTCTGATTCTGAAATAATCATTTTTTGGCTTATGGCCGTTTGCACCGACCATTTTAAGGAAGCCTTAGCGAAAGTATTCCTTTAAGTGACATTTCTCCATGTAAAAACGTCATTTTAAGGAATACTTATCGCTAAGGCTTCCTCAAAATGGTCGGTGCAAACGGCCATTAATGACCTATGGCCGTTTGCACCGACCATTTTAAGGGAGCCTTAGCGATAAGTATTCCTTAAAGTGACATTTCTCTATGTAAAAATGTCATGTTAAGGGATACTTAACGCTAAGGCTTCCTTAAAATGGTCGGTGCAAATGGCCACTAATTAATTAACAGTTTTTTATTATTGACATAACCTTAATTTAAATTATTATAATTTGTAAACAATTAAAATATTCTAGTGGATTCTTATCTATTCTCTTTTATTCCACGTGGTTATTCATTGTGATTTCATTTTAAAGTGAATATGATCTTTTGGGTGTACTCGTCTGATTGGTTGAACTGGTTAAAATGCAGTTAGGTATAAAAAACACAGGATCGTTTTTCTGTGGGCTTTGGTTTCTAAAACGTTCTCTTTCCTCGACAGAAGTCTGGCAGGCAAGTCCTTTTTATTTTTGTTAATTTTTGCTTGATATTTTTGGATTCTCCCTTATAGATTTTTCAATATATTTTGCTATCAATTCATATTATCATATCATTGTTGTTAAGTTTTTACCTGATAAATCTTATCTTATCTATTCTTGAAATATAAATATTATATTTTAATTTTTTTTTATCTAATTAGCGTATCCAAAACACGTGACTTTGACAAGCAGACAAAGGGTTTGTGTGCCTCTTGGCGGACATTTTAATTTAAGTTTCACAGCACCTTGAATAGTCAGCCTATCCAAAACACGTACCTTTGACAAGCAAACAAAGGGTTTATGTGCCTCTTGTCGGACATTTTAATTTAAGGTTGACAGCATCTTGGATAGTCTAATTGTTGGCTTCCATTTTGTTTGAGTGCTGATTGGTTGTGCCACGTGTTTTTTGACGGAGTCAATCAGAAAATGGCTATTCACGCCTCTGCCTGGATTCAATAAAGAGTTTATAGGGATGGACACACAAATTTGGTTTTCACCGACTCTATTTGAGCAAATAGTCCAATATTCCCACACTAACAATTGATTTTGAAAACCAGAGCAGTACCTACAAAGTTAAGGACTGACCACCCTTCTAAAATTTTTATTTTTCAACCGATTCAATTCATTTTTTTTTGTCTTATATCTACTCGAATTTGGCACTTATTTGGCTCATAATTTTATTTCTGCGGCTGTACTGGTGTACAGGTTGTCCACATTTATAAGCTCAAATTTCAATGAGTACTATTAGGGATTTTTTTTAAAAAAAAAATCGGATAGCAGATTCTTGTTTAGAATCGTCTTAAACCCAAATGTACTAAGTTTTGTTTCAATACAATATAGGGTGGTCACAACAAATTTTCAAAATTTAGTGAATCAAACCGCAAAAATGTCATATTTTGAGACAAGCTTACTACAAGTTTTGGCCAAGGATGTTCTAAAACTATGTTGTATCAAGTTTTGTTATCAGGTTTTTTCTAAAAAAATCCCTAATAGTACTTATTGAAATTTGACCCTATAAATGTGGACACCCTGTACACCAGTACAGCCGCAGAAATAAAATTATGAGCATATTAAATGCTGCCAAATTCGAGTAGATACAAGTCAAAAAAAAAAATGAATTGAATCGGTTGAAAAATAAAAATTTTAGAAGGGTGGTCAGTCCTTAAGCGGGACACACTGTATATATTAGAACAAAAGTCTGAATTGACTAACCTCAAAAAAAAACGTGGCACAACCAATCAGCACTCACACAAAATGGAAGCCAACAATTAGATAAAAAAAAAATAAGATAAGATTTATCAGGTAAAAACTTAACAATGATATGATAAAATGAATTGATAGCAAAATATATAGAAAAATCTATAAGGGAGAATCCAAAAATATCAAGCAAAAATTATCAAAAATAAAAAGGACTTGCCTGCCAGATTTCTGTCGAGTAAAGAGAACGTGTTAGAAACCAAAGCCCACAGCCCCACAGGAAAACGATCCTGTGTTTTTTATACTTAACTGCATTTTAACCTATTCAAACAATCAGACGAGTACACCCAAAAGATCATATTCACTTTACAATGAAATCACAATGAAGAACCGCGTGGAATAGAAGAGAATAGATAAGAATCCACTAGAATTATTTTAATTGTTTACAAATTATAATAATTTAAATTAAGGTTATGTCAAAAATAAAAAACTGTTAATTAATTAGGTCATTAAGCCAAAAAATGATTATTTCAGAATTAGAAGTTAGAGAAAGATAGAAATATATCCATTTGCTAAAAGTGAGATAAATATAATTTTTTTTCAATGCAAATACAAATGAATGTCAAATAAAAATACCCAAGGAAAACTATCACAATTAAAAAAAAAAACTCATCCGGTACTAGATGGCAGCACTGGTAAATGAATAACAGATATTTGCATTTTACGCACATGATGGATAGATGGCAGCACTGGTTTTATTTTGAACTTTATGGATATTTTTGGAATTATTATTTTGCTGATTCTGAAATGGAAAAAATACAACTTTATAATGAAAATAAGAAGAGAACAACAACTCTTAATAATTCCTGGCTTTTCATTGGATCTTTTCAAAATCAAAGTGAACCATACTTAACCAATCATCAGCCGAGAAGAGCCCAAAAATCAATGCGGCGTTATGGGATTCAACCATCTGCACTAGAGAAAAACGCCCATTGGACGTTTAACGTCGTTTTCAAAACGTTGATATTGATGACGTGACATTTGCAGATAAACCTTACCGTTCTCAGTTATTTTTTTACCTTTTTAAAACGTTTTGATATCCGATCGGATACGGTGATTGTACAATACTTTGGACTCACAATAGGAAAAACTAACTCGGTTCTAATGAGCTGGGTAGGTTCTCAAATTAATTCCTTATATCTCAATTTTGAACCTTAGCAACGGGTTCTATATAATATTTCTGTGTCACATAAGCCGCCAACTGTCTAAAAAGTGGAAAATTCATACCTATACTGTTTAGAACCATTTAAGTCCGGGAAGTCGTGTGATATCATTGACTCTTCGTTCAACATGACCTTTCTGGGTAGGTATACTTTACCACTTTTTGATATACCCCTTAATTGTTCTGGATGATGTTATAGCTATGTTACAGATATAAAAATATGCGGACAACACTTGAGCAACTTAAGATACACGGATGATATCGCCCTAATAACTGATAAGAAAGAAGAACTGACGGAAATGCTGGAAGAACTTGACACAGCAGCTAAAAACATAGGTCTCAATATGAACTACGTTAAAACTAAAACAATAACGAACACAGACGATGACATCACAATCAGAATAGGACAGGAAAAAATAGAACAAGTCCACGAATATATTATTATATATCTAGGACAGATTATTAAACTCAACAAAGAAAACTGCAGAAATCAAGAGACGAGTTAGATTAGCTTGGGCAGCATTCGGCAAATTAAGCTACATCTTGAAAAATAGAAAATATCCACAATACCTCAAAACCAAAATTTATAATCAATGTATACCTACTTCCTGTTCTCACCTATGGATCCCAAACATGGACACTTACAAAGTCAAACATGGATAAAATAACAAAAGCACAACGATCAATGGAAAGGTAAATGTTACACGTGAAACTGATAGATAAAAAGAGGAACGAGTGGATAAGAAATAAAACGAGAGTAAGACGTTACAAAGGAGGTAGCAAAATTAAAGTGGAAATTCGCAGGTCACAATATCCGACAAAAAGACGACCGATGGAATAAATATATCTTAAGCTGGAGACCTTGGGAGAATAAAAGAAGTAGAGGTAGACTCCAGATGAGGTATGCTGATGACCTGAAGAAGCACGCTGGAACCAGGTGGATGAACATGGCAACAGACAGAGAGGAATGGAGAAGACTGGGGGAGGATTACGTCCAAAGATGGACTGAAGAAGGCTGAATAGATAGATAGATAGATAGACAGGTATTTATTTCCACCTTCATTAGTAGTGACCCACAATAGACCGCAGGTCGCAGTGGAAAGGACGAAATCGGACCACCCACAAGAAACCTTAACCTAAACCTACATGTATTTTGTTTTCTTGGAGTTGAGGCCATGTCAGTTTTCAGCTCTACTTTCTAATTGTAACTAAACTGATTCTAAAAAAAGTTTTCAGAAGGTGCATCATCAGAGACTGAACTTATTAGATGTTGTTTTGCTGACATTGTAGATCATCATGAAGAGAATCAAGGACAAGAAACTCTCTAATGACATGCTTTAATTGTTTATTAAAAGTGAAATAATTGAAGCAGTAAACAAACAAACACTTGAAAAAAATCAATTAAATCAATGAAATAAACCAAATTGCTGTACTCTGACCATCACGGTGACTATAGTAATGGGTCCATCCTATAATGTCCGGCATTGCGTTAATCATGAATACTTATGTAAAAGAAAATCTATTAATAGAAAATGAACGTTCTCTGATGGGTCTGGGCTTGGTCGTTTTCCGCAAATAACGGCGCCAGACGAATATGTAAAAAATTTAATGGCCCCCTACTTTTCCGCCTTTAAATTGTCTATCGACAGGTTTGTAATTCGAACGGATTGCGCCAAATTAACGGCGGACGTTTGTGACTTAATTGAGTCTTGCCAATGAGCGGAATTACAGCTCGAATGCTTGATTGTGATTGAAACGATGTAGGTACTTTTTTGTCTTAAAGGAAATTGATATCCTATATTACAGGAAATATCTTAATTTATTAACTATTTCTTGCAATTAGTGATACATTGTCAAAAACTAAAAATTAAGTAATCTAAATTCTTCAAAAGTGTGAAGAATAATGATAACTATACCTACAACCAACAAGACTGGTATTGGTTCAATTTCGTATATAAATAAATATACGTCAAAAAGGTCCATCACAATTATACTGTTTTCTGGTATGTTCGGAAGAAGGCGATTCTGAAACCATTCTTCAAATAATTTTGCATCGGTATCTTGATGATAATCTAATGATGAATTGGCTATTTTTTTGCGGATAGCAGCAGAGAGTTTGGAACAAAACCATTTTCTGATCCGGCATGCAAAATTGTAATCCTCTGGCCTTTATTTGAGGGTGCTTTGGTTTGACATTTGGAGGTTGAGTCGCTCCATCCTCTTTTGGGAGTGTCATGGGTATCAAACCATGTTTCGTCAAGATATATTATCGGACGATTTTCTGCCCTATATTGTTTTATGGAACTTAAATATTCTCGACGCCATGCTTGTAATCGCTGGGATTCCATTAGCACTTGCCTCTTATTACTGGTTTGATATTTGAAACCCATTGCTTTCACAATTCTCCAAAGGCTTGTTCTGCTACATAATATATCAGTTTCGTCTTCTATAAGTACCTTTTTTAGAGAATCTATTGTAGGTATTATTTGTTTACTGTACAAATCATAAATTTTCCTACGAATCAACTCTTTATCCGCTTCTTCAACCTTTCTTGACTTGCCGCTGTCACACCGTTGCTTCCTTGGCTGGATGCGTTTGGCTACGATATCTTTAACCGTAGATAATGGAGTTTTGGTTAAAACGGATGATTCACTCACACTTTGATTATGATTATAGCCTCTCTGCAGAAGGGTTAAATAAACGTTCCTCACAATTTCCTTGGCATCTAGCGATAAATGTTTTTTTTTTGAAATACCACTTCCGGTTGCAATACTACCATCATTTGCCCATGGACGCCACATTTTTTTTGTCAATATAACAGCTCTAGTTCTGCACAAAGACTAAATAATTTAACTAAAACATTCACCCACATTTACATGTACATCTCACCTAGGCAGGTATAATAAATAAAATCAACCCGGACCTGCTCACAGGTAGTCGAAGTTTGTGGTTGAGGGTATCATCAACATTTTATTGATACTTGAAGAGTCAACGAATTATTTTGGAATGGACTTTACCATCAGCCTCAGCCATGGTGGGTATCATATGCATTGTTGGTTCGGTAAACAACACGAAATTACCGGTCGGAAAAAAAAAACTGTCACGAGATCCACCACGATAATCAGAGTGGAGCAAATTACACGGTGGTGGGTACCATCATCGTCGGTTCGGTTTAAAATTGTCGAAAATTATGGTTGCAACGGAACAGCGCGTCTAGACGAACAGACAGAAGTTTGAAACAGAATAATCACTGGTTGAGGTTTTTTTTCTTAAATAATAATTCCGCTTCGCTTTTGTTTCTGGGTTTGTTTTTGGTCTGCGACCGTCATTAGGAAGAGATAAGAACAATAATTGTGGAAATTACAATGGATGATTTAGAAACGCGACGAGGCGTCAATAATATTACATCACGTCATGTATACATCACACAGTAAAATATATACCTATACTTCAGAAAGGTATATAAGTAGGTACCTACTTACTTTTGTGAAAAAGTTCCTCAAGTTACTGCAAAGTAGAATGAGTTGCTTTTTTGGAAAAGTTGGTATCTTGAAATCTGGTAAGGTACCTATGTGAAAGATAGGTACTTATTTTACCAGTCCAGTCGTTCAAAACGTATTTAAAGACGGTAGGTAACTAGATCGGTACTGAACTCCAAATTTTGCAATTTTACCGGAAGCTTCGGTTATTGGTTATAGTTATGAAAGAACACACAAATCGAGGCTTGTGGCGCATTATCGGTATTCGTTCATCTAGATCATAGTAGGCACGAAAGGCCTTATTTGAAACGCGGATCCAATTAACCCGATCACCAGCTGCTTTTTTTATCTTTCCTTGATGATCACCATTGAAAAAGATAAAGTACATCAGCTGGTGATCTGGTTAATCGGACCAGCGTTTCCAAAAACGCCTAAAACTACAATTATTGTATAAGTACAGAGCTACAGTTGAGGGTTCCATTACAATGGTTGATCTGGATCTCAAGCTATAATAATAGTAGGTTCGAAACTTTCAAAATTGCAAAAATCAAATTCCATTTTAGTTGGAACTAAATAGTTACTTTTTTTTTAATGGGCCCTCTACGCTTCTAAGTCATAATACACGGCGTATATAAGGATTATCTGAAATCCCCCAAACAAAAATTGATGACCCCCGCTATAGATCATTTAGGGGTGGTTGTGGCGCCACCGGTGTGCATATAAACAAGCCATCGCTGACGCCGAAATGTGATATTTTGATTGTCGTCGCCTCGTCGCGGCATCCCCCATGTCTTTACACACCCCTCTAGTGAGCGACTCAATTATTTACTTTTAGTCCGGATACGGATGATAAGGAAGTGCCTGTCTGACTATCTTTTTAATTTTTTTAAAAATGTAGACCCCAGAGGCGTCATCTTAATGTGTATAATTGGCAATTGGCATTGCACGTTCAAAGGGAAGCGATTATTTTTAACTACTAACTTATACAATTAGTAGTACCTAGCTTCGTATAGTGGGTACCCCCTGAGGTACCGTCACTGGGCCGAGAGCTATACAATTAGGAAAGTGCACACACAACTAGGAAGTAAGAAGACGAATAATGGCTTCGACGTTGGTACCGTTAGGATGGCAAAATATTCGCCTTCGTTCAGGAAATGCCATTACGGTGCAAGAATAAGTTGAAGTTACCGATCATCGACGAATTGCATGGATGTAATAAGGTGTGCGATTTTCATGCCGACCTGCCACATCGCCGTGCGTTACTTATGAGATTTATATTAAAATTAGCTCCGGTTTTTAGGTATACGCCATAAATTCCACGATTGCCAATTAAAAAAATATTTACACTGCCGGTACTTGGGTTTTTTCCCATTTATATTCTGGAATATTTTATGTTTGAGAATCAAAGCAAGAATTGCAATTTCAACCTAATATAATCAAATGTCGAAAAATTGTTGAAACTTATAGGTAATTCCTTGACCGATGTGGATATGGTTCTTGCTTTTGGAGAACTGGATTGGAACTCGACAATTTTTAGTTTTTAATTTATTTACGTTGACGTTTGCAGTTTAGAAAGTGGGAAGTTTCTCAGAGCCATACAAAAATATGTTACTGTTGTGGCCACAGCCCAGATGACCCTAATTCCAGTTGTCAAAGCTGTAAAAAGACACAAAAACCACTGGAAGGGAGACTACGACGCCATAAATCATTTTCTTGAGCAATGGGAACCAAACAACAGTACAACCTATTATGATAACTTTGTCGAAGTAGTGGACCACATATCAGAAGTCTATGTGCCTCTTCAGCGTCAAGTGGAGACCTTTGAAAAAATCGTGGAGCTCATGTTAAATTGATAAACCAAAAAAGGAAAGCATGGCAATTATACAGAGGTTCTGGTGAGAATTGTGATCTACGGGCTTACAATGTGCTAAAAAACCGAATCACCCAAACATTAAGAAATGCTCGGTCGACTTTTGAGTGCAGTCTCAGAGCAGGGTCCAAGTAAGTTCTACCAGTATATCAACCCCGTTCGCTTCAATCTAGGCTTCAAAACTTTGTCTTAAGAGATTCAGACAACCATCTTGTGGGGGAAATATTCAGCAATCAATTTGACAGAGTATTTATACACGAAGACACAATAACTATACCACAACTTCCCGCAGCCGGACGGTCAGGACCCACACTTGAAAATATTGTTTTTACCCCACAGAAGGTGGAAAAGGTGATGCTTGATCTGAAGCTCTCTGCCAATGGATCTGATGATGTATCCCCAATATTGCTAAAAAACTGCAGCGCGACCATGAGTGCAATCCTTGCAAGAACAATGACAAAATCATTTACAGACGGTACAGTCCCATAAGCGTGAAAAAATGCAAGGCCTATCAGTTTAACATCAATACCCTGCAAATGTATGGAAAAGATTATAGCTACTGAAGTCAACAGAATTCCTTCATGGTGATCGACTATCCAATCAACATGGTTATTTGCCGAGGAGATCAGTTATATCCAATCTCCTGTCCAGCCTGGAACACTGGACCAAGTCATCTGCAGAGCATTATCCAATTGACGTTGTGTACCTCGACTTTGAAAAAGCGTTTGACACTGTTCCTCCAGAGAGACTGCTTCACAAGCTTGAGCATTGTGGTATACGAGGTCGGCTGCTTCGATGGATTTGGGACTACTTCAGTAGTCAGACATACCAAGTCAGAAGGTACTAGTGGAGATCCACAGGGCTCTGTGCTGGGCCCACTTCTATTTATAATTTATGTCTCAGATATTGCCCAGAACATGTCCTGTAGGACCAGTATGTATGCTGATGACACCAAGATGAGACCCTACATTCCAACATGGTGCCATGGTTGAGGATCTTGCTGAGCTGGATAGGTGGACGAAGGACTGGTTGTTGAAACTTAATGTCAGCAAATGTTGTGTGTTGCACATTGGATAAAACAATCCTATGCTGGACTACCATATGGGCAATAACAACTTGGAAAGGGTGACTGAGCAGGCCGACTTAGGAGTAAATATCTCACATGACCTAAAATGGGAACAGCATATACATGCAATCGTGAAGCGAGCCAATTCAACAGGCTATCTGATATGATGCTGTTTCAGGAAAATGTCCCCTGAAGTGTTTCTCCGAGCCTACAAAACCTACATCAGACCACTGCTGGAGCATGCTGTTGGGGTTTGGTGTCCCTATTTCAGAAAAGACATAAATCTGATTGAGCGTGTCCAGAGGAGAGCAACCAAAATTCAACCATCTTTATGAGAATTGTCTTATGAAGAACTCTGGAGGAACGCAGAAATATAGGATACTTAATCGAAACATACAAAATTGTTCATAATCATTACATATGCGACATTGATTTCTTTCACAGAAATATCAACCCTCAGCTGCGTGGACATTCCCTGAAGCTCTCCACCGAACTTTGTCACTTTCCAGGAAGAATTTTTCTCACAAATCGAGTGGTGCAACAGTGGAATCAGCTCCCTGACGAGGTTTTAACCTTCCCTAGTGTGAATATCTTTAAGAACAGACTTGATAAATATTTTAGTGATAGGCCGTAAAATACTGTACGTGCAAGTAACATTCCTAGCACAAGAACTAATGACAGTCTACCGGTTTTTCCGCCTACTGTCAAAAACCCCCATAATAATAATAATAATAATAATATGGAAAAGACAAGAGACCGGACAAGCGAAATTCTGGTGACTTTCGTGATATGATTGTCAGGAAATATTTTGGTTATTCTTGTCATGGCTGACCGTGTTTGTCGAATACACCGACAAATTTCAACCCCGCAGCTACCTAAATTGTCGATCAAAGAACCGAGGTATACAAAACTCTGGACTACCTGACAACGGCCTACTGATATTATTTCATGATGATTGTCATGTTCCCTATCAACGGTCTTATTTTAGTTGATACTGAGACCACATGCTGCACTATATGTTGTTCTAAGATGTGAAGTAAGGTTAACAGTTCACCCTGAGAAGAAGTAATAAGAGTAGTATCGTCGGAAAAGCTTAAATTAGATATCTTGATTTCACCTAGAGTTACACCACCGTGCCAACCGTCCCAGTATCTGATGTCTCATCAAAAATTTGGAATAGATGTTAAACAACATCGGCGATAATACACATCCCTGACGAATTCCTTTTCTTTTCAGACATGTTATCGACAATTATTCTTACTCGAGCTGTGTTGGACTCATAGAGCTATCATATGAGAAATATCAGGTGGTAGCGAACTCCCATGGAGAGAAGAATTTCGCATAGTTTGGGCCACTTACATTGTCAAATGCCTTAGGGTAGTCTAGAAAGCAGTGTGAAGTAATGCTTTCCTCTGGCCTTTTCAATAATCTGCCTCAAGTTCAAGATTTGTTCGCACCTACCACGTCCCTTTACGAAACCTGCCTACTCTGGAGATATTTGCCCGTCCACAAAATCCTTCAAACGATATTGTAGAATATACAACATAATCTTAATCAGCAAGCAAAAGCTTGAATGAGAGTAGACGATAATTGTCTGGGTATACCGGAATCCCTTATAAAAGCTCTATTCGTCTGGCCAGATACTGGAGGAAAAATACAATATAAAAAATGTTGGCCATCATCGTCCAAACACTTCAGAGTTTTGACAGAAAGAGCATCAATGCCTGTCCCTTTACCAGCATTTCGTTTCCTAAAGGCATGTTCCACTTCCGAAAAAAGAATATTTGGCTCACGTTCGTAATTGAACCAAGGAGCTTGATTGTTAACATCGGAATAAAGGTTCTCATAATATGTACGCCTCACCTCAATGACCTCATCCAAGCTGATGAGATGGGTTTAAAGTACCGATAGAGACTTTATGTTTAGGAACATCTCTCTTGGAAGGCGTGGGACTGTATCATAGAGCAGACAGGAGTTCTTATCTTGACGTCAGAGTTTTTGGATTTCACATATAACAATTGTCTATACCGATCGTGCTTTGCATCAGAATTCAGACCTGAGATCCTTAACTCTCTACGTGCTTCAATGACGGACAAAGGTATGGATGTTTAGGTTGAGTACTGCGTTTTGGTTGAGTTGTTTGGGCAGCTTCTGTAAGAAGATTTTAAATGTTAACCACTTCAGATTCATCCGTTATTGAGGCTCTCCGAAAAAGCTGAAACCTAAAAGAGGCAGGGTCAACTATCTCTGTTGAAAGATTCCGCTTAGATCGTGGACGTATCTTAAGCTTAAGCTGAAGTTCACGAAGAAGATGATTGTCTGAGCCACAATCGGAACCTGGTAGAATTTCACAAAGAATAACTAATAGATGACCTCAATTGTGTTTCAACCAAAATGAAATAAATTCTATTGTAATATTCTCCTGGTGCAGAATCAGGTAAACCAGACATCGTGGATGTTGTGTAAATAAGTTGTTGGCAATGGAGAGAAAACCTGAGCAGATAAGTCTTGTGTAATCGCCAAACAATTTAATTTGTTTTCAATCGATAAATTAACTTCACTTCACCATTATAGGATAATTAGTAGGATTGTATTGAATTTGACTTAGGTAAGCATTTAAATGAAGATGTTCCTATCCTCCCTTCCGAGTCTCAGGACTCCGTGATGTGATGTAAAATGTAATGTGTTGACCCAATAAGTTCCTATAGAACTTTCATCATTGCTCCTGGAGAATTGGATTCTTCCCCGGATTATGTTTTGTCTAGCTGCTTAACAAAAGTTTGTCCACATGTCTAAGGTACCCGAAACCCTAATATCCTTTGTAGTATAACAAACCCGGGTTCGTTCAGTAAGATTGAACGGTGTGAATTTTTATTACCTTTTAAACAAATTTTCTGAAAAATGAAATATAAAACAAATAGGACCTACGTTGTGGAAACTCAATTTTACTTACTGGACATGCGCCGGACATAGCAAATATTTGGGAAATTTAAGAGAAGTTGTGATAAGAAACGAAAAGTTTGTGAAACGTCTACTTTAGTATCAAAGTTAATCGTACCGTTCTCATCCTGGAACTAACAAGGGGAAAGAGCACGGCAGAGAAACCCTCGATCTAACATTCCTCAAAAATCGAAACATACTGTGAGCGCACAGCTCTTGGTTTTACTTTTTAAGTTTTTATTTTACTCGAAGGACCACCCTTTATAGAGAAATGAAGAAACGCGTTATTAAAGTTTCAACAAAATAAATTTATATTTCTCAATAGTAAAAAAACATTTTTACTTTCTCGAAGGTACAAAAAAAAAATTAATGCGTGCTTATGCAACGAGTACCGAGAGTCAACCCTCTCTTCAAAAATCGATATTCTTCGCTTCTTTGGAAAAATTGCGCCCTCTGTTAAAAGATTTAAAGCGGCATTGTCAAATTAAATGCAAATCCTAAATTATAAACAAATTTCAACTGATAACAATAAGAATTATACTACTTATAGTCCAAACATACTGTGACATTATAATAATAATTGTGAGTCATTAAAATTCAATAATTTAAGTCAATAAAAGTTTTAATTAGGTACCGCACCTGTTCTTGTGTTAAAATTTCAATTACACGGACTACTTTCAATCAACACTACCTATATTCAATACTGAAAAGTTTTTGGTTAGTTAGCCAGTTTCTCAGCAGGTACTGAGGTCCCATACGGGAAGCTACTCAGCTATAGTTGTTTTTGAGCCAATATCTGTAGATTGATTATTTCAATTTGCTACGATATTCTCTCGTCAGGGTAGGAAAATATTAGTAAATTCCTCAAGGCCCTAATGCACGCTCTAAGTCCAAAAATCAAAATCCTAGCACAAAAGGCAGCACATAATTTCTTCTAGGTTTTAATTTACTCTTTATCTGTGTTGTTCATAGCATGAAACCATTTTTGTTCAATACATGAACAATGCACATGTTATAAAAAAAATGTTATAAACATACAAAAAAACATGAATATGGAAAAAAATTATACTTGTATAAATAATTGAACCCTCAAAAACAAAATAACAATTATTCAACTGACCTGTGAACGCTCCTTGACACACACATTAATAACAAATTGAATTGAACAATCAATTTAATGCAAAATAAAAATGAAAATTGAATAATGAATAATTACAGACACGCGTCTAAGGGAACAGTTCACTTTGTTCTCTAGTCGACTAGTCTAGTCTAGTTGCGTATTCCCTATCTGGTTTTCCTCACAATCCATGGTGGTTGTAATAGTATAGTTTTCCCAAACCCTCAAGCCATTTCAATCAGGTTATGTTATATTAAAGTGGTAATGTAAGAACTTCGGGTCTGTGGTCTTTCAAAATCTCGTCAATTTTGTGAAGTTTTGGTGAATTTCTAAATGGTTGTATTAGGTTCTTATTTTTTAAGACAATGTGGGTATTTGATCTAGCTAAGAATGGTATGGTATGGAACTACCACGCATTCCTCTCATATATAGCAAAGGTCAAGGGGCCAACTTTACCTCAGAATCCGGGATGGCGTCTAGAGTTCATCCAAAGAACAGGATGATCATTGTTAAAAGGTCAGTAAAAGTTGAACAAGTATTTGTGTTTCATTTGAAACTTACGTCTGGGTAAATGTAGTACTTCCAATCAAATCAGGTCTTCATATGTAGGGAATAGAAGTTAAAACTTTTCCAGCAGATTTCTTTTTTGAACTTGGTATGAATCATTCTTAACGTTTGTTTACTCCTGGCGTCTATCGTCTGTAAACACACAAACACAACCCCCTTTGGTAAAATTATCGCATCCGGACCCCCAAAAACTCATAAAGCAACGCTATAATTTCCTTAAAAACTACCAACGCCAACTAGGGAGAAGGAAAAAAAAAACGAAAACAGAGATGTAGGGTAATAAAGAATAAAGCGTCCAAAAGACACACATATTTGTTGTGACAAACAAAGCCCCATAAAGAGGCCAGGCAGAGGTGCATCAGCGGGCGCCCCCCTTTGGTCGGCGTCGCTTTTTTCGGAACCCGGGCGTCGCGCCAAACCGCGGGCGCCCTTCCGAGCGCCGCGGCGCAAAGACTCGACTCTTCGACGGCGGCCTCGATGGCCCTTCTTCTTTCGGTACGGACGATGTTTTATACCGGGAAACTTTCGATATTATTATTTTTGTATTGGCTGATGGAGTACATTTTGTACGGGGTAAGTTCACTATTTGTATTAAATTTTTTTCAATTCAAACATTCAAACATCGATTCAAATGAGGAATACCTATCCAGTGTCAATAAGTAGTAGTAAGTTACCACGAAAAAGCTAATCTTCCGTACCTACTCATTTAAAATCAGGTCTTATACAGGGTCAGTTTCTCCAATATTTAGTAGGTAACTTTAGGGATTTCGAAAACTATAGCAGATACGAAACAGTTTAAAAGAATTGCAGTTTTGTAAGCACTAGTAACTCAAAACCGATTTTAGTTTTCCAAAATTTGGCAGCTATCAATAGAACATGTACTTACAGGTTTGGTTAAAATGTCTTTTACTTCGTAAGAAAGTTGTCCAACTTTCGAAAACTGGTAGTATCACTATCAGTATGAGTACGTCTAGTACCTGCTTCAGAAACATTCTTGCAATCAATTCCCATTTTGATCAGTCCTCGTACCACCGTACATCATCCCTATCAATAATAAAATATAGTAGTACTGGCATTTCAAAAACCTCAAATATAACGACGTGTTTTCCGCAGAGCTTTGTAAACAACTTAAATTATCTGGACCAAACAAACCCATATCAGCTAGCCACTAAAAGATCAAAAAAATATTAAATAATAAAAATGATTAAATAGGTCGTCGGACAGGGAGTCGGTCGGCACCGAGGGCCAGGCGTCGTTCATGAAGACGTCTTTGTTTGTTTCGTGCGGACGCCGCCGAAGAATACTGGCCCCATCCATATCTGGGCGTCATGGCTGGCGGTTGTTTTTGTCCCTCCGAATGTCTTGCTTGCATGAAAACAACCCCCCCTGTGCGGTGTCAAAATACTCGGGGCGAATCAATTCGATTCATGTATAAAACA
Source organism: Ceutorhynchus assimilis (assembly GCA_917834065.1). Taxonomy (NCBI): domain Eukaryota; kingdom Metazoa; phylum Arthropoda; class Insecta; order Coleoptera; family Curculionidae; genus Ceutorhynchus; species Ceutorhynchus assimilis. Next base: position 53,252,594 of record OU892279.1, read on the forward strand.
AATATCTCACGATGTCGACAACCAGTCGCCATCCACAGTATATTTTATTCATTTAGCAAAATACATATCGATTAGGTATACGAGTAAATTTGCAATTTAAATTTTTACATAAACTAATACGAAATGCCATAAACTATTTATGTATGTACAGGGTGTCCCGATTTGGACATTTTTAGATAACAGGAAACGTCAATTTCTCAACGCAAATTGCATTTTGATATCTTCAAGCGTTTTGCCTCTAGACGTCGTTTCTCAATTTTGAGTAATAGGTATAGGTACCCTGTACATTAACAAAATCAAAATCATTATTTATAGAAAAATCAAGCAAGGATTTTCAAGTAGGTATCAAATAAGATAACCCAAATTATTACTTGATTATTGATGATCTAACAGTTGCTGCCTGATGAGAGAGAAAAAATAGTTTGATCCAAAGTCGAATTTTGAAAAGGGTTACGCCTATGGGATACGTTCTGTGCTCATCCGCATAAAAGTTTTTAATCTTAAATTTTATCTTAGTTATAGTAGGTAGGTATGTACATAGATACGTACCTACCTAAATGATCATTTGGAACTACTCAAACTCCATATCCATACTCCTGAATTATTGTCCTTTGTCTTAACTAACCTACCTACAGTTAGGGATGCCACCTTGGAAAGTAAGTTGAACCTTTGAACCGGAAAAAAAAACCCTAATTGAAAAAAAAAGCTGAAAAAAAAAATCCTACAAATCTGATAAAAGATGCATTAGGAATACTCTATCTATACACAAGTCTCCCCTAGCATCACCGGATGATGCTTCAGGATTGGGACTTAAGACGGTTGCAGAGGGAGATCCAAGGATTATTACCACTACATAGGATAGGACATCCATAGGATAGCCTATCCACATATGGCCTCTGTAGATCAAATTTCGAGCCCCCCACCACGCCAAAGCACCAGTGATGACGTAGACAGCGTGTCGCTTAACGTAGGGTGTTTGCACCACAGGCTATGATTTCGATGACTTTTGCTTGCATACTTGGATCAATCGTTAGTCAAGTCCTTGTTAGCAAACAACAACGACCTCAGATTGTGCCACACAAAAACAATCTCATATTGACATTGACACAATCTGAGGTTTTTGTTAACTAACAAGGACTTAACTAACGATTGATCTAGCCGCACTAATTGCCGCAGTGTTGCCAGACAGCAAAAATTTTTTGTACCAAAGTTAAAGAAAAATTGTACCAGAGCGGGTTATCCGGCCACTCGGCCAGGAAGGACACGCTGATTCCTTCAGTGTAGCGCGCGTGCGGCCCAGAACATCCAAGGGCGAGTAATTAAAACAACACCGGCTATTCAGGCTGGAGATTTGAAAAAAACATATGGCAATACTGCTTATGATACAACAAACGTTAAATAATTGGCGTTTCAAAGTAGGCCTTGTTTTCTTTAAAACTCGATACAAAATGGCGTTTCTTTGTTGCCCTGTGGGCTCAAGATTGAAAACACTCTCGCCCTTCGGGCTCATAATTAAAAAAAAAAACACCATTTCAATCCTCTGGCGTTACAGTGTTGCCAAAAGTTAAAAATTTCAATCAGCCTACAACATCATAACAATCGTTTCTTGATGTCAATTGCCACTTGTCAACGTTTTACATTTACAATTACAAATGCTCCAAAATTACCGTTAAAATGTGGCAACGTTGCTGTTGTAGGCCTCAATCTGAATCACAAGGCTGTCAATTGACAAAAAAAGTCATAACAATCGTAGGTGGTCCTGAAAATTAAGTCGTCAATTGTCAAAAGTCATGATATTGTATGTAGGCTTGTCAGTTGTCAAAAAAAAATTGAGTAATTATTCCAAGTGTTTGAACCGGGAACAATCGAAAATTTTCTCTGACGATAGTTTGGCTCGACCAACTGATCATTTAAATTGTTTCCTACTTTATTTCGCTCTTTATCTTACTCATTTATTATCGCTTTTGGTTTTTAACTAATGTATCCTACTTTATCTTCTTCTTTGTGTTACTCACTAAAATCTGGAAAAACATTATGTTTGAAATTGTAATTATGGCAACGTCGCTTTTGATCAAGTAGATCTTGTAATGTAATGTCATTTGGCATTTTAGACAGTCAACCATTTTCGAGTGTTTTTATACAGTTTCTCCTCAAATTTTCCACTTTTCCAGGCCGGTTTCGATGGGAAACTGTTAATTATATGCGAGCCCGAAGGGCCGGAGTTATACGAGAGCGCGAAGGGCCGGAGGTATTTTAATCACGGGGCCCAGTTTATAATTCTATTGGTCAGCGGATAATTTGGAGCCAGTCAAAAACCAGGAATATTCAAAATGTGATTTTTAGCACCCAATCAAAGAGCCGGGAATATTCAAAAACTTTAGTTATATCAAGTTGACTTTGGAATGTTGGTTTTCTATTGGGTTTTCTCAAGATTTTTACTTTTTTCAGAAAACGGTGGTTTTTGCAAACATATACTACTTTATCGTTGTCTTTGTCTTATTCACTATAATCATTAATCAACAAGTAAACCTTGTAATGTCATTTTCATTGAAATTAAACTAAAAACAAGTTTCCGATGCTTTATCTAGGGAATTTTAATTATTATAATCATTATTTATTAATTATTTAACAATTTTTAATTGAATTTTAAACAAAAAACTCATTTAAAATATTATTTTTGTTTTCCGAGATGTAATGTGGCAATGTTGCTTTTAGTCGGCCGTTTTAAAGTGACGTTTTGTGATTTTTTGCCAGTTTTTCCTCGAATTTTCGACTTTTCCGGGGATTTTTAATGGAAAAAAGCGATTTAACATACGAGGCTTTGAGTTTTCTTCATTTTCTAGCAAAAATTTCCACTTTTAAATGCCATAATTAGCAAAATCCCATTTAAAATGCTTTTGATGGCAACACCGCTTGACGTTAACTTCAATCAAGGAGGCCTTGTAATAAATATCATTTGTCATTTTTGACAGTAGGCCATTTTCATTTGATGTGTTTACATTTTTATCCAGTTTTTCCTCGAATTTTCCACTTTTCCGGGCTGTTTTTGATCAGGAAAATCGATTTAAAGTACGAGGCGTTGAATTTCCTTCATTTTGTATCAAAAATTTCGAGTTTTTCAACGGGGCAAGTAACAAAAACTTAAGTTTCATCAAGTAGGCTTTGGAATGTCATTTTTCAATGATTTTTCTTTGGATTTTCCGCTTTTCATACCAGAAAAATCGATTTAAAGTACGAGGCTTTGAGTTTTCTTTATTTTTTGCCGAAAACCTAAACTAAACACAAACTACGTCAACCAAAAACCACAAAACGAGTGTTACATTGGTGACGCCATCTATTTACGAATCAAAAATTATTGTTATATCGAATTTGGATACAGAAATACAAGTTAATTAGAACATCGACATTAGACTAAGTAGGCACTAGTCAGACAATTGACTCTATGAAAATTTGGAAAAAATAAAAAAATTGAAAATTGTACCAAATATGCCAACGTCGTACCAGCGTACTTTCTAAAAACGAATGGTACCAAAACCTGGTACAATTGTATCACCTCTAGCAACACTGAATGGCCGTTTGCACCGACCGATTTTAAGGGAGGTTTAACGATAACAAACGCCTAAAGTGACATTCCTACATAAGCAACATACAACCCTTTTTAGATCTCGTTTGCATCTTCCGCTTTGCCTATTATGTTATTCAAAATTAAATAATATTTTTCATCATAAATGTATATTTTTAACTACGACCGCTGGCGCAAACAGTTAACGACACCGTTGATGACGTCGGCGACGGTGCAACACCATATGACCTTGATTCCAAAAATCGAGGCCGATGAGCAATCCTATAGTAGTGTGTAATATCCTTGAGGGGGAGCAGGAACAGTATTGCGCTGTTGCTAAATCTTATTTTTTTTTTCTTGGACATAAGAATTATTTTTACGTTTTTTTTTGTTAAATGTATGTTTTTTGTTAAATGCGGAGAAAACACCTAGTAATCCGGAGCCCGGAGACCAATATCAATATGTGCAAACCCAGAGAGGTGGCAACCCTACCTACAGTAGGTACCTACTACAATAAGATTCACTGAAAATTTCAAATTCTAAATTCTATGATACAATTACAATTGGGAAAATGAGTTTGCAAAATTTTAAAATAGTTATATTAAAAGGTTGTTATACCTACCTAGCCTAGAGGTAACAATAATTAGAAACCCTAAATCATGAAAATTGTAAACAAATTATCCCTCACACTTCAATAATTTTCTAAAATAATCGTCTGTTTCCTTGTTAAAGTGCCATTCACCAAAACTCCTAAACTTTTTATTATTTCAAAAGATTATTACACCAATAGATTATTAAAGCTGGTAAATCACCCGCAGTGGCGTTTTAGTCCCAAGTCCCAAGATCCCGGTATGATATGGGGCCACCATGATGGGGTCATTATTGAAAATGATAATTATTTAGGCAAAACAGTATTACTGGCCGTAAACCTTAAACTCTGTAAACAAACAATCAACCAGTAGACACAACTCAATTATTCACATAAATCCCTTTACATTGTTAAAACTTTTACAGCTATTATAAACTCACTAATTTTAATTCCATTATAACACCCTACGCGGGCCTCTAATAATGCCGGTAAATTACCGGCAACCGCATTTCTCTTTCACCCCCCTTTCAAAAACACGTGGTGCTCCGCAGGGGTAGTTTTACTACAGTGGCGCAACCCCAAGAATTCGTGACCGTTTCATCACAGGCCGACGCCGGCGTCTAGACTTTGCCGCCACTGGTGGCGCACGTCCGCATGCTATTTATATAGACAGAGACGGGGTGGCCCATTGGTGGGGTAGTAATTAGGCTTATGAATATGAATCTAAAATGAAGAAACATTGAAGCAAATTTACTTAATGACCGCATACATTAACATACATAATATATATACAGACACTTTTATTATGAGATTTCTAATTTTTATTAACCTAATTAAGAATCATCCCACATCTTTATACAATTTGGCCTACAGTAATTATACATTGGCGCCACATAATTATGCTCGTTTTATGAAAAAAAGGCAATAAAACGATACTATTATTAGCACATTTTATAAATGAGAGGAAAAACCACTATTGTGCTACCTGAAATTGGAAAAACCTAGAGTATTCTCATAGTATAGTATTCTTTGCTTCTATAAAATTCACATTCTTTTATGTCTATAGACATTATTAATGATAATAATATTTCTTCGGCAAAAATCTCTTACAGGCTTTGTATACTTAGCAATAAAACAAAGATTTAGTAGTTTCATTTTATATACAGAATGTTGTGGAACCGATTTATATACCTACTTTGAACAGAACATCAGAGTCGATTTATTCTTTATAACAGGCAACCCATTAATAAGCTACATAAGATTATAAAAAAATTCAGAGGAATATCTAAGTTAATAATAGTGTACAAGCACTAGAATTCCTAGAATTCATAATTATTACAAAGGGAATTATATTATGCAGTACAGTTGCCGTATTATCAACAGGCAAAAGTACTCCCAATATCAGAAAATGCCAATTTTGAACAGAAATATTTCAGATAGGTACTCAGGTTCACGCGCCTAGTTAAAAGCACCGACTATGAAAACAACGAACTTTTCTTCAACCAAAAACCAAAATATCTTTGGGCCAATGGGTAGTGGAAAACCTGCATCAGGCATTCCTGGATGGACAACATTAAAAGAGCCAAGCGTAAAAATTAAAAAACAAATCAAGAGCCTGAAATTCTAGAATACGAGAATTCTGAGGTTCTGGCGCTTTTCGAAATGTTTCTGGGGATTCTTAAGTTAAGATGGCGGACGGAGTGGACATCTGTAATGTTTGCTCCGACAATTTTATAGTAAATTCGAAAAGTATTAAGTGTTATATCTGTAGTTTAAAGTTTCATTTAGTGTGTGTCTTCATTAAAGATAGCTGGCAGAAAGTGATATCGATAATGCGAAGTGGTTTTGTGACCAGTGCAAATGTAAGTTTAAATCTCCAACAGAAAATTAATATGAAATCCAGGTACTGAACAAAGAAATTGAGTGTCTTAGGAGAGGACAGGACATAAAAAATAAGCTCTTGGCTGAAAAAGAGTACTCTAATAGCTTACAAAAGTCCTTAATCCAGTCCTTTAGACGACAAATTAAAATGTTTTGGAAATAATAATTCTAAAACAAGTCGCACTGTCCTTGAAACACCACACGGTCAGCAGGAATCAACAATCAACAAAGTTGGCTGAGAAATCAGCTGGGCCCTTATTCTGGAAACAGGGGAGCAGCATTTTCATGAGAACGAAAGTTCTGTCTTAGTTGCCCATATTTATATTTCCATAACACTGACAAAGACAGAGCAATAGTTCTCGTAAGAACGCTGTTCCCCGGTTTCGAGAATAGACATCCTGGTGTTAAAAATAAAAATATTCCTCCTGTCTCTCAGCAGGCCACCTGCTCCTAGAGCAACGTTGCTAATAGTAGGGATGTGCACTCAAATGGGAAGATCAGAAATTCTAGCCATGCTGCTAATGGTAGAGATGGGTACTCAACCAGATATGCAGCGAAAATCAACAATTCATACAATAACAAAGCTATAAATCATCGAGACATGAATGTAGTGAGTAAGTAGCAATTATGGAAGCCCATACAAACAAATTTCTAACAATTTTATTATTGAAAGTTTCATTTTCCAGACTAACAGATTAGGAAAAATGCATTTATCCGTAGTATAATACAGTATTACCTATTTTAAATGCGTGCTCCCGCTTTATCACTCAATATCTCGGAAACGGTTGGTCGTACGAAAAAAATGTATATAAGCAATTTTGTAGAGAATAGTATTTTACGTAAGTTTTATTTTGGGTTCTCGGACGTCAGATGTACTGGAAGCGAGATTTTCTCGTAAAACCGATTTTCATGACGCTTGACCTTCGATATCTCAAGACAAGTTGCACAAGGGTAGGCATATGAGATTTTTTGGTGCTTCATTAGAACATCAAAACGAAGGTATCTGCAAAAATTCAGCTTGTTTGGCCTCATTCCGCAGATGGTCCTTTTTTTGATCTTATTTCCAAAATCTATATCTCTTTATATAAATTCATTGAACCTAAAATATCTACAGCGCAGCATGGTTTTATGTCAGGCAGGTTTACCATGAGTAACCTTTGTGTGTTTATAAAGTCCGCTGCAAATGCAATTGAACATGGTGAATAGCTGGACACTGTGTACTGAGGCATTTGATAAGGTAGATCATGGATTTATTATTAAATAAATTACTATTTTATGGGATTTATAAAGAAACATATATATTTCTGAAATCGTACCTGCTTAATAGGCCAACCTTTGTAAAGGTTTGCAAAGAATTTTCAAACCAATTTATTACCACATCTAGAGTAGGTACCCCAGGGAAGTAACCTGGAGTCTCTATTTTTTTATTGTATTCATCAACTCACTTATTGAGGTGGTTTAATACTCTTCGGCTTTGTTGTATGCGGATGATCTCAAGATTTTTAAGTCAATCTCAGATCGCAACGACATTATTTTGTTACAGACTGATTTGGATTCTGTGACAGATTCGTGTCTTGACTACAAAGTTTCTTACAATATTGAAAAATGTTTTACTATATCTTACACTAGAAAGCTATCTCTTGTATCAGTTGATTATCATATTAGTAACTCCGTTCTGGAGAAGAAATTCGAAACAACATCAGACTTGGGAGTTAGGTTTCAGGGAAACTTGAAATTCAACAACCATTATCAATGTTGCGTGAATAGGGCATTTAAAGCATTGGGTTTTGTTATACGTAATGGAAAAAATTTTGGGATCGCCATAATCGTAAAGTTATATAATTGTCTTGTACGCCCACACTTGGAATATGCTACCAATGTATGGGCACCTGTGAGTCCTGTGACGTTTGTAGGCAGTGACCTAATTGAAAAGGTCCAGAAAAGGTTCTTTGTAGCGGGTATCGAAGGGAATTCCAACACTATGCACTACACATGTTTTTAAATGGCCCCACGTTGGGCGCCAAATATGTGGCGTATTCTGAAACATATCTCTCATACCAGCGAGTAATGTTTGTAATTGTTCATTTGTCAGAACAACAGGGTCACCCATTTTGTCTTGATTTTTTTGGAACGATCGAAGATTATAGGGCATATACAGTGTCATTACTTAAGTGTGCAACATATGGGATTTTTTTTTAGTAATAGCACAATAAAAATACAAACAAGGCCAAAAGTTGGTGCATGTCTGATAATCATATTAGGTGCACTTAGAATGGTTGCAAGTCAAACATCATACAGGTTGGCTCAAAAAATTTCAAAATTCTACTAATATTTACTTAAATAAAATAAAACTTTTGCACTTTAAAGAGATATATAGATTAATATGGCTATTATCATTAGTAATGTTTTAACTTGGTAAAAAGAAAAATTGCGACATTTTAAAGTTGTGTTGAATATCATTGCAACAAACATGAATTTTGTGATTCCATAAAAAATTAAAAATCTAAGTTAATTTTACAAATATGCTCGAATTTGAACAAAGTTATGTAAAATTGATTTGATTTTAATTAATTTTTGAAAGTCTTAAGGGCGGAAATAAAAAATAAAAAAAATATAGAAATTATAGATTTTTTTCGAAAGAAAATAAAAAAAAAACCTTAGGAGGCTATGTTTTGGTATTTAGGCATAACTTTTAATTCCAAACAACTTTTCTCTATAACATTTTGCTGAATATTCTAAAATAAGGGTACTTTACAGTACCAGCTTTGATATTGTTTGAGCTACCCTGTATGCTGTTTGACTTGCAACCATTCTAAGTGCACCTAATATGATTATCAGACATGCACCAACTTTTGGCCTTGTTTGTATTTGGGTTGTGCTATTACTAAAAAAAATTCCCATATGTTGCACACTTGAAAAATCACACTGTATACAGGACAATCCAGCTTGAAGTAAGCCAAGTGATGAAAATGTAGTGTTGAGAAACAGCAAACTCGAGTAAATCCTGACGAACAAGCGACTGTAATGTAGGAACCCTTTGAACAAACTTGAACGGACATACAGGAAACTGTAATGCGGGTACAAAATGGAGGATAAACTTGGACACACAGGAAACTGTAATGTCAGCACAAAAATGGAGGACAAACTTGAACACACAGGAAACTGTAATGTCGGTTTGTGTGGAATATTCCAGAAATTGTGGGTACAATATCCGAATGCGGCAAAACTTACACAATTCAGTCAATTGACGTTTTCAATTAAAAAAGATAGACGATAAGTATGAAAACATACGTTTTCCCGCCAACATTTGCTTGCTTGTCAATGTCAATGTGTATTGGGTGTTTAGCAATTCCCTCGTTTTTATTCGAATCGGTGACTTCACCAATGGAGTTAGCTACCTTTGTTAAGTGAATGGAAAATGACAATAACCGACATAGAATGGTGGATCCATCGGTAACATTTGCGCAGGGTTTGAAATTGAGAAGAAAATGTGGGAAAAGTCACTGCTTCATTCGCAGAACTTCGCTATGAAGACGGTAATGGATTATTTTGGAAGCAAACAGCTTCCGCAAACTAAACTTGAACGTGGATTACTTTGTATACTTGATGGGACGTGGATTTCCCTTTCTTTTGCGAGTATCCTTTCTGATTTTGTGTATCCAAATTTTGACAAATGTAGAATTTGATGGAAACTTATGGAAAGACGCATCCGCCGGTGAATAGGAATTATTTTTATGAAAAAGCACACTACACAGAATCACCATTGTTAGGAAAAAACCTTGAAAAAACCGAGGAAATAATAGTTATTTTTCAAAAGTCTTGTCTACAAACCACTGTCAAAGGCTGTCAACCATTGTTTTCATACTCTTTTGGCATCTGACAGTTTGATGCCAGAGAGAGAGGCTTTTAAATTGAAAAGGTCAATTAATGCACATTTACATACTGATAATGTCTCGCGTTCTATAGTTCATTGATCTACAGTCACAAAATTATTCCAGAAAGTCATTGGGGTGGTGGTTCACTACCCCAGGCCCCACGTTGGGCGCCAAATATGTAGCGGGTATCGAAGGGAACTCCAACACTATGCACTACACATGTTTTTTAATGTTTTTATTCAACAATTTAACTGGAAAAAAATACAGAGTCGGCAAAATAATAGCAATAATTATGATAATTGATAATGAGCGTCATAGATGAGCTTGACAACTTGAACGGGAAAACTGACTGGACTGATCTATGACAATTATTGTCAGACATGGTCGTAGTGGCAATGGCTACGGCAACGGTAGTGGCCATGGTGTCGCAAGGGTATATAGACGTTACATCTCGAGATTTTTGTAAATATGTAGAACAAAATAATGTTTAATGTTTATCCTTTTTTGGTATCTTACAGGTAAATGCTTGCAGGCTATGGATTCCAAACATTGGAGAGTAGAAGAAGAGCACAGGCTGTGATATTTATTTATTCTGTTAATTCTAAATAATTTGAAGTACAATCACATAAAATTTATTAAATTTAAAGTACCTACCAAAAGTGAATCTGCGAATTCTAAATAAGGACGTCTTTGCACATAGGAGAAGAAGTATATATCTCCTATAAATAACATGCTACATATTTGTAATAAATTTCTATTAAAGAATGACATTGACATATTCAATAGTCCACTAAAACTACTTATAAATTGCTTCAAGACAGGAACATAATCATTATTCATTACAGTCTCTGTTTAGTTATCTTGCTTATGTCTTCTGACCTTGTTTGTTTGGAACTTGGAACAGAAGGCCTAGTACCTGAAGACAGTTTTTTACTGGAATCTGTTTTTCGCCAGTTTCAAGTATCTGGTTTGTAATTGTACTTTACATGTATCTAAAACCAACCTGGTGTTTGTAAAGTATTGAATAAATAAGTACATAAAATAAATAAATAATTCACTTTAAGGCATAGTTGTACCAAATAATTAGACTGTTGGACATCTTCAAAACAACGTCTATTAGACGTCTTTTTTTTGGTCTTCAGACGTAATGCAGACCTAAAAAATACGTCTTGAAGACTTTGTATATAAATGCCTATGGAAGAACAAAATATGAAAAGATTGGACCAAAAATACCATTACAAAATCTTGAAATTTGTTACCAGCATGACATATCCAAGAAAGTATTCTCAGTGCAGCTTTAAGCAAATACGAAAAAAATGGAAGAATACAAAAACCTTATCAATAAGGAAATCGAGAAAAAGAGCAGTAGATAAAAGGAAGAAATATCAACTATACCTAAGTTTAAATAAAACAATAACAGACAAAGAAATATGTACAGTCAGAAGCACAATAGCAAGAGTGCAAAATAAAATAGTACCTACCGAGAGAGGTAGGTTGCCTGATAACTTTTATGACGTCATCTGTATGCCTAAACATAATGCAAATCTCCGTAAGGCATCCCAGATACGTCATCAAGTTGCCCATTACCAGACAACCTTTGCCTTCCAACAGAAAACGAGTCACGTGAAAGAAACTGTATGCATGTTAATGCTTATCAAGTAGGTAAAAGAAATACAGAAAATTCGAAAAAAACCGAAACAAAAACTTAGGATAATAATACCACTGTAACACTCTCTCAATGAAGAGAACATTTCCTGAAATTACTAATAGAACAATTAACGGACAGAGTTTGAAGAAGGAAAAAAAGAGACACAAAGCATAAAAACCGTAGAATCACCAAAGGAAAGAAGTTAAGAAACACACTGCAGCTCCTTGAAAAATAGAAGATCCTATCAGGTCTAGAAGAAATATTGAAGAACTGATAAAATAACGGCCCAATGAACGCCTAATGAAACTATCTCAAAGATGTTTAGATAGACATGAAGAACAGGAATAGTGGAAAATAAACTATTCAACAATGATAAGTATATAAGACAGGACTGTGGCAAATACGTTATGGAGGGTACACATGGGAAAGTTAATATAAAAATCAAAATATAAAACAAGTACAAAAATAGTCGGGCAGAAGAACAGGCTTGTTTCAGGTCTGGAAGATCGACAGTAAACCACTTAGGAGAAACTTATGATCAAGAACTTTCATTCACTATTGTGAATCTAAAATTTAAAAGAAGCATATCATGACAATATCCCACTAAAACCAAAATGTCAACACAAGAAACAATCAATCAATAGGTATTTTCGTTTGCTTAAATAACAATTTACAAAGTTTCAGAATCGTCAGGAGAAAGCATACATAAAATAAAACAATATAAGTTATTGCAATAGCAACATAAATAATTTAGGACTCCTCTGATTCAAAAGACTTGGAGGAAAAGAACGCAAAAATGCAACAGGAATAATGGTCTGTTGAAGGAAACGGCAGGTAGGTCAAAAATGGAAAGAATAACAAGCCAAAAAATTCAAGAAATTAATGAAACAGATACACTACAATAAGTAGAAGATGACGATTGGAAAAGTAAGGGTGCCAATATGATAATGGAATGATCGAGAAAGGAAAAACAACTAAATGTATTGAAATATATTTTACAAGAAATTATTAATAGAATTTGACAAAAAGAGGAATCATTCCTGGTAATTTCAAGAATTTGCAGCCTCCCAATCAAGCGTGTGCGTATGCCCCTTCCGCTCGCCGCTGACACACTGTCAATACTCCCCTTACGCGATCGGAATTTTCGTAACGCTCGAAAATTGTCACCCCTTCAGGCACAAAGGATGGCAGATATTAGAATACCCAAACAAAAAAAGAAGTGGAAATGAGAGGACTTGGAGTGGAGAAGAATGACTGGTAGATACAAAAGGACATTCGTAAAAATATTTATGGACGAACTGGACACAGAGAACAGCACTAAACCGTCCATCAAAACAAATTCCGATAAAAATATCATAAACAAATACCAGTCCGCCTCTGCGTTACCGCTGGCGCCACTCTCCCCTTGCCCTCTTCCACCTCTCGCGACCGACCTTCACCGACCCCCGTCCGAAAGTCACCGATTCAGTCTCTTTCCGACCACGGCGACGTTAGTATCTCAGTGACGTGCGGCGCGACTTCGATATTCCACAGCCCGCCCCCTTATATAGGAAAACACTGTACAGTTTTTTCGCGTTCGAATTTCATCCGCCAGTGTTCTTACCCCGATTTCGGGATCGCAAATTTCCAGTGTCCGATCAGAGTGTGATTTCACCGGAGGCAAAATAGCAATAGTGGCCCCCAAATGTCCTTTAAATTGTTGCTACCCGTGTCGCGATCGAAAGAGCCCTTTAATGTTTATGTTTCGACGTAGGAGAGCGATCAATTTGACTAAAAAATTGTTAAGGGAACGTAGGGCTAATTTAAATGGCCCTCCGGCTGTCGGGGATAGGGGCCCTCCACCGGGGCCCCGAGATACCAAGGAGAGGGATGTACAGGAACTCCTTAAAAAATTACAGGTAATCTTAAAAAAATTCAATTAACTGCCAATAATTTTTTATTTGTTTTTAACGTTATGGTGATGATGCTATTCAATTTTATTTATAAACTTGCTATTATAGGCAAGATTATAGATGCCGGGATTATGAGTTTAGCTAATTAATTAATAATTTAAATTGGTAATTGGTGACGTTATTTGTTGAAAATTTGGTTATTTATAATCAGTTTAATCTTACTTACCTAATTATGTTATTTTGCTCAAAATTCAAATTAAATTGTTATTGATATTTTATAAAATACAATGTAGGTATACCAGTGTAGTATCAAGGCATTTTTGGCAAATTTAATTTTGTTGATGAGAGAATTTTTATTTTACCTATGTAAGAAAAATTCATAACTTTTATACATAATTGGTACGTACGTGAAAACTACTCAGTTTTCAGGCACACCAAAATGAAAACAAGTATTTTGGTGATTGAGAATATAAATGAATATACAATAAAATTTTTCACTTGCCTCAAAGTGTAAGAACTGAAAAATGTGAAGATTTACCAGAAGAATAGGTGAAATAGAAAGAAATAGAAGTACCAAAAACAAAGACATTATTCAGAAGAAGAATTTGTTTTATCAAAATTGAAACATCCCATTACATTATAAGGTTGTTTTATATGCATTCAGTATTTTCACCGATTCCGCGAGTCTATCGAAACATTCAGAACTCTCTTTACTTTAACAATAACTTTTTTTGAACTATAATCGACTTCAAGTTGACTGCAACTTAGAAACTACGACCTTCAATCACCTGAGAAATTTCTTTGAGTACTCTCAAATTCGTGTTTAATCTCCACTCAGATCCATAAACATTCTATCTTTCATTCTACATCTCCATACTACATCTCCATACTACCAGCCCTACTATGCCTTCCAGAGTCTTTAGAATCATGTCTTTGGAAGTGTTGTCCTCTAGATGAATGTTCATCTTTAACATACCAACTACTAGATGCTTAACATCTCATATGACTGCCTTCTAGGATTCCTTCCTGTCCATCCAGGTCTACACACATATCTGAGACTCTTCTTTCGTGACAGTGCCTTCCTCTGAAATCAGATCGTGGCAATCTGACCATTTGTTCTTGTGATAAGCCTTTCAACCTATCAAGATACATCACCTTTTCTCTTAGGTCGACTCAGATCCATAAACTTTTTATCTATCATTCTACATCTCCATACTACCAGCCCCACTATGCCTTCCAGAGTCTTTAGAATCATGTCTTTGGAAGTGCACTCTTTTAGATGAATATTGATCTTCAACATACTATTTACTTAACATCTTAAATTACTGCCTTCTAAGATTCCTTCCTATTCATCCAGGTCTACCCGCACTCTTCTTTCGTAACACTGCCTCCCTCTGAAATCAAATCATCGCGATCTGATCATTTATTTTTGTAATAAGCCTTTTAACCTGTCCTTTAGGTTCGATGCCTCAACTCAGATCTATAAACATTCTATCATTTTGCATCCCCATACTAACAGCACTACTATGCCTTCCAGAGTCTTTAGAAGTGATATCCTCTAGATCAAAATTCCTCTTCAACTAACATGCTTAACATGTCTCAAATGAATGCCTTCTAGGATTCCTTCCTATTTATCCAGGTTTACCCTCAAGCCTGTGAGATTTTTCTTCCAATGAACTGATATTGAAATTCTCTTTGTGGAAATGTCTAGAGCTGCTGTTTGAGGGATAACATTTTTTTCCTATAATATCCTACCAACCCCAAAAATGATTTTATATCCTTAGGGTTTCTGGGTATAGGAAAATTGGCTACGCGTTTTACTTTTCAAAGGTCAGGTTTAATGCCGTTTTCTGATATCATATGGTCTAATTCTTTGCGTAAAAATCCACACTTAGATGGTTTTAATTTCAAATTATTTTTTATTCGAAATTTCTGAAATACTTCAATTGATTTAAGTTACCTATTTGCGTAAATTACTACGTCGTCTAAATAAATAAAGAATTTTAAACCATTAAGCCCACTTAGAACTGCATTCATAAGTCTTTGAAAGGTTGCGGGTGCTCCCTCAAGCCCAAATGGCATTCTAATATAAACGTAGTGTCCTGTGGATGTACTAAACGCAATTTTATCCTTATCACCTTCTAGATCAGCAGTTGTTATCGTCTTGCTTCTGGTTTTTCACTCAACTTATGGCACGAAACAAACCTATAAATAAGCTAATGGTATGGCAAAAAAATCAACTACCTATATACAGGTTTGACAGGTCAACAACAGGCCAATTTCAATGCAATAGAATGAAATGTCTAGAAAAACTCTAAGGTTGAATAGGAAACGAAAGATGACGATTTCCCCTGTTTCACCTCCAGCATTTCCAGCGCTCTTTCACCACATCTCGCTCTAAAATCTTATACTTTTTTCCCTTGTATAATGAATAACTATTATTAATGGGATGTTCAGTCTTTGGGTGTTGAAATTGCTCAATATATAGGGATATAGTATATCATCCATAACTCTTTGGAATGTAGCCGGCGCGTTCTTCAAACCAAAGGGCATGCGCAAGAATTCATAATGCCCGTTTTCTATGCTGAATGCTGTTTTTCAATGTTGTTTTCATGCATCTGGATCTGGTGGAAGCCGCTAGCTAAATCTAAGGTTGTGGAATACTGGCAGCGTCTCAGCTTGTTCAAGAGATCCGTTATGTTGGGTAATGGGTATCTGTCATCTAAGCTTTTTGTATTAAGCCCCCTAAAATTTTCTATACTATAATAAACAAAAAAATATTCAAATTGTTTGTCAAAGTCGGTATAGCAAGAGCAACAAAAACAAAACACACAAGTTTGATATAAAAATGAATAATTAGGAATGTTAGGATCAGGAACTCAATATTTTTGTACCTACTCACTTTACACCCACTACATACCAGAGCTGGGCAGGGCTTGAGTGCTTTGTGCTTGCGAAAGTGCTTTAAGCACTTTGAGGACTTGAAAGCCCTGTGCTTCAAGCCCTTTCATAGATTTGTAATTGGGGCTTGCAAAGTCAATTACTTTAGAAAAGTCCTTGGTAATTTGTAATTGAAAAAAGTAATTCAAGCCCTTTCAATGAGCTTCAGCTACTTTTAGAGGGCTTGAAGCACTTTTGGGAGCTTGAAGCCCTTTGAAAGGGCTTGAAGCACTTTAAGAGGGCTTGAAGCACTTTTGGGAGCTTGAAGCACTTTGAAAGGGCTTGAAGCACTTTGAAAGGGCTTGAAGCACTTTAAAAGGGCTTGAAGCACTTTGAAAGGAATTTGAATTAACCATCATTCAACATATCCCCCACTTAAAAATTTTTGATCGATTTTCTATTATTTGAACTTGAACCATCTTATGTCTTTTCTCTCGTAACAATGGAGGTTTTGGGTTTGAGCTTAGAATGGATTTAAAAAAAAAAAAATGAATGAACTTATTATTCAAATAAATAATTAATTTATATTGGTATCCTATTTAACTTTATCACTGGATTTTTTTCACTTTTCCCCATTGAACATTTTGAAAACCCTAAAATTGAATTACCATGTAGTCTCCAACTACCCCAAGTACCCCAGAACTACATCTCAAAAAAAACATACTACTGCTACTCTGTGAAATGTAAAGTTCGTCTCTACTATACCAATTCTGTGTGATGAGTGTACGCGGTAGCTTATGCCACTTTGAGAATTTTATTACAAATTCAAAGTGCTTTAGGCACATATAAAGTGCTTCAAGCACATTTAAAGAGCTTGAAGCACATTTAAAGAGCTTGAAGCCCTTTTCAAGGCACCCCAAGCACTTGTGATGTGCTTCAGCACTTTTCAAATCACTTTGAGGGCTTTGTGCTTGTGAAGCACTTTTGAAAATAAAAAGGAATTTGTGCTTGAAATTGAAGCACTTTGATAGAGGGCTTAGGGCTTAGTGCTTCAAGCCCTTTTACTGAGGGCTTTGCCCAGCTCTGCTACATACAATGCCAAAATAACTATGGGGGCTCCGCCCCCATAGTTAATTCACTACGGGGGCTCAAGCCCCCATTGCCTCTATGGTTACGGCGCCTATGCCATGAACATTTTCTGTTGTGGTATTCACCACAGAACGATGTTTGGCCCAAAATACATAAATCGGTCAACGCTGCCGTTTTTCAGTTTATACTAATACACTTTCGAATATACTTGTAGGATAAGTAATAGTCTAAAATCAAATTAAAATATTTGCGAAATCACCTGAAATTCTCCGAAATCACCCGAAATCCTTCAAAATCACCCGAAATCCTTCGGAATCACCCGAAATCCATCAAATCACTCTAAATCCGAAATCTTGTCACAGCGAATAATCTCTCGAAATCTTTTCGAAATTCTACCGAAATCCTCCGAAATCACCCGAAATCTCTCAAAATCGTTCTAAATCCGAAATCTTGTCACATTTTTCCCTCAGTCAACCAGAACAAAGTGAAACACTGAACCAGAACAAACCAGAACGAACATGCACGCAATTCTTGATATTTCAATGAAAATGTCCAAAAATAGGTTAAAAGTGGGGTTGGAAATTATAGAAATTTACAAATACTTCCATGTATTCCCAAATTAGTCCTATGTCCTTCCAGAGTATTCCCATATCCCATATACTTCCAGCATATTCCCAAGGATTTCCAAGTATTCCTAGATATTTTCAGAGTATTACCAAGTATTCCTAAGTATTCCCAGCAAAGTGTGCAGTGATTTCCATGAATCATTCACCCCTCGGTTTTCTTCTTCTTCAGCGCGGTTTCCTTCTTCTTCAGCGATAACAATCGGTACCTCCTTACACAAGTTTTCAAGTTCCCTTATTACTTTTGGTAACAAACATTTCTTCTATCAAATTCATTGCAAAAATATGACTTGTGGGTTGCTCCAACGTGAGCTACAACTGTCAGGATTCTTTAATTCAAAAGGCATAAGGTTATCCACAGAGTTGCTGGATCTCTATCCTACAGGTGACAACATCTCCACCCAGCGTCAGAGCCATTTTTTATCTGAGAAAAGACATTTTCAATGTCAATTAGTCTTGGATTAACTGAGGTATGAGTTATGTAAAAAAAAAACCTATAGTCCTCCAAGCAGCAGAAGCCAAAAGCCAGTTAACTCAATTGAAATTTTGGCTTCTAAAAAGGAGTTAAGCTCAGTTTTTCTTGTCATGACCCAATAGAAGTTTTCTTAAAAACAGATCAAGAGCATCTACCACAAGTAAGATTTCGACATTTACATAAGTACTTAGCTCAGTACTTAGGTACTTAATTTGAACAAATACCAAATAATGAAAGAAATTCTAAAAATGCCAAGCTAGCATTCCAACTAGGTAATTTCAAATTATTATTGTTAATCTCTTGTCGAGTGAGCCTTTCAGTCTACCAAGTCCACTGGAGTGCAGCTCTTCAACTTTTTTCCCAATTTTTTTCAAACATACCTAATTAATTTTAAAATTGTCTTCGCCGGTATGCGCAAATAAAAAGCAGTCCTCCTAGCTATTCCTTTAGTTCGCTGATCACGCCATTCCACTACTTTATATTATGTTTTGTTTAAATAAACGAGAATCAGCACCGCATCATAGATGCACAACATCCTTCTCTAATTACGCGAACCCGTTTAGCTTGTTTTTCTACCAAGAGGGGCTGTCCTGATAAAATATGAGCATTATTTTTAAACTGATGTCACTTTAATGGAGAAAAGAAATAAATGAAAATCAAAACAAATAAAACAAAACCTAAAAGGAAAAACAGGCAGTCGCTCTCCGCCTTGGCCGACAAGTTGATTCTCAACGATATTGGAGAAGAAGAGAGACTGGATCTGATTTTGACTAATCATATATTAATGTTCTAAGAATTAAGGTAGAAATCTATACGGTCATATGAGTCATATAATATTCATACACATGGGTATTTCAGCTCATTTTCATTAAAGTCACTGGGAAAAACGAATTTAGATGTATACGAGAAGCTAGTTTTTTATCCTAACTTCTGAAAAGCAGGGCTGATGTTAAACGTGGATTTGTTACTCTCCAGTGTCCAGTTATCGTTGCTTGGAGGTTAATATTTCGAATTCGCATTGAAAACACAGAGGCTAAACTCTTTAGGGTCTATTTCTGGTAACCATTCGCACCTAAATTTAGAGTTGTCTCTTCTTTATCTATCAAGTTCATTGAAATATTTTATAAGAATTTTTTTTGCAGGAAAACCAACTCGAGATGTTGCTGACAGCGGTCGATAGCCGCGGTCTCGAGCTCGGCCATTGCGTGCTAGTGCCGCGCGAGCACTCGCACGAGCCGCACCTGCTCTGCTGCCAGTTTTGGCGGTGGCCCGAGGTGCGACAGGCGAGCGAGCTGCGCAGGTTACCGCAATGCGGCGCAGCCGGAGACATGGTTTACGCTTGCTGCAACCCTTTCCATTGGAGTCGTTTGTGTCAACCTGGTAAGATATAATTTTTTTTTGTATCAAGTATTCTGCGTTACACTCGATGTTACATGAAAAAATTGAAAATTTGCTTGGTTATATATGATGAGAAATAATTATTGGAAGTAGAAACAGGGCCGCCAAGAGCTGGGTCGGACTCCGGTAAAAAAAAAAATAATAATAACGGGCCTTTTTTTTTTTTTTTTTGGTCCCCCAAATAAATAATAATGGTCCTCCCTTATTAAAATCAGGGCCCCTCAGGTGTCCCGGAAATTTGTTTGTTATTAGGAAGTTCCAATGTTTTATTTGCAATACTTTATTTAAGACCGAAACAAGCTTGAAATATTATTCAATTACACATTCGGATATTTGTCTTTTCGAATGTGACACTTGCAAAGCGAAATTCAAACGGAAAGGCAATCCAAAGGATCACATTTTAACGCACTCGGATATTTATCCTTTTGCATGTGATACTTGCAAAGCCAAATTTAAACGAAAAACCAATTTAAAGAATCACATTTCGACACATTTGGATATTTATCCTGTCGAATGTGACACTTGTAAAGCGAAAAGGCGTTATTCATCCTTTTGAATGTGACACTTGTAAAGCAAAATTTGAACGTATAATTCAGGCCCCCCAGGTCTTACGGGAATTTGTTCCATCTACCCCCTCCCCCCTCTTGTCGGGCCTGAGTAGAAAAGGAATAACCAATAATTGGACTTTGTTACCTAAGTGAGTTTGAGACCTATAAGTGAAGATAAAATAATAATAATGTCATGGCAAGAGCTGAAAGCATAGACATGCAATTTTAAGAAAAAAAAGAAGACTAATATAACTTCATCATTGTGTTGATGTCAGATTTAGCTTGACAGTTACATAACTTGATATACTATAGCTCTGGAATTCGAACGCATAAATCACCAAGTCGTAATTTTTTTTTTAAACAACAAGAAAAATGAGTTTAGCCTACTTCTAAAGCACGAATTCTCAGGAAATTATCTCATATGGGTCGCTCTCTCGATATCTACACCTATAATTATTATTATGAACAGAATGAATGCTGTGGCCCAGGCCCGACTTGGAGTTCTAAGACCAGTTTGTTGGGTCATTTTAAAAATATTTTCAGTTTTACTGCCCATAACCTGCTGTGTAATTTATAGCCATTCGGTCCGTCAGAGAAATTGTTACTTAATTGTTTTTTTCTTGCATATACAAGTCTTTATATTTTTGTTTCTATTATAATCGGTTACATATATGTATATGAGAAAGTCCGCATGCATTATCTGTATTAAAAATGGAAAACATAATTAAACGTTTTCCATTGTTGCAGTTTTGGGGTTTCATAAATGCATCGCGTACTATTTGCTTATACAAAATGTTGTTTGCCCAAGCACATATTTGTTAAATAAATTGCGGCCTTGGATGCTGCAGTCGTCTGATGCACTATCTATCTATTTTGTGTGTGTATATGCATTCGCCATCTTAAGATACTCTCTGTTATAATACAACTGCGTTCGAGAACTTACGTCAAAATAAACTAAGATTATTTCACACTAAAACAAATAATTGTCATCCATTTAAATTTGGATTCAAGCAATGGAGCGAGAAAAATAAATTACACAAATGAAGGATCTATTATGCCGGTTTTCCATCAAACGGACTATTGAGTTTTTGTTTTAAAACTCGAAATTAACCCAAAAAACAAAACTCCAAATGAGCAAAACATGCTAATCTTGAAAATGTTTGGGAAAAGTTGGAGTTTTGTCTGAGTTTAAGTTTTGTTTTTGTTTTGTCGGTTTGGTGGAAAAAAGAGAGCAAGGAATGATGAGAAAAAATTGAATACATGAATGAACAAATAAGACAGAAAGGCCTACAAACTTGGATTTACAATCACGAAAATAATTCAATAAGCATCTGATGAAAAATTTCAATATTATGTACCTACACCATGTTCCCAATTCTAATTTTAACACTCTCTCGAAAATAATCCACACCATTCCCTAACGTAGCTTGAAGTTGTGTTCATTACACTGACCCCCAAGTAGAAAAGGCATAAAACGAGAAGTCAAGTTGAAGCAGTCTAAAAATACACCTTCTGATTCATATGTGAACACCATTGTATGATACTATCCGCGTCTTGTACTAGGGCGTAGTAACTATAAATCTTAAATCAGTGTAGAATGTTTAAAATAAATTGTTTGGAGCGATAAGAATGCTGACATGGGCAAGAGCTATTATGAAACTATGCAACTTCACTAAAAACCGAACCAGTTATAATATATCTACATTATTATTTTCTCCATCCTGGCCGCACTTAATAACCAAATAAAAAGAAATCCTCATATCGAGTAAATGAGACTCTGACTTTTCCATATAACATTGGTTTGTTATCGTTATGGATCTCGTAATTGGCATTTAAAAATATAGGCTATGCTCGGGCGATCTCTATGAATGCAATCTCGAGCAATTTTTCCCGCTAATCCAATTCTCTCCATTGAAAAATCTTCAGCTTCTTAGAGAATTCTATAAAGGCATTTAAAAGCGATAATACTCATGGGTATTTTAATTAACAGCGACTCTCGACTGTTGGAATTTGTGGACGAGGAATTGAGATTTTAGTGCAAGTGATTCTGAATTATTGTTTTTGATGACTTTGGATTTAGAAAATCACTTATGGGATTCATTAGATCCAATATTTGGGCATCGAAGACTATTTATTTTATTTTTCTTTAAAACATAGAAAGATCTCTGGTGCATACGACGAACCTGGAGGGATTTAATTCAAAGGGAGTTTTCCAATTTAGGGTAATTTATGTATGATGTTCCTTGAATGCTATGTACCTCAAAAACTTAAACTGTACCCTTTCGATAGCCAGTATATGGACATTATAAGAGGGAGGCAACACACAAGAACAATAATCCAAATATGGTCGTACTAGGGAACACAGAAGCAGTTTGAAGGAAGGGATATTTGGAAAGTTCTTAGTACAGCGTTTGATAAAGCCCAATACTTGAAGTGATTTAGAAATAACGGATGACAAGTGTTGTGTGTAAGTTTGGTGGCTGTCAAGAAACACTCCCAAATCTTTTATTTGAGAAGCCAGCCTTAAGGGCGAGCCTTTTATGTTATAATCTTGATGGATGGGATTTCTTCCGCGGCTGAAGATCATTAATTGACATTTATTAATATTTTGTTCTATTCCATTAAGATCGCACCACTGAGATAGACGATCTAAATCAGATTGAAGTTGGTCACAGTCATTCTGATTCCGGATCATCAACAAATAGTAAGAAATATGTGAACGTAATACAGGATGCAATATCATTTACGTAAACATTGAAGACTAAGGGTCCTAGATGTGACCCCTGTGGAACTCCTGATGAACTTTAATTGTGGCAGTGGCGGCTCGTCAGAGGAGGCAGGGGAGGCTAAGCTTCCCCCAAAAAATGAAAATTGAAAATTCAATCTCAGTTTGAAATAATAATTTACAAATTACACTTCCCAATTTTCGATATTTCAATGTAATTTAGAAAAATTTGACATTATTTCAATCAATCTCGCGCCTCCACGACAAAAATCTGTGATTCTGGGATATTCAGTAATACGAGCCCGAAGGGCCGGAGTTATACGCGAGCCCGAAGGGCTAAAGTTATTTTAATCACGAGGCCCAGTCTATAATTCTATTGGAGAGTGGATAATTTGGAGCCAATCAAAAATTGGGAATATACAAAATGTGATTTTTAGTCGATATACCGAGTTTCAGTTCTCTCCGATATACCGGAAAAAAGTTAGCCTCCCCATCTTTCTTGATTTTGAATTTTTTGCTTGCTGCGCAGTGGTAACTTTACCGTAATTCATTATTTTTTAGCCTCTTCACTTGAAATAGTCACGAGCCGCCACACACGCGGTGGACTGGAAGTTGTGGATACGTACAATTTGTGTTCTATCTGTAAGGTATGATGTTAACCATGTAACAAGCCAAAATTGCCTAACTAATTCTTACCTATTTTCAGTTTTCTATTCAAAATTCCTTTAAATTTGTTAACATTTTCTTTCTATAAAATTCCAACAATAATAACAGCAGTTGCAGGTCCTGTAAATTTTCTAATTTTCAATAGTCAAATTCTATTTTCATTTTTTACTAGTTCCTGTGATGTAATGATTTTTCCTCCTATCGTGGGAGAGGGGGAGTTGTAACGAGCCAAAATTCCCTAACTATTTCATGCTTGTTTTTCAGTTTTCTATTCAAGATTCGTTTAATTTTGTTTACCTGATCCTCTATAAAATTCCAACGATAATTACAACAGTTGCAGATCCTGTAAATTTTCTAATTTTCAATAGTCAAATTCTATTTTCATTTTTTACTAGTTCCTGTGATGTAATGATTTTTCCTCCTATCGTGGGAGAGGGGGAGTTGTAACGAGCCAAAATTGCCTAACTATTTCATGCTTGTTTTTCAGGTTTCTATTCAAGATTCCTTTAATTTTGTTTACCTTATCCTCTATAAAATTCCAACAATAATTACAACAGTTGCAGATCCTGTAAATTTTCTAATTTACTCGCATAACTTGTGCCGATTATCTATTTAATCATAGAAAAAGTATAGTATTCTACTCGTGAGTAATGGCCTCGGTAATGGCTATTATTCACTCGGATAATTACACTACTCGCCTGCGGCTCGTAGTGCAAACTACATCCTTCGTGAGTAATAGCCGGTTCGGCTATTGAACTCAGTACAAGTTCTAGTTGAACCCGGTTCAATCATTAGTTCCATAATCTTTGATATGTGTTCTGTGCTATCCTTGCTTTCTATTTTTTGACTTTTGAAGTGT
This sequence comes from Ceutorhynchus assimilis, assembly GCA_917834065.1. NCBI lineage: Eukaryota > Metazoa > Arthropoda > Insecta > Coleoptera > Curculionidae > Ceutorhynchus > Ceutorhynchus assimilis. The sequence continues at coordinate 53,277,304 of OU892279.1, forward strand.
CATAAATTTTTGTCAAAAGAGTTGCTTTCCAGTGCCTAAATTGTCAGAGTATCATGCCCCAGGAGTGTGACGCTCTTGAATTGTTCGACATAAGCAGCACTGGAACGCTCTCTTCTTAACCCCCCATCATTTCGGACTTCAGAGCTGTTTTCTCGCGTCCACTTTTTTGATATTGGTTCAAAACAGTTTTGAAACGGGCAATGGTATTACTATTGCTTCAAAAAGTGGACGCGAGAAAACGGCTCAGGAGCATAGAACACCAAAATAAAGGTTGGTGCACGAGGGGGCAGGGGATAACAGAAATGAGTAGTTCAAGTGTACGACACTCTAAGCACTGGAACGCGCAAAGTAATTGTGGAGCACTCCTGAGCTGCTCATTTGGGTCACTGGAAAGCACTTCTGGCTGTCGATTGGTAATGTTTTTGGGATCGTCGATTCCTGTTAAGTCCTATTAGTTTTGCAACACGGATCACTTACTCCAACTCTCAACCCAAACTGTGTGTAGTTGTCAAGTTTCGCGCCAAGCCAACTACGCACAGCCAGAGCGGAATGGACCGGAAAATCAAAACAAAAGCAAGGGCAGCGCAGAACACATATCAAAGATTATAGAACTGTACTGAGTTCAGCAAACGAATAGAATACGACAGTACGAACAGCGTAGAGGAGTACATACACTTTGAAAACGGGTCAAACGGTTGGGAGAACATAACTTTCGAATACAAAACTGAAAATAGGTAAGAATTAGTTAGGCAATTTTGACTTGTTACAACCATTCTAAAAGCTCTTCCTGAATTCCAATATGTCTCAATTTATTGATTAGGATTTTATGATTTACTCTGTTGATGGCTTTCGTGAAGTCTGTATATATGGCATGCACAGGGGACCCTTTTTCCAATGAATTCAAGAGAAAATCTGTAAATGTAAGCAAATTTAACTCAGTCGAGAAGTAGGAGAGAAATCCAAATTGCTGATTGATGAAGCAATCCTTCAGACCAGCAGACAAATAGTCACATACTAAACCTTCAAAAACTTTTTGAATACAACTCAAAATACTGAAAGGCCTGTAATTATTGACCTGAGAATTGTCACCTGATTTTAGTATAGGGGTAATGAAGCTTATTTTCCAGTAGGTTGGATAAATTCCAGATTTTAGGGAAATATTGAAGATAATATATAAAGTTGTCTTGAATAGATAAAACTACAACATTTGATAAGGCTTAGTGGGAGACCATCCGGACCAGGGGTGCGATTTTCGAAACCATTCGAGTACATTTCGTACACGAAATTTGACTGACAGCAATGTAAATTAAATGGGGGGCATTCGAAATTATCTCAAATTTCGTATACGAAATGTACTCGAATGGTTTCGAAAATCATACCCCAGGTCCTTTATTTATATCCAACCTTTCATAAATTGATGAGAGTGGTATATTAAAATGGGGAAAATTAATATCACCAAAAGGTAGAGAATAATTAGCTCTGCTCGGAATGTGAAAGAAATGGGCCAATTAACGAAGTTGAAATGTAAAATAAGACATAATTTTCACAAGCATGGATTGCTTTTCTGCCAATGTCATGCTCCAAGAAACCCAATATCTCTCCGGCCAAGCATAACGAACAAGCAGTAAGTTTGACATAAGTAGCAGTAATATATCTTCCAATAACCGCGGATGCACAATAATTTTAATTGATGTTGCCTGAGTAATTTTTTTTATATTAAGTAAATGATTTATGGAGCCCTCATGCTGATGGGAAATAGGTACTTACCAACGATAAAATTTGTTACTTAGATGCATTTTGAAGGGTTTCCAAGAGGACCATCATAAAAGACTGCTAATTTTCAAGATAAGTATGTGTAATTTGATGCAGTTTTGCATTAATTACCAAAGCGACTTATAATGGGTTTCTAGTAACTAAGATGCAAAACTACACCCAGCTGTACGAAATTTCACGCGTTAAAATAGCCATTTTACAGGCGAGCGTATGCGAATTTCACGCGTTAAATAGCCATTTTACAGGCGAGTGTGTAAATAAAACCAAAGATGAAAAACGCGGAATTGCTAATTCGTCCCACGGCTGGCAACCTACGCTCAACCGGCGGCATATCAAATTATAACTAACCGTAATCGTAAAGATTTCGAGGTATTTAATTATTTTTTATTCGGCCTAATAAGGAAGAGGCTAAATTGGTTACACCACATCGTATATGATGAAACGGCGGCTATAAAAATGAATTTTATAGGAAAAATTGATAAAATAAATACTTAGTAATTGATAACAATATTTGCTTAATTGTTGGAAGAACAACAATTCTCATTTATGAAGCAGGCATCTATAAGCTTACACATTAGGATGAATACTTAAAAATATTTAGTCAAAAAGACAAAGACAAATACAATACCCACATAACAAAATCCAAAGTATACATCTGTCAAGGGACAATAAAGTTACAAACAACATATAAATCTAAACAAAATAATATAGGAACAGAGTAAAATGGACAATGAATCTGATTTGATAATAATTTCACCCTCTGACTGAATTTCCTATTCCTAGTATCATCATCATCTATATTCTTATATAGCAGTGGTAGGCAAGGCATAATCAAAACTCAACAACACCTCCAAGACATGTCAACAACAACACCTTCAAGACAGGCCTAAGTCACATCAACAACAACAACAATTCAACAACGCCTCTTAAAAAATAGTCTCAAAACAAAGAGTAAAAGAGGTGCATCCATATCAATCCTGATATTTTCTGAAGTCCGACCCGATTGTCATCATCATCATCATGATTCATCATTGTTCCGTCACGTTTTCAATAACATTTTCAATTACCATCACCAAATACTGATTCGGTTCACAAAAGGCCGGACCCAATCATTCTAAAAGCTATCCCACATTTAAAACTCGGGTACCTACTATAAAATTATCGTCCACCGCCGGACGTGGGCCGCGCAATTTTGATAAAGACCCCGTCGGACACAACGGGCGGATGGTACCGCTGCGGTGGAACGAGGGGTACCATAGGCTAATTACAAAAGAAGAAGTCGGCGGCTCGAAGAGATTGCGCTGGCGCCACGTCGATGGGTGGCATCATCTGCCGTTGCCGCGTCGAGGAACTCAGAGTCTCTTGTTTCAGGGGACCAATATTTTAACCAAATAAGTACGTGATCACTATAGGAGGTCCTAGTAAAGTGCATATTCTATGAAACACCTTTGGGCTTTGGGGACTTTTTAACTCATAGGAAAAAGTCGATTTAGGATTTAATAGTTGGTTTCAACTGTGCACAGGAAACTAGAGAGTGCCTACTTTACATAACTTATAGTTGTCGTTGGTTGTTATATTTAAAAAAAAATGTCTGAGTAAGTACCGCTGTCGCCACCGTCGTCACACACAAAAAGGTCACTATAATAGATTTGGAGAGTGAATGTAAAGCGCAGCTACCGTGTCAACAAAACGTATAACGATGTTCGGTTGTTTATTCGTTTTGAAAGCGGTGGCGCCAGTCTCACCGCGTAATTAGCAATGATAATGGGACCGACAATGTAGACCCGTTAGGCAGGACCCCTGAAACCAGATTAGAGCAATTAAGTCGCCATATTTTCTACTATTGTCCGAAGTTAAAAGCGTGAGAATATTCTGGCCATTAGCGGGACATGAAAAGTGGTGAAATCGGAATCGATAATTTTGCCTGCATACAACATCAAATGGAATTTTCGTGTCTCGAACATAAAACAACCCAATGGCCTTTCCTAGAACTACGATTTGACCAATTAGGCAAAAAAAAAATCGGAAATCTACTCGAGAATTTCTACCTACTTTGAAGTGATTTCGGGAATTTCGGTCTGAAAGAAAAAAAAAATTAAGGTTTGTAATAGGAAATGGCGTTCAGATACGCATCATTCTCTTTAAATATTGCGACACCGGCTAGAAGAAGGAAAAATGGATCGTATCTCAAGTTAAGATCTTCTCAGCGCTTGATGTGATGTCAGCTCAAGAATGTCGGCCGAACGAAACAGTTAGGTATACTTATTGGATAGACTAGTGCAATCTGCACCAAGTCAGACTAGACTGCTCTTAGTTAAATGTAGAAAGGAATTCTAATAAAACCGATTTGAGAATAACCGCAATTTTCAACTTAAAATACCCCTACCAAAGCCTATTTTGGATAGATGTTGATTGAGAAGAAGAAAATAATGTAAAAAAAACTGATAGAAAATGCACATGTTTCATGGTAAAAAACCAGAAGAGAGTACTATTAGGACAAATTTTCTTAAGCAGCAGTCATCGGAGATTGGTTGCTGATAAGCTGTATAGTACCGGTGAGATGTTGGCAAAACCCTCTTGAGGTCTTTAAGCTGTTTCCACAGTTAGGCGTTAGACTGGGCAGTCGCAGAGAAATATTCTTCGATATCGGCTGCGAATTCGCAAAATCTGGATTTGTCGTCTTTTTCTTCTGATGCCATAGTCACCTATCAAAGGAATTTCAAAGTGTGGAGCTGAAGAACATGAAAGAATGAAAGGAAATCCAGCGACATTCTAGGACATTTATTCGAAACATCTTTCCTCTACAGAACTTAAGAAGACTCTACAGCTCCTTTGTGAGAGCAAGGATCTCTTTGAGGGTAAAAATGGAAACTGGTAAGATGAACATCATCAAGCATGAAATCAATACTGGCCGTGCTCATCCGATCCATCAACCAACTAAAAGACTTCCCATGGCCAAATAACAAGAAGTGGAGTCACAAGTAGACAGTATTTTTATAGAGGGAGTTGTTGAAGAGTCTGTGATTATTGTACTAGTACCAAAGAAGGATGTGCCTACCAGATTTTGCGTCGTTTACAGAAAGCTTCAATATCACTAAGAAAGACAGCTACCCATCACCCACAATTGAAGATACCCTTACGACATTGGAAGACTCAAATTGGTTTTTTACTTTGAACTTAAAAAGCAGATACTGGCAGGTGGGCAATGACGAAAAAGACAAAGACTAAGACAGCGTTCTCCACTGGAAGTGGTCTTTACCAATTCAAGGTAATGCCTTTTGGACTCTGTAATGCCCCCGCTACTTTCCAGAGGTTGATGTAAATCGTACTATGAGGGCTTGCGTCTGTCTGTTCATGTGTAGAAGCTGCCCGATAGTATAAAGATTTGTTTTTTTCAAGGTCCTTAAGCCGTTTCCACAGTTGGACTGGGTAGTCGCAGAGAAATGTTCTTCGGCTTCAGCTGCGGATTCGGAAAATCTGTATTTGTCGTCTTTTTCTTCTGATGTCATAGTCACCTATCAACCTATCAAAGGATTTTCAAAGTGTGAAGCTGAAGAACATCAGAGAAAGAAAGGAAATCCAGCGACATTCTAAGACATTTATTTGAAACATCTTTCCTCTACAGAACTTCAGAAGGCTCTACAGTTCCTTTGTGAGAGCAAGGATATTTTTGAGGGTAAAAATCGTTAAACTGGTAAGACGAACATCAACAAACATGAAATCAATACTGGCAGTGCTCATCTAATCTGTCAACTACCTGACAGACTTCTCATGGTCAAACAACAAGAAATGGAGTCATTAGTAGACAGTATTCTTGCAAAGGGACTTGTTGAAGAGGCTGTGGTCATCGCCAATTTTATGAGTTTACCTGATTTTTCGTCGATTACAGAAAGCTTAACGATGTCACTAAGAAAGTCAGCTACCCATTACCCAGAATTGACGATACCCTTACGACATTGGCAGACTGCAAATTGGTTTTTTACTTTGTACTTAAAAAGCGGATACTGGCAGGTGGGCAATGACGAAAAAGACAAAGAGAAGACAGAGTTTTCCACTGGAAGTGGTCTTCACTAATTTAAGAGAATGCCTTTTGGACTCTGTAACGCACCCGCGACTTTTCAGAGGTTGATGAAAATTGTACTATGAGGGCTTAAGTCTGTAGGTAGTCTGTTCATGTGTAGGAGCTGTCTGATAGTAAAAAGATTTGTTTTTTTTTTCGAGGCTTTAATTTGGACACTCGTGCAAGCAATTCAGTTTGGAAGATGGTTGGATATTTGCCCGGAGTTTAATTTTTCCAAAAATATCGCAGGTGACCTCTCAGATCTCTAGGCTTGAATTTATCTATCTGGAAGAGCCTTACTGATTGCCACCCTCAGGGAGACAAGTTCAGTAGCGTCTTTTAAAGCCTATCAGAAAACTTCAGGTTTATAACAATACTGGATTATTTCCAAAAAACTGTTTTGCTTTTAAAATATCATCTGTCAGAGTTTTTGAAAGAAATGAATAGTTATTGGTGCAGATGGTGCTTTGTCGAGCACGGATGGTACCGGCCCACTCGAATTCCATCGGAGAATTCCGAGAACGCGGCCTAATGGATGCATCGTCGGCCCTAATGATACGCCAGGCCTGCAACGGGTAGCCGCGGGGTCCTGGCGCCGACGAAGAAGATTCGGGACAACCCTTTTGCTTTTGCCCACTCCCATCGAGACAAATTCCTTCAAGAGTACTTAGATTGTTGCCAATCTATTGGTAAATAAATTAAGACACCACGACTTAGCAGGTTTGTAGTTACAGATAGGTACTACTCTGGTAGTTAGTTGACAATTTATTGGTTGGTTTTGGGGATACGCCGCCTATGTCTTTCTAATGTCGATTTATTAGCAGTCGAATATCACTTTCCGATAACTAGTTCGTCAGAGCAGGTGTGGGCGCAAAATGATTAATAGGGACAGCAGCGGCTCAAGCAAGCGCCGCATTCGTTTTTCGTTGTTGCATGAGACAAGCCCAGGCCAGGTTACCGCAAACAACATTTCACACGTAATATTTGCATATAAATTATAACCTCAATTCGTGGGGCCCACTTGGAAGGAATTTTCATTCATTTTGGTGGCGCCGTTCGCCCACCGCCGCGCGGCACCTTGCACGCCTGTCCGTTTTTACCATTTACGAAAATACCTAAATATGAATTGTCGGAGCTTTTGTGTATGTCAATTATTTATATATTTTTTTGCCATCATGCATTATTCAAATACCCATCAATTTTAGGTAACCGGTCCTTAGATATGATTAGTATGCAATATATTAGCGCAAGTTTCCGTTCCCACATTTGCGGTTATCGGCTTAATTATTTTCGAATGCTTTTAACTTTTTGTCGTCGTGCGAGAGGACCTTTCTGGGCTTCCCGCCTCCAGTCTCGGCGTCGGGTTCTATCTTAAAAGCTTCCTCTGATAAAGGCAGTTCCATTAAGAAAACACCCAGTACCACCATACCTACATGATGCATAAACCCGCGACGACCAGTTTGTTTATTTTATCGAGGATGGACCGTTTGCGTGGGCATAGCTAGTAGTACTGGAGCCACTTATGAATGGAAGTCGTAAAATTGGATCTATTTATGTTCAACACCTTAAAGTGTTTTATGAATGGTCTTTAGCAAATGGGCATAATAATAATATGGTAAATTGAAACCATGATTAAAGATGCAATCTGTTCAATGTGCAGGTACTTTCAACATTGTTTTTTATGTCTAACCCTTAGTTAAAGGAAGATAATTATTTTATATGCATTGGCAAACGTTTGGATCAAGCTTTCCTCGGGAAAGAATAGCAAGATTTTCTTAGGAATGCCTTATCCCAGAGAGTGTAACTTACCGACCTCAGGAACCATTCAAAATGTCGCAATAGTTGAGTACAGAGATGAGTGCCGTACCGAGGCAGAGACCATGCTAGTGGCCCTCTGGCAGGACATTGTAGAGAAATGTCATTAATAGAAGTTTTAATAATTATCATGAGTGTTTCGTTGACTTCCATTTGACTCAATCCTATCCTCTGACACACAGTCACTATAGGTATCTGTATCTGTAAGTATGGAAGGGTAGTATGGTATGCTTTGGAGTATACTCCGCATTCTAAGCCTGTTCGAGTTTTGGAACCATCATTGTAGATGTTACTTACCCCTGTCACTGTGTTGTTTCCAATGCCTTTCGAGTTGATTGCCTAGTGCTTTTTGAAGACGAAACATGGAGTCCACTCTGGCCTCCAACAGTGCAGAAGCCAGTGTTGCCAGAGAGCAAACATTTTTTGTACCAATATTAAAGAAAAATTGTATCAGAGCGGGTTATCCGGCCACTCGGCCAGGGAGGACACGCTGATTCCTTCAGTGTAGCGCGCGTGCGGCCCAGAACATCTAAGGGCATCACAGACCTGTAATATTCATAATAGGTATTAAAATCAGTTGACAATGAACGGACTCATATAACTCCGGCCCTTGGGGGCTCGTATAACCTCGGCCCTTCGGACTCGTTACGTAATTAAAACAACACCGGCTATTTAGGTTAGAGATTTGAGAAAAACATATGGCAATACTGCTTATGATACAACAAACGTTAAAAAATTGACGTTTCAAAGTAGGCCTTGTTTTCTTTAAAACTCGATACAAAATGGCGTTTCTTTGTTGCTCTGTAGGCTCAAGATTGAAAACATTCTCTCCCTTCGGACTCATGATTGAAAAAAAAACGCCATTTCAATCCTCTAGCATTACAGTGTTGCCAAAAGTTAAAAATTTCAATCAGCCTACAACATCATAACAATCGTTTCTTGATGTCAGTTGCCACTTGTCAACGTTTTACATTTACAATTACAAATGCTCCAAAATTACCGTTAAAATGTGGCAACGTTGCTGTTGTAGACCTCAATATGAATCACAAGGCTGTCAATTGACAAAAAAGTCATAACAATCGTAGGTGGTCTTGAAAATTAACTCGTCAATAATTGTCAAAAGTCATAATATTCTATGTAGGCTTGTCAGTTGTCAAAAAAAAATTGAATAATTATTCCAAATGTTTGAACCGGGAACAATCGAAAATTTACTCTGATGATAGTTTGGCTCGACCAACTGATCATTTGAATTGTTTCCTACTTTATTTCGCTCTTTATCTTACTCATTCATAATCGCTTTTGGTTTTTTACTAATATACCCTACCTCATCTTCTTCTTTGTTTTACTCACTAAAATCTGGAAAAAAATTATGTTTGAGATTGTAATTATGGCAACGTCGCTTTTGATCAAGTAGGTCTTGTAATGTAATGTCATTTGGCATTTTAGACAGTCGGCCATTTCGAGTGTTTTTATCCAGTTTCTCCTCGAATTTTCCACTTTTCCAGGCCGGTTTCGATCGGGAAAACTGTCAACTATATGCGAGCCCGAAGGGCCGGAGTTATACGCGAGCCCGAAGGGCCGGAGTTATATGCTAGCCCGAAGGGCCGGAGTTATACGCGAGCCCGAAGGGCCGGAGTTATACGAGAGCCCGAAGGGCCGGAGTTATTTTAATCACGGGGCCCAGTTCTATTGGTCAGCGGATAATTTGGAGCCAATCAAAAACCGGGAATATTCAAAATGCGATTTTTAGGGCCCAAATGCCATTTAAAGGATAGAAAAGTGTAATGGTGGAGAAAATTGAAGGAATATTTGCTATCTTTAAAAAAACAAGATGTAAGAGAAATGGCGCTATAACGAGACAATTTTTTTTTGTAGATGACTCCACTGACTGAAGAATCTTACAGGAAAAAGATTGATTCATTGCTGACATCATGGCACTGAATGTAATAAAAATTGTCTATCATTGTAATAAATAATTTGCATAATCGTCGTAACATACTTATGCAGGTAAAATATCGATAATCGAAAAATGATGATAAGGTAATTAGTAGAAGAAACCAAGTCCCATTATGTCCATATAGGAATTATTTAACAGGCAGAATAAGTAGAATAGAATCGGCTCGTCGCCAAAGAAATACTTGTCTGATCCTTTTTGGGCTTATGAACTAGTTTTCTTGTATTTCTGATAATTATATTTTATTTATAGAAGGAGGTAATATACCTACTTGTACTTTCTTAGGTATCATTCATTAAAAATAGAAATATGTTTTTTTTTCCATTTCAACTCTTCTCTTTTGTCTTGCCTTAAACATTCTTCTACCTTACTTGTCTTTACTCTATTCATTTAAATTATTTATTTCTTATAAGTGTCACATTGCGTCAGGGCTGCCGAGAGCTAGGTCGGGCCCTTTTTTAGTCCCCCCTTATTAAAATCCGGGCCCCCCAGGTCTTACGGGCCCCGGGAATTTGTTTGTTAGTAGGAAGTTCCAATATTTTATTTGCAATATTGTATTTAAAACCGAAACAGGCTTGAAATATCATTCAATTAGACATTCGGATATTTGTCTTGTCGAATGTGACACTTGCAAAGCGAAATTCAAACGAAAAGGCAATCTAAAGAATCACATTATAACGCACTCGAATATTTATCCTCTTGCATGTGATACTTGCAAAGCCAAATTTAAACGAAAAACCAATTTAAAGGATCACATTTTGACACATTTGGATATTTATCCTTTCGAATGTGACACTTGTAAAGCGAAATTTAAGCGAAAAGGCGTTATTCATCTTTTTGAATGTGACACTTGTAAAGCAAAATTTAAACGTATAATCTGGGCCACCCAGGTCTTACGGGCCCCGGGAATTTGTCCCGTCTACCCTCCCCCCCCCCCCCCCCCTCCCTCTTGTCGGGCCTGCATTGCGTTGGTTTTTTACCCAGAGGTTTTTCAGCTCATGATTATCAATGTTCACAAGTTTGTATATTTTCATCAAATCACTATCTATCTTATGTAGACATAGGTATCCAGGGGCGTCAAATATAGAATTACTTCCAAAGCCCTAGTTGGTGTTGTGTCATTGCACCAGTGATGTTGAGGCATGTCATTCTTTGAATGTGGTCTAGTTTTTGGCTTATAGTATTCTGTTTGGCCCTATGTCCCCAGACAATGACCCATAGGTAAGCATAAACCTGATGATTGTATTGATCCACATAACTACCTTGGGAAACAAATCCCAGGTCTTACCGATAGTACGTCTACACTGTTCATAGGCGATATATGTTTTCTGTATCCTTTTAGCGATATGATAAGTTCATGTTAGTTTGCAATCGAGTGTCACTCCCAGATATTTGACCTTGGCAGCAAAACTTAGTAGTTTCCTCTTTCTTGTGAATAGGACCATTTCAGTATTTTTGGGGTTGATGAACAGAGTGTATTCCGTGCACCATCTTTCTATAATTCGAAGAGCATGTTGCATGCGTTCGCAGAGCAAATTCTCGAATTTGCCTCTATGCAAGATGACTACGTCATCTGTGTGGGCTATTGTGTAGTGGTTGTCATTTAGTTAGGTGGACAATGAGGCTGTTCAGAACCATGCTCCACAGGAGAGGTGATAGCACGCTGCCCTGCGGGCAGCTTCTTGTGACCATTCCTTAAGTGTGGAGGGGCTCAACATTAATTTGTACAATTCTTTTGGAAAGCATATTGAATATCCATCCGGTAATAGTTTCCGGAGTATTCCTTTCTGTCAGTGAGTGGCTAATTTTTTGAAAGGTGGGTTTGTCAAAGGCCCCCCAATGTCGATGAAAACCCCGTTCCAATGTTTTATTTGCAATACTGTATTCAAGACCGAAACAAACTTGAAATATCATTCAATTACACATTCGGATATTTGTCTTTTCGAATGTGACACTTGCAAAGCGAAATTCAAACGAAAGGGCAATCTGAAGAATCACATTTTAACGCACTCGGATATTTATCCTTTTGCATGTGATACTTGCAAAGCCAAATTTAAACGAAAAACCAATTTAAAGCATCACATTTCGACACATTTGGAAATTTATCCTTTCGAATGTGACACTTGTAAAGTGAAACTTAAGCGAAAAAGCGTTATTCATCCTTTTGAATGTGACACTTGTAAAGCAAAATTAAAACGTACAGGTCTTACGTGCCCCGGGAATTTGTCCCGTTTACCCTTCCCCTCTTGTCGGGCCTGCATTGCGTTGATTTTTCAGCTCATGATTGTCAATGTTCGTAAGTTTGTATGTTTTCATCAAAATACTTACTATCTTATGTAGCCATTATTATATCACAGCACTTTTTCTTCAGTCTATATTTCTGCAGATCTACTTCCATTTATATGGCTTAAAAAAAAAGTAGCCATCGTTCCGTTCTGATTTATGACCCCCAAGCAAAACTCTGAGGTTGTTCAAGTCGAAACCTCACCGCGGCCATAAATTCCGTAAAAGCCAATCACCGAAATAAATGTAGTCTTCCCCAAGTCAAACAAAGGAACCATCGGCCTGGTGCCGCGTATCGGCGCGTTCTAGGAACCCAGGGACCATGTTAACTTCTCGGTACCCAAAGGACGGAACCAGACCAGATGTTCGGCTTCGGAAAAATGCCGTGGCCGTGTATCGAATATCCCGATTGTTTTTTTTTTGTGATACCGGCGCCATGTCCGCCGAAGAAGAGGAAAAAGGGACGTGAAACGACCTTAAGCGGCCCTGACAAAAGTGGAACCCACTTGTAATTTAAATAGATTATTAAACAAAAAGTCAAATGTGTTGATAGAAACATGTATAGAGCAACTACTTAATTCTTTATAAGTTGTTGAGGCTCTTAATTTGAGAAACGGTTTAAAACTTTTGGAAGAAGAAACCGAGACATGTAGACAGCAGGTAGCAAATTGATGATGGCTTGTCTTGTCTGTCTGCCCGAAAAGTAGTTTTTTTTTCTGGGAGTCTTTATTTGTTTTTTGATGGTTAAGTTTGTCTCAAACGTCGTTTAAAGACGATTCATTGAGATATATAACCAGTGTGAGTGTTGTAGTTTGAACTTATAAGTTATTGACTAATAACAAATTCGAATCGATATATAATGGGCTGGCTTCGGCGAGACGTGTACAAGTAAATATAGATACGGCAACTTATTTTGAACAAAAGTTAAGTACATATACAACGAAAATAGCGCGATGGCGCCTACGAACGATAAATGTTTACCAGACGAGGCGCCTGCCTGGGTTACGTTCGCACCGTAGTCCGTTCGGATTTCTCTCTCCCATGCATTCGCTAATCAACCTTTTAATAAATATTAATTATTTGATTTGCCACCACTAGTAGTAGGTATCACACAAAAAAACAAAAACCTGGCCTCGTTCCAAAGTCTTTAGTTTCCGCGTTTTTTTTTTTATGTTGTTTTGCATCCATAACCATGTAAACAGAATCTCTAAACCCATAAATGGAAAATATGATATGGACAAAAAAGGAAGTAGCCTAAGAGGCACCAGTTACATAAAATTGTCTTGCAACTAGGCATGGTCCAGAAACATCTTTTACGTTCCAAGCCAATAGACAATATGACAATTGTGCAATTTGATTATTGATTTACTCTTATCTTCTTGTTTTTGTGTTAAGTGCCTTCACGAGTGTGTTTGTAAACTTTTGCAACAAAATACGTAAATGTGTGAAAAAATTCAAAAGTTCCATTGGCAATCACCGAGCCTCAATCAAAAATTGCGTACAAACAGGACAACATGTTTCCTCAAACAAATAGCATTTTAATTTTGATACATTGGCCCCTCAAAATAGCATCAGGGTACTTTGGCTCATTGAGTAGAAATTGTTGAAACCGCCACTCATCATACTTTTAAGTGCAGCCAAGCATGTGCCGCAAGCCATACTATGTCTTACATTGTTGAGAATTTATTGAAAACAGGAGGAGTGAGTTTATTTGGTGCCCACATATAAATGACACTTAGATAAGCATTTATTTAACTAAGATATTATTAGAATATAACCGCAATAATTAAACAGAACTATGTATGTTTGGATTTATTGTTGCTGTAATACACGTTCCAATAATTTTATTTGAAACTATGTACTATGTATTAAGCAACTAATTTATGTGTTGTTTTATAACCTCTATGACTGCCAACAAATTCTAACTCGATTTTTCTTTACATATGTAGAAACTCCTCCACCCCCTTATAGCCGAACTAATGAAGATAGGATACGACCTGAAGGTAAGTTTATTAAAAATATTATTTTTATTAATTAAGCGGAATTCCAACTGCGTGGGTATTTCTAGTTAAAGCTAATGAACTGAATCCTCTGTACTTATGTGTAAAACCAAGCGTATCTAATATTGTACACCATTATTATGAAAAGCTCAGCCTTCAGTTCAGCAAGGTCGTGAGCATTTAACTCTTGAGACACCGTTGCCACGTATTTATTAAAATTGCCCTTAAAAAAATGAAGAATATAGTGCAAGTTCTTGTATACCTACCCTTATTTATGAAAATAATTCTGGAATGTTTCAAAAAAAAAGCATCATGTTTACAAATCTCTTGGCTTGGCTACTCTTAAAATTCAAACCCGACAACTGCTGTTGACAACTACGCCACAGAGTGTTGTAAAGTATCAGTTTACAGATTCCGTAATGCCGGCAAGATGATGGCGTTCGGAATAGTTGAGATTACTTACTGGAATTTACAATAACAAACATTAAAAGGGGCGTGGTCCCTGCCCTATTCATAAATAATACTTTGTTTAACTGACTGATGCAAGCCTGAGTTTATGGTATGGTTTTTAATTTCTGATTGATTTTGTATAGGAAAAACAAATTCTCATAACAAGAACCAATTTGACAAAGAAGCCTAGTAAAGAATGGACAATCATCAAAGTTTATTGAGCAAATAATATATTTCAAATGATTCTCTCCCCTTTTATCGTCGCACTTTCTAGAATTCCTAAGTAAACCACTTATTCCTTATGGTCATGCCCAAACACTGCCGGAACAGTTTCAAAGTCAACACTGGCAAAAGTAGTCCATTATCTCGTGCGAATAAAACCCGGCTTTGGCAAACACTATTATAGTAAAAGCTCGAGTAAACGCCTCGTGATACATAAAGCCATTCATCTGTAAGGAGCCGCATCCCGTTTCCCGTCAGTTTATCTCTCCATTTCCTCCGGGTTGATGGATCCTTTATTGGGATATCGGACACCTGTTGCTTCCTTCCCAACTATACGACGATATTGCCGACAAATACACTGAGAGAACTGGAATTTTTGAAATATGGAAATTTTATGGAAAACTTCCCTGGTAATGTGTATAATAATTATGAATCATTTTCAAGTTCTCCTTGGTATAATATGAGACACCTCAAATTGATGAGGAGGCGGGATTTTCACAACAAAATGTTTCCACACAGTGCTTATTTAATTGAACTTTACAAATCAACCCAAAAAGAATATAGAAAATAACTGTATATGTGTTAAACATATATGGAGAACACTAAACACTATAATCAACAACTCCAAACCCAGGAAAGACCGCTTGCTACCCAAGTTAGTACATGTGGGAGTTGTGGGACACACTGGGCAAAACCCACAGGATATTGCCAACTTGCTAAGCCAATACTTTTCCGGAATTGCTGCAAAATTAGCCAAAAACATCCCCCTAACAATGTTTTCCCCTCAACTCCAACCAACTTCTACTGCCTATGTAAATCGATGGGAACCTGTGACTACAGAGGAGGTCACTGTTCCATATAAAAATAAATAGTTACATTGTATATATATACAACATTTTTGTATCTATCCACTACATAAAATACCAAAATCACTATGGGGGCTCCGCCCCCATAGCACATTCACTACGGGGGCTCAAGCCCCCATTCCCCCATTGCCCCCATTGCCCCTATTGCCCCCATTGCCCCCATTGCCCCCATTGCCCCCATTGCCCCCATTGCCCCCATTGCCCCCATTGCCCCCATTGCCCCCATTGCCCCCATTGCCCCCATTGCCCCCATTGCCCCCATGGTTCCGGCGCCTATGCCATTTGTTTAAGGGTGACGATGCACAGAACCAAACAACTACAGGCCCATTTCCTTGCTCCCAGCTATGTCAAGATCATGCATCTTTATCCATTTTTGCAAGACTTGCAATATTCACTCTACAATAAGTCTCATTCCAGCCAACCACAATACCAGACTCAATGAAAACTTAAAACCGTCGGCAATGAACACTACAACTGGCCAACGCAGCATCTTGTCAAAAGGACTAAGGTACTACAATCCAGAATCTGTTAAAAGGTTGAACATAACTTGCTTTAAGTGTAAGCTGAAGCAGCTAATCTTCGATGGATACTTTGGGACTATACAATAAAAGACTTTATCTGCAATTTAGAACTAATATATTCATGAATGCAAAATCTTTGTGATACAGTACCTATTTGTACCGGATTTTTTCTCTTGTGTGATATTGTAATAATATCGTATATTGTGATAATGTTATATATGATACTGAATGACCAGCATAGCTCTCTAGCTCAGAGTCTCTAGTTTAGTTACATACATCTATTGTTTAACTGATGAAAAAAAGTCAGATTTTGTAGAGAACTAAGAACTCTCTCAATACCAACTTGATATGTTAAATATTCTTTTAGATACCTCTTCCAGAAAATGTCTGTAAGATATTGCGATAATCTCCACTGTTTTTCAGGATTGTACCCGGTCGATTCACCGAGATTTTTACCATGTCAAAATTGGTTGAACAGTTGACTTCCGAATTGCTCGTGATAGAATGTCGCTGGAGTGGAGAGTTGTCGTGGACTATCGAAAATTAAAGGAAAAGACAATTGACAACAAATATCCCTTACCTAACATATCCGATTTACTAGGTAAATTAGGCAGATGTCAATACTTCACAACGCTAGATCTTGCCTCGGGATTTCACCAAGTGATGTTCCCAAAATGGCGTTTAACACCGAAAATGGCCATTATGAATACCTTAGAATGCCATTTGGTCTTAAAAACGCTCCAGCCACATTCCAGAGCGTAATGGACACAATACTTAGAGGGATACAAAATTAAAAGTGTTTAGTGTATTTAGATGACATCATAATATTCTCGACGTCGTCATTGCGAGAACACATCAACAACATAAAAGCCGTTTTTCAATGAATTAGAGACTCCAATTTCAAAATACAACTTGATAAGAGCGAATTCTTACAAAGAGAAGTCGCCTATTTAGGACATGTTGTTACCCCAGAAGGCGTAAAACCCGATCCCTGTGAAATTATTGAGCGTTCCACCTTCTGCGAGAAATTGTTTCGCATTGGACATTGTGAATTTTGCAGTGGATGGAAAACAACTCACTTAGAGAAGATTGTATATATGAAGTACCTACTTGAAGCAGTTGAGCGTGTGAAAATTTGGAGGAATTGGGTAGAATGTTTGGTCTCACTGTAGATCCAGACAGAAGCAGCTAGCAATTCTAAGTTTGCTCCAGACTATGGTATAGCGAGTGAGTCCTATGGAAGTCCTATCCACGTTTTATCTGTTTAACGTAGATCTCAATGTGGTTCTATCAGAGTGGTACCAAAAAGGTTGCTGAAGAGAGGCTATCAAAGAGGAATCTAGATCCAGCCAAGAATCCGTCAAATACAGCCTAGAAGCTGTCTAGATACAGCCTAGAATCCTGTCTAGATACAGCCTAGAATCCTCTAGATACAGCCTAGAACCCTATATTGATGTTCGTATAAAAAACAGATCGAGCCCCAAACATTCTTACCTCTAACTGAGGGATACTTCAGGCCAAAAGTGAAGTCTTAAACTTCTAAAAGCTGCTCGGAAAGATCCTATTGAAGAAATGAAACACGTGTTGTAGATTAATAATTCCTGAAGAAAATCTCAAAACTTACCGAAACAAAATCCGAAATGACCAAGGGTCAACTCTAGCCAATGATCAACAAGAAATTAGTCTGACTTGAGTTTCCCTGGCACAAAATTCCAAAAAGTCTTGCCTAAAAACAATCAGGCCAAAACCGACCTCACACCATGAGGTCTCAAATCCAAAGGGCCGATTCTTCTTCTCAGATTTAGTGAGGATGGAATTGTCGATTCTGAAAGACATAAAAACATTAGAATATCTGCAGATAGGTACTCCTATACTAGGGATAGGAAGAATAATTGAATAAAAACAACCAGATCTTATATATTGTTCCAAGTCACTAAGTAAACCATGGTACAGTCAGATTGGAAAAGAAACTTTAGGAATGCCGTACTGTAAATCGTTTTAGGCAATTTTTTATTTGGAAGAAACTTTGAAAGGGCTGGTCATGAGTCTCTGGTGAAAATTACATTGAGAATAGTTAATTCTAGGGATTTCTGGATTTTCAGGTTTTTGTATATAAAGAGCGTAAGTTGTTGTAGTTGTCAAAGATCGTGAACCCATGAAAATTCCTGAAAACAATATGGCAGGAGATTTTGTTTTCCAATACTTGATAGAGCCGCCTCCATTTCGCGTATTGTAACTGTCTTAATAATTAGTAGGTATGAACCTATAAATCTTATAGAATGCATGAAATAGTAAAGCAGCCAAACTGAAAGATGAAGCTATGTATCACAGCTTAAAAATCTAAGAATATCAGATGAGATCCTCTAAAGGGCCGGAGCAAATTTATGAAAAATCGACACACCATTGCAAAATGTCACAAGCAGAAGGATAAGTTCAACCTCCAACCCTTCTGCTGTCAAGGCTGTCTAGGAATTCCAAATTCCAAGAATAGAAGAGTAGTGAGTAGTGACACCTATTTAGAGGCAATTGGAAAACAGCCTTAACAGCAGAAGGGTGGTTGGATGTAGTAGAATCTCCAGAGACAAGCGTTTTTAGTCAGAATGACAGACAAGGCCTTGAAAGGTTACGGGGGCATTTTTGAGCCCAAATGGCAATATTTGATCAGGAGGGAAAGGAGTAGAATCTCCACAGACAAGCGGTTTTAGACATAATTACAGACAAGGTATTCCTTTTTGAAAGGTTGCGAGGGCATATGTGAACCCAAATGGCATTATTTGATCAGGAGTAGAATCTCCAGAGACAATCGGCATTAATCTGGCAATGGTGTTGAACAATGAACCGAACAGATCCGATTATTTACGATCCGACTCGTTGATGAAGACATGACACGATTTTCTAAGTGGGTGATTCAAATTGTTTGACAGATATTCAAACAGAATTAAACTTGAAAATACGAGGAATTAAATAATGAAAAAGTGATCTGTTTGTATTTTACACTTAACATAAAACCAAAATGGTGGATGTAAATGTACGTAATATGGATGTTTGAAAATGTACCTTCATAAGACGTACAAAAATGGACGTCTTATGTTCGTTCTGAACGTTCGGAATAAGTCATATGGTAAATATGACAAAAAATGGAGGTTTTATGTATGTAGTGTGTTTGCTGGCGAGGTAGATACGTCTTTAATCTTATAGCCCTTCTCTCAAAGGAAAAACTTTGTAAATGATGGGTTAGTTACAAGCCCAAAAGTATGACGTCCTTAAAACTTCTTGAAAAAGCCACAAGCTGGTAGGTTTCTAATCATATAATCATAAATTCGCAAAAAATGGATGAGAATTTCAATATGAAGAAGCAAAAACACAACTCGGTGGGGTATCCAATAGGAGACGATGTATCTTCTGCCGTGTCGCAAAACGGCCATCATCATCATCGGCAATCTTGATATAAAACCTTCCGTCGCGGTACGACAGTGCTTCCTGGCTGGCGCCTGGCGGTTCTAAAAATAGAAAGATGGCGGCCAGACGACGCCGCACCACGATGGATGCCATTGCATCGACACACTCCACGAATTTCGATTTTTTTTTTCTATTCGATTAATTTCTACGCCCACGGCACAACAGATTTGACACCAATTGACAGCCGAAACGCGTCCCAACTTGATTGTAGCTGCCAGTTAAATCAAAAGTCGAAAAGTAGGTATTTCGTGCCAAGATTATTGACGATTAAATTACCCAGTTTGCGACAAAATGTCCAATTAAAATAAATTCTTTAGAACAAGAAAAGGTTTAAACTCAGAATTCTACTACAAATACGTTGGTACCTACTAGAAGAAAGATTTTCTTTGTTTTTTCTACATTTGAATTACCTTTAGCAGTAGTTCTTTTTTTGTATATGCAGCTGGTCAAAAGCAAACACCACACTACAGACCGCAGTCTACTTACATGTTTTAGTTCTTTAAAATGTGTTTTAACAACACTCGAACTGGAAAGTAAGGACGTTGGAGGCCGCTTATTAGAGTACTGGCTTTTAAACTAAGTACTTAGGGCAAGTAAAGACAGGTGGTCATATTTAAAAAAAAAATTAGTTCCATCGTGAGAAACCATTTCCTCTATTTTGCTTCAGCTATTAAATTCCCACGCAAACGATGTTATCTTGTTTTAATATTTAATTAGGAATAATTTCGTAATATCAGCTCGTAAAATCTTGGCTAGATTGACAAAATTATGCAAAACTTATAATTAGTAAGTATAGAATGGGAATTTTGTCCATAGAATCAACAGTTGATCGGAAATGTGCGAGACGCAGATTGAAAGAGATGCAAGATACACTGAGTAAATGTTTGTTTATATGGCAGTTTAGTGACATTAACTGGAATTCATTTTGTTTTTATTTAAACAAAAAAAAAAAAAAACGATGGGGCACTTTTTCACTTTGTATTATCATGCGTGTTTGATAGCAGTGTTGCCAGAGAGTAAAAATTTTTTGTACCAAAATTAAAGAAAAATTGTACCAGAGCGGGTTGGCCAGGAAAGACACGCTGATTCCTTCCGTGTAGCGCGCGTGCGACCCAGAACATCTAAGGATATCACAGACCTGTAATATTCATAATAGGTATTAAAATCAATTGACAATGAACGGACTCACTCATATAACTCCGGCCCTTGAGGCTCGTATAACCTCGGCCCTTCGGACTCGTTACGTAATTAAAACAACACCAGCTATTCAGGCTGGATTTGAAAAAAACATAATTATGGCAATACTGCTTATGATACAACAAACGTTAAAAAATTGAAGTTTCAAAGTAGGCCTTGTTTTCTTTAAAACTCGATACAAAATGGCATTTCTTTGTTGCCCTGTGGACTCAAGATTGAAAACACTCTCGCCCTTCGGGCTCATGATTTAAAAAAAAAAATGCCATTTCAATCCTCTAGCGTTACAGTGTTGCCAAAAGTTAAAAATTTCAATCAGCCTACTACATCATAACAAACGTTTCTTGATGTCAATTGCCACTTGTCAACGTTTTACATTTACAATTACAAATGCTCCAAAATTACCGTTAAAATGTGGCAACGTTGCTGTTGTAGGCCTCAATCTGAATCACAAGGCTGTCAATTGACAAAAAAAAGTCATAACAATCGTAGATGGTCCTGAAAATTAACTCGTCAATTGTCAAAAGTCATAATATTGTATGTAGGCTTGTTAGTTGTCAAAAAAATGAGTAATTATTCCAAGTGTTTGAACCGGGAACAATCGAAAATTTACTCTGATGATACTTTGGCTCGATTTAAATTGTTTCCTACTTTATTTCGCTCTTTATCTTACTCATTTATAATCGCTTTTGGTTTTTTACTAAAGTATCCTACCTTGTCGTCTTCTTTGTTTTACTCACTAAAATCTGGAAAAACATTATGTTTGAGATTGTAATTATGGCAACGTCGCTTTTGATCAAGTAGGTCTTGTAATGTAATATCATTTGGCATTTTAGACAGTCGGCCATTTTCGAGTGTTTTTATCCAGTTTCTCCTCGAATTTTCCACTTTTCCAGGCTGGTTTCGATCGGGAAAACTGGTAATTATATGCGAGCCCGAAGGGCCGGAGTTATACGAGAGCCCGAAGGGCCGGAGTTATTTTAATCACGTGACCCAGTTTATAATTCTATTGGTCAACGGATAATTTGGAGCCAGTCAGAAACCGGGAATATTCAAAATGCGATTTTTAGCGCTCAATCAGAGAGCCGGGAATATTCAAAACTTTAGTTTTATCAAGTTGACTTTGGAATGTTGGTTTTCTATTGGGTTTTCTTAAGATTTTTACTATTTTCAGAAAATGGTGGTTTTTGCAAACATATACTATTTTATCGTTGTCTTTGTCTTATTCACTATAATCAACAAGTAAACCTTGTAATGTCATTTTCATTGAAATTAAACTAAAAACAAGTTTCCGATGCTTTATCTAGGGAATTTTAATTATTATAATCATTATTTATTAATTATTTAACAATTTTCAATTGAATTTTAAACAAAAAACTCATTTAAAATGTTATTTTTGTTTTCCGAGATGTAATGTGGAAATGTTGCTTTTAGTCGGCCGTTTTGAAGTGACGTCTTGTGATTTTTTGCCAGTTTTTCCTCAAATTTTCGACTTTTCCGGGGATTTTTAATGGAAAAAAGCGATTTAACATACGAGGCTTTGAGTTTTCTTCATTTTCTAGCAAAAATTTCCACTTTTAAATGCCATAATTAGCAAAAGCCCATTTAAAATGCTTTTGATGTGGCAACACCGCTTGTGGCTAACTTCAATCAAGAAGGCCTTGTAATAAATATCATTTTTCATTTTTGACAGTCGGATATTTCCATTTGAGGTGTTTGCATTTTCATCCAGTTTTTACTAGAATTTTCCACTTTTCCGGGCTGGTTTTGATCGGAAAAAACCAATTTAAAGTACGAGGCTTTGAGTTTCCTTCATTTTGTATCAAAAATTTCGAGTTTTTTTAACGGGGTAAGTAACAAAAACTTAAGTTTCATCAAGTAAGCTTTGGAATATCATTTTTCAATGGTTTTTCTTTGGATTTTCCGCTTTTCCTACCAGGAAAACTGATTTAAAGTACGAGGCTTTGAGTATTCTTTATTTTCTGCCGAAAACCTAAACTAAACACAAACTACATCAACCAAAAACCACAAAACGAGTGTTACATTGGGGACGCCATCTATTTACGAATCAAAAATTATTGTTATATCGAATTTGGGGTGACTGCTATAGACGTCATGTCCCAGGCAAGGGAGAAGGCAGACAATTGACTCTTTAAAACTTTGGGAAAAATAGAAAATTGTACCAAACATGCCAACGTCGTACCAGCATACTTTTTCAAAACGAATGGTACCAAACCTGGTACCACCTCTAGCAACATTGGCGGGCGATTTTGGAAATTTTCTAACAACCCAACCAAAAGGAAGCACTTTTAGGGATTCATAATTCTGTTGAAATTAGTATTCTTCAATTTTAGAACGTGGATTCCTTAACCGTAAAGCTATAGGGTTTTTCTCATTAATTACTGGTGACAGAACAAATTATTAATTAACGTATAAATAAACTTCCGGCATATCTAAGTAACAAGAAATTAGCAATAAATTGCAACATTAGTTGAAATCTTGATGTACATCTGGGCTCTCACGTTTCTTTGAAACATATTGTTTACTTCTGATACCCAGAAATTCGAATATGAACCCGACATACTTAGGTTATGAACAATTAATCATAATAATTTGGCTTAAAAATGTATATACGAGTAACTATCAATTCAATTATTTTACCTATACTTACTAGTTATCTTTGATGTAATACTCTATACATTCTCAGATCACTGAATTTAAATTATTTTTCCATGAATTTGCCTTATATTATTAGTACATTGCTCCCTAACATAATGCCTTACCCCCCTAGTAAAATTATCTCTTCCATTTGATGTCAGTAGCATAAAAAATTGTGCAGGTGTGTAGGGTGCAAACTGCGGATGTGTCTGTGAGTCCCCCATTGTGTCGGTTGGCGCCACTTGTGGCTCATACACGTCGCCAAAGTTTGATGGTTGTCTGAAGGTGGGACTACCCGCTTTGATGGGACTTCAAAGGTCATTAACCACCCATAATGAATGCAGTTTTACAATAATTTGTATCAGTTGCCATTAAACTAATCGATTTGTTTTATTCAATAGACTCGCCAAACTTTTTTTGTGCGGAAAACAATAGATGGCGTGAACATAATTAGGATTTTAGGCGCCACCACGAAAATTCCGCAGTCAGTTTTATATTTAACCTTCACTATGGTTTTAACTGGCATCCTGGCTTTGTTTTGCATCTTTTTATTGCTTTTTGGTTTATTAGTCATCTAAAACTGTTCGTTTTTTTTTTTGGTTTTTATCAGCCTTGACATAGTTTGCATACCAGTCACATAATATAGTGTCACTTGTGACCCAAATATTTTGTTTAGTAGATTTTTATGGGACTGGGGATCAGAGTTAAAAACTTTTTTCGCTGCCAAGATTTCTGTTTATCTCATATCACTGCGTAAATATACGTGGAGATGGTAATTGCTGGGAATTCTTCTACTACTAATAAAACAAACATGAAACAAAAAAAGACAGATACTAAGATGAAGAAAAATACAAACGAGATAAATGAAGCAAAGACGAAATCTTAGATTCAGGCAGCAATATCATGACGGAAATTAGCAAAAAAACTTATAAAGAAGAAAGGAGTCGGCATTAAGCAGGAGTTCTTTGATAAATAGGATAAAATCCTAGTAGATATTGGATGAAATAGAGAAATAATAATGGGGATTTCAATGGAAGAAGAAGGTCGAACAATAGTCCAGTTGTAGGACCATTTGGAGAAGAAATAATCAATGATGATGGCTAAAGGCTCCTATACATCTGTGTGAGACCTACAATCTTAGAACAAACAACGAATTTTTCAAACACAAAGATATTCACCGCTTCACATGAATAATACAGAATAACGGTAATTTAAAAACTATTATTGACTATATGAACAAACATAGAGATAAACAACGTAAGAGTCCTAAGATGAACAACTTTCAGGTCTGAGTAGTCAGAGCTAAAATAAAGTTGAAATTTAGGAAAATGAATATGAAGTTAATAAAGACACAAAAAGACAACTAAGAGCGTGCATTAAGGAAAAACACGATAGATCTAATTGGGTCGCAGTGCAGAGAGGTCCATAAACTAAACACCTCAACCATAACAATCTACAATCTAGGTCCGAGACTTCATCTCAGAGGAAAAGCAGATGCTCTATTGTTCCTAACTCCTGATAAGGTGACTCGCATAAATGGAGATATTTTCTTAGCAGTGGCCTATCAGAAACCCTGTGGTGAAACAAAGGTTTTCCTTGACATGTCCAGGTTCTTGCTGCAACTTCATTGAGGTAGCTGAGCAGATTCCTAGCTAGTTGACAGGAAGTAGTCTCATCCCACCTGGACGTGAA
Organism: Ceutorhynchus assimilis; assembly: GCA_917834065.1. Lineage (NCBI taxonomy): Eukaryota > Metazoa > Arthropoda > Insecta > Coleoptera > Curculionidae > Ceutorhynchus > Ceutorhynchus assimilis. The sequence goes on from OU892279.1 coordinate 53,302,251, forward strand.
GTCTTCATGGGTGATTTTTTTGATCATCTTAGTCAGGGTAGCAAGAGCAGATCAGAAGGCTCAGGTCCCCATGATATCGGGGAGTTAGCTGCCTTCGCTAGTCTGTTTGATGAGTTAATGCCACGACACTGCGCGTGCCCCTTGAACCACTTAACAGAAATCCTGTTTTATAGGGCGGTAACTGCCAGTGACATTCTAGTACTGACCTCGCGGCAAAGTGGCTGTTTAGGACGGATAAGCCTTGTCTACCAACTAAAACTGGAGTATCATTGTCTTAAAAAGTGCACCATATAGCTAATAACGAGTCATGGGATAAGGAATGTGAAGAAATTAACACTTACATAGGAGGAAGTAAATGCCCAGAGGTATGGAGATTTATATCAAATGTCAAAAACCCAGGAAAGGACAGAGCTGATATCCAGATTATTCAACCAGAGCAATGGATAGAAGAAGACAAGGGTCTATTAGAAGAAAGTAGACCGGAATATATATTAGATTCTTCAAGATATATTAAATTACATGGAGAAGTAGTTGTAATATCTGAAGAATGAGTAAAAATGATTCTTAAGAATAAGCGGCCCCGAAATGCTGAAATGGAGAACTGACAAGCTCTTTGAAGGTCTAACATTTAATTTATCATCAATAAATGCCTAAATAGACATCTTGTTCCACAAGACTGGAAAACGGCTTTTATATCATTTATTCACAAAAAAGGAAATAAGCTGGACTGCAATAACTATCGGGGCATATCAGCCACAGGCAGACTATACGGTAGAATCCTGCGTGATCTCATTGAAGTAGATTATAAAAACAAAGAAGAAGAAGAAGAACAATGTAGCTTTAGATCAGATACAGACTACTGAAAACTAGTCATGAAAAGAGATCTGCTACACATTTGGAAACCCACCTCACATTTGTGGACCTACAAAAAGCGTACGATACAGTCCCAGTATCCAGACTATGGAAGGTCCAACATCAATCATACCTATATAACGGCATGTAAAGAACAATCAAGAATTAAGATAGGTAAAAAACTCACAGACAGATTTATAGTGAATAAAGGACTACGTCAAGGATGTTGTATCTCTCCTACGCTTTTCAAAATATTGGTAGCAGTAGCACTAAAAAATTGGAAAAGGAAGATCCATGGAATGGGGATAGAGATAGATGATACGTGCCCTGTTTACTCTTCAGTTTGCAGACGATCAAGTCATAGTGGCCAATGACAAAGAGGACATGCAATATATGATTAGAAAGCTGAATGGGGCCTGAGAGTTACAAGCAGAATAAAGTATCTATGTGTGGGCACCCAGAAAGGAAACTTGGTAGTGGACGATGGTCAGGAAATACTGCAATGTCAGGAGTATGAGCATCTAAACAACACCGAAACAGATGTGAGAGAAATAGAAAAGCGAATAGAGTAATAGGATGCCTAAATGGAATCTTATATGGAGCAAGAGAAGACAAAATTAAATATATACGAGACAATGATGAACAGCAGCCGTTCATATGGAGCTGAGACTTGGAGAATTACAGACAGACAAGGGAAGAAAGTGGAAGCAGTTGAAATGGATGATATTAAAAGATCCATGCGAATTTCACGCAGAGAATAAGGAACGACAATATAAAATAACAAATGGGAAAAGAAGGCACGATAGTTCAGGACATTGTAAGGAAACAACTCACCTGGTACCAACACGTAGAACGAATGCCAAATACTAGGTGGCCCAAAAAAAATGCTGCATTGGCAGCCAATAGGTAGAAGAAAACGATGAAGACCAAAACTGGAATGACAAAAGTCCATGAGTGAGAGAAATATTTCATTAGAGGATTGCGATGATAGAAGAGGATGGAAATTAGGTGTCGGACAACGAAAAAAGATGTTCTAAAACGACTTATAAAGAAGCTTTTTCTTGAGACGAAAAAATTGATAATATATACAATGGCCAGTGGAAGTGGAATCAGCTAACAAACAACTGAAAAACCAACCAAAACATAGAGTAATTCCCAGATAAGGATTTAGAACAAGTAAAACTGCTAAATTGTTCAACAAAATTTGTACAGGTGGTCAATTGCCAAATAATCGTTGTCAGCATTTCGCATAGTTATGTGCATTTTTAGCCGCATTCTTTACCAAATATCGAATTACCATTGTATTACTAAGGCTCGAACCATCCCATTCGTTAAACAAATTCAGTAAAAACAGTCGCAATTTTAATGCGGAACTATGTTAATCGTTCGCCTTTCGGTATTCAAATGAGTCGAACTTTGACACTTGATTAAGCATTGTTTTATTCAAATGCTGTTTGTGTGTGCATATCAAACTATACCGACGAGTTTGAGTCACGACAGTTTTTTTTTTACATATTCTTCGTTATGGTAGGTACCCGCTGGCGGTTCTTTCGTTTTTGCAAAAAAAAAAAACTTGATTTTTCTACGTTTTAATGTAAAGGAAAATTCTTACAAAAATGTATTTATTTGCAGCTACAGCTTCAAATTTTAATGGCTTTCCTATAACCAATCTTTGTTTAGTTTTTCAGTGACTAAAGTATTCAGTTATAACTACACTCATGACAATAACGTGCTTACATTTTTTTTTTCTTGTAGTCAGTATTGAGATACAAGGGGTAAACCACCTTGAAAAATGTGTACACCCGAATCCAAGGGGCAAACCACCTAGGAATTCTTCGCCAAAAATGTGGGGAATTTAAAGGAATTTGTGGGAAATTTAGAGGAATTTGTGGGAAATTTAGAGGAATTTGTGGGGAATTTGAAGGAACTCATCGAAATTTATGAGAATTTAGGGAATTTATAGGGAATTTGAAAGTATTTTTATGTGGAATTTGAGAGAATTTGTGAGGAATATGGAGGAAATTGTAGGGCCATGACATCACTGAGGTTCACATTCTTATTATAAGAAATACTAATAAATGGAAATTTTAAATAAAATCTAGTTTTGTGTTGGACATTTTTATTAAAGAAATCTTCCCAAAATTACACTTCATGATTTAAGGTCCAAATTTAAAAAATTCAATAGAATAATGAATACAGTTTTTGTAGGCTGTTTTCCAAAATTTTTCATGTTACTGTTTTTCACTGGAAAAATTTGAAACTTTGGGAAAATGAGCTCCGTACCTTCCTCTCTACATGCAAAAAGTTTCAAAATTTTTCCTTCACTAGTTTTCCAGGAAAACTTTGAAATATTTGAGACTGTATTTTCAACCAATTCAGTTTTTGTGGGTTGATTCAAAATTCAAAATGTTCCTTTCTCTAGTTTTCCAGGAAAACTTTGAAATATGTGAGACTGTATTTTCAATTAATTCAGTTATTGGAGGTTGACTTCCAAGATTCCTCATGTTGTAATTTTGTACTGGAAAAATTTGAAATTTTAGAAATATGAGCTTCTCACCTTCCTCTTCACATGCAAAAAATTTCAAAATGTTCCCTTCTCTAGTTTTCCAGGAAAACTTTTAAATATGTGAGACTGTATTTTCAATCAATTCAGTTATTGGAGGTTGATTTCCAAGATTCCTCATGTTGTAATTTTGTACTGGAAAAATTTGAAATTTTAGAAATATGAGCTTCTCACCTTCTTCTTTACATGCAAAAAGTTTCAAAGATTTCCCTTCACTAGTTTTCCAGGAAAACTTTGAAATGTGTGAGACTGTATTTTCAATTAATTCAGTTATTGTAGGTTGATTTCCAAGATTCCTCATGTAATTTTCTACTGGAAAAATTTGAAATTTTGGGAAAATGAGCTTCTCACCTTCCTCTTTACTTAAAAAAAGTTTCAAAATTTTCCCTTCACTAGTTTTCCAGGAAAACCTTGAAGTATGTGAGACTTTATTTTCAATTAATCCAGTTATTGTATGTTGATTTCCAAGATTCCTCATGTTGTAATTTTCTACTTGAAAAATTTGAAATTTTGGGAAAATGAGCTTCTCACCTTCCTCTTCACTTACAAAAAGTTTCAAAACTTTCCCTTCACTAGTTTTCCAGGAAAACTTTGAAATATGTGAGACTGTATTTTCAATTAATCCAGTTATTGTAGGTTGATTTCCAAGATTCCTCATGTTGTAATTTTCTACTGGAAAAATTTGAAATTTTGGGAAAATGAGTTTCTCACTTTCCTCTTATACAAAAAGTTTCAAAATTTTCCCTTCACTAATTTTCCAGGAAAACTTTGAAATATTTGAGACTGTATTTTCAACTAATTCAGTTTTTGTAGGTTGATTTCCAATATTTCTTATGTTGTTATTTTCCACTAGAAAAATTTGAAATTTTAGAAATATGAGCTTCTCACCTTCCTCTTTACATGAAAAAAATTTCAAAATTCAAAATGTTCCCTTGTCTAGTTTTCCAGGAAAACTTTTAAATATGTGAGACTGTATTTTCAATTAATTCAGTTATTGGAGGTTGACTTCCAAGATTCCTCATGTTGTAATTTTGTACTGGAAAAATTTGAAATTTTAGAAATATGAGCTTCTCACCTTCCTCTTCACATGCAAAAAATTTCAAAATGTTCCCTTGTCTAGTTTTCCAGGAAAACTTTTAAATATGTGAGACTGTATTTTCAATCAATTCAGTTATTGGAGGTTGATTTCCAAGATTCCTCATGTTGTAATTTTGTACTGGAAAAATTTGAAATTTTAGAAATATGAGCTTCTCACCTTCTGCTTTACATGCAAAAAGTTTCAAAATTTTCCCTTCACTAGTTTGCCAGGAAAACTTTGAAATGTGTGAGACTGTATTTTCAATTAATTCAGTTATTGTAGGTTGATTTCCAAGATTCCTCATGTTGTAATTTTCTACTGGAAAAATTTGAAATTTTGGGAAAATGAGCTTCTAACCTTCCTCTTTACATACAAAAAGTTTCAAAATTTTCCTTCCACTAGTTTTCCAGGAAAACTTTGAAACATGTGAGACTGTATTTTCAATTAATTCACCTATTATTATAGGTTGATTTCCAAGATTCCTCATGTTGTAATTTTCTATTGGAAAAATTTGAAATTCTGGGAAAATAAGCTCCTCACCTTCCTCTTTAGTCTTTACATGCAAAAAGTTTCAAAATTTTCCCTTGACTAGTTTTCCAGGAAACCTTTGAAATATTTGAGACTGTATTTTCAACTAATTCAGTTTTTGTAGGTTGATTTCCAATATTTCTTATGTTGTTATTTTCCACTAAAAAAATTTGAAATTTTAGAAATATGAGCTTCTCACCTTCCTCTTTACATGTAAAAAGTTTCAAAATTTTCCCTTCACTAGTTTTCCAGGAAAACTTTGAAATGTGTTAGACTGTATTTTCAATTAATTCAGTTATTGTAGGTTGATTTCCAAGATTTTTCATGTTGCTGTTTTCCACTTGTAAGAGACATTTTAGGAAATTTGAGAGGAGTTTGGAGGAATTTGTGAGAATTTGAAGGAATTCGCAGGGAATTTAGAGGAATTTGTGGTGGGGTATTTAGAGAAGTTCATGGTGGGGTATTTGGAGGAATTTGTGATGGGGTATCTGGAGGCATTAGCAGGAATTATGCATTTGAGGAATTGTTTGCACCAATTCTGGGATGGTGGATTACCCCTTGCCCGAATCCCACGAAATCCTACTAGAATCTTACTGGAATTTCACGGAATCATATTGAAATCTCACACAATTCTACTGGAATACCACGGAATCCTACTAGAATCCAATGGAATTCCTTGTGATTTTTTAGAATTATTTTGAACGCTAAGCAAGGGAATAATCTGGACTGAAAAGTCTTGTTTTTCAGTTTAGCGGCCACTACATAGGTACAAACATCGACTTATCAAGCAAACTGAGAAATCCCACTGGAATCTCACTAAAATTCCACGGAATCTCACAGGGCAGCAATTTACTACTAGTTCAATAACTCTTTGAATCAATAAGTGAAAATTCTGAATTAAAAATGAATGAGCTCGCTAATTATCAGATCAGAATCTTTACTCATTAGTTCGAAAAATCCTCATTTTTATATCAGAATGACTCATTAATGAGTTAATTGCTGCGGAACTCGCTTCGCTCGTCCCGCAGAGGTTAAAAAATGAGAAGAGCTCAGTTTATTCATGACTCATTAGTCTAAAAATTAACACAGAATTCCACTGGAATCCTACATGATTGGACTCTATAATTCCAAGGTGGTTTACCCCTGGAGAAGATCTATATGGATAGCAAAGCAGCGCTGAGACTGCTAGAATCAAAAACAGTGATGAGTTGCCAGAATGCGCTGTCCTGGATTAGGCACAGTAATGTCGGACTAAGCTGGGTTCCTGGACATAGTAATATGGAGGAACAGGTTCAAGATTTTGGAGGGAACCATCCTGAAGAAGGGATCATGGGCCAATTGACCTCAGAGTGTAGGCAAACCCTTTAAAATCTAACCTAACCTATTATCATAACGAGATTTCCACCATCCTATAGATTCCATGCTCTCTGTCTGATTAAATAAAATAATCTATAGTTATAATTTTCACATAAAGTATTCATACGGAATAATTATTATTAAACGGCGTCGGCGTGTCGATGCCAAAACAAACAACGCCGTGTTAAAAATAAAGATGATGACAGCCATACCCACTGGGCCAGGCAGATAGGGTCCGTTATCGTAAAACCGCGAGGATTTTTCTTATCAGCCGAGCTAATGTCGATTCTCATTAAATTTTATTTAGCGGCTCGTAAACATATCTAAACTATACGGCGCCAAGCGACAGATTAGTCCAAGAAACACCTTCCCAAGTCAAGTTTTATATAGTGATAGTACCTGTTAGTACCAATCTGTCCAACCACCCCTTGACATTGGCTTGTATGCCATCAATGATTTCATACAAGCTTTTTGACATCTAAAAACTATATTTCAACTGCTGAAAAAAAGCACAAGTTTTTTTCGACAGAAAAACAAAAATGCAATTAAATTTTTGGCACCATCACCGATAGATTATGGGATGAACTTTAGGTCGTGATGCGTGCGGAGCGTGTAATTTTTTCAACTTGCCAAGTTTTAATTGAAAATTACGTAACGGTACAGGTTGTTAATATCGCATATATTTTTTTTTCTCGTAAGGATCTCTTGTACATTTGCCAAACATTTATGGATTGGATATCAGATAAAAGGCTTGACTCTTCATATTTGGTCATCGCGTCTTCTATAGCCAATAAAAAAATTATCTTAAGATTCAATGATTATAGTGGTACCGTAACACATATTTAGACAGATGACCTATTCACTGGTGATGCTTTAATTTTTTTTTACTACGTCCAGTAATTCAAGAACGCCTACTGTGATTTAAGAATCACTGTGGGCTTTAACAAGCTTAAAAACATACAATACATGAATAACGGCATCCATAGAGTTCGAATATTGAAGAGAACCATGGACGAATAATATTGAATTAACTGTTGAAGATTTGGTGTCTTAATCTACCACCTCATCGGCCAACGAAGAGAAAAGACAAATACGAGCCAATGACCTTTAAGGCTGCCCAAGCGCACCTCTTTCTTTCTTCGGCTTTCCGATGACCCTGTTACCAAGCACCTGATTCCGTTGCTATATCTATCTTGCTTTCTCCTATAGCATCTTACGATTGATCCATCTCTTTTCGATTCATTTTCGGCGGCATAGAAGTGTGAATCATGTTATGATAATCGTGAAATCTGAGGAAAGAAGAAGAAAGAGAAGTAGCGACGTTAGCGGAACCCGAGTGGCGCTATAGGAAGAACGTTTGTCGTGGTCTGATTATCATCATTAGATTGTCAGCTTAACTGTATAATTCATTATCTTACGACAATGGATTATTTTTTACTTCTCAAGCTTACAACTTATGAGTTTTTATCTAAGAGCTACTTACAAACGGATTAATTTTTTAGTAAAATTATGTCTGATTTTTCTTCGGAGTCATGGAGAAAATCAATTTGAGTCAGCATGAGTTGGTTGTCTTGAAATTTTTGGTTGTCAGCATCAACCTTACTTAAGATAAACTTACTAGTAAGAGTCTATAAGATAAATTCACCAATCCATAATTCTATTGGTCGAAAGGTAAACTTTGTCGAAAGATAGCTGGTGAACCAATAGGATTATATATTGCGTTGTTATCTCTCATATTACATTATCTATCACTTTATATTCAAGCCTAAGTGTGTTTTCGAATGTAATACCACAAGAGGTTTCAGGATTACCGGATAATACTTTTACCTGTCACGAAACGCGTTACGCAGCAACACCACGACTCCGAAGGAGGAGTGGTGTTGCTGGTAACGCGTTGAGTGTCAGGTAAAAGTATTAGGTAAGCCTGAAACATCGAGTGGTATTCAAAAGGTTATACAACGAACTAAACTTTAATTCTTTTTCAATTAATAATTTCATGAATCAAAAATTTAAATTTTTTGTCAAAAAATGTCAAAACACCAGTTACCGTGCAAAAGGATTATCACTTATTAAGCCTCTCGTGTCATATGGGAAGGATTATCACTTATTAATCCTCTCGTGTCATATGGGAATAATGTACAGTGAGTTGTATAATCGAATGTAATACCACAAGAGGTTTCAGGATTACCGGATAATACTTTTACCTGTCACGAAACGCGTTACGCAGCAACACCACGACTCCGAAGGAGGAGTGGTGTTGCTGGTAACGCGTTGAGTGTCAGGTAAAAGTATTAGGTAATCCTGAAACATCGAGTGGTATTCAAAAGGTTATACAACGAACTAAACTTCAATACTTTATCAATCTTTATAATCATTAATGACAAATTGACAATATTGCCACCAAGCGCGATAATCCCAAAAGGCTTATCACTTATTAAGCCTCTCGTGTCATATGGGAATAATGTACAGTGAGTTGTATAATCATTGAAAGCCGTTATACAACAAGGAAATACTTTGCTTTGATCACTGAATTGGATACCTACCCTTGTTGAAAATGATCAAAAGGTTGAGATTTGTTCCCAAAACTTTTCATAATGAATATATTTATCACATTTAATCCCAAGGCAACAATGAATGCTGCAAGTTATCCCTATTTGATTTACAGTATTCTGACAGACAAAGTACAGTAACTAAAAACTACGGAAGCATTTAAAACAGTTAAAAAACTAGAAAAGTCCATTACTATAAATACGGTAAAATTTACGATAAGTCTAAAAACAGTGTTCATTCAGTATCTTTGATCTGCACCGAAGCCCGCACTTTCATAATATCCTATATTATACCTACTACCGGAAATATAAAAGGTAAACGCAACATTTATTATCTCATTTTTCAATAACTAATCATAAATTTGATCATTGATCACCCAATGAACTTGGAAAATTCGAATATAGTTATTTAAGTTAGGATTTATTGTTAATGCATAATTAATTAATAATTTATTTAAAATTATTGTTACTTTGATATTTATATTAAATGTTATGTTGCATTCAATTAGGTACCTCCTGTGACTTTTTGACTAAAAAAATACATATTATTATCTACATGATAAAATTAGGCCCACTTGTCATATTTTTATCCAATCGTTTTTAATCTTATCGTTGAGATCCCGTGATTTTTAGACCAAAATTTCCTCAAACACGGTTGAAGATGAACATGATGATGATGATGAAACCTTGATGCAAAAGTAGGTACCCAAACTATTTTTTTAATTTTTCGGTTACTTTTTTAAGTCAACGATAATATAAATCCGATGAGAACAAGAAAATAATTTGCTAAAAAACACCCAAATAAAAATCAATGTCCCATAATCAGTAAAAACAAAATTAACATATCCATAATCATAAGTTCGGCCCAGGGGTGCCGAATTCAAGGAAAACGCCACCAACTAAGCTATTTCAGATAAATTTCGTGGTTTTATTACAAACTAAAGACAATAAAATATCAATATTATATTTTTCGTCTAACGAATTGTCGTTAATTTATTCACGCTTTTAGATCGGCTAATGTTCTCTTCTCTTTCAACTGGTCATTGTCGCCGACACATGACCAGGTGTTTCTGGTATCTGATTATAAGACAAGAAATCTTTTGACGTCATCAAAAAAAAATCTACAATATAATACCCGTTCTACCTACACAAGAGTAACCTATTGGTTTGTTTCAATAGAATAATATTGAGAATATTGCAAATTGATCAATAATATTACGAACAAATTCGACAATGATCTTCTATGAGAGGGAGGTAATCATTTTTGAAAGAGCTCACTTGGTTTATTTGGCCTAGCTCAGTAATCCCCAATATACAGGGTGTCCCAGAATATATGAGCAATCTCTTGGATTCATATAGATCACAAAAAAAAAAACATGACAGCTTCCTATAAAAAAAAAATTCCTACGACCCCTCCTACGAAGTTACGTGCCCCTAAAACCCCAGTTCGTCCCTGGCAAACTAGATTGGCCAAGTGTGTTTGAAAAGGTCCATTTTAAGGGGTCTTATCTAGTACACGAAATATTTTGAAAGTTATCAACAAAAAACCGCTTTTCAGAGGCATCCTTCAGGAGCGCGTAACTTCGTAGGAGGGGCCGTAGGAATTTTTTTTTTTTATAGGAAGTTGTCATGTTATTTTTTTTGTGTTCTATCTGAATCCGAGAGATTGCCCACATATTCTGGGACACCCTCTATATTCAAATGGTATGGTAGCATGTAAATTATTACATATATTCAATACTGTTTATTTGTATTCTTAAAGTAAGTTTTTGGTTTCAGATCGTGCACCAAGTGAACTGCCATTATTAACTAGGAACTCTTATGAATCGTTAACTACAAGTGGCGGTAAGTAAAAGTTATTGCTCTCCTCAAGCTGTATTTGTCATATTCAAAATCAAAAATCTTGACAATAAAATAAGACGTGTAAGGATAAGAAGCTCTTCAATAAATAAATTTGTGAGGCAGCAAAGTAAGACATACGAGACAAGGCTGCCTACACTTGGGCCCCATCAAAAATCATTATTTACCAAAGCAATTGTGTTTTTTGTAGATTTACCATTGCTTGTATGTAGTAGGTAGGCGATTTTTCTTTTCTTCAAACCAGAATAAATGATCCAGCATTGCCATAACCATAAATAATATCCAATTCAATTAAATATAATAACCGACCAAGTAGGAAAATATTTTCCCATGACCGTCCCCGGGCCGATCCGTCTATCTTGTTGAAGACATCGCCATGCACGCCAACCTGGTGCATCCATATACGGCATCGGCCGTTTCGAAATCGCGCATTGACAATCTTCTTCTATCTGGCTTGATGACTTTTTTACACCTTCGGATCTGACAAGGTATTTTTTTTAAACATATTTCATAACAATAATAATCAAATAATGATGATTGTCAACAGAGAACACTGACTGAATAATAATAATAACTATAATGAGCTGATGAGGTTTTCTCAAAATATCCACTGTACTTACCTTGCAAGAGCCAATTCAATAAGTCAGTTGGGTTAAATCCTGACAGGAGTCTATAGAGTTCAATTGCATGAATTTTATTACCTAACTTGCAAGGATCACAGTGACCATCCGGCAGCGAAATAGGAATCAGTCAACTGGTCCCATTGAAGCCTAATGTGTCTAGTAGCCTGGTCCTGTCTGTATAATAGTAGTTCTCATTCTCTCTTTGATGTTTCTGCAAAATTTTCTGTATTACCTCGAATCCACTAGAATGCATGACGCAAATAATATTATATAGATCAGTAGATTTTGAATTGTCAAGATTTGTTATCTCAGCAAGGATAGTTAAGATCGTCCTAAGCTCAGCAACATTTGGCAAACTTAAATGTATCAACGATGATGATGGATTAAGTTTCAACTCACAATATGCCTTCAGCAACACAGGCTCTATTGAAGGTAGCTACCTTATGATTTAGATAAAGGGACTACAATCCCTGAAAATTTCAGCTCATTTGCACTTATAGTTCCTGAGATAAAATCGTGTTAAGCAATTTGGGGTTATTTATCAATTTTTCAGTTTTTCTGAGTGCCTTTTTTCATAGATTTCGGCTTCAAATCTGAGAATAATTTAGTGTATGGAGTTTTGGGGATGTTAATTGACCATTAGGATACAAAATCTCAACAAAAAAAAAAATTGAAATTTTATCGTTTTACTATGAAGGTTATCTATTACCTACACAAATGCTACCAACACAACTACATAATTCAGGATTGATGTATAATAATGACGATGCTAGGTCTCCTCCAATTAGTGAAACCAGTGACAGTAAAGGAATCACCTACCACAAATAAATTACCCAGTAGCACAACGAATTCGCAGCCAAATTTGTCGGCTATGTCTCAACTAATGTTATATCACCCTTCCACTAAAATTTTCATATCGGAAAAGTCACAACAGAAAACGGCGTGGCAGTACGGATATTTGCGTATGCCATTCGGATTGGTAGATGCTCCCGCCGTTTTCCAAACATCAGACTTTTTCAAATCGACCTAAATCTCCTAAAAGTTATAAGACTTACCTCAGCCTAGCATCTTTATGTATGATCATGAAAACTTGTTATCTCAAGAATCAGTACCTGAATCAAATAAATCAGAGCATAGTATAGCTCCATCGCCTAATTTCCAAAATCAAGGTTACAGATTATCCAGGCAATACGGCTGTGACAGTAAAAATATTATTCAAATAAAGGTAAACTAGCCTTCATTTCCAACTCAATCTCACTCTTAAGTGATGCTTAAGGGCCCAGGCACGAAGGAAGGCCGAAGGCCCTCTTAAGTACAAATATTTATTTAAAATAAAGGCTCTATTACCTATACAAATGCCACTAACACAAAATGTATCACCACTACATAATCCAGGATTAGTGTATAATTATGATGATGCTAGGTCTTCTCCTATTAAAGGAAGAATCAAGAATCCAGTAAAAGATATGAATAAGGACGATATGACTAATATGACAAAACAGCAAGATTTTTTACCAATAGAATCACTTATTACAGAGCCATATGTGTCGGCTATGTCACAACTAATGTTATCACACCCTTCAACTACTGACGATAACATTACAAACATCCAGGAATCTACTCTTCCTTCCAGTACTGGGTCGATTAACCAAATAAGTGAAAAAAATTCAAATAATACACCTCAAACTCCTAGTTAAAGCAATAGAGTTTATGATTCAAACATTTCGACTTTTTCAAATCGACCTGGAACCTCTAAAAGTTATATGACAGCTCAGCCTAGCACCTTTATGTATAATCGTGGAAACTTGTTATCCCAAGCCACTGATTATATTGCATGCTTCCAGGGTTATGAATTTGTAGGAAAAACTGAATATTTCAAGTCATTACGAGGCTACTGAGCAATGTAATGGCGGGTCTCAATGTATGTTGCAAAGTCCTATTTTTTGAACTCCTATGATTGATAGCCCTCAAATGACTAGTAGAGGAAGACACAGAAGGAACTAATAAGCCTAGAAAAACACGTATATATTGCTCCCCATTCAGTTCACATTGCTGTCAGTCAAATTTCGTGTACGAAATGTATTCGACGAGGGTTGGTTAACTACTTAAAATATGTAATGTATAGATCATTGATTTTGTAGGATTTTGAGGATTTTGAAAATCTTCATATGATTTTACAGGATTTTAAAAAATTTTAGGTGATTTTGGAGCATTCATTATAGGGAAGTTACAAGGCTTTTTAGGAATCCTAAAGGATTGTTAAAGATTTTAACGGATTTTTGGGAATCCCAAAGGATTTTTCGAAATGTTAAAGGAATTTTATAGGATTTTGCCGGATTTTTTTTTTGTTCTAATAAAATTTTGTTAGGTTTTTAAAAATTTTAAAGATTTCCAGGGATTTTAAGTAGATCTTACGAGTTTTTCTGGGATTTTGTTTGACCAATTTTAATTTTTAGGAGATTTTTTGAGGTTTTGTGAAATTTTTAAAGATTTACAGGGATTTTAAATATATCTTACAAGTTTTTCTGGACTTGTACACAGATTTTGACCAATCAACTGCTCCAAGTTTTAGTTAATTTTATAAAATAATGAACACATATTTTTTAATTGATTTTGTAGGATTTTGGGAATTTTGGAAATCCTTACACGGTTTTACAGGAGTTCGGAAGATTTTAGATTTTCAAAATTTTAGGTGATTCTGGAGCATTTTAGGGGTTTTTGAGAAATTTTTAGAGATTCTAAATTCAAATGACAAATTTAAATGGAAAAACAGAAATTCCTAGACATTTTACTATAGGATTTCATAATACTTTTCCGAATTTCATCATATGATTATATGGAATTCCACCATAAAATTCAATGGAATTCTTGGACAAAAATTTCTCGGAATTACAATAGTTATGAGTTTTCATGAAATTCTTCGGCATTCCACTGAAATTTCAAGTTATTCCATGGAAATTCTGCGAACATTTTTGTTATTTCCACAGAAATTCCTTAGAATATCACTAGAAGATTTTATGGAATTCCTCGAAATTCCATTCAAATGACAAATTTGAATAGAAAAACAGAAAGTCCTAGAAATTTTACCATAAGATTTCATAATGTCTACTTTTCCGAATTTCACAATAAGATTCCATGGAATTCCACCATAAAATTCAATGGAATTCTTGTACAAAAATTCCTCGGAATTACAGTAAAAGATTTCATGAAATTTCTCGGAATTCGACTAAAATTTCATGTAATTCGACAGAAATTACTCAGAATTTCACTAAAATTTAATTCAATTCTTCGAAATTCCGCCGAAATTTTTCGTGGTTCTATGGAAATTCCACAAAAACTCTGTTTAATTCCAAGGGGATTCAATGTAATTTCAATGGAATTCCACAACAAGCCGACACAAAGTGAAATTATATAGTATAATTTGATGGAAATTCTGCGAATATTTCATAATTTTTTTTTTCGAAATACCATTGAAATTCTCCAAAATTCTATAGAAATTCCAAATTTCATAATTTTTTTTAACTTTACTGAAATTCCCCAAAACTTCACCACTGAAATATCCTGGGATTCCACAAAATTTTCATAAAATTTTTCGGAATTCCACTGAAATTTCCTGTAATTTCTCAGAAATTCCTCGGAATTTCACTAAAATTTTATGAGAATTTTCTGAAATATCACGTTATTAGTCGAAAATTTCTCGAAATTCCAATGAAACTTTTTTTTTCAAAATTTCATTTATTTCCATAAGAATTTTTCGGAATTTCACTAAAATTCTCTTTCAATAGTCAGGAATTTCTGGGAATATTAATTTCTTGAAAATTCACCGAAACTCCTCCGAAATATACATATTGAAATTTCATATCATCACTTTTTCCAAATTTCACCGATATTCCAAGTTTTTAGCCGGAAATTCCTCGGAATTCCACTTGTGAAATTTTCTCTAATTTTACTAAAATTGAGTAATTTGATGAGAATTTTTCGGGATTTCAATTTCACTGAAATTCATGTAATTTTTTGAAACTTTTTTAAAATTCTTTATGTAATTTAACGAGCACTGAAATTTCATGTTGGGAATTTCGGTGTAATTCCATGTAATTGTTTAAAATTCCGCCATGCAGCTCATTCAGGATTTCATATAATTCGATTGAAATTCCACTGAAATTTCATGTTATTTCTCGAAATTTCATGTTATTCGAGAGGAACTAAAATTTAATGTGAATTCTATGGAAACTCCGCAAAAATTGCACATGTCACATTTCACACCATAAAATTCAATAGAATTCTTGGAATTTTTTTTTCTTCGGAATTACAATATAAGATTTCATGAAATTCTTCGGAATTCCACTAAAATTTCAAGTTATTCCATGGGAAAATTTTAGTCAATTGCATAGAAATTCCTTAGAATTTCACCAGAAGATTTTATGGAATTCTTTTAAATAATTTTTTTTCGGAATTATAGTACCTTATAGGATTTCATAAAATTCCTCGGAATTCCACTAAAATTTCAATTTCAAAATTCCATATTTTATTTTTAACTTTACTGAAATTCCCCAAAATTTTACCACATTTCATTGACATTTCATGTAATTTCTTAAAAATTCCTCGAAATTCACTAAAATTTTCTGAGAATATTTTGAAATTTCACGAAGATTTTTCGAAAGTCCAATTAAACTTCAAGGAATTTTTCAAATTTTAATTTATTTTCATAAGAATTTTTCCGAATTTCATCGAAATTATCTTTTAATAGCCAGGAATTTCTAAGAATAATAATGAAACTTCAAGTAATTTCTTGAAAATTCACCGAAATATATTGAAATTTCATGTCATTACATGCGAATTTTTCGGAATATCACCGAAATTCCATGTTTTTAGCCGGAAATTCCTCGGCATTTTACTTGTGGAATTTTCTGGAATTTTACTAAAATTCAGTAGGTAAGAACTGAAATTTCATGTTGGGAATTTCGGTGTAATTTCATATAATTGTTTAGAATTCCTTCATGTACCTAATTCATTTAGGATTTCGTGTAATTCGATCGGAATTTCACTGGAATTTCATGTAATTCGAGAGGAATTAAAATTCAATGTGAATTCTATGGAAAATCCGCAAAAGTTTCACATGTAATTCCTTTTCCAGAATAACATAACTATTCTATGGGATTTTTGGGAATTTCTAAGGAAATTTTTTTTTAGGAATGTTACTGATTTTATGAGATTTTGCAGGATTTTTTTGGTTTTAATCATATATTGTTAGATTTTGTAGGATTTTATGCAATTTCAATAGATTTTGTGCGATTTTGTTAAATTTACAAGGATTTCAAAGATTTTTTGGGATTTCGACCAACTTGTACACGGATTTTGACCAGTAAACCACCCCTCGGTACTCGAATGATTTCGAAAATCGCACCCCGTGCCAGGCAAAACTTGCCTTCCAGTGAAATGTCTGAATTCACCGACTTTGCATTAGAGCAAGTGGTCGAAGAAAAAGGAGATAAAGAAAACTTAAAGACCCGAACAAGAAGAAAAAAGCAAAGAAAGGAAAGAAAAAAGCTAGAACAAAAAAAAGCTGAAGAACCCAGAGTCGAACGGATATAAATGTGACAAGACAAACCATATGGAAATAATAACAAATCCAACGCTATGTACGTGAAAATGAAAAAAAAAAATTAATGACGGATTGGATGAAGATGCTTCAGAAGACTCATTTACCAAATCGATTGACAGTTCGTTTGCATCAGTAGAATGAAGACACTGAAGCCAAACAAGACGCAATAGACAAACCTGAATCTTCAACATCAGACAAAGATGAAACAGAAGAAATGTAGGCTGATTCTCAAACACCAGCGAACAGATCAGAATCTGTCATCAGGCGACCGAAGCTGAGATTGAAACAAAACGTGTCTCTCTATTAAATGAAATTTAATGTTTTGGGCTGGGAACTTATCAGGTACCTACTAAACAACCACTGTATTGAAATAAGACAATGGAATGCAATAGACTTTTCGAAACCATTAAAAAAAAGGTGTAATTCGGTTAGTAACCTTTCAAGCAGAAAATGTCAATGTATAGGTATAAGTATCGAGTCGATTCGTTTAGTGACACCGGGCACGAGCTCACTACTATAATAATATAGAGTATAATATAGAGGCCATGGGGTGGGCAGGTGAAGCCTTAATGCCGCGGTGACGTTACATCGAGACGCGACGCCACCTGGCGCCCTGCGACGCCTTGGCGCCATCGGATGCACCATCGATCACGACAGAGGGCTACGCCATTCAACACCTGCCCAATTTAACCGTTTTGTGTGTGTATTTCAGATATTTTTTGGTTTATATTGTTTGAATCAAAAAGGAAAGTGAAGCTGAAAGTCGGATTATCAGGAAAAAGTCGGACGTGTTTTGCCTTTTTTCTGTTTCATCTTCATCTATTGTATAAAAAAGGGAATTTGCTATCTCTGTTTTGAGTTGTTCAAAATCCTGTTTGACTTCGTTTGTCATGGGAAAAGTTTCACAGTTAATCAAACGTCTAATTTTATCTAAAAAATTTTGAATGCACCTCGAATAATGTAAAAACATGCCCACTACTTATCCACTAGGTAGTCTTCGAAGACTTTGTAAATTTTTAGGAACTGGCTCGTATTTCTAAGTTATTTCTAAAAATTTTGCAAAATTTGAATCATGGGACTTTTGATTCTCCCATTCTCCCCACATATTGTCACATCATCTAAATATGAGAAAAAACTTTGTAAATTTTCTTTTTGGATTATTGAATCTATCAATCTCTGGAAACAGGATACTCCGTTTGTCACCCCAAATGGGATTCTTTTAAATTGATATAGGCGACCAGCTGCTTCAAAAGCTGTAAAAGATTTATCTGTTTTTCGAATTGGAATTTGGTGATTTTAAATCGATGGTACTAAACATCGAATATTTGGCTATTTTTGTTACTAATTATTCGATAACCATTCGCCTTTTGTGATATTCTGTGCGTGTAACCAATACTTGAACCCTCCCTCCAGGGTGATGTGCTTTCTTCAATAATTCCTTCGCTGACCAGTTCTCTTCTTATATAAATTTATAATCATCTTCGGAATATCGACGAGATTTCGTTGCTATGCTTCTGTAAGATTTTCAAATAATGAAGGTGGTTCCACCTGTGTCTGTGCGTAATCGAATGCATTAGAAATAACATATCACAACCTTAGAAGGAGATCCTTCTTTAGTTTTTAAATTGAACTACAATTGGTTCCTGACATTATATTGAAAGATATGAGAAATTCTAGCCATAGAACATTATCTAAACTAGAAAATTGTCAAAGTACTCATCAACAAGTTGTTGAACAATCAACATCCAAAAACGACCAACGACCAAAAATTTTCCAAATTATATATAGTCAAACCTATATCAAGTCCCTATAGTGTCAACACATTCATGATTAAATTTGTATGAAAAAACCTCCCATTCCACCATAAGTTTCATTGCTTGAGAATTTAAATTTTTATTGTAATTTTATTTAAAAACTATTTGCCAGCGTTGTCAGACTTCTTACCACTGAAGTATGTAAGCTTGAGAAAACAAAAATCAATTTGCTTTCGCTTCGACAATGTATTTATAAAACTTACTTAAGACCCAAGATTTTTCTTAAATGTGACAACGCGGGTACTTACTTAAAAATAGAGATTACGCAGTTGGCACCAAGATTACAACGATGGCTGCCATCATTGTTACGTCATCTGCGCGTCGACCCAATCGTGCGCATTCCCGCGCTTTTTTGGATTTATTCGCTAAGTAGCTATAAGATTAGCAGAATTTATATTATCAAAGGAAACCTCTATAACCTCAATTACTCGAAACGCTTATCTCTATAAAATCTTGAAAACCACAGTCAATAATTTGGTTTTTAAGTGATTCGAAGCGAATTTTACGAAAATCGATACCATCAAAAATGACAGTTAAAATGTTCTAGAAAGGAGAGAAAATATATGAATGTTCCGGGAACGAAGATCGTCTTGAACTAATTAAGATTATTTTTTGAGGTTTTGCTATCAAAATGTTTGTGCTAATAGGAATTGCAGCGGTTTATTTCAAGGTTTTTCTGGAAAAGATTAGATGCAATTTTAATTAAATAATATCAAGACAGATAAAAAAAACAAATAAGTCAATATGTTATATCCAGTAAGCAACAAATGAGAGAAAAAAAAGCTTATTCTAAATATAAACACAAATCACACTTTGTGAATGTCGCGCCGAAGAACCACACCCATTGATGATGTCCGCAGGGGCCCTGGGTGGAACGTGGGGAGATGTTTGATCAGCGGCAAGAGTTTTGGCATTATTAATGAATCCTAATCACCAATTTTGAATTACTGCTACAACTAACCAAAAATGTCATTGCTATAGCTAAACCTTTTGATGTTTTGAAACAACATAATATCTTTTCATTATCGTCAGAATACCATTGAAGTCTTATCAAACTAAAGGATTTTAATGATTTGATAAAGAGATGTAGAGATTAACTTAACGCAGCGTTCTGCGAAAACGTTTTTTTTCCGTGATCACCTTGAATGAAATAGACAGCAGAAGAGAGCGGCTGAATATCATAATACCAGTAGAACGCATGATGCATGGTGGTACTGCCGACAAGCGTGGACTCTGATGTCATACTGGCGACTTCGTCTACCTGTTTTTCTTGTCCCTGACTCCGCTAATTTAATTTTTTTGATTTAAGTTACGATGTTGATGCCATAACATCCAAGTTATTATTGGATCGTTTAGTCAAAGCTTGATTGAGTTTTTTTGAGTTATCATTGATGAATGAAGAATTTGTTCAGACTTTCAGTCTTCACTTCAATCATTGAGTAAAGATTTCAATAGATTTACTTCCGGAAAGGTCAATACTTATAATATCCATAGGAGATGTTTCAAATACATTTATAGAAAAATAAATAGATACTGAAGGTCTTCAAGTCGCCACAAAAACGTAAAGAGAAAACATTTAAAGAAAACTAACAAAATGGCAAATTTATGTCTATAAAGTTAATTCTGTTTACTATTACAGATGCAAATTGATGGCGGGTCGGCGCCATACTTCGACTATAAATAGATCGCGGAAAACATTGCGCCATTAAGGTTAGGTTCATTCGCTATCGTTTTTTATGGGTTTATTATGTATTTTGGATTGTTTTTTTAAGTTGTTTATCAATTTTTTCGGATTCCATCCTAAATAGACTTTTTTTCTCTAAAGACTTCAACTAAATGCCACTTATAAAACTCTTAAACAAGTTCAAGTAATAAGTATGCAGATGCAACTTTTCAAAAACTTGTATAAAATGCAAAGTTCCTTTCGTGAAAAGAAAAATACCAGTGAATAAAAGTTTATGCAAATGCGGCAATTTGAATTGTAATTCTATACGTTTGATCTCGTGTTATACGCCTACTACTTATAAGTTTTTCTTATGTTTGATAGCTAGATATATTGATAATAGGTTTTTTTTATTGCTCTCATTACATTGTTGTAACATTATTACGGGGCGTAAGTATTTTATTTTGAATGACACTGAAAGAAATGCAAAACATACGCCATGTAAAATGGTTATATAACTGCTGAAGAAGTACAAAGTAACAAATATTGGCAATAATTAGCGAGCAACAAAAGCAGAAATACATAATAGAACAGAAAATGCACTGAAAGTACATACATACTTGGTTCTGCAATTATTATATTATGTTATATCTGTGGGCCAAATTGGAATTTTGAAAAACAACATTAGAAGATTGAACCCGATTAGGAGATGGAAAACTATTAGTATTATTACACAAAATAGTGTTCAGTGTTGCCAGAGGTGGTACAATTGTACCAGATTTGGTTTTGAAAAAGTACGCTGGTACGACGTTGGCATATTTAGTACAATTCTCAATTGTTTTATTTTTTTTTCAAATTCTCAAAAAGCCTACTGCCTACTTAAGCTGGGTTCGGCTATTCAGCGCGGAGTTGGAGTGGAGTGAACAGAGCTAATGGAGTCACCCCTAATACGGTAAAAAGCAATACCCGAACCTTAACCCGAACGGCTGGAGTGCGAATGGAGTCACTCGGAGTGCACGGAGTGAGCAAGCCGAACCCACCTATGGTTTAATGTTGATGTTCTAATTTGAGTTGTATGTCTGTATCCAAATTCGATACAACAATAATTTTTGATTCGGAAATAGATGGCGTCACCAATGTAACACTCGTTTTGTGGTTTTTGGTTGACGTAGTTTGTGTTTAGTTTAAGTTTTCGGCAGAAAATAAAGAAAACTCAAAGCCTCTTACTTTAAATCGGTTTAAGCGGAAAATCCAAAGAAAAACCTTTGAAAAGTGACATTCCAAAGCCTACTTGATGAAACTTAAGTTTTTGTTACTTACCCCGTTGAAAAACTCGAAATTTTTGATACAAAATGAAAGAAATTCAAAGCCTCGTATACTTTAAATTGATTTTCCCCGATCGAAAACAGCCCGGAAAAGTGGAAAATTCCAAGAAAAACTGGATAAAAATGTGAACACGTCAATGAAAATGGCCGACTGTCAAAAATGACAAATGATATTTATTACAAGGCCTCCTTGATTGAAGTTAGCCACAAGCGGTGTTTCCACATCAAAAGCATTTTATATGGGATTTTGCTAATTATGACATTTGAAAGTGGAAATGTTTGCTAGAAAATGAAGAAAATTCAAAGCCTCGTATGTTAAATCGCTTTTTTGTATTAAAAATCCCCAGAAAAGTCGAAAATTCGAGGAAAAACTGCCACATTACATCTTGGAAAACAACAACCAAAAAATTCATATGAGTTTTTTGTTTAAAATTCAATTGAAAATTGTTATATAATTAATAAAAAATGATTATAATAATTAAAATTCCCTAGATAAAGCATGGGAAACTTGTTTTTAGTTCAATTTCAATGAAAATGACATTACAAGGTTTACTTGTTGATTATAGTGTATATATAGTAAGACAAAGACAACGATAAAGTAGTATATGTTTGCAAAAACCACTGTTTTCTGGAAAAAGTAAAAATCTCAAGAAAACCCAATAGAAAACCAACATTCCAGAATCAACTTGATAAAAGTTTTTGAATATTCCCGGCTCATTGATTGGGCGCTAAAAATCGCATTTTCAATATTTCCGGTTTTTGATTGGCTCCAGATTATTCGCTGACCAATAGAATTATAAACTGGGCCCCGTGTTTAAAATAACTCCGGCCCTTCGGGCACTCGTATAACTCCGGCCCGTCGGGCTCGCTTATAACTCCGGCTTTCCAAGCTCGCGTATAACTCCGGCCCTTCGGGCTCGCCTATTAACAGTTTTCCCGATCGAAACTGGCATGGAAAAGTAGAAAATTCGAGGAGGAACTGGATAAAAACACTCGAAAATGGCCGACTTTTCAAAATGCCAAATGACATTACATTACAACACCTACTTGATCAAAAGCGACGTTGCCATAATTACAATTTCAAACGTAATGTTTTTGCAGATTTTAAAAAGAAGATAAGGTAGGATACATTAGTAAAAAACCAAAAGCGATTATGAATGAGTAAGACAAAAAGCGAGATAAAGTAGGAAACAATTTAAATGATCAGCTGGTCGAGCTAAACTATCATCAGAGTAAATTTTCGATTGTTCTAGGTTCAAACACTTGGAATACCTACTCAATTCTTTTTTGACAACTGACAAGCCTACATACAATATTATGACTTTTGACAATTGACGAGTTAATTTTCAGGACCACCTACGATTATTATGACTTTTTTTTGTCAATTGACAGCCTTGTGATTCAGATTGAGGCCTACAACAGCAACGTTGCCACATTTTAACGGTAATTTTGCAGCATTTGTAATTGTAAATGTAAAACGTTGACAAGTGGCAATTGGCAATTGGCATCAAGCGATTCTAATGATGATGTAGGCTGATTGAAATTTTTAACTTTTGGCAACACTGTAACGCTAGAAGATTGAAATTGTGTTTTTTGTTTAATCATGAGCTCGAAGGGCGAGAGTGTTTTCAACTGGCCCCGTGATTAAAATAACTCTGGCCCTTCGGGCTCGCGTGTAACTCCGGCCCTTCGGGCTCGCGTTTAACTCCGGCCCTTCAGGCTCGCATATCAACAGTTTTTCCGATCGAAACTGGCATGGAAAAGTGGAAAATTCGAGGAGAAACTGGATAAAAACACTCGAAAATGGCCGACTTTTTAAAATGCCAAATGATATTACATTACAAGACCTACTTGATCAAAAGCGACGTTGCCATAATTACAATCTCACACATAATGTTTTTCCAGATTTTAGAAAGAAGTGAGGTAGGAAACAGTAAAAAACCAAAAGCGATTATAAATGAGTAAGACAAAAAGCGAGATAAAGTATAGGAGCTAAACTATCATCCGAGTAAATTTTCGATTGTTCTCGGTTCAAAATACTTACTCAATTCTTTTTTGACAACTGATAAGCCTACATACAATAATATGACCTTTGACAATTGACGAGTTAATTTTCAGGACCACCTACGAATATTATGACTTTTTTTGTCAGTTGACAGCCTTGTGATTCAGATTGAGGCCTACAACAGCAACGTTGCCACATTTTAACGGTAATTTTGGAGCATTTGTAATTGTAAATGTAAAACGTTGACAAGTGGCAATTGAGATCAAGAAACGATTGTTATGATGTTGTAGGCTGATTGAAATTTTTAACTTTTGGCAACACTGTAACGCTAGAGGATTGAAATGGCGTTTTTTTTTTTAATCATGAGCCCGAAGGGCGAGAGTGTTTTCAATCTTGAGCCCACAGGTCAACAAAGAAACGCCATTTTGTATCGAGTTTTAAAGAAAACAAGGCCTACTTTGAAGCGTCAATTTTTTAACGTTTGTTGTATCATAAGCAGTATTGCCATATGTTCTTTTCAAATTTCCAGCCTGAATGGCCGGTGTTGTACGTAAGCAGACATCTTGAATGTCGTTTGTAGATATCTTAGGGACGTACGTCTTCAAGATGTCTGTGTGCTGTCTGGGTATAAAGCAAAAATAGTGCTAAGAAAGAAAGAAAGAAATGATAATACATGGAAAGCAAAGACAATCTCCGGGAATAAAAAAAAGTTTGAACAAATGTATAAATATTTTAAAAAAAAACAGCCCAACTCCACTGTAAATATACAATTTTGACACACCGATTATATTCAAAAAAATCCACTGGACTCAAATCAGCAGTTCCAACAGGCCCCATGTTTGTTTAGCGATGTTATATAAAAGCCCCCCTATAATTTGCTGGCATACTCAATTTTGCTAATACCCGAATAAAGCTTTAGGTCTCGTCGAAAAAAATAATGGGTCTTCGTGGCCCGGGTAACCTATAATAAACGAGATCGACGGAGACCCAAAAAAAGAAACAATTTGCCGCAAATAAAACACTGCGGGAAGGATGCGCTCGCGGATTTATTGAAGCATCAGTTTGACTAGAGAGGTAATTTTGTACTTTGAAGTTGGATATTGATCAATTTTTGACTTTGAATAAGGATCTTATTACCACTGGCAATATCTAACATCTTAATGAAAATATTTTCAACTAACTTAACAACTGCAGATTTTTAGGAAAAATCTTTCTTAGTGTGGTGTCACACTATGTCTAAACGCTGCGGCAAGAAGGGATGCGTTTTGACCGGATGTTTCGTTAGTTGAACTTTGGTAGTATTAGTATCATGGCGAATTCATTAAAGATTCTGTGTGTTCTAGAAGAGGAGGCTCTATTTGGAAAGGTAGTGGATCGTCAATATTGGATTCTCTCTTTCAATTTGGAAAAAGAGTCGAGTAAAAGGTTTGCAAAGTTCTACGACAAAATTCGAACATACGACTGTGTATTCTTTCAAGCTTTTCTCCCATAATGCTTGTTTACCGTGGAGGCACTCAATAAATACATCCACGTCAAACATGATGAAATTTGTTGAAAAAACAAACAACAAAAAGTTTGTGAAAATTCTGTGTGTGTGTACGAATGAACCTAATTAATGATCTAATGAAAAAATTATTGGGTTAATCTGTGAGAGATTAAAATATAGCGGGTTTGATTTATCGTACCCAGTCAATAAAAAATATACTATAGTTTCTTACTTTACGTCTGATAATTGGATGAAAGAACAACCTGAACCTCTATCAACTTTAATACTCGATCAAAAGAGGGACAAAGTTAAAACATACAGAAGAAAGAAGCGCACGCTGGACCACACAGGAGGACGCCAGTCATGCAAATCGCCATCGAACCCTTCGATCATCGTCTCCGAAAAAAGTATTCCGATCGTCTTCTTTTTCGACCCGCATGTCTCGAGTTTAATGTAACAATTAGGATGATTGGTATTTGCGGAACGACGTGGCGCACTTTAAAAAATTAGAGTTTGAGACGACTGAAATAATAGCCTCGGTCCAAAATAGTCTATACCCTATCCATAGTCCAATCGATTTGGATCGTCGAATCGGACACGGACCGGACCTTCTGAAAATCCGCGAAAGAATCCGGCGTCGCGGATTCCATCAATCGCCGGGCGCCGCGGTGGACGTCGGACGGCGTCGTTGAATGACCCAATCGCTAATTTTAGCCGATTTGGCAACCGGGCCGACGCGCTACCAGGAATCGGGATGTTTACTCTGGAGCGGTGGCCAATTTTTGGGAGAAAAAAAAAATCGCTAGGCGACCGACGACGCTACGAACATGTCAACAGCCGTTGACGTTTGTCTTTGTACCATTAATTATTGTTAATTAATTATTTTAATGAGAGATTGTTTGGCAATGGAACAATGGAGTTTCAAGAAAAATGATTGGGTTCTTGTAAGGCTAGAAAACTGAGGCAACAGTTGCCAAAGATCAAATCGTGCTCGAATTCGGGTGTTCAAATCACGTCAATAAGTGATCTGAGATTTATAAGCAATTAGGCACTAGCTGACGTCACACATATAACCTTACTTTCGATGGGGGGACAAACAAAGCGTTTAAGGACTATTACATCGATGATATAGAAAACGTCACTGCCCAGACTTGTCTCAAGAGGTAACAGGTTCATTTGAAACCAAGTTTGAGATATATTTAAGAAATATAAACTGATTTAAAGCGGACGACCCGAGGGACGACCGTTCTTAACCGGTAATTACTTTTCAAGTTAATGCGATTTTGGTTAAATGTGGTTATATTTAATGACGTCACGAACAAGCCCTTTGCAACGTCATCGTTTGTCATTTCTATAACCGGTATTCACCCACCTTCAGAGCAGGGTTATTACTCCCTCCTCTATCAAATTGAACAGAAAATACGCGGAATCGTCAAATTGCCAAAATTCAACCCGTGTTTTCTGGTGTGTGAATCCAGTATCTTGAAAAAATGTAATGTTGTTACTGTTTACAAGGATCCCCAGCAATATCAAATATCACTCAATTTTGAAGGAAACGACATATCAGTGTCTGTAAGGGCCAAATTATGGACTGACTGGTAAACGTCTGGTTGTTACCTAGCAAGCACTTTCTATGCACTAGAGAATAGAAAGTACCTGCTAGGTTAACAACCAGACACTTACCAGTTGGTCCATAATTTGGCCCTGGGGTAGGTTTATCTCAATGACATGTTTGAAAGTGACGTTATGTGATTTGTGACGTGAAAGCTAGCGCCTGTGTGGATAAATTCTTCTTCTTCTTCTTTGCCGAAGCCTCAAGGCTTATTTTACCCATTTATTTGTCCCTCCTGGGATGCCGACGACCAGTTGTCCTTCCACCTCTTGGGAGGCCGTCCTGGTAGTCTGCAGGATGCTGGTTTTCTATTTTTGGCGATTTTTGCCAGTCTGTGGTTTTCCATCCTGGATATGTGCTCGTTCCAGAAGCGTCTCCTAGCGCGTGTCCATCTAACTACGTCTTGCACTGTTCCCTGATTTCGTTACTTCTTCTTTGATCCCAAAATTTATTCCCTGTGATCATTCTCAGTATTTTTATTTCATTGGTTCGTGCCATCCTTTTTGTTTCCGCTGTGTCAGCTCGTGTTTCTGCCGTGTATGTCATTATGGGCCTGACACATGCTTTATATATTCTAACTTTGGTCGGGGTTGATATGCATGTAGGTATTTTTCCATATGGTTGTTCGTAAGGCTCCTGCCATCCTGGCTGCCTTGTTTACCTGATTCCGTTCCCCGTATGGTGATATTGTTATTCCTAGATAGTTGAATTCAAAAACCTCTATGGGGCCATTATACAAGTGGACATTAATGACAACTGAAATAAATTCGACAAGTGACATCCCAAATCTTCGATATAAGGCAAAAGAAAAATGATATTATGCTGTTTTCAATCTGAACTATCTGTTTGTTTCCGACAATATTTAATTTAATTGAGCCGATGGACATAAATAAGTTTATAGACATAAACATGCTATCTGCAATTCGTGTTTTATCGCTTGGGCTTATCGTCCATTGGCGGCATCAATCAAAGGCTCCCGGTTACGTTAACACAAATCAGAAATTGCCCGACACCATGTTTGTTTTCTCGACGTACCAATGAACCGAAAAAAATACTACATATAGAATTTTCAAGTTTAAAACTTAATTTCATTTACTTGTTGTCGAACGTGGCGCAAGAACTAGTTTTTAATACCGAAACCACCACATAATTTGTATTTATAATTTATTGAATTCAAAAACACAGTAACCTTTTTATCTCAAGTCTTGTCGATAACACTCGGTGTCGTTTCAAAAGGACACCGCCGCCGGATCGTATATAAAACATAATTAATTAAAATATTTTATTAATTATTATTCTAGAAAAATTAATGCGCAGTCTGTCGTAAACATTAACTTATACGAGGCCTAATTGTATGTAATTTACAATTTATAACAGGTACGAATAATTAGGATAAGAGTCTGTGAAGAATTATGCTGTTATAAATGAGGCATATTATAGAAAAATACTTAATGATTAAATAGAGGAATCAAAAAGTAGAATAAGTAATTAAGTAGGAAGTGACTGGCTTGTAAATAATACAAAATACACATAAAATGTTTCTATGTGGACCACAACTTCTTACTACATGTTGTGTGGTCAGCAGAAACTTCAATTTTATGGATAAAAACATCGTTCAATAAATTTAAATTGTTTAAGATTGTATAATGTCTGTATGCTCTCTAATATCAATTAATTGGTTACATTGATATCGCTCCAACTGACCCAAGCTAAAAAAGTAGAAAGGAATTCAGAATAATATCCAGGCAATTAATAAGAGTTGTCACATCAATTGAATTCTCGGAATCGTTCAGTTCGTTGTATTATTTCTATCTATATACACATACAGGCGTGTATTATTATGATCTTTGAAACGGAGCCAACTTAAAATCACCATCACACTTTTTGATAGTTGTTGCGCTAAGACACAATTGGGTTACAAAACCAATTAACCATATTCAATAAATACTTCAACATTTAATAAAAACACGAAAATGCGTTTAAACTTACACACTTCGAACATAAATTAAATCTAGAAATATATATGTATATTTACCGCTGACAATTATTTAGCATCTATTCCGACAAATTCATTACTCAATTTCGTTGGACAGGGTTTTTCAATCAATCTGGGTGCCGGTTTTTGTGCCAACAACCAAAATTACCCACACGTCCTGCAGCAGGTTAAAGATTTGATTATGCCCAGTGCAATAAATATCGTGTTGAGGTATATGTTTCACAGCGATACCTGTCACTTTAATGTATTTGAGCTATTTGCACGTATTTTTTTTTTGCCAATATTTTGCGTGGGCAAAGTGAATTTTGTTTGTATATATGAGTCGTCTGTAGTTTGACTCCTATTCAACAGAGGACTACATCATCCAAGCTCGATCTAAAGCTGTACGGAAGTGATTTTTTAGTGATTCGAGAAGAAGTGATCGATTTTTCTGTTTTTCCATTTTCAGTTGATGATATGATGGTATCAATGGTCTCTTCTTAGAGAAACCATAGCCAGCAAACAGATTCTTCTGTGGTTCCTCTTCAGTCAAACGAAGTTTCTGGTTTTGGTATTTTGGATGAATATTGTAGATTGTAGATTTTTTGGGGAGTCGTTTCGGCTTGTTAACTAACTGAATTGTGAGAAACACATTTCCCCATCGTCAGAAGTATGAATTTAAGAAGGTATTTAAATGTCACCATAGCAGCTTTAATGGAGTGAACTCTAATAAAATTAACAAAAATACCATAAAAAAACGATCACTTATTGAAGAAGGGATTGAATATTGTCATAAGCGTTATTATGCAATATAATCTCATATCTACTTCCAAACAGAAATATTCGGTTTTACTATTTTGTGAGATATTTGTCCTCTATATTGCATAGAGCGTAAATAGTTTGTGTACTCGCATTAAGTACGCTTAGGACGTGCAGTTGCTCATTTACAAGGGGCAAACCACCTAGGAATTTTTTTCCAAAAATGTGGAGAATTTAGAGGAATTTGTGGGAAATTTAGAAGAATTTGTGGGAAATTTAAAGGACTCATCGGAATTTCTGAGAATTTGAGGAATTTATAGGGAATTTGGAAAAATTTATGGGGAATTTAGGAGAAATTGTAAGGAATTTATGAAGAATTTAAAGGAAATTGTCAAAATTAAAAAATTCAAAAGAATAATGAATACAGTTTTTGTAGGCTGATTTGAAAATTTGAAATTTTGGAAAAATGACCTTCTCACTTTCTTCTCTACATGCAAAGAGTGTCAAAATTTTCTCTTCACTAGTTTTCCAGGAAAACTTTGAAATGTGTAAGACTGTATATTCAATTGATTCAGTTATTGTAGGTTGATTTCCAAGATTCCTCATATTGTAATTTTTTACTAGAGAAATTTGAAATTCTGGGAAAATGAGCTTCTATCCTTTCTTTTAACATGCAAAAAGTTTCAAATTTCTTCCTTCACTAGTTTTCCAGGAAAACTTTGAAATGTGTGAGACTGTATTTTCAACTACTTAAGTGATTCACTTTTTGTAGGTTGATTTCCAAGATTATTCATGTTGCTGTTTTCCACTGGAAAAATTTGAAATTTTGGAAAAATGTTCTTCTCACCTTCCTCTTTACATGCAAAAAGTTTCAAAATTTTCTCTCTACTAGTTTTCCAGGAAAACTTTGAAATGTGTGAGACTGTATTTTCAATTAATTCAGTTATTGTAGGTTGATTTCCAATATTCCCTATGCTGTTATTTTCCACTGGAAAAATTTTAAATTTTGGGAAAACGAGCTTCTCACCTTCCTCTTTGCATGCAAAAAGTTTCAAAATTTTCCCTTTACTAGTTTTCTAGGAAAACTTTGAAATGTGTGAGACTGTATTTTCAACTAATTCAGTTTTTGTAGGTTGATTTCCAAGATTTTTCATGTTGTTATCTTCCAATGGAAACATTTGAAACTTTGGGAAAATGAGCTTCTCACCTTTCTCTTTATATGCAAAAAGTTTCAAAATTTTCCCTTCAACAGGTTCGCGGACAATTTGTAAAAGTATGTTGTGCTTAGAATGTCAATTTTTGTATTCCCATGTTTGGTGTGGTTTTTTCGCCGTGAACTGGACAATTTTGAGGTGAATAGACACTGTGGCAGGACTAATAAATTGAAAATGCATGTAGCTATATGGGATCAAAGACGGCTAGAGCCGTTATTTGTTTATAGAAGAAAATTGGGGTGACTGCTATAGACGTCATGTCCCAAGCAAGGGAGAAGAATATGACGACTTCGGCCGTACTGTCCGCGAACGTGTTGAGTACTAGTTTTCTAGGAAAACTTTGAAATGTGTGAGACTATATTTTCAACTAATTCAGTTTTTGTAGGTTGATTTCCAAGATTTTTCATGTTCCTGTTTTCTACTGGAAAAATTTGAAATTTGAAAAAATGATCTCACCTTCCTCTTTACATGCAAAAAGTTTCAAAATTTTCTCTTTTAGTACTAATTTTCCAGGAAAACTTTGAAATGTGTGAGACTGTATTTTCAACTAATTTAGTTTTCTTAGGTTGATTTCCAAGATTTTTCATGTTGTTATTTTCCACTGGAAAATTTTGAAACTTTGGGAAAATGAGCTTCTCACCATCCTCTTTACATGCAAAAAGTTTCAAAATTTTCCCTTCATTAGTTTTCTAGGAAAACCTTGAAATGTGTGAGACTGTATTTTCAATTAATTCAGTTTTTGTAGGTTGATTTCCAAAATTTTTCATGTTCCTGTTTTCTACTGGAAAAATTTGAAATTTTGGAAAAATGATCTCACCTTCCTCTTGGCATGCAAAAAATTTCAAAATTTCCCCTTCTCTAGTTTTCCAGGAAAACTTGGAAATGTATGAGACTACATTATCAATTAATTCAGTTATGGTTGGTTGATTTCCAATATTCCTTATGTTGTTATTTTCCACTCGAAAAATTTGAAATTTTGGAAAAATGATCAACTCACCTTCCTCTTTACATGCAAAAAATTTCAAAATTTTCCATTTATTTGTTTTCTAGGAAAACTTTGAAATGTGTGAGACTGTATTTTCAACTAATTCAATTTTTGTAGGTTGATTTCCAAGATTTTTCATGTTCCTGTTTTCCACTGGAAAAATTTGAAATATTGGAAAAATGATCTTCTCACCTTCCTCTTTACATGCAAAAAAATTTCAAAATTTTCCTTTTATTTGTTTTCTAGGAAAACTTTGAAATGTGTGAGATTGTATTTTCAACTAATTCAGTTTTTGTAAGTTGATTTCCAAGATTTTTCATGTTGTTATTTTCCACTGAAAAAATTTGAAATTTTGGGAAAATGAGTTTCTCACCTTCCTCTTTACATGCAAAAAGTTTCAAAATTTTCCCTTTACTATTTTTCTAGGAAAACTTTGATGAAATGTGTGAGACTGTATTTTCAATTAATTCAGTTTTTGTAGGTTGATTTCCAAGATTTTTCATGTTGTTTTCCACTGGAAAAATTTGGAATTTTGGGAAAATGAGCTTCTCACCTTCCTCTTTACATGCAAAAAGTTTCAAATTTTTTCCTTCTCTAGTTTTTCAGGAAATATGTGAGACTGTATTTTCAACTAATTCAGTTTTTGTAAGTTGATTTCCAAGATTTTTCATGTTGTTATTTTCAACTGGAAAAATTTGAAACCTTGGGAAAATCAGCTTCTCACTTTCCTCTTTGCATGCAAAAAGTTTCAAAACTTTCTCTTTTTTTAGAGGAATTTGTGGGATATTTGGAGAAGTTCGTGGTGAGGTAATTGGAGGAATTTGGAGGAATTTGCAGGAATTTTGAGGAATTATGCGTGAAAAATTCCCCTTTGAGAAATTGTTTGCACCTATTCTGGGATGGTGGTTTATCTCTTGCTCATTTACTACCTATACCACGGTGTAGAGCTCACTCGTGCTGTACATTAGTACAGTTAGAAATGATAAGCAACCCGGTGTTTCGTATTACAAAATCTACTATTTTATAGAGCAGATCGGTTCTGCATAATAGTACAGATAGTAATTACGCGTCTCGGGCCCGTGTCTCCACAAAGAGATGAAGAGGCTTTATTTCCAGCATGATTTCCTTTACTAGGAGATTTATATTTCTATCTATTTAAGCTAATTTAGTATAGGTATAGTATTTTTAATCCGAATTGAAGCACTAACAAAACATCTAGTCGGCATACATCAAACAAATAAAGGACATGGACATATATGGACATTAACATGGTGATAATCAATATCAAATAACACAACTAAATAATACGTGGAATAAAAGAGCAAATAATATATGAATTGGGATGACACTGGTTCTAACAATCGCAGAGTCTAGTCAGCAGGTCACTGTACTACTACTACTCTATCCAGTGATGCCAATTCGTGGGAAATTTTCCTTTTCATGGGAATTTTTGGACGAAAATATTCGAAATGGGAAAAAGGTTTTCATGAGAAATTTTGTCAATTCAAGGGAAAAAAATTAAAAAATATACGTTTTTATGAGAAATTTTGAGTATGTTTGGGAATAAAACTAAAAAATAAACATTTTTCTGAAAAATTTTGACAGCCTCTCAACATAGTGTCAACGCGATCTAAGGTCAACTCCAGTCAACGGTCGAACTGTCAAAATTAATTATTTATTTATTTATTTATTATTCATTTTCCTTGCATTTTTCATGGTACTTAAACCAATAACGTTTAGCGTTCTGCTACAAGATAGCTCCACACTGTAGCTGTAAGCTGTCACAGACAAATGAGCTTTGTTCCAACACAGCAGAAAACCGTATTATGTATTGTCACGATTCTGCGCACAGCCTAAAATTTGTGCGTAGGATCGAAAATTCGTATACAGAATGGTTTCCTAACTGGGACGGTTTTTGATGTGTTCAAACAGACCTGGTAACCATAAATGATAACAGAATCTTGGGAAATTATGGGGAATTTTTATTGTGCATGGTGGGAAAATTTGGGAATTTTCACACATTTAATAAGTGGGAAATTTTATTCTAAACGGTTGGCACCACTGATTGTAACAATATTTCCTCCATACTTATATTTTGTACAGGGAACACTCCTAAACTTAAAATAGATTTTCTATGAAACAATAGAAGAGAGTGACGTGATGTTGAAATATCCTCATATAATGCAGTATTTCAAGTCAAAATAAAAATACTATACTTATTTCAATTTCCAAAAAATATACATTCAGCCAAATTATGTAAAGAAACTTTTTGAATCATCTACATGCCAACCGAGTGTGTAATTTAATTTTGCGGTTTCAAAAGTTCATTAATTAAAAAAAAATTACTCTTATCAGTAAGTAAACCGCAAAACTCGACCACGTGGTATCAGTACGCATGTGCTTCTGACTAAATAGATACCTGAGCATAATCACGTATACCACCCGTATAGAAAAAACGCCTTTGCTAGCAAAATTTGTTGGCGAAAATGTTAAGCAACCCAACAGCATCGACCCGTGGCAGCTTATATATGGCAGCAATAAGCATTACTTTAATTGGATTATGTATTACATGATGCTAGTTATCTATTCGTTATTTTTAACTTTGTGCAAATATGCAATTGTTTTGTATCTTTATATGAGCCAGAGCCGGCCGGCTTTTTGTTGTTCGGTGTTGTCACGTTTATGCGAATAAGCACCTTTTGAACCGAACATCTCACAGAAATAATATGGCCTGTCGGTTTTCCAGATCTAAACCCGTGTGATGAGTGTTTCATTGCGTTATATGTATAGGGAATGTTTCAAAGTTTTTGTTTTTCAATGACACATTTCAGGGTGTATTAACTTTGACTCCTTCAGAATTTCTGAGTTACTAATAACTGACGCCCTGCACTTTATGTTTCCTTTGTTTGTGAAGCAGAAAGCATGATAATCAAAGAAAATATAAAAGGACCCGGGTTCGAAAAGTTTGACTAAATACTCATAGATGATTCAATTAAATTCCCAGTCAAGATTACTCTTGTGTTGCTACAATTTAATTCAAATCAGTGTTTCAATTTATTGGGCGTACAAGCTGGTACATAAAGTCGTTTTAATCCATTGTAGTATTTGTTGAAGCATTAGCGTTATCATTGCCGCTACGAATAATTGTCGAAAAATGAGGCACATTTTGGAATAACCCCACATAACTAGAGGAGTTTGTTCAAGCATGTCATTGTACTTTACTATGTCGATGCAAAAAACTTGATAGACTTTAAAGGAAAAATATTCTTAAGTTTTACAGTTTTAAAATGTTTAGATGACAAACCTTGTAAATATAATGTAAACGAGCATTGTTTTTGGGTAATAAGAAAACATGATTGTCTTCTACATATTTCCATACTGACATTATCTCAGCTGCAAGCTCTTCAGTTCATCTCCATTATATTATTCTTCTTATTTCAGTTCTTGAAAAGATAACACCATTTGTGACTTTTTGTTTGTTTGTCTCTAAACGAAAGGGCCACCTTTAAGTACAAAAAATTCTATAAATCAGCATATAGACTGTTATGATTTTTCTATTTGATTCTTTGGAAAACCTTCCTAAAGCCAATCAAGAGCCGGTAATAGTCAAAATTTGAACTTTTATCAACTCTGGATTCACAAGCGAATTTTTCTAAGGGCATTCAAAGCTCAAGAGCCGATAATAATCAAAATTTCGAATCCATTAAATAAGGATAAATCTACAATAAAAGACCCAAAAACTAATTTTCAATAACCACCCATTTATTCAACCTTATCTAAATCCAATGAATCAGCCTTATTCATAATAGATCCAAATTAAACAATAATCGAATAGAACATCGACTTATGGCGCCGTTGAGACGAAATATAGGTGCATTCGACTCGTTGTGCAATCAGGTATATTAACCATTATCTTACAGCCGAAAAAAAATAACAAAAATATAAACCGCGCAAACACAATAATCGGTGAATTTCCGGCGCCACCGTATCAGCTCGACCTTACTAGGCCGCCGTCGTCGGATCAGTCGCCCTGTGACGTTGGCCTCAGCATTCCGACAAGTGGCTTAACCGCGTTGCCACGTTAGGCAAGGTATACAATAGAAACATTAATTATTATTATTATTTAATTGTATATGAGCAAATTCCTCTCATCAGTCGAGCTACTGAGAGATGTTAAGACCCTCCAAAGCCAATAAACACTTTCTAGAAATCCTTAACAATAAAGCTTTGTCCAGATGATTCATATAATGCCTGATCTAATGGGTTCGACAACATAGAGCAAATTGGTTGTTGTAGATGACTCGTATCATCAGTCATTCCTTGGACGAACAAATTGTATTGGTTATCAACATGCTTTAGTTTTTTGTGTTCACATTTTCATCAGTCTTCATCAACTTGAAAATCCATTTTGGATCAGCAGCCTTTGTGTTTGAAGGAAATTCTGCTCTGAAGCAAGTTTGGGTTAACTCTCATCTTCTTTTTGTCGTCATCTCTTTCATTTATTTCTTAAAATTCCTGTGGAACCAACATTATCAAGAAACGATTCTGCTCTCAATATATGATTGAATTGTCCTCAACTTCTTCGAATTGTTCCCCAGCTTCTTAATAATTGTTTTGTACATACTCTATATTTACATCTTCAACATTTTCTTCTACTTTTCTCTATACTTGACGATTCCTTTCCTGAATTTCTGAGGCCAAGTTTGCCAATTATAAGCTTCAATTTAGGTTGATCAATCCAAACCATAAGTATTCTGCTAGTACAACTTTATTTTCCAGAGTTTTGGTTGGACTAAATGAACCGCAGTCATAGAAAACTCTACAATCAATAAGTGACTTACTTATAGACAACACACAATCATCTACTCCTACTATGGATTCTGATCTCTCTTCTGGTTGTCCTTAAATCTACAATCCCCTTTCTTATGTGTATAATATATAACTTTGAATTTTGAGTAGTTTGTTCTTTTGACTCTGACTTCATCATCTCTAGAATCTTCTTCCTTGTTTGCTTCATCCACTCAAAGTATGATTTAGTCACCAAAAAGAGTTTCTAGTTCCATCACGTCATTCACATTATAAAACATTCATGTATATCTAAAGCTGTATTTATTGTTTCAGATTCGTCAATGACAAATCGTTTAGAATGGTGCAAGTTGGCCTACTGGGAACTGCAAGAAAGAGTGGGGCCTCTCTTCCACGTGGAACCTTGTTACGTCAATGTATTCGGCAACGTACCCTATGGACTCGACGGATTTAGTCTCGAGGCCGTGGGACCGCAAAACACCAAGCAAACCGAAGCTAGTCGGAAGACCAGGGCTAAGATAGGATTAGGTAAGTTTAAAAAGCACATCACTATGAGCGCACCCACTAACTGTTTTTTATTAGGTATTACTTTATCCCGTGAACCCGACGGCTTCGTGTGGCTTTACAATCGATCCGAGCAAGCTGTATTCGTCGACTCGCTGTACCTGGATGGGGGCTGTGAAGAGGTCCCTGGGGGACCCACTCGGGTACCAGCGGATCATTGCTTGTGCGTGCACGCGCCCGGGGGTCCGCAAATGTTCGGATGGGATCAGTTGGTTCCTAACGGCTGCCGGCAGGGTCCTTCTGGTGATCCAAATAGTATAAGGTAAGAACTGAAACTTTACACTCAAACGTCATATTCATTC
The DNA here is from genome assembly GCA_917834065.1 of Ceutorhynchus assimilis. Classification (NCBI taxonomy): domain Eukaryota; kingdom Metazoa; phylum Arthropoda; class Insecta; order Coleoptera; family Curculionidae; genus Ceutorhynchus; species Ceutorhynchus assimilis. The sequence continues at coordinate 53,339,772 of OU892279.1, forward strand.
TTGCCCATGATAGTCCTAGTTTGACTAATAAACTATGTAATACTTTATTACATTAACGCTGGTGCGGTCATGACCAAGATTGATGAGCTTAGCATTCTTGCCATAAGAGAAAAACACCAACTATTATACTAAGTGAGACCTGCTTGCCGTCTGAAATTATTGATTCCCTTATTAATATTGACAGTTACAAACTATTCAGAATAGATAGAACAAACAAGAAAAGCGAGGGAATCTGTGTATAGGTACAGGAAAAAATAAGTACCATAGATATCCAGAGTCAATGCCACCAACCATAGAGTCTATATGGCTGCATATCGTCATAAGAATAGTAAAATTTGTAGTTGCCTTCATCTTCTGATCACCAGGTTATGTAACCGAGACAAAAAATAGAAGTATAATAACCAATTAGGGTACGGCTTTCAGTTTGCACTTTTTGCACTACATCTTTGGGGATTTTAACTATCCGGAAATAAACTGGACGACCCTGAACTTGTCTGGAAAATAAAATCAGGAAAGATCTAGGGCACCTCACCCAGTTCACAAACAGGAATACCTTAAAACATGTTACTCAGAAAATAATGAAAATAAAGTCAAAATACCCCACCCAAATAATGCCAGAAATCCTTGATTATCTGTATATGCGTCAAGACTTCGGAAATACAAAGAATCAAACGAAAGGTAAGACACTAACAACCTTTTCCTTAGAAATGAGAAGCAATTCTACCGAAGAACCATGTCCAGCCAAGAAGCAAGAATAATAGAACCACCAGACAAACAAGAACTAACCAATTACTGGAAGAGCATGTGCTCAGAATCAAAACAGTACAACAACAACAACACCTGGATTAAAACCGAAGAAGAAAGACACAAACATATACCAGAACAACCAGATTTCATACTTACAATAGAAGAAATGACAAATACAATCAAATACACACATAACTGGAAATGCCCTGGCATAAACAACATTCAAAACTTCTGGTATAAACAGTTTACAGCTACACATGAAGCTCTCACACACTAATTTAAAAAAATCATCCAAGAACCACAGATGTTTTCCAGATTTCTAACCCAAGGCATAACCTACATCAAACCCAAAAACTTGGTGGACACTAAAAACCACTCAAACTATAGACCTATCACCTGTCCTCCAACGCTTTATAAGATCATCGCAGCTACAGTCTGCAAAAAAATCACCTCACAATTAACAACATATTGACAGAAGAACAGAAGGGATGTAGGAAAAAACAGCCAGGGCTGTAAAGAGCAGCTGATTATAGATAGTGTCATCATGGGACAAACTAGAAAAGATAATAGAAACCTCCACATCAGGTATATAGATTATAAAAAGGCCTTTGACTCCCTACCCTATAGCTGGCTGATGAAAGTTCTGGACTACAAAATCAAGAAGAATCTCAGAGAATTTCTTGCACAAATCATGAAATCCTGGAAAACCAAAATCCGACTAAATATATCCAGACTGAAAAACTCTATGTCAGACGTGGTATTTTCCAAGGCGATTCACTTAGCGCTCTATGGTTCTGCCTCTGTCTTAATCCACTCTCTAATACACTTAACAATACGAAACACGGTTTTCAACTCAGATACAAGAAAGAAAACCAACACCAAATAAACCACCTAATATGGATGACATCAAACTCTACGCGGCCACGGAAACACAGTTGAAAAGCTTCCTCAAAATTACAGAAACATTCAGCTCATGGAGTTTGGGATAAGTGAATGTAGGGTACTCCACATAAACAAAGGCCAGTGGAAAAAACATCATGATGTCCAAACAGTTGATAGTGAACCACTGGACAACATGCTCAAGAATGAAACATATAAATACCTAGGATTCCATCAAAGTATCACACTCGCATCAAAATAGAGCTTAAAACTGAATTCAGAAATAGACATAAGGATATTAAAAAGTAGATTAAATTCCGGCAATATCACTAAGGCCATGCATAAACACATACGCCATTCCTACTTTTGCATACTCACAGTGGCGGCTCGTGACTATTTCAAGTGAGGAGGCTAATTACAGTATAGGATTTCATGAAATTCCTCGGAATTCCACTAAGATTTCAATTTCAAAATTCCATATTTTTTTTTTAAACTTTAGTAAAATTCCTCAAAATTTTACCACTGAAATATCCTGGAATTCCACAAAATTTTCATAATTTTTTTTGGAATTTCACTGAAATTCTCTTTTAATACCCAGGAATTTCTGGGAATATTAATGAAGTTTCAAGTAATTTCTTAAAAATTCATCGAAATAATATATTGAAATTTCAAGTTATTACATTACATGGTAATGTTTCGGAATATCACCGAAATTCCATGTTTTAAGCTGGAAATTCCTCGGCATTACTAAAATTCAGTAAAAACTGAAATTTCATGTTGGGAATTTCGGTGTAATTTCATGTAATTCATTTAGGATTTCGTGTAATTCGATCGGAATTTCACTGAAATTTCAAGTAATTCGAGAGGAATTAAAATTTAATGTGAATTCTATGGCAACTCCGCAAAAATTTCACATCTAATTCCTTTTTCAGAATAACATAACTATTCTACCGATTCTTAGAGACTAACAGATTTTTGGAGATTCCAAAGGATTTTTGGGAATTTTAAAGGAAATATTTTTCAGAAATGTCAATGATTGGGTTAAATATAACCCATAAATCAAGATTTGATAAAAACATATGGCAACGCTGCTCATGATACAACAAACGTCAAAAAATTGAAATTTCAAACCCTGGGTTTTTTTGACAATCGATACAAAATGACGTCTTTTTGTTTCAAAGATTACGGCCCGAAGGGCCGGAGTATGAAAAATCAGTTAACAATGAACGGGTTTGTTCGGATAAAACTTTTGTCGCACGACACTTTGGCAATATCGACAAATGTCACCTGTCAATTTTGACACATGTTCGACTTTTTTCCCGCTCTACTATAAAAGCTACGAAAATCAAACCCCGGTACAAGGCAGTTTCGCGACGCCAACTATCGATTTGTGTCAAAAAAAAATTGACAGCTGTCAACGTCAAAAAAGTTTTTTTTTTAATTTGCGAATTTCGAGAAAAAAAGTGATAGAAAACGATCCCCGGACCCCAAAAACCTTAAATAAAAATTCCAAAAAAAATGACATTTCAAAACCTACTTGATAAAACTAAAGTTTTTCTCACTTACCCCGTTAAACACTGGAAATTTTTGGTGGAAAATGAAGAAAACTCAAAGCCTCGTACTTTAAATCGGTTTTTCCGACCATTAAAGCCCTGGAAAAGCGGACAAATTCAAAGAAAAACCTCAAAAAATGACATTCCAAAGCCTACTTAATGAAATTTGAGTTTTTGTCACTTACCCCATTGGAAAACTGGGAATTTTTAGCACAAAATATGGAAATTCAATTCCTCGTATTTCAAATCGGGTTTCTTGACTGAAAACGGCTTGGAAAAGTGGAAAATTCGAGGAAAAACTGAATAGAAATGTAAACACGTCAATTAAAAATTGCCGACTGTCAAAACTGGCAAATGACATTTATTACAGAACCTATTTGAAGTTGGTACAAACGGTGTTGCCACATTGAAACTTCCAAAAAAAAACATTTTAAATGGGATTTTGTTATTTATGTCATTTTAAAACTGGACATTTTTGCTAGAAAATGAAGAAAACTCAAAGCCTCGTATGTTAAATTGCCTTTTTCCATTGAAAAGCCCCAGAAAAGTGAAAAACTCGAGGAAAAACTGGCAAAAAATTACAAGGCGTCACTTCAAAATGGCCAACTAAAAGCCACGTTGTCACATCTCATTTCGGAAAACAAAAATAACATTTTAAAATGGTTTTTTGTTTAAAATTCAATTTAATAATTAATTAATAATGATTATAATAATTAAAATTCCCCAAATAAATTATAGGAAACTTGTTTTTAGTTTAATTTCAATGAAAATGTCATTTAAAGGTTTACTTATTGATTATAGTGAGTAAGACAAAGACAATGATAAAGTAGTATATGTTTGCAAAAACCACCGTTTTCTGAAAAAAAAAAAATTTAAGAAAACCAACATTCCAAAGCCAATTTGATAAAACTAAAGTTTTTGAATATTCCTGACTCTTTGATCGGACGTTAGAAATCGCATTTCAAATACTCCCGGTTTTCAATTAGCTCTAAATTATCCGCTCACCAATAGAATTATAAACTAGGCCCCGTTATTAAAATAACTCTAGCCCTTCGGGCTCGTATTACTCCGGCCCTTCGGGCTCGCATATAACTCCGGCCCTTCGGGCTCGCATATAACTCCGGCCCTTCGGGCTCGCATATAACTCCGGCCCTTCGGGCTCGCATATTACTCCGGCCCTTCGGGCCGGTATTACTGAGTATCCCAGATTCACAGATATTTGTCGTGGAGGCGCGGAATTGATTGAAATAATGTTTTCAGATTTTTCTAAATTACATTGAAATATCGAAAATTGGAAAGTGTAATTTGTTAATTATTATTTTAATTAGAAATCAGGAATAAAAAATTGAGATTGAATTTTCAATTTTTTGGGGGAGGTTTAGCCTCGCCTGCCTCCTTTGACGAGCCGCCACTGCATACTCATTCGGTATCATCAAGTGGTCCGAAACTGACCTGGAAAACATTAACATCCTCATGCGCTCTGAACTTACCAAACATAGAAAGTCACACCCCAATTCATGCAAGGAAAGGCTAACAATCAAAAGGAATGGAGGAGGAAGAGAAATTGTAGACGTAACATCACTACATGCGATAAGGCAGATACAAACACTTAGGAAATTCTTCCATGCTAGACTGACTGGCCTCCACACAGTGAGAAGCATAGCAGATGAAAACTATCCACCCCTCAACCTATCCCAAACAACACATCCAATAGACATATACAACGAAGGAAAAAGTTACTATTATCCCCCTGATTATGTCAGTCACAGGCCTCACACTCAAAATATACAAATCACACCTGAAACAGCTAGGACTCAACACTAACATACACAAAAACTTTTAGAAATCAGTCACCTTAAAAAAATGCCATATTGTCAGGGCATATAGCCCGTCACAGCAACATTAAACCACAATTCTGTGAGAAAATTTCAATTCCAACAATAATAATAATAGATATTAAATCTTATTTTTTTTTTCCAGGGTCAGTTTCGTTAAAGGTTGGGGTACCCGTTATTCCAGACGAGAAATAACCTCATGTCCCTGCTGGTTAGAAGTCCTGTTGGCGCCTTGCAGGTGATTCGTGCAAAAAGTACTGTTAGGCGAGAAAAAAAAAACCACGCATCCCAAGGATTCGAGAGAGAAACTGAGACGAAAGGATACACAATACTGCGCTAAACTTTTTTATATTTAAAAAATAGTGGAAAGTGATAAAAATAAAGACAGCAGAAGCGAATAATATTAGATGTTGTTATTAGGATTTGTATGTGGCCTTATTACGAAAGGATTTTTTGAGTGAATAGTAAAATTTTCTGTAAAACAGCTATTTTCTCAAGAATCCTCAGTACTAAATTCACTAAAGTTGTTAGAAGCCAGTGCACGAAGATAAAAAGGCTGAATTATTAAAGTTAAGGAAAAGAGAATGTTAAAATCCGTCCCCCTTGTTTTTTTTTTTTGTATTTTTGTACTGACTGTTCAAATTTTGTTTTGTAAAATGTCCAGGTCTCCTCGTTAAGACCAGGATTATTGTTACTCTTATTTTTGGGGAGCAATTTTTTATTTAAAAAAAAATTCTATCCAAAAAAAAAAATCCTATGATAAACACACAAAGTATATAAATTTAGAGCCTCGTACTGATTTGCCTATTTAAATAAAAAATTAGAAGTTGCCTTATGCTACATCTACTCGATAGTGAGATGTAATTTTAAGGTTTATATAGAATCTATATATTTCGGTGCTTTAATAAAAAGACTTTGAAGTCTTTTTTGTAGAGGAAGGGACCATAATTTCCATCTTTGTTTTTTTTGGGTTAAGTTTATAATTTGTTTTTCATCACGAATGAAAAATTAACTGGCAAAACATTTTCATAAGCATTTCTTTTAATTAAAAAAAAACCCGTACTTATTTTAGTTTCCTTATGTAAAAAATTATTTTACTTAAAAGTAAAAACTAAGTTAAACTAGTCATTCATGGAACTTCTTTTTCCCAGGTGGAAAGAACGCTTTACATTGTACGATAGGTCCATTTAAAAAAAAATAAATAATGCAGTTGTCTTTTAGTGCCTTGATGAAAAATACAGCAAATATTTATTGAAATTTATAATAAAAATAATAATAATTATAGAAGCTTGAAAAAATGTTCTTGTGATTTGTACTACTCTTTATATTATTAATATTTCATAATGACTGTTGTTAGATTGAATATAATAATTTTATATTGTCCACAAATCAATTGGTCATATTTGGTTCCCACTTTCATTTGGGAATTTTTTTTATATTACAATAATAAATCTTTTAACAAATTTCCAATTATTATTATTATTATTTTAGTTTTACATACAAAATTTAATTTTCTATTTATTTTAAAATTTGATGTTCGACATAATTCTTTTTCTGTACTAATATTTACATGACAATCAGTGTCAATAAAAATGAAAAATAGTCAAAAAAGAACTCTTTTTATTATGTATTGTAAATATGTATTTCTGTACATAGTATATACCTACTGATGCCTTTGTAGCAACGAGGAAAAATTCGGGCAAATTGTCCTGTTATTTATAAAAATACAAATATTAATTTAATAAAAAACAATTTACCGAGTTTTATTTAATCCTGAAGAATGTTTGGGGTGTCAATGTTTTTTGGTAAAAACATCTATGGGAAACTCAACCACTATAGTTTATAAATTGGGCTCTTGGCAATAAACTTTAATTTCATGAAATATTATGAATCAGAGCCAGAAATTTAAGTTATGGCATAATAATTGTTTCATCAAATTTTCATCAATTTGTATGGAATCTCTTTAACACCTAATATACATAATTAAAAACAAATATACAAAATTCAGGCTCCAAAAACATAGTACCTAATAACATATATCACACATTAACAAATAAATCATTTTTCCAAAAAGTCTTCGTTTTCAAATAAATCGGAATCTTTGGCAAATGTAGAATGTTCGTGTTTAATTGCATCAGATATTTTTTCTGCTATCATCACCACTGCCGCATTGGGATGACCGGAAATGTGATCTGGTATTATTCCTGCATCAACCACTCTCAATTTTTTAATTCCGTGTACTTTCAAGTCCGAGTCTACTACTGAGGTTTTAGGATCTGGACCCATTGATGTTGTACCAATTGGATGGAAAAGCTGAAAAGAATAATAGTTATCTTTCTAATTCATTCTAAAACAAAATTTGAATGTCAGAAATGTGAAATTTTGCATGCTTCCAGCGCTTTTTTCAAATGGGATGCCCTATATTTCATTCTATATTCTTGAAGAGGACAATGCCCCGATTCCAAAAATATATAATTTGTCTTATTTGATTGAACAGTCTCTCATATATTCGGCTCCAAAAATTGTAATAGCTATTTACCTAACAAGTGCGGAAAATTAATTTTTCCGCAAGTGTTAGGTACAATATTTTTCCTACAGGCGTAAAAATGTAAAATTTTTCTTTTTTTTTTGACATATCAGTGCGGTAAAATTTTTTCCGCACTGACAGCCGTGCGGAAAAACTTTTTCCGCACTGATATGTCAAAAAAAAAAGTTTTACCGCACCGTGCGGGAAAACTCATTTTCCGCACGCATATCAGTGCGGAAAATCGATTTTTCCGCACGGCTGTAGGAAAAAATACTATCCTACTACTGATTTTGTGAACCATTCTATACCTATATAGGTGAAAGCTGTAGGTAAAATTTGAGGTATGTACTTGGTTTCTCTGATAGTATTTTTAAAATTTTTAGAACCAAATATGTTGGACACGGCTCAACCAAATATAGCCAAACTATATAGCTTTGGAATCGGGAAATTATTGTGCTCTTCAAGAATATGGAACCAAATATAGGACATCCCATTTGAAAAAAGCTGAAAGCATGCAACATTTCACATTTCTGACATTCACTTTTTGTTTCTGACCATGGATTCTAAAAATTTAGCCAATACTGTATAACTTTTGTATTTACACCTTTCATCTACTTGTAAAGGTGAAGAAGGCTGTAGGTGGGGTGTCAATACATAAAAAAACACCCTGTACTTGAATAATAACTTATTATAAAGTCAGAATTTGTAAGATTATCCACTTTTTGTCAATTTGCCTTTCAACAGGAATTAGTAATGTTACTTTACCAAACTAGTAACATAATGTGACAAGTTATTCAAGTACAAATGAGTGAATTGTTGCGGAACTTATGGGTGGACCTCTGCGGGACGAGCGCAGCGAGTTCCGCAGTCATCTATTCATTAATACGTTTTTCAAATACGATACTAACCTGACTCACTCAAATGTCAGTTATTTTCATTAGTTCAAAAACTACAAGTTTCAGGTGAGTGTCTTAATTGAATAGTTCAACAGTATACTGGTGAGTAGATGGCTGCGGAATTTGCGGCGCTCGTCCCACAGAGGTCCACTTATAAGTTCCGCAATAATCCACTTATTTGTACTTGAACAATAACTTATTATATAAAGTCAGAATTTGTAAGATTTTCCACTTTTTGTCAATTTGCCTTTCAACAGGAATTAATTACTGTTACTTTACCAAACTAGTAACATAATGTGACAAGTTATTCAAGTACAAATGAGTGAATTGTTGCGGAACTTATGGGTGGACTTCCTATCTATTCATCAATATGTTGTTTAATTACGATACTAAACGGACTCACTCAAATGTGCGTTATTCTCATTAGTTTCAGGTGAATATCTTACTTGAACAGTTCAACAGTATATTGGTGATTAGATGGCTGCGAGACGAGCGCAGCGAGGTCCACCCATAAGTTCCGCAACAATCCACTTATTTGTACTTGAACAAGAACTTATATAAAGTCAGAATTTGTAAGATTATTCACTTTTTGTCAATTGGCCTTTTAACACATTGCGTGCCACGTCACCAATATATTGGTGACAGTCATGTTTCCCAGGGGGGCTGTCGCCAATATATTGGTGAAGCGTAGTGTTTCACTGCAAGCCACGTCACCGATTCCTTTGGTAACGTTATATGTATTTTTAATGGTCTGTATTGACTGTATTCAAGGTGGCTCCCTGAGAAACATCTTCATATTTTTGGTGTGAGTAAATGAATTCAAATATTCTTTTTATCATCAATTAAGTAAAACTGTGAATAAAAGAACCTTGTAATCTCGGTCTTAAACTTTGCCATGAAAACTTGATTTCCGGGAAATGAACCTATTTCTTGACAATCAAAACCGAGTAAGCAAGGTTCGTTTTTTCAGTGCTCCTTATTGAATCTCTGCAGATATCTGGAATAACAAATACATAATAGTACAGAGATTTTTTCAGTGTCACCAATAGGTGACGTGTCTTGGCCCCCGGGGAAGTTTTCCCTATATGACCATGGCACGCAATGTGTACTAACAGGAATTAGTTGTTACTTTACCAAACTAGTAATATATTGTGACAAGTTATTCAAGTACAAACGAGTGGATTGTTGCGGAACTTATGGGTGGACCCAGCCATCTATTCACCAATATATTGTGGAAAAATAATACCTACTAACCTGATTCACTCAGTTGATAATTTCTCATTAGTTCAAAAACTACACGTTTCAGGTAAGTGTCTTATTTGAACAGTTCAATGGTATATTGGTGAGTAGATGGCTGCGGAACTCGCTGCGCTCGTCCCGCAGAGGTCCACCTATAAGTTCCGCATTAATCCACTTATTTGTACAGGGTGTTTTTTTATATATTGAAACCCCACCTACAGACTTTACCTTCACAGGTAGAAGAAAACTTTAAATACCAAAGGTATACAGTTTTGGCTGAGTTTTTAGAAACCATGGTCAGAAACGAAATTTGAATGTCAGAAATGTGAAATTTTGCATGCTTTCAGCTTTTTTCGCTCCCCCCTACCACTGTATCCGCCACTGTATGCTTTGAATGAACCTGTGTAAAATGTTTCAAATGTATTTGGTCAATAAGAAACTGCTGATATTTGTGATTTTTTTTTCTAGTGGAATGTCCTTTGAAGAACTCATCACAAAATGATCTGCCTGCATATATATGTCTGGAATGTGTCGTTGGTTGAAATAATCGCCATTAGCTTCAATCCTCTGTATTTCTGACTCGAGATTTGAAAATTGGAAAGATCTTTCACTAATTCCATAATAAGGGAAATACCAGAATGAGAATAAAGTGCATGCGTAATCGATAAAAACATTAGACAATCAAATAAACAATTCACTTACTGTTGTAGCTATACTCCTCAAAGCACAATACCACCATTCCTTCGACAACTGCTCATATTTATAATCGCAACGTGGAAACGGAATAACCAGCAGTTCAGCTTGTGCTTTCTTGAACGCTTCGGTATTATTCAGCTGCAGCGCAGCCACAATTCCCAAATACATATTTTCAATGTCTCCGCCTTCGAGATCCGAAAAATAATTTGGATCGACCAAAGGAAAATCACGCGGATCTTTGGATTTTAATGTCACCTTCCCTCTGGATCTTGGATGTAAAAGTTCGATGTTTATACAAAGATCTGTGAGCCCGTTGAGGGCTCCGAAAGCATCAATATGTGCGTCATCAAAACTAAAATTCAATAGGTATTAATTGTTTCAATTTTCGAAAAACTCATTACTTAAAAATCACAGCTAAATCAGATGTGACTAAAGGAGGTCCAAAAAAGAATAATTCAATTTCTGGTTGGCTGTCCTCCGGACCTTCAAAATTGAAGAAACTTATAGCCGTTTGTCCAAGACTTGGAGTTAAAGGACGTTTATTTTCAGTCCACAATTTTACGTGTTCTTGGATGGTCATGTCGTACCACTTATGATTAAATCTGGAAAAAATATGATGATGAAAAATGACTAACCACAAAACAATCATTATACCTGTAAAATACACCAGGGAAAAATAAATGATCTTGCATGTTTTTTCCAACAGGCAAATCTTCAATTATGTCAATTCCATGCTTGAGAAGCTCCTCTGCCGGTCCAATTCCAGACAACATAAGAATTTGAGGCGAATTTATCGATCCAGCAGAAACAATCACTTCTTTTCTGGCCGTTGCCACACATTTATGTCCGTCTCTTACGTATTCGACTCCGTAAGCTGTTTTGTCAGCAATCAGCACTTTGGAAACGTACGATCGAGTACTTATTATGAGATTTTTGCGGTCTCGGATGGGATTCAAAAACGCGTGTGCTGTGCTGGCTCTGACATTTCTGTCTAGAAAGAACTGCAATCTGCTGACACCGTCTTGGTCTGCTCCGTTGTAGTCTAGTTCACGTTTTCCTATTTCTTTGTGGGCTTCAATTATAGCTTCAGACTAAATCAGATTAAGTAAATTTTTCTAGTTGTGTTGGATTTTGATGAAGAAAGATCAATTCCTTACCATTATTGGAATATCATCAGGAATTCCCACTCGTTGAGGCCCATCGAATCCATGATAATCTTCGTCAATAATTCCAGTGAAAGTGGCATGTTCAGGTTTTTTGAAGTAGGGCAAAACATCTTCGTAACTCCAGCCAGGATTTCCTAGCGCTTCCCATTTGTCGTAGTCTAAACGGTTGCCTCTGACGTACATTCCAAAGTTTATGACGCTGCTGCCTCCTAGAACGCGCCCTCTCGGGTACATGCAGCTGTTATTTCGAGAACCTTAAGAATAGTCTCATGTTATAATAATGAATAGAAAATCATTTCTCATCAGTATGAGTATATTTTGCATACCTAAACAGCCATGATGTTGAGGAGTGGTTGTATATCCCCAATTCAATCCAGAATTATGAAGATAGACATTCATTCCAAACATATTGGATAAAGTGGGTGCTTCTTCGCCTGCTTCAAGGGCCAGCACTTTGTAATTTTCTTCGGTAAGTCGATTAGCCAGGACTCCTCCGGCTGTTCCTGTACCGGCTATGATAAAATCGTATTCTTCATTGCCTGAAAAAATAATTTCAATACCTATTGAAGTATGTTTGTAACATTGATCATAAGTACATTATATTATAATCAACATTTTTTTTTTTTTCAAGTGTAAAATAAAAATATTGATAACTAAGGCTTCATTGCATAAATATTCAATTTATCTTGGTTAACCAAATTATATGAACTTGAACTACAAAGCTAAATCTTTGTGGTTTCATGCCTTATTAGATAGGTGGGGCAATATCTCTATTATTTTGTTTAATAAAAAACTCAAAATGCAGTTATGAATTGTTGTTATTAAATTTATTTATTTATGAATGATTTTATAGGTAACAGTTAGGTATAGGAAGCCCACTGCTAGTCACCCCTTATCGATCTTTTCAAGGTTTTTTTTCATAACGAGGTTACCAAAAATTTACTTTGTGGCTGTCTTTGTTGATTATTCTTGAGCAGCTAAATTTGAAGTAGGTACGTTTCGTATTTATATTTGTGGAGGCCTTGAATTGTTTAACAATTAAAATTATGTACATTATCAAGGTGATTGTTTGCTTATTGTTTCATTCAAATTATTTAGACTTATTGTTTAATTTTTCATATCTTTTGCATGCATGTTTAATTTTTCGCAGCATTTGTGATCAATTTTATATACATATAGGCTATTTTTTTTGCAGTCCAAGCTCTGGATGGGAACATAATGGAATAACCCAGACAACACACAAAGACCCAAAGATGTTTATTTCAGGTCTGCATTATGTCTAAACGTCTGAAGACCAAAAAAGCGTCTAGAAGACGTTGTTTTTATTTATTTTTTAATTAAATTTCTTAAGGATACAAAATTAAGACGTCCATAAGATGTTGTGAATTCACCTCTTAAAGACAACTAAGTATGTAGGTACCTTATTTGGTACAACCAGGCCTAAAAGTGGATAATGGTATTGAAAAAAGATTCAAAGACGTAGGTACGTACGTCTCTTTAGGACATCTCGTTGAAAACGTCTCCAGAATGTCTTCGTCCCAAAGATGTGTTTACGCAGACGTCTGAAAGACGTTGAAATTTGTAACACAACGACGCCTTCCAGACGCCTTAAAAACGTAAGCAAGGCGTCTTCGTCTAAAAATTTTCGATAGAATTCTTTTCTCATTCAATTCAGAAGTTACTGGAAACCATTTAGAGAATGCTACAGAACACTTTAGAACTTTAATAAGCCTTTTGGAGAGTTCAGAACACTTAAAATTCATTTCAGAATTTCCAAAAGTATTCTGTAGCGCTTCAGAACAATTTTGGAAACTTCAGAACTAGGTTTTTACGATGTTCAAGAAATTTCTTCTTCTTGACTTGATCTTGACTTGAATTCAAGAAAATTTCAAGTCAAGAAATCTGAAACTGTTTTCAAGACAAGTCAAGATTCCCTATTTCATTTCTCGTCTAGAAACCAAGAAATTCTTGAATTTCTTGAAATTAACAGTTTTCTAAGTGGCTGTAATAGTATATTGAAATACAAGTTACAGACAATAGCCTTCGGCTATAATCGGGATCCCATATTCCCATATGTATGAGGGTATCTCGTTCCTATAGAAGCTGATAGAAAAAGACACGAATACACTCAGTGTGCACTAACCCTTCCAATAGAATGAAGTCGCGGAAGTACACATAGTGAAATTCGACTTTCTCACTCCAGCTACGGACCAAAGTGTTCGTTTGAACTCCAGATGATTATAGTCAAAAGACTTTGAAGCTTTGCAGGTGCAAAACTATTGAAGCTGTATTGAAATTATTCACTGGAGATTCGTAGAGAATTTAATTGGCTTTAATTAAAAGTTAATTACGTTGAGATCGGATTGAAATTAATAAAGTTGTGAGACGAAATGTATGCTGGGCTGGAATTCTGTAACGGATAGAGATCGTTATCCCTATCGCTATGGCACTTGCTGTCTTCTTCTGATGCCTTCTCAAAATCAATAGAGAGGAGACGTCAATAGAGATAGAGAAAATATTTCCATTCGTCCCAGCCTGGTGTCATTTTAGGAAAGTTCAAATTCCCAAAAAATTACATTGAGGCATATTTTATGTACTTTTAATCCTTGTTTTAAGGGAGTAAAGTGGGTCTTTTAATCCCCCCGGGATTAAATTTCACTTTATTTCGCGGGGATTAAATTTTTACTTTATTTCCCGGGGATTAAAAGTACCCTTTTTTTCCCTGTTTTATTTAATCCCCGGGAAATAAAGTGAAGTGCATAAAATAGTGTATACACCTCAGGACTAAAGTGTTTTTTAATCCCTCGACAAATTATAACTTTTTGTCTCGGGATTAAAAGTACCACTTTAGTCCCTAGGTGTATAATGTACTATTTTTTGAGGAAAATGTTTGAGGGTATGGATTGAAACTTTGCAATTGGATAAAGGAAAGATCGAAATTTAGGTAAAAAATTTTAAATTTTCTTCTGCAGACTTTGAAGCTTTACAGCTATAAAACTATTGAAGCTGGATTGCAATTATTCAGTGGGGAATTGCAGAGAATTTAATTGGCTTTAATTAAAGTCTAATTACATTAAGATCGGATTGAAATTAACAAAATTGTGAGGCAAAATGTGTGTTGATGTCGTTCTGGGAAAGTTCAAATTTCCAAAAAATTACATTGAGGGACGTTTTTTTTTTTTTAAGAAAATGTCCGAGGGATTGGATTGAAATTTTTCAAGTAGATAGAGAAAAGATCGAAATTTAGGTAAAAATTTTAAAATTTACTTCTGCTTCCTCATCTTGACAAAAATCTTAGTCAAAAGACTTTGAAGCTTTGCAGCTGCGAAACTATTGAAGCGGCGAAAAATAAAGGTAGAAAAATTTCAAGATATCTTGAATTCAAGTTAAGACTTTTGCGTTCAAGAATCCATCGAGTCAAGACATGTTTGATTTCTTGATCTTGAATTTTAAGTCAAGTCAAGAAATTACGTTCAAGTCAAAATATCTCGTCTTGATGAAACCCTATTCAGAACCATTTTAGAATGACCCAAAACCGATTTACAATTTCGAAAAGCATGTTAGAATAATTGAAACCCCATTTTAGGAAGCTCCAAAACACCCAAACATTTTAGACTTCCCAGAAACATGTTGAAAAGCCCCAGAATCTTACGATTCAGGTTAAAAATAACAAAACGTTCAGAGCCAATTTAAATTGTTGTAAAACTTTGAACCTGCAATGAGCATCCAAAACAGTTCAGATCTAAATCAGAATTTTCAGGTGCATTTGGGAACAATAATTTAGAAACTTCAAAGTTATTTTGGAACAATTGGGATAGAACTGGAAAGCTTCCGGAACCATTGAACTAATTTAGAACACTTTGGAGCATCAATAGGGCTCTAAAATACTAAAAAATCTGTTGGAACAATTTAAAAATTACTGAAAAACTTCTAGAATGCTTCAGAACTCTCTGAGCCAAGTTAGAACAGTTTAGAACTTCAATATACCTACGCCATTTAGAACGTTTCAAAACACTTTCGAGCAGCATTTTGAAAGGCTTCAGAACAATTTAAAACCTCAGAATTATTTCAGAGAGCCTAGCGTTTGGAATAGACAAAAATTGAAAGTTATAAAATGAATATAATAATAATGAAATACTGATCTTGAAGACGTCTTTACGCAGACGTCTGAAAGACGCTGCGAAATCTTCAAGATGTCTGTGTACTGTCTGAGAAGGAAAAACATCACGAGTCTTGAACTTCCCTTGTGTAGGTAATTCTAAAAAAACTTTAAATGAAAAACACGAAAATGATGAGGATGATGGGGATATTTATAATAAAAACAAACTTATATAGTGGAAGGAAGATAAAATCGATTACTTTTCTCCAAAAAAGATCGCAAATGAAATTCTCAAGTTCCGTTCAACAGTAACAAAATGACTGAATTTACATTTTGCAAACCTCAAATCCCAAATAATACGATAGGCGTTATAGTATTTCCAGACTCAATTGGAACAAGGTACCAACTGGTGGCTGACTGGTCACTGGAAATTTCCATAAGAAATACACTGTCACTATAGTCAGCCACCAGTTAAGATTTATGTTCACCTTGTTCCAATTGACTTTGGAAAAACTATACCTACTATTGCAGTTCTAAAACTCTGAGATTGTTGGTGTTGGAATCTACCTGGTAATATTAGAACAGTTACTAATTTGAAAAGCTTTAAAAAAGATGGTATAGAGCGAACAAGATCACAAAATTATGGATGCCTTTAAAAACACATTTGAGAGACTCTCACTGGTTTGCTTCAAAATTATTGTTCTGGATTCTTTTGAAAAAAAACTTTCAAGGATCACGATAATCTATGCATTTGTCTCACATGATTATCAAGATCGTGGCTGGAAATCAACACAGGGAAACTATAGAAATCTCTATCTTGTTCTTGTTACCAACAGGATCATGATCAAGTGAAGAAGTTTTTGTTCTTAACAAGCATTTTTAGAAATAGAAGATATACTTTTTGAGAAATCCTCTGATTAATTCTTACCCAAACAAGGATCAGAATCTGTATGCTTAGAAGCATAGTAATACTGCTCATTATTGCCCGGTATCACATAGTTTCGATAGCGTTTCAGCACATAATCAACTTCTTCCGTAAGTCGTTGATAGTCGAACAATTCGGGCGAAAAAACACCAGGAGAATAAAGTTCAGAATCATTGCCGCGATCTGGTGAATACTTCCCGAACGAAAACGGGTAATCCGTAAATTGTGACGAAAAACAACCAACCACCAAGGATAAAAACAATAACGGACTAGGCAGGTGCATTTTTAAACACTAACTAGCAAAACGACGCTTTATATTAATTCTTTTATATCAAATGGTGGTGTTTACATTTTTTTTTTCGTCCGTTCAAGTTGACCTCTCTAAAACGAAACAGTCCGCGAACTCACAGAAGAAAAAAAATCGGTACCAAACCAAACTAATAACAGATATTTCCTCATAAGGGTACTAATACTTCACGGATCGATATTAATTAGGCGTTTATCTGTGTCAGGATCAATTATTACTTAACAATTAACGCTGAATCTAATTGGATAGGTACTACCTATACTATAATAAATTACGAGCGTATTAAAGAACAATCATTTAGAATGGGATTTTGAGTAAGAAATAATTTTTTAAATAAAGAAAAATTATCTTCTTGACCGAATTACACAATCCAGTTGGATCGAACAGATCAAGCAGATATTAAACAATAATTGTTGTAAGTTCATTAAAATCGGACATTTACACGTTTTAATTGTATCTGAAGGAAGAAATTAAATGCTTAGAATTAGATTACAATTTTTAGGCAGGTAGGTACCTAGGAAAGATTTGATCTTGTTGAAAAATCGGAATTTTCAACCACTCCCAATAATGATTCGCAGTAGGTAGGTATAGTATACTTTTTTCTTCAAAAGAACTGATAGACCGCGTCAGATAGTGACATATTTAGGTGCTCAATTTTCGCATACATCAAGCCTCGAATAGGATTGAAAAGTACATGGATTTTGAGTAGGATGAAGGTATTCTCACGAGTGACTCCTGGGGATAACATATGGAAAATTCGATTTTACTTATGTTACCCTAAAATGTACTTTTCCATTCGCGACACTCAAGCCAATATGTTTTCTTGCTACTAACTTTGTAGATTTTCATCTTTCCCATGGGCTTGTGTGGAAAAATCGCCCAAAATCTCGATTTTTCCCTACAAGATTACGCTCTTATTTCAAACCTTTAGCCATCTGCAATACCCCCTTCTTTGTTTTCACGAAGCCAGATTTAATTAATTAATCCTTTGATGAACACGGCTTGCGGGAAAATATGGGCGCCTGGGGGGACGTCTTTCATTTTCTGTTATGGAAAATCAAATTTTCCATATGTTATCCCCAGGAGCCACCCATGAAATAATACCTTCATTCTACTCAAAATCGATGTACTTTCCAACCCTCTTCGAGGCTAGTATGCGAAAATGAGGCACCTAAATATGTCACTATCTGAAGTTCTATGAGCCTGAATCATCAACTGATAAAAAGTTACAGGTCAGAGTCTATTTCGAGATTGTCTCAAAGAGTAGGTATAGGTATAGGTATTGCTACACTTGAACCCTGGTAGATTTCCTTAATCAAATTTTATGAAAATTTTCTTAATTTGCCCATGAACACTGCAAAAAGAATGTTTCTGTAAAAAAAAGCCTTATCAAACAAAACAAATCAACCAAGCAAAAATGCTCTACTTTCAATTAATTTCATCACCAATAAATACATTATTGTTTGCTACCAAGGCATTGAACTATTGAAATTGTAGCAATTTCCGTAAATTTACCAGGGGTAAAAATGCATTTTAGAGAGTAAATAATTCATGTTTTTCGACTTTATTATACAAAAAATCAATTCAGTTTTTAGCAGTAGGTATTGCTAATTTGTGTTAACAAATTAGACATTACGAAAATATAATTGTATTATAGTGCATGGTCACCCAACGCCTTTTTTATTCTTCAACTGCATTTCAATTACAAATGCTTTAGGCCAAAACCGTTCCCTTTAATCGACAATGGTTTATTGTTTCTATTAACATAATTTCGACCAGAGATTTTCATATAATTTATCGTTTAACAGGATGAATTGCTAAAATGAGGTATAGTTTAAAATTAATTGTTTTTGCGGCAAGTTTGTCCTTTATACTGCAACATTTCGATAAACCTTCCTGCTCTCTAAAAAAAATCAAAACCAATCAGTAAAAGTTTGACGAAAGATGCAAGTGACCTTCTATTTTTCTATTCTACCAATTATTTCACCATAAGAATTGAAAAAAAAACAGTAACTTAGTTTTATCTTCAATATCGTTGATTTGAGCAAAATAGATTATTAGACTAGACTTTTGAAATGGCAACATTTATCCAAAAGTATGAAATTATGCATGCAGTCAAAAGCTTGTGAGTATAGTCCAAAAATCCAGAGAATAGAATTTCTCTCTTAACATTCTACAATAACAAATTTACTTGAATGTCTTCAAGACGACCATGATAAATTCTCAACCCACAGATAATGTGATCTATTTCGATTATGAAAAGTCATTCGAAAAAGTTCTAGTCCTACAAAATCTACTTCTAGGAAAGTTGAATCACTTTGGAATGAGAGGTTCACTCCATGTAGTAATAGACGACCTATACGGTATGAGAGTTTTTATCAAGTTAAGAGTAAATGGTGTGCTACTGTCACATCAACATCTTGTTAGTAACGGAGTTGTCCAAAGTTTGGTCATGGACCCTTTGCTTTTCACGTGATAGTATTTGTTTGATTTTGTCAGTTTTATTGAATGTAAAATGAAAAACTTAGCAGATGATGGAAAGCTTTATACAAATCCGCTAGTACATGCAGGGCAGCTAAGGGCTTACCTAAAAACTATTGAAGAATGGTCTACAGATTATTGGGGAATTAAGTTGAATGATTCCAAATGTACAGTCTTACGAAATGATTCCAAACGTACAGTCTTACGAATTGGTCCAAACGAAGAATATAAACTAAACAATGGTGACATTAACAATCTGTGACAAATCAAAATGACCTAGGAGTCATGATAACTTCATACCTGAAATGGGTGAGCAATATTTTAAAGATTGACAAAAAAGCCAAAGGTCAATGCATATGACCAAAACTTGAATACGCTTTCTCAATGTGGAATCCCTACTCTGTCAAAAATATAGAAGTTCAAGACAAGATACAAAAACGAGTTACAATAATACCAGAACTACAAGATCTTCCATACACAGAAACATTGACGAAACTAAAACTAACAACTTTAAAGTATAGAAGACATAGAGGACACTTAATCAAAACATACAAGATAACCAGTAACCACTATAATTGCAATATCAGAGAAATCTTTGTACAAAACCAAAACTATCTTCGTGGGCAATCCACTTTCTGAGCAACAGAAATGTTTGCTCACGGAACGCCCTGGAAAGGCAGTATCAGCACCAAGTATCAACCCGTTCAAAAATGGACAAAGAGCTCCAGAATAGACAGTTTTCAAAACACATGCGAGAAAAACAGATTTTTAAACGCAGCCAGCTTCATCGATTTTACCGCCTGCTATTGGACAAATTACATGACTACATTGCATTCTTCACCTTTGTATTGCCTACAGAAAAGAGAAACAGCATGTAAAAATCAAACAAAGCTGATTAAATAAAATATGTATTTATTAATAAACAACAATGAAATAATAACTAAAAAATAGTGGAAGTGATTGTTTAAAACACCAATCTTTTTTTTTCTAAAATTATTTTGGCTTTGGTCCAATAAGGGACTCCTGAACTACATTATTTCAAGATTCTTTACAATAAGGAACAAAGATTTGTTGACTGACTAAAAACTACTAATGTCCCCTGATTTCAATTGTATACTCTAACACAGTATATATTTGAGCATATTGTTAGGTAGATCAAAATCTCACTAAATTACAATGTATATTTGATTTAAAAAGTGAAGAATCTAGCCTAAATGTGCTCGAGTAAAAATTTCTACTACTTACTACTTTTAAAACAATAATTTTAAAAATTTATAATAAGAAAAGAGTTTTTAAATGCAGATACATTATGATAACAAGCTTTTCTTGTTTAAAATATTAATTTAATAAAATCTACTTTGGGTAACTTACCCTTGAAATTATATACAAATACATAATATGATTTATACATAAAAAAATTAAATTATTTATAGTGGTAGGTTGTTTTTGTATGGTAAGAAATTTCTTGTGCCCAATATATAAAATAAATATTTCCTATACATTTATTTACATTATTCTAATAATGATAAATATTGCACATAATAAATAATCCAATCAAGTTGAGAAACACATTACAAACTTGAAATTGCACAAAAACATGTATATAATTGAGGTATATAATAAGGTAACATTTTTTAGCCCATTGAGAAAACTTTTCTCTGTACTCTGTACTGTTTTTAGTAAAGATAACAATTAAATAAAAAAAAATTATATAAGCATGTACTTGGAATGAAAAGCAATAATAATAATTACTTTCCAAAACAAACATTTGAACATCTTGCCTAAAGCTAAAAAAATAATAAAGTAAAAAGAAATATTCAAATACATAGGACAAATAGTAATATTTGCCTATTCTCATTTGTTTTCAGTATCTATGTCCATGTGACAGTATTTGACCATAAAAACCATATATTTACAAGTATAAATTTTTAGTAAAATTGTATAAAATATAATATAAAATTACCTACAGATCCAATAACCTTTACCTGTTCTACTAACAAATTTCAACAGTTCTACTAGCTCTGCACATCTTTTTTTTCAAAATAATTGAACTGAACAAATCTAGTTAGTTGCACTAATTGGGCGCCCTCATTAGTAAAATGGCAGGCGAACAAAAGCATGTTTCTAGGTTGGACTTTCCAGGCGAATCTCATGAACATCGCAGAGTATAGGCAAAGGGCTGAAATACAAAACATGTTGATTAGTGTATAAAAAAAAACATTAATTGGAAGATTTTCTTGAGAATTTTGAGCCATTAACTTGAGCATGCCACAAGACAATTTACATACTCATTAACTCATTAAGCTCCTTAAGGATCTAATAATGTGCCCAAGGGGCTCAAAAACCTTAAAACCAGGGTTGGCAAGCAATTTTCCCTACTTTGATTTATGGATGGATTTTTGATGGGTATTTCCACATAAATTCACAGAAAAATCCAATTAAAATATATAGAAGAGTGTTCTAATATGTTCATGAAAGTTTTAAGTTAGTTCTAAAGTGTCATCATGTAACGATTTTTTAGATATTTTGAAAGTTTCCAGTTTTAGTTTGCATCCAAAAATTCCGTATGATTTGTAATCTGTAGAGTGTTCTAGAGCGTTCCAAAATACTTCTGGAAATTTTAAAATGGATCTGGACCTAAACTTTCAAGTATCTCAAGTTTTCTTAAACGTTCCTAAAAGTCCAGAAGTGTTCTGTAGCGTTTTACAATGTTCTTGAATGTTCCAGTTTGTCTCCAACAAATGCAGGAGTATTGAAAATTTAATTGAAAGTCTTCTGAACCTCGAGGGGTATTTCACTGGCCATAATATATGTACAAATTTCGGTATAGTATTGCAGTAGTCTACAATAATTCGCAATGTTCCACAAAACTATAGCAATTATCTACAATACTCTCACAATAGCCTGCAATACTCTCACAATAGTCTACAATATGCTTGCAATAGTTGACAATATCATTACAATAATCGAAAATACTATCACAATAGCTTGCAATAGGTTTCCAGTAGTTCTTCACTTTAATTTTTATACTCTTGTCGATGAAAATCCTTGAAATTATCCTCGAAATTATCTCTAAGATTGTTGTATTTTAGTGTGTGATTTTCTCATATTTGATAAGTTAGGTATATGGAATATTTTTGCAGTAGCATGCTATATATTTAATTTTTGCATTGGAAAACAAATGCACATGGCATGCGCATTATTCAACTATCGCTATACCGAAAGCTATACATCAGTGTCTATCACTCGTGGGGTATAAATTTGAATACGGATTTCAATTTTTATTGCACTTTATTATAACTTTAACATACGAGTGTAGGAAAATGGAATAACTGTAAAATATAAGGGCGGGATTGTCTTTTCCTCTGGGCCTTTATTCTTGATCCAGGGGAGCAGCGTTTCCAGGAGAATGAGTGTTCCGTCTTTGTTACTTATACTCATATTATCATTCGCATATCATTAAGAAAGACGAAACACTCGTTCTCCTGTGAACGTTGCTTCCCTGTTTCAAGAATGAGGACCCTGTTCTATCGCTTCTTTCTACCGTCCCTCTTTTTGATCTCGTGTTTGCGTCGCTGTTCTTCAGATGTTAGAAATAGACAATATCCAAGATTATACAGTTAACTGTTTTGATGGACATACTATCCCATAAACAATAATTAACTCTGAACTTGACGTCAATTTCAACAAAGATGAACTCAACTTGACGCCAATTTTAACAAAGATGAACTCAATTCGACTGACTCATCTGAGACTATTCAGACTAATGACGTCGAGATGGCAGACAAAGAACCAGAGGAGCTCAACTCTCTTGAAAATTATATGAACAGGGTAGCTTTTAATGTTAAAGATTACAATGCTTAGGTAACAGATATGAACAATAGAAGGTTTTTAAAAATACATTTAAAAAACAGAAAGTCAAAGGCAGTAAGAAAGTTAACTCTATGTTGTGTTTTTGCTGAGAAAACAGACAACTCTGATATTCACACAAGTGAAAATTTATTCGAAAATTAAAGCTCCATTATGTAGGAGTAATAAATGATGAAGGAGGAAGACTATATATTCGACTTAAATATTACTATGAAGTAGGTATATTATGTTATGATACTGCGTGGTACATCGCAAAAGTACTGCATACAGACAACCAGAAAAGCAAAGTGAAGTTTCTAAAATTGAACGTATGCCAATTTAGATGGCCTGAAAAAGATGAAACTGATGATCTCATCCATTTGATTTAAATCATAAATATTTGAATAATATGAAAGAAAAATATAAAAGTTTGAAGAAATAGGGAATATCTATGTACTGCAAAAACTTGCAATAGTTCACAATACTCGCAATGGTTTGCAATATCTAGAATCATTGGGCAATAGGTTGCAAATAGTCCACAATACTCTCACAATACTCTGCAATACCTGGGTATTGCACAATATATGTACAAAAAAACTTCAGTGAAATGCCCCTCGCTGAACCTTCTAAGTGTTCTACACCATTTCAACCTCAATTTCGGAAAAAGTAACTTTTATTTAGGAAAATGTAAGTTATTTTCGGAAAAAATCAATTTAATTTCAGAAAAAGTAAAGTTAATTTCGGAAAAAGTAAATTCAAATTTGAAATCAAATTAGAATTTTCTTATTCCGAATTTGAATTTACTTTTTCCGAAATTAACTCTACTTTTTCTGAAATTAATTCGATTTTTTCCGAAAATGACTTTACATTTTCCTAAATAAAAGTTATTTTTTCTGAAATTGAGGTTGAAATGGTGTAGAGCGCATTCTGAAGCTTTTCAAAATGCTTTCTTAAGTTTCCAATTGGTTGCTTAATGCTCTTGAAGCGTTAGAATGTTCTAGCAGTTATCAGAAATATCTCAAATATTTTTAAACGCCTTTTGGTTGTTCTAATTGAAATTCTTAATAAGTTGAGACATGTTTTACAGTATTCTAATATGTTCATGGAAGTTTTAGGTTAGTTCTAAAGTGTCATGTGACGATTTTTAGGATATTCCAAGAGTTTCCAGTTCTAGATTGTTTGCATATGATTTGTAAAGTGTTCTAGAGTGTTCCAAATGCTTTCTAAACTGTTGCCGCAAATTCAGAAGTGCTCTGGTCTATTTTAGAATGTCTCTCGAATTCTAAATTGTTTCTAAAGTGTTCTATAATGTTTTACAATGTTCTTAGAGATTCCAATTTGTCTTGCAATTTGTCTCGAATAAATGCAGGAGAATTGAGAATTTGAATTGAACATCTTTTGAAGGTTAACAAAGTTCTAAATTGCTCTAGAGTGTCTAGAGCATCTAAAAATGCTTTAAAATGTTCTAACTTGGCATTGGCGCATTCTGAAGCTATTCAAAATGCTTTTCAAAGGTTTTAATTGGGTTCTTCATGTTTTTTTAATGCTAGGATGTTCTAAGAGTAATAATAAATCTTCCAAATGTTCTTAAGCGCTCCTTGATACTTCTGTAGTTATCAATGTAAGGTTTTAATACATAAAAATAAAGGTACTATACATATATCAAATACACAAATTTTCGCCAAAAAAAAAATAAAGAGAGGGACTACAAACCCCTTACATTTGAAACTAAAGACCTCGCTAAAGGCTAATTTTTAGGAAAATTGTTCCACAAGTTCCCCAAAGGGCTCAGCCTCAGGCTCAGCTCATTTGCGATCCAAATTCTCACAAAGACATTCCAACACACTTTTTAAAGAGTTGAGATCTCAAATTGGTGTCAAGCATCTTCAACTTGTGAGTTGTCTGAGCCCTCTGAATAGAGTATAGTTCCTTTAGAAGCCCTATAATGATTGTTCCAAAGTTCCCCAAAGGGTTCAGTTCAAATTTAAGATCCAAATTCTCAAGAAAACATTCCAACACACTTTTTAAAAAGTTAAGATCTCAAATTGATGCCAAGCCCTTCAGTTAAACATCAGTTTCTAGGAAAATTATAACAAATAGGTAATTAAGCTTTTCAAGAAACTATGGCTTAAAATATTTGAAACTTAAATCAGGAACAGTTCTAAGGAACTTTAGACAAGCAGACCTTGTTCAAAGCAAAAACATTCTTCAAATTTAAGTCCAGAGTCCAGTCACATTAATATTAGGTCTGTTTCTGCAGAAATCACAAACCAGTCGGAATGAATTTCATTGGTTGAAATTTGTTTTCTGACTGTTTTCAATCAATGAAATTCGCTCTGACTTGGTTGTGATTTCTGCAGGAGCAAACCTATTGTTAAAATAAAGTCTTTAATTATTAAATCCCAAATTGTACATGAAAAAACCTCAAAAATAGTTGAGTAATCGCATTCAAATAATAAACTTAACCTTGCTCCAAACTCTGTTCAAAATTATTATGTAATCTGTTATAGAATAATTCAATAGATATTTACCAACTGTCATCTTGCCACTGATAAACTTGGGGTCCTTTTTGAAGTCCGCTATAGCTGCTAGAGGTATGCCCCAATTGGCGACTGGACCCCAAAAGTGCGTGCTACGAAAATTGTTTTGGAAAATCAGCTTTTCGAAAATGATTTTTGCTTACCTCATCAAGTATTCTCGAAACTCTTTGGATTTCAATTGATTGGCCATTTTTTTGGCAAACCCGTTAATTTTCGAGCCCATATTTATTTGAACTGATTGGCAAAATAAAATTAAAGATTCTGAGTCCTGAGATCAGCCAAAACTCACTGTCTGCTGAATGTAATGTGGAATGAAATGACAAAGCAAGGTTAGAATTAGGACGTAATCAGCCAAGTGTTGACTTTTGCTTGTCCGATTGTATTTACCGATAAGTTAAGCATTTTATCACCTAATTACATTTGATTTGAATTTTAAATTTAAGTTATCGCTTATCATTTTGTTTTTGTAAAACCTTTATCTCTTTCCTTTTAATCCTTTCCACTATTTACTATTTGTTGTGTTGATGATACTCAGTACCTACAGTGTTGCCAACAAATTACCAATACCTCCTCCAGATATAAGCGATTTCGTATTTCATTGATCTCGTTCACGGCATCAATAACAGTTCAGTGAGTTTTTGATATAAATCAATAATTTTTTTCTTTGGTTCTTACTCTCATTTCATAGCTTGCCGCCTGCTCACTGAACTTGCGTTCGGTATTTTGCTCAAAGAGCAGAGCGTGCTGAAGCGGAGCCGTAATCACGTGACCAGTAAGCGCACAGAGCAATTTAACGCTGTATCAGAGCACTAGATATTTTAATCATCGAATGCGAATGAGCGTGCACCGAGGACCCTTTTTATATAAACGAAAATACCGAATGCCCAGTTGCTAAGTTCGGCTTCACACTCTGTAAACTCTGAACGCGCTCGAAACGATAAGATCCTGTTCGTTCTAGCACTCAGAGTGTTCTCTTTCGCGTTACAATCGAGTACCTACCCAGAAAGCCGCATTCCACTGACGTGTTTGTGCTTCAAACACGGTGCAGCACAGAGTAGTGTTCTGTGTTTGAAACGCAAAAGTTAGCAGCTTTCGAAGCGCAGTACGGCTGGAACA
This sequence comes from Ceutorhynchus assimilis, assembly GCA_917834065.1. Taxonomy (NCBI): domain Eukaryota; kingdom Metazoa; phylum Arthropoda; class Insecta; order Coleoptera; family Curculionidae; genus Ceutorhynchus; species Ceutorhynchus assimilis. Next base: position 53,366,627 of record OU892279.1, read on the forward strand.
CGAACACGCGCTTGAAGCATTTGCACGCGTAAAAGCGCGATTGCGTCCTCAAACTGGTCAGCTGAAAAGCGGCTCTAAGCTCGCTCTCTTTTACCTGCCGTGCGTTCGGTAATTTGATCTGAGTTCTCCGAGCTTGAATTTACCGTTCGTTTATTTAAAAAGTGTACTCGATGCACGGTCTGCTCTTTGAGCAAAATACCGAACGCAAGGCTGGCTGGACACATAAGGCCAGTTAATTGAACCTTCAACTAGCCGCTTTAGGGTGCTCCTAGAACACTTGTCAGTGACCTGTCATACTCCATACGTTTTGCACTCGAACGCTCGAAACTGAACGGGTCAAACTGTAGCCGGACTACTTTGGAGTAACTCAGGAGCGCTCAAAGGGTGGCACCCGAAAGCAGCTCATTCATGTATCAACAAGATTTTTAGCTGTATATTTTAAACATTTTAAATTTTTTAATATTGACAAACAAAAACTACTTGTTCCAGGAAAAAGGTTTATTCAACTGTAACAATCAACTAGAAATAATAAAAGGTATAACAAGTATACAATTTTTAGCAGTTTTAACTGTGTTCCATCTGCCCAATCTGTAATCTCGACTGACTGAGACTAAAAGCTTTAATCCATCAGAAGTAAAACACAAAGCATTAACAATTCCATCGACAGGAATTTTGGATATTTCCTTGGATTTTTTAAATGTATCTTCAAGTTTCCATAGCCTGACATAGCCGTCATATGAACCAGAGGCGATTAAATCTGTATTCATTAGGGCTGCTACGGCAGTTATCCATCTGGGTTGCTCGTTCAATAACTCTTTTCCATGTGCACTTTCAATGCATTGTAAAGGTTTTTTTCTCATGACACTCCAAATGCAAATTTGTCCATCGTCTCCTGCAGATACAAAATGTTCTTCATTGATGAGTCTAACATTATCAATATTACCCAAATGTCCATTATAAATTAATTGAGTTTCTTCAGTGATTTTCCAAACTCTTAAATCATGACCTCCTGAAGTGACCACCCTGTCTCTATAAAGTGTATCAATTGAAGCCACTATGTCCTGATGTCCAAATAGTGTCTCTACGTAAGCCATTTCATCCAAACTCCAAACTTTTATTGTTTTATCTTTGCTACAAGAATATAGTGTGTGGGATTCTTTTTTAAAACATAAACCGTAAATTGAATTTTTATGTCCAGTAAGTGTTTTAATATGTTTCAATGTATTTGGATCCCAAATGTGAACATTTCCTATTTTGTCACCTACTGCTAAATATTTATTGTCTGTTGATATGGCCAAGCTCAAAATTTCACTTGAGTGCCCTATTAGGTCCTTAGTATTGTTATTCTGGACAAAAGGTATGTGTCCAACTTTTAAAAAAGTTTTTAGAGAGTATTTTATTACAACTCCATCTTTGCTTCCACTGAATAAAAACTCATTATCGCTTGAAATACATGAACAAGTTAAACTGTTTCTCTGATGTTTACACTTGAGGGTTTTAATGGTATTTAAGTCTATTTGCTGTTTATATTTATCTGCTACAGTTAATCTTAGTTTACCAGTTTCCTTAAGATAGTCTTCTTTGAGTCTTTTAGATATAACACTTTGATCTATTTCCTCTTTTTCGAGGCGCGCCTTTTCTTCCCGTTCGATTTCTTCAAGGTACACTTTAGCTAGACGAACTTTTTTCTCTTGAGCAGTCTCGTTTTCGTCCTCGGAAGCACTGAAATCCTCAACTTTGTCCTCAATTAAATCTTCGTCTTCACTGCTGGTTATTTCTTCATTTTTCGATGCTCTCGAGTCGGGTTTCCGTTTCTTGGCTTTGCGGTTCGGGGCCTGACCCCTTTTGACTCCGCCAGATTGTTTTCCTTTTATAAAAAACGACATTTTTCGGGTTTGTTTATCGAAAAGTTTCCCATTTAACAATTTTACATGTGCAGCGTGTATAAAACTCAACAATGTTTTTTTGAAATTTTGAGGTTAAAGTTAAAGAACTAGGCTCTTGTCATCTGTCACTGTCAAGAAGTTGAAACGTTTGATAGCGCTTTCGATTTGTGCACCAAAGGTGCACCCGGTTGATCAAAAAGCGATTCGAAACGGATCCACATATTTGGCTTAAAACAGAGCATTGCTCTCTGCGAGATTCACGTGTTAAACTTGAGCAGTGAATCGCCTTCAAAACTCGCACGGACCGTTCGTTCTTGTTCCGTCAAATTCGAATGACCAAAAACCCTTTTCAGGTGGCTCCGGTTTAACAAACCGCAACATACCGCTCAAATTCGAGTGGTAGGTATCCATCACGTCACTTTGTAACCGGGTTAGAAAACGGTATGTCATTTCTCTAACCGTTTTGTAACCCAGTTAGTTAAACCGGAGCCACGTGAAAAGAATTAAAGGGTTTGATGGTTTGATCATAACAAATATGTCTGTTTCTGCAAAAATCACAAACCAGAGTGAATTTTATTGTTTGAAACTAGTTTTCATAACGCGATCAAAAACGTGTTTCTATGGGTCGTGACGTCACAAGGCAGTAATAATCAGGCCGCGCCACTGCCTCGCCAATGTCAAATATATTGTAAACGGCATACATAACAACACACCTAATAATCTACATCATAAAAATCTACTGCTCGAAGTGCGAAGTGCTCGTCACTGTCAACAGAATTTTGCTGCCGAGTGACGTCACACTAATCGGTCGTTTCATATGGCGATGTTTCGAGCGTAACTTCAAATATTTATAAAAAATTAACGGCTGATTTTTAATGCTTGATATTTGGCATGACTATGTCTTTAGTGCAGTAGAATACATTTTTGAAATTAAAAAAAAAATGTGCAAGTTCCCTATAGTCCTTTTCACGTTGCTCCGGTTTAAACTAACCGGGTTACAAAATGGTTAGTAGCGTTATGTCAAGTATAACATAAAGTTTGTTTTTTCTTTCAATGCTATTTGATAGGGAAAGGTGATAAATTTAGTTGCACTCCGCGGAGCGGAACGGTATGAGCATGGATATCGTGACGTCCATATTATGGTGTAACACGAGCTGCTTACGAACTGACCATTTTCTGACCTGTTGAAGTTTTCGATTTTCATTTATCGATCAGTGTGCACTGAGTATATTCCCATCTTTTTCTAATAACATGTAAAACATAAGGATAAAGATAATTTTTTTTCGTACTGTTCAGATTTTTACTTCAAGTTAGGTCAGAAAGTGGTCTGTTCGTAAGCAGCTACTATTGACGACATCATCAACTACGTCGTGAGCTGTTTGCGCCAGCGGTCGTAGTTTAGAATATACATTTATGATGAAAAATGTTATCATGGGATTATAACCTGTGGTGAAAACACCCAACGTCAAGGCGAGAAACGACACGCTGCCTACGTAATCGCTGGTTCTTTGACGTGGTGGGGGGCTTGAGATTTGATGTACACAGGCCTTATGATGATAAGCTATCCTGTAATAGTAGTAGTAGTTATGACGAAAACCATTGGTGAAATTATCGCAAAAAACATGTATTTCTATCACTTTCTTTTATATCATGCTAGTAGAAGAGGACACGAATGCACTCAGTGCACATTGAACTTACCAATGGATTTCACTATTAGTGTGTATTATCCTTGGTGCGAATGGTACAAGGCGGCGCGAGAATCAGCGCCATTTTGTTCACTTGCCAGATATGTTATTTATTGAAAAATTTGCCTTCGGCGCTATTACCACCAGATTGTTTAGTTATAATATAAGGGGGGGGGCAAGTAGTGTATGCCCTATGTCAAATTTGTGATGCCCTATTATAAATTTGACTCTAGCTACGGCCCTGGAGTTCGGAATGGGATTTTAGTGCGGTGTTCGTGTAGTGCAGAGTGCAGGGTTATATCACGTGATGAAGGTTTAATCGGCGGTGTAACACCGGATACACCATCATTTTGTACCGAGTGAAAGGTGTCACACCATCTTGACATCATTCGGGTACCAAGTTATTTCTAAACTCAAATAAAGTGTATACCAAATTTACTATATTTTTTTTACTATCAATTAAAGAACGCCACAGTGTCAACAGTGTAAAAAGTGTCGACACTTTGTATTATTCCGAACTCTCTTTATACAAAATTACAAAGTGTTGAAAATTATAATGACTCTTAAATTATGTTTGCAAAAATGGCGACCGTTGGTAAAACATGCTTGGTTTCACGTTTCAACCATTGAGTTCAACACAAATTCAATGTAGCGTTTAGCACAGCAGAACAATCGCAAAGCGTTTATCACTCGTTTCTGGTGAACGCAGCCATTGTAGCTGCATTCCTTTCAAGAGTTTGAAACACTAGAACTACTCGCTCCGGTGTTAGTCGCCCCGATTTGAAAGGAACAGATGCGCTGGTTTTCGTGCTTTCGTGGTTTAGTTCCGGCTTGAGTACTACTCTTGTGCAACAAACACTTGTCGAAAAGAATAAGCGCGTAACGCCCCGGAGCTTCTCATAGGTATGAAATAAGGAATATTGTGATGTTAAAACAATGTGTTAAAACAAAAAGGGCGCTTTCTTTTATTCGTCAATGGATCCATCTACTGCCACCATTATGAGACAGCCATTCCAATTTTCTATGAACTAGACAAAGATAGACTAGTAATCGATGGATCCATCGGTGAATGAAGGAAAGCGCTCGAAGAGAACCGGAAAACGCCTCTATTTTATGTCTTTTGTCAATTGTCACCGACCTCAATGTCAAATTTGAATTAACGTATTTCTGTTGTTGTTGGTCCAAATTCTATAAGGGCAAGCACAATTTGGCTTTAAGTTTTTACTTTTTAGCACAAAATACCGTTTTTAGTAGTGAAGTGATAGAATAGTAGACCTTTGTTTGTGTTTATAACGTTTCTGGTAAGTTATATTAACACGTTGATTCAACATGGATATATAGGGCACAATGTTTCTGGGGCCACATGTATCCACTGCCACTGCGGATACAAACTGGTTTTTTTAGTAGTCAGTAATTAATTTTTAAGCTAAACGAAAGTTTACTTGGTCAATAATTCTCCTTTCTAGTTTTTGGTTTAATTATGTTCAAAGGGGCCATCAGGTGCCTCCAAATTTGTATACTTTCTACAGTAGCAACATGTTCGCAAGGTAGAGTAGTCCTGTCCATTTCTGTAGAGCCCTGTATAGTTCATGTACAGCATGTAATTTTCATTAGTTGTATCAAGCCATCAGAAATCCATTAATTCTCCATTTTTTCAACTAACATAATGATATCGATTTGTTCCAGAAAATGTTTCCTCTTCCACAGACCGTGTTTAGTTCTATTGAACTGCTGTTCAATTCTGTTTAAAAATGTGTAAAAGTATATTTTTTTTTAATACAATAGTTATTTATATCACTAGTGAGTTATGAGCTTTATTACAGTAACAAGTGTGCAATAATTATTGCCACAACAATGGTAGGATAACTACTAAGTGCTGTAACGACCCCGATTTTTTTTATCTATTCAAAATGGTTTTCATTTCTTACATTAAAAATTTTGGGAAATATCTCCTATTTCTGCAACAAGTACTTCAAGTAAAGCTGCAAGCACTTCTTTAAATATTCAAAATGTTCAAAACACAGCCCAGGTGCTGTTCATCAGCATCATTCTAATTCTAAACTTGTTTTGTGTTTAAATAAATGATAAATAATAAATAATTATAAATTGCTCGTTTTTTTTAATAAAAATGAGTTTTTTGCTGAGTTTCATACCTGATGACCCTATTACATCACTAGTATGATAATACAACTTATTATGTACTTAAATCAAACAGGCTAAAATGAGTTGCCTACTTATAAGTTCTATGTCGTTCGTATATAAAAATAAAATAATGTTCTTAAATTGCAGATACAATTGTACACAACATGCTGCAGGCGTCAACACCTGTACCAGGACCATCCCATCGGCGTGTCAGCTTTCTAAATACAAACGGACAGCATTTATCACCTCTGGCGAGGCCCAGAAATCTGGATGGTTTGCTGGATGAGGTAAGTCCAAAATTTTATTTATTATGTTGGATATTATGCATAACTATCATATTTTTGATTTAGACCAATGACGATGCTGAGCGGCAAGAAAGGAGAAAATCTGCAGCGACAAGACGGTCCATATTAGCTATACCTCGTGCCGAGTCGCCATCTCTGAATGATTCAGTGCAAGCATTATCTGACAAAGACCTTCAAGCACAGTTGCAGACTGTTGTTAAACTACATGCTGAAAATGTAAAATTTAATTTTTTTTAATATGTATTACATTATTAATTTCACTCATCTTCCAGAAAATAAATTCAAAAAATGCTTGGCATCTTCGTATTATAGACATTATAACTCAAATAGCGAGCAAAAACAATCCAGATGCTTTAAAAGTTGCTGGAAGTTCTTTGGAGGTTGCTTCAAAAGTGTACGGCATAAGAGTAGATACTTTACATTCAGATGGATTGAAAATGGCTGGAAATTTTGCCAGAAATTTTGCCTCAAACCAACAACATGACGAATGTAAATATTCTAAATGTTGAATTGCTAATGATTATTAATAATTAATTTAAATAGCTAACAGTGATGGACCCAATGGTGAAGATCAAGCGAATGAAACACAAAAGAAAAAGAAGAAGGAACCAAAAAAGAAAAAGTTTGTTCTTTCAGGAGACAAACGCACTGTCAACACTGATAAAAAAGCTTTTATGGAATCCCTGCCTAAATTAGATTCCGCTACATTTTCTGCTAGGACAGATAATACTCTAAGTGCTACATCCAATCTATTCACCAACAAAGTTAGAATGGACCCAGCTGGATATAAGTTTATGTTTGCGTAAGTAATACAAAGTTATTAATTAAGTTTTGGATTGGTTTATCCAAATTTTTTAGGAGTAAAGAGAGTGCCTGGGCATTCAATCCAGGGAACGATGTATCAGCGAAACCAGAAACTTGGACGAAAGAATTCCCAATCACAGTGAAATCTGTGAAAAATTATGACACTTGCGCTGCATTTAAAGATTTTCGAGTGGATTTCTGGGATCCTGATCAGGAAAATAATGAGTAAGAATATGTTTTATTACAGCATGTGAATTTACACTAATGGTACAAAAACTTTAAATTATATTTGAATCCCAATTTTTATTAGCAGCTTATTATTTATTGAATTTTAGTGTACAGAAAAAAAACTCTTTATTGGATGAAGTTGTTCTGGATGATAATGGAGTACCAATACCAGAAATGGATGGATCTTTCCATGATGTTTTTGCGGAACAAGGTGATAATATTAGTAAGTGTTTCAGAATTTATAATGCATTTTTTTTACTTGACTCAATTTTAAGTGAATGACGACGATATGGGCGAAGAAGAAGTGGTCAATCAACTATTACATCGAGAGGTTGAACACATTGTTGATTTCAGACCCATTGAACAAAGTTTAGCAACTTTTTCCGATAAATCAGCTTGGACTTTCAACAGTATGGATGAAACTAGTGCGGGAAGAAAAATCGACCAGATTTGGGCTGGTCCTAGCCATTGGAAATTGAAATGTATCAGAAGAACCAAACTGATTTATAGCGGTATGAAATTTGTTAGCAAATCAATCATGTTTGGATTGAGAATAATAATACATTTTAATTTTTAGGTATGGATAAAAATGACGAAAAACTCAAGGAAAAGAACAAGCCAGGCCGAAAAAGAAAGAAAATTGAATACTTTCCTATAGACTTTGACAATTTGAAACCGCCAAAAGACTACTCTAAATCCACTAAAAAGCCGTTCAAAAAGAGAAGTCTTGCAGTAGATGAAGACAAGTGAGTTATTATTTTTTTCCAATTTTTGACTTTATAGGTTTTTTTCCACTCAGGGTCACAATGCCAATATACGAGTCATCATGTGAACATTTAAGAGACAATATTGAGTACCTTCTTAATATCCCTACCATGAAGCCAATTAAGAAAACCAATAGAGACAAATCACAAAATGAAAATTGCCACTATGATGTGCCAGATTATAATTTCAAAAATCCAGACGATAACGATTACTGTCCACAAAGGGTAAATATTTTCCAAAATTTGTACTTGGAATTGAATTTAATCGTCCACGGAAAATTGTTCGAAAATAATTGTTTGCAAGAAAATTGATCGAAAGAAAATTGTTCGATTGGAAAATTATTCGAACTGAAAATTATTCGAACAGGAAATTATTCGAACGGAAAATTGTTCGAAAATAATTGTTCGAAAGAAATTTGTTCGAAAGAAATTTGTTCGAAAGTAAATTGTTCGAACGGAAAATTGTTTTTTTGCTGAAAAATCAATAGTTTAACTGTGAATCGTGAATGAATCTATGACCGGAGTTACCCAATTCCTAAATTATTACTATTTGTCCCTGATTCTTAATTCTTGGTTTTTTAAATTCAATATTAATATACAAGGACTAGCACCCATTAGGTGATGAGTTAATTTGGGTTAGTTTGGTCTAGTTTGCATATTTTTGTTTATTTTGGTCACAGTTCGTTTAATACTGGCTAAAAGCGTACTGCTTGACAATAGGAGGCGCTTGGTTTTTTAAATTTAATATTAACATACAAGGACTAGCACGCATTACATTGACGGGTTAGTTTGCATATTTTTGGTTAGTTTCGTTACAGTTCATTTAATACTGATTAGACGTGTACTGGTTGCCAATAATATTTTGACCTGCGCCCATTTTCCATTCCAACAATTTTTCTTTCGAACAATTTTCCATTCGAACAATTTTCCATTCGAACAATTTTCCTTTCGAAGAATTTTTTTGTTCGAACAATTATTTTCGAACAATTTTCAGGGACTCAAATTTAATATCTTCCTCTCAATATTTTTAGCCTATTAATGATGATATGGGAGAAGATCTTGGAGATGATATCTTCGAGAATGGTGCTGATAATGGCGATAATATGTCTGGGTTCCAGGCAGAAGAAAATTTCACTGGTGCAAATTTGATTGACGCACCACAGTTGGTAAGTGGATTCAGGTTTGCTGCTTCATTGTTCATAACGTGTGACATTTATGTTTGTTTAGATCCAACAAGACTATATGCATTACGCAACAAAGGCCAAAAAGATGGACATGAAGAAACTGAAACAAGCGTTGTGGTGTACATTAACACAATCTGCTGAATATGTAAGTACATTTTTAAAGCAATTTTAATGTATATTCTAACAAATTATTTCAGAATGAGACTGATAAAGTGGTGCCAAGAAATTTCGCAGTTGTCTACAAGGAACTTTATAAAAGACTGCCTGAGAAAATGGCAGTTGAGCTGAGTCCTCCTATTGCAATTGTGGCATTGCTTCATTTATGCAATGAGAGGTGTTTGGCACTGAAAAGTATTGACGTCACGGACTTTATCATAAGTAAACACGGGGAGTAAATAATAAAGAATAGGAAAACTAGGTCTATTGGTTTCATTTATGCATATATGTTTAGGATTTGGGATGTTTTGTTTTAAAGTGAATTAAAAAAAAAAAAAATCAAGATGAAAGGATGGAATATTACCAGATGGATTACGATATTTATCATACTTTGGGGTATAGTTTGACACAGTGTCTAATTTGGTTTGCATTAAAAAAAAACACTGGACCTTGTTACAGAAATAGTTCAAAGATCCCAATTCAAAAACTCAAGTTTGTATGGCCACCTTATGAATAAGAAAATTAAACGTGCAAGTATGTAATTTGTATAGTTTACTTTAGCTTTAATTTTTGTAATTACTTTAATATCATCAAACTTTTATTACTGTATCTTATAAATATTTATTTTTTAAGCTAGTTTATGGATTTTTGTGGCAATGCAGACATTATAACGAAAATTATATTTTTTTTGATTTCACAAAGCTCCAAAAAGATTGCCTATCATGCAGTTGATTTTCTAAATTTTTCACATAGTTTTTATATGATGTTTGAGAAATATTATGGCATTCAGATCTTATTTGCGATTTTGTCATCTTTGGGCATCCTGAAACCGATAGGTACTGTTTAAAATTTTTCAATACCACAGTAAAAAAAGCAGGTCCGTATTTGAAAAAAATAAATTGATGATGATTCCAGAGGAACGAAACGTTGGATTTTAAATTTAATATGGCCATCTTGTAGAGAAGAAAAAGTGACAATGAGAATGTGAAATTAGTTTTTCGAAATCTTTTCAAATGAAATCACGAACAAATTTGAAAAATACGAGAAACTCATGTTTTTTTCGTATAGTATTGATTTTTTCCTGATTTTATTTAAAAATATTTTCAAAAACTAATGCCACATTCCCACTGTCACTTTTTCTTCTCTACAAGATGGCGGTATTAAATTTAAAATCCAACGTTTCGTTCCTCTGGAATCATCATCAATTTATTTTTTTAAATACGGACCTGCGTTTTTTATTGTGTTATTGACAAATTATAAACATTATAGGTTTTAGGATGCCCAAATATGACAAAATCGCAAATAAAAAATCCAGGTCCGTTTTTAAAAAAAGTAAGTTCATGATGGCCGCCTGAAGACGAAATGTCGGATTTTAAATTTAGTAGCACCATCGCCTAGAGGGGAAAAAATGACAACGATGAAGTGACCTTAATTTTAAAATTGCTCTTCAAATAAGCCCGGGAAAAAATAAAAACGATTTTACAAAATTTTGGTTTTTTCCGTATATCTCCGGAAGTATTCGGAATCTTTCTAATTTCAAAACGGCATTCTATTGGTCATAAAATTGTGCAACTTTGCCATAATTTAACCGACCCTGTATTTCTTACGGTTTCCGAGATTCCAATGATGAGGCTCGAATTTGGGCCACCCTGTACATGCAGAGCAGCTTAAGGCTGACCTAAAAACTGTTGAAGATTTTGAAGAATAGTCTACAGATTGGGGAATGAAGTTGAATAAGTCTAAATGTACAGTCTTAAGAATCGGTCCAAACAATCCAAACGAACGAACCAAGCAATGTGACCTTACAATCTGTGACAAATCTTTGAATACGCTTTCTCAGTGTGGAATCCCTTCCAGATAAGATACAAAGATAAGTTACAAAAATACCACTAGAACTACGAGATCTTTTATACAAAGAGAAATTGACAAGATTAAAACTTATCTTACAACTTTAGATTAGAGAAGACATAGAGGAAACTTAATCTAAACATAGAAAATAACCAGTACCTAACTACTATAATTGCAATATCAGAGAAATCTGAACGCCCCTGAATAGTGCAGTTAAAATGATACACTATAGTGTATAAACAGTTTCCAATACACATACAAAAATCAATAATTCACTCATCTTTTAATGTAAATATCGCCTCTGTAGAGCAAAAAGGGGCCAACTGAACCTCTTTTGAGATCACCACCATAACATCTCTATACCCCAACTCATGTTGTGTAAAAAGGCGACAAGCAGCACGTATAGATAAACTCACGTAGACCGGAAAAGTACAAATAATTGCAAATAAATAATAATTTCCAAAATTGCAGTTTTATTTAAGGTATTCTTGGTTTTCTCAACAATCTTGTAATCGGCGGGCGTAATTTCGACCGGTAATCCCCTCGTCTACCTGCCCAAAGCAAGAGGCCCATTTATTGACATAAGTAATTTCGACCGAGGGTTCTTTGCAGAGAAAAATTGTTACAGCTTCATGCAAGAGAAAAGCCCAGGAAGACATATCGGAAAAACCTTCGAAGATTATAAAAATCGTCCTTTCAACAAATTTACCAGAGGAATTGATGGCCATGGATATAAATCTTATCGGAAGAAATGTCTATAACAGTCGTCATAAGATCTTGCCAGCCCTGCCTAAAGATATTCATGAAGTACATACTGTAGTTGACATGTATTCTCTAAAAACGACAACGGGTGAAAATTTTTTGTTTATCAATAGTTCAGCAGAAAATATCATTGTATTTTCTTGCCATACAAATATTACCACTTTGTGTAAAATTGATGTTATATACATGGATAGCACATTTTCTTTCTGTATGAAGTACTTTTATCAATTATTTACCATTCATAGACTGGAAAGTGGGCCTATATTCCCCTTATTTGAGTTGTACACGTTCTCCTTTTTCTCGACAGCAATTTTGTCTTTGATTTTAGTTTAATAAAGAAGCTTTTATACATCATTATCATTATATTTTATTATACCTACCTGCTCCTTTGGGTCGAAAATACTCGTAACATAAGATCGAACCCTTAAACCTCTGGTCGAATTTACATGTCCCCTTCAAATACCTGTACATATTCCGGTCGAAATTACATCGGCCCCTTGTAATTGGTTCATGGCCCCTTGTTGCTCTACAGGGGCGATATGTACTCAGAATGATTTAGGGAACAAAGAGAAGCAATTGAAATATAACTCGGTAAAAAAATATTTTATTATTTTTGGTGACCTAAGTATAAGAACTGGGCTTATTTCAAATAATTATTTTACAATAATATTTAAGTATATCCTGTTCACAATCCGATGTCCACAGGTGCAGGTACATTCATCACCTTTCCCTATCAAATAGCATTGAAAGGTGATATAAATTTTACTGGTACCAGTGGACATCGGATTGTGAACGGATAATATAACCAAATCATTCATAAAATCATTTTACAGTTTATACGGAAAACTGTTTAAATTTTGTATGAAAACTACAAACTTTGTGGATCTTTTTTAATATAAGAAATACAGGTTTTGTGCTAAGTAGATTAATGTTACAAATTGTCTAGTCTAATAATAGAGGGATTTTAAGCCCCTTATTTTGTAGCTTTGTATAAGTATCCTTTATTATGTGTTGAAATTTTTAAATAACTCTATTCTATCATTCAAAACTCTATTTGCAACTACATTATATTGAAAATTAAACGTACCTACCTAGACTTCAACAAACTCGATATTTTTTTAAAGATATTTTGTTTCATCATCGTGATATGCTTCTTTGATATCCAAACATTTTGCTAGTACCTACATATCAAATCATTAATATAAACCAATATATTTTTGGAAAACAAATGGTTTTTAAGGAAAATTAGTCTATGAAACAATTCTTTCATGATTGTAGTGTTGTAGTTCCTTCGGACAATTTTTTGATTGTCGCGTTTTTTTGGAAATTATAAAATTAATAAAAATAACTACTAATCATAATATTTATAATCACCTATATCTAACAAATCATAATGTACATATACACTAAAATGTATCTATATTTAAAACCAAAAACCTAATAAATAAAAACACGCTTGACCCTCCTCTATACAACGAAAAATTTTGGACTACCTAATTAGTCCATTTCTATATACCTAATTGCCTCAAACATATTTTGAAGTAATCCTCCAAAACAAAAGGTTCTCATTCATATAAAATTCGCATAATATCTGTAGTTAAAACTATTCAACTCTGTTGCATAAAAAGATTTTAGTACCTAAACTAAAATATCTTATCAACAATACCCTTCTATCCGCTATCTAACATAAAAAAAATTCACAGCACTTTTATGCCACCATCGGCTCTTTTTGTTCTTTGTCTTTTTCTTCCTCTTGAGGTCGGTCCCATGGCTGTCTTTCTCCTGAGGCAAAAATCAAATAGAATGTACAGCAAAAAGCGTACACAGCTGAAGCTGTAATAAAAACTGTCCTCCATTTGGCAATACTGGGCTAAAATAAAAAGAAAAATTGCTTTGTTACTAAAATAAAATTCAAAAAGATATTAATTATTATAAAGAATTTGGCAATGTTAAATTATCGTAGGAAGTATTATAATAGGCATAAAAATAGCTAAAGAATGTCGTTGAACGTACGTAAGTGAATCAGAGTACATGAACCAATTAGGATAAATTGCAATAAAAAAGTTTTGATGGTTACCAAACACTTCAGATCAATTTAAACCAGTTATAAAGCTTATTAAAAAATCAGATATTCGTCTGTTGTGAATTAAAAAAAAAAAACTACTCACTGCGCCTTTAATCATAAAACCGGCATAAATGGGAGCCATCAGACCGACAATATTAGCCATACAGTTGGTAAACGACATGAGAATCCCAGCAAATTGTGGTGAAATATCCAAATGGTTCACTCTGAAACCTGAATTGGTACCACCATTCAAGCCAACACCAACAGTGAGGAGGGAAACTGAGAGCCATTTATCGCAACCAGTGAAAGCTACTGCGAATAGAGCTACTGCTGGACCAAACTGACCTAAAATAATGATTGTTTGTTAGATTTTGCTATATTTATTAATTTGTTACTTACCGATTCCGTTTAAAATTTTCCTAACTTTGGTAGTGGTGAAGTATGGCTTGGTCAACATCCAATCAGCCACCTGACTTACGAGGATAGAAAACAACCACATAGCCAGGTAAGGTAATGCGGAAAGGAATCCATTCTGGAATTATTTGAAATTTTATATTATACAATAAAACATCACTGACTAGCTAGAATTGATGATAATATATTTAGTCATTACACATATGAATCAACAATGTGAATGATTTTAGAAATGATTACAGATTTGAAGAAACTCAGCGTTGATTAAATATTGATACATTTTGAAAAACCCTAGATGCTATATTGGTTTCTCCATAGTAAAATCGGAAAATCAAATCACTAATTAATGCATTTATTAAATTATCACTGATTGATTTCGATCATTATAAGTTAATTGCGGAAAGTGATATTACAGATTTAATAAAATTGCATTACGGTAAGTAACATTTCTAGAAAATAAATGTTGCGTTCTAGCATTTGACATTGAAATCTTCAAATTTGTCCTAATAATTAGTAAAGCTCTTGAAAATATTATTTCATTCAACCATAGTTTACACATTTAATTATGTCAGCAATGTCCTGATAACCTTTAGAATACATGGAAAAATTGTTATTTTTATTTGAAGTTAACTTGAATTATTTAAGATTCCTATACCTACCAGTGACGGTCTATGATTATCTAGAAGGGGTAATGGATGACGGAAAAATCATATGTAAAAAATACTTAAAACTCAAAACGATTGAGTTATTATTAATGGAGTTACGATTTTTAAAAATAATGATGTTTTGTAAAGTTCCACTCAAAAACTGAAGTGAGTGGAAAATTGAAATTTTGAGGACTTTTTCCTAATGATTCAATGTAAAAAATACTAAAAACTCAAAGCGATTGAGTTATTATTAATGTAGTTACAATTTTTTGAAAATAATGATGTTTTGTAAAGTAAGACTCTACAAACAATTTTTTCACTCAAAAACTAAAGTGAGTGGAGAGTTGAAATTTTAAAGACTTTTTCCTAATGATTCAATGTAGAAAATACTAAAAATTCAAAGCGATTGAGTTATTATTAATGGAGTTACGATTTTTTGAAAATAATGATGTTTTGTAAAGTAAAGACTCTATACAAACAATTTTTTCACTCAAAAACTAAAGTGAGTGGAAAGTTGAAATTTTGAGGACTTTTTCCTAATCAAAATACTAAAAATTCAAAGCAATTGAGTTATTATTAATGGAGTTACGATTTTTTGAAAATAATGATGTTTTGTAAAGTAAGACTCTACAAACAATTTTTTCACTCAAAAACTAAAGTGAGTGGAGAGTTGAAATTTTGAGGACTTTTTCCTAATGATTCAATGTAAAAAATACTAAAAATTCAAAGCGATTGAGTTATTATTAATGGAGTTAGGATTTTTTGAAAATAATGATGTTTTGTAAAGTAAGACTCTACAAACAATTTTTTCACTGAAAAACTAAAGTGAGTGGAGAGTTGAAATTTTGAGGACTTTTTCCTAATGATTCAATGTAAAAAATACTAAAAATTCAAAGCGATTGAGTTATTATTAATGGAGTTACGATTTTTTGAAAATAATGATGTTTTGTAAAGTAAGACTCTACAAACAATTTTTTCACTCAAAAACTAAAGTGAGTGGAGAGTTGAAATTTTGAGGACTTTTTCCTAATGATTCAATGTAAAAAATACTAAAAATTCAAAGCGATTGAGTTATTATTAATGGAGTTACGATTTTTTGAAAATAATGATGTTTTGTAAAGTAAGACTCTACAAACAATTTTTTCACTCAAAAACTAAAGTGAGTGGAGAGTTGAAATTTTGAGGACTTTTTCCTAATGATTCAATGTAAAAAATACTAAAAATTCAAAGCGATTGAGTTATTATTAATGGAGTTACGATTTTTTGAAAATAATGATGTTTTGTAAAGTAAGACTCTACAAACAATTTTTTCACTCAAAAACTAAAGTGAGTGGAGAGTTGAAATTTTGAGGACTTTTTCCTAATGATTCAATGTAAAAAATACTAAAAATTCAAAGCGATTGAGTTATTATTAATGGAGTTACGATTTTTTGAAAATAATGATGTTTTGTAAAGTAAGACTCTACAAACAATTTTTTCACTCAAAAACTAAAGTGAGTGGAGAGTTGAAATTTTGAGGACTTTTTCCTAATGATTCAATGTAAAAAATACTAAAAATTCAAAGCGATTGAGTTATTATTAATGGAGTTAGGATTTTTTGAAAATAATGATGTTTTTTAAAATAAGACTCTACAAACAATTTTTTCACTCAAAAACTAAAGTGAGTGGAGAGTTGAAATTTTGAGAACTTTTTCCCAATGATTCAATGTAAAAAATACTAAAAATTCAAAGCGATTGAGTTATTATTAATGGAGTTAGGATTTTTTGAAAATAATGATGTTTTTTAAAATAAGACTCTACAAACAATTTTTTCACTCAAAAACTAAAGTGAGTGGAGAGTTGAAATTTTGAGGACTTTTTCCTAATGATTCAATGTAAAAAATACTAAAAATTCAAAGCGATTGAGTTATTATTAATGGAGTTACGATTTTTTGAAAATAATGATGTTTTGTAAAGTAAAGACTCTATACAAACAATTTTTTCACTCAAAAACTAAAGTGAGTGGAAAGTTGAAATTTTGAGGACTTTTTCCTAATCAAAATACTAAAAATTCAAAGCAATTGAGTTATTATTAATGGAGTTACGATTTTTTGAAAATAATGATGTTTTGTAAAGTAAGACTCTACAAACAATTTTTTCACTCAAAAACTAAAGTGAGTGGAGAGTTGAAATTTTGAGGACTTTTTCCTAATGATTCAATGTAAAAAATACTAAAAATTCAAAGCGATTGAGTTATTATTAATGGAGTTAGGATTTTTTGAAAAAATGATGTTTTGTAAAGTAAGACTCTACAAACAATTTTTTCACTGAAAAACTAAAGTGAGTGGAGAGTTGAAATTTTGAGGACTTTTTCCTAATGATTCAATGTAAAAAATACTAAAAATTCAAAGCGATTGAGTTATTATTAATGGAGTTACGATTTTTTGAAAATAATGATGTTTTGTAAAGTAAGACTCTACAAACAATTTTTTCACTCAAAAACTAAAGTGAGTGGAGAGTTGAAATTTTGAGGACTTTTTCCTAATGATTCAATGTAAAAAATACTAAAAATTCAAAGCGATTGAGTTATTATTAATGGAGTTACGATTTTTTGAAAATAATGATGTTTTGTAAAGTAAGACTCTACAAACAATTTTTTCACTCAAAAACTAAAGTGAGTGGAGAGTTGAAATTTTGAGGACTTTTTCCTAATGATTCAATGTAAAAAATACTAAAAATTCAAAGCGATTGAGTTATTATTAATGGAGTTACGATTTTTTGAAAATAATGATGTTTTGTAAAGTAAGACTCTACAAACAATTTTTTCACTCAAAAACTAAAGTGAGTGGAGAGTTGAAATTTTGAGGACTTTTTCCTAATGATTCAATGTAAAAAATACTAAAAATTCAAAGCGATTGAGTTATTATTAATGGAGTTACGATTTTTTGAAAATAATGATGTTTTGTAAAGTAAGACTCTACAAACAATTTTTTCACTCAAAAACTAAAGTGAGTGGAGAGTTGAAATTTTGAGGACTTTTTCCTAATGATTCAATGTAAAAAATACTAAAAATTCAAAGCGATTGAGTTATTATTAATGGAGTTAGGATTTTTTGAAAATAATGATGTTTTTTAAAATAAGACTCTACAAACAATTTTTTCACTCAAAAACTAAAGTGAGTGGAGAGTTGAAATTTTGAGAACTTTTTCCCAATGATTCAATGTAAAAAATACTAAAAATTCAAAGCGATTGAGTTATTATTAATGGAGTTAGGATTTTTTGAAAATAATGATGTTTTTTAAAATAAGACTCTACAAACAATTTTTTCACTCAAAAACTAAAGTGAGTGGAGAGTTGAAATTTTGAGGACTTTTTCCTAATGATTCAATGTAAAAAATACTAAAAATTCAAAGCGATTGAGTTATTATTAATGGAGTTACGATTTTTTGAAAATAATGATGTTTTGTAAAGTAAGACTCTACAAACAATTTTTTCACTCAAAAACTAAAGTGAGTGGAGAGTTGAAATTTTGAGGACTTTTTCCTAATGATTCAATGTAAAAAATACTAAAAATTCAAAGCGATTGAGTTATTATTAATGGAGTTAGGATTTTTTGAAAATAATGATGTTTTTTAAAATAAGACTCTACAAACAATTTTTTCACTCAAAAACTAAAGTGAGTGGAGAGTTGAAATTTTGAGAACTTTTTTCCAATGATTCAATGTAAAAAATACTAAAAATTCAAGGCGATTGAGTTATTATTAATGGAGTTAGGATTTTTTGAAAATAATGATGTTTTTTAAAATAAGACTCTACAAACAATTTTTTCACTCAAAAACTAAAGTGAGTGGAGAGTTGAAATTTTGAGAACTTTTTCCCAATGATTCAATGTAAAAAATACTAAAAATTCAAAGCGATTGAGTTATTATTAATGGAGTTAGGATTTTTTGAAAATAATGATGTTTTTTAAAATAAGACTCTAGAAACAATTTTTTCACTCAAAAACTAAAGTGAGTGGAGAGTTGAAATTTTGAGAACTTTTTCCCAATGATTCAATGTAAAAAATACTAAAAATTCAAAGCGATTGAGTTATTATTAATGGAGTTACGATTTTTTGAAAATAATGATGTTTTGTAAAATAAGACTCTACAAACAATTTTTTCACTCAAAAACTAAAGTGAGTGGAAAATTGAAATTTTGAGGACTTTTTCCTAATGATTCAATGTAAAAAATACTAAAAATTCAAAGCGATTGAGTTATTATTAATGGAGTTAGGATTTTTTGAAAATAATGATGTTTTGTAAAATAAGACTCTACAAACAATTTTTTCACTCAAAAACTAAAGTGAGTGGAAAGTTGAAATTTTGAGGACTTTTTCCTAATGATTCAATGTAAAAAATACTAAAAATTCAAAGCGATTGAGTTATTATTAATGGAGTTAGGATTTTTTGAAAATAATGATGTTTTGTAAAATAAGACTCTACAAACAATTTTTTCACTCAAAAACTAAAGTGAGTGGAGAGTTGAAATTTTGAGGACTTTTTCCCAATGATTCAATGTAAAAAATACTAAAAATTCAAAGCGATTGAGTTATTATTAATGGAGTTACGATTTTTTGAAAATAATGATGTTTTGTAAAATAAGACTCTACAAACAATTTTTTCACTCAAAAACTAAAGTGAGTGGAGAGTTGAAATTTTGAGAACTTTTTCCCAATGATTCAATGTAAAAAATACTAAAAATTCAAAGCGATTGAGTTATTATTTATAGAGTTACGATTTTTTGAAAATAATGATGTTTTGTAAAATAAGACTCTACAAACAATTTTTTCACTCAAAAACTAAAGTGAGTGGAAAGTTGAAATTTTGAGGACTTTTTCCTAATGATTCAATGTAAAAAATACTAAAAATTCAAAGCGATTGAGTTATTATTAATGGAGTTAGGATTTTTTGAAAATAATGATGTTTTGTAAAATAAGACTCTACAAACAATTTTTTCACTCAAAAACTAAAGTGAGTGGAGAGTTGAAATTTTGAGGACTTTTTCCCAATGATTTAATGTAAAAAATACTAAAAATTCAAAGCGATTGAGTTATTATTAATGGAATTACGATTTTTTGAAAATAATGATGTTTTGTAAAATAAGACTCTACAAACAATTTTTTCACTCAAAAACTAAAGTGAGTGGAGAGTTGAAATTTTGAGGACTTTTTCCTAATGATTCAATGTAAAAAATACTAAAAATTCAAAGCGATTGAGTTATTATTAATGGAATTACGATTTTTTGAAAATAATGATGTTTTGTAAAGTAAGACTCACAAATAATTTTTTCACTCAAAAACTAAAGTAAGTGGAAAATTGAAATTTTGAGTACTTTTTCTTAATGATTCAATGTAAAAAATACTAAAAACTCAAAGCGATTGAGTTATTATTAATGAGTTACGATAGTTACGAGTAGGTATGTTGGTACTGGCAAACTTTGGTACTGGGTGAGCCTAATTAATTTATACAACGTCTTTAAAAATGCTTTATTTTGTAAAACTTGTCTCTTATTGAAATGTTCTTGTAATTAATAAATGTATTAAAAAACTTTGTCTGGGAGGGGTAATTACCCCCTCAACCTCCCCTTTTGAACCGCCCTTGATATCTACTTCATTCTTGACCTACTACACACTGAGAAAGATCTGAGAAATGATGAAAAATGGAAATTTTCATATGGGGGTGGTAGAGAAAGTGCCTTTTCTAATAGTGAAAACCGCGAATCAGTCTTTTACATGCTTTTTTCAGTTACGAATTTTCTAGTAAATGACTACATTTTGCATTTTCGCAATTTTTGATAACATAAAGAAACAGAAAATTTGATGGTAAAGAAGTTCCATTCTTAAGTTCCATTCTTGAGCAACCTCAAAACAGGAAGTCTCAAGTACCGAAACTTACATATTATTATACATATTTCATTTTTTCGTTTATATCCTAATTATTTCTGCAATCAAAAAAAGATAGCTATGAATATACCTACTTAGTACCTACATATGGTATATTAGATATACTTAAATGGAGCAGTAGATTTGAAAAATCCGATTATAAATTTACATACCTATTTGAAATATTCAACAAGCGCTCGTGGAATTTAAATTTTTGACAAGCCAACAAGTAGATGGTAATGAATTATGCATCAAGTAATAAATATAATGAAAAATTTAATATTTTACCTCGTTGGAAGGAATGTTTATTTCTTATTTCTGAAACAATCTTCGTTATTCCTATACTTACGTCTTTAATACTGAAATGTAGAACTTGCTTCATGTAAGTCGGCAGCTCAGTCATCAGGGTCTCGTAACCATAATTGTAGCCCATGTGGGCTAACAATATAGCCCAGAATGGTAAAGATTTTGCTATTTCTAACCATGGAGTTGGTGGTGATTTCTAAAAGAAAATTACAAAACTGTAAATTTGTTATTAAATTAGTATATATGTTGGAGTTTATAAATACCTAAATTAAAATTACCAGAGGGTTATTTAGGTAAAATATTCAAAATGACTACATCTTTTATGGGTCCTCTATAAATAGAGAATTTTAGGAGAGAAACCGTTAGTAGCGAAATTCATACAATGCAATGTCATGATATTTTTGTCACGAGAATTGAAGATTCTTTGTTAATACTCAATATTTTGAACATTTATTGAAATTACTGTGAGACCATAATTTTGCAGTTGTGAACCAAAATATCATCAAAATAGAAATTTGATGCAACAATAACTTCTAATTTGGAAAATTTCAATTTACTTATTGCAAGAATGATAAGAAATAAATGTAAACTGCTCAATTCCTTACAGTTGATCCTACAATCGTTCCAAGAGACTTCTGAATATATTCCCGCTCCAAAGGGTCCATTTTCCTATTGGATTCTGGATCTTCCTTGATCCAAATAAGAAAAGCTATGCACCAAATAGCTCCTACTGCACCGAAAACGTAGAAAACACCGGGCCAGCGCCATTCGGAAACTGATAGTAGACCACTCAGAGGTAGGGAAATTACTGTACCAAGTTGAGCTCCTGTAGAATAAAAAAAAAAGCTTTTTAGTTTGTTATTTTCATAAAATATAAAAAATAGGACGAAAACAAAACGAATTTAATGACATAGGTATAGTTTCTTTTATGTATAGGTAAGAAGGTATATGTATATTCTTTAATAAATATGATGCATTTAATAACAAAAACACAACATAGGTATATAAATAATGTGATTACTGATCCAGAAAAAAATATTTTATTTATGCCAATTTGTGTGTTTTTAAAAATATCTGGAAAATCAGTGTACATACATTCGTTTGATAATCCTCCAAATGTTTGTATACCTAAGTTTGCAAGTCATATCTATTGATCTCAATTTTTTGGCCAGAATTCAAACCGCAAAATTCACATTTCATTTATAATTTGCTTTTAGCTATGTTGTTTTTACAGACAAGTTGTCCATAAAATCTGATAATTTACCTTTGAATGCCTAATGCCAAAAAATTTGCCTCATGATTCAGATTAAATTAGATCCAGTGGTTTCCGGATAGAATTACAACCAAACATTCAAATAGCCTACATTTTTTCTTAATGAACTTATCATGCAACGTGATTTTTATGACGTAACTTTTCTATCTAAGTGTTAAAGTTCAATTTTAAAAGATAAATTTCAACGTCAGTTATGTGCTTTTTATGATTATATTTCATAATTTAGAAATCTTAATCCTGGATTTGAATCCTTATGTCCTGACTAAAACCTACCTAGGTATTGTTATCTAAGTGTGTCAAAGATATAGGTACTTAATTTTGAGTGAAAATATATAGTCTACGAAAATTGTCGAAAAATACATGAATTGCAAAAAAAAAATTCCTACCCAAATGAATTTTTCAGGGATGATAGGGGGCGGGTGGGTGATCATAAAACCGAAGATATCAAACATTCACCCCTCTGGCGTTTTGCGCTATAGGGGTTGAAAGTGCGCCATTGGCGATTTCTTGGTACCTATTGATTTTACAAAAAAATGTTTCAAATAAAAGATGTGCAACATTATTTATGATTATTTGATCTACAATGTTTGTCTGAAGACTTTTTTGATTAAGGGCCGTCTGTGGTCATAAGGGCCGTTTGAAATTTTATAATGAAAATAAAAAAATTTACCCAACGAGAAAATTTTTTCTACAATACATACAACGTTTTTGCTTTATGAAGTTTTTACTCACCCCCTGCCGTTTTTCAATAAGGGTAGTTTAAAGTTTTTTTTATTTTTTTACAAAAAAAATTTCTTGATAAAAGTTTTATAATATTACATTTCCTACAATTTTTTCCTATAAACTTTTTTTGTAACTCACCCCCATTCAGCGGGGGGATACTTCCCTTAGGGAAATTTTAGTTTTTAGGGGTATATATTGTTTTTTTTTTCTTTTTTCGCCTTTAGTGCATATAAAAAGTTGCAATTAACATTGCATAACAAAGTTTTTTTTTTCCACCACCTTTTTATTTTTAGGGGTAGTTTGCCTATTTTCAACTTTACAAAAAAAAATTATTAAGAAAACTTGTTCATTTTATTATTTTGAACAACTTTTCTTCCTAATTTTTTTTTTGTAAAATTGAAAATAGGCAAACTACCCCTAAAAACAAAAAGGTGGTGGAAAAAAAATCCTTCTAAGACAATGTTAATTGCAACTTTTTATATGCACTAGAGACGAGAAAAGAATAAAAAAAAACCCTAAAAACTAAAATTTCCCAAAGGGAAGTGTCCCCACGCTGAATGAGGGTGAGTTACAGAAAAAGTTTATAGGGAAAAATTGTAGGAAATGTAATAACTTTTATTGAGAATTTTTTTTTGACAAAAAAATAAAAAACTGTGAACTACCCCTATTGAAAAACGGCAGGGGGTGAGTAAAAACTTCATAAAGCAAAAACGTTGTATGTGTTGTAGAAATTTTTTTCACCTTGGTTAAAATTTTTTATTTTCAATATGAAATTTCAAACGGCCCTTACGATCACAAACGGCCCTTAATCGTAAAAGTCTTTAGATAAACATTGTAGATCAAATAATATTGCACATCTTTTATTTGAAACATTTTTTTGTAAAATCAATAGGTACCAAGAAATCGCCAATGGTGCACTTTCAACCCCTATAGCGCAAAACGCCAGAGGGGTGAATGTTTGATATCTTCGGTTTTATGATCACCCATCTGCTCCCTATCATGCCTGAAAAATTCATTTGGGTAGGAATTTTTTTTTTTTGAAAATCGACAATTTTCCTAGACTAATACCATTCTGTTAAAAAATTGTGATTTTGTGGATGGTAAACTAATTCAAATTGATTTATATATCTACATATTAAGTAAATGTTTATTCTTAAACACAGTCTATAGAAGTAAAAAGTAAAGTAATAAATAGAAAGTCCAATAAATCAAACCAAATTTAATATTTACAATATTTTATGTTAGATCAAATTCCAGGCCTTTTATTGTAGAGATTCAAGGTTGTTCAAATTATGATGAAATTTGATAAAATAAAACTGGAAAATTTTAACAGTTACCTCATTTCACCACACATTTCCGCTCTTTGCTGCTAATGACCTCTTGTCGTTTTTTCCTTAAAGTTGATAATGATGTATTTAATTACTTTTTAACTATAATATTGTGTTTCTAACAAATTTGCCCTAGGGGTGGATGAATGAATATTTTTTTCAACAACCCTTGCAATGTATTTCCTAATTATTATTTTTCTCTCTATTAAATCACCTTTGAAAGCTTCAAGCAATCAGAGGAACTTCAAACTTTCAGGATTTATTAACTTGGATCTTTTTATCAAACTAAACAAAGCACGAGTAGATCACAGGCTCAGAAATGGAATTGTGAATTTTTTCTCGTTAAGATGCAAAAAAATCTTGTAAAATTTCTATTAAATCACTTTTGAAGGCTTATGAAAAATACTTCAAGCAATCAGAAGGACTTCAAACTTTCAGGATTTTTCAAGTAGGGTCTTCTTATCAACCAAAACAAAACGCGAGTGGATCTCAGGCTCAGAACTCGAATTATGAATTTTTTTCTCACTTACAAGCAAAAAAAAATGTGTAAAATTTCTATTAAATCACCGTTGAAAGCTTCTGAAAAATACTTCAAGTAATCACAGGGACTTCAAACTTTTACGATTTATTGAGAAGGGTCTTTTTATCAAAAAAAAAACACACCCTGAGGGCTGAGTGAATCTCATACTCAGAAATGGAATTATGATTTGTTTTTTCACTTAAATACAAAAATATCATGTAAAATTTCTATTGAATCACACTTGCAAGCTTCTGAAAAATATTTCAAGCAATCAGACGAGCTTCAAACATTCAGAAATCATTGATCAGACTCTTTTTATCAATAGTTGGGAATCTGACGCCTCCTAGGAAGCCTTTTAAAGATGCTCTATACAAGTCGCGAACATCCAACTAAAAAACATGAAATCCTATGTAAAATGACCTGCCGGATTCGAATTTCTTGTTCGCCCTTTGATCCAGAGTTGCGAAATGTGTCAAAACAAGACATTTTTGAAAAAACTGAAAATTTCCATTGAAATAATTTTTTTTGAAAACTAGTGCATAACTTTGTTAATTGATGTCCGATTGTTATGAATTTTGTATATGATATTTTTCAGTACTTCCCTGACATAGTTTCATAACAATAAAAAACATAGAACGTCACAAAAAAGCTGCGTAATTTTTTTTTCGCCAGATGACACAAATATCGTCATTTTGCAGCGTTAAATGGTGAGTCGAGAAAACTTTTTTATCTTTAGAGATAGATACCTAGTATAAGCGAGAAAAATGTTGCCAATAGAGTAAAGAAACTTTTTTACTAAAACTTTTTTTCCATACGACGTTTAGTTTGAGGTGTATTCTTTTTTAAAAACCGAAGAAAATTGAATCGCCGCGTCTCAACTCTCGGCATTGCCGGTGAACGCGATCTTAGGACGCGGTGCAGCGAATCAGTGTGTCAGAGAGAGTTAACACCACAGCTTTCTTCATACGTGCAACAAAGAAACGCATTACGATATTGTTATAATATTGTAGGGAGTATAGGGGAATGGGGGATTTATGGGTTTGGTTGGGTTGGGAAACAATATGAATAGGAAAAATATTAATAATAATTTTTTTTACAAGTATAAAAAACAATATTATCATTACCCAATCAAAATATTTATTTCACAATGCAATATGGAATCTATTTCTAGGGAATGCAATTAATGTCAGTAAAAAAAGAATAGCAACAAGACTTCTTTTTTAAAACAAAGCATCAGGCTCAATTCAAAATTTTGTAGTAAACGGCTAATTCCACATGTTTTGGTGTTTTCATTCCAATCAATACAAATAATAAATCTTGACAAATATCCAAAACCTTTTCTTCAAGCTTCTCTTCCAACAGAACTTTTCAATCTTTGTCAAAATTTGCCTCTTTTTCACTAGTTTCTCAGTAAGTATCCACGAAAAAGGTTGTATAATGACTTTGGTATGATATAAGGATGCACATTCTTCAGTAATTGTCAAAGTGTCTTGCTGCACACAATTTGCAGTAATCCGCCCTTAAATATTAAACATTTGATTATAGTTTATAAGGAAAATGGCCTTCATTGAAAGATGTGGCGTCAGCGTCAGAATTTGAAGAACTTGAATTCCTTACAGCGTCTTATTTATTGATAATTATTTTAGTAGAGCAAAGATAACTTGAAAGTTTTCCATCTCGGAGAACAACCATAATTGTTCTCTTAAAAAGACTTTGCAGGTTATTGATAATCTCTTCTGACGATGGATATTGTGCAGTTCACTCAACGTTCCATAACTTTGCTTTCTTGCTTCCCTATGTAGGATGATTTGTATTGTGAAGACCCTATTTTCTACAAATAGGGCATTTTCTATATAAGATTGAATTTTAATAAAAATAGTTCCAAACGAAAGTACTTCAGATTCTTGTAGGGAATTTACTTCTGATTTTGATTTTTGGAATAGTTTCAAGAAACATAGACTATGATACGATTGATATGCACATTCGTGAGCAATCATGTCAATACAATTATTACCAAATCCTTAAATTCAATGCAAACGTTGATGGTTGTTTTTGCCATGTTCCATATTTCATTTTGCTTATCAAATGTCAGTATTTGCTTGAATCTTCTCAAACCCCTACTATGGCGAATTTTATTGCATAATATGCAAATCTTTGAATAAGAGGATTTAATTCGCTTACTAGTACATTTTGAAGCACCTTCTTCTGGTTCAGGTTTTTTCTTGTAGGCTTTCCTGGTATAAGCTCGTCTACATTTAGAATTTAGGGTGATAAACAGGATTTATGATAAAAACAGTTCTGTTTTGTCAGCATAGTATCTAACGGCCAATTTCATAATAGAGAATTAAAAGTTACTTTAGCTAAATAGACTTTATAGGATAGGATTTTTCAACTTCAAATGGAAAGTTTACTTTAAGTTGATTATGAAATTGGCCTTAAGAGCTATGGAATAACGATCGCCTTTCTCAATGACAATACATGCTTGAAACAGGAAACGTAGGTACGGCTTCTTTTGTGACACTCTGTACCGTTTCCAAATTACTTGATTGACACAAAATACACTCGTTGAAATTGATATTTTGACTTATGATAGGTAGGAACTTCATGTCTTTTCCAATAACAAACATAAGCGGGAGAAAAACAAAATGAAATTCAAAAGGAACGCTTCTGCCGTCGGTGTCGTCGCGTTATCTTTCTTGCACATATGAAGAAGGCTGTGGTGTTAACTCTCTTTGATACACTGATCGCTTTATCCGCTGCACCGCGTCCTGAGACCGCGCTCACCGGTAATGCCGAGAGTTGAGACGCGGCGATTCAATTTTCTTCGGTTTTTAAAAAAGAATACACCTCAAACTAAACGTCGTATGGAAAAACAGTTTTAGTAAAAAAGTTTCTTTACTCCATTGGCAACATTTTTCTCGCTTATACTTGGTATCTATCTCTAAAGATAAAAAAGTTTTCTCGACTCACCATTTAACGCTGCAAAATGACGATATTTGTGTCATCTGGCGAAAAAAAAATTACGTAGCTTTTTTGTGACGTTCTATGTTTTTTATTGTTATGAAACTATGTCAGGGAAGTACTGAAAAATATCATATCCAAAATTCATAACAATCGGACATCAATTAACAAAGTTATGCAGTAGTTTTCAAAAAAAATTATTTCAATGGAAATTTTCAGTTTTTTCAAAAATGTCATGTTTTGACACATTTCGCAATTCCGGATCAAAGGGCGAACAAGGAATTCGAATCCGGCAGGTCATTTTACATAGGATTTCATGTTTTTTAGGTGGATGTTCGCGACTTGTATAGAGGTGGTCGAATTCAGCACCTCACATTCCCGACTACAAAGAAAACGAACCGCGAGTGGATCACAGTCTCAGAAATGGAATTATGAATTTTTTCTCACTTAGATGTAAAAACTCATAAAACATTTCTATTGAATCATCTTGAAAGCTTCTGAAAAATACTTCAAGCAATCAGAGGGACTTCAAACTTTCAAAATTTACTAATTAGGGTCAAAAGTTTCAATAATCATACAAATTATAGTTTAGTTACCATATTTTTTCATAAACATTTTTTCTTCGTTTCGTGACAGTCAAAAGGCAATTATGTATTTTAATTACTGTTTTTTTATTAAAATTACTTAAAATTGTAATCCTTCACCTACACATAGATAGGTGGCAGTTAATAATTTATTCAAACCATTTAAGTATGCTGATAATCATTTAAAATTTTTATTAATTATATGTTTTGGACTGACTTGAGACGTGGATGCAATAAAAATTACCTACTCAACTTGCCAGAAAATCGTTGTGTAGGATAAATCAACAAATAACAGCTCAAAAGAATAGATCAATATTATTCGTTTTAATAATGTTAATGTAAATAACAATTTGTATTTATGTATTATAGGTTAACAAGCTCATCTTTACTGTAAAAGTGAACTCAGATAAGCGTAATTCCTTGTTTAGACGCCGCATTATATTTTGTTGACTTTTAAGCTTTGAATTTTGAAATCTTCGTAAATATGAGTTGGTAGGAAATTTTTGTACAAAAACAAAATTGTCTTAAAGGCATTAAACTATAATCCGTAATGTGAAATACAATACATGTTTGTATATGTAATGGAGGAAAGCTTTGGAGTATCTCTCAACATTTCCATCTCCGAAGCAATTTGGCAAACGTTTGCTCATCACTCAGCTCCCCATTACCTAAGAATAAACCACAGTGGTTTGAAATTCTGTTACAGCAATCATTAAATCACATATTCATTACATTAAACTTAGTCGATTTCGAACCACTGGGTCTAAGGTTACGCCTCAGCAATTAGAACCTTGATTATAGAATAATTCTTTTTCCGAAAATTGATCATTAGTGTATAGAGACAATTAGATGACAATTAGCTGTTTCCTTAAATGGCTATAATCAAAAAGACAAAACAGATAATTAGTTCATTTAATTGAGTTCCTATTTTTAGCTTATTGTTTGTTCCAAATAAAATCATTTGCAATTTCGATTCGGTCTCGTGTGTTGCGTAACGGCCTTGGACGAGGATGTTTTCTGCGAAAATTGTCCCATATACATAGACCTACGTTTGTTTTTGAAAACTGTTTTCTAAATGATTTGCAACAGGTTTTAAGGAAAGTTTGTATGTATTTATTTTACAATTTTGGGTCACGAAATGACCTCAAAAAGTAGGTATTGGAAAAAAGATAATATTCGGTTCACAAAATGTTTGGTAAACATTTTTCGATATTGTTTAACAATCATTTGCTAATAATTATTATGTCTAACATTGATGATGGTTAAAAAATACCACTTGTTAGAAGTATTTATGATTAATCCGGTGATTTTGTATCAAGTAATCAGTATACCTTATTCCTGGACAGCAAGGTGTTGTTTCAATGCGATGTTGTGTCACTATTAAAAAAAAATTCTGGCATTTTAAATTTAAACTGATCATGGAGCCCCTGAAAGACCAGAAAAAATGGTGTTTGGAAATCAGAATTGGTCTGCCAAATGATCAACATAGTTTAGGAGGTAAAAGGATCCAGAAATGTTAGTCAGTCAGTCTTGTCTCTAAGATGCAGTCCCCGAATAGTTAGCTATAAGAATTGTTGTCCTCCCTCAAAAGTCTCCACAATAGCTTACAACACTCTCAAATTTGCCTGGACTATGGATTTTCTCTCACCGAAACTAAACTGGAGTTTGTTTGATAATTTGAGCAGTAAAGTTGTTCGCCTCTTAATTGGTTATTGACTTTGCATTTTAATGACTTATATTCAACAGGAAGTTTACGATTTTTAGGACATATTTATACATATTTACAAAAACGTTATGGTTGAATTAATTGTGGTTTAAATGTATATCTAAGTATTATTAGAACTCTCTTTCACTATAGCCAAATTGTTCTATTACCGATTATACCTATACCTACGTCGGAAAATCAATTTATGTATTTTAAGTAGTACCTGCGTATACAAATGAACCCATTCGGCTCCTCTCATTAGGGGGGATCCACTTAGCCAGTAAGGCGTGGCTGCACGGGACGATTGGACCCTGCCCGAGAATAGGAACATTTCAAAAAACCGGCGTTATCCGGATAAAAACGCTGCTTTGTCGTTATATTTCTTCAATTAGATCCTAATTTCATTTTTCATCAACATATTTTGATCACCATCAAATTTCATTTTTATTTGACTCAGAAAAATAATTTGTGACTATTTACAAGAACTTACTTTCCAGGTACCCTATATGGCTATAACTTTTTTAACTATCTCTCATTTTTCTTTTAAGGTTATCAGTTACCAGAAACAAAGAAGAATTTGGCAATGTTAAACTTAAGCTTGAATGATATCTCAACAAAGGATTTTTAACTCTAAAGTAAAAGGCTGAAGTATTTAGTAGGCTTAATATTATTCTAATATTTACAATGCGTTTACATGCAAACCCCAACTTAGGCCTCAAGGCAAAATACTAAGTACTATACAAACATTTCGTGTGAATAAATCTGGAATTGTACTAGAGGACATCCAAAGTAAAACATGGCCATATGTAATCTTTTCAATTATTGATTTAAGACAAAGCAACGTTAATTCCTCGCCACCGAATCCATCGTCCACCAGATCGGATGCGCGTCTTCACAAAGCTGCCAAGCATCTGTGCCGTTGTAAAGACGCCACCAATCAGTGGCTACTTACCTCTCCTAATCCTTGGATAAATCTGACGGCCAACAACCACCACAAACCCATTTCAGCTGCTATGGGTACCAGAAGGCCGAAGACTGAATTGATCAGCATTCCTATTCCCAAAAAACGGATGTTGCCGTAAGTTTTTCCCAAAATTCCGGCAGGTATTTGAGTGATGACGTAACCGTAGAAGAAAGCCGATAAGACGTAAGCTTGGACGTCTGTTTGCCAGATGAATTCACCGTCCGCTTCTGGTGATGATGAATCATCCTGGAATAGAAAGTTTAGTCAGTTTAGTTTTACTTGAATGGAATGTCAGGTGTATTTTGAAGGTGGTAAACATTGCCATTACGTAAAGACACATTGTCAAAAAAAGACTTCCAGAAAGAACAAAGTGCTGACAAAAAACAACTGGAAATAAGTGTTTGTGGCTATAGACAAGAGAGAACGACCTGAATGGTCATAATTAAAAGTCCAGTTTAAGTCATACGAAGAAGGAATACTGGCTTCAATGGGATTAAAAGATGGAAGGAATAAGATGACTTAATAAATAAAAGAGCCCAGGTAGGAAAAGCCCAGTATATCAGAAGGCTATTCCCGGACCATGATGGAAAGAGTGCTACATAAACTAGTCAGAACCTAGTCAAAATTCGAGTCAATAAGAATTTGACTTCTCTAGAGTAAGAGATCAGTATAACTCGATCATAACTGTCGCAGTTATGAATCGGACAGTTCATGCTGATACAGTTTTAGGACCAGTTTAGCATTCTGATAGAAAGTGTTGTAATAATAATGCAAGTTTCGTGTTGTTGACTACGGAAAAGTAGTCTCACTTACACAACCTTTTTGACTGCTTAAGAAACTATTTCTCAGCTACCGAAGACTGTGAACAGCTTAACACTGTGAACAACTTGAAAATACTTTGGAAATTGTGTTGTTCTCAAAACAGGCTCTGTGAAGTAGGCAGGAACACTTGAAGCACAAAAGTTGAATTTTACGTCATCGTTTAGTGCTTCGTTAGTGCTACAATGTGCTTCAATCTCCAAATTAGCAACCCTTGTATTCTTGGAGATATTTCGGATTTTTGAAATCGCCTGCTTACTTCACACCCAGCAGGAATAAAGGAAGCACCAACGTTAAGTTACAGATAAATGGTTAGTGCTTCAATGTGCTTCAATCCCCAAATTAGCAACTTTTGAATTTCCAGTTCGGTTTTTAGAAATTGCCTACTTAATTCGCACATAGCAGGAACATTGGAAGCACCCACCAAAATCCCAAAGCGTAGACATATATGGATGAAGAAAAAGTTTAGATTCAAAACACATGTCTCTCCGATCTTCGATACACTAGTGCTTCTCAAGTGCTATCTGCGATTCGAGTGATGGCGTTCAACAATTCGTTACTGCTCAAAGTGAGTTACCTTTTTTTTTTTCTTCCTTAAGGAATTTTGGAAATATGGAGCATGGAGCAATCTCTAGAATTAAATCAGTTAAGAGCTGAACTGCTCTACAGAACAACGATCTTCAAGAAAACTACTTTGTCAAACAGCCCTACCATACTTAATTTTATTCAGAATAGCTGCGACGTGACTGACTGTTTTATTGATTGTTATGTACACATTTATTCTTAAAAATAAACGTCTTTCTCCTGAATGTCACTATTTCAAAGAACAGAAAGTGACGTAATTTGTCTCGGAATTTGAATCGATCCAGAAGATCAGGGGCGGATGGGACCGCCGGGACACCGGGCAAATGCCCGGTGGGCTGGACACCAAAATTGGGCCGCCGTCTGCCGTCTTCATAAAAAAAAATTATAAGTTCTTGTTGTAAACCTCACACCAAAAATGTTAGCTCCAATAATATTATCTTCTTAATTGTTATATCATCAAGAACAGGGACCTGTTCCAGTTTACTTTTGTTGCCCAGCCCTACTTTTTAGTCCTACCATACCGCTCAGTCCATGATTGGCTGGTCATACCAAAATGCGTGTCGCATATCCTTATCTATACAGGGTGTCTAAAATACCATAGGCCACCATCGATATCTCTCTCCGTTTCCGGCGGCATAAGTATTTTAAACAGCCTGTATACTGTATATTATATATCAATACATTAGGCAATCCAAACCACGTGACTTTCAAAATGGCGTGGCGGCCACTGTGCCACACATGGGCCAAAAAACACAAAAAAATATCTAGATTCTGCCCGATTTATTAGTTTAGGTCAACAAATATTTTATTAAATAATCAAAATCAAAGTTGCAACCGAAATAATTTGAAATACGCATAAAAACACATTCAAAACAAACTTGCTTAGCCGCCACGCCATATTGAGTTTTCCTATCTGACAGATGGATTGAATTGCCTAATTCTAATTCTTCCAGTAATTCAAATATCTTGTAAACAAAGCTTCTCAATTCTGAAATATACACTATAAAGAACAGGATTGAGGAATTCATTATCAGAGGTGTGTTTAGAATCCTTAGAGAGAGATTTTTAAAAAAAAATCAACAGCGAAGTTATTATAAACAAACTTGCTGTGTCTAGTAGGTTGTTGCAGAAATCATTATCTCATTTAGGATATTTTGTTATTGTCAATTTTTTTCTTGTTCAGAATAATTTATTTTCAGTTGAAAAAAGACTTGCTGTCCGATAATTTTTTTGTGTTATTGGACTCATTTAGTATATTCTCTTATTATCCGTTATCACTAGTAACTTCCCCTCTGGCGTGCAAATGTTTTTGAAGCACTAGAAAGCTATTTTTGGCCCTGAAATAGTATATTGTGCAACAAGTGTTGAAAATAGCACTTTTCACACGCGTGGGGAAGTTTTGTGACACGAGCCGCAGGCGAGTGGCACAAACCGCACGAGTGTGAAAAGTACTTTTCACACGCGTTGCACACTATACTTTTTCTACGACTGCGAAATAACTACATTCACATTGAGATTTATTTTTTTTTTTGTTAAAAATTATTATTTAGGGTTATAACCACAGTGGCGACAATTGCTGTCCTATTTTTGATTGGTTCTAAAATCCCATATGTTTCTATTGAAACGCCGCCATCTTGTTCCCAACCTCTTGTTACTTTTAAATATGAATATATGGGATTTAGGTGAACATCCATCATAAATCATGGAAAACAACGTAGTTGATGGACCTAATAATGGTCATCAAATACGTCAATTTCAATTTTTTATGATAGATGTCCATTTAAATCCTATACATTAATATTTAAAAGTAACAAAAGGTTGGGAACAAGATGGCGGCGGGACCTCTATTGTCGCCACTGTATGTAAAGGTTTATTTAGCCACTGTAGTTATAATCAACGAACCATTTTGGTACGTACGTTGAATGCACTCAGAGTAACTTGCAAAACAAAAATTCAGTAGAAGTGTCATTTTTATTTTAGCGTGTGAAAAGGACTTTTCGCACGCAAAACCGTGTGAAAAGTGCTGTGCGGGATAATTGATTTTCCAGGTAAGTTAATAGTGCGTTTTTAATAGCTTTCTAGAGCAGTCGTAGAAAAAAGAAGCTTTTGGGCTTGAAAAAGGTATTCTTCTACTAGCGTGCGTAATAATCCACTTTACACGTGTAAAGTGTTGTCAATGACAGATTTCGGCACTGTCAATTTAGTATTTTTCAAGGAAATTACTTCACGCACTAGTTCGTAAAGTATATGTCTAATAGCTATTGATGCAACAAGAGTGTAAAGTGAACCAAAAAAGGTGCTTTACACACATATTACATACACTTTTTTTTCTACTAACAATAAAACATGACGTATAAAAAATAAATGTAGACAAATACTTTACCCACTAAAAGTATTTTCACTTTACGCAAATTGACAGTGTCGACATCTGTCATTGACATTACTTCACGCACTAGTACTGTTTTACACCTTTTGAATAGTGCGCAAAGTGAGTACTTTACGCACCGTAGTAGAAAAAATATTTTTTCTATTTTGGTGTCATATCGAAATCGAAGTCTTTTCGACACTAAAAGTAGTTTCGAAAAGAAGCTCTTTGTAACACTCCTTTTTTACTTATCGGAGGTTGGTTACACTGGCTGACTGATGGTCATCGAACTGTCATTCGCGATTTTAAAATAGAAGATTTCTTTTATTTGGCATGTAGTGTTACCAACCTAAACATATGAAATTAGGAAATATGAAAATAAAATTTCCAAGAAAAATTTGTTTTTCTAATTAAACAATACCAAAATAGAAAAAATAGTATAAACTATTCGTTTCATAAGACATTTGATCGCACTCACCCTTTAGAAAACTCGCCTCCGGCTCGTGCGATAAAATGACGTCTTATGAAACTTATATTTTAATGCACTATTTTTACACATACTTGATTGGTAGTAGAAAAAATTTTGCATGCAATACTTATTTGTGTAAAGCACCTTTTTTCACTCATATAGGTATGTGACTGTGCTGTAAGATCTCTCGTGAAAACCGCAGTCCAATATGACTCGCAGTCTTATATTCAAAATACACGGTATCCCTTATGAATCATGAAGATGAATTTTACCGGAGCTTGTGTCATTATACCGGTTAATCGCCGAAATCGCAGCCTTCTGTTCGTTAATCAGTCGTCAGTAAATCGTGCCCTATACTTTGATTGCAATTCGCTCTCGAATGAGGTCGTTGATTTTCGTTCTGGATAATTCTTACACGTGTTAATAATACTGTGCCTCCGAAGCCGGTGTGACGACATAACCTAGGCATCCGTAACTTTAAACCGCCCTGACTCGAGAACTGTTCATCGTAGCAAGATGCGGTTTAAATATCCATTCTTAGATTTTTTTGCACCAGAACTTTCCATTTCTAGGTCACACCCCCTTTAACATAGGACCGATTTCTCAATAGCGAGTCACCCTTGAGTCACCCCCGGGTTAAGCATAACTCCAGGGTAAAAATTGCAACTGAACACGTTTATTCCGGAGTTAAAACCAACACGGAGGTGACTCGCTATTGAGAAACCCACCCATAAACGTCTTTGGGCGTGGTGGCTGTGGCGTGGTACATTTTTCTTGCTTTCTACGGCTCAAAGGCAAAGGGCCGGTACGCTTGAGAAATCCAGGGCCGGTCCGACCTACCCCATCCGCTCCTGCAGAAGATACACGAAAAAGGATTCCAAAATTTGGGAGTGTTGGTAAATATCAAATTGAGAAGATGGGAAGGAGTGTACTGCTAGTGCTGATCTATAACATTTGTGAGAAGATGAATATAACGGACGGTCAAAAGAGAAACTAAGGCCTGGTTTATTCATATACTGATAAACCATCAGGTATATTATCTGACGAATGAAAAACGTAACCTATAATCGTATTGGTCGTCCAGTTATACGTCGACCAATAGGATTATCTATTGGCAAATTTGTCTTGTAAATAGTTACCAGAATACTTTTATCGGAAGATGATTAAACCGGCCCAGAGCTGGGCAAAGCTCTAACTGAAAGGGCTTGAAGCACTAAGCCCTAAGCCCTTTCTCAAAGTGCTTTCAATTCCAAGCACAAATTCCTTTTTATTTTCAAAAGTGCTTCACAAGCACAAAGCCCTCAAAGTGCTTTGGGCTTGGCAAGCACAAAGCCCTCAAAGTTATTTGAAAAGGGCTTGTGCTTCAAGCCCTTTTCAAAAGTGCTTGGGGTGCCTTAAAAAGTGCTTTGAAGCTCTTTAAATGTGCTTGAAGCTCTTGAAATGTGCCTAAAGTACTTTGAATTTGTGATACAATTCTCAAAGTTGCAAAAACTACCGCACATACACTCATCAGTTGAATTAGTATAGTAGAAATAGAAATGAACTTTAAATTTTACAAAGTAGCAGTAGTACTTTATTTTATTTTTTAAGATGAAGTTCTGGCTGGGGTACTTGGGGTAGTTGGAGTACTACATGGTAATTCAATTTTGTGGTTTTCAAGTTGTTAAATGAGGAAAAGTGGAAAAAATTCCAGTGATGAAGTTAAATAGGATACCTTATATAAATTAATTATTTATTTGAACAATCATTAAATTCTAAGCTCAAACCCAAAACCTCCATTATTAATAAAGAAAAGAAATTGGAGTCGATCCAAAATTTTTAGGTAGGGGATAGGTTGAATGATGGTCAGTTCAAATTCCTTTCAGAGTGCTTCAAGCTCTTTTAAAGTGCTTCAAGCCCTTTTAAAGTGCTTGAAGCCCTTTTAAAGTGCTTCAAGCCCTTTTAAAGTGCTTCAAGCCCCTTCAAAGTGCTTCAAGCCCTTTCAAAGTGCTTCAAGCCCTCTAAAAGTAATTGAAGCTCATTGAAAGGGCTTGAATTACTTTTTTTCAATTACAAATTACCAAGCACTTTTCTGATGTAATTGACTTTGCAAGCCCCAATTACAAATATATAAAAGGGCTTGAACCTTTCAAGTCCTCAAAGTGCTTCAAGCACTTTTACAAGCACAAAGCCCTAAAGCCCTGCCCAGCTCTGAACCGGCCTAAGCATTAAGAAGCAATTAGTACCTTCTAATCATATTTATAAGTAATTCAGACCAGAGTTTACGCTATTCATATTCCCGGTTCTCGGCCCTGGTAGGATGAAATCCGCAGGCGTTTGCAGAAAGTCGAAATATCTCGGGAAGTATAAGAGTTGTTAAAAGTTGAGGTGGTGCATCCTGAAACACTAACGAAGCATTAACGATTCATCTACAACTGAACGTTGATGCTTTCCATGTACCTGCTGGATGTGAAGTAAGCAGGCGATTTCTGAAAAACGGAATTTCTCTGAAAATATAGGGGTTGCTTATTTAGGAATTGAAGCACATTGAAGCACTAACCATTCATCTGTAACTGAACGTTGGTGCTTCCCTTGCTTGCTGTGAAGTAATCAGGCAGGCAATTTCTAAGATTCGAAATATCTCTGAAAATTTGAGGGTTGCTAGATTGGGGATTCAAGCACATTGAAGCACTAACGAAGCACTAACCATTTATCTGCAACTGAATCTTGGTTCTTTGCTTGTTCCTGCTGGGTGTGAAGTGAGCAGGCGATTTCAAAAAACCGAAATATCTCCGAAAATACAAGGGTTGCTAATTTGGGGATTGAAGCACATTGAAGCACTAACGAAGCGCTAAACGATTATGCAAAATTTAACTTCTGTACTTCAACTGTGCTTGCCTACTTCACAGAGCTCTTCAAAACACGATCTTTCCATTCAAATCACCTATAGCTTTTTTTTTGTAATCTTTGTTAAAAGTCAATAGAGAAAGTGTAAGGATTAGATTTTGCTCATTCTGGCTCAAATAAAACTAGAAACATTTAAACCAAAAACATTTAGCAAAGGTAAATTCAATCTTGTCTCTACCTTATTGCGTCTGATTCGATTTGCGTTTAATGAAACACCCGATTTTCAATTTCCATGTAAATTAAATTTCCATATAACCTCGGGACAAATTGATATTGAATGCTGTAATAGGATGTGCTTTTACTAGTAAACGAAAAACAGTTTTCTCGATTTATTAGAGAGGATTTTTGTGCCTCAAATTGCATACGACTTTTCCCGATTTTCTGTAAATTGAGGAAAAGTTATATCCGGATAAACCTACCTACTTAGAATTCTGTATTTATCTGTTCGTAAGCTTCAACTTGTTAAAAGAACTTACCAATGTTTGATTAATCAGCACTCCGCACTCAGTCACGCTGACGTCATCACTCTCCGACCTATCATCGATAGCTATAGCTGTGTGATTCACCATAGCTACTATAGCTACGGACATGTTGGTCCTCATGACGTAAGCATTTGCCATGCCCAAGGCGAGCATAAATGTGACGAAATGTCTTGTTCCGAACCATCCTGTAACAAAAAAATCCCTAGTTAGATATTTCTAAACTTGTTTCTCAACATTTAAACTTATCTCCAACGATACAACTAGACCTTGATGTAAGTTTTAAAAAATCTTAACAATACGTCTTGACGATTTGTTATCGCATTATTGTTTATACTATCGCATTTCTTCTGTCACGCATTTTACTGCGTAATCATGAACAAACATTTTAATGGTGCTAATGACCACCAAGAAGGTTAATACCTGCTGTTGGGTTATCAAATGATTTTGCTCCAATTCTTATAAGCGATTAGAATGGGCCAATGAATTGTTAGAAAAATTGGGAATTGAAGAAAACAGTGTTTGGTCAAAAAGAAAAATGTTTGCAGTTTTCTTATTTGAAAAATAATAAATGAATACTAACTGCAAAATATAGGTAGTTTATTTACGCAAGGTAATTAGTAAATGCTTATTCAAAACACATTGTCCACTCCACTCGTGATCATCGTAAAAACAAATTATGTATCACGTTTATTATGCAACAAATAAGTACAGTGTTGCAACGATACGGTTTTATTTCATTAAAAAAATGAAATGACCTTTTCCTATTATAAAATTGTTGAAGTTTTCAGAAAAATTGTCCCAAATAACTTCAGAATTATTGTCTTCGAGGTAAATTTTTTCTTGAATAAGGACCTATGTATAATTACTAATTGCAACCGTGACTATGTGAAAGAATCCTGAAATGAGTTATAATAAATGTAATTTTTCTTAATCAATATAATACAAAGTATAGTATAGTTTAACCTCGAGTTTAACGCATAGTGCTGATTAAGACAGTCAATACATTATTGTTGATAAGCATTGACCCAATCCCCTTAGATAAGATGGAGATTTATCCATCTTCCTAACATGTTTTATTGATTCATTGAAAGTGATATTTCTTGTATAAATAAAATCTTGGTCCATGATCAATCAATGAAGAAAAAACTATCAAGAAAATACTCAAAAAGAAGCATTTTGCGTTATTGATATGGAAAATTTTCTGAGTTTTTTGCATGAAATGCTTTAATGTTTTCAGGTAACGATTCTGAAGCTGACATTGATGAACAGAGAAAGATTTATGTTCCAGAGATTTTAGTTGCATTGTGAGTGGAATAAGAGAGCCAAACAGTAGCTATTGAATCAATAGTCATCAAAAATTACATCCTCTTTACTAAATAATTAACATATATTTCTCCTCATGAAAAGTCACACAAGAATATCAATTGCCAGTAGTTCAAGGCAGTTCATGAAATTTTCGGCTACTCCAATTAGTTATTTAACTGGGTTAAATTAGCAAATTCACCGTCAATTAGATGGAAAATGATTCACTTTAGATGACGTAATTTAGTCGAGTTAAAGGTACACATTAAATTAATCTGTTCAGCTTTACTTTAATAGTCCTATTGTGAGGTGATGATATTTATCTATTGTATTTATCATGTCAGCAGTTACAAATACTGCTAGTGCTGACTGAAGTTTGCACGAGCATTATAATAATTATATCAAATAATTTAGCACAATTCAACATTAATTATGCCATCCTAAATTTAATGAATGCATTATCTTTGATGCTTAAAAAGCTATAGGTACTGTTAACTTGCCAAAAATTGCAGTAACAATTTTATCAGATTGTATGACCAATTTGACGTAAAACCAACGTGATTTTAAAAATAACTTCCATAATTATTTGTGTTGGTAATTTGCCGAATTTCATTTGGACTGAGACAAATTTTTGACTTATGAATTTATTTATTTGCTGCGAAAAGTTTACCATAAACAATCGCCAAGGCAAATTATTATTAATTTTAGATAATTAGTGAGTAGTAGTATAAATGTTGGTGAGTTAAAACGTATTAAAAGCAATAATAGTCATTATTGTAGCGTGAATTTTGTTGAGTAAAATAGATAATATGTATTTACCAAATGTGTTAAAAATAATAATTTGTCAAAAAAAAAACCGAGATATGAGCCAGCATATGATAAATAAGGAATAATTTCATGTGAAATACTTAATTATCATTATTTTAGTTTCATTTAGTTACTTTTGCTTTTAGAAATAATTATGGTTTTGGTAAATATCTGCGCAGTTATGAAAGCGGATATCCTGATAAATTAATTCATCAAAAGCTGGATATTTCATTTCAATACAATATACAATTATTGTATTTGAAATTATACTTCAGACAGTAGTCAAAACCTGAACGATGACTTTGTAACAAAGTCGGAAACACGGGTCTCCGAAAAAATCTTCCTGCCAAATTACTTTTCTAAATTTAACGTGATCAACTGAATTCTCTGTAGGCAAATGGCCAGACACAAAAAAAAAACAAAATATTGAGAACTTTTATTCAATGTCGGTGTTCTGTATATTTTCATTTTTTATTTTATTTATTTCCTATTGAAACAAATCGGGTTTCAGGCCCAATAGCCCAAGAAATTTATACCTGGGCCGCAAAAAATTTGGCTGATTTTCCAGGGCTGATTGAGGAGTGTGTCCTAAGTATTGAACCAAAAAATCACACTCGAAAGCCTTGTGCGTTCGGCCCTATTGGCCTTTTCTTATTTATTTTTTTTTTCGACAAAATGACCTTTACAAAACTTGTAGATAATTACATTCTGATCAACTTTGACTCATGACCTTTTTTGCTAGCTAAACATTTTGTCACTGCAAACATGTAACAGGTCCCAGTATTGTCCAAAAAAAACATCATTTCGATTTCACGCTTTCACTCCGGGCAAATAATTTCACCGGATTAGTGATGTAATGTATCATTTCTTGGACTGAAACAGAAAATGTAATCAGCAATTTTATTAAAGTTACAATAATCTGCAGGTTTGCTATTTAATTTTTTTGCGAATTCTGGAGCACTAAAATGGCCGCAACGCCTTAACTAAAATAGCTAGCAAAAAAAGGCATGAAGCAAAGTTGATTAGAATGTTATTATCTACAAGTTTTGTTAAAGTGATTTTGTCAAAAAAAATAAATAAGAAAAAGGCCAATAGGGCCGAACGCACAAGGCCAATGTATAAATAAGTAAGCCTAACTTTGCAAACTCAACCTGAGT
The DNA here is from genome assembly GCA_917834065.1 of Ceutorhynchus assimilis. Taxonomy (NCBI): domain Eukaryota; kingdom Metazoa; phylum Arthropoda; class Insecta; order Coleoptera; family Curculionidae; genus Ceutorhynchus; species Ceutorhynchus assimilis. The sequence continues at coordinate 53,408,655 of OU892279.1, forward strand.
ATTTTAAGTATTTGATGGCAGTTTTCCTAACTTCAATTATTTTAGTTAAAGTTTTGGTGCATTTGAACTAATTTCATAGAGGAAGAAGCGTTAGAAACTTAGATTAAATATTAACTAATTGTTATTAAACCGAACCTTATTAATGGATTATTTAAAATATAAAATGCCTAGGTGTTTTTCAAAGATCATTATCAATCTGTTCCATAGGTGGCCTTCGTTAATATGCATGTTATTATCTTAATTAATGTATGTGATGCAATAAAACTGCTTTGAAACATTGGAATATATCCAAATCCAATTTACCTGTTGTTGTAGAGTAGATATGCGAAGGTAAAAAATTATTTTCTAAATATAACGTAAGTTGAAGTACGATACTATTGATAATTGGCTTACCCATTAAATACTGCGTTTTAATTGAATTACTTCCAATAATAATTGGAATACTTACCTAAGTAATATAAAATGGAAAAAAAAATTGTTTAATATAGAATTCATCAGTCGAGAATTTAATTCATGTTTGTCATTGAGTAGGTACCAACACCTTAAAATGAACTGAACATCATTTTGACTGGGCCTGGGTGACCTTTTTAGTGTGGCAAAATATCATCTTATACTTTTGGGCATTTTTAAATTTCAACTGATTCAAACTTGTCCCTAAGTGGAAAAAGTTGCATAAGAAGAAGTTGAGAGCTCACTGGAAAAAGACAAATCTAAAGCTAAAGTAATAGGCATAATATATCAAATGGATTACATTGTTATACCTATTCCTATAAGAGGTTTCCCTTGTTTTCGAATGATATAAGCCCAAAATTCTGATTGTAGTCTATAAAATATTCAAATCATGCATCGTCATGGTATAAATTATCAAAAAGAAGTATAGTCTAAAAACTCCCCTTATCTATTTGGATATTTATGAGAGGAAAAAAAATGTCTTTGCTATGTTGAGTTTATGCTGAGTGGTATCAATTCTTCAATATTGCTTCAAGTAATATTTATATTAATGTTGTCCTGTGATATGATAAGAACATCCCCCAGAGGAAGATATCTAAGTATACAAAGTATATTTAGAAAAATGTTTCATTGTGCTTTCTGATACAACTTTAGACTTGTTGAATATTGTATATTTCCTCTTTTTCTTCAACGTTTTCTTTGACACAGTGAACAGTAGATATATTAAATACGTATCCATATTAAAAACATGCTGGTATGATCTGAATTAAGTAAAGAAGAACCGAATTGAAAAGTTTTTTTACTTTCCATTTTAAAGAAGTGCAGAGAAGTAAGGAAAGTTTTTGAGAATTCAGGGAAGAATGAGGAAGTTCAAATGGAAAGAGTTGTTTCTTTTTTTTGTGATGAATTAAAGTTCACGATATCCATCCAGAACATTGCTGGAAAAAAGAGGCAAAAATGGAAAAATAATGTGAAAGAAGCTTACATTCAGTGGTGAATGAGGGCTGGCTGATACGAAGAAGATCGAAGAAGAAACCCTTATAATCTTCAAAAATCAAAATTCCTCAGGCTATGATGACGTATCCATTGAACTATTACTCCATCTTGACAATAGAGGTTTTTGTGCGCTTGGAGATACAAACAAATTATTATATAACCGCTCAAGCATGACCTTCCTTACTATTTGTTCAAAATTATACCTGAATCATATTTCAAATAAAAATTGCGAACCAAAAATATTTGAAAACCAGATTTTGGTGTAAATAAGTAGATAAGATAACGCATTATTGTTTTACAACTATTCTGAAATCCAAGGCAATTCAACATCAAATTTTTAGATGGAAAACTGGGGAAGAATGCAATTCTCCATGAGAAATTAGTTTTTGAATGGAGGAGATGCAATAAATTCAATACAATATAGGAATTCTTTTAAAAATACAAAGAAGGAGAATTTGAGCTCCCAGATTACTTATTCTATAATGGTAAAGGTACCTAATTGATTGAAAACACATTAAATTGTTTGGTGAATACTAAGTACCTACCTGTATGACTTTTTCAGAATATTTTAGTCTGCTATAGTTTCCAATCAATGGACGATTTTTCAAGTTCATCGCATTGGAATGCCACTCGTGGTGTGAAGAATTTTGTAATATTGCAAGTGTGGAGTATAGCGGCTTTTTGAGTATAGGAGTGTATAGTTTCTTTGATACCGAGTTTTTATTTCATTATTATAGGTATCAAATATTATGTTTGTTGAAAATTTTCTCTTGATAAGAAAGAGATATCATTGGTTCAGACCCAAAAGCAAATTTCTGGAACAAATTGCAATCTACTAAGGTAAGTTCAAAGTCAAAGTGATAGCAAGCCGGCACCCAGGCAACCCATGGTTTGGCAAGAGGATTTTTCGAGTGGACGGCTTATAAAGGGTAGATCAAACCTTTCTTTCGGGTAGGATTTTTTCGGGTGGGTTTTCTTGAACAAGTTTGTAAAAATTCTGCATGTGTGTAGTAGTGTGTACGATGAATAAGGCTATTGAAAAGTGGTGTCGGTCACTCTGTAGGTAAGTGGTATGTGGTATGTGATGGGTTTGATTTGAAGGATCCACATTCAAAAAGAAAAAAAACTATACTACATCAGATACAACTATATATTCTACTCTCGACGAGGTACGAATTATATTTTTAGAATTTTTTTAGAATGTTTTAAATGTGGTCCAAGCTTAAAGATTATCTTGTCTAGCCAATAAATAATATAAGCTAAACCATAAAAAAATTTAGGCCATTCAACCGAATCTTCTTGAATAACCTTCAACACAATTTTCTGTAACGAGAACCCGGCTACTTAAGCACATGTTCCGAGCACGTGCTTTTTATAGTCGCCTTTCCACAGTTGCCACATATTCAACGTCAACATATGGTTATCTTTACAACATAATCCCAACTTATGTTTGATTGATTTTCGAAAATGCAAGATAAGTAATTCTTGTATGCTTGATAATCGATAAATCTGGAATGACTGATAATGTAAGAGACATTTAAAAATCGATGCGGTGTTAAAAAAATGGCAACAATGGGAAGAACGAAAATACGAATGAGTCTAGAGATAAAAAAGCAACAAAAATTGGTGTTTGGCGGATAAGGATGTCTGAACTATTAAAATTCCCAAGCCCAAGGAAGAATTTACCATTGGGTAATAGCATTGTAATAACATAGTAATTAAAAAAAAATCTTACCTGATTGTTTCTTTTTTTGGAGGGTATCTGTTTCAAAAACAGTATTAACGTGTGGTTGTTGATAACTGTTATTACCGTTCCTTATCGCGGTACCGTTCATTTTTGAAAATTTCTTTAACTCACTGTTTCTTAAAAATTATTAAGTCTTTTAATCTCTGTGCACTTAAATTTAATATCACCCGTTTACAACGTAAATGTTAACAAAATAAATAACTTGTGTAAGTGTATCTTTTCTTAGAAAATAAATATGTAGGTATAGCTTTTTTTTTGAATAATTATCACGTTTTAAACAATAATAATAACGAAATTGGAATATATAGTTGATCAACAAAAATCAAACCTTCCGCCGTTTTCTTTTTCTAAATAGCACCAAAATATGTTGATTATTAGCGAATAATTTCAAACGAACATCCATACTTCGATCATCGATGGTGGTCGTATTTTAATGTCGCGGCGCGAAACTTTGTTTTCGAAAAACTGAACGACCGAAACTCGGGTATCGGGTACTACCTATAAATACGCGAAACGATTATGTGGTTGCGCGGTACTGCTACGATGAGTCAATTCTGTTCGCGCCAAATAACTGTGGTCCTGATTACAGTTGCCGGCATATTTATTTCGTAAAATAAGCGACGCACGTTTTTCGTTTGATTATATTATTAGAGATATTCCACACTTACAGGATCGGCTTTTTTTATTTGAACTCTGAACTAGCTACGACTTACGAACGTACGTCGTACTGTAGCAATTTTTAGCATCGAACGTCGGCGCACGAGACTGAGAGAACGGTACCACCACTGAATTAAATATATTTCCATACAAATTCCGACCGACTCTATTCTATTTGGATTACGTCCTTTTTCTAAAATTAGGGTTTCGATTCTTGGTAAATAGAAAGGTTTCTTTTATTATCGGCAGACAGGAATAGGACAAACAGCGGCGTCTATGCGCTTCAGGGGGTGACTAAAGCCAACGGAAACTTCCCTTGATGTTATTTGATAATTAAGGGTTGGTCTAGTTATACATATAGTCAATAATACAGGTACAAATCTCAGAATAATTTAGCGTATGGAGTTCGGGAGATCCCAAAGGACCATTAGGACACAAAATCTCAACAATTTTTTTTTTCGTTTTAGAAGTAGGTAGGTAGGTACCTAGCTAATGATTTAGATTTTGGAAAACTTTGAAAGGTCATAACTTTTCTTCTATTACAGATAGAAAGCTGAAATTTTCAGCGATTCTTATTCCAGTAGAGGTCGTATAGGACTACAATCCCTGAAAATTATTTATGTTGCTTTTTATTTATGTCAGAGCTCCATTTTGGGTCTTCGTGCAGTCGCCTGCTTATGCTCGTTCAAAACGCTCAATTTCTTCCGGTAAGCTAATTTCGATTTTGCATGTTTTCTAGTTTTAAATACTGGCAAGTACTTGTGGGTCACCATAGCTGAAGCTAGAGAAATCCTGGTGGAATGCAATCCATACAAACTTGTAGTTAGAGAAAAGGTAGTTTTAATAAAGTGTGGTATGTAAAGTTTGTTCTTACAGTGGTGCAAACCTGTTTTCTGGTTTGTGATTTTTGTGAGAACAAACCTCAAACCTCTAAAAGGATGTTTGTAATTTAATGTTTCCGTAGGTAAATCCCATACAGAAAACATCTATTGCAAAGTGACTTTGGGCAATAATCAAGAACAAGAAACCGATTCTGCCAAAGACAGCTTGAATAATGGAAATAATTTGTCTCAGAATGGGGCGCCGCAAATTCCCAGTCTGATGTGGAATTGCAGCATGCAATTCCAGTTGAGGAATTTGAACGAGGAGAATTTGAGTTTTGTTTTGCAGCATGCAATTCCAGTTGAGGAATTTGAACGAGGAGAATTTGAGTTTTGTTGTGCTCGAGCACAATCCTTACAGTTTAGATGGTGAGAATTTTAGCTTAAAACATGTTTTAGTATCAAAATCAACTGAAAATCCAGAAATATTCGAGAAAAACCAGACTAGTGATGTCGTAAAACGAGACGAGAATACTCTATTTTTCGTCTCGAAGGTTCGAGAGAAAATGAGTTTTTCGTCTCGAAGGTTCGAGAGAAAATGAGTTTTTCGTCTCGACGTGCAACAAAGATTGAAAAAAGCGGTCCTTTGTCTCGTGGAGACGAGACGAGACAATTATTGTAGGTATTGTACAATTTTAAAAAAGCCTCTACTTTGACATTTTTGAAAAGTGAAATTATATCACAAGTATTGCTTACCTTGACAATGTTTTCTACAGAAAATTGGTATTTTCCAGTAAATTCGATTCCCCGCATCACAAAAAACGTTCCCCTTTTCCGCACCGTCCAAGGCCTACTTCGTTTTTGAAAAGTGAAGTTAGCAAATACGACCGCCTATGATCATTTTTTTTTTGATTATTCAAAAGTTATCTATAGAAAATTACATGCTTTATACTACAAGGAACATAGCAAAAGTACTTTTTAGTACTAAAATTGGTTGAAAACCGGAAAATATTGGGGGAAAAACTCAAATTGCACAGAAATTACAGTTTTCTGTAAAACAAGTTATGGCCGCCTATGATAATTTTTGCTTTCTGTTTTCTCCTGATTATTTTCTTGCTACAAGAAATGTTGCAAAAGTACTTTTCCGTACTAAAAACTGATTGGAAACACGAAAATATTCTAGAAAACTATCTAGGATCCCAAAACCAAAATTACAGTTACCTTCAAGACTTAGTATATTGTGTATTTAGGTAGAAAAGTGACACATTCTCAGCCGACGGTGTGAGCGGCAAACACCGAAAGCCGAGAATGTGCTTTTCAGACAGTGCTTTTCCACCGAAATGCACATACTATTTTTTCTGCGATCGGTTAAATATCTGTTAAATGTTTGTCTTTTCGTTCCAATTATTCAGCAGTACGAGAATCACTTTTCCGGCCTAGGCCGGAAAAGTGTTTCCCGTATTGTTATTCATTGATAGCTTAGCAACTATTGAAACATAATTAAAATACCAGAATATTGAGTTTTGCGACCTGTCAACCGGTCAAAAATGCTGACATTTCTTGTCAATCGCAGAAAAAAAAAGTTATAGCTACCAATGATAATTTTTACTTACCTTGACGATGTTTTCTCCAGAAAATTACCATTTTCCTGCTGTCTGTGGTAAGTTCGATATCCCATATCACAAGGAAAGTTTTAAAAACACTTTTCCGCACTAAAATCGGAAAATATTCGTGGAAAACAAGAACAAAATATCATTTTTGTTAAAAAATACAATTTTGAAAAGGGCCACTTTGACATTTTTGAAAAATGAAATTATATGACAAGTTTATTTGCTTACCTTAACAATGTTTTCTTCGAAAAATTGCTATTTTCTAGTAAATTCGATGCCCCACATTACAAAAAAACGTTCCCAAACACTTTTTTGCACTAAATTTACACAAAAATCGGAAAATATTCGAAAAAAATCCGAAAATGCGCCATTTTAAAATGGCGGTCCAAGGCCTACTTTGTTAGTGGAAAGTGAAGTTAGCAAATATGGCCGTCTATGATCATTTTTGTTTTCTATTTTCTATTGATTATTCAAAAGTTGTCTATAGAAAATTACATGCTTTATACTACAAAGAACGTTACAAAAGTAGGTACTTTTTGGTACTAAACTGGAAAATATTGGGGAAAAAACTCAAATTGTGCACAGAATCTTAAAACCGAAATTACAGTTTTCTGTAAAACCAGTTATAGCCGCCTATGATATTTTGTGCTTACTTTGATGATTCAGAAAATCACCTTTTTTCTGCTGTTTATGGTAAGTTCGATGCTCCACATCACAAGGAAAGTTTTAAAGCATTTTTCCGCACTAAATTCGGAAAATTCATAGACTAACGACATTTCATGAAAATTGCGATTTTAAAATGGCCGTTCCAAGGCCTACTTTGATGTTTTTTGAAACGTGAAGTTAGCAAATATGGCCGCCTAATTATTTTCTGTCTACAAGAAACGTTGCAAAAGTAAATACTTTTCCGCACTAAAAATTAATTATAAAAGCACAAAAATATTCGGAAAAAACTAAAATGATGCACAGGATCCCTTACCTGAAATTACTCTTTCCTATAGAGCAAGTTATGCTGCCTATGATAATTTTTGCTCACCTTGATGCAAAATTCCTAAAGTTAATAGGTTGCCTGATAATGAAAAAGCGATGACGTCATCTGTGGTGCCTAATGAAGAATTGCATTATGTATAGGTATTAGTTTGTGCATTGAACTTTAGGCAGGCCATAAAATTTATCAGGCAACCCATCTACCTCTTTCAAACAATCTTGACCTTGATGAAGCTTTCTTCAGTAAATTACCATTTTTATGTTGTCTGTGGTAAGTTTGATGGCACACATCACAGGACACGTTTCTTCCGCTTTAGATTCACGTGAAAATCGGAAAATATTCGAAAAAATCAAAGACGCGGCGCAAAATACTACAGCGACCATTTTTGTGAAAAACACTGTTTCAAAATGGCCGCCCAATACTTACTTTAACGTTTATTTTAAAAGCTTAAGTTAGCTAAGGCGATTTTCAGCCTGGAATGATTAATATTTGGTTATAACCAATGCATTTCCGCCGTCGCGGTTTTAACCAAAGTAGGGGAAGTTGTGACGTCACATATCAGCTGATTTGCTTTTGGTATTTACCACTTATAACCGATTATAACCCAGCTTTGGACTTGGGTTAATCTTTTGGTTACAGCTTTTTGATGTTATTGTTATTATTTTTGAAATTTGTATTGGTGTTTTGTGATTTTGCAGTTGCGTTGTAGCCTGGCACAATGAAAGATGTAAACATTCACTCACTCACTGCAATTCACCATGTTTAGATCGAGGTTTAGATCATCCCCAAAGAAAATCTGTTCGATAAACGAGACTAACGAGAGATTCAGCTCCATTTTCTGTACCTAAGCAAAAAACTATTGTTGAAACGAAAAAACAAATAAGAATAATAAACATAATCCTACACTGCTATAACCAAATCATTTCAGCGGTCAGTTCCTTGGGTTATGATTCTTGAATGGTGGGAGGCTATGCCGTCAAACTTGGCTGTCAAAGTTGTCAACCAAAAGAATAACCACGGTATTTACCGATAAATAATCATTCCAGGCTGAAAATCGCCTCTAATAAGTTTTTACGGAAACGCTGATTCGATTAATCCCTGATCACACGCTGATATAATTTGTCTCTTTTCAATCGTGTACGTTAAATAAAGATAGAAAACAAACAGCAGGTGATCGGGTTAATCGGATCAGCGTTTCCGTGAAGGGCTAATATGACAGTTTCACTTAACCATGGAGATGTTTTCCATAAAAAATGGCATTTTATTTGAAAATTACTGTGCCGATTATGGAAAATTCAATTCCTCGTATCATAAAAACCATTTTAAAAGACTTTTACGCAATAAAATCTGGAAATATTCATAAAAAATTAAAGCGAAATAGTACGACGGCCATTTTTGTTAAAAAACACAATTTCAAAATGGCCACCCAAGGCCTACTTTCATGTAGCTACCTTATGATTTAGATTTTGGAAAAATTTGGAAGGTCATAACTTTTTTTCTATTGAAGTTAGAAAGCTGAAATTGTCAGTGATTCTTATCCCAATAGAGGACTACAATACTCATTTGCACTTATAGTGCCTTTTTTCATAGAACCTGGCTCCAAATCTCAGAATAATTTAGTGCATGGAGTTTGGGGGACCCAAACGACCATTAGGACACAAAATCTCAACAAATTTTTTTTTGAAATTTCATCGTCTTAGTAAGAAGGTACCTACCTACCTTATGATTTAGATTTTGGAAAACTTTGAAAGGTCATAACTTTTTTTCTATTATAGATAAAAAGCTGAAACTTTCACTGAATTTTATCCCTTTCAAATGACTACAATCCCTGAAAATTTCAGCTCATTTGCACTTATAGTTCCTGAGATAAAATCGTGTTAAGCAATTTGGGGTGATTTATCAATTTCTCAATTGTTCTGAGTGCCTCTTTTTCCATAAATCTGGCTCAAAATATGCGAATAATTTAGTGTATCGTGTTTGGGGGATCCCAAAGGACCATTAGGACACTGTCTTGCCATAAAATTTTTTGGAATTTCATCATTTTAGTAAGAAGATGAAATAAAAATAAATGAAAAATACTCCAGTAAAGGGAATTATTTTTTTATTCCAGGCTCTTTCAACTCCACTCTTTTAGCTTAAGAAATTTAGAATAGAATCATAGGTAACTCAAGAGCCTGGAATAGACAAAAATTGAAACAAATATATAAATGGAAAAACTTTCTTATTCCAGGTTCGAACCTTCTTCGAAATTTTAATTTAAGAAATTGAAAAGAGAAAAAGATATAGCCTGGTACCTAATTCAAGAGTGTAGAATAATTAGGTACCTATTAGAACAGAAATAATTCAGAAATACTTAATAGTATAGGAAAGTTAAAACAAATGTATGACAGGTTTTTCAATTTTCTTCACTCTTGTTCGGTTAGGAAGAGAATAAAGAGACAGTTCAGAAGTCTGCAATAAACAAAAATTGAAACCAAAATAAATGGAAAATACACAAGTAAAGGAAATAATGCTGTTGCTCTCATGCAAAAATCCATTTCAATTACTTCCGCAGCATTTTTAAGATCTGTCTTTTGAGGTTGGTGTGAAATCAATGTTGGATATATAAGTTATTGGAAAAATAATAATTTTACTCCCAAAAAGATGGACTACCTACTACTTCTAAGGGCTCACCAATGTTTCTTGTGATAGCTTACATCTTGATGAACTAACTGGTTTGATGCAGAAAACATCATCAAAAGATTAGAACTGTTATGGAGTTTTCCCAAACGGAATACTATATGACAAATCCCAAATGCGTCTACAGGTTTGTAATTGCGGAAGATAATTCAGATTTTAAAAAGTAGAGAAAAGAACTTCAATGTTACTTATCCATTCTTGTTTTATGATGATTTTGATCTGTTATTTTGGAGAGCAGAGTACATACAGATGATGAATTTGTATGGTAGTGATTAGTGGAGAGAAGATGAGTATGAGACCAACATAGAGTGAACAAACTCTTAAAATAACCTTCCAAATAGGGGATTTTCCTATTTTGAAATTGCAAGAAAAACTAAAAACGCTTCACTTTGTTAAAATTAAACTATATTGACACCTCAGTAAGAATTCGTTACATCTCATATTTGCATAAATAAATTACGCAATCAATAGTTGCTAATTGGCAAAATCTTGATGACAAATTATAATGCTAAGCCAATCAACCTTTAGACGATTATATACCATACACGTGGTGTGTGGCGGCAAAACCTGAGCCGTCACGATTATTATTTGGCAACATAATTGTTTTAAAGTATTATTGCGGAATTGTTATTTATTGGATTTTTCAAGTACATATTCAATTAAAAGAAATGATGAATTATGTTCAAACTTCAAACTTCAAAGGTTCGCCACCCAAATTTATCGGTACATTTTATAATTAATCAATCAGAGTCGCGGATTAATGATGTATAGGATGGAAGGACCTGTAAAAAGACTAATTTTGAACATTTTCAATAGGTATGTTGTCATTGTTAATTGAATTTTAATTAAATTTGAGCTAAATTAAATTTCAGTCGAAATTGAATTCTGTTGGTGGAATAAAATACAAAATGAAGACATCCAGCAATCACAAAACACGCGTCTATATAATATCATTTTGCTATAATTAGCTGAAAACCAAACAATGTAAACACATCGTTATTAAATTAAAATCAACGATTTTATAGTAAACAAAATGGTTAAAATATAGGACAAAGTACATTCCAATAAAATTATTAAAAATTAAAGAGATACAGCTTAACAATTTGGGACGATTCAATACTTAGAAGTGAAAAGCTTACTAAGAAATAAATAAGTAGGTAAAGACAAAAATACATTGCTGAGGGTTTTCCTCTTTTTGGACATAAACATTTTAATGTTGAGCTGTTTAAAAATGATGCCTTATTGTTTAGGTGGCAGCAATCACCCCATTGAAAAAGTTATTTCTCATCAGATTTTTTCATTCGAAAGTGAACTTTGAGCTCATGCTCACAGTTATTAATCATTTCTTTCTTAATTAATCACTTGAAAAAAAAAAACCGGCTTTCCAAAGCGCATGGTCTCTGTTTCACTGCGACGCCGGCTGTGTTTCTGGTTTTATATAAAGGCGCCCCACAGAAATCGGCCGTTTTAGTTTCGCCAAAAGCGTCTAAACGGTCGTCGCGACGCCCGATATGCGGGATCCTCCGCGTCGGATGCTGGGGACGTCGTCCACACCATGGAGCTCCCCAGGATCGCCTCTCATTCTTCCATCTGTCCTCCACTTCAAATGCTGACGCAACCTCCTAATAGACCTAGGACACCCGTTTCTAAGAGGTAAATTTTCGATTGGTGATTTTGGATTGCAATGGTTAATATATTGGTCCCGAGAGTTCGATGCCGTTGCATCGATGATGATTGCAACGAAATTGCATTGAACATTTTTGTAAAAATTATACAAGTTTGGTGATTTTATAGTCGGTTTTTAAACAAAATGCGTTTATTCATTGGATCCTATTTATATTCAAGTATTTTCTTTCGATTTGAAAAGATAGAGAAAAGCAGACACAAAAAGTATTGAATTTGACGTAAAAAGAAAGTCGACAAAAACCGTTCATATAAAACGCGCCTATTTGAATTTTTCTACCTCTTGTATCCAGCTCCAGCTCATATATTTTTTTTGTTGAATTTCAATAGATGCTAAAGCTGCTTCTTGTAAATGTTTCAAAGTTCGAATCATTTCAGGATCTATACAACTCGAATAGAAAGGTAATTCATTTTTTTAAATAAAATTACTAGTAAAACTGATTATTTCTCAATTCTCATAGACAAAGAAAATTAAACTGTCATGTTTGCGAATCTAACAAGTATAGAAATTTCGATTTCATCAAAGATTAAACGTTCAAAGCGTGCTGATTTTCCACAGTTCCAATCTCTTGGAACTCCTATCAACAATATGTCAGCTTCCGGCATTCTCAAATATTCCATGTTAATTTCAGTTTCGGAGATTCTTTTATCCGCAGGCTTTTCGTAAATTTATTCAAATTTGAAGCAGTTTTTGGCAAGGACATTAACTTTTTCAAACACATTGTTGAAGTGGTAATCTTCAAAACTTACTAATCAGAATTTCAAATATAGTTACAGGTTCTTTTTTCCTCTTGGTGATCTACGTTAGCGGAAATTAATTGGTTTTTGTTTTGCTTCGAAAGCATCAGTCGATTTAAAAGTTTCAAGTGTTTCCTTATAAAACTATCAAGAGTTTATTGAAACGGAGAATTGTACGTTTCAATTTTAAACTTTGGACTTTATCCTGAAATAAATCAGGAGGTGCAGTCAATAATAATTAACGTGGTGAAGAATTGAATATGGAACACAATTTCAAATTAAGGTAGAGAGAAGTTGTGGGTTAAGGACGAAGTGGAATAAATCTTCCTTACTTACAAATTCGCCGACGTTTCGACCTTTTATTGAGGTCCTCATCAAGGCTCTTTACATAACAGAAGTTTTCAAGTTAAAAGGCTCACAATACAATTCCAACAACACGACAAACGCGACAATAGTTTTTCAACATCCATATTTAAAATTAAGAAAAATAAAAAATTGAAAAAATACGGTAATAAGAATTGAACAACAAATGTATGTACAAACCAAACCAGACAGCAGACTTCGTCCTTAACCCACAATTTCTCTCTCTACCTCAATAATTACTTTGGAGGTAACTATTTTCACTATGACAGATTCAAATTTTCTTCTAACATTCTTGCATTTTTACGAATAACATTCAATTCTTTATTTATGGAGAGACTGAAGTAAAACCACAGAGCCAAATTTGCAGATTTTTTGGTTGGGCGACCCTCAAATTTAATCGTTTCCCCTTGTGCGCTATATCCATACTTGGATCATAAATTTGTATTGTCCTGGGATCAGATATTGAGCTCCAACTAGGAGATATTTAGTGCTGTATTACCTTCTGCTAAATTGCTATATCCGTACTTAGATCATAAATTTTTATTGTCCTGGGATCTGGGATCAGATAATTGAGCTCCAGCTAGGAGATGTTTCCTGGTATTATAACTTGCTAAATTAGATTTCTTACTTTAGTTAGAAACTGCGTAAACCGGGAAAAATAGTCGTATTTGGAGGGTAGGTACGCTTCGCAATTGATTTGTTTATTGAATACCATTAGTAAAAACCCAGACAGCACACAAAATCTTGAATACGTCTTTTTTAGGTCTGCATTGTGTCTGAAACATCTGAAAACCAAAAAAAGATGTCTAGAAGACGAGATTCAATGACGTCTTTTGAGACATCTCGTTGAAAATGTCTTTAGAATGTCTTGGAAAAATGTCATGAAGACGTTTGGAAGACGTTGGGTTTTGTAACAAACGACGTCTTCAAAATATCTTCAAGATGCCTTGAACACATAAGCAGATGTCTAAAAAAACTATCTTGAATGTTGTAGTATAACATACCCGGGTTTGTTCAGTAAGATTAAACGATGAGAATTTTTATTACCTTTTAAACAACAAATCTTCTGAAAAATGAAATGAGAAACAAATAGGACCTACGTTGTGGAAACTTACTCAATTTTACTTACTGGACATGCGCCCGACAGGTTGTGATATGTAAAAGAAACGAAAAATTTGTGAAACGTCTACTTCTTTATTAAGGTAGATCGTACCGTTCTCATCCTGGAACTAACGAGGGGAAAGAGCACGGCAGAGAAACCGAAACATACTGTGTCATTTTTAAAATAATTGTGAGTCATTAATTTGAAAATTTAAGTCAATAAAAGTTTAAATTAGGTACCATTCTTTATTCTTATGCTAAAATTTCAAATACACACACACTACATACAATCAAACACTACCTATATTCAATACTGAAGAGTTGTTTTGTTAGTTAGCCAGTTTCCCAGTAGGTACTGAGGTCCCATACGGGAAGCTACTTAGCTATGGTTGTTTTTGAGCCAATATCTCTAAATTGATTATTTCAATTTGCTAGGATATTCTTTCGTCAGGGTAGGAAAATGTTAGTAAATTCAACAAGGCTCTAATGCACGTTCTGAATACACAAAATCAAAATCTCAGCACAAAAAGACAGCACATAATTTCTTAGGTTTTAATTTACTTCTTTATCTGTGTTGTTTACAGCATGAAACGATTTTTGTTAAATACATGAACAATGCACATGTTATAAAAAAAAAAAAATGTTATAAACAAACAAAACAACATAAAAATGGAAAAAATGATATTTGTATAAATTGAACTCTCACAAACAAAATAATAATTAATCAACTAACCTGTGAACGCTTCTTACACATACACTAATAACAAATTGGATTGAACAATCAATTTTAATGCAAAATAAAAATGAAAATTGAATAATGAATAATTACAGACACGCGACACGTTTTCCAAGGGACCAGTCCAGCTCGTTCTGTAGTCTAGTTGCGTATTCTCTTGTATCCTCTTCGGTTTCGGTACCTTAGTTTTCTGTGGCGCGCTTGTTCAATCCTAAACTTGAGGGCGCATACATGGTTGCAACATTTACTTTTATTCAGTAAACGTTTTTTTTTTTTAAAGTTAAGATTTTAAGAAATAATATTTTAAATAGGTGGTTTTCCTCAATGTGGTTTGTGGACATCTTAGGGACGTCTTTAAGATGACTCTATGCTGTCTGGGAACCCACCTCTATAACAGCACAAAAGGTGCGACGGATGTTCTTTTAAAGTCCGTTTACTTACGCCCGAGGACTGACATAAACCGTTTGTTCAAGAATATTTTTGAAAATGACATAAAAAACGCCCGAAATATGTTCACAAAACGACATTTTTAAAAACCAAACAACAGCAAATGTCTATTAACTTTTTCTAATGGGTACATCAGTGTTTTTTGAGAAGGTATGAAAAGGACTTTTTTAGACGTTCGATTTAACTTGCTCCTACTAAAACCTCCGCTAGAAACATAAGTTTGGTGGAGAAGTATGTTTCTATAAAAAAGTCATAAAAGGGTCGTTTCCTAAAAGTTCTTACAAAACATTTCTAACACCATTATTGAAGTCTCAAAAACGATATTATGTTTTCATAAATAATCATAGAACAGACGTTTTATTACGGTATCTTTTAGTTGTTTCCAAGAACATTGTTTGCAAGGTAGAAAAACGTCCACTGTACGTTCCCAGTTACTTCAACTGACGTTTTTAAAACGTTCTAACGTCCAATCGGGTACGTCTTTAAAACGTTTTTGAAACATTTCTGTGCAATTAGGAACTTTCTTCATGTCTATCATCAAACTCCTTTGCTTCAGACTGCTTCAGAATTCTTCGACCCAAAATCCCGAGCCGCACATTCCAGTGTTGCCGTCTGCGCCGCAGTATCAGCCGAGCAGGAAACGCGAAGAAGCCAAGGTACTGCAGAACCTGAGGAGGAGACTAAACGCCGCCAAAATCGTACAAGCCAACCGGCCGGAACCCATAGAGGCCAGAACTTGTGCCAATAATAATTTAAGTCCGGAAGAAATCGACAATCGGCCTTATTTATTACGAAAGGTAACAAACATTTATATATTTTTATGCATGCTCTCAAACAATCTCCCATCAATGTCTTACTAAATCACACCACTTTCCTGGTTATTTTCCAAAGATTCCAAGAATGGTTCAATGAAACATAACGACTTCATAATTTGTCTGAGTTGAAATTAACGCGAAAACTTCGGCCAAACTAAATTCCACTTTTGTCAAACCACTCCGGGGCGTGAACAAAACTCCGGAGATTTCTATCATAACCCACCCTAATGGCTGGAATTTGAAATAATGGTGTCCCTATGGACTGAATTTACGGCGACAAAATATACTAACAGCAAGGGATTTCTTAAAGGGCCCAACAAATATGAAGCGTGCAGACATGCGACGCTTTTTGCTTCTAGCAGGAGTTTTTTATTGCTTGATTCCGACGATTTCATTCATTACACGAGAGAAAGTGATTAGGTCGTGTAACTACTCACGTGTCGGTTTCAATTATCTGGAAATCTTAGCTAAAATGAGTGAGTCATGCGAATTGCTTAATTTGGAACAAATGAGAATGAGTTACGATTAGGATTGGATGATTTGCACGTATGAACATGCTTTGCACAAAATGTAAATGGGATACCTATAGCAACCCCAAACGTGTAACAACAAATATATAATACATTTCATGATGGCACTTTCCAGAGAGGCAGTTGACAATACACCCAATAATAGCCAGAGGAAAGTTGACTAAAAACTTTAGGAGTTAGCAATTTTGTTTTCATAAAGCAACATTGCATTTCAAGAAGAATTAAGAAGACAAGGCTTATAGATATTGGGATTTGAGTTGGCATTATTCCAAATAAAAACTGACGAGTTGAAAACTTTTATAAGTATTTATATCACCTTGAAATTGGAAACTAACGAAAAATAAAATTCCGTTTCCGGAACTAGATTTCTATACTTAACTCAATACAGACTTTATGACTCAGAAATACTCTGTTTTGAAATTGCGATTGAAATTCATGAAGGAAAAACCTGTCAGAACATTTTTATCGAACGAATTGTGGAAAGCTATAAACAAGCGTTTCCACGCCGGTGTAGCGATAAACCTATCAAGAAAACGATAAACAAAAAAGGTTAAACACGGCGAAACGCTTGGTTAACCAATGGAAATAACACAATTTTCCACCGGACTCCAAAATGCCAAGGTCAGCAAATCTCGTTAGGGAAACAGCTTTCCGAACTTTAGCAGATAAAGCGTATAATTGATGGCTTTTTGTAACGTGACGGCTTCGAACCAAATCGGTTTGTAATTTCTTAATGCATTAAGTAGAGTATTACCTTTGGGGCAAAGTCGAGTTTCCCCAGAGTGAAGGAAACGGAAATTGAACTGGATGGCAGAGGATTAAGCGATACGGATGATTTGGAAAGACTTAAATATTGGATAACAAACAGTGTTGCCAGAGAGCAAAATTTTTTTGTACCAAAATTAAAGAAAAATTGTACCAGAGCGGGTTATACGACCACTCGGTCAGGGAGGACACGCTGATTCTTTCAGTATAGCGCGCGTGCGGCCCAGAACATCTAAGGGCATCACAGACCTGTAATATTCATAATAGGTATTAAAATCAATTGACAATGAACAGACTCATATAACTCCGGTTCTTGGGGCTCGTATAACCTCGGCCCTTCGGACTCGTAACGTGTAATTAAAACAACACCGGTCATTCAGGCTGGAGATTTGAAAAAAACATATGGCAATACTGGTTATGATACAACAAACGTTAAAAAATTGACGTTTCAAAGTAGGCCTTGTTTTCTTTAAAACTCGATACAAAATGGCGTTTCTTTGTTGTCCTGTGGGCCAAGATTAAAAACACTCTCGCCCTTCGGGCTCATAATTAAAAAAAAAAAACGTTATTTCAATCCTCTAGCGTTACAGTGTTGCCAAAATTTTCAATCAGCCCATAACAATCGTTTCTTGATGTCAATTGCCACTTGTCAACGTTTTACATTTACAATTACAAATGCTCCAAAATTACCGTTAAAATGTGGTAACGTTGCTGTTGTAGGCTTCACTGAATCACAAGGCTGTCAATTGACAAAAAAAAGTCATAATAATCGTAGGTGGTCCTGAAAATGAACTCGTCAATTGTCGATAGTCATAATATTGTATGTAGGCTTGTCAGTTGTCAAAAAAAAGTTGAGTCATTATTCCAAGTGTTTGAACCGGAAACAATTGAAAATTTACTCTGATGATAGTTTGGCTCGACCAACTGATCATTTAAATTGTTTCCTACTTTATCTCGCTCTTTATCTTACTCATTTATAATCGCTTTTGGTTTTTTACTAATGTATCCTACCTTATCTTCTTCTTTGTTTTACTCACTAAAATCTGGAAAAACATTATGTTTGAGATTGTAATTATGGCAACGTCGCTTTTGATCAAGTAGGTCTTGTAATGTAATGTCATTTGGCATTTTAGACAGTCGGCCATTTTCGAGTTTTTTTATCCAATTTCTCCTCGAATTTTCCACTTTTTCAGGCCGGTTTCGATCGGGAAAACTGCTAATTATATGCGAGCCCGAAGGGCCAGAGTTATACGCGAGCCCGAAGGGCCGGAGTTATACGCGAGCCCGAAAGGCCGGAGTTATTTTAATCACGGGGCCCAGTTAAACCGGGAATATTCAAAATGCGGTTTTTAGCGCCCAATCAAAAAGCCGGGAATATTCAAAAACTTTAATTTTATCAAGTTGACTTTGGAATGTTGGTTTCTATTGGGTTTTCTTAAGATTTTTACTTTTTCCAGAAAACAGTGGTTTTTGCAAACATATACTACTTTATCGTTGTCTTTGTCTTACTCACTATAATCAATAAGTAAACCTTGTAATGTCATTTTCATTGAAATTAAACTAAAAACAAGTTTCCGATGCTTTATCCAGGGAATTTTAATTATTTTTAATCATTATTTATTAATTATTTAATAATTTTTAATTGAATTTTAAACAAAAAACTCATTTAAAATGTTATTTTGGTTTTCCGACATGTAATGTGGCAATGTTGCTTTTAGTCGGCCATTTTGAAGTGACGTCTTGTGATTTTTTGCCAGTTTTTCCATGAATTTTCGACTTTTCCGGGGATTTTTAATGAAAAAAAGCGATTTAACATACGAGGCTTTGAGTTTTCTTCATTTTCTAGCAAAAATTTCCACTTTTGAATGCGATAATTAGCAAAATCCCATTTTAAATGCTTTTGATGTGGCAACACCGCTTGTCGCTAACTTCAATCAAGGAGGCCTTGTAATAAATATCATTTGTCATTTTTGACAGTCGGCCATTTTCATTTGACGTGTTTACATTTTTATCCAGTTTTTCCTGGAATTTTCCATTTTTCGGGGCTGTGTTTGAGCGAGAAAATCGATTTAAAGTACGAGGTTTTGAGTTTCCTTCATTTTGTATCAAAAATTTCGAGTTTTTCAACGGGGTTACTTACAGTACAAAAACTTAAGTTTCATCAAGTAGGCTTTGGAATGTCATTTTTCAATGGTTTTTCTTTGGATTTTCCGCTTTTCCGATCAGGAAAACCGATTTAAAGTACGAGGCTTTGAGTTTTCCTTATTTTCTGCCGAAAACCTAAACTAAACACAAACTACTTCAACCAAAAACCACAAAATGAGTGTTACGTCATCTATTTACGAATTGAAAATTATTCTTGTATCGAATTTGGATACAGAAATACAAGTTAATTAGAACATCGACATTAGACTAAGTAGGCAGTAGGCTAAGACTCTACCAAACCTGGTACAATTGTACCACCTCTGGCAACACTGATAACAAATATAATCCTTTTTACTGAGAGAATTTAAAATTTTGACTTATTCACTAATGCAGTGATTCTCAAAGTGAGTTCCGCGAAACTCCAAGGTTCCGCAAAGGGGCGATTGTGGTTCTGCACGTGTGTTTTATATTTGATTTGAGTACTTGTAAAAGGGGTTCCCTAGAAAAAAAAAATGCGCCCTAAGGTTTCCCACTCTACAAAAGATTGAAAAACACTGCACTAATGGATTATTCAATCACATGATATAATTATTTACGGTTGCGCCGCAAGAATTTTATCAATATAGGGAACCTACAGCATTCCTAACGCAACAGAAGAACTCGTTCCTCAATAATAATGGAGGCTTCTTCTTAATTCGTTTAATGAAAAACTAATGTTCAAGTCAATGTTTTTGGAGGCAAAGTTTAAAAGACGTAGCATTTGAAATCAGTGTATCACATAGCATAGCGCAGATTATGGAAAAGGGCGAAAAGGCCAACACCCTAATCTATCTCATTAGGGCCTTTTGTTAGGGACCATTCCAGCGAGATGATTTTGAGACTGTTGTGTACGACCTAAAATTTGAACAAGGACAGTTCTGGGTTTTTCAACTTATTGAAAAATAGGTGGGCAAGTGGAAATTACTGGTTCTGGAACGGTTCTCATGTCGGTTGGAACAGAGCTATAAGATCTTTGAAGAGAGATGCAGGCTTGCCGAATTAGATGCTCTTTAGCAATATCCGTTTCGTTTTTCGAATCCTCATCAGATTGCTGAACTCTTCACACACTTGCAGAATTGTTACTCTGACCACAAGGATATTGAGATCAAAGAACACTACTCAGTTCCTTTTCGATCATCTCTTCACGGTTGAGGAAATACAGAGAAAAATTCTGGATCTCGATGCCCAGTGTTTCCTGAAGGTTGTTGCACATCTTTAAAAGAACCTCTTCTGAAGCATATTTTCCAACTTACTTTCGATACTGGCATTTTTCCCAGAAGTTAAAAATTAAATAAAAACATCAGAAATCAGGCTGTATGTATATTTTTAATAAGTTGTAAATTTGCATATCATTATTTACGTTTATTTTCTTCAGTGTAGTATTTAGAAATTTGTTCTGTAGAGTGCACTTAAACATAAATACTCAAATAATGAATACATGAAAGACATTGCATTGCTGGAAAGAGTATAGAGATGAATGACTTCCAAAACTCCAATATATCTGCTAAATAAAACCAGAGGCTTGGAGAATGAGTCTCACCACTCAGTGAGAGGTGATTCAAGTTCAGAAACGGCCACTATACAGATGAAACCTGGATGTTTTATTTTAGGCAGTTGGAAAAGCTCTTAGCTAAGGAAAAGTCACTGTGACGTAATTTGCTGACGATTAAAGTCGTGTATATTTGGAATGGATTGAGGAAAGACAATGTACAAATTACTTTACACTATCCATGTCACTGGAGATGAACAAGAAAACCAAGCACCAAAATTATATGTTTTGTGACTTTGAATCAATTCATTATCGATTCTACCCGATCATAATAATTTTGCACATTTAGTTAGGTACTTTGTTAATAAGTAAGCAAGTTGATTTAATTCCTAATTTTAAATGTTAGCCACATACATGAGTGGCTACAGACGCACGCAATTGCAAATTCTTTCATAAAAAAATCAGCAAGTGTTTCGTGTTGGCCACAAATTAACCTAGAAAGAGGAAATGCCTTTAAACCTTAGCTTAGTATCAGTAATCTCTAAACTGAGTGGAAAGAAAACTTGAGGCGTAATTAGTAGCACAATGTATTACCCAGATATGTTTTATAACTCTATTTACTTTAAATAGGAATTATTCAAATTGAATCATTTTATTCAGGCTCCTGCATAATGTATTACCTATCTACCCACTTCGTTTCAATTTCTTGCGAATGATGGCAAAAATATATGGGTTTTAGATGAAAAGATGCTTTATATTCGCTAAAGAGAAGCTTGAATATTAGAATATGATCCAATGTGGGAGTCTAAAAGGAAAGACCTTTGGATATTTTTCTCATTTTGGAGTCTTTGAACAGCGTAATAGAAAGTCCCAGTCTAATTTTTTGAGGATGTAGAGCAGTATAACTCTAATGGACACGTCGTAGCATTATCCAGACAAGTTTTGTAGAGATTGAAATATGTAGATATCCACCTCCTAACAGCCCACATCTGAACTCAATTGACTATATTCCATATTCCATAAGTCAAATTTTGGAATCAATAGTTGGCGTGGAATAATATTTCCAATAATTACTATTCTCTACAAAAAAAAACCTGTTTGCTTAATTTTATAGGTAAATTGGCAGTTTCCAGCACACATCAAACACGTGCTTTAAGAAAAATTCTACTTATCCCATTATTTTAAATTTGAATTCCATTCACAGTATAAATTTAATATGGCTGTAAACAAAGTTAGACAAAGTTTACGTGCATCCACAGAAGCAGCATAAATTAAACCTGAAAAAGGTTAACTTTTTGATTTTTCTCTAAAAAATTGAAGCCATGTGATTTCGCTGAGTTATTAATAAACCTTTCATTTTCAATAAAAATTTCTCTAAGCACGACTTTCCTAATCTGATAAGATTATACTGCACAATAAATCAAAATATTAAATTTTGTGCCAAACAAACTAAAACGACGAGGAAATTCGCAATTTTGCTTTTCCACTTGAAATCTTAAATCCTCCGCAATGAGAGATTTATGTCGCTTATATACATATAAATCAGAAAACCCCAAGCCCCAAGAAAGCCAAATTTGAATTTATGTTTGACACGCAATATTTTTGTATCGAAATAAACCATCTAGGTTTTAAAATGTAATAAATTTTTCAACTTATGGTTAAATCACATGCCTTATAGTCGTAAAATATTAGATTATTTTTTTAAATTTTCATGGACATACAAAATATCATGCACATTAGGGTTTTTAGAATTAGAATTAAGTTTTTCATTATAAAATGTAATGAATTTTATAATTACATACTTAAACATTTCTGTTTCTATTAATATTTATGTTGGATATATTCTATACTTGAAAGGCATGATCTTCTCCGAAGTTATGACAAAACCTTGTTACGTCAACTTTGGATATTGAGATGAGAAATATTGTTGAAAATGTCTACAAAATGCAATTTTACTTTTGTTTTGGACATTTCCTTCACGTGTTTCAAGAGAAAGTACCTACCACTTCTAGGACAAACTTAGACCAGAAAATGTTCAGAAAATGCAATTTCACCCGCGTTAAATAGCTGCAATGCGCCTCTATTTGTATTTTACTTTTACTCCCACCTTTAAAGGCTTTTACTGCAGGAAATATGGAAACACTTTTGTTAAGTGCCTCTTTTAAATATACATAGGTACAAATTTCGAGATCCCAAAGGTCATAAATACAATTTTATTTGTTATAGATTTAACAATTTCTCGTGCAAGCCTCCATCAAAAAGTCTGTTCTAAATTTTCTTGTAGCTTTTCCAACCTAGTCATTAACAAAGCTAATTTATTCGCCTTTTTAGTTGGCAAAATGCATACCTGGCACGAAAAGAAGGGTTTTCGTGCCTAAAATTTACATAACTAATGTTATTAAGCTATAAGGGTTGTGAT
Source organism: Ceutorhynchus assimilis (assembly GCA_917834065.1). Lineage (NCBI taxonomy): Eukaryota > Metazoa > Arthropoda > Insecta > Coleoptera > Curculionidae > Ceutorhynchus > Ceutorhynchus assimilis. Next base: position 53,431,873 of record OU892279.1, read on the forward strand.
ATAAAAGGGAAATTTTTAATAGGTGCAATATAAAGCGACCCTTTAACTATGGACTTTTTTGTTGTAGATTCTTCATAACCGTCCAGTTAGTATGGTACTAGACATATCAGACACTAGAACTGCCTGGCAGGATAGCGATTTTATTACGGACTGCCTGTGCTGGCATAACGTCTATAGGCAAAGGCATAATTCGCCACCCTTAAACATGTTACCTGAGGTAAAGAATTATTTGCATATTTCAAAAAAACTTTTTTTTTGTGTGTTGTAGTTGTGCCATTTAGCTCAAACCTGGGCGAACCATTTAGCACACACCAATCGATTTTACTATAGGAACGGCAAGGATATCGGTCAGAATTTATTTTGTAGAGCAACCAACGCTTTGGTTACTGACGTCACAGGCCAGGAAGTATCCACTTATTGGTACTCAGCAGTTAAACAGTATGATTTCAGCAACGAACCGGATCGGTTACGAGCTAATGTTAATGTTGGTAAGAATTATTATTTAAGATTTTATTCCGTAAAGTAGAGAACTTAAAAATGTTCTCCAATTAAATTTTTTCAATGGAGCAACTCTGCTAATTGGACTATCCAGAGTTGAAAGGCATTCGTTTTTTTTTTTTCAGGTCATTTTACGCAGTTAGTGTGGGCAGATAGCAAGCACTTTGGATTAGGTAAAGCCCGCTCTCGTTCAGGCAAAATCGTCGTGGTTGCTCATTATGCTCCGGCAGGAAATATTTGTGGGGCCTATTTGACTAACGTACTTCCACCCTGTGAAGAACTTCCAAAGTAAGTATATTATTTATTATACAGGGTGTCCTTAGAAAGCGCGATTTTTCTAATTTACAGAAAAGTATAATTTTTTTTAAATCGTCTTGAATTGAATCGCCTGGCACAAAAAATGAAAACTACTTAGGTACCTACTTAATTTGTTTTTAATATGTAAAGTCTGTCGATTTTAATCTGATACTCCAAAAAAAGGTGAGCTGGTGGCTTCCCACATCAAAACGCCAATGGTCACCTGGCGTCACACCTGTCATTGCCATAAGCTTCACCCCCTCAATCCACATACGGAAAGTGTCAGATTAACGGACAATAAGTACTTACTTTTATTATTAATTTATTTTTTGTTTAATACTTGTATTATTAGTAACCTAGGCTTTGATCAGTTAATAAAAGTATTAAACACTCTCCAAGAAAGTGCAGTTTTCAAAATGCAAGTTCAAAATACAGCAGAACCCCGATTATCCGAGTCGCAATTATCCGAGCTCTGGATTAACCGAACCAGTCTGAAGACCCAAAAATCTTGATTATCCGAGGTACACACGTCCATACTCCGTATTAACCGAGTTTGTAGAATATACAGGGTGTTTTTTATATATTGACACCCCACCCACAGCCTTTACCTTTACAGGTAAAAGAAAGGTGAAAATACAAATGTTGTACAGTTTTGGCTGAATTTTTAGAAACCATGGTCAGAAACAAAATCTAAATATCAGAAATGTGAAATTTTGTATGCTTCCAGCTTTTTTCAAATGGGATGCCCTATATTTCATTCTATATTCTTGAAGAGCACAATACCCCGATTCCAAAAATATATAGTATGTCTATATTTGACTGAACAGTCTCTCATATATTCGGCTCCAAAAATTGTAAAAGTATTATCCTTTTTTTTGTCAATTAGCCTATTAACAGGAATTAGTAATGTTACTTTACTAAACTAGTAATATAATGTGACAAGTTATTCAAGTACAGACGGGTGGATTGTTGCGGAACTTATAGCAGGACCTCTGCGGGACGAGCGTAGCGAGTTCCGCAGCCATCTATTAATCAATATGTTGTTTAATTACGATACTAACCTGACTCACTCAAATGTGAATTATTCTCATTAGTTTAAAAACTACACGTTTCAGGTGAATATCTTACTTGAATAGTTCAATAGTATATTGGTGAGTAGATGGCTGCGGAACTCGCTGCGCTCGTCCCGCAGAGGTCCACCCATAAGTTCTGCAATAATCCACTTATTTGTACTTGAGCAATAACTTATTATATAAGGTCAAAATTTGTAAGATTATCCACTTTTTGTCAATTTGCCTTCCAACAGGAATTAGTAATGTTACTTTACTAAACTAGTAATATTTGACAAGTTATTCAAGTACAAACGAGTGGATTGTTGCGGAACTTATGGGTGGACCTCTGCGGGCAGAGCGCAGCCATCTATATTCATCAATATGTTGTTTAATTACGATACTAACCTGACTCACTCAAATGTGAGTTATTCTCATTAGTTTAAAAACTACACGTTTCAGGTGAATGTCTTACTTGAACAGTTCAACAGTATATTGGTGAGTAGATGGCTGCGGAACTCGCTGCGCGCTTCCCGCAGAGGTCCACCCATAAGTTCTGCAATAATCCACTTATTTGTACCTATTTGAACAATAACTTATTATATAAAGTCAAAATTTGTAAGATTATCCACTTTTTGTCAATTTGCCTTTCAACAGGGTTAGTTTACCAAACTAATAATATAATGTGACAAGTTATTCAAGTACAAATGAGTGAATTGTTGCGGAACTTATGGGTGGACCCAGCCATCTATTCACCAATATGTTGTTCAAGTACAATACTTACCTGATTCACTCAGTTGTGAATTTTTCTCATTAGTTCAAAAACTACACGTTTCAGGTGAATGTATTATTTGAACAGTTCAACAGTATATTGGTGAGTAGATGGCTGCGGAACTCGCTGCGCTCGTCCTGCAGAGGTTCACCCATAAGTTCCGCAATAATCCACTCATATGTAATGGTTCCAGCTTTTTTCAAATGGGATGCCCTATATTTCATTCTATATTCTTGAAGAGCACAATGCCCCGATCTATATTTCATTGAGCAATCTCTCATATATTTGGCTCAAAAAATTGTAAAAATACTATCCTACGACTGATTTTGTGAACCATTCTACCTGTACAGGTAAAAGCTGTAGGTAATAATTTGAGGTACTTGGTTTCTCTGATAGTATTTTTAAAATTTTTAGAACCAAATATGTTGGAGACGGTTCAACCAAATATAGACAAACTTATAGTTTTGGAATCGGGAAATTGTGCTCTTCAAGAATATAGAACCAAATATAGCGTATCCCATTTGAAAAAAGCTGAAAGCATGCAAAATTTCACATTTCTGACATTCAATTTTTGTTTATGACCATGGATTCTAAAAATTTAGCTAATACTGTACAACTTTTGTATTTACACTTTTCATCTCTACCTGTAAAGGTAAAGGCTGTACGTGGGGTGTCAATATATAAAAAAACACCCTGAACATACATACAGGGTGTACCATTTTTAGCGAAATAGGCTAAATATTGTAGCAAAACGCCCCAAGTACTCTATGTAATTAGTTAGATGGTAAATGGCGAGCGGTCTATTGATGGTTTTTATTTACTTGGAGCTGCTGCCTAAAATCTTTGGAAGGGTTTATTTGCAAGAGAGAGAAACAAACTATTGAGGTGTACTAAATTATATTTTATTATACATAAAACCCAAAAATCTAAATCAGCAAAATATCTTCCAATTCTGACAGCCTCATCTATTTTTTTTCTAAAATTCAATTACTTCACATCCGTTCAAAAAATGTCATTATTACCACTGAAATATCCCTACTAATAAAGAAACGCCCTATTCCTACTATTCCTAATAACTTATAAGTTAACTTATTTCAACACTTCCGATTCATTCGTATCAACTACCCTTCACCTATTAATATAAATTCTTTAAAATTACCAAGTCCCTTATTGACTGCTTATGAAAAACCCAAAATATTTACCTATTTGTTTATTAATATAGGTATTACTAACTTATTCCTATAAACCTTTATATCCTATAAACAATAATTTCTACATGAATTTTAAAAACCCTAATTCAAAATTCGATTCATGAACATCAAGTTTCCTTTCAAACTTCCTATTCCATTTAATAGTTTATTTAATCAGAACAAATTCTATTATAAGTTTCCTTTAACAATATTTTAAGACAATTCTATTTCATGAACATCAAGTTTTTTTTTCCTATTCCATTTAACAGTTTATTTAATCAGAACAATTCTATTTTCGGATTCCTAGCTAACATACAAAATTATTTAAATTCTTATTAGTTCGTTACTATAGCCCTTAAACTTCAATTGGACAATCCAATTCAAAATTCTTTAATAATCCCTACTCAAATCGATACTTATTATGTTATGTTAAGTGCATTATAAATTCCCTTCATATTTCCCTTGCAAAATTAAATTAGAATGTCATTATATCTGAAGGCAATTAAAGTTATGCAATAATGTTCCATTGATATTTCACTTTATAGTCATTCATCTTTTATAAAGTCAAAAGTTTTACTAGGAAACTCATTCAAGTTTTTAGGCATTGAAAGTCATTTGTTAATTCACTTCTAATCATTCAGAATCATTGATAAAAGTCAGAAAATTATTAAACACTAAAGTACTTACATTTAACTTTGCACACGTAAAATTACTTAATTAATTACTCAAAATTTTTAGCTAGCACGCACATAAATTGTTTTAGGTACTGTAGATTTTAACTCAAACAGGACAGGACTTCGAACTCATCTCTCAACTGACAACTGCCTTCCATTTCTAAAACCGCGGTATTTATATTAAATCGATCCCCCCAAATTTCTCTGTCCATGACAATTAAGATGATGCAATTTCCTTGAAATTTTTATCATTTTTAGTCTAAAAAATCGAATAATTATGTCGCAATATCCTGATTTATTGAGGTCAAAACATTATTGGTTCAAGAATGCCATAAATCATTCGATTTAATTACCCTGTCCTCGTTTTTATTATTTTTAAGAATTTAATTTAGATGATGACATATAGGAAAGGAGGGCCCAGTATTCACCCTTATTAATTTAATTGCCGATTCATTTGGATGTTTTAATAGGCTGGGTGTCGAAATACGTTAGCGTTAATTTGTTTAATTTTTAATTTATCGATACTGATTTGAGATATCGGAAATTCAGTTTTTGATTGTTTGATTAAATTTAATTTTTACAGTAAAGACATTGTAATTATCGGGATTATTTTTCCCGGATCATTACAATATCTGATGCCACGTTTATTTTCTAAAAAATCGCTCGTACACGTAATTTGATTTTCAAAGGGGGAAGTTTTTTGCAATCATTTCCAGCATATCTACTTGAACCCTCTAGGCGGGGTGGGACCAACCCTCACTATTTCAAATGGAACAAGGGGTCGAGTGATACCTCTTTCAAAAGAGTGTTCAATTCTCTTTTATTCGCAGTCATTTGAAAGAAAATTGAGCGCTCTTTTAAAAGAGGTATTACTCGAACTCCTGTTCCATTTGGAATAGTAAGGGTTGGTCTCAGCCCTGTTAGAGGGTTAAATTAGTGCTGGAAATGTTTCAAACACTCACACAATCAAATTACGTATACGAACGATTTAAAAAAAAATAAAAGTGACATCAGATATTTAGCCTGTTTTGTTTTAAATGGTATACCCTGTATACATATATGTATTCGGATTATCCGAGGTGGGTATACCCCCACGTTACCTCGTATAACCGGGGTTCTACTGTAACTGAAAAAATATTTTTGTAAAGTAGAAAAATCAGACTTAGTTTTTCTGACGATGAAAAAATATATAGAGCGTTTCATTAAAAATAGGGCACTTAGGGCAGTTATTTTATTTCAAAAAAAAGCATGTGTGTAAAAACAAATTTCAGTAAATGTTAGGCTTCGGCAATATTGTGAAAAAAAAAACTTTAAAAAATTCTTATTCTACCATAACAAACCACATCTTTTCTCATTTTCGTGATATTTACCTGCAAAATGTGTCAATTTGTCTAATAAAGACACCCTGTAATTATACAAAAAGAAAACCAATTTTGTTAGTGCTCTAGAACATTTACCTTTAAAAGCCCTTCTTAATTCTAAATTTGGTTAAAAGGAGGTTTTATTTTTTCCGTCATTAAACCAATTTATTACTAAGTCATTTCATGCTTTGATGGCTCTATATGGATCACTAAGCAAATATAAACCTACTCTTTGAAATGTTTTAATGATGTTTGGTTTAATGACGCTCTTATTCCCTGATAATGAGGGAAAGTGAAGCAAGAAATAAATTAGTGGATACACCATGATTCTTGAACCTTTTTGCCTGCCAATTTTGAAATAGTTCCTTTTCATATAACACAATGAATCTCTAATTTTAGGGTACCACAGCCTTTACCTAAAAAAATCATAATATCAGGCAGTACAGCGAGCGATACTGAGAGCCAGTCTACAAGCAGCACTATGTAAAAAAAATCAAGTCAGTCCAAGACAAGAGCTGACAGCAGTCTCTAGCTTTGTGATCCTTTTCTATGTAGCTATAGGCACACTTTAAACTTTTCCAGCTTTTCTAATGTGTAGTTATAGAATAATGCATTTGTGGTTTACACAAGTTTATGGATGGGCATATTATGGATTTTGACAATTTCCAAAAGTACTCTGATGCAGTTTCTATATTTAATTTTAACGAAATCTTATTTTATGACTAGGTGTGTAGTCTACATGGCAAGAATAATTTATCCTCAATATAAATCCAGAGTTTGTCTAATGGCCAGAAGCTTTTTAACTAAAGTAATACGTTTTGTGATGTTATTAGGCTCAGCTTATAAGCAAATAATACAAGTGATTATGTTATTAGATACAAAAAATTATTATGAGTAAATGTTAACCGATTCTAGGGAGAAAATATTTATAAAATTATTCGCTTTTAATATGGAAAATGGTCATTATTATATTGACTATATTCCAATCATGACACAGGGTCAGTTTTTATGTGGTACCTACCACTATTTCTATAAATAGTTTTTTTTTTTAATTGGTACAAATCAGTTGGCAATCAGCTTATCAAACCTAAAATCACTAGTTGCTAAAACGCGGTACTACCTAAAATGACCCTGTAGACAAAATTACGCTTATCAAATGGCATTCAGTTATAACTAATAATGAAGTTTATTTATATATAGTAATTAATTATAAGAAAAATATATTATATTAACGTAATGTAATTAAGATGTTGAAATTGTTAGTCAATTTTTTGCTCTAGGAATGAATTTGTTATCAATTCACTAGAATTTACAGGCAATATATGTATTTCCAAAATCTTGGGAAAATAAATAGAAAAATTCATCTATGTTTATGAAAATTGGATTCCAATTCCAATATAGTATGTGGCCTGCAAATTCATTTTAAATCCCTTCAATCAGCTTAGTGAACAATCATTACAATCAAATCAAGATTTAGCTTAAAAACAATCAATCATTTTTGTGTAGCGAAAAAATTTGCGATAAACTGTAGGAGGAAAAATTATAGGAAAATTAAGACTGAGCAAGATGGCACAAAAATACTTATTTGGAATTTCAGTTGAAGTGTATGCTTTTGAAATTATCATTCAAATTAAGATAGTGGAAGCTTCCAAAGGATTTCAATTTAAACTGGATGGAAGATGTTTAAGAAATATTAATAATTGTTGATATCGTTTTAAAAAAAGAAGCAATTTTATTGTTGATATGTTGCGTTTTCCGATAAATAATTATATACGTTACGTTATATTAAAGATTTTCTTTTATTAAATTCCCCCCCTAAAAGCTGGTTAAATTAAAATACTAATCATGAGAATAGAAAGATTTATTGAATATGACATTAATCCACAGAAAGATACATAAATAGGAACCTAATTATTAAAAACAAAAAATCGACTGTTCATTGACTGATTATAAAACTAAATGGAGGAATGTTTAATGTGGCTTATAAAACTAAAAAAAGGAAGATTTTTGAAACAAAAATTAACATTTAGGTCATTGTTTTAACCACACCAAATACTCCTCAAAAGTACAAAAAAGAAAAGCGAATTGTTTTGTGCCCTAATCCTATAACTATTATATACTGTATAGTTTCACCGTCCTCAGACGGTGGTGTACTTTCATCTTCGCTGCCTAAACACTGGATCATACAATTTTTTGATGATCTTCTTCACACAGAACAAATCGCTGTGCATCAAATTATTGGTCAAATAAATCAAAATAGTTTCGTTCAAATACACGCGGAAATTGTGGACGAAATTGTTGCCGAACTCAACATTATCAAGGTAATTGTACAAAGATTTGAGGCCGACTATCACAGACGTTTTCGTTTTTGATATCATCATCGGCGAATTGTATTTCACAAGCGAATTCAATAGAATTGTTGTTACGATTTGAGTTTGCTCTTCTAGGAAAATCGATTTGTCGTCGTAAGTGAGGCCGTCTGGTAAGGTCCAAAGCATTTTTATAAGAACGCGTGAGCAAATGTCTATTAGCGGTGTATTTTCAGCGTACTGGTTTAGGCCACCTCTGTCAAAAATCTATAAAGGATGTTTTAAAGTAATATTTATTTATTTAATTCAAATGTTACCTCTTGAGAGTCAGTGCAAGGATCTGGAAAATAACGACACGCCCATGAAAAAATGAGACAAACAGCTTTTTCTTGGGGCAACAGCACTGTAATCAAATGAATCAGATCTTCTTTAGCTTTTTCAGGAACTACAGGCCATTTATAACATGGTCTAAAAAACAAAAAAAATTAGTAAACAACAAATTGGTACAAACAAAACTCAACTAACATTGTTTGGCTCACAGTATTATCAACCTTAACTCGGACTTTGAAAGCATTTTCGTAATTGCTTATGCCATTCCGAACGTCTAAATCTTCATCCTCCAATAGCACCATGACAATGTTGATCACTGTGCATAACTCGTCACCTTTCAGTCCAGGATCCTCGTTACAGTACAAGGCATAGTTCTGGCAAAGAAAATCACATACAGCCAACCGAAGATGCAGAGGGGCAGCCGGAGACGCTGATTTTGAGAGTATTTCCAATAACTTGTCATACCTACATATTTGGAATCATAATAACTATTCTCTATTGTTCAATGATTAGATATTTAGATGTGACAACATCGAGAAAATTATTTAAAATCTTAAGGCAGAATAAACTAATTAACACGAAAAGTGATAAGTAAATCACCCCAAATTGTATGAAACAATTATTACTACAAACAAAATCAAAATATGTAAATTTTCAGAGCATGTTGTGTTTTGTGCTTTCGTTAATTACATGTTCCTGAAGTATTAGAAAGATTATCAATTATGCATGCCAAATTTGATAGCTAGAGATGGCCCTGAGAATATTCTCCAAAGAACTTCTATTGAGAACAGAGAATTTACCGAGAATATTCTTTGACTTTAAGTTCTCGAGAATTTATAATTTTTTTAGGTTGAAGAATGTATGAGAATATATGGTAATTTTTGGAGAATTTATGGGAAGCTAGCTGTAATTTTTAAATTTATCCGTTCGTTGTGAAAAACAGAAAACAGAGCCGGAGTCTCATGCATCCGTCATTTGTTTTCCGAAGTTCGATATCTGAAAAACCTTCCATTCTGACATATTTTTGTGGCACTGAGTACAGAGTGTATTTCCAGCTCTTTCTCTCAGCCTCTTAAAGAAACACAAACACATTTTTCTTGCACGATTTCTACCGAGATTTTTACCAACCAGAAACGCCATAATCTATTACATTGTCCCCATACTGTGCAGAGCGTGTGTGTAAAGAAATATTTAATTTAATATTACTTAGTTTTGAGGAAATTCCTTTGCAAATTAAACCTATATAGAGGGTTGATATGAAAATATTTCAGACAAAATAAGGACAAAAAATTTCAATGTAAATTTTGTGATTTTGTATATAAAAAAAAAGCGAAAAGCCCCAAATGATGTTAAGAAGCTATGAAGCTATATTCTTCGAAATTCTCTGAAATTTTCCAAAATTCTCCAATGTTCCCGAATATTCTCCGAGAAAATTCTCTCAAAAAAATTTCTCGAGAATTTGCCATCTCTATTGATAGCTATTTGATAAAAAAAATTATATTGAATTTTCAGTTTGATAATAATTTTATGACGTGATTTTTATAAAAAATTCCCTAAGACCCAAAGTCAAACTTACTTCAAGAGATTATAATCCACCTCTGACAAAAACGTACTTATACAACTTATCACAGCACTGATGAGCTCTTCATTATCACAGTCACAATAGCTTAAGAGAGTGTTAAGGCTTTCTTGCTTGCTTAATCTGTAAAAACCCAATAATAAATGATTTTTTCTTGCGAGTTCCTTTTCTTACCTTAAAAACTTAATGGCACAAGGATAATAATCTAACAGTAAAAATAACAAAACCCTGTCCTCCTCACGTATATAATGTTGAATTTTCAATTCCTCCATCAGGAATCCTTTCAGATAGAGATGAATGTGCTTCAAAATATTTTCCACAGAAAGTTTTGGAAACGATGTGACTAAATCGATTATACTTTTGTTGATTTCCATGTCTCCGGTAATGAAAAGAGGATGTCTATGTTCGCTCGCTTCTAATGGAGGCTACAAAACATAGAATATTAGTTTTTTCTTTCAAGACAACAAAAGATCTATTTTACCAAATTAGTTCTATCTGTGGAAAATCGTCCTACTGCTGACCCAACCTAAAAAAAATAGTTTACAAAAAACACTAATTTCAATTACCAAAACTTACTAAAACATTATCCAACTTGTTATACATAAAAAGTGCCTGATTGAGACAAATGAGCAGTTCCAAACAGAACTTTTTCATTATAGTTTGAGGCCCATATAAAATTGACATAATCTCATTGGTTATGGTAGAGTATGTTGAATCAGTCTCTTCAAGTTTGTTCACTATGATAAAATATGCTAAAATGGTACGGGTCAAGATAAAATTACCTTTCCAGGTAAGAGGAGCTGTTGGTTTTTTGACATTTTTTGATAGGTTTAGCAGGATTGTTTTCAGCCAATGAAGATCTTCATAGTCTCGACATCTGAAACATAATTTTAATTTACTAAACAAGTCAATTAAATTTGAAATAAACATACATGCATAAAAATAGTGTTATCAATTCCGTATAAAGATTTACAGTCATATGACTAAACTTTCTGCCAGAATTTTCCCAAATGTGGACACTCAATTTGAGGTAATCTGTTAGAGGCAATTCTTGTATTTGTAGAAGATTTAATATGTAAAAAACCTAGAACAAGTAAGTCAATTAATATGAATTATCAATAGGACAAAAATATAATCAAACCTGTAATAAGATGCCATGACATTCATTGTCACTAATTTCCGGATTTGAAATCTTCTTAAAACATTTATCAAAATGATCCTTGACACATTTTATATCAATTAAAGCCACAGAAGCTCTAGCAGCCGCCTCTCTCGTCCTATAAACTGGATTCGACAAACAAACGTCAATGTATGGTAAATATTCAGAATACTCTTCTTCAAGATGCCCGGGATACAGTCTAGATAAAATCATCAATAGAGGCTGCAGTATCAAACTAGATTTGTTATGACATTCTTCAGCTAAACTATTGAGAATAAACTCGTAAAGTTCTTGATATCTTAAACGAAATACTTTAACAGTAAGTTTATTCTTAATACAAAGGTGATCAGAATCTGTTGATCTTTGAACGCCAAACATCCTAGTAATGAGAGAGGCGAATAAAAGAGTTGAGGAATTTCGAATCTAATAAAGAACAAAATATTTTAAATTATTTATGGTGAAAAAAGGAATAATATTACCCCCCAAGCATCACTTTTAAATCCTGTGATAGCCAAAATAACCCCTCTAGCAACATAGGGAGCTACAAGTTCTCCTAACTTGCTATGCCTAAACATAGCTCTAAGAACATTCAGACAGTGCATACGAGTTTCGTCATTGCTACCCTTCTCTTCATATTCTACATGTTTACATAAAGTGGATATACTGTTATGGAAATATGATGGATCTGGTGCTGATGTCAGGATTGAGAGGATTAAAAATGGCAACCCTAAAAAATATTATAGATAAAAGAGTTACATAAAGGTTTTGAGAATTAAATACCTGCGCTTCTTCTTGTAGGGCACAAATCCTCGGAAAGTTTCTCCCCAGTACACAAATCTAAAGCTTCTTGCAGCCACTGCTTGGGTAGATTTGAAATATTTTGTCTCGATGATTTCCAGAAATATTCGCAAATCATACTGAAGCCCACATAGGCTTGTTCAAACACTCCTCTGTGCTTACTTTGGATAAAAACCGTGACGAAAAAAATTCCGATTTCAATCAGTTGTTCCTCAGGAAGCATTATTATTTGATTTTCTAGTTTTATAGACTGTTTGACAATTTCGGCCAGGAGTAAGGTCATTTCTTTCATAGTTCGCCAAGCATATACTGGAAAACAAACTAATTAATCGCAAAAGCTTGATTTAGGTAAAGTACAAACCTAGTACTTTTTGAGCCTTGGGTGACTCGTCATTATCACAGATTTCTTCAACACTGTCTGGCAAATAGCCTTCAGGGGACGGATTGCATACGACTGGCATTATTTTCTCGCTTATGTCAAAGCAAGTCGATACTAGAAGTTCAAATACTCCTGAGTATGTGTCGTTATGTTGCCTAAAATTGTATAATATGAAATATTTCAATTAAGTTTCCAGGTGGAGATAGATGCTCACTCCATTTCACGATTGTCCAACAAATGTCTGATACTTAAAATCAACCCGTAAACACCTGTTTTAGTTTCCATAATATTGTCTATAGCTATTCCAGAACTTTCATTGATTAATTTCCTCGTTAACACAACAATCATTACTAATGTGGGCTCATTTGACTTTTTAGCTTCTTCTCCACATTCACAATGGACGATGTCATAAAAAAATGGAGAATAAGAACATACTTCAAATAAATATGCAGCGGAAAGGGTCTTGTTAGGCTTAACATCAAGCGCTAGTTCAAAACTGCGTTGCATGTATTTAAATGTAAAAGTGACGTTCTAAAATATTTAATTAGTTCCAAATTGAAAAATTCATCGATAAGTTACCGTAAAGCCTAAATAATATGGCGGCAACGTCTTTAGAAGTTTAACAATCATTTTTTTATTACTTTCGTAAGTGTCAAATAAAATATTGTGGCTATTTTTAACGTCGTCTTCATTCCAGCAGCTTCTCCATTCGTCAGGATGTAAGATGTCCCGAATTACTAGCAATAATTCTAGGCTAGTAGCTCTTCTAGGGAAATTTGAATCGTATGATAAGTTACCTAAAAGAAATACCCTACATTTGAGCTTGAAAACACCAAAAACAGATTACTTTTGAAAATTATCTTGAAATTTAATATTGAAACCAAAACAAAATTGTCCAAAACTTACTAATCAAAATTCTGGTCAAATTACAAATAAACCTCCTATAAGATTTCTTAAGCTCCTGATACAAAACCAAAAATTTCTTATGATCCCTGCCACCACTGTTTACTTCCAGACACTTGTTTAAACTGGCAATACTTCTCTGAATAACCTTGAAACCAGCATCATATCTGGTTAATGCTTTTTTATAATAGGAAGCAATCTGTTTGCGAACATTGGGTGATTGTGCAGTGATGTTGTATCGGATGAAACTGATCAGAAATATAAATTCCCAATCTAAATACAGTTCCGTAGATTTCAAACTTTCAGCTACAGAGGCTAAAGCCAACAACCTAACCTGTAACAAATATTTAATGTTTACAAATTGAAATGTATCAATTTTATTTTACCTCTTCATCTTGGTGTATCATAAACATATCCATTTTATGTTTGTCAATTAGGCCCCTCCAATACAAATTACCGTCTTTATCCAACCTCAACTCAATACCACTTTTTCTAGCGTTATGTAAACAGTGTAAGAGTACTTTGGATTCTTCTACAGATCCCACATAATCATTTGGAAAACTAAAATAGTAGTGTTAAAACAAACCGAAAAAATAAATACATTATGCTAACATCATTCTTAATATGGCAGGTTGTAACTTGAATGCAGCACTGATAATTTTTTTACAAAAAGCCTTAGATACTCGTCCAGATTTTAAGATATTTATTGCTGGCATAACCCAAGTTTTCGCCCAATCCTCCTCACAGGAGTAAGTATAAAAACTTCTTTCAACTAAGAATTGGTATGTTTTGCAAACCTAGAACGTCAAAAAACATTTAAAAAAAAGCAGAAACTTTTATGAAACATTAACTTACTTGATCTGTAACATAAGGATTATCAATACTCTCCAATAAAACCAAAGGCAAATTCTCAAATGACTCTAACAAAAAAGAAGAGCCAAAAAATCTGATAATATTTTCATAAGCGAAAAATTTGATTGTACTTTCTTCTGAAATTTCCTTGATTTTATCCATCATAATATCGGTTAACTCAGTAAAACCTAAATTTAAAAAAAATATATTACATATAAATCATAGTTGCGCGTGCATATACCTACCATTTCTTTGGTGATGGCAAGCCAGAGCCACCAATTCCACAAAAAATAGTTTAGCATAGTTCCTTACTGTATCAATAAAATGATCTGCATTTGCCGAAACATAAAACAAGCCTTCTAGGAACAACGGTTTTACTAAATCTAATGGAATATTTTTTAAATGTTTAGAAATCTGATATAGCGTTCTGCTAGCTTCTACTATCATTGACGAATGAGCTGTATTACTAAAAAATATTTTGCAGCATAAAAATATTTCTTGAAATATTAGTACCTTTTGGCAGTGTCTAAAATACCCTCAAAAAGGACAATCAATAATGATTTGCCGTCAACTTTCTCTGATACTATTTTTTCTTCTGGCAGCACACTAAGTATTGCAGAGTAAATAATAATGAGATAATCATTTGGAGTTTCTTCGCCATCTGAAGGATTCACCGACAAATTAAATGGTTTACAGTTTTGGCTTATCTTAAAAAGCAAACTAATTAAAACAGAATATTAGTCATGAATTCTATCCTTACCAATTGTGCCACACTCATACTTTCTCCTTCTACAATATTAAAGGTGTAAACAAAAATCAGACAAACCTTCATTCTTAAATCAAAGCCGATCTTTTCATTGAATAGAAGAATGTAGGAGTACATTAGTAAAAATTGAAAATATTTATCTTTAATTTCGTTGAGGAAAGAAATATTTTTGACAAAAACTGGCAGAATTTGTTTCAGTACTGCATTCATAACTGAATTGAGTTCTTCTATTTCGGGAATGAGGTCTTGTTTGATTTTGCTGAAATAAATAATACATTTTTGTAAAATATGTATGGTGTCACATGTGTTTATCAAAAAATTTGAGTTACAATCGAGGTTATAGGGCTATAGTACTAGTGCAAATGGATAGAAAGAAGAATATTATTTAAGAAAAAACCGAGGGGTGTCTCACGCTCCTGAATTTTGTACACCTATTTCCTTTTTAGAAATATTTTTTCTGATATTGCCCATAATTTCCGAAATTTCCTGAATATCCAGAATTTTTAAAGTATTTCCAGTATTTCCTATAATTTCTAAAATTTCCTAAATAATTTATTAAACTTCCTGAATAATTTCCTAAATTCCCAAAATAATTACTGATTTCCTATGAAATTTCTGATATTT
This sequence comes from Ceutorhynchus assimilis, assembly GCA_917834065.1. Classification (NCBI taxonomy): domain Eukaryota; kingdom Metazoa; phylum Arthropoda; class Insecta; order Coleoptera; family Curculionidae; genus Ceutorhynchus; species Ceutorhynchus assimilis. Next base: position 53,447,413 of record OU892279.1, read on the forward strand.
CCGAAACAAAAATTGATAATTTTCAAAATTTCTGAGACATTTTCAATTTATCCCCAAAATTTCCAAACATCTCTACAATATTCACTGTAGGTTTCTAGGAATGAACATTTCACTTGCTGAAATATGTACAGGGTGTCCAAGATTCTCGATTCGTTTTAAAGCTACAAGGGGAAAATTTGACAAAATCCTCATAAATGAAAAAGTTATAAAGCCCCTGCTAAACTTTTCAAAAACCCCTCGTAGCATAAAGACGACTCCTCGACATATCGAGATGCGGTTTCACTAGCTAATTTCTCTTGAAAATTGAGGCTCGCAAGTGGGGGTCAGATATTTTCCAACTTCTCTAGAAGTACCCGAAACCCCCCAAAACCATCGAATCTCACCCTGTACATACATGGCGGTGACAAAAGTTGGCTGTTGGCTCCAGTTTATCCAAGGGTTTGTCACTCTTTGAAAGTAAACCTTCAACTGCTTCAATTTCCAATAATTATCAATCTAGGGGCATCAAATGGATTAGCAATGGTAATTTCTCTAATCAAAATCTTTGATGGTCTGGTTTCTTAGGCCATATAAAATAGTCTTATGTCTTCTTTAAGGATCTTCATGGCACAATGATCTCTACCAATGTCTGTCACACGACCTATATATCATTTATCCTCATAATAGCAAACATCATACTTTTAAAGTAAAATGGCAATTTCTCTAATTTCCGAGCCAATTTCCTTTTGAGTTTTTCTTGGGGTTTTCTCAGTTGTTTTCTCTTGACAAAAGTTTCCATATTCGCTTTCCAAAGTGTGCTCTATATTTGAATCCATCATAGTTTCTTCAAAAATCGTATCAGTTTTGATATTCGGGGTCAGTTCACTCTCTTCGCGGACGACACCACTCTTCTATGGCATGCAGAAACAGGCGATAATCTCAGGGAGATGATAACTGTGGATCTACCAAAAATCAAGAATTGGTGTGATGCTAATTCCCTCAGCTTAAATATCGCTAAAACTAATATACTGACTTTTGGTTTTAGTTTTCATGATAAATGATCAACAAATCGAAAATGAACCAGTCACTAAGTTCTTGGGCCTTCTCATAGACAACAAACTTAAATTTGATAGACACATTTCATCATTGAGCTCTAGGCTGGCCTCTGGTTGCTTTGCTATCAGAGTCGTTTCCAACGAATTGGGTACCGCGACGGCAAGGATGGTGTATTTTTCACTTTTTGTATCGCACCTTCGATACGGTATAACATTTTGGGGCTTTTGTAATCAACAATTGTTTAATTCAATATTTGTATTGCAGAAAAAAGCAATACGATTTATGTGTCGGGTGGGAGTAAGGGAACATTGCAGACCACTGTTTATCACACACGGGATATTGACAGTCGTGTCTTTATTTATTCTTGAAACAGTGTGTCTGATTCACAAAAAATCGTGTTTTGAGGTCCCTGACCGTTTGCATAACACAAGGTTGAATGCAAACCAAAACCTACGACTCCCTATTCCCAGAATGACACTTACAAAAAAATCCATTATATATGAAGGCCTCAAGATATATAACCATTTGGGCACCGAATATAGACAATTGCCATACTTGCGGTTCAGGAAAAGGGTGAAGAGTGTATTGATGGCAAGGTCTTATTACAGCCTGGAGGAGTATTACGATGATTGTTTGTAGCGAGGTTTGCAGCTATTGATTTTGTCAAGTACTTTCATTTTAATGTCCTGTTTTCATAAGTATTTTTGTTTTTAATTTTAATAATTGTATCTATTCTTACGGCTGTTTGTTATTTTAATTTTTGACATTTTAATATTGTAGTTATTATTTTATTATTGTACTGTTATTATCCCAAAATTTTCTAACATTTCCTATAATTTCTGAAAATTAACATAATTTCTGATAATTTACAGGAAATTTCCGTAATTTCTCATCATTTTCGGAAATTATTTTGAGATTTGTACACCTATTTCCGACCGTGAGACACCCCTCGGAAAAAACACATAGAACTATTGAAGCTGCATACTTTTTTTTTAAATGTGTGGAGGATTTTATTGGCTTTAATTTGACCCCAACTAAGTTAAGATCAGATTGAAATTAACAAAGTATTGAGGCAAAAAATGTAATTTTGGGAAAAAGCAAATTTCTGGAAAACATCAATGGACAAAGTTCGCTTCACTTTTAATTTTCAAACTGGCCGGATCAAAAGTTAATTTTCTTGACATAAAGCTAATAGCACTAGAAGCGAGGACATACCTATAAACGGAGAGGTTCTGGCAGTGTGGCATGCACTTTCAAGGGTGTAGACACGGATCGAAAATACTATACTTTGACAAATTATAAGTGCTGCCAGAGGCCCCTTTAGAACGTACAAACAATTTTTGGGAAATATAGGAGGGATATAAAGTCCAGGGCTGGAGTTCACCCTTAGGGACTTCGGATGGTGATTTCTACTTTTTCTAGGGTGAAATTTATAGTGTTGATTTCTGTTCTGGTATTGGATTCAACTGGAAGTGATGGTCTAATATCTGTAGGGCTCAGTTTAGTAAAAACACTGAGGAATTGCTGTGCGAAATACTCTGCAACCTCCTGGTCAGATTCAGGTGGTGCTTGAGCTGCTTTGGCAACAATACTGAAGTGGGTGTGTTTAGAGTTAAGAGACTTTGAAGTTTCACGGCTGCAAAACTACTGCATTGAAACTATCAACTAGAGATTTATAGAAAATTAAATTGGCCATAATTAGAGCATAATTTACCTTAACATTGATTGTCATTATCAAAGTTTTGATGCAAAATGTATGTTAAACTCAAATATCAAATTTCCAACAAATAACATTTACTTAGGCCCAGTTGTACAATCTTGGTTCAAATCAGAGTTCAGCTAAACTCGACTGGTACTTGAACTTCCCCATTTAAAATACATTGCTGTCAGCTATTAATCAAATTCTATCAATTTTGACAGCAATGCATTTCAAATGGGGAAGTTCAAGTACCAGTAGAGTTTAGCTGAACTCTGATTTGAACCAAGATTGTACAACTGGGCCTTAGGGATCTTTTTTCTTGTTCAAGAAAAATGTTACAGTGAAATCATAGTCAAAATCTGCATTGAATTTTTTACTTCACTCATAACAAAAAATAAATCATTAAAAACGAACCTCATAAAATTAATCAAGTTTGGAATGTGCTTACCTTGCATAAATAGCAAAACTATCAAACAGATCCATGTAGAGAGGAAACAATGGTTTAAAATTCTGTTCATAATCGTAATTTGGTGACGTCTGTACAACGGAAATGAAGTGCAAAAACTCATTACAATTTTTCAGATTGCACTGTTTTTCAACTTTGATTTTGTTGACGAAAAGTTCGGTTTGATCTTTTATAATCTCGTTAACTAGATTGTGTTTAGTTACAAGATCTTGCACGTATTTTTTAAGCTGCTTTTTGCCATTGAATTTAGTGAAAAGTTTAATGATAACATTTCTAGCTTCTGTACGCAAGGTTATATTCTCTTTGGAGCCTTCGTAAAGGGTGACCTAAGAATACAAATACATATATTAAATAAGCCATAAATCCTGCTATTTCAAACAATTACAATATTTTTTATTGCTTTTTTAATGTCGTTTTCCGGGCGAGCTGAGTCAAGTTGGTTCAAACATTCCCACAGTGCGAAGTCAATGAAGGGCTGGTTTTCGCTCGCCGTTTGAAAGTCCAAAGGCAGCTGATTACTGGGACTGCTCGGTTCACTTTGTTTCGACATTTTCACACCATCGGTATCGGAAATTACGCGAAACTTTTCGAAAAATATAGAAAATTAGGGCTCTTGCCAACTCTCATCTTCGGTGCATGCTTTTTGTTAAAATAAGACAATATGATTTTGACGTCTGTCAAATTCGCCGACAAACAAGAAATGTCGGAAAAAAATTTAAATTTCTGCGAGACAAATTTGGCAACATTGAGGTTTGTGCACTTACTGTTCTAGAGCTGTTCGGAGCTCGGAGGTAAACGCAACACATTTGGGTTAGAACTAATGTGGTACTGTTTATTAAACATAGAAATTCGGTTTCGGGGTTGAAGTCAGAACTGTTCTCAGATGATTCAAGAGCTGAGCATTAGTTCTCGAGTAGAAACTGTTCTCGGGAGTTTGTTCTGGCAGTTCCCGGTTCACTGGAACTTGTACGGTGTTCACTGGAACTTGTACGGTGTAGAGATAGAGCAGCCCCTCTGTTTGTTCTGGCCGTGTTCGTTTTTGTCATCTTTTTCGTCGGTTTGCTCCTAAATTTTGTTCGGTTTGTGAGGATAGTACGCGACGTACAACTGACAAAGTAAACGTCGTCATTGGTTCAGGTATGACGTACACCAAACGTACACCCGTTTTCTGACGTCAGAAACGTCATACCTAAACCAATGACGACGTTTACGTTGTCAGTTGTGCGTCGCGTACTATTCTCACAAACCGTCTAATGCCTGATTGCACCGTCTCTCTTAACCGAGGCTTAGAGATAACTATTCCTTAAAGTGACTTTTTCCCATGCAAAACTGTCAATTTAAGGGATAGTTATCGTTAAGCCTCAATTAAGAGAGATGGTGCAATTGGGCATAAGCAATTTATAAATCACGTGCCTGTCAAAATTTCGGAGCAAATCGACGAAAAAGATGACAAAAACGAACACGACTATTATAAGCTGAGTGTGGCTAACTGTGCGTTCGGTATTTTGATCTGAATTCTCCGAGCTTGACATTAAATACCATCCGTTTATTCAAAAAGTGTGCTCGGTGCACGCTCATTCGCGTTCGATAAGTAAAATTTGTAGTGTTCTGATAAAGCGTTTAGCCGCTCTATGCTCTCGCTGGTCACGTAATTACGGTCCGCTTCAGCTCGCTCTGCTCTTTGAGCAAAATACCGAACGCAAGGTCAGTGAGCAGGCAGTAAGCTATGGTCTGAGTTCGGGCTTGAGCATTCAGATGCAACCGGTGCAATAAACAATTTTCGCAACGAAAGGAATAAGCGCGTAACGCCCCGGGCCTCCTCCTAGATGTGAAAGGAATACAACTAATTTGAAAGTGCACTGCAAAAATCTGTATTCGGATTGACGCGCATTATCACAGCCCCTTATTGTAGTGCAACAAATTTGAGTGCTCGAGTACCCGAACGGAGCGAGGCATGAGCCGCTTTCCAGTATGGAAGTGTGACGCCCGGAGCTACTCGGGGCGATGAGTTCCCAACTAAGGTACGTACGCGTCAACCTATCAGCTGTCACATTCGTGGGTGGCTATTTATCTATTTATTTCTTGTTATATCTCAAGATTGAACATTTTAAAATATATAGTTTTGATTCTCTTTCATTTTTGATAAATAAAAAAACAAACTGCACAAACAAACATGCCCCCGGATTCTATTTTACGAGTCGAGTCGAAATTCGTATCGGATTCGGTCAAAATTAGCGATTCTATTTTTCGATTTTCCCATACGTATTACACGGTACGTCCGAAGCTGTCGTATTCAATATCGAGACAATTCGACTCGATTCGTAAAATAGAATCCGGGGGCTGATAATTATTTTTAAAATTTGACATATTTGACACTACGCCTCACGCCATGATACTGGAACGGTACAAATCTAGTGCGTGGCGCCCCCGAGGCGGTGCTCTAGAGCGCGCCAATGTGCATACTGGAAAGCAGCTCTGGGCAATAATTTGTGTTCTAGGTTGTTGAACTGGTGCGACCAAAGTTCTATTCGCACAGAAATCACAAACCAGTCAGAGTAAATAAATTTCATTGGTTGAGATTAGTTTTTTAATTGTTTTCCAAGGATGATACACACTACTACTACAGAATGGCCTATCCTCATCCCCTCCTTCCCCGCCTAGTCAAATAACCAGTTGTGACGTAAGCAGAATGGCATTTCTCGCCGTGACGTAGGCTGCTTAAACCAATTAAACAGCTGACGACTTACTTATGACGTCAGCAATGGTTGAAAACAGTTGAAAACCAATATGGCGGCGATTACCAAAAACGAGGCCGATAAGCACTCCTTAGTGTACAAACACAGTGCAAGCAGGTTTTCGCTTACGGGTAACCAGCGCCGACTCGCGCTTATAAGCGCGAAAAATGAATGCATGTTTTCAACAGGTAGAGTACCTGCTTTTCACTCTAGCCGATTTAAAAACATGCATTCATTTTTCGCGCTTATAAGCGCGATTCGGAGCTGGTTACCGGTAAGCGGAAACCTGCTTGCACTGTGTTTGTACCATCGTCACCAAAAGTATCTGGGACACAAATAATGCATAATAATCTCATGGACTAATTCTACTGTCATTCATTTCAATGCATTTGAGGCGCCTGGAATGATTTATTATTTGGTTATAACCAATGCATTTCCGCCGTCGCGGTTTTAACCAAAGTAGGGGAAGTTGTGACGTCACATATCAGCTGATTTGCTTTTGGTATTTACCACTTATAACCGATTATAACCCAACTTTGGACTTGGGTTAATCTTTTGGTTACAGTTTTTTGATGTTATTGTTATTATTTTTGGAATTTGTATTGGTGTTTTGTGATTTTGCAGTTGCGTTGTAGCCTGGCACAATGAAAGAAGTATACATTCACTCACTCACTGCAATTCACCATGTTTAGATCGAGGTTTAGATCATCCCCAAAGAAAATATGTTCGATAAACGAGACTAACGAGAGATTCAGCTCCATTTTTTGTACCTAAACAAAAAACTATTATTGAAACGAAAAAACAAATAAGAGTAATAAACATAATCCTAGACCAGAGCTGGGCAAAGCCCTCAGTAAAAGGGCTTGAAGCACTAAGCCCTAAGCCCTCTATCAAAGTGCTTCAATTTCAAGCACAAATTCCTTTTTATTTTCAAAAGTGCTTCACAAGCACAAAGCCCTCAAAGTGCTTTGGGCTTGACAAGCACAAAGCCCTCAAAGTAATTTGAAAAGTGCTTGAAGCACATCAAAAGTGCTTGGGGTGCCTTGAAAAGGGCTTCAAGCTCTTTAAATGTGCTTCAAGCTCTATAAATGTGCTTGAAGCTCTTTAAATGTGCCTAAAGCACTTTGAATTTGTAATAAAATTCTCAAAGTGGCATAAGCTACCGCGTACACTCATCAAACAGAATTGGTATAGTAGAGACGAACTTTACATTTCACAGAGTAGCAGTAGTATGTTTTTTTTTGAGATGTAGTTCTGGGGTACTTGGGGTACTACATGGTAATTCAATTTTAAGGTTTTGAAAATGTTCAATGGGGAAAAGTGGAAAAAATCCAGTGATAAAGTTAAATAGGTTACCAATATAAATTAATTATTTATTTGAATAATAAGTTCATTATTTTTTTTTTAAATTCCATTCTAAGCTCAAACCCAAAACCTCCATTGTTAAAAGAGAAAAGACATAAGACGGTTCAAGTTCAAATAATAGAAAAAAAAGGGACAAAATACGATCGAAAATTTTCAAGTGGGGGATAGGTTGAGTGATGGTCAATTCAAATTCCTTTCAAAGTGCTTCAAGCCCTTTTAAAGTAATTGAAGCTCATTGAAAGGGCTTGAATTACTTTTTTCAATTACAAATTACCAAGCACTTTTCTAAAGTAATTGACTTTGCAAGCCCCAATTACAAATCTATAAAAGGGCTTGAAGCACAGGGCTTTCAAGCCCTCAAAGTGCTTCAAGCACTTTCGCAAGCACAAAGCACTCAAGCCCTGCCCAGCTCTGTCCTAGACTGCTATAACCAAATCATTTCAGCGGTCAGTTCCTTGGGTTATGATTCTTGAATGGTGGGGGCAATGAACTAGAGCTAAAAACTGGAATGCGCACACAGTGCCATATCTGCCAAAAAAATGAAGCCATGAAAGACAAATGCCACAACGGGGAATGTTGTTTTTTTCTGTTGCTCGCTGACATATGACGTTTTCGAAAGTTTTGTCATATTTCCCTTCACAGGTTTCATCAATTGGAATACGTGTTGGAAGCAATTTTCGCCATTTAACATAATGAGTGCGACAAAAACAGGTATCCCCTCCGCAGCAGCCGCACTAGGCTTCACGTTCGTCCTTATGTGTTCGCATTCCAGTTTTTGGTTATAGTTCATTGGGTGGGGGGCTATGACGTCACAGTTGGCTGTCAAAGTTGTCAACCAAAAGAATAACCACGGTATTTACCGATAAATAATCATTCCAGGCTGAAAATCGCCTCAGGCTGAAAATCGCCTTTGATTTATAGTTTGACAATAAAATTCATATAATAGGACAAGAGCTATGTGAAGCTGTCCCAGTTACTTTTGGTGACGATGGTACATGAGTGTGTATTCATTCTCCTTGCTGTTTTCAACAAATAAAATTCGCTCTGACTGGTTTTTGATTGCTGTGCGAACAGACCTCAACAGTCCAACGCTAGAATAGTTGTAATATTTTGTATTCATTCACACCTAAGAGGAGCTCCGGAACAGCTCCGCAAGGTGTTGAGCTTACTTTTGCATCCGTTTTTCCGTCAATCCGATGATCCAAACCAATGAACTATAGCCAAAAACTGGAATGCGCACACATTGCCATATCTGCCAAAAAAATGAGGCCACGAAAGACAGATGCCACAAAGGGGAATGTTGTTTTTTTCTGTTGCTCACTGACATATGACGTTTTGGATAGTTTTGCCATATTTACCTTCACAGGTTTCATCAAATGGAATACGTGTTGGAAGCAATTTCCGCCATTTAACATAATAGTTGTATTCCTTTCACACCTAGGAGGAGCTCCGGAACAGCTCCGGGGCTTCACGCGTTTATTCCTTTCGAAAAGTGTTAGTTGCACCACGCATCTGTTCCCTGCAAATCGGGGGCTACTAAACACCGGTGCGAGTAGCTCGAGTGTTTCAAACTCTTGAAAGGAATACAACTAATGAGTGCGACAAAAACAGGTATCCCCTCCGCAGCAGCGGCACTAGGCTTCACGGGCGTCAATATGTGTACGCATTCCAGTTTTTGGTTATCATTGATCCAAACTTATTGGGTCCTAAAAGGGCCTATTTCTCAATAGGAATTCACCCCCGGGTTAAGCTTAACTCCAGGGTAAACAAATGCGAATTAGAAAATTACGACTTCAACCTGGTAGGAGTAATGCAAGAGCTACTTTAAGTACATACGCCATACGCTTTCGACTCGATTTTCACTGACCCGGTGCGAATTGGTTTTTTGTTCGGCTCATCAGAGCTTTTCTATTTTGTGAACTAGCAATCAGTGCAATTATTTTGAACCGTCATACACGGTCAGTTCTGCTGATTGCTAACATTCCCAACGCACAAATTCAGATGTCGTTAGAAAAAAGTTGTATTCCTTTCACATTTAGGAGGAGCTCCGGAACAGCTCCGGGGCGTCACGCGTTTATTCCTTTCCAAAAGTGTTTGTTGCACCACGCATCTATATCTGTTCCTTTCAAATCAGGGGCGACTAACACCGGAGCGAGTAGCTCGAGTGTTCTAAACTCTTGAAAGGAATAACAAAAATGTGAACGCGCCCTAGAATGTTACCTGTCACCGACCAATAAGTTGGGTTATGTTATGTTCTTTGTTTTTTTTTTTCCTAGCCTAGCAAGAGAGGAAAAGCAATTTTTTTTGTCGGTTCCGTTACTGTTTCTGTGATTTTGCAGCGAAATGGTAACTTTATTATTAACTATTATTCTATTTATTGATTTAAATAATTAATTTTCAAGGATGTCCTTTCAAGACCTGCCGAGGAGTTCGAAAATGATCAAAGCATTGAAGCAATGTGGGCAATGAGAGCTTATGAACATGCTGAAATCTACTTTAATGTAAGAATAATGATTATTTATTGCACGTGTTGATAATCAAATGCAAGATGCAAGTTTAAAATAACCTCAAACACCCTTTTACAGATCCTTTGTTCAGTTGATCCAAAAATTCTTCGCCTTACTCCTGAAGATGATCTGATATACAAATTATTTAGAGAAGAATTTCCTAGTCTCGATGTACGAGTTATAATTGAAAATGAACTCAAAAGTACAAGGGAGAAAGCCAAATGGAGACCTTTTTGTGAGAAATTTAGAAATGTAGTTGAAGGTAGGTAAATATCCTTTAATTTAAGTATGTTTGGCTTGAGTAAAAGTTTCTTCGTTTTTTAGATTACAGTTATGGCACTTTACTCAGATCTGATGCTTCAAAAGACTATAAAGAGGATAATACCATTTTGGTAACAAGAATACAATTCTTTGCCATAGAAATAGCTAGGAATAGGGAAGGCGTTAATGATAGTTTGAGAAAAAAATTTGAACCTGAGCCAGTAGAAGAACAGCAATGACACTTTGAAGAACATTTAAAATTGTATTCATTATCATCCTTACATCTTTGACTCATCTAAATTTAATAATAACTTTCCCTTTAGGTACTTATTGTACCTTATTAAAGTGTACCAAATGTTGTGAACACTCTAATAAATTTTGGTTTTCTTGAATATACATTTCTTTATGAATTTTGAAATTTTTGTATGGAAGCTATATATGACGTGTTGATTTTAAGCTTTGTAAATCCCTCCCTCTATTAGTTGCCCACAAGAAGAGTTGTTTGGTTTTGATTGAGAATTTTGTATAGGTAGTTACAAAAAAAGGTATACCTACACCAACATGTTTTCTTTTGGCTTAATAAACTGTTCAAAAAACTATTTAAATCAACCAGAATCACCTTTTCTGCATCTAGGTGCCCAACTCTATTTTTTCTGTTAGTCTTTTTGAAAATCATGAAAGATTTTCCATAATTTTAGGCAACTTCTTATGTTACATTACATGTCTGTTATGAACTGACCTTAAATTAGCAGGTATCAATTATTCAAGTTGACATTTAAAATTTCTACAAGCAAAACATCATTAAGTTCATCAGAAAACTATGTCCAAGGCAAACGTGCCAGACTCTTGGAAAACAGAGAAGTTTAGGAAAAGTGTTGTCGATAAAATGTAAGTTGAGCTTTTGCCTTAAAAAAAACACAAAAAATATACAAATTGTTTTGCTTTTAGCAATGAAGAGCTGCAAAAGTACAACCTAAAACGTTCAGATCATGGAAATCATATTGAAGAGGCTTTTTTTTCTAAAACATATACCAAAACTCAATATTTGGGATATGTAGCTAAAATTCTTATAAGTATAAGAAATATGGGTAAGAAAACTTGACTAATATAATTGCATTCTGGTATTTTACCATTATTTTACAGTTTGTATTCAAGATGCCTGGCTAGAAAATCAAGTAAGTACAGCATCATTCATTTAACAATATCAACATTTATAAATTAGGTAAAAGAAATATTAAGTAGACCACCGCCAAAACTGCGCAAAATATTGACGCCAGAAGAAATGGCAAAGCATAATATGGAATTGATGCGCTTGAGAACCAAAATTGAGGAAAATTTCAAGCTGAGACCAAAAAAATCCTAATTGAATTTTTCTTAGCAGTAAATTGCTTGTTGAATATAGTGATTAACATACCAAATCAATGTGAGGAATGGAAAAATAAATTCTAAATTTTTATCAGCCTATTTTTATTAAAATTAATTTGCTTACATTCATTTAAAATTTGTTTTACTTAATTTAATCTAAAATGGTTTAATTTATTTGAGCATATGTAAAAATCAACAAATAATAATCTCATTTTTAGACCTCAATTATTCTAATTAATTACAAAAAAGGTACCTATAAAATTTCATAGACACCATTTTTTAGGGATGGCATCCCTGATTTGTTCAAAAAAATTATCATGCACCTACTCAATAGAATTTATTTAGGTATTTTTTTACAATTTTGTATACAAGTTCTTCTTTGCCATTTGAAAGATACAGGACTTTTAACCCTGTGTATAAATAAAATAAAAGGCTTTAAGCTTCTACATAAGGCCAGCTTATAAATTAATTACTTCACAATGAAATGTTTTAAAAATAGGTATATACATTATTAATAAATTAATAAAACAATGACTAATTTAAAAAATTACATATGCATAATATTCAAATATCATGAGTATGTGTATTAAAAGCTTCTGGTACCTACTTACTTTAGATAACATTATACTTAAAACAAAAATATACAAAAAAATGGCTCTGTGATTTTTAAATTATAAATGCCTACTTAAATTTAAAAAATATTTAAACATTTTACCTACAATGAATTACCCATTATATGGCACACTGTGTGGTGGGCATTTCTTTATATCAAAAATAATATATTCATATAGGAACTATACTTAGCTGATTGATTAGCACGTACAAATATCAAAAATAGTTGCCTCATTAAAACTGGCATCACAGACAATAATATTTAAAATTCCATAATTTTCGTTTTGACCATTATTGGAAAAAGATTACCTACTACTATCAGAAAATAAAATTTGAGATCATCAAATTTAACTTTCCTAAAATATCAAATTCTTTTAAAAACATATTATTATATAAACAATTTGTAATATTTCTCATAAAGTCTCTGTAAAGTATCTAGAGATCCCAACGTGCTACCTTTGGTGCCTAAGCACATACCCATTTGTTCATTGTCCAATTCTTTAGGATCACACTTAACAGCATGGAATATATGTATCAATCCTGGATCCACACTTCGTATCACTTTGTAAGTATGATTTTTAACAATATTATTGAAAAATGCAACATCTTCAGTACCCCAACCAGTAATATTCACATTGAAACCACCTAAAACGTTATAGTCTTTCTTGTACATTGAGGCTATACCAAAACCGAATTGCCTCCAGAAGCCTCGGTTACCATCAGTCTGATTGGCAGTGAAATATGAAAAGTTAATATAATCGTAAGTCTTTAGGCCTATATCTAATAAATAAGGACTGTACAAACTATACAATATAGGAAAATAGACACGTTTTTTAATTATAGTGTTTTTGCGCACCCTATACAAAAAGGATTGATCGAACACAATATCAACGTCCATAAAAAGCATTAGATCGCTAGAATTTAAATTATTTACAGCCTTTTGTAAAGCACTCGCCCGCGAAAACTGTTCAGTTGCGCTGGTTTCTATCACAGTTATTTTATTGTAATTTCTATAGGCACTCGTAAGACTACCATAAACTCTGGAATTTGTTTCGTTAATAAGCCTCAAAGTAGCCTCGTAATCACTAGGATCCTCTTTACTTCGATAAAGTATCACGAAAAGTCTCGTAGCTTCCCAATTTTTAATACACACGTCTTCGTACATTGTCAGAAACCTGGTAAAAGTACTATAACGACCGCTGAGCGGCATCAAAAAGTTTATCACAGCCTGGTCTTGATTATCACGATTGAAGCTGAGCAATGGTGGCAAGTTGTTGCTGATTTGGTTTATTACTTTGTTGAAGAGGTTCTTATTGTCTTCTTCTTGGTTTGGTTTTGGTTCTGGATCGTCGGTGACTTCTCGGATAAAAACACCTAAATAGAATAATCATCATTACAGTAATTTTACTTTGACTAATTCAGGAATTAACAATGGACCGATTTTATCACTTGCTAAAACATAACAAGAAGTAAGGGAATAAACAATAAAGTGTTATTTCTACTTTTGTAAATCACTCACAGTGACTTAGGGATCCAAAAATCCCTTATCATAATAAAATTTATATCGTCTGATGAGTTTAATTAATTGATACATATCTAAGGAGAGGAGATACTCATAATTGCTTCAAATTCTGCATACAAGGCTTTGAAATATTATGGCCTGTCCAATACTGCTTCAAATCGAGTTGAAAACATCTGAATTCCGAATGTAAAAAGGACAAGTTCTCTACCAATAACTCCTCCTTACAAAAATCAGTTTATATCTTTCCTATAAAAACCCATAAGGGAGCTAAATTGAAACATCAACTCAAAATATTAATCTTGAAATTGTGAATAACTTGACGCCAAAAATTTATCCTATACCTACATGTGGATATTTATTGAGTTTTTCAAATATGTATGTATAGAATAAGTATATGATGAATTTGTCATGTATTTTCCACAAATGAAGCCTATTAAAAATCATGACAAATTAGAGTAACTTTTAGATATTTCTTGATTACATACATATTTAAATAAATTCATCAAAAACCGATGAGCTATTATTACCTGTAAACGTTTGTTGGATGTAAGCATGCCTTCTCACTTGAACGTTCATTTTGTGTCCCCGATACTTTTTGTATATTAATAGTAAATCGAGGATCAAATCTGCTCCGTGGATTGGGTTCCATCGGTAGTAACCATATAATAAGTCACGGTATTCAATTATCCTACCTCGTTGTTTCGAATATAAGTTAATCAGTTCCATGACCTGGCAAGAAATAATTCAAATCAGTATAAAATTATCAAATGAAACGTTTCAAAAAGAATTATTCCTATTCTTAAAACAGGAGGTATTTTACCCCTTATTCCATTATTTGCTGGATTATCTGCTCTAGGAGCACTAGGTGGGGGAGTTGCTGGTATAGCAAAAGCAGTCAATGAAAAACAGTTGCCAGAACAAAAAATGGAGACTTTAGCTTAGGATGAAAAGGGAAGGATGATTGGAAACTACATATTTCAAAAAACCCTGAAAGCTGCAATTTTGGAGCAAATTAACTGTTTGTTTTGATACAGGTCAAATTTTCCTTTTTTCATATGCCATTGAGAAAATCTTACTTAAACGAAACTTTTCAAGTATAAAAAGACAATTATGTGTCAAATAAAACCAGTAAATCTCTTGGCAAATACTAGAATAATTTAACAAAATAAACCTAATTGTAATTTTTATAAAAAAAATATATGATGTGTCAATATTTAATTCAAACACCTAAAATAAATACCTACCTAAGAAATATAATTAATTTAATTTTTCCACCAACAGATAATATTTTATTTGCACCTCATAGAAATCCTAGAGCTGAAATTTAAACTAGAGGAGGAGTAAATCATTCAAGTTATAGCAGTTCCAAAGTTGAAACTGGAATAGAGAAGCGTAAAAATCCTATTCCTGGAACACCTAGAGCGTCTTCAAGAACTCAGATTATTGACTTTTGCGAATAGCACAGTTGAAATACTGAAGACAAGAGAAGTTAAAGTCTCATTCCCTGCACTCCTTAAACTAAAATTTGAACTAGAGAAGCATAAAATCATTGAGTTTTGATATTTTTAGAGTCGAAATTGAGCTAGAGCGGTTTGAAGAATTCAGCTTATTGACTTTTGCGAACTGCTGAGGTGAAACTGAAGAAGAAAGACGTTAAAGTTCCCGGCAATCCTAGAGCTGAAATTTGAATTAGAGGAATAAGTCGTTGACTTTTCGCAGTTCCAAAGTTGAAACTGAACTAGAAAAAGTAAAAATCTTATCCCTGGAACTCGTAGAGTTGAAATTTGAACTATAGAGGAGTAAATCATTGAGTTTTATTAGTTAAAGAATTGGAACTGAACTAGAAAGGTGTAAAAATTTTATTCCCGGCACTCCTAGAGCTGAAATTTGAACTAGAGAAGCATAAAATCATTAAGCTTTGATATTTCTAGAGGTGAAATTGAGCTAGAGCGGCTTGAAGAACTCCGATTATTGACTTTTGCGAATTGCTGAGGTGAAACTGAAGAAGAGAGACGTTAAATTCCCGTTCCTGGCACTCATAGAGTTGAAATTTGAACTAAAGGAATTCTAAGTAATTGAATTTTAGCAGTTTTGAAGTTGAAACTGAACTAGAGAAGCGTAAAAATTCTATTCTTGGAACTCCTAGAGCTGAAATTTGGACTATAGAGGAGTAAATCATCAAGTTTTATCAGTTATAGAATTGAAACTGAACTATAGAGGAGTGAAAATCTTATTCCCAGCGCTCCTGGAGCTGAAATTTGAACTAAAGGAGCATAAAATAATTGTGTTTTAATATTTATACAGTTGAAATTGAGCTAGAGCGGCTTGAAGAACTGATATTATTGACTTATGCCAATTGCAGAGGTGAAACTGAAAAAGATAAACGTTAAAGTCTCATTCTCGGCAGTCATAGAGCCGAAATTTGAATTAGAGGAGTACGTGTCATTGACTTTTAGCAGTTCTGAAGTTGAAACTGAACTAGGGAAGCGTAAAAATCCTATTCCTGGAACTCCTAGAGCTGAAATCTGGACTATAGAAATCATCAAGTTTTATCAGTTATAGAATTGGAACTGAACTATAGAGGAGTGAAAACCTTATTCTCGGCACTCCTGGAGCTGAAATTTGAACTAAAGGAGCATAAAATCATTGAGTTTTGATATTTATACAGTTGAAATTGAGCTAGAGCGGCTTGAAGAATTGAGATTATTGACTTTTGCCAATTGCAGAGGTGAAACTGAAGAAGATAGATGTTAAAGTCTCATTCTCGGCAGTTATAGAGCTGAAATTTAAATTAGATGAGTAAGTCATTGACTTTTAGCAGTTCTGAAGTTGAAACTGAACTAGAGAAGCGTAAAAATCCTATTCCTGGAACACCTAGAGCTGAAATTTGGACTATAGAGGAGTAAATCATCAAGTTTTATCAATTATAGAATTGAAACTGAACTATAGAGGAGTGAAAATCTTATTCCTGGCGCTCCTGGAGCTGAAATTTGAACTAAAGGAGCATAAAATAATTGTGTTTTAATATTTATACAGTTGAAATTGAGCTAGAGCGGCTTGAAGAACTGATATTATTGACTTATGCCAATTGCAGAGGTGAAACTGAAAAAGATAAACGTTAAAGTCTCATTCTCGGCAGTCATAGAGCCGAAATTTGAATTAGAGGAGTACGTGTCATTGACTTTTAGCAGTTCTGAAGTTGAAACTGAACTAGGGAAGCGTAAAAATCCTATTCCTGGAACTCCTAGAGCTGAAATCTGGACTATAGAAATCATCAAGTTTTATCAGTTATAGAATTGGAACTGAACTATAGAGGAGTGAAAACCTTATTCTCGGCACTCCTGGAGCTGAAATTTGAACTAAAGGAGCATAAAATCATTGAGTTTTGATATTTATACAGTTGAAATTGAGCTAGAGCGGCTTGAAGAATTGAGATTATTGACTTTTGCCAATTGCAGAGGTGAAACTGAAGAAGATAGATGTTAAAGTCTCATTCTCGGCAGTTATAGAGCTGAAATTTAAATTAGATGAGTAAGTCATTGACTTTTAGCAGTTCTGAAGTTGAAACTGAACTAGAGAAGCGTAAAAATCCTATTCCTGGAACACCTAGAGCTGAAATTTGGACTATAGAGGAGTAAATCATCAAGTTTTATCAATTATAGAATTGAAACTGAACTATAGAGGAGTGAAAATCTTATTCCTGGCACGCCTGGAGCTGAAATTTGAACTAAAGGAGCATACAATCATTGAGTTTTGATATTTATACAGTTGAAATTGAGCTAGAGCGGCTTGAAGAATTGAGATTATTGACTTATGCCATTTGCAGAGGTGAAAATGAAGAAGATAAAGCGTTAAAATCTCATTCTCGGCAGTCATAGAGCTGAAATTTGAATTAGAGGAGTAAGTGTCATTGACTTTTAGCAGTTCTGAAGTTGAAACTGAACTAGGGAAGCGTAAAAATCTTATTCCTGGAACTCCTAGAGCTGAAATTTGGACTATAGAGGAGTAAATCATTAAGTTTTATCAATTATAGAATTGAAACTCAACTATAGAGGAGTGAAAATCTTATTCCCGGCACTCCTGGAGCTGAAATTTGAACTAAAGGAGCATAAAATCATTGAGTTTTGATATTTATACAATTGAAATTGAGCTAGAGCGGCTTGAAGAACTGAGATTATTGACTTATGCCAATTGCAGAGGTGAAACTGAAAAAGATAGACGTTAAAGTCTCATTCTCGGCAGTCATAGAGCTGAAATTTGAATTAGAGGAGTAAGTCATTGACTTTTAGCAGTTCTGAAGTCGAAACTGAACTAAAGAAGCGTAAAAATCCTATTCTTGGAACTCCTAGAGCTGAAATTTGGACTATAGAGGAGTAAATTATCAAGTTTTATCAGTTATAGAATTGAAACTCAACTATAGAGGAGTGAAAATCTTATTCCCGGCACTCCTGGAGCTGAAATTTGAACTAAAGGAGCATAAAATCATTGAGTTTTGATATTTATACAATTGAAATTGAGCTAGAGCGGCTTGAAGAACTGATATTATTGACTTATGCCAATTGCAGAGGTGAAACTGAAAAAGATAAACGTTAAAGTCTCATTCTCGGCAGTCATAGAGCTGAAATTTGAATTAGAGGAGTAAGTGTCATTGACTTTTAGCAGTTCTGAAGTTGAAACTGAACTAGGGAAGCGTAAAAATCCTATTCCTGGAACTCCTAGAGCTGAAATCTGGACAATAGAAATCATCAAGTTTTATCAGTTATAGAATTGGAACTGAACTATAGAGGAGTGAAAATCTTATTCTCGGCACTCCTGGAGCTGAAACTTGAACTAAAGGAGCATAAAATCATTGAGTTTTGATATTTATACAGTTGAAATTGAGCTAGAGCGGCTTGAAGAACTGAGAATATTGACTTATGCCAATTGCAGAGGTGAAACTGAAGAAGATAGACGTTAAAGTCTCATTCCCAGCAGTCATAAAGCTGAAATTTGAATTAGAGGAGTAAGTCATTGACTTTAAGCAGTTCTGAAGTTGAAACTGAACTAGAGAAGCGTAAAAATCCTATTCCTGGAACTCCTAGAGCTGAAATTTGGACTATAGAGGAGTAAATCATCAAGTTTTATCAGTTATAGAATTGAAACTGAACTATAGAGGAGTGAAAATCTTATTCCCAGCGCTCCTGGAGCTGAAATTTGAACTAAAGGAGCATAAAATAATTGTGTTTTAATATTTATACAGTTGAAATTGAGCTAGAGCGGCTTGAAGAACTGATATTATTGACTTATGCCAATTGCAGAGGTGAAACTGAAAAAGATAAACGTTAAAGTCTCATTCTCGGCAGTCATAGAGCTGAAATTTGAATTAGAGGAGTAAGTGTCATTGACTTTTAGCAGTTCTGAAGTTGAAACTGAACTAGAGAAGCGTAAAAATCCTATTCCTGGAACTCCTAGAGCTGAAATTTGGACTATAGAGGAGTAAATCATCAAGTTTTATCCATTATAGAATTGAAACTGAACTATAGAGGAGTGAAAATCTTATTCCCAGCGCTCCTGGAGCTGAAATTTGAACTAAAGGAGCATAAAATAATTGTGTTTTAATATTTATACAGTTGAAATTGAGCTAGAGCGGCTTGAAGAACTGATATTATTGACTTATGCCAATTGCAGAGGTGAAACTGAAAAAGATAAACGTTAAAGTCTCATTCTCGGCAGTCATAGAGCTGAAATTTGAATTAGAGGAGTAAGTGTCATTGACTTTTAGCAGTTCTGAAGTTGAAACTGAACTAGAGAAGCGTAAAAATCCTATTCCTGGAACTCCTAGAGCTGAAATTTGGACTATAGAGGAGTAAATCATCAAGTTTTATCAATTATAGAATTGAAACTGAACTATAGAGGAGTGAAAATCTTATTCCCAGCGCTCCTGGAGCTGAAATTTGAACTAAAGGAGCATAAAATAATTGTGTTTTAATATTTATACAGTTGAAATTGAGCTAGAGCGGCTTGAAGAACTGATATTATTGACTTATGCCAATTGCAGAGGTGAAACTGAAAAAGATAAACGTTAAAGTCTCATTCTCGGCAGTCATAGAGCCGAAATTTGAATTAGAGGAGTAAGTGTCATTGACTTTTAGCAGTTCTGAAGTTGAAACTGAACTAGGGAAGCGTAAAAATCCTATTCCTGGAACTCCTAGAGCTGAAATCTGGACTATAGAAATCATCAAGTTTTATCAGTTATAGAATTGGAACTGAACTATAGAGGAGTGAAAACCTTATTCTCGGCACTCCTGGAGCTGAAATTTGAACTAAAGGAGCATAAAATCATTGAGTTTTGATATTTATACAGTTGAAATTGAGCTAGAGCGGCTTGAAGAATTGAGATTATTGACTTTTGCCAATTGCAGAGGTGAAACTGAAGAAGATAGATGTTAAAGTCTCATTCTCGGCAGTTATAGAGCTGAAATTTAAATTAGATGAGTAAGTCATTGACTTTTAGCAGTTCTGAAGTTGAAACTGAACTAGAGAAGCGTAAAAATCCTATTCCTGGAACACCTAGAGCTGAAATTTGGACTATAGAGGAGTAAATCATCAAGTTTTATCAATTATAGAATTGAAACTGAACTATAGAGGAGTGAAAATCTTATTCCCAGCGCTCCTGGAGCTGAAATTTGAACTAAAGGAGCATAAAATAATTGTGTTTTAATATTTATACAGTTGAAATTGAGCTAGAGCGGCTTGAAGAACTGATATTATTGACTTATGCCAATTGCAGAGGTGAAACTGAAAAAGATAAACGTTAAAGTCTCATTCTCGGCAGTCATAGAGCCGAAATTTGAATTAGAGGAGTAAGTGTCATTGACTTTTAGCAGTTCTGAAGTTGAAACTGAACTAGGGAAGCGTAAAAATCCTATTCCTGGAACTCCTAGAGCTGAAATCTGGACTATAGAAATCATCAAGTTTTATCAGTTATAGAATTGGAACTGAACTATAGAGGCGTGAAAATCTTATTCTCGGCACTCCTAGAGCTGAAATTTGAACTAGAGGAGCATAAAATCATTAAGTTTTGATATTTATACAGTTGAAATTGAGCTAGAGCGGCTTGAAGAACTGAGATTAATAATTTATGCCAATTGCAGAGGTGAAACTGAAGAAGATAAACGTTAAAGTATCATTCTCGGCAGTCATTGAGCTGAAATTTGAATTAGAAGAGTGAGTCATTGACTTTAAGCAGTTCTGAAGTTGAAACTGAACT
The DNA here is from genome assembly GCA_917834065.1 of Ceutorhynchus assimilis. Classification (NCBI taxonomy): domain Eukaryota; kingdom Metazoa; phylum Arthropoda; class Insecta; order Coleoptera; family Curculionidae; genus Ceutorhynchus; species Ceutorhynchus assimilis. The sequence continues at coordinate 53,468,229 of OU892279.1, forward strand.
AGAGAAGCGTAAAAATCCTATTCCTGGAACTCCTAGAGCTGAAATTTGGACTATAAAGGAGTAAATCATCAACTTTTATCAGTAATAGAATTGAAACTGAATTAACTATAGAGGAATGAAAATCTTATTCCCGGCACTTCTAGAGCTGAAATTTGAACTAGAGGAGCATAAAATCATTGAGTTTTGATATTTATATAGTTGAAATTGAGCTAGAGCGGCTTGAAGAACTGAGATTATTGACTTTTGTTAATTGCAGAGGTGAAACTGAAGAAGATAGAGGTTTAAGTCTCATTCCCGGCAGTCATAGAGCTGAAATTTGAACTAGAGGAGTATAGTAATTGAGCTAAAGTTGAACCTGAAATAGAGAAGCGTAAAAATCCTATTCCTGGCAATCCTAGAGGAAGAAATTGTTGTATCCTATCGGAAAAAAATAGGTATGTCTAATACTCATTAGACATATTAAGGTCTGTTCCAACCAGCCAAAAAACTGCCCCAAGAACAGTTTCGGAACCACTCTGTTCACGAATTTAGGATTCTACGCACAAATTTTATGTTTTGCCCAGAATCCTGACGGTGGAATGTACGGTTCCCTGCTGGGTTGGAACTTGGAACAAAGCTATTGTGTTACTTTTATGTATTGATAAGAAAATAGGTGTATTATAAACAAACTTGAAACATAATTTTTATTTATAGCAATTATATTTTGCTAACAATTATTATTGTCATAAAAAATAATTAAAATACTGATACTTTATGATTACCTAATCCCTTATGATCTAAAAGTATGAAGGTCGCCTGAATCTTAAATCGAATAAATAGTTTTGTATTTATTTTAGTTGTTAGATAAGCCGCATTGTATTTTTTTTTAAATTACAATGCGTGATAAGTAAAAAGGTAGTATAAAATGAAATTACCTCTCTCGTGACGTCTTCCAGTCCCTCTTTCAATGACGATCCGATTCGTTTTCTAGGATTCAAATCCTTATGTGAATAAAGATTTTTCGAAATGAGTTCCCATTCCAGAACATTCGACACATTTCTGGGTTGGTATTTATTAATACTAATTGGTTTGCCTAAAATACTAGTATCTCCCAAATATCGTTCGGCACCTTTTTTGATTGGAAACAGTGGCAAATCTTTGCCCAATGTTGCATTATCCAGACTAGTGATTGAATAACCGAGTTCTTGCATTGAACTGGCGATATCTCGATGTAGCCAAATTGATTTCTGCAGGGAACTTTGTACTTTTAATCCCTGAAAGAATTAAAAAAAAAAACCTAATAATTTTGTATTTTTAATTCAAGTTCGGCATTGAAATTTACATTATTGACTTTGAACTTAAATAAAAATAATAATACAAGAATGTTGTTATTATGCAAAATTAATAAATTTATCAATTTGATGAAATTCCCCATTGAAAAGTTTCAGGATGCTTTAAAAACAAATAACGCCTTGCAGCATATGATGGTATTGGGTAAATCCTTTGCTCATAAATTAAAAATGTTTAACTTCCTTTGTATATTTTTTCTTGGGACTGGTTTTTTGGCAATCAATGTTATTTATTACAGCATCCTATTGCCAAAGGTTACAATGTTTATTGCTTTTTTAGAGTCGTTTAATTTTTATAGGTGTTTTTGGTCAAGCAAAGATTGTTTATTTGTGTTTGTTTGCTTAAACAAGTAAAGTTCTTACCTATTTGAATAAAATAGGAAAATCTTTATTTTTAGAATTTGATACCACTATATGACAATAATTTAGAGACACTTAATTCTTTAGGGAAATTGAGAATATTATGTCAATGGATTTTTCATCAATAATCAAGAAAAAAAGCTCACGATAATTAAAATTACTGATATTTGTACTCCTAAAAGCAATATTCATAATTTCACGAAATACATTATTTATGTTTATTCATTTAACTAAATAATTAAGGTTGAACTAAGTACAGTTAAGTAATTTCGTTGAACGTAAATTCTTATGTAAATAACAGAAAGAATTGAAAAATATCATACGATGAATGAAAACAGGCCATAAAATTATTAATTAATATAACTGCTCTGACGCAATAAGTTGTATACATTTTGTCAAGATAGATAACTATTTTTATTCTAATTTATCAAAATACCGTATACGAAAGCTCTATACAAATATAAATAGGGACAATTTTATTTGCTAGATTGTTGAATTATTACAAATTATAGCTGGTTTCTTTTTATCAACATCCATAATATGTGCTGTCTGAGTACTGTGTTACATTTACAATTCACTGTCTAATTATCCGATTACCTATTAACTTATTCGTGTTCAATTCACCACTAAGTGATTCTCAACACACCGAGTCCGTTTTATAGCGCGTCGTTGCTTCTAGAATTGTCTATAGATGATTCGCTTCCGTTCGTCTTGCATTTACTGTTGTGCACAACTTGAGAGATTTATAAATATATCCAGTAAAGTAAAAAAAAATAATTAACTATAAAACAATGATAAATGTCGTTTAATTTTGCATAACCAACCTTGTCCAACTTTTTGTTGATATTACCACGCCATTGTTTAATAGACAGAAACTTTATTGCACAAAAATTCTTAAAATAGACGGTACTTACTATAATTTAATAGTCTAGCGGTTTCGTCTGTTTTGATTTGACATAATAATAAGCCTAATAAATAAACTTTAATTTTAATTGGCTTAGACTAATAGCGCTTTAATGGCTTGTGTCGAATTGGACTTTATTCAATCAACCTTGCGAATTTGTCTTTGTAGGAATATTAATACACAAGATGGTAAACAGCTCATTATAAGGTATACAGGGTGTATATTTTAAGTGATACCACTATTGCTATATCCGAAACGGTAAGAGCTACAAGGTCGGTTAAATTAGAGAAAAGTTGCCTTTTTTGATGCCCATTCAAAACTTGTTTACAGTGTTGTCAAATTCCTTTTAGTTTATGAAATACAGGGTGATTTCTTAAAAACGCCAAAAACTATTTCATCAACTATTTCGAAAACTATTGATATTCGAGACACAATTTAAATTTGAAAGTTTTATAATTTTTTTCGCTCTACATTATGGCATCTTCAAATTTTAAATCCGACGTTTCGTGATCGAGCTTCTATCATCAACTTCATTTTTTTAATACGGACCTGGTCTTTTTATATCATTTTTACAGAGGGAATAAAAGGCACTTTCTAAAAATGACATAAAAAATCCAGGTCCGTATTTAAAAAAATGAAGTTGATGATGGTAGCTCGATTACGAAACATCGAATTTGAAATTGGATGACACCATGTTCAGTGCCGGCCCGAGGTTACTTTTAGGATGGAGCGAGATCCTACTTTGGCGCCCCTATTTTAAATGTGAATCGTATACTCTATTCACCGATATAAGAAATGTCTTAACATTCAATAAATTATTTGCCTCATTTACTGTGTTCGGCCACGTGCATATACCCCTTATACTGAAGAAAACAAAGGGAATAGTTACCTACCGTAGAATGGGGTGGATAGAAACAGTTTCGGACCTTTTCAACCCTGTCCCTAGAAGGGTGGTAATTTTTTCGACAATGGAAAATATGGGGTTTACCAGTCACGACTAGTAGATCAAAGGGCACATAGTACAATTTGAAAAAAAAAAATAGATTTTTCTCAAAAAAATAAAAAGTGCCATTTTTCGCGCGGTGTTGCCGCTTCTACTTTAAACTAGTGGCAACATCACTATTTTAAATGGAACACCCCGTATGTGAGCGCATATTTGGATTCTACGTAAAATTCTGAGCAGATTTCATGTGATATACCCTATACCTAAGTTCAACTGTTTTGGAAATATTGACAGTTGAAAATTGACTTTTTGCAACTTTGACAGGCTGTAAAACCTGAACGGTTAATTTTAGAGGAAAACCGATTTTACATTCCTATCTTAGATTTTTATAAACTATCATTTGACACCAACTTTGAATTAAATCCATGATTAAAAATTTCAGTTAAATTTAATCTCCGGTTAAGTTCAAAGTTGGTGTCAAATGATAGTTTATCAAAATCTAAGATAGGAATGTAAAATCGGTTTTCCTCTAGAATTAACCGTTCAGGTTTTACAGCCTGTCAAAGTTGCAAAAAGTCAATTTTCAACTGTCAATATTTCCAAAACAGTTGAACTTAGGTATAGGGTATATCACATGAAATCTGCTCAGAATTTTACATAGAATCACTGGCGCCGCCTACATGGGGGCATCGGGACATCGGGGCATCGGGGCATCGGGGCATCGGGGCATCGGGGCATCGGGGCAGGTGCACCCATGAGAAAGCTCTCATAGGTGCGGAGCACCCATGGGAACTCTCGTGGGGAATGCGGAAGTACAAACGTGTTTAATGTTCGTTCCATGTTCCATGTGGTAATATCCAGTATCATGTAATTTAAATTTACATAACTTTGTACGAGAATTATACAAGTGGTGTGTGTGTGTGTGGTATTTTGTCCAGCGTTGCCAGACTCTAAAATATGGAAGTGTGGTACACAAGGCTCAAAAACTGTCGTACAGGGACGTACGCGTCACGAATACTTGTGGTACGCATTACCTTACATAATACACAGTTTTAGTACATATTTACTAGAAAAAATATGATTTTTTTCGAGAGCGCAAAATGTTGAAAACTTGAAAATAGATCTTTGCATTAAAAATACAGCAACAGGAGCAAAAGGAAATCAAATAAAACTATTTAATAAATTTATTAAGGTACTTTGTGGGTTCTTAATCAAATTGAAATAAAATTCTTTTGTAACTTTGATGCTGGATTATGTGATGTGTCAATTGTGTCATACTCCCCCAACTCCCCCACCATCAAATTCTAGGAAACTGGAAGATCAAGAACACTTTATTTCTTCCGTGAGAACGAAACGAAAATCACCTTTTCTACATTTGAAATCGACTAAAAATTAACTCACTAGAACAGCCTGAATCGCAAGCATTCCATCACGGTCTGCGGGTGACGTCATCATTATAAGCTGCTGATAATGATTTCATGCGCAGGCCCAGGATTTGATGGCGAGGTAGTTAGGGGAGTAATTGGGGGAGTATGACACAATTGACTCATCACATAACCCAGCATATTCACATGCAAGGTTGTCAAGGTGTAATGTTGTCAAGCAAGGTACCCAAACCCAATTTGGCCAACACATATAATGCCTATGATGTATCATTCTCTGTTATTTTAACAGCCACGTTAAGTTATCTGTCACTGTTTATTCTATACGTCAAAATAGAGACAACAATAGATGTTGAGCCATAACACAGCCGTTAAAATAACAGGACCGGATACATCATAGGCATGAATATAATAAAAAAAGGAGAATTTAGAAATGTGGTACATATTACCATAAAATATTACCCAACCAACTTAATATTTCAGAACTGTGGTACATTCCGTACTCATTGGCGTATCCAGGATTTTGGTTTGGGGGGGCTCTGTTAACAAAATCATTTTTTTTTTTAAATCGTTTTTTTGGAGAAAAAAAAATCACACTCACACTGATGTAATCAGAATGACTAACAAATTAATTTAAAAATTTGGAAGTTGCCTATTTTTGTCAGAATTCACCTGTACTTAGATAACATACCCAAATGTTACGCACCTATTCTTTTATGCGGGGCGACAAAAATGTTTGCATCGGGCCACTTATTTGCTTTATTTTGGTAAGAGGAGACATTTTGTTCACGGAGCCCCTTCTCTTCTGAGGAAGGAAGTATTTCGGACATTTGAGATGATTAAGATGAAGCACTGATTGCCTTACTGCATTAGGCCGTGTGTATGTTGGAGCTGTAATAAACGATTAAAGCAACGATACTAATGATACTATATTAGTATCGTTGCTTTTATCGTGTATCACAGCTCCAACATAAACACGACTTCGCGCTCGCCATAACCCGGCAGCCCCCCCCTGGATACGCCTATGACCGTACTACCGTACACATTGATTTTCTTGTAAGGAAGATGCCCTAAACTGTCGTATAAATACCACACCTGTCGTACGTCTGGCAACGCTGATTCTGTCTATCTGTCTTTCCGTTATTTGTGGTCAGTTTTATGCTCTATTACTTTATGTTGCTATTCTCCATCTCTATTCTTTGAAAGTAATCGGGACAGTCCCCAACGGAAAGTCTGGCGCTTGCACCGTATGCCATATAATTTTTCCTACGAGCGTGCGGAAAAATGTACTTTTCCGCACGTATTTTAGGTCATGAAAGTACATACCACTTTTCCGCACTAGTGCTTTTCCACTTTTTTCCGCACTGAGTGTGGAAAATTAATTACTTTCCGCACTAGTTAGGAAATATACTATAATTTTGCGCGTGGGTAGGGATGGCAATGATATATGGATGTTTTGTAGAAATCAAAATATTATTCAAATATATCGATATATTTTATTCGATATTTTACATTCGATATATCGAAAAATATATCGATATAATCTTTTCGATGTATCGAAAGTTACATAGGATAGAATAGGTCTGTTTCTGCAGAAATCACAAACCAGTTAGAGCGAATTTTATTGGTTGAAAACGGTCAGAATACTAGTTTCAACCAATGAAATTCACTCTTACTGGTTTGTGATTTCTGGAGAAACAGGGCCCGGATCCCGAACCCACGATTCAATAGTATCGTCTATGTAATTCATATGGACGATACTATCGAATTGAACGTTCGGGATCCGAGTCCAGACCTAATAATAGTTCATTGGTTGACAGTGACAGTCTGACAGTTGACAGAGGCGGCTAAAACGAAACGAAACGTCAGTTAGTGTGCGTAGAAAAAAGATTTTTTGCATGATTAAAGAACGTTATTTTTTTACGACTGTGCGGAGAAGTACTTTTTTGCACGCATTTCAGGACATGAAAGTACCAGAGGGTGACTTAATATAGCATATTTATTTTACTTTTTCGCACTAGTGTCTAAATGCGTGCAGAAAAAAGCACTTTTCGCACGCTCGTAGAAAAGAAATTTCGCCTCCGGCGGCGCCTACGGCGAGCTTCCCCCTCCCTCTATAAACAAATTTTTAAAGTTATTCTGCACCCATGAGGACTTCCAAAAGTCGGCGCCTCTGCATAGAATCCAAATATGCAATCAGATATAGGGTGTTCTATTTAAACTAGCGATGCTGCCACTAGTTTAGAGTAGAAGCGGCAACACCGCATGGTCAAAAATATTTTAAAGTGTAGATCATGGTCGTTTATCCCGGTTGCCAAATTTTCAAAATGATCCGCTTTTTAGTTCTCCATAAACGTCTAATACGCCATCCACCGTGGGACACCCTGTATATCAATCAAAAAAACGCCAAAAAAACATAAATTTTACGAAAAAAAAGCATTTATTTCTGTAAAAACGTGACAAACTCAAATACATAGGTATCTAATATTTAATTGAGATAATTTTGATGTACATTAAATCGTTAAATATCTCTTTTCGACGTAGATGGTCCATCATCTTGAACTGGAGTAACTTTTCCAACAACCTGCTTCAAATTAAAGGTGGAAATATCGGGAACTTCTGGAAATCCATAGATGTATCCTGAAAGCTGCTTGGTGGGACGACTTCTTAAGAAAGTGGCTTCAATGTCATTTTCTTCAATATTAGTGACTTGTCCGATAAAGAATTTATTTTTTTGTAAATCCTATATTTTGTTGGGAAAAACACCAAAAGCCAAATTCCTTCTTCTATTGAATCAAGCGAAACAGGAGAAACATGCTCAAACAATTTACCCTCAAACCAGACTGATGTTGATGAAACATTATTTTTGTCTGACTTGTCAGCGAAATGAGATAGTGGAATATCAATTTCCTCGACTTCATCTGAATCTTCTGAAGGATATTCTTGCGCTTTTTCCATTATTTGCTTATAATGACTAAGGGGCAAATTCATTTCCGGGTCTGAGTCTTCATCCGAAATTTCCATGTGATTTCCAGAATCACTATTTTCCGCTTGATTTTCTTTATCTGACATTTCTGTTTCAGATGAACTTTCAAAATCTGCGCCTTTAACACTTTTGCCAGCAGGAACTTGAATTATACGGCGACGCCTCCTTTCATTTTGACCATCGCCATATCTCATTGTTCTTAGAAGATTGACAAAAGAGTTATTAAATCCTTCCTCAACATTCTCATCATTTACCTCAGCAGGATTTTGCTGCGAAAGACGTTCCAAGACTCTATTCCTATTCAGTGGAACGATTCCACACTTATTAAAACCAGATTCTATATTTTTTGCAGCGTTAGGTTCAATAGCCTTTAGCAGTTCATTCAGCAAATGGGGAAATCTATCCTTTGGAACCGTGCAATGCTTTGAACCAGCCCCCATTTTCCATTTTTCAAGAATGTGTCTCCAGGCTGTTTTAAGTGGTCGGAAAAATGCCACGTCAAGGGGATGGGTCAAATGAGTAGAGTTAGCTGGGAGGAAGATAAATGAAATATTATTTTTTTCGCAAATAGCCACTGTACTTGCAGACAAAATGGGAACTGAGATTGTCGCCAATTTAGTACTTTTTTTCTGGTAGATCTTTTAGGGCTGGTATTACTATTCTCAGCACCCAATCTGAGAAGGATATCGCGTCAAACCAACCAGACGAACTTCTATTATATCGGACACCTTTTGGGCCTCCACATGTCCAAGATGAATAGAGATTTTTTGCCCTGTATACCACGTATGGTGGTAACAATTTTCCATCAGCTGAAGCAGCGTACATCAGAAAAACAGCTGATTTTGATGTATTACAAATGCGTTCTGGATAACGACATCCTCTTTTCGATATCACTCTTTTTCTACCCGGATCATCGGTTAGGTTGGTTTCATCATAATTAATTATGTTTGATGGAGGGATATCTTTTAACTCTTTCGCTAAATTATCAAAATAAGCATTGATAGTAGCGGAGAAACAGCGGCTCTTGAGCGCTTTATGTTCTGGCAAATTCTTGTTCTTAATTGGTCTTTGTGACGTTTCAAAAAAGAATAGACAAAGTCCCTACCAGGAAGATTATCTTTAAATTTCGGTATTGTTTTACCTCTACCGTCTAGATAATGTTTTACAATCATCCTGACGTCCAAATGGTCAAGTGGGTAGCCCCAATCAGAACAAACTATTAATTGGTGGATTAATACATCTTCCTCTTGTTTGGTTAGAGCTATTTGACCTCCTTGACGCTTTAGATTTGGTTTTTTGTGGTGTCGATAAAGCACAGAATAATGAATTTTGTACGTTTCGCTCGCCAGCCTATAACTCATACCCTGATCAATTGAAGCAAGAGCTCTTTTCATGGTATTGTCATCAATTTTCTTATAGGTTTTACCTCGAGGATCTGGATGGTAAACGCGAGGCATTTTTCTGCAAAAAAAAAAATAATTGCAAACAACTATGGGAAAAGAAACCGGGGGGTGAATAGAAACAGGGTGTTTCTATTCGACCCAAAAATAATTTGGAAGTGAGTTTAGGCATCATATTTGGAAAAACTGGAAAAGCAAGCAACATAGGAAATTTCTGAAAACGGAAATTTCAATCAGACACCTGAAGGCTAGTTTGCCGAATAATTTATTGTCTTACCTGTTTTGATCAAGTCACGGCAAATAAAATTTTGCTTGGGATCAAAAATGCTTATTCTATCACTCCCACAGGTGTTTAGAACAACAAGCAAGGTTGCCAAATGATGTTCCACTTGGACTGTCAGAGCAGTTCAACTGATATCTTTTGGCCATTTGAGCACAATTTGGACGCGGTTGGGTGGCTTTGTTATGAAGTAGGGAATTTTTAAAATAGATTCCTGGTTTCGTTTCTTTTCACCCAGAAGTTGCTATCCACCCCATTTTACGGTATGTCATTAGGTGAAAAAAGTGGGTTGCTAATTTCAAATAAGAAAGCAGAGCATTGTGCTAGTACAACTCACCCATCTCCCTATCTACTTCTAAGATCTACCTCCTGCTGAGTTTCAGCTCCTGTTTATGACTATTAAATAGTAATAAAATGCAAATGAATTCCTTATATGTATGAATGAAGTATATGCTCGAGCATGGATTTTGATCATTGTTATGGTGGATCATCCCTTCATGAAACCATGATAATGACATTTTTAAAATGTGGGGCGATTTTATCTGCAACAATACCTTCAAAAACTTTGGCTACCAAGGAAACCTTTGATATTGCTCGATAATTTTCAATGTCTGATTTGTCTCCATTTTTAAAAACTGGAATACCATAGGACTTTTGCCAGGCTTCTGGATATGTATCAGTAGACAATGACATATTAAAAATATCACACAAAATTTGAGACAGAACAAACCTGCAGCATTCTAGGAAAACAAACGGTATGCCAACTGGCCCAACACCGAGACTCTGCTTTAATTTGCAAATTCTGTCAGAAACATCAAGTGGAGATAGCTTAAGCTACCCAAGATCAACCATCCTCTCCGATTCAAAATTCGGAAACATTGCATATTATTATGTAATATGATATATCTCTATGTATCTAATCACATGCTATCCACACGCTTGCTTTCTTTCCTTTTTTATCCCCAAGGAACGAGTCGGAGCGCCCCCCGAGACCTGGCGCCTGGAGCGCCCGCTCCGTTCGCCTTATGGTAGGGCCGGCCCTGACCATGTTGTAGAGCGAAAAAAATTATAAAACTTTCAAATTTAAGTTGTGTCTCGAAAATTAATAGTTTTCAAAATAATTGATAGAATAGTTTTGGGCGTTTCTTAGAAATCACCCTGTATTTCATAAACTAAAAAGAATTTGGCAACACTGTAAACGAGTCTCAAATGGGCATCAAAAAAGGCAACTTTTTTCTAATTTAACCAACCTTGTAGCTCTTACCGTTTCGGATATAGCAATAGTGGTATCACTTAAAATATACACCCTGTATACAAGAAAGTTTAGTACTTACATGAATATATTTGTGTAAATTATACATGTAATCTGGTTGCTTGACAGGATGTAACGTTATAGCTTTGTGAACTTCTTTGGTTTTCAAGTTACCGGTGTAGGCATTCAAACCGCTCTTGTTGTGATAGAAAATTACTTGCATCTGGAATAAAAAATAAATTAATTAGGTACTATTTATAATAACAAACATAATAAAGACAAACTTTACTTTTTCTTGCCATGTAGGTAATTTACATTAAAAAGTAGAGGAGTTGAGACGATAAGTCACATTTCAAATTTTATGTGGTTTCATACAAGATGCTTCCTTATTACGTGGGATTTACGTCAAAAGATGATCGATCAAAAAATGTAAAAATAGAAACATTCTTTTTGATTTTTTTCAAATGCCTCATCGCCCCATTGTCCTCTTGTAGTAAATCCCCTGTCCAACCAACTTGACAGCTTGAGAAGTTTCAGTTTGGAAAATATTTTTAGTTCATTACAATAGTAGGTAAGTCTGGAAAAAGAGACAAGTCCAGAAATTCATTTATGTTTTACACATTGTATACGTAAAAATGTATTTAGTTACTTACTGGACTTGTGATGGAAATATCTATCATTTTATATGTAAATTTATAGTGTTATTCTAATACCTGCACTTACCAATATGGTAATTTATAATATTTCAATAAATTTCTATTCATTCAACTATAAGTGAAGACAATGAAGTAATTGACTCTTTCAATAGCGAAATAATATTATTACATTGATTAATTTATAACAATATTTACTGCAATAGTTTAAAAATAAATTTTCCCCTTTGGTGTGATATAAACAGGTTATTTTAAATGTGATATGTTATTAAACTTTAATCAAAATATTGATTTTTAATTGAGAATATTTCAAGTATTAATGATAAGAAGTAAATAAACACCAATTTGAGTGCATATGTTTCAAAAATTATACCAGAAGCTTAGTCAAGGAGCCTTTAATGAAGGCACAGAGATAATGCACACAAAAAAAACTCAATGAAAACCGCAGTACCTTGTGTGAACTATCATCCAATATAAATGCAAATAGGTTCTCCGGTCCTCATACATTAATTCCATGCGTCTGTAGAAAAAATATACAAAAGGTCTGGAAGTGTTGAATAGATTATTTTCTTATTTAGTTGAGTACGTAACTACATAAAAACCTTTTCGCAATATTTATTTTTTTAAGAATGTATCTTGTGTTTTAAGTCAAATAAACTCAGAATGTTATATCAGTTGTGACCTAATAATTTTTGCCAATAATAGCTATATGCTAATATGCGAGAGAAATTACCAGTGACCCGAATTTCATGTCAGGTTGAGCAGTAGGCAGTCGGTACTACTAGGTACTGCATATAAGCAATAATTCTTCTTTGAGTTTGTTCTCATCAACCTCAACCCGATTGAAATACATAATATGTACCTTGTATTAAAAGTCCAAGGATTGACGAGTAGATACATATGCTGCTGGACCAAATAAATAATGTTTTTGAAACAAATTTATGCATTTTTTATGCAGATACAATAAAGTATCTCAAAGAATCTTCTCGTGTGCATAATTCCCCTATTAATTCATTCATTCATTATTCATGACGATTGGCGCTATATACTTTCGCAGATTAGTTAATTATTGTCACCGAAGGCGCCTGGTAAAATTCTATTGACCTCTCATCCAAGTTGATCATTAGCATAATGTACGAAACGTCAGAGAATTTAATAAATAATTAAAACTATAAAGGTATATAATTACTTAATTTTACGGCTGGAGTATGTAACTTGACCACCTTGACGTGCGAGCCTCGTAAATTATCGTCTGGTTTTTTTTTTTTTGGTTTCGTCATTTCTTGCCATTTTTTTTTTCGGGCTTGCGGTGAATTATAATTTTACTTTTTTTATGGTTCTTTTTTCAGAATTCCAGCTGTAACTTTTTAGGCCTTTATTCTCTTCTATTATGTCTCTGTCTATCATTATTTCGTTGTTTATTTTTATGTCTTTTTTTATGGGAGTTATTTGTATGTTTTTTTGATGTATTTCGTTTTCCATCGTTTATAGAAGACTTCTCTGTTTGCTTCATCAATTCCCTCGTTTGAGCGATTATCCTATATACTCCATCCGGTTTTTCCTCTTTCCTGCTTCTAAAAGTTGTTGATCTACATATTATTTTGATGCACTTTATGTCATCTACTGCCGATTTTTCTTCCATACCCTTTTCCAATAATTTTCTCAATAGATGGAAGTCCATAGCTCTTTTGTCGAACAACTTTTATTGTACAAACTTGACTCCGAGTCTTATTTTATCTCTATGAGGACTGCCTGTGATGAATTTGTTTATATTCGAGTCATCTACAAAGATTCGGACGAACATCTGCACAGCTAATTCCACTCTTAGGTTAAAAAGTAATTCGTTTCCCTGTTCTCCTCTGTTAACAATCTCTAGTAGAATGTTCATTCTAAATCTTCAAAAATAAGTCTTTAGAGCTAGGAGAATCTTCAAGATTTCAGTCTTCAGTGTTGTATTTTTACAGTTTTTCCTTCAGTCATAAGTCTTTAGAGCTAGGAGAATATTATCAAAGACTTCAGTCTTTAGTGTTGTATTTTTACACTCGTTCCTTCAGTCAGTAGACTTTGAGTAAGAATGTACAGGGTTATTGGTTATAAATGTCACCCCCATCTATCTTTTTTATTTGACATTTTAGAAAAAAGGGTTCCAAATAAAAGTTTTATGGTTGAAATTAGATTTTTTGAAAAACTCACTTTCGCATATACAGGGTGTTTCGAAAAAGCTGGCCGTGCTCCAAATTTCTTATTTTAAATGGAATACCCTTTATATTATTGGATATTCGGATTCTACGTAAAATTCTGAGCAGATTTCATGTGATATACCCTATACCTAAATTCAACTGTTTTGGAAATATTGACAGTTGAAAATTGACTTTTTGCAACTTTGACAGGCTGTAAATCCTAAACGGTTAATTTTAGAGCAAAACCGATCTTACATTTTTATCTTACATTTTTATAAACTATCAGTTGACACCAATATTTGACATCAACTTAATTTAATCCATGATTGAAAATTCCAATTAAATTTAATCTTCGGTTAAATTCAAAGTTGGTGTCAAATGATAACTTGTGAAAATCCTAGAAAAAAATGTATAATCGGTTTTGCTCCAAACTTAACCGTTTAGGTTTTACAGCCTGTCAAATTTACGAAAAACTCAATTTTCAACTGTCAATATTTCCAAAACAGTTGAACTCAGGTATAGGGTATATTACAGTGGCTAAATAAACCCTTACATACAGTGGCGACAATAGAGGTTCCGCCGCCATCTTGTTCCCAGCCTCTTGTTACCTTTAAATATTAATATATAGGATTTAAATGAACATCTATCATAGAAAATTGAAATTGTACGTACTTGATGACCATTATTAGGTCCATCAAATAAGTGTTTTCCATGATTTATGATGGATGTTCACCTAAATCCCATATATTCATATTTAAAAGTAACAAGAGGTTGGGAACAAGATGGCGGCGTTTTCAATATAAATATATGGGATTTTTGAACCAATCAAAAATGAGACAGCAATTGTCGCCACTGTGGGTAATAGAGTCACTGTAGGGTATATCAAATGAAATCTGCTCAAAATTTGATGTAGAGGCCGAATATTAAATAATATTCAGGGTGTTCAATTTAAAATAAGAAATTTGGAGCACGACCAGCTTCTTTGAATCACCCTGTACATGTAAAAGTGAGTTTTTCAAAAAAAATAATTTCAACCATAAATTTTTTATTTGGGACACTTTTTTCTAAAATGTCAAATAAAAAAGGTAGAGGGGGGTGAAATTTATAACCAATAACCCTGTACATAAACTAACATCTGTTAAGATGTATATCTATCTACTCTTAGATAGGAGACAGGGATGCTATCAGCACTAAAAAAATTGTACCAGAAAGTAGGGAATAATTGTACTAGATTGGCGACATTATGTACTAGCTGAAAGCGCGTGTCAAATTTTGCAGTTTGAATACAAATTCGGCTGAAGAACCAAATAGCCCCCGACATGACGCACGTCAACTCAGAAAATAAAAAAGTGCGTCTGCGTTCGGAACGCCAATTTCTCGTTTGGCTTTAGCCGCACCGGAGTGGTACCTGGAACGTGGAACCCAATCCACAAGTAGAGAGAAGAGTTGAGCTCAGAGCTCAGGTACGGTACAGAGCTCAGTACAGAGTGAAGAGCGACCAGTGCTGCCAGATCTACTGTTTTAGCAGTAGATCTACTGTTTTCATCCTTGATCTACTGTTCTACTGTTTTAACTTCTAAAACTACTGTTTTTAGGAGAATACAAAATTGTTCAATTAATTTTGGACGAGTCTTTTGCTTTTGAGCAACAATTTGTAGTTTTCGTTGCCGACTTCCTGCACTTCGAGTACACGCGGTTAGCAAAGCGAACGTGCTCTAACTCCTCTAACCCCAAGGATGATACACATCTACAGGATTGATTATCGGCCTCATTTCTGGTAGTCGACGCCATATTGGTGTGTCAGTAGTAGTGCATATCATCCTTGCTCTAGCCCAGTCCTAGAAATTGCTCTTAACTCCAAGGTCATGAAAATTGCTCTGACTCCACTCCAACTCAGAACTCATGGCATTTTCGGCTTCACTGCTCTCCGAGCGCTCCCCGTCTGAGCGGTGACGTCACAGATCTCTGCGGAAGTGGTTTAATTTTTTGATTGTAATATATTTTCATATTCATAAATTAGCTATTTTTGTTTTATATTTGAAATATTACGCAAAAAAGTCATTAACTAAAAATCTACTGTTTAAGCAAGCAGATCTACTACTGTTTGTTTTTATCCCAATCTAGTATCGACGAAAAAATCCATCTAGCAACACTGAGAGCGACACTCGACTGATAATCCAAATTGTAGGTACTAGATTTATGAGAGAGGTACCAGCGTACTAGATGGAACGTGATTTTGCTAGATCTACTACAATTATTGTACTAGAAATAGCATCCCTGATAGGAGAGTAGTCGTACTCCTCTGTTAACAATCTCCATCCATTCTCCGTTCATTCTAAATTTTCGAAAATAAAGTCTTCAGAACTAGGAGAATTATCAAAGACATAAGTGTTTAGTGTTGTATTTTTACAGTCTTTCCTTCAATCATAAGACTTTGAGTAAGTATAGGTACATAAGCTAACACCTGTTCCCCTCTTTTCTCTGTTAACAATTCCCAGTAGAATATGTTCATTCTAAATCTTCAAAAATAAGATAAGTGTTTAGAGTTAGGCTCAGCTAGGAGAATCTTCAAAGACTTCATTCTTTTTAGTAGTGTTGTATTTTTACAGTCTTTCCTTTCCTTCAATCATAAGACTGGGGTAACTACATAAACTTACATCTACAAAAATGTATCTACTCCTAGCTAGGAAAGTAATCGTTCTCTTCTGTTAACATTCTGCAGTAGAATGTTCATTCTAAATCTTGAAAAATAGGTCTTTACAGCTAGTAGAATCGTAAAAGACTTCTCTCTTCTGCGGTATTATATTTTTATAGTCTTTCCTTCAGCCATAAGACTTTTGATTACATAAGCTGAGATCTGCAAAGATGTATCTACTCTTAGATAGAAAAGTAGTCATTCTCCTCTGTTTACAATCTCTAGTAGAATGTTCATTCTGAATTTTCAAAATAAGTCTCTGGAAGTAGGAGAACCATCAAAGACTTCAGTCTTTAGTGTTGTATTTTTACAGTTTTTCCTTCAGTCATGAGACTTTGAGTAGATACATAAACTAACATCTGTAAAGATGTATCTACTCTTAGATAGGAAAGTAGTCGTTCTTGTATGTTTTCCTGCATTATCAATCTCCAGTAAGTAGAATATTATTTCTAAATCTTCAAACAGAAGTCTTTAGAGCTAGGAGAATTATCAAAGACTTCAGTCTTTTTGGTGTTGTATTTTTACAGTTTTTCCTTCATGTAAAATAATTATGCAATCGTTATTCCAATTGTTGTATTCCCATTAATTTGCTGACAATAAATTATACTCAATTATTCAATAAAAGCATTTGTCGCCTCTTAATTAAATAGTCCAAGCTGCCCAGAACCTCTTCATTTCAGGTAAAATATTGAGAAGGGGAATCTCAGCAAGAAGGAATCGTCGAGAGGGTAAAAAGAAAGGGATGAGTGGTGAGCGGGGAGTCAAGCAGATAGGAACAGAGGTTGTTTTCAATGTTTGTGTGTACACGGATTTTGGTAAGCCTTTGGCCGATATAAATAATTATTGCTGATATATACTGTGTATAACCTGATATTTATGAATCATAATATATTGCACGCTGGTGTAGAAACTCATGGAAATGTACTATGAGTACATTTATTGCACGCTGGTGTAGCAAGCCTCCTATACGCTGGTATGGGCGCCATTCCTTCAGGTTGTGTCTTGTAAGATTGGGGGCCTTACTTGCGACTTGATTGACTCAAATAGGTATAGGGGTGTAGAGCAAACACCCGAATACCCAATTTGTTGGGATACTGATTGTTTAGCGGCAATTAAGTATCCGGGGAAGCCTTGACTTATTTCAGGGGGGCACTAGCTAGTCGTCGAAGAAAGAAGATACAAGTGCTATTTTAATTATATTTTTAGCCAGGAATATTTAGTATTGGTATGCCAGATTGACCAAGAGGCAAGGGGCGGTAAAACTCCCCGGTGAGTAATTGTATTTTTATTCATTGGTATACAGAAACAGTATTTCTTTAATTTTATTTCATGGTTCCTGACAATCCATTCCGACATTATCTTGACTGAGGAATGAATCTGCATTGCGAAAACCCACTAAAAAGTTATCATTAAGAGCCCAAAAAAAGGTTAGTTTTACATTCAGTCATAAGCCTTTGAGTAAGTACCTACATAAACAATAAACACGTTAAAAAAGTTTCACATGGGTGCCCTGGTGCCTTTTTTCACTCTACAGGTTTTCAGAGAGGACAACTTTTTCTTCTTTTTTAGCTGGCAAGATACCAAAAGATCACTTATTATCAGCCTACACAAAAAAAAAAAAAAAACTTGTCATGTCCGCGTTCTCTTAACATACAAAACTATTTTATGTTTCATGTTTCAGCTTTACGTTAACCAATTTGGGCATTAGTTAAATTGATTGAGTTTATATAAATAGAATAACGGCTGGTAACTGTAACTTCCGATTGTGGCGTGTCTGATCTGGGATAATAACCTTTTGTCGCGACCGGGAACCCGAACCCACTTTATGGTGTTGCCACTTAACAAGCAATTCTCAAAAGTGATTTTATGATTCTGTTTAAAGGCTTTAAACACATTTACCGCTTATCATTTAAGACACCTCGCCCGTTCAATCTTCATCAGTTTTCTTTATTACCTTTTTAGAATTTATTGTTTACAGCGAAAAACTTGTAGATTTTCTTGTGGTAAATTCCTGATGGACTATCAAAGTAAACAGTTTTTGAATACGACAAAATAATCATGGGAAGTTCAGAGATTATTATTGACGACTAATTAAACCAATTGTCCATTTATTTCTTAATTGGGCAGGACTTTTACAATTCACTGATTAGAGTAAGCAGATTATTGTTATTCAATTAATTTTGTTTCAATTCAAAGAGAAAATTCCATAGTTGAAAAGGAAAATATTATTTTTTCTATATTCTTATCATGAAATTACAATTAAAAATATTTTCATATGGAAGTTTGTCATTAATTTCAGTAAGGTACTTATCTATTTAGTCAAAATGGACTGTTTCATAAGCACCTGTATAATATAAGGTCTAGAAACTACATGTAAAATATACGATGCTTTTGTTCTATAATAAATCTATTTGCAGGACCATAAAAATGCCGAAAAAATCCAGTTTGGCCTCGATAGTAATACTTAATTAACGGATAGCGTTAATACAAACGATGTATTTTTGATTTTAAAATAAACTTGTACTTTTACGTAATTTTCCGAATTGTTCGATAGGAATGTAGGCGTATGTACATACATGAGATACTATAGATAAAAATTTAACAGAAACGTGAAAATTTGTTTGTTATTGTTGATTTTAAGCTTCATAAGCCATAAAGGTACCTACCCAAAATACAATACTCTTCCAGCAAGCTTTAGATAATAATTATTGAAAATACATTCTCTGAAAACTGAAAATCCACTACACACCTACTTACTAAAATATCATACCGAATACCGAGATTAGGTTTCACACCCCAAGAGACTAAAAATACCTACCCCAAAAATAAAAAGCAATCGATATTGTTTAGAACTCATTACTGCCTTCAGTGAAGTGTAACATTTCATATGCCATATCCTCTCTACATGCAACATGATTTTTAATGAGGGTTTAAGGCTGGAGCTGCTTATGTAAACAACTACATATAATTATTTTACTTTGTTTGATCTACAAAACCTAAGTATAATTGAGGTTGCTTTGATCTTTTTATTGTTGCATTTAATAATGTCTAATTTATTAAAGGAGAAAATAGCCACTTTATCACTGTTCAAATTGTTCATTAGGGGGTTATTTACTGATACAAAATTATCGATAAATTTATAATCTAAGGGTCAAACTACATCAATCGTCATTTCTTCAAATGTGTAAGTAGTTCTACCTGGTACCTAGGTACATATTGCCCTAGAACGTGTACTAAAGTACTATATTTAAGAAATACCTTATTAATTACACGCATGCAACAGTGGTTCATCGATTTCTATCATTCAATAACAACTGCTAATCATACTTCAAGGCTCCTACGAAGCAATTTTGCTGAGCAGACGAATGTATAAGTAAGTGTTTGAAATTCGGTCCAACTGAGAAAATTAGATCCGATTATACCATTTGTAGATAATGCTACTTGAAACGGATATTGAGTATTATTTCTATGGGTACTAAAAATATAATTAAACTGTGACTACACTTGACATTAGGCAATTTAAATAAATTATCCATCTCTCTTGGTACCTATATACTTATTTAGACCATTATTTTTTACTGTTCTTGTTTATTTGAATTTTAAGTGCTCAAGTAAGTTTATGTCCCACATAAAAGTGCTTCTTATGAACGATTGCTTAACTTACCTAAGGCTTATTATATGTATTTAGGTGCTAACAATACTTACATATTATTTTATAATGTAAGTGTTACATTCTGCATAATTCAATAACTTGAACTGATAGTTATGATTTGTATGTTTGGATTTATTAGCAGCAGCCTCCAAAGGACTATTAACACACAAAATCTCAAGAAAAGTACCTACCCTATGATTTAGATTTTGAAAAACTTTGAAAGGTCATAACTTTTCTATTAGAGATAGAAAGCTGAAACTTTCACTGAATTTTATCTCAATCAAGGGACTACAATCCCTGAAAATTTCAGCTCATTTGGACTTATAGTTCCAGAAATAAAATCGTATTAAGCAACTTGGGGTGATTTATCATCAATTTTTCAATTTTTCTGAGTGCCTTTTTTCAAAGAAACTGGATCCAAATCTCAGAATAATTTAGTGTATGGAGTTTGGGGGGTCCCAAAGGAGCATTCAGACATGAAATATCAACAAAAAAAAAATTGAAATTTCATCGTTTTACTACTGAGGTAAATACCTTATGATTTAGATTTTGGAAAACTTTGAAAGGTCATAACTATTTTTCTATTATAAATCCTTCATTTGTGACGCTTTTGAGGGTGCATTGGCAGATGCACACCCACGCACAAGTTTTCTTTTATATGGGTTTTGAGGTTTGTTTATGCATGTTCTAAAGAGTATGAGTGAAGAGTATATGATTTAAATTTGGAAAACTATTGTAGAATATCATGAATAAACTTTTTGTATTGAAAATTTCAGCTCATTTGGCCTTATAGTTTCAGAAATAAAATGGCGTTAAACAATTTGTGGTGATTCATCAATTTTTCAATTTTTCTGAGTGCCTTTTTTCATAGAATTCGGCTTCAAATCTGAAAATAATTAAGTGTATGGAGTTGAGGGGTTCCCAAAGGACCATTAGGACACAAAATCTCAACAAAAAAAAAATTTAAAGTTTCATCGTTTTAGTAAGAAGGTAGCTACCTAATGATTTAGATTTTGAAAAACTTGAAAAGTTCATAACTTTTTTCTATTATAGATAGAACGCTGATATTTTCAGCGATTCTTATTTCAGTAAAGGACTACAATCCCTGAAAATTTCAGCTCATCTGGACCTATAGTTCCAGAAATAAAATAGTGTTAAGCAATTTGGGGTGATTTATCAATTTTTCAATTTTTCTGAGTGCCTTTTTTCATAGGATCAGGCTCCAAATTTCAGAATAATTTAGTGTATGGAGTTTAAAGGGTCTCAAAGAACCATTGAGCCATAATCTCAACAAACAAAAATTTGAAATTTCATTGTTTTAGTACCTACTGATTAGATTTTGGAAAACTTTTAAGGGTCATAACTTTTTTTCTATTATAGATAGGACGTTAAAGTTTTCAGTGTTTCTTGCAAGGACGTATATGAGGGAGGGGTTTTGGGGGTTCGAACCCCCCCCCCCATTGAACTGAATAAATTATTTTTATTGAAGAAAAATAAACATTTTTGGGCGAGGCACCCGAAAAAAAAATTCGCCTTTGACGATATCCTGATGATGGGCTTCAGAGCGGTGCGGTACTCGGGTACGGTACGAGTACTCTTCACTTGTACTCTAAGTATATTTTTAGTTACTCGGTACTCAGGCCAAGATACTTTCTGAATCGCGTACTTGTACTCGGACTTGGACTGCTTAAGAATATAGAAAATAGTTACCCGGTACTTTTTATTGTACTGAGTAATTTTCAAAATACCCGCGTACATGCGTTTTTACTTAAATACATTTGTTATACCCGGGTATTTTCATTGTTTTCGAATACATTTGCAGTTGGTGAGTAAAATTATTGGACTCTACTAAATTCATATTTATTTGGCCACAAGTACATATCCAGACAAGTTGAGATCTGAACAAAGGGAGAATTTTTGTCGGTTATAGGTACCGAAACTAGTTTTACAAAGAAAATTTGTGGAAATTAAAGTCAAAGGAAAATTGAAAAAGTTGGGGTTTGTGCAGGATTTGAACCTGCGACCTCCGCATTGCTATTCAAAATATATAATTATACATCATAATATGTATATGCAGTTATAACCGAATAATGAGCGATTTTATGAGACTATTGTCAGATTATTGAAATTTTCTGGGCCCAAAATGTGGAAAAACGGTTTTTATTTTTTTACAAGCCCTAAAACTCAAAAAACAAAGTTGCGTAAATGCTTTTCCACTAATTTTCACCTCCTCTTTCGATTGGTAAAGTCAAAAATTGCAAAATCCAAAAATTTAAAAATTCAAATTTTTTCAAAGGGGTGTGTGTATGCATGGAAATTTGATTTTCAAATATTTCATAGGGCCATATTTTGGAAACCAGTGAAGCTATCGGCATAAATCTTTTGCTCAATTGTAGCTCTTCAGAAGGACTATAAAAAAGGTTATTTGAGACTCCGACACCAAGGGCTGCGTTTTCGAGAAAATCAGCTTTGAATCTTTTGTGAAATTTGAAACAAAGTTTTGACTTTGAGCCTCAATATCTCCAGAAGTATTTAAGATAGAGAATTAAATCTTATTTTATCTTAAAGATAATTTAATTCTTATTCAAAATATATAATTTTACATAATAATATATGCAGTTATAACCGAATAATGAGCGATTTTATGAGACTATTGTCAGATTATTGAAAGGATAACGCACACCTAACATGGGATTTTTGGGCTCTATGGATTTTGCCCATTTTTTAATATGTTGTAGAGGATTTAATTCTGAACAACCTTTAAATGGGACGAAATCTTGTAGGTATTACGGTCTTTGAGATATGAGCGTTGAAAGATGAACTTTTTTGCGACTTTTTGTGTGGAGAGTATACGAGATACTGGTGCTACTGGTGTTTATCAGTCAAAATATTGACAGGTTCACATATTTTACGTCACTCAAAAATTAATGTCATCTTAGGTTAAGGCCGGGACCGCACTGGGGTCAATGTTGGCGCCAGTGCGGTCGCGGCCTTAGCCTATGTTGACATTTGTTAGTGACGTGAAAAATGTCGACCTGTCAAAATTTTGACTGATAAACACCAGTTTTTCGTATACTCTCCACACAAAAAGTTGCAAAAAAGTTCATCTTTCAACGCTCATATCTCAAATACCGTAATACCTACAAGATTTCATCCCATTTAAAGGTTGTTCAGAATTGAATCCTCTACAACATATCAAAAAATGGGCAAAATCCATAGAGCCCAAAAATCCCATGTTAGGTGTGCGTTATCCTTTTCAAGAAAATCAGTTTTGAATCTTTTGTGAAATTTGAGACAAAGTTTTGACTTTGAGCCTCAATATCTCCAGAAGTATTTGAGATAGAGAATTGAATCTTATTCTTTCTTAAAGATAATTTAATTCTGATCCAGAATATATAATTATACATTATAATTTGTGCAGTTATAACCGAGTCCTTATAAACTCTGGACTCTGGATAATCAAATCAAACTTCAAAATTGCTGAATTCATTTAGTAAACCAAAATGTGTTTTTCAATTTTTGATGTGTGAACATCTATACCGGCGGTTTGATGGTAAATTTCGGGAAATGTGACGGAAGTGCGAAAGGGGAGGTGACGTCATAACCCTTGTGCAGTTCGCAGCTACCTCAGCGCTTGCAGCCTATGAGGATTCATTAGATTTCCATGATAGATCAAGGCTGTTTAAATGGGGACGTTGCGTAATAACTTGTACCTATGACATCATTGGTTAGGAATGCAAGGTGGTATTAGAATGTATTCATAAATGTACACGGTACTTTGAATACTTGGGTATTGAATACTTGTAATTGTACTCTGTACTCAATAACATTCTACGCTAAGTACTTGTACCCGGTAGCCGAGTACATTTTGCCTGTACTCGAAACAGCTCTGACTATGCTACGCCCGGTTGCCTATACATCGTCTGGTCTAAAATTGAAACCCTTTCCAGCATAGACCATGAGCGGCCATTACTGCTATAAACCCCCCCATGTGAAAGCTATAGCTACGTCGTTGGTTTCTTATCTTAGTAGACAACTCCAATCCCTGAAAATTTTATCTCATATGGACTTATAGTTCCAGGAATAAAATCGTGTTAAGCAATTTGGGGTGATTTATCAATTTTTCAATGTTTCTGAGTGTCTTTTTCATAGAATCAGACTCCATCTCAGAATAATTTAGTGTATGGAGTACTAAAGGCCCTCAGACACAAGAAAGGCAATTTTGTAACAACCATTATTGAAATGTGCAATAAGTTTCAGGTTACAAAGGAAATGCAGGCAGCTGGTAATGTTTCAGTTCAGTGTCAATGGTATAACAAATTGGATATTTAAAATATTCGAATCCGGTCTTAAAAATGAACCATTGGAATTCTAACAATCTTGACATCGATATAAAATTATTTCAGGCAAGGGCAAAGTAAAATGCAAGCAAGTGCCTTGTTATCATGATGAATGAGAAAAAAATTGACAGTAAGTAAAAACGGTAATTTTGCAAAGTGAATAATCTCGTCTAATGATATAGCCTCTGATGACTACAGGATATTGTTAACGTAAAAGGCGTGAGAAATTTTCGCTTTAGCGCACGAGCATTGATTATGGTACTTACGACAATTTGATGATACTGAAATAATCATTTTAACATGTCCATAGACGTTTTAAAGTCCATTCATTTACTGTAACTAAACAATAAGTTTTTAATCATATAACCGTTAAAAAAATCTCTTATAATTAGTTGTTTAAATATTTAGTCGTCGCCGCTTCGATTACAGTAATTTACTTTAGCATCAAAGCAATTTGATGGGTTCGGGTTCCAGTAGTCAAATTAGAAACAGCGATACCGAATTAGATAAATTACGTACCAGTACCATAATGACGATTTTCCAGTTAACTGAACGTTACCCTGATAGAGCATAAATTATGTCAAATTATAAACAATGAACGTTTGCTTCAACTAAATTTAATCATAAATCCATTTTTTTGTATAATAAATATATCGATGGTGTTGGGGTCAAGGTAATTGATAATTGGACTCTGGGATATTTCAATTAATTAAAATTAAATATATTTTGCTTAATAATAAAAGTGGCTAATGTCAGTTCAGTTCAGTTAATAATATTGATAAGGTTTTTGAGAACAGCAACATTATGGGTAAATATTAGACTGAGTGTTAATAATTTTTCTATGAATATCAGATATCACCATAAGGTTTCTCAGACATTTTATATTAGAAAAAAAAAAAGAAATCAGCAAATTTTTATTAATCAAAAGACACTTACTGAGAAATGGCCTGATTGTAGTTATATTTGATATCATTCATAATCTGGTAGGTAGGTAATTATGGCTGTAAATATTCACTACAGCTCATTTTAAATTTTTAACTACAGAAGCATTTTTTATAAAATTTAAGGGGTAAAAAAATATCATTGCCAATGGTAAAATATCGTTGAACTTTAATGAAAAGTAATGTTGTCTACCGACAATAGTCTCATTATGTATAATGTATACGCCATTGTGTTAATATTAGCATCAAATATTGATTGTAATTTAATTGTAACTGCTGACTACAATGTTTCTTGACAGGTTTAGAATAGAATAATTTAAAGGGAAACTTTGAAATTGTGTTAATTATACTTGTACACATTATATGTTGGTAAAAATTTGTTGTTAAACGTCGAACTTACGCTATAAATAATATCAACGATAGTATATTATATAAATGTTTTAATAATGCAAATTCGGAATTACCTATATTGTCAAGATCATTAATAGGTACTTTTTGTCTCGAGAGATGATTAATAGTTTGGTTAAGACGCTATATTTTTATATACTTAGTGATTATTGGAGTTAGATACTGGATTAATTTAAGTAGACAAATGAAACTACATGTTTTTGAGTATTCCAGGCCATCACCCAGACAGCACACAAAGTCTTGAAGACGTTTTTTTTTAGGTCTGCATTACGTCTGAACGTCTGAAAACCAAAAAAAGACGTCTAGAAGACGTTGTTTTGGAGATGTCCATTATAAGATGTCGTAAATTCACATCTTAAGGATAACTGAGCCACACTGAGCCATATGCATTATTTGATTTTACCGGATTTAAAAGTGAATAATGGTTTATGTATTAAACAGAGATTCAAAGACGTCTTTAAGAGATAGATCTCTTTAAGAGATGTCTTCAGAATGTCTTAGTCCTAAAGACGTCTTCAGGCAGACGTCTGAAAGACATTGGGTTTTGTAAAATACAACGTCTTAAAGACGTAAACAAGACGTCTTGAATGTCGTTTGTGGAGATTTTAAAGGGATGTTTTCAAGATTTCTACAAAAATTTCCACAGAATTAGTTTCTCATTCAATTTAAAAGTTAGGTACTGGAAACTATTTAGAATGCTATAGAACATTTAGAAGTCTTTTGGAAAGTTCAAAGCACTTATTCAATTTAGAATATTTAAAAGCATTCTGCAATGCTCCAGAACATTTTGGAAATTTCAGATCTATTTTAAAATGCCCCAAAATATTCAAAAATCGTTTTCAAAAGCATTTTAGAATAATTCAGAACTTTGAAACCCATTTTAGGACGGTCCAGAATACTCACACTAACACTCTAGAATCTCCAGAAACATTTTAGAAAGCGCTATAGAGTCTTTGGATTCAGGTTAAAAGTAACAAAACTCCTTTCAGAAGGCTTTGAAGAGCAAATTTAGATTGCTGTAGACCTTTAACAGACCCAAAACATTTCAAATCCAAATCAGAATTTTCAGGAGCATTTTGGAACAATTTAGAACCACTTTCGAGCTTCGAAATAGGGTTCTAAAACATTTAAAAATCTGTCAGAACAATTTAGAAATTACTGAAACACTTCTAAAATGCTCCAGAACTCTTCAAACGAAGTTAGAACACTAGAAGTTCAATAAGCCATTTAGAAGGTTCAACAAGACGTTGGGTTTTGTAACAGATCTTTAAGACGCTTCGAAGACGTAAGCAGACGTCTTGAATGTCGTTTGTGGACCACTTAGGAACGTTTGTGTGCTATCTGGGTGAAGAAATAATATAATTTCAACAATAATATTTGTATATTGAAAGGACTTAATGCCCTTCGACGTTCAACCCCCTACATTTATCTGTGTTACAAAGCTATCTGCACCTTTTTCAACTTCAGAATAGGTCTTAAAGTAGTTGTATTACAACTACAGTCGCAGCACAACGATATTTTGACTACCAGCATAAAAAGCAATAATTTCATTCCAAGTAACGTAGGTACAAATAATTTGCCATAGTGTTCCGACTAAAATAATGAAAGTAATCTTTGGACGTCGCTGCAACGTCGTCAAAAGACCTAATTTGGCTAGGCTAGCTTTGAAATGTTGCTGTTCAACTAGATTGAAGTTATTTCGATGTCTTTGAATTTATCTCAATATGACTTCAACTAACAATCTCTCCACGACCGAAACTTTATTCCACATTTTAGTTGTATTTCGGTTGTGAAGAAGACGTACTGACGTTATCAGGTAAAACACTATGTAAATTGAAGTGGAATTGTTATTTGGGAAGTAAAGGGCAAGTACTTTTGCCTCTATTTCACCAATTCAATATTGAACTGATAAAAATTAGATTTGTTGGCATTAAAAATTAATAATATCCTGAATCTTACCTCGTAATTCCACGTGCAAGACACTCCAGCATATTTCCTGACGCATCTGCCGATTTCCACATCTTCATGGGTGGTATACAAATTGACTATGCACTTTTCTATATGCGGTGCCATTCTTTTTAGGGTTTCTCTACTCATTATCATGCCAGGACCCCCCATACAGAAATTTTCATCTGAATCTGAAAAGAGAAAAACGAAATGTCAATATACCCTATTGACTTAAATGTTTCAAATAGAAGCTCGTCGTATAAATTTGTTTAATAACGACAATTACGCAATTTGGGATTTAGATTAGCCATTATCGCAAGTTTTAAGTCTTTAGGCTGATAATAAAAGTCGATTCATGAAAAATAAACCCACGATAAAAATAACTTTAAACTAATTTTGGTACATACAATAATTTCTGATTCCTAATTGGTAATAATTATTAAAAACGAACATACCTAAAGATAGATGTCCTCTCTCCGTTTTGGTTCCTCGACCGGTCTGACCAATGAAAAGCGCCTTCCTAGAATCAACAGCCCTCAGAAGTTCCTCGATTTTATCACTTCTGAGATACACGTCATCGTCGGCCCTCAAAAACCACTCGTATTGATCTATGAAATTGTCGTGTATATATTTTAACATGGTGAATGATTTTTTCTGAGGCGGGTAACTGTCGTCGGTGCCCAGAAGCGATACAAGAGGCACGTGTTTGCTTGTTGAATTTTCTGAGGCGAATATTAGCAGTTTTCCGGGAACTTCTTTGCCCCATGTTTCCCATACAGCCTTGGCACGAGTGTCTAAGTAAATATCGGCTGTCATGACACCTACAAATAAGAAATTTGTATAGGTAGATATACGATTTCCTAAATGCATATTCTCAAAAACACTCTGTCTTATTTAAATTGAAAGATAGACACTTACTGACTGATAGAAAGTTTGAGATTTTCGAAATATTTAAATTCCACACAGTGAATCAGTGCCGTAACTAGGGCGTGGCGAAGGTGGTATTTGCCACGGGCGCAGCGTCAGAAGGACGCAATCTGACACTAATCGTCAAGCGTAAAGCGCTTTTTGCGCAACACACCAAAAGTTTAGAGAGCGCTTTCCGGATTTTATACTTGATTCAGCAAAATAGATATTGATTATTGATTTATTGATATGGTACTGAGAAACAACCCAGAAGAAGATAGGAACCAAAAATGCCAGGTGAGGAAGGAAATGACGAGGCCCATCTTTTCCAAAACACATTTGGACATTGAACTCTTGTAAGTAATTCAACATAGACTAAAGTAATTCAGGCAATTATAGGTCTGTTCTCACAGGAGTCTCCGACAGTTTGCAACCTGTCAGAAACAATCACTCAGCTAATTTAACGATTTATGTTGTATGTTGTATGGGCGATGCTTACTGACAGTTTGCAAATTGTCAGAGACTTTTGTGAGATGAGATTGAAGAAGGATTTGTTGGTCTTAATACTGTGACAGCTGATTTCGGTTTTTCTCAATGGTCGTGCTATCGAGGAAATTACTATAAGTGGGTATTCACGCTAAAGTAGCATGCGACTTGCTGTCAGAAAGCAAGAAGCATGCTTTAGAATCTCCAAAAATGTATGGCAGATTTCACACCGGAGTGGCGTCGCAAAAATGCGACGTGTCGTATATTTTGATAGTTTGCGTGTTTCCTGCTTTCTAGCAGCAAGTCGCACGTCGCATGCTACTTTGGTGTGAATGCCACTTAGGTTTAAATAAAAGCTACAATTGGAAATAAAATAGAATTTTTAAAATCCCAAGGCGAACAACTGGTAGATAATTTCATCGAAATGAGACCTTTAGGTACAAATGTTGCAAAGTATAGTTCACCTTACGAGTTTAGCACCACGACGTCTGAAGGGCAAGGGGGAATAACGCCAATCATTTCGAACTTTATGCTGCCTGTTATAGGCGTGCGCGCAGCGTTTTTAAATAATACTTTTTCCTTATAAATGTAACTGTGTAACATAGATAAATATTAATAATATATACAGGGTGTCCAAAATACCATGGGCCACCATTGGTATATCAGAAACGGTAAGAGATACGAGGGCATTTAAATTAGAAAAAAGTTGCCATTTTCAAAGGGTATTTAAAATATATTTTCGTTGATGCCAAATTTTTATTAGTTTCCGAGATACAGGGCGATTTGTGAAAAACACCTAGAACTGTTTTTTTTTTACAAATCATCCTGTATCTCGGAAACTAATAGAAATTTGGCAACAACGAAAATATATTTTAAATACCTTTTGAAAATAGCAACTTTTTTCTAATTTAACCGCCCTCGTATCCCTTACCGTTTCTGATATACCAATGGTGGTCCATGGTATTTTGGACACCCTGTATAGTACAAAATATTCTACTGGAAGTCAAATAAGCCATATTGCAGTTTTTTATCCGCATTCTTTCCATAGTGCTAAACTCGTAAGACGAACTTTATGTATATGACTTTATTCTTGAGAATATTCAATATATGGCGGCTTTAACAGTATTTCTGAGCCTCTGAACTTTCTATTGACTACTGCTACGTGTGAGCGTTCCTTTAGTAAGCTTACGCTTATACAGGGTGTCCAAAATAACTTAAGTAGGTACATGGAACAATTCAAATTGCTCAAACTCTTTTTTTCGCCCTGTATGTATGAATATTATATCCGTTGCTATTGCGAGTTCAAAAAAGTTAATGACACATTATTTGTAGACACTTGCACTCCGCAAATTTTTCCCCATTTGGTCCAGCCTGTATCTTCAATGGTTTCCAATATCCCCAAAAACACCCTGTAGTTTTTTTATATATTAACACCTAAAATATATAACAGGTGTGTCATCAGGTGACCATTGGCGTTCTGATATAGGGTGCCACCAGCTCACATTTTTTTCGAGTATCACATTAAAATCGACGGACTTTACTTAAACAACATATTGGTGAATAGATGGCTGAGTCCACTCATAAGTTTCGCAACAATTCACTCATTTGTACTTGAATAACTTGTCACAATATATTACTAGTTTGGTAAAGTAACATTATTAATTCCTGTTGAAAAGCGAATTGACAAAAAATAAATTATCTTACAAATTCTGACTTTATATAATAAGTTATTTTTCAAATACAAATAAGTGAATTATTGCGGAACTTATGGGTGGACCTCTGCGGGACGAGCGCAGCGAGTTCCGCAGCCATCTACTCATCAATATACTGTTGAACTGTCCAAGTAAAACATTCACCTGAAACGTGTAATTTTTAAACTAATGAGAATAATTCACATTTGAGTGAGTCAGGTTAGTATCGTTATTAAACAACATATTGATGAATAGATGGCTGCGGAACTCGCTGCGCTCGTCCCGCAGAGGTCCACCCATAAGTTCCGCAACAATTCACTCATTTGTACTTGAATAACTTGTCACAATATATTACTAGTTTGCTAAAGTAACATTATTAATTCCTGTTGAAAAGCGAATTGACAAAAAATAAATTATCTTACAAATTCTTACTTTATATAATAAGTTATTTTTCAAATACAAATAAGTGGATTATTGCGGAACTTATGGGTGGACCTCTGCGGGACGAGCGCAGCGAGTTCCGCAGCCATCTACTCATCAATATACTGTTGAACTGTCCAAATAAGACATTCACCTGAAACGTGTAGTTTTTAAACTAATGAGAATAATTCACATTTGAGTGAGTCAGGTTAGTATCGTTATTAAACAACATATTGATGAATAGATGGCTGCGGAACTCGCTGCGCTCGTCCCGCAGAGGTCCACCTATAAGTTCCGCAACAATTCACTCATTTGTACTTGAATAACTTGTCACGTTATGTTACTAGTTTGGTAAAGTAATATTACTAATTCCTGTTGAAAAGCAAATTGACAAAAAGTGAATAATCATAATCTTACAAATTTTGACTTTATATAATAAGTTATTGTTCAAGTACAAATAAGTGAATTGTTGCGAAACTTATGGGTGGACCTCTGCGGGACGAGCGAGGCGAGTTCCACAGCCATCTACTCATCAATATACTGTTGAACTATCCAAGTAAGACATTCACCTGAAACGTGTAGATTTTAAACTATTGAGAACAACTCACATTTTAGTGAGTCAGGTTAGTATTGTAATTAAATAACATATTGATGAATAGATGGCTGCGGAATTCGCTGCGCTCGTCCCGCAGAGGTCCACCCATAAGTTCCGCAACAATTCACTCATTTGTACTTGAATAACTTGTCACATTATGTTACTAGTTTGGTACAGTAACATTACTAATTCCTGTTGAAAGGCAAATTGACAAAAAGTGAATAATCTTACAAATTTTGACTTTATATAATAAGTTGTTCAATTAAAATATTGACACCCCACCTACAGCCTTCACCTTTACAAGTAGATGAAAGGTGTGAATACAAAAGTTGTACAGTATTGGCTAAATTCTTAGAATCCATGGTCCGAAACAAAAATTGAATATCAGAAATGTGCAATGTTGCATGCTTTCAGCTTTTTTCGAATGGGATGCCCAATTGCCCGATTCCAAAACTATATAGTTTGTCTATATTTGGTTGAGCCGTCTCCAATATATTCTAAAATTTTTAGAGAGAAACCAAGTACCTCAAATTTTACCTGCAGCTTTCACCTGTACAGGTAGAATGGTTCACAAAATCAGTAGTAGGATAGTATTTTTACAATTTTTGGAGCCAAATACCTATTGAAATATAGATCGGAACATTGTGTTCTTCAAGAATGTAGAATGAAATATAGGGCATCCCATTTGAAAAAAGCTGGAAACATGCAAAATTTCACATTTCTGATATTCAAATTTTATTTCTGACCATGGTTTCTAAAAATTCAGCCAAAACTGTACAACTTTTGTATTTACATCTTTCGTCTACCTACCTGTAAAGGTAAAAGCTGTAGGTGGGGTCTCAATATATAAAAAAACACCCTGTACTTCAAGTTATTCCGGTCACCCTGTATAGTCAATAATCCTCGTTTTTTGTGTTCCTTTACTTGTTTTTTGCTATTACATAATACCTATGTAGGTATGTTATGTTATGTTATTGAGTGGTACTTCAAATTTCGTGTTTCTGATGTTAATATATTATCAATGTCAAAAAAAAAGCAGGAATGTCACTTATCTACTTTTTTACATTGGATATGGGGGGGAGGCGCAAATTAATAACCTGCCACAAGTGCGAATAGGTCTAATTACGGCTCTGCAGTGAATAATGAACTATTAGCATATATTTTTTGCACTACTTTTGATAACCATGACCTTTCAAATGAACTAATCTGACGTGAGAAAGGACCTCCTATATAATCCATCCTGATACTGTCAGGATTGTCTCGCCCTAAAACACGAGAATTCTTTTTACATGGTGCACCTTACAGAAGATTTAATAGAGGACCGCTATAAAAACTGGTTAGCTTTATACCCCGAAAGGTGGATGGACCTGTCTTAAAATCCACGCAGCTTATAAAGTATAATGATGAAGCTTCTTTTTCTTGACTATCAAAAGAAGGAAATTTATCCGATCGTATAGGTAATGTCAGAATTAAAACTTTGGGTAAATTTATTGTTTATTCAAATGACCAATTCATTGAAATCTAGTGTCGTAACGGGAAAAATCAATTTTCATGAAATTTTGCAATTGGATGCCTCGATCAATAAACTGACCCAGATACTTTCCGGTTTTTCTCTGAATCATTCGCATCTTAACCTTGCCTGTTAAAAATTTATCCAGTAAAATTTTTATACAGGGTAAAATGTTATATAATATACCAGTTTTTTTATACACGGTTACGGTTAATGTTATAACAACAATAAAAAAATAAAACAATTTAACAATAAAAGTATAGTAGCGAAACAAAATACATTTTTCACGTAGGTAATTTAGATTTTACACCAATAAAATATAAAGTCATCGTCAAAATAAAATTATTTGCTTGATTGCAAAATGTATAATTTTAATGATGTTATAAATAACAGTTATAACAGCAATTATCTTTATAGATATTTCCGCAATTGTTGCATTTTACAACTTAAATTTTAGGTAAAACGAAAAATGACTAATTATTTTCGTCACAAAACTATTATCTATTCACAATCTGTAGTCCAAAGGTACAGGTAAAATTTATCACCTTACAATGCTATTTGATAAGGAAAGGTGATAAATTTACCTGTACCTTTAGACTACAGATTGTGAATAGTATATACAAGAAATTACTTACCAACAAAAAGTAAGTTTTTGCTCCTCGGCGTGGACTTTCCCGCGACAAAGTCGGCATCGTCCAACTTTTCGGTTTTCAAAGCGAAATGCGGTGTGCAAAAATTGGTCGTGTTCGCGAATAATTGCGAAAACAGTACTCCGATAACGACACCCAAGATTATTTTCAACACTTTCTTGGGTTTAGCCATTTTCGTATCGGCTCTTATTGCGCATCATTACCTTCGGACGGACAGGTGGAAACTTATCGGACGAAGTTTACTTGGGCATTTCTTTACATTTGAATTTCCTGCAAAAATAATTTCAGTTAATAATTTTCAATGATTATTGTTGGGCTTAATTCATTTTGTACTCAAATCGCCCTACTACAAAACTTAAATATGCAATATTTCGGAAAATACTACTTGATATCAAAAAAAATCTTCTGAACATTAACCATACCCAAGCAGCGCTTTTACGTCCTAACAACGTCGCCATTGATATCTTGACGTTAAGGCGCGACGTCAAATAGACGACTATACAATCCTTATTTTCACCAAAATGGAGAATCATTTCATGGTTGTAACGACGTCGCAGGTCGCGAGGCTTTACTAATTTTTAACTTATATACGTCAGCATACACAACCAGATTTGAACGTTTACTAGACGTCGTAAACCACGACTAACCTAAAAACAAATACCAAACCAAATAAAGGGCGTTCCAGGCTTGATATTTTGCACCAAAGTCGCACTTTTGGTTTATCATTGGTATTATTTCATTTCCCAACTGACAACTTATAACATTAAAAACAAAATGAATAGAGGTAGATACTTATGAGAATATTGGGGGGCATAACATATTAATGGCGCCTGGTTTTGTCAACAATAAAATACGTGAAACTAAATATTTACTACTGTAGGCACAAAAATTTCAAACTTTTCTGTCAAATATAATTATGATATGCACACAAAACAAACGGGGTCCTGTTTTTTTAATATTTTCCAAAAAAAATGTGTAATTTACATAATTTTTATATATAGTTCCGATGGTTCGAAAACATCTTTGGGCAAGTCCGATTTACACAAAATAGATAATTTTGACAAAAATTCCTTATTAAGGTTTGATTTTTCAGATATTATTTCATTTTCATTAAACTTGCAGCAATGGCGGATGATTAGATAGGACCTTGCGATACATAAAATGATCAAGTTAATAATCTGCACCTTATCTTAACCTAATGCGTGTTTTCGTCATGAAAATGGATTTAATCTATATAAACATATAGGACCAGAGGTAATAAAATAGTACAAACATATAAACCTAGATTGACTATAGGTCCTATATGAATATATGATAACCTATCGTTACTAGTTCTTAAGGTGCTTCAATGCTCTCATTTATTTGAAATTTTTCAGGAAACAAATGTTTTATTTTTGCTGTTGTTCAAAATCTTGAAGTATTTCCTTTTAGTCCGACATTTATTGAATCTTTTTCAATTTCCTGATTGGAAATTACAGGGTTCTCTTTCAATTTTCCTTCTTGCTTCATTTCCTTCATGTTTGGAATACATTTCTCCCTTTTCACTAATTCTAAAAATCTTTTTCTTCTTCTGTAATATGTAGATGACTTAGATTAGTATTTGAAGCTCCTGTTTTGTCCCATATCAAAAATACAAAAGCAAATACTTATTTAAATTGTTAAAAAATCTTTATAGTAAAGTCATACCTGTTGTTTGTTTATGTTTTTATTTGACTGACGACAGTTTAATAACGAACGACGCAAAAAGTATGAAATACTACACCAAATTTTACCTTAGTCCAATTTTTACGTTGGCCGGACGTTTTTCTAAGACCTCTATCTGACCTTATGATTGGTCTTTAATGCAACGTTGAATTGGGTACAATATTATGACGTCCAATTTACGATTTTTATTTTACCTCATGATTGGCCGTATTAGACGACGTTTAATAAACGTTTCAGAGGTCACAATTATACAAGAGGACGACGGATTGACGTCATCAATTTAACATTGAAACTGGTTTTAATTTATTACGTCAAAATTGAGCTAGATAAAGGTTCGATTTCTTGACCACATAGGTATTAAGGACGACGGTTCGACATAATTTCAACGAAAAATTATTGACGGTCACTTATTTGCACTGTATCGGCACTTCTGGCGCCGTTATATTTGGTTTATACGTAGTCGCAGGGACATGTATGTGCTACTTGGGTAAGGTACTTCTTTTTTAAACTTGATATATTTTGACGTTGATCTTGGTCTTGGTGTTATTTCTTTGTTATGTTGACTGATATGGCATTATCTAAATTTGAAATCCGATGTTTCGTCTTTGGGCCACCTTTTCTTAATCGCTGTGTCTAGCCTCCCGGCACCGGTATTCATACGAATCCCGGCTATAGGGCGTTTTAAATGACGTCATCAACAACAACCGGTAACTGTCGTGGATCCCGGCTAGTGCTATACAAGATGTTAATAATTATTATGTTCATTGGTATTGGGGCAGATTTATTATGAAGAGTAAAAAAAGTAAACAAAGATGAGCTTTTATTAATGGAAAATAAAAGTATGACTTTTTATTATAATATGTAGGTACAGGGTCATTTTGAAAGTTTGTCCAACATTTGATCTTGTACAGCAACGCCGTTAATGTTCAGCAACATTACACAGGGTGCCCCAAAATTATAGAGGTTAATATTTTAACTGCGGATTCTACATCTCAAATTAAGAGCAAAAATTCCTATAAACATGGGTCCAAGAGTACTCTATTTCAGAGATACAGGCTGTTAAAAAGGCTATAGTCCTGAATAATGAATGAAAATAAACTATACTATTCCCTTTTTAAACCACGTACTACTGCGAAAAATGGATTAACGAAGTACTCACCACTCTAATACCAATATCACAACATGAAACAATAATACACAAAAGCTATTCCGGAATTAATCACAGCTTCAAGCAGCAAGAGAAACACGACTTTGAATTTTGAATCCAATAGCCGGGACCCATGATAAATCCCGGCGGTCGTTGATAGAGTCATCGAAAACGCGTCATAACCGAGATTCGTATGAATACCGGTGCCGGGAGGCTAGACACAGCGTTTCTTAATACCCTTGTTAAAAAACAATTGATTTTATTTTTGGATTTTCATCAAAAGATGCCGGTGTAAACCCAGTCATTTCGATTGAGTTGATACAGAGCGCCATTTAAGACCAATCAACTCAACTATGGAAATTGCATTAGCTAGCTTTGGGTGCATTTACATCAGAACATAATAGTTATTTATACACCAAGTGAGTTAAATGAATGTTTATTCATGAGAAGAATGAGCCCTAGCGAATTCGAATGAATAAACCTTTTAACTCACGTGATGTATACAAAATTTTATCCCATTTTGTGGAAATTCAAAAAATAAAGTACAAGGAAAAGTACCGAGAGTGAGTTAAAAATATTTTAAATCACTGAGGTGTCAGAGTTTTAATTGAGTGACCTAAAATGTCGAGAGTGAGTTAAAAAAATCTTTAAATCACTGAGGTGATAAACGTCTACTTACCTTTGTTGTTATGCGTTCAATAATGTCATTTTTAAACGTCAAAATGGGATAAAATAATATAAAAAGGAAAATATTATTTTTGAAAACTTTTACTGATTAAAATAGTATAAAACAATAATTTGTTTATTTTCCCAAAGATATTTTTAAAAAAAGGTTAAATTCTCAATTTACCAAAGGAGGATTTCAGCTGTTGAACTTTATGCAGCTCAATTGCTCAGAAAGTACTGAGTACTGGAACTATCAAACTCAATTAAAAGCACGGATTCATAGAGAATTTAATGCGTCTTTCGATGGTACCTACATA
This sequence comes from Ceutorhynchus assimilis, assembly GCA_917834065.1. NCBI lineage: Eukaryota > Metazoa > Arthropoda > Insecta > Coleoptera > Curculionidae > Ceutorhynchus > Ceutorhynchus assimilis. Next base: position 53,505,972 of record OU892279.1, read on the forward strand.
CTTTATTTTGATTTTGCTTTGATGAAACCTTGCCAGAAGTTTTAACACATTGACATTTTTTTTTTTTTGTCTTTTTCAAAGAGTTACCCACCTTGGATTGTTATTTCAAAATCTTTAAGCTTCAGTGTCTTGAAATCCGTGAAAGGTATTGAATCAAACTTTACAGGAAATGAATATCCTATTGAGCTATAAAAAACCTGTATTGGAGAATATTTCCAGATTTATAGTTTTTGAGAAAATTGAGTTTGAAGTTTTTGACTAAATTTCGGTTAAATTTCAACTTTGAGGCTCTATTACTCAAAAACTATTTGAGCTATCAATTTCAATTTAGCACAGATTTATAGAGAATCTAATGCTGTTTCTGATGGTGTATAATTTATTTTAACTTGTTTAAATGTTAATTAAAATATTGGCAATTTTTCTTAACCTTGTCATGATTTAAAAAAAAAAATCATGACTAAAAAATTCAATTTTCTTTTTGATTTTTTTTCCCTTTAATTTGGTCATTTGGAAATGATGTTAGGGTTTTTTTCTACTATCTTAGACCCGCTCTATCGATTGAAGAAGTTAAAATTTGAAAAATATAAAATATTAAATTTTTTTTCAAAGAGCCTAGGATTCTTATTTCAAAATCTTTAAACTTCAATATCTTGAAATCCGTGAGAAATGAATCAAAATTATAAATAGGTTATCAGCAGCAACAAAATTTCTACTAAAGAGAAGAAGAAAGCTTTTTGTAACAAGCAAAATAGAGACGTCTAAATAAAACAGCAAAGAGAACCGCGAAACAAGATAAAGAATGTTCCCAAATGACTAAAAAAAGAAATAATAGATGATAAGATTGAGAAACAAAAAAATTCATACCAACAAGCAAATACTAGAAGAAACTTATCATAAATACGAGAGCATTATACGAAAAACCTGATGAAAATGCATTCAAAAATGTCACAGAGAAGAAATACCGGATAATAAACTATAGAAAAAGTCATAAACAACAAAATCCCTGGGCTACGATCATATACCGTCAGAAATGATCAAAGAATGGTACGACACATAATTACTAGAAGGAACAATACAATATCAGAAAAATGGAATAAGATTAATAGACAACTAATAGATCTATTGAGTATTTGGTTCGCTCTGAGTATAACACCTATTTATACCAATTATTGAACATTTTAATTCACCTATAATAGTTTGAATGGTAGGTATGTGCATTATTTATATTTTTTTTTACATTATTTTAATTATTAACATTTAATTTAGTATATTACTTATTTTTCTGGTAAAATTTGGGGCAAGGACGTATATTAGTACTTATTTAGTATAAGTAGCATGTGGGTCAAAGTTCAAAAAGCTCGTTTTATGGAATCTACTACTATACCTCGAGTAGGTATCCTGTACTCAATAAAAACTGTAATAAAAAAATATAGAAAAGTAGGCATGTAATCTTATACGCAATCACTTAACATAATCAAAAGCAAAAGGAAGAAAGTGGAAGCAGAAATTTAAATTTTCAAGAATATAATGAAAATAGGTACCTATGTATGAGTTCAAAAAAATTATGTCAAAATTTCGACCAAATTGTGTATTTGGTTTCTATTGAAAATAATAAATTGAGAAAGCAGTCGTTATATCAAAAGAAATTAATATAAACAATAAATTTATTCAAACATATAGGTACCTTCTCAAATAAAATTTAATATTCCAATCAAACCCTCACACTATAAAGGCCGATCCAGGTAGTACCCGAAATACTTCTCACAAATAAATTAAATATTCACCCCCCGATGGTACCGCACTTCTCTTCCTTCGATTTCGTATGAGGATCCCGGCTCTTCGCCGACAGACATGAAACACGCACCCTAGTTGTATAGTACCGCCGCGGTACGACCTGCCTTAAGTCGGTCAGTAGTCGGAGTCTGACTGACTTAAACCATCACTGGTGAAACTTGGCCCGGCCAGAGACAACGATTCCGTCCGAGATAGCATCGATGGCGATTAGCATGAATGTTTTTTTTTTTTGGAAGTATGGTACTACCGCGGTACCGTGGCCAGAGCCCGAGTACAGAGGAACTTGATACAGTATTTGGTTTTTTCCTAATAGATTGTGTTTAAAATTGTATTTTCAATTAACTTTGTATCAAACTTTATCTCAAATACATCAGGAACTTAACTTTCAAGAATTTTTTTTTTTTTAAATATTAAGAAAAGGCACACATTTAAGTAAGATATATGAAGATTCTCAATGGCAATTTTCTCTCAAATATTAAATACACCTACTTCACTTGATGGACACAGAAAACTCATAGGTCGATTATACAAACCGACAACCTAAAATATTACTAAAATGTATAAAAGCCAGACCAGAGTTTGCATCTCATTTTATTTTCAAATCAAACATAATTCCATTGTTCGAATTTATATTTGTACAGACTTATATTAATGCTTTGGCACCTTATTTTCAACTTTTATGGTTCCTACAAACACCTACAAAAACGAAACACAATAGCTGCAATATTATTTTTCGCATATAACAACACATGATATTTGTATTGGAAATCGCAAATATATCAATGGTCTGGTAGACGTTCATAATAGGCCTTTACGATTTTTTGGCTAAAAAAGACCCACTTAACTACAAGCATCAGTCGAGCTGGGGGCAATGCGGCCTGATGATAAAGAAAGCCATTGTTCCTCAAACACGCAATTTAATTTTTAAATTGCTATTCCGCAACGTTTGTTCCTAGAAGAGGGGTTTTTGCCCGTCTGGCCCATCTCTTCATGGTCGTTGAAGTTGTCTTTTAATTAAGTACCGGAGACCAATTCAAAATATTTAATGACTGGCACCACTTTATCTTATCATTTTTGTATTTTCTTCAAAAACCAAATATTTAAAAAGCAGAAAGATGACGCTATTTCTGCTAACATTAAATTGATGTAGGTACCTAATAGGTACGTTATGGTGAAATTGTTACAGAACTTCTGTAGATAGGTATAGGTACCTATTAATTTCTTATATCAGTTATTGACCATTTTTGATTTGTTTGCTCAAATCCAGATAGATAAACACCACTTGAGGCGGTATTTTATTATTTCTATTACGGCATCAGTTTATATTATTGACCTTTACTTAGGTTCCTAGATATTTCTTATCAAGTTAAACATATTTCAATATTTGATATAAGACATGCGTTAAGTAAATTCTTAAATAACAAAAAAACATTTCAATAAAGTAAATAATATTTAAGATTTCACATCAGGGTGACTTTGGCCATATAAGAAAAATAATATATGAAATAATTAAAAATGTTGTTTGAATCTTTACCTCTACCAATGACATCGAAAGAATCTACCATCCTGATTGGGTGTTTTTCAAATGGTCGGTCTAATTTTTCAAAAAAAAAAATCACACATTTTAATTTATCGTGAACCAATTTTATTATTATGTTATGGAAATTGTGCACAATCTGGCAACAACAGATAGTCCTTAAACCGACCTCCACTCTAAGCAGGGGTGCCAGATCTCACGATTTATCGTGAGATCTCATGATTTTGTATCGAATCTCACGATATGTCCCAAGAATTTCATGATATTTTAAAGTTTTGGCGGGTTTTAATAAAATATGAGTTTTTAATTGCAAATTTATTCCAGTTAAGAATTCTGCTGACAGAAATATGAGAATAAATATGTATAATTTAGGATAAAAATCAGTAATTCTTTGGTACGACGTTGGTACACAACACTGCAACCTCAGGCAACAATAAAATTTTATTAGATTAGCACTACAACGGGAGATGGCACTATTGTAGCGCGAAGCAATTGGTCGGTATTTTTTAGTAGCAGCCGCAGGGAATCACCAGGAATTCGTATTTATCCGATATCCTGTTTTTTATTATTTATTTATGTTTAAATTATAATTATAAAAAACTGTTGTTATTTGAAAATTTCCTACGAGCGTGCGGAAAAGTTACTTTTCCGCAAGATTTTTCGTTTTGAAAGTTGTACTTTTCCGCACCGTCATTCGTGCAACTGCCGTCTCGTGCGAAAAAGTACCACTTTCCGCACTTTTTAGGTAAATAACTAGAACACAAATTTTTTTATAAACAATTTGCGCGTCAGAAGTGAAAAATATAATGCCACTAGATGTCGCCACAAACGTTTTACAAGGCGAATTCCTTTCAAATTGACGCTTTTCAGTTGTCTCACGATTTCTCACGATTTTTGGCGACCAATCTCACGAATTCCTACTAAAACAATCTGGCACCACTGACTCTAAGCCTCCACTACTTGTTTAATTTCCTTTGGGCATAATCTGACAAAATCCGACATACACCGACCCAGAGATATCATCACAAAAATGAAGTTTTAGCCCCTATATACATCTCGTACTCTTTATCATAAACCTTGTTCAAAACTTCAATATTTCCCACATTTCATACAGTATCGTAAAATACACCTTCAGTACGGAAATGAAGTTCTACGCTACTGAGTCCGATAAAATTTTCGGACTGAAATATCAAATTCAACCTTTACGTTAGTACCGATAGTAGTGACAGTTTCTGCCTCTACTCTTTACTTGGTACTCTACAGGTGTACAGATCGAGTCACGCCGCGGTATAACCACACGACATAAGTAATGTAATGAGCGTTACCATACATGTGACATGAATCATTTTATCTACGACTCAGATTTTTGTTTTTTTAATGTATCCAAAATGATTCCAATTTTTCGCAACCGATTATTCAGCAAGGCCGAAAGAAATATTTCCTGAACACGTACCTACTTGCAACGCTGCAAGCACTTCCACAAGTGATATAACAAGCTAATTACATCACTACGCACTATAGTACCATAATACAACTTTATTACGTAACTCAAACGGGGTCGTATATAATAGTTATTTTCCTACGACCACATATATGAAAATGACAAAATTCGCACTGTTGTTTCCTTGGAAAGCGCTAAATATCACACACGTGCCGACAGTACTTTCAATACGCGTCCTAAAAGTACTTTCAGCACACGTGTGGAAAATACTGTTGACATTTTCGATTCGACATCACAATTTACTTTCGATACGTGCGTTGAAAGTACTTTCAGCACGTGTGTTGAAAATGAAAAGAAATAAAATAAGAGAAAATTGGTGTAAATCGGTTTCTGGTCGTAGGAAAAATGTTGTACATCACTTGTGAGAAAGCGTCTTTCATCATTTTCGCACTCGGCTACCGCCTCGCGCGAAAAAACACTCGTATGAAATTTGTCACTTTCTACACTCGTAATGTAATATATACTATTTCCTACGACCACATATACGAAAATGACAAAATTCGCAGTAGTTGGTTCTTTGGAAAGCGCTAAATATCACACGCGTGCCGAAAGGACTTTCAATACATGTGTTAAAAGTACTATCAGCACACGTGTGGAAAATATTGTTAACATTTTCGATTCGACCTCATACTCCCCTAACTCCCTCACCATCAAATTCTGGGATTGCGAGTGACGTCACTATCAGCAGCTGATAGTGATGACGTCACCCGCAGACCTCGATTGTATGCTTGCGATTCAGGCTGTCCTAGTAAGTTAATTTTTTCGTCAATTTTAAATGTAGAAAAGGTGATTTTAGGTCTGTTCTCACAGAAGAAATTAATGGCGTTTTCTATTTGTCAATCAGTGAGTGTATCCGCATCTTTTTCTAAACGCATGTGACATGTAAAGGATAAGGATACATTTTTTTGCACTGGTTCGACAAATGGAAATCGCTGTAAGTGTTCTTGATCCTCAAATATCCCAAAATTTGATGTTGGGGGAGTTATGGCACAAATGACACATCACATAATCCAGCAAGAGATTATGCCTCGTTATCCTCGCGAAAAATTGCCTAATGTAAAACTGCCATACTCCTAGCGTTTTGCACGGAACCGAACGTGTCAAACTGTAGCTGGAGTACTTCGGAGTAACTCGGGAGCGCTCAAAGAGTGGCACCCGAAAGCAGCTCTTAAGTGAGGATAGGCTATCTTGTAGTACCTACTAGTGTGTATCAGCCTTTCATTATCTTCATCAAGCTGTAGATACATCTATTTTCATTATAAAAGAAATTAAAATTAATGCTTCTACTGGCATAAAACTTTATAAACACTAAAATTCGAAAAATACATACCGTGCGTTCATTATTTTGATCTGAGTTCTCCGAGATTGAATTTAGTTGTATTCCTTTCAAGAGCTTGAAACACTCGAGCTACTCACTCCGGGGTTTAGTCGCCCCCGATTTGCAGGGAATAGATGCGTGGTGCAACTAACATTTTTCGAAAGGAATAAGCGCGTGAAGCCCCGGAGCTGTTCCGGAGCTCGTCCTAGATGTGAAACGAATACAACTTTTATCGTTCATATTCAAAAAGAGTACTCGGTGCAGGCAGATTCGCGTTCGTTTATTAAAATTTCGGGCACTCTGATAGAGCGTTCGACTGCTCTGCTTGCTCGCTAGTCACGCGATTACGGCTCCGTTCAGCACGCTTGCTTTTTGAGCAAAATACCGAACGCAAGGTTAATCCAAATGATCCGAGATTACCTGTTCTGGCAGCTTGGAGCTTTGGTCACTAGAGGCCGCTATGATCTGTTGGAGAGCAAGGTATATGTTAAATTTGATTTCCAATAAGTTAAGAGGGTTGACGTCACAAGTATGCTCGACTTGCAGAAAAACACCGGGAAAAGAAGGAAAGGAAACAACTCATATTAAAAACACAATTTTCTATTTAATATTGTATGAACGCATTGAAAACATTTATGACAGTATACGCCTAAAACCTGTTTCATAATGAACTTCATTATGATACAGATTTTTCAGCCACTGGAATCGAGTTATTTTGAACATGAACAATAATATGTTTATATAAAAATAACAGACTTGTTTTGGAATTTTGGATTGTTTCTATTGGTATTTACTAAAAGAAACAACAAAAAATTAATAAATCGGGTGCGGTATTTATGCCCAAATGGCGTCTAGATCTTAATTTTTGAAATTGTCAAGTTTTCAACATTGTCATCAGTTGAGAAGCTTCTTATAAAATAAATATGTTTTTCGTTTATCAATGGAAGTACAAAAAATATAGTGTATGCAACTCCCATGTAATGGCCATTAATACACTCGCATCTTATATATGACCATTGTATAATATACTATTACATTATAATACAAGTGTAGAAAGTGACAAGTTTCATACAATTGTCTTTTCACACAAGTGTATGAAAGAGGCTTTCTCACAAGTGATTAACAACATTTTTCCCACGTCCAGAAACCGATTAACATCAATTTTCTCGTATTTTATTTCTTTTCATTTTCAACACACGTGCTGAAAGTACTTTCAAACCACGTATTGAAAGTAAATTGTGATGTCGAATGTATGACACAATTGACACATCACGTAACCCAGCATAATCAGATTATGCTTGATTATCCTCGCGAAAATATGCCTATTGTATTTGTATTGCCAACATAATGTCATTTTGATTTTTATGTTAAAAAAAACAGACTTTACTTGGTTTCACTACAATCCGTGCGTTCGGTATTTTGATCTGAGATCTCCGAGCTTGAATTTACTGTTTGTTTATTTAAAAAGTGTACTCGGTGCAGGTTCATTCACGTTCGTTTATTAAAACTTCGGGCACTCGGATACAGCGTTCAACTGCTCCGTTTGCTCGCTGGTCATTTTTTATCATAAATCTACGACTAAATTATGACCGCCGGCGCAAACAGGTGACGACGTAGTTGATGACGTTGTCAATGGTGCTACACAATGGCCGCGATTCCCAAAAACAAGTCCCATGAGCAATTCCGCGTAGGAGTGTGTATTTTCCTTGCCCATGGCCATGGGAAAACCAATGCCAGTCACCAAATTTGTTGGAGTGAGTTCTGCCATTCAACAAATGAAGATTATTACAACACAATCCTTGCTTCTACGTTGGTTGAAACCTGAAAAAAAACTTGTTTCAACAACTTCTAGGCAATTTTACACTATCAACGAATAAATTAGTAAGTGGAATTCAATGCCGGTAGGAGTATGTCGCAAAATTCAATACATTTTTGTTGAAATTTTGCTCAATTTACGTGAATATTACCGTAAATAAAAAATGACTAGCACACAAATGACGTCATCAGTTTTTGATTTGAAATCGCCTTTTCATTCGGCCTCTCTGCCAAAGTTCTGTCAGTTGTCAATTTTTGTTCAACTTTTTTTAGGTTATAATTCAAAGTTTGAAGAAATTTCTCCTCAACTGTGTTATAAACATGGAAGGGGTTTGTTTTAAGTAGAATATTTTTAGGGGATTCCCCCGTGTTTCGTTTTTATCAAAATAAAAAGTACCAGTTTAATATGCGCTGGCACATTTTCGTTTAGCTGACGTTTACTTTTAGTAGTTAATAGTTGTTACTCCTTTGTGATATTTAGTACTGCGAGGCTGTGGTACTCCTTAATTATTGAATAAATCCTTTATTGAGTGTTTTTATATAAGTTTAGGGTAAGTACCAAAAAGTACTTAAGTGTCCATCCATTAATTTAGGTGTCTCATATCGCATAACTATTCACAAACATCTGCAAGATGGAATTTCGCCCCTTTCATATATTCATAGTCCCATATTTCTATAAAAAAAGCCCTTGGGATCCATAAGGTTTTATGTCATTGAAGCCGCCCCTCGTGAAATTATCTTATGAACTTTAGAACCATTTTGTAATGTTGTCTTTTCATTTCCAAAGAATAAGCGGATTTTAAAACACTTATCATAATGTAACAATGGTTTTCAGTATGGTGCCTGACTAATAATAATTTATCAGATAAATAAATGCGGATGACGCAGTTTTCAGTTTTTAATGCACTGCGACATTATAACTTTATCCTTCATAAATTCCATAACTATAAGATTAGTTTATTGCATTGCATATCAGTCAGATTTTGTTTGGTCCAATCATTTATAATAATTTCATATAAAATTGTGTATTTATATCAGTATTTCTTCTTTGTGTTATATCTTATACTTACAGTGTTTTTTAGATAATTTTTGAACATGGAAGGTGGTTGGATTAATGCTACTGGTTTGCGTACAGCACCTGCATTGAAGCCTTTCAATTTAAATCCTAATGCAAATGTATTTGTACCAAAAAATGTTGAGAATAATGGTATGTACTTATTTATTTCATTATTTTTATACGAGTTTTTATATTTATACATTTAATATATTTATCTTTATCTTCCTTGCTTAATGAATACCTACCTGCTCATTGTTAATTTTTCATTACAAGCTGGGTGTACAGGGTGTTTCAAATTCGGGGCACATCATATTGCAATCTCGGAAACTGTGAGAGATACAGGGCAAAATTGCATAATTTGATGCTTATCAAAATGCTGCTTTCACCAACTTTGTATCTTTCACCAAGATCCCAATGATGCGGTTGAAATTTGAAACACCCTCTCGCCCTGTACACCTTGAGAGAAAATTTTGGCCTTAAACCATTTGATTCATTGAAAATCTTTATGAAAAGTGAGCATACGATGCAAAAACTGCACTTTTGGGATTCTTAACATTATCTTGAGTGCCACATTCCTATTCTAATAAATTAAATGGATTTTGGTCACAAGAGTCCAGTAGTAGTAGTGAAAATGTGACTTTGCTCTTTTGCAGAATTTTATGAAAATCTTTTTATTATATTTGTTGTACCTACTTACTTTTACCATTAACCAAAGATGTTGAATTTACAATAATTATGTTTCTTTCATTTGATTTGGATTTAAACTATTATAGATTTTATTCTATTCAGGATCATCTGCTGAAACTCCACTACCTCCAGCTCCTTTTCGTCCAGAAATTCGACAATCTATGCAAAATTCTTCAGAAATGACAAACGTTATACCTCCTGCTTTTTACCCAACACAAATAACTGATTCACATGCACAGTATATTCCTGCCAATCCAATTTATGGCCAAGGATTTATACCAAATTGTGTTGTTGTGTGTGCAAATAATTATGTTCCGTTTCCTCAAAACCAGTTTATTCAAATTGAAAATTTGAAACTACAAGAAACACAACAAATGTCTCTAGATGATCAATCAAATACTAATCAGCTAAGTGTTACTTCATTAGATGAAAGTAACTACAATGATGATTCAAGGAAACCCAGATTAGAAGAAGGAAATAAAAGATTAGTTTCAGATAGAGATAGTAGACAGTCAGAAGAATCTGATCAGGAAAGATCATTTAGTGCTTCAAACGATGAACTGAATAATCATACGCTTGATATTAATGTCTCTCAGTCTTGTTGTGGACCAATGAGAAGTGGAGAATCGTCAAGAGACAATAATGAACTTTCCTGGAGTGAACAACATGCTAATTGTACGTCTGTGGGACATATTGACCCAAGACAACCAGATTTTCATCGGAATGACAGAGGTAAAAGATTTTTCAGAGAAACTAATACATATTCTAATAGAGGCCACAAAAATTGGGGATATCAAGAAAAATTAGGTGATCATGCAAATGAAGAAAGTTTCAATAAGAATTCTGACAGACAAATACAACATCATGAGACATATAAGGGTCGTAGTGAAGGTGGCTATCGTGGTCGATATTTCAAAGGATATAATAACTCAAGTAATAACTTTTCTTATAGAGGAAGAGGCTACAAACATTCAAGATATCAGGAAAAATCAGCAGATCTTTCAAATGAAGAATATTTGAATGAAAGCTCTGATAGATTTATTGAAAAAATACAAGGTTATAATGAAGATGATTCTAGAAGAGCCAGAGAAAACCGGCCTTTTAGAGGAAGTGATAATTTCTCTTCTGGAAATCGCAGAAATGATTTCAATAAAAACTATAATAGCCATGAAGTGGGGAGAATGAATAAGCATTCTTCTAATGCAAATGATAAAACTTCAGATGATAGAGACAGCAAAAATTTGACTCAGAAGAATTCTGTCGAAAAACCTTTTGATCAGGGACATGATAAAAATGATCTGAGATCGCCAAAAGAATATGATCAAAGAAGGGACAAGGAAACTTGGCATAATAAAAAAAGGGATTTTAAACATGAAGAACCAAGCGATAATAACCGAGAACATGGAGATAGCAATAACATAGTTGAAGAGACAAAATATAAACATTCATCAGGAAGAAGCAACAAAAATTCAGAAGAATCAACTATTACAGCAGAGAAATTAGTAAAACCTTCAAATCAAGAACCATTTGGTCAGATACGTGATGAAATGCGGCCAAATTTACACAACAGGGGCACAGAAAAAGGAAACTGGAAGATGGAAAGGAATAGACATAGTTACAATAAAGATTTTGAACATCAAGAATTAAAGAAAACTAACCCAGAACATAGAGATTCATCAGGAAAATATAGAAGTAGCAGCAAAAATTCAGAAGAAACAAATTTTACAGGAGAGAAATTGGTCAGACCTTCAAATCAAGAACAATGTGGTCAGATACGTGATGAAAATGATCAAATGGGGCCAAATTTACACAACAGAGGCACAGAAAGAGGAAACTGGAAGATGGAAGGAAATAGACGTAGTTACAATAAAGATTTTGGACATCAAGAATTAAAGAAAACTAACCCAGAACATAGAGATTCATCAGGAAAATATAGAAGTAACAATAACGCAGGTGAAAAGGAGTTAGAAATATCAAAATCTAACTATGATAGAAATAATGCGTTTTCGGAAAATACACAGGAATCTATTGGAAGTAAAAAAGAAACCAAGATTCAACAAGCAACTTATAGTGAAAAAAACCAAAACCAAAAAAGTTATGAAAATCCTAAAGAAGAAAATGATTGGAGTGATAAAAACAAAAAATCAAACTTTGATAAAAGAAGTAGACATAACCAGGAGTTTTCAGAAGATTTCAAAAAAAAAACTTATGACAAAAGGAAGAGAAACGTGGATCTGGAAGAGGAGAGTCCAGAAAATAAATTTAATAATTTAAATATTCAACCAAGAAAGTCTGAATCAAGAAGAGAAAATAAAAATTGGAATATAAAAAATGATAACACAAGTAATAAAGGTCGTGACAACTATAATTTTGAAGCAAGAGATGACAAAAATCTAGAAAATAACATTGAAACCCCGGTTGAAGAAACTTGCCAAAGTTCTTATGAACATGATGTTGGTGATACAAATGTACATGATTCTTTGGTGGAACTAGATTCAGAAGCAATTCAACACCCCAAAGCACATGCAAAGAAAGAAGGACTGAGTAAAGAAAAAGATAAAAGAAACGCACACAAAAGTTCATCTAAATATCATCAGTCATATTCTGATACACGTAATAGTGATAATTTTTCACTTATGGAAAGTCTTTTGGCTAAAGAAAATGAAATGAAGATGCAAAATAGGGTTATTCAAGAAAATTCTCCACCAGTCAAACATGACGACAAAAGGAATAAGAAAGATACAAGGCGAAAAACAGATGATATTGAAACTAAGAAATTTTTAGATCCCAGGATGGAGAGAAAAAAAGAAAATATTGTAGATTGTAGTAAGCTTATGAGGGTAACAGGACCTAGAGAAAGTTCCACACCAGTGTAAGTAACTTGAATCAGTTTGCTTTTTGAAATCTACTAGTTTTTATTTTTTTTATTTCAGTGTCACTTCCTATTTGGACGACAGTGTAGAAAAAGAAAAGAGGGATAAGGAATATGACATGTGGGACAATCACTGGGAGGAAATTGATGATTTTAAAATTGTTTGCGAAATTCAAGGCAATCTTTTTGAACAACCAAAAGATTTCTCTTTGGCTCATTGTGTGGCTGAAGATCTTAGAATGGGAAGTGGGATCGCTGTTGATTTCAAGTACGTAAGTTAAAATGTTTGGGATACATTTGGATGATTTTTTTATAAATACTTATGTTTCAAAACGCTAATTCTTTTTTAGGCGCGAGTTCAAAAATTTACCCAATCTTCTAGATCAAAGGGCTAAGCAAGGTGGTTTGGCTACTATACATGATCAGGCAAATGATCGATTTGTTTACTACCTGGTAACAAAAAAAGACTCTACTGGAAAACCAACTTATTATACTTTGTGGAAGTCATTGTTTAAAATGAGAGATCACATTAAGGAAAATAAAGTAAGTCAAATAATTATTTTAATAAAATGTAACATTGTGTTATTCAGGTGACAAAGTTAGCAATACCAAGATTGGGCTGTGGTCTAGACAGGCTAGAATGGGATAAAGTGAAAGCAATGTTGGAGTATTTGTTTACGGACATGAAGATTGAAATTAGAGTTTGTAACTTTCAACAGGTAAGACAAGATTTTTTCACATTCAGGCCTATGATGTATCATTTTCTGTTATTTTAACAGCAACGTTAAGTTATCTGTCACTGTTTATTCTACACGTAAAAATAGAGACACATATAGATTTTGAGCTATAACACAACTGTTAAAATAACAGGAGAGAATACATCACAGCCATGAAAGTCAGATGCTTCAAAATTGAAAAGCTTACATGTTTTAAGATAATAGTAAATTATAAGGCAGTAAGTGTAGATCAATTTTCAGAACTTCGGTAAAACAAAGAAAAAACTGCAGACCTCACCAGACAACAAAAAAGAGAAAAAGCAGAAAGGTCGCAGCAAAAAATAAATATTTTTTCAAATATTCTAAGGGTGGGTGGTGAGGATTATTAATAATGTCAAGAGAAATATGATTTTTTGAATCTCTATTGTACTTTTTCTATTATTGCTTTTTGTGCTTGGTGTGGGCATGTGGCATGGTGCTTTATTGCAGGAAGATCTTGAAAAACTACCCTAACATTTTGGGAATCATATCATTTGACGGGGACTTTTCAATTCCTTAAAATCAATTTTCCAGTTGTGGAAAATTCCCATCAATTTCAGATTATCATTATTGGAAATTGTTTTTTTTTTTTTGAAAATAATGGAAATAATCTTTATTATTAGCCAAATTTCCCCTTCAAAATGATCATGCATTTCATTTATTCAACCGAATTTCTGAGATTCTAAATGTTTCACTGTGGCTTTTAATATCCCATCTGTCATTTTTCATCTTTCCTTTTTTAGTTTGAACACGCCGACTATAAATCAAAATGCAAATTAGTCATTGAGGAAGTTCCAGTCACGAAAATCGCTCCGAGTACTTTGATATTATATCTAGCCACTACAAAAGGCGAAGAAGATGATATAATTAGGAATATGTCGAAAAAATTCAACTTTTGGCCATCTTTCAAGAAGCAAGAAAAAACTTTGGGTGACATTGTGTATTTTGACGATAAAGTTCAAAATTATGGCATTTGCGCTTGCGTTGTGAGGAAAACTCGACGAGAACCTATAAGTTTTCTTACGCTACACTCTTGCTTACAAAAAATTAACAAAAAGAACAAGGAATTTGGCAATAATTGTTTTGAATATGTCGCTTTGCAGTGGCTGGATTCGTATGATTATTTTGACGATTCAATTAACCAAAAAATCATTACAATGCTTATTAATTTTTTGAGGAATGTTGACGTGTATATTTGCAGGGGTGATTTTGAAGAGCCTTAGCATTTAGTAAACATTTTTTGCACACTTTCTATGTAGATGTGGAAATCATTGCTTGAAGTATAGAATGAATTACTAACTAACGCTTGAGAGTAACAGGGTTTAATTTGACATAATATAAAAATTGCTTGGGTTTTTATTACCGCACTTTATACAAAGTTTTTTTGGCTTAAGTTACTAATTACAATGTATGATGGGGAATGGTTGAATTAGAAATAAATCTTTTTGTAATTTTTTAGTGTTTATCTGCCATAGGTGCCTAAATATATTACATGTTATGCTTTTTATATTAAATGTTTTTATAAGTGATCTGTCATGAAGGATCGCCAGTATAATTACATATTATTGTATTAAAACAAAATAAGAAATATTAGACTTTTTTTGACATTAGAATTTATCTTAAGAGTATATTAATGTTATTTGTTATTTAATAGACTAATATTATACTTATTATAATATGTATTTTATTAGGGTAGGTAAGTATTAAAAAAAAATTGTGAATAGAAACTGAAATTTTATTCAACTACATATTAACATTTTTTGGGTGATATTTTCTATTTAAATTAGTAAAACCCATAGGGGATCTTATAGTATATAACAAATAAAAAAATGTATAAATAAATACTCTGGCAGTTGTGTTTTTCATTTAGTTCTAGATGGCCTGTAATTTGCAATGTTTTCAGATTTATAGTTTTTGAGCAAATTGAGTTTGAAGTTTTTGACAAAATTTGCACTAACATTCAACTTTGAGGCTCAATTGCTCAAAAACTAATCGAGCTATCGAACTCAATTTATAGAGAATTTAATTCTTTTTCCAATGGTATATAATTTCTTTCAATTTACTCGAAATTTACCAAAGATATCTGCAATTGTTCATGACCATGTCAGGATTTTGAAAATTTCCAGAGTTTAAAATGGCCATTTGGAATTGATATTAGGGTTGTTTTCCACTAATTTTGACCCGCTCTATCGATTCATTAGGTCAAATTGAGCAAAACTGTTTTTCATAAGGGTAGGTACCCCCTTTGAATTCTGATTTCAAAATATTCAAACCCCAATTGCTCGGTAACCGTTGAGCAAATTGCATTAAAATTTCTAAAATTTGTAGCTTTTATTAAGTTCTGAATGGCCTGTAATTTACAATGTTTTCAGATTTAGAATTTTTGAGAAAATTGAGTTTGAATTTTTTGACAAAATTTGCACTAGAATTCAACTTTGAGGCTCAATTGCTCAAAAACTATTCGAGCTATCGAACTCAATTTTGCACAGATTTATAGAGAATCTAATGCTTTTTCCAATGGTATATAATTTCTTCCAATTTACTCGAAATTCACCAAAGATATCGGCAATTGTTCATGACCATATGTCAGGATTTTGAAAATTTTTCCAGAGCCAAAAATAGGATTTTCTTTTTATTTTTGTTTCTGCTTAAAATGGCCATTTGGAATTGGTGTCAGGGTTGTTTTCCACCTATTTTCACCCGCTCTATTGATCATAAGCGCAACTAGGTTCCAAATTTCGTAGAGATTCGTAAAAAAAAGTTAGTTTCACAAGAGTTTGTATTGACGTCATCATTTGCCTTCTTTTTTAAAAAATAGGTTTTTTTTATGTCTGAAATTTCAAACAAACATAGTTTGTTTCACGGCACGAATAAGGTTCTTACTTACGTTATCAATGACGTCATAACTTAGAGAAAAAGTTAAGTCATAGATTAATTCATAGAGCACCTTCGGAATTATTGCTTAGAATAAAGTTTATTCAGTTATCCGAAAATATATAAATAAATTTCTCCTGGAGTGATTTTTCACTGGAAAATTTTAAAATTTTCCTCTAATGATCTCCTCATACTTTCCTCTTTCTTCTGAAGAAATTTCAAAATTTTCCCGTTACCAATTTTCCAGAAAAAATTAAAATGTAAGCGGTGAATTTTCCTTAATTTTGCCTGAATAAGTCAATTTTCCAGAATTTTTCCTGGAGTGATTTTTTACTGGAAAATTTTGAAATTTTCCTATAATGAGCTCCTCACTTACCTCTTTCTCCTACAAAAATTTAACAATTTTTGCTTGCCAATTTTCAGAAAAAAATTGAAATGTAAAAGGATGAATTGTACTTAAAAAAGTCAATTTTCCAGAACTTTCCTTGGAGCGATTTTACACTAGAAAATTTTAAAATTTTCCTATAATGAGATCCTTATTTTCTTCTTTCTCCTGGAAAAATTTCACAAATTTTGCTTTATTAGTTTTCCAGAAATAAATTGAAATGTGAGAGGATGAGTTTTTCTTAATTTTACTTGAAAAAGTCAATTTTCAAAATTTTTCTTCTGCTAGTTTTTTGTTTTATTTAAATAAAATTATCTTTTTAATCTTTTTGAGCGACGCCTATAATTTTTCATATTTTTTTTTTGAGAAAAATTTTTGATTCTTTTTCCCAAAATTTTTTTTTATTTACGAGAAAAATGTTTGAATTTTTTAATTTTTTTTTTCTGAAAAAGAATTTTTTTTTTTTTTTTTGAGAAAATGTTTTTTTCGAGTTTTTTTTTCTGAAAGATTCATGATTTTTGGAAATTATCATGAATTTCGTGATTTTTGTAAATTTCGTGATTTTTGTAAATTTTCATGATTTTTGGAAGTTTTCATGAATTTTTATGATTTCTGTAAATTTTCATGATTTTCATAAAATTCTATTATCTACATATTATTATTTTTGTAAATTGTCATGATTTTTGTAAATTTTCATGATTTTTGTGATTTTTCTAAATTTTTACGATTTTCGTGATTTTTGTAAATTTCTATAATTTTTTATGCATTTCGTGATTTTTAGAAATTTTCATGACTTGTGTGAATTTTCATGATTCTTGGAAATTATTATGATTTTTATGATTTTTGTAAATTTTTATGATTTTCGTAATTTTTGTAATTTTCCTGATTTCTATGATTTTTTCGAATTTTTGTAATCTTTTATTTTCTTAAATTTATATAATTTTTGTAAATTTTTATGATTTTTGATTTTCATAAATTTCTATGTAAATTCTGTGAATTTAGTGTTTTTTTTTTCTATTTTGTGAATTTTTATGAATTTTGTAAATGTATTAATTTTGTGAATTCTTTAGGACTTAATAAAATCATAGAAGTTCAGAAAATAAGTAAAATAACGGAAAGTTACAGAAATCACAAAAATTATAAAAATTTATGAAAAACACAAAAATTCATGTAAATCATAAAAATTTACGAAAATCACAAAATTACACAAAAGTTCAAGAAAATCATAAAAATGAAAATTGAAAATTACAGAAATTAAAAAAAAATCATAAAAATTAATGAAAATCATAAAAATTTAAAAAAATACTAAAAATTCAGAAAATCATAGATCAAGATTTACAAAAATCAATGAAAATTATTAAAAATCATAGAAATTCAAAAAAATCAAAAAAATTATAGAAATTTATGAAAATCCTGAAAATTATAAAAATCATTATGAAAAACACAAAAAATCATAAAAATTCAGAAAATTATAAAAACCACAAAAATTTTAAAGTACAGAAAAAATCACAAAAAGCCACATAAGTTTAGGGAAAACAAATCAAAAATTTGAAAAATTGCAATAATTTAGAAAAATCATAAAAATTCCAAAAATGTGAAAATCACGAAAAATCACAAAAGTGTATGAAAAAAAAAAAAATTGGAAAAATCACAAAAATCATGAAAATTCAAAAAATAATGAAAATTTATGAAAATTACAAAAATCATAAAAATTTACGAAAATCATAAAAATTCTACAAAACATAAATTTTATAACAATCAAAAAATTCAAGAAAATCATAGAAATTTAAAAAAACACACAAAATTACGAAAATCACAAAATGTCATAAAAGTTTTCTTTTGGAAATATTTCACAATTTTTGCTTTGCCAATTTTCCAGAAAAAAATTGAAATGTGAAAGGATGAATTTTGCTTAAAAATAGTATATTGTGTATTTAGGTGGAAAAGTGACACATTCTTGGCCAACGGTGTAAGTTGACGGGCGAGGCGTAGCCGAGGCCGGCAAACACCGAAGGCCGAGAATGTGCTTTTCCACCGAAATACACATACTATTTTTTCTGCGATCGGTTAAATACCTGTTAAATGTTTGTCTTCTAGTTCCAATTATTCAGCAGTACGAGAATCACTTTTCCGGCCTAGGCCGGAAAAGTCTTTCCCGTATTGTTATTCATTGATTCCTTAGCAACTATTGAAACATAATTGAAATACCAGAATATTGAATTTTGCGATCTGTCAACCGGTCAAAAATTATGACATTTCTTGTCAATTGCAGAAAAAGTCAATTTTCCAGAACTTTTCTTCAAGTGATTTTTCAGTACAAAATTTTGAAATTTTCCTATAATGAGCTCCTTATTTTCTTCTTTCTCCTGGAAAAATTTCACAAGTTTTGCTTTATTAGTTTTCCAAAAATAAATTGAAATGTGAGAGGATGAGTTTTTCTTAATTTTACTTGAAAAAGTCATTTTTTCAGAATTTTTCCTGGAGCGATTTTCCATTGGAAAATTTTCAAATTTTCTTATAATGAGCTTCTGACTTTCCTCTTTTGCCAGTTTTCCAGAAAAAAATTGAAATATGAGTTTTTCTTAATTTTACTTGAAAAAGTCATTTTTTCAGAATTTTTCCTGGAGGGATTTTCCACTGGAAAATTTTGAAATTTTCCTATTATGAGCTCCTCACTTTTCTTTTTCTTCTGGAAAAATTTCACTATTTTCCTTTTGCCAGATTTCTGAAAAAAAAAATTAAAATATAAGAGGTGAATTCTTCTTAATTTTGAGTGAGGGATTCATTTTTTTTCTATCTCTAATAAATAAAGGGTGTTGTCATAAGAAAGTGTCCTATTTGGACGACCCTGTACAGGGTAGTCAGAAAATAGAAAAATATACAAGGTGAGAAAAAAATGGCACCTCACTATTTTTTTATAATTTTTATGTTTTTTTCAGATCAAGCAAGTCATATTACAGTCAAAAGATACCCTTTGTTGTCACAAACAAACCTGCCAAATTTCAAAAAAAAATATTGGAAAAGGAATTTTTGAGCTAAAAAAAACCTTTTTTTTTCAAAACTTTGACACCCTGTATCTCAGAAATTACGCATTTCCAGATACATGTTGATGAACCGTACTTTGGAAACACCCTGTATATTTTCCCATTTTCTGACCACCCTGTACATGCTAGTTCTAATTTTAATAATTTAATATATTTTTATCAAGAAGTAGAAACTATTATAATGAATAACTTTTTTTCGTAAAATTGATAATAAAAAAGTTTCCCATATGCTGCGAACTTAAGTGGACACACTGTATATTCTAATTTTAGACTTAAGGTATTTAAATGAATTAAATAAAAAAATTCTAAACACTTTGTTCTTTTACCATCATTCTTCCATAATCCCCAAATAAAACATCATTAAAATACTTTCGATATCATTTTTATTATTACAGACAATCAGATAAATTACATAAAAAATTAAGTGAATATCTTATCTGGGATTCACCACAAAATACTTTAAAGTTAAAAATTACAACATTAAAGCTGCTCAATTCATTCCCTACATCTAACTTAAAAAAAAATTTAAACATTGGGCTTGAAGCAGGTAAAATTTCACACAAATAATAATTTAATAATACTTTCATCCTCATCTGAATATGCTCCTTTCACTTTCATCCAAGACTTTTCATTTTATTGAGCACTTCCTTAAGTTTAAGTAAATTAAATATTGCATCAATGTCAAACAAAAAAAACGAAAAGAACATACAAAGAATCAAAAAAATATATCTTAAAACACAACAAAATTAATTGAATAATTTTTACAGAAAATACTGAAATCCAATTAAGTTAAAATGGAACATTTTGCCCATTAAAATTGTGCAGTAACAAAGTGTACCGACAGCTAAAAATAAAATCTCCTTATTTTCTAACCATGGTAAATACACCACAAAATATTAAGTAAAAAACTAAATAATGCACGTTCCGTTATTACTAAAATGTATTAGTATACAATTGCATGGTATACATTAATAGCTAGTATACGTATTTTGAAAAGGGAAGATTGTTTACTTGATTTTGTCGGTAAAGCTTCTACCAACAAAATTTATTTCAAGCCGTAATTAACTAAAAACGCACAAGTTACACCCAAGTTCATCTTAAAGACGTCACAGAAGGCCCGCCAAAGAAGGATTATTTTTACTGTTCTAGTTTCGGATACATGCTGTCTAGAGATCTGTAAAAAGATTGGAATCTTGGTATTTAAGAATTATTTGAAATTAGAAGGAGCAAAAATAATCTACAGGGCATGCAAACAAAAAATTGAAACATTCTTCATAACAAAAATTGACAGGTGCAAATGAGGCTTTGTTTGATAGTTGGCAAATGAATATTAATGCTGTTCTAATATTTCTATGTCCTTGTTTTCCTCAAAGTAATATTATACCAACAATTTCTTTCACCTTTGTATAGTGAATTACTGTTTCTATAAGTATACTAGCACATGCAATCTACCATCACACCAAACAAAAAAAAAACATCAAGCGACAACACAAAAACCTATTACTGGGCACCAAAAAAAGGTTGAAAGAATTTAAGCATCAAAGCAAAAAAAAAAATGAGTCTCATTCGCTGCAGCCATAAGCTCAAAAACTAGGACAAGGTTTATCAAAATAAATAAATAAAAGATTATAATTTGTTTCTTATTTTGGATAAACATTGTCCTTTAATCAGTGCCTTCACCTACTTATAAGTCAAACTTATGGCGACAGCTCCTGTCCGTGCATAGGATCGTACCCACAGCTACTGGCGTCGTACGCTGAGCCCTGGTCGTAGGCGGAACCCATCGAGTAGCCCATGGAATCCTGGGGCGGCGCTGGCGACATCATCGGAGTCGGGGTGCCAGAGTACGGTGACGCGCCAGCCGCCTTCTTAGCAGCGTACAGGTTGGCCTCCTCCTGCGCCTTGCCTATGTTCTTTTTGTACCTGAGAGAGAAAATTCGAAATTTCTACTTGGGCTCTTTTTTTTTTTTTTTCACCGATTTGTTTGCTGGGATGACGATTTTTCTTTTGCTGTTTCAAATGGAACAAAATGGAATTTATTTGTTTAAAATACTTTTCTTAAATTTGCTTAGACAAAAATTGAAAAAAGTCGAATATATTTTCCCATTTGTTCTATTCAACAGTAAAGACCAGCTTTCAATACATGACACGTATTTTGAACAAACAACAAATCTTAAAAACGAAGCAGCAATAACATAATGACAAAACAGGTGCTGTTTTTAAAAAGAGTTTGTTTAGAGAGTTCGAATTGTCTGCATTGAAACATACCTACCTGTGTTCCGCTTGTACCTACCAAATAAAACTAGCCTGAATATTTAAAAACAAAACATCTTCCCTAATATTATTACTATTTAAGAGTTATTAGAATCAATATAAGGACATGGAGTTACTTTGTGCATCCATAGTATAGAATTGATCAAACAGTACTGAAACTTGTATTTCCAACTACAGTACAAAAGGTAAAGTTTCCCAGATTTTTTATATTCAAAACACAAGTTTCAATAACTCATTTTGCCAAAAGTTAAACAAGGACTTTCCTTAATATTGCACAAAATAATTTAAAAATTCCAATAACTCTCAACTAGTAATATTTCATTTTTGAAATTAATGAAAAATAAAACTAAGCAAAAAAACAAACAGAAGAAATTCTCACCTGATCCTCTTATTGCCGAACCAATTCGAGACCTGGCTAACAGTGATACCACATTTCCTCGCCAATTCCTCCTTGGCCTCTTCACTAGGGTAAGGATTGCTTAGGTGCGAATAAAAGTATTCGTTTAAAATTTCAGAAGCCTGCTTGCTGAAATTTCGTCTTTTACGGCGGGCGTCCAAAAATCGTGATCTGAAATCAAAGAATCCAAGTTTTAGAAACAAGTATTTGCAGAAAGAATTTATGGGTTTACCTCAGTATCATCACTGCTTCACAAGTAGACTGTTTCAGCTGCATCTGAATCGAACTGAACTTTTTATGGATAATTTGCACCATTCTTTCAATTTCTTTTGGGGTAATGGGCCTCGTTCTTGACTGTTCTCTTAGCAAATTCATTACGTGTGTAGTAAACTCATTACAAGCCTGCAACAGAGAAAAATCAATAAAAACATGTTTGATAAATGGAAAATTAAGACATTTTGTCTTTGAGTTGGTTTAAATTACCCAAGAGGTAAACCACCATCCCAGAATTGGTGCAAATAATTCCTCAAAGGGG
The DNA here is from genome assembly GCA_917834065.1 of Ceutorhynchus assimilis. Lineage (NCBI taxonomy): Eukaryota > Metazoa > Arthropoda > Insecta > Coleoptera > Curculionidae > Ceutorhynchus > Ceutorhynchus assimilis. The sequence continues at coordinate 53,528,817 of OU892279.1, forward strand.
AATTTTTTTCTTATAATTCCTCAAAATTCCTGCAAATTCCTCCAAATACCCTATCACAAATTCCTCCAAATACCCCAGCACGAACTTCTCCAAATACCCCACAAATTCCTCTAAAAAAAGGGAAAATTTTGAAACTTTCTGCATGTAAAGAGGAAGGTGAGAAGAACTTTTTCCCAAAATTTAAAAGTTTTCCAGAGGAAAACAGTGACATGAAAAATCCTGGAAATTAACCTACACAAACTGAATTATTTGAAAATACAGTCTCACACATTTCAAAGCTCGTTTCAAAGTTTTCCTGGAAAACTAGTGAAGGGAACATTTTGAAACTTTTTGCATGTAAAAAGGAAGGTGAGGAGCAAATTTTCCCAAAATTTCAAATTTTTCTAGTGGAAAATAACAACATAAGGAATATTGGAAATCAACCTACAATAACTGAATTAATTGAAAATACAGTCTCACATATTTCAGAGTTTTCCTAGAAAACTAGTGAAGGGAAAATTTTGAAATTTTTTGCATGTAGAGAGGAAGGTGAGACGCTCATTTTCCCAAAATTTCAATTTTTTCCAGTAGAAAACAGCAACATGAAAGATCTTGGAAGTCAACCTACAAAAACTGAATTAGTTGAAAATACAGTCTCACATATTTTAAAGTTTTCCTGGAAAACTTGTAAAGGGAAAATTTTTAAACTTTTTGCATGTAAAGAGAAAAATGAGAAGCTCATTTTCCCAAAATTTCAAATTTTTCCAGTAGAAAATAACAACATGAGGAATATTGGAAATCACCCTACAATAACTGAATTAGTTGAAAATACAGTCTCCCACATTTCAAAGTTTTCCTAGAAAACTTGTAAATGGAAAATTTTGAAACTTTTTGTATGTAAAGAGGAAGGTGAGAAGCTCATTTGCCCAAAATTTCGAAATTTTCCAGTGAAAAATAGCAACATGAATAATCTAGGAAATCAACCTACAATAACTGAATTAATTGAAAATACAGTCTTACACATTTCAAAGTTTTCCTGGAAAACTAGTGAAGGGAACATTTTGAAACTTTTCGCATGCAAAGAAGAAGGTGAGAAGCTCATTTTCCCAAAATTTCAAATTTTTCTAGTGGAAAATAACAACATGAGGAATATTGGAAATCAACCTACAATAACTGAATTAATTGAAAATACAGTCTCACACATTTCAAAGCTTTCCTGGAAAACTAGTGAAGGGAAAATTTTGAAACTTTTTGCATGTAAAGAGGAAGGCGAGATGCTCATTTTTCCAAAATTTAAAATTTTTCCAGTAGAAAACAGCAACATGAAGAATCTTGGAAGTCAACCTACAAAAACTGAATTAGTTGAAAATACAGTCTCACATATTTTAAAGTTTTCCTGGAAAACTAGAGAAGGGAAAATTTTTAAACTTTTTGCATGTAAAGAGAAAGCTAAGAAGCTCATTTTCCCAAAATTTCAAAATTTTCCAGTAGAAAATAACAACATGAGGAATATTGGAAATCACCCTACAATGACTGAATTAGTTGAAAATACAGTCTCCCACATTTCAAAGTTTTCCTAGAAAACTTGTAAAGGGAAAATTTTGAAACTTTTTGTATGTAAAGAGGAAGGTGAGAAGCTCATTTGCCCAAAATTTCGAAATTTTCCAGTGAAAAATAGCAACATGAATAATCTAGGAAATCAACCTACAATAACTGAATTAATTGAAAATACAGTCTTACACATTTCAAAGTTTTCCTGGAAAACTAGTGAAGGGAACATTTTGAAACTTTTCGCATGCAAAGAAGAAGGTGAGAAGCTCATTTTCCCAAAATTTCAAATTTTTCTAGTGGAAAATAACAACATGAGGAATATTGGAAATCAACCTACAATAACTGAATTAATTGAAAATACAGTCTCACACATTTCAAAGCTTTCCTGGAAAACTAGTGAAGGGAACATTTTGAAACTTTTTGCATGTAAAGAGGAAGGTGAGATGCTCATTTTTCCAAAATTTAAAATTTTTCCAGTAGAAAACAGCAACATGAAAAATCTTGGAAGTCAACCTACAAAAACTGAATAAGTTCCAAATACAGTCTCACACATTTCAAAGTTTTCCTGGAAAACTAGTGAAGGGAAAATTTTGAAACTTTTTGCATGTAAAGAGAAAGCTAAGAAGCTCATTTTCCCAAAATTTCAAAATTTTCCAGTGGAAAACAGCAACATGAAAAATCTTGGAAGTCAACCTACAAAAACTGAATTAGTTGAAAATACAGTCTCACACATTTCAAAGTTTTCCTAGAAAACTAGTAAAGGGAAAATTTTGAAACTTTTTGCATGTAAAGAAGAAGGTGAGAAGCTCATTTTCCCAAAGTTTCAGATTTTTGCAGTGGAAAATAACCACATGAGGAATATTGGAAATCAACCTACAATAACTGAATTAATTGCAAATAGTGTGTGAGACTCACACATTTCAAAGTTTTCCTGGAAAACTAGTGAAGGGAACATTTTAAAACTTTTTGCATGTAGAGAGGAAGGTGATACGCTCATTTTCCCAAAATTTCAAATTTTTCCAGTAGAAAACGGCAACATGAAAAATCTTGGAAGTCAACCTACAAAAACTGAATTAGTTGAAAATACAGTTTCACACATTTCAAAGTTTTCCTGGAAAACTAATGACGGGAAAATTTTGAAACTTTTTGCATGTTAAGAGGAAGGTGAGAAGCTCATTATCCCAAAATTTCGAAATTTTCCAGTGGAAAATAACAACATGAAAAATATTGGAAATCAACCTACAATAACTGAGTTAATTGAAAATACAGTCTCACACATTTCAAAGTTTTCCTGGAAAACTAGTGAAGGCAAAAATTTGAAACTTTTTGCGTGTGAAGAGTAGAAAGGTTGAAGGCTCATCTTCCCAAAATTTCTAATTTTTCCAGTGGAAAATAACAACATGAGGAATATTGGAAATCAACCTACAATAACTGAATTAATTGAAAATACAGTCTCACACATTTCAAAGTTTTCTTAGAAAACTAGTGAAGGGAAAATTTTGAAACTTTTTGAATGTGAAGAGAAAGGTGCGAAGCTCATTTTCCCAAAATTTCAAATTTTTCTAGTAGAAAATTACAACATGAGAAATCTTGGGAATCAACCTAAACTAACTGAATTAATTGAAAATACAGTCTCACACATTTCAAAGTTTTCCTGGAAAACTAGTGAAGGGAACACTTTGAAACTTTTTGCATGTAAAGAGGAAGGTGAGACGCTCATTTTCCCAAAATTTCAAATTTTTCCAGTAGAAAACAGCAACATAAAAAATCTTGGAAGTCAACCTACAAAAACTGAATTAGTTGAAAATACAGTTTCACTCATTTCAAAGTTTTCTTCGAAAACTAGTGAAGGGAACATTTTGAAACTTTTTGCATGTAAAGAGGAAGAAGATCATTTTTTCAAAATTTCAAATTTTTCCAGTGAAAAACAGTAAGATGAAAAATCTTGGAAATCAACCTACAAAAACTGTATTCATTATTTTTTTGAATTTTTTAAATTTGAGAATTTCATACATCTGTCAAAACTGGTATTCCAACAATAAATTGACATGTTTTGATTGTTGATTTGAACCAATCAGATTGTAATTACGTGATAATTTGCACTAGTGCAAATTATCAGATAATTGCATACTAACTGGAGGGGTTTATTTGAAACGTGCAATTCAAATACGTCTGACTAAGTCGCAATTTTTGCCGGTATTTCAATGCTAAAAAATGCGACTTAGTCGGACGAATTTGAATTGCACATTTCAAATAAACCCCCCCTGGTGCGAAAACTGGTGTTTTGACATTTTTTGACAAAAAATTTAAATTTTTGATTTATGAAATTCTCTCATTAAATACAACTCGTGCAATGGAAATATATTTATAATTTTCGACAAATTTGCACTCATGCGTTTTTAACTGAAAAAGGCACGAGTGCACAGTGCACTCGTGCTCTTTTTCAACTAAAAATGCATTCGGGCAAATTTCCCAAAAATTATCAATAATTTCCATTGCACTAGTTATATTACTATTGACAATTTCCTTTTTAAACTCCTTATAAATTCCTCACAAATTCTCCCAAATTCCCTATAAATTCCTCCAAATTCCCCAAATTCTCATAATTTCGGATGAATTCTCACAAATTCTTCTAAATTCCCCACATTTTTGGCAAAGAATTCCTAGGTGGTTTGCCCCTTGGAATTACCTAAACTAAATTAGGGTAATTTGCAACAAATTTGCATTATTATTTCTTAGCTTTGAACAGTTTTTTTTTCCTGTATTATCCCGAGCAAAGTTATCAGAAGTAAGTTATAAGTAATCATATTTATGTCTCTGGACCCAAAATTACTGTAAATTAACTTCTAAAAACCAAAAATTGTTAATTTCTCTTTAAACATGAGAGGTAACAGATTAATTTGAGAAGTCTGAAAAAAACACCCTTCAGTATTAGAGATTCAAATAAAGAATATTGTTCTAGGTGTGTAATTTCCTTTTTTTTACTATACACTATACCTGTTCATATTTCTCTAACTCCTGATGATAAATTTGCCTGATCTGAGCCAACTTTGCCCTATAATCTGAGTGCTCGATTGCATTGTCAGGTTGTCCTGCTTGAGCTGCTGCCGAACCAGAAGCTGCGGCGCCAGCTCCTCCACCTTTTTCAGGTCCTGCTACACCCTCAGCAATCAACATGTTATCAAGCCTTTAAAAATAATAATACATTAACAAAATATTTTAAGTGCAATATGTTGTTTGTTACCTCATCAGCTGTGGATCTGGTGGTTCCTCCTCTTGAGTGTTCCTCAACGAAAGTACAGTTTTCTCCTTGATTTCGCACAAAACTGAAAACAGGGCCGGTTTCATTCTGTGGCAATTCAAGGTGTGCTTTCTGGCTTGCGCTTCGTCCAAACTCTGGTCGGTGATGTTCATGATTTGTTGTAGAATTTCTCCAATGTCCTGTTTACGGGGTTCATTGTCTCCTGATGGTGTATCTCCTGTTTTACGAAATACTTAAGAAACTTTAACTAACAAAAAGAAGCATATTATTATAGAGTGAAATAATGATGATTTAATAGATTGGAGGAGGTTTGATTCTTACTATTTGCATATATTTAAGGCATAGAGATTTTTAAAAAGTTTTCTAGTGTCTGGAAGGATATTGTAAGATGAAATTTTTTTACAGGACTTCAGTCTGCTGGGGATCTTAGGATAATTATTGTCTTGATGATAACTTCAATTTCACTATTATTATCAATTTAAAGAAACTATTAATTATTTATTTTAGGTTTTTGTGAAAGAATCTTGAAATAAATTATTCCTTTTATGAACAGGGTGGTCCAATTTGGACACTTTTAGACAGAATAATGAACCCCCCATCCTGAGGCTCCAAATTCATGAAATCCTGATTGGTGCAAATTGCATTCTCCTTCCTGTACAGATGCATTTCCATATGTTTTTGGAAGTTCAAGAATACTATAAATTTTTGTAGGTGAACTACCTAAGTACTTAGTTTACAATCTTAATATTTGCTGGGCAAAATGGCATGCTATACCGAAATCACCTATACAGGGTGTCCAGAATAACTTGAAGTACCTACATGGGGATTTTGGAAACCATTGGAACCACAGATTCCAACATCAAAGAAGTTGATGAAAGATTATTTTCAGGCACTTGATTGTATAACTTTTTCCCCATTTGGTCCACCTTGTATCTTCAATGGTTTTCGAAATCCCTATGTACTTCAAGTTATTCTGGACACCCTGTATGATTCAGATCACATTAGGTTTAGGTATTTTTTTATTCTTGAATAGTATCAAAAAAACTTTGGAAAATAGTAGTCAAAAACCAAAAATCAGCAAGCCAAATCCTCTCAAATACTTTTATATCTATAAATAGGGAGAGGCAGCACAGCTTCAACTGCATCTGTGCATATTCTCCAAAAATTTTAAGAATTTTTCTCAGTACCCCTGTAGCATAAAAAGCTTGAAGTTTCAACTACTATTGCAGGTATTCTATAGTTAGGAGAATAAACATTTTGGGCATAACATAAATTAGATGGGGATTGATCAAAAGTACTATTATTGGCCTTACCTTGGGGGTTCATTCCATAAGGTTGTGGGGGCATCAGGCCGGCGCCTCCATGGCCCATCATGCGTCCCGGGTCATCCATAGCGGACAGTATTTTCACTCACACCAAATTAAACTAATAAATGAGATAAAACTGTAAATTTTCAATGGATAAACAAAGGGGCCCAAGCCATGAATCGACTTTTTTAGAATGGTTAGTGGATTTCGTTTTAGAGAGCGTGCGCAGTGGGTGGAAAAAATGTATGGATCTTTTTAGAGTTGAAACCATCGTATATGCATAAAATGCATACAAAAAATCCTGCCATCTAGCGGAAAATATTACGACTATGGTACTAGTAGGATTAAATAGTACTCCATAACTATCCGAAGAGAGCGTTGTATTGACTGATTTTACAGTGACTACTGATTTTACAATGACGCCACAGTGGCGACAACTGGGGCGAGTTCAGAAATAACACACCGGATGTGAGTGCGATTTTATGGGTGTGACTAAAATGAGAATTCTAGGCGACAACTTTCGTATGAATTTCTGAACGCTTGGTGTGACCAATCGAGCATCTCCTCAAAAATTTCACCAAATCTATTAAGATTGTTTTTTTTTTGTTGTTAATTTTTCTAATGTGAACAAAAAACTTTAATTCTTTAATTTGTGTTTTGTTTATATTTGGTGGGATTATTGGGATTATGGGAGGAATGGTTGACATTGTTGACATAAAGACACAATCACACCACAACCACACGAAAAATTATGGTGTGACCGGTGCGACACCTGGAGCGCGCCCAAAGTACTTTCTGAACGGAACAGAGTGCGCGCACTCGGTGTGCTTATAGCATTTATGAACGGCTAGTGCGTCGCACCGGTGTCACACTCACACTGAGTGTGTCATTCCTGAACTCGCCCCTGGGTTGCGTTCGGGAACCTGGTTGTTGGTGTGAAAATTATTTCAAGGAGTGGGGGTCCGACACACTTTGGTGTGCGAATCTTACTCTAGGTATTCGAACGCCGATCGAGTGGTTTATGGCGAGTTTATAAAAAAAATTAACACTTAACTAATTTAAGAAAATTAACTTACAACTAAGAATTTCAACGTGCGCTTATGTAATTCCTAATTCTTAGTTGATAAGTCTTATTTTTTTGAGTTAAAAGCCAAAATGCCTTCTGCATTCTGTTCGTTTCCCACACTAATGTTTCAACCTTTAAAGAAACTTGTTCTTCCATATTGACCATATTAATAATTATATAAGCAAATCAGAGTAATCAAATCACATAATTAATACAATAATAGCTCAATAATAAACAAAATGTAATGTCATATATGTCAGCTTAAATTTCACTCTAGAGTCAGGACTAGAGTGTCCGGTGCGCGCACCAGTACGTAACAACCACCTTTCCGAACGTCCAAAACCGTATGATTTTTATCCACACTCCGCCTTTTCGAACGGCAGCTGTGTGATTTTTATACGACACACCAAGTTCTCGAACGCAACCCTGCTGTCTTATTTTTGAAAATTAAGCAAGAGGTAGGACACAAAATGGCGGCGGGACCTCTATTGTCATCACTATTTGTGAAGGTTAATTAAGTCACTGCAACTGATTTTACAGTGACTATTAAACAACATTTCACTGATTAAACCACAGTGCCGACAACTGAATTTTTGCGACGAGCTACTCTCTTGATTTCATAAACACAAACGCTTTCGCGAAAAACTCATGACGTCATACTAAAGGTAGTTCGCCGGAAGCATGCACGCAGCTTCAAGCCAGCGTTCAAACTCATGACGTCACAAGACGAGCTATGGTTCGTCCTTGGACGAACTATTGATGAACTACATTTGTCGCGAAAATTCGGTTGGTTCTTTAAAATCCATATATTCATATAGGAAGCGCCGCCATTTTGTGCCCGCCCTACCTCTTGCTAATTTTAAATATGAATATATAGAATTTAAATGAACATCCATCGTAAAAAATTGAAAACAACGCATAATAGTCATCAAATACGTTGTTTTCAATATTGTATGATAGATGTTCATTTAAATCCTATATATTCATATTTAAAATTAGCAAGAGGTAGGGCACAAAATGGCCAAGGCTAATACACACCTACAGGATTGCTTATCGGCCTCGTTTTTAGTAATCGCCGCCATATTGGTGTGTCACCATTTCCGACGTCATAACTATGTCGTCAGCTGTTTGAACAGCCTACGTCAAGGCGAGAAATACCATGCTGTCACTCACAACTGGTGATTTGGAAAGGGGGAAGGGGGGATTTGTTCCACACAGGCCTTAAGCCTTATTCTCACTTGCGCGAAGTTCGCTCTTTTTGCGCGAAATTTGCTCTTTTTTTGACATTGCTTCGACAATTTGATGTTTTATGCATGTATCAAACGTCAAATTGTCGAAGCAATGTCAAAAAAGAGCAAATTTCGCGCAAGTGAAAATTAAGCTTTACGAGGATAGGCTATCCTGTAGTAGTCGTGTCTCAAGAATAATACCTTAGAGCAGGTAAAGGTAAAGAGGAGTAGTAACATGGAGTTGGAAAGTGAAGCCGTTTTTTTCCAGGTATTTTGGCACCAAAAAAATGGCGGTATAGGCAATTCAATGCTTTACCTGTATTTTGGTGCCAAACACCTGCCAAAAACTTGGCTTCACTTTATGGCGTTTCCGATTGGTAGATTTAGTGCGCACTGAGTGTATTTGCATCCTTTTAATCGACCCGTAGAAGAAAAAGACAGAAATAGAAAAAATTGCACTAGTTCTGCACTAGATCTACCAATCGGAAACTTGGCTTCACTTCAATTTTATAAGCAGAATGGCGCGTTCCTACTCCTTATGTCCGTAGGATAATACACACTACTACTAAAGGATGGCCTATCCTCCTCATAAGGCCTGTGAGCTTAGAGCGGGTAAAAACGCTGTCCTACGGACATGAGGAGTAGGAACGCGCCATTCTGCTTATGAAATTGAAGTGAAGCCAAGTTTTTGGCAAGTGTTTGGCACCAAAATACAAGTAAAGCCAATGGGTAAAGGTAAAGCATTGAATTGTCTCTATACCGCCATTTTTTTGGTGCCAAAATACCTGAAAAAAAACGGCTTCATTTTCTAACTCCATGTTACTACTCCTTTTCACCTTTACCTGCTCTAAGCCTGTGAGTAACAAAGTTATGACGTCGGAAATGGTAACATTAGTAACACACCAATATGGCGGCGATTATCAAAAACGAAGCCGATAAGCAATCCTGTAGTTGTGTATCATCCTTGGTAGCACAGTTTTTGATAGTAGTAGCTGTTTTTGGAAAGTGTGATCCGACTAATCGGTTAGATCGGATTAGTATTAGAAAGTTCTCGTGCCTCAGACGCTACGCTAATACGGTACCGCTAACAATACGGTATTTTACATGGTATTTTATAGTTCTCGGACACAGAGATACAGAAATCCTCTTATCCCTTATTCTGTTTACATTTTGACAACTAACTTAACTTTTTTTTTGCTTGTTTTCTAACTTTTATTTATCCTAATGATTCCTGAATTTCATTAATTGGTGTTTTTTATGGAGGAATTATTAGAAGTTGCTGTTTTTGCAGACGTAAATGGAAAAAATGCAACGTAAACTAAATTTTGACATAGCATAGCGTTACGGTAAGGCATCCGCTAAGTCCCGTTAGGTAGCGGGCTCCGCTAACGCTAATACGGTAAGAACTGTCATATTTGTCAAATAGCGTTACGGTATTTGGAATTTGAACAGCACGAGAACTCTCTAATCTTATCGTTCGTAAAATGATCTGAAGTCAAGTACTCGCGTTCGGTAAGTCATCTTGTTGACTCGGTTTCCTCATATTATATTTGTGATCTCGTTAACCCTACTCTTGACATGGGTAGAAAATTAATCATCAGCTGTTTGATTTTTTTGGTTAAATGTTATGTTTATTTTATATGTTTTGTTTCCGCTTTGTCAAGTTTTGTGTTTGAATTAACGGGATTACAGATTGGAGTGCAGACTTAACCAAAAACAACACAAGCAGTGTCATTGAAAAGTCAAAGGTGTGGCAAACCGGCCACAAAGGTAAAGACCTAACCTCAAATCGTTAAAGAAAAACGAAAAAAACAAACGCGGGTACCGGCGATCGTCGATCCCAATCGTTCGGAAACGTTGAATTAGGCTTTTCAAACCACGTGACATTCAAGATGGCGTGGCGGCCACACATGGCCCAAAAAACACAAAAAATATCTTGTTTCTGCCCGAATTAATAGTTTAGGTACCTAGTTAACAAATATTTTATTAAATAATGAAAATCAAAGTTGTAAGCAAAACTCTATGCAAAATAATTTAAAATACGCATAAAAACATATTCAAAACAAACTTGCCTGGCGGCCACGCCACATTGAATTTTCCTTTTTGACAGATGGATTGAATTGCCTAATGATCTACTCTGACAACGAGCTAGGGCGAGTTCAGGAATGACACACCCAGTGTGAGTGTGACACCGGTGCGACGCCCTAGCTGTTCAAAAATGCTAGACGGTGCTATATGGGGCCAAAGGCCAATTGTCAATTCAGGCACATCCATAAAATTGCACTCGCACCCTGTGCGTAATTTCTGAACTCGGCCCTAAACCGCGATCAGCGGATATTAACCTACTTCATCCAGGATTTACATTTCCGAAAGCAGCTAGTGTGTATCATCTTGCAAAATGGCGGCAGGACCTCTTTTGTCTGTAAAGGTTTATTTAGTCACTGTAAATGATTTTTACAGTGACTATAGAGTATAGACCAGTGGTGAGAGTTGCCGTCCTGTTTGATTGATTCTCCTATGTATTCATATTCACGTGGCTAACTTTTAAATTCTATTTAAAATTAGCTAGAATATGGCAGCGGGACCTCTTTTGGTCGCTACATTGGTCACCATTAGTTCTTTTCACGTGGCTCCGGTTTAACTAACCGGGTTACAAAACGGTTAGAGAAATGACATACCGTTTTGTAACCCGGTTACAAAGTGACGTGATGGATACCTACCACTCGAATTTGAGCGGTATGTTGCGGTTTGTTAAACCGGAGCCACGTGAAAAGGGTTAATGTATGTGTAGTATAGAAGGTGTATTGAGTCACTCCTTGCGTTCGGTATTTTGCTCAAAGAGCAGAGCGTGCTGAGCGGAGCCGTAATCACGTGATCAGTGAGCGAACAGAGCAGTTGAACGCTGAATAAAAGTGCCAGAAATTTCAATAAACGAACGCGAATGAGGCTGCACCGAGTACACTTTTCAAATAAACGAATGGTAAAGTCAAGCTCGGAGAACTCGGACCAAAATAACGAACGCACGGCAAGTAACTGCTTTGTCGTACTGACGACCACGTTGAAAAACGGCAAATTTATCCCAGGCGAGTGCAAATAATATATTCTATACCTATATAAAATCTTCTTTACTCTATCCTTGGTTCGTGTTACTCAATTTCCGTCTTTCTCCGTCTCTCTACGTAATAGTCGTTATATTTTTTTTCTCTCTTGTGTAACGAAAAGGTCCTAAACGTGACGCGTCTTTCAAATCAGAAAATCACTCTCCATTCTCGTCCAAATATCCTACTGCCGCCTGAAGTTTCACTTCAAAAAAATGGAACAAAATATACGCATATAAATCCGTGACTTGCGAAGTCTATCTTTATTCTTATAATTTCTTGCTACGCGAAAACTCGCCTACTATGATATGCCCGGTGCATTTTCGAACGTACCCAAAAAACTAGGTTCTCTACACTACTAGTGTCACCTGTCCGTGACAAATAGCAATAACAAAAAAATAACAAATAACTGTCAATTGTCAATGTCAATATTTTATTTTCAAGCTAAGTGGGATTTCTATTATGTAAACAAGAGTAGATATAAATGGCCGGTTCTGCAACCTCCGTCCTCCGGAGGAGCTTATAGCATGCCTGCATGCGCCATCTATAGGTTCAGTTGCCTATAATACCCCCGGGGGCTATTGTACACTCACTACCTGCCGTATGAGGCGCCATCTAGGTCCGGATACCTGTATAGGTTCAGTTGCCAAAGTTCCCAGGCTCAGGTGATGAAGTTCAATGAAACAACAATTTTTCGGTAAAATTTTATTTAAACGCAAAGAAAATAAAACACAGTAATTCTATGGTGACTCGAACATTTGTTCATGACAGAGTAGATTATGTTCGTTTCTTCTAATGTAGGTATGCTTTTTAATTGAATTTTCGCAAAAGCAAAAACATTTTTGACAAGTATAACAAAAATGTGTATGATCTGGAAAGGCTGTGTATAGATCCGTTGGATAAATTTCATGACTGGTTCTAAAAATCAAAAAAGTGGTAAGTATAATTTTTTCGCAGTTAGGTTAAATTTACTTACATAAAAAACACTCACATAGTCCATTCTGCAAATTCGAAAACTGCAGCTGGTAAAGGTTTCCCAACATTTTTTTCACCTCTGTAAATTAGGGCGGAGCAACCATTAGTCAATTTTTTAATTTCCTCTTGAGTAAAATCATATCTCTTGGGTAGAAAAATGGACTTTCCATCTTCCAATGCAACCAAAATTGAAGGCCCAAATTTTGTATCCATTTTACTAATATTAATGATTTTGTACGGTTTGCCAATTTCTAACTCTTCTTTCTTATTACATTCTTTGAAACTATATTTATCATTAATTTCCGCAATCGACATAGCTAATCTGAAAAAGAATACATGAAAAAGAATAATGTGAAAAAAAAAAAAAAAAAAAAAAAAAAAAAAAAAAAAAAAAAAAAAAAAAAAAAAAAAAAAAAATAAGAATAATAATAATAAAAAATGTCTACCTGTCTATTTTTTTTTCCACAAACGCACCGCTGCTCGCAGAAAACAGAACTTGTGTTTTTAACTCAAAGAAACCCTATTTAGACAAACTCATACCTACTACACGCACTGAAACAATACCGTCAATTTGCATTGATTAACAAAATCGTGATCTTGTGTCACGTTTCGTAATTACAAATTACAAAGTACTTAATTATATATTTTTTTAAATTTTTCTAACCAGGATCTCTATGTATCGTTTAATAGCATTTTCGTGTATCATTTATCATCAATTAATTAATTGAAAAGTGAATCACGTTTCCTCGTTATTCAAAATGTGAAGCGACTTTGCTTTCTTATAAATACGAATAAGAGATTCAAAAATTATCCAAGTTTTCCAACTTACCTTACCGGCTTTGTAATACACCGTCTGAATAATTTTCGTGAAATTTAAAAATGGATAAAAGTACTCAAACAGATTTTGACCAGGTAAATTCAATTGTATTTCATTTTCAACCAATAAATAGTAGGAAGGTTGAAAATATTTTTTTCGTTTTAGTGTTATTGTGCAGTAACTAGATTTTCTCAACCTCCTTCTACTTCTCCTAACCAACAGGAACCACCGAACTCAGGAGGATTGGTTCGACTGAGATACAAACGTACAGTTTCAAAAAAAGTTTAGAGGGGAAGAGAAGAGACGGTTTTGGGAAATTTAGTGATAGTGATAACTGATTTTGAACAATAAATGGTTGGAGAGGTGGAAAATATTTTTTTCGTTTTAGTGTTTTTTGTAAATTGAATAGTGTTTCTCAACCTCCTTCTACTTCTCCTAAACTTCAGCAGTCGCCAAAAGTAGTAGAATTACCTCTTCCACTTCCTAAGGAAGATTGGCTCGACTGGGATACAAACGAACCGACTTATGATCCAACGGAGTATGTATTAGCCAATCCAATTTTAAGGAGTATTCCACCCAAAAAATCCAAAAGTTTCAAAAAAAAGTTTAGAGAGGAAGAGAGGAGACGGTTTGAGAAATTTAGTGCTAGTGATAGTGATAAATGATTTTAATAACTATCTAAAATGTTCTATAATAAGGTACCATTTTTTTTAATAATTTATTTTCAATAATTTATTTTTTCATTTTTAAGGTACAATGCCGTTTGAAAAATTTCATAAAAATATTTATCACGACTTACGAAAATTATTTTCCTGAACAATGTTCAAATATCGAAGAGGGTGGAGTTGTTCTATGAAGAAGAATATCTAGAAGGTTTAGTAAGGCTTTGCTTAGAATGTGGAGAACAGTGTATCCCTTGGATCGTCTTGCGACAGTGTCTAAACATGAAAAACTGAAGAGTAAACAGACGCTTAATACTGATTTTTCTTGTATGAAGTGTAAAAAAAAATTTACAGGAGATTTTAAAAACGGAAAGTTGTACATTTTGTAGAAAATAAATCAACTTGAATTAAACTAGAAACTTATTTATTATTTAAATGGAGTCACTTTCATTATAACATCATGTATTCACATAAGCATTCGAATGGCGATGGTGGTGGTGGTGGTCGTGAAAACATATTGAAAGGAAGCTTAGGTTGGAGCATACCAGTTAATCTTTCTATTTCTTCTCGGTTTGAATTACCTCTAGAACCGTAAGTTTAATTTTATTTTATTTTTATTTTTTCATGAAAGTTAACAATTATTATTTATTGTGTTTGATTTGCTTTTTTAGAAAAATGTTTATCTGTGAATACTGCTCTAGATCGTTTACCAGAAAGGATAATTTAGTGCGTCATGGGGATTGTAGAGCCGCGGTTGAAATTTGCAGTCAATGCGGGGGAATTTTCAAATCAGAGGGAGCCTTCCAACGTCATTTCAAAGAAAAACACAGAAGGGCCCCAAAGCGTAAAGCAGAAAATTTTTGTGTTCCCATGGTTGAACGAGCTAGAGTTGACCAAAATAATGGTAAGGTTTTTTCGTGTTTGTATAGTATTTGCTAACTCTTCTCTTTTTTTTTCTTTATTTTCAAAGCGTCAACGTCATCCACACGTCACTGTCTGGAATGTGCTCTTGAGATTTCGACCAATCGATGGGCCGGGCATCTGCGGAGTCTACAACACCTGGCCAACACCTGTGTCCAGCAGGAAGAAGGCGTACAGCTCGTAAAAACATCTTTTAGGGCCCGAATTGCGACATACCGGCTTTCTTCAAAACAGGACCCTACCAGCGTCAAGGAATTTTTAGGACATCTTCTTGAAAAATTTATCAAGCTGATAGGTGATAATGTGTTGAAATTTGGTCATATTAAAGTCGGTGTGGAGCTTTTCGGCGGCTTCCTCCTGCAGGCGAAAGAGTTGGAAGAGGTTAAGTCCTTCAACACCAAATTCCGCCTGTTAAGCGATGGTGCAGATCTGAAGGAGCTGTTCGAGCAGTTTTCAGCCATCCTGGATAAAAAGTGTTCGGAATTCCAGGAAAAAGAAAGTGGTATGTAGAACTTTATTTGTATGTCCTTTTTACTAGACAATGTTTATTACAGGCTGGGCGCTGCAGCAACTCCTACACTTAGATGTAGCGATAAATAAGGTCAACCCCTTGAGAGCGTCTTCGTATCTCGCGCTACCAAAAGCGATAGAAGCTAAGAAAGCTGTCCTAAATATACAAAATCGTGACCAAAAATGCTTCATGTGGTCAGTCTTGGCTCACCTACATCCAGTTGATCGAACTAAACCAGCAAATAGAGTCGCGAACTATCTGTCTTTTGAGAACGAGCTAGACTTTACAGGTATGGAATTTCCAATTAAACTTAAAGACATTAGTAAGTTTGAGCAACTCAATAATATCTCCATCAATGTTTATGGATTAGATAACGCCTATGAAAATGGTAGAGATATTATTGAAATTGTTGGTCCCTTATACTTTACTCAGTCTCGAAAAGCGAAACATGTGAATTTATTATTAATCAGTAATGATTTTGGTGATAGTCACTATTGTTTAATAAGAAACATGTCTCGCTTGATTTCAAGTCAATTATCTAAACATGAAAAAGCTAAATACTTGTGTGATGGATGTTTGGTGTATTTCTCAACTGAGCAAAAATTGAAAGCTCATCAAGAATACGACTGTGGTCACGTTTCAGTGCAATTACCGACAACAGATTTAAAGAAAAATAAATACGGTGAAGAGGTTCCTGAGAATATCCTGAAATTCACAAATTTCGATAAAAAATTGAAGGTACCTTTTGTTGTTTACGCCGATTTCGAGACAATCATTGAACCTGTCGAGGCAGAGGAAACCGAGCTGGACCCCGAAAATTCCTATACTATCAAAACTCACAAGGCTGTTCCTTATTCTTTCGCCTATTACATTAAATGTGACTTTGACGATTCTCATTCGATTTTCAAGACTTTCAGAGGACCTGATGCACACAAAGTTTTCGTAGACTGGTTAGAGAATGATTGTAAATCAATCTATAATCGATTTATGAAAGACATAGTGCCCATGCACCCTCTAAGTCAAGAACAAGAGGATGAGTTTCGCAATGCGGAAAATTGCCATCTTTGCGAGAAACCATTTAAAGCAGAAGACGAAAGAGTGAGGGATCACTGTCATCTCACTGGGAATTTCCGAGCTGCAGCCCACTCTCAATGTAACCTTAATTTTAAAATTCCAAATTTCATCCCTATCTTCTTTCATTGTATGTCCAATTTTGATTCCCATCTCTTTGTCAAGGAATTGGCTCAAGAAAACGAAAGAGTGGATGTTATCCCCCAAAATAAGGAGCGGTACATTTCATTTACCAAACATATTTTGGTGGATAAAATCCCACTCGATGAAGCAGGTAAATACAAACAGGTATTTTTGAAATTGCGCTTCCTCGACAGTTTTCGATTCATGGCATCAAGCTTAGATAAATTATCACAAAACTTAAAACCAGAACAATGTCGAGAAGTTAGAAAATATTTTCCCGCGGAAGACGAATTTCAGGTCATTCGACAAAAGGGTGTCTTCCCGTATTCTTACGTGGATTCTTTTTCGAAATTAGACGACACCAAGCTTCCATCCATTGATGACTTCTACAATCATTTGAGAAAAGAAGCCATCAAGCGAAAAGATTACGAGCGTGCACAGAAAGCTTGGAATTTGTTTAAATGTAAAACTTTAGGTGAATATTCAGATATTTATTTAAAATCCGACGTATTAATTCTGGCTGATGTTTTTGAAAATTTTAGAGACGTGTGTCTATCAACCTATAGTCTAGATCCGTGTCAGTATTACACGGCTCCAGGGCTATCTTTTGATGCTGCTCTTAAAACAACAGCTATGGAGTTGGAATTACTGACAGATATTGACATGATACACTTCCTGAAGCGCGGCATTCGCGGAGGGGTCAGTCAGTGTAGTATAAGGAAAGCTGTCGCAAATAATAAGTTCGTTCCTCACTACGATGCTTCCAAACCTACTTCTTACTTAATGTACCTGGATGCTACCAACTTATATGGTGCAGCCATGAGCCAATTTTTACCGACGGGTAACTTCAAATGGCTTGACGCGGAAGAAATTCAAAACTTAGACTATTTGAAATTAGATAAAAACTCAAGCACTGGCTACATATTCGAAGTTGATTTAGTATACCCGGAAGACCTGCATTATACGCATAATGAGCTACCCTTTTGCCCAGAATCCGTTGCTCCAGAAGGTTCTAAAATTAAAAAACTTATTCCAAATTTCAATCGAAAAGAAAAATACGTTATTCATCTTCAAAATTTGCAGCAGGCTATAAGTCATGGCATAAAATTGGAAAAAATTCATCGCGTTCTCACTTTCAATCAATCTCCTTGGCTCAAAATTTACATTGACCTAAACACAGCAAAACGGAATGCTGCTTCCAATAAATTTGAAAAAGATTTTTTCAAACTTATGAATAATGCCGTGTTTGGTAAAACTATGGAAAACGTGGAGAAAAGGGTAGATATCAAGCTAATTACCCATTGGGAAAATATTGGAAGAAAACGGGGAGCAGAAGCGTGGATCTCAAAGCCTCATTTTAAAGACGTTACCATTTTTGGTGAGAATTTAGTAGCTATCCATATGGCTAAACAGAGAGTTAAATATGATAAGCCTATTTACGTGGGATTCGCCATTTTGGATATATCCAAGACAATCATGTATGATTTTCTGTATAGCTATATCAAGCCTAAATACGGGAATAAAGCGTCCCTACTCTATACTGATACTGACTCCCTTATTTTAAATATAGAAACTGAGAATTTTTATGATGATATTAGAGAAAATTTAGACAAATTCGATACTTCTAATTACTCACAGAATAACCCACATAATTTACCTGTAAACCAATCTATTCTGGGTAAAATGAAAGATGAATATGCAGGGAAAATCGTGTGGGAGTTTCTAGGTACTGGGGCGAAGGCGTATTGTGTTAATGTGGAAGGAGAGTTGACTAAAAAAGCGAAAGGCGTACCTGATTACGTCACCAAGAAAGAATTAACCCTTGATGATTATAAGACTGCGGTTGACGTAGAAGGTACGCTCATTCATCGTCAGATGAACACTTTCCGTTCACATAAACATGATATGTACATCGAACTTAAAAATAAAGTAGCTTTGTCTTACGCGGACGACAAACGCTACGTTATACCCGGTACTGAATACACGCTCGCTTGGGGTCATAGAGATATAGAGTTGTATAAGGAATCATCGGAAATTCCAGAGAGTCAAGACTGACAGCAGGGACAGCTTTCTCAGCATGCTTTCAAGGGGTTGTAGTTTTAAGGTTTTTAGGTTAGGATTTTTTTCACCTATAAGTTGTGGTATTATTCATTTAAACTTATTTATAATTATAATGATATTTGTTTGTGTTTTGTAAATTTAATAAACTACCTTGTTTTGTTTTTTTTTTTTACTCAGTTGTTTTATTCCATTTTAATAAACATATCGTACAGGTTAAATTTGTGGGCTAAAACTATCTCAAGATGATTTTCGTTCCAAGCCATCACTTCATTGGTCCGCATATCAACCACAGTTAGTCCTTTGCTTTCTTCTTCATGCCAGTAGCTAACGTAAATGTATTCTCCAATGTAAAAATTTGTATCGCACCATCCATCGTTGATCGTATCCAGAAAATTCAAAAAGTCCTCAAATTCATCATTGGTGAATTTCATTGGAGCGCCGTTCTTGGGTTGTAAAACAACCTCCCGTTTTTCCTGACTAAATTTCACTCGCACAATGTTCTCAATTTTATATTCTTGATAAACTGGTTTCGGACGGATGCTCCGGCTGCTTGTTGATGGTCCATTCGAAAATCTTGATGTTGATGTGAATACATCATCCCATTTCGAATCCATTTTTAGATTTTGAAAAATAATTATCAACGATTTTTTTCGCTCGTAAAACTCCAAATCTTTTCTCAATTCAGAGAGATTTTTCAGATAATTTTCAATTCTTTCAGCTAGTGTTCGGTTCATGTGAGCTAGAGAACGACTGAGCGGGTTTAACTAACCATTCTCTATTTATAGAAAAAACTCAACTTCATGTACTAAACAACTTTTTTATTGAGGTAAAAAACTAGTAATATAATTATACAATACATAGGTATTTCTAATGCTACATAAACAAAACCTAATTCTATGATGTATACAATTTGTTAAACTAGGATTAAACTTGGGCACTTTTCCACCCGTAAATTCCAAATTAATTATGGTTGGAGGATTTAGGTTCATTTCAGTAAAAACTTTGATTAGAAAGTCCTTCTTGACTTGTCCTTTCACGTAAACAGTATCGACGTCTTTCAAATTGTCCTGAAGCAGTTGATTAAGTTGTCCATGGTCTAAATATCCTGCATTGTAGGAGATGCCATGAAGGTTGTGGAACACGTAGTTTACTTCTTTTTTCTGAGCCTCACTCAAGTAACGATACAATATTTTGGGTTTAAACAGCCAACTTAGGATCAATCTCCCATCGTAAATGGCTAGTTCTTTAACTTGAAAATCAGTGGAAAAGTAGCCTTGAACGTCCAGAGCCACAAACTTCATCCTTTTCTGTGTCTGGAGAGCGACTGATTAAATCAAGGTTCGAACATTGCCTGATAAGGGCAAGTATTCAAACACTCGATCATGCACGATAATGCAGCAGGCTCGTGATTCATCAGAAAAATTCTCTGAGCTCTGGAACTCCAATTTAACATCGATGGTACTGCTTTTCAGAGCTTCGTTCTGTTTCGAGCAGTCTATCACAAATAATGCCCTGTTTGCGAAATTTTCAAAATTCAATAATGGTTCACTATTGGTTTTACCCAAATACGTGTTTTGAAATTCGGTATACATCCGGTAGGCTTCTGCGAACTGTTTGGCATCGAAATTAAGGTTGAGGGACTCGTACGGATATATCTCAGAGTTAAGATATAGTTTAACATCCGTAATATCCAAATTATCGAACAGAGTAATATCAGATCTTGGATTATCCTTTCGCTTCTTCTGGAAAAATACTATGACATATCTGGCTCTCTCTGACATGGATTTTACAGTCCATACGTCTCTCTTGGTTTTTCTCAATGTGGGCAGCTCGTGGATCTCCCAACTTCTGAATGGGATGAATATGGGCTTGTTATTTGAAATGTCTTCCAACAAGCTCAATTTCAAAACATCATCTGGATAAATGTGTCTTACTCTCAGTTCTACTTTATCTAAAGTGATTTTGGCCGTTTTATCGCCCGTCGTATTGCTATAGCAGTTATCATCATTTCTAGCTCTGACAAGTTTTATTTTTTGTCTGCCCATGATAACCTTGTTGTAATCGGAAAAGATATTTAGCATTGCCCTCAAGGGTATCAGGAAGTTGAAGTTTTCTCCCACTAAAGATTTCACTACACCAGTAGGCCAATTCCAGCCAGCTCGTTCGAGTGCCCGGCTCTCTTGATCGTTGAGGCATAAGAGATTCCGCACTGTGCTAGTAAGTCCGGGGTCTCGGATTCTCTCAATTTCCTTACCGTTTAATTCGTAGGTGATGGATTCGAAAAGAAATGCTCCCGCATTAATTGTTAGATTACATGTTCCTGTTTTCCCAGCGGTAGCGTCTTCGTGAAACTTTCCTTCGATATAGATTTCGGCTTGACTGATATCCATAAACACGTCTTGCTGATTGATAACAATTTCGATTTCGTCGTTATAGTTGAAAGAGTTTGTGAATGGATGATAGGTATGCCATTCTTCTCTAGCTATGGACTCATCGGTGTTGACCGACTGAAATATTCGCAGTTTTTCTGATGTGATAGCCATATTTAGAGGCTAGAGAATTCAACCGGATCAGACTTTTGTGCGTGAGCGTTTGCTTCGATGCCTGAGTACAGACTGAGTTACAGTTATTGAAACCACTGTTTAAGTAGCCACGATTAAAAACCAGGACCATACTTCTTCAGCTCCAATCTCACTATAATCTCTTCTCCTCTGAAATTAACCGGCCTTGCTTCCTGATCGAGTATATTGATTGTTATATTATCGATGCTGTTTCTATTGAGAGGAAGATAGATCAAGTTTCGAGGATCTACTATAATTCTGTATCCAGGATCAACGGCTGGTGTAAACTCGTAGATCGTATGGGATGGATTACTAGTGTAGTAGGAGCCTGAAACGATGTTGCACTCAATCCTAACAGTCGCCACTGATATGATCTCTACGGGTAGATCGGATTCGTGTAGAGAATGCGCTTCCAGAGATTTTTCTGAGAATCCCAAAAGTTTTCCAATACTATCCTTGGGTTTGAAATTGATATCGTATATGCACTTTAGCATACACTTTAATGTATTATTGTTTGGCTTGAGAGAGATCTGTTCTATTCCAGTTGGATTTGATAGTTGGTTTAGTAGATAGGCTTCAATATCCGCAACCTCGTACGAACCAGTTGGAATTTCCAATTGTTTTTCCTTTCCTTTTTCGCTGTAGTAGAACTTGTTTCGGCCTGGTTCAATGTTGGGAATGGAATTCCAAGTAGTGAACGAGATGAGTGCTAATGAGTAGCTATGGGCAGGATCGAGCTCGATGGGTGGAGTAAAGTCAACGCTCAAGCAACTGGTTCGACCTTTTAACGTGAATGTCTGAGACATGACTAAGCTAACATCAACGCAATGTTCAATTTATATCGAACAAGAAGCTCAGTACAAGATGGCCGCAATTGTATGAGTTGAATGGCTGATACTGATCGTAATTGAAAAGTATTCTACAGTTTTTGAAATAACGAACTAGTTCACTTGGAGGATTAAGGTTTCCGAAACTGTCAAAGTAAACCACTGTATCACCATTCTTTTTATAAGCTACCCAATGCGTTCCAGGTCCCGTATTTATGTCCAAATTGACTACACCGCATTCGATTTTCTTGGGCTGCGATGGTAAGCCATCTCGCATAAACACGCCTCTAAAATTGGAAATTTGAAGTTTTTTAACGTATCGTTTGATGTCCTGATCACTGAGTGGCCGCTTGGGTAGCTTCATTGGAAGTTTTTTGACATCTTTTTCAAGTAGAGTCCATAACCGGTCTTATGTTTGGCGAGATATAGTCCACTTCCTTTTTTTCCCAACGCAATGGCTTCCATCGTTTGGTTATGTCGTTTAGACTCGGCGAGTTTATCTTTGGCAGAACGGGTATCACTTACAACTTTTGCAATGCCCGCGGCACCACCACTGAGAGCTCCCAATGCACTGAGCCCTGCAAACAGAGGTATGAGTGGAATAATTCCGCCTAACTTCGGCACTGGGATAACTCGGGGAACTTTAATATTCTGACGTCCACCAGCCACTTTAATAGTCTTGCGGGCTGCCTGGAGAGCTGATTTAATATAGTCTTTTGTTCCTAGCCCACGACGATGCTTCACTTGCTTCCGAATATTAGAAACGACATAGGATTTGAATGGTTTCTGTTTTTTCGGTTGACCCATACCGAGTTTACGTTTAGCTTTCATTGCAGTAGTTACAAACCAAGCAGCACTCTTTTCGCCGAAACTAGCGTCTTTAGCCTTGACTCGTTCCCACGATTTATTCTCCAACACTCTATCAGCCCGATGTCTGTGTTGTAGATCTGGATGTTTGGCGTATTCGATATCGTGTTCTTTACAGTAACTGTCCAACTTGTTTTTCGGCTTATCACCTCGTGCTAATCGCTGCTTCAGTCTAGTTCCAGGACCACAGTAGGAGTACCCTCCAGGTAGATGCAGCTCAAACGGAAGCTTGTTGATGGTGCTATTTAAAAGACCTGCACTCGGTGACGTATTCATTGAGAATGAAACCGAGCTAGAGTGAGCATCGTTTATATACGATGAGGATGAAAAAACAGAAAATCAACATAAAGATCGACAACTTTGACATGGGCAGGACCCGGACTGAAAAGAGACATGGGGGCCTTTTACCAAACACGATTAGAGCAATAATATGTGGACCAAGTGGTTCGGGAAAAACAAATGTTATGCTGAGTCTTTTAACTGATGAAAACGGTCTCAGATTCAGAAACGTCCATGTTTATTCCAAATCATTGAACCAGAATAAGTATAAGTTCCTAGAAGCGGTTTTAAAACGAACTGTCGGTGTAAACTTTTACGGATACAGTGATAATGAAACCGTTGTAGATCCGCAAACAGCTCAACCAGATTCAGTGTTTATCTTTGACGATGTGGCCTGCGAGAAACAGGATAAGATAAGGAACTACTTCTGCATGGGTCGCCATAACGCAATCGACTCTTTCTATCTTTGTCAGACGTATTCGAAAATCCCAAAACAGTTGGTGAGAGATAATTCAAACATGCTCTTGCTTTTCAAGCAGGACGATACGAACCTGAAACATGTGTACGATGATCATGTTAACACAGATATGTCTTTCAATACGTTCAAGCAAATATGTACAGAGTGTTGGAAAGACAGATACGGATTCCTAGTCATTGTCAAGGATGACGATATTACGAAGGGTAGATACCGAAACCAGTTTAGCACCTATATAACTCCATAGGATTAACACCAATCATCAGTCTCCGTTGAGACATTGCCGTCTACACACCTGTCTAAAGCAATCTAAGTGCCGCCTTACGAGCTCTTACAGACCTGCCACCAAACCTGTAGAGCTGATTACCGTAGAAAGACCAGTATAGCTGTATAGCTGTATACTGACCCGTATAGCTGTGTATAGAGCAGTCTGGAAGCTGTATAGCTGTATACAGATCAGTATAAAAGCTGTATACAGAGCAGTCTGAAAGCTGTATATTAGCTGTACACAGAGCAGCCTTTAAGCTGCATCAGTCTTGTGCTGCTGCTGCTGCTGCTCAGTTGAACATCATGAATCCAAGCGAAAATGATAGGAATATCAAGAAGAAAATACTGAACGCTGCTAGATCTATAAGAAAAAAGTATTTGGCTCTAAAACTGGAAAGAAACGAGGATGATGAGGCGCTCAATAGGTTAATAAACCCCATAACAGAGCCTCTAAGGAACCTTGTCAAAAAAGCGGTTGATAGAAAAACCAGAGTGAAACATGAAAAAATTAAGCACGAAGCAGACGTTAAATTTGAGCGCAGTATCCCGAAACATGTAGAGTTCCAACCAACAAAGGTTCTTGCTCAAACAAGCGAGAGTTTGAAAAGTGATGATGATGATGACGAGGATGTCTTTCATAAACCACTACATGAGGTGAAAGAGGATCTACAAAAATCAATTCACGAAAGATCAGCAGTGTATGACGAATTTCTAGATCAGTTTCCCATGCCAGCACGAGAGTATGTAGATAGATACTATAAGCAATCAGACGAAATAGATCATTCTTACGGATTGAAACATGATATGGAAACCGATAAGTGGACCATGGGATCAGAAAGAGTCAACTTTCTTGCAAACGGAGATATCAAAGTAGGGGATGTCACCTATACGGGAACACGGGGATTATATGATCTCCTATTTCTGAAAGACCCGATTTATCATACGGCGGATGATCAGTTGCAGTTCAAGGATATATTAGACAGGACCAACGCTCATCGAAGAAACTTTGATCCATCACAACAAGTTAAAGGATCCGTATCTTCGAAATATAAACGCATTGTTAGACCTTTGCTCTCAACGGCAACTGAAGTTAAAAGGCTTAAGTCAAGTAGCAGTGTCTCGCCATCTGGCCGAAATCAATCTACAAGAGTTCAACATAGGTCCGGAAGTGCTCTATTGTTGAAATATAATAAGAAACCAAAACAGTATGTTTATTATGATGACGTCAACGAATTAATTGACAGACTTGTCAAATTGGATGCATCACAAGAAGCTGGAAATACCAATAACATCAATGAAATCATGAGTATTTTGGAAGAATTGGCGGAATTGGATGTGATTGAGTTTAATAAATAGTTTAAGGTGCTTTATCTTAACTCATTACCAGGCTAACCTCGATCAAGTTTGGATCTTTTCACAACAATCATAATATGGCAAGTATCACGAAAGCCAGAAAGCAGGTGGTTGAAGAACTACATAAACCGGCACGTAGAAAGTTCAATCGTAGAAGATTTATACAGTATGGTTTGGATGATACTTTTGCTACAGATCTAGCCCAGCTTGATCAGTATGCTCGAGAAAACAAAGGATTCAAGTATATACTGGTTGTTATTGATTGTTTTTCTAAATACCTCTGGACTAGAGCTCTTAAGTCTAAATCGGCACAGGATGTAACCAAAGCCATGGAGAGTATACTGAAAACTTCTGGAAGAATACCTAAGAAACTTATTTCGGATAATGGAAAGGAATACTATAACACTCAATTTTCGAGTCTTATGAAGAAACATGGGATACATCATTATAGCTCATTCAGCCCTCTAAAAGCATCTATTGCAGAACGAGTAATTCGAACCTTGAAAGAAAAACTGTTTAAGCAATTTACGTTGAACGGAAACCATAAATGGTTGGAATTATTACAGCCACTTACTACCGCATATAATGATAGCAAACATAGTACGATACATATGAAGCCAAGTAAAGTTAATAAACGCAATGAAAAGACAGTGCTTGATTCCGTTTATGGTCATATGAAAGTTGCTGGTAGACAAAAGTTCAAGGTTGGTGACGTAGTCCGCATAAGCAAGTTTAAACATGTTTTTCAAAAAGGATATACACCGAATTGGAGTACGGAACTCTTCAAGGTTGCTAAAGTACAAATAACAAACCCCACGACATATTTGTTGGAGGATTTGCAAGGTCAGCCTATAAGTGGCGGGTTTTATGAAGAAGAATTACAAAAAACAAAACAGCCTGATGTGTTCCTCGTTGAACAAGTCTTACGAAAGAAGGGAAATAAAATTTTTGTGAAATGGTTGGGTTTTGATAATTCACATAACAGCTGGATCGATAAAACCACGGATGTAGTTTAAATTTAATTTTCCACAATTTATCACTCAGTTTCAGTTATGAGTTCGCATTGTCAAGTTTGTGAGGAAAATATTTCTTCTCATTCACATAACCTAAGTCATAGACATAAAAATAAGTGTTGTACGGACCTGGAACCCAATGTTCAGATCATTAAAACAGCGTTTAAAAACCGAATTATTTCCTATAGGCTATTTACAAATGTTCATCAAACCAGTGTTGGACCCTATCTGGAAGAATTAAAACCTAAAATAATGGATTTGATAAAAAAAGGTTTTTCTAGATACTCCAATCTAAAAATCAACCTAGAATTATATGGACTTTACGTTTTAAGAGAAAATCAGGAAATAAAATCCTTCAATTCTCGTTTTGCCGCTATTTCGCCCAACACCGATTTGGGCAAGTTATTCGATGAATTTGAACAACTTTTAGTATCAAAATCTTCTGAATTCCAAGAGAAAGACAGTGGGTGGGCTTTATCTAAACTCCTATTTCTGGAGGTGAACATAAACAAGTTTAAACCATTAAAATAGTGGTGGGAGCTTCCTATATAAAGCAAATTTCACAAAACCTACTTCAGTCTACTGGTGAAGAAGCATGGCAAGTTATAGTTCAATGGAAACAACTGGATATAATTCGTCCTGTTCTTTTCCGTGTTGGACCTATTTCAACAGTATGGTGACGAAAATTGACCAAGAAATCAAGAAAGAATCGAGATTTTTGGGTGAGACCTGCTATTCAACCAATAACTTCAAAATCATTGCCGGAATAAGTATCGCTCAAGGATTGATACCCAGTATAAAAGTGAGTAGTACGATTTTGAACCTACCTGAAGAACAAGTGACTGTATCGTTTAGCGGTGTGGAATGGAACGAATTTCTGGAAATCGTCAATTCCACAATGGAGATGGATAATGATGATGATGATGACGATGTTAGTGAAGTGATAATAGTTTATTCTCTATCAGAAAACTTTACTGTTTCCTCAGCTATGTTTTTGGGAGAAAGAATAATTAAGTTAACAAGCAGAGAAGTTAATTTATGCTTTTGTGTAGATGATATCCAATCAATTTTGAAAATCCAAGATATAATAGATTACAGGCTGCGTTTACTCGCAGAACTAGATTTTAGAACCTTTTATGACGATCTGTTGAACTATAACAATGTAAATACTGTTAATGAAAATAATTGTCTAAATGTGCTGAAAGAATATTGTAACTTAAATATTTGTGAACTATGTTATTTCATGTTAGAGTTTGTACACCTGAACCCAGAAAAAATAAAAGCAGATTTCATCAGAATATGCAATTTGGAAAGTGTTGTATAGCTTATAGCAGTTAATGTATGTATTATGTAATTTTTAATAATAATAAAAAATCAAACAAACAAATCGCTATTTCATTATCTGATGAGAATGACAGAGAGAGAGAGAGAGAGAAAAAAGAAGAAAACATTTTCATCATGCGTCCTACCAGACTATTGTTGGCTACCAATTGCGCCACAAAGTCTTTCTAGTAAGATAAGAAATTAAAACACTTGATTATTTCCTCAGTATCATCATGTCAGTCGATAAGTTTGGGCGTACGCAACGTCTTAACGACTACAAAAATTTAGTAACCAAACTGAGTAAGGTAAAAAGTCCTGGAGGTATACAAGATTATGTTACAAAATCCTATACGGATAAAAAACTTCAAGAAATCTCAGAAACGTTCAGAAAAGATCTGGAAAACCGAGTGAAAACTGCAGTACCCCCTCAAGAAGAGAATAGATATAAGCAGCTGGAGTCCCAAATGATGGACAGTCAGAAGAAAATTGAAAGTTTACTGAGTAAAAATCAGTCTATTGAAAATGATATTAAAACAAAATTGGCTGTACGAATATCTGCCTTGGAAGAACAACATAAGCTATTTAATATAACCAAAACTTATATAAGCATCGGCGATAAGAGAATAGTTAGAGCTGGAAAAGCTATAAACGATACCGATTTAGTTACAAAAGGTCAGGTAATTGAAATGATTAATGAAAAGGTGAAGCAGACTGCAGTACCAGCGGACACTAAAAAGCAAAAAGGAAAGGGAAACTAAACATCCGTATATTCGACAACTGCGAGCTTCAGTCTAGTTCAAGTTTTCGAAGATGTGTGATCAATTGTTGAAACTCTTATCTGGCGAAAAAAATATAGAAGATTGTAGTGCTGATGAGTTGAAGGATTTGCCAATTGGGTTCTTTCTGCAGTATGTCGATAGTACCACACTTTTGAATATTTGGGGGAAATTACCACTCGAATGTAGAAAAGATTTCGGGTTGCAGACAAGACTTCCTTGTTTCATGCATTATAATAGACCT
The DNA here is from genome assembly GCA_917834065.1 of Ceutorhynchus assimilis. NCBI lineage: Eukaryota > Metazoa > Arthropoda > Insecta > Coleoptera > Curculionidae > Ceutorhynchus > Ceutorhynchus assimilis. The sequence goes on from OU892279.1 coordinate 53,557,435, forward strand.
GATTGGAGGACGCAAGTAGATGGACCTCCCTCATCGCAAAATACCTGTTATTTCTGTATAAAAGCCCTGACCAAATAGTGGACTCAGTCATTAACGTTGAGGCAATGGTTTGGCTTAGTTCTAACTTCATCGCCCTCGCAGCAGTCGTTCAAAATATCCTCTACATACATCCACCATCAGAAGTCCGAAATATCAAGGCTCAGCTGAAAACTGATAGCTATGTCAACGACTTATGGATTCCGCTCTACTACCGCCTCATAGACAACGATCGTACACGTACTTTCCAGACAGTACTTCCAGAATCGCGGAATAGATTCTACCAGTATAACTTGCGAGTGGAATTCTTGAACAACAGCATTTTGGAAAGCAGGGAATGGACAACTATCGGAATTGGTCCGCAGCAAGAAACCATCTCCAAAAACCACTGTAGAAACGAAACTAGAAACTCCACTTCAACAGATTCGAGACCTGACGCATCTACTTACTTAATCTTTACTTGTATAATAACCATAGCTGTAGTTTTTGGTATTTTATTGTCTAGAATGTTCTACCTTATTATAGGAAACAAATGTGATTATTTTAAGGCTTAATAATGAATAAAATTTTACCTAAAAATTGTTGTTTCATTGAACTTCATCACCTGAGCCTGGGAACTTTTTTTCGATACCGTGGGAAAATCGGCGGCGCCTTGAAATTTCGGGGGTTGACCTGGACTAACCCTCAATTTTTTGGGGGTTTTCTCGGAATTTGACTGAGTGATTATTTTAAGGCTTTACCCGGACCTAGATGGCGCCTCATACGGCAGGTAGTGAGTGTACAATAGCCCCCCGGTTTGTTCGTTCTGCGCCCACCGTCCACCGGTGGAGCTTCCAGCACGCCGGCGCGCGCTTGGTACGACATCTAGGTTCGGGGACATGCACTTAGAATAGGAATTGGTACCCGATACGCCATCTAGTATCGGTACCTGCCGTAGGTGTGACATCTAGGTTCAGGTACTTGCACTTAGAATAGGAATCGGGGGCTTTTGTAATTATCGTCCCCTGCTGTAGGTGCCCGAATCGGGGTCTTTTGTAATTATCGGTACCTGCTGTAGGTGTCCGAGGCGTTTTGGAGATGGTTGCGGTCAAATTCCGGGAAAACCCCCAAAATTTGAGGTTAACCCGGGTAGCCAAGCCTAATCTAATTCCAAAATATTGAACTAGCCTAGCCTAGCCTAATCTAACTTGGTAAGTTTGGTAGAAATGAAGCGAGTAATGAAACACAATTTTTTCGGTAAAATTTTATTCAAGACGCCACCGATCTAGAGATTTTCCCACGGTATCGAAAAAGTTCCCACGCTATCGAAAAAGTTCCCACGCTATCGCAAAAGTTCCCACGGTTGGCCCGGGTCAAAACCCCGAAATTTCAGGTCAAAGACGCCGCCGATCTAAAGATTTTCCCACGCTAGCGAAAAAGTTCCCTCGCTATCGCAAAAAGTTCCCACGGTTGGCCCGGATCAAAACCCCGAAATTTCAGGTCAAATACGCCGCCGATCTAGAGATTTTCCCACGGTATCGAAAAAGTTCCTGGGCTCAGGTGCCCCCGTTAGCTAGGCATGCCTTATTTAATGCAATTGACGATGAAGATCAATGAAACAACAAATTTTTGGTAAAATTTTAACCCGGACCTAGATGGCGCCTCATACGGCAGGTAGTGAGTGTACAATAGCCCCCGGGGGTATTATAGGCAACTGAACCTATAGATGGCGCATGCAGGCATGCTATAAGCTCCTCCGGAGGACGGAGGTTGCAGAACCGGCCATTTATATCTACTAACAAGTTTTCAAAAATTTCATTTTTTTTTCTACTAGTTTACTAAATGGTCAAGAAAAATGGCATTCCAAATAGGTAAGCCACTTATAAATTTTCCCTCCAAATGTCAATGCTCTTGCTACACCACAAACAGCTGGTACCTACCCACCATATGACATACTTTGACCACAACTTACCTTTTATGCCTTTTATTTATCACTACTTGACTTACTAACCATTCGATTGGCATCTTTGTCAATGTCACGGCTTTTTTATGACGAATTAGAGCATTACTTGTCCAAAAAAATATTGCTTAGGGAACCCTTTATTTTGTTTATGTTTTTGCTTTCCATATTATACACTCGAGTATTTGAGCCCTAAATTTATGATAATAGTAATATTATTTAAAAAATTAATAGTTTATTGAAATCTAGTAAGTCAAGTTTTACAATTATTGTTCAATGGGATTTTCTCAAAGTATATCAAAACAGTAATGCCTTAATCTGGCGATCTGTAATTTCGATATTCAGGGTTTACGTTATTGTCGCTAGATGGCGAAACGATACCTCTTCCGGTACAGTGACTGAATAAACCTTCACAAACAGTGGCGACAATGTTCGCACAAGAATCATAAACCAGTCAGGAAACTAGTTTCAACCAATGAAATTCACTCTGACTGGTTTGTGATGAGGTCCCGCCGCCATTTTGGAGCTTACCTGTTTCTAATTTTAAATATGAATATATAGGATTTAGAAGAACCAATCAAAAATGAGACGGCGATAATTGTGACTAAATAAACCATTACATACATTAGTTGTATTCCTTTCACACCTATGAAGAGCTCCGGAACAGCTCCGGGGTGTTACGCGCTTATTCCTTTCGAAAAGTGTTTGTTGCACCTGAGTACTCAAGCCCGAAGTAAACCATTTAAATGCATGAAAGCCAGCGCATCTGTTCCTTTCAAATCAGGGCGACTAACACCGGAGCGAGTAGCTCTAGTGTTTCTCTTGAAAGGAATACAGCTAGTGGCGACAATAGAGGCCCCGCCGCCATATTCTTCCTCAAATCTTCTTAATTTGAAATAGGAATCTCTAGAAGTAGGTTAAGAATCGTAAAGCAACAGGATTGCTCATCTTCATGGGGCTTACTTTTGGAAATTATCGAGTCGGCAGGGCCTGCGAGTGACGTCACTACTATTATCAGCACAGCAGCTTATAGTGGTGACGTCACCCGCAGGCCTCGATGGGATGCTTGCGATTCAGGTTGTGCTTGTTTCTTTGTTGATTTTAAATGTATAAAAGGTGATTCTAAGAAGATTATAACGTTTAGGAATTCGTTTCATGGATCTTGTAAGAGCTCATCAGCGTGACTTAGAAAAATCAAAGAAAACAAATTTGAGTCACACTTCTTTGATTTTTTTCCAAGCCACATTTAGAGGCAGAGCATAGATTGAGGATCACAAACCAATCAACCGAATTTCATTAGTTGAAAACAGTCAGAAAACTGGTTGTTGCAGATTTGCACCAATCAAAAACGCTCTGACTGGTTTGTGATTTCTGTGCGAACGGACCATGGATGCGGCGAAAATAGTACATCAAGTATCCTGTTTAAATTAAAGGTGACACTGTCACTGTCTGTAGTACTCTGTCAATCTAACAAAGAAAACTGTAAGATTCTACGAAACTGCGCAAGCGTTGTTCTAGCATTGTGGAAAATCCTATCCTAGGATTCTGTATCATCTTCGTTATCTTTTGAAAATAGAAAAAGGTTATCATGTAAAATAATTTAAAGGTTATTGTGTATTCCGTCTCATCATTAGGCAATCCAAACCACGTCACACTCACCATGGCGTGGCGGCCACACATGGGCTAAAAAACACAAAAATATATCTAGTTTCTGCCCGATTTAATAGTTTAGGTACCTAGTCAACAAATATTTTATTAAATAATCAAAATCAAAGTTGCAAGCAAAACTCTAAGCAAAATAATTTAAAATAAGCATGAAAACATATTCAAAACAAACTTGCTTGTCCGCCACACCATATTGAATTTTCCTTTTTGACAGATGGATTGAATTGCCCAATGGAATTGCCTAATAGCCGACAGCCACCTAATTTGGCATCATTTATATTATTTGTAACAACTTATTTATAGGTATTAATTATTATGTTAATTGTGACAAATGGAAGCAAATACCTGTACTGAAAATGTATGAGGTAATCAAATACATACAGGGTATCCTATGAGGTGTTACCCAAGTGTTAATTTCGGAACGCGTCATCTTACGTTCCACGTGTAATGTAATTTTCTTTAACAAAGCCTTAACAAATATGAGCATTGCCGATTTTGAAATTAAATTTTCTTAACTGATTTCGAAACAAAGGCGTCAATGTGTCCCATATGGTGTTTCCTTTTTCACGGTCAATAATAATTACTACCAATCTAAAGGTGAATATGCTGCAAGTTAACACTTAGAGCAGACCAGAACCATTATTACCTGGATCACAATTTGGCAGTTTGTGGTAACGACATTTTTCGTATATTCCATAAGCTACGTTCAAGATTCTAAAGTTGCCGTCACTTGACCGAAACTGAAGCGATTATTTCACTCATGTTTTAGAAATCCCATAAGACAAGTGACGATTTTCAGAATTGCAGCGAAAATTCTCTTTTCCATTTGTTTAACTAGAGAGAATTACAGCGATAATTCTCCCATGTTATTCTATACATGGTTGTTATGCTAATTTTTGATACAAACAAACGGTTCATAGCAACCATTTATTTGTATTGATTGTTAAAATGTTCAAATCGTTTAATACATATTTATTTCCATATTTTTTGCATTCTCATACGTGAAATAATCCTCTAAATACCACTTGAGCTTTAAAATTAACCAGATAATTTTGCACTCATGCGTGTTTTCTCTGCAAATTTCACTCGTCCTACGGACTCGTGAAATTATAGAAAACACGCAATCGTGAAAAATTATCGGTAATTTTGAAGCTCTCGTGGTATTATCCCCGAAAATTACCTAGATTTTCAAAATTTCAATTACATTGGATGACGCGTTCCGAAGTTATCGCCTGGTGAAACGGCGTGGAACACCCTGTATAACGAATATAAATAGGTACCTGCTTATCAGGTCTGTTATAATCAAAAAATCAAACGAAATTACCAAAGAGCACCTAAACTAATAAAAATTATATAACTTTATATTTCTTAATATTTTTCCACTATAGAGGGCTTCAAAGTTCGTTGAGGGTGAATCTCATACGAATTACGAATAAATCCCTTTCATGCCCTTTGAAAAAAAATTAAATATTTTTTTTCATTTGGGAACAATATAATGTTTGCTTAAAAATTACCTAGGTGGCTGGACTATCTACCTTTGGGCAAATGCATTCCCGGAACAAGAATTGTGGCATTCAAAGTCCCTCTTCAAATGGTAAGTCTAAATTGTTATTTTCGGGGTATGTTTTAATAGATACTTCTTTTGGAACAATTTAGTCTTAAAGAGAATATTTCCCGCAGAGTGAAATTCCAAGAAGTCCCGAAATATTTCTTCCAATCGCGCACCAGTGCGGTCCTCCGAGGTATATGTACAACAATTTATGTAATTTTGAAACTTGACGCCTCTTAATATCAATTTCCGAGATGCGGGCCTATAAATTATCGGGTCTTGTTTCCTCGCATTATTTCAGTATTATGCCTCCCTTTAATTAGCTGTCTCTTTTATGGGCGATCTTTTATGTGGTTCACCCGGACTGAGAAGATGGGCAACGGTCCAAGCCTAAAGGTCTCCCATGGCGGTCGGTAACCATATACCCAATAAATGCTTTGATAGATATAATGGCAGCGAATCCCGAAAATAAGTTGTTCAAATTAACCGACATAGGAACTTTCGTTGTAAATTAAGTTTTGGAATTAAAATATTCAAGATAGATATTAAATATGATGTTGATTTTTGCTTGAGTCACATATTATGATTCATAGAATATTTATTTGAGTGAGTGGTTCGTTTAACAGAGACAAGTTGTAGCGCAAGTTGTTATTTTCTAAAACTCTGGTCTTGGTCTATACAACTTCCACAAGTAGGTAGATCATATTAAAATACAAAACCAACCAAGATTATGACACTAACACACTAATATAATATCCATCCAATTATAGTTATACCTTCAAATGCTAACATTTAATTGCACTACATTACGTATTCCTATCGTGTTTTGTTGGCTTTTTACCATATTTTTCGCAATCAAAATCAAAAGTGGGCACTCACCTTACCTTCATAAAGCTTATCAGCGTATCTTTATTATCTTCTCGAATTCTCCTGACTCGATTTTTCAATAAATAAACAAAGGAGACATATCGTACCCAGCAAAAGAAGAGACGTCCAAATTAATGTCCTCCTGTCCACGTTCTGGCAGATGACAACTACCTTGCCGAATGACGCCGGGCGTGAAATATCACCCCTTAACGTCTGAGCATGGCACCCGAATCCGTCTGGGTGACAAGAAAAAATTAAAACATTACTGTTTAAGTTTGGTCGGGTTCAGTCTTTTAGATTTCGAGAAAACAGAAAAAAAAAGCCGGCAATGGCTGGTGCGTTTTTAGTACCACCCGTACGATATCTTCAGGTAGGTTTTAGGAGGAGTGATAATAAATTTTCAGAAAACTATTCGATATTCTTATAGGTAGTGTGTTTGAGGAGCCACGAAAATAATAAATGGAATCTTAATATTATGCCTAAATTGCAAGAATCTGTTGATACTCAAAGATAATCCAAGCCAAATGGTTCCACTTTCTCTTGGTTCAAAAGTTTGACTCAATTATTATGTGGGCTCAGAGGTACCGAAATTATATTTTATATAGAGCTCGCTCTCTCTTATCCGGGAACAAGACAGGCGACATCAAAAACCACGAGCACGCATAATAAATGGACTTAAAAAATATGGTTCTCACGATCGTCTTCTCTTTTTTCTTCGTACGTCGCCGACGACGTCGTGGGCGTCCGATCCGTCGTCGGTATATAAGCAAGAAGCGGTCTCGCCAAATAGGGCCGTTATGCGTCGCGCCACGCTACACGACGCCACGCCAAAATTTATTGGTCACGTGAATACTCGCCGAATATACTATATGACGTGACACGCAAAAGACAATTTAAAACCTTGGTGTCCTCATATAATCGAACACATATTATATTTATATGTACCTTTTGGCCTGCTTTAGAGGGGCTTGGTTTGTTTCTTGTATGCGAAGAGGAGTATTTTATGTGTCGTTTGGTCTCACCAAAAGGACAAAAATTCGTACAAGAGATGTGAGAAGAGATTATGGCAAAAAGTCTTCAAAATAGCTACAAAGAAGGTGCATGCCATTTGGAGACAATAAAGCATTTCTAAGTAGGTGACTATAGCATAGGCGCCGAAATTTCAAAATTACTATGGGGGCTTGGGTTCCAAAAATTAACATAAGTAGAATTAATTACACAGACAGGACTAGGCTACTAGACACATAGACTTAAATGGGTCTAGTTGACAGATACCCATTTCACTGCACGATTGCTACCCTGGATCATTGATCGTTCCCGCAGGTTCCTCCATATTATTGAAATTCGTGCATCTTCGGCAGCTCGGCTATATTCGGCTTCGACAGCACCATTGGCGTAGTCAGGATTTGGTCAATTTTGCAGGAAGTGATCCTTACCGCAGTGGCAACTTCGTCGCAAGCGCTGCAGGAAGAAAAGCGCCGCAGGAAGAAAAGCGCCGCAACCGCGAAATTTTTGGGTCTTTTCACGGTATTTTTGGGACTTTTCCATTTTGAATTATCCGAGGAATTATCAATAAAATTTAAAGGCCTTTGGGGTAAGGGGGCAAATGCCCATTTGATTCGCCTTAACCGGCTACAAGTCAATTCGACTTTTTACTCCCTATGTGACTAGTAGGTTTGTCCGGTCTGTATACAGTGTGTTTCAAAAGTCTGGGAACGGTCAAATATTTCCAGAGCGGCTTGAAATAGAACTACGAAATTTTCTGCATATCGGTAATTAATGATGCCCGATTCAATGATGATATCGACAATGTTGCCAAGTTTACCGGTTTTTAAATAATGTAGATAACTTCGTTTTTTCAAATAGGAATACCACTTTATTTTCATTGCAATAAAGTCGGCGCTCTATTGTTACTAAAACCTCTTGATATCATGTTTCTATTTTACACGGTTTTTGAAATATTGCAACACAGCCTTTTTGTTCAAAAGTCTGGAAACGGTCAAATATTTCCAGAGCGGCTTGAAATAGATAATGAAATTTTCTGCATATCGGTAATTAATGATGCCCGATTCAATGATGACATCGACAATGTTGCCAAGTTTACCGGTTTTCAGATAATATAACTAACTTCGTTTTTTTAAATAGGAATACCACTTTATTTTCATTTCAATAAATTCGGCGCTCTATTGTTATTAAAACTTCTTGATATCATGTGCCTATTTTACATGGTTCAATTCGAGATTTGAGAAATTATCACCCCAGGAAAATATTTTATCTGTCTATCTTAATAATACCGACAAAAATATCACTAAAAAAACTGGTTGTTGAGTATAATTTGATATTTTATACAGGGTATGTATCAGATTTGACTACAAAAGTTTTAACACTTGAAAATATGGCCCATTTTGAAGAAAAAAAGTTTTTACATGAGGTCCAAACCAAACAAAATCATTTTTAAGGAAAAGATCTTGGAAGTTATGACAATTTTTGACGAATATTTGAAAGATAAAGAAAATTTTATACATTATGAGATCAAGTATGAGATGAGATTAAGTAATAATGCATGTTTAGTCAACAACAATAATAAAAAATTGAAAAAACATAACACCCTCACTCGTAATTCGGTATCTAAACATTTGGCAACATAGGACAAAAAAGAATAGGTAGTTGAAAATGAAATGTTCACTTCACAAACGTCGAATATGCAGATACTTGTTAAGGCAGAATCGTTGCAAAATGCTCATTTAGTCGCCAGAATTTACAGGGAAAGATTTCCCAATAGAAGGGCACCCACCTGATGAGAGAATATTGAGCCCGTTTTACAAAAATTGCGTGATATGGGAAGTGTAAGTGTGTAAATTTTTTTCTCTTGAATTTTCAGTGCAAAAATGTCATTGAGTGCAATTCACAACTTAATAAAACAGCTAATTTTTTATTTTTACTAGAAAAGTGATAAAAATGCAAATTATTATTTACATTATTTGAAAGCGAATAACAAACCAAAACGAAGCTTGCAAAAAATAGAATTCACCAGTTCTCTTTACCTAATATCCTGGTAAAGATGATCTCTACAATGTTGTCATGTTGTTAACATTTTTTTACATTTAAATTTTGCGATAATTTCGAAAATACTAACAATTGACTCATGATTAGTAGCCCTAATAGGACAGTCTTAGCCTAAAATAGGTCATATTATCTCATGTTGAAATTTTTGTACTCATGCCTACCTGATACTCCCTCTATTGTTAGACAATTTGTCGAAACAATAACATGAAAGAATACACGTACGCTAAATAACTTTAGATATTCATTTGTTTATTATCCAGTGGTGGAGGTAATTATCAGATGTGTCAAGTTCCTTCAAAGTTTTGTCAAAATGAATTTCGAACTGAGTGAATCCCAGCGTATCGGTATTTTGATATTTGTTGATGCCATCATTGAATTGAGCACCACAATAACGTCTCTTCATCATATTTTGAATATCCTATTCTAAGACAATGTAGGTATTATCTGAAAACTGGTAAACTTGGAAACATTGTCGATGTCTTTATTGAATCATTTCTGTATGGCTTTGGAACTTGTTGTAGCTAGGACGAAGTAATGACGTACAAATTCTTAGTATCAACTACAGTTTGCCGTAACATGCAATCAGCAAACTTCGAACTATGGGAAGCAAATAGCTTGAAGCCCGGTTGTCTGATTCAAACGGTAGTAGACAAGACAATTTTGATATACAGATTTCTTCAGCAAATGGACTGAAATCAACACACTTCCTCGCTATGATGCTTCGCTTTCATTCAAAATAAATTGAACCCTTGGCACGAAACAAACTTATAGATAAGCTAATGGTATGGCCAAAAAATTAGCTACCTTTATACAGGTTTGACAGGTCAACAACAGGACAATTGTAATGCAATAGAATGAAATGTCTAAAAAAACTCTAAGGTTGAATAGAGAACGAGAGATAACGATTTCCCCTGTTCCAGCTCCAGCATTCTCAGCTCTTTTTGGCCACCTTCTTGTTATCTCCCTCCGCTTTGCGATGGGAAGCAGAGCACAACTCGCTCTAAAATCTAATACTTTTTTTTTTCATGTATAATGAATAACTATTATTGGTTCCATCTTTCGGTGTTAAAGTTGCTCAATTTATTGGGATATATCCATAACTCTTTGGAATGTAGCCGGTGCGTTCTTCAAACCAAAGGGCATGCGCAAGAACTCATAATGCCCGTTTTCTGTGCTGAATGCGGTTTTTTCGATGTCGTTGTCTAGATCTGGTGGAAGCCGCTAGCTAAATCTAAAGCGGTAAAATACTGGCAGCATCCCAACTTCTTCAAGAGATCCGTTATGTTGGGTAATGGGTATCTGTCAAATTGCTTGTGAAAGTGGTTATAGCAAAAACAACAAAAATATAAAACACACAAGTTGGATATAAGAATAAATAGTTAGGAATGTTAGGATCAGGAACTCAATATTTTTGTACCTACTCACTACATACAATCCAAAATCACTATGGGGGCTCCGCCCCCATAGCAAACTCACTACTGGGGCTCAAGCCCCCATTGTCCCCATGGTTCCGGCGGCTATGGACAACAGGTTGTACTTAAGATACACTGAAGTCCCATTTCGAGAAATGTTTGCTCTTATAGTATTGTGGGAAATATACCAGCAACTAGAGGTGGGCCAACCTCCGATTTTAATGGAGCTGTGACAAGACGTGACTGCTCCAGTCGAGTCACTGTGACAAATAGCAGTGATTTTTTGGAGCAGTTTTACCTTAGTTGGCGGCCGTACTGCTAATATTATGTTAATGCTACATCGCAACATGGCATAATCACAGTCCGCAGTCACGGCCGAGAGAGATGTTCTAGTTTTCAGCCTGCCCTCTGCAGTAGCAGTTTCTATTTGGCTTGACCGCAATGCGATTTATAATATTATATTATTAAATTTGCATCACAGCTCGAGTTTTGACCGCGCTGCATCGGTCGGAGCTTGAAGCGGGCAGTGACAAAATGTCACTGCTACTTGACTGGGACTGGAGCAGGCTGTGACTGTGACAGACAAGTAGCAGTGACAAAGTCACAGTTCGTGAAATCGCAACCCACCTCTACCAGCAACTAAGCCAGCTACCGGTGCAGTTGGCACCTTTGGTAAAGGTGTACATGACGTGTACAGGGTGGCCCGTTTATTTTGTCCTATCTCGATATATGGAAATCTAGATATTTTAGGACAAAAAGTTAAATACAAAAGTTGTGGGGCTTAAATCATTAATTTGTTTTTTTATATTTGCGCATATACAGGGGGAGTCAAAAAAGTGTGACACATCAGATTTAATTTTTTTTAATAGAACACCCTGTATATTTTTATATTTTTTGATAGCGCTTTCAAAGACAAATATAAATATATATAGTTTGATATATAAGGTTGTTATGCACGGTTTTGAATTTATTTACGGTTATTTTCGGGGAATGTCCAATTTTTAGATTATTGTAGAAACGTTAGACGTTTAAAATAAATATTTTAAAGTCGGACTTTGATCAAAGGGAAACATACAAATAAACGAATTAATGATTTAAACCTTACAACTTTTGTATAAAACTCTTTTTCATAAAATATCTAGATTTCCATATACCGAGATAGGACAAAATGAACGGGCCACCCTGTACATTAAACGAACTCAACAGGAGCCAGGGCTCAAGCTGAAGGTAAAGTTTTTAGGTCTCTATGAGATAGTCAAAGTAAAGGAAAACAACACTTACGATATTATGAAGATTGGTTGTCATGAAGAGCCTATGAAAACATCTACATGTATTGAGTTTTTAAAACCATAAGCTACGATGATGATGACCATAATCCAGACATGGAAGGAGACGAAATACCGATTCAGTTGGCACTTTTGGTAAAGGTGTACATGACTAGTATCATGAGAAGAAACCAAAATAGGTCCGAACGTTTGAATCCTATGGTTACAAGGATGAGTAAGTGACCTTCAACGTTCAACTTTGGTTAGACAGAGTTTACCTACTATCTCATACGAAAATCAATTTACTCAAATTGTGATTAAAAGTCGCCATCAGGGTGTATAGCTTGAGAACCATGCACTCAAAAGCATTCTCACCCCAATCAGGTATAACGTGGTCAAACTATAAACTTAGTCACATTTGATAAAATCGCTATGGCATGCGTTTACGAAAGATAAACGCCTTAATTTCCTGATTTTAACAAACCATTTTACACCCAGCGTACACCATAAAGACAGCAGGAGGCAGGCATATCACAACCGTGAAAATACTTTCCCGCAAATTCTGCGTTACGAATCGATCGGATTGCTTTGCTTTATACATAATTCCAGTGATTACATAGCTCGAGCGTTTCGGTTCTCGGGCTCGCGCATAACACCCAGCTAAATCCCTAAATCATACTCTGGTTTTATTGAATTACCCACCGGGCGTTCCGCTGCAAAGAAGGTGGTAATCAGGTAATACCGGTGATTATTCTCACACCTCGACCGGTGGTCTCTCTTGCAACCAAGTTCGCGAATATTTCTCTCATGGTTGAGAATTTTGGTTTGCAACTTAACCAATATTATATCAAAATGGTTTATTATCCATGAAGAATGTGTACTTAGACACGTGAATATTCCAAGTGCTGGAAGAGGTGGTTCCACTCGACACACACCATCTCACAAAATATACGGATTTCTCAATCCTAATTGAATCTCAACAAAACTGGGAAAACATCGTGGATTCCTAGCTCCATAACCTCATTTCCAGGATAAGAATTTTTGTGACTCTCCCTAAGTCTCTTAGCAGTCGACAGTCAGGAAAATGTATATCTTGTCTCCGCATTCAAAGAAACAATCTATCGGAGGAAAAAACAGCAAGTCAAACATTGACAGAAGAATGAACAAATTTTTACTCAAGCTTTCTGAATTCCGGGACTGCACAAGCAATAACATTATTTATACAGATGAGTTTGCATTGCATGTCTCGAGGATCGCTTTCCTTTTGAGACCTAGCAAAATATCAATTTCTTTCCTACAAGAAAATTAATATCGAACGCAGTCAATCCACAAGACACCGATATGGTTAAATATTTTATCGTGATATGCTAACAAGCTATGACTTCTAAACTGAAATAATAATGTTTTACGGTTAGTTAGTATGTATGTACTATACATTTATTTCGATTGGTAGGTACGCTATGGGATTCTAGATTTTAGTGGCTTTTAAATGGTTAAACACCGCTAAATGTAGGCACAGGCCTGCGGGAGACATGTTGAAAATGAAAGTATGTTACTTGCTAGAAATTATTAGATATGGTTTTGATTTTACAATAATTCCTCGAGGGGTTCGATACTATGTACATATTTGCTTTTATAGTTATATCGGATACGTTGCTTTATTGCAGCTATTGAATTTATTTACGAAGCTAGGTTTTTGTGAGTCTTTGAATGTATGTTCGAGTTCCAGATTAACTTCGATTGTTAAGGTCAGGACAAGGCCAATCTCTTGGAAGTTTTCCAGAGATATCATGTCTACTTATCGAGTGGAAGGTTTCTGACATAATAGCTTAGGCGGAAAGCAATGCGCTTTCCAATATACTTGGCCCAGATGGTCAGTTATTGTCTAGAAACGGTGGGCTTTGTGGTATAGCCTTACCAGTTTTCTATGTTTCCAGTAATTTCCAAGGGTCCAGTATGACTTAATCTTCTTCTTCCTTCCAGGTATGACTTCTCATTGTCTTCTTATATCGGTCAGCTATTCCTTTTGTGGGCTGTCGCTAAGGTGAATCAAGTTCTCAGCTTCCTTGTATTGGTCTGCTAGTCTGCTAATCTTTCCCTTGTCAAGATTTCTCCATCATTTCTAGTACACCACTTCATTTCTGCATGTCGTCTTTTTTTTCGGTAGATATGTATTGTTGGAATCTTTTAGGATATTTATCTCTTATTTCATCGTTCCTGAGCAGCTTAAAGTTATCCCTTCCGCTGGTCTGTTATCTCCCAGCTTTTGCTAATCGCATTTTAATGCTGGCGCAGACTGGACGATGGTCGAGTTGAACATCAGCATCCGCACGCGTAGTGACCTTATTATAGTTCTAGAGTTCAATAGAATTTACACCAATACACCAATTCTACAGCACTCAACTCAAACTACACCTTAACTAAACGATTATTATCTCCGTGGTATCTAGTGTAAGAAACAATTCTTATCAGGAAATACTTAAACCATAAATACTCAAAAATTTAAAAAAAACATCAAAATTAATGAAGGCCCCACGTTGGGCGCCAAAAATTGTAATTTTCCACAGAAATTCAATAGTTTGGTGTCCACAAGGGGGAAGGCTTTGGAAACCTTAACAGTTATGTACCATTGTAAAAATGTGAATAAAAGAAGTTAATATTTCCTTATCAAGGTACCCCTAGTGTAGTAACGACAACAAGAAACAGCCACTCGAGTCCAAACAAGGTGCAGAGACACCAATCATCCTTGAGGCCCTGTAGATAGCTAAGTGAACAAGCAATCTAGGATAAAGCGAAGACGCAAGAAATTACAAGATTTGAGCAATCCCTTAAGTATATCTCACCACTTGTATTATGTAATTTTAAGGATAGTTGATGACTGTGATTTCAAGGTTATTTTGCTATATTTTGCTTGTAACTCCCTTTGTCATGTGAGAAGTGGGAATAAATAAATAAAAATATAATGTGTTTCCAAGAATTATTAAAACTTCAGAAATAAACTCTCCCAAAGGAAACCTAAGTGGATTTCATTTACTTTATATTGAACCATATATGTAATTTTCACATTCCTTACTAGTTTGAAGGTTCGAAAATGTCACTTACTTTTGTTTACTTTAAAGCAGGCTGAAAGTGACTGTTCTCCTGTCACTTTCGGCCTGGAGAACTCACTTTCGGCCTGCTAAATTGTTTTTTCATACCTAACCACAAATCCAGGCGCAATGTTAGTATTTATAAGTAAATGTCACATGTGTTTATATTGTTGAAATTTCATAAGATGTCAATGTCGGTGTCAGACTGTCAGTCGAAATTCCATTTTTGTCATATTTTTACCGTATTCTTTTCAATAATTAATGGTTCAAAATAAAATAGTATACATAATTCGGTGGAAAGTTTTCACATTATTGTCTCGAGAATTGGTTGACCTCGGCGCTTCGCACCTCGGTCAACCATAGTATCCCTCGACAAAAATGAAATACTTTCCACCTCCGCATGTGATATACTATTTCTTTTTCTTGAAAATATTTTTCCATATTATGATTTGTTGGACGCATTCGCCATTCCGTCTAGAATTTCTGCGAAGCGTAACCTCAATAAGGCACCCAACCAAAATGTAGAAGAAGATAGCGCCCATTAAAGTATAGTATTGAAATTTTAACACGTTACAAGTTTCTAAACTTGTTAAAAAGTAAAGCCTGCAGTGGGAGTTTTCCATGTTGCCAGTAATTTTCAGGGGTCTAGTATGACTTAATTTTTTTCCTTCCAGATATATGACTTCTCAATGTCTTGTCATATCGGTCAGCTATTCCCTTTGTGAGTTGTCGCTAATATGAATCAAGTTCTCAGTTTCCGTGTATTGGTCTGCTAACTTTTACCTTGTCAATGCCTTCCCATTAATGCTAGTACATCACTTCATTTCTGCATGTCGTCTCCTTTTTTCGGTAGATATGTATTGTTCGAGTATTTTTGGATTATTATTTCTTATTTCATCGTTTTTGAGCAGCTTAGAGTCATATCTTCCATTGGTCTGTTATCTCTCAGCTTTTTTAATGCTGGTGCAGATTGGTCGATGGTCGAATTCAACATAAGCACCTGCAAGCGAAGTGACCTTACTTCCAGAGTTTCTAAACCTGTTAAGAAGTAGAAGCATTGGAGTGGGAGAACAGAGGTATTAACATTGATGCGGAAGAACTTAGCCACTTCAGACGATATTGTACTCATCTCTGACAACTTACGAGAGGATGATATTATGATCTAAGAACCGACAGACACTTCACAAAAGGTAGGCCTAAAGAATTTTGAAATAACAAAAATGGTGACTAATCAACTCCCCAACAAGCTTATTAAAGGTCGATAACAACAAGAAAGGAATGGTGTAAAGCTACAAATCTGGGCCATGAAGTGAGGATTAAAAGAGATAACCAAACAGCAAAATCAATGAGGAGAATAACATGGATGGGCAGCATATGGTAGACTTCGAGATGTCTTCAAAAATGGTGTCCCAATTACATTGAAAAGAAAAGCTTCGAATATGTGCATCCTCCCTGTGCTCACTTAGGATGCGGTCGATGCGGAAACCCTAATCCTGACGAAAACATCAGCATGTAACTCGGCATGCAAGCTACAAAGAACGTAAAATAATAAACGCTCGATGCTTGGTATAAGACTCAGAGATAGAATACGAAATGCCGCCATTCGTGAGAAAACGGGGTTTGATGATGTTCTAGCTAAAGCGAATAACAATAGCAAAATGGAGATGAGCATATACAATATACAATATTACAAGATTAAACGATGGTAGATGGACCAAAAAAATCTTGGACTGGCGACCAAGAGTAGACAAGCGATGGACCGATGGAAAAGGTTTGGCACCAACTGGATAACAACTACACAGGACAGGAAAAAATGGAAATGTCTCAGGGAGGCCTATGTCCAGCAGTGGATGAACCAAGGCTAAATGATGATGATGAAAAGCACTGATGCTTAAGCAATTTGGGGTAATTCATCAATTTTTCAATTTTTCTGAGTGCCTTTTCTCATAGATTTCGGCTTCAAATCTAGGAAAACTTAGTGTATGGAGTTCGGGGGATCACAAGTGACCAATAGGACACAAAATCTCAACAAAAAAAAATTTGAAATTTCATCGTTTCAGTAGGAAGGTACCTACCTTATGATTTAGATTTTGGAAAACTTTGACAGGTCATAACTTTTTTTCTATTATAGATAGAAAGCTGAAACTTTCACTGAATTTTATCCCAATGAAGGAACTACAATCCCTGAAAATTTCAACTCATTTGGACTTATAGTTTCTGAGATAAAATCGTGTTAAGCAATTTGGGGTGATTTATCAATTTTTCAATTTTTCTGAGTGCCTTTTCTCATAGGTTTCGGCTTCAAATCTAGGAATAACTTAGTGTATGGAGTTCGGGGGATCACAAGTGACTAATAGGACACAAAATCTCAACAAAAAAAAATTTGAAATTTCATCGTTTCAGTAGGAAGGTACCTACCTTATGATTTAGATTTTGGAAAACTTTGACAGGTCATAACTTTTTTTCTATTATAGATAGAAAGCTGAAACTTTCACTGAATTTTATCCCAATGAAGGGACTACAATCCCTGAAAATTTCAACTGATTTGGACTTATAGTTCCTGAGATAAAATCGTGTTAAGCAATTTGGGGTAATTCATCAATTTTTCAATTTTTCTGAGTGCCTTTTTTCATAGATTTCGGCTTCAAATCTAGGAATAACTTAGTGTATGGAGTTCGGGGGATCACAAGTGACCAATAGGACACAAAATCTCAACAAAAAAAAATTTGAAATTTCATCGTTTCAGTAGGAAGGTACCTACCTTATGATTTAGATTTTGGAAAACTTTGACAGGTCATAACTTTTTTTCTATTATAGATAGAAAGCTGAAACTTTCACTGAATTTTATCCCAATGAAGGGACTACAATCCCTGAAAATTTCAACTCATTTGGACTTATAGTTCAGGAGATTAAATCGTCTTAACCAATTTGGGGTAATTCATCAATTTTTCAATTTTTCTGAGTGCCTTTTTTCATAGATTTCGGCTTCAAATCTAGGAATAACTTGGTATATGGAGTTCGGAGGATCTCAAGTGACCATTAGAACACAAAATCTCAACAAAAAAAAATTTGAAATTTCATCGTTTCAGTAGGAAGGAATGATTTAGATTGTGGAAAACTTTGACAGGTCATAACTTTTTTTCTATTATAGATAGAAAGCTGAAACTTTCACTGAATTTTATCCCAATGAAGAGACTACAATCCCTGAAAATTTCAACTCATTTGGACTTATAGTTCCGGAGATTAAATCGTGTTAAGGAATGTTTATATTGGTTTGTAACTACTGAATTCAGTTGAATCTTCATCGATAATCAAATAGATATGATGTTTGGAATATCGTTTTTTTCATTATAGATTATCTTCTTGTCTTGCTTTAGAGGCGTTTGTCTATTGTATGCAAACAGGAACATTTCATGTGTCGTTGGTCTCACCAAAAGGACAAACATTGGTATAGGAGATGTGAGAAGAGATGATGGCGACAAGTCTCTCAGAAGCTCAGGTTTTTTCTTCTAAGTAGGACTTGGATCAATGACCAATAAAAAATAACATTCTCTCAAACAACCTAGATTTTATAAATTAACTTTATTCCAAATGGTAACTAAGTTATAGAATTAGTAATAATCTCATTTAAAACATCAACAAAAAGGTGAAACATGTCCCTACCAGTTCCACCATAATAGAGAAACATTGTTGATGCAATAACACCCACAATCCGTAAGAGGTCTCAAAAATAATATATTCACTGTGCATATTGTTTGATTATTAAGTACAATCCAATAAAATCGTTTCAGAAAACATTACCATAAATAAATCATTCAACTGCCGAAGCGAGCAGATATGAAAGAAGAAAAACCTGAAAGGTATAATCACGAAAAGGCCCTCAGCAACTGGAAAAGAAGATGCTGCATCGTAGTAGCCATCGTAATGGAATTAAATTATAATAAGTAGCCAGTTCAAGGTGTCCATTTACTGGCGTGCTCTGGGGCTATATTACGAAAACAGTGCGAACGAGACTGATTACAAGCCATACCAGGATTTTTTTTTAAAATTAACACATGTTTATTCTGCCAAATTTATTTGTTTCGAATAATCTACCTAAGTGTTCAAGGACCGGTACCACCCTGTTGTTAATGGCGCTATATGTTTTCACCTCCACAATAAAATCGAAAAATTATTCAACGCCCTGGGTGTTCGCTCAGTAACACTTAGCCGGGTCTACCCCTTTTTTGTTTCGAGGTGTACCCGGTGAGCATACCCTTGGAAATATATTATTGTCAACTTGTTACAAGGCCTCCAGTTTCATTGTCTTTTGTTCAATGTAATTTTTAACAGAAATTCATTCACGAATACGAGCAGTATTCAGAGCTCTAATCTAATCAACAAAATATTTGTCAACAAGTCGTTCACGTTTTGTACATTATTGGCTTCACATTCCTACCCCCACGTGTCCGCTGTCTTCGTGTCACCGTATTATAAGCTTGACTATTGTTAACGCCACGAACATGAAAAGTCCACGAAAATGTCTGTCAATCATTTGGTATTAGGCTACGATTTTCGATATAAAGAGATCTCTTTGTAAGTAAAGGACCTGGAATAAAATTATAAGGATGGATCGAACTGAAAGATTACTGTAACAAAAGAAGAGCTTGATATTGTTTCCAAGAGAAGTTTATTTCCATATATCTTTTTTAAATTTTTAGTATGAACCTCATCAGTGACTGTAATGGAGTTGGCATAGACAAGACAATATTTTCTCATGCTATGCGATGAATCTTATACTGCTATCCAGTACTGTGAACTCGTTTCAAAGTGACCCACCCAGAATCCCAAAAGGCTTTTACGTAACGACCTAGCCGTTGACATATTCAGCGTTAAAGCCGCATCAATCAAGTGACAGCCTGCGGCAGCCTGGTCACCGACCACCAATGACACGCTCGCATCGATAACTTTAATCGAATTTCTGTTAATAAATAATAAACCAGTGCAACAGCGAAATGCTTAACAAGATAAAAACTTTGATATGATTCCCTATGATCATATTGGCACACTCAGCTAGAACCAAAACATCCTCAACTCTAGTTTGATATAAAAGAAAGTTCCAGGTAAAAAAAAACTACCGTAGGGGTCCAAAAAATTAACCGACTGGGTGCAAGACGCCCTCCCTCGGCTTCATGGTGCTATCGACACAAATCATATCTGATTTTTCGATGTTTAACTCGCCCGTTATTAATTGTGACATGACAGTCAGTGGCGTCAAGACTCTTGCAAGATTAATACCGACAAATTGCGGGCTCGTGCAAAATTGACAGCTGGTAATCGGGTCTGAAGATGGTATGCATTTTTCTCTTTCGGACTCGTCATGATTGATAATCTGATGCTGTTTTGGGTTTCGAAAACTAGCTACTTTTTAAAGCTTAATAATAATAACACCCAGATAAATCAAAACACTTATAAAGCGGCTCTCCTGGGTCACCTTCTTCTATGTATAAATAATTCTTTTATTCGGGATCCGGAGTATAAACACTTGAGAATTTATTTGAATGCCAACAAACAAAAGAGTGAAAATCTCGTTTGGCGTCCTTTAGAGGTGCTTCTGATTTGTATGAGGACGTTTAAAAATTTATTTCCGAGATCGTATTATAAACCTGCGGGACAACTTAACTACTGTACGAGGACGGACTTAGGATTATGAAATTTAAATTCGAATTAAATTGTGGTTGAATATAAAAGGTTAATTTCTTGTACATGTATCTTGTACATTAACTAACAACATTTGAATACTTGGTCGGTGTAATGATAAACCCGTTCAGAACTATTGTTAGATACATAAGTTCTACAGGATATGGAACATTTTCATCGCAATTTATTAGTGTCAGCCTAAAACCCGATTGATTCCAACTCATCATCATCATCAGCATCACAGCATCATCATCATCATCATCATCTACTCAACAAAAGCCTCTCTTCTCCTCTCTCAAACGTTGTTTTTCCAAGTTTCGTAGGACCTCTTTTGAGAAACTGTTCCTGCCTCCATGATAAGGGGAATGCGACTAGAAATCTGGCCTTCTGATCCTGATTGTTGTGGTTTTATTCGAAATTTGTAAATTGTAGTTTTTGATCCAAATATTAGGTATATACGTTGTACTTCAAAGCACTTTAAGTTACAAAACATTTTCGATAACAAGACAAGAAATAATGTCATTGATGTCGTGATTGCCACGCTTTTTCGCTGATTGAAAAGTTTATTAAAAAAAAAAAAATAAGAAATAAAAAAAAATAATAAAAAAAAATAAAAGTCAAAAATAAAAAAAAATAAAATAAAATAAAAATAAATGAATGGAGAACTTGAGATTGTAGGACTCAAGGTCGAAGCGCGTGCAAATTATGTCCTAGCTCAGAACTAAATAATTCGGAAAGTAGGGTTGGGTTTTTAGTTTTGGGCGCCACCGACTCTGAACAGATGAGTCGGACTCTCCAGGATGGTATCTGGCTTCAGGTCCTTAATTCAAATAATAATTAAGAAAAAAGAAAAATATTAACAAAAACCAGGCTGTGTGCATAAAACCAAATATAAGTCAATTAATCAAGTGCTATAGTATATTTATTACCAAATGGCCGCAGTCCACAATGAACTATATGTATTGTGATAATAATTTTGAAACAAAAATAATCAAGTAAATTTCCAATATTATCTACGAAAACTATTTGAAAAAGAAACTAGAAAAAAACTATTTAAGAGAAAGAACAATCACTGGAGCTATCATTAATTAATAAATGGAGTGACCTTTTGAGGAAGGGTCAATCGACAAATACAGTACGGCTACTATTGGAATAATAGCTATAGTTATAACAATTAAATTGAACTGTGAAAATGTTATTGAAACTCAATAACTAACTGAGTAATAAAAAAAAGGTATATATGAAATATAAGGTTTGAAAATCAAAAAAAAATAAAGAAAATAAGAAAAAAACCAATAACAAAGAATTAGTTCTCGGAACGGTTATCTTACACTTACGTAACCAGAACTACCAGTAAGTTGACATAAATCAATCAGGTTATGTCTAGCTAAGTTACCTATTTAATAATTCATTTGCCACATTGGGGCAAGCAATGAATTACTCCCGCAAATACTACTAGTGATCACTGAGGTGTACGAATAGGGACAGAATGTAAATAAACAATAATAATATATAGGTTAACCAAAACTAGTACGATACCAAAATGTTCCAAGTGATGGTGGTTCATACAATTAACCAGATTAGTCCTGGCTACTGGTTGTGGTTAAGTTGATTGAAGACTTGAGTAACCGTCCAACTACTTAGGCTGGTGTCTGATAGCCTTTTAGTTCAATTTCGGTTACCATTGAAGGTGTATTGTTGTAACCGTGAGGGAAAACTTGGTGGTAAAATAACCCTCGCAAGAAAAAACCCTAAGAGAAACTGTATTTGTAATTGAACCAATAGCGAAGCACTTCATGAATAGATTGAATTAGAAAATGAAACTATAATGTAATTCAATTAGTTTCCAATAGCAAATTTACTTGATAAAAAGACTATAGCTCTTGAAAGTTATTTTAATAGAAAAATTGAACAATAATGTATTAATTAATTAAATTAGATGAAATCATAATAAAGCTTTGATAGTAATTAAGAAAAATGTGCCTCGAGTTTGCATTAAAAAAAAATTGAGGTTAATAAGGTTATGTTTTTACCTGTTGGAAATAGGGTTTGTTTGTCTCGAAAATCTCTGGAATTCTGGATCGAGGATTGGATATCCTAGAGTGAGTGAGAATACTCTACTCTTTAGGGCAGCTTTTAATTAATAATTAAATTGAAAAAGTCAGAATCTACTGTGGGAAAAAACGTGTGCAACAACTTACCGAAATAACTGTTTTTTTAAATCCGATAACATCGGCGAAAATTATGGCACTTTACGAAAGTAAAACACAACGCAAGGTAACTCAGTGTGCCATAAATTCAGTGCAGAAGAAAACCAGGCCCAAAATCCCTTTTTAAGGTGAAGAAAATAAATAATTCTTCCGGAGGACCTCTCTTCCAAACAGTCAAACATGAAAAAGGGAAGGTGCTACACATAAGATCAACCAGCTAGCCTAAAGATAGATTCAGAGATGATTCAGAATAACGACAAACGTCAAAAAATAATCGATAGAATTCTTACTTACCAAAAATTGCACACAACAATATAAACCGAGAAAAATGACAACGGCTGACGAATAATGATATTAACAACAAATAATTATCCCATAAAACAATCATAACTTGAAGAATACAACATAGGGCAAGTGATCCGTTTGCAAAATTAGAGGGCTTAAAAATGAATCGACGATACTATAAACATTACTAATCGACCGCCGGTTGACAGAAATTATGACACTCAAAAGTCAAAAAACCGAAAGCAAGGATAACGCAGAAACATCTCAAAAGGCTATCGAACCAATGATCGACCCGAGGTTCACTAGAAGTTGCACCGAGATCAATAACTCAATAACCGAACAGAGTAAGTACGAACGGAGTAGTTCTGTACATACACTTGAAAACGGGTCATTATGATTTCGGTACATAACCCCACGAAATATTTTTGACAAATAAATATTTATTTGTTTATGAAAAGTTTGAATCAAAATATTGATTTGTTTAGATTTTGAAATTGAATTAAAATATGGATTAAAAACGAGGAAAAATCATTACAGCAAATAGAATTTGACTATTGAAAATTAGGAAATTTGAAGGATCTACAACCATTGAGATTATTGATGAAATTTTATAGAGAGAAAATGTTGACAAACTTAAGGGAATTTTGAATAGAAAACTGAAAGTAGGTAAGAATTAGTTGTGCAATTTTGGCCTGTTACATGATGCTTGGTACAACAACATTTTTTTTTCTGTGCAGCATATAAAGATAAAATATTACATAAAACTTGTAATTCTAACATCGATTTTAATGGCTAATTTTAAACAATTCCCACTGCTACCGAAACGATTGGACAAACCCGAACAGTAAATTATGTGTCTGGGTACACACCCCCGCGCTTCGTTCGCATGGATTTCACATTTAACTGGCTTCTAAACAATCATTCTGTCTAATAATTTAGCATAAAACAATCGTAAATGTTTTATTAGTCGGATGTGGTTATGGATTTTATTAACTTTTAAAAAACCTTTCGCTTCATAATATTAGCATTATAAGAGCCTGATAGTTTTTAGTTTTTAAAAAAGTAATCTTTCTAATAAATAATGGCTTGCCATGTACGAGATGAAGATGTTACCAGAAGATGGTAAGCCTCGCGTGACAGATTCAGTAGTTAGGTCCTTATATGCCACCCCAGATTATGATGCCTATCAGCCAGATATCTTATTCCCTGTCAGGCGCACACTACCTTTTTCTTACAATAAACGGAGCTTATCTTGATGCCGTATTGTTTTTACACGCCTCCGGCCTGCCAGTAGCGTATCTCCTCAGACCGATCGAAAGAAGTAACCTGATAGGCCAACTGCAACAAAGTTTGTTTCGTTTTTTTGATTTTGTTGCACCACCAAGAATATTCAACAATAGGGTTATGCATGATGCAGCTATATCGAAATTGCACAAATTTTTTTTCACGTATAACATTCTCTATAGTGATTCTACTCTAAGACACTCGAGTATTCAAAAATGCAGATGCTGTATCATTACAATTTCTTCGTCTTCATCAACGGAAATTTTACATAAAATCCAAATCCGGAATTCCTTATTCCTATAATTAATAAATCACCGGCCCATATTTTGATAAACAGTGACAGATCCAATAACGGTCCTGGCGCGCTACATATTTATGAATTCAGTTTATGGAATCGTGTTTTAATGGCACAAACGAACCGCCGAAAGACCCTTTTCGGGTTTCGAATTTACATTTCAAACACTGCAGGTGGTTCGGCGAATTTGTATCCTAATAATGTTCAGCTCTTCTCCTAATTTGGACTTAAGAGAAACGCCTGTTATTAGGAAACAGTTCTCATGACAATATCCACTGGACTTAAAAGAAACATTTCGAAACATCCGCGCCTCATCATCATCATTAATTAAGCGCTGGTTAACATTTTTGAAGTGTCTAAGAAAAAAATATACAGTGAGGACACGGATTCGTACAAGGCAAGACTCCGATCAATTATAAAATTGTCGATGGCCGATGCAGTCCCAGAATTAATTTCGAATGAATGTTAATCGTTGTGTGTCCGCAAGACAAATTAGGTGTCAAGAGTGAATTTTAATTAGAAACTGCATTGTAATATAGTCGCATGCGGTGCTCTCTGTA
Source organism: Ceutorhynchus assimilis (assembly GCA_917834065.1). NCBI lineage: Eukaryota > Metazoa > Arthropoda > Insecta > Coleoptera > Curculionidae > Ceutorhynchus > Ceutorhynchus assimilis. The sequence continues at coordinate 53,582,636 of OU892279.1, forward strand.
ATGTCGCACGTCTCGATAGATCGAATCAGAAATCGGTGGATTGGAGGGCACTTTTAGGCAGCTAATTAGTAATTTGAAATTGGAACAGAGAGAGGGAAAACCTCAAGTGTATTGGTTCATTTATCATTTTTAGAGCAACATCTGGATCTGGATTTAGTGGAAGGTGTCCCATGACGGGTCACGGCGCTTAGGCTCCATTTGAATCCCAGTTCAAGTGATCTTGGTGTCACCCAAGAGCAGGCTGTTGCGCAAAAATTAACCCTTGAACTGTTTAAATAATGAATTTGAATAAATAAACCCTAATAGGCCTAGGTATAGTAGGACACCCTTAAGGAATGCGGCCAGCGCAACAAAGTGCTCGCAGCTACTCAGTCAGTGTAGGAGTAGGTTCATTATATAGATTTAGCTTTATAGGGCACCACTGGTTTATGAAATAAAATCCGCGGACTTAAACCAGAAAGTCCCTGATCTCCAAAGTTCTTCTAAGATGTTCCCACCCGATGTACCTATTATTTAAAAATAACTTTACGTCAGTTTGGTTGAGGTCAGTAGGGGTAAAATAAGAGTCAAATCTGAAAACAATGATTATTAAGAAACGTTAATAAATCAACGGGTACATCACCCCCTTGTGGTCCTCCCTGCAGTCTAAACATCCATTTCCATACTGTCTCATGACAGCCTCACAGCCCTGATAACAGACCCCATCAACTTCTTTTGACTTCCCTTCTTAAGTAGGGTAAATTACGGTTTCGAGTTCAGTGTTGTGGCTACTCTGATACCTCGCCTTCGAAACGTTAGCAAAACGTCGAAAGAGAGAAACCCAATGGTAAAGTAAAAGCTAAAAACCCTGGTTACAATTCGGCCTTCTAGATGAACAAAACGTGCTCTTTGCTCGCACGAAAACTCAACAAAATGGCGTAGACTTTCGTCTGCAGAAAATTCTGAGTGGTTGGCTTACAAATACGGGGACTTACAACCAAATCCAAGTTTTCACCCCAAAACCAATTTAGCCAGCATACCACTTGTGTTCTCAGCGGTTCTAAAATCCCACAAAAGGTGGATGTTCCAAAGAACGCAGCAAAAAGGACCGCTGGTAAAATCTGTCAACAACTTATTGCTTGTTCAACGTGCGAATTTAAAGAGAACGACCCTTTTTCGGCAATTTACCAGGTGAGCTCATATGAAAAATTTCCCAGAATTCTATTTTCTCCAAGATGCCCCCTGGTGCCAGATTTCCAGTCTTGACCAGGAAAACGAGACAATCAGCTTGAAACGAACAACCCAAACCACTAATTAATTAATTAATAATCATCATCATCTACCCAGTCTTTAGTCTAAAAACCATCAAAATAACCACCTGTTCAGAAATAGCAACGTTATAGCAACGCGCTAGCAACAAATGTCAAGAAACCTTTGCAACAGCGCTTCCTGACAAGGATCAACAAGTGTTCCATAACCATACTTATTCGGGGAAAAGAAATAACCGGAAAAATGTAAATATTAGTGCAAATAAAAGTGAAAAAGCGATTTAAAGGGTGAGAAAGTGATTTGTGGTGTTGCAGAATTTATAATAATGGAAAATACGAGACTCGTAGTGTTGCCAATTGGTATTTATTTAGAAGTAAACAAACATTTTCATTAATAGTTAGGGCTTTTTAGACAACTTTCGTCAGCTAAATAAAATAGATTTGGATCCTAACAGTAAGGCTTTATCATCCTGAAACTACCCTGTCATCTGAATACAAAGAATTAACTCAATATTACCCCGAAAAATATACTTTTGTTCAACACCCACATATTGTTTCGCTCGTTGTTTCGCATCCAATCAAAGAGGTAGAAATCTAGTAAAATTCAATGAGAAACCTATTAATCACCGAAAAATATTAAACCTCAGGCATAAAGCTTCATAAATACCCTCACAAATACCTGAATTCATTACTGAATTTATTCGAAATTCCAGTTACGTACTAAGGCAAAATTTGTACGTAACAAGGCGTCTGTTCTTACACCTAACCCTTTCAGAGTAGATGATGATTGTTCTGTCCACGATGTTTGGTTTGAACAACGCTAGCATGTTTGTCCATAGGCCACTTCAGTTTTAGCTTCAAGCTTCGTGAATAAATTCCACAGCCGGCCCCGTGAGAATAGAGCCATCCACGAAGACGTTGATTGCACCCACCACTCTAGGCTTAAGTCCCCAAGTTCTACCTCCAGTTCTGCGGCACTGCACAAAAGAAATGTATGCCTTTTTGAGTCTGGTCTTAAGGTGAAGAATCCAGTTCAATTTAGCGTCTAGAGACAAAAGGCGCTCTGCATATTGTTGCACAGGAATTCTTCAGATTTTCCATCAAGAAGTATCTGCGTAGACAATTAGAGTTGAAGCGGTGTAAGAGGCTGTCGAGAGCAAGGTTTCATAGCAGCGTTAAATGCCACCCTGTATGCACGTTGGTTGGTTTGTATTGGGCTGTTGACCAGTATACAATTATACAGTCCTTCAATAGGGCTCACGTAGCCTCTCCATTGTTTTGATTACGAACGATGTGAGACTGAATGGACGATAAGCTTTAAGGTATGGTCTAGTCCAGCCGTCCTGCTTTGGGATGAAAACTACTCTCACTTCTCTTAATGAATTCGGTATCTACATAGTACAGCGCTGGGCAAGCGCAGAATACCATTTCCAGGTGCGGCATTAGGATGTCCAGACCCCATTGGAGTAGGGCTGGACGTATGCCGTCATTTATGAACATAAAAGAAACATATATTGAGCAAATATATCTAATGGGTTATTCCAATGGATTTCATTGTGGACACATTTTTAGTAAATGGAAAATAGCCGGTTACTAAAATATATTGAAGATAAACACCATAGAAGGTAACTGCAAAAATATTAGGAGCGACCAAATTCCGGAAACTTGGAAGAAGAAATCGCAGGAGAACAAGAAAGAGTTGCAGAGCTAATGAAGACGAAGAAATGAAATTCAGAATTAAAAGATTACAAAATTTAGAAATGTCAGCAGGTACAGATTGGGTAGAATTACGTACCGTTACAATTTGATAACTTATTTATTCACGCACAAATAAATAAATAAATATTTATTATTCCAGTTCTGTTATCTAAACAAGAGGTCGTCATCGGCGCCACACTTTTTTACGGTCACACATTTTTCATGGTAATTAAATGGGCCGAAACGGTTGGTCGGTTGTGCAATGACCATAGCCGTAAGCCGTACACCAATTATCTTTAAAGACCCATCTGCCCAAAAATAGCGCGAGCCTTGATGGACCTATTTGGGTGGTCAATAATTTTTTCGGTCGAATTTATTTTTGCTTCCCCATATAATAATTAATTTTCACACTAAACATTTGGTGCGCAAAAGCAAAATGCAATCAAGTCACTATATATTTAGTTTTGGAAAAATACTCCATCGATATAGAGCGAGCCACTTAAGTGCTAAAAGCTTGTTTTGCTGCAACGAAAACTCAATTACTGGAAAATTTTCCGATAAAACTGATTTTGCGACATGGCAGCCAATTTTCGCTTTAATAAATTTAACTGGCTGCTGCTCCGGCATCATGAAACTTTTCGATAGTCGTTAAAGTTGACAGCGCGAAACTTTATTTAGGTTTATTTTTCTATAGAAATGCATTGTGATGGCTAGCGCATAGTTGCATTAAAACTTTAATGGACGAACAACTTGGGGTAATAACACTGTGTTTTAATGATATACAGATACTCAATGCATATTCTAAAGAAATCCTTTCTGGACGGGAAGATGGAAGAGACAAAAACGAGATAGTTTCTAATAGATGGGATTTATTGGTAGATAGACCCATAGGTAAGTAATTATATAAGCCTGGACGGAATCCTTTTAAAGCCTCGGAAGCTTTCACAAATTTGAGCTCTGGAGGTACCAAACTGGCTGGAGACAACCAAATAATGGCTGGGGATCAACTTCTTGCAGGACATAAAATTTCCTCGAAAAGGAGGCCCAAATTTGCTCTGAGTTTTCAGGACAGCGTGGTCTCAAATTTGTTAATTTTCACTTGGAGAAATGTAGACACCGATTTTTCGTCCTGCCGAAGGTGCCTGAATGAATTGAGGGGATATAAGGACTTATTCATCAGAGAGAAAAAGGAATTTACATACCTGAACGACCGATAGTAACCTCACTTTCCAAAATCTTCACAAAAATCAACAATCGGTTGAGCTTCTAGGAAACTTTCTAGTAGGCACGATCAAGCACTCTTCTGGCTAGTTAATTTTCAAGAATATGGACTCGATGGCCAAAAAGAAAGATAAAGTTCTAGGGTTTTAAGATTATCGATCAGTACTCCATATTACGGAAATAAATTTATAATAATTATAATAATGCATACTTATTGGATAATAAATAATAATAGAGAAAACGATAAAAAAACCCAATATCTGACTTTGATAAGAATTAATTAATTAAATTAATAATTCTATTTAAACAGTAGTTAGCTATTCTAGCTAAAGACCACCAAACGGTAAACAATTAAGTCGGTAATTGAATTTACAAAGATATTAATTTGGGCTAAACGATAGGGGGCGATAAATAAAAGGTAAAAATAAGTTACGGTAATTAATATAGCACATTCAAGACACCCATAGGTAAGTAATTATACAAGCCTGGACGGAAACCTTGTAAAGCCTCGGAAGCTTTCACAAATTTGAGATCTGGAGGTACCAAACTGGCTGGAGGCAACCAAATAATGGTTCGGGATCAACTTCTTACAGGACACAGATTTGCTCTGAGTTTCCAGGACACCGTGGTCTCAAATTTGTCAATTTTCACTTGGAGAATTGCAGGCACCGATTTTTCGTCCTGCCGAAGGTGCCTGAATGAATTGAGGGGATATAAGGACTTATTCATCAGAGAGAAAAAGGAATTTACATACCTAAACGGCCGATAGTAACCTCAATTTCCACCTTTTGCTATATGAAATTGGTGGATAATTTTTTTTGTTCATTGACTTCAAAATATCACTAATTTTTTGTTCAAACAATCAATATTTACCAGTGACGCCCATGCTTGAAGATTTTTCTTGACAGGGAAACACGCGGAAATGCAAATTTCGATCATTGACGTCACTCATACCCGTAAATTTTTTAACATAAAACACAAATAAACAATTTATTTAGTTACTAGTTACTGATAAACCATATAGTGGGTTTTTTTTTAAATTTGATGACCACTATTTTTATAGCACCTAATAAATAATTATAAGCAAAAGTAAAAATGATCTGCCATTGTTAGCTTCTCGTTTGATGAATATTCAAAGCGAAAACATTTTAAATTTTCGTCCTCGCTTTATTGTACAGGCAAAACAACCGCGCCGTATTAATTTCAAGTCCACGTAATTTTGGCATATTAATAAATCGGCTTCGCGAGACGTCTTGCCTGTCTTTTGTATACGAAATGAAGGATGAGTCAGGACAACGAGTGGCGCCTAAATACCCAGCAAAAATGAACGCGGGGGACGATAAAAGACACCTTTTTATTTTTTCGTAAGCTTATGATGTATTTATTCTTGTGTGTAGAGGCTGAAATTATGATTACATTTAAACAGGGAGAGAAAAAAAAAATATGTAGAAATTAAATGTGTCATATGTTAACCTTCTATATGGTTCTAAGTGCCATCTGCTACGAAAGTTATTGGCAATCTAGCAGTTGTTTTATTAAAAAGCAGCCCTTAGATTTAGTAGCCACCATATTCATCTTCCACTGACGTTTCTTATTATTTCCTCGATTTTTTGTTTTGCTCATAGATTAACCTCTGAGAAGAAAATCAAAGCTAAAATATCAACCTTTAACATAACACTATATGAAAGTTCAACCTTTTTTCTTTTTATACCAGGTAGATTATTATACAGTGCGTCAAAAATGACGTGGGAGCCAAAAAAGGCGCGACCACACTTTAGGACTCTTGTTACATTATAAACAAAGTGTTTGGTAATAACGTTTATTATTCTTGCGACGTGGCGTTTTCCGCGCGGAGACAAAAGGCCGTGAAAAATGGCCGAACGACCGCTTAAATGGTTTTTGAAAATGATACTCTTTGTAAACCAGCTTGTCGGACAAGGTCCGAAAATATTGCTTTCCGTGTTCACTCGGTTGAATTACAACAAGATACGTAGATTTTTTTTTTTTGTTGTATTTATCTATTTCATCAAATTCTTTGTTGATTGTGTTTTAATTTTTATTTTATTATTTCAGAATTTATGCCGCCATCGTTTGCCAGAAGATGAGTGGTAAGTAAAACTTTTTTCATAGAACCTGGCTCCAAAACTGAAAATAATTTAGTGTATGGAGTTTGGGGTATTCCAAAGAATCATAAGGACAACTTATGATTTTGATTTTTCAACTCAATTGGACTCATAGTTTTTGAGATAAAATCGTGTTAAGCAATTTTGGGTGATTTATCGATTTTTCAATTTTTCTGAGTGCCTTTTTTCATAGATTTCGGTTTCAAATCTGAGAATAAGTTAGTGTATGGAGTTTGGTGTATGTTGATTGACCATTACGATACAAAATCTCGACAAAAAAAATTTTGAAATTTCATCGTTTTAGTAAGAAGGTACCTACCTTATGATTTAGATTTTGGAAGATTTTGAAAGGTCATAACTTTTTTTCTATTATAGATAGAAAGTTGAAACTTTCACTGAATTTTATCCCTTTCAAAGGACTACAATCCCTGAAAATGTCAGCTCATTTGCACTTATAGTTCCTGAGATAAAATCGTGTTAAGCAATTTGGGGTGATTTATCGATTTTTCAATTTTTCTGAGTCCCTTTTTTCATAGATTTCGGTTTCAAATCTGAGAATAAGTTAGTGTATGGAGTTTGGTGTATGTTGATTGACCATTACGATACAAAATCTCGACAAAAAAATTTTTGAAATTTCATCGGTTTAGTAAGAAGGTACCTACCTTATGATTTAGATTTTGGAAAACTTTGAAAGGTCATAACTTTTTTTATATTATAGATAGAAAGTTGAAACTTTCACTGAATTTTATCCCTTTCAAAGGACTACAATCCCTGAAAATATCAGCTCATTTGTACTTATAGTTCCTGAGACAAAAACGTGTTAAGCAATTTGGGGTGGTTTATCAATTTTTCAACTTTTCTGAGTGCCTTTTTTCATTGATTTCGGATTCAAATCTGAGAATAATTTAGTGTATGGAGTTTGGAGTATGTTTATTGACCATTAGGATACAAAATTTCGACAAAAAAAATTTTGAAATTTCATCGTTTTAGTAAGAAGGTGATTTAGATTTTGGAAGATTTTGAAAGGTCATAACTTTTTTTCTATTACAGATAGAAAGCTGAAATTTTCAGCGATTCTTTTCCCAGTAGAGGACTACAATCCCTGAAAATGTCAGCTCATTTGCACTTATAGTTCCTGAGATAAAATCATGTTAACTCGTTAATCGCCATGACACCCTACATTTGGGTTTCAGAGCTAGTGGTCAACCAGGTTCTGAAACCTGTACGTAGGGTGTCACCATGCGTGTACACTTTAAAGCCTGTGACCCGGCTCTTGGGCTTCAAATAACATTGCAATATATGGAGTTTTTCTCAGAGGGGCCTGGGGGACCCTACTAACGTTTGAGCCTAGGATTTTTTGTTATATTTTTCTGTAGAACCACATTTTATTGATTGTAGGTAAAGGCATGGATTACCAGAACAAAATTATTTATTTATGATGAACCAAAATAACGTATAAACTAAATCCTTACTCTATATATTTGTCACAGTCAAAAAACAGGACAGACAATAGAAAAATTTACACTGTATGTAAGAAAATCTTGACTCTGGTCCTTTGCTTTGAGCTACTTTTCTGCCTTGTTTAGCACTTAATTTTTCGTAGCAGGACACACATTTTCTACTATCTAATATTCATGCATGTCGTAAACAAGCTTAGGCTTGTATCTTTGAACACCGCTAGTTGGGTTTCGGGGCTCACACCGAGAAGGGGCCCCGAAACCCAAAAGCCGGGTTTCATTTTCAAAGTAATATTTTCTGTTGTTTTTAGGTAACATATGGAAAAAAATACAAATATATGCGATTATTGTGTATTATTCATCAATTGAAAAAATAATTTTATCTGGGCCTGTCAAAACTTTTTTTTAGATTCTATTTGGGCGATTAACGTGTTAAGCAATTTGGGGTGATTTATCGATTTTTCAATTTTTCTGAGTGCCTTTTTTCATAGATTTCGGTTTCAAATCTGAGAATAAGTTAGTGTATGGAGTTTGGGGTATGATTGACCATTAGGATACAAAATCTCGACAAAAAAATTTTTGAAATTTCATCGTTTTAGTAAGAAGGTACCTACCTTATGATTTAGATTTTGGAAAACTTTGAAAGGTCATAACTTCTTTTCTATTACAGATAGAAAGCTGAAATTTTCAGCGATTCTTTTCCCAGTAGAGGACTACAATCCCTGAAAATTTCAGCTCATTTGCACTTATAGTTCCTGAGATAAAATCGTGTTAAGCAATTTGGGGTGATTTATCGATTTTTCAATTTTTCTGAGTGCCTTTTTTCATAGATTTCGGTTTCAAATCTGAGAATAAGTTAGTGTATGGAGTTTGGGGTATGTTGATTGACTATTACGATACAAAATCTCGACAAAAAAATTTTTGAAATTTCATCGTTTTAGTAAGAAGTTACCTATCTTATGATTTAGATTTTGGAAAAATTTGAAAGGTCATAACTTTTTTTCTATTACAGATAGAAAGCTCAAATTTTCAGCGATTCTTCTCCCAGTAGAGGACTACAATCCCTGAAAATTTCAGCTCATTTGGACTCATTGTTCCTGAGATAAAATCGTGTTAAGCAATTTGGGGTGATTTATCAATTTCTCAATTTTTCTGAGTGCCTTTTTTCATAGCTTTCGGCTTCAAATCATAGAATAATTTAGTGTATGGAGTTTGGGGGATCCCAAATTACCATTGTGACTCAAAATCTCAATAAAAAAAAATTTGAAATTTCATCGTTTTAGTAAGAAGGTACCTACCTTATGATTTAGATTTTGGAAAACTTTGAAAGGTCATAACTTCTTTTCTATTACAGATAGAAATCTGAAATTTTCAGCGATTCTTTTCCCAGTAGAGGACTACAATCCCTGAAAATTTCAGCTCATTTGCACTTATAGTTCCTGAGATAAAATCGTGTTAAGCAATTTGGGGTGATTTATCGATTTTTCAATTTTTCTGAGTGCCTTTTTTCATAGATTTCGGTTTCAAATCTGAGAATAAGTTAGTGTATGGAGTTTGGGGTATGTTGATTGACTATTACGATACAAAATCTCGACAAAAAAATTTTTGAAATTTCATCGTTTTAGTAAGAAGTTACCTATCTTATGATTTAGATTTTGGAAAAATTTGAAAGGTCATAACTTTTTTTCTATTACAGATAGAAAGCTCAAATTTTCAGCGATTCTTCTCCCAGTAGAGGACTACAATCCCTGAAAATTTCAGCTCATTTGGACTCATTGTTCCTGAGATAAAATCGTGTTAAGCAATTTGGGGTGATTTATCAATTTCTCAATTTTTCTGAGTGCCTTTTTTCATAGCTTTCGGCTTCAAATCATAGAATAATTTAGTGTATGGAGTTTGGGGGATCCCAAATTACCATTGTGACTCAAAATCTCAATAAAAAAAAATTTGAAATTTCATCGTTTTAGTAAGAAGGTACCTACCTTATGATTTAGATTTTGGAAAACTTTGAAAGGTCATAACTTCTTTTCTATTACAGATAGAAATCTGAAATTTTCAGCGATTCTTTTCCCAGTAGAGGACTACAATCCCTGAAAATTTCAGCTCATTTGCACTTATAGTTCCTGAGATAAAATCGTGTTAAGCAATTTGGGGTGATTTATCGATTTTTCAATTTTTCTGAGTGCCTTTTTTCATAGATTTCGGTTTCAAATCTGAGAATAAGTTAGTGTATGGAGTTTGGGGTATGTTGATTGACTATTACGATACAAAATCTCGACAAAAAAATTTTTGAAATTTCATCGTTTTAGTAAGAAGTTACCTATCTTATGATTTAGATTTTGGAAAAATTTGAAAGGTCATAACTTTTTTTCTATTACAGATAGAAAGCTCAAATTTTCAGCGATTCTTCTCCCAGTAGAGGACTACAATCCCTGAAAATTTCAGCTCATTTGGACTCATTGTTCCTGAGATAAAATCGTGTTAAGCAATTTGGGGTGATTTATCAATTTCTCAATTTTTCTGAGTGCCTTTTTTCATAGCTTTCGGCTTCAAATCATAGAATAATTTAGTGTATGGAGTTTGGGGGATCCCAAATTACCATTGTGACTCAAAATCTCAATAAAAAAAAATTTGAAATTTCATCGTTTTAGTAAGAAGGTACCTACCTTATGATTTAGATTTTGGAAAACTTTGAAAGGTCATAACTTCTTTTCTATTACAGATAGAAATCTGAAATTTTCAGCGATTCTTTTCCCAGTAGAGGACTACAATCCCTGAAAATTTCAGCTCATTTGCACTTATAGTTCCTGAGATAAAATCGTGTTAAGCAATTTGGGGTGATTTATCGATTTTTCAATTTTTCTGAGTGCCTTTTTTCATAGATTTCGGTTTCAAATCTGAGAATAAGTTAGTGTATGGAGTTTGGGGTATGTTGATTGACTATTACGATACAAAATCTCGACAAAAAAATTTTTGAAATTTCATCGTTTTAGTAAGAAGTTACCTACCTTATGATTTAGATTTTGGAAAAATTTGAAAGGTCATAACTTTTTTTCTATTACAGATAGAAAGCTCAAATTTTCAGCGATTCTTTTCCCAGTAGAGGACTACAATCCCTGAAAATTTCAGCTCATTTGGACTCATTGTTCCTGAGATAAAATCGTGTTAAGCAATTTGGGGTGATTTATCAATTTCTCAATTTTTCTGAGTGCCTTTTTTCATAGCTTTCGGCTTCAAATCATAGAATAATTTAGTGTATGGAGTTTGGGGGATCCCAAATTACCATTGTGACTCAAAATCTCAATAAAAAAAAATTTGAAATTTCATCGTTTTAGTAAGAAGATCTCCTCCTACCTTACGATTTAGATTTTGTCATAACTTTTTTTCTAATAAAAATAGAAAGCTGAAATTGTTTATTAATCGTTTTGGAAGTTAATGAATGTCCGCTTTAATAAGGTCTATAAACCTAGCAGTCCCAAGGTGGAAAAAAACTTCGGGAACTATATAATAATTAGGTGCTTTTTAGGTGCTAATTAGGGCCTCTAATTAAAAATTAGGTGCTCCTTTAGTTTCTGAGAAAATCAAAAAAAACTAAGGGACTGCTAGGTTTATAAAAGCTAGCAGTCCTCTATAGTAAAAAATATTTTTTCAAATTTTTTCTTTGTATCAGGATTAGGTGCTTTTTAGGTGCTCCTAAATAGTCCAAGAAAAAATAGAATTGATTAATTATTAACTGAGTTACAGATTTTTTTTTAATTACTAGGGGACTGCTAGCTTTACGTTTACATGTTGGTGTGTCAGAATGACGAAAAAACTTCGAGATCAATATAATAATTAGGTGCTTTTTAGGTGCTAACTAGGGCCTCTAATTAAAAATTAGGTGCTCCTCTAGTTTTTGATAAAATCAAAAAAAACTAAGGGATTACTAGGTTTATGAAAGCTAGTAGTCCCCTATAGTGAAAAATATTTTTCCAAAAATTTCTTTTGTATCAGAATTAGGTGCTTTTTAGGTGCTCCTAAATAGTCGAAGAAAAAATAGAATTGATTAATTATTAACTGAGTTACAGATTTTTTTTTAATTATTAGGGGTCTGCTGGCTTTACGTTTACTTGTTGGTGTGTCAGAATGGCAAAAAAACTTCGGGATCTATATAATAATTAGGTGCTTTTTAGGTGCTAATTAGGGCCTCTAATTAAAAATTAGGTGCTCCTCTATAGTAAAATATATTTTTTCAAATTTTCTCTTCTAGTTTTTGAGAAAATCAAAAAAAACTAAGGGATTGCTAGGTTTATGAAAGCTAGTAGTCCCCTAATATTTAAAAAAAATCTGTAACTCAGTTAATTATTATTATTATTATTATTATTATTAAATAGCATTTATTGTTCAATTTTTCATGTAATACAAAAAATTTTGCACATGCACAATAAATACAGTAAGCCCACAAGAGTAAACTCGCGCGTGGGCGTTAAGGAACCTAAAGTACATAAGCTATAAAGTCTGGAGAAAAATGATTAATACCATAAAACTATACTAAAATAAAAATATGACAAAATTTTTGTTATACACACATACCCAATGTATTATTATACTACCATAATTATATTATATCATACATTGCTATAATTATAATCGTTTTTTTCGTCAAGTAATTGGTAAATTTCATTTCTATTTGTTATTGAGTATAGCATTTGTTTTGTTACCTTTTTAAATATTATGAATGATTGTGAGGTCCTAATAACAGAAACAATTTTGTATATACATTGGCACTGAGGTAGATGAAACAGCGCTGTCCAATGGTTTTCTTCATTTGTGGTTTAGCTATAGAATTAGGTCTGTGAGGAGTATTGTAGTCATGCTCTATGTTTTGTATGATTGTTTTCTTTTGATATAGCCTATTTGCCATTATTTGATTAATAATTGATCAATTCTATTTTTTCTTCGACTATTAAGGAGCACCTAAAAAGCACCTAATTCTGATACAAAAGAAAATTTTGGAAATAGTACATTATATACCTAGGTAGAGAAGTTGGTGTAGCGCGTAGCGCCGAGGTTTATAATGCGTAAGGTATATAATGACTTTCTCTACCGTGGAATATATAGAATTTTTTTTACTACTGCTATAGTACAAAATAAAAAATAAGTTTGAAATCTGTGCTCAAATTATTTTCCCTAGTTGGAAGTGCTGCCCTCTATCAACATCTATGGTAATTTCCTATAATACATACAGGAACCTGTTTTTTTGATTAAATTGACAGTTTGAAATTGAAATTAAACCAATAGAAACCTGTAACGTTATGACAATATCCTTGCGTCATGACGTCATTTTCATTATTGACCTAGGTTTTTTTTCATTATTTTCATTATTAACCTAGGGAGAGAAATTCAATTTTTTCTTAGAAAAATAGATTGAATAATGTCTATTTCTCAGGTCAGTAGTAAAAATAGTATATTATATACCTAGGTAGAGAAGTTGGTCATTATATACCGAAAGCTTTTATAAACCGAGGCGCGCAGCGCCGAGGTTTATAATGCGTGAGGTATATAATGACTTTCTCTACCGAGGAATATATAGAATTTTTTTTACTACTGCTAGTAGAATAAAAAAATTGTTTAAAATCTGTGCTCTAATTATTTTTTGTGAACGCCCTCTTGAAAGTGCTGCCCTCTATCAACAGCTTATATAACTTCCTATGTACCTACAGAAACCTGTATTTTTTTTCAATTTGACGTATGAAATTGAAATTGAACCAATAGAAACACGACAATATCCTTGCGTCATGACGTCATTTTCATTATTGACCTAGGTATTTTTTCATTATTTTCATTATTAACCTAGGGAGAGAAATTCAATTTTTTCTTAGAAAAATAGATTGAATAATGTCTATTTCTCAGGTTAGTAGTAAAAAAAAATATTTTTTACTATAGGGGACTTCTAGCTTTCATAAACCTAGCAACCCCTTAGTTTTTTTTGATTTTCTCAGAAACTAAAGGAGCACCTAATTTTTAATTAGATGCCCTAATTAGCACCTAAAAAGCACCTAATTATTATATAGTTCCCGAAGTTTTTTTCCACCTTGGGACTGCTAGGTTTATAGACCTGCTTTAATATAAGCATAGAGTATCAATAAACAAGCGCTGTTCTTCATGTAAATGGCTCATCAATATCTATCAGACATCGCAGTCGCAATAAAAAAAAAGGCTAAAATCGTCCGATAAAATGTCAGATCAAGATAATATTACCGCCAGAGCTTTATCTGTATCGGATAATCTCAATAGAACGTAATAAAATATCGATTTTATCGGTTATAAACCGATTTTAATGAAAAACTACATAAAAATCGAATTTTTGTGCGGTTTTATAATCGATCGAAAGCAATTACAAGTCAATTAATATTCATGTGAACAAGCCTAAACAGTAGCTAATGGAAAAGTTGATTGATAATTTTATAATTTATTAAATCCAGTTTAGAACATATAATTGACTTAGTAGGTACTTATTTCTGTCTGTGCTTTTTTTTTTTTAATTTTCATTATTCAAATACATATTTTTTCTACGAGCGTGCGGGAAATTTCTCTTCCCGCACTCGTTTGGAAAAAAGCTATCTTAGGGACAATTATTTTAATACAATTCATTTTTAGCTCGGTAGTGATGCCTCTCTCGTCTCATCTCGAAGGTGCGAGATAAAGTAAGATTCTCGTCTCAACGAGGGACTCTCGAGATAGGAAGAGATAGCCTTTTTCTCAAAATTCACTGAAATCACTATATATTTTTTTCCCGATTTTGGTCAGTCAGAGATGAATGTAAATTTTGAAGTTTTCTTTATCCTTCAACCAAAACAGGATTTCGACCTGATATTCTCAGAGTTTGAGTTTTCCTTTGAAAATGTGAGACTTCTGGGGGCCAGGCAAGAATCTGTATTATTCTAACTTCTCTCCATGAGTCAGATTTATCTCGCTGCTATACTCTCTGATCTATATATAAAGCTGAGCTGTATAAAGATGACACATCTTAAACATGCACTGAACTACTGAGGCAAGATTCGGTGTACCACTTGTATAAATTCTTGCAGCTCTTCTTGATCTCTCTGATAGAGTCAAGATCATCACCAAATTGTCTTGAACTCGTAAACATGTTCAAGCTCGAAAAGGTACCATCAAGGTAACCAACCGAACTAACGCCAACTTGTAAAATCAGAACGAAAGCCACGAAACATCTTTGTAAGTGCGCTACTCCATGACAGAAGCAGTTGGCAGACTTGGGCGATAAACTGATGAATCGATTATTGTAGTGGCCCACGCGAGGCGGCAATTGGTTTCTGCCATTGTTTTGTCCCAAGGGGCCATCTGCGATGGAATTTATGGTCGATTTTTCGGAATTTAATTGCGAAAGGAGAATTTTCGGCAGCGCGGCGGTCTCGCCTTTGTGTCCGATTGTCGTCTGTCCGGTCGCTTAATTAAAAATTGACGTATCTATTTAATGGGCGAGCTTCACCAATAAGGAAATCACGTATTGTTACACCTAGGTGTATAACTTTAAAAATGTTTTTGGATAATGGCATTTGAGTGATGTTTCCGAACTGGGAACGTAATGCTATAACTTGTAATTTTCTTTATCTTGCCAGTTTGCCCTTCAATTTTAATTTCTGTTGAATAATGCCAGGTAGGTTACTACAATTGATGATTATGAAATAACAAAGTGGAAGCAGTCAGGACAGGAATACATACTACATATACAGAAAAACGAAGGATGAGTAATACACTGGAGGCGTAAAATTTCACAAAGGATATGGGGCCTCATTAAAGAGTTCAGAGAAAAGCTACAAAAATCCCACCAGAAACTAAACACATGCCATAATCCTCGTAAAACATTATTCATTGCTCGTTGGAAAGTAGCAGGAGCATTTTTCAGGTCGAAGGGCATACGTGTGTATTCGTAATGTCCATAGTCTATATTAAATGCCATTTCAGGAATAGTTTTTGAGATACTTTCATAACTGGTAGGGGCTTTTGGAACATTGTACTTTGAGTTTCACACAAGCATTTGATACTGCTAGAACACTTGAAATGGCTCAGCAACATTCCGAATCTTATCTTACACCTTTTCTGTTCAAATATGAATGCTGCGATCTCTCATCAAACTCCTGATAATTCTTCGAATTTACAGAGCGAAAATGACCATGCTATAGCAGCTGTCGCTTCTAAATGCTATTTTTGTGGTAGATCTAGACATGCCAGAGATAAATGTCCAGCGAAAAATTCTATTTGTTACAACTGCGGAAAAAAAGGCCATGTGCTGATATTATAATTGGACATGATATTCTCAAACAACATTCAGGAGTAGAATTCAGTTTCGGGGGAAGCAAACCACCGATCTCCTTATGTAATTTGACTATCGCTAAGGTAGAACCATATCCATTATTCGAACATTTGGAAGAAAATTGTAAGCCTATTGCAATTAAATCTCTCAAATACTCCTCAGTTGATTTAAAATTCATTGAAGCTGAAGTGCAAAGACTTTTAGAAGACAAAATAACCGAGCCAAGCAATCTCCCGTGGAGAGCCCAGGTGCTAGTGACCAGTAATGAAAATCATAAGAAGCGAATGATTATAGACTACTCATTGACCATAAATAGATATACATATTTGGATGCATATCCGTTACCCAAGATTGGTCAACCAAATTTGTCAATATGAATATTTCAGTTCGATAGATCTTTATAGTGCATATTATTATCACCAGATACCAATTCTAGAGCATGAACGTATATACATTGCTTTTGAAGCATGTGGAAATCTATACCAATTCTCTCGAATCCCTTTTGGAGTAACTAATGGCGTTGCTTGTTTTCAGAGAAATATGAATAACATTATCAAACAAGAACATTTAGAAGACACATATGCATTTCTTGACGACGACGTAACCATCTGTGCTCTGTAATATTCTGAGTTTATTAAAGCCTGTATTCTAGAGGTTTTTATTTACTTCACTAACCAACCCATGAAACATCATTATTCATAGAATACTTTTGCATTCTGTATGAACAAAACAATAATTCAATTAACAATGTTGTTTTTTTTTTCTAGGTTTACACCAGCTATGCTGTTAGAACAACTGCCCCATTTGAAAACAGTAATAGACCTCACCAACACCAACCGATATTACAATAGCGAAGTAAGTCAAATCTCCAAATCTCCAACCATTTACGTTACATTATATATATTTTTTTAATTATAACATTCCTCTCTCAGCCGCAGTCATTAATTTATCCTAATGAATAATGTATGCGCCGAAAGTAAATCACATAATCGAAATGAGAATAAAAACCATTCAACTTGGTTTTGGTATAAGATGTTGCTGACATGCACCAGTGATGGTCAGACCAAATTATTATTATTAGTTTGGTATCTTTTTTTATTTTACGGACTTGGAATGGTATCAGGTTAACGGTTTGACTTTGTAATATGTTTGGTCAAGAATTTCGAACTAAACAGATTGCAAATCGTTTCAGAAAACTGATTGACTCCAAATACATAAGTTCGACCAATATAGAGAAAACTTTTTCTGGTATCGCTCCCATTAGAACCCTATTATTAAAAAATTCAACGCCCAAAAGCCCCCATATCATGTTGGATTGTTTTTCAGGACTAATAGAATCGTTTATATTAGATTATAAACCTATTATTATGGGTGTCAGGCTGGATTTGTTTGGTATTGTGTTCGGACAACGGATAAGCATTTAGCTTGTCAAAACTATTCGGGAGTCTGAGGCATTTAAATAATAAATATATTATTTAAATTATGTATGAATTATTGAGGGCGTTTGATAATATGAATAGTTACTTTATGATACGAGGACGAAAAATACATTGATTTTAGGTGTCTGATGTCTAGTTTGAAATCTCTTGCAAGATAAGTTCATCGTAGGGCCTTTTTCACTGGTTGTCAAATTAAGATTAACATTTTAAACTACTCTAGGCCAAATTATAACGTTTAGATGGGCGTATAGGTTCAGATTACGAGGGACTAATAGGGAAGTTCAGCAGCATCACGTTATTTATCAGTATTTTTAAATCATTGAAACATATGCAAATAGTGGCTATGTTCTAAGCTGATGGCTCAGAATTAGTGATGTAATAATGTGAGACACACAATTAGGTCTATATACTCTGTAATGATAGAAGAATATGTAAGTGTGAGTGCATGAAATTAGGATAAGACTAGAATAATTGAGTAGTTACTGGATAGAACAATGATCATTAGAATCAACAGAAAATATGAGAGGAGAAAGATGTTGCCTGTTGTTTCAAAATTTACAGACAGGACTAGGTTACTAGACACATTCAATGGAACCAGTTGATTTATACCCATTCCATGGCCCTGCATGTTATTCAAATTCGTGCCTATTCGACATGTCGGCTATACTCAGTTTCGGCAACACCACTGCCTATAAACCAGGTAGGTTAATTCGTCTTATCACTTATATGTCTAGTAGGTTGATCCGGTCTGTATATAAAGCAAACTGTAATAATTGAATATTATATTCTGCACTTTTGACTCAGACTTTCAGCCGGTATAGTGAGAATTTTCTCTTCAACCTGTTAGTTCCAATCTTCATCATTATTGTACAATTTTTCCAAGTTGTGCTTAGCAATTTGTTGAAATGTGATTGATGTATCATTAGTAAACGTTCTACGACAGAGCTGGCACACTTTTTCCCAACCCGTCAGGAATATCATGTTTCACGGTTAAACATGATACCCCTGTTTGTTTCCACATTAAATGTCGGCGGCGTGCTGATTCACGAATTTTTCTTATTTACCACTACGGTAACCTGTGAAAGGACACAACGAACTTCACACTATGTACGCTAGATGGCGTCACCGATAACAACTTGACGTCGAAAAATTTTGGCTTGGCCCGGGTCAAATCCACGAAATTTCAGATTAAAGGCGCCGCCGGTCTAGAGATTTACCCACGGTATCGAAAAATTTCTCAGGCTCAGGTGCCCCCGTTACTACTAACCTGTCTCGAAAAGCTGTCTTTATAGACAGTACGACCCGATGGCGAAACGACGATATTATTATTAGTTACGTCATCATCAGTACAATGCACCTTGCATGAGGTACCAAGTCACGAGGTGCAATGTGTGTTCGATGAGCCGCTTGGAGCCAGGTACGCTCAATGACCCTGAACGCAGCGGCGACTGACCGGTTAGTGCGACCAATGAAAGACACGGGAACTGGAAAGGGAGCGGGGCTTATTTCTGGAAATTTAACCCGAATCCAAAATGGTACAAAAAAGTGCAGATGAACCTTCGATTTTCTTATGGAGATTTACACGGGAAAATGAATGAAAGTGTGCTAGCTCTGTCCTAGCCCCTTTGCTATCATTTTCTTTTGCGTATTCAGAATAATAATTTGCTCTTATATATTTGTTATTTTTTCTCTGGTGCAACCGAATAGAACATTTCTAAATAATCAAAATTCAATTTTATCGGTGTAGCTTTCAAAAACCTTAAGATAAATCCTGCTGTAACTCCCTACTAAAAATCACTACACGAGAGGAATGCTTTAAGAGATTTCATCGCCCGTTCAAGTCTATTATAGTTGTTTTAATTCCTCAGCGTGAAATTGGTTTATTAAAATACTCCCTGGGAAATAAATAGACTATACAGCAGACCGCACGAAAAGTCGAAACAGAGATATGTTTTTATGGCTTTTTGAGTGGTTTCCCTAAATGCAGCTTGTTTGGACGATCGTAAAAACTGTTGATAAATGTTACGTCGGACTTTTGATTATTTTTTTTTCTATCGTGTTGACGTCAGAAATCGAGATACTGAGAGAAGGGTTTTCACTAAGTAAGACAGGTGATTATAGAAACATGTTAATCGGGTTAAAGTAAACTGAATTCCTGAAATCAAGTACCTAATAAACAGTGTAATAGGCAACTTAAATTTATACAAATAACTTAAGTGTAATTAATTTTGTAACGTTAATATTTCCAACTTGTGACAGTTCATTCGGTTCCTAAAAAAATACCATAAGATCAAATGAAACACAATATATACTCACAAAGATTTTTATTCAAATAGCTCAGTGCATAACTATGTTTCAATGAATATTTATTCCTTGAGGTCTGTCAGCTGTTGGGTATTGGTTGTCTGTAATTCGATCACTTTTGAGAAGTTTTTCCTTAAATCGACTCTCTTTGCTGCATATTCCGGTACTAACAAAAAAAAGAAAACCATCACCAAGATATTTGTGCGCTCAAGAGGGTTGGTTGTATCACCTGGGTTGTGTTCCTTCTGTGGATCAAAGGTAAAGGCCATGCAGTGCTTTCTAGGAAATTGTAATCCTGCCTGTCAAACTGTGTGACCATGTGCTTTACGAGTACGAATTGGCAACGTCGATTAGTGATGATGAGAGGGGGTGTTTTCTGTCACTCTTTAGGGGCACTTCTGATTTGGTCGAGTTTTCATTTATGTATTTTTACGCGCACCATGTGCGGCGGATTCGAAATTTTTCGGGGAAATTCTAGAAGTCGAATTTTCGTGGAATTTGTGGGAAACTTCCGGCGAATCCTTTCTTGTATGGTGCCATCATGCCTTGGCAGGCAGTTTCAGTCTTTGTCTGGATTTAGTGCTCTTCTGGTATTATGAAGTGAGGATTATTGGTCCCTGTCCGTATTGCGAAGATTTGCCTTGTAGTAGAATCAAGGAATTATTTGCGTTTGAAGGATTTCGCACCCATTTTGGTGAGTATTTTAATTGCTACTTTGCCACCGCCCACGTGCTTCACCCGATGCCATCGTTCAGTGAAGCTCCTCACTGCTGAATTGGTCCTCAAAGGCCCCTGGAAACCGATCCATTGGTGAGCATTTTTTTTTTTTTAATTTCATATTATATTTGTCCTGAAGTCTGTATTTCTGGGATTTTTTTGTTGCCTCGTACGCCAAAGTGATTGGCTGAGGAATGTTCCTTTTATTTTTATATTGGGGTTTTGAGCTAAAGAATTTCGATCTTCTATTAGTGGTATTGGAGTCCTGGGCTGGGATTCTGTAACGAATAGCGATATTTTCGCTATCTCTATTGACGTCCCCTCTCTATGGATTACGAAAAGAGAGACGAAGATAACAGGTGCCATAGCGATATCGATAACGATCTTTATCTGTTACAGAATTCCGCCTCTGGACTTACACTAGTGGCGGAGCCCTGAGCTCACAGCCTTCCAAGTCACACGAGCACTTGGGCCCCACGTTGGGCGCCAAAAACTAAAGCGTAATATTAAGATGTTACCCGTTAAATCTGAAGGAAACGAACTAAGCATAAATAATTTCCAGATTGGTATAAAGTCAGCGACAAGTGAGTCTGACAGCTTTTAAACAGTAGAGAATGGGGTGGGTTGGTTCTAGACTATTTATTAATCTACCATCGACTTCACAAGTGACAAGTGGTTTAACTACGTGGCGCCTTATAAATAATTACTTACAGCTTTAAAACCCACCCCATTCTCCACTGTTTAAGAGCTGCCGGACTCACTTGTCGCCGACTTTATACCAATCTGGGAATTATTTGTGCTTAGTTCGTTTCCTTCAGATTTAACGGGTAACATCTTAATATTACGCTATAGTTTTTGGCGCCTAACGTGGGGCCCAGGTGGTCGTGTGACTTGGAAGGCTGTGAGCTCAGGGCGCCGCCACTAGTACTTTGTACCATATAACTGCTTGAATATCGCACGTTGGTATTCATCCAAGTAATATTGAAAGAGTTCGTATAAGTTCAAAACACCACAGAACAAAGTATCATGGAAAAGTAGTCTGGCGAGCAGAGGCAAGAGTTTTTTTGTTATCGTGTCAGAATTTACGAATACGTAAATTTGAAGAAACAGGTAAAGACAACAATGAGCATCTGTAGAATGCAGACCAAAATATTCAGGTTCAAAACGAGCCCATCAGGCAGAGCACTAATGGAAGGATTTTATGTTCAGAATTCAGAACAATGATATGAGTTTTTGTTCTTATAATTTCCAGATTGATCAGCTCCAAAAGCCAACTACACACAAATCTCCGCGACGAATTATTGCTGTTCACAGTTCATTGAAAATTAGTCGATGATACTATTTCCTTGGATTTCTTAGCCACACTATTCTAGCAACGTTTCTTTTTTCTTGGAATTAATACTCTACAATGAGTTAGAGGAATAGGTATTTTGTTTCTCCCTTCACAAATATTGTAGTTTTTTGCTCTTATGGACATCAGGTGATAGTTCTTAACCTCTATTTATAGCTCAATATCCCCGAATTTCTCACATGATCTACCCGAAAATTTCTTCTATTCCATTACATTACGAATGTCTAAACTCGTTCTGTGATTTCTGGGCTTGAGGGTTCATTCCTCAAGACTAAACAGGAACGCGAAAACCAGAACAAAATATAACTTGCTAGTGTACAGGGTGTTTTGAATGTCAGAAATGTGAAATATTGCATGCTGTCAGCTTTTTTCAAATGGGATGCCCTATACTTGGTTTTATATTCTTGAGGAGCATATTTTCCTGATTCCAAAACTATATACTTTGTCTATATTTCGTTGAGCCGTCTCAAACATATTTGGTTCTAAATCAGAAAAACCAAGAACCTCAAATTTTACCTGCAGTTTTCACCTGTACAGGTAGAATGGTTCACAAAATCAGTAGTAGGATAGTATTTTTACAATTTTTGGAGCCGAATATATGAGAGATTGCTGAATCAAATATAGATCTGGGAATTGTGCTCTTCAAGAATATCTAAAGAATGAAATATAGGGTACCTCATTCGAAAAAAATGTGTAAATACAACTTTTGTATTTACACCTTTCTTCTACCTGTAAAGGTAAAGGCTGTAGGTGGGGTGTCAATACATGAAAAAAAACACCCTGTACAAATAAGTGGATTATTGCGGAACTTATGGGTGGACCTCTGCGGGACGAGCGCAGCGAGTTCCGCAGCCATCTACTCACCAATATACTTGAACTTGAACATATTGGTGAATAGATAGCTGGAACCACCCATAAGTTCCGCAACAATCTACTCATTTGTACTTGAGTAACGTGTCACATTATGTTACGGGTTTGGTAAAGTAACATTACTAATTCCTGGTAAAAAGTAAATTGACAAAAAGTGAATAGGTAATTTTACAAATTCTGACTTTATATAATAAGTTATTTTTCAAGTACAAATAAGTGGATTGTTGCGGAACTTATGGGTAGATCTCTGCGGGACGAGCGCAGCGAGTTCCGCAGCCATCTACTCACCAATATACTGTTGAACTGTTCAAGTAAGCCATTCATCTGAAATGTGTAGTTTTTGAACTAATGAGAATAGCTCACATTTGAGTGTGCCAGGTTAGTATCGTAATTAAACAACATATTGATGAATAGATGACTGCGGAACTCGCTGCGCTCGTCCCGCAGAGGTCCACCCATAAGTTCCGCAACAATTCACTCATTTGTACTTGAATAACTTGTCACATTATGTTACTAGTTTGGTAAAGTAACATTACTAATTCCTGTTAAAAGGCAAATTGACAAAAAGTGGATAATCTTACAAATTCTGACTTTATATAATAATTAATTGATCAAGTACAGGGTGTTTTTTTATATACTGACATCTTACTTACAGCCTTCACCTTTACAAGTAGATGAAAGGTGTAAATACAAAAGTTGTACAGTACTCGAAAAACACCCTATACATACATACAATACAGAATGACGGTGTTTTCAAAACTTTCCGGTCTTTGATTCTGATACTACGGTTGTATAATCCTAAATAACATCAGTTATATAAACATCTTGGATATTAGGAAAATTTACGATTATTTTTGTTCTAAAACATCCCATAAAATCTTGCTAAGTCATCTGCTTTACGATTTCACAAATAATTTTGAATGAGAGACAAAATGCAAAGATAAATCATATCTTTTATGATAGAAAACTATAAAATATAGTATTTTCCTTGGTAAACGACATCGAAGCTATCGATCATTCGAATCCGTAGCCCATAAATACGCTTTATATCGATTAAGGTGCAATAACAGTTAAAATATCTATTTTTCAGGAAGAATTCAGGACAAAGGGCATCGACCACGTTAAAATCCTGGTTGACGGCAAGGGTAAAATTCCGCCCAAATGGCAGATTCAGAGGTAAGTGACTCGCTCACCTTGTTTTCCTAGATTTAGCCCTGCGGTGAAAAATACGATAAACAACTCCTCGTCTGAGAAGTTCGGCAAAGAATGTCCGCGTCGAGGTAAAAGATCGTGGTTTTTCTTTAATTTATCGGTTGTTTTGTATTTACCCGCGCTGGATAGTGGATGTTGGAATCTTTTTGAATTTAGTAACTCTAGCTTGGCAAGTTGGTAATGGTCTGTGGAAAATCTTGTTTGAACTATGCACTTGTTTTTTTTTAGTTTTAAATTTTATTTAACATAATGTTGATATGATACTGAATACATGGGATCATGAAAGTCAGTGGCTTTTGCATTCTTGAGTAGTATACCTTATTCTATGACTTGCCAGAATCAGTTTTTAAATAGGACACTTCTGTGTGGCTATACAAGGTGACCCAGAAAACTCCCTTCAAAGTCTATACACTAACCCAAACTAGTAGGGATTATGGTTGGAACAAACCTATAAGTGCTAGGAAACTACCTTACACACTTTGTACTTTTTTTGCATATAAACTAAGGCTCTTGCATCTTTCAAAAATTAATTATAATAGTAATAAGTAAATATATAGGTATTTTCTAATGTCTATTTCCTCTCAAAGCATTTGACCATAGAAAAACAAGTTCCAATAACCATTGCTCTTTCACTTAAGTGTCACCTTCTTGGGGAGTATCAAATAACACGTGACCTCCGATTTTCCCAGTGGATAATTGAATAAATTGGCTTTTATGGGTTCTCAAGTTTTGATCAAATGCACCTACAGGATATAATAATATCGCATTGGAATTTCGAAATTAAAATATCTTAATTTATTGTTCAGCATTCCGCAATTAAGAAACAAAAAAATAGAAGAGAACGTGATTCCCGCAAAGTCAAACATTGTTTGCTTAATACATAATTGATAAATTATGTTCTCTTAGGATCATGCTAAATTAATATTGAATAATCAATATTTATGAATTTCATGACACGATTAGAGTCGTAGTAATTTTTTTTCAAATTGCAACATTTGGCAAATATCTTGTAATCATTTATTTTCGCTTATTATATCAGACTCTAACATCATCAACTCGTTTAACAGTATTTTTGGACATACCTATATTTTATTGTAGAAAGAATCATGATATAACTATTATTTAAAGAAATTATTGAATGTCTTTCAGTTTTGGTAAGGTGTGTATAATTTCTAACTTATAAACAAATCAGAGATACTGGGAAGTGATCAAGATTTCCTCGGGATTTCCTAGATGCACCGATTTCAGCAATTTTTCAATTTTTTGATCGAAATATCACAGTATGTACAAGCGTTCTAGAATCCACTTGTTATTACCTCATACTATCAGCCAGTATGTTGTATTGATGCCACAATATGTCATACGTTTGATTTTGTTTTGTGCAAGACGATGAAGAGAAAATTCAGTTCCCATTCATTGGAATATCGGATACTTCGAATCAGAGAACAAGATGGATATTACGACCATAATGACATGAAAACTTCATAAAGGTCGGTCTAACAGCTGACTGTCGGCTCCAAAGAGGGCCTTTCTATTCAAAACAGGGCCTGTCCTCTATGGGCCTATCTGGCCTGTCTGTATATCTGTCTGGCCCACGTCTGGCCTGTCTATCTTGTCTGTCTCTCTGCCCATTTCAGATTATGTCCGCACATGCGTGTGAGCTCAAATAGCAAGTGGTGCCATCTCTTCGAAATCCTACAAGACACCAACAGAAAATTCCCTGTGGAAGGCGAATTGCATCTAAAAATTTGCAAAGTGCATCTGCTTTTGCTTGATGGAAAAGTCACACTAGCAGCAGCTCCAATCTCATTGTCTCCAACTATCAGAGATGGCACCACTTGCTATTTTTGCTCATACCTATGATGGCATTATGGTTATAACAATCGTCACTATCGACTGATGATATTTGCTGAAAGGAAAATATAATAGTACGACATCTGATGTTTAATTGAAGAGAAGAAAACCTAATTAAAATCATAAATAATGATTATATTCGTTAGGCGAAATGTCGTACGTCATAATATGTCAAAATTCATTAGGCATATCGTCGGCGTGTAGATTTTAATTATCCGCAACACGCGATATGTGTTCGTGTTTATCGGTCCTCGTTAACACGGCACCCAGCTACAACATAGATGAGATGACGTCTTTATTTCATAACATCCTATTGGGGAGTGTCTCGACATAGTCCTATATAATAATCATATAACTTAAGCAAAAATTCAAAGATTCATTTCCTGGATCTTTTCGGCACGTGACCTATGAGACGCCTTCAAGGCGTGACCGGTCGTAGAGTTAATGAGCCATCGTAGCGTGGGAGTTGATAAAAGGAAGTTAAAAGAGCCGCGTACGGCGATGATCCAATTTAATATCTAATTCGTCTGGCTAATAGAGATGTCCGCCTAACGCGGAGCCATTTATTTTATATCTCAACTTCAAATTTTATCGAGTCATTCGAGAAATTATCTGGTTATTAATAGGGCACGTCTACGTGATCTGTTCATTTCACTGTTAATATTTCAGTCAGATTATAATAGTATATGTTATTCAAGTTTGTATAGTGGTGCAACAAAAGAAGTTAACCTGCAACGTTTTCCCAATTTTTGGCAATAACTCAAACCCCCCGAAATCGTTCCTAATTTAGGGCCCATAAACCAGAAAAAATTAGCCCGAGTTTCGGGTCTCCAGCGGCTTTTCAAATTGGCCGGCGATCGAGCACCGTGGGGGTGTCAATAATTTCTTTTTTTTTTTATCGAAAAATTAAGCACCCCATTTTCGGAACAATATTTGGAAGTGTTGAGTCGTTTTCAAAAGGAATTTAATGCCTTAGTTGGATTGTGATGGATGGCGATCTCGTTAGGAGTTTTGTTAAAGCGTTAGGAGGATTGATAATGGAAAATGTCTGATCGTTAGATATCACTAATAGGGGTGTTTCACAATTAACCTAACTACCCTCACCTTTTAAATTTTTGAATTTTAAATTATCCACTTTGAGTAGTACTTCTGGCTAGTACTTGAAGCTCTCCGTATGGCCGTCCCTGATTTACTTGCATAATAATTGAAGAACTTTGATGGTGATCATCCTCATTACCATCCTTATAGGTACCATTTCTGATCAAAGATTTATGTGTTCTCTAATTATTTTCAAATTTTCCTCATCACTGTGTTTGCTGTTATGCATGGAGTTAAAAAAATCTAAGGGGAGTTTTATTGTACAGACCTTCTCCTTCAAATTACTAAGTTCAGTTTTCAAATCCTTCACCAAAGTACGAAGTGAATTGATGTCATTCTGTTCACCCTCAAATGGGGCTTTTATTCCTTGCGAAACAGAGATGAATTTTGTGGGCTTTCTGCTTCCTTGGTATTACCTTCTACATCCACCACAGTCCTTTTTCCTCAAATGACCAATTTCAGTGTTTGTATTCATTATCATGAATGAAGCGAATCAGCTTCCTCCTGTCCACCCTCAAATATGGCTCTTCTCCCTTTAGGGAGAAGGGTGAGTTATGTGGGATATCACCTAATGTGTCTGCTGGTGTTGATATAGATTGCCCTCATACATGTATCTAGTTGAAAAGCGTGATTTGGCGTCGCAGATCCAAAATCTATGCCTCTTGGATAAACATCATTCTCTTCTCGTCTGAAATCTCCATTGGCTTCTTCTTGTGTTTCTTATTCTGTTGGTCTACCATTCTCAGTCGATGTCACCAAAATCCCATTGCTTCTAATTCCTTGAGCCACGTGAGTTGGTGCCCCAGATCCAAAATCCATGCCGCTTGCATAAACATCATTCTCTTTTCGTCTGACTTCTCAACAAGCTTCTTCTACTCGTTCTTTTTCTGTTGGTCTGCCATACTTAGTCAAACAAGAACCTTCAGTTGAAATCGCGCCCTTTTAAACTTGCTCTTGAAGAAAAGGACTGAGATTGAAAATCCATCATTATTATCAAGGACCATTTGATAACTCTCAGCTATCACACAAACCCAATCAAGTCCTTCATAATTTGGAGCAGAATCCCTTTGAAAGGTCTTATGGAAAGACATTCCAGCATCCAGACTAGACGAATCAAGTTGCAGGAAGTGGTTTCTTTAACATTTTCAACTATTGTCAGCCTATAGGGACGGATTGGGTTCTGAACTTACAGCAAGCGGTTTCCTACATGCGGCGCCATCACCAAGAAAAAAATTGAAGTAGGTAAGGTCACTTGAACCTGGGAACTTTTTCGATACCGTGGGAAAATCGGCGGATTTTGCGGGTTTGGTACTGGTTTTATGATCGTTCAGCTGGTTTTGTGCTGGTTTTCACTGGTTTTGTGTTAATTTTAAATGCTTTTCACTGGGTTTATGTTGGTTTAGCTGGTTTTGTAAAATTCGGCACAAAACCGGCTATACCAGCAAACAACAGTGAAAACCCGATAGGATGGTGTACTGTGAGTGCAGGATCAGACTGGGTTCTGAACTTACGGCGGGCGATTTCCTCCATGGGACGTCATCACCAAGAAAAAGTTGAAGTAGGTATAGGGTCACTTGAGCCTGGGAACTTTTTCGATACCGCGGGAAAATCAGCGGACTTCGCTGGTTTTCTACTGGTTTTATGCTGGTTTTGTGCTAGATTTCACTGGTTTTGCGCTGATTTTAGGGGATGGCTGCCTAATACTGAAACTGATCCTGCGGAACTGATCTTCAGAGTAGGAACTGATTCAAACTGATCCACTGCAAAATAAACAGGTCCAAATTCGAGTTCGAGTCCGGACCACTTTTGCGTTATCTACATTGTACGGACTCGGACTCGGACTAATCGGATCACGCCGAACCGGCTAGTGAAACAAGGAAAAGTGCGGACTCGGACAAGGGACACGGAATCAGAGACGGAGTACACTACACCGACAGACTCGTTTCGGTCAACGGCTCGGGATTGTAGGGATCACGCCGCACTAGTGCGGCCGCTGGAACGGAGAGAGTACGAGAGTGAACCGAACGGAATAGAAAAAAAAACCGATCTAGGTGCTTTATAATACTAGATGTTGTCTAGGGAATTTAGGGAAGGGAACGGAACAAGATGGTTGTTTTCGCCAAAATAGGAAAAACCAATATTTCGGTTCGGTCCATCGTTCATCGGTTCTCGGTTCGACTCGGTCGGACTCGAACTTGGAACTGATCCATGGAACAGGTATCTGTTTGGACTGTATCAGTTCGGAACTGATCCGTAAAATTTGTCGGATCAGCCACCCCTAGCTGAGTTTCACTGCTTTTCACTAGTTTTATATTGGTTTAGCTGGTTTTGTAAAATTCAGCACAAAACCTGTTATAATTTCAAACAACAAACAACAAACAACCCGCAAAAACCAGCAAAAAAAAAACAGCTAAACCAGCCTAAAACCAGTGAAAACCAGCACAAAACCAGCAAAATCCGCCAATTTTCCCACGGCATCGAAAAACTTCCCAGGCTTAAGTGACTCTATACCTTCTAGTTGAAAGTAAGGCTAATCATATGTTATCGACAAGAATGAATTACCAGACCGCTATTTGTTTCCTAAGAATAAAATCAACATTTTATTGAAGTTTTCGCTAGTCTTAGCTACATTATTGATAATTTCGTTATTGTCTAACGACATGAGTAATTTTTTTTCCACAGACATTATCATAAACACTTCCAGGTCGTTGTGATTTAGGTTACTTCTTAATTGATTTAAATATACTTCAGCTTCTTGAGCTTCGATCACTAATTTGTGCAACTGATAGTCAACAAATATTTGTAAGCTTTCGAAAGTATTGGATAAACATATACGTAAAGGTTAACATGGTCCAAGTGTACGTGGATCAAGTAGCCTTGGACGCTGCGGGCGCCTCACTTGGTACCATTAATTGGCGCCCAACGTGGGGCAGCCGTTTCTTTGAAAGAAAATTTTATTCATTTTTTTTTGGCTGTTTTAAGTGCATAGAATCAAATTTCAAGTTCTATCTTTAAACTTTTTTTTATTATTTTTGGAATAGCAGGTATTTTGAACCCCTGTGTATAATAGTCAATTACCTTTATCGTCATTGTTGATTGCTCAACGTATTTATTGAAACAAAATGGATTACAAAATGACTATCTCGTACCTTAAAAAGGAAATGCTCATGCATGAGATTATTGTTCGAGGTGTCTCCGTTAGTGATACAAAGATTGTGGACGAATTAAGGTTTATATTGCGACCATTTCTAAAATTGGAAGAGTCGGTGGCGCCCAAAAATAAAACCCAGCCCTACTCTCCGAATTGTTTAATTCTGAGCTAGGGCATAATTTGCACGCACTTAAACCTTCAGTTCTGCAATCTTAAGTATCTTCAATTTCATTTTATTTTTATTTCTATTTTTATTTATTTATTTATTTTTATTCTTTCTAAACTTTTCAATCACCGAAAAAGCATGGCAAATTAATTAACTGTTCATCCGAGTAAGTATGCGTGCTTCCAACTTGATCCAAGTTCTCATCTAAGTGCACTTCAACCAAGTACTTGGACCGTGTCAAACTGGTTCTAAGATTGAATTTGATTGATAGCCTGTAACTGCAATAGATACAGATTTTGGCAACTGTTGCACTGGTAATCTACTCTAATTTTCACTAAAACGAATACACGAGGATAGCGCAAGGCACAAGCAAGGTAGTGCTTGTCGGGCTCTCGGCACAAGAATAGCGTGATGGTTGGAATACAAACCCAATCTAATTTACAGAGATCGGGCGCGGTGAAAGACTCAGAATTATCAATATGAGAGTACTAAATTAATCAGTAATCGATATTCCGAATTTATTGAAAAATATTTTCAAACCTAATTTTGATAACTGAACGATGCCGATGAGGCGCTAAATCTTAAGGCGCGCCGGGCCAGTCCCTCATTGCAGTCTATTTAAGAACATA
The DNA here is from genome assembly GCA_917834065.1 of Ceutorhynchus assimilis. NCBI lineage: Eukaryota > Metazoa > Arthropoda > Insecta > Coleoptera > Curculionidae > Ceutorhynchus > Ceutorhynchus assimilis. The sequence continues at coordinate 53,613,490 of OU892279.1, forward strand.
CTAGATATAGTTGGGAAAAGAGGAAGTTTACTTGTAGGTCTGCTTCTTGGAATCGGGTATTGGCTATCACTAATCAGTTCTCACTTCGTGAAATACTTGGGGGTCACCCTGGACCAAACACTCACTTGGAACAAACAGTTCGAGAAAACATGCTTTAGAGCTATATCAGCAATCTGGTCATGCCGCAAACTGGTTGGTAAAACACGGGGGCTAAAGCCAAAGATGGTATTCTAGATGTACCTTCTTTATTCTAGATGGCTCAAAATTCAGAAAGTCACCGCTCAGATTAAGTTAGACAAGGTACAAAGGCTGATATGCCTAGGAATAACAGGATCAACGTCGACCTGCCCCACCGCAGACTTAGAGAGGCTGCTTAACATGCCTCCACTTCACCTATGTGTTAAAAAGGAGGCAAGAATCAGCGCTCACAGGCTATTCCAAACAGACAAGTTCAAGCCTGGTGATCTGAGGGGACATCTGCGCATCTTTGAAATAATAAAACTGGAGAATGCCAGCAAACCAAGCGACCACGTGTTGGTCAGATTGGACTTGGAGATTCCATTGGCAGTAATAATAAACGAGCGCCAATCATGAGAGAATAAAGAATTACCACAAGCCTACAATGCATCTCTGTAGTACTCAGATGGATCTAAACCAACGCAAGGAGCTGGACTGGGCATTTCCGACCCTAACTTTAAGCTCTCCAAAGCATTGGGCAAACATCTTATAATATTTCAAGCTGAACTGCTTGCCGTAAACATATGTGCACAAGAGTGTCTCAAAGGAAAACACATCTTCATACTATAAGATAGCCAAGCTGCCCTAAAAGCCTTAAGGGCTTTCAAGTTAACTTTTTAAATTACATGTAATTCTAGAAGTTAACTTTAAGTTAACTCTCAAAGTAGTTTTATAATACCCGCCCTAAATGCGTTTTGCACTCGAATGCTGTAGCCGGAGTACTTTGGAGTAACTCGGGACCGCCCAAAGGGTGGCACCCAAAAGCAGCTCTGGTTATCGAGGCATAGAAGGAAACGAAGAAGCAGATGGCCTCGCAAAAGATGGGGCCTCAACAATTTACCGTGGACCAGAGTCAGAGCCCTATTGTGGCTCAATGAAAAGCCACATCATGGAAGACCTCAACAAATGGAAGAAAGACCAACTGTCAATATATTGGAGGCACTCAGGGACTGACAGTCAAAAAGGTTCATCAACCTTTCAGGAACAAGAGATGAACAGCTCCTTAATATGAGCAGACCAGACATCAGCAGAGCGCACCTATTCTTGAAACAGGGGAGCATCGTTCCCAGGAGAACGAGTGTTCCGTCTTTGTTACTTATATTATCATTTGCATATCATTGAGAAACACGGAACACTCGTTCTCCTGGGAACGTTGCTCCCCTATTTCAAGAATAAGGACCCTCTGGAGACAATTTAAGATGTAGCGTCACACAAAATATCTGCAAGGGTAGCAGTGTTGAGCGGCTGGAAAGTCGAAGCGACTCCCCCCACAATCTACAAATCTACAATCAGTTCTCAACTTTCCAGGCTTGCGATTGAAAGGGTGGATGAAAAATATAAATAATCCAATTATTGCCTTCGCATTATTCTCAATAAATGGAGACAAAATTGTAGCATATGTGGAAAATTCTACTGTTTCATACTTCAAATAGAAAAAAAAAAGACAAAACATTTTATATCTATTACCAAATATCTTGGGTATAGACAGTTCATTGCCCTCGCACTTGTCTCCACGTGAAAATCTTCAAAAACTTTTGAGTGAGTCGTCCCGAAAACGCAGTAAACAAAGTCGCAAATCAAACCGTGAAACGGGAACCGAAAGGAAGACTTTATTTTTAAGTTTTCCCAATATTTCTAAGTTCTCTCTCAGTCCACGTCGCTGTTTAAACTTTAGAGAGTTACAGATATAACTTCGGGGGCCATTTCCATGCATGTACCTTTTAAAAATGGAAGAATGTCGCGCGGGGGGTGAATTATGAAAATGGCATCACGTATGCGAGCGTAAGCAAGCTGTAAATATTCCGGTGGTTTGAAAATTGTGTTTGTCTGCAGTTATCAAATTACAAGTGAAGTTATGATAAAAATTACTACATAATTCCCAAGTCCTTGCCAATAATCAAAATACTATTTATTTAAACAAAGCGAAAGTCTAAAAGTTATTAGACGATTAGCGCCAGTAGGCGTAAATTTACGGCCATAAATTCATACTTGCCATGCTTAGCCGATTATGTGTTGTTAAAGACTATAAAAAAACAATAATCCACATGTAATTCACAGCGGGACTCCACCGGTGTGTCAAATTTCTTCGAAAATATGCAATATTTTATCTCGTACCATCATAATATTTTAAAATAATTAGAGTCTCATATAAGCTTGTTGTAATTAAACAGGAATTTATATTTGGTCGCATCGTAAATCATAATCCTTTTACTTTGATAAATATCTTTCCAAGAACATTGATTAAATTCATCTATTATGGAAAACTTCACATAAATGTAATTTTTCCAAAATTTTCTTCCGCTTGTGTTTGAAAACAAAATTACAAAACACGGATACAAAAAACCAATGTGTCATGTTCATTTTTGAAATTCAGAAATATTTGAAATCAACCTCCGCATTCTCGTATAAGTGCCAATAACATAATAGGAAAAACAAACAAATTCAATCTGAAGGCAGAACAAATAAAAAGAAAACAAAACACCTATCATAATCCATCGAATATTTAAGAAAATCTCATAAAATGCAAATGAATTATTATTAACAATAGGCGCCTGACATCAAATTGCTCATATTTCTTGCCTCCTTTGTTAGCAAGATGTAATTTTTTTTTTCTAAATTTTTGAGTCTCGACTGCAAATAAATTCTAAAATTGTTGGCGCCAAAGCGTCAAAATCCCAATACTTATAAATCAAACTATATTAAAACAAATGGGGATTCTGTATGTTTTTTTTTTTTCTATTTTCAGATTTTTTGACGCCATGGACACCCACATGAACAAGTATGCGGACATCACTGGTAAGTGGAAAATTTATTATGTCATTATATTTTATTGACTAATTTTTGTAGCAGTAGCAATTTATTTTTCTAAAGTTTCAAGAACCAAATGATATTTTGTCTTTGTTGTTTATTGAACGACACTAGAATTTATCCGGCCATAAATTACGTGTGCGAGGCTGCACTGCATTTTGCGGGTCGTATATGAAAAATCGCGCATTATCTCAAATCAAACTTTACTTGCCATAGCAAATTTATTATATCAGAAACTTCAAATCGAACAGTAATTTATGGAACTAACCTAGTTTTTCGTTTCATATATGAGTAAAGTTTATTGTTCCCTGGGTTGGGACAGGGACGGACTCAACGGAGACGATTCTTTTGGCGATTATTCTAGAAAGCGTTGATAATAGGTCTGTTCTCACAAGAGTTTCTGTAAGAAACAGTTGCTCAGCTAAGTTACCCATTTATCTTGGAACGACGGCATTGAAACAGTGTTGCCAGGTCTACTGATTTATCATTACATCTACTGATTTGGCTACTGGTCTACTGATATACTGATGTAAATTCTATGGATAAAAGCCGTTATCATCAACAAGTTATTTAAATAGGTACAAATGAGTGATTTGTTGCGGAACTTATGGGTAGACCTCTGCGGGACGAGCGCAGCGAGTTCCGCAGCCATTTTTTCATCAATATGTTGTTTAATTACGATACTAACCCGACTCACTCAAATGTGAGTTATTCTCATAAGTTTTAAAACTACATGTTTCAGGTGAATGTCTTACTTGAATAGTTCAACAGTATATTGGTGAGTAGATGGCTGCGGAACTCGCTGCGCTCGTCCCGCAGAGGTCCACCCATAAGTTCCGCAATAATCCACTCGTTTGTACTCGAATGACTTGTCACATTATGTTACTAGTTTGGTAAAGTAACATTACTTGATAATAGGTCTGTTGTCACAAGAGTCTCTGATAGTTTGCAAACTGTCAGAAACAGTCGCTCAGCTCTAAGTTACCGATTTATCTTGGAACAACGGCATTGAAAATATGGTAGGTATAATGGTATGATGCTTTCTGACAGTTTACAAACTGTCAGAAACTCTTGTGGGAATAGACCTTATATCGCCAGGAAGAAGAAAAGACTGAAGACAGGAAGAAATACGATAAGAGAAAGCTTCCACAACATCGAGATCAAGAGTTTCAGGATAAAATAAACCGGTAATTTATGAGAAACAAATCAGACTCATGTGAAGAATCTGATTGTCTGGAAGTTGGAACTTTTACCCAAGAAATATGGATAGTTTTGATAAGAAGATCAAGAAGTTGGAATAATGTGATTTGAGGTCAGGAAATATCTTAGCTTCGCCTGCAAACGGTATAGAATAACAATTATTATTCAACACTGAAACGCCTACCTTTGCAACGCCATAGCCACTACCGTTGCCGTAGCCATAGCCACTACTACCATGTCTGACAATTGTCATCAATCAGTCCGACTTATTTTTTTCCAGTTAAATTGTTAAATAAAAACATTAAAGAACATGTGTAGTGCATAGTGTTGGAGTTCCCTTCGATACCCGCTACATACTTGGCGCCCAACGTGGGGCCTGGGGTTTTGTAGTGAACCACCACCCCAATGACTTTCTGGACTAATTTTGTGACTGTATAGATGACCTATAGAACGCGAGACATTATCAGTATGTAAGTGTGCAATAATTGACTCAATTATGAAGTTTTGCCACATTCGGATAAAGTACCCACAATTTCTGGAATATTCCACACAAACCGACATTACAGTTCCTCTATTTTGGTGCTGACATTACAGTTTCCTGTGTGTCCAAGTTTGTCCTCCATTTTGTACCCACATTACAGTTTCCTGTGTGTCCGTCCAAGTTTGTTCAAAGGGTTCCTACATTACAGTCAGGATTTACCCGAGTTTGCTGTTTCTCAACACTACATTTCCATCACTTAGCTTACTCCAAGCTGGATTTTCGTGTATATGCCTTATAATCTTCGATCGTCCCAAAAAAATCAAGACAAAATGGGTGACCCTGTTGTTCTGACGAATGAACAATTACATACATTACTCGCTGGTATGAGAGATATGTTTCAGAATACGCCACAATCTACTTCGACACAAAGTAAAGCTGCCAATTTTTCTAAATGCGGCTCAAGGTTTTCTGGAAAGCCACACGAAGATGCTGAAGCTTTTATTGATGCCATCACTATTTACAAAGACTGTCTGAACATCAGTGACGATAACGATGTAAAAGGTTTACTCATGTCACTGGATGGCGCTGCTGCAGTATGGTGGCAAGGCACCAAAAAGCCAAACATTTTATAGACTGAAGTTATAGATGCGTCATGCTTTTGGCTTTAACAAACCAGCAGAGCAGATTTATAGAGAACTGTTTTCTCGAGAACAAGGCAGTACGGAACCAACGGATCTTTTCGTGAATCAAGCCCGTGCACTGCTTTCAAAATTGACAGCAATCTCACCCTTGCCAGAGGAGCACAAGTTAGAAATGGTTTATGGACTCCTTCACCATAGAATCAGGGAAAAACTTCCTCGACATAGTTTCAAGAACTTTTCGGAGATGATCGACAAATGCAGAGCAATCGAATCCAACCTTGCTGAATCCAACGTAAAGTGACTTCCACGTCCGTTGCAGAAAAGCCCAAACACCGGTGTGCATTTTGCAAAGTGTATAGACATGTTCAAGGTGTTTGCAGAAAATTTAAAGCCAAGTCTGCTGAAAAAGCCTCGTCCACTACCTAACAGTCCGATCCAGTAACCCGTCCTCCACAAACGTAACATGTTATGGTTGCGGTAATCCAGGATATATTCGTTCCAATTGTCCTCAATGTAAACCTGCACCAACAACCATTTCCTCTGTCGAAATGCCCGCTGCTGATCTCGATGAACCTTTCAGTTTGTTATCAACGTTTGATGGTTCGCCTTTAAGACCCATGATACCTGTCATCATTCAAAGTAAATAAGGTTTTGCTTTTGTGGATTCCGGAGCAAGATGCAGTATTGCAGGTTCAAAGTTGTTAAGCCACTTAGATGCTATTCAGCATCCATTCAAAGCTGCTCCAATAAAACTGGTATTCGCTGATGGTATACACCGAGAAGTTGAAGCAAAGATGTACCAGTGTTCCATCGAAGTTATGAATAAACAACGAAAACTATAAATGATTGCGGTTTCAGACTACAAAGATAGTAAGAATTTACTTGGTGTTGATTTCATATTACAATTCGATATAGTGCTCAATATACGTAAGAAGATATACTATTTCAATGATGATCCAAGCAATTCCTTGCCATTACAGGATGAAGTTATTGATTCCAACGCAGTTTTGTCTGTTGTTGACGGGAATAATTTGTCGTTGCCGTCTCTTTCCAATATTGAAGAAGGGACATTGAAATCGCTGTTAGAACATAACAAGGATTTGTTCGATGAAAATACAAGAATTACCCCATATGCTGAGCATACCATCATCCTCACTGATAATATTCCCATAGCTGCACCACCATATCGCTTATCTCCTGTGAAGAAAGAAGTTTTTGCGTCAGAAGCTTGTCAAACTTCTTGCCGGCGATATCATTGAAGAAAGCGAATCGCCGTACGCATTTCCAGTCGTCCTTGTACCGAAGAAAGACGGAACTTCACGTCTTTGTATTGATTATCGCTGACTGAATGCTGTCACCAAAAATGTTCGTTACCCGTTGCCTCGTATAGATGACCTTGTCCATTCAACTGGAAAAGCTAATCAAGTACCTGTCAGAGAAGAAGACCGTGATAAAACCGCCTTTGTCACGCCATTTGGACTTTATCGATATAAGACGATGCCTTTTGGTCTATCCACAGCTCCAGCAACGTTTCAAATGCTAATAAAGTTCTGAGGGAACATTTCAATAATATGTCAAAAATAAATTAGAAATGTCTGTATACTATGATATAGTTTTGTTAAATACAACATTTTTTAGTGGCATCATGTTGACCAAAAGCCCGAATGCAGCCTACGTTTCTTTGATTGTTTATTACAAAATCCCATGTTTTCGGACAACATTAACGGTTTTAAATCGATACGTTATCTCGAAAATATTGCTTTATCATGTTTTTTTTTTCTCTATTAAAAAGAACCATTTTGCCCAACCCATTTTGGTTGTCCAAATGACATCCTCATACAAGCGTTTTATTGGTTAGATTAAGTAATAAAAAACTAAATAAACAACATAATTATGTAAATAATCCTGCCTTTTCAACAAAAACTACACCGATAACCGTGCATATTTATTTCACTATTCCCTAAAAACTTTTTCTCTATTTTCGACACCTTTGTGAAGATAGCCCACGTATATTGGACGCTATTTGGCATAGTTTATCGCTTCCCATACTCGTTTTATTGAAAAATATGGGAGATGCAAGTTGAGTTTACATTATGGACGAATTCTAATGGTGAAGGTATTACAGATATTATATGGGTGTGCCGGTTAAGATGGATGACGACGAAAGAGCACCATCGAATTTTAGATTGTCGATAATTATTTATTATTTTTGATCTCTACTATGTCGTGTTGAGTTTCGAATATAATTAGATTGAAAGCATACAATAATATTGTGGAATAATGAGTTGAGGACTTGAGATTTTCTTTGTGAATGCTAGAAATGTAATAATACCAGACAATGATAGAAAAAGTGGCTATGAAAATAATGAGAGGAACTAATGGACAAACTCTACAGGACGATTAAGGATCTTTTGACAATAGAGTAAGAGAAAACAACATTGAACTAAATACATGAGCACCAGAAAAAGCAAAATGATGTTGGTTCAAATAGCAATAGCCTACTTATATCATAGATATCAATCCTTCCTTGTTGCGGAACCAAAGCTTTCATCTGAACGTCGGCAGTTTCTAGAACCATCATCATCTTGAGAGCTTTCGACAGTTCCTGAACCTCTAGCATAACCTTCATCGTCTCTCGAATCTTCCGCCGAATCTGGATCTTCTGCAGAACCTGAACTTTTAGAGGTGTTGACTTTGCCACTACCATTAACACCTAAAATAAAACTGTTCATCTGAATTTGAACGAAACAAAAACTGAACTCAAATGTAAAGCATAAATCAATAAATAATCATTATAAACTCTTGTTATACATTCAACTTGTGTGATCTTCGATTGAAAAAAATAACCGCTAAGGCCGTTTAAATGAAAAATAGCCAGTATCCACCCGACAATTTGTCAGTATTAAAATTCGGTACATTCCTCGAATGTTTCACTCGCCCAAAAATTTAATATTAAAAAATTTATTGCTGCGCCGCGAAGCCCAACAAAACTGGTAAAATCGTGGCGCTCGGATGTAAATTGCCTGCTCTAGAGATACAAGAAAATACTTATCTTTTTTAAATAATATCAAAGTACATTTTCGGAGAATGTAGATCATTACATTACACAGTTAGAAGATTTTACCTAAACAACGTTTTATATAATATATATCATCAGACGGTTCTTACAATATTTTTATAAGAGTTCTTCAGTGGTACCTACTGAGCTGTAATGACAAAAGCGATAAGATCACGCCCAATATTTCAGGATATTGTACCTACCAGTAGATTCGAAGAAACAGTATATGATGGTACTGGTACCATACACGACACACAAGCCATATTACGGTTTGTTTAATGTATCTTTCCTGCAACAGATATATTTTTTTATCTACATAATAAACACGGTTTTATTTGATTATTTGTTGTAGAAAAGCTGTGCTAACATGAGAATTTAGGTTGAAGAAAATGAAAAAAAAGTACCTAGAAGAAATGTCCATAAGTATCGATATCGATTATAATAAAAATGAAGATTGTTATCTGGTCGGCTGGAGACTAAATTTTATCTGAGAAATTTATGACGGTGTACTTAAGGAAAACAACATTTTGAATGGCTTGTAGATATTTCTTTACACGTAATTTTGTACTATGGAAAATATCCACGCTGAGATTTTCATTGTCTAAGCAACATTCTTCTTAGTATTCAATAAAATGTTTGGATGGAATCGGCTTTACCTCTAGGCGTTATAATCAGAGCTCTTAAAGTAACAAGTTGTTTCAGATAAGTTCAGGTACTCTCAGCAATAAAGATGTCAATGGTTCATTTGAGAACTAATTTATATGTGAATCAAATTGTAAAATAGATAGGATAATAGCTAAATTAAGAGACGATTAATTTACTGAAATTTATTAGCAAATGTAAATTAGGACGATAAATGTTTCAAGAGGAAAAGTTGTGTCGAATCATTTTCAACGTAGGATCAGATAACAATTTGGTTATGGATATTTTTATTTTATACTGAAATTGGCTGTAAATTGTACTAAATTTTCAAATGAATAACCCAAGTCGTTTTCTAAAAAAATTGATTCAAGTATGTTGGGCATCGTGACCACATCTCGTGGCTCAGTAAAACTGGCTGGTAACATGAACCTGTTCCCCATTTGAAATTGATTAAGCGGACAGTAAATAATAATTGTGAAGAGATCGAAAATCTATTACGGTCCGCTGAAGATTCATTCTTCATCATAACTTCTTCTTCTTCTGCGTTTAAAGAATTTTTCGAGTGGGAGGACTGGACTCTCGCTGGCCACTTATCGATAATAATAATTATTGAACCTGCATAGTTTTATCGGGTATCGAGTTTGAGTTCCGTATATTTTTCGAGAATTATTTCTCGGTATCTGGTGAAATTTTATATATGGGTCATTGTATTTTTAGATCCGATCGTTTATATAACTTTTGAAGATGATGACTACCTATGTCACATGGGCCTGCTGCTGGTTTGACTTGAATGTGCAGTAAAGATTTACTTCTTGTCTGATAACTTTGAGTGTGTAGATAAGTTGCATTCTGTTAGTAAGGTTAACGAGATTCCTACTGTCCCTACCCACATTCCGATGGCTGGTTTGCCGGTGCAATTTTGTTAACCTCCACCGAACTATCGTGTCTTCCATCTCACGATAGGGGAAGGAGGGAGGAACTCTCGCACGATCCAAGAATTCTGAGTAAAGTTCCTGAGCCTCCTTCCAGCAAGACGGTAGCGGTATTGTCTGTCCTTCGCAAAAAGTAGGGAACTCAACGAACGATTCTAGTAAATCTGGCTAAAAGTTCGCTGTGCCCAGCTTTCCGGGGATAGGCGATACTTCGAACCGCGACTCTTCCGGTTAAACGAAGACCCGGGGCCGCCGGGGGGTTAAAGGTATAACCTGAGTAATACCCATAGTCTCACTAGTTGGCATGAGCGAAGGAGCTCTAAATGTCTACTCTATCACAGGTATCTGGGCAATGGATGACTGGGGTGTTCCGAACAAATCGCATAAAAAAACTCCAACAAAAACTCAAGAATGTGTACCATGTTGGTACCAGATCCCGACATGGAACCCAGTTGGTACCAGATCTCGACAATCTGGTGAACCTTGAAAATTATGATTTATCTGCCCCCCAAGCTCCTAGACTTCCATAAATTTTGGAACACAGGAGCCTCATTTCGCTTATTCACTCGGTGGAACATATCTCCGCATATGACTGACATTAAAGGTGCCTCGCTCAGCTTTGAAATCCAGATTTTCCAAAACATACGTGGCAAAACTGACCTGCTTCTTAACCCTAAAATTGCCAGTGAAAAGCAGTAACATTTTTTTTTTGTTTCCGCTCATATTGCTGACGGCCCCACGTTGGGCGCCAAGATGAAACAGAACGCAAATTCAAGGGGTGGTGGTTCAGTGGCGAATTGGGAACAAAAAGAATTCCAAGACAGATCTTGGTTTTATTGCGTATAAATACAGCTCAAATATATGTTCCAGTAAAATGTAGGAAATAATATCAGACATATAATTTACCTGACACTACGTAAACTATATCCTATAAAGGATTTACACAATATTAATATAATTTCGACACGAAAAGATGCCAGCCGTAGTACACGTGATAATTGATAATCTTTGAATGTGTACCAGTTTGGGAACCCAGTTGGTACCAGATCTCGACAATCTGGTGAACCTTGAACATTATGTTTTAGTTTCGACCAATATATAATGGTCATCCTCAAAGTCCTAAAATACATCATAAAGACAACTTGTCGTTTTATGTATGTCTTCCAGCTGTCAATAGTAGATGTGGGGAGGATGGTATTCGTTGGAATCTTCTATGCTGTGAAGTGCTAAAACATGACGGAACCCAGCCTGTCCCAAAGATTGGTCTAAAACAGAGCAATCAATCAAGCGATGGTTGGTGATGATTTTCATTTCCAGCTTGTTTGGCATGGTAGTTTCTGATGTCAGTGATTATTCCATTGCTGTGGTATTTTGGCACTTATCCATTACTTAATATTCTATTCAATGTTGATAGGTCTGATCGCACAGCAATAGCAAACCAGTCAGAGCGAGTTTCATGGGTTGAAAACAGTCAGAAAACTAGTTTCAACCAATTATATTCATTCCGACTGATTTGTGAAACAGACCTGTTATCAGAGTTTCTTACCCTTCTTCCAGCATTTCAACTGTCACTCTACGTTCTCCTGTTGATTTGTTATTGTTCAGATCACTTCTGGACCTATGATGCGATCCATTTGCCTCTGGAATGTAGCGGGCGCGGAATGTAACCCAAAAGGCATTACTCGAAACTGCTATAGACCCATTTCTGGTACGGTGAAAGCGGTAATCGGTTTGCTATCTTTAGCAAGAGTTATTTGCCAGTACCCTTGTTTAAGGTCAATGCTAGAAATGTCTCGGGTGCGGCAGAGTTTGTCCAGATTCACATCCTTTACTGAAAGAACTATGAACAAACAAAAAAAAAAAACAAGAAATTCCATTTCAAAACCTTAAATCTATCAGAACCCCATAAACGCCTTATACCACCACACCACATATTTTTTTTGTATGACTTAGCATAAAATATGTTTCAGAATAAATATGTAGCTTTAACATTAACACTTATAACAAAATCCTAATACATACAAACATTTAACGTTAATAATGATACAGTATCAGTTATTGATTTTTTTGATCAAGGCAAATTTAATTAAAAAAATCTCACGAGTCATCGTACAATACCGAAACAGAAGCGAAACAAAACGTTATTCTCCACGTCAACTCCAATTTACCAATAACACCGTAACAATTTGTGTACGACCCAACAACAACAGGCACCATTACGCAACCTCGGGCAGGCATAACATAAATATACAAACGATTGTATTAAATTTATTCCATTTAAATTGACAGTTGGATTTATTGTAAATGACGCGGCGCTTCGTCGGTTAGGATGGATCGAAGTCTTGGCCGGCGAGGCGGTCTTAACAGCGTATGAACGGTAATAAATGTAGTAGTTACTGACATGGAGTGGACACCCTGTGGAGTGGTTTTGATATCGAGAAATCGACCGATTATTTGTCCGAAGTAAAAGCTCGGCGCGGTATGGGTGGTTCGCTTGTCATCGGAACCAATGGAACTTGCGAATAGCTGGTTCGATGTTTATTTGAATCATGGTTATAGGCTTATGCCGCTTGGGAAGTTTTTATCATGCTTTTGTACATTATCGAACCAAATTATAGTTGAATAAAGAATATACACATATTTAACTTGTCTCAGGTTCCGTTGATGCTTTACATGCGTGTAGTAACTATAGATCATCTTTATGTGAACACAAATATTTCACTGAGATGGTGTTTGTAAAAGCACATGAAGAAAACATGGAATTGTCTCATTCAATTTTTTTTTTCAGATTCTTTAATTGGAGTTCACTGTACGCATGGCTTAAATAGAACCGGCTACTTTATTTGTCGTTGGATGGTCGAACGTTTAAGGATGAATCCCGATGAGGCTATTCAACGTAAGCTTATCAGAAATTAGCAGCAACATTCATTTCAATTTCTGTTCCAGGCTTTAATCAGGCTAGAGGCCACAATATCGAACGAGAACCTTTGCTGAACCACATACGATCAGAATATCTACTATCATTTCCGCCCACCAGGCAACCTCCTCCTCAATTTCGAAGCAACAGGTATTATTCTCCTCTTGATAGCGCTGAATATGATGAAGTTCCAAACGGAAGCAGATTTAGTCGTCCTAGAGACCATAGAGGATACAATGATACAAAATATGGAAATAATAATAGAGCACATCGTAGAAGAGGAGGCCGTAATGATGGAAATAAATCCGATGATAACACGAACTGGAGTCTCCGTGATGATGATCAAAATCAAGTCAGGCACTTCAAGAACTTTCATAGGCAAAATCGTAAGTAGATCAAATAATAGAAACTGAACTGGGTTCTTATTCTTGAAACAGGGGAGCAGCGTTCCCGGGAGAACGAGTGTCCCGTCTTTCTCAATGATATGCAAATGATAATATGAGTAACAAAGACGGAATACTCATTCTCCTGGGAACGCTGCTCCCCTGTTTCAAGAATAAGGACCCTGATGGTTTCGTTTTTTGAACTTCACACTGCTGTCAAAATTTTGAATAAATGATGACCTATTAACTTGTGTATTTTCATTTGAACCAAATTACATTTCATAGATATCGATGATTGTTAGTGCTCGAGCTCGTAATTTTAGTGGCAATTTTTCTCACGGGTTTATCCGTTAACTCTTCTGAATTTATGGCGCATTTTATTATCGTGGTCAAACGTCGCCAGTAACCCGAAGCCCCCGGGGACATTATCGGCATATTTCGCTAACAAGGTAGCCCGACACCAGGACACGGTTTGCTGACACAAGACATTCATTTGGTTTCTGCAAGGAAAATTAATATTATACATCTAAAATGAAATGCCATGACTATTGTTTTTGAGCAACAAAGGTGTTTTTAAAATATATAGGGACGTGTGTTATAATTAAACACCCTCTGCTCCCATTGACCATATACGTGGCGTCTAAATGCCCTGCCCTTTACTTGTAGCTTTGCGCCCAAAGACTAACGAGCGTGAACAATGACCCATTGTTAGAAGTATAGCTTGAGGTAGGTATCAGATCACCTCCAAGGAAGAAAACGAGTCGGCGACATTATCATTTTCGAGTTCTCCCATGCAGATCCATAATTTGTTGACAGGTCTTTTTTGTTTTACACCGTACGGATAAAATGCCCAAAATGGTTCTTATGAATATGTATGAACTGTATAAGTATGATGCATGTCTGTGTCGTGTGACAGCGATCGAGAAAATATTTACATAGATTTTTACCAGGAGAAAAAAAACCTTAGATATAATAATATATCGATATTAGCCAAAAAGCGATCCAATGGACTTTGATCCAACGTCTAATGAAGACAGCATCAATTTCATTAGCACATGCAATTTTGACTTTCTTGCGTAAAAAAAGAGATCTACGCGCAGATAATCTTTGCAGTGAAAAAATACGCATCAGAGATCAAGACTTTTAAAAAACAGTCCTCATCAACCATCATAATTTGATAGGTATGAGATTGCTTAAATGTTAATTAACAACGAAATTTTCGAATTGATATGACATCCACTTGATCTTAGATTAAATTCCTTCCTATAAGAATAAACACCGCTAAATCCCGATTCGATATAATCCTCCAAAAAAAAAAAGAATGAAAAAATAAATATGTTATGTATGTCAGGGAAGTTTCATATCAAATAGATAAACACTCGAGAGATCGTTAATACTAACTTGATACCACCAAAAGGATTAGGTTTAATCTGTTATTGTATTTTTACGAATATTATGTCTATATCTATGTGAATATGTGTTTATTGTTGGTTTTGTTTACCGACTTTGTAGTAGGCGCCTGTGCGATCGAACATGCACTACATTTATTCAATTTATTTATTCCAGTAACAAATGATCGCATGAAAATGCTAACAATATTGTCTCTTGTTGGGCATCTCATAGCTCCTCTTATTATTCTCCATTTGATTCTGGTTTCTTGTGTAGTGCTTTTCGCAGGGCAGCAGCTAGGGGGTGGGGAACTAGGCGTGAGCCTAGGGTGCTAAAGTACCGAGGCGCCTTCTCGCCGCCAAATAAAATTAATATACAACCTGACAAAAGTCAAATTACAGTGGTTAGATTGGACTTAGAGATCTCATTCGCAGTGGTAATAGACGAGCGCCAATCATGGGAGAATAAAGAATTACCACAAGCAGACAATCCAAACTAACGGAAAGAGCTGGACTAGGCGTTACTGGCCCTAACTCTATAAGCTCTCCAAGGCATTGGGCCAACATCTTACAATATTTCAAGCCGAGCTGCTTGCCGTAAACATTCGTCTTCTATCTCACGAACTCTCGTATCTCATTTTTTTCAAAATTTGAGATAAGTAGTCCGGAATTCTATTTTTCCAAGTACTTAAGCCTCACGAAGTACTGTATCTCAATCTATATTACTTTATCCCATTTTGACGTTTAAAAATGACATTATTGAACGCATAATGACAAAGGTAAGTAGACGTTTATCACCTGAGTGATTTAAAATATTTTTAACTCACTCTCGGTCTTTTAAGTCACTCTGCCAGTATAAAAATCTGCTACAAATACAAACAAACAACTAATTATACCTTAGCAACCACCAATTTCAATAATTAGCGCTTTCATAACTACTAAATGAATTCTTTTTATAATTTGATTCCTTACTTTTTAAATGTCCATCAAAATGGGATAAAATTTTGTATAAATCACGTGAGTTTAAATGTTTATTCATTCGAAAACAATTAACCCACTCGCTAGGGCTCGTGGGTTAAACTTTCTTCTCATGAATAAACATTCATTTAACTCACTTGGTGTATAAATAACTATTATGAGATAGGTCATTTGAAATTATTCGCGTATTTCAAAAACGTTGATTTTAAAGTCTAACGAACAGACGTGAGTCGAGTTACGACTACTTATCCGTGAGATTTTTGAATTCAAGGAGCACTGAATTTTTCATGGCGTTAACAAATCTAAATGAAATAAAAAACTCGATTGCACTTGTTCGGGCGCGTAGTGATTTGTCTTCTCCATTCCGGTATTTTTTTTTAGTTATTTTGTTAAATGTGGTTGGATGAAAAGAGCTTATATACAAAGAAGAGTTAGAAAAAGAAATTGGGGTCAGAATTCTTCACAACAACATGAAATACCAAAGGCAAGGTAATAGTAACAGGAACAGAAACATTGTCTTGAGAAACTACAATTTTCTGTAATGATATCTCAGCGGGATGGGTGAAACCTTCCCTTGCGACAAGTGTTCCCGTTTTGGAAATTTCTGAATTGGACTTTGGGACTAGTACAGTGAAAACTAGTAGATACCCAAAACATCCACCATTAAATATTGCAATTTTTTTTAACAAAATTGCAGAACAAAGGAAACGCAGCTCTTATGAGGGTTGTGGAACCTTTTGCTTTGAAAATATTCAAACAAAACAATACAGAATTAAAAACACTATTTCACCTACATGATGAGAAAAAATCAGGAAAAAATCATGCAGAACTTGTTAAAATTGGAAAAGCTTTATCTCTATCAGTCAAGAGGAGTGCTTCATGATAGAAAAAAATACAAGAAACCAAACAGACAACCCTAACTGGTATAAGCAGAGGGCTGGAAGTATAACTGCCTCAAAGATGAGGTCTGTTTTGAAAACCAATAAAAATTCGCGATCTATAAGTTTAATCGAAAGCATTTGCTACCCAACCAAAATGCGTTATGTTCCAAAGGCAATAGAATTGGCCCTAAAACATGAACATATTGCAGCCGAGGAATACGGAAAGCGGATGCAACGGCAGCATGCAAATTTTGTTCTGAATGCGGTAGGATTAATAATGAATCCAAAATATCGCCAATTGGGAGTTTCTCCAGACAGGATGGTATACTGTGAGTGCAGGGACAGACTTGGTTCTGAACTTGCGGCGGGCGATTTCCTCCATGGGTCGCCATCACCAAGAAAAAGTTGAAGTACGTATAGGGCCACTTGAGCCTAGGAACTTTTTCGATACCGTGGGAAAATCGGCGGATTTTGCTGGTTTTCTACTGGTTTTATGCTGGTTAAGCTGATTTTGTGCTAGTTTTCACTGGTTTTGCGCTGATTTTCACTGCTTGTCACTGGTTTTATATTGGTTTAGCTGGTTTTGTAAAATTCAGCACAAAGCCTGCAAGCAACAGTGAAAACCGGGAAAATCCAGCCTAAAACCACCAAAAAAACAGCAAAATCCGCTGATTTTCCCACGGTATCGAAAAAGTTCCGACGCTCAAGTGACCCTATATTTACTAGTTGAAAGTTAGGCTAATCATATGTTATCGATAAGAATGAATTACCTTACCATTATTTGTTTCCCAAGAAAAAAATTAACATTTTATTGAGGTTTTCGTTTCGCTAGTCTTAGTTACATTATTGATAATTTCGTTATTGTCTAACGACACGAGTAAATTTTTTTCTATAGACATTATCACCATAAACACTTCCAGGTTGCTGTGATTTAGGTTACTTCATAATTGATCTAAATATACTTCAGCTTCTTGAGCTTCGATCACAACTAATTTGCGCAACTGATAGTCGACAAATATTTTTAAGCTTTCGACAGTATTGGATAAGTATATGAAGGTTGACAAGGTCCAAGAAGTGTACGTGAATCAAGTACCCTTGGATGCTGCGCGCGCCTCACTTGGACGATACTTGGACCGTGTCAAACTGGTTCTAAGATTGAATTGGATTGATAACCTGTAACGGCAATAAATACAACTGAAACTGTTGCACTGGTAATCTACTCTAATCTTCACTAGAGCGAATACACGAGGAAGACGTAAGGCACAGAGACGCCCTCTATCGGTCGCGGTAAAAGTCTCAGAATTTAATATAAAACTTTAATGGAAATTCTAAATTCTTTTTAATATGAGAGCCCTGAATCAATAAATAATCGATATTTTGAATTTATTTAAAAATATTTGCAAACGTTATTCTGATATTATTTAAATTTTACGATGCCGATGGGGCGGTAAATCTTAAGGGCGCAGCGCTAGCTCGCCGGGCCAGTCCGTCACTGTGTGAGTGCTGTTTAGGAGGAGTTGTAGAAATAAAGTGCCCATATTTACTCCATGCTAATAATAATGACAACATAAACAAATACATAAATATGAGGCATTTCTGTTTAGAATCAAATGGTAATTTTTCAAGATTAAAAAGAGAAAATCAATATTATTATCAGGTGCAAATGCAAATTTTCATTAGTAACCTACAGTACTGCAACTTTGTAGTGTGGTCACCAAAAGTTTTCCACAATGAAAGCATTTCACCTGACTTTAAATTTTGGGAAGAAAATTGTGAGAAGATTTGGAAATTTCATGACGGAATAATAATTATGCCTGAACTTTTGGGTATAGGTATTTCACCAAAAGGAAAGGTGCTGCAGAAATCAGCTATTGTAACATAGAATTCTGGCAAAAGTCACAATATCCCATAAAAAGTAAATCCTGAAAGTCGTGATTTGTAGCAAAACTCACAATATCCGAAACGCGTTTATGCGTAATTCTTGAAATATCATAAATCACAATCTCCCCTAATACGAGAGTACTTAAACCTTGAACAAAGATTTCGCTGCAAAACTCAGATTATCCAATTTAACGGATACCGTGTTATCGATTTTCAAATTTGTTCGCTGCAAAACTCACATTTTTCAAAAGCATGCAGCAGACATCGAAAAATTTTCGAAAATGTTGAAAATATCGCATTTTGGTTTATACCAACGAAAAGCGATTTTTTTCCGATTATGAGTTTTAAGAAAAAAATTAAGGTTTTTAAGCGACAAGTTTTTTGCGAATTCCCAGAAACTGCTTATGACGGAGATTCTGACTTTTGCAACTACACCCCTCATTTGCACGTAACTGGGTACATGCCAACTCAATGGAAAAGAGCTGAGTTACTTTCATCCCAAAGGTAGGGAAACAGCACGCCACTTTTCTAAATTCATTCAGACCTATGTGCCTTATATCGTTCTTACTGAAAACAACTGATGAGAAAGTTGTAGCTCAATGTGAAAATTACAAATGAATATCTTTACTTTCTGTTGCGGGAAAGTTACTTGCCTAGAAGAGAACCTGCCAGAGCACAGTGTGACTTTAGACCCAACAGAGGTACAGCTGAGAATGCTGAGATGATTTTCTGTGTAGTGAACTTCAGTATGCGGATGATAGTGTCGCGATGGCCAATACAGAGGAAGATCTGAGGGAGATTCTGCCCAAAGTGCCATTTCGCATGCAATAAAACGAAGAAATAACCTGTTTGTACTATCTCAGCTCTGTCCTGTGAATAAATTAGCAAGACGACAGTATGATGAACTGTCCAAGAGACTGAGGCTGTTAACAGTCAAGTTTTCCGATTCTAGAGAGGTAGTAAAGTGGATCGAGATAATGGATTTTGAAGTTCAAAAGCAGAATCCGAATAAAATATTATTTAAAACAAGTCACCTGCAGAATAACTATAAAGTTTTTCCATTAAAACGGCAGAAAAATGTGGTCACACCTAACACTACTTTGCCTGAACGCCCTGAACTCATAGCCAAACAAGATATCTGGCAAAAAGTTTGTAGAACTGTCCAATCTCTTTACAGGAACAGCACCTGTTATGGAGCTGATTGAACATCAGAATTTTTACAAACACTTACGCCAGACTTAGTTGAAACCTTCTGACAAACAACTTGCTCTGCGAATGTCCGGCCCAATTCTGTAAGAGGCTCAAATTCCTCAAGGAGGCAACACTGTCACCAGAAGAAGTGAGCCAACCGCCACCCAGAAAAATAGCTTCCTTCAGCAGAAGTCTACGCTTCCAGGAGGCAATTTAAGATGTAGAGTCACGTACAAAATATCTGCAAAGGTACCAGTGCTGAGCGGCTGGAAAGCCGAAACAACTCCTCCCACACTCCACAATCTACAATCTACCAGCTTTGATGAAAGATTTTCTACATCAAGAGCCAGGGTTAATAGAATATTGATCACCCCTTATCTTCACACAGTGGTGGAATTGTTTTTGATTATCAGCTTTCGTGAAAGATTTTTTACAAGAGCCGGGAATAATAAAATATTGATCACTCTGTATCTTTATAGAGTGGCTTATTTTTATTGAGTCAAATTACGGTGGGTAGATGGGGGGCCAAAACTATAGCATCAAATGGATATTTTGTTTTTGAGACTTGGGCGTCAAGGGTTCTAGTTTTTTCAGGTGTTTTCATCTCTTTGGAGTTTTTGGTCTTTTTCTTCAGCTAATCTCTCCTGAACTAGATTTAAAAATTTGGGAGTCCCAATCCCACTTAGGCTCTTGTCTGACTGACTCTATGCCGGCCGTCGAAGCATTTTTGTAGATGCTGCGGTTGATTCTCTTGAATATGAAAATCCACGACTACTGGCAATACAGGCGGAACACCCGATGCAAACGATTGGCATGTCAACGCGCCCATCGAATTTATATCATATGAGTTAAGGACAGATAGATAGATAAACGAGTTGTACTCATTTCTTCATTATTTTGGTCAATAGAAAGCCGGGTTGCATCTAGACATTCCACTGTATGATTCGGCACCCGTCTCTAAGGCGATTGGCTGATTTAAATATTATTTTGATATGATTCCGAACCACATAGTGGAATGTCTGAGCAGTGCTCAAATCATAAGTGGAAAGATCATACTCATTAGGCATAAGTGCAAGTACAGAAATGTAGTTTATTTTATTTCCTACTGAACTATTATAACCATATAATACCTTGGTTACGATAATCATAAATAGGGTCTTAACTCCGAAGGGAGTTAAGGATTTCATTACTCCCGCGCGGGAGTTAAGGATATCATAACTCCCAAGGAAGTTAAGGATTTCCATAACTACCGCTTTTACCTTGAATAGGTGAAACTTTTACAAAAAATAGACATTTTGGTTTATGATTTATTTCTTTATAAAAATAGACAGAATACAGTAAATTCAGTAGGAAATAAAATTATCTATGTACCACGGGAATTATCAGGTGTTAATACCCACGGGCAATTGGTGGCTAACACAAACTTTTGCCAAATTGGTACCCACCTGAATATGAATCTTCACTTTTCCATTTTATGATGGATATTATTGAGTGGCACGCAAACAAATCTGCACAATGCGATAAACAAATCAACATAACTATAACCTCCAATCAATTCTACATTCCACTTCTCAATTCAGCATCGTTCACAATCCACTAACACATTGAGCACCACGTATTGGCACATAGTATTGGCGGCAGTTTAAAATAAATCAACTGAAGTCCACACCTTCTATAGTTGTACTCAAAATTGACCAATCAAAATTGAGGCAGGTGCCGAAATCTATAGTGGAATGGCTAAATGCTGCCGGATTCAGAGTAGAAGGCGGGTCTTGTTTACACCTCTGATGCATCCCCATCATGGCCTCCCTCGAGCAGCTTACCTTTCCTGGCCCATGGGAGGGCTTTTCATCAAAACGAACATCAATTTATGAGGTGCTTTCCAGTGACCCATTTGAGTTACTCCTGAGCAGCTCAGGAGTGCTCCACAATTGCTTTGCGCGTTCCAGTGCTTAGAGTGTCGTACACTTGAGCTACTCATTTCTGTTATCCCCTGCCCCCTCGTGCACCAACCCTTTTGTCTGTGTTTCATGCTCCTGAAATCCGAAATGCTGGGGGTTAAGACGAGAGCGTTCCAGTGCTGCTTATGTCGAACAGTTCAAGAGCGTCACACTTCAGGAGCATGATACTCTAACAATTTAGGCACTGGAAAGCGGCTATGGATGAGGTGTCTTATATCTGTGTTAAGTTGGTATGACAGAATGAGATTGATGACATTATCACAATTTGGAGGTACATTGTAAAAGACGTTTTTGGTTGTTTTCAAGGATATCTGTATCTCTTCTACAGTATCATTTCTGAGCTACACATCTTTATTTACCAACGAATGTTGATGCATGAAAAAATTATTAATTTCAATTGTGTTTTAATGAACCCAAACTTATATCCGGGCATATTCCCACAGAGATCCATAAACATCGCGCGGCTAAAAAAAAAAAGAAGATGAGGTGCAAAAAGAGCAAGAGCGAAATTAAAAGTTGGGAGATGAGCTGTATTCGGGCAGCAGACCTGTATTTAAAAATTAACCATGGTTTTAATAGCGGCTGAGAGCGGGTCAAAGGCAAGCAAGCGCCTATGAGACCTTTTTTTCGAAGGGTATTACCATATCTAATCGGGCGGCTGGGAGCAGAGCGAAAGTGACTGACCGCTGCCCGAATAAGAACAAAAAGCCATACGAATGACATTTTTACTAGATTGTATAATGCAGGATGCGGGAAGAGAAGCCGTGAAAAGGAATAAGTACTAATTTTATGTCCGGAAAATGTTTAGCAAATATTCCTCTTGATTATTGATAGAGAACATGTTCCAGTAGTAGGGTTTACAACAGCGGATTGCATGTATTCCCAAAAATTGCACACAACTGACTCTCTTTGGTGGATAAACGTCCAAACAAGCTACTCCATGGAAATCCCAAAAATGTCGGAAAAGATGTTATCAAAAGAACAAAAAGCCGAGTTAAACAGTGACCCTGTTAATCGGACCCCGAAGTCGAAGGACAATAAACTCTCTCTGCTGACAGATCGATATCGGCCAGTTTTGTCAACCAAAATGCTCAGCTATTATTTCGTTCTTTTATAGATTGTTTCGATAGCGCCCGAATAGGTATAAATTGACCCCGACGTGATTTTTAATAGTCTCAGATTTGTAGCTCTAAATCATGTCACGTTCGGTATGTGAAGAAATAATTTTGTTTATTGATTTAACCGATTTGGTAGCTGATACTGGGTGTTGAAGTTGTTTAGGAGAGTGAAAGTTTCAATTAGGAAATGACAATAACTTTGCATAGAGAGAGTCCTCCTCGCAGTCTCAGCATAAAATACATCTCAATTCAACGAGATTCAAGATAATCTTATCTCGACTCTGATTAAGTGACCCTTTTCTTTTTAAATTTTGTTAAAAATCTCTAATTAGCTACCCAAGCAGCCGTATATCTTATCTTCTTACTGGGATCGGTACTTTTTCTTAGTGTGAAGCAATTAAGAGAAGATCTACGATTTGATTATACCTTTAAGAATTATTTTTTTAAATAAAAAGAAACTGTGGCGCCTGCATTGGTTACACATATTTTGCATAACATCCTGGGCCAGTCGGAGTATTTCTCAGAAAGTCGTATGCCAATTCGAGACGAACGATTTTCTGGTTAATGAAACATTGTCAGCAGCTTGTTTCTTAAAACCGATTTTTCCTGCCAGAAGCAAACGGTTTCAAGAAATTTATAATATGTATATGTTTACCCGTGGGAAAATCAATATAATGTTGAAAAAGTTTTATTTAGGTAACATACAAACTTCATAAATCCAGAATATAATTCAATTTACATTCAATGCCACTTATTACCCTCTTCTTGGGGCTATTTAATCTGAAAACTCTAATTGCCATTGCACTGAAATAATTGAGTAAGGTTGAAATTTTATAAAATTTCAAAGCTTTTATGAGCAGTTTGGGTTAGGGTGGAAAAGAAAATATTTAAAGGGGGATTAAATTTAGCATTGGGTACTTGCAAATTCGAATGACTTTGGAGTAATAGTGACTTTTGCAAAATCGACCCCCTCGGCTTCTTACGTCACAAGCAAATATCAGAATAACCTCAAAGCATCTCATTTCGGTTTGATAAATTGTATACGCCCTCGAAAAAATAGGATCGCTTGCCAAAAACCCTTTGGCCTTTATAAATATTTCGTGTATCGATTTACACTGTCGTCGGTCGCTTTCATTGATAATAGGACCACCAGGGTCTATTTCGGGAAGCGGTTTATGGGGCAATCTTGAGAAACGGGCGAATTCGATAAGTCAATAGAAAACGATAACTGGAACGCTGAAAATCTAGAGTGGATTACATTAAAAGGAGTCGTAAATTATGAATCAGCTCTTTTTGAATGAAATCGAGTAATTTTTTGCAGATGGTTTTTAAAAAATGGGTAAAAGAGAAAATATACAGGATGTTTGAATATTCGGCCGATGACGCTTGACAGGTATAACAGACCTCACATTACCATGTGCTCGTCAAAAAAGGAGTGGAGTGGGCAAAACCACATCCACCTGGATGTGCGAAACGTTAGCCACCAGAACTGCAGAGACTGACGTGGGTGAACAAACCATCAAATACGAAAGAATACTCTGTGACCGTATAGAAAAAGCACTTCGAACCACTGGGAATAGTGTCAGTGGGGCTGAATTTAAACTCAGCAAAAACCACACTGGTAACATTTACAAAAAGAACGAAAGTCCCAAATCTGAGAAACATTCGCCTCGGATCTCGATGAAAGCATACTTGATTGGAAAAAAGAAGTTAAACTCCTACGAATAACCCTAGATTCTAAACTTCTCTGGAACACATTTAGAGAACAACAAAAAACAAAGCAATTTCGGCAATCATGGTCTGCAAAAACATTGCGGGTAAAAAAGATGTATACCAAGATAGTAAGACTTATCATCACCTACGGAGCGGTAGCCTGGTATAGCCGAACCCAACTAGTAACAGCTAGGAAAACCCTAGAAAAAGTTCAAAGACTCGCGTGTCTAGAGTAAACAAACTCTGACTCTCTAATGCCCTATCTATTATCAACGTACTGAAGCCAAGCCAGCCAGGTTTGAATTATAGTGTACTAAAAAATAGCTGAGAGAAATGAGTAAATGAGAAATTTCCGATTTAAGTTCCATGAGTAATTTAGTTAGTTTGGGTTAGTATTAGATTAGTTTCAGTTAGTTCGGGTTAGTTCGAGTTAATTTGGGTTGGGTTAGTTCGAGTTAGTTTGGGTTGGGTTAGTTTGAGTTAGTTTGGGTAAGTTTGAATTAGTTTGGGTTAGTATTGGATTAGCTTGAGATAGTTCGGCTTTGTTTGGGTAAGTTTCAGTTAGTTTGGGTTAGTATTGGATTAGTTGGAGTTAGTTCGGGTTAGTTTAGGTTAGTATTGGATTAGTTTGAATTAGTTCGAGTTAGTTTGGGTTGGGTTAGTTAGAGTTAGTTTGGGTTAGTTTGGTTTAGTTTGAGTTAGTTTGAGTTTTAACCTCACACCACTCCACATAATAGTGAAGCGGGTTGCCAGTGGATCAAGTCTCAGACTGGAGAAGATAGCTCTACAAGGGAAAACGCACCTTGTCACAACTTTTCCTCTCTCAAACTGTGCACTTGGATCTACCAAAACGTGATTGTTGATAAATTCAGTTTCGAGAAAATCTTTTCCATTGAACTAAGTACAAAAAATAGATGGAACATGGAATCTATCCAATCCCTTAATGCAAACACCATCAAATGGTACACAGACGGTTCCAAAACTGCTAAGGGAACTGGAGCCAGAGTATTCGGGCCACGGACCAGATACTCGGAACCAATGGAGAAATCACCAAGCATATTTCAAGCGGAATTTCATGCGATCGGAAGATGCGTGCAGTTCAACCTGAACAGAAGTTATCGGAAACAAGAGATTGTAATAATGTCTGACAGCCAAGCAGCTATCAAAGCATTCAAATCATCAATTCTAAGAGAGTATGAAAATGTCTAAATTAGCTGAGAAAATAAAATAAAGTAACCCTCCTCTGGGTGCCCAGACACATAGGTGTCGAGGGCAACATTCGCAGACAGACTAAAAAGAACGGGAGCGTCTACTCCCTTCCAGAACCATTTTGCGACGTCGGAAATGCGAATCTCAAAAGAATCCTCAAAAAAGAAGAGAACCGGCTAAGGAACAAATAATGTCTAGAACAGCCAGGACTACGACAGGACAAAGATCTACTGGGCAATTTCAACCAAAAAAGATCAGAACTGCTGGTCAACCTTAGCAAGAAAAGTCTCAAGACTCTATCCGGATTTCTCACGGGACATTGCAGACTTAAGAAACACCGACAGAAGTTGGGGTTAGAAGAAGGTGGCACTTGAAAATTCTATGAAGACGGAGAAGAGACACCTCATCCGTTCTACTGAACTTCGATACCGTTGGTCGCTCAAGAACTTGGGACATTCCTGCCCTGGAACCGCTAGATATCCTAAAATTCCTAAAGGACCTAGGACTGGAGGGACTGCTTTGAGCAGGAAACCCCAGAAGAAGGGATACAATAGATCAACTTTGGTGCAACTGACACCTCCAACACACACATACATACATCCTGTATCTTGAAAATTGAGTTCTTTAAGGCTGCATTTTCCTATTTTCATTTTTATGGAAATGTGAGGTCTGTCACCTGTCAAGTATTGTCGGCCGAATATCCGGAATACCCTGTATATATCTCGATAAACAATGGAAGTTTCTTAGGGTATCGGTTGTTGTCAAGGGCTAAGAAAGAAAACTCTCCACCCTATGGCCAATCAAGAGTCAGCACTCAAGTCACCTTACAATCACGAAAGAAAAATTCAAATTCGTTTATTTATGCTAAAAACAATACATATTATCAAATTCGTCCTTATTCTATACAGTTGGTTAGACTAGGAAATGTGGATTGAACAGGTTTACAATTCCTTGGAAATTGTATGCTCTGCTGAGAACATGAATGTCCTGTTTGCAGGGGAAAATGTGCTGGAGCAAGTTCAGGAGAATAGGCTCGTTGTGGATGAAGAATAACTTCACAAGCTTCTGGATAGCTTCTATTAAGAGCCGTTTTGCGATGTAAGCTGTATGAGGGCAGGCGTTATCATGCCGCAATCATGTTATCAGGTTCCTTTTTCCAGAATTTGAGGCGTCAATACGAACAATAAACCTCAGCAGTAATGGTGACATTATTAACGGCTCGGGTTGCAAAGGGATGTCCGCAAGGCGGAGTGTTATCCCTGGTGATGGACGAGCTGATAGAGCTACTGAAGAGCAACAACCATCAAGTAGTGGGTGACTTGGTCATGATATCCCAGGGAAAATTCAACCATGCAGTTAGAGATCGCATGAAGCAGGCTCTAGGTGGACAGAGACTGTAGGGTTAAAAATTAGTGGCACCAAATCGACAATTGTCCCCTTTACCAAAAGAAGGAAAATGGAGAGACTTGGACCTCTTTAGTTTCAGGGAAATCCAGTTACGATGTCAGACGAATATAAATATCTTTGAGTAATCATAGTCAATCATAGACTCAAAATTAACTTGGAGCAAATATCTAGACAAAGTAATTACAAGGTTAGAACTGGTACTTATACAGGGTGACTCAGCGTGAATTTACCTTTTCGAACGCGTCCTGTACATCCAACTTAATATTTGTAGAGGGGTTAGCGCTGGCAATTTACGGCGACTGCATGCGTATTATCAGTAAACATGGAGCAGTGGTCGAACAAGCAACGCGCGTTTAGTGTCGAGGTGTTTTTTAAATCAAACGATTTCTATGTCACGGCACGGCGACGTTTTTGTAAACGTTACAATATTCAGCGTATACGCGATACTCGGTCAAAAAATTTATTGAAATTATGAGTTCAAAGATTCAGAAAAAGTGGTCCAATGGCAAATCCGAAGCGTCCCGGCCAACAGAAGTCCATCAGAACGCCAGAGAACATTAGAATTGCTGCGACTGAAAATCCGAGGCACTCAATTCGAAAATATGGCGGGACGCTGCTGATTTGCCAATTGCCACTGTATCATTTTGAATCTTTGAACCCACGATTTCAATACATTTTTTGACGTAGCGTCACGTATACGCCGAATATGTTTACGGTTACAAAAACGTCGCCGTGCCGTGACATAAGAATCATTGGATTTAGAAAACGCCTCGACCAAAAACGCGCGTTGCTCGTTCGACCACTGCTCCATGTTTACTGATAATCCGCACGTAGTCGCCGCATATTGCCAGCGCTAACCTCACCACAAATATTGAGTTGGATGTACAGGGCGCGTTCAGAAAGGGAAATTTACTCTGAGACAGGGTAACTCAGAGTAAATTTCCCTAGCCAGGAGAACTTTCGGAAAAACCTGGGGGCTGCGGTCGGACATGATGCACTGGCTATACATAACAGTTCTGAAGTCAGCAATAACCTATGCGTCTTTAATATGGTGGACAAAGACAAAACAAGCCAGAGCCTGAATGATACTTGGCAGGGTGCAAAGACTTGCCTGTTTGGGCATTACAGGGTGCATGAAAAGCACACCAACAGCAGCTATGGAAGTCCTACTAGACCTACCTCCGCTAAACATTGTGAT
The DNA here is from genome assembly GCA_917834065.1 of Ceutorhynchus assimilis. Lineage (NCBI taxonomy): Eukaryota > Metazoa > Arthropoda > Insecta > Coleoptera > Curculionidae > Ceutorhynchus > Ceutorhynchus assimilis. The sequence goes on from OU892279.1 coordinate 53,641,714, forward strand.
TCAGGCGGCAGCCAGGATGGGCCTCCACAGACAACGAAACAACCTGAGCAAACTAACAGTCAGATCAGGCCACACACAAATAAGGGAAGTCATAAATCTGACTATGCACTTCCCAAATACTCACCCGACATATCCTTCCAAGTTTTAATTAGTGAAAGGGAGGAATGGGAAAACCAAAATGCACTCTCCAATCTCAAAGGTCAGACGTTGTACTCGGACGGGTCAAAGACTGAGAATGGCACAGGCGCAGGAATCTACAGTCAAGAATGAAGATGCGAGACCTTCTTCACTCTAGGGTCACATTCATCTGTTTTTCAGGCAGAGGTATTATGCAATACTACAATTAACAAGAGTCAACAATATGAGGGCCTGCAAAGACTGGAGACTCACTCTATTCACAGATAGTCAGACAGCACTGGGGGCATTGAAGAACCCTAAGGCAAACTCTGAACTGGTAGAAGAACTCAACAAACTGGCGGACCAAAATAACGTCACAATGATGTGGGTGCCAGGACATAGAGGTATCCCGGGCAACGAAAAGGCTGCAGAACTTGCAAGCAGGGGGTCATCCACAGAATAGCTTGGTTCCGAACCAGCTTTTGGAGTGCCCAGAAGCACAGTAAGAAAGGAGCTGAAGGATGGATCAAAGCAAAACATGCTCAATACTGAATGCAAATACCCAAGTATGCACATGGGAAAATCTCCATACATGAGACATGCAGCAAAAGAGCAAAAAGATTGCTACTGCTAAGCAGGAATCAACTCAGAGTAACAACCGTTTTCCTTACTGGACATGCCCCAGTGAGGAAGCACCTGCAAACAATGGGCTTATACAATGGAGATACGACCTGAAAACTATGTGGATAGAGACCGAAATAGCCCAACATATTATATCAGAATGCACTCGCAGAAGACAAAATATATTTGGAGAAGATACTAGATCCAGACACATACGGCAAACATCCAACAGACCTACTGCGCCTACAGCAAGGAACCAGGGTTTTGGAATGGGTGCAGTACACAGAAAGATTCTCCATTCGATCAAATAATATCATGACATTAGAACAACAAATTGTTTTCCAAGAAACTCATTCCCTGGAAACTGAAAAACCGTTGAACTTATGCATTAGCCCAAGAAAACAAAGAGAAATTGTTACACAAGAAGAATCCATAGTTTCCCATTTTTCCACCCACACACACACATAAACCATTCCCACACACAAAATCGGTCGTCGCAAACAAGAAAAACTTCTAACAACTCCGCCGAATTTCCGCAACGGCAACTAACTTTTCCATTCCGGAACGACTTGTCCATTGTAGGCGAATAATGGAAAAACTGTCTTCCTATTTTCCAGTGGAAAATGCCAGCGTTGCGGATTTACTCCATCGGAAAAAAGTTGTTTAATTGGAGTAAAGCTTTAGTGCATCGTAAACGTTGTAAAAATTGGCGGATGACCGAGCTGCTCTGAGTTCTTGACCTATACGAACGTTTGGCGAATTAGCTAATTGAATGGAGAATAATAGTGGAATTATTTTAATGCACTACTTGCCAAGAATTCTATTTTTTAACTATTGTATATTTATATAGATAGGGTAGCCTTGAAAACATAAACACCGTAGTAAATTAAGGTGTTCTTATCTAAAACAAGGAAATATTATCAAATTCAGTTGCCTTGCGTTGATAAACGTCAATCAATTAGCAGTAATAACATTGCACAAGATTTATTTTTGAATTTTTTCAAATTGCATTTGTTAACAATAAGAAAAAAAACCATTTACTAATACCCAGATTTGTGAAACAATGTCTAAACCTAGAAACTCTTTTTACTCATGGTTACAAAACTTTCGAGTAAAGTAACTGAAACGCTTTTCACAGATTACACAACTCTTTTTCAATCCCATTGAAACAATTTGCAACCCGCTTTCAACCCTTGACGACGGCGGCAAGCGTCGTCGTCGGCGTCTCAGCGCATCGGTCAGTCTACATTTCAACTTCCTGGAAGTTGCAACTCCCCCGTAGCCGTATCACTATTCCTCGGCAAACTCGTCGCTTACGTCACGTTGCATTCACCCTTGATTATGTTTTACTAAAAATTAATGTATTTGTTAATATTATTTGTGCGGTTTCGGCTTATTTGAAATAAGAGATATGAACTAGCTGTAGTTGTTCCGATATATCTGTGGTCTTCATGTCTTTTGGACCAATGCAGCCCCCGTAGACACATGTACGAAAAACTTAGGTAAGTTTTTTAAATATGGTTTTTTTTACTTCCAAGCTCATCCTCGTTAGCAAGTTTTCGAGTTTCAAGTACAGTTCAGTTTCCATTTTTAAATAATTGGAAAATGTTTATGTTCCTCTGGATCTTAAAATTGGATATGCCTGGAGAACTATCATATTAGTTCTTATCATCTTCTTCTTGCACGCCTAATTTCTAAAATATTTCAATTTCATTAAACTTTAATGCAAATTATTTTCCAAAATCGACTTCGCTAATCCTTAATGCAAATATTGCTAAATGTTTGAATAAATTTACATTGAAATACACAGATTCCATGATACAATAACCACTGTTTTCTGGGAAATTAGATATTTTTATTGTGTGTTCTTCCTAAATAAGCAATTAAAATTCCTCTATGGTGGCATAACACCAATTATTATTTTGATATCAAATTTTAATGTGACATCTGCTAATCTGTCGTTATCAAATTATAAATATTTGTAACCTGTACTTGTAGGGATCAATGCGGTTGAATAAGATTCAAAATTGCGTTGGCTTTTAAGATTTTTTTGTAAACAATAAATGCCATTCCAGAAAAATCACTGGGTTTTCTGTAGATTTTATTTGAAATTTGAATGCATATAGTACTTTTTCTAATGTAGGTATAGTCAGCTACCAGTAACAGACGGCAATTATTTTTTATAGACGTAGTTTCCCGAGGATCTAATTATGTTTAAACATGATTCCTCGGGAATGTTAAACAGAAGAGATAAAAATTTAACCGCACAATATTTCATACGCAACAATTGTTTTGAAAGACTAATCTGGGTAAATACGGGCACATACCTTTCAAATTAGATAATTTCCTTGTATTTTTATTTTTAAATATGAGGTGGTGCACGAGCCACAAACTTCAAAACATCTTTTCGAGATAATTTGCTGGCTTGGATGATCATCAAAATCTATCGGTCAGGTAGATAGCAGAGATGGAAATTTCAAAGAAATAAATCTCAGTTTTAGGTTAGATTAGGGGAAAACACCCAATAACCAAGGTTCTGGAAAAATGATTTTTTTACAAAATATATTTTATGAAAAAACTTTGTCTCTTACTTCTAAGATATTATTCATTCCTGTAGATAATACTGAATATTTGAATAAGTATACGCCACTCTCAGTACCTACCTACTAGTTATTAATTATAATATATGGGACTATTCATTTTATCTATTGTAGTTTAATTATTACTAAGGGGAGTATGTCACGCATTCCAAATGAGCAGGTGAATCGGTCTCTAATTGGAATTGATTGTATTCGCTTGTGGATGGCGGCGCTTGAATAGTTCACGTGCCTTTGCCAATCAGAGAATTTATGTTGTATGACCTTTTCTAGCCGGCCTACTATAGGTAGGTACCTAGTATAGTAGAGAGTTTTATTCCAAATACAACCTTTTAGAATTAAAATTGAATTATCAGTTTTGAATATTAAATAGGCCAGTGATTTTGTCAGCCAACTTACCTTACAAGGTTAGAAACAGACTGATCCTGATATTATTGTAAAATACGAAAAGAGATCACCGAAAAATAACCGACGTGTTGACTGGTATCACAGAAACCATACGTCTTGGCAACTTGGTTTGTTGAAGCTGATACTTCTTTTTCTAGGGTTTCGACACCTCAGAAGTAGGTAGGTTAGATCGAGAAGGACTGGGCCTATTACGGCCCTCCACTGCAACTCATGCCTATATTTATATTTCTCCAATCATGCCTATTTTTCCAATGAAGTCCAGGATAGTGGTTTGAGAGATGTTGTTCATGTGAGACCATTGCCCCACCTAAAATACGATGCCTCGTTCTGCAGGACATTTGCAAAGAATGTGCGCACAGCTGCTGGTCCTCCATGCATAGCCTGTAATTTTATATCATTCAATATGATTGCCTTTGCTACCTCCTAAGTAAGAGTCCCAATGGATGTTGGCGGCCCAAAGCTGTTGAAGGAGATATTAGGGCAGGAGAAATGAATCCGAGTAGATCGGAAATTGTGCTGACTTGATCAAGAATAATGCTTTTGGTGCAAGGTTAATCAAATCCAATAGTAGCGTAGTGACGCCACAAGATGCTTATAATCCTTGGTTTGTGTCGATCGTTTATTGGCTGTCACTATCATTAGCTGTCTTTCTCCGTCTCTCTACGTTATATCTTTCTTTTCTCTCGTGTAACGAAATTTCCCGAAACGTAACGCGTCTTTCAAATCATTCTCCATATTGGTCCAATTATCAGACCGCCGTCTAAGAAGTTTTCATTTTAAAATAATGAAAGACGCGTCACGTTTTGGGAAATTTCGTAGCATATAGAGACAGAGAAAGACAGCCAATGACAGCCGACGAACGATTGACACAAACCAAGGTTTATAAGCAAGAAGGATTGCCTATTATTGTCAAGCGCCGATACCCTCGTCCCTACAGATGCGCGTCTGCCTTTTGTGTGGTCCTCCATTCGTCTTTACCACGGTCCACGACTCATACGTTTAAGTCTAAAAATTGTATTCCATTCCAACCTTCCTAATTTTGTATTTTAGATGGGAGTGGGGCGGCGAAAATTTTCTGAGCACACACTTGTGAACATGAGTATAAAAATATATCGGAACCAAAGTGTTATTTTAGGTCTAGGATTGATAATCTTTGTCAAAGAAGCAAGATGTTCGAACCTTGCTAGGAGAAAGGTTATCAAGATCTGGAGGAATTCTGTTTGCAGGGAATGCGTAGATTCGATGGAATTGCTGGAGAGTTTTCAGAGCTAAATAGGGAAACAATCAACTGCTGTAGAAGACATTGAAGAATTCTTCAAGAGGGTCAATTGGAGAAAACTTCCAAATGATCGTTCGATATTTAAAAAATTGGGACTGAATGAGAATCTGTCTGAACAACCAATTCAAGGCTAGTCGTGTCGCACTAAAATGAGTGTAAGACGATACGGATTTTAAAACCTGTAAGGCTTGTTTTCGAAACATAAAAATGCGGTACGTGATAATATGCCAAAGGGGACCTATTCTGCTCTGGGAATGCTTGGCTAATGAAATCCAAATATTTTTCATAAATCTCAGAATATTTGGATAATTTTGCTTTAAGGATATAAATTTGACGGTAGACTGAAGTGTAATTGTCTTATGGTGAGACTGTTTAAATGGCAAAGGTATACAGGAAATCTACCAGGGTCCTTATTCTTGAAACAGGGGAGCAAGGTTCCCAGGAGAACGAGTGTTCCGTCTTTCTCAATGATATGCAAATGATAATATAAGTAACAAAGACGGAACACTTGTTCTCCTAGGGACGCTGCTACCCTGTTTTCAAGAATAAGGACCCTGGTGCCCGATTCTTGTCTCAGGGAGAGGAGAGCTCCCCGAGAGAACAAATTTTTCGTCTTTATCATTCTCGTTCACTTTTCGATTACTTTGACAAGGACAAAACATTCGTTCTCTCGGGGAGCTCTACTCCCTGGGGACGAGAATCGGGCCCCGTTTCTCGTCCCCAGGGTCATTATTCTTGAAACAGGGGAGCAACGTTCCCAAGAGAACGTGTCTTTCGTCTTTCCTAATGATATGCAACTGATAATATAAGTAACAAAGACGGAACACTCGTTCTCCTGGGAACGTTGCTCCACTGTTTCAAGAATAGGGACCCAGGAAGGCCTGTGTAGAACAAATCTAAAGCGCCTCACCATGCCAAATCACCAGTTGTGACGTAAACAGCATGTCCTTTCTCGCCTTGACGTAGGCATTGGAGATTTGTAGATTGCGGGGGAGTCGTTTCGGCTTTTCAGCCGCTCAGCACTGCTACCTTTGCAGATATTTTGTACATGACTCTACATCTCAAATTGTCTCCAGGAAGCGTAGACTTCTGCCGAAGGAAGCTATTTTCTTGGGTGTCAGTTGGCCCACTTCTTCTGGTGACAGTGTTGCCCCCTCGAGGAATTTGAGCCTCTTGCAGAATTGGGCTGAACATTCGTAGAGCAGGTGCTCTGCGGTCTCTATTGCATCTGAGCAGAATCTACAGAGATCGTCTTCCGCTCTGCCCATTAACCCTAAATGATATTTCACTGGGCAGTGTTCTGTGAGCAGTCCCACCACCAATCTGATGTCTGGTCTGCTCATGCTTAGAAGCTGTTCAACTCTTTGCTGAAAGGGTAATAAACCTTTTAGACTGCTTGAGTCCCGGTGTGTGCCTCCAGTATGATGACAGTTGGTCTTTCTCCCATTTATTGAGTTCTTCCATGATGTGGCTTTTCATTAAGCCACAGTAGGGCTCTGGTCCATGGTATGGTGTTGAGGCCCCTTCCTTTGCGAGGCCACCTGCTTCTTCATTTCCTTCTATGCCTCGATGACCAGACAGCCACATCAGCGTTACCTGGTTGTGTGTCGCTAGTGTTTTTAGGGTCTGTGTACACTCCCAGACTAGTTTTGACGTGCATTTGAAAGCCCTTAAGGCTTTTAAGGCAGCTTGGCTGTCCGATAGTATGAAGATGTGTTTTCTTTTGAGGCTTTGGCTAAGACACTCTTGTGCACATATATCTATGGCAAGTAGTTCGGCTTGAAATATTGTAAGATGTTTACCCAATGCCTTGGAGAGCTTGAAGTTAGGGCCGGAGATGCCCAGTCCAGCTCCTTCCATTAGCTTGGATCCGTCTGTGTACCACAGAGATGCATTGTCTGACGTAGGCATAAGCCATATCGCACCTTAAGCATCCACAAGCATCCGGTCGACGTCAGATTTAAAAATTTCGTATCTTTGTAGCGGTGCATCTGCGACCCCATGTTCCCTACCACCCCTAAACGTGTGTCGGTGTTATTCTGTTACACCCTGTATACCTGCAAAATAGTTTTTATCATAGACCTTCTGGGTATTCATTAGCAACCAATAAGTAACAAATAAAATTATCAATAAAAAAACCAATCATAACATATAACACAAAAAGTAACGGGAATACAAGAAATATTGTTCACCGACCAATATCAAAGCTCAATAAAGCCTAACGGTTCCAGTAATATTTAACAACCGAAAAGAAAAAAACATATAAACCAGCGATTAAAACCCAAATTATACTTAGCTAATCCTACCGTTTGGCCATTGATGTTTCGAGCCCGCAATCGAACAGAGCCAAATGCTGCTTTATGAACTTATAAATAGCGGCTCATGATAGTTGTTTTGACACCGAGCTGGTGCTTAATTCCTTAGAAATCCCGAGTGTGAAAAGACTCAAGTGGAAAATACGTAAATATGTGGGAATTATTCGTTTCTTTGCCTATGTCTATCCTTTTCAAATAAAAGTAATAATTAAAAGTTAGAAACAAGGAAAACCTAGTGGACGAAATCACGAACGCCATATGAAAACTTTAACAAAAAAAGTTTGTTCAAAAACGACTCAGTATATAAGTTAAAAGTTGATAGGAGAAGCAGAAATCATGATACATAGAACATCACAAAACTTCAATTAATATAAAAGAAATAAGAAAAATAAATCATAAATTCAGGATCTGAAGAGCTACCAAATATTACGAAAGAAGAAATAGGTAAGTGGGTATAAATAAAGAACAGATGGTCGTTCCGAAGAAAATGAATTTGCGCCACAGTCAAATTAGATTTTGGTGTAGTACTGAAATTGTACTTCTCTTCAAAAAACCTCAAAATCAGTCGTTTATCAATTCGTAGACCAAGCAGATTTACATTGAGCATTCATCGATTTCCAGAAGTCGTTTGACTCAAGATACGTATAGATAATAATATATAATAGATAATATCTACTATTCTCCTCCAACACAGGGAGATGAAAGAAAAAGTAGAATTGAAATTCAATATTTTTCCAGATAAAAGCCAAAGTGTGAAATAATTATAAGTACATCGACCGTCTACGGTAAAACATAAATCCGCATTCAAAGATTTACTGCTCAAATTATCGCGAAAAACCATTGAAATACTGGCGAGCAATTTATCGTGGCTCATTACTGGCTTTATGCAATTACATAGAAGCATACGTGAGTGAATGCGCTGAAAGAGTCCCCTTTGTGCGATTCTGCTCGCGCGAACCGAGGAAAAAAAAAAACGCACCTGTGTGTAGGAAGTACTGTACGGCCATACTGTATAAGTGCATATGATTGTGTGACATTTCGGGCAAGACGTACGACCAGACTGCACGGTCAGCTGAACGGTCAGCAATTCGTGCAGTGCGGTATCGGGTAACCCAATTAGGTGTTCTTAAGTTGCTATGGATTTTATTTTGCATGTATATACACAAAAGCATTGTTAAAATCTAAAGCTGATTCCATACAAACATCTTAACTAATTTTCCATTCACATTAATTTGAATTGTTTACTTGCAAATCTTGGTGTCACATTGTCTACTCCGTACAAAACGCAAACACCACGATTAATATTCCGCTTACGGAAACCATTTAGCCTCTAAAACGTAAAATACTACTGCGTATTTATCACAATGTTAACTGCTGCACGTTAGAAACAGTTTTCTAACTACATATTGATATACTGACTAGAATCCATAAAATTTGCACGTCTAACGTGGGCAAAGTGCATTAATCAGAAGCTCTAATTGAAACCTTAGATGGGTTGATTATCGGCCGGAATCATCAATAACAAATCAGTGGCGACGCAATTGCCTTCATAATAAACCAATCAATATCTCTGAACGTCGGAAGAAATCGACGCCTCCAGCTATCACGGCCTGCCAATCTATTAAACTTGAACCACTGCAGTGGCAGGATTCGAATTGGGCAGCATCCAACAGGTTTTATTTAGCGATCTGTCGGGCTTTAATAATGTTCACTGCAAATTGTTTCGCGTATAGAGGGCTTACGATTGCAATTAAGGCCGAAGACGATGCATTTTATTTTTGTCACTGTTGTATAGAAATTTTAAGTGGATTCTTAACCCACTAAATAAGTCTGATCCAACCTTCCATTTTGGAGCGGCCATTCTTTCTGAAGTTTGCACTAATCAATCCAAACTCCAACTCAACTACTCAGAATTGGTATATATTCAGAATCAGATAGCATTTCTTATTGCCCAGGAAAATCTATCGTTCCTCAAAAATTCTGGGAGATCGGGCGAATTTTTTCAATATCTAGCCAGTGGCGGACTGGCTAGGTCGGCAGGTCGGCCAATGCCGACCGGGCCCCCATTTCTTAGGGGCTCTAAAAATAGTCGGTACGTCTCTGTTTTCTAGAATGTCCACCGAAGACTGGCAACGCGGGACTCTGGATCGTTGTATCCACTATCTCGCAAGGGCCCTAGGGAGTTGAACTCCTGACCGATCCCACTTTCGTCAGTGCTTAAGCCATTCGAAATGTTGAGCGAAGCTCTTGAACTTCTCCCACAGAATGTTACGTCACAGAAACGAATGACGACTCGTCTCGTTCAAACAAGTATTCCGGCAACAGAGGGTGCTAGGTGTCTGACAGTCTTACCTAGTAAAAGGTTTTGTCCTGACCAGTTGAGCTGAACAGCAGGGCCACTGCATCGCCACTATCCTAGAATTGTGGGCAACGAGACGAACACTGGCTCCATGAAGCTGGGAGGGTATGACAGCCCGAGTCCGTACCTTGTCTTGGAAGGGGATTCATGACCCCGAACACAAGGAATATGATGCATGCAGACTACATGGATTTTCAAACCGCACTATGACCAACCGTTGCGAAGATACGTGTTATAAAGTTCCTACTCACAGCACTGTGACGTCATATGCACAAACTGAGTCCGCTGGCCGGCGCTGGGCGCGCGTTTGCTAATGCTTATCGTATATTATCGAGATTAGCGTATTGTTTCTGCATTCTCACTCCTATTATTGCGTCATTTTAAATAGGTTTTGTAACTTTTGCGTGTGTTTATGACATCACGTTGCTGGGGTGCAACAAACTTGCCCAAAAGTCACGTGCGCTGAGTTCAGTAGTCTGCGAGGCGGTTGCACAGAGCTTGACCGTCGTAACATAGTGGCTATATATTATTACCATTACCCCATTAAGCAACACTTCTATCTACCTTTAACCCGAAGTGTAACCATTATCAAGTTTTTACAATTTTTTATGGTGCAGAATGCGTTATGTCCTTGAAAAGATATAGGTAGACCCAGTATTACCGGGCGCGGGCCCCTAAGGTGAGAGAAGCTGACCAAGTTCTACTGTGAACTGCGAACAAATTTTTCGTCTTTATCATTTTCGTTCACTTTTCCATTACATTAACAAGGACAAAAAAAATCGTTCTCTCAATGAGCTCTACTCCCTGGGGACGAGAATCGGGCCCCGATTTGTATGTACTCAATGTAGACAGAACCTATTTTGCAGGTATACAGGGTGTAACAGAATAATATCGACACATGTTTAGGGGTGGTAGGGAACATGGGATCGCAGATGCACCCCTACGGAGATACGAAATTTTTAAATCTGACGCCGACCGGATGCTTGTAGATGCTAAAGGTATAAGAAAAAACGTTCATCAATAAAAAATGCGATATGGCTTATGCCTACGTCAAGGCGAGATACGACATGCTGTTTACATCACAACTGGTGATTTGGCGTGGTGGGGCGCTTCAGATTTGTTCTACACAGGCCTTATGAGGATAGGCTATCCTGTAGTAGTCGTGTGTAATGTGTATTATCCTTGGGTTGCACCCAGCCGTGATGACTCTATGACATCATCTGGGGTGCCTCAGCATAATGTAAATCTTCATAAGGCACCCCAGATGCCTCATCAACAGTGTCGACATCTTGGTATTTTTTTTACTAGATCTGGTAAAATCAACAGGTAATCTAGTAACGTGGTTTTAGAAAATTTTGGTAAAATCGCAGACCGAAATGACCGAATTGAATAAATCTAATCCAAGCCCATAAGCCCAATACGATGACCTAAAAATTACCTTTGTTCTTTGTTTTGCATATTCGGAAATAAAATTCTAAATGTAAATTTGTAGTGTACCTAACAATAAACGAATTTTCGCGACGAACTACTTCCATCATTTCATAAACAAAAACACTTTCGCGAGAAACTCATGACGTCATATTGAACATAGTTCGACGGAAGCATGGACGCAGCTTCTAGCCAGCGTTCAAACTCATGACGTCACCGACGAACTATGGTTCGTCCTTGGATGAACTACATTCGTGGCGAAAATTCGGTTTATATATTTGTTTAAAAGAAGTCCCTCCTCCCTATCTAGTGACTTATAATACTGTTTAGTGTTTGACAGTTGGACCATGCCCATAACTTTCCCAAAACTAAAAGTTATTTATCATTTTACCAATTTTATGATACTTAAATGTAGGCCTTTTTTTAGGTTTGAGGTTTCGGTAAAATTCTGGTGAAATTATACTGTCATTTTGGTAATTATGTAATGTTGAACTGTTGGCAAAACTGCTCATCAAGTTACCTATTACCAGACAACCTATAACTTTAGAAACCTTGATACTTTACAATGATTGTTACAAACCAAGGATTATAAGTAAAGAGGATTGCCTATTATTGTCAAGTGCCGATACCCTTGTGACGTCATCACAGATGCGTATCTCCCTTTTGTCTGGTGAAAAAGTTGAGAAATTGAACAAATCGCGAAAAGTGTTTCAGTTGATAGTCGCGTATCGAGAAATTTAAATGAAAATTGTTGTTTTGTGGAAGTAAAGTCTGTTTTTTTTTTTTAAGATAATTCCCCAGTCAAAAATTTAGTAACTATGTTGGCAACACAAGCCTTTTCTACATGAAAAATTTGAGAGCATTGACAATTTTGCATTGTATTGCCAACATAATGTCAGTTTGACTTTTATCTTAAAAAAAAAAACAGATTTTAGGTAAAGTTCCTTGTCTTCAAGTACAGCTTTTATTCCCTTATCAGTAGGTGAAATTTTAATTAGTAGTAGCTTTATCAGAAGACGTTTTTGGTGCTGTTTAGACTTGTTTCAAGTTGTTAACAACGTGTTCACCTATTATTAATTGATTCTGGTATGTAATTTTGTACTTTGTAAACCATACATCGTTTCTCTTTTAACGAGTTAGCGGACATGCAGCTCGTCTATGGCGCCGCAAATAAAAATAGTCGAGAAGCTTGCCATATTTATGAGCAAACTTTTCCGGATAGACATACCCCACATCGTAGTACTTTTGCGGCACTGGATCGTCGTTTAGGGAAAACTGGTTCACTTACTGTAAGTAAAGCCTGATAACAGGTGCTCCTCGCTTAAGAAGAACGATTAATTTTGAGGAAGAAGTGCAGCCAATCCTTCCATCAGTACACGAGTCGTTGCTCACGCTCTAAATTGCAATCACATCGCATCATAAAGAATTAGGCCCTGTATCCATATCATCTTCAAAAAGTTCAAGGGCCTTGCCAGATGATTATCCTTTTAGGGTACGGTTTCTCAATGGTACTTGCACAAGTGCACACAGAGCCCACGATTTGCAAACACTGTGTTATGGACGGATGTAGCTTGCTTTACTCTAGGGATGGTATGTTTAACAGTCGAAATGGCTACATTTATGTTGAGGAGAACCCACACGCAATGCATGTGCATCATTTTCAATACCAATTTGCCGTTAACATAGTAAATAACTGCATAATTACTGCTTAAACGCTCATGTTTATCTTCGATTCTCGCAACACGTCCTACCAGAGCTGCTAGAAGAAGTACCACTTGACGTACGTCGGGATATGTGGTATCAACACGATGGTGCACCAGCCCATTTTGGACTAGATTGCCGGGCGTATATTAACTTGATCATTCCGCAACGATGGATTGGGCGAGAAGGCCCTGTACACTGGCCTGCTCAATCGCCAGATATGACTCCACTAGATTTTAACTTGTGAGGTCAAGTTAGGGCGTTAGTTTAGGAAACTTCTGTAAATTCGCAAGAGGAATTATATGGTTGCCTTTTAGCTAATTGACAACAGGGTGGAAATTCTGGGAGGAGTAAGGAGATCCACCCAAAACCGTTTCCATATCTACATAGAGAAAGGGGGTCGTCACTCCGAGTTTTTTCTGTAAATCTCTTACTGTTTAAGTACCGTACCTACTTTATATCGTGGCTGAATACAAGAAACAAGATTTTCTTCGTTTTAAAGTTTAAGTATATCATTGTCAGACTTAAGAAGTTCGTATCTCCGTGGGATGCAATAAGAAGTTTTCAATGGTGACTCTTCTGCATTCTTGTGCGTCAATATTTGTTATCGCTTGGATAATAACGAAATGGGACAGTAATTTCTGATGTCAGATGAGACCTTCCTTGGAGAAAGGAACTGTGAGAATATGGTTCTATTTCTCTGATATTTCGTCACTCTTCACTCTTTAGACATAGCGTCTGCCTACTAAAAGAGGAAACAGAGAAGGCAAGGTGTATGGTAGACGAAGGAAGAAAGTGTAATAAATGAAAAAGTAAAAAACAGGATCTTGGAAGAGAATGCCTGAAATGGTTGAAGATCAGGAATCGACAGACGGAAAACGCTATGGGCCGATTATTACACATAACTACTCAAACTTACCCAAACTCACCAATACTAACCCAAACCAACCCAAAGTAACTCAAACTTACCAATACTAACCCAAACTTACCAATACCGAACTCATGTATTTCTTCTTACAAGGTACCACCTAAATTTCAAATTTACATAATTTATTAGTTTCGAGCTATACCGAGTCTAAAAAGTACAACTAAGTTCATTTGTTCTTAAATTCAAATATTGAAACAACTTCTGATAAATATATCGCCCATTTCAAAGCAAAAAAAAGGAACCACGCCCGATGGTCGTTGGTATCGCGGTAAATCATGATAAATACCTTCGTCGCGTAGCAACGCATTACCTTTTACGTAACGCATAGGTACTCAACTTGGTACTCGCTGGTACCTAATTAACCTATCATACTCGTTATTGCTTTAATTGCTTCAATAGCGCCGACTGACGAGAACGCACGCCACGCCACAACAAAATGGCGGTTGGTTGGTATTTATGGCGGCGCCAATTTACTTTTTACTTACTGATGATTTACGGCGAGAAGTGAAACCTGGTACCGAGGATTCTGAAGAAGGAATTTGGAAAAACATTTTTGTTGTTCGCTTGCATATTGAGTTTTATTGGAGAATATTTGGAAGCCTCTGGTTATTTCCAATAACTCTCCATAACATCTTTTAGCATTTACTTACCATCAGCTCACAAGTCACTTCAATATTTTTACTTCATGTTGTTATGAATTCAGATAGAATACGCACCTCTAAGGCGTGATCTTATGTCAAGCTGTAAAATGACCAAATCATGTAATTTTTATAATAATCGAAAAACAAATTAATCCCCTATATTATCACGACTACGTGTATACTCTCCTTATGTCGTCAATTATTGCGTCAAAGTAATTTGAGAATGATTTATTGGAAACGAAGCCTCACCATTTCGTTAGTTGGTCTTTTCAAGTCTGGATTAACAGGATTATAATACAGGATTGCGGGGATTTAAATCACCATTGTCTATTGATTATATTGGCCTTAAACTAATACATATTATAGAATATTTGGCTGAATTTTATTGTTCCAATGACTTACGTAACTTTTTCATTTGGCCTGGTAGTTATATTATCCGTTATCCTATAGGTTTTCCGTGTCTACCGGTTAACGAGAAACGAGAATACATAAAGCGTGTGTCACCTACATATAATATGTTTCTCTAATAAGAAAGTCTCTTTGGTACTTACCGACTTTACTTTGAAAAACGATAAGAAAATGACAGGCCAGATACAATTTGTGGAGTAATTAAAATATTTTGATAAATCCCTACTTATGCATACCTGTATATGCCGAGGCTCGATAGTTAATTATTTTTCTTTTCCTATAAATACGAGATGTTGCGTCTAGAATTGACCCAACTAGAACATACATATTTTATATTATTTACGGGCTGTTTCTTGTTTGAAAGTTATAATTTTGTGCCTTGTTCATTTTCTTTTAACAACGTTGTCTTTTTTGTTGTTAAGTCATCTATGATAAGATTTTGGTATGAAATAAGCTACTAGTCAAGGTGTGTCCATATCCCCCATTATCCAAGTGACGGGCACTACAGTATTTTCAAGTATGTTGTAGATACTTTGTTGTAAATATGTTTTATATGTAAAAAATCCCTATACTTGAAGAAAGTTTCCAACAGATTGTTTCCGTTACCTCAATCGATAGGGTAAAAATAAAAACAGAAACCTGTTTACTTGTATGTCGACGTTTCGACTTACACTAAGTCATTCTCAGGACACTAAGGGCCAGTATTTCAATGTTACCTTAGAATCAAGACTTACCTAAGGTACCCTTAACGTTAAGGTAAACTTGAAATCAGTTCATTCAGGTAGTTTAAGGGCCGGTATTCTAATGTTACCTTAAAATCAAAACTTACCTAAGGTACCCTTAACTTTAGGGTGAACTTAAAATTAGTTCATTCAGGTGGCTTAAGATCTACCTTGAATTTAGGGTACTTTGATATACGGTGAAACTTATATTAAGGATGACTTAACGTTATTCTGTACCTTAAGGTAATATTGAAATACCGGACCTAAAATCCACCTTGAGTTAAGGAAACTTTGATATACGGTGACGGTGAAACTTGTAGGATGACAACGTTATTCTGGACCTCAGGTGACATTGGCTTAAGATTTATTTCAATTAAGGGAACTTTGATATACCTACGGTGAAACTTATATTAAGGATGACTCAACGTTATTCTGTACCTTAAGGTGATATTGAAATACCGGGCCTAAAATCCACCTTGAATTAAGGAAACTTTGATATACGGTGACGATGAAACTTGTAGGATGACAACGTTATTCTGGGCCTCAGGTGACATTAAAATACCGGCCTTAAGGGCCTTATATTAACTTATATTAAGGATGACTCAACGTTATTCTGTACCCGAAGGAGATATTTAAATACCCGACCTAAAATCCACCTTGCATTAAGGAAACTTTGATATACGGTGACGATGAAACTTGTAGGATGACAACGTTATTCTGGATCTCAGGTGACAGGTGACATTAAAATACCGGATCTTTAATATACGATGAAACTTATATTAAGGATGACTCAACGTTATTCTGTACCTTAAGGTGATATTGAAATACCGGACCTAAAATCCACCTTGAATTAAGGAAACTTTGATATACGGTGACGGTGAAACTTGTAGGATGAGAACGTTATTCTGGACCTCATGTGACATTGAAATACCGGCCCTAAGGGCCGGTATTTTAATGTTATCTCAAAGTCAAGACTTACCTAAGGTCCTCTTCCCTTTAAGGTGAACTTGAAATCAGTTCATTCAAGTGGCTTAAGATCCACCTTGAATTAAGGGAACTTTGATATACGGTGAAACCTATATTAAGGATGGCTTAATGTTATTCTGTACCTTAAGGTGATATTGAAATACCGGACCTAAAATCCACTTTGAATTAAGGAAACTTTGATATATCGTTACGGTGAAACTTGTAGGATGATAACGTTATTCTGGACCCATTAAAATACCGGCTCTTTGGGCCGGTATTCTTGAAGTCAAGACTTACCTAAGGTCCCCTTAACTTTAAGGTGAACTTGAAATCAGTTCATTCAGGTGGCTTAAGATCCACCTTGAATTAAGGGAACTTTGATATACGGTGAAACTTATATTGAGAATGACAACGTTATTCTGTACCTTAAGGTGATATTGAAATACTTGTATGTCGACGTTTCGACTTACACTAAGTCATTCTCAGGACACTGACAGCCATTTGCACTGCTATAACTTAAGGGATACTTAATTCAAGTCGAGCTTTGAATGTGACTCTTGTAGAAACAAAAGTCACATTCAAAGCTCCACTTAGATTAAATATCCCTTAAGTGATAGCCGTGCAAATAGCCATGAGGGCCGGTATTTCAATGTTACCTTAAAATCAAGACTTACCTAAGGTACCCTTAACGTTAAGGTAAACTTGAAATCACTTCATTCAGGTGGTTTAGGGGCCGGTATTTCAATGTAACCTTAAAAGCAAAACTTACCTAAGGTACCCTTAACTTTAAGGTGAATTTGAAATCAGTTCATTCAGGTGGCTTAAGATCCACCTTGAATTAAGGGAACTTTGATATACGGTGAAACCTATATTAAGGATATGGCTTAATGTTATTTTGTACCTTAAAGTGATATTGAAATACCGGACCTAAAATCCACTTTAAATTAAGGAAACTTTGATATACCGTTACGGTGAAACTTGTAAGATGATAACGTTATTCTGGACCTCAGGTGACATTAAAATACCGGCCCAAAGAGCCGGTATTTTAATGTTATCTTAAAGTCAAGACTTATCTAAGGTCCCTTTAACTTTAAGGTGGACTATCAGTTCATTCAGGTGGCTTAAGATACACTTTGAATAAAGGCAACTTTGATATACGGTAAAATTTGTATTAAGGAGGACTTAACGTTATTCTGTACCTTAAGGTGTAATTAAAATACCGGCCCCAAGTTTGGGTTTTTATGGTTAAAATCTTAATAAATAGGTAGGTATACATTTGAAAGGAACATAAGTAAAAACTTAAGATATAGGTTTATACATGAACAATCACCAAGACTTACCTAAGGTCCCCTTAACTTTAAGGTGAACTTGAAATCAGTTTATGTAGGTGGCATATGATCCACCTTGAATTAAGGAAACTTCAATATACTTACGGTGAAACTTATATTAAGGATGACTCAACGTTATTCTGTGCTTTAAGGTGATATTGAAATACCGGACCTAAATTCCACCTTGAATTAAGGAAAATTTGTTAAACGGTGACGGTGAAACTTGTAGGATGACAACGTTATTCTGGACCTCAGGTGACATTGAAATACCGGCCCTAAGGCTGTTATCTTAAAGTCAAAACTTGCCTAAGGTCCCCTTAACTTTAAGGTGAACTTGAAATCAGATCCATTTTGAATTAGGCCTGAGTTATCCAATTCCTTAATTCTTAATATTTGTTCTTAATTCTTAATTCTTAAAAAGTTCAATTTATTTAACATTGGTGTTTTTAAAGATTAAGAATTAAGAACAAAAATTAAGAATTAAGGAATTGGGTAACCCCGGCCTTAAGGCAACTCTGATATACGGTAAAATTTGTATTAAGGAGGACTTAACGTTAATCTGTACCTTAAGGTGTCATTGAAATACCGGTCCTAAGTTTGGGTTTTTATGGTTAAAATCTTAATAAATAGGTAGGTATACATTTGAAAGGAACATAAGTGAAAACTTAAGACCTAGGTATATACATGAACAATCACCAATCAACAACAATCAATCTAATGTTCATATACAACAATCACAAAATCTTTTAAAAATATTTGGCATTGAAAAATGTTGACTTCTAATTAAACTGTTACCAGACAAGTGGCCGATGCTCTTGAGACAAAGTTAATTTCGCAATAATTTTGCATGCACAATCTAACCGCTTGTGTAACGACAGATCATTAAAATTGAAAAAATTACCTACCTAGTGAGTCCTTAGACGAGTATACAAACACTCGAACCTAAGAAAAACAAGATTTTTTCCCCCCCGGCGAATAATAATTGCAACCTACTTTGAATAGATACTAAAAACGTTGATTTTTTCTGTCTTGAGCAAATAAGCCTTGGCAAACAACGAAATTCGAAACCTTCAAGAGGTGTCCAAGTGTGTATTTGTCGCTCATAAAATGTTTGTGTGAAAATTGTGAGGTTTTTTTTTTATGCCATCATATATTATAATCAAAATCTACTTCATTTGGTGCTTCAGTCAATTAAAATATAGTAAAAAGTTCATTTTTAATATACAAACGTGTCTGAACAATAGGAACCATCTAATCTGAGCATTTGGATTTAACAGTTATTTACACCAGAAGAATTCTATAGCGCTCCATTGGGTACCTATAATCTTAAAATTTTCACACCTTGACAATAAAGCCAACAATGTTTGTTTTGGCTGGGTACTCACTTCTTCAGTTAATTTTTTTGACACTGCATCCGGTCTCAAAATCTAAAAGGAAACGGCATATTTGCTATATAACTCTGCGGTGGGTTCTTGAAACGATAGTACCTTTCACATTTCAACTGTTATGAGAAAGAACAGAATGGATTTAGTTATTGGGTATAATGAAAATCAATCTTTTAAAAACGTTATTAAACCTACCTGTTTGGGAGAAGGTAATGTTTGGTCTTGACACCTGCTTGTAAGATTTCTTGGAAATGGTGTCACTTTTGACGGTATGCCTTTAAGGCCCAGTACCTATATTGAAACCTAATTTTGTTGAAGCTACACTAAAAAAATTATAGCTACATTTTATGATAATATTGAATTTGTTATAAAGTGTTATATAAAAATTGCTAAAAAAATTTGATCCAAAATAAATGAAATTATATTGGATAATTGAGTTGGAAGTTATCAGTATTTATATCATGCAAGGTGCCTATATGTATAATATAGACTGCGAACGAAAGGGCGAATTAGTAGAGAATCTGCATCCTTGATGCTTTTTCGGATCCAATATAATCTCCGAGAGAGCCTCCTCAGGCAGCTTAGCACACCACAGGATAATAATTGAGGATCTATTTTCTCAATCGCATAAACATAATATATAGTAAGGCCCAGTATGAAATTCTTCATGAAACAAGAATCACATTATTTTTTAGACATATGGTAGGTACTAACAATATTACCCTCTGTCAAAGAGATCCTTCCTCAAGGCCAGCATATTCCGGTATCCACATTAGGGTTACCTTATGTTTTCCTTCCCTGATTTGCTTAGATCTTCCTGATAGCTCTAAACTGTTCTTGAATTACAGTAAATGGAACTAAGCGCCTTGGCTGTCAGGTTGTTATGGTTTTGTGAATTTGGGGTCGATTCCGCAGCCTAGTCACACAAGATGGTTGCATTGTTCCTTAGACTGATGGATAAGGAGAGAAGGGTAGACGAAAGACAAAACAGAGATCAAGAAGTATTGTGTGAAACAACCTTGAAAAAAGAACTGTCAAAGACCAAAACCAAAAATGTTAAGCACCTCCAACTCCTAATCCTGTAAAGAAAAAGACCATGGTCTAACTTAATCTAGGAAGATCGCTTTCCATCATGGTTTGCTTGGACCGTTCTCATGAAAAAAAACATTCGACTATCCTATGGTAGTGGATATCTAGAATTCTTCTTATTTTTCAACAGACATATCATCGTTCAGATAATGTCCCTACCTTTCTTCATACCGATGAATAATTTTCCAATTCCTGGGAATCAGCAGACTATCTCATAAAAAATTAAAAGCAAACATTGTTGCGTGCCAGTTTAAGATCGCATGCTTATCACATTCAAATGACGGACTTTGTATGCGTCTCTCTCTCTGTTTAGTTTATTTATCGATTTGTTTTAATAAAACTCCACTCGGGTCGGTCGAAACAAAATATTTACCTGATGGATTCATTAGGAAAGAATGCCAAGAGTACCTATATAATTATAATGTGTTGAAAATTTCAAACGTCTGGGTGAGGGATTTTTCAATTTTCATAGGCTATTTTGGTGTATTTGGGGCGATTTTGTTTTATTTAAAAAAAAAAACACATAAATAGGTTTTGGGTTACAAAACAGCCACTGAAAAATTAATGGGTTTACGAAACTGTGTTAAGTGGTAATTAATTTGAAATTAAAAACCATCCATAAACTTTTTTCCATTAATTGACATTTTTCAAAGTGCAGTATATGTAATATTTTCAAGGAATTAAAAATGTGAGTGGCAGAGTTTAATTATATCCTTTCCGTTGATATAACTAAAGAGATTTAACCGCACGTTATACGGCCAGTTAAAGGTGTCAAAATGGGTTCATAAGCTGACGTTACCGCCTTTCATGTAAGGTCTTGGAGGTCAATTTTATTAAAAACTTCACCGAGTGGCCGGTATCTCAACTCGGACATTTTTGATTGCATCTTGTTTGGAATTGAACATAATCCTGGATTTTACTTGCTACTTTTAAAATCAACGTATATTTTTATGCTGGTATGTGCACGTTGGCAAGCCCATTCCTAAAAGAAAAAAACGAATGGTTATCAGCGGACCGCATCGGTCTTTTGATCGAAAGTTATTCTGTAAATAAATCGTTCGAGATGCCCGCCTACCGTTTTACGTGATGCTTTAACCCTATCATATTTGAGACCAGGATTCGGCTTTTCAATTGCAGTAAAAGTGTGAGGCAACATAAATCAGTTTGTGGTGTAGTTTTTGCAATGGCAACCAGTTTATCGGATAATAGGTATACATTTGAAGAGATTTTTCTTAGGGAAACATTTCCTTTTCCAGAAATTACTTGGAAGCACTACATAGGTATATGATTATTTTCCTTACTTCATCATCATAGATAGTTCGTACCAGGAGTAGGTACCTACTCTGTCAAAACATCGAATTTTCAAAAGAAATGGAAGATGCTGGGGATGATAATATATTTAGCTGAAAAGGCTAGGCTCCAAGTAGTATAATACACACGGTGCTGATCATGTTTTGCTTCGTGTAAAGTGATTATCATCCGAATCAGTAATTATCGAATTCTACGAGATGAAATGCCAGGAAACCGGATTATAAAACCAAACATAAAGCAACCATCTAGAAAACTGGCTGAAGGCAACTGGATCGCAGAAATGCCAGGACTCTGATGAGGCCCATTACTTATTAGTAATGGAAAATCAAGAGACTCATAATAATCTTTTTCTTCCTGACAATGACCTTTAAGAGATACACAATCTTTTTGAATGGAAACAAGCAGTTCACAATTTATTCCATGGATAAGCTGAGACAGAATAAGTTTCACTTGTGATTTAGTGCCATTCTTCGCTATGCTAAAACTATCGCTAATACACTAATTAAAAAATCCACCTTCCAAACGCTCTCGGTGTTTATAGTAACTCGGGAATTGATCAAGAGGAGGCGTTAATGAATTTTTTGATTTACTACTCCCCAGTATCTGATAATGTGCCAAACATATAGCTCAATTTAATTGTTTTATTTTAAAAACATTCAAGTTCTGTTTGCTGAACTGGACCTTATCTCTAAATTGGATCGTTGAAGGTGGTCCGTAGATATTTGTTTTAAGATGTTAAATGTGGAACTTTGCAAATAAATCATTTTTGCTTGTACGCTGTTTAGGTCGAAAATTTCCGAGCTTGACCCCGGAGGGTCCACAAAAAATAATTATCGCTCAATATTTGGCAAAAAGAGAACCTAAAACTCGGTCCCGCACTCTTTGATTTAATTTAGGCTCTATAATTTGCTGTTGATTGGTCCGGGTAAAAGGCCGTCATTAAAGGTAAATTGCTGGTTTTTTCGGGCGGCGGTAACGATGTAAAACGTTAGAATCTCTTGATCGGCAAAGGTAAACGTACTATTTCGGATCCTGATTGATATTTTACGATATAATTAGGTTGGTATTAATTTTGAGACCGCCCGACTATTGCAAAGAACTTTCATCGTCATCATAGGCCATCACTCGATATCGAGTATGATGATCTTCTATTTTATTCTTATTGTCGTCGATTGTGCGTTTTCTGATGGCTATGTAAACCAATTCTGAAGCTGCACACTCTTCCACAGTTTGCCAATATCTTCCAAAAGGCCGAATCAAATACTTTCACTAAATCTATGAAGTGTGTATATAGAAGGCAATTTCAGCTGTATCTCGGTTGGGTCTAAAGCCACACTGTGTCTCTGGAAAGTTCTGTTCGGCATTTGGAATTAGAACATTTGATAATATCCTGGCAGATATCTTTTCCGCAACACAAAGTAATGATATTCTTCTGTCGTTTTCACATTGAGCCTTGTCTCCCTTTTTAAAAATGGCAGCTATAGAGGCATCTCTAAGTTCGGCAGGTATGTTCTCAATCACCCATATTTTATTTATAAGGATGTGCTGTGAATTATATTTGGAGCAAATTTCGATTTAGGGTAAGGTTAGTTACCTTTCTCCATTGTTTTTACTATCTTTTATTTAAACTATGATTGATTGATCTATTCTTTCGCATTTTTCTATGATATGTCATAAAAAAAAGCACCTTATATAGAGGATATCAGTTATTTATAACGTATGTACCAGGCGCCGATTAATATTTACTTTAGGTTATCTGGGACTAATCAAATTGATGAGTAACGATTTTGAAAATTCCTTTCAATCTTGGCTTGAATTTCAATACAAAATGTTGCTGATTCATTAATATAAGCAACTTACAAAAAGATCTAAGCAATTTCGAACTGCAACTTCATCGAGGAATGTCTGTACCTATATGAAGGACTGAATTTGTTACCGCAATGGTACTATCTCGCAGTACATTGTGGAGAAGTAACCAAAATTCTCAAAACATTAAAAATTGAAATACCTTGATTATAATGGGAACTAGAGAAGAGCAGCTCTACAACAGCAGAGTTTTGAGAAATCGTGGTTCTGTACGTATAAGAGAATTTTAATTCCATAATGATGGCTGATTTTCGAAGACTTCAAAAAGGAGAATTTTTCATCCAAAATTTTTGATGACGTTGGTAGGTAATCTTCATTCGAGTCCAATTGAATATTTTTCCCATAAAAAGAAAATTTGAGAACAAGCACATTCTGGAGTGCTTAGGGCGGGTATTATAAAACTATTTTGACAGAATAACTAGAAGTTAACTTCTGGTTAGGCTCTCCAAGCCACGTGATTTTTCAATATGGCGACCGTGGAAAATTTGACGTTTGTTTGTTTATCTTTAGTTTGTTTGGAATATTTTCAAGCTAATTACAGTTTGCTTTGTTATAATATACTTTTTGAGATGAAGAGTGAATATTTAAAGACTTGAATGCAGGAAAATCGGGATCTGGGCGAACGGTTAGTTTAAAAAAATGTCTAGATGACATTTTGATCCACAGTTCACATTAATGAGCAAATGAACGCCTACAAAAGCTTAGATTCTTACGAATATTTCGAAAATGGCTTTATTTCAGATGCAGGAACAGTGGCAGTGAAAAATTTTCACGTTTTAATTGGAAAATTTTAAAATAAAGGGCAATGAAAAAAGCCTGACATCATCCTTGTTACTTTGTCGAAACTACTTCCACAATCAACTTCAAGACCCGTTTGTGGTATTTTTAATTGGAAGAAACACTAATGAAGTCAATAAAATAGAAAAATAAACAGAGTTCATTTACAAAACAACCACAAAATGCACTTTAAAAAGCTTTAAATTACATACTCTCATATACGGGATAATGAACTTTTGCCACAACGCACTTTTTGACAGGTCGTTGGAATGCCTAATTCCAGAAGTTAACTTTCAGTTATCTATCAAAATACTTTTATAATACCCGCGCTTAGACTATTCTTTTCTATTCCTAGACAAGCTGGGCAAGGAATTCTAAAAAAAAAAACCGAAACAATATTTTCTATGAAACTTACCATTAAAATATCACATTTTCCTATATAAAAATTCTGAGTACAATAGTCATAAAGTGAAACATTTTAATGCGGTATTTGGTTTCCAACAATAATCGAAAGTTGAATAAATAAGAAATTTAGTATCATTTTTCCAATTAGTCTTTGAAAACTTATACGGATACCTACATGAAGAGAATAATAATTGTTAAAGAAAGAAATGCATTTAGATGACCTGAGATACCACCAAAAAATGAGTTTTGATATGTACAAGATAAATAAATCATTACCCGATATATGTTTTTTCTAATTCACAATAGATCCTAGACTCAACCTGCGTTGTTAAAATGTCGTCCCCAAATCTCAGCATTTTCATTCTACTTAAAGGTTTATGGAAAACTGTCCACGTTTCAACAGACTCAAATGCTGTTTACCTAAGGATATCGAATATATAATTGAAATCCCTCTGTTGAGAGTTCAGGGGATTAGTTCCGAAAAGTACTATGAACTCTGCATGCATTTTACTAAGACTCTGGATTTCCACACTCTCTTCTCCGAGTATTTCTTATTTCTCCCGTTATTTTTATCATTTGGCCAGTAACCTGATCTCCACTTTTATCTTTTCTTCTTTATTTGTCCAAGAGCAGTAATTCGGAAATTTCTCCTGATTTCACATCTAGAATTGTTATCTAATTAGTGCATTGTTGATGTTCTTGGTATTTTTAACAACGTTGTACAACGTTTGTTTCTTGGTTTGCTAACATGTATTTTCCCACTAAACAAATTTTCATGTTTTTGGAGGTTTTGTATCGTAATACGTATAATTCTTTTCTGAAGTTATTTATTTTCTCTCGTATTCTTTTTATCAATCTTGCGGTTTTTCAGCTAATATTTTTGTGTTTGCATTAATACGATATTATTTTTACCGAATAAGTTTATCATCACCTTTACAGAAAATTGTAAACGATATTTGTATATTAATAACTAAGGAAATCTTGATGTCCATGGACTTGTAAAGGTTCAATTAAAGCACATGTCTCACAAGACTAAAGACTGAAGAATCATGATTTAAAATTTCTAAAACCCTAGAGAATCCAAAGATCGTAAAGATTTGAAGGTATCTCAAGATTCGTAACTTACAAGCTAAGGGTATTTAGAGACACAAAACAGAGAATTGATGAATCGGATTAATTTTGTAGAATGAAGATTTTGCCGAGGAAGTGGTCACTTGCGATTTTTGACATAAAATCCCCATTTGTGGAGATCTGCTTCTTATTGAAACTCATAGATTTCCATAGATATTCTTGGATCTTCAGAGGTATCCTGCGATATCCAGGCATATAATATCTTGGGATCTCCATATGGGGATCATTTGTATTTCCATGGATCTCCGTGTATTTCTCCGGACCTTCATATATATTCACGGTACCAGTTAAAATGATGTGCACACGCAATTACGCTTTTCCGATTCTACACAACTGGATCTCCACGTATTTCTACCGGATCTCCGTGTATCCATGGATATTCATGAATTTCCACGGATTTCCATGACATAAGTTCGTCATCCCGTAGTGAGGAAAACCACCTATTTAAAATATTATTTCTTAAAATCTTAACTTTTTAAATAACGTTTACTGAATAAAAGTAAATGTTGCAACCATGTATGCGCCCTCAAGTTTAGGATTGAACAAGCGCACCACAGAAAACGAAGGTACCGAAACCGAAGAGGATACAAGAGAATACGCAACTAGACTACAGAACGAGCTGGACTGGTCCCTTAGAAAACGTGTCGCGTGTCTGTAATTATTCATTATTCAATTTTCATTTTTATTTTGCATTAAAATTGATTGTTCAATCCAATTTGTTATTAGTGTGTGTGTAAGAAGCGTAGACAGGTTAGTTGATTAATTATTATTTTGTTTGTGAGAGTTCAATTATTTATACAGGTAACATTTTTTTCATTTTTATGTTTGTTTGTTTGTTTATAACAATTTTTTATAACATGTGCATTGTTCATGTATTTAACAAAAATCGTTTCATGCTGTAAACAACACAGATAAAGAAGTAAATTAAATCCTAAGAAATTATGTGTTGTCTTTTTGTGCTGAGTTTTTGATTTTGTGTATTCAGAGCGCGTATTAGAGCCTTGTTGAATTTACTAACATTTTCCTACCCTGACGAGAAAATATCCTAACAAATCGAAATAATCAATCTAGAGATATTGGCTCAAAAACAACTATAGCTGAGTAGCTTCCCGTATGGGACCTCTGTACCTGATGGGAAACTGGCTAACTAACCAAAAACTCTCCAGTATTGAATAATAGGTAGTGTTGATTGTATGTAGTGTGTGTAATTAAAATTTTAGCACAAGAACAGGGGCGGTACCTAATTTCAACTTTTATTGAATCAATGACACAATTATTATTAAAATGACACAGTATGTTTCGATTTTTAAGGAATGTTAGATCGAGGGTTTCTCTGCCGTGCTCTTTCCCCTCGTTAGTTCCAGGATGAGAACGGTACGATTTACTTCAATAATAAAGTAGACGTTTCACAAATATTTCGTTTCTTTTACATATCACAACTTCTCTTAAATTTCCCAAATATTTGCCATGTCGGGCGCATGTCCAGTAAGTAAAATTGAGTAAGTTTTCATAACGTAGGTCCTATTTGTTTTTCATTTCGTTTTTCAGAAGATTTGTTGCTTCAAAGGTGATAAAAATTCTCATCGTTCAATCTTACTGAACGAACCCGGGTATGTTATACTACAGTAGGTCAGAAAATTTCCACAGTATCTACTCCCTTGGATTCTGCTAAACGAAAAAATGTGAACACAAGTGTTGAGTCTTTACTTCAAAATAAAAAGTTTTGAGTTATGAATTTTGAAAGCACTTTTCTGAGTCTTTTCAGATCTTTGGAAAATTGGGAGTTTCATGTCAAGAGCCTTAAAATCCTCGAAATCAAGCCTTGGGACATTTTTAAGCCTTCAAGATCTTTGGAATTATCAGAGAACTCAAATGACTTTAAATGAAGAGTCTTATGTGAAGTCTATTAGTTCCTGATCGGCTTCAGAATTTCCATAGGCTCAATAATTTACATCTAGAATTCTATTAAAACAGCAGTCATCATAATCTCGATTAATGCGAGACTTTATAAATTGCGAGATTTTGAATTTTCACTGTTCTATATTTTAAATTCCTAAGAGTAGGGAGTAGGTATGTTGGATTAGGTCATGAGCCTTGACAGAAGCTTATGGAACCTTTAAAGTTCTGAAATCAGAAGTCAGTATTGGATTCTTTAAAATTTTTCTGTCTCCAAAATCCTAATTCTCTCGAAATTATTATTGCCGAGTCTGTATTAAAAAATTGAAAGTTTGTTCAAGAAATCAAGAGCCGATAATAATCAAAATGTGAACTATTACCGACTCTTGATTTGCTGGAACTTTCCTCTTGTCTGAAACGATTCAATAGCCGGTAATTATCAAGATTTGAATTATTACCGGCTCTTGATTTGTTGGAACTTTGCAGTCATTCAAGAGCCGGTAATGACCAATATTTGAAGTATTACCGGTTCTTAACTTACTGGAAATTTTCTCTGAAGCCATTCAAGAGCCGGTAATAATCAAAATTTGATATTTTGCTGGCTCTTGATTTACTGGAAATGTTCTCTAAAGCTATTCAAGAGCCGGTAATAATCAAAATTTGAACTATTATCGGCTCTTGATTTGCTAGAAAATTTCTCTAGTCTGAAGCCAATCAAGAGCCGATAATAATCAAAAACTACTAGAGGCTCTTGATTTGCTGGAACTTTCCTCTAGTCTGCAGCCATTCAAGAGCCGGTAATTATCAAAATTTGAACTATTACCGGCTCTTGATTTGTTGGAACTTTGCAGTCATTCAAGAGCCGGTAATAATCAAAATTTGATATTTTGCTGGCTCTTGATTTACTGGAAATGTTCTCTAAAGCTATTCAAGAGCCGGTAATAATCAAAATTTGAACTATTATCGGCTCTTGATTTCCTAGAAAATTTCTCTAGTCTGAAGCCAATCAAGAGCCGATAATAATCAAAAACTACTAGAGGCTCTTGATTTGCTGGAACTTTCCTCTAGTCTGCAGCCATTCAAGAGCCGGTAATAATCAAAATTTGATATTTTGTCGGCTCTTGATTAAGGTACTGGAAATTTCCTCTGGAGCCATTTAGGAGCCGGGAATAATTAAAATTTGAACTAATACCGGCTCTTGATTTGCTAGAAATTTTCTCTAGTCTGAAGCCATTCAAGAGCCGGTGAATAATCAAAATTTCAACTATTAGTGGCTCTTGATTTTTTTGGAAATTTTCTCTGAAACTAATCAAGGGCTGTCACTGGCTCTTGATTTACTGGAAATTTTCTCTGACGCTGAAGCCATTCAAGAGCCGGTAATAATCAAAATTTGAACTATTACCGGCTCTTGATTTACTGGAAGTTTTCTCTGCCATTTAAGAACCGGTAATTATTATCAAAATCTAATATTTTGACCGCTCTTGATTTGCTGGAAATTTTCTCTGAAGCCATTCAAGAGCCGGTAATAATCAAAATTTGAACTTTTACCGGAAAATTCTAAAAATCCTAACCTAAATCCGGTGAGAAGACTGCAAAGATTCTGAAAACTCCGAAATGCGGTTCTCTTGAGATGTATACATTGTTTTTTTTTTTTGATACCTTGATTATACCATCATGGAGCAAATACCTAGCGTAGAAGATGGAAAATCAGATCAGATATCACTAAATATTGAAATCACAATGTACCTAACTCAAAATTCCACTTACCTACAAGAAATCAAAAAAGGATTGTAATAAGTATTGAATTTTTATTTTAGTTATTCTTTCCCCACTCAGGGCACATTTTGGAAGAAAATGACGAGATCCAGGAATAGACAAAAATTTCCTCGTTCTTTCACTCCAATTTCCAGAAAAGCAAAATGAAAAAAGCTTAGAAAAAGAAAATCCTACTCCGTTTCTAACTAAACATACCAGTGATTTTTTGTTTTAAATATCAATTATTACTCCTGCTTTTTGGCATACCGAATCAAAAAATTATTCAAAATTTCTGTGATGTGCCGTAATTTTAAATCTTGACCTCAAGTCAATGCCCTTACTATAGGGCTAAGCATTGGGCGCCAGAGTAAAAAATCGTCAATTGACTAAATCAAAGTTGAAAAAAAAAATAGTCGCGGCATCATCTTCACGTCACTAGGACGTTGTATATAAACAAACACCGGGATCTTTTCATGGATGGGTTGTTGATTCTTTTTCTAAGAATCCTTCTTCGGCTCACGGTATAGGAACAAAACGGTTGCTTCTAGCATTTCTAGCCGTGGACGACTGCAGCGACTCTTCTGTGTTCGCTTTGTAAACACTTTTAGCCGACCCGATGTGTTTACCCAGCCACCATGAGTGTTTGCTTTGGGCATTCCTTTTCTGTTTCTTCTTCTTTAGCTAACATGTTACTTTTACACAGGGGACCAGAAATTGTCTCTTCTCGTGGCTGATGTGACGTTTAATTTTCAACTTCTATATTTTGAAATATGGCAAAATAATCTACAGAAAATTGTATCATATAACTATGATGAAACATTTCAAATCTGACATAATTATCTAGAATCACATTGAAATAATTTGTAAATGCTTTTTTTTTTTTTTTTTGAACTTTGGATTATACTTACCTAAAAATAGCACTGTCAATTAATTTAAATGACTTTCTAAAAATACTGCGTAAGTACATTTATTGAAATAATATTTCTAATTCATCAGTTTACTTGACATGATGACAAGGTAGCATAAGAATAATTATTGAAAATGTGATATTGTACAGCTGATTATTCGTTGATCTTCCGCCAATCTAAACATCGATTCGAAAATTATTAGTGACCTACAAAACATTTCTATAGTCTTTTAAAAATGTTGTTTCACAATCTTCCTTGAATTTCGTCTATAGTAATGCGATAAAGGACGCCTCAAATAATGGAAAATTATATGTTTTTATCTCTTAATCCCTATGAAAACTGTGTGATGTAATTGCATACCATAGTCAGATAACAACCATATTGTGTTTTCCACATTCTTTGTTTTTCATTATTTATTAATACGCAGTTTCGATTAGAATTTGAACTTAGTTTATTGAATAGGAGTTGCTGTTTATTCATTTTGATTATATTATTAGCTTGATTTACTTACTTCAAAAAATATGTTTATTTTCCATATAAATTAACTCTTTCCCTTCTTCAATAATACCGTATTATTATTAAAAAGTGTTGGTGTCATCATCCAAAGCAAAAAAAAAAACAGACGCAGTTTTCACTGGAAAAAAATATTATGCAAAACGAGCACATTTTTCAGTTACAACTGGTGTAGTTTACGTTTATAGTAACACACTTGTTATAAATTACATCATGTACGAAATACAAAATACGTTGGGTCATTGAAGAAAACAGAAAACGCTAGACTATCTGTCTGTCATCACGTTTACAAATATTAAAACATGGCAAAGAAGAAATAAATTGGTTCAATTTTCGTTAGAAATAAAATAAAAAAACCCTTAAAACTACCTGCCCAAAGGACCATTTAAAAACAATGACAAAGATATTTCGTTACCCCTGCTAAGGTGTTAAACATTATATCCCAAGATCAGAAAACTAGATAATGATGACGTTTAGTTTTTTTTTTTTGCCAAAGTTTTATCACAATAAAAGTCGAGGCTGTTAAAGTTTATTCTAAACACAAAAGGGCAGAGGGATGCAGAGGTTTACCCGCACCCTCCGTTTTATTAGTGGTAATTTTGAACTCGCAGTATTTCATGGTTAAAATAGTTTTCGCTTTCTGCCAAGTGGTTATGGATATTTTAAAACCCAAAGGACCTGAACTTTTAATTTTATAAGTACCGATTAATAAATTTATCCAATCAAATTTTACCTATGAAATACCAGGTAGCTATTACAGAGTATTATATCTGTCCCGTCTGCATTTTACCGTTTCCTATTTAGTTACCGCTACATGGAGCGCTAATCCTTTAGGATTTGTAAAATTATATCTGGCATCGCGTTTCCTATTAGGCCTGCGCACATTGTCTACCGTTACATGGTGCGCTACTCCTATAGGACTAGGACTCGTTAAATTATATCCGACGTCCCGTTCCCTATTGACCCTATTAGACCAGCTCACGTAAATTAAATAACTACGCCCATATTGCCAACCATATGCTGTTACATGACTTTTGACATTGGGTTGATTTTCAATAATAATTAATAAAACAACTTGGTTACTGTTACAACCAAGGTACTTTTTGCTAACTTAGTAAAGTGCGTTATACTACTAGAATAGAATCCTTTTGCAATTACAGCTAAAATTTATCTATGATAGCCAAAAATACATTAGTAGAGTTTTTGGCTAGAGGATTTCTCAGTGTAGAATCAACAGAAATAATAAAACGAGACACAACGAGAAATATTAGAAAATTATTGCACCACCTGTAACCATACCAATTAACCTCAAAAAAATGACAACGATAATGCATTGCAATAGATGTCTGCAGACGATCGCAGAGGGTGCGCGCTGGTCTAATAGGAAACGTGACATCAGATACAATTTAACAAGTCCTATATGGTTAGCGCTCCAAGTAGCCGTAGACAATGTGCGCTGACCTAATAGGAAACGCGATGCCAGATATAATTTTACAAGTCCTAAAGGATTAGCGCTCCATGTAGCGGTAACCAAATAGGAAACGGAAAAATGCGTCCCGTCTCTTTTGAATTAAACCGTGCGAATGTCCTCTCATAGTAAACGGAAGCAAGATAGAAAATATGTTGGCCTTTTCTTTGAGAATTTGCATGATAAAAAGATGAGGATGTCTAAATTTCTCTCCATGCATTTTTATCAATAAGCGATTGTTGATAATTTTCAACACCCATACAGTTTTTGAATAATCATACAGTTTTGTATATTTTCGTATGGTTCTCCATTCGTAAGTCGATCAAGTGTATGCCACTGGTATTTTCCTGTTTCTGACTACCCCCTCAACCTTTCCATGTTAGTATGAATTCAATCCTATGTACAGTTTTTGAATAATCATGCAGTTTCCTATGTATACATATTTGGAAAACAATACCTATTTTCTGATGTCAGTCCTATCTTCTAGACTGGATTTTAGAGATCTCTTTGAAATCTTTAAAGGACCCCGCACACTTCTTATGGGATTTTGGTTGAACGCCGAATTTAACCAAATTTTGGTATGTTGTATATTTCGACCTCCTGAGTAAAGGTTCTCATGGGTACAAAACTAGTTTCGGACATACGGGGGGTTTTCTAATACTACCTTGGGCAACCTAAGTACCTATGTAAAGTGTAAATAAAGCAAAAAAACTTGCATTTATTTCTTTAAAAGTTGTTTATTTTATATTTCCTTAATTAAAAATGTTTAGTAGGTGTTCGTAACTTCCCTTTTATATACCAGGGAGGCTAAAAAACTATGGCTATTACTAAGGTAAATGAGTTAATGACCAAAAATGTTCAAGAGTGTGAAAAATTTTCTACTTGTACCTAGGTACTTACGTTTTGTGATAAAAGTGACTTTCTCTCTCTCAATGAATTTCAGCTCCTACCTAAAACTTTTTACCTCATGATCCCTTAGCCTATTAGTCTAAGTGTATGTGTAGATATTAGGTATACATACACTTGGTGATTTTTTTGAAAAATGTAAACAGTCATGGAAACAAAAGCAATGAAATTTTTTTTATCATGTGTCATATTTTACTTGGTAACCACGGAAATAAAAATAGTGACCCTGTCAATAAAGCAAAAAATGGCATTTCGGGCAAGGTATGTGCTACGTCAGCTACGTGTGTGCAATGAAATAGCACTGTTTTATTTCGGGAAAATTCCGAAGTCAGTAGATAAAGCGACGAAGCGAGTTAGGATTTGAGGATGAAAGTTTTATTGTTGAGAATTGAAGGTATGTAGGTGGTTTGTCATACTTCTATTTGTGTTTATTTTAAAAACACACAAAGGCCCATCAAACAAGTACTTTTAAAAATACCCTCGTACATACACATACAAGATATACCATTTAAAACGAAACACGCTAAATATCTGATGTCACTTTTATTTTTTAAAAAATCGTTCGTACACGTAATTTGATTGTGTCAACATTTTCAGCATTAACTGAACCCTCTAGGAGGGGGTGGGACCAACCCTTACCATTCTAAATGGAACAGGGGATCAAGTGATACCTGTTTTAAAAGAGCGTTCAATTTTCTTTCAAATTACATCAAATGAAAGAGAATTGAACGCTCTTTTAAAAGAGGTACCACTCGACCCCTTGCTTCATTTGAACTAGTAAAGGTTGGTTACACCCCGCCCGGCATAGAGAGTTAAAATTGAAGTGCTAAAAATGGTTGCAGAAAACTTCTCTCTTTCACAATAAACGTGGCATCAGATATTTAACCTGTTTCGTTTTAGATGGTACACCCTGTATATAGGCACTTAACTTGAAACATGTACCTTTCTGTAAAAGTTCCACTTAATCAACATTTTTTAAAGCTACCTACCACAGATAAACGCAAAATGCGTGAAAATTCAGAAGTTTCAGGTTGCCTGAAATACTATTAGAAAAACCCCCGTATATCTGAAACTAGTCATAGGATCGGTTTGTACCCATGAGAACTTTTAATCAGGAGGTCGAAATATACAACATGTCAAAATTTGGTTAAACTCCGCGTTCAACCAAAATCCCATGAGAAGTGTGCTTTCTCTTCAAATAATAATCAAGAGGAAGTGGATGCTTATTACAGAAGTTATTGAAGAGGTTAGAGGTTTTTCCATCTTGATAATCCAAGAAAAATAGAAAAAATCCTCCCAAATCTTCTGTGAAAATTGATAGATACGGTATTAATCACCTATCAAAAGATGAATGTGGAATTCTATCAAAAATCATCAGGAAAAAGAAAATCAATTTGAAGCTAATTTTTTCATATTTTTAACCCATAAGGGTCAAAGGTGTCCTAAAACCGTATCGATTTTCAAAAAAACTGAACACAATAATTGATAGATGGAAAATGATAGTTGATAGAGTGATGGGTAATAATCACCTGTCAAAAACTGGATGTGGGTGGAACCCTATCAAAAATCATTCAATTCCAACTATCAGGAGCAGGGGCGCCAGGTTTTAGAAAACCTAAAACCCCGTGAGTGCTGATGCTCATGCATCGGCATTTAGGAGAAGGGTGAACAGCAGCCGGTGGCGAAAAAACTTCTCCGGATGCCACACCCAAAAACGTTTATTTAGGCTATGGTCCAAATATAACCAAACATTAACCATTAGCTCTGTTCCAACTGACATAAGAACCGTTCCAGAACCAATAATTTCTAATTGCCCACCTATTTTTCGATAAGTTAAACGTTTATTGACAAATGGATTGATCGACGGGAAGTTACCGTTCTAGAAAGGTTCTCATGTCTGTTGGAACAGAGCTAAAGTAACCGAATCCATCGACAGATGGTTACTGGAAATTCCGGTTGGAATGGAATGGAATGGAATGCCCTTTATTTTCTTTCAAATTCTTAAAGCTCTCGTTTTTCTGATGCAGATTATATAACATGTTGATGTTTCTTTCAATAGTTTTGGAAATATCTGGAGTTTAGTTATTCAAAGAGAGTAGGTAGTTTTTTTTGAATATATTTTACCTGTCACCTGTTTCAAAACATTCTGATACGTGAATAAAGTCTTTGAATAACTAAACTCCAGATATTTTCAAAACTATTGAAAGAAATATTACCATATTATATAAACTGAATCAGAAAAACGAGAACTTCAAGAATTTGAAAGAAAATAAAGTGCATTCCATTTGAAAAAAGTGGACATTGACATATTTTTTTACTTTATGTTGCACATTGGTTCAATCTGTGTGGGTGTCAAAATATAGTGACTCACCCTGTACAAAATTAACCAGTTTTCCAGTAACCAGTGAGGATTATCAGTTTTTATGTCTATGCTCGTGGGTGCTCCGCACCCACTGTTTTCTTCTCGTGGGGGCCCGAGCCCCCGAGCACCCACGTAGTCGGCGCCCCTGATTTGATGCCTGATCCTATGAAAAAAGGCACTCAGAAAAATTTAAAAATTGATAAATCACCTCAAATTGCTTAACACGATTTTATTTCTGGAACTATAAATTCAAATGATTTTTAGGGATTGTAGTCGTCTACTGGGATAAAAATTATGACGTTTCAATATTTTACAAAATCTTAATCATAAGGTAGCTACCTGAGTACTAAAGCGAAGCGATGAAATCTCAATTTTGGTTTTGTTGAGATTTTGTATCTTATTGGTTCTTCAGGACCCCCAAACTCCATACACTAAATTATTCTGAGATTTGGAGCTGGATACTATGAAAAAAAACACTCAGAATAATTGAAAAATTGATAAATCACCCCAAATTGCTTAACACGATTTTATTAACGGAACTATGTCCAAATGTGCTGAAATTTTCAGGGACTGTCTTGGGATAAGAATTGCTGAAAATTTCAGCTTTCTATCTATAAAATGTAGAAAAAAAGTTATGACCTTTCAAAGTTTTCCAAAATTTTATCATAACCTCAGTACTGAAAAGATGAAGTTTTAAATTTTTCTGTTGTTGAGATTTTGTGTCTTAATGGTCCTTTGATAAAATTGCATATCTACACTTCTGTCGATTTAGAAGAAGGAAGCTGGATCTGCGAGCTCCCATGATGAAGTTAAGTATTTAGGGGTCAGTCATTCTGGATTGCAAACTTACTTGAACAACCGTCTGAACAAAACAATATCATGAGCTACGGCAACTATTTGAACAGTCTGCAAACTCGTGGAAATAAACCCAAAAATGATATATTGGATTCATCAAACGGTTGTCAGACCCATTGTCACCTACGCCTCATTGGTATGGGTGCCAGAGACAGCAAATTACTTCACAGAATGTTATCCATGGGGAGAAAATCCTTCATAATCAAAACGCAACGCAAAAAACGTAAATCCAAATGGGACGAATTCCATATTACCAACGATATTGATGCTACTTTACTCTATAAGTAGTCAAGATACTGTTCTAAAAGATGATACCTTTCAGTTTTTTCTGTCGTTTTGCAACGTTCTTCTTCCGCTTCTAATACTTTTCTCACAAACTTACCGTTTCAGATAGATTTGTTTAGGCAAACGATGGTTAATCCAAGGGTGTGTCAACAGATATTTTGCCTATGAGTAACAACGATGAAAACGCAAATGCACAGATCTTGTCCCTTGATTCAATGAAATATAAGTGCAAGCATTAGACATTGGAAATTCTTCCAAACAAAAAGACTATTCAGACATTTCACTTACTACAATCACGTCTTTATTTTCAGAAACTCCCAACTAGTTTTTTTTTCTGCCTTAGTAGCAATGTTGAATATGATTTCAAAATAGTTTGATATATCTACGAAATTTTCCCTTGTTGCTAAAGGATTCTGATATAATTATCATAATTTCCAGGAAAAAATCCCTGGCCAATTCTCATATCGTCGGTGAAGCTAGCACTGTTCCGTTAATATTCAAGGCAAACAAGCGCATCTTTTTCATTGCGGGAAAAAACCCAGTACTGAAACCAGATCGCGGTTGTTAATTTGGTTAACTGTTCGACAACAACAATGTACTACGCACGAATATGGCGCCAACCGGTGCCTTGTCACAACCATTTGTTAGCAAATAATCATTTGATCAAGAATTTATTGATTACTTATATCCATTGCTTATATGGCTGTAAAATCACAAACAAAAGTACCTACCTACTAATCTAAATGTTGTTGGGTTTGATTCGCAACAAGTTTAGGTGTGTGTGGCCAATAAGGGAACTCCTCTCTATTAAATCCGACTGCCACATAAACCAATCAAGGCGGCCAGCAAGACAATGCAGTCGTCGGGTTAGGTGCATTAATTAGGTTTAACCACTTGTGGAAAATCGCTTCTACGAATTAACGAACAGTGGCGGCACGGGTCGTCCAACCAAACCGACCAAGACTGTGCATAATTGATTTAATGTGATCGTTCTTGGACTTTATTTTTATTACCGTATTCATTTTGAGCAATTATCTCAGGCATTATGGTTGGCAATAGAAAACGTTGCTGGGCATAAATAATTTTAATATTTAAGTGATACCTACTTTCAGGAATTTCATAAATTAATATCGTTTAAAAAGAATAAGATGATTAGAAGTAATAGAACAACAGACAACAAATCTTGTTTTGGTCTGCTACTCTGGCTAGCTAATGTCTACAGAATTTCATCTGTATCGGCTTCAGGAACGGAAAGCATCATTCCCCAACCAGCGCTTTTATACGTCCTAACAACGTCGTCATTGATGTTTTGACGTTAAGGCGCGACGTCAAATAGACGACTATATAAAACTTATTTACACCAAAATGGAGAATCATTTCATGGTTGTAACGACGTCGCAGGTCACGAGGCTTTACCAATTTTTAACTTATATACGTCAGCATACACAACCAGATTTGAACGTTTACTAAAACGAGTAAAAGAAATACAAAACCAAATAAAGGACGTTCCAGGTTTAATATATTGCACCAAATTCGCACTTTTGGTTTATTATTGGTATTATTTTATTTCCCAACTTATCGCATTAAAAACAAAATGAATAGGTACTTATAAAACTTTTCATAGTGATGTCATATCTATTGTTTATGTTTTTATTTGACTGATAACAGTTTATTAACGAACGACCCAGAAAGTATGAATTACTACACCAAATTTTACCTGTGTCCAATTTTAACGTTGGCGGGATGTTGCTCTAAGATTTTTATCCGACCTTATGATTGGTCGTGCCAGACGACGTTTTCAAAACGTTTCAGAGGTCACAGGATATAAAGATAACGACGGATTGACGTCTTCAATGCGACGTTGAATTTGGTACAATATTATGACATCCAATGTACGACTTTTATCTTACCTTATGATTTGTCGTATTAGACGACGTTTAAAAAACGTTTCAGAGGTGACAAGTATACAAGAGGACGACAGATTGACGTCATCAATTTAACGTTAAAACTGGTTTTCATCTATTACGACAAAGTTAAGCTAGATAAAGGTCGGATTTCTTGACCACATATTAAGGACGACGGCACGACGTAATTTTAACGAAAAATCATTAACGGTTACTTATCTGCACTTCTGTGATAATGAATACTTGGGTCGTTTTCTTGAAGGATTATTTGTATGGTTTAATGATATTCCAGAAAGCATTTCAAATAGGACCATTAAAAATTGTATCATTGTCAAAAAATATTGATCTTTCCTTGTATAAAAGTCAAAAATCAGCACCTTTTGGGTTAACACCCGCCCTCGGAGTGGTCTACCAACAATCAGAACCCCCATCATTGTGGTGAAATTTATCGCCCTAAATAATTCGTTTTGAATAATAAATAATAGCTCACGTGCCCTAACTTTTGTGTACCCGGGACACAATAGGTTTTTTTCTGACCATTTTCTGGATTTCTGTGAATCAATGAAGGACCTCCTTCCGATTTCGATATAATAAATACGCGACCATTTGCAGCAATGTGTCATCATTATTTGGTCATTTGCTTAACTACGGCAGTTTACATTGGTAGCGATAAATCAGGGTTATTTTTGGGGTGAAGATGCAGCTTGTTTTCCACCTTTTCAAGGACGTATATAAGGGGGGGTTTTGGGGGTTCAAACCCCCCCCCCCCCCATCGAACTGAATAAATTATTTTTATTGAAGAAAAATAAATGTTTTTGGGCGAGGCACCCGAAAAAAAAAATTCGCCTTTGACGATATTCTGATGGGCTTCAGAGCTGTGCGGTACTCGGGTACGGTACGAGTACTCTTCATTTGTACTCTAAGTATATTTTTAGTTACTCGGTACTCAGGCCAAGATACTTTCTGAATCGTGTACTTGGACTGCTTAAGAATATAGAAAATAGGTACCCGGTACTTTTTATTGTACTGAGTAATTTTCAAAATACCCGCGTAAATGCGTTTTTACTTGAATACATTTGTTATACCCGGGTATTTTCATTGTTTTCGAATACATTTGCAGTTGGTGAGTAAAATTATTGGACTCTAATTAAATACATATTTATTTGGCCACAAGTACATTTCCAGACAAGTTGAGATCTGACATTAGGTCTGTTCCAACACGTCAAAAACCGTCCCATGAACGATTTTGAAACCACTCAGTGAACGAATTTCGCGCAAATTTTACAGTTTGCGCAGAATCATGACGATAAATTGTACGGTTTCCTGCTGTGTTGGAACAGACCTATTATGACCAATTTTCAGCCATTTCTTGTTTAGCATCAGATTCTTAGCATGCGTTCCATTGATCGCTGTGATTTGCAAACGAAAATTTTGAACTTTTCCGTGCACTGTGACAATGTGTCTGTTCTGTGGCCATAAATTTGGAAATTCTGATTTCCTTTTACAATAATTATCAAAAGTTACCTTGAAGTACAACCCAAACACGGTCATAAGCAACCCAATTGCAAACCCATAAAGCACATCTTATGATTTAGATTTTGGAAAACTTTGAAAGGTCATAACTTTTTTTCTATTATAGATAGAAAGCTGAAATTTTCACTGAATTTTATCTCAATAAAAAGAGGTTATTTGAGACTCCGAACCCAAGGGCTTCATTTTCAAGAAAATCAGCTTTGAATCTTTTCTGAAATTTGAGACAAAGTTTTGACTTTGAGCCTCAATATCTCCAGAAGTATTTAAGATAGAGAGTTGAATCATATTCTATCTTAAAGATAATTTAATTCTGATTCAAAATATAGTGCAGTTATAACCGAGTCCTTATAAACTCTGGACTCTGGTTACCAAATCAAACTTCAAAATTGCTGAATTCATTTAGTAAACCAAAATGTGTTTTTCAATTTTTGATGTGTGAACATCTATACCGGCGGTTTGATGGTAAATTTCGGGAAATGTGACGGAAGTGTGAAAGGGCAGGTGACGTCATAACCCATCATGCAATGCTAAGTTCGCAGCTACCTCAGCGCTTGCAGCCTATGAGGATTCATTAGATTTCCATGATAGATCAAGGCTGTTTAAAAGAGGACGTTGCGTAATAACTTGTACCTATGACATCATTAGGTAGGAATGCAAGGTGGTATTAGAATATATTCATAAATGTACATGGTACTTTGAATACTTGGGTATTGAATATTAGTAATTGTACTCTGTTCTCGAGAACATTCTATTCTAAGTACTTGTACCCGGTAGCCGAGTACATTTTGCCTGTATAGCTCTGACTATGCTACGCCCGGTCGCCTATACATCGTCTGGTCTAAAATTGAAACCCTTTCCAGCATAGACCATGAGCGACCATTACTGCTCTAAACCCCCCCATGTGAAAGCTATAGCTACGTCGTTGCACCTTTTATTTGAAATGAAACTATTTCAATTGAAACCTACCAACATAATAACTCTAAAACCAAAATCAGATTAAATAAACACATTAAGACATTATCTAAGTTAAGTAAGTGTGTGGTTGATAAACCTTGATAAAACCTATGTACAATGAATGTGGGCTCTTCTACTTATGTAGCAGTTAGTTAATTCAATTTTCAAGAGAGACAAATAAATTTTATTTAAGTTTGTTATGCAGGTCATTAGCGGTGACATTTATAGGCTAATAATGGAATATCTGGTGCTAAAACCGCTTTACTATTATGTTCTCGAAATAAAGTCGCACCATTAACTTGGACTCCTCTATAGCTGACGACGATTGCCTTGTTTTAATGTTTGTATGTACATTCTTGGATTATGTTTATTATTATTTTTTTCATTATTTCTATGTAATTTCTGCAGATTTTTTTTCATGTCATCTTGATGCAATATATTAGTGGAAATGTCTTGCATTATTTCCTGCAATAAGTGTTTATATTTCCGGCCTTCATTGTAGGTCAAAAAATATATAAGCAATTTGAAATTAACACGAAACAGTAACAATAAACAAATCTCGCATTACTTTTTTCAGAAAAGCACAAGTTTAGCTGAAACTGTAGAATTTTAGGAACTACAATTCAATAGTAGACCAGGTGCGTACGAGGTGTATACGAAAACGGATAGGATTTCCGTTTTAATTTCCCAGTAATTATATACACAATTACATTTTAAATATTTACAATTTCGTTGTTTCTGTGAGAATGAAAAGGTCATGTTTCTGCACCTGTTTTAGGAATTTGCATCGGTAAGGGGTTTGAATCATTAGGCCTGTGAAAAATGGCAAACTTCTTTTGCGAATACTATTGTTAAGACTTATTCCAAATTCATTATGAAAATATAAGGAATTTAAGTAGCTGAAAGTATTTTTCACAATCCCTACGTAGGTTTTTTTGAGTATCTCGGAAATTACTAATCCAATTTTGACCTTTTTGGAGTTTGATAATTGATAGCTCCAAAAGGACCCCAAAAACGTCAAAATCGGATTAGTATTTTTTGAGATATTCAATAAAATCCACGTAGGGATATTTCGTATGAGCATAGCAGAATCTACGTACTTTGATGAGCTATATCTGCTATCACAGACATACGATATCTTTACATTTCAATTTTTTTTTTGCAATGATGATTCCTTTAAAATCTTGAAAAAATAGTAATTGAAAAATATTATACGGAGGTGTGACAAAATTCGCGGAAAACTGCATATTTGCACACGATAAGAAGGGGAAAAACAATAATTAATGCACGATAATTACTGTTTTAATCGTGTTTTAGTACCATTAGTCGCTTTTAAATACTATTTGCACGGTAATTTTAATTCGAGTTGTTCATGGAAATATTCCCAAAAGTTTATAGAAATTATAATGGATTTTGCTCAATTTCTCTACTTTTATCGTCACTCTATTAGGTACTTCCTAGGTATTTATGACTATTTTGGGACACAATATTTTTTCGACACATCACTACCAAACCTGAAAATACCCATTGAAAAATGCGAGGAAAACTACTTTTTTTGTTTGCTCTTAAAATTATCGACAACTATCTAAGTTCTTCTATACCTATATACCTAGGATTTAATTATTGACATCTCCGTACAGCTCAATCGGCGCGGAAATTTTTAGTGTGTTTTTATGTCGAGTACATTATCAGCGACTACGTTTTTTTTTTTTTAGATCTGTGACTTGCAGATAATCAGAGAATTTATTGGTTAATAAAGGATAGTTATAGCTTGGATATGTAGTCAAATTTCATCAACCCGAATTTTATCTGTCATGTACCAGATGTATATGTATTTTTTACGATGGTTTACAATTTTTTGAATTATATATGGTTAAAATTTTGATGATAATGATACTCTAAAAGGCCTCCTGCATACTGCTTTCATCCTCTCCTTTAATCTTTAGGATAAATTCTACCGTGATTCGGAC
Organism: Ceutorhynchus assimilis; assembly: GCA_917834065.1. Taxonomy (NCBI): domain Eukaryota; kingdom Metazoa; phylum Arthropoda; class Insecta; order Coleoptera; family Curculionidae; genus Ceutorhynchus; species Ceutorhynchus assimilis. Next base: position 53,684,805 of record OU892279.1, read on the forward strand.
TTGCTCCCAATTCGCTTGGCTCTTTAGCATTTCTCTTTTGGTGTGAGAATTGTTCCGATGGAGTTGAAACACTTTTCCCTTTGCTCCATCTACCGCCTGCTTGAAAAAAAGGTATGCTCTGCGGTATCACGCTCTCCACAGTAAGAGCACTCATTGTCGGATGTTTTACCTATTTCGAGGGTATTATCTCTGTAGCACCCATGACCAGACAGAAACTGGGTCACATAGTAGTTTGTTTCACCGTCCTCGTGATGTCTCGTGTCCCTTTTTGAGCGTTTGTTATCTCCTGCGGGTTCGCCTTTGAGGCCTGTATCGCCTCCTCCACCAGGAGGTTTATAGGAGGCGATCCGCGATCACTAGCAAAGCGTCTGTTGAAACCGTACGATAGCTGCTGGTGATTCGGATTGCGGCCTGTCTTCGTACCTTTTCATAGATGGCACGATTGTTATCCGTCGACATTGCGTATCCCCATACTGGAGCAATGCACAGCAATCTTCTCTTGCTTGCCCTTGGGCCACCAATGTTGGGCATCAGCGTCCCCAGGGCCATCATCGCGCAGCTGGTCGTTTCGCGGTTTTCTGTAGGTGAGCCGGAACCTCAGTTTGGAGTTTATCCATATCCTTAGATATTTTATCTCCGTTATGATGGGGACAATCTCCATATCCAGAATTTGAAAGGTGGTATGAGGTACCTGGCGCTCTGAGGAAACAATGACAGCCTCCGTTTCCTCTTTCGCTAGAATCAGCTGTTTGCTGGTAATCCATTTCTGGATTCGCGTTATGGGCACTGTGATTGTAGTTCCAATTTCCTCCAGGTCTTTGCCCAGAGCGGTAACAGCGACGTCGTCAGCGTACCCCGTTAGCTTGACCCCTGCAGGGAGGTTGATGTTCAGAAGACCCTCATAAAAGATGTTCCACAAAGTGGGGCCAAGAATAGAGCCCTGTGGAACCCCACATGTCATCTGAAAGTTCTCTCTTTTCCCCTCTGCCTCTATAATGATTTCTCTGGATGTCAGGTAACTCTGGATGAGTTTATTCAAGTATGGGGCTGCACCTCTCCTTTCGATTTCATCCATGATTTCTTTTCATGGAGCCGAGTTGAAAGCGTTCCTGATATCAAGTGTAACAATGATCCCCACCTTCCTGTGTCTATGGATTCGTTTGTATATACCTTCCCTTAGAAATTCTAGCACACTTTGAACGGCCATTATGGTTGATTTGCCCTTTCTGAAGCCAAACTGTCTGGCTGAGAGAGTCTCGCTGAGATTTAAATCCTTGAAGAGCCTTGCGAGGATAATATGCTCCAAGAGCTTACTTACAGTAGGTATCTAGGAGACACATGGGCCTGTACTTTGCTGTCACCTGGTTCTCTTTCGTTGGTTTTTCAATGAGGACTAATTTAGCCTTTTTCCAGATTTATGGGTATTCTCCTTTCTTGATCAAGTTATTTAAGGTGTAACGGAATAATCCTGGGTGGCTCGTGGCCACCGCTTCAGGAACCCCATCCAAGCCTGGCGCTCTGCGCGAGTTCCGCCTGAGACTAGCCTCAGTGACCTCCTTGTTTGTGACTTCCAGAATTTCCTGGTCTCGGGGGTCAATCCATGCAGTCTTTGGTTTAGCTGGGAAAAGCTCTTTTGCAGCTTCCTTGGCTCTTTTCATGGTTAAAGCACTGTTTGTGGTGTTCATTTTGGGTCTTCTTATGGCGATCTTATACCCATCTCCTCAGCAGTTCTCATTGATCTCCTCGTACAGCTTTCCCCAGCAGGATCTATTGATTTTCATGATGGCCAGTTTCAGATCTTTTTTGTGTTTTGAGTATTTGGTTCTGTACTCCTCATTTTTCTTTCGTTGTTGGTGGTTTTTCCGGGTCAATTCTATTTTGGTTTTGAGGCAAGTAGCTCCTAATTTTGCGATGTATTCCGACCACCAGTAGACAGGTCTTTTGCTGTTCAGAGCTACTGGGCACATCTGTGATTGTTACCCCATTTATGAATTTCTCCACTCTTTCCAGATTTTAGTTCTGTTGGTTCCAGGAAGTGTCCTTACGTGGAGTCTTGTGCTGAGGACCGATTTGGACCTCAAAGTAGATGTAGTTATGGTCACTCATAGCCTCCTGGTTGAGAACTAGCAGTTTACGATTCTGGAATCGATCTGGCATTTGGTCAGAGTAAGGTCCACTATGGAGGAAGACTGCCCTCTCTGAAAGGTTGCTTCCTGTCCGATATTCTAGAGGACTAAGTTTTTAGAGGCCATGAAGTCGGTGAGTATATTATCACTGTTGTGGAAACAGCCAAACAATCATATTTATTTTTTATGATCATAGTGGCAACGTTGCAAAAAAGCCCCCCGCCGTGAAAAACTTGCAAAATGGCGCCGTACCAGGCTGTACGCATCGACCCAGTCTGGTTGTTTGTCGCTAGGGGAAAAAATGCATTCCCTCTCTTTTTCACTTCGCAGTGTGATTTGTGATTTTAGTAGTGTGGTTTCACTAGCAGTAAATAGTGCGTAAAAACGTCTAGCTCTATACAAGTTTGAACCTGCTCACTTTTCTCTAATATTTAATTATTCTTTCTAGTTGCACCCTTGTGCAGTCTCTCTCTCTCTCTCTCGCTCTCTAAATAAAGAGACTTATTTTTTATCTCTCTGGCTGCTGGCTTGAAAACTCAAGTGATATAATATCGCGTAAAACATTGAGTTAATCACACTCCCCTTTTTTAAGGGCTCTCTAAAAATATAAAAACTCTCAACTCCCGAAGATTTCTATTAAGAATAAACTTTATCTTGTGCTCTCAACTAAAATATTAGCGTTCCGCTAATACTGACAATTATTGTTAAATTGACTATTGAGCACTTACAACTAGTGAATTTATACCGATTAGTTAATGTTCTCGAATAACTCAAATGCGACTTGTTAACTAACCTGTGAATAATTAAAAGTACTTGAATGTGGTTACAGTATTTATTACTTTATTAAACGATTATTTTGGCAACAATAGAGAGATATAAAACTGGAAGTGTGAGTGCATTATTTAGCAGTGACGTCCCCATCCCCTTTATGATCCAGTGATCTACCCCTAAATTAAATGTTGACACCTCAGTTAGAGGCCCTAACAATCACCTCTATGTTTGTGAAAGGCATGCCCCAGGCCAGAGAGCCGTAATTGAAGTCACCCGTGATGATTGCATTCTTGGACTTCAGTAGGTCTATGGAGCCTTTCAAGGCATCCAGGGCTGTTTTAAACTCGTGTGTGCTTGCATTTGGCGAAAAGTAGCAGCTGTACGAAGTGAAGTCTTTGAATTCAATATACACAAAACCATTTCCTGATCCCGAGCTTTTGAAGGGTAAGTCTAGATTAGTAACTCTGGGGGCAGCGTCCACTCTTAAGTCAGTACGCCATCCTCCCTTCGTGATTTCTTTATGGTTTGGTTCCAAGATGGATAGAATGTTGATGTTCCTTTCTCTTGCGGTTGCTTCTGCTAGATTGTATGCTGCGTGGCAGCGATTGAGATTTACCTCTTTTTTTAGGCCTTTATTGATCTTTATTGGAGGTCCTGTGGTTTCTGGGAATGTAAACACTACTGTCCATTTAGCTTGTAGGGCTCCACCAGCTTTCTCCTATGTTGTTTGATTAATTCTCGGAACTTGGGACACCCTGCGTTGTCCATTCTGTGCCCTTTTTCATTGCAGCTGAGGCATTATGGTTCCTGGGAGCATAGCTTAGCCTGGTGTCCTGTATACTGCAGCAGTTCATGCAGTTCTTGAATCTATCTGAGCTCTTGCAGTCTACGGTTCAATGTTCAAAGCCTAGATATTTATAACAGCGTGTTAAATGGACCTTGAGTTTTACTCTACAGGTGGACCATCCTATGTCTAGTATGAAGAAAATTTGCTCTCTAGATTTGACCTTAACTTTAGTGCCAGTCATATTTTTCTGGATCTAGTTTTTCAGTGAGTTTGCATCCTGTTTACTTCCATCTACTGGCCGCAAACTCACTGAAAAACGAGATCCAGAAAAATACGACTGGCACTAAAGTTTAGGTCAATTTTATTTGTCATGTACCAGATCTATATTTATTTTTTACGATGGTTTACAATTTTTTGTAATATATATGGTTACAATCTTGATGATAATGATACTGTGGCCCTGAGTATCTACAATGAAGGAAATCTGTAAATTATGGAAAATCATTACTCTAGTTTTCAAGATATTTCCAATTTCGAAGTTCACTGTAGGTACCCCTGTTCGATAGTATCATTCCATGTTCAACCTCTACCATAGTTAGAGGAATACATTATGGAAAACTTTGCTTTTCGATCCATCTCCTATAGAAGCTCACCCATAGAAGTGGATTATTTTTCAGATTTTAACATCGGCATCCAACTGAGTGATTCTACTTGCTTCCTTTTACAATTTTCCAACACCTTATTTGATCAAAACAGTCTCTAAAAAAAAAACCCAAATTATTTAAATATTATCACGTTTTTAATATTTACCAAAATGATTATTACAATTTTGAAACTGGATTCCGATTAGATTATATCAGCCGGGGCATCCTTCTAGACATTTTCAATTAATTTTAGTGACCTGCTAAAAAAAATTGCAATCAGAAAGTAACTTACTAAAAATTACTACAAAGGTGAAAGATATAGCAAACAAAGATAAAATAGGAAATTCTTAAGGCTTAATGGTATTTTTATGTTTTAGTTTATTGATTTTGTACAATCATTATTGCGTATTTTGACGAAGGTGCGTACTTTTTAAGCCCTGTTTTGGCTACTTCAGATATATGAAATTCATTTTCACTAGGATATTGTCAAAATGTGAATAACAGTCTTCATAGTTTTTTAATCGTCTGAATGTATCTTTCTGACATGTGGATGATCATGTTATTGACTTTGATCGTCGCTTTCGAACTTTGATCCCAGTTGACATATATCATGCTTGTGCTTAAATTAATAGATAAAATAGTTATTAGCAAAAATCGTTTGTCTAAACCTTTACTCATCGCTGATTTTTATCAATTTTGGTTCCAATTTAGCACTGCCCTACGGTATATATAATTCAATTGCCTTTTGCATTGAGAAAAATGAACTATATGGGAACAAAATAAAACTAAAATTTGTTTTTATAGGAATATCAAACAGCACGAACTGATTTCAATAATGGAAATTGAGATATCGGCTCGTAACTTTCAACATCTAAAAACCTATAAAATCCACGTGAGTTCGCCGAAAATTTAATGAGATCTTCTCTACAATATCTTAAGACAGCTGCCACTCCACAGGTTACCCGATGTCAGGCTGTAAAGCTTTTCTGGTGGCCATGTCTTTATTTGCTTTAGATTCAGCTGTGTTCAGAAATTTCTTTGGATGCCTGAAAAGAAAAATTAATCTGATTACTCTAAAATAACAGCAATTATTTATTGTTGAAAAAAAAAACACATAGGTAGGTACAAATAATTATGAAAAGCAGTATAATAGCAGTTGAAATATTATATAGGTATTTATGAGGCCTTGCCTTGATCATAAATTTCCTTATAGTCAATAAATTTTTAGTTTTGCTAATTAGACAACTACAATAATAATTATTGGAAAACAAATAACAACTAAATAAATCTATATGAGTACCTATTTGAGACATCAATAATAATTTTCTTATAATAATCATTAAGGACTTAGTAAACAATATTCAATTGGAAAATGGAAAAAAAAACAACATTGAATTGTCTGGAAAGCAAAGTTGATGTTTTCAAGTACCTCGTTCCGGCATATGTTGCAATATTATCAATTAAAGGAAATGTGATTCATTTGGTCTGTTTACAAAAAATCACATCCCAAAGTTACGGACAGTATTTGAGATACACCCTGTATATACATATAGGAAAATCTACCTTGCCATTACTATTCTGGAAGCCTTTAATTCAATTTGTGTAAGTAAGTAAGTAAGCTTATTCTGAGAAAAAAAATTATTCAATGGATTTTACAATCTAAATTTAATTGCGTGACTCCCCAAAAATTTTCACATTCCTTTTTTATCTTCCTGTAATAATCTTTTATTAAATGGCGCCTATTTTAAGAATCAGCGCCGTGCCAACCTCGTCATTAAAAAGTCTACCAATTACAGGAAATTTCAATCAATCGATTTTTGGAAATTTTGCAGCACCTAGGCAAAGGTCGACTTACTATCCTCTTGCGATTAGATTTCGTAAATTTTCAATTAGAAAAAAAAAAAAACGTCATAATGTCGCAATGTGTAGAAATATTTTAATATTAAAATTTTAGAAAAATGTTACATGCAAATATCGTCCTACAAAGTAAGTTTCGTATATTGCCTCGTGACGTCTTTATCAGCATCTTTATTCCTTCAGAGCTGCTTCTGTATATATGGATTTTCAAAAGCATGTAAGAGCAATTTCCTTATACTGCAGCAAATATATTTCTTTTCGTTCTTCAATTCAAAAGGATCTGGAGTTTGTTTGTATGGTAGGGTAGCAAATTAAAATTCCTTTCAAAGCGACTGAGTAGTTAACTACTATTTTAACTACTTTTTGCGAATATATAACCGAAACTTAGAATAATCGAGTATGATTACTAGGAAAAAAATACAACTAGGTACTTAAAAAAAAAGGAGTTAACTACGTGCTTAACCACTTTTGTAGTAAACTACTGCGCAATCATCTTCATCATCTCAACTATCCGCCATGCTTAACACATCTACGCCTATCATCAAATAAAATGGTCCAAGTCTATTTTCACAACATCGTGGTTCTTGCTATGAAAACTAGAATAAAGATCCTTGATCACAATCTGTAGAGTTGTTTGAACAGGGGCGGAAGGGGCAGGTCTGCTATGATCCTTTTTGGCTTGCCTAAGTCCCTGAACACCTTTTCTAATGCTTTTATGGAATCTTTACTCGTTTTTTTCTTTAACGGACCGAATTTTACGTACTTAGAGAGAAACTATCTATCACAACAAGAATTTGTCTTTTTTCTTTGGAAGCGACCAGTGGACCTGCATGTTCAATATGCCACGTGTACATTTTTTCGTGCGAAAGTGCTCAAGTTTCTCTAGTTCTTCAGCCACCGTTTCACTGGGAATTAGCACATCATCCAAATAAACGCGGAAGCTATATTGTCCCGAAACTTCCCAAGAGCCTTATCGATCGCTGTCTGGTAGCATGAAGGCGAGTTTACGAATCCGAATGGCATCCTCGTGTATTCATAATGTCCATCTGGAGTTATGAACGCCAGTAGATTCTTCTTTTCCACCAGGAACTTGATAAAACCCTGTCTTCATATCCAATTTGGTCCTGAATTCTTGGCAAAGGATAAAGATTTTTTCACACCCCTTCTATTAAGGTCAAAGGCGAAGATCCCCATTCTTGTTTTTTACTAGGACAATCAGGTTTGCATTATGCCTTCGCTTAAAAGTTCTTCAATTATTTTTTAAAGTTGCATCCTTTCAGCATAGGCTAGAAGTCGTGGTCGACACAGAAGTTTCATTGTTCAAGGAGATCGTCAGGTGTCCTGCTACTACTACTGGTGAAGATTCTTCCATAGCTTCCCTTAACATCTTCTCTATCTTTCTTTCCACTGTCTCATCCATTCCTGACGTCTGTTGATGATTATTGATTTGTTGCACATATCGTATTGCTGCGTCAGCATTATGTTGCAAATCCAATTCATTACTTGTCTTGATCAGCTTGAGGCCAGGCCTACTGATAACGTCCCATCATGATAATCTTTCATCAAATGGCGCCTATTTTAAGAATCAGAGTCGTGCCAACCTCAACGCAAATATTGTCCTACAAATTAAGTAACGTAAATTGCTTAATGATGTCTTTATCAGCTTTTTTATTCCTTTAGAGCTGCTTCCGTAATATATGGATTTTCAAAAGCATCCCTTATACTGCAGCAAATAATTTATTTTCGTTCTTCAATCCAAAAGGATCTGGAATTCTTTGGTATGGAAGGGTAGCAAATTAAAATTCCTTTTAAAGGTTGCAACTAAAAATGCAAATTTATATTTGGAAAAGTTGATTCAGATATTTCAAATGTCATCGAGAATAGCATTTTGTGTGTAATTGATGGTTTTTGAGATATCTGGCAGCGGGCCCAGGAAAACTCTATCCACTAACAAGAATAACTTTCATTGAATTAATTGACTTTACAAAACTCACTAATCGCTTATCTATCGCTTTTATTCAACTTTATTCAGCAATTTACTTACAAAAATCAATCACTTGAAAAATTTCCCTAGCATTCTCGAAAATTCTTGAATATTCTTGTTAGGTTGTACCATTGTCATTGTCGCCTCTCAAATCAGATCATCCCGATCTGACCTTTCATTCTCGAATGTAATACCACAAGAGGTTTCAGGATTACCGGATAATACTTTTACCTGTCACGAAACGCGTTACGCAGCAACACCACGACTCCGAAGGAGGAGTGGTGTTGCTGCTAACGCGTTGAGTGTCAGGTAAAAGTATTAGGTAATCCTGAAACATCGAGTGGTATTCAAAAGGTTATACAACGAATTAAACTTTAATGCTTTATTAATTTTTATTATTATTAATAACAATATTGCCACCAAGCGCGATAATCCCAAAAGGCTTATCACTTATTAAGCCTCTCGTGTCATATGGGAATAATGTACAGTGAGTTGTATAATCGTAATAAGCCTTCACCCTGTCAAGATGCAGCACTTTCTCTTCCACTTTTATACCCCCATCTCTCTGCTACCACAGTAGTAGGTACTAGGCATTTCAAGCCCTCAGAACCACGACTTTGAAAACAATGTCCTGTAAATCAATGGACTCAGAGATGGGCACATGACTTGAAAAAAGTAGTAGAGTACCTATAACTACTAACTACTTTGTAGGTAAACTACTTCTTAGAAAATGAATTAAGATTACTAGCTACTAAGTAGTTAGCAGTAAAAAAATTAACTACAATTACCTGATGAACTCATCTGTTTGCCATTATCAGACAACCTCCTCCTCGCTTACTGCTTACTGGAAGCTTGAAGCATCACACGAACTATTTTCAAGAACTTGTTCTAACTCTTTAGTACCAGCACTTGGTATGGAAAAGTAGTTAAAATATTATTTTCAAAGTACCTAGTCAAATTGCACAGAAGTAATTAGAACACGCAAAAGTAGTTAAAATATATGAAGTAGTTACGACTGAGTAGTTAACTACTATTTTAACTACTTTTTGCGAATCTATAACCGAAACTTAGAATAATCGAGTATGATTACTAGGAAAAAAAGTACTTAGTAAGAATACAACTACTTTAAAAAATAAAGGAGTTAACTATGTAGTTAACTACTGCCCAGCTCTGGATTCGCAATCATCATCATCTCAACTATCCACCATGCTTAACACATCTATGCCTATCATCAAATGAAATGAATGTCTTCCAAGATGCCGCCTTCTTACACAAGTCTATTTTCATGACATCGCGGTTCTTCCGCCAGTTCAAAAATGGTTTCTTGTCTCTATCTGTCAACTTCTGAGCTGTTTAAAACTTAATTCTTGAACAGTTTCAAATCGAAGGCTTCCAGTGCTTGCATTGGAGAAGTATCTATGTTTTGGCGGAGTATTTCAACTTCCTGACGAACATCTGTATCTTCCTGATGAACAATTTCAACTTTCCTATGAACATTTTCAACGTCACTTCCTTTGCATTCTTGAAGCTATATCATTTTATCCTTTCTAGATTCTCTCGAGTCTGATTTGTTTATCAAAAATGACGGTTTAAATCCATTCCTGCTGAAATTTAAAGGCTTCTTCCCTCTTCCTCTTCTTGTTTTGTTTTGTGTCTTTAAGCTTCCGGTCCTCCTCTTCCTGATTTTTTTCTGTGCACTTTTTGTTTTCGGTCTTCTTTTTCTTGTTTTCCTCTCCAGTTTTTGAATCGTATTTTCCGCATTATGAGATTTGTTTCGTGAATATTCATTTACTATAGCTATCAACTAACAGAAGAAAGTTTGTATTATTCTTATGAAAAAAATCAATATGAATTTTCTGAAAACTCCTAATAGTTTTAGATCACGGCACAAAACAATGAGGCGGACATAACGAATGAATCTGACAAGGTTTACACTGTCCTACATCCTGTTCAATTTCCAAGTCTAACAGAGGCCACCAAACCTCTCCTCTAGCCAAAATTTTCATTCGAACTATCCCAACATGTTGATTATGAAGCATCTCCAAAACAGCAGGACGAAGTTGGAAAGGAATTATCAACCGCTTACCCCATAGCAAACATCCTTTTTCCAGACTCAGTTCGTGTCTTCTTTGAAATTATGGTTTTAAACTAGGATCAGAAATATGAATTTGCCAACCAACCTTCGTAAAGTAACTGACACGCTTCAAGACTTTTTGTTTTATGCTAAATTACTGAACTTCTAAGGCTAATAGAAGTAATTCAAAAAACTGCGATAATAAACATACCCCTCTCGCAAACTTTGTTTTTCAAAGGAAGACGAAAAACAGGCGTCTGCTACCGCTATATCGGACGGCCTTCTATATTGAATTGAATAATCATAGGCAGACAATTGCAGTGCCCAGCGTTAAAGCCGAAAAGCTGCTAAGACTGGAATACTATTTTTAGATCCAAATATAGCTTTCAAGGGTTGGTAATCTGTATGAGGTATAAATTTGCGACCATAGATGTATTTATGAAATTTGGTAACAAAAAATATTATAGCTAAAAGCTCTTTATGGATTTGTGAATAATTCAGTTGATCACTGGTTAATGTACTTGAAACAAATACACCACCCACTCCATAAGAAGATGCATCTGTAGATATTACTAGAGGTAAAGTTTTATTATAATGAACAAGTATTTTGCTTTGAAGTTACGATGATTTACTATTTCCAAATGCTGCATGACACTCAGGGCTCTAACAGAAAGAGATTTTTTTTAACGGCCTCCGCAAATTCATTTGGAAATTTCCTTTATAATGTAGTATCACATACCCGGGTTCGTTCACTAAGATTGAACGATGAGAATTTTTATTACCTTTTAAACAACAAATCTTCTGAAAAATGGAATGAAAAGCAAATAGGACCTAGGTTGTGGAAACTTACTCATATACGACATAGCAAATATTTGAGAAATTTAAGGGAAGTTGTGATATGTAAAAGAAACGGAAAATGTGTGAAACGTCTACTTTATTATTAAAGTAAATCGTACCGTTCTCATCCTGGAACTAACGAGGGGAAAGAGCACGGCAGAGAAACCCTTGATCTAACATTCCTCAAAAATCGCAACATACTGTTTCATTTTAATAATAATTGTAAGTTATTAATTCAATAAAAGTTGAAACTAGGTACCGCCCCTGTTCTTGTGCTAAAATTTTAATTACACACACTACATACAATCAACACTACCTATATTCAATACTGAAGAGTTTTTTTTGTTATTGAGCCAGTAGGTACTGAGGTCCCATATGGGAAGCTACTCAGCTATAGTTGTTTTTGAGCCAATATCTCTAGATTGGTTATTTCAATTTGTTAGGATATTCTCTCGTCAGGGTAGGAAAATGTTAGTAAATTCAACAAAGCCCTAATGCACGCTCTAAATCCACAAAATCAAAATCTCATCACAAAAAGACAGCACATAATTTCTTAGGTTTTAATTTACTTCTCTATCTGTGTTGTTTACAGTATGAAACGATTTTTTGTTAAATACATAACAATGTACATGTTATAAAAGAAAAATCTTATAAACAAACAAAAAAACATAAAAATGGAAAAAATGATATTTGTATAAATTGAACTCTCACAAACAAAATAATAATTAATCAACTAACCTGTGAACGCTTCTTACACACACACTAATAACAAATTGGATTGAACAATCAATTTTAATGCAAAATAAAAATGAAAATTGAATAATGAATAATTACAGACACGCGACACGTTTTCTAAGGGACCAGTCCAGCTCGTTCTGTAGTCTAGTTGCGTATTCTCTTGTATCCTCTTCGGTTTCGGTACCTTCGTTTTCTGTGGCGCGCTCGTTCAATCCTAAGCTTGAGGGCGCATACATGGTTGCAACATTTACTTTTATTCAGTACACGTTTTTTCAAAAAACGATTTCAAGAAATAATATTTTAAATAGGTGGTTTTCCTGAATAATCTGGACATAAAATCATTATCTATCCATAAATTTCAACCATCTTCAAGGGGGTGTGACCCTAAAAAAACGACTTAAGCTACTTAAATCAAGAAAAGAATTCTAAGATCTCTCGTGAAAACCACAGTCCCATATTTAAAATGGTCTCCGAGAAAATTCCTTGTGAAGACAAATTATGCAGGAACTTGTGATGTCACAACCGCCGAAATCGCAGTCTTCTGTTCGTTCAGTCGTCAGTGAACCGTACGCATCAAAACATTCTGCCGCCCAATCTAGCTATATCCGGGAAATCTGACCAATCAAATTCGATGTGTCTATTTTGAGCGGCATAATGTTACTACATGGGCTAGATCAGGGGTCAGAATGTCGGGACGGCCTGTTGGACTTGTCCGTTAGAAGTGCCGCATGTTTTGTTTATTTGTCGCTCATTGCTCTATTGAAATTTATGCAAAGACATTTTAATATTTATTCATAATGGAGATGGATGCGATAAAACTACCCACAATGTTTGTTTATTCGAATGTGAGTGAGAACACTTATCGAGCAAAAGGAGAAATAGTACTTACATTAATGGCCGTTTGGCGTTTGCACCGACCAATTTATGGAAGGCGTAACGATAAGAAGGTATCCCTTAAAGTGACATTTTCCCATGCAAAAATGTCATTTTATCGTAGACTCGGTGCAAACGACTATTAATGTAAGTACCTATTATTTTTCCTTTTTTTATTTCATGTACGTGCTTTTTTAATTAAGGTAAAACACCTAATGCTAAATCTAAATTTTCAATCCCTTAATTCAAAATGGAAATATTTTTCAATTCCTTCGTTTCAATAAAAAAGCTAACATTTAATCAATATATTCATGAAAAAAATCCATAGGGAACGCGAATAAAATCTAAGTTTCTGAATTGAATAACACGTACAAAAGACAATATCAAATATTGTTTGTTAAATTTAATACTAATGCTCTATCGCCTGTAACATTTTGACCCTGAATCTAGCCCATGCAATAACATTCTGACCCTTTAAATAGCTCCATCATCGTCCCCATATTCTGACTCCTGATTCAGCGCATGTAGTAACATTATGCCACCCAAAATAGTCACATCGAATTTGATTGGTCAGGTTTCCGGGCTATGGCTAGATTGGGTGGCAGAATGTTTTGATGCGAACCGTACCCTATACTTTGAGTGGTTGTAATCCGCTCTAGGACATAATTGTCTTTCGTTTTGGAAAATTTTTACACGTGTGAATACTGTCGCTGATAATCCAGTGTGACGTCACAAACACCTAGTTGTAACTTTAAACCGCCCTAACTCGAAAACGGACCCTCGTAGCAAGATGCGGTTTAAATATTTTTTCTTAGATTTTTTTTCAGTAAAACTTTCATTTTTGGGTCACACCCCCTTTAACCCTCGCCGCCCCAGAATAATTTTAAAGCTTGGGATCCCAGAACAGGGTCAAAATGGACCCAGATTTTCCCTGCTATAAGGCTCGTACACACTCGTAGGTATGTTTAGCAATACACAACACTTTTGTTATTTGATGTCAAATAGTAATAAAGTCACTATTTTCACATGGTTTCCGAATATGTATGTGTCAAATCCAGTAATAAATTTACTATTCCAGTTCAACAAAAGTTCACTCATTGTTCCGACTAATCAACTCAAATCAATCTACTAATTGTCTCGTTAATTATCCCCCAATTATTTCACAATTCAGCTCAAATCAATACACCAATAATTGTTTCGCTAATTATTCTACATCTGAAGCTGCATTTGACTCTGCGGTTTACTATATAAAAACTCCCTTTACCAACAATACCAACTTCACTAATCACTTATCGCTTTTACTTAGGTAACTCTCTACAACAATTTTATTATATAAACTCACATAAGCACCCAATCAAGAAATCTCTAGAATCACTCAAATGCTCATTTTCCCAAATGTTACATTGAAATACTTTTGCTAGGATCGTTAACAATTACGCCGACTTCTCCGCACCAGTGTAATTCGGAACACGAAATTTTATGTCCAAAATTACGAGGACAATTCGAATATACAGGACGTTCCAATTAGAAAAAATTAGTTACTATCTACTTTCGATACTAGTGGAAGTAGTACAGTACTCTCTTATTGAAAATTACACATAGCTACGTTTAAGCAAACCACCAAATTTCCAATAATTCGTATGCAATCTGGTTCTTTATAATGTAGATTTAGTGGCCTTCGAGGTGGGAAGAAAATTATATTTAGTTTGGTGGAAAAGGAATTTCTACCAGGTGTCCATCCTAGTTTAAATCGATTAAAAATGTAGTACAAAAATTTGTGTTGGTGCGGTTCTTATCAATAATCGGTTATCAACCGATTCGATTGGCGCCTCGCATAAGTAGTCATCAGTCGTTCGGTCGGCGAAAAAAACGCCGAAATCCTTTTTCCAGGACCCGATCCTAAACTATAAAAGGATAACGACTCAAAAACTAAAGGTCCGAGCACACGAGAGCGCCTAAACACAAAACAATTCCACCTCTACCCTACCGGCAAGCACGGTAGTATTCTGAGATTGCACGCTCCTCCACCATTCATCGTGACACTGCCGTCCTGTTCGTGAGAAACGAATCGGTGTTCGTTTGTCCGATATTTCGAAAAAAGCTCGCGCGCTTCCAAAACTTTATCCAAAAAGGACCTCCTGAGGTATGTTCTATACGCGACAGTTTCGAAGACTTTTTTGCCGTTCCGAAGTGTTTTTCAGTAACTAAGATTGGGTGCCTGGTGTCCAACACCAAACCAATTTTTGGATAAATGGTGTGTGGTCGCTCAGTGTTTTTAGTGCTCAGGCCAGTGTTCCGTTTAGGATGTGCTTTGGTGTGAGTGATGCTCTCCAAGGCATTGCTCAGTCATAACGCTCTGTATGCAATCGACTTATGTGTAAGTAAGTACTTATTTTAAAACTTTCTCTAAATAGAAAAGAGTCATATGTTTTTAAGTTGTGCTTGAAAATATTGAAAGTGTAAAAAATACACCATTCCTCAATCATAGGTATTGGAAAACAAAAATTAAACGCGAAATTCCATTATTTATTATACTTTTTTGAAAAATTAGAATTCAATTTTTCTGAGCTAAATTTTTCTTTGAATCAATCTTCAACTCCTACTAAGTAACAAATAGTTATATAATTTTCAAATACAAAAAAAAAAAAAAAATTAACAATAAAATAACACATAAATTTACCAATAAAAGAAGTTATAAACACAAAATCCTATTTCGAAAATACGCCCCAACAGACAGAATTTTGAGAAGTAAGTAGGTACCTAAGCAATAAGCTAAAAATTTTCTTGAAATTTTCAATTAAAACAAATTGCAGATTAACTTGTGATAAAATTTCATACACAAGATAAATATAATATTATAACATATCAAATGCTTCAATAATTATTCTTATTATATGGGATTAATTGATGGATTATGATAAATATAATATGTCCTGCTAAGAGTAGTACTGCAGACCGACTAATATTTATAATATGTCATTTTTAAAAATAAAAATGCTTCAACAAAATGTAAAGCTTCAAATATTGAAAAATAATATTTCTTTTAAATTACACAAATATATCTCATGGTAAAATGCATTATTCAATAACATAATAGTGTGGGTATTAATTGAAAACGAAATTGGCAAAATGTTTAAAAACCTCAAAAAACCTTTAGCAATATTTACTTAAATTAAAAAAAAAGTTAACAACAATAATTAATGTAAATATTTTTATCAACAATAAATACAAATATCGGCATTTGAAAACATATAGTTCACTATAGCTATACATACATGCCTCTAAAGTGTATCATTTCTAGTGAATTTCAAAAAAAATATTTTCAATATGTAAATTGGGGTCATATTTGGCGAAAACTATTTATTCCAAGAATTGTTACATTTCCTATCGGAATTTGTTTTGTAATTAATGTCCCTGATAATTGTATCTACATAAACACATATGGCTTGATTGATGGACGCAATTTTAATTTAATTTTTTTTTTATATGTATCATTTAGGAGACATTGACTAGTGCTAATCCCGCAATTCAATTAAAACAAATATTTCATAACTTAGAATATAAAAAAAAAGCTATAAACCATTGATACTTTGCCAAACTCGATAAATCCTAATCTTTACAAACGAAATTTCAAAACAACTGGTTGATTTACAACTATATGAACCGAGGAAACAGCATTATATTGATTATGATTCTTTAAAATTTTCAAGTAGTTTTTGCTTATACTGAGGAGAAGCACAGAAAATTTAAAATATGATGCTTGGAAATCAAATTCTTCTTCCTCAAGCGCTTCATTTAGGAGATAGAGAAAGTTTGTTGAAACAATATACCCTTGAATATATTAAATTTTTCTTATCGGAAATAGGTACATCATTTTATTTTTCAAAAAACTTTTTTGATTACGAGAGGTTTCTCTGTATTCGAAAACACATCATTTCCATTTTTTAGTTAGGTACTACCATTACAAATGGCTTTTGATTAGAGTTTCAGCGCATTACCACTGGTCCCTTTTTCTCGAAACAGGGTGTTCCCATAAGAACGAAGGTTCTGTCACCCAGTCACCCATATATTTTATATTTCCACTGACAAAAACAGAGCAATGGTTGTTCTGAAAACGCTGCTACCCGGTTTCGAGAATAAACACCCCGGTGGCTTCTAGAATTGTCTATAGATAATTCGTTTCCGTTCCTTTTGGGTTTGCTGGACTATGTGTAAAGCTTAATCCGCGAATTCTTTACTCATGTATGTAGTAGTAAGTTTAATGTAATATAGAGTATGCAATATTCCACATTTCTGACATTCAATTTTTGTTTCTGATCATGGATTCTAAAAATTTAGCCAATACTGTACAACTTCTGTATTTACACCTTTCATCTACTTGTAAAAGTGAAGGATGTAGATGGGATGTCAATATATAAAAAACACCCTGTACTTGAACATAACTTATTATATAAAGTCAAAATTTGTAAGATTATGATTATTCATTTTTTGTGAATTTGCCTTTCAACAGGAATTAGTTATGTTACTTTACCAAACTAGTAACATAATGTGGCAAGTTATTCAAGTACAAATGAGTGAATTGTTGCGGAACTTATCGGTGGACCTCTGCGGGACGAGCGCAGCGAGTTCCGCAGCCATCTATTCATCAATATGTTATTTAATTACGATTACGATACTAACCTGACTCACTCAAATGTGAGTTATTTTCATTAGTTTAAAAACTACACGTTTCAGGTGAATGTCTTACTTGAACAATTCAACAGTATATTGGTGAGTAGATGGCTGCGGAACTCGCTGCGCTCGTCCCGCAGAGGTCCACCCATAAGTTTTGCAACAATCCACTTATTTGTACTTGAAAAATAACTTATTTCATAAAGTCAGAATTTGTAAGATTATTCACTTTTTGTCAATTCGCCTTTTAACAGGAATTAGTAATGTTACTTTACCAAACTAGTAATATATTGTGACAAGTTATTCAAATACAAGTGGATTGTTGCGGAACTTATGGATGGACCCAGCCATCTATTCATCAATATGTTAATCAAGTACAATTATTACTAACCTGATTCACTCTCACTTGTGAAATTTTCTCATTAGTTCAAAAACTACATGTTTCAGGTGAGTGTCTTATTTGAACAGTTCAACAGTATATTGATGAATAGATGGCTACGGAACTCGCTGCGCTCGTCCCGCAGAGGTGCACCTATAAGTTCCGCAATAATCCACTTATTTGTACAGGTTGTTTTTTATATGTATATTGACACCCCAACTACAGCCTTTACCTTTACAGATAGATGAAAAGTGTAAATACAAAAGTTGTACAATATTAGCTAAATTTTTAAAATCCATGGTCAGAAACAAAAATTGAATGTCAGAAATGTGAAATATTGCATGCTTTCAGCTTTTTTCAAATGGGATGCCTTATATTTGGTTCTATATTCTTGAAGAGCACATTTTCTCGATTCCAAAACTATACATATAGTTCGTCTATATTTGGTTGAGCCGTCTCCAACATATTTGGTTCTAAAAATTCTAAAAATACTATTAGAGAAACTCAAATTTTACTTACAGCTTTCAACTGTAGGTACAGGTAGAATAGTATTTTTACAATTTTTGGAGCCGAATATATGAGAGATTACTGAATCAAATATAGATAGAATGAAATATAGGGCATCCCATTTGGGAAAAGCTGGAAGCATGCAAAATTTCACATTTCTAACATTCAAATTTTTTTTCTGACCATGGTTTCTAAAAATTCAGCCAAGACTGTACAACTTTTGTATTTACACATTTCTTCTACCTGTAAAGGTAAAGACTGTAGGTAGGTCTGACAATATTTAAAAAAACACCCTGTACAATAAGTGGATTATTGCGGAACTTATGGGTGCACCTCTGCGGGACGAGCGCAGCGAGTTCCCCAGCCATCTACTCATCAATATACTGCTGAACTGTTCAAATAAGACACTCACCTGAAACATGTAGTTTTTGAACTAATGAGAAAATTTCACATGTGAGAGTGAATCAGGTTAGTAATAATTGTACTTGATTAACATATTGGTGAATAGATGGCTGGGTCCATCCATAAGTTCCGCAACAATCCACTTGTATTTGAATAACTTGTCACAATATATTACTAGTTTGGTAAAGTAACAATACTAATTCCTGTTAAAAGACGAATTGACAAAAAGTGAATAATCTTTCAAATTCTGACTTTATAAAATAAGTTATTTTTCAAGTACAAATAAGTGGATTGTTGCAGAACTTATGGGTGGACCTTTGCGGGACGAGCGCAGCGAGTTCCGCAGCCATCTACTCACCAATATACTGGTGAATTGTTCAAGTAAGACATTCACCTGAAACTTGTAGTTTTTAAACTAATGAGAATAACTCACATTTGAGTGAGTCAGGTTAGTATCGTAATTAAATAACATATTGATGAATAGATGGCTGCGGAACTCGCTGCGCTCGTCCCGCAGAGGTCCACCGATAAGTTCCGCAACAATTCACTCATTTGTACTTGAATAACTTGCCACATCATGTTACTAGTTTGGTAAAGCAACATTACTAATTCCTGTTGAAAGGCAAATTCACAAAAAATGAATAATCATAATCTTACAAATCTACAGCCTTCACTTTTACAAGTAGATGAAAGGTGTAAATACAAAAGTTGTACAGTATTGGCTAAATTTTTAGAATCCATGATCAGAAACAAAAATTGAATGTCAGGAATGTGGAGTGTTGCATACCCTATATTTGGTTCTATAATGTTGAAGGGCACAATTTCCCGATTCCAAAACTATATAGTTTGTCTATATTTGACTCGACTATTTTTTTAACTCGGCTACGCCCCGTTAACAAAAATCAGATCTCGATCACCAAAGTAGCATTTCGCGCACTAGATACAAAAATAACGATTTCAAGTACAAATAAATGGATTGTTGCAGAACTTATGGGTGGGCCATCTACTCACCAATATACTGTTGAACTGTTCAAGTAAGACATTCACCTGAAACGTGTAGTTTTTAAACTATAATGACGATAAGTTCCGCAACAATTCATTGATTTGTACTTGAGTAACTTGTCACATTATATTACTAGTTTGGTAAAGTAACATTACTAATTCCTGTTGAAAGGCGAATTCACAAAAAGTGAATAATCATAATCTTACAAATTTTGACTTTATATAACAAGCATGGCCTACTTGATGAAGGATTGTGTCAGAAAGTTTAGCCGTCTCTTTTTAATATTACTAATTGAAAAAGGACGGAGATAAGCGAAAAAAAATACATCGCCAACTTGACTTTGAAAAAATCCACTGTCTTTGTTTGATGTTACTAATTGAAAAAAGACAAACAATATTGGACAAAAATTTCAAGAGCCGGGAATAATCAAAAATTGACATTTGAAACCTTTTGACGTTCAATAAACAAATAATTGACATTGACGTTTAAACCAAAATGGCAGATATTTCGTACCAACAACATTTCGGTCATCTTTAACTTTAAAACGTCACAACTTTCTTATTAATCAATGAATTTTGTATAGAATTATTGAAAATTGAATTTTCTATGTTTATTTGAATCAAATGTGACTTTTGGAGGCCATTTTCAAGCTTTTGTTTGGTGTGAATCCATAGCCAACTTGATGAGAACTTCTACCAGAAAGTCCATTTATCTCTTTTCAATGTCATCGATTAGAAAAGGATGGTCAACAAAATTGTGGCCACTGTCGAATTATCATTGTTGCTACTCGATTTGATTGAAGAAAAAAATTCACATTTTAATGGGTATTTCTCGATTTTCAATTATTTAAACAAAATGATTTGGTTGATTTTAGGAAACGCCTTGATTTTTGACAATACTTGTGAATGCATGGCCCACTCGATTAAAAGTGTTTATTTGTCTCTTTTCAATATTATTGATTAGGCAAGGACCGACGAAAATCGATAATGAAAGGCACAAATATCGTAACGGTATGGTTTGGTGGATTTTTGCCCATTTATTGACATTTGATTGGGCAAATGCATGGCCTACTAGATGAAGAATTATGTCGGAAAGTGGACTCAGTACCTAGAAATGGTGACACTTATGATTCCGTCAGAAAGATTGGGAAACTGGCATTTACACCTAGAAACAATCTACAAAATGACGTTTTTCGTTAAATTGGTTTATTTTGATTACATGAACCCAATGAAAATAACTAAATTTAACTATACTAAAACACCGGATTAGATTTTGAAAAATGATTGGCAACTTTTCTAATTACCGGGTATTAGTAGATCAACTATTTATAGTTATATAGATTGACTGATAATAAATAAATCCTGGATAAAGACTATAAAGCGATAAACTAAATCTAAATAAATAAACAAAACAATTACAAAATGTAACAACTAAGTATTATTGTATTATTATATATACTAAATATCTCTTGGAAAACCCAATACAATGAATTTATTGCACAATTTCACATTCCTCTCTATACGGTCGTTATAATAAATGTTTAAAACGCAATCAAAATATTTTTATTTTTATGGCGAATCTTATTAACGTAGGTTGTTAGAAAAATTGAAAAAAAAAAACCCCGTCACGGAAAATGGAAATTTCACGGAACATGAAAAATTAATTAGAATTTTCATGCCTATACTAAAAACAAGGTAACAAAAATAATTTTGTTTTAAGGTACAATGTTAATTTGACTTCAAGTTCGTCAAGTTGATAGTTTGGAAAAGCCCCTATCAATTATCGAAGACCACATAGAACGCGGCACCTAAAGTAGGAACTAATTTTCCATTTCAAACAACCAATTTGTTTCTATTTACTCGGGTTTCCTAACTGTATCCGAAACGGCCTAATGCAGGTTTCCACACCGTAAGTAATATATGACCCTAGTCATGGGGAACACTCGATGGAACCAGCATGGAGCCTAATTCCGAGATTGAGCCGAAACATAATATGCGATTGGTAGTTCAAAATGAAAAATTTTCGTGTTAAATGTCTACAAATCTTGAAGCCAATAATTGATAGCTCGTATTTATCTTTGTATTTATTATGAAGAAAACATACATTCTTGAACATCATAAAACGTAACTTAGACAGAAAAAAAATCACGTCCAGACACAACATCAAAATAAAAGGGTAGTTAAAAGGTATGAACAAAACAAAGAGAATGGCGTTAATGAAAATGCAATGCACACTGGCCTATTGTGTCGAGTTTGATTTATGCTTTTTGTCGCATAGAAACCTACCATTTACGTTATGCTGTATCAAATATTGGCTTTTGTAAGACGTAAAGGTAAACGCTTGTTACATGTTTACAATTGTTTTTATAGGTTCCCGTACACGGTAATTTTCCTGGAACGAATTAATTACTGAACTTAAGACCAAAATATTTTGCGGGTTTAGAAAAGATGATAATCCAAAATGTTTATCAAGAAACAATAAGTTGATAAGGACACACTTTTTCGTCTAGTTGTAATAACTTTTATTACCTACCAACAAACTTCCGTTATCTTTACATGATAATTTGTCGTTTGAGGGTTGTTTTATTGTTTTAAGGTACAAGCGTTATCTTCAAAATTTTATTATGAATATGTAATAGGTAATGTGGATCTTCTTCTAGCACGAGTGTAGAACAACAGTTATGCCAATTATAAATTTAACATCACCTATAATCGTATTCAATTTTTTTTATAAGGCAACCCCTTTTAATCTTCGCTAATTTATGCAAAACGAAGGGGTTGAAGAACTCTTTAATATAGGGGGATGAGGAAATAACAATGCAATGGGTGAGGGCACATGCCTGACGATCAGCACATGTCTTTATTGGGTCTGTTACAGATTTTTTTATTTATTGGCGTATTTATTACGTAAGCCAGGTTTGTAGATAAGTGAGACAATTTTTCTAATCTCGACAAAACTAGGCCACTACTAGAAACACATTGAATTAGTTAAAATGACGAATATGTAGTTGGATCTGCAGCAGAAACTTGGTACCGGTTTGTTATGATTTGTTTCCCAAATACACCTTAGAACCGACTTGGTGCAAGTTTTACCAAGAAACAGGGTCGCCAAAAGAGGGCAGCTGTGCAATATTAAAACTGAAAAATCGACAAGTTGCCGATAGCATGGTAATCGATGAAAGATTTTAAATTGAAATTGAAATATATCAAAACTGAAAAGGATATTTTTTCACCTTACCTGGCTTTACTTCCAAACTCCACTCAGTTGGCCAGCTCTTTCAGGAAGTTCAAGTCCAATGCGAAGGAGTATAATCGAAACTGTCTTGATTTAACAGGTCGCGGCAAGCGAAAAACCGCAGGTCTATTTCCTCAAACCACACGAAACGGACGGAGTGTTTTTGGCGACTGATTCACTGGTCGGCCATGTAAGGACTTTGCCGGTATCCTTTTCAGTGTTTAACGAGCGCATTTTTGAAAGCCAAATTTAGCAAAGCCATATCAATTCTTAGGCAAAAAACGAGCAATTCAATTAGAATAAGAGAAATAATAAAATAAAGAAGAAAAAAAAAAATGAATCAATTCCCATTCCCAAAGAGGATTTGACATCCTAAATACCCAATTTAACCTACAACTACTATATACAGGGCGCGTAGACGAAACTGAACAGCAGCATTTAATCTTTCAATCATATAACCCGTTCTAGATAATTCCTTCCAAGGCCAAACTCTTTTAGTACGATGATGATTATTAAAATGGAAAAGTATACATAGGCATTAAAATTCCTTCATATCAATAAAATTTAATACTAATAATGAAATCTCACAAAATTTCCCATAATTTAGCGGGAAATCGTTAGCGTGTGTGATGTAAATGCGTATTCTCGTTAAAATATTATTTATATGTAAAACAAATGTTAAAGACAATTCAAGAACCAGCCATATCTATATGTTTATGTGCGTTTAAGTATGATTACTTATTAATAAAATATTGCTTATTATATGAGACCTGAGAAAAATTCTCAAAGAACATTCTTTTGGTGCTAATATTGGGTTTTATTTAGAGAGTAAATGCATTTTTTCTCTACGTTAACGTTAAGTCGTGTAGTGGAGTAGGCAGGAGCACTTGAAGAACAAAAGTTAAATTTTACGTAATCGTTGAGCGCTTCAATGTGCTTCAATCCCCAAATTAGCAACCCTTGTATTTTCACAGATATTTCGGATTTTTGAAATCGCCTGCTTGCTTCATGCCCAGCAGGAATAACACATATCCCTTCGATTAACTAGTTCAATGTTTCTCAAGGGCTATCTGTGATTCGAGAGATGGCGTTCAACAAATCATTACTGCTCAAAATGAGCCACTTCTTTTTTTGAAATATGGAGCAAACTCTAGAATTAATCAGTTTGGAGTGAACTGCTCAACAGAACAAGAATCTTCAAAAAAACTCCTTTGTCAAACAGCTCTACTATACCTAATTGTGTTTGGAGTGAACTGCTCAACAGTACAAGAATCTTCAAGAAAACTCCTTTGTCAAACAGCTCTGCTATACCTAATTGTATTCAGAATATCTACAACGTGACTGACTGTTTTATTGACAGTTACACATTTATTCTTAAAAATAAATGCCTTTCTCCTGAATGTTACCCCACATAACAAAATTGCATCCTTGGAATGTAATGGGAATGTTCTTTTTTTAGGAGGAATGTGCCTAGAATGTTCGCCAAAACCATTGCGAATGTCCTGAGAATGTTCTGAGAAAAGATTGTAGAAATACTGTTTGCAATACCCAAGAATTTCCTGGGAAATCCATTAGGATATTCCTAGAATATACCTATGAGATTCTCAGTACATCCTGAAAAGAATATTCCTGTTTGATTCTAAAAATATGCTTGAAATGTATATTCTTACATTCAAAGAATGTTTCTTTGACATTATAGTTATGTTCTCAAAAGAATATAATACCAATATGCTTGAAATATTCTTAGAATATATCTACATATATCATTCTCAATATGCATCCTAGACATAACATTCATGTTTGATTCTAGGGATATACTTGGAATGTTAATTTTCGTTTCCAAATAATGCTCCTTTCAGTCTTTTCATATTAAAGGCAGTGAAAGAGTTGTTGGAAAACTTCTCTGGAAAACACAAGTGTTTAACGAAAGCTCCGGTTTCGAGCTTGTTATGCTCTCGTCGCGGTAAGCACGCCAACTGAGAGAAACAGGTTCCAAGGTGATTCAAACGCTATGGGCGTAAAGTAAGCAGGCGATTTCAAAAAACCTAAATATCTCAGAAAATACAAGGGTTGCTTGCACATTGAAGCGTTGAACGATTACGTAAAATTTAACTTATATGCTTCAAGTGTGCCTGCCTACCTACTTCACAGAGCGGATTATGGCTATTGGGCATAAGGTATATGCGAGAAGGTGAACGACTGAGCAATTTTGTAACTTAGAACCAATGTTAATCTAACAGATTTTTGAAGCCTTTTCGAAGAAAACACATTATCTTCTACATGCAGGGTGGTGAAGTAAAGGTAGTAAGCTACAGACTCAAACAAGGCCAGGGCCTCCTCTTTCCATCTTCAGCAAGCATTTTCGGGTCGCCATACTGAATAGAAAAGACTAGTAGGAAGACTCCCCGATAAAAGCAAACCGACGACGACTCCAAGACTAACAAGAGGTCGAAGCTCAAGATTCTTAACTTTAATAGGTTGTCTGATCATGTTAAACAGATGACGTCATCAGGAGGACCTAATGTAGATTCGCATTATGTTTAGGCACTCCAGATGATGTCATTAAAGTTATCAGGCAACATACCTCTTTCAAACAACCTTGGTCAGAGCTGACATCTACGAGGACAGGCCCAGAATGTCCATAAGCCTCAAACAGTACGCCACACGGTGTTTCAGGCGGAAATCCCTGCAATAATGCACTGTGACGTACTAATAAAATAAAGGGTAAAAACATTGTTATTTACTGGGACATTCAAGCGGCCCTAAGGGCAATCAGTTCCCAGCAGATCAGCTTAGGGACTGCATACATGCGCTAGCATCCCTGCGCCATCTCTGTTCAATCTAATCTAATCTGGTAACAAAAACCAATACAAAAACAGATAAATGCCAATGACAAGAGAACTAAGAAATGTCAAGAAAAAGTGACTTAGTG
The DNA here is from genome assembly GCA_917834065.1 of Ceutorhynchus assimilis. Taxonomy (NCBI): domain Eukaryota; kingdom Metazoa; phylum Arthropoda; class Insecta; order Coleoptera; family Curculionidae; genus Ceutorhynchus; species Ceutorhynchus assimilis. The sequence continues at coordinate 53,710,624 of OU892279.1, forward strand.
ATTGAGTTCCTAGGAAAAAAAGGGAGGAACATTTTGAAAAACATAAAAGGAATCGAAAATCACATGACATTTTAAAAGATAATCAACAGAAAATAATAATTTGCCATGAATGAGCATCTGAACTTTTTTACGATGATCCTGCTTGGGCTTTTGTTGGAAAATGTATCGCTTAGAAAAGAACGCAAAAACTCCATGTGCATACAATAGACAGTCGAAGTTTCTTATTCTATCGCATCAAAATAACTTAGAATCCTCATCACTTAGTTATGTTTCATGTAAATGAAAATGTTAACGTTTAATATCCAAAATTTCTCCGCACGCTAACTGCCTATTATAACAAAGTATTTAGCGGTAAAGTAGACAAGAATAATTAATTTTATTACGAATGCAAATGCCCAATAAACCTGTCCAATAATCTTCGAGATATACGACAAGGAGTTGCTAACCAAACGCATAACCTTAATTGATCTTCTCCAAAATTGGGCAGTTGGTGTTGCGTTGACATAGAGCTATTCCATTGGCTTTAGTTAATTGAGAGAAACTGTTGAATACCAAACAAAATTAAGCTTTAGGAGTAGGTACTTTTCGAATACAAAACATATAGTTTCAAGTGATGCTAAAAAAAAAACGGAAACAATGCTAACATAAGTGTTTGTCTCTTCCCAAAATTAATTTTAAATTGCTATTTAAAACATAATTACTTTGTATGATAAAAGTAAAGATATTAAAATCTGATTTTATTTGAAATATGTATTTGGAAAGGGGGATTTACCTTAGTAATATTAACATTTGGAAATGTTTAATTTTCAGTTCTAGACACAGAATTGAATTTGATTTAGTATACATAGTCCAAATCCAATTTCATGATCCTTCTTCGTTCATCTTCCTGAACATGTTGATACTCGTTGGAATTTCTGACTTAAACCTAAGTTTTTTAATAATATTCAGAATCTGAAATTTTAAATTTTCAATACCAAAACCAGTGCATATATCAGCCATACGCCTCAACTCAGACATGTAAATTGCCAATTACACCCAGAACAGCCAAAAAAAAAAAAATGGCTTCTTTTTGCAGTACAAATTACAAATCCTCCCCATCATTTAATCACGAAGCCAAATTACAACCCTGTAGAGGACACACAGACCAAATCCGGAAACGTATTAACTGACATTACCGATTGGATTCCAATTCCGATATATTTGTTTCATTGCGTCTCGGTTTTGCGGTTTTGGTGGTAACTGAATCAGACCGACTGAATTTATAATATGTGTCTCTGTATTTATGTTGCTGTGTGCACTTTGCCGGCAAATTATCATTTCCTAGTTAACGTAAACCAGATGAAAATTGTTATTGGAACGAGTTTTATATTAAATTGGTTTATAGAATCGCCCTTGATTTTCTTAGTCATTTTTATTGGAATGATTCTGGTTCGTGTTCTCGTTTCGTGTTTCCAGGTCAAAACCCGAGGCTTTTCTGAAACTTTGAGGTAGACACATTCCAAGACTTCCAAATTCTTCAACAAAGAACTATTTCGGCAAAACACTTCAATAATGTAGCTCACCTATATCTAATAGCTACACTATATGTAGGTATAATTCTACAACAAAGATAACGATATCTCCATCTCCTGGCTGATTGAGGAAATAAATTAATAAATAACTATAAAGCTTTGTTATCATCTGATAATATGATGAGGAACAAGACAATGGCAAAAACAAATTGCTGATAGATAAGTCTCCCAGATAAAATTTTCGAGTCAGTTCCCTTGCATGGCGCCTAACTAATATACAATATTTTACAACGCAAGACAAGTGCGCATACATAAATACGATGAAATATGGCCACTATAAATATGTAGCAATATGTAAGCAAAGGGAGACATACATGTTGGGTAGTTATCTCCGATAGTTTCTTTATGATATGACCGCGTGGCGGTTAGGGTTAGACGAGGTTAATCATTTTTATGTTGTAAGTTCTTGGAAGATGGATGCTCAATAACCCCAGGTTATAAATTATTGGCACAACACAAAAGAAATAATTTTTTTTCTAAATTTAAACAATATTAACTTATCTATAAATAAAATAACCAGCTGTCTATCAAAAATCATTATCTAAATATATTGTTTTCAAATTCCATCAAATAATCTATCAAGGATAGAGTTCTTTTCAACGTTACTAAAGTCAAGATATTTTTTTTTTTTCAGTTAATAACATAATTTTGATTGCTTATTGTATTAAAACATTCCAAGTAAAATTCCAATCTTCCAACGACATTAAAATATTTGGCCTTCCCACTAACCCGATCTAAGACCTAGTGACATTTTGTTTTGTTTACTTTATATAATAATAATCGTTGTCATTTGCACTTAGGTATTTTTCAAAGTAAAGATTAACATATTAATTTTCCGAAATGTAGGTCAAGATAAGTTCATCATTATTACCTGGAGGTATGCAAAAGTCAATGAACTTTTGAAATATATAGTACGTATTTGACGTATGCTAGTCAAATATTGTCATTTTGAGAGTAACACACGAAGAAAGTCAATATTATCGTATCATATACGAGATTGTTTGCAGATGCATTTTATAATGTTTAACCATTTATCTGTCTGTGAGTTTTGATTTTTTTTTTAAATCCGGATGTATGAAAAAAAATTTGCACAATATTAATTAATATTAACATATAAATTAAGTAAAAAACTCAATTAATTTACAACCCCACTGCACCGCTGCTGACGCTGTCGTAAACCATAATATAAATCTCGCCCAGATCAAAATAAAAGATAATTTTAATTAACTCCAGGTTAAAATGTCCCTCTAATATACCCCGCTGATAGTAAAATTACCATAAAATTCCGTTTATATTAACTTATATGACGTTGCGCCAAAGGCCGAGTTATTCAAGAGCCACCCTGTGTGAATTTTCGAGGGAATATTTTGAATTTCTAATAGTTTGGGGCGCATCAGTGTAGGTTAATCGATTCGAGCTACCTTTAAATGGGATGAGAATTGTGTTTTTTTAAGGGAAAAATGTCAGCCGTTTTTAATTGATTTCGATGCTGGGTTTTTATGTGCTTTTGTATTGAGATTGGATGTGTTTTAGGTGGAGTGTAATTGAGAAGTGGATAACAAGAAAAGTTCAACTGAAATATGGAGAAGAAATTATACTTTATTATTTGCAGAATAAAATTAAAACAGCTCTTGACCAAAATAACCAGCAGAGTGTGTTTTTCAAAGACAAAGTTTGGTATATTAATAGGTCCGAATTGAGGAAGGAAGAAACACATCCAACAAACAAAGACAAAGAAGAAAAAAATAGAAAACGCGAAAAGAATTAAACAAAAAAAAAAACAAATCAAACCTGAACAAGAGGTAAGTTGGTCAAATACGAAATATACCAAGAAGGTGTCAGAAAGGTATAGGATCGTAAAAAACTGTAGAGTTGCGACAAATTGCGAATATTATATTTATATATTAGAAAAACTAAGAAGATGAATGCAAAACTATGTGAAGTTCCTAAAGAACTTAAGGGCTGTAAACCTGGGAGAAGATCAAAGGGCTGGCACAGTAGGCAGATTTGCCTGTAATTTTCTTTAGGTAGTTGTAAAGATTTCTGCACCTTTAAAGGTGTTTCTATTCCAACTTTCAACTTAATCTCTGATGGTCTGGATGTTGGTGTATTTGGCTTAGTTGTGGAAAAAAACACCTCCAAAAGACCAGCGTTGTGACTCCTGCCATCATGCAAAAACAACGCTCTGAAGGTAGTCGTAAATCACAATTCAAAACATTAAACTTGGAGAGGCGTTTCTTGTAAAACTCAAAATGTGAAAAACCAATTGTGTGACATTTGGATTTGGAACAACAGTGAGTTCTTATCATTACTGATTTTGATATACTATAAGGGGTCAAATTCTCTCTCTCGCATCAGTTATGTCGACGACTAATCTAATAATAAAAAGGTGTTACTACACATGTTATTTTTTTTTTATCAGGCATTGTGTACACTCTCGTCTAGCTGAAAAGATAACCAAAACAAACATTAGCACACTTGTATATAAGATATTTTATACATTGCAATAGGATTCTTCACAATAAGGTGTAACTAGATTTGATAACAGTAAAAGTGATTGACATTTTATAGGCATTTTTGGGTCAAATTAGTTCTATGAACGTGTCGTGGAAATAATTGGGTCATAATTATGTAATAAATATTTTATTGTGTTTTAGATAAGGAGCATGTTTTTTTATTTACAATAGTTTTCAATATTCAGGTAAAAATGGAATATGTATGTGAGTATTTTCTTATTAGCAACCCAAGTATAAGATGGACAATTCTAGACTTTGGCAGTAACCCTCAATAAATGAGACTTCTAGAATTGTAGCTGGGTTTTCTTGAAAATGCTCATACATGTACATACATCCTTGTTTTCAAGGGGAGTATAATGTTATTGGCATTTATTAATGCTGGGTATTTCAATAATAATTGATTTATTTTGATTTTCTGTACAAAAACCAAAATTTCAAAACATAAACATCTCATTATACGTGATTTTGTTAATCCTATTTTCGAAAAAAAAAGCACATGTAAAATAATTAAAAGAGATAACGTCTAAAGCGTTATCTCTTACTAAGATTATAATAGTAAACATTTGAATTTTGTTTCAAAAAATTCTTAAAGGTTTAAATGTAAGCGTAGAAAAAAAAAATGTTGGGGAATTCCTGTTGAGCCTTGTGCAAGCAGTTTTAAATTTATTTCAAAATAATGCTTAGGAGTTTTTAATGCGTGGTGTGGTTTGAGTAATATCTCGGTCGACTGTTTTACATAGAATAATAAGCCAGCAGACAAGTAATAATTAAAGGGGGTAGCTTGGAAGTATTTCGAAGTTAATGATATTTTGGCATGTCGTTTGTGGATAGTCTGTGGAGTAGAATCTGAGTTGCTGCTACATAAGGTTGTGTGGAGCAAATCAATAGATACCTACGACATTTGAATTGGTGTGTCAGAATTACGTGAATTATGTTCAAAGACAATTAGGGAGAAATGCTATAGTGGTTTTTGATGGGTATCCTGTTGGCATAAGTTACCAAAGCACCAAAGCAGTAGAACGATATCGACGATCTTTGCTGCACTCATAGTCAAAGTTTGTCTTTTCCTAATGCTAGTTTTGATAATCTGAAAAATTACTTGAATACTTTTGACCAGTGTAATTTGAAGGAAAGAAGTTATAAGCTATAAGCAAAAAACTGGAAAAGTCCGATAATTTCGAGGTTTTAGTTGCGGTTAATGCGGAAAATAATTCAGGTGCACAGTAGACATATATCGTCTGTGGATGCACGTGAAAGAGCTGAGGATAAAATATGTTGTCATTGTGGTCAGCAAGGAAATATTTTTGACAAGTTGAGAATTTTTCTGTATCTTTGAATGTAGTATATCTTGACTCACTGATAAAAAGTTCTCTTAGGCCCAACCCCATACTTACGAGATACAGCGGTACCTAGTTTACTGTCCAAGAAATGTACACATTTTGGCTGTGGTTCGAATATAACCCGGCTTGTGATTTCGCGGTCCGAAAGTAATCAAATTACTCTGGAGCCTGGAAGAGTTTCTTCGGTTTTCTAAAATCTGGTTAACCAAATGTCAAAATAGTTACCGGCCTTCTCTGATTAACGTTTAGTTATATTCGGACCATAGCCTTTATGTGCATTTACATATCTCTGATTTACATCTACCTGTCACCTCAGCGTATGAATACCTGTCAATCCTGGTTTATTATTAGATGACAGAGATGTGAATGCATGTAAAATATGTACAGTCGGAATCATTGCAATTGGCACACACTCTTAAAAATCCCCCGTATTAAGTCAAAATTCTAACCAATAAATCTATTAAGTGCAGCATTTTGCTATTACTGTGTGTCAGATTTGACACATTACGAGGGATATTTACATAGCGTGTGCCAATTGCAATGATTTCCACTGTACATGTCTTGGACATTAAACTACGTGTATCTCGAAAACTATTCATAGTATCGGGTTGGGCCTATGAGAACTTTTTATCAGTAAGTCAAGATATACCACATATCAAACTTTCACTGAGTGACACAAAACTAAAAAACCATAAGAGGTGTGCGGGGTCCTTTGAAATTCGGATGCAGCACACCTGAAAACATATAGATCAGTCATAAAACCTAAGCCCGGGATTTTTTCTTCAAAATTCTCTTTCCTGACACCGATTTCCTGGACTATGTATTCAAAGCCTAGGAGCTTCTTCACCAATCCACAACTACAAGCGAAAGTAGAAAGGACTCAAACTTGTGAATAGTGTCCCTGAAATCGGACACGTTGAAGTAAGAAAAAAAAAGAGATAAAAGTGAAAGTGAAGTAAAGCCTGCAATAAAGGGTCTCATTGTAAAATGAGCATACATGCATGAACTTGACAAAATGTAGCTGATGATCTGGCTTAAGAAAACGATTGATTCCATTAGAGTTCCATTACTGCGGTTCAACGATAGGCGAGTTCGGTTAATCTGCTGCAAGCCGAAAAATTACTGTTGGCAGAAGCCCACGTGATCTTCTATTTGAAGTGCACCAAATTAATGTGCGAAATTAAAACTGAAAAATCCACAGGTTGCTGATAGAATGGTAATCGATATATTGAAACTGAAGAGGATATTTTTTCACCTTACCTGGCTTTACTTCCAAACTCCACTCAGTTGGCCAGCTCCTTTAGGGAGTTCAAGTCCAATGCGAAGGAGTGCAATCGAAATCGTCTTCATTTAACCGGTCGCGGCAAACCAAAAACCGCAGGTCTATTTTCTCGAACCACACGAAACGGATGGAGTGTTTTTGGCGACTGACTTTACTCGTCGGCAGTGTAAGGACTTTGCAGATATCCTTTTCCAGTGTTTAACGCGCGCATTTTTAAAAGCCAAATTTAGCAAAGCCGTATCAGTTCTTGGGCATATGGCATATAGCACGCGCAATTCAACTAGAATAAAAGAAAACAAAAATAAAGAGAGAAAAAAAAAAAAAACGAATTAATTTACATTCCCAAATAGGATTTAGGATCCTAAATACCCAATTTAACCCACAACTATATACAGGGCGCGTAGACGAAACTGAACATTCCGTCCACCTAAAATGCAATACATTTTACAAATTGGGTAAAGCGCAAAGCTTTACCAAAAGTCTTTGTAGAAGACCCTGAACAGTTCTGATGGTGACTATTCAGGCAATTTTATCAGAACCAGGATGCAACTGGATGAGCCTACTTATTGTCTACTCTACTCTCTAAAACTGATCACGTGAGCCCTTTTGACTTAGTCCTCCACGATTTTATGTGCTCTTTGCCTTTGTGCAGAAGTAGTTTGTAAATTTTTCCCAATGACTACGGGTACTACATCATCTGAGTAACCCTGGGTATGAATGTTCCTGTCATTAAGTTCTACTAGAAGTTCTACGATCAGGTCCCACAGTAAGGGGAATAGGACCCTACCCTGTGGGTAGTCTTTTGATGCTGACATCTCCATTGTATCGTTATCAAGAGTAGCCTGAACTTGTCTGCCAGGAAGTATGTTATTAATCCATCTGCTGATGGTGTGTGTGATTCCGTGTCTGGAAAAAACAGTGTACATGCATAGCATTTAATATTTTCTCATATCTCTGAAAATACCGTTACATTTTCCCCTATCGCAATAACTCTTTCTCTCTAATTATGTCAATTAACCTGCCCACCGTTGCCATTGTTTAGCTTCGCGGTGACACATACATCACGAATACAAACGACACGCGAAACAAATGACATAATTAGACTTCTAGATTCGAACAAGCCAATTTTTCAATCCAGAAATATGCAAATGAACGGAGAAAAAAAACTAATCAAAATACAATAAGCTGGATGTTTTTGAATTAAATGCTTATTGAATTAAATTATGCTAAAGTAATCAGCAATGGTGATTTTGGAAGGACAATTTTTTTTAATTGTTTTTAAATTGGTGGTTGTGCAATAATGGTTAAGACCAGATGGCGTGAATTTCAATTAAAACAAGAATAATTATTCTAATAAGTAAGGATATTTTTACATCAGAGCCTCTATAGTTTTGCTCAAAAATGGTGTGATCAAATCCTAAAATTTCTGGCAAAAAGTTATTTTTCAAATTATAATCAATAATAACATAAATCTCGAATTTTGAAATAATAGTTGGATATCATAGAAACAATTAAAATCGCCACATGACGCTTTGCTTAAAATAAGGCCGAAAATATTAATGCCACCACTCATTACTGTCATCCATAAAAAAAAAGACACCGATACAAAACGAATAAATTCAAATCAATAAGCGATATGTTATTCAAATTGAGTTTTTTTTTCTCTATATACGTGTCTCTTAATTGGCCATTTGTAAACAATAAAATATTAATAAATACCGAAGATTATGCAAAACGCCTGAATAACTATCCAGTTAGGTGTTTGATGCATAAAAAATTGAACACCTTTTTAATACTGACATGGAAATTAAAAAATGATGTTCTGACCAAAATAAAAAGAAATTATGAAATTTTTTTGGAGGCACTGATTTGATATTTCATGCTTTGTAGATTTACCGTGACGTTAAAGTGACTGGTTACTGACTCTCCATCGAAAAATGGCGGAAAAAGCAAATTACTTATTTAACAACCTTTTGTTGCAAGAAGTCAATTACAAAATGTCTTAATAATGTAGTTTTGCCGAAGCACCCGAATTGTTCTGCTCGATGATGGGCGTTTTTCATTTTCGGACAGCCGTAAAACCTCACCGTGGAGGTGGAACTATAGTCGATATATTATATGGGCCTTGCCATAAATACTCAATTATTTTACACTTATCTGCAGTAGCTCATAAAAAACATTTAATAAAACGCAAATTTTATGAAAAAATATGCGAACTTATTCAGATGCCAGATGTGCCGTTGTGAAAAAAAAAGTCGTTGGTGGTTCTTCCGACGTATCTCGTTTCTTCTGTTTCATTAAATCGTTTGTTTAGAACAAATGAATCTGTTTACGCCTCTCAACTCAATTGTTTTCCATTTCATCAAGTCGGTAAATGCATAATTGGTTAGTTGTCGCATTGACTTTAGAGTTGTAAGCAAGTTGAAGAAGTAACAAACTTTGGATGTGTTACACTAGGAGTAAGCGTATGGACATAAACTGATAGGAATCTGCAAATAGACACTTGGAAAACGCAAACAAGAAAAACCTCCCTGGTGATAGAAGAAAATATGAAAGACGTGGCGATCGGTTACCACCGAATACCAATGGCGGAAAACTCCCGAGAAAAAACAGCATTCGTAACTCCTGATAGTCACTACGAATATTTAAGGATGCCGTTCGGATTAGTAAATGCTCCAGCGGTGCTTCAACGGACCATTAACCAGATCCTAGGCTCCATGAGATTTTCTACTGCCTCAGCATACGTGGATGACATCTTGGTTCCTTCGCCTAGTGTATGTATTTAAAACCTTCCGAAATGCAGGTGTCATTTTGCGACTGTCAAAATGTAAGTGAAAAATCTTAAATTCGAAATCCAATGCTGATGAAGTTAATCACATAACAGACTCAACGAGTGATCCAGATCTGAGAAAATAAATGTCAGAAGATTATTAGGTATACATTTCTATTTGCACAAAAGAGGACAGCAAGTTGGAAAGCAATCTATCATCAATCCATCATGGATCCATTAGTGGTTCCAATGTTTGTGCAATCTATTAACGCAGAATAGGAATAAAACGAACCATGAGCTATCTAAGCAATGTCAGAGTAATTAGAGCTGAGACAAATAAAGACTGAACAGAAATCCTACCAGCTCAGGCAATATCCACATTTCACTACTTATTTCGAAAGTTTATGCATCAGAGGAATGGAAAATATTCAAATCCAAAAGGAGGAAGATAGAAAGGCCAAAATGGAGTTAAAGATAAGCAAATGAGACTGAGGAGCTTGGGAAGAACAACAACAATCTCAACTAGAGATGGAAAGAACGTTATTATTCCGATAAACATCGGTTTGCTTCAATGTATAAAAGCAATTATCAAAAATAACCTTTACATCACAAGGTTGTTTTAAATCATTCTAACAGCACAAGTCAATAACGTATATAATAATTAAAGTTAACTGCACGTCTTTGTTACACGCTTATAAAAATTGCAATAATTTTATTCTGTTTATATTATTAATATTTACTTGCGATCAAAAAGTCATCATCCCATCAACGATGGTTTTATCTCAGCATACCAAAGTTATGTACGTTTATTATTTATTTGAAAATCTTTCAATGCCTCCGAGTAATTATGGGTCGTTTAATTTGTTTCCTGGTGAGGTGGTGAGTGATAATACATGAAAGCTTATTTTATGGTAGTTTCAAGTTTTAAATTCAAAAGACAGAGGGTTTAGGTTAGAGAGAACGAGAATGGTCAAATTTCACAAGTTATCGTTCATTTTCTCCAATTTTCTTCTTCCTATGGAATTCTCATATATTCGTGCGATGGCCAAAAAAGCCAATCATATGGTGTTGCCGGAGCGTTGGCAAACCAGGAATACGTTTCTAGTTTTCCGAGGAATATAATTCTCAGAAGAGCTTTTCTATTTTTGAGAATTTCAACCCAGTATATACAACAACTGCCCAGGGACTCCGTGTCATGTAGAATCCTACATATCGGAAGGATTCTATAGGTTCGGCACACTGTGCGGCATTTGATATGTCAAATTCTATATGGCGCAGAGTCCCACCACTGGTCGAATACAATGATGAAATGATTTATAGTCAAAAACAAATAGTATCTGAAGGAATGATCATCCAGCACACAAAGGAAGCTTGGGGTCAGAAGTACAAGGAAATACATAATTTAGCACTGATTCTCGAAACAAGAAAGGTTCCGATGAGAGCAAGTGCTACATTCTTCTCAGTTTTATGCATAATCCCATATGAATGACGAAAATAGGAAATTTACTCTCATGAGAACGCTGCTCTTGTCGCTAAAGACACTATATTTATGACTGAGATGGGGTTCTGATTCCCCCGATCTGATAACTATAACCGAGATGTGGCCCAGGTTTCCCTGATGTGAAAAATATGACTGAGATGGGGTCCTGGTTCCCCTTATGTGGTAAACATGGCTGAGAGGAGGCCCTGGTTCCCTTGATGCGGTAACCATGACTGAGATGGGGCCCTTTTTCAGTCATGTTTATCACATCAAGGGAACCAGGTCCCCATCTCTATCATGGTTGCAACATCAGGGGAACCAGGGCTCCATTTCAGCAGTGGCGGCAATATGCATAAGCGATGTTGCAATGGAATCCTGAGCCACCTTCGCTACTGCTAGCGTCATACTATTTTTTTTTCTGCCGGAAGCCGAATTGTTCCGGGGGTAGGCACTGGAGGGTGTTGATGGCGCCTGCGAGTCGGCTGAGTACTTAACGTTCTGCAACTTTGCCCAGTGAGTTGAGTAGGGATATCGATCTGTAGGATTGTGGTCCGCCTGCTGCGATCCTGGTCACCTAAGGTTCTTCGCCAGCTTCCACAGGGAGTTATCTTTGGCTTCCAGAGTAGAGACATACTTTGTCCAGTATCTATTCCTGTGATTTCGTATGTCTCTCTCTATCTCGCTGTTCATCAGCCTTAGAATCTGCCGGTCTAGGGGGTTGGGGCGCCTCTGACATGCTCTTTTCATCCTGTTGCGTACAATGGATTCTGGTAGTTTGTTAGTCCTGTGTCTGGGGGTGGTTTTAGGGGCCAGTTGGTCCCTAACGGATTGAATGTTTTTAGAAAGGATGTCTACTTACCTCTCAAGTTCTTGAATGCTAGAGATAGAATCAAGGATGACTGTTATGTCGTTTAGTTTTTGTTTTTACCTTGGCCAATTGAAATTCCTGTACGAATTTACCTTAGATTCTTCTAGTATTGGAGGGTTTTTCCAGTACAGGAAGATCGATAGGTGGTCTGAGCCGAGTAGGTCCTTTGTTTTTACCTCGATATTTGTGAGCCCCTTGGAAAGTGCAACGTCGATTACGGGTTAGGACGGAGCCAGGGAAGTGGGTAAGTAAGGTTGTTGGGGTGGTGAAGTTGCACATTCCTGTTCCTGGGGAAGAAGACCCCTACGTTGTTGGCTGATCTCAACGTGTTAGGTGGGACGTAACCTCCAGAAATCCAGAGGTTGTTGTCCAATTGTGTTGATACGCTTGTATCGCACTGATTTGTGGATCAGGCAGGCAATACCCCTTCCCCTATTTTGGACCCTGTCGGCTCTTCCAGTGATGTGGGAAACATGACTGAAATGGGGTCCTGATTCCCCTGATGTGGTAAACATTACTGAGATGAGGCCCTGGTTTTCCTGATGTGATAACTATGACTGAGATGGGGCCATCAGGGAAACCAGGGCCCCATCTCCGTCATGTTTACAACTTCAGGGGGAACCAAGGACCCATCTCAGCAGTGGCGGCGATATGCATAAACGGATATAAGCTATGTTCAGATATATATCAATATACTTAACTGGTACATTCTTTCCAGTTGCCACCGCTGAAGGGTCATTTAGTAAATTAAACATTTTGAAAAATTACTTGAGAAATTCCATAAGTCAGCATAGACTGCAAGACTGCATGATCTTTCTATTTTGTCTATAAGACATAGCACAGCTTCCAATATGGATAAAGGAGTTATAGGTAATCAAAATATGAAGAAAAACAAATTGTACTTTACAAGGGGCGTTTCAGGCCCCCTTCGTGCCCAGGCCCCTAAGCATCGCTTATATCCGCCTATGCATATCGCCGCCACTGCTGAGATGAGGCCCTGATTCTCCTGATGTGATTAGTATGACTAAGATGGGGCCCTGGTACCTTTGATGTGGTAACGATGACAGATGGGGCTCTGTTTCAGTCATGTTCACCACATCAGGGAAACCAGGGCCCCATTTCCGTCATGTTCACCACATCAGGGGAACCAGGGCCCCATCTCAGCAGTGGCGGCGATATGCATAAGCGGATATAATCGATGCTTAGGGGCCTGGGCACGTGGGTCACCGTCAATTCGTCGTACGTCAATTCGTCGTACGCCAATTCGGCGTAAAGTCAATTCGTCGTGTATGTCAATTCGTCGTTGAGTCAATTTGCCGTGGAGTCAATTCGTCGTATACATCAATTCGCCGTCAGTTTTTCGTCGTATACTTCAATTCGTCCTATACGTCAATTCGTCGTATTTCGGGTATCATGTCAAAATATTGAATTGTATAAATTTACACTATCTAGTTATTTCAGACTTATCAAACCTACCGATAATAACCCGGGCATTACATTGCAAACTAACCGGGTTATAATCGGTAAGTTTAATAGTGTTTGATTAAAATTGCAAACTATTAACCCGTTAATTCGTCGTATACGTCAATTCGTCGTAATGTTATTTCGTCATATTTCAGGTACGATGTTAAAATGTATAAATTTGCACTTTTACTCTTTAATCAGACATTATCAAATTTACCGATAATAACGACGAATTACCTATATTGTTGTATTAGGTATTTTACGACAATTCGGTAGGCTTGATAATGTCTGATTGAATAGAAAAAGTGCAGATTTATATATTTTAACATGAAACATGAAATACGACGGATTAACGCTACGACGAATTGACGTATACGACGAATTGACTTTGCGACGAATTGACGTATACGACAAATTGACCGAATTGACGTTTACGACTAATTGTCTGTACGACGAATTGACATATACGCCGAATTCACTCTACGACGTATTGACTTTACGACGAATTGACGTACGACGAATTGACTTACGACGAATTGACATAGGCCCTGGGCACGTAGGGGGCCTGAAAGGGCCCTTCTAAAGTACTGCATGATCTTACTATTTTGTCTATCAGACATATCACAGCATCCAATATGGATAAAGGAGCCATAGATAACCAAAATTTGAACTATTACGGGCTCTTGATTCACTGAAAAACTTCCGTGGAGCTAATCAAGAGCCGATAATAGTCAAAATTTGAACTTTCATTGACTCTGAATTCACTAGAGAATTTCTCTAAGGGCATTTAAAACTCAAGAGTCGATAATAATCAGAATTTCGAATGATCATTAGCAGCTCTCAAGTTGATATTAATCAAATTTTTTTCTTCGGCAGTTTCTGATTGGCTCCAGACAAATATTCCAATGGTTCAAGAGTCACAGATAATCAAAATTTGAACTATTATCGGCTCTTGATTCTCTGGAAAACTTTTCTGGAGTCAATCAAGAGCCGGTAATAGTCAAAATTAAAACTTTCATCAACTCTGGATTCCCTAGAAAATTGTTCTAAGAGCAGTAAAGGCTCAAGAGCCGATAATAACGAAAATTCCGAATGATAATTAGCAGCTCTTAGGTTAATATTAATCAAGGTTTTTTCTTCCGCAGCTTCTAACTGGCTCAAGAGAAATTATCTAATGGAGCAAAAGCCATAGATAATTAAAATTTGAACTATTATGGGCTCTTGATTCTCGGGAAAACTTTCCTGGAACCAATCAAGAGCCGGTAATAGTCAAAATTTGAACTTTTATCAACTCTGGATTCCCTAGAGAATTGTTGAAAGGGCAGTCAAGACTCAAGAGCCGATAATAATCAAAATTGCGATTACCTACTCATTAGCAGCTCTTGAGTTGATAATAATCAAAACTTCTTCTACCGCAGTTTCTAATTGGCTCAAGAAAATTTATCCAATGGATCGAGAGCCATATATATTCAAAATTTGAACTATTACCGGCTCTTGATTCTCTGAAAAACTTTCCTAGAGCCAATCAAGAACCAGTTTTAGTCAAAATTTGAACTTTTATCAACTCTGGATTCCCTAGAGAATTGTAAGGGCAGTCAAGGTTCAAGAGCCGATAATAATCAAGAGCCGATAATAATCAAAATTTCGAATCATCATTAGCAGCTCTTAAGTTCATATTGATCAAAATTTCTTCTTCCACAGCTTCTAATTGGCTCAAGAGAAATTATCCAATAGATCAAGAGCCACAGATAATCAAAATTTGATTTTTTACCGGTTCTTGATTCTCTGGAAAACTTTCCTAGAGCCAATCAAGAGCGGGTAATAGTCAAAATTTGAACTTTTATCAACTCTGGATTTCCTAGAGAATTGTTGAAAGGGCAGTCAAGACTCAAGAGCCGATAATAATTTGCCATTAATTAATAAACCCCAGGAGGGCCTAATTGTGATATTTGCTTAGTGGCCCAGTGCATCCCATCCAAGCGCCGTCACTGCATTTCAGTTATGATTCCATATCAGTGGAACCCCAATTCAGTCATAAATAAAATTTCTTTTGCGACAGCTCTCTTGTCCCAAAATAAGACTCCTGGAGAGACCAATTCATCACAAACTTGGATATTCAAAAAATCATCAAGGTTTGAAAATATAATTGAAATAAATGTACATTCAATAAAAGTGAAGATGTGACAGCGACAATACTTTTGAAGTTTCTCAAGCTCATTATATGCCTCAATCTCCTTACAACTTCAGTTCACGAAGAATCAAAGATTGCCCGTGCTGTTAAAGCAAAATTAATGATAGGGAGGTTTATATATTCATTAGAGATGGAGAATCGATTCCACAAAGTTTGGATAATATCGATAATAAGAAAAGGAAACAAATCTGAATGTAGTTAGTAGTTAAACTCATTACCTTTAACAAAACGTATTCTGTAGCGCATTCTGTTCAAAACCTATTTAAATGGTATCTCGAGGAGAGTCATTTAGTGGAATTACACTCTTCTTACTACGCTTTGCAGGTAGCCAAGTAATATTTGTCCAGGATCTGGAGTTTATTCCAAGTAAACATCTATAATACTTACAATAACTGGAGACGAGAACTCGAAAGCCTTGAACAACGGAGAAGTTTTCAATTATGTCATAATTGCGGTAATGTATTGTATACGAAGAAATTGGAGATAAACAAGCAAAAAGCATTTATACAACGACTCTGATTAAAGAAGACATTATTCATCTATAACATAATCCACAAGGACATTGTCGCTTCATAGCCTCTGATGGCTTGACAATCATTGAAAGATTAAAGCGAAAAGTCCTTTGAATCGGAATGGAAAATATCTATTAGCTGGAGTATCATGAATGGAAGAATACGAGAAATAATGGAGACAATGATTTTGTCTAATTACCAGAATCTGAAAGATCGAATATTTTGTCTCGCTAGGCAATAAAAAGAATTTGTATTTAATTTTTTCTAGTCTTCCTGTAGCATTTAAGCTATCTTTCTGTAAAAAAAAAACAATTTTCCAGAGTAACCCACGACTTCAGTATAGAGACAACCCAGGGCATATAAACATTATAATCTTATATACCTACGTAAGCATTCTATATATCAACGAAACATTCTCCTACAAACTAAATCATCGTTCTCACAAAGTCACAAACACAATCTAAATAAGCAAAAACGATATCGCTCAACAGCTTCCGATAAAAGTGCCGAGATACGGTTCCGCTGGGTGACAAGTACCTATCTGTGTCAAATTGTAACATTGTAGACAAAGTATGACTACACGATGTGTTTCAAGTAATCTTTATTGATCATGTACCAGCGTCTGAAAAAAATTGGTTTCTAGTGGCAAGCAGTTTATGCGAACTGATACTGCTCCAAGGTTCAACAAACCTGCTAGCTCAGGCTGTCGTATATGTAACACCATTATATTTGCAATGGATTTGCTAGATAAAAAAATGTGTTAAGGAATTATAATTGTTGGTAAAATCCTAAAATAAAAATCTAATATTTTTTATTGTATTGTATAACAGCAATAATTTTTCAAAAGTTTTTATTGACTATTAACTATAAGTACTTATCGTTTAGGTAAACACTTGGGCTATTTTCTCAACAATTTTATAGCCCCTTTATTGCCAGCTCATTGACGTATTTATTGGCACCTTTATTGGTATCGATAAGACGTTTTAACTGCTCCTTGATTCTATTTATTCGAAAACTAATTGACTGTCTTTCAACGCTGAATTCCCAATAGATTTGGCATTTGCAAATCGTTTATTGTAATTTACAGTATATGCTCGCAACTTAAGCATTACATGTACAACGAAAAAAAAAAAAAACATTGCGTGACGATCACGATCATTTTTCAGAGGGCCCAAAGTGGGCTATAAAATAATAATATAAGAGGTGCCCCGTGGGGCACTGGAATCAACGCCGAATCTTTGCACATTATTTACACAACTGGGCACGCTATGGGCATTATTTAAATTTAATAAGACGATCGTGTCGGTTGTTGTTTTTTTTTGGGACACCGCACACACTAAATTATACTGACGGTGGATAAGTAGCAGACAGCATTATGGACAAGTTAATATAGAAATTAAAAACAGCATTGGAACAGAACCAGGATGATTCTGTTATTCAAGAAATGGAAAACATCCAGGTCACAACGAAGTACCAATGACAATTTGGTGGTTCTATAGACAGAAATCACCAAAGCCATATCGTCAAATGAAAATTATCAAATATTTATTACATTATACCTTCATATAATAATATATCAATTTTCTTTAGTCAGCTGTTCACTTAGTGAGCTCCATTCAAAATATTGCTCTCCTAATCCTTTCCCATTGAAAGGATTTTATCTTTTAATAAACGCTAAAGGTTCGAATAGGATAAAAGCAATAACAATTCCCGTTTAAAAGGATTATGTCGAATGCCTATTTTATAAAAGGGCCCGAGGTATCAAGCTGAACTAATTCTTCACATACGGCCGGACACCGGTCAAAGGCATTAGACAGGATTTGAACGCTTCCACGGGATGACTTTGGCATTCTTTTGTAAGGTATTTTATCTTTGTCTGACAGATCCCGTATTTTTGACCACACATCCTGGTTGATGATGTTTTTATAGCGATAATTTACTTTTTTTGTAATTGACGACATCAATGAACAGTTTTGATATCTTAGACATTCTTGGTACGTGATGCCGCCGAGACGAGAGATTCCAGACCAGTTTTCTCTCGAAAAGTCACTTAGACGAGACGAGAGAATGACGTCGGAGAAGTTAGCAGCACATTGGAAGCAGGATCTTTAAAATGCACCTCTGCTTGTGCTGCTATATTACTGCTTTGTCCTGCTTCAAACCGCAACCCAGCAACATTTCCGTTTTGGTTGCTAACTTCACCCTTGGCAACACATTGGAAGCAGGATCGCTGAAACAAGTTTAGGTATGCTTGTGCTGCTTCATCCTGCTTCAAATCTGACCCCGGAAACACGTATTATTTTCGAGATACAGCGATTTTTACTTTGGATGCTTACTTCACCCTTGGCAACACACTGGAAGGAGGATCGCTCAAACAAAAATATTAGGTTTTGCTGGGGTAAAAATTGAAACAGAATGAGGCAGAACCATAGCAACACAAGCAGGAACATGTTTGAGCGATCCTGCTTCCAATGTATTCCCAAGTTAAGTGTGAAGTTACGAACCATAATGAAAATCCCTGTATTTCGAAATTAGTACCTACGTGTTGCTGGGGTGTGATTTAAAGCAAGATGCGACAGGACCATAGCAACACAAGCAGGAACATGTTTGAGCGATTCTGCTTCCAGTGGTGAAGTTAGCAACCAAAATAAAAATCGCTGTATCTCAAAAATAGTACGTTCACGTGTTGTCGGGGTCAGATTTGAAGCAGGATGAGGCAGGACTATAGCAGCATAAGCAGGAACCTGTTTTAGCGATCCTGCTTTTAATGTGTTACCAAGAGTGAAGTTAGCAACCAAAATAAAAATCGTTGTATCTCGAAAGTAGTACGTGTTATGCGGGTCGCATCTAAGCATTCCGTATATGTATTTGGCCTCCAGGCATTTCCTATTGGTTCGTCGCACCATGCGGTAGAATTTAAACCAATGAACGGCGAGATGCCAAACTCATATACGGAATGTTATTTGGTGCGAAATTCGTATGCGGAATGTTATGCGGTAGGTATGCATACCTATGCATTGTTTTATGGTTTCGCAGAATTTTTATTAACACATGGAATGTCCTCAAAAATTAGAAGAGCAGAATACAAGTGAAATGCTAATTACATACACTGATTAAACATTTTACAAACCTTTTTTTTTTTTAAAAAACGACATGCTCCTCCAGCTTTAGATAAAGATAGCAGAACATTACTTGGAAAATGCACAAATCATCATGATATCTACATTAAAATTTTCGTTTAATTAAATGCTAAGTTAATGCACTAATTAGAAATTATAGGTTCCCTTTTTTATACACCTTTTTTTGAGAATGTACAGTTTTTCTGTTTAACCCGGAAGTACACGCGCATCGGTCAAAAAGACCGACCATTGATAAAATTAGTAATAACGCAACTGGTACAAGGGTGGTAGTTTTGTCCATCCAAGAATCCCTGATGTAGGTTTTCTACTACTCATTGGAAAAATATTTTGGTTTTTTGTTGAAGCTTTTGCAAGTATCACATTCAAAAGGATCGATATTCAAATATGTTAGTTTGGGATTCTTCAAAACGTTTAAATTTTGCTTTGCAAGTGTCACATTCAAAAAGAAAAATATCCGAGTGTTTCACTTGGTGACGCTTCAAGTCGAGTTTTTATATATAATATCACAAGAGAAAAAAATTTGTCGGCAAAATTCTCGAAAGGTATGAAAGTTTGTTGCTTGGCAATTTCGCGAATGACATTTTTGACAATGTCATGGCAACAAACTTGAATAAAACCATTAGAACAATTTTGGCTACACAATTTCATCTCGAGTGGTATTTGTCATGACTATTTCACGTAAGATTTTGAAAATAAATAGAATGCAAAAATATGAATAAAAACTTCAAATTAAAAATATCAGTTTGACAATGTCAAAAAATGGTCGCTGAAATACCATGTTGTTGGTATTGTCCAGGTAGCAATATTGTCAGCTGAATACCGAATTTATTGCCGGTGGAATACACTCTAGTGAAATAGTCGTATAAATTTGGCTTTGCAAGTGTCACATTCAAAAGGATAAATATCCGAGTGTATCAGTTGGTGATTCTTCAAGTCGAGTTTTTGTTTAAATTTTGCTTTGCAAGAGTTACATTCAAAAGAATAAATATCCGAGTGTGTCAGTTGTGACTTTTCAATTCGCCTGTTGTTTTCATAGTCGGTGCTTCAGGCGTGTGAACCTGAGTATCTGAAATATTTGTGTTCAAAATTGGCCTTTTCTGATATTGGAAGTACCTTCAGCTGTCGATAATACGGTAACTGTACTGCATTATATAATTCCCTTCTTAATGATAATGATGAATTCTAGGAATTATAGTGCTTGAACAATTTTTTCCCGGAAACGATCCCATTCCCAAACGTATGCTAAACGCTAAGGCATGACTTACGCAGGAAAGGAGTTTCATGTCTCTATTGATTAGTAAACCTGCGTAGGTCATGCCTTAGCGTTCAGGATACGTTTGGGATCGTCTCCGCGAAAAAAGCTAAAAATTCATATAAACTTTTGGGCAGTCGGTCGATTTGACCGAACGCGTGTAATGACGTAAGTTTTTTGGCGCGTGTAATGACGACTTAATGAGGCATTACCAAACTTAACGATAATAACCCGGTTAGTTTGGTAATATCTGAGTAAACATAAAAAGTGTACCTGTGTATTTGTGCATTCTCGAAATTCCACTTATAAAACTCAAAATCGTCAGTCCTACGAACTTCGCATTAGATTACATTTCGTATGTGTTTTGCACCTTGCCGTTTATTGGTTGAAATATGACCGCATGCCGCACCGAGCTAATAGAAACGACTTAAATGCCAAATACATATACGGAATGCTTAGATGCGCCCGGGTCAGATTTGAAGCAGGATGAGGCAGGACCATAGCAGCACAAGCAGAAACATGTTTTAGCGATCCTGCTTCGAATGTGTTGCTTACTTCCCCGACATTAGAGAAGGCTGTTTCTCGTCGAGAATTTTTCGACTTTTCTCGAATTCCCTCGTTTTTTCGAGCAATATAAATTTATTCTTATATTGCTTGTAAATGCACAAAATAACTGAATAAAGAATGTTTTGAAAATGAAGAGAAAGTCGAGGAAAATTGGAGGATTAAAAATTTTGGTCTTGGACGGGATTCGAGCCCGCGTCCTCAACATTGCCGGTGCGCATTTTTCCGTTTCCTATTTGGTTACCGTTACATGGAGCGCTAATCCTTTAGGACATGTAAAATTATATCTGGCATCGCGTTTCCTATTAGGCCAGCGCACATTGTCTACCTCTACATGGAGCGCTTATCATATAGGATTTGTTGAATTATATCTGACGACTCTGACGTCGCGTTTGCTATTAGACCAGCGCACACCCTCCACGATCATCTGCAGAAATCCATTGCACTACAATCCATTTCATTCTCGTTGTCATTTTTCGACGTGAATTGCTGGTTACAGGTGGTGCAATAATTTTGTAAGGTGTCTCGTTTTATTATCTCTGTTGATTCTGCATTGAGAAATCCTCTGGTCAAACATTATTTACCAATGGATTTTCGGCTATCATAGCAGAAATTTTAGCTGTAATTGCAAAACGATCCTATTCTAGTAGTGGAACGTACTTTACTAAGTTAGCAAAAAGTACCTTGGTTATGTAACAGTGAAGTTCTTTGCTGCCACTAATATCTTTTTCCTGTTACAGTAGAAACACTTATTATTACTAAAGAATATTTTCTACCGCGGCAAAGTGCTTGCCTGCAACCATGAACAAGGTTTTCATAAGTTTTTTTTTTAATTACTGCTGGAATGAATTTGGCTGTTATGAAAAAAATTAATCTGTGCAAGTTGTTTTATTAATTATTATTGAAAACCAACCTAATGTCAAAAGTCACGTAACAGCATGGTTGGCAAAAGGAGCGTAGTTATTTATGTGCGCTGGTCTAATAGAAAACGCGACGTCAGATATAATTTTACAAGTCCTATATGATTAGCGCTCCATGTAGCGGTAGACTATGTGCGCTGGCCTAATAGGAAACGCGATGGGAGATATAATTTAGGATTAGGATTAGCGCTCCATGTAGCGGTAACCATATAGGAAACGGAAAAATGCTGCCGGTGCAACGTGGTGGCTTAGTTGGTTAGAGCGTAGCACCGGCAATGCTGAGGACGCGGGTTCGAATCCCGCTCAAGACCAAAATTTTTAATCCTCCAATTTTCCTTAACGTTCTCTTCACTCTCAATTTCCACGCTATTCGGTTGTTGTAACCGACAAAACTTCATTCCTTTCAAAGAATGTTTTATTTTATGATGTGTTTACATAACTTTGTGTTTAAACTGTCTGCAAAATGTTCCCAGTGGCTCTACAATAATTCTAAAAAGTAGGCGAGTTTAAATGTTCTCAATGACTCTATACTAGATGTCAAAAAAAAATGTGCAATATTTACCAGAACCTTGGGCGTCGAGATGAGAGATTAATTTTTTCTCGAACCTTCGAGACAAGACAAGAGAGAGCGTATTCTCATTTCGCCTAGCGGCATCACTACTTGTTGAAAAGTCTTCTCCTTAATTTATCGCCAGATAAAATCGATTTGGACAATATCATCTTTGTGCCTTTCTAATAACTTCATAATTATTTTTATATGGTGTGTTTAAAATCGAAGTTATCACATTGCTATTGTTCTAGGTGCACATCAAAAGATTGCTGATTTCATGAATTTCTGTGTAATTCCTTGAACATGATATTACAATACTAAACCTTCAAACTCTAAATACTTTCACACTTTCTCAGTCCACATGGGGTCTCAAATTGTCTCAATTAGGTATACCTGAGCAAGTCAAAAACACTTACGCACCCCCTCCCGAAAAAAAAAGGGAGAAACGCAATTTGAACCGACAAACACATAACTATACAAAAAAACGAATTCCAAAGTCCATAATGTATGGGAATTACGCCTACAAAAAAATACAATAAGAGAAGTCACCCCCTGCGGCGTCCATTTTGCCTATTTCTATGAAGTCTAACGGGCTTAGATCCGACTGTTCAGGTGACCATAAATAATTTTGGTCAAATAAATCAGATGCTTTGATGTTGAATCGTGTGCAAATGATGCTTGCATGACTCAAAAGTTTAGTTTCTCGAGAAAAAAAATTAAGTATTTTCGGTTACCATCCAAAATTTTATAGTGTTTAAATTGTTTTTAAGATTAAAGTGAATCAGAGCTACATTACCGAAACCAATTTAAATAACTCTTAAGAGCTGTATACTATTGAAACCTTTCAGAGAAATAATTACTGATAATTTTAAAAGTTTTATAGGGATTCTATTTTAGATTCGGGAAAAATCGATAATTACCTAAAGTATTAGGTGATTACTTAAAACCATATAAAATTTTAAATAGGTATAGGATTTTTCATGGGTGAGCTGTTTTGAAAAACCGGATAAGTACGTGATTTTTTTTATGTTAAGTTGATGATTCATTTGAAAAATATGCGAAATATTATTCAGCTATCATAATTCTATAGGTATAAGTACTTGTGAAATGAAAAGAACCAAATGGCTACAAATTGATCAATCAAAGAACTATTGGAATTGTTGAAATTTCATCAAGAAGAACTTTTCTTTTTTGGGTTTTTCCCCCCAGTTTAAGTAGAATAGACTTTTCACATACAAAATTCCAATATTTATGCCTCATACTTTCCAAAAATTTCAGATAGGTTTGACTGGTTGACCCGCTCAGAGCAGTAATATGGATGTCACAATAATTAAAAACACCCATCAGATATGCTACCGGAATATTGAGGTGTTTGTTTAGTTTTTATTATCTTATATATTTATCTTGTTGAATACATAAACAAAAACTGATTTAAAAATTCTGACAATAGACTTTTGTACTTTACTGCTGGGTGACGACAAGGTAATAATAGTTGAAGATGTGGAAATTTTAAATATTTTGATTAGATTAACAAACCAAATTGCATTTACCTATATAAAGTTTATTGTTTTTTACAACCACTTTAACCTAGATACATAGTATTGACATCTAAGAAGGAAATGAAATATACCAATTACTCGTTAATACATTTGGTTAACACTATTAACACTCATATTGTTTCACATTTTGAGTAAGTCTTAATCACCAGAACAAACACAGACAAAAGAGCAATCAATTTGTTACTCTTTAACTTTCGAACAAAAATTATAAGTTATGCGGCCGAGCAAATATTATGCAAAACACTGTTTAGTGTTAATGATTTGATGACTGGAAACTGGATAGATTATTAATTAAAACATTTTACTAAAACTTTACATAAATATGTATATTCTTAAGCTGTACCTTTCACAAATCGTTAACGCTAAATTTAAAACTTTAATACACCTGTAAAAACAAAACGACAATAATATTTGTCCGACAATGCTCAAAGTACTTCCAGATGAAAAGGAAAAGTGAAAATTCGTGGGAGCGGTATATGAGGAAAAATTCCAAACACATAAAACAGGTACAAAACGGTCAAGATGTAATCTCGGAACGAATAACATTTCTGCACTTGGCCCGACAACGACAAGCCACACAAGAAGCCTCTCAAGCTTAGCTGTTAAATAGACAAGTGCTTCTTAAATTCCGCTAATGAAGTTCTTATAACTTCTATGCTAATTAAGGTGGATCTGCCAAGAAGGAAGGAGTACGTCAGGTAGAGTTATTCTTTATGGTACAGTTTTTCACTGTGAATGTGTGAAGTTTTAATTATTTTCTAGATTTCTAGGTAGAAGTATTGAAATTATTTTTCATTTTTGCAGAAAAAATAAGTGTTATATAATTTACCTCTGTTTTTCTGATTTTATTATGTAGTCTATGAAAACACGCAACTCCGTTTCTCATACCAAAAGGGATTCTTCGGAACTGATATAATTTACCATCTGCCTCAAAAGCAGTATACTGCTTTTCGTCGTCAGGTATGGGAACTTGGTGATACGCACTTTGTAAATCTATAGTACTGAAAATCTTGAACTTCGCTCTGATTTCATTATGTAGTCTATTACTCGCTGAAAACACACAACTCCGTTTGTCACACCGAAAGGGATTCTTCGGAACTGATATAATTTACCATCTGCCTCAAAAGCAGTATACTGCTTTTCGTCGTCAGGTATGGGAACTTGGTGATACGCACTTTGTAAATCTATAGTACTGAAAATCTTGAACTTCGCTCTGATTTTATTATGTTGTCTATTACCCGCTGAAAACACGCAACTCCGTTTGTCACACCAAAAGGTATTCTTAGGAACTGATATAATTTACCATCTGCCTCAAAAGCAGTATACTGCTTTTCGTCGTCACGTATGGGTACTTGGGATACGGACTTTGTAAATCTATAGTACTGAAAATCTTGAATTTCGCTCTGATTTTAGTATGTAGTCTATTACCCGATGAAAATACGCAACTCCGTTTGTCATACCAAAAGGGATTCTTCGGAACTGATATAAATTACCATCTGCCTCAAAAGCAGTATACTGCTTTTTGTCGTCACGTATGGGAACTTGGTGATACGCACTTTGTAAATCTATAGTACTGAAAATCTTGAATTTCGCTCTAATTTTATAATGTAGTCTATTACCCGCTGAAATCACGCAACTCCGTTTGTCATGCCAAAAGGGATTCTTCGGAACTGAGATAATTCACCATCTGTCTCAAAAGCAGTATACTGCTTTTCGTCGTCACGTATGGGTACTTGGTGATACGCACTTTGTAAATCTATAGTACTGAAAATCTTGAATCGCGCTCTGATTTTATTATGTAGTCTATTACCCGCTGGAAACACGCAACTCCGTTTGTCACACCAAAAGGGATTCTTCGGAACTGATATAATTTACCATCTGCCTCAAAAGCAGTATACTGCTTTTCGTCGTCACGTATGGGTACTTGGGATACGGACTTTGTTAATCTATAGTACTGAAAATCTTGAATTTCGCTCTGATTTTATTACGTAGTCTATTACCCGATGAAAACACGCAACTCCGTTCGTCACACCAAAAGGGATTCTCCGGAACTGATATAATTTACCATCTGCCTCAAAAGCAGTATACTGCTTTTCGTCGTCACGTATGGGTACTTGGGATACGGACTTTGTTAATCTATAGTACTGAAAATCTTGAATTTCGCTCTGATTTTAGTATGTAGTCTATTACCCGATGAAAATACGCAACTCCGTTTGTCATACCAAAAGGGATTCTTAGGAACTGATATAATTTACCATCTGCCTCAAAAGCAGTATACTGCTTTTTGTCGTCACGTATGGGAACTTGGTGATACGCACTTTGTAAATCTATAGTACTGAAAATCTTGAATTTCGCTCTAATTTTATAATGTAGTCTATTACCCGCTGAAATCACGCAACTCCGTTTGTCATGCCAAAAGGGATTCTTCGGAACTGAGATAATTCACCATCTGTCTCAAAAGCAGTATACTGCTTTTCGTCGTCACGTATGGGTACTTGGTGATACGCACTTTGTAAATCTATAGTACTGAAAATCTTGAATCGCGCTCTGATTTTATTATGTAGTCTATTACCCGCTGGAAACACGCAACTCCGTTTGTCACACCAAAAGGGATTCTTCGGAACTGATATAATTTTCCATCTGCTTCAAAAGCAGTATACTGCTTTTCATCGTCACGTATGGGAACTTGGTAATACGCACTTTGTAAATCTATAGTACTGAAAATCTTGAATTTCGCTCTGATTTTATTATATAGTCTATTAGCCGCTAAAAACTCGCAACGCCGTATGTTACACCAAAAGGGATTCTTCGGAACTGACATAATTTACCATCTGCCTCAAAAGCAGTATACTGCTTTTCGTCGTCACGTATGGGAATTTGGTGATACGCACTTTGTAAGTCTATAATACTGAAAATCTTGAATTTCGCTCTGATTTTATTATGTAGTCGTCTATCACCCGCTGAAAACACGCAACTCCGTTTGTCACACCAAAAGAGATTCCTCGGAACTGACATAATTTACCATCTGCCTCAAAAGCAGTATACTGCTTTTTGTCGTCAAGTATGGGAATTTGGCGATACGCACTTTGTAAATCTATACTACTGGACATCTTGAATTTTGCTCTGATTTTATTATGTAGTCTATTACCTGCTGAAAATACGCAAGTCCGTTTGTCATACCAAAAAGGATTCTTCGAAACTGATATAATTTACCTTCTGCCTCAAAAGTAGTATACTGCTTTTCGTCGTCACGTATGGGAAATTGGTGATACGCACTTTGTAAATCTATAGTACTGAAAATCTTGAATTTCGCCACAGCACGAACAATATCTTCAATATTGGGCAGATGATAAGCATCTAAATATGTAAACCTGTTATAATAAATAAACAATGATGAAAAACTAATGGCAATGATAAATATGATAAAAATTAATACTGGTAACAAAAACTATATACTATATACAGAAGATGTTAAAAGTAGAAAGTATTTGCCACAACTGAAATTGGCAAAACTGGCTCAAATATGTCTTTTTTCAATACAGCATATTCGCACATATATTGGGCTCTCTCGTACGAGGTTTGTAGTTTGTAGAGATGTAGTACCCAAGAAATGAAAAAATTGAGATACTCTATGAGACTCATTTTCATCTTCAACTTATCATCCATCATTGGATGTAGGCCTTTCCTGATCCTGAGCATCATCATTATCATATTCATTGTCTTCATAGCAATTTCCCTGAGCTCAGATCAAGGCAGTTTTGTATTCTTCAGGGAGTCCTAGTATGTGCCCTCTATTTTCTCAAATTTTTCTCCAAACCCTATAATTTTTTTAAGTTTCATCATCAATCTGATGCTTGCTGCTTACAGTTTACTAGTGTTTTGGGCTTTCCAATCTGAATTAAGTTCCAAATTTTTCTCTACTTACTTTTTTATTTTGTCACAGCTTCTTTGGCAGCTTCAACAAAAATGTATCATGGCTATAAAAGCAAGCAACTTTGTCCTTAATGTTAGCAAAATTGCCAGAAAGCATCAATTGCAATAGAGTGGACATCTCTATTCTTTATTCGGTAATGTTATCAAATAAAATCACTTAAAATTGTTTAGAGTTAATGAAGAATACTATGTATTTTGTTTATCCAATAACGTTAAATTTGTTTTGATTACAATCTCAAAGAAAAATAAGTTAAGTAGTACCGACCCGCCGTTTTGCGAATGTCCATCTCGTGTTAACTGGTCATCCATTCCACTTCATATTTTCAAGCGGTTTATGTACCGAGATAAGCTGGTGTTTAGTCTTGACCAATTAAAGATCGGCCAGGAGATTACCGATTGCCGGCTTAATTGACCCTAGAATTTTAATATTTATGCAAAATTAATTTATAGGAAAAAATGCATAATTCGAGGTTAAATATACAGGATAATATTGAGGAAGTCACTTTTTTGCAAATGTGTTTTGTATAGGGCCACCCAAACATATTTTGACAAATTGTCCAAAAACGCTTAGCATAAATTTGAATACCTGAAATTGAATTCCCGGTGTTACGTCAATATAATAATATGCGTATGGTCACCATAACCGAGAGAGAAAGACATTTTATTAATAATTAACCAACGAGTATTAATGTTTTACATATTTTCAAGTAATAAATTACTTGGCTTTATTGCTTTGCTGTATTTGGAGTCGACTTTTAGAGGTAGCCAATGGTTTGGATGACATTGTAGTACTGTGTGTCTAAAACTAATTTATTCCTCGTTAATTACTTGTCACTGAAAAAACTTAAGTACTGGACAAGGTATGTGTATAATGCGTCTACTAAAATATTAACTTTTTGTTTCAAAATGTTTCTTTTAATTTTTTTTATTTACGTTTTTTGTTTCTTCATTCTTTGATTTTACTCCATTTGTTTAGTAATGTTACTTTTACGGGTTCGCAGATAAGTGAGACTACTTTTCGAACTTTTATAACTACTCTACACTCCGAACTACTCCAAATAAAGCTTATACGGCACGAATATTTTCGAACGTGGTTATTTAGTTCCTGACTTTACAGTTTACTGCACTTGTCGTACGTCCATCAGAACTGATCCTTACGCGGTGCGCACCGGGGCTTTTATAGTTATGTGCGTCCTTCTCTAACACGCTCGAATTTTCGTGATTCAGTTCATCTTGAAAATGTGACATCATCCAGATATACCATGCACGTTTCCCAAGTCAGTCCTCGTAAAACTAACTCCATCAGTCTTTCAAAAGTGGCAGGTGCATTGCATAATCCAAACGGCATGACGTTAAATTGATATAGGTCGTTTCCTGTAGTAAATCCGGTCTTCTCTTTATCCTCTTTATTAAGTTTTACCTGCTTATATCCACCTATCAAGTCCATGATTGAAAACCAGTTGGATCCTGATCGGGTGTTAGGGGTATCTTCAATCCGGGGTAATGGATAGCTGTCTTTCTTCGTAACGTCATTCAACCTTCTATAATCCACAAAAAACCTGGTAGAACCATCCTTTCTCGTAACTAGTACGACCGGCGATGACCATGAACTATTAGATACTTCTATGATGTCCTTTAGTATTTCCTTTAGCATTTCCTTAAGCAACTCTTCGTGGTGGTTGGCGAATGGGTGTAGCACTTCCTGTGTTGATGCGATGATCTACCAAATCAGTTCGTCCAGTAATTTTATCTTGCACAAAAACACCAGCAGTTTCTGCACAAAGTCAACAGCTTTCTTCTTTTCTTGCTGGCCTATGTAATTCCAACTCTTTTCAAACTTCTCCAGAAGCTCTATTGATAAATGTTCTTCATTTGACATAGGTTCTTTCTTTGCGTATCTGACTTCTCGTATAGTTGGGTCTACATCTGCCAATGACGTCTCCTTTCTTCAATGGCACACGGTTTGTTGTTAGATTGGCCACTCTCACTGGAAAAACATTGTTGGAATTCACTAAGCAATATGCCACAAGTATTCCATTCTGCATATTTCCTGTTGGTTCCACGATCATGGTGTCTAGCTGTTTTTCTAGGTGTGCCCGCACATTCGACTCACTATTTCCAGGAATTCGTGTATCTTCATCAACGATTATTCTAATTTGACAGTCTTTATTTGACGGTGATGAGAAGAGTATTTCTTCGTTGCCCACTCTTAACATTTTATTTTTAAAGTCCACTGATAGGGAATCAAAGGTTTCTAGGACATCCACTCCCAATATAAATGTATCCACTATGTCAACAACTATCATTTCTACCTTAAGTTCGGTGCTGCCTATTCCCGATGTTACGATGGTCTCTCCAAAAATATTTATCAAATCTCCCTTGGCTGTTTCTAGCAGTGGTTTATTTCTCAACATCATTACAGAATCCTCGGGGGCGAACCACTGATCCTGATGCCCCTGTGTCTGGCCGTTGAGGGTGTCTTGGGCAACGAGACTTTCACAATTCTTCTTGATGAAGAACACCCCCATTTTGGGGGCGCGAGAATCGGTGGTCGGCAGCATTCGCCCCTTTACACTGGCGAGGTGGCGTTTCCCTGATGATGTCTGGAACCACCTTGTTCCTCCGCTTCACGATCTCCTGAGCGGGAACGTCGCCTACAGTTTCTGCTAACATGTCCTTCTCGGCCGCAGTTGTAACATTTGATCTGTTTTCTGGCTGTTGGTTCTTGGTCTAACTTCGCGCAGAATTCCTGAAACAGCGCCTCCAGTTTTAGGAACATATCTGCGTCTGAGTTTGGGCGATCCTCTGCTATCTTCACTTCCCTGATCTTGCTTCTTCGCTTTAGGGCGGGTACTATAAAACCACTTTGAAAGTTAACTGAAAGTTAACTTCTGGAATTACATGAGAAGTAACGTCATTCCAGAAGTTAACTTTTAGTTGTTCTGTCAAAATAGTTTTATAATACCCGCCATTAAAGAGGCATTTTTGGCAGCTCTTTAATAGTCAGTTCTCTTCATGCAGTGATTGAGACTTCATCTCGCCTGTCTGTCCCGTTCTCTGCGCTAGAGACAAGCAACAGCTCTCCCCTCATTTGTACGACAGAAATGCTGTGACATGTACCCGGCACTTTGGAGCGCGTATTAGGTTGGCAACGTTCTGATGTGGGTCACCTTGCCATATGGATCGCTTTATGCGGCTGACAGACGAACTTCTCAGAGTGTTGTTGTGCGAGCTACCTCATAGGTACGAAGATAGAAGAGAGAGAGCCACCGATACATCTTCCAATGCATGGACAACGGTGTCAGCTAAGGTGTTATGCCTACTCATTCTCAGTGCTTGTTGCAGGTCTGTATCTTTTACTCCATCGATAATGTACTGTTCAATGAAGTCTTGTGGATACGCCAATCTCACCATTCTCTCGATGACGCTACTAAATTCCTGCAGTGTCTCAGATGGACATTGGCCTCTGCTTCTGAGTTGACTCTGGGTAGACTTGACTGAGATACCTCAGCTCTAAGGCTCCTACAACAGCTGCATAATCACTTTGTTTTGCTTCGGGAATATTTTGAAGAATTTCAAGCGCCTTTTCTCGTAGTGCAAGTACCAATGATGTTGCTTTACAGTTTACTGCACTTGTACGTCAATTAGAACTGATCCCTACACGGTGCGCACCGGGGCTTTTATAGTAATGTGCGTCTTTCTCTAATACGCTCGAAATTTCGTGATTCAGTTCATCTTGAAAATAGTCGAATTTTCTGGCTTCTTTAACTGGTAATACAGGGGGCAATCAAAAAGTACGAGTGGCGGGTTTATAACAGTAATAATTATTTATTTAAATTTTGTTTTGCTTTCAATTTCTCAATATGTATTCCCAATGAAAACAATCACAATGATTGTCTAGACTTTAAGTCAGATTCAAGTAGCGAATGAATACAAGTACATTCTAATTAACCGATATCTAATTACATTAAACCCGAAACGCATTTTTTTAATATCCTTGCTCTTTGGATGGCAAGTTTATCTTGACACATTGTAATGTATTATATCAGTACCTTACACCTACGTTTTATAAATATAAATGGAAAATTAATATATTGTTTATCCAAAACCACAAAAAAAAAGACGTATAGGCCAGGGACCCAAAGTATAGGTCAGGGACCCAAACGATAAAAAAAAATCCGCATGGTTCCAAGAGATAGTGTAACTCTTGGAATAAACATGTGTGCAATATTTGGTTGTATCAATTAGTCATTTTATCTTTTGGATTAATTTCCTGTATGTTGTCGCACGACAGAAAACAGTGTGTCATAATAATAAATTAATAATAATTTTTTGACGTGAATTTGTCTTAATGTTCTTAAGCAAAAGCAAAAGGGATGATCAAAACACTAAAAGCAAAAAAGACATATACATAATAGTAAAAAATAAATAAAACGAGAAAACAAGACGACTTAATATAGATAATGATAATGAGGTAGTAAATTTCAAATAAAACCACCACAGAGAAAATATACGAGAGCATAATAATTCTCCTAAACAAGATTAAATTTAATGGTTTGGCGCCCGAGTTTATCATGATACTTAAGTAGTTGAGTTGCCATAAGCTGGGACACTTCTTTTGATGAAATCTTTTAACTTGATTTAAGCTGTCATGATACTACTTTATTAAACAACGAGTTAATAGAGAAAGAAGAAGGAACAATACAAAGAATAATAATTGAAATATTCTCCTTATCTATAGTAGGGGTAGTTTGGAATAGTGCACCTTCAACAGTATTTTAGTTATCTTGGTCTCTAGTTAAACACAATAATTATTAAGGAAACTAATAAAAAATCAAATAACACAACTCTCTACATTGAAATTCGTGGGACTGTTTTATTTTTATAGTGACGACAAAAATGACTTTGTCGGCGCCTATATAAAGACCTAATAATTATGCTAAACAGAATAATATTTTCAGCTCGCTTCGATCACTACATTTTATTGGCGAACCCGCTAAATTATTCCAAATCTGTCCGCACCATTCGTGATGAATTTGTATCAAGTGATTTTTGAAGGCATGTTTTAAGTACCTATGTAACTACATGAGAATTTTACTGATTCATTTTTAGATAATTGAATAAGTCCTTCGTTTGAACACTTATTTTTTGGCCCTGAAGTAGGTAATGGGTTGAAAAAAGGCTTCTCCATCAGACCAATCTACATAAACAGCAATACAGATCCAAATGGCTGGTGGTTATTTATACCTCAAAATGTTAAAATGTATTCTAATATTTTGTATACCAGCCAGGTATTTCTATATAAAAACCCTTTTTTTTATAGTGATTTAGCTCCACTTAGGATTATAACTTAATTTTTATGGTTCTGAATCCGATAGGTACCGCTTCTTCTGTCGGTCTTAAAAAGACGTGCTAAAATCCAATGATTATTGGTAGCTGTAATAGGTACCAATTTAACCGTACCACCACCGGGTATCTTAGAAGACGATTTACCTGGAATTGAGTTACAACCTTTAAAGTTTTTGGGTGGCCTGATTCCGTTTTTCATTTCAATAAATCACGGTGAAGGTGATGGCTAAATTGGTCCATATTTCTTTGATTTTATGGGGATGGATTTTTTTAGTCAATTTTAATTATCTTTTTTCAGTTTAAAGTCATTAAATCACTCAGTAGATTTGCAGATTAAGCAAAAATTGGGAAGATCTTGGTGTAGGTTTCGTGTTTGCGTTAATAAATCGAAAATTAATTTCATCCACGGATTTTTGTTGCCAAATAGACACATAAATCTGAAACTTGAAGATCGTTCGATGCATGCAAATGACCCGAACTGTTGAAGCAATAAAATTTATACGAGTATCGGATTTTGGTGTTTACCATAAAGTACCATCGCTTTCGGGAAGAAAGAAAGAATGAAATATATGTTGATGAGGAATGTTGTCTTTTTCGATTTTATTGTGTAAATGAGTGTCTCCTCCGTGTGTGGGATGCACTTATATGGCGGTACCGAGATGTAAGTACTGCACCTTAATGCGTGCGTGTATTCAAATTAAATAGATAAACATGTGAAAATGTTTAGCTGGGATTTTAGCATTATTGTAATGTATTTTACACGATTTGGGATCTGAAGTCATTTAAAATCTTTTCGAAGTGGATTGTAGTATTTTTGGATTGGTCAAAGGTAAATGAGCCTTACAAAGTAGATTTTGTAGAACTGATTCACAAAATTCTAAACGCATAAACCCTCTTGCCCTTATGTAAAAATCCAGATCCAGAAGAGTTTAGAAAGCCCAAATTGAAATCGTTTTACAAAAATACTTAGTGTATTATACAGGGTGTTTGGCGGAGGGTTAGCCAAACTTGGTGGGCGTATAGATAGGCCCATTTCGAAGCTATTTTTACACTTGTGGCCTTAAGTTCCCCTTTTTTTTATCATTGCTTTCGTATTGTTCACAAGATTTTTTTTAAAACGGACCTTTTAACTTCTGGAACTTTTTTTAAATGTTTATGAGAATGTTTTTTTCGTGTGTTTTTAGTCTGCAGGGTATCCTTGATCTTGATGAAAATTCTTGAGAATAATACAAAAGCAATGATATAGAAAAAACGGGGATTTCAAGGGCACTGGTATATTGATAAAATATCTTCGAAATGGGCCTATCTATACACCCACCAAGTTTGGCTAACCCTCCGCCAAACACCCTGTATGTTTGCTCTTATAGGTGTAAACTAGTTAGCTCCGGTAGTACATTTGTGAAGCAGACTGAAAGATTTCTTTTTTTTTATAAAAAAAAAATTCTGTATTGAGACGATACTTCCTCATAAGTCTTTTACATGGTGCCGAGATATCAACACAACGTGGGCTATTATGTTATTAGGTGACAGGGTAGGCGCCTATTAGAAACATTAAGATCGTTTTGCTCTCAACACATGTCCCGCATTGTAATTGAGAGGATACTTTATAGCGATGTTGACGCGATTCGTGGAAATGATAGAAGTCACGCTATAGCATATCTAGTTTCGATTGGTGAAATTCCTGCAGGAGTTTAGTACACATTAGTTGAAAAGAGACAAAAACTAAAGAGATGATTTGACATGGATCCTTGGTTTGTTGATTCTTTTCAGTTGGTAGTCACTTGATGAAGATCTGTCTTTGGTTAAAATGTGAATTCTGAAAATGCTCATAAGCAAGTCGTTGTAGCTTACCATCTATACATAGCTTATGTCCACTCGCTGGTCCTCTACCTATTATCTTACTCTTCAGTCAATGTTTCCATAAGTGCCGGAATTTCAAAATTACTATGGGGGCTTCGGCTCGAAAAATTAACATAAGTAGAAATAATTAGATAGACAGGACTAAGCTACTAGACAAATTTGCAGGAAGTGATCCTTACAACAGTAGCAACTTTGCCGCAAACGCTGCAGGAATATTTGGGTCTTTTCACATTTTTGGGACTTCTAATGATGAGGGCAAGCGGCAATGCGGCCATTTCAACAAATTTTGATGAAAATTTATAGTGGAACATTAATAATATGGACTGAAATCAACACACTTCCTCGCTATGATGCCTCGCTTTCATTCAAAACAAATTGAAAAAAACTCAACTTATGGCACGAAACAAACTTATAAATAAGCTAATGGCATGGCCAAAAAATGAACTACCTATATATAGGTTTGACAGGTCAACACAGGTCAATTTTAATGCAATAGAATGAAATGTCTAGAAAAACTCTAAGGTTGAATAGAGAACAAGAGAACGAAAGATTTCCCCCGTTCTACCTCCAGCATTCCCAGAGCTCTATGGTCACCTTGTTGTTGTCTCCCTCCGCTTCGCGACAGGAGGCAAACCACATCTCATTCTTAAATCTAATACTTTTTTCCCTTGTATTTATAATGAATAACTATTATTGATGGGATGTTCCATCTTTCGGTGTTAAAGTTTATCAACATATTGGGATATAAAATATCATCCATAACTCTTTAGAATGTAACCGGCGCGTTCTTCAAACCAAAAGGCATGCGCAAGAACTCATGATGCCCGTTTTCTGTGCTGAATACGGGTTTTTCGATGTTGTTTTCATGCATCTGGATCTGATGGAAGCTCCTAGCTAAATCTAAGGTAGTGGAATACTGACAGCGTCTCAGCTTCTTCAAGAGATCCGTTATGTTGGGTAATGGGTTTGTCATCTAAGCTTTTTGTATTAAGGCCCCTAAAATTTACTTTACTGTTTGTCAAAGTGAGTATAGCAAAAAACACACAAGTTTGATATAAAAATAAATAGTTAGGAATGTTAGGATTAGTCACCCACTACATACAATGCCAAAATCACTATGGGGACTCCGCCCCCATACCAAATTCACTACGGAGGCCCAAGCCCCTGTTGCACCCATGGCTCCGGCGCCTATGAATGTTTCAATTTTCAAGGCCATGCAGTTTCCTCCATTTTCTCATAATATATGACTTATTCATTGTAGGTTGCTGCCAGTGACTGGAAATCATGGTTTCTTGTCCATTGACAGATATTATAAAGCCATCATGGTCTCTTCATTCCCTCTTCGATTTTGCCCTGAGAAATGAGGCGTTGAACACTATATCGTTTCACAATGTTTTCACTTCATATGTCCGAATTCTTCCCGATCTTGTAGTTCACCCCTTTATTTCTTGTATGATGGTCCTATACGAAATCTTAGCAGCCACATTCCAAAACATCAATTTGTTAATAAACGTTCATGTGAGTGCTTTATCTATATCTAAGTTCAAAAGTAATATCTTGGGTTTTCAGCTCTAAAAAAGTTGTTCTATCTTGCTCTAAGTATTCTGTTTTCAATTTGGGGTGGGTCGGTGGGTCACACAACGTCTCAAACATTTGAATTCGCTGTCCATCAAGGTTGGAGCGAAGCCGATTTCTTGGAATGTTTCGAAAATCATCAATGGTGAGTTGTTGGTATGAGTTTTCCATAATTCCAGTAATTTGCGGAACCTAACTCCATCTTGTTCGTTCCTGATATGATATCAGTGTCTTCTTACACAGTAGGTGAGTTCGGCTTGGCAAAACGTAGTTGGAGCGGATAAAGAGCAGTTTCATAGTCACGTGATCACAGAGTGAAAAGAGTAAAATGGTCAAGTCGAACGCATTAGGAGCAAACATGTTTTTTTGCGGATATTTTGGGGAGCAATACAATTTTTTCTACCAGGAGGCAACCAAGCCCTAAGCAAAAAATATCTTCTTTGAAATCTTTAGGTTAGCATCGTTAGGATAGTGAATTATCGGAAACACCGTCTTTTGGAAATATAGCAAGTGCGCATGCCCGCT
Organism: Ceutorhynchus assimilis; assembly: GCA_917834065.1. NCBI lineage: Eukaryota > Metazoa > Arthropoda > Insecta > Coleoptera > Curculionidae > Ceutorhynchus > Ceutorhynchus assimilis. Next base: position 53,747,845 of record OU892279.1, read on the forward strand.
CCTCGAGTTTCATCTCGCAAGGTAGTGCTTGTGGAGTTAACTCTTTCCACTCTACTTGGCTGTACCCGAATGAGGAGCTTGCACTATTTGCTTCAGTGGCGTGACCCGAACGATTTTGAAGTGAAAAGAGTTAAATGAATCAAAAGAGTTGCCAAGCCGAACTCACCTATCATAGGAAGTCCACTGAGACAAGCTTCCCTCAAGGTTCACATTAAAATGACAGCTATAGTTAACGCCCACCGGATGAAGGCTGCTAAATATGGCAAGAAACATCCGGCAACCACGACTGTGGACTATATAAAGCTTACCGACCTGATGGACAATAACATAATGTAAGTAACCCATAATGGCAGGAAGGAACCTCAATTTATACTGTCAATTATCGGAACCCTCGAAATACAGAATGGGACACATATAAAGCTGACCTGGAGTACAGTCTGCCGAACATCAGGAAGACAATAAGAGACACTGAAGACTTGGTAGATAACTAGTGATAGAGACAAAACCACTGTCATCTGTCTTTTTGACACGTTTCGTTACACACGAATGCCTTTCGGCTTACGAAATGCACCCTCGACATTCCAGAGGCTGATTGACAGATTCCGTTCTGGCCTTCAGAATCTGAACATACTCGAATCGTTTGAATCCCAAGTATCTACAGCAAGTATTTGACCATCTACGAATATTCAAACTGAAACTAAAAGGATAGCTTTCCCTGTACTTCTGTTACGTACATTGGTCATGTGATCTCACCTCAAGGTATCACCCTAAATCCAGATAAGATAACTACGATGTCCAAGATATCGCCTCCCCGAAACGTCAAAAAACTACTGTCGTTCTTGCAGACGTGTTTCTGGTGTAGAAGCTTTATCCAGAATTTTTTGGAAATAGGCAGACCTTTGACGTTGCTCACAGAGAAGAAAGCTACGTGGATTTGGGGCCGGAGGGGCGGAGAGTGCCCTGGTGGAACGAGAGCCTTGTAAAGTTAAGCTAGAACAGAATTCAATAAAGCCGCGAGAACCGGGCAGTGGGAAACATACAGAACCACGTTAAAAAAGTTCAAGAAAGAGCTGAGGGGATCCCAGAGGAGGTCTTGGAGGAAGTACGGTGAGGATATAGAAAGTACTCAAGATTATGCTAGACTACGAAGAACTCTGTCAAGGGACCCGAAGACAACAATCAAATCACTCAAGAATAACCTTGGGGGAAGAGACAGCTAGGGAACTCCTGAGAACCCACTTTCCCGGCTCAAAGATAGTTGCTCAGACTCAGTGGACATGAAATGAGCCTCAACTTCGAAAAGCATCCAGGAACGACTGGCTGACCTCGAAGATAGTAGTCAACTATGAAAAAAATCAAATGGGTATAAACACCCCTACCCCATAAGTCAACAGGGACAGATGGGATCTATCCCGTAATGTTACAGAACGGAACTGAATTTGCAAACAGGATACTATGTAACATTCTAAGAAGTAGTCTAGCCTTTGGCTATATACCAAAGGCTTGGAGGCGCATAAGGGTATCGTTCATACTAAAACCTGAAACGGAACAGGACAGGACACGGCGAAGTCCCTAAGACACTGGAAAAACTTGTGGATAGGCATATTAAGGACGGTGTTTTGGCAAACAGACCACTACCCCAGACCAATATGCGTATCGGACAGGGATGTCAACAGAAACAGGGCTTCACCAGCTGATCAGCATAGTGGAGGCCACCCTGGGTGTGGATCATGTGGATCCACTCTATGCTAAGAGAAAGAATGGTAGAAAACACCATCGCAGAAAAGACACTGACAGTCATGGTGTAGGGGATTCCTACAAGGGCGGTGTATTATCCCCACTCCTGTGGAATCCAGTAGGACACGACCTGCTTATGAGCTGATGACATAGTCATCATCTCACGGATTTCAATTCTACAGTTACGGAGCGAATGCAAGACGCTTTAGACCGAAAAACAAGATGGGTGGATAGGGAAGGGCTCAACATTAGTCCCAACAAATCTATCATCCTGGCACTTATCCGAAACCATAAAATACAAGACCTGGGATCATGATGGTCAAACCTATCTTGTACCGGAGCAGGGGTATACCTTGCCAACTATAGCAATCACTATGAACTGGGAAGACATGCCTCTGTTTTTCAAGCAGAGGTACACGCTGTACTTCAATGCGCAGCGGAGAACAAGGAAAGAGCCATAGCAGGCAGATCCTTATAATGGCTGATAGTCAAGTGGCCCTGAATGTCCTTTCGAGCCAGTGTCATCAAGACTAGTATGGGAATGCCAAGAAGCACTCAGGGCCCTGGCGGATCAGAAAAAAGGCAATGACAAACCAAGAAGAGACAAGACTTATCTGGCCAGAACCGGCTCAAGGGATACCAAAAAGTATCACCAGAAACCACATCAAAGACTGGATTCATAAAGAACATCGGAGACACTGGACAACTTCCAGGCAGAATCATGGTAGGAAATTCATCAACCAACCATGCAGCAAAAGGGCCGCAGAACTGCTACAAATGAGCAGGAGCCGAATGAGAACCACAACGGGATTCTTGACTTTCCACACACCAGCAAAGGTCCACGTGAACAGGATGAACCTGTACGATGGAGACCTGCTTAATTGCAAACTCTGCAATAAGGAACCCGAGCCAGCTAGACACATCCTGGTGAACTGCGAAGCACAGAAGACGCAGCATTTTCGGGCGACCAAATGTAGACCGTTAACAATAATGAAACACCATCCAGTAAAAGACCTGTAAAACCTCGTACAAGGCCCAAAAATACTGGAGAGGTTGGCATAAACCACACAGGCTTGAGTGTTGCATGGGGACAATAAGTTAGGCCTGGGACAAGGGGAAAAAAGCCTTTTAATCAATTCTAGTTTGTCCATTTATTTCTGCATGTTGTAGTAGATTAGTAGAATTGAACCATTGTTTTCTAATATCTTCTTCAGCAGTGATGTTGGAAATTGACCTGTTGAGATGTTTCCTTTTTCATCGTCCCTGAGTAGCTTATGGTTAGCCCTGCCCTTCTATAGGTCCGTTTTCTCCTCGAGCAAACTAGGTTGTGGTTAGATTCAACATTGTATTGACTTTAGATGCAGTTACAGTTCTGAAAACTGTGGTTGATTGTAGTGTACCTACTCATAATTATGGAAGACAAGATCATTAAAGAAAATGATAATCACTGCAAGAATACAAAGACTCAAAAAACATAGGTACGATATTGACGTCGATAAGGAAATTGATAAAAATATCTAGGAACAAAATAAATCCGACAACATCGGCACTGAAAATTAAGATGTACAAGTTCATCTAAGTAGGATTTTAAGTAACCGGTGCGGTTAAACGGCAAAGAAGTATCGCCTGGTAGGCGCGACGGAATCAATTTTTTTTCCACAAAATGTATCTGCTTTCATCCATGGCGTCTTCTGACGATAGGTCTGGCGAAATGAGTATCAAAATCGGTACAACAATTTGCGCCACCACAAACGAGTGTCCGGCTATCGTGTGGGTGAGATGCTGTACGCGGGTGTTACCATCATCATTGGAATGCAAAAAATTCATCATCAATTAAGGTATGATCGCTTTTATCTCAAAACTGTTTACTTGATTAGAATTCAGGGCTAGGTACCTATCAGTAATTTTTTTTTCAGGAAATAATTTAATACCACCTGAACAGCATTGACCCAGATTCGTCAGTAGTTGTTGCTTGCAAATAATGGAAATTTTTATTGTTATCGAGAATTATTATAAGTTTTCTCAGGAAAAATTCTTTTGAGTGACGCTTTTAGATATCTAAATGGTTGGAAATTTGTTTTGCGAAATATGCCTTGGATATTCTTATCCGTTCATCGGTATAAATTGATACCATTCCTTAAGATCATGGTATTAGTACTTTTGACGTTTGTGTCTGCACTGCTTGATGCATATTTTTTATAGCAAATTGATTTACTTTATGTAAGTAGCTATTAACTCTGGCATTGAATATTTAGAATATATTGTTATGATAAGTTCATGAATGATATAAGTCCTAATCTGGAATGTTCGAGTCATTTATGGATTTTCTTTGCTGATTATTGAACCAGTTCGATGAACTTTAAATCGATCCATTATCTTTATTATAACTAGACAAGTCATCAACTCCAGGAAGAACAATTCGTATTTCGTTACGAAGGTCTGAAACTCCTTATCGGCACGTATAATAGGACATTACCAACAACTTTTATTTTGTCGACATCAAAAGTCTAATTACGTTTATTTTGAATAGGTTTTTTGCAGTTTTATCGCGCCTAGCCCTCATGAACCTGGCAACAGGTTTATGTTCGGTTTAACTTTACGATTTAGCTGATTGGCCTAATGTGCTGCAATATCGGATAAATGTTCATACGATAACGAAGAATTTTTAAACAATTTAAATTTATGGTTACCTACCTTTGTAACTGTATGAAATTATGCATTTTTTTTTTGGACTCTGCTACACCCTGTATGCAGATTATTGAAAGCGGCAGTTATCTAAAACAAAATAAACAAACATATTAATTCAATTAGTGAGTTTTAATTTGCTGAAAGTCGATACTATTTTGCAATAAGCGGTGTCGATGCAGATATTGAATATCATAATATTTTATTTTATTAAGAATCTTTGCATAGTTTTACGTTATTGTAAATAATTTTTAGCAGATTTTTTAATTTGTATATTTTTTGTTACAGAAAATTAAAGCTACCAGTAAAGGCGTTTCAAGCACTCATACTTATTATGGTAAGTTTAACTTTCTTTATAAATATTTAATAATGTTTTTCTAACGTTTGTGTTATAATATTTACTTATATGAATTTATATTGTGATGATTAGCGATATAGCAAAAATTGCAAAAAAATGACTAAAGCCAGCAAAATATCTGTGTATTTTTTCGTGTTTTTCTACATGTATATATATACAGGGTGTTCCTAAATATCATTCATGTACATACGAAAGGGGATGATTCTTTGTTTTTTCAGGGGTCATGCCGTCTTTTCTGCCCCTTAACTGTTTCGCGGTGCGCAGCTGGTCGATTCTGAGTAACAAAATGATTTTTCTACATTATTTAGAAACTTTTTATTCTCTTGTAGTTTTTTCGTATCACCAATCCTTATCGAGAAATATCAATAAATCTTTTCTACCTACAGTGTCGACAATAGAGGTCCCGCAGCCATATTCTTGCTTATTTTCAATAGGAATCTAGAGGTGAGACACCCCTCGCCGCCATATTCTTGCTCATTTTCAATATGAATACATTAAAATTTCAACACCCTGTAGATCGGTAACGAAGCGTTTGCGGACCTATGTTCATTGAAAATTTTAGTCACAAAATATACCAAAGAATCACCCCCTTCCGCTTGTACATGATATTTAGGAACACCCTGTATATATGGAAGAAATACACGAATGTAAAGCGGAAATATTAGCCGTGTATTTACAGCTTGTCATGTGAATAAATTCATGAATTTATACTTGCATTATGTAGAAATATGGGGAAAAATACACAGAATAATGCGGGCTTTAGATTTGTTTAAATAATTATATATCTACAGTGTGTCCACTTAAGTTCGCAGCAGATGGAAAACTTTTTAATTATCAATTTATAAATATATATTATAAAAGTTTCTGCTTCTTGAAAAAATAGTATTAAACTATTAAAACTTGAAATAGCATATTATACTTGAACAATAACCTATCATATAAAGTTAGAATTTGTAAGAATATCCACTTTTTGTCAATTTGCCTTTCAACAGGAATTAGTAATGTTACATTACCAAACTAATAACATAATGTGTCAAGTTATTCAAGTACAAATGAGTACCTATTCATTAATATGTTGTTCAAGTACAATACTAACCTGATTGACTCAGCTGTGAATTTTTCTCATTAGTTCAAAAATTACAGGTTTCAGGTGAGTGTCTTATTTGAACAGTTCAACAGTATATTGGTGAGTAGATGGCTGCGGAACTAGCTGCGCTCGTCCCGCAGAGGTCCACCCATAAGTTCCGCAATAATCCACTTATTTGTACTTGAACAATAACTTATTATATAAAGTCAGAATTTGTAAGATTATCCACTTTTTGTCAATTTGGCTTTTAATAGGAATTAGTAATGTTATTTTATCAAACTAGTAATATATTGTGACAAGTTATTCAAATACAAATGAGGGAATTGTTGCGAAACTTATGGGTGGACCTCTGCGGGACGAGCGCAGCGAGTTCCGCAGCCATCTATTTATCAATATGTTGTTCAAGTACAATACTAACCTGATTCACTCAGTTGTGAATTTTTTTCATTAGTTCAAAAACTACACGTTTTAGGTGAGTGTCTTATTTGAACACACAACAGTATATTGGTGAGTAGATGGCTGCGGAACTCGCTGCGCTCGTCCCGCAGAGGTCCACCCACAAAGTTCCGTAATGATCCACTTATTTGTACTTGGAAAATAACTTATTATATAAAGTCAGAATTTGTAAGATTATCCACTTTTTCTCAATTTGTCTTTTAATAGAAATTAGTAATGTTACTTTATCAAACTAGTAATATATTGTGACAAGTTATTCAAATACAAATGAGTGAATTTTTGCGAAACTTATGGGTGGGCCTCTGCGGGACGAGTGTAGCGAGTTCCGCAGCTATCTATTCATCAATATGTTGTTTAATTACGATACTAACCTAACTCACTCAAATGTGAGTTATCCTCATTAGTTTAAAAACTACACGTTTCAGGTGAATGTCTTACTTGAACAGTTCAACAGTATATTGGTGAGTAGATGGCTGCGGAACTCGCTGCGCTCGTCCCGCAGAGGTCCACCCATAAGTTCCGCAACAATCCACTTATTTACACTTGAAAAATAACTTATTAGGATAAAGTCAGAATTTGTAATATTATCCACTTTTTGTCAATTTGCCTTTTAATAGGAATTAGTAATGGTATTTTACCAAACTAGTAATATATTGTCACAAGTTATTCAAGTACAAACGAGTGGACTGTTGCGCAACTTATCAGTGGACCCAGCCATCTATTCACCAATATGTTGTTCAAGTACAATACTAATGTGAATTTTTCTCATTAGTTCAAAAACTACACGTTTCAGGTGAGTGTTTTTTTTGAACAGTTTAACAGTATATTGGTGAGTAGATGGTCCACCCATAAGTTCCGCAATAATCCACGTACAGGGTGGTCAGAAAATAGGAAAATATACAGGATTTTTGACAAAAGTAGAAAAAAAATGGCACGATACTATTTTTTAAGCCCTTAATAATTTTTTCCAGATTAGGCAAGTCATATTACAGTCAAAAAATATCTTTCGTTATCACCTGCCAAATTTGAAAAAAAAAAAATTGGAATGAGATTTTTGAGCTAAAAAAACGATTTTTTCTAAAACTTTGACGCCCTGTATCTCAGAAACTACGAATTTCCGAACACATGTTTATGGGAACTTTTTTTCTTAGAATATTGTAAGGAATCACATCCTGAAGTTACGAACCGTACTTAGGAAACACCCTGTATATTTTTTTATTTTTTGACCACCCTGTACATGCTATTTCAAGTTTAATTAATTTAATATTATTTTTTCAAGAAGCAGAAACTTTAAAAAGGAATAACTTTTTTTCGTAAAATTGATAATAAAAAAGTTCCCCATATGTTGCAAACTTAAGTGGACACACTGTATATACAGGGTTATTGGTAATTCGATACATACCTTAGGAAATGTGATAGGAGATGAAGTAGGGAGTAAAACAACATGCTTTATGCAAAACTCAATAGTTTTCGAGATCCAATGTTTCTGTTTTTCTTGAAAACATAGACCCAACTGCCTCAAAATTTAATTATCGAAAAATCTACAGTGCCTACATTTCATCAACACTATGTGTCTTATGATTGTATTAAAAGAAATCCGGAAAAATTTCTGTTATGGAAAAATCATCAGATGATATTTTCAAGAAAAACAGAAACATTGAAATACCTATCAAAAAAACTATAGAGTTTTGCATAGAGCATGTAAAGGTTAAATTTACTCCTTACCTCAACCCCTATTTAGGGAAAAATCTCTTTTATTTTTTTTGCGGGCTTAGGAAGCGTCGGGGCAAAAAACGCCTAGAGACATTTTCGAAGTATTTTTTAGTCCTCTATCTGATGGAAATTTCCATTTTTTCAAAATTCGGAAAATTAAAAGCAGGGCGCTTATACCCCATTACACGCACATTTTCAAAATTGGGGGGATATGGGCTAAAACCTTTCCGGTAAGTCATAAAGGGCTGAAACTTGAAATTTTAACTTTTTCAGATCCTTTTTACCTACATTTATCAACTGCCTCAAAATTCAATTATCGAAAAATCTGCAGTACAGTATGGGTCTTATGTTTGTATTAAAAGAAATCCGGAAAAATTTCTGTCATGGAAAAATCATCAGATGATGTTTTCATTGAAATACCTATCAAAAAAACTTTTTTTTTTTGCATAGAGCATGTAAAGGTTAAATTTACTCCTTACCTCAACCCCTATTTAGGGAAAAATCTTTTTTATTTTTTTTGCGGACTTAGGAAGCGTCGGGGCAAAAAACGCCTAGAGACATTTCCGAAGTATTTTTTGGTCCTCTATCTGATGGAAATTTAAATTTTTCAAAATTCGGAAAATTAAATGCAGGGCGCTTATAGGTACCCCATTACACGCACTTTTTCAAAATTGGGGGGATATGGGCTAAAACCTTTCTGGTAAGTCGTAAAGGGCTGAAACTTGAAATTTCAACTTTTTCAGACACCTTTCACCTACATTTACCAACTGCTTCAAAATTTAATTACCGAAAAATCTACAGTATCTACATTTCATCTATACTATGGGTCTTATGATTGTATTAAAAAAAAAAACGGAAAAAATTCTGTCATGGAAAAATCATCAGATGATGTTTTCAAGAATAACAGAAACATTGAAATACCTATCAAAAAAACTATGGAGTTTTGCATAGAGCATGTAAAGGTTAAATTTACTCCTCACCTCAACCCCTATCACATCTCCAAAGGAATGTTTCCAATTACCAATATACAATGCCAATAGGTAACCCTGTATATTAAAATAGTTATTTTTAACAAAAATTAAATCTATCTACCTTTCATATTAATAAAATGTGATTAGTGTCTAGCTCCTTCTTGTATATAAATCAAAACTAATCAAATGGGTACATAATTATTTTATTTATTTGCACTTATAGATTTTTCTTCAATCAATAAAAAATAAATAAATAGCCAACACGTTAAATGCTTTATGCGACCTCTTGAGTGTCAAGGATAACGACATACGATAATGATTTATATGCAAAAGAATGCTTGTTATTATGGTTTATCGTTGATGCAAAATTACTTCCTATACTACCTTAACTTGATTTTTCTGGTAGGGATAACACAACACTAAAACTATCAAAAAATAACATTTGAGATGTAGTTCTTTTAGAGACCTTTAAAAATTTAGACCACACATCCAGCTAATAAAGTTAATTAAATCATTAACAAAACGTCTATATTAAAAACCATAATATAGCAAATCAGTCAGTATCTTAAGACAAATTAGGTAATAAATACAGTCGCTTGCCTTGACTTTTGCGATAGGTACTACAAAGGTACCGATTAAATTTTTTAATTGGTTTATTAAAAATTGAAAAGTGATTTTGAATATTAAGTTATGGGTTAATTAATTTGGTTCCTGACTAAGAGGTGTGCCTGATCACTGCAGAACTAAACTAGGGCATCAATTTTTTTGTAAATTATGAATCTAGAATTTATCTAATTTAGTCTGACGACAAAATGGACCTTTGAAGGTGTATTTGGAAAAAACTTTATATTCTCCCTGAAAAACACATGGGCCAGTTTGGTCCAAACATTTTCAAAAACCATGAAAGTTTTTGGTTCCAAAAGTATATATAGCTTCAGCCCATAGATGTTTATCCGGAGTATCGTCGTCAGTAAGGGTGCAGCAAGAGAACAAGCACAAAATTATCCATTTTTCCATGTAAATCTCCATAAGAAAATCTAAGGTCCAAATTGCGGCTTTTACGACCATTTCCAGGTAGCCCCGCTCCCGTTCCTGCATCGACCGGCCGCCAAGACATCTCAACAACACCTCCAAGACATCTCAAAGACAATAATCATATCTCCAAAACATCTCAACAACACCTCAGAAACAATTCCAAGACATCTCAACAACACCTCCAAGACAACAATAACATCTCCAAGACATCTCAACAACCCCTCAAAGACAACTTCAAAATTTCTTAAACATGCTCACCTACATGAACCACTGTTGTTGTTGTTGTTGAGATGTCTTGGAATTGTCTTTGAGGTGTCTGGGAGATGTTGTTATTATCTTAGAGATATTGTTGAGATGTCTTGGAGTTGTCTTTGAGGTGTTGTTGAGATGTTTTGGAGATATTATTATTGTCTTTGAGAAGTCTTGGAGGTGTTGTTGAGATGTCTTGGCGACCGGTCGATGCAGACCTGGGCGCTGGAGGGGGCTACCTGGAAATGGTGTACAAGCCGCAATTTGGACCTTAGATTTTCTTATTTTGATTTACATGGGAAAATGAATGATTTTGTGCCCGATCTCTTGCTGGGCCTTTACTGTCGATCCATCCATCAGATTGCTATAGGTACAGCTATTTTTGTAAATCTTCATAAGAAAATGCTGCTTTGAAAGCAAACCCATTAGAGAAAGATGATTTCTCCCTAAATTATCATTCGATAATCATTTTGATTGTAGTACATGCCATATATTTCTTGGCGGAAGTTCTTGCGACCCGATAGAAAAACTTCAATTTTCAGATCCATTATTTCAGCGTTCAGGTCTCGTTTTATTAAAGATATTTCATTTCTTCATAGCTTCTCAGCTGTCCACTCGGCTGTTAGCATTTTTGAGGAGTTACCAATTATTTTCTTCGAGTGTCTTGCTCCAGGTGTAGAGCTAAGAAGTCGCTAACTGCCATCTTTATTACCTGCTCGAGAAATACTCGAAAAACTAAGTTGGAGGACGTGGCATCAAAAGTCATCCATCTGAAAATGGACATTCGCAGGACATAAAGATTATATGATGGTCACAGATGAGATTTGTCGAGCTCAAACTAACCACATCAATACAATGGAGACAAGTAACTAGTCAAAACATACTTCACTCGCGAGAATTAGGAGAGACTATTCATCCAAAAATGGATGATCACTGATTAGAAGACCTTCACGTATAGTCCGCCGTATGAAAGGGAAAGGACTGAAAAAATGCGACCGTTCGCATCTCGCCTTGTACGTGAACAAACATAACTCCGCCGCATTTTATTTGTGGTCTTTCGATTTTTTTTTCTCAAAAATTGACGTAAGTTATCAAAAATCTTAAGAAACTATAGTGTAGTATAACATACCCGGGTTCCGGATTCGTTCAGCAAGATTGGATGATGTGAATTTTCATTACCTTTTAAACAACAAAACCTCTGAAAAACGAAATGAGAAACAAATAGGACCTACGTTGTGGAAACTTACTCAATTTTACTTACTGAACATGCGCCCGACATAGCAAATATTTGGGAAATTTAAGGAAAGCTGACATATGTAAAAGAAACAAGAAATTTATGAAACGTCTACTTTATTATTGAAGTAAATCGTACCGTTCTTATTCTGGAACTAACGAGGGAAAAGAGCACGGCAGAGAAACCCTCGATCTACATTCCTCAAAAATCAAAACATGATAATTGTGAGTCATTAATTCAATAATTTAAGTCAATAAAGATTTAAATTAGGTACCGCTCCTGTTCTTGTGCTAAAATTTCAATTACACACACTACATTCAATCAACACTACCTATATTCAATACTGAAGAGTTTTTTTGTTAGTTAGCCAGTTTCCCAGCAGGTACTGAGGTCCCATACGGGAAGCTACTCAGCTATAGTTGTTTTTGAGCCAATATTGATTATTTCAATTTGCTAGGATATTCTCTCGTCAGGGTAGAAAAATGTTAGTTCAACAAGGCCCTAATGTACAGGGTGTTTCCTTATATTTTGACCCCTACCTACAGCTTTAGCTATACGAGGTAGAAAAAAACTTTAAAAATAAAAGTTATAGGGTTTTATGTCTATTATCTTTTGCAAATGTCAAAATGGGTGGATGACAGGTGCTAACTGTCACAATGGCAAACACTTGCATTTTTCAAATGGAACACCCTGGTTTTCCTCAATACATTCACCTATACTGTGAGATATTTTGTTTTCAATCACCGAAAACATTTTCTTTACTCTTCTCTGTTTTTGTTTTTATTTATTTTCATATATTCGTTTTTTCTTTTCAGGTAATTCTTAAACAGTGCAGTAGTCTCAGCCACAGTCACATGCGATGTTTCGGCCCGGTATCGAAGACGAAAGTCTATAACCATGACAATGGCTACGTGTACGTAAGCAATTCGAGCAGGCATCAGATAATGATCAGTGGAGGTGAGTTCTAAATTGAAAAAAATCATTTTTATCATAAGTCAAACATCGTCCCATAAACGGAAACAACTCTGTATACATATTTCGAATTCTACGCCTTTGCGCAGAATCGTGACTATGTAAATGTAAAATTTTGATAATTTGTTCTAGACATTGAGTACGGTCTCTACCAGATATCGACTCCTCTAAATCCCACCTGGAATGTAAAATATCGACACCACGGTCACAGGATGGAGGAGGAACCACCCCATTCGTTTTATTTATTCGACCCAAGAACTAGAAGGTTTCTCTGTTGGAAAAACGTAAATGGATCCATGATAAGCATGGTAAGTCATATTCAAAACTATTCATTTATTCACTTACTAAATTATTGTTTTACTTCAGGATTACAAAAACATCGAACAAAAGAAGCACTGGGACCTCTGTAAATTCATCGACCGTGTATCAGATGACAAACGATTCCTTGGAGCCTACGTGACGTTACAACTAGAAGGTCACCGAGGTACTACAATGCAATTTGACAAAAAAGGCCGGAATATATCCCACAAACGAATTCAAAAATGTATAAGAAAATTATCTCGAGAATCAGACGATATAAGGGTGAGACAAATAAAACGATGTATGGGGAGAAAACTGTATTTATTCAAATATCCTCCTGAAAAATCGCATGATTGTTGTAGCGAAGCGTTTGAAACTCTATGTAAGGGTAAAACCAGGCATATGCCCGAACTGAAAGATGCTTGTCGTAAAGCGAGAAGTTGTGCAGGATACCCGTAATTTATTAAAATTATTTGTCGCTAAAAGGTGTATGTATAATAAATTTAACGAATTTCAAATTTTTTTTTTCTGGGGCTTAAGCTTATATATCAATTTTACTAATAATAATAAATAATTCTAGTCTAAAATTAGCAATAAATAACCTTTTGAGCGATGACAATGTTGAAATTCTCGGTAAAACGCTGCTTGAATAGAGAACTCACAAAACATGTGTACTAATAATATAATAATATTTTTAAAATAAATATTAATTATAATTTTAGGCTTCACCCATTTATACGCTTATTATACTTAATGTCCGATAAAGTATTTTGCCGAAAATTTCTGTGGTTTTTAAAGATGGTCAAGAATTGGATAATGAAAACTTCCGGTTACCTTAACAATCATTTGTCAAGAAATATAAACTTTTTATGTAGTTACATAATAAAATTTAATATTTCTAAATGTTTAAATAGCAATTTTATTAGTTACCTATTCTTGATTCTTAAAGGACTATATTATAGTGTCAGTATTCTAATTGTATAAGCTTGGTGACTTACTAAGCTACTATTTCTACCAACCAGCATTCGTTTTTTTTTCTATATAACAAGCAATAGTAGCCTAAAAGTCCTTAAATGTATATGATTGTACAAATTATGACTAAAAAAAATATTTTATAACATACAACTTTAATTTATTTTTCTATCTTTTAATATTTTTCTTTTTGTAATTTTTATTTGATAAGTTATTTCAATTACACAGTTAATGAAGCGACATCTTGCATAAGCTTTAATAATCATTTTTTGAAAGACTTCATCCAGGTGTTGCTTTATAAAACTGGAAATGAGAGTTTTGTTTTACCTCTGTGAGGTACGTATTCTACATGTTTTTTTTTTTGTATATTTATTATTTATTTTTGTAAATATTCGTTGTACTACCGTTTGAAATGACACCTTATTATTTCATTTTAAACGATAGTTCTGTTATTAAACCTTAATAGACAAAAGTGTGTGCTGAGAAACTCACTTTTGTCCATTATCGTTTCTTCCATGTTTTAATGGACAATAGTACTAAGAGTACAGAACAAACGCTTTCAAGCAATGACTCCAATAACATTAAAACTCTTCTTAGAGGCGTTTTTTGAGTACACCCTGTATTAACATAAATGTACCAAATAGTTGGGCTATGTATGATGTACTAGAATATGATGCCTTTTGAAAATATTGCACCGTCTAAAAATGTTTATGAAAATTACATAAAATTTTTAGTGAAAATTGTTTTTCATTTAATAAGCCTCTATTGCATATTGAAATTGAAGAAAATTCTTGATAATGCAATATTTTCAGAATTAAATTGTTTTTTTTTTTTTTTTAATGTCGGAGACGCTTGATACGCGTGACTTACAGAAGATTTTTCCTTAAATCTAATTTTTCCCATGTATGATCAAAATGTTTTCTGTAAGCCTTCACGTGTGTATGTGTGTTAAATGGTAAACAAAATAATATTAATGTAACATGTAATTTTCTATGTAATTTTTTTTTTGTAATTATATCGCGGCCTCGCTCATGTATGTAATTCGATGTAAGATCTGTTGTAGAAATGTGTCCTTATATTTACATTCCAAATCAAATCACAATATTTACTGATGTCCGTTTGCAATAAAAAGAAGTCAGTAATTGATATTAATTTTGTTTTATTTATTTGGAATTAGTTTCATCATTTTCAGCATCAGGATAAATTGAAATTAAACTCTTCTGATATTAAAGAAACTACAATACTATCTAAGAAATGATACACATTTCTTCCTATGATATTTCCCAATGTAGCTCTTCAGTGATGTTGAAATGATAGCTTCTCTTCAAATTTTCAGCATTTTATTATTTCAGATCGTTCAACGATTTTTTGGTCAGTGGTAATATATTTGGTAAAGACATTTTCTATTTTTCGCCGATTGTTGATTTGTATTTCCACTCCATGGTTTTGCTCGTAACTCTATAGGTCACGATAGGACCTCTCTTTTGTCCCATCTTCATTGCTTTCTTGTTTATCGTAATATCTTCTTGAGAAACTGTTATTGATTTCCAGAATAATGTGAATTTTCTGGATGGATGTCTATGAAAAACTATTAGGTAAATCATATCACGTCTATCTTTGTCTGTCTCGATAATTAAATAACCCCAAAAGACATAACCAAACTTTTTGTTGCCACTTGCTACATGAACGAGTGCGTGTATATTTCTGAATCGCAGTATAATTTGGCCGCGCGTTTTATGTAAACCCATTATATGTATAGGTACTGCGTTTCAGACCGTTGAAGCAGAGTCGTGGTTTGAATCATGGTAGGTATCTATACATTGTATTTTCAAATTACACCTAACATAAAGACATAGTATCCTGCGAATGTGAGTATTGTCAGTCGTTTTTAATCTGACACTTTTCGTGTAAGGAGCAAGGGGGTGAAGCTTATGGGAGAAACAGGTGTGACGTCAGTTGACCATTGGCGTTCTAAGCCACCAGCTAACATTCTGGATTATACTATCAGATTTAAATCAATTCAATAAGTACAGTTCGTTTCTCGAGGGTTTATACTTTTGACACGTCATAACTGACACATTCAATTTTTTTGGCAAATTAAAATGAATGACTTCTGGCTTAAGAACCGACGAACGTTTCTGACGTCATTGCATTGATTTGTTTCAGTGATTTTCTATTTGTTAAAAAATGGAGGCAAATTATGTCAAAAGTATAATCCCTCGTGAAACAAAGTGTATTTTTATACCTTCCTTATGGAACATAATATCGTCTATAATACGAAGGTACAGCGTTATTGGTTGTAAATGTCACCCCCTTTATCTCTTGTATTTGACATTTTAGAAAGAAGTGTAACAAATAAAAGTTTTATGGTTGGAATTACATTTTTTGAAAAACTCACTTTTGCATATACAGGGTTTTTAGAAAAACTAGTCTTATTTTAAATGGAATTTTCTGTATATTATTAAATATTTGGATTCTTCGTAAAATTCTGAGCAGATTTCATGTGATATCCTATATCTAAGCTCAATTGTTTTGGAAATATTGACAGTTGAAAGTCAGTCAAAGTTGCAAAAAAGTCTATTTTGAACTGTCAATATTTCCAAAACAGGTAAATTCAAGTATAGGGCAAGATGGTTTGAGAGAGGTAGGTTGTCTGATAACTTTATGACGTCATCTGGATTGCTTCAACATAATGCAAATCCTCATGAGGCACCCCAGATGCGTTATCAAGTTACCCATTACCAGGCAATCTATTAACTTGAGGAACCTTGGGTAAAGGGTATATTACATGAAATCTGCTCAGACTTTTACGTAGAATCCGAATATTGGATAATATACAGGGTATTCCGTTCAAAATAAGAAAGCTGGACCACGACCAGCTTTTTTGAAACACTCTGTATATGCGAGAGTGAGTTTTTCAAAAAATTTAATATCATCCATAAAACTTTTATTTGGGACACTTTTTTCTAAAATGTCAATTAAAAAAGATAGAAGGGAGTGACATTTATAACCAAAAACCCTGTACCGAATGATTGTCTATATTTTGCACCCACACCTATCTCGGGTGCTTTCTTTTCAGAGCTTTGAAACCCCAGGCTTCGACGCCCTGGAACCCGTCAGTGCACGCTCTGAAAAGAACGGTAATTAAGGATCATATATAATGATCTGACACTGGTGACAGTTCGGACACTGGAGCTATAGAGCTTCGACGCCTCGCTGAGGCGTCAGCGGTGGGGATAGACGACCCCGGGGCTTAACGCCCCGATTAAAAAGAAAGGTTGTTTACATTTCAAAGTCGTGATACAGGGCGCCCTTGGGCGCCCAGGCACCTGAAAAGAAAGCAGCTCTCATCTATTTGAAGAGATACCGAGAAATGTCAAACGTGAAAGTCATAGACGCATAATTTCAAAATTACCATGGGGGCTCGAGCTCCAAAAATTATCAAAAGTAGAATTAATT
Organism: Ceutorhynchus assimilis; assembly: GCA_917834065.1. NCBI lineage: Eukaryota > Metazoa > Arthropoda > Insecta > Coleoptera > Curculionidae > Ceutorhynchus > Ceutorhynchus assimilis. The sequence continues at coordinate 53,765,073 of OU892279.1, forward strand.
ATACAGACAGGACTAGACTACTACACACATAGGCTGTAGACTCATTGAGAACTACAATATAGCTTATTAAAGTTACCTCTCCATAAGGCACCGTTTTTGAGAATATCGACTCGCAAAACTTCCATTACATTTTCAGAGAAATTTTAACTTTGACGGCTTATATCTCGGGGACAGAAACAACCTGGAATATGAATAAAAAAGAATTTTGTAGGTACCTAATTTATTGTTTTTTCGGAGGAAACGTGATTCGCGACAATCGGTTCGAAATCACTGAAGTTATAAGCGAAAAAGTAGAGCCGTTTCGAGTCCCCAAAATTTTCCAGGATCAAAATCTATTTTATTTGTTTCCGGGCTTACGAAGCGTCGGAGCGAAAAACACTATAGATATTTTCGACGTATTTTTGGCTCCTCTATCCGGCGGAATTTTTTATTTTTCAAAATTCGGAATAGTAAATGCAGGGCGTGTATGCACCTTTGCACGCCCTTTTCCAAAATTGGAAGCATAGGGGCTAAAACCCTTCCGGTAGGTCGGAGAGGGTTGAAACTTGGAATATCAACTTTTCTGGACCCCTTTCACCTATATTCCGAATTACATCCGAATCGACCAAAAAAATAATATTTAGGGGCCCCCAGAGGGATTTGCTTTCCAGGTAGAGGCCTACCGTATATTTTTCTCGATAAAACTCGTACCTACTCCACTAGATTCGTACCAAATTTCAGTTTGATAGGATCATCGAATTTTTGAATTTTTTTCCATGTTAAACTAAGTAAAAAATGCCAGTGTAGGTACATCATGATTATATTCATGTGATGTGAACATACCTATCATGAAAACAAACGAAGGAAATAATAATCACACAAATTTGATATAAAGCGTGATTCAAATTGAGTTTCCACATTGTAATATATACTACTTTTGTAATTAGTACTTTATTATATTAAGAAATTAGTGAGATAAATGTAATTATAAAAACATGTGTTTTATCTAGCCCCTGGCATTGACAACTGTGGCTTGTGACGCTTGGCTTGGCGGGACAGCTCCTAGCTGATCGGGAGTGGCTAAAGACAACTATCGGGAGTGGCTATAATCCTTCACATCCCCCTTTCTAAGAAATGAAAATTACTTAAAATTATAAATCCAACTTATTAGGTTTTTTAACCGTTCTACCATATGAAGTAACTTTTTGATTGTTTAGAAACATGGATTCACAATCAACAGAACTAGAAGATTCTAAGCTATTACTGTCACTGCTTGTAAAAATCTCATTTTCACTGTCAGAGTCTGAATGTACGCTTATATAACTATCGCTGTCATCTGCTACCTCTCTAACTGAATCAGTACTCTCACTATTCTCCCTTTGTCTTTCTAATTCTACAGGTACTTCTACTTCAACATTTTCAGATGGATTTTCTAAGTCTATAAAACATTTCTCTAATTTAACTTGTGGCAAACTACTATTTACATTTCCTGGCTTAGTATTCACAATCTCTCTATTTACAAATTTCAGAAACTTTCTGTTGCGGAACAGAACAGAACCATTCTCTAATTGGACTTTATAAACTCTGTCTCGAACTTGTTCTATTACTTTTCCTGGAGTCCATATAGAATTTGGTTTTGTTTGAATATAAACTGTTGAACCATTCAATAAAGGATTCAAATTCCTAGTACCTTTTTGATTATAATATTTCTTCTGTGCGTTCTGCCTTTTTTCAACTACAGCTTTATTATAATTATAGGGAATTTTAGGTTTTAAATCTTTATTAGTTAATGGCAAAATTGAGCGCAACTTTCTAGACATGAGTATTTCCGCTGGTGAAATATTTTCAAACATTGGTGTGGTTCTGTAAATTAATAAAGCCATATAAATGTCACTTTTCTCAAGTGCAATCTTTTTAAACATTTTTTTCGCAGTTTGGATATGTCGTTCTGACATTCCGTTGGATTGTGCATATGTAGGTGACGTCATATCGTGTGTGAATTCCCACTGTTCAGAAAAATGTTTAAATTCACTGGATGAAAATTGTGGGCCCCCGTCAGAAATGACAATTAGAGGTATCCCATGTCTGGCAAATATTGACTTTAAATGATTAATGATCACAACACTTGACATACTACTTTTTAAATCAGCGATTTCTACATATTTTGAGTAGTAGTCAATGACCAATAGATATTTTTGACCTTTAATTTCAAATATGTCGCAACCTATTTTATTCCACGGTATATTTGGAATGTCATGTGGTTTCATTGGTTCACTGTTTTGCGACTTTGCGAACGTTAGACAAGCATGGCATTGTGAAATTCTTTGCCGAATCTGATTATTCATACCTGGCCAAAATAAATGTTCTTGGGCAAGCTTTACACATTTATTGATTCCCAAATGACTGTAGTGTACACGACTTATCATTTCATTTCTTAAAGAGCTTGGTACAACTAAACAATTGCCCTTAAAAATGAGGTCATTTACAATAGTCAATTCACTTTTGTAAGGAAAATAAACTTTTAGACTATCTGACAACTTTTTGTTTGAATTTGGCCAACCACTTATTATGGTCTTTTTTAATTCTTTAAGGATAAAATCTTTTTCAGTCTCAATTTTAAACTGATTTATTTTTTGGGGTGTAGCATTTAATTCTAAATTTACAAGGCATACATGACATTCAATGTCATTATCCAATTCACTGCAAGAGTATTCTTTAAGATATGCCCTAGATAATGCATCGGCTAAGTAAAGGTCCTTACCTCTTTTATAACGAAGGTCTATATCGAATTTCTGCAACTGAAGCAGCATGCGTTGTAACCTAGCTGGGCACTTATTTAAGGGTTTTTTGAAAATTGCTACCAAAGGTAAATGATCGGTTTCGACAATCACCCTTTTACCAAAGACATATTGGTAGAACTTATCCAAACCAAAACAAATTGCAAATAACTCCTTCTCGATTTGTGCATAACGAGTTTGAGTATCTGTTAAGGCTCTTGACGCATACGCACATGGAAGATTGTTTTGAAGCAGCACGGCGCCTAGTCCAGCCTGAGAAGAGTCAACTGAAACAACTGTTTCTTTATTTAAATCAAAAAATTGTAAGACAGGCTGACTAGTTAGAAGTTGTTTAAATTCATTGAAAGCTGTTTCGTGCTGTTCGAGCCACAAAAACTCAACGTCTTTTTTCAATAGATCTCTCAAGGGTGCAGTTTTGTCTGAGAAATTTTTTATGAATTTACTAATGTAGGTTAACATACCCAATATGCGCTGTACATCCTGCTTACAGGTAGGTCTTGGCATTTCAGAAATTGCCCTAATTTTGGAATTATCAGGTTGTACTCCTTGAGAAGAAATAACATGTCCCATGTAATTTATTTGTTTTTTACCCAGCTTGCATTTACTTAAATTAAATTTAACATTACTGGATTTGGCAATATCTAAAACATGTTTCAATCTTTGGTCGTGCTCATCAGAAGTGCGACCCCAAATAACAATATCATCTATGTAGGTTTTTACACCCTCCATGTTGAAAATATCACCAAACCTTTTTTGGAAAACCTCTGGTGCAGATTTTATCCCATATGGTAGCCTTAAGTATTTATACCTACCAAATGGCGTTCCAAAAGTGCAAATATTTGAACTTTCTGCATCCAGGGGTATCATATGAAAACCACTTGTGGCATCTAATGTACTAAACACCATTGCTCCAGCTAACTCACTGGTAATTTCTTCAAAAGTAGGTATTTTGCAAAATTCTCGTTTTATAACCTTATTTAAGTCTTTTGGGTCTAAGCAAATACGAATCTTATCATTAGGCTTCCTAACTATGACTAATGCATTAACCCAATCTGAGGTACCCTCAACCTTTTCAATTATATTTTGTTTAACTAACTCATCTAAGCTCTCTTTTAGTTTTTCTTTCAAAGGTAAAGCTACTTTTCTGACAGGTTGCACAACTGGCTTTGCATTTGGTTCAAGCTCTATATGATAGGGTTCACTTACACAACCAATGCCCGAAAATACTTCACCATAGGATTTTATTAAATTACTGTATTTACTCTCTGCAGAATCAACTGTTTCAATTCTCTTTATTAAATTTAAATTTACAGAAGAAGTTAACCCCAAAATAGCAATTGATTTTGAGTTTGATTTTTGCTCTACCACAAAAAATTCAATTTTGTATTTATTATTATTTTTAAAAACAGGCAGAATACACTTACCTACAACCTCCAATGTTTCTCCAGTATAGGAACAAAGCTTGACATTAGTAGGCTCTAAAATCGAATCATTTAATCCTATCTTATTAAAAATACTTAATGGTAATATATTAGCCATAGCTCCTGAGTCTATTTTAAAATCTACAAAAGAATTTTCAATTTTAAGCTGTACATACCACTCTTCCTTATTTATTGCATTTACTTCTACTGTACCTATAAATAAAAAGTCTCCACTATTTTTATTTATGACATTCACAGATGTAGATGGCTCGTCTTGATGAATTTCATTAATTTTTGCATTTCTCTTTTTCCTACATACTGTCTCGAAATGATTTAGAGTCTTGCAGAAGTTACAACTCTTCCCATAGGCTGGGCATTTATTTAAAGCATGCGACTTACCACATTTAGTGCATGAATTTATCTTCTTGTTGAATTTTTTTTCTATATTATTTCTGTATTTAGACTTATGCAGGGCATCTATGTCCAGTAAATTATTACCCATTGCTGCACTACGTTCTTTGGAAGTTTCTATTATGATGCACAATTCTATAGCTTGCTGAAGAGATAGACTGTCATCCTGCAGTAGTTTTTCTCGCAGTCCTGCATTGGTAATTCCACAAATCAAAACTGTCTTTGTAAGGTCCTCCTGTAGGTCACCTAGTTTGCATTTACTAGCTAACTTCTTTATTTCTGTGACATACTGTTCCAATGTTTGTCCAGCTTGCTGTTTGCACGAAAAAAATTTATAACGCTCATACGTTAAGTTCTCCTTAGGAAGGAAATGAGTTTCGAATTTCTCTAAAAGCTTCTGTAATTTATTTTTTTCGTCATCTTCAAACTTGAAAGTCGAGTAAATTTTGAAGCCTTCTTCACCTATATAATGAAGGAGCTGTGCACATTGCGTTGCCTCCTGCTTCTTGTTTATCTCACTGGCCACGAGATAGTTTTCGAACCTATGTAATAAATACTACTTTTGTTATTAGATGGTACTTTATTTAATTAAGAAATTAGTGAGATAAATGTAATTATAAAAACATGTTTTATCTAGCCCCTGGCATTGACAACTGTGGCTTGTGACGCTTGGCTTGGCGGGACAGCTCCTAGCTGATCGGGAGTGGCTAAAGACAACTATCGGGAGTGGCTATAATCCTTCACACACATTACGGTCTAGAATATTTTTGAAACGCTATTGTATTTGTCAGCGGCAATGTGTGATTTCTTACCTAAAAACATGAACAAAATTATTAATGGAGCAATACACCCCGGAACAACGCGTTAAAATTATCCAAGCCTAGCCTATCATGCAAATGGCTGACGTGCTTTACGTGAATTTTTGGTGGGCAAAATCGACCCTTTGAGAGGACAATTTGAATTGGGGTCCAAAAATTAGAGGAAATTGGAGGATAATATGAAGATCTCTGGTTTCAACAGGATTGTGCCACCTGCGACACTACAGGTGAAAATAGACTTACTGCGCGAAAAGTTTCAAAGCCGCATCATTTCACGTAACGGCGACACCAATTGGTCGCCACGATCATGTGATTTAACTCCCGCAGATTTTTTTCTTTAAGGGTGTCCAGATTCTACAAGAATAAACCAAACACTATTGCAGAGCTGGAACAGGAAATTACACGCGAAATAGCCGGCATATATAGCCTGATTTGTGCCAAAAAGTCGTCGAAAATGTCGACAAATGGTTTATGTCATGTCATATCACCCGCGGCGGCCATTTACATGATATCATCTTTCATACCTAATTTTAATGAAATAAACTTTGAGTGAACATATTTTTTTCCTTTGATTTTTCAAGTTCTCCGGGTTTTTCAAAATATTCTTATGTGGAAATCCAAATTGAATCACCCTATTAAAATAAATAGTTAAGAACTCAATATTGTTCTACCTGTTCACTACATACAATACCTAGGACATTCGGCAAGGACATGGATAGAGGTTTCCTCATCCTCCAAACAAAATATGCACTCGGGGTCTTTTACGATCCCCATCAGGCTCAGATGTTTGCTGAGGTGACAGTGTCCCATGAGGAGACCTGTCAGTAACCTGGGCTGGGACTCTGTAACAAATAAAGATATTTTCTCTATCTCTATTGACGTCTCCTCTCTATTAATAATAATTAATAAACAAGACAGAAGAAGACAGCAAATGCCATAGCGATAGGGATAACGATCTCTATCCGCTACATAGTTCCAGCCCTGATGTCCTTGTTCTCCAACTCTAGAGCAGCCTTGGCATTATTGGGTTGCCAGGCTCCCAGCGAGAGTTTGGCCTGCCTCATTCCCGTGCAGCCTCTCCAGAGCTCCCCGGACTTGCGGAACATCGCTTCCTACAGAAGTCGAGTATGGTAGGCCTATCACCGGCTCCGGACCCATTGCTTAAGCTGCTGAACCCTGCCTGGCCAGACGATCAGCCTCCTCGTTTCCCGGAACATTAGAGTGTCCCGGTACCCAGATTTCACAAAGTCCATAGTGACTGTACTGTTCATGGTTTCTATTGCAGTAAAAACCGAGTCATACTGTTCCTTGAGGGTTAATTGAAGGTGGCAAACTTTCCACTTTTGACCCAATGCTTTCAAACTATCTAATTATATTATTAAAAATCTGAAAGTGGTCCTCTAGTTTTTCATTTCTTTTGTGTTAAGTGTCAGCAATCTTTTCTTCAGTGTACGTTTAGTAAAAACGCTTCTTCTTTGGAATACATTCTCTAAGGATTTTACCATGTCCTTGGTTGTTTTTGAATCCTTGAATATGTCTCAGTGTTTTGCAGTCACATTGCACAATGATGGATTTCGCCTTCGCATCTCTTGATTTGAAATCTGCTTTATCTCTATCTCCAGAGAAATCATCAATTGTATTTTCCAGTGTATTTTCTAGTTGTTTTTCCCCCAATAGTGCCCAAACTCTGAACTTAGGTACTGCTAATTTTAATTAGTCTTTACTCAACTGCAATATACCTCTTGTGTCTGGGCCCATAACCTGTAACGATTATTTTTGATGTTGGGAACTTGGGAATAATTAATTTGATGTATTCCGAATTGATAATCTAACATTTATTATTAACAAAGAACTTAACGTGGAACAAATAACGTGTCACATTGGCGGTATTTTCTTGACAACTTAAAAATAAGGTTATGTACACCAAACAAAAAACTAACTATTCTAATCATGAACATATGTTAGTACAAAACTACATCAAGGTTACTTGCTAAATTAGGAAATATTCTCAACATATTCAACTAATAAACAACAAACAGAAAAATAATAAGAAAAAAGGGACATGGTGTCAAGAAATGAACGACAAAATAAAAAAATTAAAAAAGGAAAATCTCATGGATAAAATTACTCCACAAATAATACAATCAATATCAGAATACATCGCACAACATCTGAAAGTTTTAATTAACAAATCTTTTGAATCAAGAATGTGTTGTGACGTTAATTGAATTTCTCAATATTGACTGAGTTATAAGTAATTTTGTGATCAAAATTTTCAGAAACTAAAAGTCATTTACATGTTTTTCAACATATAATAACTATCTGAGATCTGGTGTTAGAAAGCAAATAAGGATCATATTGCACTATTGTCAATATTTGTTTCTCCTATCTGCATTATTTTTATTCAGCTGCTCACTTTGACACAAGATTTTTCACCTTTTCCTAAAATCTCGGTCAAAATTACAAGATGTTACGTGCACCCACTCGTTCCCGAAGAATCAATTGTAGTTTTTCATTCATCGATGACTAAATTAGCATATTAATACTCTTATTTTCTTTTTTTACCCACTTATGAAATTATTTCCGGCAATGAGAATTTTTAAGTGTAGATAAATGTTTGAATAGTCAACGCCTATACAACCTAGTAAACAATTTATTGAAATAATTACAGTTTATTTGTTGACATATATCAGATAATCAATCGAGCAGAAAATCTAATGCCTGGCAGCAGTGTTAAATTTCTTTTGTTATAGGTAGGTACTGTTTTAGTTTATTTCATACAGGGTTGATAGAACTTCCATCGCATCTAGTTACTATTATTTTATATCCTCTACAAAAACCTTAGGTTGCAAACCCTAGATTGCAAACTTCTTTAAATAAAACAGTTGTTATTGTTCAGTTATTTGATTTATTATAAAGTGTTTCACACTGTATACCAAGTTGGAAACTTATCTGTCGCTTTCTATATTATAGCTTTTAAGAAAAGGGATAGAGTTTCATTTGTTTTGTTTTCGACCAGCATAAAGTTATTAACACTGCGTGTGGGATTGGTAAAGATAAATGTTTGTTTATCTGTGTGCTTGATGCTATATATTGACAAAGATAGATCTTTAAAGTAGGTATCATTGGCTCAAATTGAAATTTAGAACAAAAAACTAGTATAATGGAAGTTTAGGTTTATTTTAGTACAATAAAGATGTTTTGTGTTGAGAGCAATCATCGAAGATACTTCCCGCAGCTGCCAAAGAACTTTTTCAATTCAGCACATGCCAGAGAGGTGGATCCCAGCAAGCCAGCAGAAACAACAATCTTCGGCGTTTTAACGTCTTCATGGCTGACGCAGTAATTTATTACACATTGTTTATTTTATTGAGTCCCGCTGTAAAATTTAGGAATCATAAAGGCCAAACATAAAGCGCCTTTAATTGCGAAATCACTGAGAAGGCACTTAAAATGCGCACTACGAGAGGTGGCCGAGCATTTAAAGATAGCTGACGGTGTTATTACTGTTCTCGGGATGAATGCATGACATATTTTCCCTTCGTCGTTCTTGTCCGTTTTTATGCCACAGCCTGTACTTGCCATTAAGTGTGTCCATCGAGAAAAGTGGAATGGATGGAATAACTTGAATACTGCGAAAAGATTTTTTTTTTCGCATGATTCTTCGAAAGCACTTTATAAATAAGTAATAAAGACTGCATTCCATTTCACTGAAGCAAGCACGTGCAGAGAAGAAGGTAACCGTCAGTTTACGGAAATGTATATTGGTCAACCATAATGATGAGTTCAATTTGCTATAGAGTGGCGTCCAAATAGTGTCATAACTTTGACGTCCTATTACTCTACCATACACTGAATTATTCTGAGATTTGAAGTCGGATTATATGAGAACAATAACCGAGACCTAGGAGTGCACCCGACATTTTATAGCAAGCACTTTACTTGATCTAATAATACTGATAAACTGATATCTGCAATGAAGTTTCAATTGGCTTTAGAGACCAATTTAATCATATATTTAATTATTCTGGGATCAAAAATCAAAATCAAAAAAGAGATCAGCACTGCTACAATACAAACAACAACAAAAGGGTAATGATGCAATAATCTGTAAGGAAGTGGGTCCCTGATGGTAAAGTTCCCAATGGAAATAAAAATCCCAGGAGGTGTGAGTAGAGTGTTTTCACAGCTTTCAGACCAATATCCACGTGTAAACCCCCCTAAAGCATAGTCCATCATACCACTACCCATCTCCACTCTAAACCCCCTTCCGTAAAGCCCTCCATCAATCTATTTTCGAAAGGCTCCTACCCTGAGATGGCACTTTTTTTATATCCCTTTCCTTTTCCCCCACTTTCTTGAAAACTAAATAATATTGAACCAGTTTCGTCAATTTTGGGGTTGGCCTGGGTCAAATCCCCAAAATTTCAGATCAAAGGCGCCGCTGATCTAGAGATTTTCCCACGGTATCGAAAAACTTCCCAGGCTCAAATGCCCCCGGCTATCAGACCAATACCCACCTCTACTACGTAAACGGCCCACCAGGTTCACGAGCAAAATGTTATTATTGCAATAAAATTAATCCCATGGAGTTTAGAACACCATTGACCAATACAAATGCAGAAATTGTTCAAATATTCTTTAGCTTTTTGACGTAGTAGAGGTGGGTATTATTGCTCTGATAGCTGTGAGGTAGGCATTGGTCATAAACAGGTGCATTAATTTTATTGCAATAATAAACATTTTGCTTGTGAATCTGGTGGACCATTTACGTAAGTAGAGGTGGGTATTGGTGTAATAGCCGGGGGCACTTGAGCCTGGAAAGTTTTTCGATGCCGTGGGAAGATCTCTATATCGGCGGCGCCTTTAATTTGAGATTTTGGGGATTTGACCCCAGCGAACCCCAAAATTGACATTGACATACAAATGGAAGAATTGGTTAAATATTCCTTGGTTTTCAAGAAAGTGGAGGGATATAAGTAAGTGCCATCTCAGGGTAGGAGCCTTTTGAAAATAGATTAATGGAGGGCTTTACGGAAGGGGGTTTTAAGTGGAGGTGGGTAAAAGTGCCTCCTCAGGGTAGGAGCTTCACGGAAGGGGGCTTACAGTGGAGGTGGGTAGTGGTATGATGGCTGTGCTGGAGGGGGGTTTTTACGTGGGTATTGGTCTGATAGTTGAGAAAACACTCTACTGGTGTGTTGTCCTGAGGATGGTGCTATTCATAGAAGAAATACCATCTTCGTCCAAGACCAGATATACTGTTGACTTTTTCCACTGGAACTGGTAACTCCAGTACATAATGAACGTAGTGAATGAAAATAGTGAGTTTTGGGACAAAAATCAAACTCCTGGATTAAAAATTCACCGACGATTCGGCCTTATATTAGGCCTTCTTCAGGGCTCTCCTTCAAATCAGGAGCTTTCGTAAACACTTAACTCTAAAAACTCCACATTGTACATAATTGAAACTAAACAACACAGACTTAAATTGCGATAAGAGATTTTGACGACACCCTAGCAAGTTGCTAGGGTAGGTTGCCCTGAAGAAGGCCTAATATAAGGCCGAAACGTCGGTGAATTTTTAATCCAGGAGTTTGATTTTTGTCCTAAACCTCACTATTCTCATCCACTACTTCTAAACCAAGGACGCGAATATCTAAACCATAATGAACGTACTTACTCCACAGTCCAGTAAATTACTACATTTTTATGGTCTTTTTTCTACCCCACATAGTATATTATAGACAGTAATGGTAAGACTCAGAATAACCCATGAATCAATAGTTTGGTGTGGTGATCAAAAGTCGAACAGAGCAAAGCAACAATAGAGTTATCCAAACTTCAAAGATATTGGCTTGTCTGTGCATAATGGGTCAATGAGAAGCACTCCAACTGGGCCTTATTCTTGAAACAGGGAAGCAGCGTTCTCAGTGCGGCTATTCTTGACATCTCACTGAGAAAGTATTCCCCGATATTTGAGTGAAATTGGGTTGGTCTTATTCTTGAATTTCTCACATAAAAAACCCTGTGAGAAAAAAATGAGGTTAGATATCCGCAATTGAGTTGATTGTCATTGAAATCTTCGTTTTGATTGGTCAAAATTCTGAGCCGAAATTTGGCAATGGTGTCCCATTTTCATCTGACTTTCAAGCTCTCCTCAAACTCAAGAATACTGTTTTTTATGCAAATGGCTGTGAAACGAGGGGGGCACTCACTCTGTGTCACTCCCCGGGAGTACTCCTTCTCACCCGTTTCAAGAATAGCCGCACAGAAGAACGAGTGTTCTGTCTTTGTTAATTATATTATCATTTGCATATATTGAGAAAGACGGAACACTCGTTGTCCTGGGAACGCTGCTCCCCTGTTTCAAGAATAAGGATCCTGAGACCCGATTCTCGTTTCACAGAGTACAGCTCCCCAAGAGAACAAATTTCTGCAAACAGTCGTTCTATTGGGGAGCTCTACTCCCTGAGACGATAAATTGGTCCCTGCTGTTATGGAAACCATACACTTGATGTCATTATCAAAAGCTGAGGAAAGAATGGGGGCTACAAAGTCAATTGTGGCCAGAACTGGAATTCGAGACGACTATCCGGACATACTAGGATAACAAACATTGTTACAAAAGTCCAAGACCAGATGTACTGTTGACTTCTTTTACTGGAACTGGTAACTCCAGTACCTAATGAACTTACTTACTCCACATCACAGTAAATCACCACATTTCTATGTTCTTCCAAAAATACATAGACCTGACAATCCACTAGCAATAGCCATGGCCACTAAAAGAGCGGTGGAAGAGACATGCTTTTTTCTACCCCATAGCATATTATTGGATCTATACAGTAGTGGTAAGACCCAGAATAACCTATGGATCAATAGTTTGGTATGGTGATCAAAAGTTGAATAGACCAAAACAACAATAGAATTATCCAAACTTCAAAGATTGATTTCTCTGCATAATGGGTACAATGAGAAGCACTCCAACTGGGTCCTTATTCTTGAAAGAGGAAAGCAGCGTTTCGAGAAGAACGAATGTTCCATCTTTGTTACTTATATTATCAGTTGCATATCATTGAGAAAGACGGAACAGTCGTTCTCCTGGGAACGCTGCGCCCCTGTTTCAACAATAGGGATCCTGAGGCCCGATTCTCGTCTCACGGAGTAGAGATCCAGAGAGAACAAATTTTTTCGTTTTTATCATTTTCGTTTAATTTTCGATTACGTTGACAAGGACAAAACAGTCGTTCTATCGGGGATCTCGACTCCCTGAGACGAGAATCCGATCCCTGCTCTTATGGAAACCATATACTTGATATCATTATCAAAAGCTGAGGGAAGAATGGGGGCTACAGACTCAATTGTGGCCAGAACTGGAATCCGAGACATCCGGACATACCAGAATAATCAGCATTGTTGCAAACTCACTGTTTGAGATGAGTGATAACATGACCCTGAGAATAAACATTCACAAACTCTTTCAAGCCCGGATTATCTGGGTAAAAAAAACAGAAAACCCACTAGTTCAGAATGGAAAGCTACTTATGATACACTGATGGCTTCAAAACCGACAGTGAAATTATTGCTAGGATACCTATATGGCTTAACCCCAAGAGCAAAATGGCTTTCTCCACTGGGTAAGCATATCACCGTATTCCGAAATACATGCCTACGAGAAAATTTGAGGTGATGGTATGTACACAAGAATTTCACGATCTTTTCAAATAGCCCAATCAACTAATAAGCAATACAGAATCACATATAAAAATTGCTGCCAAAGGTTAGGTATGCCAAGACTTTGAAACAGTGTGCGCCTCCAGAATTGGTATGCCTATATACCCATCAGAAAACGCATAGTTGACGACGCAATAAGAATATAATAGAAGATAATCATACTCGGTATCAAGTGACCGCCCATGATTGCTTCCTACTGTAGGACTTTATACATTTCAGTCCAGGTCAATTATTGTTATGATGCTGACGTTCTTACGTACGTTGTAGCTGGATGTTGTCCACTGCTTCGAGTCTCCTCCAACCTTGTTCAGTTTTCTTTTTAGCTCTTTGTATTTAACGCTTCCACGCAATCTTAGCATCCACCTTGATACCAAAGTATTTTAACTTACTGAAGACAAGCATTGACATATTATCATCGGACTCAATAGGTATTTATGTTGGTAGGCAAATTGTATTGTCTTCTTTGGAATAGGAAAGCTCCTGCACCTTATCATTGATCTTCTGCAGCTTTCAGCTATTGTGTAGTAGGTATCTATTCCATCTACACTATCATGTACTATCACTACTATAATGTAGAGTATAACACTGAAACTGGTTAACTGGGAGCTTAAATGAAAGTCATTTACCTCCAAATACACAGACATAAGATAATTTTTGTCTCACCGTGTATATATCCCAAAAGGTCCATCAATGGGACAGCGTTAAGAGGTTAGACAAACAAAGACATATTAAAGAAAGGTGCACAAGCAAGAGTGTCTCGGAGTTATGTTAATTAGTTTTAATTTGTCCTTTTTGGCCAGATGCAGGCACCTACGTCTTTCTTTTTCAAAGTGGTTTAATAATCAAATAATAATTTTAAATCTTGACTATAATGTTTTCAAGATTTTTTGGTTAGGAGAAAAATGTCTACTGAAAATAAAACGTTTTTGTTTCCTTGAGTATAATTCCGACAAATTAAACCATTAAACTGAAGCATATTTATAAAAAATGATGTTCTTGGTTCAAGTAAGAAGCCTAACGAATCTTATCTGATTCAAACCTCCTACGTGATATCGACATAAAGATGTTATTAAAAGAAAAAATGCATGGGAAATAGGACAATTATTTTTTTTTATTTTAAAACTGACATGCATCCACTCCGAGATGGGTTTTCTGCAATTCAGTTTAGTGATGACGAAATTCAAACTAGATTTTTCTTGCCAAGTACCGTTGGGCCTATCTAAATTGCTAACAGAAAACTTTCTAGAAAATATAATGAAATCTTGTATCCTAAACAATAATTATATTTACCGACGGTACAAGATAAACAATATTCACTGAGGAAGTAGCAAACACTGTCAAGTCACAATGGGTTTTGAGCAAACAAGAAAACACCTTGAGGGTCTGAGCTATGGGTTTTGTAACCTGAAAGAAACAAAGAATGTAAAAATTTTATATTACTAACATTATTCAATTTTCTTCAATTCAATATCACATCCCTATATATTGAACGATAAAGATATAACATTGATGTGAAAAAGCGAGTTCTTCCTTATTTATATTTGAAACCAGTCAGTGGTTGTTAATAAGTTTTAAAAACATCCCGTATATTAAAATACACAGAGAAACAGGTTTGGAGTCCCATCATTGCAGTCCACTGGGGCGATCTATAACTCGAAAATCGCTGGGTATAGAGTTTTTATTTGACTGCTGAGCGATGCAACGTAATCGATTTTCTCAATAAGTTTCTGAGTTGAATAGTTTTTTTTGATTGAGATTTTGCTTGATAAATGTTCTTCATGGCATTAGAATTATGGAGCCAGTAAAAAAATCACTGTCAAATAATCTATGAAAAGAATTCAGCATATTATAATAATAGAGGTATAAGAAATTTATACGAATTTGGAAAAGTAGATGGTGTGTTTTTGAACATTGTCATATACAGTAAGCATATTATGTATAATAAATGAGAGGTTCCTGTTTTTTAACCATATGGAAAGAAAAATTTGTTACATGGTTCCAAACAGTGACGCTCAACGACACTTGACTGGAAAAATAAGCAAACTAAAAAAACAGTTTTTAATGGGTTGAAAATATTCAAATTAATTTGTTGTAAATAAGAGTGGTTGTCGGTGAGAGAGTGAGACCACCCATCGTCTTTAAATAAGCGCCTTCATGTTTAAACTGCTCGAGATTATAGTAATAACTCTGGAGGTTTCAGCGCCTTATAACATTGTTTTTAAGGCCGGATCGACAAATACAAGGTATCTTTATGTAGGTACCAAATGAAATAATGAGTTCCAGTCTAATTTTACCATTTAATATACATACTTCCCTTTTGGCCGGCTAGATTTTTCTATAAGGATCAAACTAAAATACAACACAACCATAGTTTTATTGATAACGTCATCACAACGTTAATAATATACCTAAATGAAATCTGTTATCTTCAGTGGGTTGAACGCCATTAGAATGCGAATCATGGACTTTAGTCAATTTTATACGGTTAGACAACGTTCGTCAGTAGGACATGGAAAAAAATGCAGTTGAAATTCTTTTTCCTCAATCATTATTCTTTTTAATTATACCAATTATCATCCCCCAAAAAGATATCCTCCCACTTTCGCCATAGCGATTCATCATCTTTTTCTTGGCTGCAACGGAAGTTTTTATTCTCTTCCGGACCTTTTTTCTTGTTCGTCTACGTCTGTATCTGTCAATTAAGTACACTCCCTCGACGAAAAATTTATAGATAGCGGTTTGGGCAATTTAACCCTCTTCGGGGGCATTTATTCGGTAATGACGAGCTGCCGAGTCGTAAATAAGTGGACCCTTGACAAACGTAATTGAGACTTTTGATGAATTTCAATTTTTGAATTGGCTTTTATGAGTTTTCGTGTCTGATTGGATTAAATTGACGGTTTGATAAGGGTAATAGAGAGTTGATGCATTTGACAGGAGTTATTGTACCTTTTCTTTGACTGGAATATTACATTTTCTTTTGCTTAGATGAAAAAGGAAGATAAATATAAATATGGCGAGTCTCGAACATTAGATGATGCTCTCCATTATATTTTTATCAAAGTGATAATCCAGGTATTCTTCACAGGTAAAAGAACTTCTCAAAGATACATTTTTTGGTCTATCAACCCTAAGTTCTTTCCACTGCTCACAATTTCATTGGGACTTTGCGATATCGAGACTTGGTGTAATACCAGTCCAGTCCAGAGACCCTTTTATTACCTTTTATTGTTTCAAAGAGTATTTAAAATTTGCGTGAAAGCGATAAACGTTTTCTTGACTTAAACAATAATTAATCAGTAATAAAATTCGAAAAGACCTACGAACAGACATTAAAACGGGCAAGACTCCATAAAAAGAATTAAAAGCTGCTAAAATCGGCGTTCACACGCAACCAGCCATCAGGTACCGCAGAAATAATAACGATAATTATTATTAAACGGCCGAACGATGGTTCGGCTTTCGTTATACCATCCATGGCCAGTGTGGGTGTGATGGGTTTCGCATTTTACAAGACCGACTTTAATATACGATGAAATAATGGACACACGCTGGCGCCACTCGATATTTTCTTTCGTTGTTTTTGCCTAGGACAACAGAAAAATTTTCGGTAAACTACCTACAGGAGTTTCTACCATTTAATCATCATCATCCAGTTTCAATAGTTTTTTGATCCTATGAGAAACACTTGCTAATGAATCTCTATGTGAGAATTCAATCCGGAGAACTAGCAACCAGCTTTTGTTAAGGTTCATGCCCTTTTCTTTTCTGTTGTTGTGGTGTTTCTGTATCTCTATAGCTTGTGGAATCTGGTGTAAAAATTTTTGCTCCTATCTAATTCTTGAGTCTGGTCGACACGAATGACATAGTTTGTTCGTGGTAACACGTGTAGGGCAATTGTTGATCTATCTATTTGTCCCTGCTGACTGTTACTTTTGTGCTCTTTGACCCTGGCGGTTGGTTGTTCCTACATAGTCACATTGTTACCCGCAAAACGCGGTTGAAAAGAAGATAATAAACTTTGAGGAAGTGAGACAATGAATGATCGGTAACTAAAAAAAAAAAAGAGAGGGTTGGTTGGTGGCTAAAATCTAGAAACGGGACTTCGCGTGAAGGGTTGCCGACTAGCTTCCAATTCGGAGAGGGGTGTGGACCAATTAAATAAATGAATATACAGCGCCACCTGCTTTCTCTGCAGAGAATTCGATAGACGCAAGCCGTTTCAAAAGCTGCTCTAGGATCCTTGACCGATCTTAGACTCTGGTGTTATTTTTGTTAGAATGGGCACCCTGATCAGTTATAAGTAAAAATAACCGTGGAACATGATACTCCTGTTTGTTTCCACATTAAACGTCGGCGGCATGATGATTCACGAATTTTCCTTACTAACCACTATAGCATCTTGTAATAGGACACATCGGACTTCACACTATGTACGCTAGATAGCTCCACCGATAACATCATAAAGTTGAAAAATTTGGAATTGGCCCTGTTCAAATCTTCGAAATTTCAGATCAAAGGCGACGCTGATCCAGAGATTTTCCCACGGTATCGAAAAATTTCCCAGGCTCTGGTGCCCCCATTAAATCGCGCGAAGAAGTATGTTTGTCCAGACTGCAAGAAAAATGTAACGAAAAATACGTTTAGTATAAAGTGTAGTGGTGATTGTGGTGAATATTTTTACGAGCAATGCACTGGGCTATCAAGGAAGTAGAGGTGGGCCAACCTGCGATTTTACTGCAGCTGTGACAAGACGTGGCTCCAGTCGTGTCACGGTGATAAATAAATAGCAGTGATTTTTTGGAACAGTTTAACCTTGATTGGCTTGTTGTTTTTGCAAATGTATCCTACCTTATCTACTTTCCTTCACTTTCTGACAAAAATGTCCAGATTTTATATGAGGTAAGTGACCAGAACTTTGGTTTGATCAAGTAGGCTTCAGAATGTTGGTTTTCCATTAAATTTTCCACTTTTCCAAGGCTTCTTTATTGTCCGTCGATTTTAATCTGATACTCGGACGGAATGTGAGCTGGTGGCTCCCTACATCAGAACACCAATGGTTACCTGACATCACACCTGTTTTTGCCATATGAAACACCCCCTCGCTCCTCATACGGAAAGTGTCATTTAAAAATCGACGAACAATAATCAGAAAAATTGAGTGCGGGGATTTAAATTTGCTTCAAATTTTCATCAAAAACTTCCATTTTTAGACTAAAATAGTACCTATCCTACTTTATCTCTGTCTTTGTCTTACTCACAATCAAATTATTAGTCGGCCATTTTGAAGTGTCGTTTTTACATTTTTATCAGGTTAGGTTTTCCTCGAATTTTCCACTTTTCTAGGGTTTTTTCAGTCGAAAAAACTGGTTTAAAGTATGAGGCTTTGAATTTTCTCCATTTTCTGCTAGAAATTTTCAGTTTTAGATCCATTAATTTACGGTCAAAAGGTAAGTGAGAAAAATTTATTGAAAAGCAAGTTTTTGAGGCCTCATTTAAGGAATTTCTAATTTAAAAATCGTTATTAATTAATTATTTGAGGGGTTTTTAATTAAATTACAAGTAAAACTCCATTTAAAATGATTTTTTTTGGAAGTTTTAATGTGGCAACACCGCTTGTAGCTAACTTCAAGTAGACCTTGTAATAAATGTTATTTGCCATTTTTGACAGTCGGCCATTTTCAATTGACGAGTTTACATTTTTATCCAGTTTTTCCTCGAATTTTCCGCTTTTCCAGGCCGTTTTCAATCGGGAAAACCATTTAGGCTTTAAGTTTTCTCCATTTTCCACCAAAAGTTTCCAGTTTTCCAATGGAGTAAGTGACCAAAACTTGGATTTTTCAAGTAGGCTTTGGAATGTTATTTTTCCATTGAATTTTCTACTTTTCCAGGGGTTTTTCAATTAGAAAAAGATGATTTTAAATGCAGGGCTTTAAATTTGCTTCATTTTTCCACCAAAAACTTTCATTTTTAGACTTAAATTGTTTCCTACTTTATCTCCCTCTTTGTTTTACTTACTATTAAATAGGTCTTGAAATGTCATTTTTATTGAAATTTATTAAAAATAAGATTCCAATTTTCGGAATTTATCATTTTATAAACATAATAATTATTTAAACATAACTATTTAAACAAACAAAACTATTTAAAATGTAATTTTTTTCTATTTAAGATGTGGCAACGTCGCATAATGTCATTTCCAGTTTTGACAGTCGGCCATTTTCGAATGTTTTTATCCAGTTCTTCCTCGAATTTTCCGCTATTCCAAGTTGTTTTAAATTAGAAAAACCGATTGAGAATACGATGCTTTGAATTTCCTTCATTTTGTGCCAAAAATTTTTCAGTTTTCCAATGGGGTAAGTGACAAAAACTCAAGTTTTATTAAGTAGACTCTGGATTGTCATTTTTACGGGGTTTTCGATCGGGAAAACCGAATTTAAGTACAAGGCTTTGAGTTTTCTACATTTTCATCCAAAAATTTCTAGTTTTAAATACGTAAATTAAACTGTGACAAGACGTGATTGCTCCAGTCGTGTCACGGTAACAAATAGCAGTGATTTTTTGGAGCAGTTCAAACTTGACTGGCCGTGCTGGTAATATATATGTATACAGTAGCGGATCTAACATGAAGCAAAGGACGCACTCTGCGTCGGCCCCCCAGAGCTGAGGGGCCCCCACACAACCAGATTCTAATGGCATTGATAAAAAAAATTAATAAAAAAAACACTCATGAATATGAAAAAAATCGAAAATTAAATTTTGAAAGTTACGGCAACGTTGTATACCTCTAAGGAATCCTGCTGTGTTCGACGCGATTTGGCAACCGCGGACGCGCGGGATGCATGTTTTACTTTTTTGATCTTTTCGTAAGTGGGGGTGGAGACTACTACATGTTATATTTCTTTTTGTTTGGATGGAAAGTTCCTGAATTTTTACAAATAATAATTTTTTTCGTTCAACTTGTTTTCATATTGTCTCATATGTTTTTACAGTCTAGCAAATTTAATTTTGCCGGCGACGTCTGAGGAGCGAAGAGCAGAAAAATGGTGGACACACATGGTGATTGGTGGGTTGTATCGTGAACCTTGTCAAACTTGTTTTTATAAAGGTAGCGATAATGGATTTGAATCATCTGCAGCCAATCGCATTATGGATGTACTATCAAAGAAGAGGAGTTGACACACCTGTCAATTTTTTGTCCGCATTCTTTTCTTCGGCAAATTTATATTTGCCTGACTTTTAATAAAGTTGTTTTTCAATTAGGCACTAGCATTAACCAAGGTTCCTAAAGTTGATAGGTTGCCTGGTAATGGGTAACTTGATGAGGCATCTGGGGTACCCTATGGAGATTTGCATTATGTTCAGGCATCCCGGATGACGTCATGAAGTTATCAGACAACCTACCTCTCTCAAATAAACTTGACGGCCGTTTTCGCCAACTACATATTTTAGGGAAGCCTTAAGTAGTATTCCTTAAAATAACAGTTTTCCTAAGTTTTCCATGGAGAAATATCAGTTTGAGGAATACTTATCGTTAAGGCTTCCCTAAAATAGTTGATGAAAACGGCCATGAGACAAACAAACGCTTTGTTTGTCCCCCTATCAAAAATGAGGTTATGTGTGTGACGTCAGCTATTGTCTCTAGCACCACAAGAAAAACACTAAAAAAAAAAATGATAGGGCCCCAAAATTTTTTTATGCGTCGGGCCCAAAGGTCCTAGGTCCGCCACTGTATGTATAAATGGTACATTACATAATCGCAGTTCGCCCAATTCACAGTCACGGCCGAGATAAATGTTCCAGTCTGCCCTCTGTAGTAGCAGTTTCTGTTTTGCGTCACCGCAATGTGATTTATAATAGTATTTTCATAATTCACTTTAAGTTGAGTTTAGTCGCGCTGTATCGGTTAGAGATCGAAGTGGCCGTGACAAAATGTCACTGCTACTTGAGTGGGACTGGAGCAAGCCGCGACTGTGACAGACGAGTAGCAGTGACAAAGTCACAGTTCGTGAAATCGCAACTCACCCTTACAAGGTAGCAATTTGAAGAGATTCTAAAGAAGGAACAACCAAATTGGAAATGTAAACATTGCAATGATGAAAGTGAGGTTAGTAGTGGAAGTGGTAGTGACTCACCCAGTGAGGAGGAAAGGAAAAATCAAAATACGCGGAAGTCTCCATCCGAATCCGAAGGTCACACTCGGGCAAACGGAATTCGGTAGCAAAGGCGAGGTCCGAAGTAGATGAAGAAGGAGTCAACCTAACCTTAAACTGGCACAAAAATAAACAACAGCTGCATGATTTGATGTCAAAAGCAAATCCAACAAATGGCGATTTAATGAACGTAGGATTCTCGGAATTTGAAAAGTTCCTGATGTATTATGGAGACTGCTTAGCTGAGCTTCAGAAAACTGTAAAAAATCTTACCAAGGAAAACGACAAGCTAAAGAAAGAACATAATAATATGGAAAATCGGCTCCAAACCTTGGAAAAAGAAGTGGAGAAACTCAACAAAAACAATGAAAGGGAGGAGTAAGAAGTATGGAGAAACAATATTGCGTTTCAGGGCTGCATACTACCAAAAAAAGCTGCGCAGAAGATATACACAAAATTTTAACAATTCTTAATGTAAGTGTACAAAAACAGGATTATAAAACTAAGAAATTTAGATTTATTATCCTAAAAAACCAAATTACTTCCATCGGAGAAACCTGGAAAACCAATTATTGTCACCTTTAGGAGCGAAGAACCTACAAAAACGATAATGGAAAGCAGAAAGCATGTTACCATGAAAAGATTCCAACATATGGGGAACAGCAACACAAGAATTTTCTTTAACGAAGACCTTTCAAAGGAGCAGAGACAGATATTTCACAGGGCAAGACAACTAAAAAATCAAGGATATATATGTCTGGTGCAAAGACGGCAGAATTTTCGTTCGCAAAGGAGATGGAAGTAAAATAATTTGCATCAGGGATATATCGCAAATTCAGAGCCTGGAGCAGGATCCAGCACAACATTGAATTCGTTTACCACTTGATTGATTCTTTAAAATATGGTTGTGAGAGTAAGAGATAAAGACTGTTATAAATTTAATGTATTGTACATGAATGCAAGATCCATTAAGAACAAGACAGATCAGATAGAATTAGTCTTAAAGAGCTTAAAGGTGAAAATTCATATTATACTTGCGAGTGAGACATGGTTAAGACCAGGAGAAGAAAAATTTGTTAATATACCGGATTACAATGCCTGCTATGTTATTAGAAACAAACACGGTGAAGCTGTAGGCCTTTTCATAGACAAAACGATCCCATTTAAAATAATAAAGGAACACAACTCAGACCTGTGGATGCTTACTGTAAATATTGTGGATGTTAAACTTAATGTTACGGCCCTGTACAAACCCCCGGACTATAAAATGAATGATTTTCTCCAAAAATATGAAAATTTTCTGGAAAGCGTTTCTGGTTCCAAAAATATTGTAATAGGAGACTTTAACTTGGATCTCTTGAAAAATAGCAATGTTATGCTACAAGGAGATATATAGGACATATGACTACCATCTTTTGAATGAGACAGTGCCAACAAGAATGTCAAATTATCCTTCACTTATCGACCATGTTGTCTCAAATTTTGAAAGTAATTAGGAATTGTCAATAATAGATAACAGCATATAAGCTATCATAGATCCGAGGCTTACCTGAACTAAAACAATCATATAACAAAGCAGAAAAAAGTATGAGGTGTTCTAGAACATAGACTATCCAGAGGCACAGAAGCAACTTTTGAAGCTAACCCTGAATCTTCACCAGTTCACTGATCCAGTTTCCAACACAGAAAATTTTCACTGACAATTGGCATGTTCAGGTTAAGGAAGTCTGCAGGATCGCTGGAAAGGAGTAAATCAGTCAGAAAAATTTTTTATTGGTGAAAAAAACAGAAAATTATTTCAAAAACTAAAAAAGAAGGGAGTTCCCTTCTTTTTTACTATAAAAGAAAATATAAAGAGTACAATAAGAAAGTGAAGAAGCAAATTAAATATGAGAAAAAAAGGTAATATGGAGCTGAATTCGGAAGAAGTCTTGGGGATGATAGGAAAACGTGGAGGACAGTGAATAGAATAATACACAACAAAAAACATGCTAACAATAATTTAACTTCATCACTAAAAGAAAATGATGTTCTGCTGACTAATCCAAAGGACATATCAAATTCATTTAATCATTTTTTTATCAACGTGAGTCCAGATTTATCAGGGAGAATTCAACACATCCCAGTAAGTAAATTGGACAGTGTTAGAGACATTTTTTTTTTTTTCACCAGTCAAAGCTATTGAACTAGAAAACATTATCAGTTTAATGGACAAAGGTAAGGCTTGTGGAGTAAACGGTATCACGATGGACAGTTTTCAGCAACTGAGAAATGAGGTAATATCAATTATTTCAACAAAAATTATTAACTTATCTTATTGCTGTCAGACAAATTAAAAATAGGCAGAGTTAAACCTTTTGTTCAAGAAAGGAGATTGTGAATGAGCTTCAAACTATCGACCGGTATCGATCCTTCCAGTATTCTCTAAAGTACTGGAAACTTGTGTAAATAAACGTCTTCAATCTTTTCTTGTTAGGAATGAGTTTTTGTATAAGGGTGAATATGGCTTCTGCAGAGGCAGAGACACAGAGATCACTCTCTTCATCTGTTAGATGTAAAAATATACCAAAATTTCGACAAGTTAACATTAGAATCTATCAAACACTAATTGATATCAAAAGTCACAAATAAATATTATAACCAGTATTAGTATTACACTCAGAAGGCCACCATGAAGCTCATTAAAATTGACGCAAGCAAACATTAGCATTGCTGGCATACCTATTTGCAATAATTTCAGCTATTAACAACAACCTTCAGAAGCTTCAAACGTCGTTGGGTTAAAACTGATTGTGATCTCTCTACCGCTAAAATTATTTAAAATAAAATTGATATTTTATTTAGTTTGGCTTGAAAAATTTCATCAGATCGTTAAACGCAAGTAATTCTAAAACACTTGTCCCACCATTGACGGCTTTACTTGGTACCATCATCCGCACAAGATTCTTATCTCGTCGGTGAAGAGTACTGCCTTGTTTACCTTCCTTGCATTTCGACTGTTGACTTAGCGCTTGATTACAACAGTTTTTATTTGCTTAACGGCAGTTCTTTAAAAGTTTTATTTGATTTCTTTTAATAACTACATGCATGCGTCGTGGCGGTATTCATTCATAGCCCCGGTGCCAAATGCCACGATTTTTGTTTGCTTTATTTCAGTATACTTTCGTGTGACACAGAAAAATATTCGTTTATTGCTTTTAGTACGTCGATAAAAATGTTTTCATGTATTCAAGACAACTTGGTCTAATTAAATTAGTTGGCCCACAATAATATTCCAGAGTTTGCCCATGTTATCCGTTCATTTGGTTATTTTTTGAATGGTATATTTCGTTACCAGTCCAGGAACTGAACTTTTCGAGTACATGCCACTGATCTCAAAAATAAATAGATAAACAATCCTACGATTTGATTGGCTAAACTTGTGCGAAAATTTGGGGTTAAAATTCTATGAACAGTTGTCCAACGGAACAGCCTACGCCTGCGCAGTGTCTTATCTTTCGAACAACTGTTCTAAGATTTAAAATATTCTTTATTTTTATTGGCTATATTTTGCGCACACACAGTACATGTATCCACTGCGCACGCTCACAGCTGTCTTAGTTGTTTACATTATGATCCCAATGTATTAAACACAATTTCCTTATCCCAAGGTACTTAATTTTCCAATTTTCTTGTCCCGAGAAATTTAATCGAATCCGAAGACCAAAGGACTTAGCTGAAGATCTCAATTTTTTCACTTGAGGTCATCACGGCTTAAGTGAAGAGAATTTTTTTCCTGGAATCCATAGGTATGTGATGAAAGGATTATTAGTCATGAGCAAACATCAGATTTTGTTTATCTTCGAAAATATTTATTAGCCTAAGAATTTAAACAATTTTCACAAAATATGGACTCACTAACTGAAAAATCATTGTCATTACAATTTAAATATGTAATTGAAACTGATAAATTGGAAACATAATTTAGGTTAACTACTTGTAAAATTTACATTATATACCTACACTTTATTTTTTCCCAAGATAGATTTTGATATTGAAAACTTTGAAACATAAGCAATAACGCTTGACCCTGATTGGTCGCAAAATGAGGTGTTTCTGCAGGTTGACATCAGTATTACAATAGGGACCAATAAGCGGCATTAGCGGCATTGTTTATGTTTCAAAGTTGACAATGCCAAAATCTATCTTGGGAAAAAAAAACTATACCTTAAAACTTTTCCAACAAGTGGAAGTAGTGGAACAGCTTGTTTGCCTCCAAAAATTTTTGTATTGGGACCATCACGATTATTTTCCAAATAGGAATGCAAGATAATTTTGATTCCCTGACTTTCTGATATCCTGGGCAACACGCAGGTCAGAGCGACTTGATTGGCTAAAGTTGTGCGAAAATTTGAGGTTAATATTCTACGAACAGTTGTGCAACGGAACAGCCTACGCCTGCGCAGTGTCTTATCTTTCGAACAACTGTTCTAAAATTTGAAATATCCTTTATTTTCATTGGCTATATTTTGCGCACGCACAGTACATGTATCCACTGCGCACGCTCACAGCTATTTTAGTTGTTTACATTATGACCTCGTAAATTAGCACCATTATAAGGGTTTTATGTTTATCCATTTATTTTTGAGATCAGTGGTACATGCAATGGAAAACCAATTTATGTACCGGGTGATTGTCTATATTTTGCACCCACCCCTATCTCACCTGTTCGAAAAGATATCCAGAAACGTCAAATGTGAAAGTTGTAGATAATATCAGAAAGTTAGTTACAAGTATACACGGTGTTCTAAAAAATATCTTCATATCGCCTGCCTCCTATTCCTCGTGGGATCGCCGCTAGGCATTACTGCGCGGGGAAGTTATAGCCTCAGATTTTCCTTCAGGCATTCGAAGTTATTGCTTCCTTCCTCTTACTTGTTCTTCTTCTTCCTCTTATCCCTGTTTCTCTCTTGTTTAGCTTACCGTAGGTCCTTCAGGACTTCCGCCGCAAAAGTGCTAGTTGCTTCCCAGGTTGACTCTGATGAAAGTTTAGCCTCCATCAGGTTTTCAGGCTGGATCCTTTCCATGACTGCACTCTCGAAAATGCTGCGGGCTATGTTAAAACACAAAAAAAAAAAAGCCTGCTCCGCATCTTCAGGGATTCCGGTGCATGACGGGCATTCCGGAAAATCCTCATGTTTGAATGTCCTGAAAGCATCTGTGTGAGGTAGTAGTTGACCTCTCCATGTGACCGGTTAATCCATGCATCCACTTGCAGAATCAAGCGGTAGTACTCAGTGCTAAAAGTAATCACTTTTAACACCAGTGTCATAGAATGGCATTTCAGACACTGACAGCATCCGTTAAAAATTACACTTTTAGTGAAGTTTGTAGAAAAAACTATTTTCAATAAATTGTCCCACGTGAACTCGCTACTAACTTAAAATAGCAGAGTCTGATTGAGAAAAGATTAAATTTCCCATAAAGTTGGTAAAGCCATAATCCGATAAGCTCAGAATCGATAAATCAACGGGGAAACCGATCCGGGTGCGTAGGTAAGGCGACAAGCGCCGTTTTGGCGCGAGCGACTCGGGCTCAGCAAATCGTCGATTAACTTTGGTTTATTGGGGATTAAATGTCTTTTTAGTTTAGCCTGGGACTTCGACCGTGAACGCAGTACAAATTTAAACGCCCCGCTAATTTATCTGCGCTCCCGATTGTCTGAAATATTTATGAATATTGAACTTGTGGTTGCAGTTATATTGGGAAATGAACTGGCGAGAATGTTGAAATTATAAGGCAAAATCATTCGTCACTTTGCCGGCTTTTGTTAGTAAATTTTCGAGGAAAATAGATAAATCTTTCAAAAGGCAACCCGCACAGATATAAATATGTATAAGAATTCTAAAATTATGCCTTTTTTTATTTTTTACTGAACGGTAGCTTTATAGATGTCCCCGATAGTCGTAAAATTTATAGCGTTTTGGGTTTATTAAATTAGTGGTTGGTTTGTAAAGAAAATCTATTCAAATGGAGCTCGTGCATGTCCAACTAGGCTACAACAATGTCTGCATGGGGCCTTTATATTTCTTACAAAGTTAGTTGAAATCTGACTTGGAAAATACCTATCTGTAAAAGTGGTGATCGGTTTACTACTTTCAACATAAGGGTATTTTGCCAATAGCTCTGTTTTATATCAGAATTTATGCTTGGAATTACCCTGAGCCTGAAGAGTTTCATAAGCTACCAGATGTAAAGATAAACTCAACTAAAATGAATCAACAGAATTATAAGATGCTGTCCAAGATAATCAAAAATAAACGTCGGAATACCCACTCTTAATCCATTCTATACATGATCTCCACCCGCTCTATGACCACTCTTTCACTGAAAAAATAGCTCCCCTTACCTCAAGGTATTCAGTGATCTTGAAATAATTATCTTATATGAAGAGTTTATCTACTGCATGAAGAAAAAATACTTTGTGCTGAGAATTACGTGGTTCTTGAAATTTTTTAAAATTACTTTTGAATGGCATTTCTTTCAGGCGGAATTATATTCTCTTATACCAAGAAAAATCTTTTATTGCATAATTGTTAAGCTCCTTGTTATTTAGGCCAAGAATCTTAATTTTTGATGGAATATTCCAAAATCTTATTCAAAATTCATCCCAGTTGTGTAGTGCTTAGCAGTTTAGTGTATCGTGCTGCCTGCGACCTGCTCTGACCTGCATTTAGTTTTTAATTCGGAGGTTCCATAGTTTTTTTTCAAACTTATATCACAAACATATCTGTTTCCTATGGTGTTGCCCAGGATATCAGAGGGTCAGGGGATCAAAATTATCTTGCAATCCTATTTGGAAAATAATCGTGATGGCCCCAATATAGAAATTTTTGGAGGCAAACAAGCTGTCCCACTACTCCCACTTGTTGGAAAAGTTTTAAGGTATATAATGTAAATTTTACAAGTAGTATACCTAAATTATGTTTCCAATTTATCTGTTTTAAATAAATATTTAAATTGTAATGATTTTTTAGTTAGTGAGTCCATATTTTGAAAGAATTGATTGAATTCTTAGGCTAATAAATATTTTCAAAGATAAACAACATCTGATGTTTGTTTATGACCAATAATCCTTTCATCAAATACCTATGGATTCCAGACAAAAAATTCTCTTCATTTAAGCAGTGATGACCTCTAGTGAAAAAATTGAGATCTTCAGCTAAGTCGTTTGGTCTTTGGATTCGAATAAATTTCTCGGGAGAAAAAAATTGGAAAATTAAGTACCTACCTTCGGACAAGGAAATTGTGTTGAATACATTGGGTAGTGTTCTTGAGACAATCTCTTTACCTGTAAAGTAAGTATTCCAACAACAAGACAATATTTAGATTTTTTAAAGAGAATATTCACTTGGCTATATCCAGAGTCGCAATTTCATTGAATCAAGTGCGTATTTCTTTGAATTGAAGAATACTTTTTTTCAGTGTTACCCTATCTTTACCTGTCATACTACAGCACTTGTTTTGTGTTCATTAGATTCCAAACTCTTGTGTATCTCGTTTAAGCTCAAATTGAAACTCATTTCGAAAAAATGAGGGTTTTTTAAACCTACGATTAATGATGTTCGTTTCAATTTTTCTCACAAGTGCCTCTCCATTATTTTTATAGTTGTGAATGTGAAACGTGAAACTCTGAAACTCTCTGAAAATTCTAACCGTGAACATTGATTGAAGAGTTTCGTCATTTTTTGCAGCAGATTTTAATCAATCAATCAAAATGATGTTATGTAAATCTGATGTTTCAGTTTTACACATTCTGGTCCCTACAAGTTTTCAATGGTCACCAAAGCAAATTAAAAATTTCCATTTAAATACGAATTGTTTAAACAACGAAAAGTATTGTAAATATTAATGCATTGAGTATAGCTATAAGAAGAATCGATTCCTCACTTATAGATCCACTCAACAGGCAACGTATCCGGCTTATGGCAAACATGAAAATTATAAGAATTTCATTGATAAGTTCAAGTTGATTCATTTACATACACAATATACTTGTAAATATACGGAGGTACTTTACTCGTAAGGAAATCTGTTCAGAAAAATTTTACTTTAGCAATCACCATATGTATGTATTTTTCTAAATCGTCCTTCAATTTTCACGATTAGTCTTCAAAAAGCTAGTATATCATTAGATTTTCATTCTCATTTGTCATTAACAATCCAAAAGCAATAACAATTAATAAATTTTCCACCAAATTAATATCCAACACTAAAATCTAATCACCGATTTAATCAATCAATAATTCAAATAAGCAAGATCTAAATAACTATTATCTGACTTGTAAAATCTCGTAAAAGAAAATGATTTAAAATCAGATAGAATCGAGGATAAAAATCGTGTAAGTTGTCCGCTGGCATCCAATTTATCAACCCAGCCTCTTCTGGGAGATGTTTAATTAATCAATTTTTAAGCGTAAAACGTTGTAAACAGATTTCTATTTCCATTTTCGGAACGAAATGTTATTTTTCGACAGGTATTGATATTTATTTTTTTCCTATGCGCGCTTGTGTAACTTTTATGGACTTTTTTTTTGTCTGGGTTGTAAAGTTGAACATTTTTGTGATTGTTATTGCACCATTTAACTCTCCGGAATTCACAAAAGTCATGAAATTATGTAAATAGATGTTTATTATTAAGCAATTTGCTAACAATAATGATAAAATATGGCCTAATATTAGCTATATCTCATTATATGGACTTATATAGTTTCCATGTAAAACTAAATGTTTTCTTTTCTGAAATTAAACCATAGAGTAGGGGAGACCGGGGCTTAAAGTCTCACGGGTTAAAAGTCACAAAATCTTTTTCTCGCACAGTAAATATGGCATCGTCGCCATATTCATACGCCAGGAGCGCTGTTGAATGCTTGTCAGTTCTCTATCATTGCCGTTGGTGCTAGTCGCATGTGTATCTTTTAACGAGTGAATTTGTGAAAAAAGCCAATGTAAGTAATTTTTTGGACTAATAATACAAACCGTATATTTTATCTCAGTGCTAAATTTCAAAAATGCCGCATTATATTTATGATACCCCTACTTAATCTCTAAAAAGTCACCATAACTTCAATAAATTATACAGTTAGATTAGGTACATATTTTAAAAAGAAAATAACAGGACAGTTTGGGGTAACTTGTCTCACACGTTGTGGGGCAAGTTGTCTTATGTGACTTTTTACCCCGGTATTGAAATAAATATAGCTCTAAATGGGATTTAATTTTTAGATGGTGCGCGATTACAGGAAAAAAACAAATCGAGGCAGTTTTGATAAGGAAGCGGTGTTACGCAAAGAGAAAAAGTGTAAAGAAGAATTTACCAGGAAATATAAGAGGGTCGAATAATAAAAATAAAAATGGAAAAAACAAAAAAAGTGCTAAAAAGGAGTCCTCTGAACAATCAGAGCAAGATGATGAAGAAACTTTTCGTATTGTTTGCCTTGAACCATTTTCCAATAGTTCATCAGAAGAAGTTTGGGATCAATGTACAGGGTGTCCGAATTTGGATGGTTTTAATAGGAAACATCAATTTGTGAGCAAGATACAAAAAAATGAACCCCCCACTCCGAGGCTCAAATTTCTTGAAATTTTGATTGGCGCAAACCGCATTTTGATATCTTCAACCGTTTAGCCGCTAGAGGGCGATTCTCGATTTTGAGCAATAATGTGAAACCAACCAAATATTTCGGCTTGAAATCAGAAAAAGCCGAGCTTTCTAATGAGCTATTAATATATAGAGTGTCTTATTGAAAAAAAACAGACTTTGGTCAATATCTCGGAGTTGGGACCAACTAGAAAAAAACTGAAAACGTCACTGAATTCTGCTTGAAAAAGTGCTTCTAGGAAATGTTTTTACGGAAATCAATAATTTTCATAAACAAAAAAGTTATGAAGATTTCACAGTTTTGCTCAAAATCGAGAATCGCCCTCTAGCGGCTAAACGGTTGAAGATATCAAAATGCGGTTTGCACCAATCAAAATTTCAAGAAATTTGAGCCTAGGAGTGGGGGGGTTAATTTTTTTGTATCTCGCTCAGAAATTGACGTTGCCTATTAAAACCATCCAAATTCGGACACCCTGTACAGTCTGCAAGATATGGGCCCATGGACAGTCTCGGTATACCGTGGTACGTCTGTCAGAACTGCGAAGATGATGACGACATCGATTGAGAAAATTGAAATAAAGCGTGTATTTATTCTTTCAAATAAAAGCTAACCAAATATTTGTGTGACTTTTTACCCCTTTCCGTGAGACAACGTGCCCCATGATGAGGGCAAGATGTCACACTTGCAACAATTTGTGTTTAGCAAAAAAATATTTAAATTAACGTTATTTATAAATAAATTTATAGTGTCTTTGTAAAGACAAATGACAGTGTGACAAACTGCACTAGAAGTAACTTTGATGGGATTGAATATGACTTCACAAAAAATTCACAACCAAAGTTTGTGACTTTTAGCCCCGGTCTCCCCTAGACACTAAGTTTTCAATTTTCAAATCAGATTAAAATCAAATATAATTAATGAAACAATTATACGTCCAGGTATTATAATTTTCTTCTTATTTAAGTCACGAGCTTTCGGACAATTTAGTAATAATTATTTGTTCTTTTGTATTTTTAAATTCTTATTTTATTCAACAAATTCAAATGTTTCGCCATCTCTATTTTAATAAGCAAACTTCTCATATATGGAGGCAGAAATTAGAAAATATTATTCAATGAATTGCATTCTTGCGCCATCTATGATCGCGTGGACAACGTTAAGGTTAGACTCGTTTTTGTTAGATGGCGCTGAGGGTCGTCGAGTATGAAGATTTAAGGGTTTTACTAAGGTGAAGTATTTTTTGTACAGATGGAGTTAGTTGGAAGAAGAAATAGAAAATTCAGCAGTCGTTTGGTAATCCATACAAATATCAACATCAACAGGTTATGGGCCCAGATAACCGGTAATAAATTGAAAAGAATTTCGAAGATGCAATGGAATATTAGTGCTAGAAATGTCACAAATTAGTTAATTTGCGCACTCGTTTGCGTGCGTGCATAATAACAAAGTTTAGAGTTTATTGTTTCGAAGAGACTTGATTTAAATTTGTGTTGACATGAGGTTAGCTAAAAGAGCAATAGTACGTGAAAGACACCCTACACACACTATCAGTGACGTCATTACCCAGCTTAATAGTGCAACCTAAGGTCTCTACAGATATAAACGTTTGAGTTTTGGCATAAATGCTGCTGCGGAAATATTACAAAATGCAATTAAACAGATTATGATAAACATTCCTGGAGTTTTGAATTATAGTGACGATATTTTAGTACTTGGCAATACTGTATAGAAAAGATCACAACCAGTCTCTAGAAGCTGTGTTACAGAAATTGGGAGAATGCAACCTTACAATTAACAAATCAAAATGTGTACCTATTCAGTGTAACGACAATAAAGTTCTTTGGATACCTACATATGTTCACGAGATGGAGTTCAACCAGATCCGGATAGAATAAAAAGCATTGTAGATTTAAAACCACCAGAGAGCTCAACAGAAGTACGAAGCCTTTTGGGTATGATTAAACTATATGGCAAAGTTTTTACCGAACCTTCCTAATAACACCAAAATCTTCAGAGATCTAACACTGAAAGATTCCATTTGGCAATAGACACCAGAACATGATCAAACATTCAAATTTTTGAAAGAACAATTGATTAAGACAACAACATTATCCTATTATAATGTCAATAAACCAACAAATTTGATAGTAAATGCTGGACCTGAAGGTGTAGGCTGCGAAAACAAAAAAAAGCAAAAAGAAAGGGGCAGATCAACAGAGACATACAAGAATAGACTAATATCAGATCAATGATATAGTAGTTTCATATAAACAATTGAAGACAAACTGCCCAACACCTCACAAAATAACTCAAATTAATGGAACTCAGATTTTGGCAAAGAGAGAAGGAAAGTATATCAAAAGAAATGCATCGTTTTTCAAAATATTCAATCCTAGTATTCCTAGTTAAGTCCTCAAACATCCGTCACTCCCAAACAAAATGCGTTTTATCCTCCTATGATCCCACCGAAAACAGTAATCTAGAAGATTAGTCCTAAAGAGGAGCAAGCTACTATACTAGAAGCAAGTTCGCTAACACCACCTACTAGTAAAGACTCAGATATGCATGAAGTCCTCTCAGATGACGATATTTCATTCAGCTCAGCACCTGAAGCATCTACAAACAGATACAGACAGCCTTTCAGTTAGTGACTTTTTGAGCAACCCTGACATTCGAAAATTTCAAGCCGTTGAGGCGTTGAACCCTCAGATTTTTGCGACAACATGCGTCCATCAACAGTTTTGAGAAGACCAACCTGAAAGATTATGATACCAATCATTCTGATTTATTAAGTGACTAAGTATATATTTTTTAAATATATTTTAAGAAATATAATTTTTTTTGTTCTTTGAAAAAACTTTCAAATCTAAAGTTAGGGAGGAGATGTAGTGTACCAACTAGTGATGCCGCGAGACGAGACGAGACGAGATTAGCGGTTGATCTCGTCTCGTCTCGCCTGAGCATCAATCTCGTCTCGTCTCGACCTCGAGATTAACTCGAGACGAGACGAGAGTCGTAAAGAGTCTCGTCTCGTCTCGTCTTATCTTGTCTCGCGAAAAAATCGCTTGCATTGTACAACATACCCTATGGATTTTTCTTTCTGGTTTGGTTCGTATTTCGTATTAAATAAAATCCAATGTCCAGCTGGTCCAGAGCTAGAAGAAACGCAATAGCTGTATTTTTTTCGAGAGCTTGAAACATTATCGCTCTTACCCGACCCTACCCCGCATTGAAAGGAACCACTCGTGAGATGGTGTGGTAGAAAAAAGGACTGAAGGGAGGGATTGGGGCTTGAGCAACAAACACGCGAAACGCCACGGAGCTGTTCTGGAGCCCCTCCTTGTGTGGAAGGAATACAGCTATGGCTAACAGCATGTTTTATTTCATTTTTCAAACTTCCTACCACAGTACAATTGGCTCTGAAAACAGTACAATTTGCTCTGAAAACAGTACAATCGCATGACCCGTTTCAGCAAGGATAATAAACACTACTACAGGATACAGGATTGCTCATCGGCCTCGATTTGTCGCATCAACATCATATGGTGTCGCACCGTTGCCAACGTCATCAACGGTGCCGACGACTATTTGCGCCAGCGGTCGTAGTTAAGAATTCAAATTTATGATTGATGACATAATATGTAGAGATGAAGATGAAGAAAAGATTTTAACGAAAGGTTTGTTTTGAATGCTAATTAATGTACTGAAACCAAGTTCATAAAGCCAAAAGGGAATTTTCCGCGCTGTAACCACAAGTAACCAGGTATGATAATACTATGACGTCATGGTATCTCATTTGACATATTAAACGGTGAGGTATGAGGTAATCATAATTAGAAAAAAAATGGTATGATGTAACTCTACAAGTAAAAATGTTACATGATTACAGCGCGGAAAATTCCCTAGAGTCAGCGGAATCATAGCCTGTGGTGCAAACGCCCTACGTCAAAGCGACATTAAAGCGAAAAACGATACGCTGACTACGTCATCAGTGGTACTTTTGCGCAGTGGGGAGCTTGAGATTTGAACTACACAGACCTCATGGGTAATCCTGTAGTGTTTATTATCCTTGCGGTTTCAGTTCATTTGAAATTTCTCCAGGAACAACACTGCATATACCATATATCTATCATTTATGAAGGCTTTATTGCAACTATTCAGATTGCGATTACGTGATAATTTGCACTAGTGTAGGATTATCGGATAATTGCACACTAACGAGTGGCATTTGACATTTTTTGTGACCAGTGACATTTTTATACTTACGAGGGTATAGTAAAAATTCAAATTTTTGATTCATGGAATTCTCTCATAAAATACAACTCGAGCAATGGAAATATATCTATAATTTTTGACAAATTTGCACTCATGCATTTTCAACTGAAAAAGGCACTCGTGCTCTTCTTCAACTGAAAATGCATTCGGGAAAAAAAAAAGAAAAAGCTCCTTTGAAATATCTTTGAAAAAGAAACTAAAACGATTATTTGAAGGACGAGACGAGATTAGTCGAGAATCACGTCTCGTCTCGCTTCTTTTAATCTCGTCTCGAAGTCGAGACTAAATGGCCTCGAGACGAGACGAGATTAGGGCGAGACGAGACGAGACGAGACGAGAGTGTCATTTTAGTCTCGTCTCGCGGCATCACTAGTACCAACCGACATAAGAACCGTTCTAGAACGGTAATTTTCAGTTGCTCACCTATTTTTCATGAATATAAAAATAATGAAGTAGTAGTAACAGGATTAAGTGATCATCATGCGCAACAGCTGACAGTACTAACCCAAAACATACAACCAAAGCCGCTTTCCAGTATGCACATTGGCGCGCTCTGGCGCGCTCTAGAGCATCTCGGGGGCGCCACGCACTAGATTTGTACCGTTCCAGTATCATTCCTATAAGAAAAATCAAACAAAAGGTTCTGAAAGGAGACAGATGGATAACAAGGGGAATAAAAACGTCAACAAAAAATAAAAGAAAACTGTATGAACAATATCTAAAGGGAAGAAAATCAAAGCAATTTTACAATAAATACTCAAACATCCTGAAAAAAGTAATACAAGAAGCAAATAAACTAAATAATAAAAACTTCATAAAAGGAGCGGAAAATAAAACTAAAGCAACAAGGAAAGTAGTTAACAAAATAACGGAAAAACATGGGAAACGACATATACTTTTTGACAACACTGAATAGTCAGACAAGGTGCAGTTCTTAAACACAGTGAACAATTTCTTTTTGAACATCTGCCCTAATATAAATCAAGAAAGCAAAAAAAGCACAATAGAAAAAGTGACACCTGTAAAAAATTCAGTATATTTTGAGTCTGTGACTGAAACAGTAATAAAAACAATTATTAAAAGTCAAGAACAAAAATTCTGTTGGAAAGGATGAAATTCCAGTTAAAATTCTGAAAGAAGCAGTAGACTATCTAGCACCACCATTAGTACATGTCATTAATTTTTGTCTAAAGGAAGGTCATTTTCCCTCAGAATTAAAATATGCTAATGTCAAATAATTATTTAAAAAGGGAGATAAAAAAAATCTTAAAAATTATAGACCTATATTTTTGCTGTCAAACGTTAGCAAAATATTTGAAAAAGTGATTCATTTAAGGGTTACAAGTTTCTTAGAGCAACAGGGGGTCCTGTCAGACAAACAAAATAGATTTAGAAGAGGAAAGAATAAGAGCGGTATATCAGGCTCTCAATAAAATCCTGGAATCTTTAAACAACAAACAAACCACTGTGGCTGTTTGTCTGGATCTCTCAAAAGCGTTCGACGGTGTAGATCATGGTAGGTTGATAGAAAAACTGGAACTACTTGGGGTGAGGGAAACTGGACTTAAACTTTAAGTGTCGTGCTTGACAGACAGGCAACAAGTCGAGGAACTGGATGACACTGGAATGAACATAAGATCAAATTACTCCAAAATATCAAAGGGAGTTCCGCAGGGTTCGGTTCTGGGACCTTTACTTTATATCCTATACACAAATGAAATTGAAAACATAATAGAAAGTGAGGTCGTTATGTTTGCTGACGATACAAGCATTATTTGTAGTAACAAAACAGAAGAACAAGTGAAAAAAGAAGTTGCAAAAAGTACCTCGACACTTGAATAGTTGTATAAAGATGATAACTTGCTCCTTGATGTCAAAAAGACCCAACTAATACATTTCAAACCAAAGCAAGAAAATCTGTGTGTAGCATATGGAGGGGAGGACCTAGTATCACAAGATTGTGTGGAATATGTGGGGTATGGTGCTAAATGGGAAGCTAAACTGGACAGAGCACATTGTGAAACTGTCTGGATCATTGAGCAGATATGTGTATGCTCTTAGAATGCTTAGAGATAATGTTGGCTTGGCTGTGTCGCTCTCACCTTACCATGCTTTTGTGCAGTCCAGAATACGGTATGGGATTGTTTTGTGGGGAAACTCAAGTGATGCTGCGAGGATTTTAAAACTACAAAAGAAAATGCCTAAGAGCCGTACTTAAAATAAAAAACAGGGACAGTTGTAGGGAACACTTTATAAATAATAATGTACACACTATCTATAATCTATACATCTTGGAAGGCATATCATTTATTCTTAAAAATCAAGATCTATTTGAGAACTCAAAAATAAATCATAACTACTAAACAAGGAATAAACAAAACCTTATATCAAACATTGCACGCTTTACATTCACCCAGAGGAGTGTCAAGTACAGTATCCTGAAGATCTGGAATAAACTGCCTGTTGCTTTTAGAAACCTACCCCAGAAGCTGATAGAATCAAAACTTAAAAAATTCTTCAACACAAGGGCCTATATACTACACAGTCAATGAGTATTTTGAAGATCCAGAGGTTAGGTCACTTGGATAAGTGTTCATGCGCTTTTCTGCCAACAGATCTCAAGTTCTAGTCAAATTTTAATAGTTCTTGTTTTTTTTTTCTGTTTTTTTATGTATAATTGGTAATGTATGACAATATGTCTTTGTTTGTAAAAGTTTTTATTTTAAAATGTTTCTATGTATGATTGAGATATCATTTTACCGTTATTATTGTTATTAATTTCAAACTATCTATTGTGTATATTTTTAACTATATTATATATTTCTGACGAGATTTACACCCGCTGGGTATAAGTACAATGTTTCGCATTTGTAAAAAATCGAATAATAAAGTTCTATTCTATTCTATTCTATTGATCGACTGGAAATTATCGTTCTAGAACAGTTCTTATGTCGGTTGGAACAGAGCTTATACCTACTAGAAAATGTACTACCACAGCACAGAACCACCACAGGTCTGTTCTCACAGAGGAGTCCCTGACAGTTTGCAACCTCTCAGAAATAATCGCTCAGCTAAGTTACCGATTTATCTTGGAACGCCTGCATTGAAAACATATATGGGGATGCTTTCTTATAGTTTTCAAACTGTCAGAGACTCTTTGTGAGAATAGACCTCACATGACTTGACGATGAGTCCATCCAAAACAAAGTTGTATAAGGACCGAAATCCAACGCAGAAAGGCTCTACCATCAATTCAGTTATTCGAACAGAAGACACGGAAATCGAA
Source organism: Ceutorhynchus assimilis (assembly GCA_917834065.1). Lineage (NCBI taxonomy): Eukaryota > Metazoa > Arthropoda > Insecta > Coleoptera > Curculionidae > Ceutorhynchus > Ceutorhynchus assimilis. The sequence continues at coordinate 53,803,589 of OU892279.1, forward strand.
GCAACGAAAATCCATCAGCTTTTGCAACACATTAACAAAGTCTAGAATGTTATTCATGCGTTGAAAGAAGAAACTGCTAGGAGGGTTGCAAAATAGTTATTTATCTCACTAGGCCAAAAGTGGATTGTATAGTCGAGCTCAGCACAGAAATACCTTCTGGGCCGACTGCAATATTACCTTCCACAACTATAATATCAAAATGCTGCTGATAGATGGCGCCACCGCCCTGGTGTCCGAAGCACTTCCTTTCTATAAATAACTAGCTGACCCTGCGAACTTCGTAACGCCTCTGAATTATTAAAGACCTATTAAATGTTATGTTAACGTATCTATTAGCTGAATTAAATTCAGTTTTTTTCGATGGTGAATTTGGCTTTGGTTGAAGAAAATTAATGTTTACTCTCTAGATCCTAAAACTAAAATTTTACATCATCTCTTTTTAGACAGCTTGTGAGCATTATTCTTGTGTACCACCAAATAAATAAACTCAGGCACAGGAATGTTCAAAGAATGTCGAGAAAACAAAAAAAATTTCCAGCGCAGCCCTGTTTCACTCTCTTTGCACTGCATGCACTGCACTACTCCACTTGGTTTACTCTATATGCACTATTCTATCTGATCCAATTTTTTTGCAGCACTCTATCTGATCGGAATAATGGAATAGTTCTGTTCGGAATAGCTCCAGTTCCTGAGCAGCATTATTCTACTGTATCTGCAATGAAATTACCGCGCAACATCGAGCTTCGTTCTAGGTATCAGAGATGGCGCCGTATACAAAATGGTTTGCAATGAAAATGTGGCGGTAAACTTGGTATCGGTTATAAGAGATGGCGCCGTATGCGGGCTTAGTGAATTTTTTTCATAAATAAGTAAAATACTTAAGTAATTTTGCTTTTTTTTTGGATTTTTTCGATTTATTATGTTATTAGGGACAAAGACAAATCCAATAAAGCAAAAATCATAAAAATTAATCCAGCCGTTCTCGAGTTATAAGTGTTAGAACCAACCCAACTGTGTTTTATATATATATAGATAATAACAACTTGAAATATAGACACAAGCACAAATCCTATCGAAATTGGATTTATGTCAGATGCGCTGAATTTTTGATATGTTGTAGAAGTCATGGTCCTTATCAAAAGTTATCATTGCGCTAAATCCGAAAAAATGAACAGTTTTTGGGAAAATCTATGTTAAAGAAATGCGTATTATTCTTGCATTGTTTATAAACCAGTTAGCGGTGTTTTGGAACGCGATGTTCAGTTGAGTCGGTAGAATTAAGATAAAAATATGAGTGTTTGCCTCAAATAGCTCCATACTCCATATCTCTCGGACCTCTCTTTCTAAATGTTGGCTGCAAACAAACATGAAACAAACACCTGTTCGAGAATATGGCCAGGGCTGGTCCATCAGTGAAATGTCATTGGAATCCATAGAGAAAGTAGAGTCTATTGGTAGGTAAAGGTAAAGGAGTAGTAACATGGAGTTGGGAAATGAAGCCGCTTTTTCCAGGTATTTTGGCACCAAAAAAATGGCGGTATAGGCAATAAATAAAGATTTTTATGGTCCTAGGAACATAATGGATCACTTCTGTGTCGAGTGCTGACGACAATAACGTTCAAATTATGGACCGCTTTGAGATAACAGCCAAATTATGGACCGACTGGAAACGTCTCTGGCAATTTTATCCTGCTGGTGAGGCCGGTAAGGGCAAAATTATGGACTGACTGGTAAACGACTGGTTGTTACCTAGCAGGTACGTTCTATGCACTAGAGAATAGAAAGTACCTGCTAGGTAACAACCAGACACTTATCAGTTGGTCCATAATTTGGCCCTTGACAGCAAAATAAATTTGCCAATGAAATTACCGGCCGGTACATAGTTTGATCCTAAACAATTTCTTGCTTCCAGGTAATACAGAGGAGGACACAAAGAACATCACGAAGGTATTTTTGATTGAAATCCAGGCACTACCAGAATCAATGGTTATGAAAAACAAGTTACGAGAGGCAATGGAAATGGAAATCATGACAAAAATAATCAAAGAGGAGATATCTACATTATATGGAAAATAAAGAAGAAAGAAGACAAAGTGAGAAAGGTGTGTTGCACTGAATATCTAATAAATGAAGATAAGATTTTTTTCTGATCTCATGAAATTGAAGAATTCTATTAAAATGGCTGTAGCTTAAAACAATAAATATATGGACGCAACAGGTAGAGGTAATATTGAAGTTCTAGCAATTAAAGCTCTAAGGAGAAGAGGTATAATGTATGTACAATTCAAATTTTTTCCTCCAATTACCTATTTAAGTAGACACGAATCTGTAGTGATAAAATAAAAAGTATTTACCAATAATCCATAACGTCTGGCTCAAATCCCAAATTTGTTTTCATCCTTTGACACTTTTAGTCTCGTAATAATTAATGAATTTACTGATTTTCATATTATTTATCATGAAAAAAGCATAAATAAAAACGTAATTACAAAGGTGACAAAACTTTTTCTTAGAATAATAATTATCACTTTCCGCGTTAGTCACCTAGGTGTAGGTATGCCGCGGACAAAGAGTCGCCGATTGACTAAAAACTTAAGGCGAAAAATTGACGAAACTCGTCAACAATTTTCGGAATTAGATCACCTCTATTTATTACAATTTTATCTGCGTTGTAATAAGTAATGCACACATTCAACAAGTAGATTTCCGATAAAAAGGACCAAGCAGGTGTATTATTGATCTCGACGCCGCGTTTTTTTTCTTGCTATCATGAAAATGTAAATAATTTAGTAGGAAGCTATAATCAAATAAATCATTTAAGGGGTTTTCAACCTCAACCCAAAGCTGTCGTCATTCTATATTTATTTATTGAATATTAATTAGTCATTTTTGAACTTCACATCCAGTTCTAATCTCACCATCATCTTCAAGAGGATGTGAGGTAATTTTGGTTTTAGGAAGTTATCAGTTATCGAAAAGATCCTTTACATTTCAACCATTATTTATTATTACAATTTTTGCTCTTCCAAGTACCTGGGTAGGTAAGTACCAAAAATCTTGGAAGATGAATACCTATTGACTGGATTAAGTTTGATTACTTTACGTTAGGCATATGACGAGGGGTCATCCACTATTATAAATTTACAATAATCTCGATCTTCTTCTTCTTCTTCAAACTTAGTTTTAAAGGCAAATACTCCACTCACCGATACGCTGTATCGTTTAAAATGTATGATATGCGATTTCTGGGTTAAAATGAGATGATATTCTCAGCGATTACCATATGATTCTCAGAAATTGCTAATGGATTCCTATGTGATACCCATGGAGTCCTAAGAGATTCCTAGCGATTCCCTGGGACTCGTAAGTGATTTCCATGTATTCCTGATTGATCACTATACCCCACCACCAGTCGTTTACCTCTAGGCATATGACTTATAAAATAAAGTAGTAATATAAAAATCCATAATTTCTTGGTTTTGCTCTAACAAATCACCATTATTAAACCTCTATGATTTCAATACTACACTATCTATCCAATTTAATTGACTTATTTATTCAGCGAAAGGCAGCTCAATTTATTACGTGAGCCTGTCAAAAAGCGTTCGGTGCGCCCCCACTTAACAGCCCTCCGCTCTTCCTGCGGTCAAAACTCATCCTAACATAAAATTACGCCACCAGTTTCTCTGTACTTTCTGGCATCGCCATCTGTCACTCTTTCGAAAAGGGCATACGGGGATCTCCCCAATTTTTCCATGCACCCTTCGGGCTAATGGTCTAATGCCACTGCTTGTTACAAGTCAGACAGCGTCAGTTTCAATTTTGAATTTGATAGGAGGGAACATTTTTCAGATCTAACTATTTACTATACCTATACTTGAATATGCTCTTAGTTTTTTTCATATAGGAATCTTATCATCCAAATCAATTAATAAATTATCTCACATTACTTTTGGAAACTTGCAAATAGGTATTGTGTAAACTTTGGTATTGGGATTGGGACTGGTTTCTAATCGATTGCGTATTTCTGATTCAGGGCCAGTTTCTCAATAGCAAATCACCCCCGGGTTAAGCATAACTTCAGGGTAAACATTGCAACTGGACACGTTTAACCTGGAGTTAAAAGCAAGTCGAAGGTGACTCGCTATTGAGAAACCAGTTCTCAGAGAATAATAGTTTCTTTTATTACATCAGTGGATCTGGTAAAGTTGGAATTGAATGGATTGGTCAGAAGGTGCATAAATGAATCATACTCAAAGTGCCTGATCAAAAACCAATTAAATATAGGCAAAGGAATATTCAAGTTTCTAGATTACGTGCAGGTTAGTCAAATAGGAGTAATTTTATTGTCATTAATAACTGTGGCAAACCTGCTGCCGGAGCTTTTACATTATCAAAGAAATTACTGACTCAATACCAGTGACTACTAGTTGTCACTGTAAATCATATTACTTAACAATCTGGCAAATAAGTAGGGACGACAGTGTGGATTTCAAGCCCATTTCTCCATAATTAGTGGAGAACGGGAAATTGGTTTCACAACTATCTTAGTTCAAGAGAAATTCTGCGTAATGGTACTGTCGAGGGATCGTTATGGTACTTTATCAACCTGAACTATCTCTCACTATCTCTATCTCTCACTTTCATTAGTCTCACGTCATTTGAGCTGAAGACACTAGAAAAACTTATGGATAGGGATAACTGGTTAGGACTCTGACTGCATAGAGGCTCAACAATGACATAGTTTACACGACTTGGTTACAAATGATTTCAAACTTCATCAAGAATGTGCCAAGTAGATTATTTTTGATAATTTTCTATGAGTTCTCATACTTTTTGCTTCAGATAGAATTTCTTGCACTTACAACATAAAATTATTGCCTTCTTATTCTGGTATCTTCACGATGTAATTTTATTTCCTAAAAACATAATATCATAAATATTTTACAAGGCTATTATCGGAAATTGGTATTAAAATTTTATGTTAATATCCCCCTCACTTCTTATAGTAGGTATAAGTACATTATCCTTGTCTTTTTTATCTTAATTTTCTAATAAAATGAAAATTGTCGCTTTATGTCTTTTTGAAAGAGCGTTTGACACGGGAAAAGTTTACTGATAAGACCCCCTATAACAAAACAAACATACCATAAAGGAAATTTAACTTGATGTTATGTAGGAAGGATATACGTAGATAAATAAGAAAATTATTATTGGTATATGAATAAGCAGTGACGTAACAAAAAGCTTCGAATGAGATCAAATCATTAGTTATACGACGAAAACTGATTTTTTTTTTTTTGAAAATTAGAGATTTCAGAGGTTTTGACGATATATGGCATGGTTCATCGTCAGGGCTATATTATACATGGCAAATTTGAAAAGAGAAATCTTCCATAGAAAAACTGAGCTTTAGTGATGTTCTTATCCTATTTGAATTAGGAATGAGGTGTGATAATAATAATCTTATCTCACATGTTAATGATAATGATAAAAAAATCTACACCCCTTTCCCATAATATCCTAATCCGCCATAATCCAAAATACACGACAATACAAAACGGTGTGCGATGTGCACACGCCCAGAAATAAGAGCCACAGGTTCGAATGACACAACACTGACATGACATGACAGTAATCGCCACTCGTGCAAGCCCGAGTGTTTCCGTCGATTACCATAGTACACGTGACCGGCACGCGTCCCTATCTAATTCGAGTTATCCCGGTGGAAGAAGAATTGAGCATCGGGGGCTCATCCTTATTTAAAGGGGCTCTTATGAAAAAGTTGTATGTAAGTGTATCCCAGTATTTTATGATATCTTTTTGTTACGTCAGAAAATTGTCTCGTTAAAATGTTATATTTGATGGTTTCTCCAATTACATTTGACTATTCTCAATTAAATTTGACGCTTTCTCGCAGTTACCTACATTTGACTTTCTCAATTACAATTAGCGCATTCTGAATAACATTCAACTATTCTTAATAACATTTGAAGATTACTGAAATACCATCTGACTGTTGCTAAATTAACATTGGAAAAGATGAAGAACTGCGAAAGCATTAAAGCTAGAGTCGATGTGTCTTAAGGATTTCGTGAAAAATAGGGTAAATCCAGACATTGTCACAGACTTTGGGCCTTTTGGAAAATATAAACAAACTTCGATCGCCTGAAATAAGTTGTTCAAATGATAAATGAAAGGCTTCCATTGAAACACGTCTTTTTTTTTCTTCCGAACATTCACATTACATTTTCCCAAGCTCTATTCAGAGTGAGATTTAGCGTAAATCTAATTACGCAATCGGCGTTATCCTCTCTTGTATACAATGCGCTTAAAGTTTGTTTTTTAAGTGCTTTGCCAGTAGTATTAAATGACAAACCCTACGGTGCCCGCTGGTCCAACAAATTGTGACTGTGGGAAAATAATTTTATTGGATGATTTTTCGAGTGGGTTTTGAATTTGTACTGAGCTAATTAGTTGTTGTCCGGGTTATGAGATATAACCTCCCTTTTACTTAGTGGAAATCGGTGATTTTCTACGAATGATTTTGTGAATGTATATATTTGAGTAAAATAAACGTTGGTCTGGTCAAATGTTTAAGCATAGGAGTCAAAGGCCCGACAAAAATCAGTCGATTTTCCCAAGATTGGTGAAAATCTCTTTATGAACTGTTTTACAGATATCCACCTATTCATACATAGGATTTGCTAGTTCATTTGTAAAGCTAAAGGATTGAGGTGTGGCGATAGACTGGCAAAAGGGTACAGATTTTGAAAATGGAGTCATATGAATATCTCAGAATGATGGTTTCTATGAAAATTTTACTGTTACAGCCATCTTGCTATCTTCATGGTCTGTTCTAATAAGAAATTCTTGTCCATCCAGGGACTTGAAAACTCTTCAACAGTTTCCTCTGCAATCATAATGTCTGCTAGTGACTCCACTTCTTGTGGTTTGGTCATTGGAAATCTTTTATAGGTGATTGACAGATGGGATGAGCACTTTCAATATTGATCCAAATAAACTTACTTCAAATTTCCAAAGATAGATGCTGGATAATACAACAGTATTACTGTAAAATATTTAAGTAATATTGGAGAATAGATGATTACTCTACTAATCTTGTAAGATAAGTCCAATTTCAAAATTTGTAACATGTTATTCTCCACTAAATTCTAGGATTTCTTGTCACCAGTTTGTCAGCAAATCAAATATCGGGTCTAGAACACATTAGGTCCCTAAAAACGGACAATTTTTCTATGTTCAAATTTGCATTGGAGCAATTATTAGGACATAATGAAGAAAAAAAAAATATGGATGAGTTCATTTTTTTGATAAACAATATATTATTTAAATATACAGGGTGTCCTAAAAAGATACCGACGAACTTTAAGGGGTAGTAAGGGACATCAAAACAAGCATTTTTGTTTATATAAACATATGTCCGCAAATGAGCCATTTGGGCTGTAGAGCAAAAAAATTGTTTTGTACTTTTATTCTTCGCAATAATTAAATCACTGTTTACTTATTAATTTTGCTTATTTATTAACAAATAAATTATGGTTTACAATAATTGTTCAAAATGTTGACCATCTATTTCAATGCAAAGATTGCACCGTCAGGTCATTAATAGACAACTACTAAGTTAATTAAGGAAACTAATCACAAATTAGGTAGGAATTTTCAAAATGTCAGTAAAAAACCAGTAAAGAATCAATAAAATCAGTAAAAAACCTCAAAAAAACCCTTTCCATAAACATTATATATTGTAAATATTTACCAAGGTGGTATATATGCTGATTTTGCCATAAAATAGAAATCTATTAAAGTAAACAAAATAAATGAACAAAATAATAATAATTGTAAAAAATCAGTAGTCACTAATGCCTTATATCCTCTCGCTTCTCAACCTTTGACACAGATCAATAAATAATATCTATTCTTATCAGCTTAATATCGCTATACCTATCAAAGATGCACAGTCAACAAAGAAAAAAATTAAATTAAAAAAATCATAACTTGACAAATATTCAAGGATCCATATTTTTTTTCTCGCTAACCATCTTGAAATTGCTCTGTTTATCAGTAATAACCAAAATCATATTGAAAATCAAAGGGACCTAAAGTAATCTATCACCCAAATATCAAAATAACTTTGTGTAGATCACACTGTGAAAAAAATGCTTATTTATGAATTATTAATAATGCCTGAAAAATAATATTGGTGGACTTTTCAACCCTCCCTTTGACTGGATCACTTATGACGCGCTCTGACAAATGCACATCACCCTTGATAAGTAATATCAAGTTTCACTCATCAACCGAATTTCATTTGATTCAAATTTAGGCAGACTGACAATAGGAGTTTTCAGATTAGGGCCCCAATGGAACTAGAATTTATAGGACAATATATTGTAAATATATTTTTGTAGGTAGAGGTAGGCACCTAACTATTTTACTTAGTATCATTGGCTTGTCTTTTTATATGAGGCATGAGAAGTAAAACTAAATTTGAATAGATAGATAGATTCTAAAATATTGGAAAAATTATTGCGATGACTCCCTATAAACCACATTATACCGTTATCGTGGTAGTCTAATCTGGATGGGTATAGCCAGGACGAGGTCCAATGCGAATGAGCTAATAATTAGGTTTTTGTTCGGAAAGGGGATCGAATCGAACCTGCTATTTAGGGGGACGGCAGAAAAGCTTTCTAAAAAATATCCCCATATGGATGAAATGAGATACTGACGGCAAGAAAATCGAACGCATCAAATTCTAATAGGCTTATGAATAAATATATTGTATTTTGAATATTAGTGAAAGGGGTTGGTTTTAGGATAAAAAGGTTAATCTATATAGTAAGTTGTCCACTAAGTCCAAACTATATAGTCCAACCAAATTTCTAGCTACTAAAGTTTTACATGATTTTTTTACTATGCGATAAGTAATCCAGGAATAGGTTTTAGTAAATACCTAATAGGAAATATAATTCAAATTTCAAACTTAAGAATTAGTCCAATAGCAAAATTGTGCTACAGGCGTTTTAGATGTTTCAATCGCAATAACATGGAAAAATCCAGAATAATATAAGCTTGCCTTCTTGAGGTTACTCACCTAAGAAATTCTTTTAAAATCAAGGTAAAAATTGGTGATTTACGGCCGACACGAGTTTTTGGCATCCTTTGAGTTATTCGTTCTCACATTCTTACAACAAATCTGTTGACCCCGATAATCCAGGAAATTGCAACATATTCGGTTCTGAAAAAATACATTTAATTTCTTAGAAAAGAAGAACGGTCAATGATTAGACATGACCCGGAAATACTTTGAGGGGATCGAAAAATATAAAAACAGCGATTTCGGAATTAGTTTAAGTCCAGTTGAGTCTTCAGTTCAGTCTTGAGTTTAAGACAGTACAGGGTGTTTTTTTTATATATTGACATCCCACCTACAGCCTTTACCTTCACTGGTGGACGAAAGGTGTAAATCGAGGTGTAAATACAAGAGTTGTACAGTATTGGCTAACTTTTTGGAATCTATGGTCAGAAACAAAAAATGAATGTCAGAAATGTGAAATATTACATGCTTTCAGCTTTTTTCAAATGGGATGCGCTATATTTGGTTCTTGAAGAGCACATTTTCCCGATTCCAAAACTATATAGTTTGTCTATATTTGGTTGCGCCGTCTCCAACATATTTGGTTCTAAAAATTTTAAAAATACTATCAGGGAAGCCAAGTACCTACCTCAAATTTTACCTGCAGCTTTCACCTATACAGATAGAATGGTTCATAAAATCAGCAGTAAGATAGTATTCTTACAATTTTTGGAACTGAATATATGAGAAATTGCTTAATCAAATATAGATCGAGGCATTGGGCTCTTCAAGAATATAGAATGAAACATAGGGCATCCCATTTGAAAAAAGCTGGAAGCATGCAAAATTTCACATTTCTGATATTCAAATTTTGTTTCTGACCATGGTTTCTAAAAATTCAGCCAAAACTGTACAACTTTTATATTTACACCTTTCTTCTACCTGTAAAGGTAAAAGCTGTAAGTGAGGTGTCAATATATACCTAAAAAAACACCCTGTACAAATAAATGGATTATTGCGGAATTTATGGGTGGACCTCTGTGGGACGAGCGCAGCGAGTTCCGCAGCCATCTACTCACCAATATACTGTGAATTGTTCAAATAAGACACTCACCTGAAACGTGTAGTTTTTGAACTAATGAGAAAAATTCACAACTGGAACTGAGTGAATCAGGTTAGTATTATACTTGAACAACATATTGGTGAATGGATGGCTGGGTCTATCCATAAGTTCCGCAACAATCCACTTCTTTGTACTTGAATAACTTGTCTCAATATATTACTAGTTTGGTAAAGAAACATTACTAATTCCTGTTAAAACGCAAATTGACAAAAAGTGGATAATCTTACAAATTCTGACTTTATGTAATGAGTTATTTTTCAAGTACAAATAAATGAATTCTTGCGGGACTTATGGGTGGAACTCTGCGGGTGAGCGCAGCGTGTTCCGCAACCATCTACTCACCAATATACTGTTGAACTGTTCAAGTAAGATATTCACCTGAAACGTGTAGTTCTTGAACTAATGACAATAACTGACATTTAAGTGAGTCAGGTTAGTATCGTACTTGAACAACATATTAATGATAGATAATTGCGAAACTCGCTGCGCTGGTCCCGCAGAGGTCGTACCCATAAGTTCCTCAACAATTCACTCGTTTGTACTTCAATAGCTTGCCACATTATGTTACTAGTTTGGTAAAGTAACATTACTAATTCCTGTTGAAAGGCAAATTGACAAAAAGAGAATAATCTCCCAAATTTTGACTTTATATAATAAGTCATTGTTCAAGTACAAATAAGTGGATTTTTACGGAACTTATGGGTGGACCTCTGTGGAACGAGCGCAGCGAGTTCCGTAGCCGGATCTACTCACCAATATACTGTTGAACTATTCAAATAAGACACTCACCTGAAACGTGTAGTTTTTGAACTAATGAGAATAACTGACATTTAAGTGAGTCAGGTTAGTATCGTACTTGAACCACATATTAATAAATAGGTGAGGTCCACCCATAAGTTCCGCAATAGTCCACTCGTTTGTACTTGAATAACTTGTCACATTATGTTACTAGTTTGGTAAAGTAACATTACTAATTCCTGTTAAAAGGCAAATTGACAAAAATTAGATAATCTTACAAATTCTGACTTTATTTGATAAGTTATTATTCAAGTACAGGGTGTTTTTTTTTATGTATTGACACCCCACCTACAGCCTTCACCTTTGCAAATAGATGAAAAGTGTTGATACAAAAGTTGTACAGTATTGGCTAAATCTTTAGAATTCATGGTCAGAATTAGTCAGAAAAAAAAAATTGAATGCCAGAAATGTGAAATGTTGCATGCTTTCAGCTTTTTTCAAATGGGATCCCCTATATTAGGTTCTATATTCTTGAGAAGCACAATTTCTAGATTCCAAAACTATATAGTTTGTCTATATTTGGTTGAGCCGTTTCCAACATATTTGGTTTTAAAAATTTTAAAAATACTATCAGAGAAACCAACCTACCTCAAATTTTACCTGCAGCTTTCACCTGTACAGGGAGAATGGCTAACAAAATCAGTAGTAGCATTTACAATTTTTGAAGCCGAATATATGAGATACTGTTCAATCAAATATAGACAAACTATATATTTTTGGAATCGAGGCACTGTGCTCTTCAAGAATATAGAATGAAATATAGGGCATCCTATTTGAAAAAACCTGGAAGCATGCAAAATTTTACCTTTTTGACATTCAAATTTTCTTTCTGACCATGGTATCTAAAAATTCAGCCAAAAGTTTACAACTTTTGTATTTACACCTTTCTTCTACCTGTAAAGGTTAAGGCTGTAGGTGGGGTGTCGATATCTAAAAACACACCCTGTACTTAATGAGTCAGTGCGGATAAAATTCGGGAAGGGTTTCTTTCATTTAGTTGCCTCGGGAAAACGCGTTAAATCGAATCTTTGAAAAAGTAATGGAAAATTGTGAAAGAATGAACATTTAAATTCGTTCAACATTATGTGCGAGCTCTAATCAGCAATAAATTATCGAGAATTAGACTCAATAATTAGTAGTAGGTATTCAGAAGTGGCGAATTATCTTAAGTATAAAAAGTCGGGCCTCGGAAAACGTAAAAATTTCAGTAAATAATTCGAATTAGGAAGAAAGTAAACGTTTCAGCTTTTATGTGCTTGCTCTAGCTATTCTGAATTAAATAATAATTAGAATAAATAAGTGACTTTAAGGGCGATAATTTAAATGTGAGTACTCTAGTGACACAGGGCCGTAGCCAGGGGGGGCATTGGGGGGCAATGCCCTATCTTCCAAATGATGATGCCCTACCTTTAAAACACAACATGTGTTGAGGTTTCTCTAGGAAATTCAAGAGTAGATGAAAGTACTGTTCCAACCAATGACATGTTCCAACCGTCATAAGAACGGTTCTAGAACGGTAATTTCCAGTCGATCAAGTTATTTGTCAAGTAGGATAAACGTTAAACTTATTGAAAATTAGGTGAGTAACTGGAAATTACTAGACCTGAAATCGAGTAAATTGGTAGGTATAGTTATTTTACAAGTAGTAAGTAGTACAAGTACAAGTTCAGACAAGTTGAGGTTCCTCAAAAATTATTGCCTGAACGCGCCATTTTGTTTACTTGCCACAGATGTTATTTGATGTTGTTTATTGAAAAATTTGCCTTCGGCAGCATTACCCCCATTTTGTTTACCAACAAAAAATTTAAGGGGGGAAGTAGTGCATGCCCGATGTCAAATTTTTCATGCCCTATCAAAAATTTGACTCGAGCTACGGTCCTGGCAAGATTTATTTTGACTTTATCAATGCTTGAAATGACTATGAAGTGAATTGACTATGAAACTTTATTGCATAAATATTATTATCTTGAGTGAATTGACTTTACGACCGCTCGCAATTTACCATCTAACCTAAATAATAGAGTAATTGGCGCGGATGCTACACTAGAAATAAACTTCTCATCTATCATAAAAATCGTTTATTTCACATTTTAATAAAGGAAAATAAATACAACAAACAAAATAAATACGTTTGTACAAAAATAAAACTAAACATTTCAAGAAAGTAACAACATAAAACAATTAGGCAAAGATACACTATTATTTACAAATCATAGATAGGAATTGCTTTATACAAAACAGTAAAATATACAAAGTGAAAAAATACGTGTGGGTTTCCTTACATTATTTAATGTTTCTTCGATTTGATTCGTATACCTTAATATATTTCTCATTCACAAAAAATTAATTTAGAAGAATAATAATAATTGCAGAGTATGAAAAAGGCATTCTTTGGCCTTCTTTATATAATTTTAACATACAAATCATTCCTAATTTAAATTTATGTATGACAACCAAATTACTCTGCTGAAGAAATTTCACAATGATATGATAGTTTTAGAAAATATGCAAAGTCGTTGTTCTTAAACCCTATAAGATTTCTCTATAATCAATATCTTTTGTACAATAATAATTAGAAAATACACTAGAGATACCAGTCTAAAACTATACACTATTTACAATGTTGTCTACTTGAATAATTATTTTTATAATCTAATTTTTAGAATCCCAGCTTTAAGCGATATGTATACTTTTTGTGTGTGTGTTTTTTTTTTTTCGTTTGGTAAGATATGTTGAAAAGTGTGCCAAGTAATTTATTATGCTTAAGAAAAAGATTTGTGTATTCATGTATAATAATATACAGGATGATAAATTTCCAAATTTTACCTGTATAAGTAGGTACATTAAGTAATTATTTTCAATTTTCTCATAAGTATAATACGATCACAGATTGATAGTACCTACCTAGTTTTACACGACATCTTTATGATTGAGTTGATTTATCGCCAATTAAAAAAATCTGACTGGTAACAAATTATTTTCAAGTCTGGTCCTAGAATAGTCTTTGGCAAACTTATAGGATAAAATTGCACTAAATAATCCGGAACATAATATAAGGTCCTGAATTTGAATTATTATAAAATTTAGAGAGTATTATTGACGTCCGTGTCGTCAATTTCGGGCTATTTTGTCGGACCTACGAGGGCTGCTGAACCGTAGGACTGAGCATTACAGGTGGGTAGAGCGAAGGGGTTCATGGAAGCAAAGGGAGACGAGACAAGAGACATTCCTGCAATAAATAATTACTGGTTAATATTCACCTAAATTGAATGGTAACTCTTATACTAACATTAAATATTTATTGAACGGCTAAATGGTGCCACCCGGTAACGCTTTGATGATGAAACAATGCCGGCGCAGGTGGGTAGGGCGGCGGAGATTCGGACCCTTTTAAAACCGGTGCGAAAGCACTTTTTTCCTTGTCAGTGGCGTGCGTGCTTTTGTAATAGCTTTCAGTGCAGGCTAAAAAGCAAAAGAAAAACAAAAATCAAAAATAAGCAAACAAAATAAAATAATTCTTCTTTTTTTAATGATCCATTATTCTACTAAGGGGTGCATAAATAAACTCACGATGTAGGCACATACTTTACTGGTGTCAGATTTTTAATAGGGAGTCCACATATGGTATGCGATAATACGTCTTTTTAAGGGCTTAATGATAAAGGGCACTTCGCTGATACACCCCATGCAGTATTTCTATTGTGAGGGCTATTGTTAGAGTAATGAAAAGGTACTTGCAGATCGTGATACGGATAGGAAAAAGTTGGGGGAAGTTTTTCTATTTTAAAAATAGTAAAATTATACATTATACATATGGGTCAGTTAAGTTAGAACCCCCCCTCCACTGAATTTTTCTAAATGAAACATATCCTATAATTTTGCTCCACCAATTATAATTTTTGTTCCACTAAAAGGGAGAAACTATGTGGCCTATTAAGTGGGGGAAGGGGAAGACAGTGAATATTTTGAAGTTTTTTATGCTCATTTTATTCTCCAAGTTTTGCTTCATTACCTGGAATGAGCTACAGAGCTCCAAAGAATCTTTCCCAGCCTCCCCACTCCCCCCAAAGAAAATTTTGGAGTGTTTTTGTGTCCATTTTATTCTCCAAGTTTTTCTCCATTTTTCTTCATGATCGGCAAGTTTTGCTCTATTACCTGGAATGAGCTACAGAGCTCCCAAGAAACTCTCCCGCCAGTGAAAATTCGAAGTTTTTTTATGCTCATTTTATTCTCAAAGTTTTGCTCCATTACCTGGAATGAGCTACAGAGCACCCAAAATTCTTTCCTAGTCCCCCCAGTGAAAATTTCAAAGGTTTTTTATGCTCATTTTATTCTCCAATTTTTGCTCCATGATCAGCGAGTTTTGCTCCATTACCTGCAATAAGCTACAAAGCTCCCAAGAATCCCTCTCAGCCTAACCCAGTGAAAATTTCAAAGATTTTTCATCCTCATTTCATACTTCAAGTTTTGCTGCATTTTACTCCATGATCGGCGAGTTTTGCTCCATTACCTGGAATGAGCTACATAGCTCCAAAGAATCTTTCCCAGTCCCCCCACTCCCCCCAGTGAAAATTTTGAAGTGTTTTTGTGCCCATTTTATTCTTCAAGTTTTCCTCCACTTTGCTTCATGATCGGCGAGTTCTACCTGGAATGAGCTACAGAGCTCTCAAGAATTTATCCCAGCCCCCCCCCCCCCAGTGAAAATTTCGATTTTTTTTTATCCTCATTTCATTTTTCAAGTTTTGCTCCATTTTGCTCCATGTTCAACGAGTTTTCCTCCATTACCTGGAATGAGCTACAGAGCTCCCAAGAATCTCTCCCAGTCCCCCCCCCCCCAGTGAGGGGCGGGCTAGGAGCTTTTCCTCTAAAATTGCCCCTAGAGCGTATGAACTAGAATCAGTTCTGAATATATAAGGTAATGTACTATCAGCCTGTCGGAGTACGGGATTAGTAGTCAAAAGTTATTTCATAAGGTCGAAGGAATCTTCTTCTTTCTTCTACCATTTCCAAATATAATAAGTTTCCTTTTGGTTAAGGAGGTTAAGGGCTTTGAAACTTCTGCAAATGAAGAAATGAATAGCCGGAGCTAAGAGCATATTTGGACAAAGGACAAAAGCTCTTTCACATTTTTGGGAGGTGGTCTTTCCAGAATAGTGGTGATTTTGAAAGGATCTGGGTGGATTCCTTGGGGTGTAATTACGTGTCTAAAATACTTCACAGAGGAGCAAACAAAATGGCATTCGGATCAATTGAGGTGAAGCTTGAAAGCTACAAGTCGGTCAAAAACTCATTGTAAATCAAAAAAGTGTTCTTGGTAAGTTCTGGATAATACAATCAAAATCAAATCGTCTATATAAGCTAATATGGTCAAATCTTGGAGTCCGGATTTAAATCGATCAATGAGTCTTTGGAAGGTGGATGGTGCATTTTTCATTCCAAATGGCATCCTCGTATAACGGAAAATTCCAAATGGGCAAATAAATGCTGTTTTATCTCGATCAGATTCGCGGACAGAGACTTGATGGTATCCTCATTTTAAATCAAGAGTGGTCATATACTTTATTTTGCAGTGTGAAATAGATCATCAATCCTAGGAAGTGGGTTTTATCTTAGGCATTGATAATTGACACAAAGGCGAATACTACCATAAGGTTTAGGTACTAGAACAACTAGAGTAGCATAAGGGGATTCGCATTCGTCTATGATTCCATATTTTAGAAACTTATCCAGTTCTGCCCTCAATATGTTTTAGTTTTGTTCAGACATCCGATAGGGGGATACAAGAGAGATTCTTGGGAGCACTGTAGCTCATTCCAGGTAATGGAGCAAAACTCGCCGATCATGGAGCCAAATTCGGAGAATAAAATGAGTATGAAAAATCTTCGAAATTTTCACTGGTGGGGCGATGGGGGCAGAAGAAATTCTTGGGAGCTCTGTAGCTCATTGCAGGTTATGGAGCAACACTCGCCGATAATTTAGCGAAATGGAACAAAACTTGCAGAATAAAATGAGCATAAAAAAACTTAAAACTTTTAACTGGTGGGCGCTACCGTTAATTTGCCCCCCCCCCCCCTGCCCACTTAATAGGCCACATAGTCTCTCCACTGTAGTGGAGCAAAAATTATAATTGGTGGAGCAAAATGGAGTAAAATGGGAGTAAAATTATGTTTCATTTAGAAAATTTCAGTACGGGGGCTAACTTACCTGACCCTATACATATTGCTAATTTTGCTCTTGGTTAAGAAACTTGATATGCCGATACGTGATAAAAAATATGCAAAAGTCTGTATTTAAGTATGTGATTAACAAATTCAAAACACTAATAAATTTGAGTATGCATTAATCAAGAGCAAAATTGTTCACCCTATAATCCAAATAAATTCTTACTTGGTGCCGAGTTGAACAGGCTTCCAGACGGACTACCAGGTAACATGTTCCCCATAGTACTTGTAGGTGTAGCCCCTCCGTACCCATTCATCTGGCTTCCTCCGCCTCCGTAAGACCCTCCATTGGAAGAATGCGGCGTGGACGTATTGGAACAATAGCCTCCCCCGCGTGGACTCACGCTGCTGCTCTGAGTCCTGGCGTACTCATCTAGAAGAAAAACCCTATAGGTAAAAATCGGAGTCAGTAACGGACTAGGCACACGAAAAGAAAATGTCTTTGTAGCCTAACAAACATGCAAGCACATGCACTATAAGGAAGTTAAGAGTATAAACCGGAGGAACAAGATCGAACCTTCCGTCCACTGACCGTTTCCAGTGTCCTGTACACTTACAGCCAGTTGGCCGGTGTACGCGTTGAATGACGTTGACATTCCGTTGTTGCCCATCGTGGGTGATCTTGGTGCTGACAATGATAGCTGATTATTTCTTGGCATCGAGTATAAGGCTTCTGCTAGATCTGCTGCTCTTTTAAGAATTATTTCCTTCAGACAAAAATAATTTCAGCAATTTTGATGTATTTCAAGAAAAAATTACTACAACTTACTTTTGGTAGTTTTTCAGGATCACCTGGATGTCTAGGTATCAGTTTCTGCAGCCTTTGGAAGCCATAGTCAATTGTTGGTTCGTTTAGAGCTACAAAGGTAAAAGTTATTTAATAATAAGGCAAAATAGAATTAAAATATAACTCACAAACATAAACAAATCTGCCCGGTGCTCCTTTACAAAATTGTTTAGATTTATAAGATAACGTTACTTCCACTACTCCTGGTATGTGTCTTGGAGGTGTTTGCACCCTTATTGCATGAGGGGTTATCAACTAAAATAGCAGAAGTTAATATTTTCCAGTTTGCAAGCAAACCATTTAATTACCTCGCTCCAGACGAGCATGGTACCAAACACCACTTGTAGCCCATCGAAAAAATTGTCGCCTACAATAATTACTGTTGATCCACCAGCCGTCCATCCCTCACTAGGACTGATGGCTTTTATACAGGGCGTAGCTACAGGTAGAGGAGGATAGAGTCCTGGAAATTGACCTGTTCCAATAGAGAAAGCAGTTTTAGAAATAAACCAGTAAAATTTAATATTTAAAATGCAATATTGTTAAAATCACGCAATTGCAACGGCACTTTCGAAAGGAAAACTAGGAAAAATGAGGATACAACAGGATAAACTAGCGCGAAGTGAGACATTAGCAGGGGAGAGAAGCGATTATTTCAAGAGTTTAAACTAATATAGAAGCAGTGAGAGGAGAAATCGGGAAACTGCGACGTCGGACAAGGACGTAGCGTAAAGATTTTCCATAGAGAAGATAGAATTTGTATGCAAACCGAACACAAGCATGATACAATTTCACCTATTTGTAGGATATATCTATTATCACTAATATATTTAGTATTGAGTGATGTTAAGGACTATGAAGTAATGGTAAGAAGTGAACGTAATTTTTGTTATCATAGATGTTTGAAGCAAAATATATATAGAGCTAAAATACAGAATATTGAGCAGTTGCGTTCTAATATTGAATATAAGTAAAAGCATAAACTATTATCAAGACAACATTGATAATGAATATGAAGGTTTCATCAACAAAATGACAGGCATTATTGGCACTCACCAGCCAAAGAGAAGTTGTTGTTTCAATGCAAATAAGCAAGAGAAAATGCTTATGACCAGTAAAAATCATCAGATCAATTCGAACATAGCTAGTTCAAATGTTAGTTACATCTTGTCCCGCCTCTGTTTTTTTTTTACGTGTAATAAAAGCGTCGGAATAGAGAAAGTGAAAAAGAAAGAAGATTAAAATCGTCGTCGGCAGGCAGAGAGCGGCGTAAGCAGTGTCGTCGGAAGGGCTCTACTACACGGAACAGTTCCGCAGTTCCGTTTCCGTCCTCCACTGAACTGGATCGGAAGCCAATTTCGCAAAGTTTGGGCCTCGGTCCGGGCGGCGCATACAAATTGAGAAAAACCTGAGAGGGTGCCGGAACAAGCAGTTTAAAATAGATTGGGATAATAACTTAAGAGTTGAGATTAAGATTGTTTTTAAGAAAAAATATGGGAGTTATCCAATAAAATTTATTGGGAAATGAACACGAATTAAGTTACAATATTTATATGGATTTCTATGAACAAGGGGAAGTTCTCTTACCTATCCAAAAAAATCTTGCCAAAGAAAGCTACTAAAGAGAATGGAGCAATAACTGACGCGTTTCCAACAAATCCAGTTCGCGACAATATACAGCCGAACAAAAAATTTCCACCTATTTGTATGCATAAAGTTATCAGAAAAAAGACTTCCACAATCAGAATGGGGGATTTTTCACGAACCTTTTTGGACTTTGTTCCACCAACCAGAGCCTGCATGCGTTTTCTCGTTTGCCTATTTTGTATGCGGGTTTGCCCCTCCTGGTCGAAACTGTATTTAAAGTAGGAATAGGGATTTTTATAGATAAAACAGTATAAAAAAAACCGAGGGTAACAAGTCTCATAAGCGAAAGATTACGTAATGGAGAACCATGCCGAAAATACTAAAGTCGGATCGCGTATGTGTATGTTTTTATACTTACGCTGTATGTTTACAGAAAATCAGTAATGAGAGCAAAATTTCGACGATTGGAGAAAAATATAAAAATTACAAAATCTCAGTTTTATAAAAAATGAAAAGTAAGGAGTAAGAAGAGAAATTATATCTGAATGTAACGAAGAGTTACGTATTATTGTTCAGAAGTTGGTCTATGCAATTAGTATGCAAGAAAAACACTTGTTTCTTAGCTCCTCAATGTTCACAGAAAGGTTTTTGGAGACAATTATTTCTACTTTTTCAAGGGAAACCATACTTATAAGAACATTGTTACGTGTGAAACTTGCAGCAATGTGGTAGAATATTTTGCTTACTTCAATTTGAATAATACCTAGATGAGATTTCCCTGGAAAACATTCTCAATAAGAATCTGAACAGCAACACAGGTGATAAGTCCACAAATACACCCCTTGTTATTAAAAAGCAACTTGACAAAAAGTGGATAATCTTACATATTCTGACTTTATATAATAAGTTATTGTTCAAGTACAAATAAGTGGATTGTTGCGGAACTTATGGGTGGACCTCTGCGGGACGAGCGCAGCGAGTTCCGCAGCCATCTACTCACCAATCTACTGTTGAACTGTTCAAGTAAGACGTTCACCTGAAACGTGTAGTTCTTAAACTACCTAATGAGAATAACTCACATTCGAGTGAGTCAGGTTAGTATCGTAATTAAACAACATATTGATGAATAGATGGCTGCGGAACTCGCTGCGCTCGTCCCGCAGAGGTCCACCCATAAGTTCCGCAACACTTGACTCTATTGTACTTGAAAAACTTATCACATTATGTTACTAGTTTGGTAAAGTAACATTACTAATTTCTATTGAAAGGCAAATTGACAAAAAGTGAATAATCTTACAAACTCTGACTTTATATAATAAGTTATTTTTCAAGTACAAATAAGTGGATTGTTGCGGAACTTATGGGTGGACCTCTGCGGGACGAGCGCAGCGAGTTCCGCAGCCATCTATTTATCAATATGTTGTTTAATTACGATAGGTACTAACCTGACTCACTTAAAAGTGAGTTATTCCCATTAGTTCAAAAACTACACGTTTCAGGTGAACGTCTTACTTGAACAGGTCAACAGTATATTGGTGAGTAGATGGGTGCGGAATTCGCTGCGCTCGTCCCGCAGAGGTCCACCCATAAGTTCCGCAACAATCCACTTATTTGTACTTAAAAAATAACTTATTATATAAAGGCAGAGTTTGTAAGATTATTCACTTTTTGTCAATTTGCCTTTCAACAGAAATTAGTAATGTTACTTTACCAAACTAGTAACATAATGTGATAAGTTTTTCAAGTACAATTGAGTCAATTGTTGCGGAACTTATGGGTGGACCTCTGCGGGACGAGCGCAGCCATCTATTCATAAGTTCCGCAACAATTCACTCATTTGTAATTGAATAACTTATCACATTATGTTACTAGTTTGGTAAAATAACATAACTAATTCCTGTTGGAAAGCAGATTGACAAAAAGTGAATAATCTTACAAATTTTGAGTTTATACAGGGTAGTCCATCAAGCGCGCCTCGGTCGATAGTAGCCAAACCGTTGAACTTATGGAAAAATGTTTTGTATAAAAGTTTTATCTCAGCTATAACCCAAAATTATTTTCAAGTATACAGGGTGTCTCAAAAAAAAGTAATCACAAATTTTATGTTTTTTTTTCTAATGGAATACCGTATGTTTTCATGTGGTAAATAAAGCCTCTATGTGCTCTGTATTGATCTTTAAAATCGTATTTGGGTTGAATGCAGCGTTGTCAAGTTATGATTTTTCGAAGAAAAAAAATAGACCAGAACATACTTTTTTAAAATTGTCATATCTCCGCCACTGTACATCAATTTCTCTTAAAAATTTACACGTAATCTAATGTTAGCCTAGTTGCTCCTACACTATCTTCATTTTTCGATTTAGGTATACAGGGTGTCCAAAATATGTGTCTAAATACGTCTATTTTAATTGAGTTTTTCAAATACTCTGTATATTATTTTTCTATCGAAAAGCTGAAAATGCCCTCTTTCAGAAAATCACATATTTGCCGTATCTTATTAATATTTTGAGATAAGATGAGATGTGATTAAGATTTTCCCTTAACTTAACAGTAAAGTAATTTGGTAGTTTTACCTGGAAAGTTTTTCGGAAGTTTTGAAAATTTGATAGTATATCTCCTGGTCACGCCGCCATATTGGAAAAATTGCGCCTAAAAACAGTTTTTTGAAAATATCTCTTTTCCTATACTCATTTTACGATGAAAATAGTTATAAAAATTGGTGAAGGCCTTTACCCATGAATTCCCTCGGCAAACCACCCATGGACGCCGACAGGATTAGATTCAGGGAAAACTTTAATTTTTGGGTCACACCCCCTTTAATTTCTAGTTTCTCGATATAGATTTCTTTTATTTTTACGATTTTTGGCCGTGGCACCCGGAAAAATTTTGGGGAATTTCCCTTCTCAAATTAGTAATTTGGACCAATATAACAATCTACGCGCCGCCACTGCCTGTATGCACCTCCCTGAAACTAATCCTGTCCAGAGGGAAGTCATGGGTAGAGGCCTTTACCAATTTTTATAACTATTTTCATCGTAAAATGAGTATAGGAAAAGAGATATTTTCAAAAAACTGTTTTTAGGCGCAATTTTTCCAATATGGCGGCGTGAGCAGGAAATATACGAGGAGGAAAAGTAAAAATTTGTATTTGAAAAACTCAATTAAAATAGAATTTAAAATTGACTTGTTTAGAACTATTTTGGACACCCTGTATACCTAGATCGAAAAATGAAGATAGTGTAGGAGCAACTAGGCTAACATTAGATTACATGTAAATTTTAAAGGGAAATTGATATACAGTGGCGGAATATAACAATTTGAAAAAAGTATGTTTTGGTCTATTTTTTTTCTTTGAAAAATCATAACTTGGCAACGCTGCATTTAACCTAAATACGATTTTAAAGATCAATGCAGAGCACATAGAGGCTTCATTTGCCATATAAAAACATACGGTATTCCTTTAAAAAAAAAACATAAAATTCGTGATTACTTTTTTTTGAGACACCCTGTATACTTGAAAATAATTTTGAATTATAGCAGAGATGAAATTGTAAAACTTTTATACAGAACATTTTTCCATAAGTTCAACGGTTTAGCTACTATTGACCGAGGCGCGCTTATTGGACTACTTTGTATAATAAGTTATTGTTCAAGTACAAAGTGGATTATTGCGGAACTCATGGGTGGACCTCTGTGTAGTTTTCAAACTAATGGGAATAAATGAAATTTGAGTGACTCAGGTAAGTATGGTACTTGAACAATATATTAATGAATAGATGGCTGCGGAACTCGCTGCGCTCGTCCCGCAGAGGTCCAACCATAAGTTCCGCCACAATCCACTCGTTTCTTCTTAAATAACTTGTCACATTATGTTACTAGTTTGGTAAAGTAACATTACTAATTCCTGTTAAAGGGCAAATTGACAAGAATATTACTAATTCTGACTTAATATAATAAGTTATTGTTCAAGTACAAATAAGTGGATTGTCGCGGAACTTATGAGTGGACCTCTGCGTGACGAGCGCAGCGAGTTACGCAGCCATTTACTCACCAATATACTGTTGAATAATTGTTCCAGTAAGACATTTACCTGAAACGTGTAGTTTTTAAACTAATGAGAATAACTCACTTTTGAGTGAGTCAGGTTAGTATCGTAATTAAACAACATATTGATAAATAGATGGCTGCGGAACTCGCTGCGCTCGTCCCGCAGAGGTCCACCCATAAGTTCCGGAACAATTCACTCATTTGTACTTGAATAATTTGTCACATTAAGGTACTAGTTTGGTAAAGTTACATTACTAATTCCTGTCAAAAGGCAAATTGACAAAAAGTGGATAATCTTACAAATTCTGACTTTATATAATAAGTTAGCAGGTATTCTGTATTATAGGAGTAGGAGTGTCATGCAGCGGATTGAACATTAATGAAAATAGTTGCTCCTACAAAGAGTGAAGCAGATTTTGGAGGAAGACACGGTAATCAATCAGCTATACCTTATAATTTAGATTTGGAAAAGTCATACCTTTTTTCTATTAAAGATAGAAAGCTGAAATTTTCAGCTATTCTTTTCCCAGTAGAGGACTACAATCCCTGAAAGTTTCAGCTCATTTGAACTTATAGTTCCATAAATAAAATCGTGTTAAGCAATTTGGGGTGATTTATCATTGAGTGCCTTTTTTCATAGAATCTGGCTCCAAATCTCAGAATAATTCAGGGGGTCCCAAATGTGGATATGATTTACAGTTCTAGTTCTATTCTACAGATGCAAATTTACCAGGATTTACGTATAGTTGCATCTCAGAAACTTCCCAAAAAAATGCATCCTCTACCAAAAGAAATTCTATTTGAAGATAGTGAATACAATCTTCAAGAAACAGATTTATAATTCCTGTGATCAGACGTAGGTAGATCAAAACTCTTTATGAACGAACATTTTCTTGCTCTCTCTTTCTCCAGTCTTTAGTATAGGTACATACTTGATCTTCAACTCTTTGAATTACATTTGTATGCTTTACAGGTTGAACTAAACTATCGCATATAAGTAGTGCAAACTAGTTTAAGGCTAAGTATTAAATCTATGCAAATATAAAAATTTGACATACATGTAAACATACCTTCTGTGGGATCCAGTCTTTTCGCTCTTCTACCATGTTTGGAATTATTGTGTACGAACATGTTATCTGATATAGCCAAAAGAGGCCCATCTACTGAAACTTGCGTTGAAATAACAACCTGAAAAATAAAAGAAAATAGATTATCGCAACAATAATATTTCTTCCTCGGACTACTATTAATAACCGAAGACTCTGAGCCCAACGTTCGGTTGTCATTTGTTTTCCCGGTAAAACTCCCCGGTCCAAGACGAATCTGCGGATCCAATTTTCCGGGGGAGGCCATTTTGCCGGAGCGGCCATTCATATCGGCGGCACCGAGAGTTTTAGACCGGCTAAATATTGAATTTATGGGTGCCATATAGAGAGAAAGGCCCCGGCTTTCTATGATGAAAGTAAGGTAAGATAAAAGATGAGATTTTGGCCCTCTCTGCTCGAAGGAAATCGTAGGGAAAAACACGAGAAACAATTTTCTTTTGATCTCTTTTTAAGATTTATAGACGAAAAATCTTGATGCTATCGTTTCGAGAAATCTTTGTCGATTTTTTATGTATCCTTATTTCTGGATATAGACTGGGTTTTCTATGAACTCTGGTATTATTTTTCTAGGGAAAGATATCTTCTCGTAAAGTGAATTCGGAATATCAAGATTTATAGAAGAAAAAATTAATATTCTGGGGATGATTCAAACCAGTTGGGAGATTCCCTCAATACCATCTGGTTCATTATTTTCCTTTACCATATATTCTCCTCTGTTCTTTTACTACGTTCTCTATTTTTACGTTTAGTTGGTTCTTCTTCTTTTACCAACAGATTTTGGATATTATCTTTTTGTTACATTCTTTTGATATTACTATACATTTCCTCAATGTTTAGGTTTTTCATTATTCCTCATATCTGAATATTGTCGAATATTTTCTAGAGTTCAAGAGTTAATATGACTAAAGAGCAATTTCATATTTATAAGTATTGGATTATGCTTGGGTTGACACAATTAAGGAGACCTTGATGGTTAACCAACTTGTGCACAATAAACTTTCACACTGTATATGATTATAATAATTATTTTATCCGAAAAATAATTTTACCCAGGCCTGGTTTTCGTATACGTCTTGAATCATGATTAAAATTCAGCATATCTGCCGCCCCCACCCGAGACGTAAGCTGTTCCGTATCCAAGTGTTAGGCTTAATGAAATCCCACTCCAGAGCTAAATTAACTGCAAGCTGTAATCCGTTTCTCAGGCAAGGAGCAAGCTCCGACTACAGTTTAGTTTAACCAATTAGCTAGCTTTAGGAGATAAAGCAAGGGCTGAGAGATCATCTTCTTTCTGGCAATGATGATGGTTTTATTGATTCACAGAGGAAAAAGTTATAATGGCTTAGGATTTGGATGCAAAAAAACTAGTTATCTCTCGAACACATTGACCTCCAAAAGCATCGACGACATCATATTCTCTCCCCCCCGCTCAATCTTGCCTCGCGTCCCCCTTTTCGATGGCCGCCCGTATCGAACGGCGTGTGCCGACTATACATACTGCTGTTCCCCAAATCGGGACCCCTTTTGCCCCTTCTTGCCACCACCCAGCGTCCCCATGGGAACGCGTACGGGGAGCCGCTCTATTCCCGGGGGAGCGCGTGCGTCCCCCGGGAGGAGTCTGTCTTGAAATGCACTTCGGACGATCGGACTCAGTCATATTTTGGCGGCGAGGGTGTAGACGAGACATGGCCGAACTCAGCGGCGGCGAAAATGGTTTGAAGTTTTAAGTCGTTCAGCATTTCTTTGCTGCTCGTAAAAATTCCGATGTCTTCTTCATTATTCATATGTGTTATGATATTTTACCTTCACCTTATCAATCTTACTATTAGTCACCCGTATAAGAAGATATATCTTGTATTATTAATAATTGTCATTATTCTTTTAACTTTGTCACGCTTTAGTTTTGTTAATGAAGTGAAAGAAAACCTCTAGAATACAGGCTTTAATAAACTTAGAATATTACTAGAGTAGTGCGACTGGTTGCAATCTCATGTCGTGTTGAAAATGTTTTCAGCTCTTCAGACATAGATGATATCCCTCTATCACTATGCAGATACGAAGGTGTCCAAAAACCAGAAAAAAGTTGAGTTAAGCAATTTATAATAGTTGATGAGGTCATGTCAGGACAAGCAAATCCAAATGGGAATCTAGAAAATTCATCCACAACAGTCAAAATATAGCGGTTCTGGTTCTCAGGTGGCAATGGACCTTTAAAATCTACATTTATTCTTTCGAAAGGGGCAGTAGCTTGATTTCTATGAAACCTTGGTTTGATCTCAGCACAAACGGGAAAGATGGCTGAAATTCTCTTGATATCATCTAGTGAGAAAGGTAGATTCTTACATCGGACCCAGTGATACAGTCTTGTTATACCAGGATGACAGAAAGAATTATGTAGATTATCAATGTTTTGTCACTAGAAGAAAGTAAAATCGCAGAGGATATTCTTGAAAATGTATGTGCCACGATATTTTGATTCCCAGATCTGTATATAAGGTAATAACTCCTATAATTCAAAACAAGACACCAAAGTTCTTTATTGGTAATTTAGGCCTCTATCTGGCTATACATTGTTCTGATTGTTAAAAACCCTTGAACAATACTTAGGATGGTACAAATTACGGGGTGAGTATTTCTTTTGACCCCAGAGCTTCAATACCAATCAGCTGGAGTGTAACCATCTGATTTCAGGACTTAGGACAACACACACATGTGACCCAATTAACTTACAGGGCGTTCCTTGATTGTTTGCTGTTTACAAGTCTAACAGCGACTCAGGAATCTATCTGACGTGGAGTGAGGATCGAGGGTGCTCCCCAAATCTTCTTGGTGGTTAGGGATGTTCTAGCAACTAGGGGAGGGGCAGTTAGGCCGTCTGGAGTGGTTCAGAAGGTACCTCTGGAGTAATGGTGGTTGATGGGTAACCGGCACTCGGGTATCGGAGCAAAAATAGGGCCTCCAATACGGGGAAGAGTGAAAGTGAAGAGAGACTAAAAAAGATTCTTGCACATAGTAAGCAAACAGCAAATATAGTAAAGAAGTATTCTAAAAGAACTTTAACGTTGTAGAACTTATCCAAAAGAAGAATAGCAGAAAATGAAAACTTACCAAAATACTTTGGCCTTTTCCAGACACAGCATACGAAGGAAAATGGCTAAATTTCAGACTTAAACCCTTTAAAACTCACATAACCAAATCTGCATATAGTGGCACTGTGGTGCTATAATCTCAGCAACCCACAAACTTATTTTTGGTTTTAGATCAGCAAAAACGCTTAGAGGAAACTTTCAACGTGCTCTTGAAAGCTGCCTTCTTTTCTACCAAAAAAAAAAGGATTTTTAATCCTTTCTCTTCCAGAAAAAAACCTTGAGGAATTTCTACGGAATCTATTGTGGGACACTGGTACTGCTACTGACTGAATGTCTGGTACCCACCAAATAGAGGAAACTGTAATGGTACAAAGGAAGGTAGTACGGAAATCGGTTATACAACCATCGGTACTATAAAGCAAGTGTAGGAATCTGTAATAATATATAATATGAAATGTTTGAATAATTAACCACAATTATTGTTAGATGGTACTGAAAAATAGCGGAATGAAAACTGTATAGGTGAAATGACAACTTAGTAATAAATTTCTAGATGAGGGTACTTTTACGTGAGGGGGAAAAATAATCCCGTAACACCAGTTTGACGCCTTCCCAAACTGTTCTGTTAACGAACCAAGTTCGTCGTAGGAAATACGATTCCTTGGTGGAAGAAGTAGAACTTATTGAAGCCACTGATGTAAAATGACGGTCATTTAAAATCGTGACGGTCATTTGCGTCATGACATGTCATGACGGTCATGATCATGGTCATAGTTAATAGTAATTATTTCAATTTAGAACGCCACTACCCACAGTCTATGGTCTTTAAACTCACAAATGGGTTTAAAATAGGGACAGTCAATTATTGATTGAGTTTTGACAAATAATTGAGGATTTCAGAACAGAAGAAATTTCAACAAATAACAAATAAAATAACAAAAATAATAGCTTTTCACCTAACAAATGCAGTAAGTGATACTTCACCGCATTCAAAATTATACCTATGAGCATCTATCTCCAAAAAAAGGCATTTTTGAAATTTCTGAACGAGAAGGGATTTTTGAGAGTACCTGAACACCGAATCTACTTTACCGCATACTATGCAGTCTACTCTACTACTGCACATTTACACACTATGCAGTAAAACGGTCATGACTAACGGTCACATTGAATGTGACGTGACGGTCATGACCGTCATGACCCTCCGTCATGCGCGCTGGTCATGACTCACTAACATCACTGATTGAAGCTAATCCAGATTATGCATTATTTCTTCATGGTGATGGAACACAAGCTATTACTACAGTATCTTTAAAACACTTAGCCCCTAGAAGAGATGCCAGTTTTCTACAACCCGACGAACCAAACACAAGAGAATTGGATACAACATGTGAATATCCAGAGCTCCTGAAAACAGGGAAACGGCTGAGTATCAACCAGAAAAATATGAAAATGCCTCGCATCAGGAACCGGAGCCTGATTATGAATTATTAGGTTACCAAAGCCAATCTTCAAAGCAGATCGTCAATTTTTAGAGCCTTCCAATTCTAAAAAAGGTTTTACTATAGTTTGTCAACGTTTTCTCCTCGAATATACAGACCATTGTTCTTTTAATTCAAACTCATAGATACATCCTAAGGCTTCAAGGTGTAGACTTTCAACGAGATAAGATGTGTATTCTGTGAGATGTGTTCTCACGTGAGTCTCAAACTGCAAACCATATAAGTTTTCAATGTCGTTGTTCCAAGATAAATCGGTAACTTAGCTGAGTGTTTTTTTCTGTCAGAGACTCTTGTGAGAACAGACCTATAATAGATCACTATCCTACTCCTCTTTCTACTCTAACTTTCTTAGCGAAGTTGAATCTGTAGTATTGGCGTTTCTTGAGTTTTCTGAATATGAGTTCTGGATTATTAATAATGGCTCAATGTGATCAAGTCTTGCATATTGTTAGTACACAACGACATCTATCTTTGTCTTCTTTCAGATTGCATCCACTTTTTCTAAGCCTTTCTATCTTTATCAGTTTGGATTCAATTCCATTGAGGAAAATTATCTTCGTTTACCCTTTCTTTAATTGAAAAACCTGTCCGATTTCTTAGATCCATTTGGTGAAGAAAGCTTTCCTCAAAGTCGTCGCTTTCTTCACAATCCCAAGAGGCGTGAAAACTGACTTGTTTACGAATAATGAAAGCCCATATTAGTTCAGTCATCCAAGGTTCAGAAACGGCGTTTTCAGGAAAAAAATTTGGAAGTTTTTTTCTCATTGATTCTGTATGTTTTTTTGGGGTGCTGAATCCGAATCTGAGCGACTTTAAAAGAAACCAGAAGCTAGAAGAGTTGAAATCCTCTCAGCCCTCCAGAAATCAAGGGAATAAATTTGAAGCGATTCTCTACAGCGCCCTACTAGGCAAAAGAGTTCAAAGCCACTATACAGAGCTTTAGGAGCCAGGAGAATTTTTCTGAAACGACTCCACATCGTCTTACAAGCTAGGAAGATCCATATCCGCTCCAGCAAATTATTTCAAAGCGACTCCATCGTGAAGAATAACCCAAAGGGACCTACAAGCCACAGAAAAATCCAAATTCACTTCACAGAACTTTAGAAGCCAAGAGAATCGATCAAAAACGACTCGACAATAATTTGGAAGTCAGTAGAGTCCAAATTCTTTCCTCAGTCCTCCAGGAACCGAGGAAATAAATTCAAAACGACTTTCTACAGCACCCTCGAAGCCAAAAAAGTCTAAAGCCACTACACAGAGCTTTAGGAATGAGAAGAATCATTCTAAAGCGAGTCCACATCGTTTTACAAGCCAGGAATATCCATATATCCGCTCCACAGTGTTCTAGATGCTAGTAGAATTATTCCAAATCAACTCCACCGCAAAGATTAACCTAGTGCACCCTACAAACCAAAGGAGAATCCAAATTCCTTACACAGAACTTCAGAAGCCAAGAGAATCGATCAAAAATGACGTCACAATAAATTAGAAGTTAGTAGAGTCCAAGTCCTCTCCTTATCCCTTCAGGAACAGAGGGAATGAATTTGGAGCGACTTTCTACAGCGCCCTACAGGCCAAACGAGTCCAAGTTGACTACACAGAGCTTTAGGAACCGGGAGAATCATTCTGAAGCGAGTCCACATGGTCCAGCAAGCTAGGAAGATCCGTATCTGCTTCACAGTGCTCTAGAACCTAGGAGAATTATTTCAAAGCAACTCCACAGCGAAGATTAACCCAAAGCACCCTACAAGCGACAAGAGAATCTAAATTCACTACATAGAACTTCAGAAGTCAAGAGAATTGATCAAAAACGACTTCACAATAAATTGGAAGTCAGTAGAGTCCAAATTCTCTCCTAAATCCTCCAAGAACCGAGGGAATAAATTCAAGACGACTTTCCACAGCACCCTCTAAGTCAAAAATTCCAAAACACAGAGCTTTAGGAAGCAGGAGAATCATTCTGAAGTGAGTCCACATGGTCCAACAAGCAGGAAGATCCATATCTGCTCCACATTATTACAGAAGCTGGAAGAATTATTGCAAAGCAAAACCACTACGAAGATTAACCCAAAGCGCCCTACAAGTCACAGCAGCCAGCAGAATCCAGCTACGTTGAATATTTCAGCAGTACCAGCTACGTTGAATATTTGAAAAAAAATATACGGCAACTGCAGCATTAGGCTTCGAAGGCTACTCTGCAGCAATCAAGTGAAGATGCAGACATTCTGATTGTGCAAACATCCCAATCCCTGCGGAGCATGAAACTGTTGTAGTTGTTGGAGAGGATATAGACCTCCTGGTCATTATGATTGGAACCATGACATCTCCCAATGTATATTTTTTGAAACCAGGCAAAGTCAAAACCATCCTCTAAGCATCATCGAACAATGCTTGGCAGAACACATACCATTCACACATGCTGTCAGTGGTTGTGACTCGTGACTCCACATCTGTTCTTTTTAAACAAGGAAAAATCAAGTTTATGAAAACCCTAACAAGATATCTTGACCCCTCAGTCTACATCCGACGTTTCACAAACCCTCTTGCCATATCAGAAGACATTTCGGAGGCAGGGGGAAAAATGTCTAGTGGCCTTGTATGGCGGAGACCATCGCACCACTTCAATAAATAAGCTGCGGTATAAACAGTATGTGCCATCAGCATTCAGGGTTAGCGGAAATGTAGCATCCATCCCCCCTAGTAAAGCTGCAGCCCCAGCAACACAGTAATAGGGTATTTATTTCACCAAGTATAGGAAATATTCACCCTCCTAAGCAGTGGGGAAGGAAAATTATTTGAGGCAACTTGATTCCCATCACGACCCTTGAACTCCCAGCCTCAGAGAAGCTTCTGAAACTCATTGCTTGTAAGGGTAGTTGCGGATGCAGAAAAATTGGGTTACACTGCTCCAGACTTTGTCATAATTGTGAAGGAAGCTGCTCCAATATAGAAATACTCAGTGATGATGACGATCAAAACGTTTCGCCTGGAAAGATCGAAGGTTGTTTATACTATTGCAAGAAATTATTATCCCATTCTAGTATTTATCACTCTGAATAATAATCATTTTTTCCAGTAGGAAGACCAGCGCCCATCCTTCAAAAATTACAGCAGTCCTATGCCTGACAGCAGTAACAAGAAAAAACTAGCATATACAGCTTGGTCCATCTAAACGGAATATCTGCGAACGCAATCCTGAGCCTCATGCAGTGGCGTAGGCAAAACAAATGTGGACGTCAGCGATATCTAAATTGCGAGGTCCTTTTTATGTAGGGTGGCCATAATATTTGTTTTGACAAAAAGCTGGATATAACGACAGGAACGGGTAGCCGTTGGCCGGCAGGCCCGCCGAAGGCGGCAATTTTCTGAGTGTCGCGCCCCTTTTTTCGGGTATATCAACGGTATTATTCTAGAGCCATTGCAAATTAAAGATTCTGAAGGTTTCGAAAGGTCTTGAGGATAAAGATTCTAAAAACAACTTAGAGATCTTGATAAGTCTTGAGGCTCATGACTAAAGACTCTGGGGTTTTGAAGTCTCGGAAGACTTATTTTTTCAAATATTTTGAAATAAGGACTTTACTAAGCTGAGATCAGAAGATACAAAAAATGTCGGCGTCTTGATCGATTATTCTAGGGCCATTGCAGACTAAAGATTCTGAAGGTTTCG
This sequence comes from Ceutorhynchus assimilis, assembly GCA_917834065.1. NCBI lineage: Eukaryota > Metazoa > Arthropoda > Insecta > Coleoptera > Curculionidae > Ceutorhynchus > Ceutorhynchus assimilis. Next base: position 53,836,616 of record OU892279.1, read on the forward strand.
AAATGTCTTGGAGATAAAGACTCTAAAGACCATACCTTTGGAGACCAATCCTGGATTTTAAGGCACTTGATCTAAAGCCTTGGAACTTGGAAGAGTCCTTATACTTCGATCACCTTAGAGATCTTGAGGCTCATGACTGAAAACTCTGGTGATTTTGAAATTTCTGAAGACTCCTTTATTAAATATTTTGGAAGAAGGATTTTACTGAGCTAAGATCAGAAGATGCAAAAGATATTGGCATATTGATCATTTATTCTAGAGCCCTTGCAGACTATGGATTCCGAAGATCCTGAAGGTTTCAAAATGTTTCGGGGATAAAGACTCTAAATACCACAGCTTTGGAGACCAATGCAAGATTCCAACGAACTTGATCTAAAACCTTGGAATTTGGAAGAATCCTTATACTTTGAAAAACTTAGAGATCTTGAAAAGTCTTGAGTGAAGACTTTTGGGATTTTGAAGTCTCTGAAGATTTTTTTTTTTCAAATTTTTTGAAATAAGAACTTTACTGAGCTAAGAGCTAAGAAGACTTTAAAGACCATATAGCTTTGGAGACCAATGCAAGATTCTAACGCACTTGATTCAAAGCCTTGAAACTAGGAAGAATCCTTATTCTTTTAACACCTCAGAGATTTTGAGGCTCATGACTGAAAACTCTGGAGATTTTGAAGTCTCTGAAGACTCATTTTTCAAAATATTTTGAAATAAGGACTTTACTGAGCTGAAATCAGAAGATGCAAAATATGTCGGCGTCTATAATTTTTTTGCTTTTTCTTGTGTAAATACTAATTTTTTTTCCAAATAATATGTTTCCTGTTATTGAAACCTTAATTAGAATAACGTTTTCCAACTTTTTTAGAGGAAACTCAAGAAATGCAATTTTTTTTAACACGATCTAATGACGTTGTGGATTGTCAAAACTTTAGAGTAATTACACTTACTTGTAGGAAATTTGTTCTACTTTAATTTGGTTTATTATAGTTATAATTAAAAAACGCTTACTTTTCGAGTTGTAGTCAAAAACCTGGAAAAAGTGCCGGAAATTTAGGACTTTTCGCAATTTTCGTTGTAAAGCCGACGCCTGGCGTATTGGCAAACCTCAGATTCAGATTCAGCACCTCAAAAAACATACAGAACCCGTGAGAAAAAAACTTCTACATTATTTTCCTGGAAAAAAAACCCTGCTTACTGAAATATAAGTTAAGTGACGTAATGAATACTTTTACCTACCAACATCAACTTTGGAAAATTTCTATATTTATCATGTGGCAGCAATTATTGGGGTAAAAATTTTGTCATCTAAGAAATAATTAATTCTGTTAGCTTGAACTAAAGAGTTCTATAAACCCTGTACCTATTCTTTTTTCCAATATTGAATATCTAACAAAGTAAAGTCAAATTATTGTCATTGAAAATCATTTTCAGCGATACAGTTCAATTTCCTACAATACACCGAAAATTAAATACATATGAAGAAATCAAAACATCAATGAACTTGTCATGTAGAGTGAACTTGAACTTACTACTGAAACAAAAGATTTCGTATTACCAGGGATTATCAACACGGTTTTTCTCAAGAAAATTGTTAATGTCGGGGACGTGATTTTCTAAAACAATAAATCCAATATAAAAGGGGAAGCTTGCTTATTGTATTTATTGTAATCCTTAGTTTTTGTCGAATAACAGTGTTTAACAAAAATGAACCTCAAAAAGTTAATTTGTGCTGTTGTTTGTTTGGTGAGTGATATTATCATTATTTCTACTATTTTTTGGAAATCTATATTGCAACAAAATTAATTTTTTAGTTGCTGCTTTGTGCTCTATGTGTTTTCATTATTGCAAATAATGTCAAAAAGCAATCAAAAGAACCAGATTTTCTAAGAGAGACGATACCAAATACTAATTATAGAGCTAACATTAAGGTTTGTATTTTTGAAAAAACTATATAAAATACCTTTAATGTTAGCAATATAATAATAATTTCTCTCTTATAATAAGTACATAATCAATATATTTAATTTAAAACATTATATTTCTGTTACAGGCTTTCACTGAAGCAACTCCTAACCCTCATGCACTAGTTTCAATGACCACTACCACCAAACCAATAATTATTGATAAACCTTCCAAAGCAAAACAAAATACCACTGAAAAAGATATTTTTCTAGAACTTGGTAAGAATAATGAACAACAAATTATAGAAGAATCGATTTACAACGAAAAACTTAAAATCTGTTGGGGCGATATTTTGTATGTAAACCAGAGCAATGATGAGATAGCAGAAATCTGGCACGACTATCAGGTTACTTTGGATTTCCCTGGCGATAATAGTAAGTTCTCATCTAATAAAACCTCATATTATGATAAAATGTTACCCTTTTAGATGATTCGTCTACCGATAAAACTACCAAAGAGTACAGAAAATACATAATCCAAGAGGATGACGGTAATCAAGCTGAACATGTCTTTGAAGTTGTGAAAAAAAACTCCAATTTTATCATAAGCAAGAACGAAAATATAACTTGCAGAACTGGAACATTTTTGTCTAAAACTTATTATGAATGGCCTCAAACTGGTAATAAAAAAATTGTTCTAAGAATGGCTGATGAACATCCTGGATTAAAATTTGAAAGAGATGATTTTGCTAACAGGAAAAAAGTTGATGAAGAAAAGGAAGACATTTTGGGTAGTCCTCGTGCATTGAGTGAAAAAGAAAGGTGTGTTATTGATATTTTTTTCATAAGATATAGTGCTTTATGATTATTTTTTTTCAGCGATGAGTTGGATATGGATGATACTTTTGAAGATTTTGACTCTATCGAAAATAATTCAAATAAAACTACAGAACAAGCAAAAGCACAAAATAAAGATAGTAAAGATTTAAAAAACAACGAAGAGGATTGTAAGAAAAAGTTACCAATGAAACATTTCAGAAGCTTAACAGTTTTTGTTGTTTTTTTCTAGCCTTGTCTCAAGTCAATAACCAAACCAACTCTGGAGAAATTGTGTCCCATCAAGAGTCTGTGATTACTGAATATTCACAAACAAGAAACCAAGTTTTACCCTCAGTAAATCCATGCTCTCCAATACTAACTCAACTTCTAGCAGGTAAGAAATACTCCCTTATACACAGTTTTTGTTTTTAAATGAAAATTGGATTTTTAGGAAATGGAATTTTTCCCGGACTTTGCAACCTTAGAAAAAATGAAACTGTAGTCCTTCAAGGGGATATAGTCGTATTCAAGAAATATTTCAGTAAAGTTGATAATAAAGAAATGGTCAAACCCATGTTCGTTATTCATGAGAAGACAGAAATCGAGAGTAGAGAAAATGATACATCAGTGGTAGATAATTAGAATTGTATTGAATATTAGCTCTATAATATTGTTTTTAATTGTTAGTAATTTACGTTAAGGTAATATAATAAATGATATTTTTAAAATTGTATCTTACCTGAAAGCGTCTCATGTCTCTGGGATTCCCGGCATTCTTTAGACAGTTTTGATTGCACTTGAGGAAGAATTTTAGAAAAAATCTGAAACAAAAATAACCAAAAATTAACATTAAAGTAATTAGCAATTCAGAATCGCTTAGCCGAGCGTTACTTTAGTTCCTGCCGCAACGTAAGACGATGACGACGGCGTCGCGGCGCACACGGGGCAGGAAACGACGTCGCGATGCGAACTCCCCGACTGAATTATGCAAACGTCTTGATACGGGCTTTTATTAATTGATGACAAGCTGGCAACAGCGTTTTGCATAATGCATGCGGCTCAAGACTCTACGCCGAGAAGGACCTCTCCATACACAAAGGTCCTGCGGGACCGGTGTTTGAAATGTTCCTTCCTGCGAGATATATGGTCAAAATGTTTGCATATAGGGGATTTGAAAATTAGGAAATTGGCTTTTTCGTAAATCGATGGGATTTACTAAGTGATCAGCTGGTTTTATGTTAAGTTTGTTTTCAAAAGTTTTAATAGATGTCTTGCTGAAGAATAAAGACAGCGTAAGGTCGTATGAAAGTTGATATCTAAGGTTGATACATCTTTGAATTAGAATAGGCAATGGTCAAACAGTTCTCATAGCTGAGAGCCAAGACTTCTCGAATAAAAAATAGGAGATAACAAGGGAAATTAACGATCTGAAAAACAACAAATCACATGGGAGATGAAGCTGTATAGCTGACATAATGATGGAAAAAAGAGGCTTTTCTATCAACATTGATGGATATAGCTCCAAAGTTTCATATGACTTCTTGCAAGACAGAGAGACCACAGATGTCTGATTCTCGAAACTAAGAAGCAGGGTTCCTATGAGAACAAGTGCCCTGTCTTTCTCGGTTCCATGCCAAATTTCATATGACATAGACAGAAAAATTGTTCTCAAGAGAGAGCTGCTCCTTTGTTTCGAGTATGAGACGCCAGATGGAAATCAAGACTACCTTTAACTCCTCTCTCAGGCCTGCTCAACTTAATGTCCCTATGTAGCACTCAAGCCTGATGAGAAGGCTTATGGTACTTATTATTCCAACTACTCTAATATTTTGGTACCAGGTTGTGCAGGTCCTTTTACTGAGTGGTGTTTCATGATTGTCTCCGTATCTACATTTGGTTGCCCAAAAATGCTGTGTCTGCTGCGATCCAGTGCCTCACAGTTTACCAAGATGTCTGGTTGTCTCCGGTTCCTTATTGCACAGTCTGCAGTTAAGGTCTGCGTCATACAGGTCCATCCTGTTCAGGTGGTCGTTTACTGGTGTGTGGCGCGTTATAGTCCTTAGTCGGCTCTTACGTATTTGTATCAGTTCTTCATGGTTGGTGGATGAGTTCCTTACCATGATTCTGCCTGGCAGTTGTCCAGTAGTATCAATGTTCCTTACGAATCCACTCTATCATATGGCTTTTGGTTATACTTTTTGCTATCCCTAAAGCCTGCTCTCGCCCGATAAGTTTTATCCTGATCCTCTTTTTATAAGTTCGTCAGTTTTTTCATTGCATCCGATTCCTTTATGTCCTGTCCCCCAGGTAAGTTTTTCCTTATTCTGGTACACCAGGAACCTGAGTTCTTCCTGGCCTTTCCATATTAGTCTTGATAACACTATCTGGCTTTCAATGCCGCTTGACTGTCAGACATTGAAAAGGATTTGCCTGTTGTTCTCCGCTCATATACCTCTGCCTGAAAAGCTGAAGTATGTTGCCCCAGTGCATAGTGATTGCTTTAGCTGGCGGAATACACCCTTGCCCCAGTACCCGCCGCAGTCTTCGACCCATCTTTGTACCATGTCTAGTCTCCGGTCTGCTCTGTTTCCATTCAGTTCTGCTTGGGAAGCTGACCTTGAATGGGGAAATTAGGACTAATAGAATGGAGACCTGTTGTGAGTATAGATCTTAAATCTCTACACCGAGTATAGAATACTGGTGATGCTTTTCTTATAGAGATGGCGTAACTTTCAATATGCCTATGTCAATATAAGTATCGTTATGTAGGAGTGATATTATCGTCACTGTTTTTGTAGTAAGGTAAGTGTGCCAAATATTGCAACCTTAACGTCTGGTAGTGATTACATCCTATACTTTTATTAATGAAGGAATACAAAGGATACGAGTGAAGAAATTCATTGTTTAAATCTTAGATTAGGGAAGAGAGTGGATACCGCGCATCCTATAGGCGCACTGATTCGATTCTGTTACCACGCCGCCATTGTTTATGTGGCAGATAAAGCGAATGCAGTGTTTAGTATTTTTCGTGTATTTCCCAGTGAAAATCAGCAGTGAATTGAAAAATAGTGAATTCAGTTCAGTTCAGCCTATGAATTTAAAAGTCGCAGCGAGAAAAAGGAAGTCTTGTCATGTTTTATTTCAAATATCAAATTATCCTGAAAAATAATTAAAAATGCAGAAAACTATTTAAATAGCACCTCATAAGGTATTTTTATTATTCTGTAAAATTAAACTTCTTATTATTAATACCTCAAAATAAAAATAAATCGAAAATTGATAATTATCGGCGATGTGGCAGGTGGTAACAAATGCCCTTGAGTTGTTACGCATCCACTCTTTTCCCTTATCTAAGGTTTAAATCATATATTTTATTCACCTCAAAAATCTTAATAAAAATGAAGATATTGAATGTGTTAGTTGAAATTGAGAATGACAATATTAGGATCACAGCTCTCCCTATTGTTGCCACCCTATGTCAATATTAGGAACTATGGAACAAAAGATAGAAATAATAAAATTCTACGACAAAAAAAAAAAAAAAAACTCAAGAACATTGAGGACAAAATAAAGTTTTCTTTGTCACCCTTAGTTAGGCCTCGTGAACATATCGTCAGCAAACTAGGCACAAGCGCATATTTAGTGATGGCAATATTAGGAACAAATGAAGTCCAAAAAAAAAAAATCTCTAACCTAGAAAGCCACTTGAAATAATTATTCATGCAATTAATAAAACAAGAGCCACTGGAATGTACTTCCCTGTACTTATTAACAAAAATCCAGTAAATGTAAATTAAGATTGCGTAGGGTCAAGGCAAAAAGTCAATTTTCTTATAGCGTGGACAGGAAAAATAAATGTCGTGCTCCTGACGTCTGACGTTTAGCATAGACTAAACCGCCGGATAGAAAACAAATCGCTGACAAATCAAAGTACCTGCTACTGCTGCCACCTACATGCAGCATCGATACTAGCCGAGTAACGAGGGGTGACCATATTAGGAACAATGGCAATATTTGGCGCACCTACAGAATGTGGATCTTAACAAAAAACCAAACCTGCTACGGGACGCCTATACCTAATTGTCATGAAAAGAAAGAGAATTTCAGTTATTCAATATTCATTGTTATAAAAGATGTTCCTAATAAGAACTGATGATGTTGAGTCAAATGTAAATAGCTGTAAATAAACTGTACAAAGAAAACTCGATTATTTCTCCCAAGCCAAGTTCCAGGCCGTCTCCAACTTCAAACAAAAGTTATGAGCAGAAATTCCAAAGAAAACTGAAATACAGGTGAACACAATGTCCAATAATGAAAACCACTTTAATGTTTATTTGTTAAATGCGAGGAATTATCACACATGGAAGTTCCGTATGAGTATTTTGTTTGAAGGAAAAGATGTTTTAGAGTGCATTGAAATTAAATTTAATGAATCCAATTATAATAATGATAAACTGCTGGCTGAAGCAATGAAGGAAGAAAGCAAATGTAACTCTATAATTGTTCAATGCTTAGATGATTCGCAGATCGACTTAATTAGAGGAAAAGCGACAGCTTTCAGTGTGTGGAATAGTCTGGAAGAAAGACATGAAAAAAAAGGCATTCCAGTCCAGGCCAGTTGATTTTTAGAAAAAAAAGTAATGTCGATGAAGCTTCTGGACGGTAGTAAACTGGAAGAATTTTTGGCTGAATATGATGAAGTAATAAGGCAGTTAAATGCTACAGGGGCGGATTTGAAAGAGCAGGATGTTTGCTTGCTATGCCCAAAGCGTTCGAAACAGTCATAACTATATTGGAAAATGTATTACCACAATATTTAACTATAAGTTTAGCCAAAGCTAAGTTGACAGCCAAAGCTGAAAGAAGAAAAGCAATATACGGAGCTAGTAGTGCAAGTAGTAGTGACAGACGAGATAATGTAACCCCATCAACCTTTTCAACCCAACAACCAGGTGTATGTTATTCCTGTGGCTGAAGGGGCCATTATAAGAAAGATTGTAGGAATCAAAGACCAGTATATAATCTAGCCAGAGGACACAGAAGTTTTGGGTCGTGATGGTGAACAAGGTGGTTTTGACAAAGCTCGAGGTTGCAATCGAGGATTTGAAGGTTTTAGAGGAAATTTTCGAGGAAATGGTTATAATCGAAATGGTTACAGAGGAACAGGCTATACAGGAACTGGTTACAGAGGAAATTATAATGGTAATAAATATCGAAACAGGAATAATGATAGAGGTGCAAATTATATGGAAAATACAGAGAAAACGGGACAGAGTGAGTTTCAAGATTGAAGTTACTCTTGAGTAGATTCTCAAAAACTACACCGAATACTCCCAAATGGAGGGAATACTGAAAATCATAAGTAATATCTGCAGTATAAACTTCTGTATATTCAAGTAAATAGAGCAAGGTATGGCGTAATTGCTTGTAGTACTTACTTTAAGAATTATGTGGAGTAAATACTGTAATTTTTTGAAGTAAAAACTACAAAATGGAGCATTTACTAGAAGTAAAAGCAAATACTCTTTTTAATCATACCGCCCAATCACCTGAGTCGGAAATCACCTGAGTGTGAAGTTTTTCGTGCCCCACCATGTATAGGGTTCTCCTCGGGTTTTTCCATATGAATGTTCACAGGGGTTATTTGAGAAGTTATCAAAAAACTAGTACCTAGTAAATATTTTTTTAAATTATTTAGAGTAATCAAAAATATCAGCATCAAGGGCGATCCGCTGGAAGTTGATCAACCGTTCTCTTCATAGCACGTTTACGAAAACTCTGATTTCAACGTACATACGATCGCCGGATACAACACCTTTCACGTCATGGGTGGCATTTCCTGTATTGCCCCAAAACAGGCAGTAGCCCCCAATTAATTCATTCCTCGACTGAAAATGATCAGAGAAACACACTCGTCTGAGTTTTCTGGAAGTTATGGAGCAATTAAACTGAGATATTTTGAGAGAATAAAACGTAAAGGTTTAGCTGAATTGAAGATAAACGATCTTAATGAAATGTTTACGCCGAGTGAAACTGCGATCCCCTCTTTGCCTGATCTTCTGTGGCTACATGGAAAAAGTATAAACATTCCTGGTCTCTTTAGATAGAATGAATTTATGCAGGATATTAAAATAAACATACCATATGGAGTAACTTTTATTAGCTATCAGCCATTTATCAATGCTCCTCCAAGCGAATATGATACAATATTCACAGCATTGTTGGCTGGAGTAGAGAAGACCAAATCTTTGAACCAAGCTATCTGCCTAGTGACATTTGATCAACCCCTGTATTTCAAGGCACGAGACATTCTTGCTAGCCGTCCGGATGATCCTGCTATTTCAAATGTTGTAATTAGGCTAGGAGAATTCTATTTACTGATGTCGTTTATGGGGTCAATTGGTTTCATTATGTAAGGGTAGTGGATTGACTAAACTTTTCATTTCAATATTTGCAGCAAACTCAATTGAAAAAATCATGACCAGGCACGCATATACAAGTTACGAGCTCATATGTTGGCCCACAGAACTTTGGCCAAAATAGTTTTTCAGTCAGCTACAATGGTCGATCACTTGGAGGGAATCTTATTTAACATGGACACAACAGTGATTCTTTCTTATAATGTGAAAGAGATTGTGAAAAATCTGCAAGATCAATTCAAAAGTAAGCTTCAATATTTGGCAGAACGTGGTTCAACTGCAAAGCTCTGGGTTGTATTTTTTGTGGAGATAGATATAAAATACGAGCATTTTCAACTAGTGTTTGAGCCGGAACGGTTTGCCTTACAAAAAAACTTAACCAAAATAATTTATAGAACATTTTACTTGCTTTCATTTTGAATAGAAGTGTTTTTTCAAAAAAATTAATAGTTTTCGAGTTCTATACGCAAAAGACTGCCAAAACTACCATTCTTTTTTTTTTTTTAACTTTTATTGCATTTTTTTCAATGTTATCACAAAACTCAGATTCGGATTCAGCACCCCAAAAAATATGAAGAATGGAAAAAATCGAAACAACCCCAAAACTTTCCTAGGTACCAAAAACACTATTTGCTTGGACTATTTGTGAAAATAGCAATCTCTTTATTTAAATAAAATAAAGATAAATTCCGGATCTTTCACCCACACGACATACGAACACAATACGGAAATTTCGCGTTGAACGAAGAGACGAAATTTACAAAATAATAAAATTTTATCTGATGAAAGGAAAACTCATTTTGTCGACAGAGCTCCACTCAATTTCTCTTTGTTTCATTGTAACACTCTCCAGTATTGTATTAGGTAAATTGAATAAACTATTGCCTATGCATTTTTAAGAATGATTCCAAAAATATAATTTTCGAACAAAATCGAAAGACTGAATCTTTAAACGTTGATCAATCTATCAATAGTAGAGTACAGCGTTTGGCATTTTGGGGTTTTTGATGCAAATTGAAAAACGCATTTATAAATTATTTTCCGAATCGGGTCAAATAAACGATACATGCCTACCGTTTCCCCGCATCAACGGTTTTTTCGACGAAATGCGCAAAATAAAAACATACACACAATATAAGCGAGCATTTGAAAAACAAAAAAGTGCACATATCGGGAGTTTTCGCAATCTAAATAAATATTTACAATTATTTTTGAATGTGTTTGTTGTAGTAATTGTTTTACGGTAGTTTATAACTCAAATATAATTTCTGTAACATAACATAAGACAAGATAAAAAGTTAACCATATGTAAAAATCCCTTATGTCGTTTAAACACAAAATAACATAACATAACATACGACATGAACATATGCATGTTCCGTTTGTTTGTCCCTTTGAGGAAGGTTTTTCTAAAAGATACCGTTTGTCCTCCTATCGACAGTGATGTTATGTGATTTTTGACGTAATAGCTAGCTAGCGCCTGCGTATATAAATAGTCCATCAAACTCTTTGTTTGTCCTCCCATCGAAATTGAAGTTATGTGTGTGGAGTGTGACGTCAGCTAGTGCCTAATCATTGAATCACCAGATGTAATAATATAGTATACAAGATTTTTATGTGTAGGTAGTTATGAAATTCATTACCTCCTTGAACATTCCTTCTTCTTCTTCCATCGGTTTGCTGTGAGAAGCACACTGAGGAAAACCGCCTATTTAAAATATTATTTCTTCAAATCTTAACTTAAAAAAAAAAAACGTTTACTGAATAAAAATAAACGTTGCAACCTTGTATGCGCCGTAAAGCGTACTGAAAGGGTACCGAACCGAACGGGAGGTAGAGAAGAGGCGATTAGGCATTAGACTAAAGAACAAGCTGGGCTGGTCCTTTAGAGCGTGTCTGTAATTATTCATTATTCAATTTAACAAAAATCGTCTCATGCTGTAAACAACACCGATAAAGAGTAAATTAATGAACTAGAAAAATTATGTGCTGTCTCTTTGTGCTAGGATTCCGATTTTTGGATCTAGAGCGTATATTAGGGCCTTGTTGAATTTACTAACATTTTCCTACCCCGACGAGAGAATATCCTAACAAATTGAAATAATCAATCTAGAGATATTGGCTCAAAAACAACTATAGCTGAGTAGCTTCCCATATAGGACCCCAGTACCTGCTGGGAAACTGGCTAACTAACCAAAAACTCTTCAGTATTGAATATAGGTAGTGTTGATGGAATGTAGTGTGTGTAATTGAAATTTTAGCACAAGAACAGGGGCGGTACTTAATTTAAACTTTTATTGACTTAAATTATTGAATTAATGACTCACAATTATTTTTAAAATGACAGTATGTTTCGATTTTTGAGGAATGTTAGATCGAGGGTTTCTCTGCCGTGCACTTTCCTCTCGTTAGTTCCAGGATGAGATCGGTACGATTTACTTTAATGATAAGGTAGACGTTTCACAAATTTTTCGTTTTTATTACATATCACAACTTTCCTTTTTCCCAAATATTTGCTATGTCGGGCGCATGTTCAGTAAGTAAATTTGAGTAAGTTTCCACAACGTAGGTCCTATTTGTTTCGCATTTTATTTTTCAGAAGATTTGTTGTTTAAAAGGTAATGAAAATTTTCATCGTTCAATCTTACTGAACGAACCCGGGTATGTTATACTACAACACATACCTAAAATAAAGCCAATTGAATGACGTACGAAGTTTATAAAGCATTTATCGATGTTTCAGAACTATTTATAAAAGCTACATAAGACCTCTTCTTGAATACGCCATACTTTCAGAAATACATACATATATCAATCTCCTATAGAAAGAATGCAGCGCAATTATGCCAAGTTATCATTTTTTCGAGGAACAGAAAACCTTTAGCTTGATGATAAGGTGAAAACCCTACAAGAACTTGCATGTTCAATATGGAAACATCTCAGAAGTTTCAGATAAACCGAGAAATTGTTACTGAATCGAACCACCTCAATAAATTGTGTCTACTCTCCAGCTTCAAGAATACATTGGATGGATAACATTTGGGATGATTTGTCCTTTACCGATCAATTCCTGATACAAAATAAGCGTATAAGAGAATCATTCGTTTCCAAAACTCCCTGATAAATAGATCGTTCAAATAAAAATAAAAAAAAAAACGGTCCGCATCGGCAATCAATTTTTATTCCTGTAAACTTCCGGCAGCCCATGCGATGCCAGTGATTAGGCAGTCACTAAAAAAAAAAAACAAAAACATTTTCATGACATTTTTCGGGATAATACAGTTATAATTCATTGCGAAGCTCTGCTGCCAGTTTTCAAAATCGAGGGGTACCCATTTTCAACGTTGCTGTCCAGGGTCTTTTATTGGGACGATCACTCATTTTTTTATTCGGACTATGGTGAAATGACCGCATGTAAAAATTAGTTTGATAAATTGGCATTTAATACTTCGCGTCAATAGGAATATTAGGGTAAACTGTGAAATATCACCAAATATTTAGAATATTTTCAGCAACAAATATTGTTTTGAAAATGAAGAGAAAGTTAAGGAAAATTGGAGGTTTAAATTTTGGGCGGGATTCGAACCCGCGTCCTCAATATTGCCGGTGCTACACTCTAACCAGCTAAGCCACCACGACTCTATAATCTTTCTGATTTTTGTTTTGGTGTTCTTAGAGGATGTTGCGTGGTTCTTTGCTCATTGCCAAACTTCTCAATCCTCCAATAGATCCACACATTTATGGCATCGGTCCTAATTCGAATAAGTTACCTTATTATAGTTTATACGAAGTCAATCCGAACAGCATAAAAACTGTATAGGCGGCATCTTCCTATGAAATTAAGCATATGCGTGCAGCAGCCTAGGAATTAAAATTAGAATTCTTTGTTTTAGGTGTAGTATAACATACCCGTGTTCATTCAGTAAGATTGAACTGTATGAATTTTTTATTACCTTTAAACAACACATCTTCTGAAAAACCAAAAGAAAAACAAATAGGACTTACGTTGTGGAAACTTACTCACTTTTATTTACTGAACATGCGTCCGACATAGCAAATATTTGGTAAATTTAAGGGAAGTTGGGATATGTTAAAGAAACGAAAAATTTGTGAAACGTCTACTTTTTTATTAAAGTAAATCGTACCGTTCTCATCCTGGAACTAACGAGGGGAAAGAGCACGGTAGAGAAACCCTCGATCTAACATTCCTCAAAAATCGAAACATTTTAATAACAATTGTGAGTCAATAATTCAATAATTTAAGTCAATAAAAGTTTAAAATAGGTACTATCCTTTGTCTTTGAGCTAAAATTTCAATTACACATACAACATTCAATCAACACTACCTATATTCAATACTGAAGAGTTTTTGGTTAGTTAGCCAGTTTCCCAACAGGTACTGAGGTCCCATACGGGAAGCTACTCAGCTATAGTTGTTTTTGAGCCAATATCTCTAGATTGATTATTTCAATTTGCTAGGATATTCTCTCGTCAGGGTAGGAAAATGTTAGTAAATTCAACAAGGCCCTAATGTACGTTCGGAATACACAAAATCAAAACCTCAGCACAAAAAGACAGCACATAATTTCTTAGATTTTTAATTTACTTCTTTATCTGTGTTGTTTACAGTATGAAACGATTTTTGTTAAATACATGAACAATGCACATGTTATAAACAAACAAAAAATACATAAAAATGAACAAAATAATAGGAACTTGCATAAATTGAACTCTCAAAAACAAAATAACATTTAATCCACTAACCTGTGAACGCTCCTTACACACACCAATAACAAATTGGATTAAACAATGAATTTTAATGCAAAATAGAAATGAAAACTGAATAATGAATAATTTCAGACACGCGACACGTTTCCTAAGGGACCAGTCCAGCTGTAGTCTAGTTGCGTATTCTCTTATATCCTCTTCGGTTTCGGTACCTTCGTTTTCTGTGGCGCGCTCGTTCAATCCTAAACTTGAGGGCGCATACATGGTTGCAACATTTACTTTTATTCAGTAAACGTTTTTTTTTGAAAGTTAAGATTTTAAGAAATAATATTTTAAATAGGTGGTTTTCCTCATAAGGAATTCCTAATCTGTTGCACGCATATGCCTAATTTCATAAGAAGATGCCACCCACACAGTTTTTATGCTATTCGGATTGACTTCGTATAAACTATACTATACATATGTAGGTTTCGTCAATGTGTGTTAAAACTAGGTGTATGCGATGCTCGCATAAGCAATATAACAATATGCTGCAGATAGGTAGGCAACCAACAAAGAACTTCAAGTCACTCAGATCCGTTCAATACTTTTGAGACATCTCCAATCCAAACAAGTAAATAAGTAATTTCATACGCACTACAATTTGAACGTTAAAACAAGAAATAAATCTTGCCATTCTGCTGATTCATGTAAGTCCCTATAGGTCATTAAGGGCGTTATCTGATTTATCCGCCTAGTAAGGGATACGTGAGCCCAAAGTTTTTTTCCCTGGAATGACACAAATGATCATATACGTTTGCTCGTTTTAAATTCGGTTTTACACTCAACTGGATCCGTCGTAGCGATTTAGAAATTAAAAATCACTTTTTTTTGTTAGGCACTCGACATATTTGCGGTAGCCGGATTAGCCGCCAAAGGATTTCAAAAACCGCCCCCCCTGGTAGCATTAAAACAAAAACAAATAAAACCACAGAAAGGACAGTCCCCCGGGAATACCACCCCGGGGAGATTTTGGCATTTCAATTAGCCTGGTATGTGTATTGTTTGCAAATATTGGACGAAAGGGGTGGCTATAAATTGGTGGTTATTCTTTATGTGACTCAAATATCTTCACCCGGGGCACAAAATAAGTTCATCGCAATTTCTCGGCAAGTTGTTCAAGTTATCAGGTAAAACTTAAGCGGGCGTAAGTAGCGACATAAAACGCTTAAAACCGTGGAAAACATGCCCCCCGAGGCGGAAAACTGATATTCTCAAGTCTTCGTGTAACGTTGTCTTACGCTACGAGGTAAACAACCTTCTGGCTATATATTCTTACAGCTTTTGTGTTAAGGTGTTGAGGAAATTATTATATCTACTTATGGAGAATTTTTTTTATACAAATCCTAAGGTAAGAACGTCCATGTGCTTTATACACAAATCGGCACTGTTAGGCATTACAAAAACCTACATATTTTCATTTTCACCTGTTCAAAATGTTATATAAGCCCCAGGGATTCTCCAACTTACAAGGCGAAGTATCTACACTTCTCTCAAGTATACTACTTATCATAATTATTATATAAGAATTTTTAAAAAAGTCACCACTTATCCGAAACGAATTTTCTGGCCAATGCATATATATAATATGCATGTCAGAAAGTATTTTCGATTTAATAGAATTGAAAATAATATCAATTTGTCCGTGTTCCGGATCAAGTAGAAACGGCCCTTCCCCGTGTCCGGGCGCCGGAAGACTCACGCGACCTTCCAATAAAAAAACCCATTATGTATAAACTTGTTGCCTAATTTAAGTGGCATCGGTCAGGCGATACGATAATCTTAACTTTGTGCCATTTTGTCTTGTATTTTTTGATAAGAGTAAAAAATATGATTTGTCACCTGCAGTTTGAAACTTTTGCAGGCTAAAAAGGCTCATAATAAGAAAAATTGTCAGTCAATGAAATAGAAATGCTAATAAAAAAATCACAAAAAATGTCTTCAGTAATTCCTGAGATATTTCCAAGTTTATTGATAATGTTTTTCTATATCGTCCAGTAAATAGCCAAACAACATAATTCCTCTCCGTCTTCTTTTTTTTTCTTCAGTGAGAAGCTCGGTAACAAAAACATCACCGGAGCCATTCCACGGCTCCGATATTAAACCGTACCACTTCATAAATCTGTCAATTCGAAAAAGGTATCGCGGCGTCGTTTTTCAATCGGACACGTACTAAAATTCCTGCAGTTCCTATGGTACTAATCGTCGGCGATTTTTATCGAACTATATGAAATGTTTGCCGATCCTAATGATACAAAGAGTATTTTATGTGCAAATATGAAGTACCTTTATAAAAAACTGAGAGAGAATTATTTGTATTTTATATTGAAGTATGTATCTTCATTGTTCTTATTTTTTCTTTTAAATTGTTGATTTTGAAAGGTCGTTTCTTCTTTGTATTGTACAATCCTGCGGTTGATCAGAGGTTTTGGACCCATCTTATAGTCTGCCTCATAATATGTGTCCTTCATATTCTTCGTATAAGTTTTGAGTTCCATCTGGTATTATTTTTTGCAGGGTATTTTAAGAAACTACATTCCAAGTGTTTCCGTCTTCGGTCTTTTGTGTGTGTTGAGTGTTGTCTTCTGATTGGTCGATGGTTTCTATGCAGGTAAGTATAAAAAAACACAAGATTGGTTTCCTACAGGGTTTTGATTGTAAAATGCTCTCTTTCCTGGCAGAACTACTAAACAGGCAAATCGATTTTATTTTTGTAATTGTTTCCTTCAGATTTCTAGATTTTCCCTTAATATTTTTCAATTTATTTCACCATCAGTGTAGACTGATCAATCATATCACTGTTGAGTTTTCACCTGACAAATCTTATCTTATTTACCTTTAAAATATAAATATTATATTTCAATTTTTTTTATCTAATCGTGTGCCTCCATTTTGTAATTGGTGGTCCCACGTTTTTTCTGAGGTGAGTCAATTCAGAGTTTTGTATGGGATTATTGGACCATTTGCTCTAAATAGAGTCGGTGCAAACCAAATTTGTGTGTCCATCCCTATCAACATTTTACCGAATCCAGGCAGAGGCTTGTAAAGCCATTTATTGTTTGACTCTCTCATTATTTTTTTAAGTAAGAAGAGCGCTAAAGAACTGAAATTTTGAAGTAAATAGTAGTAGAAATCTGTACTTTATTTAAAAATTCTTAGTAATAACAACCTTTTTGTTTTGGTATATTTATTCCTTCGTTGTCTTGATTTGAATATAATGGGCTTCAATTTTCGAATAAATTCGGAATCTGAAGGTTTTTCGTTCAGGTATCGATTTTTGTTACCAATATTGTCATAATCTGGCAAAATAATGTTCCTTTTAATACATTTCTTCATTGATTAATTGATATTCAACTTTCAATTTTGTTGTATTTGCTTCTTCTTCTTCTTTTTCCTCTTCTTTTACTATTTCTTTCTCTTGTTCTTCTTTAACCAGGTATCATCCATCATTGGACTCAGTCAAATCCTGCGGTTAATCAGAGATTTTAAATCAATCAATTGATATGTGTCCTTCATATTCTTCGTATAAGTTCTGAGTTCCATCTGGTATTATTTTCTGCAAGGTATTTTGGGAAACTACATTCCAAGTGTTTCTGTCTTCGGTATTATGTGTGTGTTGAGTGTTGTCTTCTGATTGGTCGATGGTTTCTATGCAGGTAAGTATAAAAAAACACAAGATTGGTTTCCTACAGGATTTTCGTTGTAAAATGCTCTCTTTCCTGGCAGAACTACTAAACAGGCAAATCGATTTTATTTTTGTAATTTTTTCCTTCAGATTTCTAGATTTTCCCTTAATATTTTTCAATGGTAAAGTAACTATCAGTGTATACTATCATATCACTGTTGAATTTTCACCTGATAAATCTTATCTTATCTACCTTTGAAAAATCAATATTATATTTTAAGTTTTTTACCTAATTGTGTGCTTCCATTTTGTGATTGGTGGTCCCATGTTTTTTCTGAGGTGAGTCAATTCAGAGATTTGACTAATAAATAGCTACTGCTGCTCTCGTTCTCAGAATCAATTGTTAGTGTGGGATTATTGCACCATTTGCTCTAAATAGAGTCGGTGCAAACCAAATTTGTGTGTCCATCCCTATCAACATTTCACCGAATTTAGACAGAGGCTTGTGTAGCCATTTATTGTTTGACTTTCTCATTATCTTTTCAAGTAAGAAGAGCGCTGAGGTTTTTTGTTCAGGTATCGATTTTTGTTGCCAATATTGTCATAATCTAGCAAAATAATGTTCCTTTTGATGCATTTCTTCATTGATTTTTAACTTTCAATTTTGTTGTATCTGCTTCTTCCTCTTCTTCCTTTACTACTTCTTTCTCTTGTTCTTCTTTAACCAGGTATCATTCATCATTGGACTCCGTACAATCCTGCGGTTAATCAGAAATTTTGAATCAATCAATTGATATGAGTCCTTCATATTCTTCGTGAAAGTTCTGAGTTCCATCTGATATTATTTTCTGCAAGGTATTTTGGGAAACTACATTCCAAGTGTTTCTATTTTTGTCAAAGAGTTCCACTGGAGTATAGACTAAACCATATCTGGGAATACCAAAAGCTCCTAGACCAACAAGGGGATCGGAACTGGTATCTACGGCGACAAACCAAGGGTGAAGATATCCACAAGTGAGTAAGTTTTCCAGAAAGAATGTATTTGTGGCCTTATAACTTTAATAACTATAAACTTTTCATTGATGAAGTGAGCACGGTCTTTTGTCTATGTTGAGTGTTGTCTTCTGATTGGTCGATGGTTACTACCAAGTTAGGTATAAAAAAACACAAGATTGGTTTCTTAGAAGGTTTTGTTTTCAAAACGGTCTCTTTCCTGGCAGAACTACTAAACAGGCAAATCGATTTCATTATTGTAATTTTTCTCTTCAGATTTCTAGATTTTCCCTTAATATTTTTCAATTTATTTCACCATCAGTGTATACTATCATATCACTGTTGAGTTTTTACCTGATAAATCTTATCTTATCTACCTTGAAAATAAAAATATTATATTTTAATTTTTTTATCTAATTGTGTGCCTCCATTCTCCATTGTGATTGGTGGTCCCACCTTTTTTCTGAGGTGAGTCAATTCAGAGGTTTGGCTAATAAATAGGTACTGCTGCTCTAGTTTTCAGAATCAATTGTTAGTGTGGGATTTTAGGACCATTTGCTCTAAATAGAGTCGATGCAAACCAAATTTGTGTGTCCATCCCTATCAGCATTTTACCAAATCCAGGCAAAGGCCTGTATAGCCATCTATTGTTTGACTCTCTCATTATCTTCTCGAGTAAGAAGAGCGCTGGAAGGCTGAAATTTTGAAGTAGAAATCGGATAGGTTAAAAATTCATTAAAAAAAAAAGGTTTCATCTAAAACATCTCAAGAAAATTCCTGGATTTAATTTATTTCATCCTCAGCTTTGTGGTACCTCTATAGTAGGTGCCTTGACTTAAAGGAAAGATCTGTCTATTTGGGGAAAATCTAGAGATTTTTTTTTAATTTTTTTTTATCTGATTCAATTTTTCCTACGTTTTTCAAATTTTATCTGTTTGAATTCCACGACCCAATATGTTCTTTTATTTTAAAGTACAAATAACTGAATTTATTTGTAAAAAGATACACGAAAATGATACAAACAATATACAAAAGATTCATATACAAGATCGCCAACTCGATCATGTTTTGGATTTTATGGTTATCGACTGATGGGAAAGTCTTACGCTCTACCAATTCATGTTTTTTTTATATTTTAGGAAAAGCTTGAAATCCATTTGAGTTATATGCAAAGGGATAAAGCAGCTTTTGCATTGATTTAGAATTTTGTATTGCTAGAAGATTTTCCTATAATATTGTGAGAATATGCCAAAAACTTCAAACACTACAATCTCCAGGGTAGATGTATTTATAGTATAAATGACAACAAAAATTCTACTATTTTTAATTAAAATAAGTTGTATACGTCAATCTTCCACAAAGGCATACTCTCTTACAAGAAAACTGAAAGATAATCATCCGAAAAACGACCATATTTCGGTAAAGTTCGGCTGGCATCGTTCCCCAGCGGTATTGACGACTGGCTCACTGGGGGATACAGAGTCAATACCCACCCCGAGGGATCTGTCCGGGCTCCCTGGGGAACATGGCCGCCAAAAGGAGAAAGTGCGGAATAAAGAACGGCAAAGCGGGATTAGACGAGTGAGATAAGGACGGAAGCGACAATATAGAGCAGGGGGGAATCTGACGTCTCGGGCGGCGGAAAAACGCCACCGAATGCAGGGAAACTAAAAGTTTATCCCCCCTCGTCGGTGGATTTTGCTGTTCCTTGATTTCGGGACGAGTTCAATTCGGCCTTTTTAGATCAGTTATTATTACATGTACTTGTTACGTTGTCTTCTAGTAATATATAAGAACCTGATATGATATGTTCAATTTTCTTAAGCGTCGTTTTCTCCCGATTTATGCAATCTTGCAAAGTGAAAATGGTACCTATTCTTGATTTTTTACAGTCTCTTGAAGCCAAACTAGCTGAATTCTCTCTCTTCAAATTTGCTTTATTGGCTTGTAAATGCACTATTCGTAGGAGAAGCTCTTTTTGCGTTGTTTGTGTTTGGTGAGATTTTAAATGTAAAGCCAACCAAATCTCTTCGAACGTAGATATTGAAAAACTTCATCAACATCTTTATATTCTGTCCAAATATCAAATGAAAAGTTTTCGACAACATTGTCTGGCCCTAGAACTTCATTGTTTAGTCATCTTGATGGTAATTGAAGACGAGAATGCTGTTGAAACAGAAAACTTCAAGTTTTGATATGATGTATCCTTAACTCATCACATCTAGCAACCTCCTCAAGAGAATTTTGATGTCTAAAAATTATAGGTAAATTATAGGTTACCTGAATGGTGCACACTTATCTTTTTCGACAATTATTATATACATAATTCTCCTTTTCAATGTTAAATATAAGCGTACGCCACTGTAAAAGCTCACAAAATTATAGAGATGATGAGTAAGCAGTACTGCACTGGAAAAGTACCGTCATATCAAGGTTTCGCCCACTCAGTTGCACCGTCAGCGATATTTTATTATAAATATGGCGCGCAGAGCCCCCTATCATTCATTCATTTGTATTGTAGCATTAGACTATAGCAATTTAGAATCAAAGTTCACACAAAGACGTATATCCACATATTCATAAACAAGAAGGGAATAAACAAATTCAGAAAATATTAGAAGATAACATTATTCGACCATCATGTAGTCCCTGGTCATCCCCTGTCTGGATTGTAGGTACCTAAAAAGTTAGAGGCTTCAGGCAAGAAATGGCGAATGGTCATGGATTATAGAAAAATTAATGGAAAAACGATAGGCGATCGATACCCATTACCAAATATAACAGACATTCTCGACAGACTTGGAAGAAGTAATTATTCTACTACTCTGGACTTAGCTTCTGGATTCCACCAAGTTGAAATGCATCCAAACTCGATAAGTAAAACAGCTTTTAATGTAGAAAATGGACATTATGAATTTAACCGTATGCCCTTTGGATTAAAAAATGCCTCAGCAACATTTCAAACAGTAACGTACAACATTCTAATAGGTTTACAAAACAAAATATGTCTAGTTTACATGGATGATATTATTATATTTACCACTTCTTCTCAAGAACATATTGCAAAGCTTTAAAAGATATTTGAAAGATTATATAAATCAGAATTTTCAAAGAAATCAGTAGAATTTTCGGGACATGTAATAACCCCAAATGGTATTAAACCAAACCCAAAGAGAATCGAAGCGATAATAGTAAATTACATACGGAGGTGGAAAGTGTTTCATTATTGTCGATAGATACTATGGTTGACCGAGGTGCGAAGCGCCGAGTTCAACCAATCCTTGCGACAATATATGTGAAAACTTTCCAACGAAATATGTATACTATTTTGTTTTGAACCATTAATTATTGAAAAAAAAAGGGGTAAAAATATGACAAAAAATTAATTTCGACGGACAATCTGACACCGACATTGACATCTTATGAAAAGACCACGCACAGATCTTATAAGAAATAATAAATTTTACGATTGTCATGAAATTGAAATATGTTATGCTTCTCAACCTCCTGAACGTAAGTCCTAGTCCCAAAAATACAATACAATAATTCTCCTTTTCAATGTTAAATATAACCGTACTCCACTGTTAAAGCTCACAAAATTATAAAGATGCTGAGTAAGCGGTACCTACTGCACTTGAAAAGTACCGCCATATCAAGGTTTCGCCCACTCAGTTGCACCGTCAGCGCTATTTTATTATAAGTACGGCGCGCAGAGCCTTCTATCATTGATTCATTTGTATTGTAGCCTTAGACTATAGCAATTTAGGATCAAAAATTCTTTTTTTCTCGGCTTCTGCCGCAGCAATTTAGAATCTAGTATTTTTTGTTGTAACTTAGAAGTAAAAATTAAAAAACAATCCTGTTATTTGAACACAATAACAAACTCAATCTATACAAAACAAACAAAACGTGTAACAGCTGATTTTCAAATTACACTGCGATCAATTTACCACCGATAATAATTATTATCGAACAACTGACTCTGGCAATGGACGAGTCAGACGGACGCTAAATGATAATGTTTCCTAATAACTTGTGCATGTAATTAATATCACTTTCCATTATGTGGAGTGCAGTCGAATTATTTTGTTGGTAATCGTCGAAAAAACAGGGACGACTCGTCGATCAATGATAATATTTCCTACATATTCAGAGAATCAAGAAGTTAGTATTTAGAAGTTAAAGAGCAATGGCAACTCATTATTTAATCAAACAGCACTATAACAAAGATATAGTTGTATAGATAGATAAATATTTGTGTTAGTTCGAGCTATGTAGATTGACAACCGTTACTTATAAATAATAACAAAAAAAAATATATAATTTTCTCTCTACCACTGTCCGAATACCCTCGAAATATTTACGCCATATGTGACAATATCAGCCGAATAGGACACGAGACCGCACGCAATGCCACAAATTTATTTGCTCTCGTCAAATTCCGTGTTAGAGCCGAATAAATTAACACCGTATTAGCCATTAAATGGACGAATGCACGGTATGATAATATGCCTTATTTATTTGGTCATAAAACAGTGCCTCGTTTCGGTATAAACACTGTATATTCTAGTATATATTACCACGATAGGTTGGGCTTTGTATGGACAACACTGGTTCAATGCCGCATTATGATGGAAAGATTGATATCGAAGGACAATATCCATTTTTATAAAATCACGATGACTAATATTTTATTATTAGTTACTTCTCTGCCCATAATCCAAATCAATTTCCAAAGCTCAACACGTTCCCATTATTATTTCACGCTACTTTGGACTGGAATTAGCTTAAACGCAGCCTCCGTCTGGTTTGTATGGGAGCCCCCTCTGATTCCCAATTTCCTGCTCGTATAACCCGCAGGATCACCCAAACATTAACAGCAGGACAACGGGAGTTTAAATAAATATGTAACACAATATCGTACAGAGCACTTCCCCCACTATTATTTTATTAGGCTCTTGTTGAGCACAAGTTTAACTGTGAGAGGTCCATATGTCCTCGGGCGATTGTCGCATGCCTTATGTTCGACTTGGGGAGAAGTGGACCTTTTTTGGGATAAGAGGCTGGAGCAATAGGGAACTTTTATGATAAGGCATGCGCTGATAAAGGTTAGTAATGTGAATTTTTTCAAAGCTGGGTCTAAACAATACAGACAAATCTTGAAGACTAAACCGTTCAGTTACCTATAAGTTCATTCTATGCCCCTCTGTTTGACCAGCTTTACACTTGTATTCAATAAAAATGCATTAATCCTTAAATCTAAAATTGTAATGACATCATCAAATTTCAATTCCCTCAATATGTTTGCAATGGTAATAAATGGCTCGCTTTTGGTTATTACTATCGCAGTGTGAGGTATTTTCACGGATTATGTTGTTGTATAGGAATTCTGATATGTGCAATTTCACTCAAATGTCGCTAGGGTCTTTATTCTTGAAATTTCCGAAAATTACGCATGAAAGAGGCTATTTTAGATTGAATTTAAAATCGTTACAGCTTTCTAGATATTTTATGCATGACTCTGTTTCTAGTAGGTGTCAAGGATTTGTAGGCTTCTCCCAGAGGAGAGCAACTAACTAATAGGGTGGCAATACGCCCACCTCTTTGGGTGCCGTACCCCTTCAAGTTTTCAAATGTCAAATATGTTCTGTAGTTTATATTGCTTGTTCGCAAGATCTGCAGTAGTCGTTGCCTGATTGGTCCATTGCTTTATCTCCAATGAGCTAGCATGAGTTCCTTTCCCATATATTAATTTCTTCAGAGATGTGGCTTTACATTGGTTCTCAAAAAGGCTCTTTGGGCCTTATTTTACGTGACGGTCTGCCCTCTATGCCCTGGTGTCCTGGCACCCACATTAGGGGTACTCTATTTCTCCCAGCCAGTTGCTTAAGGATATTTTACCCTCTTTGGTTGTATTTAGCCCCTCCCCCCCTAACGATAAGGGAAATTGAATTTCAAAAAATCGCTGAGGCCGAACCGCTGGTCCGATCGAGCTGAAATTTGGTACGTATATAGTGGAACGGGGACTCTATCGAAAAAAAAAACACGAGAGGCCCCTATCTAGTAATCAAAGCCCCCTGGGGGGGCCCTGAAAATTTTTTTGGGGTTGATTCGGACGAAATTTGGAATTGGAGGTAAAAGTGGTCCGAAAAAGTTGAAATTTCAAGTTTCAGCCCTCTACGACTTACCGGAAAGGTTCTAGCCCCATATCCCCCCAATTTTGAAAAAGGGCCTGTAATGGGGTATACGCGCCTGCATTTAGAGGAGCAAAAAATACGTCGAAAAGGTCTCTAGGCGTTTTTTGCCCCGACGCTTCCTAAACCCGCAAAAAAAATTGAAATATTTAAAAATAAAAAAGTTAAAATTTCTCTGAAAGTATTGAAAGATTTGAAGTTGATTTTCTCAAAAACGGTGCCCCGTTGGGGGGTAACTCTAATAAGCTTTTTTGTGATTCTCAATGAAATCTACAAATTCAAGATTCAAGTTGCTAAGATGGCCAGAGGTATTTTTCAGGAACCTTCAAAGGTTGTGAGTTTAGAATGGACACTTGCTACTATGTGACAAGTAAGTCATGTCAAATCTAAACTTTCAAGGCCTCCTTGAGGTCTGAGTAAACCTAAAGAAGCAACTATAAATTCGGCCCTAAGGTCCGGTTTCTCAATAGCAAGTCTCCACCGGGTTAAGCATAACTCCATTGCAACTGGACACGTTAAGTCTCCTCCGGGTTAATTTTAACTCCAGGGTGAGCTTGTCCAGTTGCTTTGTTTACCTTAGAGTTATGCTCAACCCGGAGGTGACCTGCCCTAAAGGACACGTTTACCCTAGAGTTAAAACCAACCCAGAGGTGAATCGCTATTGAAACTGACCCTAAGTGTCACGGCGCCGAGTGACAGACATTTGACGTCGATTGAGAAGACAAAAGTAAAAAAGCGCTGCTGCCATATCGCACAAAAACTTACTGCCGTTAGTAGTATTTAAATTCTTTTCACAATATATCTAGTATAAAAACTAGAAGTTAGGGTAAGCAAAAAAAAATCTAGTTTTCTGGGGGGGGGTAATTAGCCCCATTACTGTCCCCCGTATATACGCCCCTGAGACCAATGTTCACCGAAAACCTTTCTCTGAGTTTCTTTTTAAAAACTGTGAACATTTTATTATTCGAAACTTCAAGAAACATCATCAATACATCGAGATTCATACTTCAAATATAACATTATTGGGAAAATACGACTGTAAAGAATATCAATATCTAATGATCTCCAGCCTGTTACTTTGCCAAGGCCTTGAGCATACGAAGTTAACTAATACAGTGCAAAGACAAATAGAGGACCAGCCCTGTGCCCTTAGGCCATATACGACATAGAGGGTCGCAGAATAACCAGATTAAACTTGCCGATATGGCCAGCAAAGAGAATTATCAATGCCGTTTTGGAATATATGTGTTTTGTGTGTGCGGTATCGGAGATCAAAGACTATAAAAATCCCATTTTCTCACTGAAATAATCCATTTCATACTCTTCCTCTATCATCAGCCTTTAACAAATCCGATAACCGTTTTGATTTAACTCATAAGTAATCCAAAACCAGCACACCACCATAACCGTCAACACCATACTCATTAAAATATGATTATGGTCCATAAGGCGTCATCAATTAGCAAGGAAAAACCATCAGGCCCGATGTATTTATGTTATTGTACATTAAAACTACACATTTACACGTAATATATACATTTAATTGTTGGGCAGCTGGCCAGATATCCATCCGAACTTTGCCAGATCAATTTACTGGAATCGTAATTTCTCACTTTAACGCGATATTGAGATTCATAATTTTCTGTAACAGACCTTTCACCAAGTGGGAATTTCCTTATCTAAATTGAAATGGGAAATAATTATTATTATTTTGTTTTGGGTTTTAATTTTGCTTTTGATATAAGTAGGTATCTAAAAAAAAACTTACATTTAAGCAGGTATAGGATAGTTATTCCCCTTCAACAAAGTAAGTTATCCCTTTTCAGTTTAAGGGTCCCACGCCCACAAGAAAACCGTGCAAAATCAGCATTTTGCGCGCCAGCCTGCGGGGCCCCCGAAATGTAAACATTTAAATGCAAGAAGGGACCCCGAAAACCGCTGGTAATACTTGGTGTTTAAATGCTTATGAAGGACAAAGGGACCCTTACTGGACTAGTGTTTGTGTATTATCTTTTGGCTTACGAGTGGGGTGGTTAATGTTGGATTTAGGCTCTTTGAGACGGTCGTTTGGAAAAAATAAATTAAATATTTTGGTCGACGTTTTCACCAAAGAAGTGTCAATTGGGACCGTTTTTAGGACACAATTGCTTGGTGAACAAAAATAAAGATTAGAGATAGACTTGAACATTTTACTAATAAAATTACTATGAACTATAAGAAGAAATGATAATTAGGTACCTTCATTTGAAATTACGTAAGTCATGATTGGCCTAAAAAAATATCAATAGATAAGGATAAGAAATTATAGATGGGGTTATTAAATATAAGAACAAAATAAATACTATAGAGCAACAAACAATCTAGAATTGAGAAGACAACGTAGATTTCGCTTCACACGTGGTGTGTTTTCACAAAACCACAAATAATTCCGAAAAACCCATAACATGGTTGACAGCCCAAACGTGTCGACAAGTAAAACATCTTAATTTCGTCCTCGGAGACCATGTTCCCGTTAATGGGCAATAATTACACCCTCATTCCGTCGCATCGGTAAAAGTTTCAATGTGTTTGTGTCTTTCCGGTCGATCGACAGATTTCTGGAAGTGACAAAATATCGAAATTTATATGGTGTCAGAAACGATGTTTCGATGAGAAAAGTTCCAAATTTGATTTTTGTAAAATTGAAACTCGATAGCCCTTTCTTTGAAATTAATTTGGTCTATCCCTCTTACAATAAATCGGAAATAGACACTATCAAAAAGGGGCGACAAAGAAGCGTTTGTACCCCTTGTAAAAAGGGGGTGTACAAAGTGTATTGATATGTCGCCGTGTTCAATTGGGTGATAGTAATTTCCTATAGGAGTGTTCTTTATCAGATTAGGATACGTTATTGAGAGTCAATATATGGTCTATTAA
This sequence comes from Ceutorhynchus assimilis, assembly GCA_917834065.1. Lineage (NCBI taxonomy): Eukaryota > Metazoa > Arthropoda > Insecta > Coleoptera > Curculionidae > Ceutorhynchus > Ceutorhynchus assimilis. The sequence continues at coordinate 53,864,244 of OU892279.1, forward strand.
GTTTCAAAGCGAGAGGGATATTGGAAAAAATAATTTTCCTCAAATAGAATTGTCAGTTGTAATAGATATAGACAGATTCGTGTATCTTGTAAAATGTTTCTCTTTTTATTGGGGAATGGGATTCAACAAAATATTCAAATTTCCATTTCACTCATATTATCGTCTCGCTGACTAACAATTGCCATGACCTGTCCCAAAACTAGAGCCCCTTTTCGGTCCCAGGTGGTCTCTAAAATCGAAAATATCCCCTGTACCGGATTGCCGGCTTATGGACGACCAAAAGCGACTCGCTCTCTCCCGTATTTATCGAATGTATCATCCCAATTCTTTTAATGGGCCCTGACTGGACTAAAAATCAAATTAAGCTTCAATATTGGTAATTTGTTCGATGCTGTAGCGAACAACTGCACAATGCAGCATAGACTGGGAGCGTGTCACTTGACAATTTTGAAAGCCAGAAACTCAGACAATTTAAGTATAACTTTCTGGAAAGGTTTTCGGTTAAATAGAATTAGATTCAATTACACCTTAGAATAGTTGAAGTTAGAATCAAAAATTATTGATAGAAAAATACTGGTAAAACTTGTTCCAGAAATGTTATGTAGAGAGATGTACTTGTATTATACGAAAATATCTTTCCAGAAATCACCAAAAAGAAGATGGACTCGAAGAAGTCTAGACTCATGAGGTTAAAATAAAATTTATCAGAACATCACGATTCAGAAGTACATTGTAAATTTGATACAGCCAGTTATCAAAAAGTACTCAGCCATGAGAAAGTTCAATATTAACCTGGAAAAACTTAAACTAAGAAAACAGTAATAAGGAAAAAGATTAAGAAACTACAATAACAACGGTGATAGAAAGGAACAAAGTTGAGACATCAAGGCTATTTGAAAAAGGTGGGTTGCCTGGCCTGGGACTCTGTAATGGAGAGAGATCGTTATCCCTATATAGCAGTTATAGCACTTACTGTCTTCTTCTCTCTTTTTGAAATCAATAGAGATGGGATGTCAATAGAAATAGAGAAAATATCTCTATTCGTTACAGAGTGCCAGTGCAGATAACTTTTATGACATCATCTGGGGTGCTTAAACATAATGCGAATCCCCATTAGCCACTACAGATGACGTCATCTGTTTACCATTAGCAGACAACTTATTAACTTAAGGAACCTTGGTCAGACATCACCACAGAGATGAAATGCTAAAGTTATGAGAAATGACTACTATCAAAATCCATTAAAATCTTATCAACAAAATGTTTTTATGAAAACTAAGTCCTTGACCCCAAAATCTACAGAAGACCCTACTATATGTATATGAGAAGGATGATAGATTTCGAATTAAAAATAACCTCCGTGCTGCGGACAATATCATTAATCATAGCACAGAGGAACTACAAGAGATCTTGCGGCGGAAACTAGACCAACTTTCGAAAAACAAAAATCATGTCCTCAGAAAATGTGAGAATTTTTCTGTATGGCGTGATGGACAATGACGAAAATTCTCTTCACTTAAGGTGCAAAATCAAAATTGGCAAATAATACCAAAGAGCGGAAACCAGTAGAAGAATCCAATTGTATTGGGTTGTGGCTGGAAAGCTGAGAACAGTTCTGAGGGATCTGAAAATTCTTATAAACCTGAAGAGGATGGTGTTGAATATTATGCAACTTCCCTGTTATGAATGTCGAAACTATTTTAATAACAATAAGATGAGCCAATAGTTCCATGCAAATAGCCATAAAAAAAAAAAATGATACTGGAATGTCTTGAGCATGATATTAGAACTGACAAGATCAGACAGGCAGGAAGGAAATGACAATAACTAGTCCAAAATAAAAAAAAGTGGGAGAATCTAGGAGAGCCCTATGTGCAGGAGCAGGCTTGGTTCCCATCACCACATCTTATGTGTAAGGAAATTTAAAGCTCATTAATCGACTTTTAATTCAAAGAGACATTTCTGTGTACGGAAACATCATGAATGTTGGGTGTGAAAGATTGTCAGACATCAAAGCTGTTTGGAAAAGGTAGGTTGCCTGGCCTGGGACTCTATAATGGATAGAGATCGTTATCCCTATCGCTATGGCACTTGCTGTCTTCTTATAACCAAGGGTACTTTAAATAAACAATAATACACGCGGATATTTTTCCTTTTGAATGTCACACTTGCAAAGCAAAGTTTAAATATAAAAGTGATTCGAAAAGACACATATTGACACACTCGGATATTTATCTTTTTGTACAAACGTCACTAAAAGTGTCTTTTTTAACGGATGCTGTCACTGAGTGCTAAAAGTAATCACTTTTAGTGCGTTTGTAGAAAAAATAGTGTGTGGTATTCGTGCTTAAAGTGATTTTATTTTGTTCAAAGAGATGGAACAACTCCGCCTTCGGCGTCGTGTCCCAAACTTCCCTTTTCACAAAATAAAATGTCACTTTCAGCACTTATATCATGAATAACTATTTTGAATGTAACACTTGCAAAGCAAAATTTAAGTGTAAAAGTAATTTGAAGAGTCATATATTAACACACTCGGATATTTATCCTTTTGAATGTGACACTTGCAAAGCAAAATTTAGAGCAAAAGATAATAATTTGAAGAATCACATATCAACACACTCAGATGAGAAAAATTTTGAATGCAACATATGCCAGGCTAAATTAAATACCAAGGGTGTTTTAAGAACACATAATGTCTTTTTGAAAACAATAGAGAGGGGATGCCAATAGGAATATAGAAAATATCTCTATTTGTTAGCAGATATTTTTTCATGACGTCATCTGGGGTGCCTAGACATAATGCAAATCTCCATTAGGCACCTCAGATAAGGTCATCTGTTTCCCATTGCCAGATAACCTATTAACTCGGATATCACCGCAACTGGTCTCAGATGGATAACAGAAATGCCCCGGGAGAGGACGGAAGGGAGTTATGAGAAACGACTTCTATCAAAATCCATTTAAACCTTATCAACAAAATGCCTCTATATGAAGACCAAGTCCTCGACACCAAAATCTATAGAAGATACTACTATAAGAGTATAATTACCTCCGTACTGCGGATGATATCATACTCATTAATTATAGCACAGAGGAACTACAAGAGATCTTGGCGGCGGAAACTAGACCAACTTTCGAGAAACAAAAATCATGTTCTCAGAAAATGCGAGAATTTTTCTGTATGGCGTGACGGTAGGCAATGACGAAAATTCTCTTCACTTAAGCTGCAAGATCAAAATTGGCAAATAATACCAAACAGCGGAAACCAGTAGAAGAATTCAATTGTCTTGGGTAGTGGCTGGAAAGTTGAGAACAGTTATGAGGGATCTGAAAATACTTATAAACCTGAAGAGGATGGTGTTCAATATTATGCAACTTCCCTGTTATGAATGTCGAAACTACTTCAATAAAAATAAAATGAGCCAATTATTCCAAGCAAATAATGATACTGGGGATGTCTTGAGCATGATAGAACTGACAAGATCAGACAGGCAGGAAGGAGATGGCAATATTAGTCCAAAATAGAAAAAAGTGGAAGAATTTGGGGCAGCCCTATGTGCAGGAGCAGTAGACTTGGTTCCCATCACCACTTCCTATCTGTAAGAGAATTTGAAGCTCCTTAATCAACTTTAAATTCAAAGAGACATTTCTGTGGATGGAAACATCATGAATGTTGGGTGTGAAAGATTGTCAGACATCAAGGCTATTTAAAAAAGGTAGGTTGCCTGGCCTGGGACTCTATAATGGATAGAGATCGTTATCCCTATCGCTATGGCACTTGCTGTCTTCTTGCTTTAAATAAACAATGATACACTCGGATATTTTCCCTTTTGAATGTGACACTTGCAAAGCAAAATTTGAATATAAAAGTGATTCGAAAAGACACATATTGACACACTCGGATATTTATCCTTTTGAATGTAACACTTGCAAAGCAAAAATTAAGCGTAGAAATAATTTGAAGAGTCATATATATATTAACACACTCGGATATTTATCTTTTTGAATG